>OY292422.1:5822500-10822500 GCA_958496245.1 Perizoma flavofasciatum
GAAAGATAAAAAAATGCAAGGAATATCATAGACGTTAAATTTAGGAAAGGTGGATAAAGGAGGAAAGCTTAAAGAACGATGCTTCCATCGTAAAATATATCTTCTAGACATTTTAGGGGATAGATTAAGGAGATATTTATAAAATGTAGTAGTAAACATGGGCGTAGATCATTATGCCCCGCTCACTTCCATCAGGAAGTAAGTTAAGAAGGCTATGCAAAGTATGAAGAAAGGAAGGCAGATTTGGACCGGATGCTATTCCAGTGGAGGTATGAAAGTTTTAAAAAGTTATGGATGGAAGTGGCTTAGTGAATTTATTCTTCAACAAGTTGTTACAAGAGGAGGTTATCCCGGACGAATGGTGCAACGGTTCACTGGTCCCATCTTCAAAAATAAAGGTGTTGTACAGAACTGTAACAACTATAGAGGAATAAAGCTCACGTCACATAGTTTGAAGATATCGGAGGCGAATGTGAGAGGAGAGTGAAGTGACACAGAACCAGTTCGGGTTAAGGCCTGGACTAGGGACATCGGACTCCGTATTTGCACTTCGCCAAGTTTGCGAGAAATACAGACGTGCTCACAAGAACTTGCACATGGCATCCGTTAATATAGAAAAGGCATGCGAAAGAGTTGTAAGACTTTGAAAGAGAAACTCCTTTCTGTTTCAAGCACTCCTGCTTGGGAAATACCTGCACCTCATTCGGGTTATTTATGACCGAGTGACCTGGCGATACTGACAAGTGCAACTGAAGGCACCAGGAATCAGATTTAAGCGTTTATCTGTTCCTCCTGGTATGTATGTGCTGAATTTGGACATACAAGAGGATGCTGTTTGTCGACGACATTGTTATTTGGAGAAAATGCACTTGAGGTACAGGGCAGGGCTACTGGAGAGTGTCGGGATCTACAGGACGAAAACATGAGAATCTGTTCTGCGACTTTGGTGGTCCCTCCAGTTTCATTCCTATTGCTTTAGATGGTCTGTCATCCATCCAGCCCTACTAGTCTACTCAGACTTTCATGTACTTAGGTACAATTATCCAGAACGATGGCGTGATAGATCGGGGCGAGAAGAATACTTTACGTAATAAATGTGGGGTGGATGTAATGGCTACAGGTACGTGTGATCCATTAAGCGCGAAGGGAAGATATACAAAACAATCATTAAACTTGTCGTATTGTATGGAACTGAGTGTTGGGTCCCTTAAGCGAAGGATGACAGAGCACACGGCTGAGATGGATGTGTGGAGTTAGATGAATATAAGAGTAGGGGTATACCAAAGAAAAGATGGATGGATTTACATTTTATGTTTTACTGTATTATTTTTGTAACAGTCTGGATGTTGACGGTCTGACGAAACATAATTAGAGTTCCCTGTAATAAAAATATGACCAAGACTAATATATACTGTAGGTTTGTTGAACCAGGTTGAATTCGGTGGCTATACTCTTCTGATATAACTTTTCAAACTATCATGGTTTTGAACATAATGTTTACTAAAAAACGGATATTTAACGGGATATCATGGTAAATATCCCGTTTTTTAGTAAAAAATATATACTCTGTTCTTTCTGTTCCATCCATCGTGTGAACCTGAGTTTAACTTGAGCTTAAATATATCTCTCACCTCTTAATTTAAGCCACGCCATGTCACCGTGAACTTTAAAAAAAACATAATTACTTGATCGTGACATAAGACAGTAAACATATTGCATTTTAGTCAATTTCTCAAGGCAGTAAATAACGATATAATTATTAAGATAACTAACGTTTATTTTTTGTTATTCAGATACAGAAGCTTGCAAGTCACGATTACCAGAACATGAGGCAGCTCATTGCTTGCTATCTTTGGGAAGTCCGAGACCGACTTCATCGGCGGCGCCTGGTTTGATAACTAGCGCCAGGCCTACTACTTATCCTTATACACCCACCGGACTAGAAACACCAACTATAGAAATACCTGAACGCCGTTTTTCAAGAAGCGATTCATTAGAATCGGAAGAAGATGCCGAGAATGAACCCATGGATCTAAGCAAAACTGACATCAAAACTCCTACTTCCAGTATAACTGAAATTCCAACTGCAAGAGAATCAAGTGTGTTGGCGTCACTAGCATCAAACACGGCGAAACTGCCTCATCATCAATCTCAATGGGCAAATGGGGAGCCAATGTTACACACTTACTTGACGGAAAGGGCACTTTTAGATTCTAAAATAAAACAAAGTCAGTTAACTTGCAGCTTTAGTAAATTAAGCAAAGATGATGATAGAACCCAATTCGGTGAAAACTATAGAAAAGAGGAAAGTAATAAATTTGTTACGTCAACGACAAACAGTCAGGTCAAACCTATTACTTCGGCACAAGTTATAGAAGATAAAAAAGTTGCAGCAATTAGTGACAATGACCTAACCAAAGTAGGAAAGGAGGAACCTGTACCAACAAAAGATTCAGCCGAATCAATAAATACTAACGTAGAAATAAAACGGCATAATTTTCAAAACAGCAGTAATACAGAAAACGCAAAACACGTAGTTTCCGAGTATTTAAAACATGCTAGAAACAACTTAATTAAAACACAAGAAGGAACGTTACAAAATCAGACTGAAACGACAGTTGAAGATAATATTGATAAAATTAATCCTGATGAAAGTGCTAAAGTTGAGGTGATGAATGTATCTGAATCGGATTCAGCAAATATGTCGCCTTTAGAGCATGAGCCTATAGCAAGAAAAGTTGTGATTGGCATTGGTGGTGTGGCTTTTAAGGTCACCAAAGGCAAAGATTTTGAAAATACATCTTACTCGCCTGGGCGGCTCATGGAAGATGGACGAAGAGTTTGCGACTTCTGCAATAAAACATTCAATAAACCCTCACAGCTGCGATTGCACCTTAACATACATTACATGGAGAGACCGTTTAGATGTAGTGTATGTGCCGTTAGTTTTAGAACACGAGGACATCTTCAAAAACATGAACGTTCAGGTTCTCATCATAATAAAGTTTCGATGACGTCAACTTTTGGAGCTGCAACGTCTTTTAACCCACGACCCTTTCGATGCTTAGACTGCAACATCGCTTTTAGGATACATGGCCACCTGGCAAAACATCTCCGAAGCAAAATGCATGTTATGCGTCTCGAGTGCCTGTTTAAACTGCCGTTTGGAACTTTCACTGAAATCGAACGTGCAGGTGTCAGTCTAACAGACATAGATACGACGGATTGTGCGAGTTCTCTGGCCAGTTTACAATCGCTCGCCAGAAAGCTGCACGAAAATGACCCGACCAAGTTGGAATATAGAGAATCCAGTGTATCGATGGGCGCGGGACCTTCAGCCAGCAAGGACTCTTCTGATGATGAGGATGGTCTGAACTGCGAGAATATATGTGACAGTGAAAAAGAAAGTGAAGTGAAACCTGCTGATAACATTGATCAGGATAATGAAACACGAGTTAACTATAGTGCCACAGATATTTAGTGCCAAAATTATGATAAGTAGGTTATTGTGCAATTTTTGTTGTTAATTTTGAAGATGTAATTATTATATAATAATGCTGGGTCGACTAAGTTTAAAACAAATTGATGCGCTTTAATTATGTAATTGTAAATAATTTGTCATTATAAAAACGTGTAAATATTTGATATAAAATTGTGTAAATATTTGATAAAATTTTTAGCTATAAAATTGTTAAATTTGCTTCCATGGCTAACTACAATTAGTTATTTGTCTAAGTCTCATCAAGTCATCACTCTTGATAAGATGCGTCTCAAAAAGGAAAATCCTAAAAAATATTTCCATTTAATCTTTGTTATCCCATTGCTTAGTTGTTTTCTATAATCATAATTCTCAAATAGGTACTGCATAGCTTTACTATATTCTTCCAGAAACATTTTGTGGTCCAGATTTTTTATAAAACTATGCTTGAAAATATCAATGTGACATATTACAAAAAGTAGTGAGTTCTTGATAAGATCCTTTTCAATGTGTTTGTATATATTTTTATAAAATATATACTCTATATATACAATATTGTATGATATTGTATTTACATTCTAAAGGTCTACTTCTGAATCCTGTATTTTATTAAAAATAATTGGCATATCAACTTACAGAAGCTAAAATAAGATACCTATAAATCCTTAACGAGTCTTCCATATCAAAATAGTAGAACTGTACTAGAAATATTTCTAAAATATATTCCATTGTATAAATAAATTTAAACGAAATTCTTTAGTTATTCCAAAAAACGTCTTAATACTTGATACCAAGTAATGTTCCGTAGATTTTTTTTATATATAAATTTTAGAGACAGTTTGTATTTAGCAGTTTTATAATGTTTATTTGTAGGTACAGACTTAGGTCTGTACCTACAATTTTAACTATAATTTTAGCGAATCATATCAAGAAAAATGCATTGGAAAATATCAATATTAGTATATACCTACCTAATTATGCTACTTTATAATGTTTATACTACTATACCTATAACATAAGTACCTATTCAAAGTAAATAATGATATTCAAAGTAAAGTAACTTTAAAGCTTAAAAAACCTGGAACTTGTATCTTCCTAATGTTGTTTGATAGTAAAGGCACAATGTATTCAAACTTACCACTAGCCAACAAGTAATATTTTTATTTTTTATTGATATTTAATTAACAGAAACGCAGGACGTTGCTTCTTTCAACACAATGGAATATTTTTTTTACCTGGAAAATGGAAATGATTTTAACTTGTAATACAAAATACATTTAGACAGGATATAATAAAATTACTTATCCTAAAAAACTTACTACTTAATCGGATTAAAGATAAGCAAGTGTTGCAATAATTGCCACAACATAAATTAATACCAATGAGTCATAAATTAATACATTGTGCCATACGTTTTAAATGAAGTAGGTGCCTAAGGTAAGCTTACCTTCCTACTGGTACCAAGTAGCTAATATTTTACACAATATCGATGCGATATGACATGTTTGGATAAAGCGGTGTACTTTCGATTAATGTGAAAGTTTAGATTTATAAATTTTCTGATGTTTACTATATGAAATGAGATAAATTTTACAAAATTGTTGCAGAAACTATGTAATGAAAGAATTACAAGATTAAAATATACCTCCGTGAGTTATTTATTTTACCTACGGTCAGTGCACACGTTACTAACCTGAGTAGGTGTCTAGTCTACCTAAAAGCTAAGTAAAAGCTACGTAGTAATCGAGCTATGCATGAGATGGTTTATGATCGAGCGAAGTGAGTAATTAGCTTGAGTTCTATGCTAAAAACCCAAGATAGTCTAAGCTATTTAATCAATACTTATTATTTTGTACCTACACCAAAAGGTGGCTATCCGGAAGGTGGTAGCTTAGAGCATAAATACTGGGTACCTACGTATTTACTTAGAACTAAGATCCCTGCTGAAATGTTACGCATAGCCAAAACTACTAAAGTCTAAAACTAAAGTCTTAGAAGCAGAAAAAAGTATTATAACAAGCATGATTGTGCAAAAGCGATCTTTGTAAATTTCCACTATAAGGTGGGGAAATGGGGGAGGAACTTTGTATGAAAGCGTTTAAAGTTAGAAACATAAATAATTATGTGTTTTAGGATTTTTGGATTTTCATAAAATAATTTTGGATTTTTAAGGGAAAATGGGGGGTAAAAGTTTGAATGAGAGTTTCGGTAATTTTTTTTAGCTAGTCTAAACTAATTAAATCGTTTGTCCTGACTGACTGACTGATCTATCAACGCACAGCCAAAACTACTACTTGGAGCATAGGGAGGAAATTATGTATGAAAGTCTTTGTCCTTTGAAGTTAGAATCATTAAAATTTGAATTAAAAAATATAAATAATAACATGTTTGAGGGTTTTAAGATTTCAAAATTTTACCAATTATTCCCTTATAAATAAGGTAATGATAGTTCCTAAGAATGTATCTGTGTGAAGTAGAATAAAACTTACCGAGTGCCGGCGAAACAACACCAACGTATTATGAAAGTACATTAAAATACGCATAAATCTTTGTCTAGTTAACGACCTCTGTGGCGCAGTAGGCAAAGACCCGCCTGAGACGCAGGTTGCGGGTTTAATTTCCGCCGCATGACAAATATTTGTATGATCTGCAAATATTTGTCCTGGGTCTGGGTGTTTTCTAATTTCGGTGAGGGTGCGAGGTAGCCCCGCTACCTCGCACCCTCCGCTCTCAATAAACTCCTAACTGCCTACCCCGATTCTGATATATTTGCGGACGAATGGAAGCAACTCATGTTGGTATTCTTGAGGCATTGCGAGAATGGCGTATGAGTGGTTGTATGTATTTGACAATTTCATTTATTTCAAAATAATTTTAATTCTAATTGTAATTTAATTTTTTAATAATGTTAATATGTTTATTTAATTGTTTTTTTTATAATTAGTGAATTTGGGTATGTTCCGTTCTAATTAAATAAATAAAATAAAAAAAATGTATACAAGAATGCATATACAGCAATCACGTAATTACGATAACACAAGCTCTGCCTACTTTGGGGCTAGTTGATTCTGCGTGAAAATGTCATAACTTAATTCTTTATTATTATAGTATAGTACCTTACCTACCGACGTAGATAACACCAGAGCCAAGGTCCTGCAGGTTGATACTAAATTCAAAAGTGCTACTCATAAAACTACATTTACCTACACTTCCGAAAACTTACTTCCTCTGAGTAAAACATGTTAGAATTACTTTTGAACTTATATTTTATTACAAAATTTTGTTAATTAGGTAGTTAATGTGGTTTCTGGTAAATTATTTCATGCTGCATCAACGAGCATCGAAGACCACCACTGAAAGAAAAACAGATATATTGTGAGCTTGTTTTTAGTAATTTATTAATCTTAAAGTAATGCTACTTTACTGATAATAAAAGATTCAATATTGTAATAGTTACAGTAAGAGCTTCAAGGTAGTTTTAATTATTGTAATAACTTAAATAGCCATAAACTTTTGTTCAAAATATTGGGCTACATTGGAAGATCCACTTTAGCCCTCACCATTTAAAATCTAAAGTTAAATTTATATGCTAAATCCAAAGAAATGAAGCATTTAATTTCAAAAACTCTAATTTTTAAACTACTGTTGGTTGCTAACTTATACTTTCACACACATATATAAATATATATTTTTAAGTGATTAATTAAAATTTAAATTTACATTACCATCAGATCATCAACTAAAAGATGAAGAAAAAGTTCATAATTTTCTGGGTACTAGTCTCCCCTACAGAACCTCACAAATAAATATCCAGGAGCTAGTAGTTTTAATTTGTTTACACTTGACAACACACACTTGAATTTGTTGCAAAAATATTAAATAAATAGTACTTACATGAATAATCAAGCTATTGATATGATAAAGCATAGCCATAACTCATAAATCAAGCAGTAGATGTTGAAGCCATTCATATTATTCAAATTTCAATAATAGTCTCATTTTTTAAATAAATTAAAGATTTTTCAATGAAGATTTCGACCAAAAAATTATCTAAAATAAAATTAGTTCATTTGATTTCATTTCATTATGTTCTGATAGTTAATTATTTATAAGTAGCAAAACTACAAACAATGCAACAATGAACAACAGATTAAAAGAATAATAGTAATTCTAAAAATTTCATGCAAATGGTGCCTACTAATGATTAATTTCACAAAGCATTGTTTATCTAATAGGTGGAGTTACATTACTACGGAAAATTATGAATGCATGAATGCTTACACTGAGAAATAGCCTAAATCCATAAATGGGAGTATATTTGTGAGTTGAATGATGATTTCATGTAGCATAATTGCTCGGGTGATAACTCCAAACTGATATTTTATTTCCATGCTTCACAATTTGAAATATTTTAAATGTTGAAATCTGGCCAATTTAATATCTGGTTACTATGCAAATCAACAATCTTTAAAATGTTTTTAAAACAGAATATTGGTGCAGTGCTTTAAACCACATTAAAGCACACATGCTTATGGCCAGTTTTTGTAGAATTTTGCTATTACTTACATCGTTTTGTCCTTTTTTTGTACATGATCCTGTAACCACACTCCCTGCATCTGATTGGATCTCTTGGTTTGATTTCATTTTCACGGTGGCATTCTGCAATGATAAAAAAACAGTTAATAAATAAAGTTTGAGTTTCACAGTTGTTTAGCTTGAAGACAGCTTAAGTGTACCAGGTTACCATCACCAGGTAGGGTAACTCAATGTGGTATTTTAGAAACTCTGGCTCAGTAAATTGTTTAGTTTTAGAATAATAAGTAAACTATTTTACCTCCACACACGTAAATCATAGGTACTTTCGTAACAGACTGTTCTTTTCCCGTATCTGCCATGGTACGGTCAACAATTAGAAAATAACTAATAGCAATTAGTTCTTAGTTAGTAAACCTTAAGATCTTGAACTACACAGGAAAAAACTAAAAGCACTTTGTTCCAACGCAGTGGTTATTTACTGATTATTTCTACATTTATAGCGAAAATGTTGGCATGTTTGTTTTCGGAAAATCTGACTGATTAATCTGTACAAACAACGTGCTTGTGGTCTGAGGGAGACCGTATTGTACGTCCATGGAAAGCACACCCCTGGAAAGTAAATCATATGGTTTGAATTATCTGGGTGTGCTTTCCATGGTCGTACAATACGCTCCGTACAAACTAAAACATGACAGTAGCGATGAGCGTTGAATAACGAACTAGTAGAATCAACCGTTCACGTTGAATCTACGCATTGAAATCGTAGACGGCTACACTGAGATTCTACGACGAGCAACGCGACGAGATGATGCGTAAACGTAGACGGTATGAACCGTCTACGTTCACGCAGTTGAATTAACCGTTTACGTCGAATAAACGCATCGACGGTTCACAACAAGTTGAAATCGTAGACGGATTAACCTACACGAAGAGACGATGCGTTCATGCGTCCATAGACGAGTTTATAATGAAACTGGCAAAGTATGAAGGGATTTTTTTTATTGCAAATAAATAGATACCTATCTATAAATCGTTTGCAACGGTCTTTAGATATCCTAGCTGTTTGATCTGTATTTGAATAAAATGAGTTTTTTTTAAATAGGCTTTCATAAAAAGTTATTTAAAATAAATACGTCTCAGGCGGACCTTCGCCCACTGCGCCACAGAGGTCGTCATAAGTAAAATGGAAGTTTTAAGTTTTACGGCACATTTCTTCAAAATTTATTAAATTTCAAAGAAACGTGGTAATAAGATTACCTACCTAGTCTATAAGTTAGGTACGGTCGAGCTACGTCAGATAACCATCCGGTAGATACTATTGATTAGGTAGACATCGTCGCGAAGTTTAGATATTCCGTCAATATAACGAAGTTGAAACATCGACTAGTCGACGAATTCAACTAGTCGATGAACGAAAATTAACGGTTTCGTTTCGTTTACGATAATTACGTTGACGACCCATCGCTACATGACAGTATTGCACACCCCTGGAATGTATGCCCCGTTTTACGAACCAATATTCTCGACGCTCATAGGTCGAGAGTTCGTCATATCCTTGAGCCCTCATTGGTCGATGCGAAGTAGTAGCATGACGAGCTCGAGTCTCGTTTGCACTGAGCAAGTTCTAATATGTTCAAACAAGAGTTGCCATTGATAAGTCATACGAACAATAAGTTAATGTTGGCCTGAAAAATCCTTCCTAGGTTTTTTATTACCACTCAGAAAAGGAGGATTGCTATCCGAACTTTAACCAACAGACTTGGGTTCAAACTAAATAAAACCAACTGGTTAGTTTATCTGCAAAAAAGAGACATAAATAACTAATCTACTTACATTAATTTACTAATAGCGTACCATGGCAACACAGCACTTGCCCGTTGATAGTACATTAAAACAGAGCATCAAATTGTTTCGTATTTCACGGCTGTGTTTTCCAGGGTTGTACAAAACTGGCCGTACAAGTTTAACACAATCATGTAGGGAATGCACACCCAGGAATTTACGCCGAGTATTACAAACCAAGTATTTGAAACCAATGCATGGTTTGTAATACTGGCTGTACTTTTCAGGGGTGTACTTTCCATGGTTATGTATTCCATGAACGTACAATATAGGGACTCAGGATAGACGTTTCGTTTATTGCACAGCCTTATTCCGCATTGCACATTCGTCGTTCACGCACAAATGTTAACTTGTAAATTCATCTGTGATGGAATACCCGTACATTTTCGCCACAGATTAGAATATGTACATAGTATACAATCGAGCGCGTACGACGAATGTGTAAATACGTTATTTATTACACAGACTTACGACTTTATATTTTAACTCAATAGGCTAATTATAGCACTACGGCTTATTCAATTTTAGATTTGCCTACACAATACACATGCAAAATCTTTTGACCAACTATTGTCTAAAAATTTATTATTATCAAGCTGTAAATATTTATGTTTTTATGAAATCGTTATAAGCGGTTCTTTGCAAATTACCTCCCAGTTCAAAATCCTAAGTGCAGTTGGACATCCCACATAATTGTCTCATGTTTGTCCATGTGTCTGGGAATGTCAACGTCAAGTTTTTGAATAATTTGTCAGTGTTGTTATTGGATACACGACAGACTACATTGTCGTGTTATTTTGTATTGCGCTTACGTACGTAGTCACCTCGAGTACGCATCGCAGGTGTGGAACCCGAGCTACGCGATTTATTCATCGCGTCTCGAATCAATACAAGATTTTTGCGATACCTACAATACCGAGCTAAGATATATTTACCTGATTACTATACAAGGTGCCGCAAGTTCCATTTCCTTCCACTCTCTAATGCTGCTGACCTAACATACCTCATAAACATCTGCAATGGTAACGTAGATTGTCCTGAGCTGCTTGAGCAATTAGGGTTACGTACAAATACTGCTGCATTGAGAAGACCGAGTATACTTTACGTACCTACGGTAAAAACTAATTATAGACAAAACGCATTCTTAATACGAGCTAGCAAATCGTTCAACTCATTGATCAAGAAAAACATTGATGTCACATCTACAAGTAACCTTAAATGCTTGCTTGGCAAAGAATTCTTTTAAAACTAACTTTGCATGTAATTTCGCTTTGTTTTGTGTATTTGTTTGTATTTCTTTTATTCTTTTTCAAGTCGTCTACTTTCTCTGTGCGTCATCTGTTATTCTATTTAAGTAAATATCTGCGGAAACTTTATAATTGGCCCTCAGCGCACATGCTCTGATATATACAGGCATGTAATATGTTAATAACTATATTTAATACCTAGCTGTAAGTTTTCCTAAAATTATGAAAAAAAAAAAATAAGAAAATTTGTTTTTTTATTGGCTGACAATAGCCAAAACAATCGAGGCCGATCAAGCTAACATTATTACAGCCAATCATCGAGCACATACGTACTCAATCCAGCCAATCTAAAGAGGGCATTTTGAAACGAACACTTAAACAAAAACTTAATGTTGGTGATAGTATAGCTAAAATGTAAATTTTGACAGTTTGTTACAGGGGAAGGGGAGTTAAGGAGAAGGAGAAGGGGCATAAATTATATATTCCAAATCTGATGTAAAAACTATCCTCGGCCTAGTGTGTACTGGCTGTTCTTTCCAAGGTTGTTAATCCATGCATGATCGATTCTGTATGTACGTCAAATACTCTGAGTCTAACACAGATTATGTATGCTATCGCATGAGCACAGACCAAAACATAATAAAAGCAAACTATAAGATTCAAAAATTGATAATCTGTGGCATAGATTGCAATAAAGATTTATAGACAGACTGTAGGATGCTACCACAGAACCGCAGCATGAATCAAACCACAGAGTACTTTTTAAAGTCAAACATTGAACAATTCACTGACTGAAACGCTAGGCTTTACAATTTCTAATTAATTTGTGTACCTATCATTTAATTTTGATACCTTGAACGAACAATGCATTTCTTACTTAATTTTGATCCTGAAAAGTCTGTACGAGAACGACGTAAACTATCGCGTAAAAGTTATTTCATGAAGTAAGTTAATTCAAATAAATAATATAGATTTCAGTCACTATCATTACACGAGAAAATACTATTGGTGTTCATACACCAATAGTGTTGATTTTAGTTTAGGTCATTATACTCTCTCGTCCAGCGCTCCAGTAAGGCACAGTGCCTAGCGTCCCTGCAAAAGGTAGCTGTTGAAGTTGCTGCGAAACCGGCGCATCAGGGACGCAGATCTCTTGCGCATTATATGGGATGCAAAACTCCAAACGACTGGCAGTTGCTCTTAATAGCATTGTTTTGACCTGCCTAGTGCATCGCACAAATCTATGGGCCAGCATATTAGCTCGGCATACAATGCCCTTTCCATGTCCATTTAAGAGCACTGACTGAAGAACACAATTCAGCCTGCCTTAAAAACTATGTGTTCATATTCGCTATCATTATATCTGAGCCTATTTGCCTCCAGTTATTGCTAGCAGATTTTTAGCAGCTTCCTTAAAGCGCTGATTTTTGTAAAATCTAGGATAGACTCCTCACAGCCTCAGACCATACACACTGATAACATTACAGTGCAGTGCACAGAAAAAAATGACACTCAAAAAGAAATATTTGCAACACATTATGTCAACAGCGGAGTAATTGTACTGATATGATAGCTGATAGAGGATAACATTTTGCTGCACTGACCCACTGAATATAATTCAATTTTTTATTTTTCAGTAAACCCCATCTTAAAAGCAAATCTATCTACAATGAACGAGGACAAATAGCTTCAACTGGAAAAGATCTGTGTGATTGTTTAGATGAGACTTGTCCTGGTTGCCATTTTCCATGCCCTAAATGCAGCTCCAATAAGTGTGGGCATGAATGTAGGTATGTGAATTTTCATAAATGTGATTTTTGCTGTATTGAATTTTTATGTTATAATAAAACAAATAATATTTTCATACCAACTTTTTTATTTTCAGGGCAAACAGAAAGTGGATGTATGAAAAAATTGAAGTAGAAGGAAACGATTTTGTAATAAAAAATGATTATAAAAAGTAATATCACTATACCAAATTTTATAAACTATTATGATGATAGTATGAAAACTTTATTGTTCTATCTAACCATCATACACAATTTTTTTTTTATATAATATTATATAAGAAAAACTATACTATAAAAAAAAATGGTTTATTGAATTGTATTGTATTAAAAATTTACAATTATCAATATTAATAATAGATAATAAAAACGTTTGTTTACCATGGTACCATTAGAATGTAGCATTGATGGTATGGTACTACAGCTTTTTTGCTGTTGTATCATTATGTCAATAGAACCATACCAAATATTGTGTTATGTTATCTGTGGTACATTCAGGAAATGAAAAGCAAAATATATACATATACTTATTTACTTAACTTCTTTGTCAACACAAAATATAATTTATAAACTTGCTTAAATTCTTGCTGAATATAAAATTTTAAGCCTATGCCCTAAATTAAATTATTTATTTTATTTCGATGCTCTCTAAACTATAAAAAGATACTATAAAAAGTCAAAAACTGGTCAAATACTGGTCATTTTATATTCAGCACTGCATAAAACTTTATCAGACGTACCTACTCCCATCCTTGTAGCAATTCTATTAATTCGCTAATTCTATTTGTATTTTATAGGTAACTACGCATTGCAATGGAACTAGGGAAAATGCATTTTGCCGTATGTACCATCAATGGTAAGACGGCAAAAAAAAACCACCGTAGTACCATCAATGGTACATTATAATGGTACCGCGGTAAACAAACGTATAACATAAGTCTAATCATTGGCTAAAAGTTTGAAGAAGTACTCGACTTCTAATTCACCATCTTCAGGTAGGTCAGTACAGTGAACAGCGTTATGGATGATGCTCTTACCATATTGGGCTCTTATTGAGTCAGGATACAATTGACGACATAGATCCTGCCAAAAGAAGTATGATTAGATACCTGGACCAGCCCCCAGGCCATACACTAGCAGAATGGCAATGGAATTGCGACAAAGGTGATTGCCTTTGTTTTGAAGAATGGGAATGTTTACGTCGAAAAGTGCCCCCTTTTTTAGAAATTTTGGACATTCGCCTGTCAAATTGAGTCGTTCCCCATGCCATTTTTTAAGTGTAGCTAGATGGTCTAGTCAATGTCCATCTTCTTCATAGCTATTCGATTTTTATTGTAGGTAGGTAGTTATTGTATAAAACAATGCATGTCATTCATTTATTCCCGCTGCCTGGGCATAGGCCTCTTCGTTTTTGCCATCTTCCTCGAACGGATGCCCTGTACTCTCGTTATGCACCCTACTCCATCTGTCACCACTGCGTCTAGCCACGTGTTCTGAGCAACTTCATTTGAGCCCCAATATTCGCATGCTAGCGTTACAGATATTATAATGCAAGCTAGCGTCTTGTCTTCTTTAGAATTTCGGTATTGGGAACTCGATCTATAAGTGTGATGTCTATCCATGGCTTGCTGTGCGACTGTGATCATGTGATCCTGACTCATTTGCACAGCCGCCTTCGAGCACCCATGACATTGATGTGAAATTGGCATATCTACCTAAGCTATCGCAATAGAAAAAATGACAATGCAACGGTATATGTCAATAGTTGGTTATGCCCTCTGGAATGAAATAAATGGCATCAATGTTTTACTAAAGCAAACGCAAGAATAACTAAGCACAATGGAATCCATTTGCTGTTGGGCCTGTCGGTTAATTTCACGTGTACATCGTAAATGGAAACAGCACGGGCAGCATCTATTTATTGCACTCCAGTGACTCCAGTCAGCATCTTCGTCACTTTCATAGCTTAATGATTCCAAAACTATATCATACCGGATCTCTAGGACCACACAGCTTTCTGAATTGACAGACAACATTAATTTTTGGGTCAATGGCTTTAATTTCTAAAGCAATACATTTTCCTTCTGCCATATGTATGCACATTGCCTGAAAAAAATAAATTCTATCATACTTCTTCGATGTGTCATTACATTAGTTCTTTCTTTGTCACCCTGGTCAGTGATCTGAGGTTGAGGTATGATGACTCTGAAAAGGACCTAGTAGTAACTATTAGGTATCTAATCTGTGACCTAGTGACCAATGGTGACTGAACTAGTTTGGTGAAAGGATGCAGTGACCCTTATAGAGGCTCCTCTCCTTTCATGCATGTGTCGTATCTTTACATATTTGGCTACCTACCTCCAAAAATGTGATGGTACATAAATTATTCGCAATGATGATGGCATCCTAGGATAGATTTAATTATTAAAGTATTTATGTAGTATATCAGTCATGTAGTGTAGTTTAAGCTTTGCTTAGTTTGGAGCTAGATGATGCTGTGTGAAAAATGTCCAGCATTATCATTTTTATTATTTAATTGTAACTAGGTAGGTACCTAGTTATCTACTTAAAATAGCATACCTCATATTCAGGTAAAACTCCTTTGTATACTTCGTAAAACTCCTCAGCATTTGCAAGTTTCACAGGGAACATTGCCATGGCTGATATGTAGAAAATGCCAGAAGTAGAGATCTGTTCTAGAATCGATCCTACATTCCCGTCAATGACAGCATGAGGCTTGATGACGCAGCATGTGCAATTCTTGAAGGTTGCACGAAATTGTATTCTGGGTATGCCTTTATCATAGCCGAAGAATAGTTCCAACATCTAAAAATTAAATAAAGATTCGTGCATGAGGTTAATAAAGACAATTCGAAATAGGTACCTTCTTAATTCTTCAAAGTGTATGTAGGTACCTAGGTATTTTTTAAGGATGTACCTATCTTAAAAAAATACCTAGGTACCTACATACACTTTGAAGAATTAAGAAGGTACCTATTAGATTTCGAACTAAATCTCTATGTGAAGCTATCATAGTGTTCAAGGATTTTGTCATCACTACGAACTATAGTTATCGCTTAGCGGTAGAACACCTAAGGCAGAGATTTGGATTCGAATCCCGCTGCTTCGTTGGATATCGCTCGCATTTTAAAATTAAAATACTCTTCCAAGGTGAATGCTTTATTAGCATTATTTCTTTGTGCAGATGTAGGTAATAATTTTAAAGGAAAATATGTCAGGTTACTTTAATTTTATTTGTGCCTAGCTGTACCCGCGACTTCGTTCGCAATTGCCATCCCTCGCACTAATTATTCGCATCTGACCTCAGTTTGAAAAATGTTTCGGCTAGTCGTGGTTCCATGAGATGATGATGTTATTTTTAAGTTTGACGGGAAAATAACAATCTAACCCAAAACTCTCTTAGCATCATTAACAAGCCCATTAGTGCCAACTGCAGGACAGAGCCTCCTCCGAAAATGGAGGGATCACCACGCTTGGAAGACGGATTGGCGACAAATGTGCACTAATGGGCTGTTAATGATGATGATAATGATGATTAAACTCACTACTGATTTTAATAGTTTTTTTTATTTCGAAGTCCTCAAAAATTTTACGTCCCAACACACTAGTGTAAGGTGTAGGTTAGTACCTACTGATCCGTAGGTGGCCCATTCTACAGGAGACCCAAAATTTATGTTCTTCAAGATTATTCTTTAACGGTTCATTATTTTGTAAACAAAAGCTTAGATTTGAATGTCTAGATATATTACAAAAAAGGTATCAACGGTAAAATTTCATTTAAATAATATGGAAAAAAGATATTAACAAAAAACCTCATGTGAAAACGACCAGCGGGTCGGAGTTTCTCGTCATAAAATATTAATCTATTAAATATATTTAATTGTAATAACTGATATTAACAGATTACAAACTCTTTAATCTAATGCCGAAAATTATTTAACTGGAAATCGATTATAGGTTTAATCAAAAACGTGTCACAAAATATGCGTCATTGTCCTCGCCCGAATTTGTTTTCATTTTAAAAACGAAACACATTAGAAGTTCGTGTTGAACACCAAATGACGTGCCCCCCCTTACCCGACTGGGTATAGCACTTCACGGAGACAAGACGCGTCGCATTTCGGAAAGTTGAGTTTTTCAAAATGATACTACATAGTGTGTCACTTTTTTCGTCATTGTAATTTATAACTATAACTTGCAAATTATTTGCATTATTTTTCGACGAAGCTAATTAATACACGCAGCTATTTGATTACATAAATTATTCTTTTAGTTTAGAAATTTACGATGTGTTTTCTGGAATTCGTCATTATTGGCAACGTCATTGTCAGCAATAACCAGGGAGAAGACAATGACGCGTGTTGCTAACAATGATTATACAGAAAGAGAACAATGACAATTGTTGCTAACAATGATGATATTTGGTTAAAAAAATATTATATGAAATGCTTTAATATTAAAATAAATTATCAGTGTTATACATCATCATCATTTTGTGTCCTTATGTATCTGGAACATTACGTGGGGTCGGCACACTCCTGTTTTCTTCTTCCACTCTCCTCTATCAGCCGTCTTCTCAGTACTCACTCCTTTCGTAACTATGTCATCCTTCACACAATCCATCCATCTTTTCTTTGGCCTACCTCTGCTTTTATTTCCATCCATATTCATATTCAACACTCTTCTCGTAATGTGACATTCTTCCCTCCTCATGACATGCCCATACCATCCTAACTTATTACTCCTCAACTTTTCCGTCACGGGTTCTTCTTTCAAACTTCCCCTGATATACTCATTCCTTATTTTGTCCATTCTAGTAACTCCATCCATTTCAACATTCGCATCTCAGGTGCGTGCACACTTCTTTTAGTATTCAACTGCAGCCATAATTTAACATTTGACAAAAATAATAAATACAGTTACTTAAATACTAATAAAGCTTAAAAAAGAGCACTACTCACGAAGTAAACACTGCACAGTGTGCACACTTGATCAAGGCGCACACTGTGCAGTGTTTACTTCTGTCCAGTGCCTCATGAAGATTGTGTCTACATCCACCCTGTCCACTATTAGTTTCAGGTAGCTTTTGGCGCTGCCCCGCATCCGCCGCATCAGGGATGCTGTTCTGTTGCGGATGATCGCGTAGAAGTCATCTACAAACATACCCGATGAACTACAGAAGCGTGGCAGCCCCATCAGCACCCTGAAGCCATTATTAATTGATAATGCCCTGCGCTCCTTTTCCACATCTACATCATCTGAGAGCGTCTCGGTGACCCAGTGGCTTACTTAAACTTCGTCACCCTTTTCAGTTGGCTGCCCGCAAGTGAGACTGGAGGAACTTCACTATACGTTTGAGAGCCTGCCTTGAATACCATCATCTCACTTTTACTGGCATTGTATCTGAGCCTATGGGCTTACGCATAACGCTCACAGATTCTCAGAAGCTTTCTGAGAGCACTGATCGATGGGCTCAGCAGCACCATATCGTCAGCGTAACTATAATATTTACAGTCACTCCATAAAGTAGGAACAAATAAAGCCGATCCCTGGTGCAAGCCTAAAGCCACATTGAACGTCAGCTTCGGACCGGAGCAAACACCCACGGTGTTTGCTCTGCCATACATAGCTCGAATGAGCTGCAAGTATTTCCCAGGCACTCCTTTCTCTTTCAAAGCCCACCACAGAACCTCACGGGGAACCCTGTCGTATGCCTTTTCGAGATCAACGTACACCATGTGTAAGTTCTTGTGCGCACTTCTGCACTTCTCGCAAAGTTGGCGAAGTCCAAATATAGCGTCCGTAGTCCCACGCCCAGGCATAAACCCGAACTGGTTCTGTGTCACCTTACTCTCCTCTCTCATGCGCCTTGCTTCACTTTCTCCCATACCTTCATACTATGTCACATCAACTTTATTTCTCTGTAGTTGTTACAATCCTGTACATCACCCTTGTTCTTGAAGATAGGCACCAAAGAACTATTGCACCTCTCGTCGGGGATCGTCTCCTCTTGTAATAACTTGTTGAAGAATAAAGTCAACCACTTCCATCCATCTGCTATTAAATACTTCCACTCGTATAGCATCTGGTCCAACGGCTTTTGCATTTTGCATACTTTGTACAGCCTTTATAACTTCATCTAAACTCACTTCTCTGACCATACCCATGTTTACCTACTGATACATTTTCTAATATTTCACTCCAATCATTCTTCTCATTCATTAATTTACTAAAATATCCTTTCCATCTTTCTCTAATTTCTTCATCATTCGTCAAAACCTTTCCTCCATAATTTGTTATACATTTGACGTTTTATACGTATTATACATTTTTTATAGCTACTGATTACTAATTAACAAGTGATTTTAGAATAATATATAGTATATTGTATAAAATAATAATATATTGTTGGCTATACTGTATAGGTATATTATTATAATATAAATGTGAAACAAGTACCTAGTTATAATAGCATATTTTACTGTACCATTATATATATCGAATCTACAAACAAGTACAAATTATAATGAATTATCACAGAGTTTTATTAACCTTTGTGATTATGAATTAAAATTTGTTACTTGTTGAATATTTTGTAATAATATTGTTGACTAGCTGTACTCGCGACTTCGTTCGCGATTGCGATCTCTGCAGACTAATTATTCGCATCTGAACTCAGTTTGTCTCATATAAAGTAACGCTGTAGTCTGCGGTGAAGCACTCATATCAATAAAGGAGCTTTTTACTTTTGATTTGAAAACTCCCAGAATATCGGAATAAAATCTGTTAACATTGGCAAAGATATCACGTAACATACCTACACACAAAAAACATATAGACAAATTGAGAAACTCCTTTTTTGAAGTCGGTTGATAATAATTAAATTGTGATATTAGCGATAGTTACCTACGCTTGCAGTCTCTAGTTTACGGTTTCTATCCTGCAGGCACTCTAATAGCATCAAATCCTCACGTGCCCACGTAATTTTTTGCCTACTCGTTCCGGTCCCGGTCCCAGTCCCAGTAGGTCCAGTAGTCCCAGTAGTGCCAGTAGGCCCAGTAGTTTTAGTAGTCCCAGTATTCGGCGTCCAGCTAACTAATCGGCGTACACTACAAAGTGCGCTATAAATCTTACGCCAGCTTAAGCTGAGACTCAGGTTCCTAAATGATCAATTAGCAATATCTGATTCTTTTGGAGTGGTCTGACTTAACATATGCCTTATCCATTATGCCTATACGATAAAATGCACGTACCAGCTTAAGATGAGCCGTACGTTCAAAGGTTCCTGTACATTCCGGGTTTCAAGTTATTTGGCCCAAGTTACTGAGGCCTGTGATGTATGTAACTTCTGAACTACAAACCCATCGGGTTTGTAGTTCAGAAGTTACATACATCTTCCTTGAAATATTTACGGGACAATCTTGAAAGTACTTCCTTTCTAACAAAAAAGAATGAATGAAATCGGACTACGCGTTAATGAATTACAACTAAGTACACATTTTGACTTTCATCCCCTCTCCCAAAGAAACCATGCTGAATTTCGGGATACAAAGTATCCTAAGTCCTACCCCGTACTATGAACTAAAATCATGCCAAGTTTCATTTGAATTCATTCAGTAGTTACATTTTTGGCTTCAGTATCGATTATAGAGTGCCATCCAAAAAAAAATTCAAAATATCTTCAATGTACAGAATTTGACCTGTTACATTCTTATTATAGTATAGATTATTTTATAATGTCTATATAATATACAAATGTACCTATAACATTCCCTACATAATTATAAGAACTTATAACTAGGCATCTACTTTTTGAATATTTAGATATTGATTTGTTGTCTATCATATAATTTCGCGTTTTATTTCGTGACATAAAATATTTCTGATGTTATCTAGGCTGTTTAGTAAAAAAAAAATATGTTCTTTAGGGATTTACCATTGTGAGTAACACACCGTCATTGTCCTCTACAATTTCATCATTTTTCTCATTTTTTGTCATTGTTAGCAACCAGCAATTTTGATTATCTCGTAAAATATCAGTTAATTTGATTGATACCCCTCGTGAAAGAACCTATTTTTAACATACAAATCATTCCAGCATCAAAGATTAACCCTAAACTCAGAGTATAAATAAAAAGTGGGTAAAAAATCGTCAAAAGTAACAATTTGAGTAGAATCACGCAGGAGCCCTTTGTGGAATAAAATTTAAAATAATAAATTTTTCCACTTATGGCACCTGTGAGAAATATCGGTAGGTGCCGTATGTGGAATACCTTAGGTGCCATTAACGCAGATGCCGTATTAGCAGGTGCCCAATGTGGAATACGTCCTTTGAACGTACGGCTCATCTTAAGCTGGCGATAGCACCTAGGCTTAGTTAGCATTATATAGGCTTAATGGATAAGGCATATTGTCAAAGTCAGACCACTCCAAAGGATTCAGATATTACTAAACGATCATTATACACAGTATGGACGTCCAAAATAACTTGAAGCCTAGAATGTATGTACCTTCGAGTATGTCTCTAGCATAAGATTTGTAGACGTATTCCACATTGGGCACCCGCTAATACATCGTTCAAAGGTTCCTGTACATTCCGGGTTTCAAGTTATTTGGACCTAATACTGAGGCTTGTGATGTCTGTAATTTCTGAACTACAAAACCGATGACCTTGAAATATTCATGGAACAATCTTTAAGGCACTTCCTTTTTAACAAAATAAGAATAAATGACATCGGACTACGCATTAATGAATTACAACTAAGTATACATTTTAACTTTCATCCCCTCTCCCAAGGGAACCATGCTGAATGTTGAGATAAAAAGTATCCTGTATCCTACCCCGTAATATGATCTCAAACCATGCTAAGTTTCATTTGAATTTATTCAGCAGTTACAGCGTTTTGCGCGTTCCAGATAATGAAAGACAGACAGACAAAAAATGAAAAAAAAACTATTTTTTTTTTAAATATCTTCAAGTTCAGTGTACAGAATTTGACCTGTTACATTCTTATTATAGTATAGGTATAGATATTTACTGTTATACCTACCTAGTTAGTAGTACAGACTAGTGGTAGGTATTCATAGGGGTGCCTAAATAAGGTTGTGGTCATAAAACTATTGATAATCGTAAGCCTTAGGTACCCTCATTACCCTCCAGCATATTCTTCTCTAAGAATTTTTAATTTGTTTATGCATTAGGTACACGGACGGAAATGTTCAATAGGAGGACATGCCTATTAACTGTCTTTGGTACTAAGCAAAAAGTTTTAAAGTAGAAATAGTCAACCTCAGTAGCATCTTCGATAGTGTTACAGCCATGTGCCACATTCTTCAGTTTGTTTTCGCCGTAGAGCCTGCGTAGCGTGCCGGGTGCTGCGTCGGCGGGTTCCGTGGCGCCCAGGCATGCCCGCCATTTTTTCACTGCATCCGGTGCTACCAGCTCCAGACCTATCACTTCGCCGGCTGTCACGTAATCTATGATAATCCTGTGAAAGGAGAATTATTATAAGATCCACCGCAACTTTCCAACAGAGCAGTTAGTAGACCTACTACCTTGTCTGCCAGAACAGTACCTACCTACTGCTGTCAAGCCAAGCTTCGCAATGCTTATACCTACTACACAGGTCAAGCAAGGGAAGCAAAAACTGTTACACAGGCTAATGTCTGATTAAAGTACGTAGTTCTAAAAACGTATGGCAGCTCGTGGTTTTATTTTATGTGTATGCTAATTCCATTCTATTTTAAACCAAAGTTCCAAATCTCGAGATTTTTGTACGCACTCTAATGGTAAGTACTTGTAACTGGGACTAAAAGAGCCACAGAACTTGAATAACATAGGTAACCTTTTAACAGATAGTACCTACCCGATTTTTTTACAAATTATTTTAAAACTAACGGTAGCATGTTATTTCCAGCGATACATTTATAAAGCTCCATTGCGAAATCCTTGCTGATTTTACCATTTTTCATTCGTACTATGCGGAATCCTTTTTGCATTATGAAAGTTATTATTTTGCCATGAGCACTCGGAGGCACAGGTTTTATTAGGGCAAATGTACTGAAATAATTACAGAATTGTTATCTAAATAAGGTGTGCTTATTTATTTGCCTTACCTTGTAGGTACTACAGATTATGTAATTACTACATTTATATACCTACGCATAATCCTTATTTGGCTAGCTCACCTTTCCACTTTATTGAATAAAGTTCGCCGTGTTGCTGGCGCACAATCCCGCACGTGCAATAGTTTCGAAAATACGTTCACAATGTTACCTATTTGTAACATTTCTAGTTTGAGTGGAGGAAGCTGAACGCGCCTTAGTAGGTTCTTTCCTTTTTTCGTGTCTATCACTTGAACCGAGTTATCGAAGGGATAAAAATTCAGCACTAGCTCGATAATATCGTCTGTCTCTTCGTCAAACATTTCACACAAGAACGTATATTTATCGAAGTAATCGAACACCTGTTAAGAAATAAACTTATTAAAAAAAACAGAAGATCTCACGACCAGAAAAACCTGTATAGAATAAGTAGTTAAGGAGAGAAAAGAATGCAAGGAAATACACGTCAAATGTATAAGCTGTATAAGATGATAGAGGAAAGGTTTTGACGAATGATGAAGAAATAAAAAAACGATGGAAAGGATATTTTAGTAAATTAAAGAATGAGGAGAATTATTGGAGAGGAATATTAGAAAATTAGCTTTCCGCTGGTTCAACAGAAAATTAATTCGTAATGTGGCAGTAAACTAAAACTGATGATCTGCTGATAAGTGTTCCTTATGAACCTCATATTGGAGTGATTACAATCCACGTTCATTTTCATTTGAGCTAGTTGCCAAGTAGGAACTTACCATTATTAGGTATGGCCAAAAGTTTCGATTAATGCTGTTTCCTCGCTTCCTCAGCTTAGTACCTGTCTATGTTTTATCGCTAGGTAAATTGTGGATTTTTGGAGCAACTAGAACCAGCAACGGATCTAGCTCCAACTAAACTTGAACATCACAACACACTAAAGGAAATTAAAAAATGAACACCACAGCAAATATACTAAAATTAAATACAATATCACGAAAATTACTATTTAATTAACAGAAAAATAATAGGTAATGCCCGTTTGATAATAAATGTATGCACACAGACTTACTAGATGTGTGATCCTTTCATATTACTTATTTTTCTCTGTGGCACAAAATATCATGAATTTCCGGACTTGCGATCACCGGAAGTCCGGAAAAGCGTTACATTCTCTTTGACTGAAAATAACCACATCACATACTTTATTATAACGCAACGGGATGGTAATCTGATGGTGAGTTGTTACTGTTACGAGCTAGGGTCCGGAATAAAATAATTAAGTCTAATTAAACACCAAAATTAACACTGTATTAATAAATCACTCTATAAAAATGACAACAAAACAAATAACACAATTAAAACAAAAACACCGTATCACTTGGTACAACACTAGTGCAACTATCACTTCACTAGTCACTGGGTATCGCTTCAACTAATTCACTTCCCAATCTTGATAAGAAACTGACTCTACCGGCCATTTGCCGCGCTTATATATTTCGTAAGACGTCTCTTCCAGAACAATATCGTAGGGGGCGTGGCCCGTATGCCTCGCTCCGCCCCATCTCGTACCGTCCCGAACATTCTTGAAACTTCCGTCCTTTTCTAGCGCGGTTAGTGCTGATGGCGGTAAAAAGTAGTGCGTCCACTTGATAAGAGATGACGCTAGCGTACCGTAGTTAGCTATGCCGCGCTCGTCACATTACTATCAACTAGTGTCAATGTCAAATTTCAGATTTTCAAAATTCAACAAATTCACATCAAAACAAACAAACCGAACGAAAGCGAAGCGACTCTGCTCTGCTGAATGAATTGTAATATTTAGCGAATTATTGCGACAGAACAATGGTAAAACTTTGTAACGTGTAAATCTCTTTGCATACTATTATTTTATGCTACAAAATCTCCATCTCGCTTTATACAGGAAGGGGCCTACAAGGATAAATTCTCATTCATCGGAGAATGGTATGACAACCAGGCGAGTCTTATCCGCCGGTTCAATGTATTCTATTATCCTTACGATGAAACATTAGAAATGTACGATCTGAAAAATCGCAAAACATTTGTGAGGAGAGTAAAAGTCAATGGCATCACTCTAGAAAACTTTTACATTGGATGTACTCTCTACATCCTTGGTCGACTGATAAAGATTGTGGACTTCGCTTGTGAAGATACTAAAAATAAACTTCACAAGGACATGCAAGTGTGAGTTACTTACTTTGAGTTTGATTAGAATCGGGATGCACAATTATGGGGGAAGAACACCCCCTTGAAGGAAGAATTTAGGAGCTGTCCCCCTAGGATATAAATGTTTTAAGTGACAGTACTAAACCAAAAATGAAATACCTACCTACTTTTGTCAACTTGACTTTGTACCTACTTTCATTTTGATAAATTAGGTATATGATTCTGCAACCTACCCAAACCTGTTTTTTGTATATTGTGATGTTGCTAAATAAAACAAACTAGGTGTCAGATCTGACATTCATTTTGAATCTAACCAATTTAAGTTGGTTTACCCTATGTCTGACTCCGGGTGGGAGCCCACCAGCTCACCTTCTGCTCTGCTCGGCCTTCTGCAGCCCCCCTTCACTCAGGACCTCTCTTGAGCTTCTGGCTCCCGCGCTTCATATACAGTCTAGGGCCATCATGCAAGAGACTCATGCAAGGTGCTCTGTGTCATATCTGTCACTAATTCTGAGAAAATAAAATAAAAACATATCTTCATAAGGAAGGTACTCCTCACCTTCTCTTTCACAGGAATGGTCAAACACCTTCCATACCTTCCATCAAATCACCTCACAATCCTAAATTATATAATAAATACGAAATTTAGATGTTTTGGTTTTTGTTGCTAAGAATATTAGTAATGGTTGATCAAGTTCATTATGTTTGTTTTTTTGGCTCTTATAACATACATTTTAATCTAAATGTATCCATAACTGATTGATCAATCAACACACAGCCTAAACCATAAGTCCTAGAAGCATGAAACTTAGAGGGTATATTCCTTTCACAGTATAAGGGTGCACTAAGAAAGGTATTTGGAAAATTCTACCCCTGAGCAGGTGAAAAGGGCTGAAAACCTTAGTATGAAAAATCATATGCCTCAAACTTACAAACTTGAAACATTTAAACATTCACATATACAGGGCGTCCCAAGACTATGCGACATGAAGGGAAAGTACCTTAAATATTGTAGATAGGATATTTAGCTGAAAGAAGACTTTATTTTATTTTTAAAAGTTAGTAATACTGCATTCAAAGATTTTCAAAAAATTACTTGCTTTGTCTGGGAATCGAACCGACTCAAATGTGAAAAAAACACCCCCTATTTTTATGATGCCAATCGAAAGAATTAACAAAAAATAATAATTCCTCTTGAGTAACATAGTATCTTAAAAGAAAGGAATAATGTAAGAATAATGTAATCATTTTAATCAAATTAAAAACATACTTAAAACTGCCGAAGTCAATTGAGATTTTTTTGTAAATTAATTAAATGCTCAAAGTGTGATCCTTTTTGTCTTATGCAAATTGACAATCTTTTAGTAAGTTCGCTGCCTGTTGATTTTCTGAGTCCCTGTATTGTACGTCCATGGAATGCACAACCATGGAAAGTACACCCCTGGAAAGTACAGCCAGTATTACAAACCATTGGTTTCAAATACGTGGTTTGTAATACTGGGCGTACATTCCTGGGCGTGCATTCCCTACACGTGTTGACCTTGTACGGCCAATTTTGTACAACCCTGGAATGTACAGCCATGGAATACGAACCAATTTCATGCTCTGTTTTCATGTGCGAGTGCTATCAAGGGGCAAGTGCTGTGTTGCCATAGTATTTTACGCTATTAGTAAATTCATGTAGATGTAGTAAGTAGATTAGTTATTTATGTCGGTTTTTGCAGATGAACTAACCAGTTGATTTTATTTATTTGAACCCAAGTTTGTTGGATAAAGTTCGGATAGCAATCCTCCTTTTCTGAGTGGTAATAAAAAAAACCTAATAACCTAACCAATCCAAGACGGATTTGCTTAGGAAGTTATTTCTCAGGCCAACATTAACTTATTGTTTACATTATTTACCAATGGCAACTCTTGGTTGAACATATTAGAACTTGCTCAGTGCAAACGAGCCTCGTTCTCGTCATGCGACTTATTCGCATCGACCAATGAGAGCTCACGGATATGACGAACTATCGACTAATGAGCGTCGAGAATATTGGTTTGTAATCCGGGGTGTACATTCCAGGGGTGTGCAATACCGTCATGTGTTTAGTTTGTACGGAGCGTATTGTACGACCATGGAAAGCACACCCAGATAATTCAAACAAAATAGTTTGTAATACTGGCTGTACTTTCCAGGGGTGTGCATTCCATGGTTGTGCTTTGCATGGACGTACAATACGGTCTCCCGATTTTCTTATCATATTATGGTGAATACTGAATATGTGCAAGTGAATGAAGACTAAACAGATAAAAATCCGAAAAACAAACGCTCTTACAAATTGTTCCATTTTCAAATTTAAGAACAACATTATTTTTCTTTTAAATTTGCCTTCTGTCTAGCTTAAAGAGGATGCATTCAAATAATAAGTTTTTATCATTTTATCTGCACTTGCACCTATAATAAGGAAAACTGTGCCAGGAAGTCGTTTATTAAGTAGGTACTTATTTGCGAATACCTAATCAAAGCTATCTATGGAATGATAATATCGTTATTTTCCGAAAACCGTCGTCGGCATTAAAAAAATCTTGAAATTTGAATCAAACATTTTACGTTATTCCTTTCTTTTGAGATACTATGTTACTAAAGAAGATTTTTTTTTGTCTATTTTTCGATTGTCATCATAAAAATACGGGGTTGTTTTTTTCACATTTGAGTCGGTTCGAATCCCAGACGAAATAAGTAATTTTTAGAAAATCTTTGAATGCAGTATTACTAATTTTTAAAAATTAAATAAAATCGCTTTCAGCAAAATATCCTATGTACAATATTTAAGGTACTTTCCCTTCATGTCGCATAGTTTTGGGACGCTCTGTATATAATTCCGTACAAATAATAAAGTCACATATGTACATTTATTTTTTCTAACTACCCCTCTAAAGGTGGTAGGAAAGATGGTGTGTTAAGTTTCTATGGGAAATGTTTAAAAGTGGTGTGATTTTCTGTAATCTTATTTTGGATACCTTAAAATACAAAAGAACTGAATAAAAAAGCCTTTAAAGGTGCAAGGCATGCAATGATTTTTGATGCACCTAACAATTACATACCCTACGCGAGTAAAACCGCGGGCATCGGCTAGTGCTATTATAAAGCTGTTTCTTCCTTTATGAAAGTAGCAATACTGCGATACTGTGACTAGAAATTGAACATTATTTGTAATTCAAATACTATTTCCAGGACCTTTGCAATGACCAAGCTCCTACCATATTGGCATAAAACCTGTTCACTGTGTGCTAGCTAGAAATTCTACATTATTATTTGTGATTAAAATACTATTTCCAGTTGCGATCACTCACCCTGATGATGACTCTCGGAATGATATGAAACTTCGTTGGTGCCTTCACGATAGTGCAGTACATGAAAATTCCCGTTTTTACAATATAAATATTTCCAGGACCTTTGCAATGACAACGCTCCTACCATTTTGGCATAAAACCTGTTCATTTTGTGCTAGCTAGAAATTCTACAATATTTGTGATTAAAATACTATTTCCAGGACCTTGGCAATGACCAAGCTCCTACCATTTTGGCATAAAACCTGTTTATTGTGTGCTAGTTAGAAACCCTTCATTATTATTTGTGATTAAAATGCTGTTTTCAGGACCTTTGCAATGATCAAGCCCCTACCAACCAACATTGCTGGTAAAATATTGAGTATATTCCATGAGAATGGTTTGCGAGTGACTAAAATGAAGAAAGCGCGCCTATCGGCCGATGATGTTAATGTGCTTTATAGAACTCAGCTCACTGACCCTACTTTCCCGTAAGTTCTCATTGCTATAGCATTTTTTTAAATATCATAGCTAATTTTTCTATAACATATTTTGCTCAAAACCATACAGGAAAACATTTTTATTTATTTGGTCTACTTGTGGGTGTTACAATGATACTATCTAAATAACCAGCATATTATGGTAAGTGATTTACACAACAGAACTAGTTATAAGTGGACACTGCATGCTATAAAATAATAACAGGATAAACTTAAGTAACAATAAAGAAATAGACGATCTAGGTGAAAATTTCACCACCTACAAGTAAGATATTGAGTTACCTTTAGTGAATAAAAATACGAAATGAGTTTTACAGTTTTTACAACTTGGTGGTGGTGAAGTTGGCACCCAGACTCTAAATTTATCAAACTATTTTTAATTGCTTAAATGGTTACTTAAATAAATAAATAAATAATAAAATAAGAACTTACGGAACAGCGGTAGCTTTATTGAGAAAATACCAATCTGAGCGCAAAGATTGTTAAATGCCTTGCTGATCCTGGAAAACTGGCAAACTGGCAAACCCTAGAACCAAAAATTTTAAGGCGTCTAGTATTATAATATCTGTGGTTAATGTAATGATCCCATAAGCTACAATGTTTGCAACCTGTCATGGAATGCTTAGGTAATACTTGCTAAACATGCTCCAGACTACCTCTAATTTGATACCCTCACATATCTACGTACTTAGTATAGATTTGATGATATCTATAATCGTGTTTGTTCGTCTTTTTATGCTTCAATTTATGCTAATGAACAAGAAATGTCCAAGACCAATGGTTACACATATAGACAAATAACCCTCTTGTGTCCCCACACATTCTCTAGAATTCCCTGTATAGAGGGTATCAGGAACTGCGTGTACCGTGCTACCACAACACCCAGACCAAGAACATGCTAACATTTTTCCCGCAGCGGGAAACGAACCCTTACCTCTTGCGTCACAGCTACTCGCCCGCCTTGCGAGGTTCTCCGAGATTGTTTATGTACTGAGTATAGATTTAAAGATATCCACTATGGGGGTAGCAGTCCAGTTGTGAGCGTGTTTGTTTGTTTTTATTTATGCTAATAGAACCTCTAGGAGGTGCAGGTGCAGGTTATTAAGAAAGATAAGTGATAATTCCAAGCTATTTTTACATAAGCTTCCTCATAATCCAGTTTTTACTTCATTTCAGGTTCTTATTGGACTACCTGACTGGTGAACTGGTATACGGCATTGAGCTGGTTGGCAAAGATGCAGTAGCAGTGTGCGTCAAGTCACTTGGAGACAGGGACCCTACCAAAGCTGCTCCAGGAACGATCAGAGCCATGTTCGGAACAGACCCTGTTAGAAACTGTGTTCATGCATCATCTACTCCAGAACATGCTATACATGTATGTTTTAGTGTTCATTTGTTTCTTGTGTTATCAGTACTTCATGGTCACCCTGTGTTAACACAGTGACCTATGAAGCTATGAGTGGCTGTTTAGGGTTTTGGACATAGGTCCATTTACCACCCAGTTTCTTTCACTATAGGGTGAAAGAACCTGGGTGATGAATGGATTGCCTGCCCCTGTGTTAAAAGTTACCTCGCGACCGAAGCACCAGAAGATAATTCTTCTGGTTAAACAAACCGACAAACTGGGCTTAGTTTTTATGGTTCATGTGCACTGTGTAGATTCTGGAAGGTGTGTTGTGTAGGTACCTATAGGACATAGTATTTTTGATCCTCCAAAATGTTATCTTTCTAAATTTTAATTCAAATTCATTAAATTGACGGTCAAAAAGTTCACAGAATGGAAGGGTTAGGAAGAGGTGGGGTTAATTTTTTTTATCTGGTAATCTGCAGGAACTTAATACAGCTATAAATGCCAAATTTAACGCAAATCGGGTCATTAACAATTTAGTTATCACTATTTAAGCAGTTCAATCGGGAAAAAATCGTTAAACATGGATAAAATTTAGTTTCTTGCCGTTATAAAGTTCCTTACTAAGCAAGGAAAAACACCTCAAATCATTTTAGAACAAATGTCATCTGTTTACGTGGATGGAAAAACAATGATTTATAAGTGGCATAGCTTATTTAAGCAAGGCATGGAGTCAATTGAAGATTACAACCGGCCGGGCCGGCCAATCGAGGCCACCACCTTAAACATAAAAAAAGTCGAAGAACTTGTCCTGGAAGATACCCGATAAAAAAAAACAATTTGCAGAAATGGTTGAGGTATCATCTACAACCATTTTGAACATCATGACCATCTTACATATGTAAGGTCAGCGCAAGATGCCAAGGTGCCAAGAATGCTCTCAGAGTGGTTCCGAAAAAGCAGCGAGTAGAGTGTTTACGCAAGTTTTTGGATATCTGTAGCGACAACAAGGATGACATTTTGAACCGCATTGTTACTAGAGACGTAACTTGGGTTCATCACTATGAGCCTGAATCAAAATAGGAATCAATGCAGTGGCAGAAAAAAGGCGCAGCAGACCCAAAGAAATTCAAGGTGTCACAATCGGCGGGAAAGATCATGGCCACTGTTTTTTGGGTTTCGGAAGGGATTTTGTTAATCGACTAAAAAAAAGGATTGAATATCACAGAGGGATACTATGGCACTCTACTGGAAAAATTAAAAGATGACATCAAGGAAAAAAGACGCACGACAATGCAAGAACCGTACTCAAGAGCCATTTGCAATGGCTGCCTTGCGAAAATTTGGCTACGAAACATTAAACCACCCTCCCATAATAGTCCAGATCTAACTCCTTCTGATTATTATTTGTTTCCAAAATTAACAAAAAAACTTTGTGGATAAAAAAATACTGACGATGAAAAAGTTAAGTCTGCAATTTCGGCATATTTTGAAGGCCTTGACAAAACATTCTACGAAGGTATAGGAAAGCTTTTTGAAAGACCTGAAAAGTATATTGAAAAGGAAAAATATAAATGGTAGGAATATTTAATTGATCCAACAATGATTGATGTAGGTATATAAATAAATTAGATAAAAAAAACACCTGAGAGGAGGGTATTTACTAATATATTGGTTCTACTTGTGTTCAGTTTAAATGTGTTTTTTATGGGATAGTGAAACTATTATTCTGTGTTGATGTTGTTTAAGTATTAATTTGTGGAGTCATAGCAATAAAACAATATTGGATAGCCATGATTAAATTAATCAATATGTACCCGCATTCACACTATCATTACAAATCTATATAGAAATAACCACATTTTTTTTTCAAAATTTTAAAACCTGCCTTCGGCGCTTCAGCCATAATCAGATACTATCTGGGATGTGGTATGTATTGGTGAAATTCCGTTAAACAGGATCATAAATTGGTCGAAACTAGGTTAAAAGTTAGTTTCAAAACTAGTTAAATGCCTAGTTTCTCTGGTCTGATTCCCGTATTTGCCATGTTTTTAGGCATAATCTACCAAAAACTATCGTGAACTTGACAATTCATATTGTAAAAACGGGAATTTTCACGTACTGCACTATCGGTGAAGGCACCGACTAAGTTTCGACTCATTCCGAGAGTCTTCATCAGGGTGAGTGGTCGCGACTTTCTCCTTCCACGCGTCGCGCGCGTAGTGAAAATTCCCGTTTTTCAATATGCATAATCTTGTATGTAGGCTTTTAGCCAATTTATTTGTATGCCTATTGAGCCTTTCTTTGTAATTCTTGCTATTTTTGATTACTTCTTTACGATCAGCATCCACCACAATGTAATGTTTTATTTTATTTGCAGGATATAGATTATTTCTTCCCGCCGCCAGCGCTGCGTTCCACGCGGCTCCGTCTGACCGCGACTCTGTCAAACTGCACCCTCTGCATTGTGAAGCCCCATGCGATACGCGAGGGTAAACTGGGCGCAGCCTTGGAATGTATCGACGAAGGAGGCTTTAACATCACCGCCCTCAATATGTTTATTGTGGAGAATATAAACGCGGCTGAGTTTTATGAAGTTTACAAAGGAATCGTTCAAGAGTATAAGGTGAGGAGTGATTAATTAATTTATATTTATTTGGGAATAACCAGACGCCACATTATGGGAAGGCCTTCCACCCAGATTTTGTTATTCTAGATTATGATATAATTATCTATTTCAAATTGTATCCAAACCGGTTCAGCCGTTATGAAGATTATTAGCATCAACTCGCATTTTATAATGTTATGATAGGATTATACAAAAAATAGGTAAACTCATAAACAGAAGAAAGAATCAGATGGCATGTTCAGATAGGAGCTTAATAACAACAAAATATCCGTCGTGTATTTATATTATCGATTGCAGCGCCCCCTACTTTATTGTGGCGATACAACTATTTAAGAACCATCCCTGAAGACATATATATCGATAGCAAAAACCGCATTGCAATCCGATAAGCTGTTTCGGTGATAAATGGTAACAGACCAACTAACAAAGAAACTCTTATGGCACACGCATATACGGGCTCCTTACGTCGCGGATTCAAATAGTTTTTTTGCAGTTAACTTTTGAGACGAGAACGCAATTACGAGTAATTAATGGTAGGGGGATTATTGAGGTAAAAACACCCACCAGTCACATACAGTGAGTATCGGAGCCTACAAGTACATTGGTACCAGAACATCTAGAATGGGATCTGCAGAACATGCAAACATTTGTCCCGCTGCGGGAATCGAACCCGCACCTCCTGGGTCTCAGCCGGCCACCAGTCCGCTGCACCAGGTCGTCGGAAAGGTTGTGCTCATGATGTGAATCTCTGTTCTTTATGTTCAGGGCATGGTGGAAGAGCTGGCGAGCGGTCCATGCGTGGCGATGGAGATTGTGGCCAAAAATAAGAGTCTCAACACAGCTGTGGAGTTCAGGAAAATCGTCGGGCCTTCAGATCCTGTGAGTTTGTACTTTGTGTTTGTACGACCTCTGTGGCGCAGTGGGTGAAAGCTCGCCTGAGACGCGTAAGGTTGCGGGTTCGATTCCCGCCGCGGGATAATAGCTTGTATGATCTGCAACTTTTTGAGATCCTCAGATCCATACTCAGTATGCAGGTCTGTGAGAATACAAAGTAGGGGGTAGTCAGAGACATGTCCAAACATTATATTTGGTACCTACTCGTCCACGTTTTGCATTGTAGTTAGCAACCACGTGTTATATTTTTAGTCATAGTTAGCAACCAACCACGTGACAGATTGCAAACTCATCGCCAACAAACATCGATGGATGTTTGTTACTCTTAAACGCAAAAACTACTGAACTGATTGAATTTGGTGAAACTTTACAATAATACAATAAGACGACCGATGTGGCGCGGTGGGCGAAGGTCCGCCTGCGACACAGGAGGTTGCGGGTTCGATTCCCGCCCTGGGACAAATGTTTGTACGATCTGCAAATATTTGTTCCGGGTGTTCTGGGTATTTTCTATGTATAATAAAAAAATATCTATCTATGTAATGTATTGTATTAAGTATATCAGTCATCTAGTACTCATAACACAAGCTCTGCTTAGCTTGGGGCTAGATGATGCTGTGTGGATTGTCCAGCATTATTTATTTATTTATTATTTAATATAGCTTGTACATCAGAATAACACATAGGCTGCTTTTTATCCGGGTACCACACGGGCGAAGCCGTGGGCAGAAGCTAGTTTTATTATAAATTTAAAATAGCCCAAAGAAAGATGGGAAAAACTAGGGATTAAAGTACTTGATAAATTTTCGAAAAAAGATATGCGACGGGAAAGCATATTTAAAGTGAGAGTACCAAAATGAGAAAAGTGGTATTGGGCGGAGCACATGGCGAGAGCCAGCAATGAGTAATGCAGCAGCATATCGGCGGCATGGTGGCCAGAATATACTAAAAGAAGAAGAGGCAGACATAATGCAGGTGGTGGTGGAGGTGGAACAAGATTGATGCTTATGAAGGCGTACTGTGGTCTCAAACAGCAAATAATAAAAAAGAAGGTGACCCCTTTGCACAGCAGTGGGATGAACTTTAAAATATATTGTGTAAATTATATTAAGGTGAAACTGGCGTCGATTCTCTTGTACACCAATGACTGACTAAACTTAATTTTATCTATCTCTTTTACTAACAGTAACAAAAGATAGAGATAGCAACAATAATTGGTCAGATTTAAGTTTTTAATTCAAGTTTAGTCGTGATTTCAAAATATGATGACTTTAAACTCGAAGGAGAGACACGTAAACTAATTTACAGGAGTAAAAATCTTGCCATGTCTTTCTTGCGTGCACTATCAGTAAAAGATAGCGACTGTTTCAATTAAGTTTAGTTGGTGTACTAAAGAATCAACGCCACTGTTATTTAAGGCTTAAATAAATATATTTTTTAGGAAATAGCAAGGCTGCTACGGCCCCATACACTGCGAGCAAAGCTTGGTAAAAACAAAGTTCAGAATGCGATACACTGCAGCGATCTAGCCGAGGATGGACTCCTAGAAGTGGAATACTTTTTCAAAATACTCGATTTGTAATGCTTGTTTCTTTTATACGGGTTTAATTTACGTGCAGTAAGACTGTATGGTTTTTGAATCATTTTATGCTATGAAATACTCACTATGTAAGTTTTGTAACTGGTACTTATAGTTGATTTAAAATTTATTGTATGAAATTTGTAGTTGAAATTATCAAAATTTCAACGTTGCAATGATTTTCCTCGTTCTCTCATAAACGTAAACTATAATCGTGAACGTAATCGTGACGTGAACATGTTTGTTTTATTGAAATGTTTGCACCATATTGCTCAAAATTAACAACTGATTGATCTGTTCAGTGTATCTAAAGCCGGCTCCACACTGTCGCGTTTCGCGGTGCGAATTCACGCCGCATTATGCTCGTAAATTCAACGCGCCACAAAAAAAAATTTAAGAAAAAACGGAACCCGAAGTCTCGCGAAAGCGTCCTGTGGAACTCGCTTTAATTCTCGACTGCCTTTAAGTTTAGTAGTTAAAATCTTCTTAATTAGTTTTAAGATACTGTTAATAAAATTTTACGTATTTGTAGAATTGTCACTGTCCATTTTAATGCTTGAACAAATATTACTTTGTTATTTATAGCAGCATCGTTAATTATTTTATTCCAAAAACTATCATGAACTTGACTATTAATATTGTAAAAAGGGTAATTTTCACGTGCGCACTACCACGCACGCAAGGCGCGACGCGGAAGGAGGAAGTCGCGACCACTCACCCTGAAGACTCTCGGAATGAGTCGAAACTTAGAAGGTGCCTTTAGCGATAGTGCAGTACGTGAAAATTCCCGTTTTCCCGTTTTTTTTTTTACATCGTTAGTTTTTGTTCAAAATCGACGATTAATTACAATATCCAACTATTTTATACATCTTGGATAATAGATAGATCAAATATTAAAGATAGCAGCAAAGATTTGATCACTCACTGAATGTACAATAAAAGACTGATATAAAATTAGATAATGACTCATTTATTTGTTTGTTCCTCACCCTGAATAGAGAAATGAGCGTCACAAAGTGTAGTCAACGAAAATAAAAATAAAGAGTTATATATTTCCAGTATTGGTAAGTAAAATATTCAATACTTGTCATTTCTTAATTCATGTATATCTGAATAAGTAAATGCGAAACGAAAACTTTCTTTTCAGATTATTTCTCTATCGACGGAATCACTCTTCCTTCTCAGTCATTGATCCTAAGACTAACCTTGTAGATGTTATAAAAAACGCATCTTTTAAAAATTGGTGAGTAAAATTTATTTTATCGTGTTTTGGTATCATTTTAAGATACATAGGTAACGACTATATCAATAAGAATAGTTAAGTACGTGGTATAGTCGTTTTAGATTAAAAAATGGTAATTATTGTAAAAATAAAGTTTTCCATCTGAGCTTTTGAGAGGCACCTTATCTATCACCGATTCTGTCACAATTGCCTACTAAGTAGTTTTTAGTATTCCAAAGTTTTAACAACTTTGTGTTAAAACATTGGAAACTTTGATCTAGAGAACCAGTGACGAATAAATAGGCTCCACACTCAAAACACGAAAGCCCGCGAAGTTGTTCGAACATGAGGCTTTTGAGAGTATTTGCTGCCGGCGCAGCGGCGGCCTTAACCACTGCGAGGTCCCGGGCGGCATATCTTTGCGAGGCCCTTGTCCTTTGTGTAATGTACGAACAACGCAACTAATGAGCTACGTCATTTTCAATTGAAAGAATAGGAAGAGCTGAAAATCGACCTTGTGTCATCAAGTTCCTCAAATGTTTCAGTAATTATTAACCTCGAAAAACTCGCTGCCGTTAAAGACGCAACTGTCACAGGCGTGGTGACAATAATTCTCAGGACTAATTTTTCCCCTTCAGTTATGTTCCCAAAGATGTTTCCTACTGTTAGATATATTTGAAAGTCGCCACTAAGGATAAAATAAATAGATTTAACCATAAATATTTTTTACTCGGGCTGTCTAGCAAGGTTATGAGGGGACGCAGTGTTCATAAAATACCTACGTACTTAAGCATTGCAACGGGCACTGTACGAAATAAGTGCGTATACTGTTTACCATTCTGTGTATGTATAGGTAGGTACTTCGCGCCAGTCGCGATCAAACCTTCACTATCAGTGTACCGAAGCTGCGCGTACGCACGGTGTGGATAGAAACGCCCGCGCGTCTTAAATCAAAGTTCGAACAAAACAATACGAACGAAATCTTTGAACAATACTACACGCGATTCCGATTGGTGGATCTTTAGTGCGGATTTGACGATTAAATTCCAATGTTTTCATGTTGCTTGATAAGGTTTTTCAGTTTACGGTTTCTGTGAGTACTTTTTACCTACATTTGAATAATAATATGCGTTTTCGTGAAATTGCTTTTAGTAAACAGTTTTTTCGCAAACTCTTAAATATATTCCCTAATGACTCTACTTACATTTTAGATTTAAACCGCTTTCTAATAAGAATTTAACAAAATTACACACTACGCGTGTGTAATTTTCAATTCGTAAAAATAGCGCAAAATAATTACCTTGGTTGAAACCATAGTAATTATTTTGTAAAAAAAACCGATGGTATTCAATATAAATAATACTTATTTACCTTGAAAAAGTCACAATGACGAAATTTTATAACCATGAGCCCATTTAAAAAAATATATAATTTAGGATTACGAAACGCAAATTTCATATTTAACAACGTTACCACAACGATAGACTCGCAATTTGTAACCTATATGGTAAATATTATATAGTATATTATGTTTGTTACTTGTATTTTATAAGAATGGTTCTTTGTGTAGATGTATATTCTAATATTTCTGAAAGGAGTTGATACAATTATATATGTTTAAGAGATTGTTAGATTGTTGTCTGTTACATTTTTTTCTACGAAACGGCATACCAGTTTTTAATACGGTGTTGGCAATGGTTTGTATCACTTCAAGGAAGGTTCTTAGATAGGTCCACGTCGAAATGGGACGTTGCAATACTAGAAAACACTAGTGAGGGGATGTAAAAATTAAGCTGTAGTTTCGGACTTTGGTGCCCAGCCATGACCAATGGACATGACCGCCCGGCACCAGCATGTACCTATCATTTAATTTTAATCCTACTATTCTTCCTAATAAAATGTATTATAAACTACCTATTATAAACGTGAAAGTTTGTGAGGATGGATTTTTGTTACTCATTCACGCAAAAGCTACTGAACGGATTACTACTGATGAAACCTTACAGTAATTATATAGCTTATACGTCAGTATAACACATTGGCTACTTTTTATCCGATTACCACGGGGGCGAAGCCGTGGGCAGAAGCTAGTGTATTATAAATGAGAAAGTTTGGAGATTTGAACCGAGTTGGATGATGTTTGACTAAGAATACCATATAGGCTACTTTTCATTCGTGGGCGAAGCCGTGCAGAGACTAGCCTACACTAATATTATGAAGTAAAGTTTTACCAATATTTATAATGGATCTTCATATCCATAGGGTGGACATAGGCTGTATATTACCTCGTTAAAATAAAAGGGTTTTTCATGGAGACCAATTTTGTAACAGCGGGTACACGCGGGCGAAGCCGTGGGTGTAAATATATTTTGCAAACAAACTAGGTCATTTAGGTTACTGGTAGTCTCCGCACTAAAGCTAGCCTAAATGTATAGAGGGAGGCCGTATCATTTATTTTGAGCTCAACAGATATGTATTACATTTTTAAATAATCTATGATCTTTGTATTCTAACACTTTTGATATTTCGTGCCAGTTTTGATTCCTAAACTGTTCGATTAGATCGTTAAATATTGCGTCGGTAGATTCGTCGGTAGAAGAAATTTTGGTTCACTTGCAGTAGTTCCAAAAGAGGCGTATGAATCAAAACTGGTATTAAACTGAAATGAAAACTCTCACTAGTATCACATTGGTAGGTACTGTTCATTGGTACCTACTACCGCGAATGATCCAAATTAAAGACGGTGAAATAGGACCTTAAACCTTAAAACTCAAGGAAAGCACTAGCTAGGCTTCCAAGCCCTTCTAAATTCTTAACAAAAGGGTTACAAATAAATTATTTGTAACTAATGGAACGATCGCGACTTCGTCCGCCCGAGACTTATTAAACCTTACGTTAAGAGTCTGTTTTGTAAATACTTTTGTAAGTCATACAAACTTCTTCATCCGTGCCGCCCTTCTAGGGATTTAATTTCGGAAAATCTTTCCTTAGCATAATCCTTCATATCAAATCAGTATCTCAGCCTTCATCGGACGGCTTTAGGCTATGCGTTGTTTATCTATTAATTATAGTCAGAGTCAGTCAAGCAACGATTTTGTATATTTAGATTCACAGAAGTAAGTAAAATAAATGCCAAGACGGATTGCGACAGAATTCGTGAGCTTTACATTATTTTACCTTATAAAGTTATTTCGATGCTTAAGCAAGACAAGACTTGCCGGTAATTTTTTTCTACAGCTGGGGTACAGCAACGAGTGAGAAATAAAATCGAGTACCAGTGAAATCTTAAAAACCAAGCAGCACCAAAAAAATAACTCTTCGTAATCAATTGAAATCCTGGTTTGGTCTCGGAGGAACAGGCAGTACCTACATTAAATTAACGTTTCAAAGTGATCCTGTGATCTTAATGGATAAACTCGTTTTGACTTTGAATACTCGTAGTTTAGGATGCTTTGTGTTGGCTATCATCTTTTTTTAAAAATTACGATTTTTTAATTTAAAATTAATTTCTGCCTTCTTTAATTTACAAACTAGGTGGGAAAACTGTGAATCGGGGACAACGCAATAGGGAGAAAATCCTGTTGTCCCCCGATGTTGCTAATGATCGCACAACGTAAATAACTCGTGATTCCGCACGTAAAAGTGAACATGTTTTCTAAAAATAAAACGAATTCCCAAATAAAATTTAAAATTAATCTACTGTGATATGAAGGCTTTTCCTTCTTCCAATAAATTTTAACATTACACGGAATTTAGGATTTCCATACGACTTATATTCCCATTTGCACTAAGCTAGGCGTCTCGTAACGATATATTTTTTATAGAAAACTGTTACTAAGACAAGCCTAAGCTTAGTGCAGATGGGCAATAGAGTTAGCCATCGACGACCAAAGATCGGCAGTTGATTGAATTAATGGGCTTTCATTTCATTGGGAATACTGATGGCTTATTATTTTCCGTGCCATTGTCTTCAGCCATTGTTTCCCAAGCGGGCCAACGAGTAACTGATGTACGCACAAGTCTATAACATTGCATGCAAATTGTACTCTGCGACTGCAGTAAAAAAATAAGTGCTATTGATAACAGCAGTTTGACGTTGTTAAACAACACTCCCACTATTTACATCTTCGGTAGCTTGCCTAGTAGCTTGTTTCGGTAGTCGCTCTGAACAAAGTAACTAAGTAGGTATAGCGTTATATGTTCTATTGATGTGATATCACTCGCATATTATATTATAGATACCGATCGCTAAATATCATAAAATCGGCTATGGTTTTTCGAATTGATGGGGTTGTTGCACTATTACATTTTGATTACATTAGTTTAATTAGGTACCTACCATCACCACGTAAACCACTTAAATTAATGCACATAACTACTACCTACCTAGTAGGAAGTAATTTAATACCTTGGTTAATCAATACTTTTGCCCCTACTCAGTTTTCACCTAGATTTAAATAGTTGTTTTTAGTTCTATTTCTCGTCTGATTTTTATCAGAATCCGTGAATAAGTGGATATTTTGTTACAGAAAGCAACAATAAACATTTTCCATGTATCAAGTACATCGCCAAGCTAACATTTATGAGGAAGGCTGGGTGACGAAGGAATTTCCCACTTAGAGACATCTTTATTTAGCTAGACAATTATCTTAACATCGCCAAAATGAAAATGTTACGCTCCTTCTTCAAGAGGATCACAGATGATCTCAAACAGAAGAAACTTGTGCCTTTGAAGGTTTTGTTCTTCGTTCATGCTTCAAGTGAGTATTCTTGTATTTAAGTACTTGTGTATAGAGTATAGCAGTGAATATACAATAGCTCGCTGAACCAGCAACTGTTTGGGGACAAAGGTTTTCCAGTGGTGACCATGAACCGGAAGACGCAGCATGTGACAGCCCCACTCGATGGCTTGATGGCATTGTAGTTGTCGCGTAAATTCTGATTATTACGTCGTTCGTTCGAAACGTTGCAATTAATATTTGCAGTAACAAGCACTGGACATCAATCGGCTAGTAAAAATGGTTTATTGATTAGAAAATATCATCAACACGCAATGTTATTCGTCCCTTCAAAATACATAAGCATTCCTTGTTTTGACTTAACGAGACATGTGGTCGCCCAACGATAAATTTCTTTCGCTATAAATAAATATAAAAAATAATAAAATTAGCATTCCTAGTAAGTTTCTTTTCAAGGAATTACAGAAGCTGTAATTCCTTTCCTTCTTATCGTTTCAGTGTTATGAAACTACGCGTAACAGTAAAATGGATGTGAGAGTACCTACCGTTAAACCATGGTCTTTTGCAACAGTAACAATGCGTAACTCGTATAATATATTGCAAACAAGTGATTCACACAAGCGGTTTTGCTACACCAATGTTTTTTCAATAATACACTTTTGGTACAATTTATGAGCACTGTCAACACACTTGTTATTGTAATCTAGTAGATGTCTAGTCTCGGGTGCCTTTACCGTCCTTGTCTGAGGATATGTGCCTGGACCACGTCTTGCCGATTAATCGATAAATCGATAATTTCCTTCGATTAATCGATTAACATAGTCGTGATTTTTATCGATTCATCGAAGAATACATTCGCTTGAGCTTGTCGACGCACTATCCATGTCTCAAAACACGTCCACATGCAAGGCAAGTCTCGCGACCGACTTGCCTTGCATATGTCGCATACAGTGTCTCGAGCCAAATGTTTCCTACTAGGCTTTAGGGATCACCGTCTTTAGAGACAACTAGATAGAAAAAAAGAATTACTCATATTTTTCAGCGCTTGCCGTACTTTATCCATATCTCACGATCCACATGCGAGAGCTGGGTATCAACGTGGAGGAGACGGCGATAATGTCAGCCGTCACGCCGGTGGTGTCCATCGTGATGCCGCCTCTTGCCGGCATGCTGGCCGACAAGATCGGCAACTTTAAGGTGAGTTGCTACAGTTCTTTCAGCGCTCAGTACTAGCTACTGCCCACGGCTTTGCCCACATGGTACTCGGATAAAAAGTAGCCGATGAAGAGTAGTGTTCGTAAGAAACACATTCGCTCGACCGTTGATTCGTCGACTTAGACGGCCATCATAATTATCTAGCTAGCATGTTGGCCGACGAGATCAGCAACTTTGGTGTTTTGTAAGCCGACAGTTTAAAAAGATGAGAGCTGGCTATAATCTTTGTCAATACTCAACATCATTACCATAAAGCACATAGTTTAAAAGAAGATTAGGAATAAAACTTAACGCGGGTTCACAGGAACGTGATTAAATGAAACAAAAAATAACATGTAGCATATTTTGGTGGTCATGAGTTTTTACAACACGGCTCGGCTATGCTAAAATGCTAATGCCTAATTTGCCCGATCTATTATAGGTTGTAACTTGCGGTTGCAGACTAATTAACTTAGAAGTCCACCAAAACTACAGTGCAAATCAAATACATTTTAATTCTAATTTTGATGCATGAAAAAGCCACTATACCTTCTAGTAGGTATACTTAAGATCTATTCAAAATAGTGAAAGTATACTAATCAGTTTAGTTACAACAGCGGATTATGTTTTCAGTTTGCTATTGTATTCTCTAATGCTCAGCCAAAATCAACTGTTATTTAATCTGTGCCGAAATAATCAAGTTGATCCGCATCGTCTGTAACGCAAATTACGTTCAATTCTGGTTACAATAACCTTTACCTTGCATTGTGTGGCATTGTGGACTGCTCGGCGAATTGCTACATGTGGATCACAGCTTCGACGGAGACTATCTGGACAATTCTTATTAACCACAACCATTGAAATTATCGTGGTTTGGTATCATTTTAGAACATTATTACGACTATACTTTACTCTCCTGCTGAGTTCCTGAGTTCCTCACGACCGTCGATATCGCATCGCATTGTCGTGAAAAATATAGAAAAAAATTGCAAAGCATTTATTTTCTTAACCGGACTTCCGAGTGAAGGAACCATAAATTAAATTATCGTAACAAAAGGTGTACGAGACAGGAATTGAGCTATGAACACCACGCGCATGAGTTAAGGTGCCTACCGCTATTCACATCTGTTTCTTAAACTTTTAATTGATTTTCGAGTAAAAAAACGGTACAATTAGGCCTGTGCGTAGGTATAATTCAAGAAAACTGGAAATTAACTTCTGGGGCTATGCGGAAACAGCGTAGGTAGATACCTAAATAATAGATTTGATACATCATTCAAAAATTCGTCATTACATGATATTGGAGTCGATTCTCTTGTGCACCAACTAAACTTAATTTTATCTATTTTATTAAGAGTAACAAAAATAATTTGAGTATGAAAAATTTAAATCTGACTAATTTAACAGCACTAAAATTGTAGCTATCTCTTTCTTGCTTGCACTATCAGTAAAAGAGAGCGACAGTTTAAATTAAGTTTAGTTGGTTTACTACAGAATCGAGGCCAACGTCTCACTCTCGCTTTACATTGGTACATCTCAATTTGAATGTACATCTTTAGAGTAGCTACCCACAATCTTATGTGATTGTTTATGCAAAACCAAGCCATTCTGTGTAAGGTGCGCATGTAGGGAGTGCGTACAACGTGCGTCATAGCAATGAAGCGCAGGACACGACGCGACGAGGCGACGACAATAGCGGAAGTCTCACCGTTTACTACAAAGGCGCTGTCCAATCACTTGCCTGATTAGAATAATACATACACACATAAACTCTGCCACCGCTAACCGACTACCGCTGAGAAAGAAAGGTTCTCGATTGGTGATCACGAATTTTAGACCTCTTCGTCAATTAAGACTCTCAGCTTTGATTATCTAGATTTAAGTTATTTGTGTGACTGTAATATGCGATGACATTTACATTGAATAGGTATACTGTTATCAAGATATTAAACGCTATTTACCCTGCACTTGGCTTCGTTGCAAGGAAACGATTAATAACCGATCTATGAGCAATTAATTATCAGCGAAGAACCCTAACGTGTCATGATTACACTCTAGAAAAACATTTTCCTTTGTCGTGGGAATAATTTATTCCATAAAACAAAAGATGTGTTGTTTCTAACTATCTTTAGCTATGGTAAAGATAGTTAGAAACAACACTACTAACTACTTATAGCTATAGTATGCCTATATTCGTAGGCAGAAGGTACTACGCATTAAAAAAGTTTGTGATAAAAATTGCCTAATAGCAATCTTGGCGGTCATGTCATCCAAATGTGGACCTGTTAGAGACTTTATTAGTAGTTAGTAGCCAAGAAAATACCCGATACTAATTACAAACGAGCCAACTGTACCTACCTAATCTGAGTTTTGCATCACAGTTTTCTCTCTCGGGAGCGTGGATCACGGTTGATCTATAGCGCCTTTAGCAAGCCGTTTTTACCCATCAAATCCTACTAATATTATAAACGCGAAAGTTTGTGAGGATAGATGTTTGTTACTCATTCACGCAAAAACTACTGAACGGATTTTGACGAAACTTTACAGTAATCTAACTTATACATCAGAATAACACATATGCTACTTTTTATCCGGGTAACACGCGGGCGAAGCCGTGGGCAGAAGCAGAAGAAAACCAGCGCTGCACCTGACCCACTAGGTCCTGACGCAGCATAATGCTGAGACGGGGACCTACTTGATCCCACGCATCACAAAATGACGTACTTAGTTTGTCTGTTTTCCCGTTTCGCTTTGTTATTATATGCTAAGTATTTGTTTTGTGTTTATTATTATTATTTTTGTTTAACTTTTGTGTTGTATGGGGAAGAATAAATAGATTTTCTTTCTTCTCATCAAGCTAGTGCCGTAATAAGTATACATTTTTGAACATGTAGATAATGGGGATGTGGCTACGGAAGGCAGGCTCCTACGCTCGAGTGTTTCCGTGAACCTCAAACCGCCATTTTATCGTACTTTTGCTGATCACGGTTTGTAAATACATCCTGTTTATGTTTTGAAAAACGTGTACCTACCTACATAATGACTTCTTTCATATTAACCAATGACCACAAATCGTGGTGATTACATCAGAAAATTTACATGATTTGATGGTAGTTTGTCGACTCGAACTGCGGAAAACCTAACAATACGAATTATTTAAACTTTATATAAACGTTCTGTTGAATTCAAAAACTCTAGCTTATTCTAAGTATATGACAATCCCTACTCGTAATACTCACCTGCCATCAAGCATAATAATATATATTACATATGAAATTTAAATAGATTTCAGTCATATAAATTTCCTATAGTCAAATAAATAAAATTTAAAAAAAATGTTGGACATTTATTGCACAGCATCATCTAGTCACAAATTAATCAGTACCTACTTGTATTAGGGAACTACATGACTGATATGCTACTTAATATATATTTTTTGTTAATACATACTTATATATGTATCTATATATAATATTATATATAGAAAACGCCGAGACCCGAGACAAATATTTGCAGATCATACAAACATTTGTCCCGCGGCGGGAATCAACCCGAAACCGTCTTCGTCTATATATGGCATAGGCGTACTCTTAAATACGAATAAGTTCTTAAATGCAACGCAAAACTGGGGCAAAGGGGCCGATTCTTGATTATGTTAATTTATTGCCATATTGTATAAGAATATGACAAAGCCAATTTTAACTCTTTACTGCGATAAAATCCTCTCATTATTATCAGCTTTGAGCCCGTTAAAATGAAGTGCAAAGTTTTCATGAACTCGGATAAGTTAGTAGAACGAATTGAGAGGACATTGATTTTCATGTCAAACAATAATGTAAACTTTCCACGACCTTCGCACAACCTACCTAATATACCCTTTACACAATAGAGGAATAGATATAGATGTGGATATTGAAGGAATGGAACACACTACACGTCTGTCATTCTTCATTGTGCTTCATCGTCGTATAATTAGTCAACGATTGAGATAATATGTGAAGCTGAAAAAATCTAAGATTACGGATGTTGTCTCTGCAGTAGGTTACCTAATTAGAGTTTGCGTCATCGGACCCAGATATCTCTTTTGTCCAACTAATGTTTACCGTTGTTTTGTCACAGTTGCTCCTCGCGCTAGCTTCAGTTTTAGGCGGTGCATCTGCTTTACTACTCCTAGCTGTACCAGTAGGACGGATCATGGTCACATTCCCTCCTTCAGTGGAGCTGCTAGCGACGTGCGAGGACTCTGGCCTGCGTCTGCGGAACATGCAAGAGTATTCGTGCCTGCCTGTACATCCCTACGCTCACGACATCAACTTAACGTAAGTTACTCTTTTCTACTGATCTCAGAAACGTGAGATACACGTTTTCATAAAAAGTTATATTGTTTTGATTGTACTTTCATATTCGGTGAGATTTTCAAGTTCTGACTTAGAAAGTTGAAATTGTGTTTTTGTGGCAGGTTATTATCATGCGGTTTCGTTTGCGAGGTACCAGAAGACTTATCAGCAGAAGATATAGACAACATAGTATACTCGCACGCCTACGATGTTCACTTACAATCGCGTTTCGACTCACAACGACTTCTGTACCGACACACGGTGACGTCACAGCTTCCACGCTCGAAAACGCCAATGAAGGACCAGAGCACGTCCCGAATTATGACCAACGATCCATATTTCAATACATCAGTCTCTAGAGTATCAGACAGGGAAATATTCTTCCCTACACCGCAGCTGTACGATATGGAATGTTCGCAAGACTTCGCCAATGCGACCTGTTTATTCGGTAACAATGACATATTCGCGGAAACATCTCGTGGAACCAAACAAATGGTGTTTCGTGCTAGGATAACACACGATGCGCAGAATGCACCGGCCGATGTCAGAAATTACAGGGTGCAAGCTTTGGCAATCGGAAATATTACGAAATCCATGGAAGAGTATGATGGTATCGATACGATTACGTGTCAAGATAAATTCGATATGGTTAGTAAAGTTAGTTAACCGGTGATAGGAATTATAAAAGCCTGTTGAACTTTGTAAGCTGTGTCGATCGACCCCGACTTTTAGTTTTTGGTTTAAAGGTTATTATGCCAACGAATGTAAAAGGCTTGAGTTGTTTTGAAGCATCTATGTGATCATGTAGGTATCACTTAGGTACTCTGACAATGAGAGGATGACTACGGTGAGCGTCAATCCCAAAGCCTAACTTCCAAATTTTGATATCATAACAAGTTGATATGCATAGCAAAATTATCTGTCTGTCTATTAGTCCGTGTGTCAAACAGTTAATAGCGTAAACAAACTCTAAAAGTAATAAAACTCTTTTTAGGGTTAAGCTCGCCTTTGTACATGTAATTTAATTCTGCCTTTTTGTAATTATTTATTTGTGTGTACAATAAAGAATAAGCGTTTAAAGCGTATTGAGCTAAAAGTTGATGTACGGACGTGTTGTTATCACATTAAAAACCGACTTCAAATAACGGGAAGTGGACAAAAATTGAATATGAAATTCGTCCTCCCATTTTTCACCCTTAGGAATGGATTTTTAAAATCTTTTATAAAATCCCTTTGATAAAATCTATATAGGACTATAGATTTTATGCACAAAATAGCATTATGTTGTGGTATTTCGTAGGTTGAAGGCCAAGGCGTGCGAGTGGTCACGGGATTACAGCGCATGTCAAAATGTTCCGCCGCCTGCGCCACCTCTGTCCCACGGAAGACGATCTGCGACAACAGGCAGCAGCAGATCGAAATCGACCCCGTGTTCACTTTCTGGTGTTATCTCGCTGTGAGTATTATTATAATTTTCTAATACAACATTATTTCAGAGCGACTGGTCTAACGAGTGACCAGAGAAATGGTTCACATTTGGGTCAACTCATTAGCATTGCCATTCCGCGTGACAATGCAGCCATCATTTTGGGAATAGATCATTAACAACGCTCTTATATAGCTATTTTATCTGTTTTTTTTACTTGTACATAGTTGCATGAATAAATCTATTATCCTCTCCTATGTAAATGTGTAAAAATTATAAGTTTAACAGCTCTTTATCGTGTCGATAGTAGCTCCGTATACTCCAGTCATCCCGTGACCACGGCTGTTGCAATACAGTCGAAACGTCGGGAAAATATTAAAAAAGGTAAACGCGATAAAGACTCGTAATTATGTTATCTAATCGCGAAAGTTTGAAAAATACTAAATGTGTGATGAAAATAATAACTACTTAGTTACTAACAAGTTATTTTTATATTAAAATCCGGCTCGGTGGTATCGGCATAGCACTGTCTTCAAGCCATGTAATGAAACCGTCACTTAAAACTACTTTAAAGATTGCCTTCCTTGAAATTAAACAAAACGACTTTACTATGTCAGTTTGCTTTTCATCTTTTGAGATATAAGTGACGTGTGCCGCTGTTTAAGAACGTATGGAAAATAAACATTAAATACGATTATACTATTTATTAGCATTGCCATTCAGTGTGGCATTGCGGCCAGTATTTTAGGAACGCTTCCGTCTGGTAGTGATCTGGATCAGTTGAGCTATCTATAGGTCGTTTGCAACGGTCTTTAGATAGCTGTACTTGTACATAGTTGTATGAATAAATGTATTATTTATAAATTGTATAATCTTTAATATGTAAAATATATTTGTATAACCTATACTCAAATATATTTAACATATTTTAGAGCTGGTAACAGACCCCAAACACATAATATCGGTTCCTTCCGTCACGGGTTAAAATACATTCCAAAATAAAGTAGGTAGGTAATTTTAGTGTCAATAGGCGACGGTAACCGCTTTCCATCAGGTGGGCCGTGTGTTGTTTGCCTATTCACATCATAAAAAAAATGTAGGGGACACAGACATTTCATCACATTTTCGGTGTTGACTACTTTAGTGATATGGTACTGTAGAAGAAGAATAGCCCATAATATCCATAAATAGGTAGTAAGCATGTAAGGAACGCAAGAAAAAGGCAAAGAAAAAGAAAAAGTGTAAAGCGAAGGAGCAGGACAAACTGTATTGCTGTGACTATAGTAGCAAGCTGAAATATTTTGTTAGTAATCGTGAACATAAAGCATGTAGGTAGGATGTCGCCCAACAGGATGTAGTAATTGACGTAGAGACAAGGGCAAGCCTTTTCGCTGAGACCACGTGGAGAAGCAGATTGGGCGACGGTCCACTGATGGAAAGATTGTCGTCTAATCGCCGCTAACTGCGGGTAATGGCGAACTTGATACCGGGAGTGGCCGCGGCACATCACTGGCTCCCATTGTATTCCATCTGCCGGAACCACAGATATTATAATACTAGGCCGGAACGGTACCGCGCCCGTCGCATCAACACTATTCTGTCTATACTTGTGTATACAAAATATACAAAACCTACGAACTAAAAATCGTCCCAATAGTTAGTAATCGAAGTTTTTATAAAATTAGTAATTGGAGCCGCCGCAGTTGATCAAAATAAACCCAACTGTCTGCAATTGTTTTTATCGAAGAGTTACCTCTCTTAGCTCTGATCAGCGTTGTTACCAGTATTCAATTGTCTTTAGAATTTTACATGGAATCCCAATCGAATGACTGAAGCAGCGTCATTGTAAATAGGGGTATCCGGTTTCGAAATACAAGAACATGAGCTTCTGCGGTTTGAAATCATCATTCTAACACCAAACTATCTAAAGCAGATCTGAGATGAATTGACAAAAATAACAAATTAGTAATATCACGGCCAGTGAGTTCTTCGCTATTATATTTTTAATTCTCTGTATAATGTTGAAACTTTCATTATTTACAAAGGTTTTAATCATATGCATCTGATTGGTTTCTGTTTCCATCAAATTGATTTCTAATGCTTAATATCTACCTGAGCATAATAATACATGTAAGCTTAGGAGCACGCAACCTTACAATGCTAGATTATTTCGCAAGACACGGCCTTGTCCCCGATGCTAGCGAGCTTAGATTTATTACTAACCTAAAGAGCCGAGAGCACCTAAAGAGTAGAAAATAAAACAATCGCAACTGTTATCTCTATGATGAACATATTCAGAGAATATTTCTGGGTAATACGCTGTTTTCTGCGGACACCAATAAAGGGTAGTCATAGGCAAGCCAAAATATATTTGGCATATAGTTTGCATTCCACGTGACCATCGCTGATTCATGGAACACTAGCCTTCGAAAATAGTTCTAGGGCATGTCGGTTTCCTCATGATATTTTCCTTCATCGTTTTGAGCTCGTGTTAATGCGCACATACGTTTATCGAGTGGAAATATCTACGAACGGGTTCGAAGCCACTGGACAAGCAAAGCTTTAAAAAATCATACTTATGTCACACCTAATGCCCCATACTTCACGAGTTGAAAGAAGGTATTCTAGTAGATTATCTGATAGCCTTCCTACTAGAATCTGGTGGATTCGATTGGCAATGATTTTTTTCCCAACTGTGGGAACTAGTCAGTTAGAAATTGATCATCTTATCGTTCTTAAAATCTCCTTTCATGTACATTTTATAAAGTTTCACGCAGTTCTCACCTAAACAACCAAATATTGTTTTAAACTTAAGACTGCTGGTATTCCAGACAGATAAATTTACTTTTGTGTCTCGACAAGATCTGTGCTTATGCATACATATAGTTGATAAATTCTTCTGTATTTTTTTTGTATTTTGTATTTTAAATGTTTATTGAAGCAAATCTCCTACAGAACACTGAATTCAACTTACATTATGCAACTACAATTAGCAGTTAGTTAGTTAGTAGGTTCGTCTATAAAACAGTAAATGTTATAGATAACTTACCGCGCCCATAAGTCACTACCACTATGTTTTGTGCATTGAGCACAGAAAATAGCTGAATATGTTTAGTGGATGTAAGTTTAGGGTCATTTAGATTCTAGATAACGTATTTGCCAGTATGATATTCATGTAGTTTCATGTTCTTGATAGTTAGACGTGCACACTACACACGATTCAAGAGCCTACTTGACCTTTTACCTAGATAAATACGTTGCAGACTACGCCTAGTAGAATCGAAACAATTTTCCCAGTAACAATAATTTAATTTCATGACAAACACTGCTCAAGAATTATGATACAGAATTAACAAGTGATTTGTATGAGGTTATTCAAAACGGCGTTTTAAAATTTTTAAAGGGTCGGTAACGCGCGATTATCTATTATCTTTGCTGTTGCAAGCGTCCATAGGCTACGGTAATCGTTTACCAACAGGTGGGGCCGTATGCTTGTTTGCGTTGATATAAAAAAAACTGATTTAAAATTATATGTTATGTATATATAGAAGTCTCGACAGAGCTTACTTATTTGAGCCTTTTGGGGTTAAGACTCTGGGTCCGTGGGGAACCGGGGCCCTTCGCGTTTTCAAAATTCTTTCAGGGCGACTGGTCGAAGCGACGCGTGACCAGAGAGCTGGCTCTTATCTGGGTCAACGCATTAGCATTGCCATTGCGTGGCAATGCGGCCAGTATTTTGGGAACGCTTCCGTCTGGTAGTGGTCTGGATCAGTTGAGCTATCTATATATCGTTGCAACGGTCTCTAGATGGCTAGCTGTTTCATCTGTATTTTTTGTATATACCTACTTGTAAATAGTTGTATGAATAAATGCTTATCATATGATATGTATACACCGAATTACCATCTTAAAATATTAATCGCAAAAGACTCTGAAAGAGACTGAGAGGCAAGTTTAATATTAATAGACTGGCCTTCAACGAGCAGTTTTATTTGTAAAATGTGTAGAGATGGGCGACCTTTTGAGAGATACTTAAAAAAGATGTCATGACCATTTCAGGTCCGTGTCTTCATTGGTATTATCGGTGGGACTGCGTTCGCGATGTTTGAGGGAGCCGTCATAGCCATCGTCAGGGAACAGAAGGCGGACTATGGAATGCAGAGAGTGTACGGCAGTATGGGTGGCATGATCTCATCTCCACTCTCCGGACTTCTCATAGACTACGCTAGCAGAGGAAAAGGATATACGGATTTCAGGTAGGTGTGTTTTTCGTGACAAATTTATACTGTTGTTATAAAAAGGTAAAGTTTGTATGTAGGGAGTAATCTCCGAAGTCATTCAACCGATTTCAAAAACTCTTTCCCCAAATATAAAAAGGACTTTTTGGGTGGACAAAGGCTATTATATATTATCCAGTTAAAACAAAAGTGCTTTCCGTGGAGATAAATTTTGCAAAGTAGGTCGACGAAAAACGGCCGAACTAATGCGTTTCTTACGAATACTACTTTTCATCGGCTACTTTATTATCCGCGTACTACGCGGGCAAAGCCGTGGGCAGTGGCTAGTCTATAAATAAATAACAGATAAACACTTAAAAATCCCAAGAGAATCTTAAAGAGTCTATGTGTGACCGGAGTGCTGGCTTTTATTTCGCCCAGCGAAATAAATAATAATCAACAATTATTGCTAAACAACGTGGCATTCCCGCTAGCATTTTAGGATGCTGGCGAAGAATCATAAGTTAGGAAACGGCCAAACCCCCTAATTACACTAGCAAAATGCCTATGGGACCGAACGATGACTAAAACTTTGCAACTACAAAATTTGGAAAATTTAGATAGATAAGTGACCCATTTTTAAGTCAGGATATTTAGGAAAAGACAAATTTTGAAAACAAAAACACTTTCGACTGTAAATTAAAACTTCTGGCCATTTATCACCTAGCAAAATTGGATGTTGTTTTGCTACTAGGTGCAACCCAGCCATAGGCTTGGCTTTAGACTTCATGGTATATGCATTTGATCATAAATCCTTGTTGGTTAGGTTTGGAGGTTTGAAATTACATAATTCTGCGGTTGAATGGCCATTCTATACAATGATTGCAATCGCAGTCGACATATTGCATGACCCACGGAACAAACATAAAGTTTCTATGCCAGTATCTAACAAGGATTATGAAATTGACATCATTCATTCAGATTCTTCTTCGTTTGATCTTCTCGCGTGAAATCAGCGAAATACACCAAGTTTATAAATAACTACAAGTTTACTTAAAAAAACTACATGAATAAATGTATTGTTAAATACGACTTTTAACTTTGCAACTATATTATGCTTACGAACTTAAAGTACCCACTTACAAATGTTTTATCTTCAACAGTATAACATAAGTAACTAGAAGCAGCGGTTTAAGTTGACATAAAAAGTACTTAGCCTAATTATGACTTTGTAGTAGAAATTATATGAAATGTGTTCATCTAAAATATCTATAGGTACCCATGTCATGTGTCTGTCTCTATAGGTATCTACTCGCAATTAGCGTTTAGAGTAAGTACCTACCAAAAAATATATATTTGCAAGTAAATAGATATCTTGTGACGAAGTTAAAATCCAGCGTAAGTAGGTAATTAAAAGTACGACACAAAAAAATGAGATATCTGATGCACATGGGAACAAAGATTTACTAAAAGATTATTTTATCTTTCATTGTCTTGTCGTCAGTACTTATAATTTTTTCTTTCATCTAATGTCATGTTATACTGACCTAAAAAATAAGCATTGTTCGCTCGACCCACTGTTGAGATGAGTAACGTATTTATATATGTCTGCATAATGGCGTCGATTCTCTTGTACACTCACATGGCCCAACGATTTGTGACGAGTAAATGATCTAACAAGATTCAGGATGTTTGTTTCCTTATACATACATAGATAGATAGAGAGATTCTCACAGATATATAATAATTTACACGATAAATAATAATTCAGTTGAGAAAAGTACTACAAATTTTGATAATCTTGTTCAATGGTCAGTCTTATTGCTAATAATTAGATCTCTACCAGACAAACTTTGGGTGGAACGGACTGTACGAAAGATAAAAAGGTTTTTAAATGGTACCATATACTTTGAATGCTACTACTATTATAAACGCGAAAGTTTGTGAGGATGGATGTTTATTACTCTTTCACGCAAAAACTACGAACGGATTTTGATGAAATTTTACAGTAAAATTGCATATACATCAGAATAACACGTAGGCTATTTTTTATCCGGGTACCACGCGGGCGAAGCCGTGGGCAGAAGCTTGTGTACTATATTATACACAAGGCTACTTTTTATCCGGGTACCACGCGGGCGAACCCGGGGGCAGAAGCTAGTGTATTATATTATACACAATACACCAACATAATTACATACATCATTACAGGATGTTTTGTTTTCTTCTGTTGAATTTGAAATGACACATATCAGCAAGAGACAAAGCAGTGTTTAGTCAATCAATTGTTTAATAATCTTTAGTGTTAACTACACTTAAGTGTGCGTACACTTAAGGGCAGTCTCGAGACTTTTATCCTACTTCCTACTAATATAATAAATGCGAAAGTCTGTGTGTGTGAATGTTTGTTACCACGTATCTCCGTGACTTCTAAACCCGTTTTGATGAAATTTGGAATGTAGATAGTTTAGGTTCTGGAATAACACATAGGTTAATCTAATTTTCGAAAATCAGAATCTAGTCTTAAAAATATCTACCTCTTAATTGGAGGTTGAAGTCACCTCTCGTACGTCCTCGCGTACCAAGCCGGCGATCGTGGGTTTGATTCCTGTCGAGGTTGATATTTTAGGGGTTTTATGAAACCTTTGACCTTAGAGAAGAGAGAGAGAGAGAGAAAGGTGATGAAGTTGGTAGGTGTACAAAGTTTGGCTCTTTCTTACACATGTTTATTTCTTGCAGGCCAGCCTTCTACCTATACGCAGTATTGAAAATTGCGTCAGGTGCTTTGATGCTAAGCATAGACCTGGAGTTCAAGCAGCCGGCGCAGAACCTTCTAGAAGACGTCATCCATGTGTTCAAGAACATCGAAATCGTCGCGCTCTTTCTAGCCTGTTTTGTTATGGGTTAGTTAACATATAAAGTTGATATGATAAATAGGAGACAGCCTGCTTGCAAAATCTGAGCAAACTCGTTGATACAGAAACTCTCAAATCTCAATGAATACGACCTCGGTGGCGCGGGGGGCGAATAGTCGGCTGCCACGCTAGGAAGTGCGGGGTCGATTCTCGCTGTAGACATTTGTACCGAGTCTGGGTATTGTGGTATCACGGTACTAGTAGTTCCTGATACAAGTAATTCTATTTATAATAGCAATAATAGAATTCTTTTATTTAAACTAATATGTTTAGATGTTTTTTCTCTTATAATCTCCGTAACTATTAGACCTTAGAAAACAAATAGGCTTTTTATCCTATGGTTATCTGGGTACCAAGTGGAAGAAGCCGTGGGCAGATGCTAATCGAATATAACTCTTAAGGTCTCTTCTTTATTCATATATATATTAAGAGTTTTTGTTATTCCTCAGGTACCGCATGGGGTTATATTGAGAGCTTCCTGTTCTGGTTGCTTCAAGACCTTGGCGCATCCCGTTCTCTCATGGGCATCACCATAACTGTGGGAGGAGTGGCTGGACTTCCATTATTGGTCCTCTCCGGACCCATCATCCGACGGCTAGGTCATGCCAACGTGCTGTTCATCGGCTTTGTGTTCTACGCTATCAGACTAATGGGTAAGTCGTACAATTGAAATTATCGTTGTTTGCTATCATTTTAGGATATTGTGTTCCCGTCTCATGACCGTCGAGCGTGGTCGCGAACGGTGCTCACTAGGACCTCTAAACGGTCAACGTAACGTCAGCAGTAGAATAGTAAAGTACGTGGTATAGTCGTTATAATTTCCTAACAAAGGAAAGTTGTATCATGTTTTTTCTCCGTTGTGTCACCGGCTTTTGGTCACCCTGTGTTAGGTCAGTGATCTGACCAGGTTGAGGCCTTGAAAAGGGCGTAGTGACCAATGTTGACAGAATCCCCAGCATCCTACTTATATTATAAATGCGAAAGTTTGTGAGGTTGGATGCTTGTTACTCTATCACGCAAAAACTGCTGAACGCGCGAACAATGGGTGGGTAATACCTTGACAAAAACCGGACAAGTGATTTTATGTTCACCATAATAATTAAATTAATTTAATAATTGATGCAATTATTATAGTGAATCAAGTTCATAAACTATGAAAGCACCGAACATTGCTCTAACGAAAAGATAAATCGGATTGAAAGACAAACATAACTTTGTACTACGTATTTTTTAATTTGAACTTGATACCATCACGCGTTCCTGAAAAAGTTAAGGATTTATCTGTTTTAAAAGTACCTTTTTGATATGCACGATAATGTTAAGTGTAAAGCACTTACTGTTTCAATATATAATTATATACACTTTTTTATTTTATTTATTTTTATTTTTTACATAGTTGTAAAACAAACAGCTTTAATAACACTAATGAGCTACAAATTATAAGAATGGCATTAGCCTTCGACAGTTTTCACTAATAGTTAGTTACGTTTAATTATAAATATCTGTTAAGAATAAAGAGGAGTTTCCTCGTATACTGCTGTTATTAGTTAGGTAGTATACATTCAACAAAAGTAATAGTACTAGTAAAATAGTCCTATGATTCTATGTTAATACTATTCTTGTTAGTGTTATTACTTTCTTAATTGATTTATATAAAACTAGCATTTGCCCGCGTGGTACCCGGATAAAAAGTAGCCTATGTATTATTATTATCTGATGTATAAGCTATATTACTGTAAAGTTTCATCGAAATCAGCATCAGTAGTTTTTGCGTGAAAGAGGAACAAACATCTATCCTCACAAACTTTCGGGTGTAGTAGGATTATACCGTAGAGCCTATGTATTCTGCTGGAAACGCAAAGAGAAGAGAGCGTCTGTCTCTGTTTGAAAGAGATGTACAAGTTAGTATGACACTTAACACAAGTGTCAATGTTTACTGGATGTTTTCTTGCAGGTTACTCTCTCATCTACAACCCCTGGCTCTGCCTGATCTTCGAGGCTCTAGAGTCGGTGACGTCATCGCTGTCGTTCACAGCAGCGGTGACGTACGCGGCGCGTCTCTCTTCGACCACCACCGATGCGTCCGTCCAGGGGCTATTGGGCGGAATCTATTACGGAGTCGGTACGTTGCGTTACAAGAAATAGAAGTCAAAGTCAGATTCAGAATTTATTTATGCATTAACGTCACAAGGATCACTTTGAAACGTCAATCTTACCTGCCTGTTCCTCCGCGACCAAGCCAGGAAATAAAGGCAATTTAACAAGGCTGGTTATTCTTTTTAACGATCCTTTTACAAAGCAATAGATACCAAAATTTTTCGTCGAGTTACTTCAATCCCAAATTGTTTATCATCGTAATAATCCGATATTTTATAGTGTACCTTTTATAAAGTTTTTGTTTAATAACGTGTTTTTTTTTTACACTTTTTGTATAAAGGAAAGAAAGAGAATACATTTATGTATACCCATTTGCCGCGACGTGCGCGTAGTCAGTTGCGAGTCACGCGGTCTCACTTAAAATTAACTTTAAAGTTAGATTTAAGTCCTTATGCTAACTACTTGCAAAACGCGGACATATACCAAACATAATTGTTGGACGTGTCTCTGACTAAACCTTCTTGGTATCTTCAAAGATCTAAGTATCATGTGTTCAATGTATTAAAGTATTATTGCAAAATAAGATCTCATTCGATTATCTAATGTTTATATTTTCTTTGCAGGTAAGGGCACAGGCAGCTTGGTCGGCGGCTACTTAATGAAATTCTTCGGCACCAGACCCACCTATCAAATCTTCGCCTGTTCTACTTTCATCACCGGATGTATTTACTATCTCTTCAACCAATTCTACATCAGAAAGCGAGCGATGAGCGACGAAAACGACATCTGCAAGAAACGCTCGCCTAAAGATATTGAGGACCAAGAGGTCAAGAAAGAAATAACACCCGGTAAAACCGAGGTTATGAAAGACGAGTTGAAAGTGACAGATGCGCAGAAGACTAAGTTGGTGGCGGATAGCACAGACGGCGGTAGTGACTCGGGAGTGGAAAACCCAGCGTTTAATGAAACTGAAACGTCTTCGAACGAAACGAGGAAAGAGGAACACAAAACGGGATGATGGATGACCGTTGTGATACACTTTAGAAAGTAGATTTAGTAGTGTTGATAGACAGTAATGCTTGTATTGCTGTGTTCCAATGAAATTACAGGCACATTGAGACTTTTCAATGTTGATGTCTTTCAGGCAGGGAAAGTGTTGCAGATTGCAATAGCCGGAGGTAATTGCTAACCATCTGATGGGCCGTAAGCATATTTGCCTCCAATAACATTCAAAAAGTATTGACATTAGATTTAGCAGTATTCATGAACCATAGTTTTAGCTTGAGTGCGTAAAAGAGAAGCTATGATTGTTGACATTAGATTAAAATGTAATTGCATTTTATGTAAATGAACATTATTATTTACTTGTACCTACTAATACTAGATATAGTACTACTAGAATGGATTGAAATAGTTACCTATAGTTGTTTAGTTTAATTTATACCTAGATTTCGAATAATTAAAGAATTTCAAGTATTTTGCGCAGCTATTTTGCATCTTAGAATAACAAGTGAACCTCTGACCTTAATCTACATTATATTATGATACAAATTTTCGGTCAGACAATACTCGATTACTCGATTTTATAGCCTTCCTCGCTCTCGCTCAGTAGGCTAAACATCTCGTATGAGATGTCTCGTTTTAGTTCTCTGTTGAACAATCTACTATTTTTTTACAAAGTACGAACAAAGACACACCTTACGATACGCGACTCGATGCGATGCTTCATGCTAGTACTTGATTGTATCAAAGTAACGTGTAACGTAACGATACGATAGTAATGAGTGCTGATTGTTTTAGTAACGAATACATACGAGGACACAATTTCTCGTTACATTTAGGGCTCTATTATTAAGTGTATGTTTGAACGCATATAAAGAACCTATTATAATTAGAAGATTTTATTTGGAGACGCTCAAAATATTTTGTACAAATATGTGACACTTTCTTGTCTACCATACCATAGAGGTAACCGGGAGCGACGCTCATTATCGCTCTAATAGTGTAAATTGTAACTCGGGTTTAGGTCATGAGAATCGTGCATTAGACGTTCCACATACTGAAGTACCGCTAAAAATTAGCGCAATTTGTTTTCACCAACGAAAACTTGATATTAGGCTTTATACTATCATTTTCTAGTCAGCAGTTGAAAAGATCAGTCACCGGCCAATGTGCTTCAAATAAAATACGAAAATGAAGAAGTTACTATTAATTAGTTTGATAGGGTGTTTATGTAACGAAGCACACTTGTTGAATTTACCGGGACCTCTAGTGTACGTCGTGACGCCATCGTCGCGACCGCCTCAGATCGATGAAGGTAGATCGGCGCCGTTTTACTACCACAACTGGATGCGAAGAATGGACTCTCCGAGAAACACGACTACAACAACCCAAACACCTGATCTAATCTTTGCAGAGTTCGAGTCCGGAAACCAAATGAAATCGATACGCAAACTGTTGGAGAAGGAACAAATCAAACCGACCACAACGAGGCCGGTCTACGTGCCCGACGAAACGAAGAGCATGTCTGAAGAAGTAAACTACAGACTGCCACAGCCGGAGTCTATAAATATCATGAAGGCAACTGAAAAGTCAACAACGCCCGATATGACGGATTACTTCGCCCTATACAATAACATGTACAACGTTGATTCGGCTCCTGAGTACATGCCTTTAACTACCTCATCAAGGCCCCTTTCGACCACAGCAAGCACTACCACGTCTAGTACTACGACCACCACACCGGCGCCGGAACCGAACGTGCAAAACATCTGGCATATCATCGACAGTCAGAAGTATGACGAATATTCAGGGAAGTGGGAGGAGGTTGCGAACGAAGAAAAAAGCGAAACTACTGAACAACCACAAGATGACGAGAACAAAATTGAGGAGGAAGCAATGGATGATAACTTTGCTTTGCCAGGGTAAGTACTTTTTCTACAAACTTACGCCTAGCGGTGACCTTTGTAGCGCAGTGGCCCGCCTAAGACGTTCGATTCCCGCCTCAAAAACAGAATAAAAGTAGTTACAAAAAAAAACTAGTATATCATGTAGTTCCCATAATACGATGCTAAATGGTAAATGAGCCTGTGTAAAAAATGTCCAGCATTATTTATTTATTTATTGACATTTCAGAGCCAGCGGTGGTTCAAATGCCACCAATGTTCCAAAAACATCCATGCATAAAATAGTAGTTCAATTTATACTCTACTCTTTGTATTCCACATGTATATGACTATCCGAGGGGTCATGTGACATTTGTTTATTGTTTCTCCTCAGATTTGGAACCAACCGTGGCAATGGAGCAGAAAACGAATCGCGGGCGATTCGCACCGAACCGCATATCCGGTTCCCATATGTGAACCTGAAACCGTTCCAAATGAAGACACAGATCAAGCCTCCTCTTAACACAATCTCAAGCAGCAAGAAAGGCAACAACGTGTATACCAACCTAGACAATTTTCATGACATCAGAAATCCTGTCAGAGGCGAAGCTCAAGACGTGGTCCCGATGATGCGTCAGCCTATTGACAGATACAATCCGGCACAGCCGTATTTACCACAACCGGAGTACGCGAGCAAGTCAAAGCAGTTCAGTCCGAAGGTAACACCTATGAAAGCTGTGGCGAATTTGGTACCTCCTCCACCTCCGCCTCCGCCTAGAATCAGCGATGGCGACTTCCCAGCTCCAACAAGCTACGAGTCGTTCCCTCCCTATGCGCCTGGCGGCCCTTTGGCGAGCTTACCCCCCTCAGCACCAAAGCCATCCATAATGTTCCAACCGCCGGTAGACTCGGACGACTCGGATTCAGCGCCTGATAATGACGGTCCACCCATCGACGTCGGCTATCGATACAAAGCACCCTTACCTCCTGCCCAACCGTTTATTCCTACACTGCCCCCTCTGACTAAACCTTCTGGAGGATACTCATATAACAAACCACCGATGGCTGATTCACCCCCTGAAGCCGATACACCCCTCGGTGGATATTCATACGACAAGCCACCGATGGCCAGTTCACCTGTCGATGATGATAAACCTGACTTTAAAGGGTATCATTACAGCAAGCCGGAATACTCAGTACCACCTCAAGAATCGCCACCCAGCTACGGTCCCGGCCCAGATCATTCCTATGGTCATGATTACCCAGAACTGATATACGATAAGCCGCATGGTATGAAGGGTGGGAACGACATGAAAGATATGGCAATGGATATGGTCCCTCCACCTCCGCCGGCAGATATGAAGCCGGACATGGACCACGGATCACCAGCGGACGACCACGGCTTCCCTCAAGATTTCCACGGCGGAGAACTAAAGTTCCATCACGATTTCGACGATCACGATTTCCACCACCATCACCATCACCATACCACGACGACCACAACAACAGAGACTCCCCGTGTCAACAGATACAGTTACTACTATCTTGGCAAGAAGCTGTACTATCTACCGCTGTACTTCAGCGTGTATTTCATTGTGTACGTGGGTGCGCTTATCATCAAGGCCGTATTACGACACAAGATTGTTTATCCAAACAGTTGGAGACCGAATGATCAGACGGCAGGATTCTTCTCAAAGCGTTCTATTGCTTCTTACGATCTCTCAAACGACAGCTTACACGAGATCACTGGAAAAGTTACGCACGCCATTGCCGTGGCTGGAGAAAAATATTTTAGTCAAAAGAAAAAAAAATAGTTATAATTGGATGAGGATAGATATTAATAATTACGGTATTTTATTTAATAAGTTGTTGTGAACTGGACACGTTTAAATGAAAAGCTTTCTACTTGTAATATTTGCATAAGTACATATATTTTAAATGTGGTTCATTATCACAACGTTGGTTGTACCTTTAAAGTAAACGAATTGCTATTTTTTTTATTTTTGAATTTATTTACACTTCCCAAAACATAAAATAGGCAAACCTATTCTTCTTTTACCAGAACTACCTTTCATAAGTTTATAATTTCATCAGCATGATTACCTACTAACTAATATAAAGTAAGAGATACTGCTCGTTCACTCTTCATCACGGTAACCCTTTTGAGCTTTATTGTAAAGCTTATAGAAGAGATCCCAGAAAGCCATTCTATTGTGGAACGGCCTGGATTCAACGGTGAGCTCAGAGTCGATGTTCAAGTAAGGCAGTGCGTCCTGGGTTACTGTAGGCCAAATCACGGGCAGAAGCTCTGACGTTTCAGGAGTTGGATTTCTGAAATAAAAAGGATTTATCATTGTTATGTAAGGATTTATCAGCCGTATTGATCTAGTCGGCGGTACCCCGACTTCCGATTCGGAGTATGTATCTGAGGATGTCCATCATGGGGCATACAGTCGTGAGCATGTTTTTGTTTTAATAAATAAAATATCAAGCGTAAAACGACATACCCATATTTTGCGAAATTCGTCCATAACGTCGTTAACCTGTCAATAACGACCTGGTCTTCAGGGGAGGCCTCTTCGGTCTCAAACAGATTCCCAAACCCAAACAGATACCCTAACTCATCCGCATGGGCTGCGCCGCCAATAGTCGTGTTCATCGAAAGCTTTCCAATGTTTCTTCCACCGGTGTACGAAAACACATATTGATAAATTGTTCTTGCACCGTTTTCCAAATATTTTTGTATAGCTCTTGCTACAGGGTAATTGAATGAAAAATCAGAATCAAAATCCATTACGGACCAATGGAACCCATTTATTTCATCGTCGCCGAGATAAAAATGTCTTATCAGTCTCTCCACTTCAGCAATTTCTTCGTTACCAAAGTTAAGGTATTGTTTAATATAGTCAAGAATTTTAGTGTTCAGTGATTCTGGATCGTTATGCAAAACCCATGGTAAAGATTCCTCGTTAGTGTGGCCAGTGAGAATTTGAATATCTTTAACTCTCGGTAGATCTAAGTTGATTGGATATTCATCGATTAACTTTTCAACGGCATCAAACTCTTTCTCAACACAAGGCCCAAAGTTAAGACCCAATTTTATTGATGCAGCAATTACTAATTTTGAATCAACGGTTGCAAGAAACGATATAGCTTTTTTTAAGTCGTCGGTTTTTAGTCCAAGATGTTCTGCTAGTTTTATTGGAGTTGACGTATCAGAGTCAACAATACTCCAAGGACATAATGCTGTACCACTTTGCATTATAACTTTGGTAAATAGATTGTCTTTGCTATAGTACAGATGTAAATCTACAGATACCCCTCCAGCACTCTCGCCGAAAATAGTTATTTGATTGACATCACCACCGAATGCTTCTATGTTATCTTTTATCCATTTCAAAGCGAGCTGTTGATCTTTGAGGCCTTGATTACCGGGAATTTCAGGAGTGTCTAAACACATGAATCCATAAGGTCCGAGACGATAGTTTAGGGTCACCAGAATGACATCATGTCGCACTAAATATCTAGGGCCGTGCATGTTTACTCCAAAGAAGCCCTCGGAAAATCCACCTCCGTGGATATAAACCATAACAGGCAAGCGATTATTTGAACTGGCAGCGTTCGGCACAAAAATGTTTAGGTGAAGGCAATCCAGATTTCCAATTGGGCCACTATCATCAATTTGAGGGCATATTGCTGAGTCATCAAAAGCTTCAAAAGTCCCGTCGAATCCAGGATAGGGTATTGAATGCTGGAATATTTAATTATTTTAGCAAAATATATGTAATTCAACACAACAGGTATTCCATTGGAATTTAGTAGGCATACTTACTCCGAAAGGATTTGCGTCGTTTACGTAAACGTATGGGATTCCCTTAAACATTGAATATTCTCCATCTGTAGCTCTTAGACCGCGAATTAATCCTACTTTTGTGTCCACCAATGGATCAATTCTACTGACACTTTCTGCATTTTTTATCAATACAAAGAGTACTGCGGATATAAGAAAACGTTTGCACTCCATGGTGACTGCAGAGTACACTAACAAACACATGACTTTTAGAACGGTGTTAAAGAAAATTCTATAGAGATAACATCCACTTGAGTTACCGTTGCTTCATCTTATCGCTATGCTTCAGCTACCTACTGTAGTTCTTGAGAGTAAATTTAAAGTAGGTAAGTAAGTAAAATCTCTGAACGACCTACACTGGTGGTGCCACTAATTAAAAATTCGTCAGGAGTGGCTTAAAATACGTACAAAAATAGGCAAGTACTGTCGCCTTCAGTCAGGACAGTCAATGCGAATTCAATGAGGCTTCGGCGTGGCAGAAGTGACTGATTGCGTGTTTGGCTGTAGCTTTAGACCGATTGCGAAAATAGATTAGTGAAAATAAGCGTCATTGGGCAGTATGGTTCACTATACATGTGAATATTATTATTATTATATTTAAGCCCTGAGAAAAAAGAGAGGTGCATATAGGATAATTTTTAATCCTAACGTATGGCCCTATCTATCTACCTATTATTCTTATCTCAATCTTGTTGCAAAAAAATATGGCCCTGCTGACGTGCTGATATCATTAATGCTCTCGATAAGATTTTAACCGACTTCCAAAAAAGGATAAAGTTTTTAATGCGGCTGTATTTTTTTATCGTATATGCTTGTTGCTTCATATCTTCGCCAATTGTTAACCGATTTTGTTGATTCTTTTGTTGTTTGTTGTTCTTTTGTATTTATTTATTTAAATTTATTTGTAAACCAGTAGATATGGTTGCACTGGCATGGCACACCTGTCGTAACCCTCTGTGTTCCTTGAGATAAATTTAAATAGGAAAATTATTACCGAGTAGCTAGCTAAAATGCAAGCTATTTTTTTCATCTACAAATATTCATTCCGGAGTTGTTATGTACCCATAATAAGCAAGAAATATTTGTGAAAGTCGTTTTTATTTTCCAAACACAATAAATGCACTGTAAATTCAAGTTTTGATATATATATATTTTTTTCATGCAATTAGCATGAACGAATTTTTACGTTGAATTTACTCAGCGTCAGCGGGTTTCCGATAACCATTTTGAGCTCTTTCATTCAATTTGTAAAATAGGTCCCAAAATGCCATTTTTGCGTGGAATGGTCTTTGCTTGACGCTGTTCTCTGTGTCGATATCGAGATAAGACAATGAGTCTTGAGATACCGGGGTTCAGGTGACAATTTCATCAGCGTGAGCTGCACCGCTTGCCTTCAGGTTTAATCTTTTCTTCACAAAGTTTCTTCCACCATCGTAAGAAAATACATAGTGAAATATATTTTCAGCTCCATTTTCTATGTATTTTTGAATACTTCTTACAATGCCATGATTATATTTGTAATCTGAGTTGAAGTCAATGATCGACCACATAGACTTTTCGTTAATTCTTTCATCGCCAATGTAAATGTATCTTATCAGTTCCTCCATCTCATTGAGTTCATCTGTTTCTAAATTAAACGAGTTATTAAGAAATTTCCGGAACACATTTTCATCCAACAAGGATGTTTCTTTATTTTTTAAATCTGTAAGGCATTCACGATTATTATTTCCGATTAGTATAGGAGTGCTCTTTAAACATGAATGTGGTGCATTAAAAGGATGTTCATTGATAATTTTTTTAACATCAGTACCAAAATCTATTTCAACACATGGTCTCCAAGTTAGGTCCAATTCTGTTGTTGCTGCAATTACCAAGTTTGTATCCACTGTAGATAGGAAAGATACTGCCTCATTTGCGTCATTAGTTTTAAAACCGAGATATTCTGCTATTGCCAGAGGAACCATTTTGTCTGGTTCAAGAACGACATTAGGAGATATGGAACTGCCACTCTGCATAATTACTTTATCGAAAAGTTTTTCTTCTTGATAATGCAAATGTAGAGCAACCGACTTTGCTCCTGCACTTTCCCCAAATATAGTTATGTTGTTTACGTCACCACCGAATGCTTCAATGTTATCTTTCACCCATTTCAAAGCTGTTCGTTGATCTTTAAGGCCTTGGTTGCCAGGTATTTGGGGATTATCCAGACACATCCATCCTAAGGTCCTAGCCGATAGTTTAAAGTGACTAAAATAATATCATGCCTGACTAAGTAACTGGGTCTGTATAAATATCTTCCAGAGAATCCTGTACTGAAACCGCCTCCATATATCCATACTAACACTGGCAGACGATTTTGTGAGCTGGCTGTATTTGGAACATAAACGTTGAGGTGGAGGCAGTCGAGAGTCCCTACAATAGTATTATTGAACTCTTCGACTTGAAAACAAATTGCCGAATCATCGAAAGCTTCGAAAACTTCATCAAACCCCTGATACGGCGTGGAAGGCTGTAACGAACTTTTTTATAAGTTTTTAAAGTATAGGATTCATTGAATTCACCTGGATAACTAATGATCGTCAAGGTAATTGAATTAATTTCGATTCCAGGCGACCAGACCTGAAAAATCAGGCAAAAATTTATTTGGTTAAATGCTTTAAGCCAAAGTTACTCTTGTGACTCTTTTGTTAATTTATCTTAGTTCAACCTTATAGTTTTATCTTGGTGGTGGTTTGAATAATTGTCTATCTATCTATCTAAATTCATTATCACTTACCCCAAAAGGATTTATTTCGTCAACTGTTGCATACGGTATGCCCATGAACATGGAGTATAGCCCATCAGATGATTTGAGACCTCGTATCAATCCCAGTTTTGTATCAACTAATGGATCGACCCGAGGAATCGCTCGCGCATCTTGCAACAAAATACACAAAGCTATTGCCAACAATTGATGTTTTCTATACATAGTGGACGTATGAGAGTTTTCAACAGTGTTTCAAGATTTTATAATGAGATAGTACCGACCTAGAAATTGTATTATCGTTTACATATTTCCGATAACACTGAAGATCTATACTAGTATCTGCTGCTGGCTCGGCATATTAGCTACTGAACGACTAAATAAATAAATAATGCTGGACATTTTTCATACAGCATCATCCAGCTCCAACTAAGCAGAGCTTGTATTATATCAGTCAAGTAGTCCTCACATGACTAATACATTACGTATATTTTTTTTTTTGTAAAAAAAAATGTCCTTTCATAATTTAAATCAGTTCTTCTCTTTACTTCCATACACCTTTGTATTTCAACTATTTAAAAATTTGATTAGCTAGGGTTTTTATTATTAATTTATGTTATAATATGTATTTATATGAATAATATTAAACTTACCTGCTTTATTTACACTGCTATATTAGTCGTTGACTAATACATGAGCCGAAGAACAATAAAATTATATTATGTTCGTTTTAGATTTAATACCTCTACTTGTCGGCTTATGTATTTTTTTATCTTTATTATTATTTGTGCCAAATAAAAGTTTATTCTATTCTATAGACTATTTCGAAGAGAGGCTTAGATGAAGTCTTGCAACCACAACACGACTATGCATGTGTGGTGAAAAAGAGACTTGTTAATATGTGTCACAGAGCCTAATAATCAAATTACAAACAGCAAGTTTTAAAGTAAATCGCTATTTTGTTTTTATTACACACCAATTAACTATTAATTGTACTCCGATTAAAGTCGTTGCCTCAAAACAATGTTCTATTTCATCTGACAAATGAAAATTCAAAAAAAAATATATTCAAATTTGGAACTCTCTTACACTACAAAGGTCATACTGCCAGCTAATAAAGGGATGAGTTTTTTAATAATTAATTCTTGGTAATTTTTAGATTTTTTTGATGAGAAGTGTTGTTTTAGGGCGAAGTAGGACTATTGCCTTTAAAAAAATGTTATAGCTAATATCGTTATTTTCAAGGATTTCCATAGACTTGGGCTAGATAGCATGACTTTATAACATGCAAGCTTTCACTAGCGTGCCACATGTCACTCACAAATTAAATTCACACGTCACTCGAGACACGCATAGTTTGTTTACAGTATTCATCTTTCAGTTGCTCCCTAATGCTGTTAACTGGGGCGGTACTTCGTTCCACAGCCAGTTGCTTTTACATCTTCAAACTATGAACACCCGGGCTTGATAAAAGTGAAATTTTATTGAAACTGTTGGAAGCTTCGTAAATACTATTGTGGTTTTGAGATGGTGTCGAAAGGCACGTTACTACTGACATGTCATGGAGTGGTGTGGGTGGGCGCGATGGCTCTGGCGCTGTGGGCGGGCGGCGCGCGCGCAGACCTGCGTTACGACACGGCTACGCCATACACGCCACCATACAACAAATACATACCAATACAGTAAGTTTTGCTTTATATTGTTTTCATTTGAGTATGTAGCGATGTTTTTATGATATAGGTAGGAACTGAAATGACTTGCCTTTATAACCTAACCAAACACTTTTATTTCGCGAATTTTGACTTGCATAAGTAAATACTCCATTTTAGTTTAGTCATATTTTGGACGAATTCTTCTAACACACGTGACTGCACATTTCTTGTTGCGCAAGCCTAAATTCACAATCATTCTTATAGGTTTTATATAGGTTATATCGCCTATTTTCTTTAATAAAAAGTTAATGTATGGCTAACTTTTTCTTATCTGTTGGTTAGATGTAAGGACGCTCTTATGAGTTTAATAAAAGTTACTCGTACGGTTATACAATATAGGTACTAAATTTTTCAAGACCAAAATTCAAATCATTTTTTATAGAAGTTTAATAGAAGACTTTTCACCTTAAATATCTTCAATATTTCAGTGGCTCATACGATGGCTACGAATCAAATGATTCCGCGCCGGCTTCTGTAGAGAAATCGGAACCGGCGTCATCCGGTATGCCACTCTCGCAGTTCATCCTCACCGCATTGAGAACCGCCCTCGATGTCGTCAGAAACGTGAATAAGCAGAGATCAGCCGCCGCTGTTGGAGCCAATACAAATACAACTTCCGTAGCCGTAAGTACAGTTACTTTCAGTTCATCGAGTATTTCATGTTCAACATGAGTAACGAGTTTAAATAAGTAGAAAAAAAAATCTCCTGCCAAGCAGTAATGCTCACATTGCTTAGTTCCGTTTGAAGGGTTTGGGTGCTACAGAAATTACAGACACATGAGACTTTTAACCCATTATATCTCAGGGCCGGCAACGTGCGAGTGATACATTTGCTGTTGCAAGCGTCCATAGGTTACAGTAACCGCTTACCAACAGGTGAGCCTGAGGTTATATAACTTAACTGCTGAGTTTTCCGACACAAAATCTATTGTGTTGGTCAGATCTGTGCAAAGCTCAAGGTTTAGTTCACATTTTTAGCATTATATGCGTTTATTTAATTTAGATGACACGAATCGCCGAGTAACCCCGATTTCTCTCGCCCTAAGCCCCAAAAGAATCGATTAATACTAGGCTGGGCTAGTGTAGCGCTAGCGTAGTTTTTTTAGGTAAACTCTGAAACGATTCAAATTTTTAATTTAGTTACAAAATTTAACCTTCGAAACTAAAACAATCTTGTTATATTTGATACAGTATTTTCTCTTCCTCATTATGAAAAAACGCAAATTATGCAGAATTTAGCTAAAGTACAAATCGGGGTCAGTAACGGTGAACCGATGTAGGTGACCGGGTGTCGCTAAACAATTAGTTAGCACCCTTGGTATCTGATCTGTGCCTTGGTTTGCATGTTGGTGCGAACAGGCTGCTTCGTCTAATGAGCATATTTCCCGTAATCTTCCAGCTCTAATAAAATGTAACATTTTTTCGGCTAGTTGCTAGGTATTAAAAACTAGAAGTACCTTGGTACCACAAAACTCAGACCCGGAACATAACTGAAGAACATGTAAACATTTGTCAGAACAAACCCTTTAAATAAAAACAGTTTCTGCCACCAAGCATTAGTCAATGCTCACATTTTAGAATATTATTACGACTATACCACTTATTTTACTATTCTCCTGCTGATGTTTCGTTGACCGTTTAGAGGTCCTTCCTCATGAGCACCGTCCGCGACCACCGCCCGCGCGAGAATAGTAAAGTACGTGGTATAGTCGTAATAATATTCAAAAATGATGACAAACCACGATAATTTTAATTCAATGCTCACATTGTTTGAAGGGTTTGAGTGCGGGTGAAATTACAGGCACATTACACTTTTAACCCTTATATCTTAGGGCCGGCAACGCGCGAGTGATATCTCTGGTGTTGCAAGCGTCCTGATCTGGTTATCATGTCTGTCTGGTGTGGTTATCATGCTTAGGGAAGTATGAATCAAACGCGCATCAGACTGATCTGAGGTTGTGAGACCAGAGTTGAGATTTAGAGAGGGAGTGAACGAGGCCATTTGTAATCTCATTATGATTTACACAAAAAATACACGAATAAAGATGAAATAACTAAAATATTATTTCTCGACAAATTCGTTTGTTACTGCCGTGGTCATGTTGTTCGTTTAGTTTATTGTTTTTTTTATATGTAATGTTGTAACGAACGCTTCTTTAAGAATAGGTCATAATATATAATAAATACTACTTTTATTTGAAGAAGTTAAGTTTACCAAGCGGATACAGCAGTCATTTTTCAATTTCAGTTGAAACGGAATACGTCAAAAACGAACCTCACTTCAGTTGGAAGTGGTCGTGGGTTCGAGGATTACTACGACGAGCACGACCATTATCATGAGACCACCACTACTCCGAAGCCCATGAAGCAAGGCCGTTACACGGACCCCTGGGCCGGCTACTATGACTGGATTATCAACGAGGGATCCTTCAAGTTCTGGAGTGTGTTCCAAGTAAGATTTTTTATTTTTCATTACACTTATTTGATAATTTCATTACCAAAGCATCATTTATTTTTTAATTAACACTATATTGCACATTTTATGAAAAGTGAACAATAGGCGGACTTAATGCTAAAGCACAGTGGGAGTATTCCCGTTTGAGCACCTATTTTTTGGGCACCTATGCGTTGAACACCTACGGTGCGGTAGCTTCTAGGTTTATAATATTATAATAAATCATATCGATAAAAATCTGCAGTTTTATTGCAGAATGCTATCATTTAATAAAAATATATCATCATTATCATAAAAGTTTAAATTATAAAAGTTTCCTCAACTTTAATTTTATCAATCACTAAACCAATTCTTATTATTGCGAGTAGATAAGTTGAGAGTGCCGTAAATAGTAATAACAATAGTGATATTAATAATAATTACTTAGTTTCCTAAAATTTAAATGATAATAAAAGTACTGCCAATTTTTATCAATATGTTTTATTATACACCCCATCACTGGAAGCTGCCACACCGTAGGTGCTCAATGGGGAATAAAATCAAATTTTATTTTTTGTTCCCCTTTGAGCACCACGTAAAAATATTGATTGGTGCTCAAATGGGAATACCTTTGGTGCTCAATGCATAGGTGCCCAAAAAATAGGTGCTCAAACGGGAATACTTCGCACAGTGTACCTAATCACCATAGTGTGGAACATAAGAAATATACCCACATCGCAGCGATACAAGAGTCCTCACTATTTCGTAGATGATTATTTAACGCTAAAAAACCGGACAAGTGCTTGTTGGACCACGCACAGTGTAGGGTCACATAAATTTATATTTACTACCAGTTTAACACAACTAACAATTTTTCAATGAAGTTTGCACGAAATGTTCATTTTTACTTCTACAAGTACATTTTATAAGTTGGCCGACTATTACTCGTTAATTTGTAAAGCCTACTTCGCAGTGATAGTTTTCCTTTTAACTTATAGAACGTATAGAAAACGGCCCCTCTGAGTCTTCAAGTTTTAGGGTATTTTCCAATTACGAAATATCATAATTATTATATTACTGTTCAACTAAGTTATTAATTTTTGTGCCTAGTAGGTGGAAATGATATAAGATTTGAATATTAAAGTGATCTCACTCAAGGAGACCCATATAATCTCTTAGGCAATAACTATATGTATTTATTCCGAAGTAGGTAAATTATATTGTGTTTGTTAATAAGATTTCATTGAAGTTCGTACCAGTAAAAATTATTTATAAAATACAAAATCTTTTAGCGAACTTGTTTTAGTTATACCTACCAAGTGCGATTGCAGGATGCATATAAGTATGTTATCTACATCACGATAGAGGCTACACATTTGGTCACATCACATCACATGAGGTAAAGTGAGGTAGGTAGATAATATTTGGCAAAATAAATTAAAAAAAAGATCGAGCCAACGCTCTGGTTAAAAAAAAACTTGAATTAAAGCAAATGAAATTTATCATTAAAATTAGAATAATCATAAATAACTTTGATTCAGGAAAACATACTACCAAAGTAATACCAAAACTCTGTTGAATTCACATAAATAGATTCGACCTCAGATGCACCCTAGCGCATCGTACCGCGAAAAATATTGTGGTTAATTGTTGAATGTGTAAAAACATGATTACTTTGTAATTTTATTAGAATACGTACCCGTAGAAGTAGGAGACATAACATTGACATAGTTTGATGCGGTGCGATGATCGTTTTGTCTTGCATGGCTGACGCGGCCTGACATAATTCAAGAACGTTGCAGTGGACCTTGCGAATGTGATTACAGACCACATTTCCTTGATTGTTGTTTTTGTACCTAGATTGCTACTTAGTTTGCGACCACTTGATTCTTTTGTCGTCTATTCCCATGGATTTGAATGGTCTGTTATTTGTCTGAGACAAAAGCCTATAGAAAATATTATGGTAATGTTGTACACTGTCTTGATGGTAAATTAAAAGAGTAACTATCATTTCATACATAAAAGCATTTCAACAAGGCATTTTTCAAAGCATACTAAAATAATCATGGTTCCGTAAAAACGTACAATACTAACCTTCTACATGCATTAAGCAAAAATAAACTTATTAAGTACAGAAAAATAAACTATTCAGCCAATAAACAGTGATGAGCTTTTCAAGAAGCCTAACTCTACTCTCTGCCTACTATCACAAGACGATCACAAGGTGATTTAAGCAACATATACCAAATAAATTAAGTAAAGAAATAAATAAATAATGCTAGGCCTTTTTCACACAGCATCATCTAGCCCCAAACTAAGCAGAGCTTGTGTTATGGGAACTACCTCGTGTGTTCATAAGTCTTGAGACACAGTAAAACTAAAATATTTTTGGAGCTAAGTTGAGTATTCATTTATTGTATATTAAAATTAAAACTACTAACATCTAGATCTGTATTTAAAAATAAATCATTCAAAATGGCCGCCTTTGCATTCAATGCAGGCCTTCAAACGCGTGCGCCATTCATCTATGGCGGCACGAATCTTTTCAATGGGAATCCGTTTCGATTCTTTAATAAGGGCTCGCTTGAGATAATCCAGGTTTGGGTGAGACTTTCTGCATGCCCTCAGCTCCAATTCCGTCCATAAAGAATAATCCAAAGGATTCAAGTCAGGGCTTGACGAGGGCCAATCTTCGCTCCGAATGAAGCCTGGCAAATTGGCCTCCAGCCAACGTTGGGTAGTCTTAGCTTTATGGGAGGGAGCAGAGTCCTGTTGGAAAACCCAGTATTTTCCAGCGAATAGCGTATCATTTAATGGTTTAACCACCGCTTCCAATATGTCGGTTTGGTAATTTTGTGCCTTCACCTTGACGCCTTGCTGGCAAAAATGAAGCGAAGTGACCCCCTCGTAGGAAACACCCCACCAAACCATCACACTTGCTGGATGATGAGTGCGCTGGACATTGCGTACAGATGGCTGGACGTCCTTTGAACTTCTGGCGTAAACCTTATTGTTCTGCCGGTTAAACTTTTCTTTCACCGTGAAGATCTTTTCATCGGTAAACAGGATATTTTTTGGATCGTGTCTCTTCAATAGGTTCCGACATCGTTCCAGTCGCAATTTACGAAGACGCTCGTTTAAATAATGCACTTTCCTTCGACTGTAGGCCTTTAGTTTAAGATCATATTTAAGTATCCTGTTCACCGATATTCGCGAAATGTTGGTCTGCAGAGCTAATTTCTTTTGAGTCCGGCAAGGGTTGCGACGAATTCGCTCTCTGATTACTTTGATGTTGGCGGGCGTCCTTACAGACCGCGGGCGGCCACATCTTCCACGGTCTTCTAAAGAGCCGGTCTCCTTGTACCTCTTTATGGTATAATACACAAAGTTCCGACTACATCCCAAACTTTGGATTTCACTAAAAACTTGCAAAACTTTCCTGCTTGAAACAGTGAAATTACAGTCGCACGCAAATCTTTTGTTGGCGCCATTTTCACGGAGAATGAAACAAATATTCAAATGTATATTTTTTCTGATTCAAAACATTCGAAATTTAAAATTTTAAAAGTTTAAAAAAGGTTGCATGAATTACTTTCTTTTTAAATTAATTAAATAAGTTCGTCTCAAAACTTATGAACACACGAGGTATATGACTGATATAATACTTATAAATATACTTTTTTTGTAAATACATGCATATTATACATAGAACCACCCAGACCCTAGACAAATATTTACACATGATACAAATATTTGTCCACCCACAACCTTCTGCGTCTCAGGCGGGCCTTCGCCCACTGAGCTACAGAGGTCATAAGGATACTAAAGTACTTCGTGAGCCATGCAATTTGCAAATTTTGGCCTTCCAGCACGAAGGCTTTATACAAAAATGCGCACAAAATCTTACGTTGTAAGTTATCTAAAGTCATTAAAAACACATGAAGTGATGCTGATGGATATCTACAGGTCTTCTTATTAACCTGTCTTTTGGGTCTTGCTGCTTGAATCACTCTATATAACAATACCACAACTTTGGTCACAGAATACCGTTACCAGCATTCTGTAGTTTCATTTTTGCAGATCATCTACGGTCATCTTTACAACTAGGATACAAAATATTACTTACCCTTACTTAATATTACGTAGATGTTGTTGGTCTACCTAGGAAGATGTTATCCATGGGTCGTGCATGTCTACTGCCAAGTTATTGTTAGCCCAAATAAGCGGTTATTGACACGAGTTTGATGGAATCATTGTCGAAACGTGACGCGTCATGGTCATGTTTAAGTGCTTCTTGAAAATAATTCCGTATTTTTTTGTGAGTTCATAAAAAAATGTGTTTAATAAAATACTACTAGTGTAGGAACTAACAAAATAATGATGATTAAATTATAACGAAGGTATTTGTAAATAATATGCCAATCGGTGAATGGAACAGTTGGTTTTCAACATTTGGCTTTTGGTATATTTGATGGGATCTGTGTGGCGGAGTTTTAATTGAACATCAATCATATCTTTATCGAACTACATATTTAACCAGTAATATTTATAGTAGATGTGTAATGGCTAGTGTCCTTCACTTTCGATCCGATGGTCGTGAGCTCGAAGTCCATCGAAAAGTAATGTACTTTCGCACTCATTAAAATAGAAACACAAAATTACAATTGAATACCCACCAATATCAAAATTCTTAGACAAGTTAAAATTAAACAGTCAAGATACAAGGTGTATAAGGGTGAAATTAATTAAGTAATTATTTTACAACTTTTACTTGATCAGTATACGGGAGTATTTGCGGGCCGCTAGAGCCCTACGCTCCCTTTCTACGTCAACACCGTCTGCAAAGTCGCAAAGGGAATGTCTCAGATATTAGAATTGCGTTACACGACTAACGTTCACGCCGTTGAACGTTAGTAACGTTACGTACTGAGCGTGATAACGGAACAACATGTTTTAAAAAAATGTGAAGGAATAATATCGTGAGGAAACCCCGGTTCCTTCTCTTTCCAAAAACTCTATGTTATACACATGCATGAAAGGAAGTTGCACTGAATCCTTTAACCACACTGCTTCTTTTACAATCGATTACTAGGACCGTCTCAGGGCTACCATACCACGACCTGATCAAACCACTGACCTAACTCAGGATGGCCAAGAATTAGTTATGGAACGAACGATTGAACCTAAATAGTTCAGGAAAACTAAAAACTTAGCAAAAAACTAAGTATCATGATATAAATCCTTCTTTTTCAGCTCTTCACTGCTGCTCTCCTCCTGTATGCATGCCTATCCGCCATCTACTACGCAAAATTCAACCCTATCCTACCGGATTACAGCATGGAATACGACGACTACTTCCTCGAACGAACTGTTGGCAGGCAAACCAGAAGTCTAGAGCCTTCGGAGCTTCCATCAGGACTCAGTTGGATAAACCCCAGGACGTTCCAGTTTATATTGGATGCGATATCTAGGCACTACGAAGAACAATTCTAGTGAGTAAAATACTATTTCAATATCGGGTAACGACATCATTAACGAAGTTGTAAATATTAGGCATTCTTAGAAAGTTTAGGAATCTAATTAAAATAATGTGCTTGTTACCCTGTATTGAAGAATCTCGATAGCCATGAAGTTTTCCTATGAAATTAAAAAGGTCTGATTTGACAGAACTTGGACAAAGTTCTCTTGAGTCGGGGCTATACATAGCGTATATTTTGTGTTATTAAAACCGTGCTCAATTTCTAGTTCCTAGTTTATTTATAATGGAATAAAAAGTGTACAATCAATCGCGGGGTTTTATTGTGAGGTCATGATGTACGGTAACCACTAAGAAACAATGTTGCAGAGTGAATTTTATGAGTGTAGCGACGATAAAGTAAGAGCCATGGGGGTCCACAGGGTCAATGTTTATGGGATGTGGCGCTTGCACATTGGAATATGAAGCCTCCAGGTAAACAAAAGAACTATAGTTATAGCAGAGACGTACAATATGTATTAATTGGCGGCAGACCCTTAACTGGCAGCGGACCTTTCCAAGTGACGAAGAAAGTGAGCCTTACTTATAAGAAAATTAAACAGTTGTTTAGTGAAGCAGTATTTTGCTTTCTTCTGTCGAATTTAAAATGACACAGTGTCAAGCAGTATTTAGTTCATTAACTCTTTTTATGATATTTATATGTAAAGTCCTTAGTTGTTATTTTTATGACAAACAAACTATGAGGTCAATGATCTTTACTTTTAAATATACTGTAAATGTTCATGATTTTTAACAATTCTCTGATTCGAATAGAAACACATCGTGTCTAATCTGTTAGTAATATAACGTAGAGTTTTCTCAGACGTCTATTTAAAAGTCGATCGTTCTTAGGACAAATGTTTTCAGTCGTGACTCGTATCATATTAGCATGAAATTAATAGTCTTGCTGCAAGGCATAGTCCAATTTACACCGAGAATCGTGGAATTGGCAACGTTTTCTTTCAGCTAAATGACACTGAAAGAAACGACGCATCGCGTTGTGGTCATAATATAATCTTCTTCTAATGGCAAAATACAATAATTATTCTAGAACCATGAAGTTGGTAATTCTTGTCATAGTTTTGTAGCCTCAAGTGTGTTTTCATTATTTCCCATCAAAGCGACTCGACTCTACTCATGCACATGCATGAGTAGAGTCGAAAACGTTTCTACAAAGATGGAGCACTGTTCGATAAATCTACACTGTTTTTGCAGTTTAGGCTAAGTAGGTAGGTTGAATTGATAATGTTGCTAGCATCCGCTTGGAACGCTTAGTTCTGAGTTTGACGACCCTTTGCTGCCTTTTAAAGGTACCACGTACAAGGTGTGACTAGTTTGACAAACCCCCCCTAATTTGGCCCCCATAGAAAATCCTGTGAAGATGAAATACTGTTTTTTTAAACTGTGTTTGCAGTTTAGGCTATGTAAATGTGGCATTGATTCAGCGTTCAGAGTTCGATGCCCGGTCGCAGTTACCTTATACCTGCGCTAGGATATAACTATTGCACAGGATGTGGCCAGCGCATTTACGACTACCATATCGGGAGATTAATCCTAGTTATAGGTTTTAGCTGTCGGTCTGAGTGCTTAGTTTATGTGTGCTGCTTTTCATGGGAATGTATTTACATGTGCAATTATCGTTGCTTTTGGACCTAAAGTGATATACTGGATTTAGCATAATAGTTAAACAAAAGATGATCCACTTTTGTACATAATTATTCATGAATTATGCCTACTTTTATTTTAAGAGCTTTTTATTTTATTTTCTAATAGGTAACTATGTCACGCGTCTAAACTGCTACAAGCTTTCTACGTCGTTTTGTGGTCGCGACGGATATTTATCGAATATAGCAATTAGTGCATATCTACACCGAACACTCTACAGATAACGTTAGTTATTCCGATAGCGATCATGAGATCAATTAAGCTATCTCACTGGCCGACCACAACCACAGAATATTGTATTCCGCGCCGAACACTGTTTCCGAAATGTTTTGCGGTAGCTGTCCTGTCCATTGCCCGCAATCGTACGCGCTTCAATTACTTAGAGCGATGTAAGTGAGAACTATAATCCGACAGAGTTTTGAAGACGCTTGTTTATGGTCAGCCGGTACTGGAATGAAAAGCATCGCTGAGTGACAGGGTTGGCGCGCTGGTTCAACGTTGAAGTGCATCGCGGGCGCACATCCGAAGAGACCGTATCCGCGCGCGGATGCGCGATCGCCGATGCTCATGCCGCGTTCCACATTCGAACTCCGAACGAATTCAATACAAGCGAAGTAAACATACTTACGAACTAAGATTGTTATATACCTGTGAATAGTGTTTATTAAACTAAAGTTTCTAGTTTTTCCTGCTCGTGCGGTGCTTTGAGGCCGGATAAGAAGGTAAATATATTTTACAGTTATTTTCGATACAGTTAAGATTCCTGCGGAACATTTGCGAACACGAAAACGCAATTAACAATAATATAATCAGAACAATTATCTATTTTAAATTATTGAGTTGGTAAGATGAATAATCACCAGATATAGTGAATGACTTGGAAGTCTAAAATTTTGATTAAATGTTATTTTAACTACATACAAGATACTTACGTATAATAACCACTATATAAATATACGATATAGGTAAAACATATACAACATCGTTTTGCATTAAATTATCAGTACTTATAAAATAAAAGCAGGTGCTTTTGCGTACAGCGCATTAACCATTGAAAAGATTTCAACGCGCCTTCGCTGCGCCGACTTTACCATAGTTATGAAAACTTGAGATGATTGGTAATGAGATGTTTTTAGGTAGGTAATACTAGCTTCTACCCAAGGCTTCGCCCGCGTGGTACCCGGATAAAAAGTAGCCTATGTGTTATTCTGATGTATAAGCTATATTATTTGCGTGAAAGAGTAGCAAACATCCATCCTCACAAACTTTACGTTTATAATATTAGTAGGATAGGTTTTTTTTTGTGTAGTATTCTAGAAGGTGAAGCGTATTCGTCAAAGTCAAAATTAATTTATTCATTAAAATCACAAGAATCTCTTTGAATCTTAGATTTCAGTTACGTCTGTTCCTCCGCGACCAAGCCTGTAAAGAAAAGCAAGAAACAAGGCTGGTTATTTATTTAATTATACTTTTACAAAAAAATTGTTACCTACATTTTCCATCGAGTTGGAGCAACCTCAATCCTAAGAGTTTTTATCATCTAATTAATTCGATATTTTATAATATGCCTGTTTATAAAGTTTTTGTTTAATTTTGTACCTATTAGTTTTCATTTTTCGTTTATTCGTTGTTTTATATTCACGAATACTTATACTCGTAGTTAAACTGGCAGTTTAGTAATCAAGAGGGGTTACAAAACTGGCAGTTTACTAGTTTAGTTTTCAAAACCCAAGCACATAATGTAGTTTAAGCTACTTAGCCATAGGTAAGTAGGTACTAATGTCGCTGACTGTACTACGAAACATATTACAAAATTTTAGTACGCTTCATAGAACCTACCCCTCAGGGCATGCGAGCTTGATTGCTGCTAGTTATTCTGCAATACAGTCGGCTGGTTGTCTAGCTGGGCACCTGTTAGTGATGTTCCAGGTTTGGTTGAGTTGAGTTTTGACTATAAAATATACCCAAAGTAATCTACCTAATCTAAGGAAAGGTGGTATCAGAATTAGTATATTTTATATTCGCGTCTTGTCGTCTAGCATTCAAAAAATTTGTATTTTCTGCAGCTATTTATATTCGTAGTTTTATCTAATATAGCGTTTCTGCAGTCCACATAAGTAATAAAAAAGTTCTTAAATGAGCAAAAAAACTTACTAACCAAAAATTTTAATATTAATTTCGAGAATATACCCGTCGCTGTCTTTCATCTGTGACCACTTCGATTTAAATACCATTATCTATTTCCGTTAGTTTTTTGATTTTCAGTAGGATTTTAACCTAATCTTTGTTGATCACAAATAAATGGGCGATATAAATACAAAGTAAGGAAATAAAAAAGTCCGCTACTCGTATAGATATAATATTATAACGGAAGCTTGTGGCGAAACGGTGTTACATGCATTTTATACGCGCCAGACGTGACGATGACTCTTGTATGACAATACGTCTTGAAAAAATTTTAGTTATTCACATTTTATAAATGAATGAGGATTTTCTTAGTACTTTGCTTTTTACTCGTTTAGCAGGTGCTGCAAAAAGAAAAATCTTACCCTCTTATTCATAATCACTCACTAACTTTAGCGGCGTGCTAGAAGTTGTCTGCCTCTATCCTTTATTTAGTGTTAAAAAAGGAAAGGGTTAGAGTTAGCGATCTGTTAAGTCAGCTGTTGAATTATCTAAATTCAACGCCATGTCATAGAACCAAAAAATCACAAGCATAAAAGGAGTCTCTTTACGGTGCACTGAATCCCATCACTACCCCGGTCACCATTGGTCAGTAAAGCCTTTTCAGGGCTACCAAACCTCAACCTGGGCACATGACTGACCTAACGCAGGGTGACCAAGAAAGAAACGATGACACGACAAAGAGAACTGTCCGCGATAGATTGCTATTTTAATGTATTTCTAAAGAGCTGTTACTTACCTACCTATGTTGCTTAAAACAATAGCAACATTTTTTTCTAGTTTGTTTAGCTATTTATATTATGAGAAACAATAGCAACACAGTATTGAATACGATAACAGTTCGAGAACCGCGCGTGCGCTGCTTTTCTATTGTTTAATTTGCTAACCGCGTTAGAGCTATCGGCACTTCCCTGTTCAGCCACATAGCACTTAAACTTACACTTATCATTAGTCACACGAAGATAATAACCGTACGCTTGGCTTACCAATATGCTACTTATAGCATAGAAAATAAATTTAATTCTACGTAATAATGAGATAATTTTGAATAAGAATTGTGCAGACAATGTGATTGTCGCATGTGGAAACAATACGAAAAAAAAATACAAAACGCGTGCGTAGATTAGTTCCTATAGAATTGTAACATGGTAGGCAGATAAAGAAGATATTTATATCCAGACTCAGATACTCCACTCATAAGTAGCAACGGCAACACCGCAATGTACTAAAATGTTGTTTTTTTTACTTTGAGAAACTTGCTCGCTGCTTTGCTCTCAACTATATTGTTGATGATGTTCATTTTGGACAGAACATACCTTTTTATATATTTACAAACTGTATTTTAGGGGTTGTTTCAAGAAGTGAAATAGGTAGGTTAATAACATCGAGGTCATTGCTCGATGGTTAATAACTTATTTCTGCCTACACATTATCTTGCCTTCAAACCGAGATAACCTTACTTCTAACGGTATCTTTGCGTCTCATACAATCTGACAATCATTAGAAATGTTGAATGAATCGTCAGATAAAATAATACTTAGAAGGTGCCCACCGGATGAGTAAAAAATTGTTACTACGAGTATTTATAGATGACTTGGATCCTCGCACCCTTCTCCAACAGCTTTCATCGTGCATGTCGTAGCTGTAGTAGGTAGTTCTAGCTAAGCTACTGAAAAGAGGAGGGTATTGTATTTTTTTGTGTATGTGCGACGATTACTCTGTGAAGTTTGGCCTCAAAAGGTTTTTGCAGGTAAACCTATGGTTCCGAAAAAATATTAAGTATCTGAACCTTTGCGCACTATATCTTATAGTGCACACGCACCCCCACATGATACTCAAACACACATCTTACACATAATGCAAGGACTAAACATTTACGAATCATTCCTAACTACTCCAGTTTACCAATTTCCCTACATGTATTTTTTTACAATGGAGGGGACTAGACCTTGTGACACCGGGAACCCTGTCAGACTAAGGGCTCACCTATATTATATAATCAACTGACACATACATAGTCCTGACCCTGACATAGTAGGATCTACAAGTACCGTGGATCCACAACGCCAGACCCTGAACAAATATCTGCAAAACATACAAATATTTGTCCCGCGACGGGAATCGAATCCGTACCTCTTGCGTCGCAGCCGGCTGATCACCCGCCACGCAATCGACGTCGTCAAATATATTTAGTGAATAACTTCTTGTTTTTGTCTAATTCCTAGCTCTTATCATATCTTAATTTGAATCATTTAACTGCATAATACCTACTTACCCTTTTGAATAATGCTGTTCAGGGCCTTCTTCCAGCTAAGATATTGTAGGTAGGTACATGTTACTCTTATTGATGGGTATAGACTTAAGAAGAAGTTATATGAATAAAATAATTAAGTATGTACTTTTTTATCTTAAAAATCTTATTTGTCGATAAGTAAATTTATGTAAATGATATTTTGTCATAGTGCTCGTAACATCAAATTGAAATTAGATATAGGGCTTGAAAAATTGTTGCTTTTAAATCATGTTAGTGTGTTGTTTACTAAGTCTTATGAGATTAATTTTATTTTTTCTGCATCATACAACACTGAGTTACATAATTGTCTTTTCTCTGGGCAAGAAGGACGACCGTAATGTATTCTTCCACCTGTCTACAGAACCACTATTATGTACTTAGAGCAATCATAATAAAGCGAGACCATCACGAATCTGTGAACTATTGGCATTTTAAAATAAAGCGAGCGACCGCGAACTTGTTCTCTCCATGTGGGAACTCACATTTAAGTGGTTAAATAGAGTGCAAAGTGCGTGTCGGGAGCGCATGCGCGCCGGCTGACACTGTTATCCATTCAATGGTAATTCCCCGTTGTTCTGTAACAGTATTATAGGAAATATTGCTTTTAACTTAGGCTACTTTTTATTCTAAGCATTTGCTTTAGTACCTTAATACATATATGTATTTGATCGTGACAAAGGACTTAAACTCCGTTGTTCTAGATCGTGAAAATGTCTAAAAAACTACCACGGATGATGGTGGGAATCATTACGGGACTGATCTGAATCACCATCTTTTGAAGACAGGGGCCACTTTGTCGAGGTTGTCTCCAAGATGAAGAGACTGTGGAGTAGGTACACTGCACCGCCACGACCAAAGTCAGGTCGAAGACGGGACTGCAAAAGCTCACCAAATCATGCTCTCCTTCATCAACAATGACCTACGATATGTTTATCTTCTCTTTTATCTTGGTGCTCATGCTAAGCCTAATAGTTAGGCAGATACCAATAAGAAACTGTCCAAGCATTCAAGACCCCTTCAGTAAATATCACAGAGCAAGTAGCAGCGTAGAATAACTAAAGCCATATATATAAAGAACACATGGACACGCGCGCAAGGAATCGGAGTAAATTTAATTTAAAATTTTAATTTCACGTTGTTCATTTCTATATGATCCTTGTGATTTCAATAAATAAAAATTTATAAAAAAAAGTGTTAGTTGAAGTGGCAATGCACTGTGTAATGTGGCAAAGCAACAAAAACAGCCGTAAATAGGCAAAATGATGTCTCCCAGCCGCAACCCTCGTTTGATCGGCACAGGGTTAGTCAAGTTATGCAGACGTGCTTGTAAAGTGGCTGATGTGTACAGCTCCCGGAGCACATCCGCATATCTTGAATCGATGTGGCAGTGATGGAGAATGTGAAACACTGCCAATGTTCGACGCTGTCGAAAGCCTTCTCGTAATTAACGAAAGCCATTGCAAGTGGCCGGTTGTTTACCCTTAGTAGCCGTAGCCGTTCATAGCTAGTACCTTAATAAAATATAAATATTGCATTCTACTAATGAATGAGAATCACCAAGTTCATCATACAAAGTTACGTTACGGATCTTAACTAAGAAGATTCCAACAGTACCTGCCATTACAGTCATGAGCGTGTCTTACTGTAGGTATAATATTCGTTGACTACTAACTTCTTTTTAGGTATAACACAAAGCATTTCATGGCAACATTTGATTGGGGTTCTGTTTTGTATCCCTGACCGATAAAACCCTCGTTTCACTTTAAACAACATACACAGTAGGTACATGTAACGTTTATAGGGTTGGCGCTGTTTTCAAAATGTTTTTATAACCTACACGGATGGTAGGTACTTGGCTTGTAAAGTGTGTCTATGATAAATCATAATAAGCAATCAAACATCTGTCACGTGACGTAAAAAAATATGCGGAATTTAGTTTAAAAAAGCTAGTACCGAGTGAGTATATGCGGCTCGGTACAAATACCTGCTTTTCCACACACGCGTATGGAACGATTGCTCTGTCGAACGGCTCCGTTTGCTGACTAGAAATGGAAGATAAAAATCCTTTCTTTAAGCTGTAGTATTGTTGTGTCTAGAAATTAGAGCAGTAGTCTAAAAATAAAGACTTGGTAATTTGAAAATATCTTATGGACCCTGGCTGTCGTATAACGGACTCGTACTTGGCTGTGCCTCGCTTTGATCAATCTTATTTATCTCCTTTGCGTGAAAGCTCACCAGCGCGTGGCAAACCATTAATTTCAATAATTTCAGCTTGCAGATTGTACCGTATTTCCTTTTCAGATCATAGATAGACAGGTTAATTCATTAAGACCGGCTCAAAGAGGAGATCCTTTTTGATTATCATGTAAGCCTAGCCTTTAAGGATCTTGAAATTAAGGTTTAACTTGATAAATTAAGTTCTTTGGTTAGTAACATCATAAGTTGGTTGGTAAAGGTAAGATAAAAGAACATTCGACATTCTTAGTACTTTCCTACACGTTTTGTTAGGTTTTTTTTAATAATATTTTCTTCTTAAACAAAACCATTAGTAGGTAAATTAGCTCGATAAGAAAACTTAAATTCTGACAAAAAAAAAACAATCTAGCTGCAACATTGGTTTTCGTAACAATTAATATTGTACCTACAAACTTATGAGTAATTTCAACGACCGTGATTACATACATCTTAGATACCTTACTCATGCACAGTATCTACCGCATTTACATAGGAAGCAACTTATGCTTACCGATACTAACTTATATAGTATGTTAAAATGGTCAACAGAAGTAGTTGGCAGAGGATGTTCCCGTACAAAGTAAGCATTAATCCTCTGACAAGTTAGCGCGCTACTGGTATGCAGTTCACGAACATATATTTGTGTGAATGTGGCCAGAAAACGATAAATGTACCTACAGAGTAGAAGCATTTAAAGAACAGAGGTAAATTGTTGTGACGTCATAGAGGTCGAGAGGTCTCACGGAACCTCTACCGTGGCTGAGGACGTCCAGTTCAGTGCGTCGTGACATGATATCGCTGGCTGCATGATGAGCAGCAGGAAACGTACTATTATACGGTTATTAAATTAAAATATGATTCGTCCTCACAATAATTATTCGATGGATACACTTCATGGGTCGTGATTGCGCGCTTTGTTGTAGACTACACGCGTGTCGGTGCTTTGTCTCATTAGTGTCCACTGTCACTTGAGCTACAATGCAGTGTAATTACGCCTTGTGGAGATACTTACTTGAGTCTTCAAATATTTCCTGAAACTTGATTTGATTTTTGCGATGGAGATTTTCTGTTTGTTGAGCGAACTTCGCTCAGACTTTGGTGTCTTTGTGTCTTTTAGCGCTATGAGTAGTATTATATCTGTAAATAAATATGGGCTATGTTAAAATAGATGCCTGATGCTATAATCGAAAGCTTATAAGACTTTTAACCTTACAAAATGGGTAGAAGTATTTTGTGTCACAACTTCCAAAAAGAGCCAGCCGAATTAAATGAATGGACTTCACTTTCACATTAGCTATTCTACTCGTACGTAGCTCAAGTAGGTTGCGCACCAACTCACCGTCCTCGATGTTTACTTAGATGTTACCACGAATATTTTATGCAGATAAGTATTTGATTAGTTATGTAGTATTATGTATAAGGCGTCATCTACAAGTAGGTCGTGGCTCGTGTGATATGCATTATTTAAACGCCAGTTTACCGTACTGGACCGAATTTCGCGCGTTTTCGCGTTATCTCACCCACATAATTCATTTCTTCAAAATAACGTTTTGCATAAATAAAAGCTGACCTGTTCCACTACTTATAATGCCATTCACATCTAATTTAGAACTTAGAAAATAAAAACAAAATTCGAGTCAATCGGGCAAAATATGACACAGTTGCGGAAAAATCATTTTTATCTTGAATTTCCCAGACCATGAATTCGTACATTTTATCGGCTTACTTTAGTGGACGAAACCTGACCAATAAAGAAACGTGCATTCGATCTACGGGTTAGGATAAGCTCTCAATATCCAAGCCGCGAAGTCTCCGAGAAGCCGAGGCGATGCAATGCAAGGTGACATTGACATTGCATCCTCACGGCGGCGGCGGGCGGCGAGGCCTCCTCTCGAAACATTGAACCCTGCTGCAGTTTGTTTACATGTTATATGATTTGAATTATTATTTTTTTAGCCCAAAACGATTTTGGGACATTTTAGGTTTGTATTTTTTAATATTAATTATCGTTTCCTCTTAGCGAGTCCAAAAATATTATTATTTCAGTCAACCATGCATCGCAAAGATGCATGCTTTTTCTCTGTCCAAATATTTAATCATAGACAATTTATTTTTATATTTTATAGTTGCAGATAGAGCTGAGCTTTATAACACCTGTCTCTGGACAATAAGCAGAAAATATTATCTGAGTCCATAGCATTTAGTATACCGGACACAGTATTCCATTAAAAACTGTCTTCAAACTGATAGAGTTTACAGCCCATTGTTATTGCTTTACTTACGATTCATGCAAAAGCTCGCTGATAGCCGATTCCCACGGTGCCCATGGTCTAGCCATGAGTCAGCGCTGCACAGCCAAGGCAAGGTCTTTAAGTGCTCCAGTTGAGCAATATTTGTACCACAACATAGATACGTGTTAACGATGCAAAACTGCCATGGACAACGCGTTTAAAGCATTATTTTAAGAAGATACATTATCAAAGTATTTGATCCGTTGGAGTCTTGGAGGACGTGGATTGGCAAAAAGTGAATACAAATGCGGAAGGTAATTTAGAACAGTTTTTTCTCACGCCTATATAACTAACACCGAATCAAGCACGAGTCATCTTTTGGGACAAAGTAATGGAGATACTTGGATTTCACGATTATGCTGGTATTGCCTCAGTGACACATTGTAAACATGGCAACCTGAGAAAGAAAATTAAGCGAACGAGGTAGCGAGAGGCACGTCCGAACGTTATATTTAATGATTTCAAGTACACAGCTAGTATGTATTTTGGTTACAGTACAGTTCTAGCTGAGTACTTCTTGGCAGAATGGTATTTACTAAATATTGAATCAACAATATATCCATGATTTTTGAAAGCATGTCATTGTAGGTACTTATTATTGTAACATAATACGTCGTAGTACCTACCATTTTTAATTCATACTTCCATTTTTTTTGTAAAATGCTACATCGAGTCGTTGACCAGCTCGTTCAGTTTCTGATACGATCAACAATTAATTTCGGCATTGCAATTTGTTTTTATATGTGTTCTCGATTCACCGTGTAACATTTATGACTCATCTCGTCAACATGCCTGAAGATTATATAAGTTTTATGAGCTCAAAAGCTATACAGTAGGTATGTTAAAAAACCAATCCAGCATATCCCCAAAGATACGTTCGATACACAAATGTATTTCAGTCATTTGACACGACACCATTTTCAACGTCACGACTTTGACAGTATTTCATAAAGAAACGAGACATCATCTGCTTACGACTGTAATTGGAATCCGGGGTTTTATTTTACAAGTGACTTTGGTGCTATCATTTCCCGATTGATAAAATCAGCGAAGAATAAATTTCACTAAAATAACTTATCTCCGTCAAAGAATAATAATAATACCTAAGTAATAAATAATAATCGCAAACATCAATTTTGTTGCATACTGTATGTACCAATATCTGCGGATGTCGCTGTTCATCTACGTGTGTCGTCAGGAGCCTGTATATATAAGTTTGACGTAAAAGGTTGTTTGTTTATTTGCCTGTTACTATGTATTTATATCCAATACGGCTTATTCGATTGAAATGCGATTTTTGCATTCGATTACTTTATTTACATTACTTTATTCAATTCTTTGAGTAGCACTCTTTTTCTATAAATTAATTCACCTCGTTCGATTGGCACCACACTAAAGCTGAATGAAGGATCATCAAAAAATAACCAAGCAGAGTTTGTTGCCTGATTCTTCTATGCTTGGTCGCGCGCGAGGAACCGGCGTAAATTCACTTTCGAATTTGAAATTCACGTAGTTTTTAAGTTGACGTTTCTATATGATCCTTGTGATTTCAATGAATAAAAACCTTTTGACTTTGACTTTGACTTTGACTTTGAATTTTTATGGTTTCAAGGATGGTTTTTAGATAGGTTTTAGTATATAAAATGCATCCACGAGTCACTAGGGGCACAGCAATAAACGATAAAAATGATAATGCGTCAGGGTTTTAAGAAAATGCAATAATTTACTTGCTGAGTTACGGAACGTGAAAACGTTTTTCATCATGTCTCGCTAAGTAGACAAAACTACGAGCTGTTTTTACTTTTGCCAACCTTAGACATGGTTTTCCGCACCTAGCCACTTATAATGGTAATTGGGTAAGGCCGTCTTTCGGTTCATTTCGTTTTTACTGTTAAGTTCGAGTAATAGCGACAGTGCGACCTGTTCCAATGCCGTTGAGGTATTTGACCGATTATTTGATTTTAATTCAACTCGCCTCGCCTAATATCTTGACCGGTTTTTGTTATTTAAGTTGACAAATGCAAATACGCGTAGGCGTAGATGTAAGATGACCCACAGACATAATATTAGGTACTGTCTTAGGAATTCCCGTTAAACACATTTATATGAATAGGAGATTTATTCAGAATAAACCAGTTTCTTCACGTTACGAGTTTCTTGACTATATCTAGGTTTATAAAGACAACAATGCATACCTTGGACTCTAGGCCGTGCATATTTCATCAATGGCAATAATTAAGTGTTTATTAAAATAATATTCGTTCTAGCTATATGGTCCCTTATAGGAAGGTGCTGATTGTTCTACCACATATTGTGAAGTTACACCTACCTTCAACTTAACCTACTATTTTCAGCCTCTATTGAAAATTTGACTGAAACTATTTTACAGTGTTCATAGAAAGATTATATTCATTATGTCTAACCCTACGGTTTATAGGTTACATATAACTGTCGGTGATTGTCTCTTATTTTGTAATAACATTTAATTACACTTGGTTAATATGCGTTTCAAAGGTAAACGGCGTCTACACACGTAACTGGGTATGTTCAAGCTTTTTGTTCGTCCTTTTCATAAACCTATCAAGTGCTTGTTACGTTGGTCATTCGTAGTAACATAAGCGTGTAATTACGAGTATTTTAATTATCACTAACGGATACATCTGTTACATTGTCTATATAAAACATTGTTTATGATATGAACAAACACAAGTGCGCATAAGCACATAAAAAGGGCACGCACACACTCCTACCTAGAGTTATTTATGATGAAAATGGAACCCTCATAGTTTCATCACGTCCGTCCTAGTGTCACTCTCCGATTTTCTCCCTAACCTTTAGCGACACGAAAATAAGGTGTACATAAATGTTTTCGCGCACACCCTAGTAGATACCTATACAAGTAAAGTGAGAAAAAATGTTACGTGGTTTCTTAAATCATTTTTGATATGAACTCCTCCGGAAATATAAGGCTTCAAAGTAGTTGAATTTGTGTCCTATAACTTTGCGTCGTACGTATGAAACAAACTTCAGTGAACTGCTGAACATTCAGAACGGCCAACGAAAATTGGTTCAACTGATTTTCAATATGACGCAACTTCAGGTGTATGACGTAGAGTGTCTCTTCACATCTTGAGCAGGTATAATTAATCGCTTGAACTGACATTACAAACGAAGAATGCCTCATTCAACAACGTGAAATTTTGCCTTCATCACAACGTCTATTTATTTAAGGGATTTAACCAGCTGAAAGTGATGTGTGCGCTTGCCCTAACTTAAGGTGATTCTTATGTATGCGTAACGTAACGTCACGCCGTGCCGTGATTCAAACGCGCTGCATTATTTCTACCCTGGGTTATTTAGAAACAAATGGAGGAAGCAAGTTCTCAATATGAATAGCACAATTCGATAGGATAGTTCTAAAGATAAGCTAAGCCCCGTCGACTCATTTATCATCTCATTTTATTTATCACCTGATGGAAAAATCCATAATTTTCATTTTACGTGAAACGCTCATAGTTGGCCCTAAAGTCTTCTTCCAACGTACGTTGGTATGGTAACGTCTCTTTTGTTGCTCAATCTGCCTTCTAACTACACTAATGACAATGGGAAACAACAAATTTTGAGAAGCAGGCTGACTGTTCACTCATTTCGCTTAGGTGGCGCAGCGGGTGATTAGCTGGCTAAGACGCAAGAGGTCCTGCTGTGGGACAAATGTTTGCATGTTCTGCATATTTTTATATATATACTTCTGGTTATATACTTCTAATACTTCTAACTAAGTATAATCCTACTACTATTATAAACGCGGAAGTTTGTGTGTTTGCTTATACATCAGAATAACACATAGACTACTTATTTATTATCCGGGTACCACGCGGGTGAAGCCGTGGGCAGAAGCTAGTTTCTAATACTCACGGAATCCCAGTGTGGGGTTAGAAATAGTTGACTGCTGGTTTTTCAATTATTTATTTAAGTAATCTTCACCATTCTACAGAGATGATCAAAATATTTTTGGTAATTTAATGGACTTTGACTGTTCTGATTTGTTCCAGGAGCGAAACATGTGACGTCATTACTACAAGACTTTATAACAGTGTGAGTGAAGTGAGAGTGTAGCAATGCATACGATGGACACGATGGGCTACGGCCACAAGAAGTACCGGCCGCCACTGTCGCCCACCAGCTTTTACCAGCAGCAGCATGACTACTACTCCAGACACACGACGCTACGGCCACAGGTATGTAACTATTGTGACTACGACATTTTAGTCAGTAAATCTGGGTCCATAACGTGATGAATCTGATTTTTAGCAGTTCAAAAATATTTTTTACCTTTTCTCGCGTGTCTACTTTGATGTATGTGGCTCAAGCTCAATTTCACCATACTTTTTGTACGCGATCCAATTGTGGGTGCTGGGCATCAGTTGCTTATACATAGAGTAAGTGTACCATCAATTTATCAGTTTACAAATTTTATGTTTAAAAATATTCTTTACCAAGCCGACACGGTTATGATCGTGATGTTGAAGCGGTCGCTGGGCCGCTGGGCCCGTCCCGTTACTCAGTGGCCGCCCAACGGTACTAGATTATGATCGTCATACTGGAATAAATGTATCCAGCTTGATTTAAACAGAAAAGTTAAGATATAAAATAGTTCTGATGACCTAATAACTAACTTATTACTTTGTCAGTGTGCCTGAGCTCTTGGCCGATATTATTATTAGCCTTCGCAAGAACTGACATAGCACTCACTTATGTGATCATCAGCGTCGGGTTAAACTAATGACAAACGAATCTGTCATTAACATAATCGCTTTTGGGCATAATTTGGTCTCCTTCAAGTTTACTAAGTACTTCGAAGTACATTTATGAAGGTGAAAATACACCACAATAACTTACGACGTACAATTATGTCCTTAGCATGACTTTGTTAATGTAATACTACAGTTCTCGGCTGGAATTGTGTGAAAAACTTTAGCTGACTTAGTAAACATGTTTGATACCTACATATATAAACCTTTATTTTTAAAACTAACCTAACCTAACCCTTTTGTTTTTTAACTTTTTACCAACAATTCATCCCAAGTTATTTAATTACTTATCTATCTTAGTGATCAAAGACTATATATCTAGTTCATGTATTACAGTTTACCTTTTGAAGAAAAATTGCGTGCCTTCAATGAATAGGTAGTTCACGTGATGGTAATCGTCTGTGATCGTAACTTCATTACGATATCGGAGTAGATTGTCGCCGGTCGTACGACTAGGTACTAATACCGTTACATTTGAGCTACGGTGAAAAAACTAGCCTGGTTAGGTTTGGAATCTCTTTCTGGGCTGATATTTGTTTTGATGACTGACTGCATTAATATATAGCTCGGCAATTATACCAGCTTGCGCTCCTCTAAAGGGTTTGTTGGAATAAATATAAAACTCATGCCCATCTGCACTAAGTTTAGATGCAGACTTAGGTGTTTCTTAGTGACAGAATCCTGTATTTTCATAAGCTTTTCCAGCCGGTCATCACATCAGTCTCACAATAAATAAAACCACTGGTGTAATAGTTATTTAAATAAAGTTTAAGTTACAAAAACACCGTCCCATTTAAAAAGTTATGGTTAGCGATTACGTAGGTCCTTATAGTATACAGACATGTTTTTTATTACGTCAATTTAATAATTTGCAATAAATTTGCCCTATGGGCGTTGTAATAATTAATGATGGATTAGCCATTGCCGAAGTGGTGCCGTATGTTGTCAAAAATGTCTCAAAGCAGTTTTGAGCAATGCAGTGTTCGGAAAATTTACCTATCAAAAATAACTTTCAATATCTTTCTACTGTTTTTCTAACTGTTTTTAATTTAAAATATATTTTTTAAATTGAAAACAGTTTAAAAACATTTTGGATCGGACAGGCTTTTGATACAATAATAAGAGGGCCAAAGAAATGATAAACTAAATTATTTTAATATTGGGTGGTCCAAAAACACTAGGTAATTATATTAGATATTCCTTATAAGAATATTATGAGCACAGTAGGTACCTACATACTGACCGACTGAGTACTCAGTCGGTAGGTATCGGTAATAATAAGTATAGAGCAACAAAAAATTGTACGCACCTCTTCAAGCAAAAACAATGTTTGTAGTCGTAATAGCAGTGGCATGTCACATTATTTGATCTTTCATGAGATAACCATGAAAACGGACACTTTCCTAAGAAGCCTTCACTAAAAACTCATGTTACGAGGTCAGCCCTACGTACTAATAGTTCTGCAACCCCACAATCTGCATAATCTTGACAAATAAAATATTTCCCTCATGCCGATGTGAATCTCATCTCTCGGTATGATTTTTTCATGCCGAAATGTTTCAATTGAAACATCAATTGGAAATCGCACCTTTCGTATTAGGTATTTTATCTCTCTTTCTATAACTAGATTTAAAACAATATTTCTTCAGTTTTTTTAATCTTATTTATTTTTGCTCAAAGTTTTGCTGGAAGAAAACTATTGTTAGGGTAAGCTCACCTTTGTACATGTCCTATAAGTAAGTTTTAGTCTGTATTTTCTGTGTGCACAATAAAGAATAAAGAATTCGCTTCCTATTAATGCCGATATTTCCTGTAGGTTACTTAATTCACCCTGGTGCATTAAGTATACTAATCGTAAATTTTAATAACTGGTCTTGGCTCATAATATAAATTGACAGTTCTTTATCTTACCAAGTTTGTCTCAAATATCTTACCGTGAGAAAATCATGCCCACACCTTGGCTCCAATACTTGATTGAGTTTTGTTTTGATCGATCCGATCGACCGCAGTCCGCAGATCATTCCGAATCGATTACCATCCAGTAAAAACGTAGAGCAAGTAAAAAAACATAAAGTATCTCATGCTCTAGTGAGCTACATCATACTGTGATAATTCGAGCCGTCATCGTCATTATGACGGTATCTGTAACTTGATGTTACTATTCAAATCACATGAAAAAAATGATAGTTTTGTGCTGCTGTTGCAACAAATTCGTAGCATATTAAGTAGCGTAAGTCATATATTTCATAGTAGCAAAAAACGTATAAAATGTATATTTTTAAAATAATGCAAGAGGACCCTATTTAGTAAATGCATCATACAAAAGTCTTATACAAAATACAACATTCACGTTTATATTTTATGCATTGACGTTAATTTTGCTCTGTAAAAGAAGTTCGCTTATTTTAATTTAACGAAGTTAACTTAAATTAAGCTTACCTTTTACACTTTGTAATGTTTTTTTTTATTTAATCTGTTGTTAATATTAAACCAAAGGTGTGGATTTTGTGTCATAAATAAAGTAAATGTAAACAAATAGCTTATTAGGATAGATATTCGGTTCTGATAACCTAGGCCGATAACAGGCGAATAGCATTGACAAGATCAAATAAAATTTTCTAACTTATATTGCGGCTGGTAACTGCCACTTTTTGTTACCACCAAAAGTACATATTATATGAAACATAGCCTCTGCCTGAATAATATCATATATGTTATGCTAAGTCACAAACTACACGTATTCCAAATTTCATCCAAATTTCATCAGCTGTAACGAAAATTTGTAGCAATCATCCAAACTTTCACAGTATAATATTCAAGTTCAAGTGAGATTACAGAAAATTTTGTAGGATGTTAGGATCTTCGATGGACCATATAATGTAGGTACGAGTTTTGATTTGAGGTACAATATATACCACCATGTGTCATGCAAGAATGTACCTATGTACGGAATATGATGCAAAATCGCTTTTAAGCGATAAGACCGCCCATGGTACCTTTATCATAATGTGTTACTGTTTATTTTGTTTGTATCTTAAGGTGTACTATAAAATATTTCATTCATTCATTCATTAAAAATATTTTTTACGGCGAGAATGATAATTCGTTATTTTTACAGTTACGCGTAATGTCCACATTGGATTACGGTTCTTTTATATATCAATTATCCAATGATTTATAGGATCCTGTTAGATGCTTAATCAAAATCAGTGACCACGTCGAATAAATACGGAGAATAATTCAAATAGCGGTATGATGTAAGAATTAAGATGCGCTGGAGTTCGGCGTGCGCGCACGAGCGAAACCGTCGCGCACGCAAGCGCTCATCTGCGACTCCTGCAGAAAAACCCAGGAAGCCTACAAAGCTTCGAGCTGCTAATGAATACCAAAAAATGGACTTCCGCGTTACATTAATTACAACCTAACCCATACAGCACCTCTCATAAACTGTGCATCATTTGAGACTCTGCCGACCGTAACGCGCTGTATACCTAAATAGCTTCTGCCCACGGCTTCGCACGTGTAGAACCCAGATAAAAGGAAGCAAATGTATTCACACGAACTATACCTATTCCAAATTTCATCCAAATCGGTTCAGCCGTCACAAATATTATAAGCAACAAATATCCAAACATCTATACATTCGCATTTATAATTAATATGATAACCACTGTTATTTTAAAAAGTAGCTAAGCACAAAGGTCCATCACTTTAAATTAATAATGTAGTAATTAACTGAACAATGGGTCAGATATTTAGCGTTTATAAGGTGCTGATGTGATTATTTGAAACGCTTTTTTAAGTTAAATGCTATTTTTTACAAGTTCTGGAACTATTATTGATTTTAATCTCGTGGGATCTTAGGAGACGATCAGTAACTCTGTTCGATGGACGAGAATAGAACACGCAAAAGGGTTCATCATTTTTTAGGTCTTGTCTGAAGACACCCAGGCTAAAGTTTATTTCGAAAATGGTCACAACTCTTTCAGTGCCTTATACCTCAATCAGGTACTGACAAATACATAGTGATCTGCAAAGAACAAGTCTCAAGTTCAATGTCTTACTAATTTAAGGTATTATTTTATACGCGTTAAGATGGTATCAGTCTTGGGAACTCCGCAACCCATCGCACGCATTGTCCGAATGTTTGAGGATGAGTGACCCACTACAGGTAGATAGCAACGGTGCTCTAACAAAACCAGATCTCTATTATCATCTTAATTTCTATTTAAATATTCTAGTTCAAATAACAGCGTACCGGCTGTTCAGTTATAGATTGTTCACAACTTCATTATACATATTTGCTTTCAAAGTTTTTTTTCTTAAATCATTTGAATCCTTGATTCGTGTATTCCATCATCTCTTATAGCGCTCCCTAGCGACGTGTGGCGATAAAACTTATCTAAGAACCTTCCTTGAAGTCTACCTGTTGATGGTAAATTGTAATTAAAGTATTTGATTCTCGAAAAAAAATCAGTTTTAAGAGATAATTTAAAACGACAATGTATTACGAGGTAACTTGCGAAGATCAAGAGAAAACAATGCAATTTTGAGCACGTTTCTCGAAGAAGGTGCTTTCACACTTTTGGAGAAGCAGGCAACTTGTTTTTAGTCAATAAGTACAATAAAAAAAAATATAAGGTAAGATTTTTTTTTTACATGTTATGAATGTCAAATAATTTTGACATTCATAATTACGATTTTGTCATTAGTATTATCTCATTTTAAATAAATATAGACTGAACTTGCAGCGCCCTTACAGGGTCCATGCACTCCCCTACAGCTACTTTGATGTAACACCTAAGCTGATGTACATTTGAGCATGAATAAATGAATATGAATATGAAAATATAGCAGAGTTGTATGAGATATATACTAGATATAATCTCCGATCCTGCTTGGTTCGCCAAGGCTCTTGACTGGAGAGCAAAAATTCAATAATAAATTCTTGGTAAAGCAAGAGGCACTGGTTTAAAACACACTCAAACTATTTGCTTAAGCATTTCGAAGGAATATCCAACGTATCAATTTATTAGGAAACTGTAGCCTCGAAGCCGTTCCGTTTTGTTTTTGTTGGGATGCCTGCGCGACGTTGTTTCGTCTGCAAATTCCATTTATGCTGGAAGATCCGATTAATTTGGCTAAGCGCGTCCTTTGTTTGCTAAGACATCTTAATTAAAATGCGTTAAAAAATAGAGGTTATTTTTTCTAAGAACTTTAGAGCTTATTCTTTTAGAAACGAGTCTGTATTTTCCAATTGTTTTCATTACCCATACATACTTTGCATAAATAGAGGACTATTTTGAGCACCACTCTTCACGTTTAATTTTTTTCACGAGTTTCTTCAATCTCCAGATATAAGGTTACCTGTCTACACATTTTATGATCAAAACCGCTTTCATTTCAGAAATTACTTTGCTTCCATTAGTCGCATGCAGGGAAAAGACACTCACATCGTAAGTAGGTAATTGGCAAAAAAAATGTGCGTCTTCGTCCTATTAGGATTGAATCACGAAGCGACCGTGTTTCGCTTCGTGATTCAGGCCCTTCTCTTGCGCATCCTATACTTAGTGCTATTGGCTATCTTGTGAGTTTATTTTTATTATGATGTATAATTTGTCCCATTAGGATAAATTGCTTTTCATCAGGAATTCTATCGATTATTCAATTTTCTTTTCCATATCCTACTACTATTATAAACGTGAAAGTTTGTGAGGATGGATGTTTGTTACTCTTTCACGCAAACGGCACTGCATTTTGATACGCATCTACGGATAAATTCTGTAATACCTAGTTATTCACTCCTATGAACTTCCAAGTAAAATACGTACCATGATTTGAAAGAGAACCTACTAAAAAATGCGCTTCTAAACCAAACCTTCGCAAAACTAGTAGAGTCGCACTCAATTCAAGTTAAAATGAAATCACTGCACGTAGAATCTCAAAGGTTGATAGAAGTCGGATGATGTTATGACATCATTTGGGGAGGTGTTTTTCCAGCAGTGGACTTCTACATAATGTTGATGATGATAAACTACACCAAATTGTGTGAGTTGGGTTACTGCTCGTGTGAGTTGAAGACAAACATGGGGCCGGATCTCGCTCTAGATATTTTAGCAAACCGACATAAAATGCGCTTCATTACAGACCGATGAATGGAAAACAAGTCTTAGTTTCGCCGATCGCTGTAATGATCATTTGGTAGTTATGCTGTGTTACGTAGTTGTGTTATAGAAGTTTGCCTTGCACTTGGCTGACAGCGCGCTCCTCTTCAGTGCAACACCCGGCCCTGACGGACCGGCTTGGCTCAGCGAATCGGGTCATTCTTAGCCGGTTTGTCCACGATAAATAAGCGACATTTTTTTTGTTGAGAAACGAATAAAATAGCTAACGGAGATTCGACTGATTCTGACTATTAAAACTTCGAATGATACCGTTATCTATTTCTGCCTTAATGTGCAATGCTTTTTTGATTTTTACCAAGAAGAGTCTCGTAGTCTCGAGTCTCTCGGTACAGTATTCTATCCTGAAACAAAAATAAGCTTGTAAATCCTACTTCCTTCTAATAATTTTACTTGAATAAACTTTAAAGTAAATAATGAAACACGTATTTTGAATTTTTTCAAAACTACTCTTTGGGGGTGTGCAATTGAGTTCTAAACTTTGTATAAATTGTAATCCTTGGTTCGATTCATTCAAAAGTTGGTGGACATCGTTTGAAGCCTGGAGACGGTCATATGCTACTTTTATTAACATACCACGCGGGCGAAGCCGCGGGCAACAACTAGTAAATAATATTCATACGTTAGCTAAAGTTCAGTGCGTTCTTGTCATTGTTTTTTACCCACGATGCAAGGAGCTAGTATAATGAATTTGGGGTAAGTGGCAGTATGTTTGCTTGTGTGTTTTGTTTTTTATGTTTGTTTTAAATACTTTTCTTTTTTATGGTAAAATTATATTTATTTGACATAATAAAATGTTACAGATTGTCTATGAATCCATAGGCTCCTAAACTAGTAAAAACTGTATTTCACATACTAACATAGTAACATTCCATCAATGTGTCTTTGTTGTGTCTAAATTATAGCAAACACACAACCAAAGACTAACGAGTAGTCTTTGTTTGTGTTTTTGCTATACAATTATTTATTGTTTAATGTAATTACTTTCTTCTGTTTTTAAATATGAAAAAAATATATTTGTGTTTATAGTAACTATATAGATAGTTACATAAATAGTTAGGCCCATAAAAATACACACCGGCTTATTCGTTGGCCACATTATTATTTATTCCATAAGTCGAATGCGTAAACTAGTTACTTAAGTAGGTACCAACTAGTTTATATTTAGCCCTCGCCTCACCCGACAACCTGTCCAGTATCCAGGTTTTCACCCCTAGAATGTAGGTCTATGGATAATGGCTATAAAACGCCTATGTATTGTCATAGTAATAAATTCAGCTCTCCAATAAAAACGTTGCTTGTATATATATTTTATATTTTATTTTAAGCTGAAGAGTTTTTTTTTGAACGCGCTAAGCTCTGGAACTACTAGTCGGATTTGAGTAAATCTTTTTGAATTTGATAGCCCAATTTTTAAGGAACGTTATAAGCTATTTAACATCACCCCTTAGGAGCCGAACAAAGACGTAAAAGCGAGTGATGCAACTCAGTGGATCGAGGGCCTAGGACGGCCGTGGCACTGCTAGTAATTTATAATCATCGTAGAGTCTGTAAAATGACAGATATACCAAGAGGTTTATCTTTGTCTGAAACGGTTCTTTCACCTAGCTAAGTCTGTTATTTTGACTAAGCATTTGCAATTGATAAATGACACTATAAAGTATATTTATAATAATTTACAAACAAATGACGCAAGAAAAGTTGTGCAGTAGGTCAGTGGGCCCGTTACCTTTCTCTAGACAACACAAAAGTTGGTAGATAGATACATTTGTTACCAGCTGTGGCTTTGAAACAAACTGAAGAAAGTGACTCACTTATCGACTCAGTAAGTTGTGGTTTTATTTTCGCGAGATAAAAGTGAAACAGTCGAATTGTAGGTATTATTTATTGAAACTTTCTTTACACAGCATGCGTTACCAAACTTTTTGGGTGTATAGTAAACTGGCTTTATATTTTATATAAACAGTTTGGGGCATTGCAGAAACTGCTTCCTTCGGTATTCTAATTATTACAATATTTTTTTTTAATAATCTAGGTTTTTCTATTCATAAAAACTTTAAATGGTCCAATGTTCCGTAACTGTCTAACTCTAATATCTAAATTACCTATGTTTAAAATTAGTGACCAATGATGGTTGAAACTAATGAACATAATTTTCTGCATGCAAACGTTTCGAAAAATCTGAAAAAAAAAGTTGTTTTGTCCGTTTTCAGCGGTTATTTCAAAAATAACCAGAATTGCAAGCGTTTCTTGCAAAGCGAGGCTTTTGACCTGCCTAAGTTCAACGACCAGCGCGCCTATACCGATCCCCAGTCCATGCTAATTACGAGCATCATTTATATCCTTTATCATTCGTATTCAAAACAATGCTTAAGAGCAAAGAAAGCCTTATTTCTCTTTATGTCGAGAGCAAAACACGTAAGATCTAAAAACAACAAAACAAACACGCTCACCCGTATTCCACATGATGGATACATTTCAGTGCGTAAATTTCTAGAAGTGTAGACCTTTGAGGATACCAAGAAAGCGGTAGTCAGCGGCACATCCATTTGCAAGTACATAGTTACAAGCCTTACAAAAAACTGGTAAGATCCTAACATGTTTAAATTGCTATGAGAGCACAGGAGTCTTGCGCGGAACTGGTTTCAAATCGGAATGCAGGCTTTATTATTCCTTCAACCACACTATTGATTGGCAAGCCTTTATTAAATCTAATAAAGTGGCTAGGTTAATTTACATCGAGATCTAGGTAATAAAATTGATCAATCCAAGTACAATTACATATACACTAAATAAATATTTTATTTTACTTTATTATGGTCATCTAACAGCGTAACATTGAACTTAGTCAAGGAGTTAAGGCCAAAACCGAAATTTTACACAAAATTCAACATATAACTTTACTAAGGTATATGTTGTAACATATACGTACTAAGCTAGCTTAGGATGAATATAATAAATTTCAAGAAAAAGAAAAGCATTCGTGGCTTGGATCTTTTATCATACGTAGGTATAAGTTTTCATGTTGTAGGTGAGTGAGTTTTTAAGTGTGCGTGTGTAAGGTGTGTGTGTGAGTTTTCGGGAGAGGATTGTAAGTTGAATGGTTTGTGTGGGGGTAGGGCGAAAGGGGTGGAGTTTGTTGATAGTTCAGAGGAATGGAATGTCTTGATTTTACGTGTTAAAATATTTTTAGAACAATTAAATAAGTTTCAATCAGAGTAAGTGCTGTATGTTTTTGAAGACCGCTGAAAACGATGATAAGCTATGGGTAAAAGTCACGTTGAAAAATACAAAGGACAAAATTTTAGTTATTTTGTAGAGACAAGTAAAGTATTAAAAAAAGAAACAAAGCTTGCAAGCTCAGCCTATCGATTGAACTGATAATAATATCTATGGAAGGCAGCTACAACCGGCAATAAGGAGGGCTCCATTGTACAGAACATAATTCAAATATTCTGTTCTCCAGTAAATTACCGTACCCTCCGGTAATTCACGTGCAATATAATTTCGTCATGTTTTTTTGTTGAGAGGTGAAGTATTGAGCATTCATTGAGTAATTACCTGTTATTTTTTATAATTAATCATGGACCGTAGCCATAACTCGAAGTGATGCTGAGCGCCCTTACGCCGTAAAGTTACTGAGCTCATGGCATCCAATTTCACCTGCCCGTTCTTCGAGACATTTTATGTGTAAAATTTTATTTCTACCCCATTTATCATTTGAGTAACAAGACACTTATTATGATGGACACGCGAGTCTAATCATGAATCTTTCAGAAGACGTCAAGAGTCGGAAACACCTTACAGGGGCTTGAATAAAATTCTGAGAAGTTTACTCGTAAATTTAAAAATATTACCGCACTTGAAAATGATGTTTTACCCTTACTTTGCTATAACAATACGTTTTGGTTGAGAAAAATTTAAGCTATCGTTGCCAACGATGCACGCGTGTTAAAAAAAATACTACCATACACACTTTGACCCCCATTTAAAATGTGAAAATCCAAAAACCCAGTCAAAGTCAGAGTCCAAAAGTCAAAGAACAAAGACTTTCATACAAAGTTCATCCCCCATTTTCCCCCCTTAAAGTGGTAATTTCCAAAAATGCTTTCTTGGCACATGCTTACGTTACAAAATAAACTTATGTTCAAGTTTTCAGCTTTCTATACTTTGTAGTTTTGACTGTGCGTTGATATATACTGATCTACTGACTGACTTTAGCCAGTCAGTCAGGACAAACGATTTTATAAGTGTAGAAAATACAGTAAGTATTTTATTCCTATGTCCTATTGCATACCTAAACGACCAAAAAAATATATTTACAGAGAAATATAAAAAACAAAACAAACTTAAAAAAACCTAAGTGATCGTTTTTTGTTTTTATATTTATTTATTTACCTTATATGTGTTATAAACTAAACCGGATTAAATTCGAACCCTGTTTTTTAGTCGCAAGTGAAAAGGTAAACCCAAATAAATAATCCGTAATAACCATAAAAACGTAATTTCCATATTTGACAAAAATCACACCGCCTGGTCAGTGTGCCGACTCGTCCACCAAAAGACATCAACGCGCAGCCTTGCGCAGGCCGCGTGCCGCTTTTATTTTTAAAGAAAGCATTCTTTAAAAATAGTTATAAATAAAAAAGTATGTATGTCAATTAACTGTTTAGGTTTTGAAGACTATGTTGTAAGAAAAATACGATATTGCACTAAAGTGATTATTTTTTGGACGAAGTAGAGCTATATTACTACTTAGCTTAAAAAAAAACTAGAGTTAAATACGTAATTTTTGTTATGCTTGAAAACAAATTAAAATTTTAATTAAATCTGCTTTAAATGATTTTCAGGAATTAGAAATGTAAAAGGTCTACTACTTCGTAAATGTATATAATCTTATAGTACCGATAAGATTATATACATTTACGAAGTAGTAGACTGTCTTTACATTCGCTAGCGTTGTTAAAAATTATTTAATACGATACTTTGCTTTTTTATAACTAGCTAAACATGTTTGCCCACGTCATCGCCCGCGTGCTACTTAGACAAAAAGTAACCTCACTGATCTGTTAATCTAATCATTAAGACCTATTCCAAATTGGTTCAACCGTTCTAGAAACGAATATTCTAGAAGCAAACAACGTCCAAATAACCCTATAGTAGGAAGTAGAATCAAATATCAATTGTTTGTTCTCAAATTGAGAATCGAATCCCACTCGATTAAGTAAATCTCAAATCATTTACCATCCTAAATCGAGTGGGTCTGAGCCTCTGTGGGCGCGGGTGATTGACCGAGTCCTTGACCCACAAACCAGTGACCGGTCCATTTCGGCGTCCTCATTATTAGGCTTATTTACCTTATACAAGATATTGTGCGTAAGCTGGTTTCCGGAGAAAGTTAAAGCCTGCTTTGGAGTGAATTTTGAAATTTTGAATGTTATTTGTACCGTATTTGTTAGCACTCATTTCAAGATGGTGTGCATAAGTAATGACTTGTTTAGTTACCTGTGTCATGACATACATAGGTATTTGATACCCTTATTTGAGAAGTTGACGGGAAGTCAGTGATAAAAGTGGCCCAAGGTCGCTCGTCATAGAACTTATGGAACTCTACAGAGTGGACTTCTGCAGGCTGTTAATATTATGATATGTTAAAAAACAACAGCTCCATAATAATCTAGAATTTATAGTCTTATTTGCACGTATCTGTTTTGTATCGACTTGCTGCTGTTTGTGGCTATGCTATGCAGATAATTGCAGTTAATCTTGGATGCAAGTATTTCCGATATTCCATATACTAAAACATGTATGGGCTGTGTTCATCAAGTAAACGCGTAATGCAGCCAGTGGTGTAGTGAGTTTGTACGAGAGAACCCCACATACTCTTTTTTTAATACTATTTTATGACCCATTGATAAGTCAAAACTTACTACTTTATGCGGATATAAGCATGCTTGAAACGTACTATTCTGTATTTCTTAAGTAAAAAGTGTTTTTGTTTAATAGATGTGACGAAACACGGCATAAGTTGGTTCTGATAACCTAGGCTTTACTAACTTAATTAATAACTATTTTTTTTATTATTTTTGACTATGCAATAAAAGTACAATTTGATCCCTTTTATAAAACAGAGCTTTATAAAAAATAGTCGTGAAAAGATCTATAAATTCCTAATCTAGTCTTCTGCGTAGCAAGTAGGTAGCTTTTCTAGATAATGTGGAGTTGAGTCGCATACAGAATTAGCTATTGAGCCAACTTTATACGCAAACAAAAAGCTGGTATTTAACTATGTTGCAATTCATAAAAAAATTACAGACGTCAACTAAGCTTTACCTCCTTTGAAAGTTCCATCTAAAATTAACTACAGTCGCGTCATCGATCAGTATCTTCGAAAATAAGCAGTACAGCGATGCCCCGGTGTAACCCCGGAATGCCCATACAAAATTTCGAGGTTACGCCAACTCTACGCTACATCGCGGTTCCAGTTTTTTAAAAAGGTCGAGTATGGCAAACCAAAATGGTACCTATATTTTTTACCAAGGTAAATAGCTAGATTATGCAGGACAAAGTTCAAGAATAAAAATTAAGGCTAACCATTGGCCACCTGTCAAATGATCCGTAGCCGCACGAGCTGCCAGCAACTACCGTTACTCGACACACTCACTCGCAGCACAGAGCTATCCTGCTTTCTAATTTATTATTATTAAATCCTTTCGTGCCATCAAGCATCATGTTTTAAGCTGTAAGGGACTGGTTGGTTTAATTAAATTGAAGGGGATGCATAATCTTGGCATGTGTTGTCAATAAAATGTTTGTCGGTAGGTACGATTTTAACTATTTCATATCATTTCATTTATTTAACCATATAATAACATTGGTTTTTATACAAGGAAAGTCAATATAGGAAGGAATAACTAGGAATTAAGCCTAAAGTTATCCTCAAGCAAAGTGGTATTACCATATTGTATCACTTCTTTTAGGAATAGCATACATTTTAAACATTTGTTAAGCATTCTGTAACAGTCTTTAAAACTGTTGTCGGGGAATGATGTGAACCGCTATTCAGACATTCCTCGACATCGTAAGAAAATCGATTGTGTCCACAATTCCGCGCCAAGATTTATTGCTTGGCGAAATGTCCATAAAAGTGGATTGGCTCCGGTGGAATGTAGAGGCATCGGAACCGACTCATCACAACCATCACTCAGTACCTGCCCGTAAAGCGATTACAATCAGTACAGAGATTTGCGACGCATTCCTTAACTTAGACATTCCTTCCTAATGACATGTCTGTTAAAAGAACGGTTTTGATCAATCGAATAGACGCCCTTCTTTACTCTAGGTTGCGAAGTAATTTCGTAGCTTTATTTTTTACGACCCTAAATTGCGATTTGAAGTTTGAATTTATTTTGAACATCAAAATTGTCGACTATTATTAGTCTTATCTTCTTGAAATCATTTCCAAGGAGGTTATGGCCGATGACTCAGGCAAGCTGACAATAAAAGATTGGTAAGACCAATGGCACTTTCAACAGATGACAATGGATTCTCTCTTCAAATAATCTATTAATTTGCAATCACCAAACTTTCCAATTGTAGTTAGGTTTCGACTACATTGCAAATAATCACATAGAAGCTTTTGGAAGTTGCTTGATTAAATAGTAGTTCTTTCTATGTGTGACTTTTGAAACATCGACGGTGTAGCTTTACCTATGGCAAGCTCGGAATAGCGTTTTGACTTCCTTCTATTTCTCAAAAGACAGAAAGAGAACGCTATTACAAGGTTACATTTACATTTTACGCTATATTTGACATAATATCGGTTACGAGATCTCTCCGATGGATACCCACGCTGAAGTTTACTCACTCAAGGCCGCCATGGAAAAGCAGCTTCAATTTGGCAAAATCATAGAACTTACTGCTCGAGCTGTCGCTAGTCAGCTAGAAGTAAACGATACATGAAACAATCCATGTAATTTCGGTTTCAGTTTTTTCCTAAAATATACATATATATATTTATTTGTTAAGGCGATAGAGTCCCCTGAAGTACTTTTGGATCTTTTGGGACGGGTTTTAGATTCCTTTAAGAAATATTAATGTTTGATTAACATTCCTATAAGGAAGAATCAAGCCATGTCAGAGGCCTTTGGCTGTCTAAAAACTCGACTATGAGCTGGTTGGCCACTAGTTCATACGAAGAATGAACGGACATTACTCATAATTTTAAATGAACAAAATAACCTTGATAGTTCAAAGACATTTTCTCAGTTATGATTTTTTGGCTATTATTACATATTTGTCCACATGTCAAGGTTTTTATCATTTTATAAATATGTCTATAAATAGACGTATAGCCATGTGTCGGAATATCGGGAGTAATTAGCATTGGAATAGTTGAGTCAAACCTGTCTATTGATTCGAAGCGTGTTCATTACCGCCTGAGACTGATCGACGATGCTTAGTTTTTGTCCACCGTCCGCCATAGGAACATAAGGAGGTATGTACAAAAAAAGCTGAAGTCATCGATGAAATTATTCTGCTCTAGTTTTTTTAAGGTTTTTTTTTATGATATTCTTATTCACTGTGGGTAACTTTTATAAATACAATATATAAATAACAATATATTTATAAATCCTTCGTGAATAGTGTATGACTTAAATAAATCTATCCACCTAACAATAACATAGGTACCTTATCCATATTATTCGATCGCAACCAAATGTTGGGACAAAAGAGAAGACTAAAATGTTAGGTTTCCAGCTGCCATAAAAAAAGTTCATTAATAATTGTGATATAATGTTTTGAGCAAGGCAATTTTATCTACATGCTAGTGTACTTTTTATGTTTTTTTTTTATGGAAAGACAATAATTTTACGGAACAAACACATTCACTACTGTATTCCCAACTATGGACATCCTCAGATACATACTCAGGGTTTAGATCTTTGAGGATACCAAGTAGTCAGAGGCACATTCAAATGATTAGTACAAGCCCGCGTGTTGCAAGTTATTAATATTCCACGTAACAGATTGCAAGCCCTTCGCCGCTTATTGGAACACTAACTTATGACACATGCCTTCGAATGTTTGGTTCTTGACTTCTAGAGGATGCCGATATCCTCGCGATGTTTTCCTTCACCATTTTGAGGATCCGTTAACGCGCACATGATTTTTCTTTGTGGAAAAATCGATTGATTCAAGGTTAGGTACGAACTTGCAACCTCCGGATCGGAAGTCGGAGTACCGTCCATTAAGCTAACACGACTATTTAATTTTTATTTTACGGAACTTACCTAGAAATCCTAACATAATGGGCAGATTCATTACAATCAACGAAATAATTGGCTAAATCCATCATGTCTATTATGCTGCATCATATCGAAGGTTTTATTACAAAAAGTTTTCCTGTATTAAGTATAATATAAGTCATAAAATAATGAGTGTCATTATATGTTATTCATTGGAAGGTTGACATTGCCACAAAGGCTTCGTGTCAGGACCTAGCATCCTCTCGTGCAGCCGAGCTTGAATGCTAAACCAAGAAAAAATAACAAAATAATCAAATGGGACATCTTTACGTGTCTAGTTATGCTTTGTTGGTTATAATTACGTGTGCTATGGCTGCCTGCTGTGTTTAATATCAGTGCATAATGAACAACAATTAATCATAATTTCGAGATTATGTCATTGCATCGTGCATATTGTGCTCTATGATAACTTCAATGTTACTGTGGACCCACGATCTTGCATGAGCGTAGCGCATAGCGTAGCGATAAGAGCATGCGATTTCTAAGTATGTATAGCAGATTCGTGCCATCTTGCAGGAATGTCGCTTTGGAATTGCAGCCCAAATTATTTGTTTTACAATTATTTGCTACGTCGTAGAGGGTCTACGCTACTGACACAATTTATACGATTATCATCTACGCTGCTAAATCAACCTGGTATGCGAAAATCTGCACAACGCTCAACGCTTTGTCTGATGCAAAGGCCTAGTAACACATTAGTTCCCGTGTTTACGTTCACCCTTGACCCAGAGAACCTTGTACATCAATTACGATAACGTAAACATAGGCTAATTGGCGAAAACTAGCTAACTGCCCAAGATCGCATTTCATTCATGTCGTGAGTTATGAATGGTGCTATGTGCTATCTGATAGAAATCTTTGCTCATTAGCTCTCTAATAAATAATATTGTGGTAATAATAACTACATAAATAATCCTGATCCCACACTAGGATCCTCTGTGTCTAGGGTATCAGGAACTACGAGTACCGTTGTACCATAACTCCCAGATCCATATATATTGCCAGACTAATATAATGGTTTACTTCATTGTCCTTTTAAGTATGTAAAGTTTTTGCTATTTTTGTAATTTTGTAGTGTATAATAGAGCCTATGAGAAATTGCGACGAGAGATTTGTCAGGATTGAAGGAAGTGGGAATCTATAATAATAATAGTCTCTACCTACAGGCTTAAATTCATGTTCGTATTAGATTTTATCAGCTGTCTATATTTGCCTACAGTAATAATGAACTGGTCAAAAGCTTGATTGTACACATAATCAAGTTCATCGTGTTGAACACACGTTCCCGACCAATCTGACTGCCCATCAGTTGAGCATTTTATGTCACGTATTTGGCTTTGCGATATAAAGATGGCGATCTCCAAAGTGCGATATAGTCATCCGGGGACTGTGCCTTAAACAGCTCAGAAGATCAGTGAACACCTATTGATTTTTCTAATTAAGTTGCGCAAACATAAAAGAGAGGCTTGTTAAAACAATTCATAGTTTGGTGATCCTTCGTTAGTTTACTCAGGATGGTCAATGAAACATACTTGTATAATTAACAAGTCGTTCCATGGGTCTGTTCAGGTCGCATATTATACCTCACTCAAGACACCTCTAAGTGTGTGATGTATAGTAATACAACTAGGAATTTGTACCTACAAAAACATATCTGTGAATCGTTAGTTAAGAGAGCGAAAGCGTTGTCACACCCTGAAATAAAACCATCAATGGTTCTATTATATGTATCTAGATACATTCATACTTTTTTAAGGTATTTGTAAGTAGTATAAGGGTACTAAAATTGGTCACACATTATGAAAATAACTAAGCAAGTAAAATATACAGCTAAATAAATAAATAAATTATGCTGGACATTTTTCACACACCATCATCCAGCCCCAAAGCAGAGCTTGTGTTATGGGAATTACATGACTGATATAATGATATACTACTTATATACTTTTTTTGTTTATATTATATATTCTACATAAAAAAGCTAAATATCAACATTGAAGTGATTCATTAGGTACCAGAATTTAGAACGCAGGTATAGACATCCTGTAATTTATTTTTACTAGTATAACAAAATCAATTTGCGAGATAAATACTAGTAATCATTTGCAAAGATTACAGGACACATGGATACACAGTCATTATATAAATTGCGCTTAGCGCTTGTACCAGAGAGTTATAAACACCATTATGTCAAGGCGTAGATATAAAATTAGATATACTTATATAAGAAAACATTAAAATACCTGTTAAATTAATTATCACGTAGCTAAGTACCTAATTACGTTTTTTTATCTTATTTTAGTTCTAATTTTCCTATGTTTAATTACATTGCTTTTAAGTATTTTGGTTCATTTTACAAACCTGCATGTGTATATTTATTTGATCGGATGCAAGTGAGCATGAAATTATCGTTTGAGCCAATTACGTTACATGTTGAATGGCAATTTAATACAAATGTATCAAATTAGCAAGTGCAATGGAGCAGCATGGGGAATAGAGGCCGACGCATTGGGCCCACGGTCAGCGGGTCATCTCATTGCGCATTCAATGTGCATGAGTGCCTTTGCTTAGTGCAGCAGTTCTCATATAATAAGGTATATCAAATTTAAATAGTCTCGATTTCTCATTGAAAGAATGGTAAAATATATTTTTAAACACGTGCTCAAATAGTTCATTAAATCACAGAATTAATAGAATCCTTACGGGATCAAAACTTTCTTGTAATCTTTTCATGTATCGAGCTTTCAGGAAAATACAAATGCAGTGCTCAATTTTGAAACTACTTTCAGCGGTCCCATGGTGTAATGGTTAGCACTCTGGACTCTGAATCCAGCGATCCGAGTTCAAATCTCGGTGGGACCTAGCTTTTTGCTGAAGTAAACTGTTTTGGTTTTCAGATACGTTATCTACGAAAGTTAGTAGGTTTCAATAGCAAGTAAGTAATTTTGAAACATGACAATAATGATGCTGCATATCAAATTAAACAATCATAAAAAACCCAGGATCATTTAAAATCAAGTTATGCCTCTAATAAACGGTTTCCTGTACCCTGTAATGTAGAAAATACCTTGGCATAGCCATCAAATTCATTTATTCATTAAAATCACAACAGTAGGTAGGTATGCTGTACAGTTGTTATTCAACTTATTTATAATGAGAGGGTGGCTTACCGACGACATCGCGTCATGCATTCGCCAGTAAAGTCTGTGCTCGGGTCAAAGCTCTCATTATGCAAGTTGGAGTGGACTTGCAATTACTTGGAGGATGAAAAACTTCAAAGAATATTACAATATCTGTTATTAAAAAATCTGCAAAGTTGGTTGGTTGATAGCCGGTATTATGTGTTTGTGATAAAACTAATAAGCTAGTATGAATGAAGAAAGAAAGACAAAAAAACATATTCGTTGTAACCCAAAAACACAAATAAATGCTTAACACTTCATATATCATCAAGCCAGCGATGCTACTATTAGTGGTTTTTTTTTATTTGTAAAAAACTGCTGGCGACACCTTCCCACCAACCGATTGACTCCACATTTTTGAGACACCCTGGTTTGGGTGTATTAGAAACAAAGCCAAATAGTTTGCACCAAAAACGAATGATGATACGTTTACCTATTTTTAACCATAACACCTGAATCCGCCACGTGTGGTCTGCCAGATCGATGGTTGTCACAAAAGGGTCCCTCAAGGTGATATGAATCCTGAGTTTTGATGATAAAATTACCTGGCCGGGACCTGACGATCTGAAGATCGTCAGGTCCCTGTCTCAGCTTAACGCAGCTAAAATCGTGTTAGTACGTTCCTTTTGGTTTTCAGACAGGGCCTTTTGTGAATACAAGATCCAATGAACAAAATCTATATTAACGACGTAAATACTTAAACATCAAAAAGTGGGAGCAAATAAGATTACAAGTTGAAGTGATGTTTAACGGCGATAAGGACTCTCTTAGAAAAAAGATAGATAGAAAATACTTTATTGTACACCAAATAACACATCAGCTTAGTTAAGTACTATCAACTTTAACAATGTTGTACAATGGGCGGTCTTATCACTCCCTTATGTAGTAGAGATTGAAAATGTTAGTTATTTTCAATAGCATTCTGTAACTTCAATTTCTTAAAGAGCGGCTACATAATTTATAATAATGGTATTTAATTGAATTGGTAACCAACCGGGCGTAGGTAGGTAATTATATCATTAACATTTTCCTAAAACAATGCAAACCAAACGATCATGTAGAGAATTCGAGATATTCAGAGGTATATTACATTTCTAAGAGCTGACTCCAATTTAGGGCCCTTTCGAGATATTTGAAATGCTTTGTATTATACCTACTTAATGAGCATAAAATAAATTTATTCAAAAATAAGAGTAGCATTTTTGAGATGATGGTAGTAAGTGGTCGCTTGAAAACATAGAGGAAGTGAGTCAAAAATTGTAAAAAAAAATCTATTTCCTATTTATAGTGTCGAGATCCCATCGTATATGGACCAAATCGTGAATTCTGCGATCCTACTTTAAACCTCTACGGAACCTTTAATTCAGAGCCTTTCAATATTTTCACATTATGAATCCTGCTACTATTATAAATGCGAAAGTTTGTGAGGATGGACGTTTGTTACTCTTTCACGCAAAAACTACTGAACGGATTTTGATGAAACTTTACTGTAATATAACTTATAGGTACATCAGAATAACACATAGGCTACTTTTTATACGGGTACCACACGGGCGAAGCCGTGGGCAGAAGCTAGTAATATAATATTGCTGTGAAGTAAGTACCTGCAAAAAGACAGTATCCGAAAAGTAATTAATTCTTATTTCGTAATGAGTGTAATTTTCCGGCACGCCGCCACCGAAACAGCATTCTCAGGCGTTTCCGAACGTGATTGGTTTTGTGGAAGGATGATTAACGGCGCTCAGTGACAGGTGCGGCAGGCTGTATGGATGGGCCACCGCGGGCGATTCCCATACAATGTCCGAATGGCTTGTTCCCATCACGCACTGGCTCGATAATCATCGTAAACTCAAAAATTGCTGCGGCCTTATTGTCTTCGGAATCTATTCTAAGTAGGTACTACAAGTATTTTTAAAGAACAAAGGCAGTGGATATCCGCCGGCGGCGACCAATAATGAGGAATGAGTTCAGACGTTCATACTTCCTCGTTCCTAAATAATAAAGACTTACCAATTGTTTTATAACGAACTAATACTACCTACATCTTTCTAGCAAGTTTCTATATAACGAGCGGCCAAGCACCACTGTCTTTAACTTGTTCCATCCAAATTCATCACCATCATAATAACTCACCTCGTCTTCGTTCATAGTTTAGGGCTGCAGCTGAAGCCGTAAAATTTATCACCTTATCTTTTGTTCTCAGAGTGAATACCGATTTGCTGGCGGAGGGTACCCTCGAGCTACTCCGAGCAGCAGCCGCAGCGGAGGGCTATGCTCGGCGGCCTTGGTGGGCGGAGCCCTATTGGCGGCGGTGGCAGTACTTGCAGTTGCTGCACTGGCATTCTATATGGGGGCGTTGAGGCCGGACAACGGGGAACGTGAGTTACGTTGCTTGGTTGTATAGATATAGCTTTATCTTATTCGATGATGTCTCTTAAAGTTTTATATCAGTGAAGCCGTTCGTGTGTGGAATTGGCTCATCGGCAAGTGCAATATGTGGTCTATTAATTTATCTACTATCTTTTACTACTATTTACTGTCTTTATTTTTTTATATATTTTTTTGGTTTATCTAGAAACGTGTCACTTAAAGTCTTCAATTTGTGAATAGTTAGTCAGTCAGTTAGTAATACGAATATTAGATTCGAATTACCTACTATGACTAATTACCCTAAAACATGTAAAACAATTCGCGAGCTAGCAAATGTTCCGTAGGTAGGTAACTATTGCATAGATGATGGCACAAGAGGTCGGTTTATTAGCTGCCTTTCGCATCGTCCTAGCTATAGTTCACGGTTTTAGGTTCCAAACCTAGACAATCAAATAATTTTGATTTTCAGCCATGATGTCATTCGAGGGTTCAATACGTGTAACCCGCGGTGACGTTTACGGTGGGTCCCCCGGCAGCCCTGCCTGGAGGGAACGTGCCAGGCGGTATGGGGCTGCGCTAAGACAAGTGTACGCAGTGCCTTCACCCCTGCGACACGCCTTCACTGGAGCCATCGTCACCGGCTTCGGAGACAGGAGGCTCGACGTACATTTCAAATTATACTTAGACAGGAGAAAAATACCAAGGTAAATTACAAAGTGATTTCTGACGTTATAAGTTTTTACGGGTCGTGTTTTTTTTTTATAATTTCCCCTATAGAAAAAAATAACGTTGATTTCTGACTCGATTGTTATTTATATTGTAATAAAGCTAACGTAAGTTTTCTTTTTTAGCACCGTGGCAAATATAGAAGAGACATTAAAAAATATTTTAATTCAAGACTTAAATTCGAAGCATCCATCTTTCGGTTCAACAATAAAAATAGATACATCTAGTATTACAATCAAACGAGATTTAGAACACACATATCAATCAGAATCATATGTAAAAGAGGCACTAAACGAAAGCATGGCAATGAGTTACCCAAAAACGCCTCAGACAGGGAAAGACAAAATACTACAGTCTAGAGTAGGAGTTGTACGGAAAACAACAGTAAAGCCAAACAAAAATGACCCAGATGAACCGGATATTGATACTGAAAATATTCCCGTTGTTCAAGGATCCTTTCAAATAACAAAGACAGAAGCAGATATAACGGAAAACAAACAAAGTCCGAGTTCAGTGCGACATGATGAGAAACCAGGACACAAAATATCTAATGTTCCTAAGAGCACAACAACCACTAAAGCTCCGATTACAGGAACAATGACTACAACAAAAAAAATCGCTACGAGTACGCCAAAGAGTCGACCGTTTACGATAAAATCTACCCTGAATGTAAAAACAAGGACGGAACCGACACTTAAAAAAGACGTAAGAACTACGGCGATGCCAATTTCGACAACTGCGCCAACAAGTACTTCGACAACGGCAGTTTCATCAACGACAACAACGAGCAACGTCTCACACATTTTATTCGATTTGTTGACTAACGAAAATCACTACAAAGATGTACCAAAAATAGATAGTCTGTTTACAGTGCCCCACGTTATAGACAACGAGCCATGGCGGCCTATCACGCAACCTTACTATGAGACATCGAATAAGCCGACTCCAGGATCTCCACCCATGAAAAGTTATCCAGCATCCATTGAAACAAATAGCGAGTTGAATGCTGAGGACAGAATGGGCGTGGCGGAAGTGGAAGTAGTTGACGAAGCTGCGATATTAGAAAGCATGCTTAGTCCGATACCACCATCAAAAAACAGAGATAAAACTACGCGTAGTCCGATAGGACTACACAAAGACCCATATATTGGTTCAAATGGATACGAACCTAATCCGGTTTACACGAGCTTCACGCTTCCAACTTATGCCCCACCCTTAAAAAATATGGAGACTTTAGGATCGAGTTATCCAAAACCATTTCCAATACCTGTGGATAAGATAAGTTCTGTCGTAGAAGGTTTTGCGAGTCTTGATGAAGATGATGACGGTAAACCGGTTCCCCGGCCGCCTCCAAAAGATAAAAAGACGTCAGTGAGCTTAAATGTAGAGCTAGATGATGAACAGGATGATGATACTGAGAAAGTCTTGATAGACGGTGCATCTATTTTAAAGAAACATGAAGGTTCAACTACAAGTTCGACTACGACAACTAGTACAACTACAATTGCTAGTACAACTTTTGAAACTGCTTCGATAACCACAAGCAATTCTGCACCAGTGCCAGAAACACAAAAAACTTCTCTGACAATTAAGAACAAGCAAACTCTTAGTAGTAATAGTCCAGTCAAAGAAAATTCAACAAGACGGCCAAACAATAAAGTATCTATCATTCCCAGCACAAATAATCCGCACCATGTTTGGGAGTTAGTGAATACGTCAACAAACGATAAAAATGAAACATCTAGCAAATATTCTCCGGAAAAGTTTTACAATGATACTTTACAAGCTATAATTACAAAAAATGACGCTGTTTTCCCCAATACAACCCCAAAATTTCCAAGTAAAGTTTCGATTATGAGAAATTTAACTGAAATAATCAAAAAATATTCACAAAAACCAACAGTAAAACCTTATACGTTACACGGAAAAACAAATGATGACAACGCAGAAGAAGAACATGAAGAAGAACGTCGAGATCATAATAAAATGACTGGAACCGTAGAAGTCGTTTTAGATGACGAAATTGATACTACAACAGCAGGTGCAATCATAACTTTATTACCTGCGAAATCCAACTTAGGTGGCAATCGACCATTGCGACGTCGGCCAACCCTAAAACCTCAACCAGAACCTGAAACAGTGAATGAAAGTCTACGCAGTTTTTTAGACCGCGAATCTGAAAGACAAATAATAATGTCTAACCAGAGTACAGAAAATTATGTTCATGATGAAGATGAAAAAGATACTATCACAGAAGGTTCTGAAATAGTACCAACGATTTTTAGAGATAGCCAAGAACCAGACGACTCTGCTATAGTAACTGACAATATAAGAGCATTTGAAATTTCCAACATAGCTTCTGGTAACAGATATCCAAAATCAAACGATGATAATAAAAAACAGCCTAATGTGCCAGAGGGAACTTATAGAGTATCATATCATGTAACAGGAAGCGTAAGTAGCAAGCAGGCAAATAAAACCCAAAATCTTCCTGCCTATGAGCTAACTTTAAAACCCGATGTTGTGTTAGAAATTCCGTCAAGCCCAAACTATTCGTTAACTATTGACAAACTCAGACAGCTTGCCAATCTAGCTACGATATCAGATTCAAACAACAATACTTTATTTCGTTCCCCTGGCGGTGGGGTAATTTCAACAAAAGCAATTCCATCAAGCTACACGCTGAATCAGGCTGGATTTAAAATTCTTACAAAAACTTTCAATAACAAAGTTCAGTCTAACAAACAAGATGAAAATAGTAACAGTTTAGATAAGCCTGAGAAGATTTATAGTAAACCTCACAAACCCCACAGGGAAAAGGATAACGCTACAGTCAAAGAAGTTATAAAAGAAGGTATGGACTTCAACAATTTTCTTAGCATTATAGAGGATAAAAAAATTACTTTGTACCTAACATCACCAAAAACAATTCAGTTTCAGAGACGTGTGACAATGCTACATCTTTTCGGTGCAAGAGCGATGCCTGTTTACCTCTTACATCTCGGTGCAATCGGTTGATTGACTGTCCTGGTGGCGAAGACGAACGCGCTTGCTCCTGTGCTGATTACTTGCGGGCGGAATTTTCTCAATCCAAGATCTGTGATGGTGTGGTTGACTGCTGGGATTATTCTGATGAAAATCAGTGTGGTAGGAAACCAAACCAGTGAACTTTAATTGTAGTCTTCTAGACTTCGAATTCTGAATGTTTTTCCTTTTTAAATTCAGACTGGTGCAAACAAGGGCAATATGTTTGCGCGAATGCGCGTCAATGTCTTGAGATGACGAAGGTCTGTGATGGGTCACCTGACTGTCCACTGGGAGATGATGAAAAGAGCTGCGTTGCATTGGGTGATGAGTTAGAAGATAATGAAGTGGTACCATATAACGAAGAAGGTAAACTACATTAAAAATATCTGCCTACTCATGCTTTTTTGCATATTTGTTTACTTTACGATATTGTGCTGGTTTCAGGCTATGTCATGGTGCGTAAACGAGGTGTCTGGGGCAGGCTGTGTGTGGAAAGCTTCGCAGATGTAGTGGAACAAGCTCACAGTTCTCTGAAACTCCCAGATTTAGGCAGAGCCGTATGTCGCGCTATGACATTTCAGTAAGTTTATAGTAATAGAAATGGTATATTGTTCGTTACATAATTTATGAGACATTAAAATGTCATAAAACTACTTCAAATAACGATAAATTGATAAAAATCCAATGAGCAATTTTATCACCCATTTTTTCATAAAATGTAAAATGTGAAGTTTGGGTATGGTTTTCAAGTATTCTCTATGAATTCTTATAAAAACGAATAGTTTATTCATTATGAAAATTTAATTTTGGTTTTTTACATATCATTTGATGGAATAGTTTAGAAGATAATGTGAAATACAGACAAGTAGGTATTGCGGCGCTATAGATAATACTGGCAGTGCGATGCGAGTATGTGGATGATGTAGGGCGAGGAGCGGGGGCGAAAGGGCGAAAGGCACTTATATTGTCTACCTACGTCAGCGTGGACGAAATCGCGGGCAGAAAGCTAGTCATCGATAAAACTGGTATGTGTTTAACAGAGACGCAGACTGGACGCGCGAGGCCCGCGAGGGTCGCAAGAGCAGCGCGGCTGGCTACTGGGAGGTGTGGCACAACGCGGTAGCACGCGCGGCCGATACCAGGCTCTCCTTCCGACGCGCTGCATGCGCCAAGCGCCGCGCGCTGCGGCTCCGGTGCACTGGCCTGGACTGTGGGATCAGACCGCACGCTGACGTGCAGCAGCCTAGGTATGCATCACCAATTTGCAGGTTTCCTTTTGTTATCTGTGGCAGGCTCGACTAGTTCCCAGAAGTTTACTAAATGGCGCTGTGTGTCACATGATGTGATACTTTTACAACATGTGGTTTCATTGTTTCCCAGGTCATGATTTAACCTGCCGGTACTGCGCCATCTATGCGGCTTTAAAGAATATAAAATACGTTATACATGTCATGCCACAGATAAAATAAAACGTTTTCTCGACTACCCTCGACGCAAGACGCCTGTAGATGCGTCTGGGGTATGAAGATGTTTGTTTACTAGTTGAACGTTTGTTAGCGTAGAGTTTTCCAACTACAATTAGTTTAGTAAGATTTTATCGTTACAAGGGGGCGCCGTAATTTATAATGGAATACGCGTCGAGGTTTTCAATTTAAAAAATAACTAGTTATGTTTTTCTGACCCACTGAAAATAAATTGGCCATCGTCTTAAGCCTCAACATGGATTTTCATTGTACAGTTTTGTTCATGTTTATCATTAAGAGCTAAAACACTGCAATTTGCACCACCCTACAATTCAAATACATAGCTCTAAAAGCACAGCACAGATCATCAGTTAAATAAATGCAAGGAAACGCAAACAAGGATGTAAATTATAATTATCTATGCTTGCTTATAAATTTGTTGAATTTGGCGATAAAGGGTGTTGCATGCGCAATGTTTTCGCTGGTAGTGTAAGTGAGAGCGTCCGTCGGAGCAGGGTGGTGGGAGGAGATGGCGCGGCCGCGGGAGCCTGGCCGTGGCAGGCAGCGCTCTACCGCGACGGGGACTTCCAGTGCGGAGCCACGCTCGTGCATCGCCAGTGGCTACTTTCGGCCAGCCATTGCTTTTACCAGTAAGTAACTTTCTGCATTTTTTACTTAGTACCTAAATTTCCAACCCCTCCCGTCGTGAGTAGATTCATTCTACTCGAAAAATGTACCTATGTGCGCATTACACAGGTACATTTTAACATTACGTGCTCAACATCAAAAATTCGAAAGCATGTATGATTAGTGTTTTAAAAAGCGGGCTTGCAACCTGTCACTAGAAATGCTCACTACGGCTTGCGAGTTTGACTTCACATATTGACTCACTCGTACAACAAAAGCAGCAGTAGTTTTTTTTTCAATCTTCTTGAAATCTTTAGTCAACGGTTTTTTGATGAACAGTAATTAGTAGTTTTTTTTAAATATTTTATATTTTGTAATTGATTTTTCTTTACAATTTCACAGAGCAACTGAAGCGCACTGGGTGGCACGCCTAGGTGCGTTGCGTCGCGGGGCCTGGCCACGCGGGCCCTGGGAGCGTGTATCACGCGTCAGACAAGTGATCCTACACCCGCGATATGCGCCGCGTGGCTTCAGGAACGACATAGCACTGCTGAGGGTAGACGCGGTGCCGCTACATGCGAGGTTGAGGCCGGCCTGTCTGCCGCCGGCTAGGGCGCATCCACCGGCGGGACATCACTGCACGGTGGTGGGCTGGGGACAACTTTATGAACACGAGCGCGTATTTCGTGAGTACCCAGACCCGAGAAAAATATTTACATATCTTACAAACATTTATCCAGCAGCGGGATTCGAACCCGCAACCTACTGCATCTCAGGCGAGCCATCGTCCACTGCACCAAAGAGGTACCTAGTTATTACCAACTTCCCGCAACCTTAGACCAGTTCATCTGGTAGGGGAAGCCTTCCTACACAGCGGCGTCTGGTTCGTTATCGCGATCTATGAACCTTTCTTCCCCAGCCGCGACCTTAATGGCCACCTAGACTTGGTTAATCTAAGAACTATTGCGGCTATGTCGTACTCTTGTTTCTGATATGTTAAAGTCTAATGAATGTCTTTATATTTCCAGCCGACACTCTTCAAGAGGTGGAGTTACCGGTGATATCGACAGCGGAATGCCGGCGTCGGACGAGACTCTTGCCTCTGTACCGTGTCACCGACGACATGTTCTGTGCGGGTTACGAGCGCGGCGGCCGGGACGCCTGCCTCGGAGATTCAGGCGGCCCTCTGCTCTGTCAGGTGAGGCCTCAATATTTCTGTGAGCTATTTGGTAACTTCGATTTAAGGTATTGGCAGTAAGACCAATGGCGGTATTGTAAAGCAGTTTTTAATTGTTTTGTGTGACTTGAAGAAAATTCCTTAGATATACGATGGTTCTAGCGTATTCTAGGGTATTCGAGCGAACCCTAGTGTGGGTATGCTCGAATATAAGAAATAATACACGAGACGAGAGAATAACGTTTTAATTTTGACAAAATGAACTGGTTACAGGAATCGGATAGATGGTATGTGTACGGGGTGACCAGCAATGGGTATGGATGCGCGCGCGCAAGTAGACCTGGAGTTTACACCAAAGTGTCAAACTACATCGAATGGATAGACACCGTCATGGCGGCCCATACCATCGTCCAGAACGAAACCGCTGTTTCAAGTGAAGATTATGAATCAAGTGAAGACTTTTACACGGATTTAGAAACAGCTGAGAATAGAAGGGCGGCGAGGATAGACACCTGTAGAGGCTACAGGTGTCCCCTCGGCGAATGCTTACCGTCTTCAAGCGTGTGCAACGGCTTTCTAGAATGTTCCGACGGTAGCGACGAATGGCAATGCAGTAAACTAAATCTAAACAACTCTAGCATAGACCCAGACTAATTTTACTTTATATAGTTACTTAGAAGCCAGTAATTAGGTAGGAATTTTAAATTCGACTGATATTTTGTAAGTAATAGATTTAGGATTGTCGATTTTCATATTAATTCTGTGCAAATTTTGTCACGTCATTTATTTTTTAATTAGGAATTTAAGCCATGTGTAACGATGTCAGGGGGTTTTTGTAAATATTTGAGTGTACACCCGCGTTGTTATATTTACCATTGCACACTATATTATATATTTATTGTCTATGGAGGACCTCTTCCGTTTGAATTCACCGATACAATTAATTTTCGAATGGACGATGTCGGCCATGCATCTAATAAATGAAAGTTGTAACAAATTTTAGCATTTTTTTTTCCTAATTTAAACACGTTTAGACCTTAATTATAGGAAAAAAGGCGTTAAAATCAAAGATGATGTCTTAAAAATAACTTTAATCTCGACAAATAAATAAACAAAATGCAAACTTTGTAATACAGTATTAAAATCCTCAAAATGAGACTGGCATTAAATTAAGATTCATTAATTACGACGTCACAAATACACATATGACATATTTCTTATGTAATACTTGAATTCAATACAATATAAATTATTATAAACATCAGTTAGAGTAAGTCTTAATTCAGAATTAAAGTAATTAACAATTTATTACAAAATTGAAAAAGTTATCGCGTTAAATATGATGACTCTCATTTATCGATCGGGGTTTTAAAATCACCGCACTTATTAGTAAAAGATAGCAATGTCGAGAAGCAAACTTTCAAATAAAAATCGAAACAGTCACACGTCTTACAGCTAACTTAATTATTTCCGTACCTAGTGGTACTCAGAGTAATGACCTCAACGTCAAAATCAAATTCTCAAGGTTATGATGCATTAAAAGGCCAGTAAATACACGTGTTATAGTTATATCTACGTCACATTATATTAGTTTAATATATTATTTAAATACTACGAACGAGCGAGATGAGCAAGAAACGAAGATAACACTTTTAACATAAGTTAGAATATGAGTGCGTCGCGGCCCGGGAACCCACCGATATATTTGTGCTTTACAAGGAGGGAGACGAATCGCAGGTGATCTAATATTGAACCAGTGTTCCGGATATAATCTGTGAAGACGTCTCAAACTCAAGAGTCTTCACGCACTATGCAAGGCAGGGCCAACAATGTCTACGTAGTTAAGAATAACTACGTTCTAGAAAGTTTACTAGAGAGAGACCCTCTTATTCATAATCACATATCATAATCATAAGTTGCTAAGGAACAAGGTTTCTCATTCAGCCAAGTACCTACCGTTTGGCCGAGAATTCAACTTATACACTCGGCCTGGTAAGTTGTTGACGAGAAACGCGGTTTCTCATTCGGCCGAGTTACTTGATACATATCTTTTTGGCCGAGTGCTGACTGTAAGGTTCACATTCATACGCTAGACCGAGTTGGTGGTTGACGAGAAACGCGGTTTCTCATTCTGCCGAGTTACTTGATACCTATCTTTTTGCACGATTGCTGACTGTAAGTTTCACATTCATACGCTAGGCCGAGTTGGTGGTTTACGAGAAATGCGGTTTCTCATTCGGCCGAATACCAAGTACCCTTATGGCCGAGTGCTGCCTGAATGGTTAGTTTCCACGTTCGGTGCTAGTGCGCGAATCCCTTATAATGGAAGTTAGATATAGTAGTATAAGATATGAAAAGGTATATTAATCGGGTGGGCTCCCGGGTGGGGTGATTCGTCTAGCCCTTGTTCTCGACGGGTGTGGTAGTGAGCCCGGTCGGCGGCTTGTTCAGCATCGTCTTAAACTGCTCCGGGATCGGGTATTCATTCTGGAAATAGCACATTGAATAGGTTAGCTAGGAAATAATTACATGATAATTTATCTCTATAACTTTATAGTATGTAACAGGCAAGAAACTTGCATGGTGTAAATTTGCCCTTTTAGTCACTCATCGTCGATTAAATAGTCCTGAACCCCACATAAGGATTCCCTGTGTCGTGGGTATCAGAAACTACAATGGTGATGAGTAAAATGGTAGCACAAAACCCAGACCCGAGACAAATCTCTGCAGAACATTAGTTACACAGCGAAAATCGGAACCGCACGTCTTGCCTCGCAGCCGTGTAGTCGCCCGCCGTGCCTGTACCTTTTAGTTTTGCATGGGGGAAACCACTGCGAGGCCATATAACCCTTTCACCATACTCGCTCTTATGCCATTGGTCACTTTTCAGGGCCACCATGCTAAGGGAAGTACCTACACTAACTAAGGTAGGTACCTAAACTTTTTACCGCAATTACGTTCCTTATAGTCATGTTGCTAGAGTAATTCTCTTTCCAGTTGTTATTCTTAAAAATAAGGAAGTTAGGTCAATAAATGTACTCATAGCAAGTTTTATAAAATGCTTGTTAAATGTAGCACACAAAAAAGTTATACTAAAGTTATACTCTCAGTGACCATCCATCTAGTGCATCTAAGTATCTGGGTTATGTCAAAAACGTTGCTTCCCATTCTGATACGAATAATCTCTGAAACTTTTAATACATCTTAAAACACTTACGTAATCCCCATTGGGCTGCGGCACGAGTACGTTCATCTCCGATGACTTCGAGCTGACGATCTCGACGTCGAGCGAATCCTTCGACAGGTAGATCTGGCACCCGTCCGTCTTGTCGATCGAAACCGTTGGCACCTTGCCCAACACCTGAAACAAGTAATGGTACTGAATTGAAACTAAATATATTGGCTGGATAAAATATTTAAAATATGCTGTATTTATTATTCCGCCCACCGGTGTGTGGATCGGTGCCGTATTCACCGATCCACAGTATAATGAAAAGCTACTAAATTAGCTACGAAACATCAGCAGAATCGACGTAAAATAGTAGCAATTAGCCGTTTTTTGAATTTATAAGTAATAGCACTTTAACCTAATTATCCTTATCATCATCATCCCCAGAGTGAGTATAGTCCTTTGTCTGCGCCACTCCTCACAGTACTGTGCCAGCCCCAACAAGGTTCGTCGTTAAAATAGCCGTGATCATGGGTTGATCATTCAGAAAAATACTACACAGGAACCACCAGTCGACGATCTCACTAGCGAGCGGCGGGCTAGTAACGGACCATGAGATGCGAGTACGATTCGCAACAAATCTGAAGATATTATTCAACTAGAGATTGTGGTACCATGGTTCTCAGTTCCTGATAACCGAACGACGCAGGGAATCCTAGTGTAGGATTAGGACAATGTGTTCGATATTTTTCTGGTGTCAATGTACCACGGGCCTTAGATATTGTTAGAGACGGGATGGTAGGGAAGGTCAGTTTATCAAGTTAAAAGCGATGTGAGCTCACAAACCAGCCCGCTTAGCATGAGGAGCACCCAAGACAACGTTTTGTCTACGAAAGAGAAGACAAAAACTATTTCTGTCGCCTATTCTGTCAAACAAAGAGACAAAATATATGTTTTGTCTACTCGGCGGTAGACGAAACTGTTGTCTTGGGTCTACATGCTAAGCATGCTGGTTGAAGTATCGACGAGAGCCCTCGTCGAGAACTTAGTCGCCTGCACTATGCTCTCGTAGAGATAAGATAAGCGAAGTCGCAAGTAAGCTAAAATCTTGTCAGCTGCTTTGTGGACGAACTCGGTGGCGCGGCGGGCGAGTTGCCAACTGCGACGCAAGAGATGTGAATTCGACTTCCGCACAAATGTGCGACAGTCGAAACCACACCATTTTCAATGCAAACATTGCGGAACATGCTCATTAGATATTTGTTCCGAGTATGGGTGTGGTGCCACGGTACTCGTAGTTCCTTATACTCAAGTCATAGGGATCACGCCACACTAGGAGTGTGGAGTGATGTGTCTGTGGGGTGTTTATTTATATAGTTAGCACTAGACCGTTCGCCGTGGCACTCCATGGGGGAAGCTATATCCGGCAGTACACAATTCACCTGATGATTAGCTGTTCAATTCGATTAGAACCACCACTTTGTATGTTAAATTCTGATAATATTAAGTTATGCAGTTCACTTTAGTTGCACATCAAATTCGATTTTATTTTTCTAAAACAAAAAGTTGTAGAAAATAAATAATAGAGTTAGCGCGAGCCAGCAAATAATTCAAGCATGTCAAGAATGAAAACTTATTTTTGTAGAGGATCCGCTATAGAAGGTAAACTGAAGTTGAAGCTCTAGTTTAACATGATTGTATCCTATGTATGTATCAAGGTGTGTCAAACCATCGAGCATAATTAATAACGAAATAATTACCATCCCAACTGGGTTGGGTTAACTGAGCTGCGAAATGTTATAATATAGGTTCCATACATAATGTTCTACATTCATCGACCTAGTAAATCGATGTCTACATTTTTAAGTTTTGGTAGATTTAGCAGAATATTTTAAAAATCTATTAACACAACAAAAAATACATTAGAAAGAATCAGAGTAAATTCTTTTTTGATATCCTAATATGAAAGCTCTTTGAGCTCTGAAAGAAGATTTAAAGTACAGAAAAACAAACATGTCACTGTCACATCAATATCACAAAAATACAATCAAAATTATTTACAAAACGTTTTTATTTTTACGTCATACTGTGGTTTTCTACTTCATTTTCTTTTGGATGGGCAATTATATTTTATTGATAATTGTGATAGCTGCTGTCATTCGCTATAGAAGTATGCTGATTGATAGCATCGTGGTGGCCGAGAGGAAAGAGGAAGCGGAGAACGGAGGGAATTGGGGCTTCACTCATTATTTACTGTCTCTCGCAGACCTCTACGGAATATCCTTCGGACAACACTTTATAAGCTTTCTTTACGGAATTTATTTGCGGCTCACATTTCTCAACCTGGTAAACTATACACTGTTTTCACCAGGAAATCCTAAGATTCATACTTATAGCCGATGAAACTAAGTGGGGATCAGAGATACCCAACATTATAATTTGGGACATGCCGTCGCATACTATTTAGCATTAACGCGACAAGTAAGCCCATCGCCCCTTATTTGAACACTAACCGATGGCACACATACATAAGAATTCAAATGATAAATTACATTCAAGGTTTCATCCTCGCGTAACAAGTAAATGTATCGTCCCATTTCCCACACTGGGTGTGTTGGTAATTCCGTGAACCGAGCAACCATGGTTCAGTAATAGCTCGGAAAATCGATTGAATTTTCCAATACATTTATTGCTTTCCATGTCCGCAGGTAATATTTCTACTCAAGTACGTCCCTACGGGGTACTATATGTACAGGTTCGTAAAAAATATTTATGTAACGTCTCGTGAGAGGTTGAAATACAAGCAAACGGAATTGGAAGATATTCAACTAAAGGTATGAGCGTATGTTACGATAAATTATAGTGGTATTGATCTAGATAGACCGCAGGAAAGCTTTTGAATAAACTGCAAGCTATAAGTGTACCGATCGATGTGACTGTCCAATGCCTGACATTGGCATAAATATGAAGGGCAATGTATCGGACACGTCGATAAGTAACTTTGAAATATGTATTTAATAAGAGGACTCAAGTCAGCTTAACTATAAATGATTACTGCACGAAACGGATGTCTATGGAGAACCCCTATGTCCAGCAGTTAACGTATATTGGCGCTATTATCTTCTGTCCACGGCTTCGGTCGCATGGTATCCGGATTAAAAGAGCGAGTTCTAGTTGAGCATACCGGTTGGTCCGTGAGGAACACCTGGATAAAAAGTAGCCTATGTGTAGGGTCACAAACTATCCCCCTCTTATTCATAATCACTCACTAACTATACCAGCGTGCAAAAAGTCGTCTGCCTCTATCCTTTTAGAGTTAGAAAAGGATAGGGTTAGAGTTTAAAAGTGATCCTTGTGATTTTAATGAATAAATGAACTTGCCTTTGACTTAGTTACCTGCTAAGTTAGCGAGCAATTATGAATAAGATGGTATACCAAATTTCATCCAAACTTTCGCATTAATATAAGTAGGATGATGATAATTTGATTAAGTGTTTTCTGTTTTATTCTTTCTTAGTATAAACCACTGTGTTTAGATACAAATAGTGAATACGAAGCTGTGCGTTCGCGATGCGGAATTCACGGAGCGAGCCGATATACTGCGTCGGGAGAAGGAGCGTTTGAGAAGAGTGCGAGAGCGCGTTAGGGAAGTGATCGCGGCGGACGGAGCGTTGAGACGCGCGTTGGAAGCTGCCGCGGACTGTGATGACAATCTAGATATGCACGTACATGTGCACACTACTCCACAGGAAGGTGACTATACGATTCCCTTAACCTAATTTTAGCGTTGTTCAAAGAAAGTCTTTATACCACAGCCGCAATGTACAGAAACGCGTACGTCATGAAACCGTACAGCAACTCTGCTGACGGATAATTAAAAGTGTTTTCCCTAAAGGCTCCTAAAAACTAGTCATTGAAAACAACGCTTTCTTTCAGACAACGAATTCATAACTGAGCTACTAAAGGGACTGAAAGGGGAAATCATCGCGATACCAGACCGACTGTCCGACAAAATGGATTGCGGAGAGCACGCGTCCGAAAGCGATACTTCGCCCGACCACAGTATTTATTCCTCTTTGAGTGATATGGACGTCAGGCAAGACTGTCGAGTCAAGATTGTCAAGGTCACCAATGTTTACAAAGTCGCATATCTGAAGCACTATATCAAGCAAAAAAGATTGCGACGCGCTAATAAACGCGCGCTGTTGAAGAAGAAAGTAAGTTTTATTTTTTCGGAGCCCGTGTATATTGCAAGCTCTTAAAACGAATTATGCTGGAATATTTCGACAGTTCAAATTATTCATTCATTATTCAACACGGATCTCAAAATGAAAGTCAGAACGCCGCCCTCTCGTAAACCGCGCGCAGTAACTAGATTATTAAGGTTAATGTCTGTATTTCGTATCAGATGGAAAGTATAAAGAAGCTCATGGAAGATTGGCAGAAGACGCTCAATATGGTTGTAAACAGGACTATAATGAACATAGAATCGCACCCGATCGACGTGGCGTCGCAAGAGGCCATGGGCGACTACTCGAAACCACGAGATTCTTCTTCTGACAGCGATCTGAGGAACGATACGTTTTACGACGAGTACAGTCTCAGTTGGGCGCACAATCCGTATCGACCCTACTCGTATAACTATGAGGTAAATACCTGATTTTATACCTCAATAAATTAGCCAGGGATTACTTTTATCCCGGAAATTGTTAAGGTTAGATAGAACGTCAATCACTGCGCCAATTTATAGCCAGAATCGCGTACTCATTTCCTTCTCTAATTGAACTCTCAAGCTTGCCTTTCTAGGTCACAATTTAACACCAATCGGGGCGTACGAGAGTAGGCCTAAATGCGACAGTTTATATGTTTGTTACTTAATCACGCTGTAACCATCGACATCGGTCGATGAAGTTCTTCTGGTGCCGAAGTTATCCGACAAAGCTTGACTTTAGATTGATTGCTAGCGTTCGATTGTCGGTCCTCTGTATAAACCGAAAAGTGCTTTCTGTACAGAAAACCACGCACGCTTAACCTTTTAAATCATCTTTAGTAATACAATCTACCGTATGCAATTTATCGCAAAGGTGGAGCATTTTACCCCTTTAAATGGTGTGCGAACTGTTTTTACATTATGCAATTTGTCGCATGCGTTTCCTAACTGCATGCGGCTAAATTGCATAGAGTCCTTAAGAACTGGGCAAGCTAAACTATGAGCGCTTTGGTCTAGTAAAAAGTACGTTATATTGCAGGACGTTCCGGAAACAGCAGTGTCCCGAGAGTACTACAGCGAGCAAGACATCGGAGACGTGAAGTATAGCGATTGCGTGGGCCAGCAAGGAAGAAAGATGCTATCGATACTAGAAGAAACCGGCAGTCAGATGGCGATCGAGGAGGTGGCCAGCGAAGCGGGCGAGGACGGCGACTGCAGGGACCTCGTCGCTATTTGAATGCACATTTATTTTAATGCTTTGGATATACGTGAGCGAAGGCTTTTGTACCCTGTTTCTTTTGATTGTACGGACATCGTAAGCCAATCTCTTTGTTACAACGGGTTCCAATAACAGCCGAATCTGAACAATGTCAAGTATTTCCTTGCCTTACTAGTTGTTTTTAGTCCTTATTAAAAGTTGAGTAGCGTTTAATCGGTAGTTGATGTCATTCTAGACATGGCAATATTCCCAAAGTCAGGTATCGAGAACCTAGTATCTAGACCCTTAGTTCCCAAAGTGGTCCAGGTGGACCCCAGGGGTCCACGGGAGACTCGACGGGGGTCTACGTTGGCGTGACAAAAAAATGGGGAATTCGTAAGCGAAAATGTATCTGCTTTCGATAGTGAAGAACTAAAATGTTGGCTTGACTTTCACACTCACAGCATCAATTAATTAATTAACCAATCAATACTCACTTATTTCATTTAGAAAACTTCCCATTCGTGGCTGGAACTCAGCCGCAACGCAAATTTCCATAGTTAGATCTAATCTTCACATTTTTTGTCGAGTTTTTGGAATGTGGTAGAAATGTAGCTGCTGTCCACCGGAACCAGCTAAATTTTGAAAGTGGTCTATGAGAAAAAAAGTCTGTGAACCTCTGGTCTAGACAAACCTAGCACAGGTTTTTAGTAAACTTCTAACGAACTACTGTACTTACTCGTAGTTTGTATTATATAAATGTATATATATATATATGGTGATGGTGTTGAGGTGCGACTGACCTGCATCTGGACAGACTGGCAGTTGACGAACTCGACACTGGACACCAGGTTGTCAAACACCACGGCGCACTTGGTGCATGAATCCAGCACGACTCCATTGATCTTCCCCTTGACGGTGAGCGCGGAGTCGCGGCAACGGAACATGTACACCACGTTGTTCATATCCGCGTTCTCCACTAGCAGGTTCGAGTTGCCCTTTTGGTACTCCTGTGGACAAGAAACACAATAATTAAATATGGTTATATTTAATACTAGCTTCTGCCCACGGCTTCGCCCGCGTGGTACCCGGATAAAAAGTAGCCTATGTGTTATTCTGATGTATTAGCTATATCAAAGTAAAGTTTCATCCAAATCCGTTCAGTAGTTTTTGCGCGAAAGAGTAACAAACATCCATCTTCACAAACTTTCGCGTTTATAATATTAGTAGGATGTTTTTTTAGACCAGTGTCGAGATACGACGTAAGTTTGTGGAGTGAAGATGGGCAGGAAACTTGGCTAGAAGGGACGATGGGCGATAGACCAAGGCTGAGATGCTCGGTGAAAGAGAGGCAGACCAGGCGCTTGGGAATCAGTGGATGAAACGCGCAAATAACCGGAAAGAATAAAGTTTTATAGAGGAGGCTTATATCCAACAGTGGGTGCAGACGGGATCTATGGTCCTTTTTAGGTTCTTATTCGTATGAGGAGGTAATATATAACGCCATAAAGAGAAAGTTTAAAGAAGTATCCGCCATGTCGTCATGGCATAGACTTTCTTCGTCTATTCGCGGGCTTCCTCTTCTTTGTTTTTCTTCTATTTTTCCTTTGATGATGGTTTTTATGAAGCTGTCATGTCGTAAAAGATATTTTCCCTTCTATTCTAAACAGTTCAAATTAGAGCTCTTTCTTCGTTTACTCTTTTCAGTACGTCTTTATCTATTACCGTTTTTGTCCAGCTAATTAGCTTATTCCTTTTAGGTTTTGTTCACCAAATTTTAACGATATGAGAATGTGTGTACAATTTTACCGATATGAGAAGTCGTGTGCAATTTTACTAATATGAGAAGTTATTAATAGTTGTGCACTCACGATGAGCCATTTTTTGCCGTCGCGCACGAACACTGGCGGCTTGTCGGGCAAGGTGCCGGCTCCCGGCTGCGGCAGCTGCTTGTTGGGAGTCTTGGAGGCCGCGGCCGCCTTGAAGGGCGCCGGCCCGGTACGCAGCTGCGGGTTCTTGTGGGTTTGCATGTCTGACGTCACCTTCTTCAGACCTGTGGGAGTAAGGACATACATGCTCACTTACAAAGATTTTAAACAGTTGTTTAGCTAAACAGTATTTTGTTTTCTTCTGCAGAATTTGAAATTACGCATATTAAGAGGTAAAGCAATGTTTCATTAATCAACTGTTAAATAATCTTTATAAGGCCGTTTTTATTAATCGTGATAGAATTGTAAGGTGGCCTGGAAAAAGCTTTCAGCAATAAAGCTTCTTCCAGGTACAATAGTAGTATTGTAATAATAGTACAATGCTTTCAGCATACAGCGGTATATTTATTATGACGATCTTGGTGGCGCGGCGGCCGGGGTAGCCGGCTGAGATGCAAGAGGTGGGAGTTCGATTCCCGCTGCGAGGCAAAAGTTCTTCTAAGTCCAAGTTTCTCCAAGATAGGTCAAAAACATTTTGCGCAGAATCAGGCACCTATAATTTACTATAGTACTGTGTGCACAGATCACTCTCTCCAGAGAGTGTTACAAATTTGAGAAAAAACCTGCTGAGGAACGCTCAGACAGCATACGTCTAATTGCGACATTTTGTAACTCTTTCACCTAATGTAGGGTTGACAACAGTCGTTGGTCTAATAGTAATTGATCTATGATCATAAATGGGTAAATGCATCAAATATGGGGAATCAATACTATTGAACAGCCATGCAATTATCAATCTCTTTCTATTTCCATCTTATCATATATAAAGCATCTCTCATAACATGGGTATCTGTACATACAAGGCAGGACCATTTGTAAAGTTTTTCAAAGGCACCTGTTCCGGTTGCATGGATATCGAGCATTGTAAAGCGGACTTGCGCTTTGATAAATTTTGCATTCAGTTGCATAGAATTGGCCCCTTTCATTCATAGTTCTATGAATGAATGATCGATTGCACCGATCTGGGTAGTAACAATGGATTGAACTCATTCATAAACTCGACACGCTCCACAAGTTTTATTGAGTTTTCATTTCAGTACCGCAGGTTTTACTTTGACTTTCGGGTTTTCAAATACGCTTAAGTGCCCATTTTGGATTGACACAATAGGATAGACGTTAAGGCGTAGGATAATTAATCTAAGCGCATTTCACGCATTTCTTCCTGATTTGAGAGTTGGACGAGTTGGATATTCTGCGAATCGAACACCTGAGTGGACATTTTGAGAATTATCATTTTAATTTTTTTCATTCTGCGAATTGGACTTTCTTCGATTTAGATATTTTGCGAATTGGACAGTCTGCGCCTAAACGCGGATAGATACCGGCAAATGGCCCAAGATATCTACCATCTACCATGTACCGTACCGGGTAATGCCTCTGCATTGGAACAGCAATGACGATAAAAATAGATTCGTAATAATCTTTCCTATACAAACAGTTGAAGCTACTACTTACTGTGGGTAATACCCTCGCCCTGGTTGATCTCTGCGAAGAGTGCGCTGCGGTCGTCCACAGAAAGATTGGAGAAGTCCACGTCGGGCAGCACGGGCGGCGGAGGAGGCATGCCGCCGGGCGGCGGGGGGGGAGGGGCGCCCGCTCCTTTACCTACAATCATTACAAGAATATCATGATACTTTTAGGGAGCCTCATAATACGTCAGATGTAATAGATACTGTTTAATTATTATAATACAGAGAACGCGTTTTAAAATTTGTGCTCACCATTGCAAAGGCGAAGATCTTCCACCGGGCTGATCCAATTGATCTGAGGTGTTATATTATTATGTTTAATCTGCCAGAATCTGTCATCTGTTGTCAGCATTTCATAGCATGTTGCTACGCTTGGTATATCAGTTAATCATTGATGTGCTGTTGTTCGTTAATGTATTTTGTTGATGTAAATTAAATTTTGGAAAAATGTTAAGCTGTATATGTTCTTGTGTACATCCCTCATTAAACTATGACATCGACCTTTGTGACGTTACACTTACGCTAAAAAAATCAAGAGCGCTTCAGTTATACTTTCTCATTATGTAATAGCAAGTATTCCCGCCGTTTCTCTAATACGCACGGTGTATACCATCAAATATCGTTTGTGTGAAACTTAGTCCATAAGCGAAAAAAAAACTGACAAAACGAGAGTCAACCAGAATTAATCTGTTGGCGACGACGTTTAATTCCACCAAAATGCTACGGATTTATCCTAGTTCTCAAAAACAGTTGTATCTTATAAGCATTTTTCAACCAGGGCAGACAAATAACAGCCCTTTCATGTCCGAAATTAAAATGAAAATTTCTGACGAAGTAGATTGTTTGTAACAGAACACAGACTTGTGGAGTTTTAGTTACCTAATGGTTTTAGCAACAACGCAAAATGCTGTTATTATCTCCATTCCAGCTTTTTTCTCGCGAATTTGTTGCTCGAATAATGAAAACACCTCTATGAACCGTGACACATAAAATTCCTAACAGCTTTTACTGCTTACGAATACGCAAGGGATGTAGCAATTGTACGAGTAAATTGAATATTCAGGTCAGTTATTATTATTATTATAGTATATTTTTCAAAAACGTCGGCTAGCTAACAACACCGCTCAAGTCGAAATTTTGCGGTTTTGACATTTTTATGCCATTGGATCGATCTTTTCACTGCGCTTCTGTTCACCAATACAAAAATTGAATTTCAACCAATCACAGTTTTAATTTCAGCTTTAGCGATTTCATTTCCGTGGACTTGTGCGGAGTTGATAAACCAGTTTTTTGGTTCTCCTGGAAAGTTAGGAAAATCGATTTACGCGGTGTTGTTAGCTAGCCGACGAAATTCTATACTATAGAGTCTGTAGCATTATACTCTACTGTGCAGGCACTATTTTACGTATAGCGAAACGATAAAACGTGTTTCCCTTAAATTATATTTTGCATATTGTTGAGCAGGGATTGAAGCGAAGGATCCTTGGAGGTCAAAAAGTCATTGAAATGTGTCCCGCAAACCGACCTTGACCCCAAAGCTGAAAAGGACTGGCCCCTTTACAAAGGGTGAGGTGGTGAAACATCTCAGGTCTGCAAAATATCTTGCAGATTAATTCGACGAAATATGTTTTAGCATTAAATAACTGAAACATTTTCACTGTGAACCTATACGCCTTTCATGAAACAAAATGCATACGAATTGTTTAATGAAATCTCACGTTCCCAACCCAATTATAGTTACGACAAATAATGAAAAACGTGTCACTAGATTCTAACAGGGTTTTAGTTTTGTGAACATCTAACTGTAGAAGTTAATCTGTATGGATGAGCAGCTCTATTACTTTTGTACGAGTACTTGTGTATTCTGTCCGTGACAATCTCTAGAGGGTGAAAACACATTATTATACTTCTTATTAATCTTACGAAATCTCGCACGGATAACAAACTGCTATATTTAGCTGTACAGTGGCGTTGATTCTCTTCTACACGAACTAAACTTACTTTAATCTGTCGCTCTATTTTATTGATAGTGCACGAAAGAAAGAGTTGGCAAGAATTTGACTCCTGTCAAATTAGCTTACGTGTGCTCTTCTTCGTATACTACGTGTGCTGTGTATAAAAATAGACAGCACTAGCTTCTGCCCACGGCTTCGCCCGCATGATACCCGAATATAAAGTAGCCTATGTGTTATTCTGATGTATAAGCTATATTACTGTAAAGTTTCATCACAATTCGTTCAGTAGTTTTTGCGTGAAAGAGTAACAAACATCCTCACAAACTTTCGCGTTTATAATATTAATAGGATGTTTTAATCACGACTTATCTTGTATGGAAAACATAAATCTGACTAATTTGACTACACTAAAACTGTTGCTATCTCCTTCTATTGTTACTGGTAGAAAAGAGAGTGATAGATAAAATTAAGTTTAGTTGGTGTACAAAAGGATCGACGCCAGTGTACTCGTAACCTTTTGCCTACAGGTATCATTTACGTAGATACCGCGAGGTTTCGTTTGCGTAGAGAGAGATAAGGTTGGCATATTAGACTAGTTTAACCTTTCACAAGTGTCAACAATTATGTATATATACCGTATCAGCTATACTCCAGCTTTGGCATTCTGTCGTCAATAAAGGTTGCGCGTAATGAGAGTTGTTGACGCGCTTCTTGATATATGAAACATGAAACCTCAAAGCGCCATGGCCATACAAATTAGTAGGCTATAAAATTTTAAGTAAAAAGCCAGTGGCTCAATTAAAAAGCCATTGGAATTCCTAATGAATTAACATGCTTTTTCATTTAGGTTTACTGTTTGTTACGGAGAAACCTACACGATGTACATAAATATATATCGTGTAGGTTTCTCCGAAATCCGTGAAACTTTAGTCAGAGAATTCCATACAAGGTTACAATTATTCGCTTTCTAATGAGATGTAGTACCACATCTCGAACAGCACTATTTAGTTTGGGAAAATGTCAACTAGCATCTGTTGGCTCTACAGTTTGCACGGATTTTTACCCTGAACGTTAGGAGCCCCTATATGTCGTTTGCCGTAAGAGGCCGTTTGTTTGTTTCGAGTAGCGATAACTCACCGGACCAGACGAGTCCCGTGGTGTGGTACTGTTTCACGTACGCCTGCAGATCTGACAGCAGCTGAACCCACGCGCGGCACCACTCCACGTGCGTCTTGCTCTTCTCCTTCCATTCCTTCAGCACACGGTTCGTGTAGAACTGGCCCGCGTCGTTCATTTCCTTGACGTAGGGTGCCGGGGTCGGCGCGATCGCCACCCACCCGAGGGCGGGGATGCTCTCGGAGATTGCGGATAAATGGTTGAAGAGTTTAGAGGCGCGGTTCTTCTCCCTGAATTGCTGGATGGCAGAGATCTGTTCGCTTGTCGGCGCTAGCAGCTGCTGCTCTTGAGCCTGCGATGGCTTGCTTTGAGCGGCAGCCAGCTGAATATAGCGAAGTTGCGCCCTGTCAACACACAACTCATTTTTTATATTATCTTGCGCGGTCACCTCTTAGAGCCTGTGCACACGGCGTTTATACGCGCAAAGAACGAGCTTTCGCATCGCTGTAAAAGGTCCATAGAGCAGAAAGTTTGCGTTTATATCAATTAAAACGCACTACAGCGCTGATGAAGCGTGTTTGTAACGCATTGTTAGTAGGTACGATATATTTTTTGTATTGATTATTTCAGCGTGGCATCGATACAAATGCGCGCGAACATCGCGTCACAGTGTTACTGATCGTCACAGCCAAGAGTTGGAGTAGGAGCGCGCGTACCCGACGCGCAGAAACAGCGTGTTCGTATGGATGTAACTGCGCGTTTGTAGCGATACAAACGCTTGGCTGAATTCATCGAACACATTAATGCAAAGATACACACGAGTTATCGCGTTCAAAGCGCGATCTAAAATACGGCGTGTGCATAGGCTTTTATAGGGCGGGGTGACATTTAGTAACATTTATAAAACAGGGGTTCCGAACTTCGTAGGGCCAAGTAGAACTATGGCTCCTGACTATGACAGTCGTTAAGTCAGAGGCCTATAAACGTTGATATCAGTGTTGGCCACACCCATACGAACTTACTTAAGTTTTATGACTTTTATGTAACTTTTAGCGTTTTATTAGTTTTAGTACAATAACACCATTTATGGATAGACGTTTGTAGATTTATCGAGAACCGGTAGAAGGTAAAAGGACGTGTAAAGTAAAATTGACTAAACGTGGCTAATCCGCGAGAAAACATATTTCGCGGGTTGTTTAATAATACGAAAATACGCTCAGGCGGCTTAAATGAATCAAGATCCGTGTTATTGCCTGTTTTCATAAAGATAGGGAACGTTAGATCTCTTAAAATTGTTTGCAATAAATAACATCAATATACTGCGTGCGACCGTTCGTTATTAACGACGGGTTCAAATTAATTGGTTTCTCCCTTCCAAAAGTTTAATTTAACGGCATGTAATGCAATCATGAATACGGCCAACTCGTCCATGTAATGAGCTGCTTTGGAATCACTCCTTCTCATTCGCGCTCTATATCCTTTTATTGTTTTCTCGTTTTGATTTCAACATAGATAAAGTTATGAAAAGGTGAAACTAATCTGCAAATAGTTATACTGAAATGTAATGGAAATATACACCTAATGAGGCTCGCTGTCTCATTCCCAAAAATAATAATTTCTCCTTACGTCTCGCGGGTAAAAAAAGTGTTTGCCATTATGTTGTTTGTTGATCTGTTGCCATAATTTATCTCCGTAAATATTTTTTTTGCAATAGATTTGTATGATTTCAAAGATGGTTTTTAAAAAGGTTTTAAAACGATGCAAAAAAAATTCTTGTTACAACGACCCCAACGAGAGCCATATGAAAAAAGCTGTTTAGTCACAGAATGTCAGTGAGATAGATGGCATTAAACTATCTATCCCACTCACATTCCGTGTGAAAATCCTTCTGTACATTCATATAAAATGTACTTACTGAAAAGCAGCGTTGACCAGACTGGCGTGGGTGGCAACATCGCCTCCGATCTGCTGAGAGAGGTCCAAAAACGTGCGCAGAGGACCCTGTGAACATAAACAATCCAATGTAGCCTTTGTAGATGTAGATAGTTGTGCCCTGCCGGCTGCACGACCGCCTTGCGTCTGGATGAATTGCTCGAAATTTTACTTTTCTGTTATACAAAGTTCGGTACCATAATCTGACGACGTTCAACCTTAGTCAGTTAAGATAGTCATGTAGCAGTCACGATCGCAAAGTTGAGTCTCAAAACAATCGGAATACAACATATACAAGCGATTCAACCAAGTTTGGGTTTTATTATCCAATTATTTTCAGGTCGGATTACACAGAATACTCTTAAGGCGTACAGCGCTCATAACTTAAATTTGAAGCGCGTCCAAAAATATAGCTATCTCATTTTGACTGATGCAAGCCCACCCGTGCTTGCGCGATAGCAATATTAGCCGTTCAGAATTTATTATAAATTTGGTGGTGTTCCGTAATACCAAAAAAGATAACTGGAAACTTGTTGTATTTTTCACATTGTGTTGTTATTCTGTAACTAGACAATATAATCTATGTACCAAACCAAACGATACGTAAGATATTGTCGTTTTTAATATGAAACAAATAAGAAGAAAACATGTCATGTATGACGTAAAAATATCCAAAATGCGATTCTTTTACATCTCATTTTAGGTAAGTATTTTGAAAAAATATATAGTTAGGTACGTAGATATAAACTATTCGAATGCAAATTATAACATAATATGGTGGAAATAAGCTCTAATTACAAATGACTATGGTATTACGTTTGTATGGGCAATTCATCCAACGCAGGCCTCTTAAGTCATAAAAGTGTATTATTTTTATGACTTAAGAGTTACGCATATTCGGAATAAGAAAATCAATGTTTTATTATTATTTTCTACGGACTAAAGGGATGTCTTTTAGTCGATTCCACCCTCTCTCAAGACCTCTCGATAAACCTATGATTTATGGGCATGACATTAAGAACACCCAATCATTCAATTCAGCTCTATTGCTATTCGTATGACTGAACGTAGTCAACGATAACAAAATAAGACTCTGAAAGAAATAAGTATCTATTTGAGTTTTGTGAAAAAATATGATAGAATAATGTGAATTTACGTATAAAGAAACCCTGCTAAGTGTTTGTTTGACATCTTAACCGCGGCAATTTCATTAGCATTTTAATACAATGACGGTAAGTTTTGCTTCTATTATGCTGGTAACATCTTGATACTTTGTCTCTGTATCCCTTAAATAATAAAATTAATATGACAATAATTTTCTAACCTCTTTTGTTTTTTGCTTCTCATGAAAAGTTGTTTTTTTTTGGCTTGTACAACAGATGTAAATTCGAAAGAGCAATAAATACAAAAAGTATATAAGTAGTATATCAGTCATGTAGTTCCCAAAACACAAGCTATGCTTACTTTGGGGCTTGATGATGCTGTGTGAAAATGTCCAGCATTATTATTATTATTATTATTAAATACAGTTTGTAATAATTATTTGTCAAAGCAAAAAACAACTTCAGTTTAATGTGCTTACAAATAAGATTATTTTTATATTTAAACGGTTTTTACTGATTCGATTCAGTTATTATTTTCATGTGACCTGGGATCATACCTTGAACAGCAAAAACATTAAAATAGGACCAAGCATCACGAAGTTATCGACGTACATACCACACAGAAATACAGAACCCCGAATTGATAACCACTTTCTCTGAAGTCGGTATAAATACCTAATATCATATTAAACTTTGGTCTACAAAGCAAAACTAGAGCATGTATAGCGACTTATGCCGTACATCTAATAAATCACTAAGTTTTTGATCTAAAAGATATTGTATGAATAAACCAAAGAAAAACTAATATGACACAAGAGATATGGGGAACATTATTTTCATAAGTAACGCATGGTGCTATTATAAGAAATGAGGATATTGTTTTCTTTGGGTCGATTTCCTTTTGCGCACTTGCGCAACTTGTGAGATATATTGTCGAAACTGTCTTAATGGACAAACAAAGAGAGAGTACTTAACCTAAATAGCAGAATGAAATAAAAAGGTTGAATTATATAAGGCATCCAACAAAATATTAGACTATTAGACCTCAACACTTCTATCAGGTCAAAGGGATCCATAAAAAGGAATTATAAAATACTAGATACGTCCAGCGGTATCCACCCGCGTAAGTTTCGATTCCGTGGGAATATCAGGATAAAAAGTAACAGCTATGTACCTATCAAGTTTCATCGCAATCGGTTCATTAGTTTTTGCGTGAAGAAGTAACAAACCTACTATGTACATACTTACTGACGCGTCTGAGCCGCGCGGGTTTCTTATTCATAGACATAACACTTCCTGCTCCTCGGCAACGCCCGCTCTATAGTAGGGAACGTCGCGGCGGTTCGCGTGTTGCATTTTTATACTCGTGATAACTTTGAAATTAAATGTCAGATTCGAATGAATTAAAAGTATTTTACTGCTACATAAATACCCTTGATGATAAAACTATTTATTTGAATAAGAATTAATGCTACGATACGAATGTAACCAACTTTTGTCTCTAACGGCGATCTAATTAAACTTTAGAACACAAAAGCTATTGTGTCTTAACTATGATAGTTATATATTATATGCCCTCGCGGACTTTTTTGTAGGTAATAATGGGTACTTTAATTATGTAGTACATCATTTTTATGTATCATCAATAGTTTTCTCAGCGCTCGCCAAATAATGAATTTTATAGGCAAAATTTTGCTACTTTGGGTTACATTATTGCAATTTTCTTAAGGATCTCTATTTTTTTGAAAATAAATTATAGCCTATGTTATTCCTGATAATTTAGCTTTCTATTGGTGAAAAACTGGTTAAAATCGGTCCAGTAGTTTCGGAGCCTATTCGTTACAAACAAACAAACAAAAAAATATTTCCTCTTTATAATATTAGTATAGTTTGATTGGTATTAATAAAATGTTATTGCCGTTTATGGTTGAATTTAATAATCGTAGATGCTATAACCTTACTAATAATATACTGATAGAGTACGCCAACTTAAAATGTTAAATAAATTCCTGTCACATTGTGTTAACCCCTGGTCAACACAATGTGACAGGAACTGGGCCAACTGGGGGGCTTGACAAATACCACTTTCTGTTGACGTTAACGCCTGCGGAAAGATAAAATTGTATGGAAATGACATTTGCTGCGGAAATGTCACGTGACATTTCCATACAATTTTATCTTTCCGCAGGCGTTAACGTGGAATGACATTTGCTGCGGAAATGCCCCTATCTATCTACAATTTTATCTTTCCGCAAGCGTTAACATCAACAGAAAGTGGTATTTGTCTAGCCCCTCAGTTGGCTCTCGAAAACACACGAAAACACAAGTTTGTGTGTTTGCCTTACAACTCTTGCAACATTAATTATTCAGACTTGTGAATGGTGCTTTTATTTCAAAGGAAAAATCTTCTAATATGTCACAAATAGAAACTCTATGAAGGTAACAATGTCCAAACGGTGCAAATAAGGGAGGATTGTTTGAATTATTTGAACAATGCCATAGCCTGAATAGAACATCCAGTTCAGCTACTCTACCTACATCCTACGACGTAAAGCTGGACTTGGTCTTCAGAGGACAATTAAGAAGAAAGGAGCTGAGAGTGGGTGATTTACATACGCTATAAAATTATGTGTAAGGGATGAGTTGTTTATTCGATTGTAACGATGGACAATATGTTAATATTATAATGGAAACTGATTTTTGAACCTTGGGACTGTTGGGATTCCAGACACAATAGAAAATCTATTGTATCTCGCCCAGATTTGTGCTTAGCATCCCAAGAATTCAATCACACTCAATGCCCTCAGACTAGGTACGATTATCCATGAGAATAATCTCGCAGCTAATGGAAAGAGCAGAATTTTTCCTCCCGGCTGTCGCTGACAAGAGCGTTCCGTTGGACGGAATCGTTGTAAATTGAGCGACGACGGAACACTTCCTGACCGTATCTGTGATAAGCATGTACCGTTCGTATTCTGTCACAAATACTTTTACAAGATGGTTTCTATTTACAGACAGGAAAATCTGAGTTTATTGCATTCCGCGGAAAATAGGAAGATACTTATACTCTACAAAAACTCTTGTGGATAAAGCCACGGAATCCTAAACCCTGATCACGTATAAAACTTTAGCGGATGCGTAGTGCTAAAAAAAGTAAGCCATTTCGAAGAACAATGGCAACAGTCAATAATACTCTTTAGTGGGAAGTAATGATGTTAGCGGTCTGGAGTATTCCCTCGTGTCGACTTCAAATTGCGGTGGCCTCGCTGCAGTCGTCGGATGTACTTTTTATGGTTCAGTTACTTATTTAATCGAATTCATTACAATAGCTAATACAGTACCTAGGAAAAGAATATGAAGATAGCGTTGTCAAACTTTACATTTTATAAAGAGTTTTCTAGGCATTAGGTACTGTTTTCCTTGTTGTCATTCTTAGCGATGAAGAAGTAAGTCCAGAGATAATCCGCTCATAAATGACATTTAGTGCCCTTCGCAAATCTCTCGCTATTTTCGATAGCGAAATATTATTTCTCATGTTATTATAGCCGGATAATAGGTTAATACAATAGGTCCTCATTCGCATAATGACTCTAAGAATGTAAAAAATCTTTGAAATATGTAATTGAAAGCTACATCAAAGTATCATCTTGCACCATGGCAATGGCATGCCAGCTCTCACACGGCCAGACAGACAAATGAATTTTCGAAGGTGAAAAACATAAGAGTTTCAGTTTTTTCCATCGCTAATTCGGCTTCCGACCGATCTGGAAGTGCAGTCAATATCCATTTCACTTTCGGAAACTTCGGAACTCATTTTTATTTATGCACATAGAGCCACTATGTACACACTTTGTATGTGTGCCACAGTTTACAGCCACCTAAACGTTTCCTATGACCAAGCTCGATGAAAAAGATCCAAATTCAAATGCAGTAAGGCGGCAACGGATTTCCATACAACCAGCGCCTTTTTCACTTTTCAAAAGTGATGCTGTGTGCGTAAATACGATACCTCGCGTGTTCTTATTTCGAATGTAATGACAATATTTCAGCGCATGTTTGAGAAAATTCATTTATGAACATTCATGGACATGGGTATGACAGCTGTTCCAAGCGTTATAATTGTATTACGATCTCGCACTCCGACCTAGCCTCCGACCTCCGGGGCGTGTTTTACAGATAGTTTGATACTTAAAGCGTCAGAGTCACATATGGATGGCAGGCGGAGAATGTGGTAATAGAGTGGGCGTGCGACTGATCAACAGCAGCTGCTCCAGGCATGACGTCACGATCCAAGAACTCAATTAAATGTTTTGATTATCAAGTGACAGTTAATATTTTAAGTTTGCGTAAAATTTCCTTGAATACTTTGCAGGTCTCGAATCGATGAACTTTGAAGGCTCTTCAGCAAAGTGTTGTTTACTAACTACCCGAAAATTATAAGAGGAAACTCAAACTGATAGGAGCCAGAGGGGCAGAGTATTTAGATCAGTTAATTGATAAGTCAGAGGAAAGGTCACAAAGAAGCATGAACAGCTGCTTTGAACGCGACATCGCTTGCTCCAAGCTCTGAAGCTAGAAAGGCTGTATGGGATAGCTGTGACTTCTTACCTGCACTAGGTCTTGATATCCGTTGACACTCATGTCGTCGGTTTCCACTAGATCGAAAGGAGGCGGTGAAGGCGCAGACGCGGGGGAGGGCGCAGGAGACCACGGGGGAGTGCGACGAAGTACAGGTAGCCGCTCCAGGCGTGACGTCACTCGCTCCAAGCGCTCGATCAGGGATTCGAGCTCCGAAGCCGGACTGACGGTCACAGCTGCTGACCCAACTTCTGTACCTGTTTGACAAATAATACAAAGTTTTAGGATGGTACTATGTTTGGCATGATGAAGACTAGAAGATCAAAGGCTAATAAAAAATGAAGACAAGTTTGTTTGTGACACGAACACATATTTGCGAATCTGGCTTTTTGCGTAACTGAAGATTCGAATGCGACTTTTTAAGATTTTGGCATGGATGGCACGGATTAGTGTTGAAAGTTTAAAAAAAAAGGCAGAGAATTTATCGGAATGAATACTTTATACTTTCACCCATCAAAGTACGCATTTTCTCGAATCGATGAATTTTAAATTGATAAAATCACCGCATACAAGGTATGATAAATTCATTTCGCGGCTGTCTCATCTATCAGTGACGTCACGTTTCGGTTTCGCAAACTATCTTTATTGTTTGCGCACTGGCGTAGAAAAAGTTAACGCCTTCATTAGCTTGGGATTACGAGTAAAATCTCAATATTTTGGGAACTGGCAATTTTATCTATTCAGTGATGTTGTTTGATCCCATAATGTATTGGGACATCCCCAATTCCCCAGTTGCAATTAGTACGTTACGTTACGTGACTTCGTTCCCAAATATCATTAAATTGTTGAAAAAAAATACATTATTTAAATCGACAGTTGTGACTAAAATTGAGAATTCTACACGAGTACACTTCATTCCCATTTGAGATTCAATGCCACACCCCATTCCAATAGGCCGCCGATGTAGCTCATTATGCTGACTACGAATGAAACTCTAAAACCATTGAATACGTCTTCATTGGTAGGTAATTAAAAAGCGTGAATTCGTTGGTTTTAGCATTTTATGAAAGCCTCAGTTCTTATTTTGAACGTACACAACTAATTACACATAAAGCTCACCACACACCAGACGTTCTTGTTTCACGTTAAATTAATTTATAACGAGTCATAAACTGAGCATAACCTTAATTGACTGCGCAATGCAAGAACACACCTAACCGCTAGAACCACAAAAGGCCCGCAGATGTAAATCGGTTTAATGAGAGAGCGCGTTGAACATACGCTTCGACTACTGAGATGTCGGTCCTTGGATAAATTATGAGTTCCAACAAAACGTCACATGCTCTACATGTTTTAATTCAATGAATGTAATTGTATTGGAAGTTAACTATAGATGGCCCACCTGATGTTCAGTGGTAAACTCTAACTAAATCAACTGCAATCTTTTGTAATTTTGCCTACTGTAATAAATGAAGGCGATACGCTCAGAAATGGGATTACATAGCCCGCGGCTGTGTGGCCGAGTGCCGCAATTCTACTGTTAATTGATTATCTTTTCATTAAATGGTTGTCTATTAATATACTTGTTCTGTCTGAGTAAAAACTTTTTGAAAAGAAGCGGAATTTTCGCTGTAATTTATCTGATGCTAGGAGATAATGTTTTCCCTTTGAACAAAGCGTTTATAGGATAATTGAAATATTAATGTTTAAAGCAGATAGTACATATAAGTTACCTACTGCCAAGTTCAAAGTAAATAATCATCCACCGTTCTCCAAAGGTATTTGAAATTACACGACTTCAAAAGATTTTATTCCCATTATAGAACAAACTGAATAAAAGATTTTAATAAATTCCCTTGATGAGTTTTTTCTCTTGATGTGTTCTTAAATGTTAAAATTATTATTATTGAATTGAAAAGCTATGACGACTACGGGTAACATGATACGAGTGACGGACATTACAGATTTAGAACATTTTGGCCCAAACTAGTGTAAACTACAACTATTCCCAAAAAAATTGTTAACATTTCAAGGAAGGCGTCGGCACAGTAGTTTTATTTATTGATAAATTTTGTATTCACTTTGTAATTTCATGTTAACAAACAAGAATTCATAGTTATAGTTACATAATCTATCAGCGGCTGTATCTAGGCCTTGTCAGATAGTAAATATTAGTAAAATAAAAAAATAGGTTTGCCGACGTTTCGGACACAATATTTTAGGACACTTTGTCCGAACTGACACTTTCAATTTTAGCACCATATAATTTTACTATTTGATCTAGAACAAATAAACAAATTGTGACAAATCACGATGAATCGTCAATTTAAAAGTGTTGCCATGCCATAAATTGAATTTCCACTTAAATCCATAAATCCAATAACAGACTGCACTTAAAATAGGCACTTCTTATGCCTCATAACCTTGTTCATAACCTTTAACATCAGATTGAAGGTACCAAGTACTTAATTTTAACCCAAAACAAAATTGCAAAATAACTTCTGGAATTCCAAAGAAAAACAAAAGCGACTGAACGGATAATGCCAATCTCAAAAACACAAACATATCGCAAGATTAAACACATGGTGATGACGCATCATCGATTCGAGCTGACGAATAATATGAAGAATGGTGATCGTTCAGAAGATACATAAACCATTGCTCTCTAACAATATGAGCAATGGTGATCGTTCAGAAGATACATAAACCATTGCTCTCTAAAGCCTAAAATAATTAGAATTGTGTTGTTTAAACTATGAACCTTGTTTATGCATATTTCATACCCATAGCAAGGTTGTATGCTTCTCGGGTTGCATTCGTAATTTCCGCCATATCCTCTTCCTCTAAGTTATTTGCTCTCGTTTCGAACATATCTATTAGGTTTCGCATATTTCTAGGTGCACTATTTCTACTCATTTTCCCCGAAAACTGAACTGGTATCCAATTTAATTAGTACAAAGGTACCACCACTACGATTAACCGCTATCAACTGTGTCCGAAGCAGCTTGCAGAGATAGTATAGTTTCATGTGTGAGCAATTCTTTGGAGAACACTCTAATCATACATTGGCTGATAAAGACGTGACTAAGTGATAAGGAAAACGATTCGAGGAAAATTCGCCTGATACTAGCGCCATTAAACGACGGAAACATCCTACTAATATAATAAATACGAAAGTCTGTGTGTGCATGTTTGTTACCACGTATCTCCGTAACTTCTAAAACGGTTTTGATAAAATTTGGAATGTAGATAGTTTAGATTCTGGAATAACACATAGGCTTATCTTATTTTCGATAATCAACCTCTAAGGGGGTTAAACAGGGTGGTAAAGTTTCTATGGAAAATTTTATTCCTTGGTTTGATTCGCTCAAAACTCGGTACAAATAAACTTTGGAATAAATAATGAGAAACCATTTTTTTTTCATAGTTACCCTTTGGGGGTGTGCAATTGAGTTCTAAACTTTTATGGAAAATTTTAATCCTTGGTTCGATTCACTTAAAAGTTGGTGGATATAGTTTGAAGCTTGGAAACGATCATACACTACTTTTATTAACATACCACGCGGGCGATGCCGCGGTCAGAAACTAGTGAACAGAAATTACTAAGTAATTTAAAAAAAATTGCAAGCTCTACATCATTATATGAATAATAACCAGTATAGACAAATTTCATAAAAAAAATAACGAGCTGATACCGAAAGTCGAAAAATAGCACCTGTTCAACGAATATTGAAAGTGTTGGGCGGGTCTCAAATTTACAATGGCAAAGCTAACAGCTTTGCGATTGTAGCTTCAACATCATAATTCCGCCATACATACGAGGTGCATTCAATAAGTACCTAGCCTCATCGCCAGAGGGCGCTGTAGTTTCAAAAGAGTTTTACCACAGTGTAGCACATTCTTTTTTCAAATTTTCATTCCAATCCCTTCATTTGTTTTAATTTGACAACTTATGAACTTATGAACGGAAGCGAACGTGTCGATCGGTTTTACAAAAATGGAAAAAGAGCAATATCGTTCGGTGATTCGATTCCTATTTTTGGAAGGGAAAACGCGCATCGAAATCAAAGAGCGCTTGGATGCTGTGTACGGTGACTCTTCTCCATCGATGGCCACCGTCAAGAATTGGTTCAACGAGTTTGCACGTGGCCGTACGTCGGTTTTTGATGAACCACGTCCAGGTGCACCGAAAACAGCTGCTACGGAGGAAAACATTAAAAAAATCCATGATCTCGTATTGGCAGATCGCCGATTGAAGGTTCGGGAGCTAGCTGAGACTGTAGGCATTTCAGAAGGAACAGTGCATCATATTCTTCACGAGGAACTCGGCATGAGAAAGCTGTCGGCGCGATGGGTGCCGCGTTTACTCACACCGGAAAACAAGCGCAACCGTGAGACCACATCGGAGACGTGTTTGGCGCTGTTTAAGCGGAATCCAGCTGAGTTTTTGCGTCGTTTTGTGACCGTCGATGAACCTGGATCCACTGGTACACACCAGAGACCAAGGAGCAATCAAAACAATGGATCCAGACCGGGGAACGTGCTCCAAAGAAGGCGAAAACTGTAAAAACGGCCGGAAAAGTTATGGCCACCGTTTTCTGGGATTCACAAGGTGTGATCTACATCGATTAGCTCGAGAAGGGTAAAACAATTACAGGGCTTTACTATGCCGATTTATTGGGCCGATTCGACGCCGAATTAAAGAAAAAACGACCCCATCTGGCGAAGAAAAAAGTGCAGTTTCACCACAACGCACCGGTTCACACGTCTGCCGTTGCCATGGCCAAATTGGTCGAATTACGCTACGAATTGCTGCCCCATCCACCGTATTCTCCAGATTTGGCCCCTTGTGACTTCTTTCTGTTTCCTAATCTGAAAAAATCACTCGCCGGGAATAGATATGGATCAAATGAGGAGGTCATCGCCGCCACGGAGGCCTATTTTGCAGAGTTTGACAAAAACTATTTTTCGGACGGGTTAAAAAGGTTGGAGCATCGCTGGGCTAAGTGTATCGAACTAAACTAGGAGGTGAGGAACTAAACTAGGTGTAGGAGACTATGTTGAAAAATAAATTGCCACTTTTCCAATATTTTCGTGTACTTTTTGTAGGCTAAGTATTTATTGAATGACCCTCGTATATCTTCAATATTTGTGTCTGACAATCACCACAGAAAATTTTAGAGTGGGTTTCATAGCTCTTTTACGGCCATTGATTTATCTGAACAAGTCCAATAAAATAAATTTGGTACGTACGTAATGTAAAAGCATCTTGTCGTGACAAAATGTTCTTAAACAAGCCTTAACTTCCGAGGAATCAGGCGTTCATTATCAGACCAAATTACATCAAACTTGTTTTACCGCGTCTAAATGTAATCCGCTTCGGATGGTAAACATTTTTTTTTACAATTCAGATTACTTTTTTGTACGAAAGCCACCGTTCTTTGTGCCATTATAAAATCTAATGATATTTATCACACTACCTATACGTAAAGCGACAAAAACTGAGCAGTTTACAAGACCTCGTTACGATTGGACATGCAGTCATATAAGGATGATATCGAGGTCGTACGACTGAGCAGCTCAAAAGTAGGGACCGTTGAAAGCTCTAAAGATTATATTTAAAGACACAAACATACATTTGAAATGAACATAAAACTTTTTAAAGTTTTGATAAAGCTTAAAACTGCGAATGCTACAGCTGGGCTCAGTGTTGATAAACAAAACGACAAAATATGTAAACAAGTAAATTACATTAATCCTTGAGGTTTTTTTACATTACAACTCAGTTTATATATTAAACTGGGTCTGGTGGGATGGAACCAACTCAGTCGCATGAGAGGATTAAAGTTTTAACGACCAACAATCTCTTAATAATTAGTTCCTTAGTTACGCCAATTTCAAAATATTTAGTAAATAATGAACGTAATTTCAAACGAAAAAGGGAATGCCAGCTTGTTCGCAACTAAAACACGGTTCAAATGAAACCATGACAATTGACATCCAACTTAAATTTAATCATTTCTCAGCTATTGTTTTCGTATCTACGAAAAAGAAAACGAAGCCAAAAAGAAAACAGACAAGAATAGTGTTTTGATATTTTTTTGTGACACGTAGAGAGTTTTGCTGTACATACATGGAGAGTGGATACACAGCAAAACAAAGGGTGGTCATGCCAACATCAGCAGAAAACGGCCACTAAGCATTAATAAGTACAGGAAACGTCGATGACTACAGCAAATAAACACACATTTATTTTCTGAAGTCATCGAACAATAAATGAATGTAGCAAAATATATTTACGCTTTTTGCTTTCTTTATTTTAAGACGAACTCCTATCATGCCCTATATATATGCCGGTTTATTTTTGAACTCTTTGAAAATGTCCAAGGTCAGAAACACAATGTGAAAAGTTTTGCGTTAATGTAAATTGCAATAGAAGTTTCACTAACAGACAAGCTGGACGACAAAAAGATTTGATATTATAAGGGGAGTATCGAACGTTTTAATGTAATAAATTTGATAAGAAGTTATAAAGGTAGGTAGGTACACGAGTGTGGAATATGTTATACAAAATCATCCTACTACTATTATAAATGCGAAAGTTTGTGAAAATGGATGTTTGTTACTCTTTCACGCAAAAACTAGTAAACGCATCTTGATGACACTTTACAGTAATATAGCTTTATACATCAGAATAACACATAGACTACTTTTTATCCAGGTATTACGCGGGCGTAGCCGTGGGCTATTAACGTGGCTAGTAAAATATAATATAAGACATTAAATTTCAAAAAACCGAACTTTTATGTGATCTCTTCGGGATATTATCTGTACAACAACAAAATAATCATCAAAATCGGTTCACAATTGGCGAAGATTAAAAAACAAGACAAAAACATTAAAAAACAAAACTCATTGAGAACCTCCTCATTTAAGTCGTTTATAAATCAAAATAATGTAGTGCGGGTTGATAAGCGATTATTTGAAAATACATCTTAAAACTAGAACGAGGGAAAACCGCCTAAAATAATAGCCAAAGTCCTACATTATTTATTCTTGGAGCAAAGTTTTGGCGTATAGAAAGTATTTTATTTTAAAACTTTCTATCTGTGCTCGTTAAATGACAAAAAAACATAAATCTGTGTCTGTTTGCTATGAAAATAGCACACTATTTGGATAAACCGATTTAAATATTTGATTTCAATCAGTTAAACATTCTTATTTAATTATTTCCTTGTGTTAGCCAATCTATTAATTTAGAGATAACGTACTTATAATCAGTTCGTTTATATTGGTAATGGAACCACTCTTCACTTCAAAACAAATAAATGGCGATCAAGTTTATCTCAAGCTGTTTGAGATTGTTATTTTAAGCGACTAGGAGGTAACTATTTAGGTAGTAAGTAGATATATGTATACCTAGACACATAGTATCTAGTATCTAGATACATAGTATACCTACATTAGAGTGTGGAATAGAAACTACTATCTCTATATTCATCTGGTAACGGTGTATATGATTATGATACTGAAAACCACAGTTGCTACGCGCATAAGCGCAAGAATAACTAACAACTGTTATCTAGTCCAGCATCACATCGCAACAAGCAAACCTCAAGTAAGGCTTATTTTATCAAACGTTATTCACACAAATTGAAATAAACGAAATGTACAGAATTTAAAACAACTCTTTACTTAACTTTATCCTTAGATTCTTGGTAAGTCTGACTTCGTTTAAAAATATCTGTGTTTTTACTTACTGGATTTATGCAAAGGAGGAAACCTTATTAAATTAAAATATAAAGCAAAGATAAAATTTATTAACTTACCCTAAAACCCGCCTGCTAATGTATTTCAAGAATATGGTATTAATGGAAAATACAATTTGGAGAAATGTGCTAGCACTAAAGGACGATTTAATTTATATGGAACTTTCTAATGTTTGGTACATTAGAAAGTTAATGAATACACCTCTGTGATTTCTTTTAAATGAATAAATTATTATTAAATTATGATTAACAATATCTATACCATAATAAAAATGTAACAGGTCAAATTCTGTACATTGAAGTTATTTTGAAAAAAAAATTGGATAGCTCTCTATAATCGATACTGAAGCCAAAAATGATTTTTTTTTAATTTTTGTCTGTCTGTCTGTCTGAACCTTAATCACGCATGGCGCCGAAACTACTGAATGAATTCAAATGAAACTTGGCATGATTTGATTTCATACTACGGGGTAGGACTTAGGATACTTTTTATCCCGAAATTCAGCATGGTTCCCTTGTGAGAGGGGATGAAAGTCAAAATGTGTACTTAGTTGTAATTCATTAACGCGTAGTCCGATTTCATTAACTTTTTTTGTTAGAAAGGTAAGTCTTGAAGGTTACTTTCAAGATTGTCCCATAAAAATTTCAAGGTCATCGGGTTTGTAGTTCAGACATCACAGGCCTCAGTAATAAGTCCAAATACCTTGAAACCCGGAATGTACAGGAACCTTTGAACGTACGGCTCATCTTAAGCTGGTGTGTGCATTTTATTGTAACTACACGATAAATATATATGCATATGTCAAGTCAGACCACTCCAAAAGAATCAGATATTCCTAAACGATAATTCATTACACACAGCCTAGAATATAAATAAAGGAAAGCACGTCTCAGCTTAAGCTGGCGTAGGATTTATAGCGCACTTTGTAGTGTACGCTGAGTAGGTAGCTGGGACTGGGACTGGGACTATTGGTACTACTGGGACTACTGGGACTACTGGGACTACTGCGATTACTGGGACTACTGGGACTAACATTTTTTGTGGGCGACTTTTATTGTTTTTTCTTAGAAAGAGTAGGCAAAATAACGTGGGCACGTGAGTATTTGATGCTATTAGAGTACCTGCAGGATAGAAACCGTAAACTAGAGACTGTAAGCGTAGGTAACTATCGCGAATATCACAATTTAATTATTATCAACTGACTTCAAAAAAAGAGTTTCTGAATTTGTCTGTATGTTTTTTGTGTGTAGGTTACAGGTGTGTAGGTATGTTACGTGATATCTTCGCCAATGTTAACCGATTTTATTCCGATATTCTTTTTTTTAATCTCGAGCCTTTGAGAAATAGCGAAAAACCTGGGAGTTTTCAAATCCACCGCAGACTACAGCGTTGCTTTATATGAGACAAACTGAGGTCAGATGCGAATAATTAGTCTGCAGGGATCGCAATCGCGAACGAAGTCGCGGGTACAGCTAGTATTATTATAATTTTACTTGTGCAGAATATGACCGTCCCAACTATATGCCACGGTTGACCTGCTTTGATCACACCTATCGATTAAAACCTATGAACGACGACCGATTGACGATTGACGACCTCTGTGGCGCAGTGGGCGTAGGCCCGCCTGAGATTTCCACAAATGTTTGTATGATCTGCAAATATTTGTTCTTGGTCTGTGTGTTTTCTATGTAACCATGTATGTTTTTACTTAAAAATATATATAATTAGCATATCAGTCATGCAGTCCCCATAACACAAGCTCTGCTTACTTTGGGGCTAGATGATGCCGTGTGAAATGTCCAGAGTTATTTATTCATTTATTATTTATGAATAGCTTGATAAACGTACTGTAAACAAATTAAGACTTACGTTTTAATTAAACGCGTTTTAAAATCCTACTAATGTTATAAACGTGAAAGTTTGTGAGGATGGATGTTTATTACTCTTTCACGCAAAAACGAATGGACAGATTTTGATGAAACTTTACAGTAATATAGCTTATACATCAGAGTAACACATAGGCTACTTTATATCCGGGTACCACGTGGGCGAAGCCAGCTACTCACCCGCCACACCGTCTTCTGTATTTATTCGGTACCACGCGGGCGAAGCCGTGGGCAGAGGCTAGTATTCAAATATATACGACATTTGGGTTCTACGTATATACAACCTCAACCTCACAACCCAAAGAACATTACTAGTAAAAAAATGCTCTGGACAATAGTATGGTACCTAAATTACGCTGTAGAGCATCCTAAAGTACTCGACACGGCTGGCTCCAAGATGAAGGAGAGTTACTCTTAACCTGCCCCACGTCCCCTGCAACACACTAGAGCTACGCTACAGTTTCACTAAACGACACACACTCTCATTTACATTTTTAATGAGCGATTTCCTCTAAATTTCGTCGAAACTCTCCAAATTATTTAGCAGATAGAGCAAAGTCGCTCAAGTTGACACAAATTATATGTGACCCAGAAATCCCGCCAAGGGCATTCGTCAAAATATGAAGAGGTCGCTGAGCGTGCCCTTACGAGAGCTGATGTCAGACTCTGCTTTCCAGTAATATTCTCCGAGCTATATTTACGTTTCACTTGGGAGACTTGCCAGCTGGTCAGATTCGTCAGTATTTGATTCCAAACCGCCATATTGTTTATCTAGCCTTAGGTACCTACAATCTTGTTTACTCTATTGTTTGATTTATATGGAATTCTTCTTTATTCTTGCTATTGTATTTTTTGTGTTATTATAGAAGCGCGATGAATATGCTTGAAATACTAAAAATTTATTCACTAGAAGATTAATATTGATGGTTTCCTAATGAACTACGCTACATTTGAAATGCGATTAAGAACTCCAATTGTTGATTTATGTTTATGTGACATACCATTTAGATAATGTGTCATTATTTGCTTACTCTGGGGCTAGATGATGCTATGTGAAAAATGTCCAGCATTATTTATTTATCCTATCCTACTAATATTATAAATGCGGAAGTTTGTGAGGATGGATGTTTGTTACTCTTGCACGCAAAAACTACTGAACGGATTTTGATAAAACTTTACAGTAATATAGCTTATACATCAGCATAACACATGCTACTTTTTATCCGGGTACCATGCGGGCGAAGCCGTGAGCAGAAGCTAGTTTATTATATTTAGAGTCTTTAGGGTTCCATAGTTATTCAAATACACGTTTATTTACCGTCTATCAACTTAGTATTCATAAAAAACTGAATCAGCTTAAACACAAATAAGTTTTCCAGTAAAGGTGATAATCTTATAGTCAGCCAACGATAAGATACTGGTACCAGTCTAAATAATTACCACAACTTTCATTTACAGATATACATTTTGTGAACGAGAATATCGATTGCAATTTCCCCGAAGGTATAAATTCATTTAGAGTTCCGAAGTTAACTTCATTTGTGCCAATAACAAATCCAAAATCAGTCAAATTAAGATGACTTAATTCAAAATACCGGACGGAGCGTCCCGGCTCCATTAACGTTATCAAATAAATATGAAACTGTATAATTTTATTTTATTTTTTACAATGTAATGCTATTTAATTATGAAATGCAAATATATGATTCGAGTATGTTCAATTCACATGCATGGCAAGCTTGTTTCGTCGTGGTGTACGTTGCATTTTAACAAAGTTATGATACGTTGAAGTTCCGATAAGAAATTAATTTTAGTCGATGACTTTATCCTGTTTCACGCAGCACCGTGCATCATAGTCCTTGTTAGACAGAAAATTTACTCTATTTTAATATTTAGAGCAAACAATTACTATTAAAGTTATGATATTTTAAGAGCTTACCAGAACGTTCGCAAAAATCCGAATGTTAAGCTATTCGCACACTGTTGCCAAGCACTTTAACCACATATAACCGTTGTTTTCATGCACTGATAGCACTGTTGGTAACAAAACAGGATGCGTGGACGTATGCGCATGCGACGTCGGACACTGTAGGCTGGCTGGCGGACTCGACCGGCGCAAACGGAATATGATTGTGATTCACCAGTAAGTGGCGGGCGGCCGAACGTTCTCTAGAACATCTAGTCATACTATCTCATCGCCTCGCCCGAGACTGACTCATTCATTACCGATGACGTCGGACATATAAACGAGCTGCGTAGTGTGTAACAATACGCTATACAAAACATTGCAAAGTTATTTAGTCGCCACATTGATACCGCGGAACCTAAATTTATGCTGCCGCCGCTCTTGAATATTTAATTCACCTTTACAGCGGTACCCTCTGAGAATTTTCTGCCATATTTGGAAAAAATGTTATGAGACGGACTTTGCTAAGCCGATAAAGAAGGACATGTAACATATGTCCTAAATTTAACGTCTTATCTTGTTTTCCTAATGATGAATAAATACAGAGGGTTTTAGTATCTGATCCCTCTTGGGGTTACAATTGACAGGTTATACATTTACTTATGTCTATTTTCTTGCTTAGTATAGTTATACATTTTAGTTTTTATTTTATTTACATTGTTTTACAGCCTTATTCTAATACATGTTATTTATGTGTACAATTATCTATAGATTTCTTATTCTAATTTACATTTATGCATGATATATATATTCAACAATATACGTTCACCATAATTTATCTATTGATTTCTTTTTAGTACCTTACCTACAATATTTAATAAGTATTTTGTTTCGTTAGATCGCGTTCGCGGTCTTTTTAAGGCGTATACCGGACATTAATGTAATATGCATCGCAGTTTACGCTATATCGGGTTCTCAGATGCACGATGGGTCCTCTTTACACTTGAATCAGTTCAAGTATTCTGAGAACCCACCGTGCCCTGTCATCACCTTAGTCGTTATGCTGGTCGGTTCAAATTTCCTAACGGTTTTGCGTGCTTGTATAGCGTCCGGAAAGAACAGTTCTTGCAGCTGTTTCTCCTGCCTTGCACCTATATTTACGATTCCTGCCCGGTTCCATTTGTCAAACGACTCCAAGCGGATCTGTCACTTCACAAATTAAACCGGGCAGGAATCGTAAACATCCCTAAAAACAACATTTAATCTAACAATCGTGCGGGAGAGTTTTTTTGAGTTGTTTTTTGCGGATTACTCCGCGCCGGGGTACAGGAGAATTACGCAATAAATACCAGCGTAAAGAGCTCCAGAAGACCTTCCCTGGACTAAATAAAAAGTGTGGGTCGTCATTGAAAATAAGGATATTTTTCACTTTTAATTTTCGAGTTTTAACAAAAAAAAAGTTTTTATTTGCCGAAAATGCACTTAGCGCAACACAAATTTCTCGAAGTTCCGCTTCTTTAGACTTATCACACGTCACTAGAACACATTTTTTTTTTCGTCTTTTTCCCAAGCTGAGAGGCTTGAAGGTTGTTCAATCTCTCTGTGAACTGTTTGACAACTATATGCAAATGAAATTCATTGAACTTGTCAAACATTTGTCACCGAATGACTACAGATTACAAAATAGGGGAACAGATTTTTTTTTTCAGATCCAGTAAACATCTATCAAGGAGAAAAAGGCAGACCTTCACTCCTCGTGTCTAAGATACAAAAATAATTAAATATTAAATAATTCTTAATTATTTTATAACTTGAGAATCAGTCAACTTGGTTCAATAAATATATCACCATTCACTCATCCAAATCTCTAACACACGTGTTAGAGATTTGAGAGATTTATTAAGATGACCTAAAAACCGGAAGTTTTTGAAAGATAAACTACCGGACGGACTTGGGTTAGCGCCAACGTCATCGATTTCCCCCAACGTGTTACAAATTCAACAAGATAGGGGCGAAGAGACAAAGAATATACGAACGTGTCGTGCTTATAAATAAAGTCAACACAAGAAACAAGACAAGACAGTGGGATACACTGTCCTAAGCACCACCGCTAAATTTTATTATGCGCTCAACCGTGCCTGAACGTTGTTAAGGTAATTTGCTCTAGGCAGATTGCATGCCTATAAACTAATACGTTTAATCTAGAAACGATTTAAATTTAATCAACTTAAACCAGATCTGTAAAAGTAAGCTTCTTTACGATAATTACGTTTACGATAAGCCACCTGCTATAACCCACCTGCATCAGCGACGACAGGGCCGAGCGGGTCAAACCGTACACGATGCTCGACAGCTGCGCGTGCGGCGCAAACTAAATCAGAAAAGAACCGATGTCTTCGCAAAGCTAGCTCATCACGCCCCACGGGAGTGGCTGGTGGCTCTTTCGGCCCCTCTGTTTCCTTTCCCTTTGTAGCTTCCTCAAACACTTCATCATCCTCCTCAGACTCGGAAGGCTGTTTGGGCGTCACACGTTGCTCTACTACACTATTGCTGCTGCTTGTGGTCGACTTTAAAATTCCAGTAGATTTACGTCGAGTAACCGGACGCACTGCGAAGGTAGTCTTGGCTAATTCTTGCTCGAGTCGAGCTAGTTCTTCAAGAGTCACAGAGTCACGGCGGCAATCCACTGAAAATCGTTTGAAATCCAACCGACGACTCTTATAATCTATCGAATACCTCTTCTTCGTTATTTCTCTTTTAGCGAACATATCATCCTCTTCTTCATTGTCACTTGGAGAGTTATGGACAGACAGAGTTTTTTGTTCACTATTTGCCGGGGATTCTGAGTTTTCTTCAATTATTTGTGTATCAGAATTTTCGTCTGTTATATGTTGCTCAGAATTTTCCTCAAACATTTGTTGCTCAGAAAGTTCGTGAACTACTCGTTTATCGACTTTATCAGTATCGTTCTTCAGTTCTGATATCGGTTCTTCGCGAGTGTCTGTTTTATTGGACTCCGCGAATTTCTGTTTGGAAGGAACTGCATCAGAATCTAACATTGAATCCATTTTTTCAGGCTTCGATTTGCTTTTTACAAGTTTTTTGTTCGGTCGTGCACAACAACTTTTGAACATAATTATTAGAAATTGTTAAAATTGTCTTTCTACGAAAATTCATGCCAAATACGACAGAATTCTGGACTGTTCAACTACGTACAGCAATCGTTACAAATTTTATTTTATTTACATTTTCTCTCAAGAGTGTCATAAATATTTCGTAAGAGGGGTGCAAATGCGAGCTCGAAGAGCTGAGTTCGGTGGCGGCCAGCTCGACACGCGGCGGCGAGCAACTGTCGGTCGACACTGACGCAGGGTTGATGCGCCGCCTGCCCGGCGCATCTAGCCTCCCGCCCGCCCAGCGGAGCTCTTCTGTTGAGATTTGGAAGCCGAAAACTAACATTCGTTTTCCTTATTTTGTATAGAGTTTAAAGAAATAAATAAGAATCAGGCCAAGGGTCGCAAGTATTATTAAATAAATAAATAAATAACGCTGGACATTTTTACACAGCATCATCTAGCCCCAAAATAAGCAGATCTTTTGTTATGAGAATACTTATATATATATTTTTTGTAAATACTATATTGTGTACTCAGAAAACGCCTATTCCCATTGTATTGCTACTTCAAACATAAAACTAATGCTATCCTATTAACTCAGATTTCTGCTTTGCAATACAACTGCTTATTATTATTATTATTTTTTTAAAGCGCATATTTTATGGATGGCTATTTCCAGCAGTAGACTAGTGCGGAGATGTTATTTTTAATATAACACGCATATGAATGCGTGTTTGCATGACGTTTAGACATTTTGCGTGCCTACGTGCAGTCGCATATAGATGTCATTCGATACTAAACATACGCCTTAAGTATGAGATTTTAGTAGTGCTAAATCAGGCTGTGAATGAAATGGAGCTTGATCCTAATCAAATATATTTTCTAAAATATTTAAACTAAGATACAATGTAGAATGAGCAATGAGTCACATCTGTGACAAATTACCGACTGCGTTTTACGACCTAAGTAAGCCTGCTGTTTAAGTTGGAACATCACAGATAAATTGTTAATTGCCCCATTACTTTGAGACAAATTTAGCGACAAACATATTTATGTATAGATAGACTATACTTTATAGAAATACTTTATTGCACACCAAATACCAGCCTGTCTCAGTGGACTTACACAATCTGATGGTTTTGATCTTTAATGTTGTTTTTTATTTTATTTACCTAAGTACCTTCTATAAGATCTGTATTGGCTGTTTGTAAAAATAATGTTTATACATTGTTATTGTCTGAATCTTTTTACCCTACCCATTGACAAAGGCCTCCTCCAACCCTTTCTTAGTTGTCTCAGCGTCATGTTCCGTTTTTAACTGATGATAAATATAATGTGAACACCTAAGTTGTAGTGCTACGTCTACAGGTGTAGGTAGGTACTGAAACAACACCTGAGAGTAACAGCAAATTTACTAAGCGGTTCTTCAATACCCCGGTCACTGACTCTAAGAGTGCTTTCAATCGTAGTGATCATAGAATATGTACTTATTTTAACTAAATAATGTATCAAAGTTTCATAGTCTATATTTTCGACGGCTCGCGCTGTCTACTCTAATTGTATAACCATACAAACCAACCAACCAGGGTAAAAAAATAGTGATACGAAAATCTGGGGTCTTTAGGAACCTGGACATAATTGTAGTCAATACAAACGGCAGTAAACTTGCACGCGAATTGGGCAATTAGGTGGGCGGGATAATATGAGCTCTGTTTGGTTTCCGAAAAGAAACAAATGAACCAAATTAATAATAATAATCCCGCAGGGCGGGCTTGTGGCGATTTTTCGGTGCGTGTCAACACCGCGAAGCCCCATTACTCCCTGGGGTCGACAGAGACCCTCGAACCGCGGCTTAACCGGCCGGTCGGTGGTGGAGGCGCGAGAGCGGAATCTATGCTGATTAAGGCATAGAGCACGGGAGTAGCATTTAGTGGAACTATAGCACACCTCTCGACACCCTTTAGCTGTTCACACCCAACATCGCCTATGGTGTGGACTGCAAGTCATCACCTGCCTACGATTTGACCAGAATTTTAGTCAGAAAAATTAGTAGGTGCCGTTTCATCCTACATAGCCCAGCAACCATCCTTTAAGCATATACTCCTGCAATAGCCCAGTTTATAACCCATATTTCCAAGTGTATTAAAATTAGAGTCTATTAATCAAAGGATAGAGGCAGACAACTTTTAGCATGCTGCAAAGTTAGCGAGTGATTATGTAACAGAGGAAAATTAACTTTTTTTTAAAGGAAGAAATAAAACATTTTATTTGTTTGTTTATAACGCTTTGATGACATGGGCTCTGTCTTGGGTAATTTCGTCACAAAACTGTAGTAGTTTTGTGACAAAATTACGCACTATTTTAATCCATTATTTCAATACATATTTTGTGTTTTCAAATTAGCTTGTACCTGGGATGTGCCTCTGATTACCCCCTACTTGGTATCCTCAAAGATCTATGCATTGGGTATGTATCTGAGGATTTCCATCATGGGGAACATGGGCAACCCTTTAACTAGTTTTTTCCAGGCCAAGTATTAGGTCAAACTAGCCAAAGTATCTTTAAATATTAGGTTAAATGTTTAAAGAAAGAGATAACAATAGTACAACTGTTGTATTATTACTATCTCTTTCTTGTATTCGCTACACACTGGTCTAGTTAAATATTTGCAGCTAACACTTTAATCCACAATAGTCTCTGCCATGTTTTTTCTAATCAAATTTCAATCTTAAAGAGTGCACGAAACGACAATCAAAATAGGTACACTAAAAATTTATAAATTAGCATACATTATCTAAGTGTATAAATCGGAAAATAACCAGATGGAAAGTGGCATTAAAGTCTTCCAAAAAGCATTGGTTAAACAATCTAGACACATTTGACAGAACGTTAGAGGATTTTAGGGGAGATCTTTACCCAGCAGAGGGATAGTGTAATTTGATAAAAAATGGGTTATTTTAGGTTACAAACTAACTAAACCTATATAATCAGCAAATACAGTAGAGCGTCGATTATCCGAACTAATTGGGGGACTTGGGTGTTCGGAAAACCGATATTTTCGGATAATCGAACTACCTATATGTATATTGATTCAGCCATACATATTTACGTACAGGTTAATGAAAACCATATTTACATTTATATCTTTAATGACAAATATGAATTAAACAAAAAAAAGTGCAGACAATCTTGTAGTAAAACATGTATGTAGGTACATATACGCTTAAAAAAATCTTCAATCTTCGTCTGCCGAAGACTTACCCGCTTACTAGCGGCTAGGTCACGTACTTTTTTAAGGACAGATATTTGATCTTGGTCGCTTTCAGCCTGTGTTTCAAACCAACGCAAAGCAATATCTAAGCAAGTAAACGCTTCAGAAGCACCAATTATGTTTGTAGTTGATGAGGTGCTAGCGGTGGCGTCAGCCTTATTAGTGATGAGGTCTAAAATTTCGCTATCCTGCATAATTTGGTACCCGGGATCTTCATCGTCGATATCCATCCATTGTTGAACCTCTTCTTCATCACATTCATGGCAATCGAGCTTTTTTAGCATTTCTATCATTTCAGAAATATCTTCCAGTTTCTCATTTACACATCCACTTTGAGGATTTTCCCCTATACACAAAACTTTATTCCACGCTTTTTTCAAGTTTTGCTCTTTTACACTGTCCCATGCTGCTCTGATCATGTAGGACGCGTCTTTTAAATCAATCTTTTTATGATTTCTTATCAGGCTTTCTTTTCCCTCCTCTTCTTTTTCCAAAAGTAACTTACGTAAAAATTCTTTTCTTTTCTTCTTTCAAACAGTATTATATACTGTTTGAAAGTCTCAATAACGCCTTGATCCATGGGCTGTAATAATGAAGTCACGTTAGGTGGAAGAAACATGACTTTTATAAACTCGTCTTTTTCATTTAAGATGTCACATGATGGATGAGTCGGGGCGTTATCAAGAAGCAATAATGTTTTCTCTCTTTTACCATTTTTTAATTGATGAGCTTTTACAGAGGGTATAAAAGTTTTTGTAAACCATTCCATGAAAATTGTACTATTCATCCAAGCACTCTTTTGCGAAGTGTAAACGATAGGCATCGCAGACATAGTAACGTGTTTGAAACAACGTGGTTTCTTGCTTTTACCAATTACAAGCATGGGCAATCGGTGGCTGCCAGTAGCATTAGCACATGCTAAGGCAGTGATACGATCCTTGCTTATTTTAGAACCAGGTGCTGCTAATTCACAATGTGAAGCAAGAGTTTTTCGTGGCAAAGCTTTCCAATTGAGCCCAGTTTCGTCTGCATTGTAAACGTTTTCAAGAGCATAATTTTCTTTCTTCAATATATCCCTTAATTTGATTTTGAATGCATCAGCTGCTGATGAATCAGCAGATAGTTTTTCTCCTTGTATTTGAAACTTACGAATGCTATGTCTTGACTTAAATCGTTTTAACCAGCCTGTGCTTGCTTGAAAATTTGACGGCCCTCGCAAGTTTTTCGTTAAATTGAACTGCTTTTTCACACAGAATTGGACCAGAAATAGGTTCTCCCTGGGATCTTTTTTGAGTAAACCATTTATATACAGCTTCATCTAAATTCGTGTTTGAGGCAAGTTTCATCGTTTTACGACCCGTGGATCCGTCAGAAGAATCAAGCTGGGATAAAAAGTTACTTATGCTCATTTTTTGGTTTTTTATATCCGTAATGGTAGACTTACCAACTTGGTATTCATTAGATAACTTGGTTGCAGATTCAACTTCCTCTAACCGTTTATTAATCTCGTATTTATCTTTCATAGAAAGGACAACACGTTTACGTTTAGGCATTTTAAATCGAGAGTTTACTCTCACGCGGCAAAATTTAGTTTACCGACTAGCGGTTACTTGGAAGTGACATACGAGTACAATTAACAAGTCAACTAGTCGTGACAAGTGACTGTCGCAAGCACTGTGGCGCGGGAGGCGAGAGAGAGGCACGCGCGGGTCGGGCGGCCGTAGTAGTTCGGATAAGCGGTTGTTCGGTTGAGCGACGTTCAGATAATCGACGCTCCACTGTAACATATTTTTTTACTAGATACTAGATAGTAATGAAACTGTTCTTATAATGTCCTAGCTGTGCCACAGCTGCCCTCAGCCTCCAACCAACCCACCACATCGCATCACCAATCCGTGCTATTACTTCTTTTGTTTGGCTTCTAAGGGTTGTAGTGTGATGTTAAATAGCCTTCCTCATAGAGTGTGCTATCAAATGAAAAATTTTTTTTTCTAATCCGACTGGTAGTTCCAGAGATTAGCGCGTTCAAACTCATCAATTTTATTATCAGTATTCCTCAACTTATATTTATGTTGCACTAGCTACTTATGTGAAAGGTATAGAATGTTTTCTGCCAGAAAATGTAAATGGATACCGGTACGACTAACGCTACAGTAATGTGCATAAAATTAGCCGCAGCTTTACCATTATTTATCCTACGTTGATAGACGTGGATGCAGGTAGAGGTACCCGACTAAATGAATGATCGTGCGTGGGAGTACCCACAATCGATGATTGGGCGGATACTAATGAAGAATCTAATCTTAATTCACCAGAAACAATTTCATATTATGAAAGAAGCGTCGTCGATTTACGAACTACGGCCAAGTCAACTAACAAAACAATAAGAGTTTGACTATGTTAAAATCTTACCAGAGAATTCAGCTGTTATTTCCCGGTGAACAAATTAACTGGCTTTGAAAATAAACTGCGTGTAGTCACTATTTTCACTTGTAGATACAAAAATGAGAAAAATCAGTCTTTTTGAGGTTATTTTTATTAACTACTGTTGGCCAATGCACAGACTAAAAATTTTTTGGTCCTGGCCAGTGCGTCAACTCAGGCTGGAAGAAAACTGTGAGGCAAGGGACGGTTTTAAAGTTTAGCTGAAGATTTTGGCCAAAAATGATACCGTTGACTGCAGCTTACAGCAAGCCTAGATAAGCATTACAGCAACAAGCCGAGACAAATAGCAATTTTGGATGCGAATAATGATGTTTTTCGGAAGCGAACAGAAATATACATATGGTATCTAGGTACTGGCACAGATAATAGAGTACTGGTGAGCGCAGCGAGCCATGTAAGGTACCGTAAAACCTTACATCTTTGGCCACATGTTACAGAAAATTTAAATTACTTCTAAATAAATGTATAGTAAGTGGTGTGTTTAATGGTTTGCAAGCAAAATATACATTTATTAATAACTGTCAAGCATAGAAAACTCTTTAAATAAAATGTTTTTCTATGCCTTAAAAGTGATTTGAAGAGCCGGCCATGTTTACCTCCACTTTCTTACAACATTTTCCAATGCTTATATCTACTGAAATATAACTCTTATGTATTAACTATTAAGAGCTATGGTAGAAATCTGACTAAAGAACAGCGTAGTAGTTAATGATACCCTAGTCATTTTTTTCTACCATTTCAACGGCAAGTTCGAGCATTTGTTCTGAATAATTTCTATATTGACTGGCCCCAAGATGCCTATGTATCCTTTATTTTTTCTTCGGTTTTGCCTTAGATACATCCTAAATAATTAACAATACAGAGTATTATACTACTGCATAGCAGTACTACAGAACATTTAATAACGGTTTTCTCTAAATATTCAACTGGCTTCCGCCCGCGGCTCCGCTCGCGTGGTACTTGTATGTAAAAAGTAGCCTATATGTTATTCCTAGTCTAGAACTACATCATGCAAACCAATCACTATTTTTGGCGAGAAGGGTACCCATACCCTAATAAACACCCAAAGAAAATTTCGCATTTATAATAGGTTGGTACCTACTACTACTGGTCAAAATTTTTTGGCAGCCCTAATGCATATTTGAAGGCGGCCAATGTTTACGACTCGAGGTACCGGCAACTGTAGGTATCAATGGCCGCTCACATTTCTCACATACAAAGACTTGTGGTAAGCTACAGAACATATCAAAACATTCCATGACATTATTTCATAACATAGTTAGAAACTACTTAGCTAGGCAACTTCAAATCTACACACGAAAAAAAAATCCAAAAAACCAAAATTTGGTCCGCACTTTACACACTGACTTTGACAAGTTCTGATAGAAAACTGAATGTAGTTTGCGAGCAAACTAGCAGTCAGTTTTACTAGAAAAATAGTCAAATTTCAAATGTCAAATTTTTCATGTCTGTTAAACATGCAATCGAATCGGTGAGAAATATTTTGATATTTTCACAAATACGTCAATCTGACGTCAAGGGCGACAGTACTACACTTTAAGTAGTACCCATAAATAGTCTGAGTACCTACCACAGAGTACTTTTTAATGTATGGAATGTACCTACTATTATGACGCGAACTTGATTAACCAACTAACCAATAATTGATTGTCAGTTTGCCAAAACCTCCAAACTGATTGTAATGCGGTTTTTTAGAATAATTTTGTATGACTTCACGAGTAGATGAATAAGTAGGGACAATTATTGTCAACCAGTTTGACCGACACATCGTCAGATTGACCGAGCCTTTCGTTAATGGTAGTTGTACCCTCATTGATTGGGGATACTGTATTGTATGACCAAGGAAAACACTACCTACCTTAATTACAATACAAAGCACGATCATGGGAAGCACATCCAATATTCCGCGTACCTTGTAATTAAATGGGTTCAAATTATCTGGGTGTGCTTTCCACTGTCGTACAATACGCGCCGTATGTACAAGCTTGGCACATGATGAAAATGCACGACGAGTTCATCAATACCCAAGCCCTCTATAATAGATGTCGATGTTACCCGTCTCAATGCGTTAGCATTATTTTAGTCTAGAGCCTATTCTGAGATTTGCAACATGCTAAAACCGTGACCGTAACGCATTTTACACTGTTCTAAAATCTAAGAGTTGCCATACCCAATAAACTCTGTGAAAACAACAATGAACTACTTTACATACATTTAACGTACCTAATAAATTTTGGCTGCACAGCACATGCCTCTTGATAGTACATACTGGCTTATCATTTTGTCGTCGTCTCTTCGTTTTCCACGGTTGATTAATATCTGTGGCGATAGTTCGAAATACTGGCTATATGTACATTCCGTGGTCGTACAATACAGAGAATAATTATTGATTAAAAGCACGCACCCAACAGTGTTTCTGTTTTATGGCTGTTTTACACATTGGCTAAGTGGCTAGCAGACAGACAGACAGCCACCATTATTATTTGCAGAATTACTATTTAGGTATCTCCAAAACCTCGCAAACTGATTGTTAGGTATGCGATTTTTTACAATAATTTGTATGACTTCAAGATGTGCAGATTTTTATAATCGTTTTGTATCGCTTCAAATAAGGTACTCTGAGGTTTTAACTAGTAGGATAGTAGGGATAGGATTCAAATAATTATGTACCTACTAAGGTATATTTGAATGAAGCTCTAACTAGAATCCAGAGGCCTTGACATAAGAATCGATGTAGTGAGAAAGATTTTTAATAGAAAAGGTTTTTCAATAGGTATGAGTCTGCCTATCTAGCTTTGAACTGGGTAGATATCTTATCTAATGTTGAAAAAAAACACACATTACCTTTGTGGTTTGCAATGTCTAAAATATATTATGCTGGACTTAAAAGGCACCAAGTCATTGCAGGAATAGGCCTGTGTTTATCCTTATTAAAAACTACGGAATTAACTACATACTCTTAGCCTACCATCTTGGAAATTAAAACATTTGATGAATTACCTACCTAACAAGTACTTCACTCTTCTCGTAGTAGGTAGGTACATAGTAACTACATAATTACAACTTACAACAAAACACCCATAAAACCAAATTATTGTAAAATAGACATTGTAGATTTTGATTTGATGTAGTTTCATATCAATACACTATGTAAATATGTAAATTAATTTGTGCCCTCGCTTATTTTCATATGAAAAAATATTATAAATTACCCTAGTATAATAAGTTAACATACAATCAAACTTCATAATATATACTAAAAAATATATACATAGTGAGAAATAAATAATAGGTCGGACCTATTGTATATTACGGCCGTTCGTTACTTACTACTACATAGATTTAATTTTAAAATATGGCTTTGGAAATGGAATAGAATAAGAATCAATGAACAAATTATTAGGAAACATTAGCTTGCGTCGCTGTGTCGGTTTAAAGGCTGTGGGTGCCGGTGAAATTACAGACACATGAGACTTATCATTCGTTATGTCTAAGTGTCGGCAACGAGCGAGCGATACCTCTGGCATCTGTGCCTCTGGTGTTGCAAGCATCCATAGGTTACCGTAACCGCTTACCATTACCAAGTACCAACAGATGGGCCATATGCTTGTTTGCCACTTAAACATTAATACAAGATGTTTTCGTAAGTATTTCTTGGTGAAAACAGTCTCTAGCCTAGCAAACTCATCAACATTTTAATTTTAATATTACTTAAACTTAATGAATATATTTACTATGTAGACGCCTACATAATAAATATTTTCAGTAAGTTACTTAACATTTTTCTAGAAATACGTTTTCAATCACAACCAACAACCTACAGTATGAAATTGAACTAAATGCATAGGTTAGAAGATTAATACAAACTGCAGTCCTAGCGACAGTAACATAGTTTTTTTAGTTACAGTTATGGTGTTATAAAATGTAGTCATTGCTATAAACCACAAAAATATTTAATATAAATATTTAATTCATCAAACAAAATGTAAGTCTCAAAATGAAATTTCAAAAGTATTTTTCAAACTTTCGCGATTAGATAACATAATTATTATAAGTTTAACGGGTCTTTATCGCGTTTACCTTTTTTATTATTTTCCCGACGTTTCAACTGTATTGCAACAGCCGTAATAAATAATAAAAAAGGTAAACGCGATAAAGACCCGTTAAACTTATAATTATTATGAAATTTCAAAAGTTATTTCATCAAAACCAAAGTGCGTAGATCTTTGAGGATATCAAGTAGCAAGTAGGGGGTAGTCAGCGGCACGTCCAAACATTACATTTAGAACATGCCCGAGTTTTTAAATAGTTAGCATTCCACATGACAGGTTGCAAGCCAATCCCGTTATTTGTTAATGTTTATCCACAGATGTCATAATACTATACTAGTACTATCACGTAAGTTTCGATTTGTCAGGTGTATCTCGCTTTTCTCTACCTCTTTTTTAAATAAAATAACACATTTTTTTAAAGTAGAGTCATAGGTCGAGTTAACTGTAACGACATAATTCGTTGATTCTTACTAACATTACAAAAATATTACAAGTTACGCTGGAATGTACACATTTGTGCACAAAACAAACATTTATCTACACTAATTTATAAAACTGCTCTATGACTTCTAAGTACAGGTTCAACGAATACAAAAAATCCGTTCTATGGGCACACGCCATTTATACACTGATATTTTTAAAGCCGGCGCCCACTTAATCTATATCTGTAACCTTACTCAAAAATTATAGTTAATCAAAAATATTTTTTTTTGTAATTTATAATAACACGAATCATAGTCGATATTTTGAGCACCGATAGTAGTGGCTATTCGCTTGGCGGCTCAGCTGTTAGGTCGCAGGGTCACTGTCCGCCCGCTCCGCCGCGCCGTCAGTCTACAAGGTCGTTGCGCTCTGCGGCCCTACCATGTGTTCAGCTCACTTTTGATAAATATTTTCGATATTTAGTTCCGTATAAAATACTAATTCAATTTGAAAACTAAAAAATGTGGGCGCCGGCTTTAAACTGACCAAAAAATATCGGTGTATAGGCATCCATACTCGCTTAGCTAACTAAATAATGGCCACTAAACTAGGTTACAGCATCAGATCGAACCTTGGCGAAAATGGACCAGCTCATAGCTGATTAGAGATGAATGTGCGATTTAGAGCACCCTGAAGAAGTATTTTAATGTTTTTCATAAAAAAATAACAAACATAGAAACAAAAAAATAACAAAAATATAGATTTGTAAACATTTTTACACATTTTAGCTTAATAATACAACAACAGTTAAACAATTTGATTTGATTTTATAGTATTCTGCAGTTTTCACATAATTAATCGTAGTTCTTGGAACTTGATCAAAACATATCTATGATTCTTTGGTCTTGTGACATTTCAAAACTAGCGGAATGCACTTTCTACCACCAAAACATTAATTTTAAAAACTAAAATAAGTTCTAAAGTAGAATCGGAAAATTTTGACTAGTCTAAGGAACGAATTTGAAAAATGTTATCTTTTTTGAGAAAAAAAATATATCGTCATGTTTACGTACGTAAGTAGTTAATTACTTTAAAATAACGGAAATAATAGTAATTACCATTGAAACCATGATACCTACACTACAGGTATAATTTTTATACCACTTTATGGGAAAATGAGGCAACAATGCTAACCGAGTCTATTTCATAGAATTCAGCGTTATCTGCAGGGAGATGAACATTTTTTAAAAATATTCTCTCATGTTTTTTGTACATTTCCAAGGTTATTTTTACTTGTCGAGGTTATTTTTGAATTTCAGTTTCCGTTCGGTTTCATGATAGCTCTCCAATGGGCGCATTTTGTAGCCACAAATCGTGAATGAAGTTGTATAGATCATCGCTCACTGCAACCTGAAATAAAATATTTAAAATGTTATGAAATACAGAAGACGGTGTGGCGGGGTATGTGTTATTCTGATGTATAAGCTACATTACTGTAAAGTTTGAACAAAATCCGTTCAGTAGTTTTTGCGTGAAAGAGTAGCAAACATCCATCCTCACAAACTTTCGCGTTTATAATATTATTAGTAGGATAGGATATATTGAAACATGCTTTTATACAAATTCACTATCTATAAATCGAATTGTACTCACCTAAATGTAAAAATTTGCAAAATATTGAATATATTGAAGCTAACAGTATGTAAAAGACCAGTCATTCATTCATTAAAAGGAGGGTAAATACCGCGATAAAACTGTTTTTTGTACCTAATTATTATTTTTATAGACTGGGATCTTTCATTCGTTTTCATATTACCTTATAAGGCGTAGGGTTCAAATTCCTCTTGATATCTTGTCTGAGAGTTCGCAGCGATAGGTGCACCCTCTCTCGCACTTCGGATAACGGCTTCCGCGATGTGAGGACGCGGCCGTCTTTCCAGTAAACCTGAAGCGACAAAGATAACCACACACAGGTAAGAAACGACGACCTCTGTGGCGCAGTGGGCGAAGCCCCGCTTGAAACCATCAGCGCAGGAATCGAACCCGCAACCTGTATGAACTGCATATAAGTATATGAAAGTATATAAGTAGTATATCAGTCTTCCCATAATACAATCATCTGTTTAGTTTGGGGCTAGATGATGTTGTGTGAAAAATTACCAGCATTATTATTATTTACTTAACCATTACTGAAGTTAGTTTGTACAATAAATTCCAAGTAATAAGGTACAAAAAAGCAAAACGCATAGCATTAAGTTCGCCTATTGTTCACTTTTTATAAAATGTGCAATAAAGTGTTAAAATATAAATTAATAAATAAAACGCGGGCATGTGCCCAATAATATTTGGACGTGTCTCTCACTACTGGATCCCTCATAGCTTTGCATACTGGGTATGGATCTGAGAATCTCCATCATGGGGATTAGTCGTGAGCGTGGTTGTTGAAAATGTGTTGTTTTAACCAACGACAGAACCCTACCGGACGTGACGAGAACTATTTTTCATTTACCAAAACGCGTACAAATTACCGTGACCGTGAATAGCAGTGCAAAACTCATATTAAAGCCTACGGACTGCGGACCACCCATGAGTACCTAGGTTGTGACGTCACTACTCATATTTCACTCACTTTGTACAAATGTTCCACTTTGCTAGGAATTACGTAAGCTCTCTTGGACTCTTGGAATGGATGCCGGCACAGCACCTTCTGTCCCACAGAGGGCGGCGGCTCTGAGGACCTCTGCAGCAGATCTATCAGGGCATGCCCGTCAGCGCCGAATAATCTGTACGCCTAGAATTTATATTTAAAAATTATTAATTTTTATTTAACAAGAGAAAAAAATACAAAATTAGGCACAGCAACATAAGAAAAACAACAAAGTACAAGATGTAAACTAAAAAATAAAACAATTAAAATGGTGGTGGGCTGGTCACATGATACGATGAGAAGAGAAATGGAGCAAAACTATAAGCACTTGGTATCCAAGAAACGGCAAGCGTAAACAAGGAAGGCCATTCCGGAGATGGGATGATGAAATAGCAAAGACAGCTGGTAGAACATCGACGAGAGTCTCTCAAGACAGAGACAAGTGGAAAGGGTTGGAGGAGGCCTTTGCCAGTGGGCACACAGATATAGACATTAACATTGAATACTAAATTTAAAAAAAAAAGAGATAGTGCGAGCAAAGTGAGCTCTCTGATTTTACTTTGGCAATCCGGCGTTTGTATGCATGTTTCTATGATTGAACGAAAAAACTTTATTAATAACATAAAAAAAGTAAATCGTATTCTAAAGAAAGTACAATGGGCGGTCTTATCGTTTAGAAGCTTATCGTTTATATGTTCTTTGTTTGACGATAACTACCATACCGTTTATTCAATCTGGATGAAAATTAGTGAAACTTAGTAGGTTATCAATATATACAAAACGTGATAAAACAGTTCTGTTACAGATTGGCGGATCAACGCACAGCCTAAACCATAAGTCCTAGAAGCATGAAACTTGGGGGTATTTTCCTCTTATGGTGTAGGGGTGCAATAAGGAAAATTATATTCCTAAGGGGTTGAAAGAAGCTGAAATCCTTTGTATGAAAAAAACGTATTCCTTGAATTTACAGTCTTAAAACTTTACATAAATATTCTTCAGTCCGAATGATCAAGTATTATTTAATTATGATTAAAAGTCATACGACTTATATTATAAATGCGAAAAGATGTTTGGATGTTTGTTGCTAAGGATCTCTGTAACGGCTGAACCGATTTTGATGAAATTTAGAACAAGAATAGTTCGTTATCTTGAATACCACAGGATACTTTTAAGCCAGGTACCACGCAGGCAAAGCCTGATGTAGGTAAAACGGTACATAATACTTTTTTATAAGGATACAAAATTGGTACTTCCCAACAGCAATGTTCAAAGTCTAAAAGATAAAAGGTATTCCCGTTATACCTTTTATCATTTAAGACTCTAAAAAAATGAGGGCAACGACAGATTTTAATTTTCATTAACGTTATTTGAAAAATAACGGTAATGAAAATTAAACCTTTCACCTTGGACCGGTAGGTAACTACATAAAATCAATAAAATTGGGTTTTTGTATTTCCGTTTCCTCCTCCTAAAATTTAACTTTTTTATAAACGTAATGACAACGAAGTACTTTATAGCTGTTAGTTTAGATATGGAAGGATCTTAGCTCGTTTATGATAATTTTTGACGTAGACAAAATATCAGTTGGCGTTATCTATAACTTCTAGACAAAAAGCGGACATGTGCAGATTGCAATCGTGAGCGTATTTATTTATTTAGTTTTTTTTTTGTGTATAAACAAGTGAGGAAATACTGGAATTTAAGAAGATTTGAGAAGAAGTTTGTATTGGAAAAATGCCGCCCGCATTTCCTCTTAACCGTAAGAACTTCTGTATTAACGAGTAAGTCCGTAAATGCTCAGGCTTATTACGGACCAACTCATAAATCTACTAAAAAATAAACAAAATTTAAACAGCCCTTATAAGAATGACCTATTTGAATATATTGCTATATAGATCAATAAAGCACATTTATCTAAAACGCTTTGGCATATCGCATGCTTTTTTCTTTCTACTTTTTATGTAGACATTGCTTTTAGAATAAAACATATATTACATATATTCACAAAATATATCACATATATTTTAATACTAATAGACTGGTACCAATAGTTTCCAAAGGCACAAGGCCTTCGCACTCATCGTTCTACGATATTTTATCTACATTTGTTAGGTATTCATAAAGTTGATATGGAAACCTAATACCTACTTTTGTTTGATATGATAATACGCTTCGGTTCAAGGCTATAATATCATTATTTATTTGTCTTGTTTTATTTTTTTCAGTAAGTAGTTTCTTACTACGCAATGATCATATATAGAGGTAGACCTTTCTTTCAGACTAAAGAACAATTTTTAGGTGCCTAACATATCAATTTAATATAACAATTCTGTATAGCGCTACAGCAGTTTTTTTAATCTACAACTTATTTTCATCATCTTAACAAGACTTTTCTCTTGATACCCATATCTAAAGCCCATTTCGTTGTGTAAAGATGAATAATTTATAAAACATTAAATGTTAATAATAACCCGACTTAAATTAACAGGAAATTAATAAAAAGTCCAATATGCAATTTCATCACCCATTTTTTCACCTTTAGGAGTGGGATTTCTCATATACATCCATCTATCCTGGAAGTATTACTCATTAAAAAAATAATCATTAAAATCGGTTCACAATTGGCGAAGATATTGCGTAACATAACATACACACCAAAAAACATATAGACGAATTAAGAAACTCCTTTTTTATGTTGGTTGGTAATAATTAAATCGTCATATTCGCGATACGCTTGCAGTCCCAAGTTTACGGTCTCTGTCCTGCAGGTACCTACTCCATCATCAGATCTTCTCGAGCACTTGTTATTTTGCTTACTCTTTCGAAAAAAAACATAAGAAAGATCGCAAACAAAAAATGTTTCGGCTAGTCGTGATTCCATTGAATAGGTCAGCAGATCACAGGCATTAATAAAAGAACTACCATTTGCCCACGGCTTCGGCCGCGTGGTCGAATTTCATCCAAATCGGCTCAGCCGTAACAACAAACATCTAAACATACAAATATCCAATATTTATAACGCGGGTAGGATTAAGAAAGCTCCCGGTAGATCGAAGCAGTCTTTGAATTGTGGCCAAGATATATATATGCGGCTACGAGGCAGTTCACCTGGCCAGACGACATTTCGAGGGCAGTAGGTGCGGATCCGGTAAGCACAAGATCGCCAGGAGTGGCAGAGAAAAAGTATTTACTTTACAGTGGGTAAGATAGACCTGCTGTTTGGATGGATTTATAGAAATAAATTACCTCTTTATGGCCAGGTATGGTCACTTTCCCGACGTCTTGGCTCAGTTTGATGCGGGGCTGGCCGTTGATCTCAACCAATTTGTAGACGCAGCCAAGGGCTGGTTGCCGCTGGCACGTTACTATAAACAGAGAAGTAAAATGTCAAGAACTTATGTAAATCCAACAAGAAATTTTAGATAATTTTTGACATTTTAACACCTACGACGAGACAGGTGGTGAAGCCAAAGTATGTTACTTTAGCAAAGTCTGTAGTATTTATTTATTAACCGTGAATAACCGTGATAGTCTCAAAAGTTATGTCCTTACTAGCATCTGCCCACGGCTTCGCCCGCGTGGTGCCTGGATAAAAAGTAGCATATGTGTTATTCTGATCTATAATAATATTACTGTAAAATTTCATCAAAACCCGTTCAGTAGTTTTTGCGTGAAAGAATAACAGATCTCCATCCTCACAAACTTTCGCATTTATAACAGTAGTAGGATTTGTCTAAACGAATGACCAAATGCATCCTGAAAATGGTGTCTGGTTTTTTTTATCGGGGCTAGTATTGACAGAAGCGCTTTGTTCTAAATGCTACTAATGCCGACCCATCCAAATAATAATCTGGCAGAACGGCGGCGTCGCTTAACCTAGCTGGATTTTAGATCTGAAGAAGATTCGTTTTACACCAGAGTACTAAGGTCCGAACGACTCGGCCATTCTCGGCTACAAAATAATTCTCGTTCTCGGCTCAATTTTTGGGAGACTCTCGGCCAGAATCACAAGTTCCGCAACATTTGAATTTTCCGCGCGTTCGCTGAACGCCATACGTGATTGGTTATTTAATTAAGAGTAATTGAATTAGTTGCAACGAAGATCGACCAATGACACAAGTGTAAACAAACAGTGAACGATTGCCAATCGATTCGTTTTTTTCATTCGTAATCGTCCGTAGAAGGAAAGTGAGCCAGGGAAAGACCAAGAATTAACTACATAAGCCAAATAAAAGAGAAGATCGCTGTCATGTATTGTCGCATAAAGAAGTAAAAGAGATCTCATTGGAAAGAGAAAGATGGAGGAAAATGAATCATTGCACCGACAAAAGCTAGGCTCTTAAATTAATTGTCCGTATCAGTGCAATTTTTTTTTCCTTTTCGCTGCCGATTTTATTTTATTAGTGTGATATATTAATAATTTACTACCTACGTTGCGTAGGCTGCCTATATTTATGAATATTGGTATTCATCTACGTACAAAGTGTTAAGACCAGCAGCAAACAAGTATTTGTCAGCACCACTAACCAGCGCCGCAAGTTAGCAGCACAATTTAACAGGATACAACGCGGAGATATTACTTTTCCTTACATACAACAAATAAACTACTAGATTTTAATTACTAGGCAGTTTATTAAGGAAGATCTGATTGTTCTACTGTATACTACAATAGTATACTACTATTGATATTACTACGAATTAAAAAAAACTTGATTAAAAGACTGACTCTGATTGCAGAAATGAATATAATGTTTTTGTGTTTTTAATTAAATATTAATTTTGCGATTCTCGGGCTTGTTCTCGGCCGTGATTTTTAAAATTCTCGGTTTCGGCTTTAGCCAAAAACTAGTCTCGGTCGGACCTTACAGAGCATTTTTTCGTCCTTATAATATGCGAAAGTATATTGAGAGCAAGTAAATTAATAGTAAATTGTTTCGCAGCAAGTTGTAAATAAACCTAAAGACATGGTGAGGAGTCTACAAGTCATAGTAAACAAGCCAATGGACACATTATAGCTTTAATCCCAGACAATTGACACAATTGAGATACGCCCACCAACGCAGCAACAAAATAGCCTAACGAAACTATGATATCAAAGCTTAAATGAATGATATCACCTTTAAAATAATGTAAAAAATACTTGCCTAGATGTGTACCAATGCCGAAACAGTCGATTTTGTGCCCTTGTTCGTTCAAACTCAGTATTGTCTCTTCGTTGATATCATTTGAGGCTACTATGGTCAGTTTAGCGAACCATGGGAGTTTTACCGCATCAGCTACTTTCTCAAAGGTCTCTCTAGAGAGGACCGAGAGATAAGCCAAGTCTCCACTATCGATTCTGATACCCACAGCTCTGTATCCACAATCATTTAGCGCTAAAGCCACGGCACAGAAATTCAGAAGACCACTCCTGCCAAGGAAAATAACATTCAGATAAGAACTTTATGTTCTTTCACGTGCAAAATTATAGATAGTAGCAAACATAACTGTTCAAATAAGGCAATCATAAAACAGATACGTAGCTCAAATACGAAGTGCAAAAGCGTTTAGTAATATAGCTGCAACTACACAGTATGTATTGTGTAGCATGATGTCATTTGCAACAACATACAATTGTCTCAGGGATAGGTATATATATATTAGGTCGGAGCCATAAAGTATAATTCGTTCTTTTGTATAGCGACTAGCCATTTTACAAAACAGCGCTGTTTTCTAATTTGGCGTAATAACGTCAAGCGAGAATGTCATTGCGATACGTTTGACAAAAGGGCTGCCAATGTTTAGCCACATAGTAAGCAGATAAGAGTGACGGAACCGACCCGCAAGCTATACGAGGCCGAGCAGAGCAAAGTGGGTAGAGAAACAGAGGGTTCATCAATACGCATGGCATGGGTTACACGGGCCGTAAGCCGTGGCCAGAGCTTTAACGGCGCCGCGAGGAATGTGGCACGCGGGTGTGCCGAGATAGGGCAGGCGTGCGACGCGCTGAGACCTAACTAGAATGTGCAATCGCTCCCTTAAGCCGCGTTATTCTCCCTAGAATAACGCGGCTTAAGGGAGAGCTCCGGAGAGGGAGGATTTAGAGTAGCTCCCCGATTCAATCCACTACTATAAACGGATGTCTAGAAACGGATTTCCCCAGTAAAGAGGTTAAGTGGCAAGAGAAGCGAGCCGGTAACCTCCGTAGTGAAACGAGGGTCGAGAGGGTGAAGCAACACCCAGGGGTGACCGTAAGAGCTTCTGGGGAGCCCATCCGGAGTCTGACATGGAGCAAGCCCCACTTGAGTAGGTTAGGTTAGTTATTTGTAAGTGAATACTGCAGAGCTACTAGCGACAAAATTTTAACTAATAATGACGAAAAAGCGCGCCCATTTATAAAACGGCTATAAATAAGAGCCGTATTAGAAAACTCCAAACAATGTTGCATACCTTCTTTTCGCCGAATTACAATCCCACTGGACGTCAATATGCTGAATTAGAAAACAGCGCTGTTTTGTAAAGCGGCTAGCCGTTATGTTAAAGAGCGGATTTTACGTTTCGACTACAACATGTACATACATGATGAATATTTCTTATATTACAACTAGCTAGTTTTATAAATTAGACTCAAATATTACAGTATATATTAATGTTATGCAACCAGTATCTTAATACTAAATGGTAAAATGATGAGTAACTAAGAACATGCAAAATACATTGACATAATAATTACTGTGAATGTGTGCATATCCCTATACAATGCAACTGTGCCCAATGCATATAATTGCCCCTATCTCGCTCAAGGGTCCGACAGTACGTCACACTGAAGCAAATATAAAATGTCTCCTTGGAAATGTTCTCATTATTTACATTCGGTTGTAACATGAAGCGCCGTCCATATACGCTTCACTGAAAAAGCCAAAATAATATAAAATCATAATCTACTGGCATGGATTTGATTCGACTCCCTGAGGGCTTCCTGCGTGTGTTGTTAGAGTGTGCTTGCATGTATGTTATCCCTCATGGTCATGTATGAGTCATGCCCATCCTGATGATGAGAAATGTCAAATGGAAATTGCTAGGAACAGCTGGTCGAGGGCCAGCCAGTTAACAAAACAAATCTAATCGACGTAATCGAAACTCCACATAACGTATACATAAATGAAGAATGCAAAACAATAATAATATAAAGTTTATCAGACACCAAACGTGTATGAGCGCTTCCTTTGCATGTTTACCTCAGTGTGCGTTCGACCGTGCTAATTCCATATGTACTATGTATGTTCGGTGAGTTTTGTACTCGAGTACCATTGGATCCACAGTTGCTATTGTAGCCAGAATGCCCATTCATGTTATGCTGGTCGTGTCGTAAGCCTTGAAAATTATACCTCTTGACATCGTACGTATCCACTAGAGCCAAGAAGCCGGTGGGGAAAGCTAGGGCATACGATATGAGCGCGGCTAGTTCGCTGTCGCTGGCCTCCTCCTGCGATATGTCTATGACGGCCGAGACGCGGCTGCGCCACTCTTTGCACAGTTCTAGCAGATTGCACGGTTTCTGTGTCACCGCGTGCCTCAACACCACCGACCCTAGGTCGTCTAGCGTGCTGAATGACGTCACGAACGAGTGCGCGTGCGTCCCCTTCACTGGGATATTGAACATCTTGCCGGCTAACACATTGCTTGTACCATCAAACCCACCTGAAAATACATTTCATTTAATACCAAACTTCTATGATTGGTTATTTATGAAAGCAATCTTAGGTAACTATCTACCAAAGCTATCAAATTCCAGCAAGTGTCAAGTCATTTAACTTTGCAGAGTAATTTCCAACTATAAAGTAGATGCTATGAGTAATGGGCGTGTTCAAGGGCAAGGTTCACAAAAGTTGCCTGATTAAACCTATTAAGCCAAAGAATAGCTATTGGAGCTTCTTATGAGTCAATGGCGCGGTAGGGTGTTTTATATTGCACGAGTTTGAATAAGCAAGGCGAACCCCGTACCAGGCACTGGGTTTCACAAGCTGAGGAACACGCTAATGCAATCAATAATACTGAGACAAGTTAATTTGCGCCACAATAATAAGAACGAAGGTATTCGAACCGATATAAGCGTATTTCGATGCTGAAAGTCCACCGTCCGGGCCTTGGGCTCTGCGCAATCCGAATTCTAGCAAGGACACATTTTTCCCTGCTACCATTCTGTACCTTGCCGCATTCGTTGCCATGAGACTGAAAGAGAAAATCCAATGTTAAAGGCAACCTTGCCGATGTTTAATGTCGATTCAACAGCATTCTTTAGAATATAATAAAAGGTTTTTTTTTATATTCTCCCTTTATATTCTACTGCAAACTTGTACACACATTAAAATTGTATACATCATGCATGTGTAAGCCAGGAAACGCAAAATTCTGAACAAATAAACTTTCATAAAAAGTGACCGGTAAGGTTTAGCCCTGAAAAGGACATACTTAATAATCGATGGTGAAAGAATTGAGAGCGCAGAGGTTCCATTGATGCACAATAAGTTAGCTGAGAATGTTGCACATTATAGACCTGTGACCTACTTAAGCGATAAGACCGTCCATTCTGCATTTATTTTGTTGTTTTAGGTCAGGTGTTTGTATGTAGTACCTACCTACTGTAAAATGGTAGTATGCACAATATAGAGTTTATCTATAATAAGTATGTTTTAACAAAAACAAATGTATACAAGCAGTAAATCAATCATGTAGTTCCAATAATAAAGCTCTACTTACTTTGGAGCTAGATAATGCTGCGTGACCAGCATTATTTATTGATCTATCTAGTTACCTACTTAAATTAGTTATAGAATAATACGCGTATTCGTTTTTAATAAAAAATAACCCTGTTACCCTTTTGGGCGGTACCCTGGCCTCCGATCCGGAGATCGTGTTTTCGAATCTGCTCGTGCATTTTTCCATTCGAAAAGCGCATGCCGTAGAACCAAAAACTGGATGAAACATTCAAGACAAGTGCCATTTTTCAGAGTTCAGAAGACCGACTGGCATGAAAACCTTAATTGCGTTAAAGATATTATAATACCTTGCGTAGATGTGACAAGGTGTCGGTACATACAATGTATTGTTTGGTTTATCCAAGACTAGCTGCGCCCCGCGGTTTATCCCGCGTAAGTTGCGATTCCGTGGGAATATCGGGATAAAAACTAACAGTTATATGCAAATAGTTTTATCATCAAGGGTATTTATACTGCTAGATAAATACCCTTGATGATAAACCTATTTATTTAAATAAGAATTAATACAACGATACGAATGTAACCAACTTTTGTTTCTATCGGCGATATAATTAAATTTTAGAACACAAAAGCTGCTATTGTGACTTAACTATGATAGTTAGATATATTCCCTCTTGGACTTTTTTGTAGGTACTTTAATTATGTAGTACATAATTGTTGTTTCATCAATAGTTTTCTCAGCGCACGCCAAATAATGAATTTTATAGTCAAAATTTGGTTATTTTGGATTACATTATTGCAATTTTCTTAAGGATCTTGTTTTATTTTTTTAATGAATTATATGTTACTTTCTATTGGTGAAAAAATGGTTAAAATCGGTTTAGTAATTTCAGCGCCTATTCGGTACAAACAAACAAACAAATAAAAAAAAATCCTCTCTATAGTATTAGTATAGATAATGTAATTAATTAGCAATTTTATCTGCGCAAGGTTTAATAAACCAGCTGCTGTCGGGGAGAGTGCAATTAACTGATCAAGTCAAGCCTGACACTGATAAGTGTGGCATCAACATAATTTGTAACTTGTATCAAATTTGTGTCAAATAAATAGTTTACTCATGCACGTACAAAATGTGTAGGTAGATAGTATTACCTAACCGGCCACTATTCTGATGTGAAAAAATGAATAAGTCATTTCTAGCTTCTGCCCACGGCTTCGACCGCGTGGTACCTGGATAAAAAGTAGCCTATGTGTTATTCTGAAGTATAAGCTATATTACTGTAAAATTTAATCAAAACCGTTCAGTAGTTTTTGCTTTAAAGAGTAATAAACATCCATCCTCACAAACTTTCGCGTTTATATAGTTAGGATTCGAAGTAGGTATATTTTACGGTTCATATTCCTACTTCTTCTGTGAACCCAGGCGACCGAGGAGGAGACGAAACTTAATTTTTCTATCATCCGATCCGTTTTTTTTTATCATCCGATTTCGAAGGGTTGTTTTTCATGCGAAGTATCTATGTAGGTATATCTGGGTATAGGATACTTTATGACCTCCTAGCACCTAAACCGCATTCACGGGATTTTGGTGAAAAATAACACGACGACGGAAGAAGTGTTCCTGAAGCTACGAGTATATAATCTACAGAAATGTTCGCGCGTTCTTTTATTTCTACTCTTGAGTAGGTATGGTTTGGAGCCGTACGAGTTTACGAGTACGTGACGAAAATGTTTCGCTACGGATAAGGTTTCTTAAAGGGAACTAAAGTAGTTATACTTATTTATTTCATTTATCAGGCCTTATTAATATGCATGATATTTGTAGCTCAATAAGCATACCTTGGTACTTTAATGTGCCTATAATGTCGTTATTTTTAGCTCATAAAATAAAAGCTAACATCCGCACTACTGGCTTTTCCTACGTTGGACATCCTCATGTTATCACATCGATTAATGATAATTCCCACATATTATAGATTTTCACAGATCGATAGATCTGAAAATACCAAGTATGGGGTAGTCAGAGACAAGTCAAAATATTATATAAGTAACACAGTGTTTTGCATTGCATAAATTAGTAGGTAGATATTAAGCTACAAAATTAGCAAAACTGATTTTGCTGACTGATTTAGTCAGCAAAATTACTTTTGCTGACGTTTCACAAAACAAAAATCTCTTTTTCTCTTTAAAGAAAAATAGAGAGAGCTTAAGCTCACCTTTGTACCTACGTCCCTACCTACAGTACACAGAAATATAAAATCCTTCTAATATTATAAACATGAAAGTTTGTGAGGATGGATGTTTGTTACTCCATCACGCATAAACTACTGAACGGATTTTGATGAAACTTTACAGTAATATAGCTTATACATCAGAATAACAACACATAGGCTACTTTTTATCCGGGTATCACGCGGGCGAAGTCGTGGGCAGAAGCTAGTTGTACAATAAAGAATTATAAGAAAAACCGTGGTAACTAGTAGTATTTTTTATACTAGGAAAGAACCCAACAAACAACTTTGAATAAATTTTACAGGACATCCACTAAAACCGGTTTCAAGAATTACATTGAGCATTGGTTGGAGATGGACATAATTAACTTTGCTCTGTCCTGATTTTGCTGGTCTAATTCTTTCGTTTGTTAAAATGAGCTAATGACAAACTCTGGTGTCCGAGCCGTGAGCCTAACGACACCTTCGTCACAGCCAGAACCGAGATGTTAACGAGCCCTCAGACTTCTGGAACTCGGAGCCCTAACTAAAGGCCAACTACAAGAGAGCGTTTGAAGAAAACCAGCTGCTGAACCCTCAGACAAAGTTATTGCAATTAGACTACGTGACATTGCGATAGCTTATGTCAAATGCATGCATTTTTGGACGATAATGACGGTAGACATTGAAATAGTATCTATGAAGCGAATGACATTGTCCAAGTGCCCTGAAGTTCTCAGTTTACCAGACACTTAGCGAAACGATGTCTGGACAAATACCACTTTCTGCGGAAAGATTGAATTTTATGGAAATGCCATTCGCTGTGGAAATGTCTCGTGCTACCGCCAAGTTTCATGACAAATTTGCGTTAGCGAGAAAGGAAAACTAAGCGTGAGGTATTTGATTAGACCTCGTGGATAGTTGATCTGCAAGCTACGCAATTACCTACACTAATATCATGAAAAAAACATATTGGCCCTGTGGCTTCAAAGCGAGTTAGTAAAATAAATAATAATAAAAGGCTCACCTTGCAAAGTTAACTAACGTAAGCAATGTCGTCTCTAATAGTTGCGCAATAATGAGAGGACCTTCAACTCTCAGGAGCGGCACTCTGAAATAATTTGCATATTTTATTACTTTCACGTTTAGGTCATACATAACATTATAAGGAAGGTAGGTATTTTTTTTCCTAAAAGCTTCCAATCACAAGCGCAGTATTCCCAAAAAAAAAACACCAAACATTTCGCACCTAAACTATTACCAAAAAGAGCACCTGCTTTGGTTCTCAGTTTGGGAATAGTTTATAAAATCAAAAACTATTATCAAAAATAGCACCTACAGAGAAGTGCCTGCTAGTGATGGGGTTTTTGTTTTTGTTTTACACAGAGAATAGCCCTCATTAAATAAAACCAATTTATCAAACTTAACAAATGTTTTATTTTGATCATATCAATAAATTTCAAGATTAAATATTATTTAATCTTGAAAGGTAAATTAATATTATTATAACGTAAATAGCTTTTTATGTAAGTAAATATTCTAGGATAAACTCCTATGTTAACTTTTTTATACAGCATTATGGTACCTACATACAAATATAGTTTTACTCTGAGACGGATTTCTAAAAACCAACTCTTTGCAAACCTTTTTGTAACAACAATACTGTTACAAAAAGGTTTTTTTATTTTTATTAATACCTATTATTGAAAAAATATCACTATATATTAAAATAAGCATAACATGTTACAGTAAGGAACTTTAAAATATTATAATTATTGTAACAAAAACAGTTGTAGAACACTTTGTTTTTAAAAATCCATATCAGAGTAAAACATCTATTGTTGTATATTAATACCATAATACCATATAATAAGTTATCCTAAGAGTTTATCATAGAATATTAATAATATTACCTACATAAAAAACTATTCACATTATAACTTATGGACCTGAATATTTAAGTAATTAATGCTATGATCATAATAAAACATTTAAATTTTCCAATCTATAAAAATTTTTTTAATTGGTTTTATTTAATGAGGATTGTTATTTAAATAAAATAAACTATAACCCCATCACTAGAAGCCACTCCTCTGTAGGTGCTATTTTTGGAATAGTTTTCAATATTAGAAACTATTTCCAAACTGAGCAAGTAAAGGAAAAAAATCGAACATAGAGCCATGTCAGTTGCCATTGTCTGTACCATGTTAAAAAAGAATGGCTCTTGTATATTTATAATCCAGGGACCAAATATGGATGGGTACATTAGGAAATGCTGACTGCATTTCTTCTTGATGTGCCCTTGGAAGCACTCACGACCCAGTGCCGGTCACGGAAAGTTGAACTGCAGCCTTAGCATGAACATAAAGATAACCATTTTGTAAGAAGAGAACACAAATACCTCTACTATACTTCTGTTTCTGCTTTCTGACAAACAAAAGAGACAAATCTCTTGTAAACCATTGTCTTAAGTGCTCATGCTACTGATGCTGACAAATTAACTAGTTCATTAGTTTGTCTGTGTTGTATGTCTAGTTCATTAGTTAATAATAGTCAGGATGAATAGTATTAAGAAATTCAAATCATCAAACCTGGGAAACACCACAGAGCCCTCTTCAATAGCGCTCACTTTAATATCCTTGCAAGTCAAATCTCTCAAATAAACAAAGAATTCTGGCTCAATATTCTCGGGCAATATCTTCATAAGATATTCAATATCTGTAAGTAAATATAAATATTACCATTCTGAAATAACTATTTTTTTTTTGTGGTTTTTATTGCATAATTCAAAACTAAGCTTGTGAAACAACTTGTCATTCACAAATCATATGTAGGAACTTTTATAGGTAACTTGGATTAGGTATCATTACCACTGTCTGAGTAATAAAAGTTTTCTAAAAACTTCAAGCATTCTTCAAGTCCAGCGAATATAGTAAATTCTCCATGGAAAGGGTTTGTGCGAAAGAATAAATCAAAAACTGCTACATCATTAACCTTCCCAGATTTCCAATAAGCGTAAGCCATTGTTATCTGATAAAGATCTGCAAACAACATACAGTAGTTAGTTTTGAATTAAAAACAAAACAAAAGATACTTATTTTCAGCCAGGATTCACATTAGGATTTATAGGATTCATAGTCATGCTCAAATGTACCTACCTACATCAGCTGAAGTATTATTTTATTGTAGCTGTAGGGAATTACATGGACCCGAAAGGGTGTTTTAAGGTTTTCACACAATTTCGATTCTGTTATATATTTAGCAAGATGATTTTTTGATCTAGCTGTATATCAGATTGAAAATTTCAAAAAAAATCAGAACAATGTTTTGAAGTTCGCTCAAAATTAGTCTTGGGACTTTGGTAAACTCATACAAGGTATCAAATGCAATGAACTTACCAGTGAGAAGTGGTTGCACAATACCGTTTTGTCTTGCCATCTTCCTGTTATTCACTATATCTTCACTTGACATTTTCGAAGCAAGAATACACAGAGCGGTTTGCAGAAGCGTGCAGAATGTTTGGTATCTGTTCAACGACTAAAATAAGTAATTTCATCGTGTGATCAGAAGGGCGCCAAACTCAATTTGATGACGAGTTGTCGACCGACTTATCGGGTTGACTGACTACATTAATACGCATGCGCCTTTCGTAAATATTTATTGACTTCAAGTTGGAGGTCATATCTGAAGGTCAAAAGCTGATTCCTGCTTTTGTAATGATCTCTTATTTCGTTTACAGACACTTCCGAGGCAATAAATAAAACTCATCCATTTTATTTAAATTCATGGTTCATTTATGGAGCTTCGTTTTTTGGGAGACCGTATTGTACGTCCATGCAAAGCACAACCATGGAATGCACACCCCTGGAATGTACACCCCGGATTACAAACCAATATTCTCGTCGCTCATTGGTCGCGAGTTCGTCATATCCGCGAGCCTCGTTTGCACTGAGCAAGTTTTAATATGATCAACTAAGAGTTGCTATTGATAAATAATGTAAACAATAAGTAAATGTTGGCCTGAGAAATCCTTCCTAAGCAAATCCGTCTTGGATTGGTTAGGTTATTAGGTTTTTTTTTTATTACCACTCAGAAAAGGAGGATTGCTATCCGAACTTTATCCAACAAACTTGGGTTCAAATAAATAAAACCAACCGGTTAGTTCATCTGCAAAAACCCGACATAAATAACTAATCTACTTACTACATCTACATTAATTTACAAATAGCGTAAAATACTATGGCAACACTTGCCCCTTGATAGCACTCGCACATGAAAACAGAGCATGAAATTGGTTCGTATTCCATGGCTGTACATTCCAGGGTTGTACAAAACTGGCTGTACAAGGTCAACACGTGTAGGGAATGCACGCCCAGGAATTTCATGCTCTTTTTCATGTGCGAGTGCTATCAAGGGGAATATATTTTGCTATAGTATTTTATGCTATTAGTAAATTAATGTAAGTATATTAGTTATTTATGTCGGTTTTTTGCAAATCAACTAATTAGTCGGTTTTATTTATTTTGAACCCAAGTTTTCTGGGTAAATTTCGGATAGCAATCCTCCTTTTCTGAGTGGTAATAAAAAAAACCTAATAACCTAACCTATCCAAGACGGATTTGCCTAGCACAACCATGGAATGTACACCCCTGGAAAGTACAGCCAGTATTACAAACCATTTGATTAGAATTATCTGGGTGTGCTTTCCATGGCCGTACAATACGCTCCGTACAAACTAAACACATGACGGTAATGCACACCCCTGGAATGTACGCCCTGGAATATTCTCGATGCTTATTGGTCGAGAGTTCGTCATATCCTTGAGCCCTCATTGGTCTTGCGAAGTAGTCGCATGACGAGGACGAGCCTCGTTTGCACTGAGCAAGTTCTAATATGTTCAACCAAAAGTTGCCATTGATAAGTAATGCTAACAATAAATTAATGTTAACCTGAGAAATCTCTCCTAGGCAAATCCATCTTGGATTGTTCTTGGAATCTGTTAGGTTATTAGTTTTTTTTATTACCACTGAGAAAAGGAGGATTGCTATCCGAACTTTACCCATCAAACTTGGGTTCAAAATGAATAAAATCATAACCGGTTGATTTACAAAAAACCGACATAAATAACTAATCTACTTAAATTAATTTACTGATAGCGTAATATTAATATGACAACACAGCACTTGCCCCTTGATAGCACTCGCACATGAAAACAGAGCATGAAATTGGTTCGTATTCCACGGCTGTGCTTTCCAGGGTTGTACAAAACTGGCCGTACAAGGTCAACACGTGTAGGGGATTCACGTCCAGGAATGTACGCCCAGTATTACAAACCAAGTATTTGAAACCAATGGTTTGTAATACTGGCTGTACTTTCCATGGTTGTGCATTCCATGGACGTACAATACAGGGATTCTCCCATCCGTTCGGTCTGCCTACAATAACTAACACATTTCATATTGTAAATACGGGAATTTTCACGTACTGCACTATCAGGGTGAGTGATCGCGACTTGCTCCCTCCGCGTCGCGACGCGTAGTGCACAACGGGAGCAAGAATTTGAATAGCTTGACTATTCACGATAGTTTTTGGAATAAAACTAACACAATGCTTGTTAAAGTTTGTTTTTGTTACAGTAAAGCTACCTACATGAGAACAGCATTGGGATGGAGTAGGTATAACGTCACTGAATTTAAACGTTTGGCATCTATCTATACGACTTGACGGCCATTTTCTCATTAACCTGTTTTTATTTAAGCCTGCTATTGCCATACAGGCGGATAGTATATTTTTAAGTGAATGAGACCGTTTTTGCTTATGCCCGCTGCTACAAGTATGGCGCACATTATTAACATATTATACCTAGCTAAATGTTAATAATGGGCGCCATACTTGTAGGAGCGGGAAATGGTAAAGCTGCTTTTGTTTCTTTTGCTTGTAGGTGAACCATGGGTACAAAATTTTACCTACTGTTTATTTGACAACCTAGAAAAAAAATAAAGCTTAAAATAGTAATCTAATTTAACCTGCCAGTAACTAATTGACTTGCAGAGGCAAGTAAGAGTACCTGATGAAAATTGTTCGCTTGTACCCCACTACAGAAAGATATTTACTCATTTCCACTTAATAAATAAAATGCCGTACACTTTAGCGTTTGCTATAATAAATGTTGTCTTTGCGATTTCGGCCGTGCGCCGATTTATGCGTGCGAATGTTGTGCGATGTTGCCAAGTGCTACCTTAAGCCAGTAGCTTAAAAGTAGATATCTTGCAAAAAGTTGCTAGATTGTCTGATTTTGTTACCCAAAAAACTTGCTAGAAGTTCTAAAATATTTCTTAGTAGGTAACAATATTTATTTATTTTTTATTTATTAAATCAAATCACAATTTACATTTAAATAAAGTCAAGGCACTTATCACAATAACTTAAAATATTTTATACATTTTGCGTACATTAGCAGCCGTGCTAGGTCGTACCTGTGTTACGGACTGCTAAGTTTTGATTGTCCTCCTTAAAGTAATAACAAACCTAGTAGGCTAGACACATTTTATATTTTAACAATTCGATGTGGGTAGAATAAAAAAGAAAACAAAAACTTTCAAAGTACCCACCCAGGTAACCAATTTCATTTATCTATCAATGTCCTACTGCGTTTACAACTTTCATAACATTGTGACACGGTACATTAGGGGCCATCCATAAATTACGTCAAACGAATTTCGTGATTTTTTGACCCCTCCCCCGTCCTTGTCACAGCTGGTCACATTTGTGAGACCCCCCCCCCCCCCTAGTGTGACGTCACATATTTTGCAATTTTACATTTAGAAATTATTGAATTCAAACAGCAGTTCCGAAATTAGTTTCCATAAGTTATTAACTTCTTCTTGTACATATTGTTTTATTTTATCAGCATAGGCTGCACTGTAAGCTTCATATAGTTTACGATAAAGATTACCTAAATCACTCTTTTTTTTTATTTTAAATTTGTTTCGTAAGTTAAAAACATAAAATACCAGAACTATAAAAACTACGTCGTTTAATCCGCGAAAGTCAAATTGTCTAATGAAATAGAAACAAAGAAATCAACGCTTGTGTTTGGCGGCATTTAACAAAGGGCGCTAGGTCGTCGGTGCGTGCCGCGTAGTAGAGCGAGTGGCCGAGAAAACAATTTGAATCTTATGTTTATACGGATAGAGTTGCAAATGTTTTGAGTATTTCATTAAGAGTGCAAAGTTCGTGTTTTAACACGTAGATTTGGAAATGTGACGTCACGAAATTTAGGACCCCTCCCACTCCCCTGTCACACAATGTCACACTTCGTCGACCCCCTCCCACACCTTTAACGTGTGACGTAATTTATGGATGGTCCCTTAATAGATGTAACTGATTCACAGAACGTAGTAAGTTGATACTCTAGTTGTAGGTTGTAAATTGAGTTTTATGTAAAAAACATTTAATAATAGTTTTAACTATTATTATTTTGTTTATTAGTGGAAAATAGATATGAAAAAAAACAGTTAGTTTCATGCAGATATTAATTTAACATAAAAAGGCTAATAATTTTTAATTCTCTCTGTGGCGCAGAAGGTTGCGGGTTCAATTCCCGCCACGGGACAAATGTTTGTATCTGCAAATATTTGTCTCGGGTCTGGGTGTTTTCTATGTATAATATGTATGTATTTACAAAAAAAAACTGTATATAAGTAGTATATCAGTCATGTAGTTCCCATAATACAAGCTCTGCTTAGTTTGGGGCTAGATGATGCTGTGTGAAAATGTCTAACACTATTTATTTATTTAATTCTAGATATGAGGGTGTGATGTGTGAGGTGTTTGTTTGTGTGTGAGTGTGTGTGTGTTTATTTATGAAGGGTGAATGTTTATATTTTTATAAATAAGTAAATCGAGCACATACATTATGTTTTATGCTTACGTAGATTTTAAATATAAAAAAAAGATAATTATATGTATTTAAGATACCTACTTGAAAAAAATCATTGAAGTTTACTTATCCACGCATAATAAACTCTCCGTTGTATTATAATCCAACGAGCTCAAATAGTTGTTTAGAACTAGTTTACATTTTGACTGTGTAAGAGGGTATATTGTTATGTGCCTGCTTATTCTACGATAAAGGTATGGTCCCAGGAAGTATACGTATCTATGAGCGTACGCTGAGTAGAATTTATCAGGTAATATTATTCGATCCTTTCGTCTTAGGTTCTCAAAACAACTTTTATCAAATAATGAAAGCTTGGCGTACGGTCATCACTTTCGCCTCTGAGTATAGTTGTTTTGTGGGGAATCGGAATGGCTTAGAGAGCATCACCTTTAATATAGCTCTTTGAGACCTCTCTGTTCGTAATACATAAGATTTGAAAGTAACTCCCCAGATGACAATACAGTACGTTAACAAGGAGTTACACAATGCAAGGTAAATAGATCCTATAGGAAGATGTCTAAGCCTTCTAAATATAATAATAAGTTTTCGTACCCTTCCTACCAACGTTGCTTTGTGTTCCTTCCAACTCAATTGTTTATCTAAAATGACACAGAGGTACTTGATTGACGATACTTTTTCGAGTAACGTACAAGAACGTGTTTGTGCCGGGTAGACGTTACAAGTATGTGCTCTTATATGGAGTTCGTCTTTTTTAGGTCTTTGTAAACGTGAGATATTTTGTTTTGTTTACGTTAAGAGTCAGAAGATTCTAATAAAAAGGCAAATTATGATAATCATTGTTTTATTAAATCAAACACGAGAGTAGGTATTTAAAATGAGCACATTATTTATTATTATATGAACAATAATTTAAACTAATCAATTCAAATAGTTGGAGAGGAGGATGTCGATGGTTGAGGTTAAGTATTTTTCATTGATCTTCACTAACATTTTACATTCGCATAAAATGGTATGGCAACACTGCACTAGCTCCTTGATAGCTAGCACTCGCATATGAAAACAGAGCATCGATAGTTTTGAAAGTAGCTTCGTTTTCCAGGGGTGTACATTACAGGCCGTATGTACAAGGTCAATACGTCTAGGGAATGCACGGCCAGTATTTGAAATACTGGCTGTGTTTTCTAGTCGTATTGTCAGGCCGTGTAATCCATGGACGTACAATACAGGAACTCGTTTTTACCATGGTAATATTTTCTATCGACTGGCAATTCTAAGAACGAGAAACAACTACCACAAGATTATTGTCTCTTCTAGCTCGATGAGAAAGTTAAAATGGGTGCCGTGATTACACAACCATGGAATGCACAACCATGGAAAACACAACCATGGAATTGGTGTTTATTTTGGTCGCAAATTCCAAGGTTGTGTTTTCCATGGAAAACACAACCATGGAATTGGTGTACATGGTTGTCGCAAATTCCTGGCTGTACATTCCTGGCTGCGCTTTCCATGGTTGTACAATAACCGGACTCAGTTAAAATGAGTCTTGACACCTCAGAGTACTTTTTAATTGTTTGACACTCAATAAAAAAATAATTATATAAAGTTTTTTTTCCTAACTTGAACTAGTTTTCTCCCTAGACTAGTACGAAGTACGTAGGTACATGTCTAGTAAAAAAATATCTGGGTGGTTGCTTACCAATAACACAGATATTAAAATACTATACTAGTACCAATGATCTTGAACATCGCTGTAGGGTGTTCAAGACCGATTTACATGTAGGTAGCTGCCGCTAGCGCTGCGGGCGAGTAGCCGACTGAAACGCAAGAGGTGCCGGTTCGATTCTTGCTGCGGGACAAATATTTGCTTGTTCTACAATTTATTCAAGGTGTTGTGGTACCATGGTACTCAGCTCCTGATAACCAAGGTACAGGGAATCCTAGTGTGGGGTTAGGACTATTTATGCGACTGTTGGGTATTAATTATTCATTATTCAGCATCAACTTAGGAGCCGTCAAAGTACCTGTGGTTTTGGTAATAGCTATCTAACTTTAACCTCACTTGTATGCAAATAAAATTCACGGCGGACGACATCAGCAATTAGTACCTAGATAGGTACTCCTTTTCTTGGGTTTTACAATGGTAATCTTAAATTGCATAGTGATACGCTGTAGGTACTACCTAACTTTTAATTTAATGTGTCCTTCCGATTTTGTGGCCGTCTCACTCCACTCACGTTAAGTAATTCGTGATTTATCTTAGGTAATGCGTCCATTCAAATTCAAAAGAAAACAAACCACTATTTAGCTAAACAATATATTTTAAGTAATATCTCTTCATCAGATTTAATCTCTTTTCATCAGATGACTGGACGTCTTGTGGGCACTACCTCATTTGTGACAGTTCAATGGACACTAAGTAATTAGGTACTGTGTCACGGAGTCACGGCACTTAGTTTTCCGCGTTGCATTATCATCTGTGCGCGCAACAAAAACCGTCTACACTTATCTGATACGGCTACGAAATAATGTAAATTGAAATATCACAAATATGGACTAGTCTTTCTCTTTACAGACACTGTAGTAGTATCCAATCCACCTTAATAATAGGTACATTAGTAATAATTGAATTTCACTAGTAATAACTGAAATATGTTCTTCTCAAGAAAAGAAAGAACCCAAAAGGATTTTAGTAATTTATGAGTCCTGTCAAACTTGAGGTGTATGTAACCACTTACACCTGATCGGACAAAACACAGGTACTGGTACAATTGGCTTAAAAAAGTTATGTAAATTAGCATAATGTGATAACAAACTTCTTGTAGTGATGAATTTTTGAGGGCATTGCGTACAAAAGTATGGCTTCTCTCCAGTGTGTTGATACATGTGATACTGAAATAAACAAAATCATGATTATTAATAGATAATTATGCTTATTTATAAAGTTTATTAATATCTGTTTAGCTAAAAACATTTTTGTTTTCTTCTGTTGAATTTGAAATGACACATTAAAAAGAGAAAAAATTAAGTTAATCAACTGTTTAATAATCTAAGGCTTGAGTTCACCAACAAAATAAATGAATGGTCAAGTCTAACCATTGATAATGATGACAGATTCCTATGAAAACATGTGCCAAAAAGCTATGATTTGGACCTAACCACCCGTTATTGTGTTGGTGAACTTGGGTCTAAGTCGTAATTTTTATTTGTTATCCTACTAATATTATAAATGCGGAAGTTTAAATGATGGAATGTTTAGATGTTGTTGCTAATATACTCCATAGCAGCTGTACCGATTTTGATAAAAAAATGATAGGTTCGTGAACTAGAATAACACGTTACATTACTTTTCATCAGAGGGTAAAATACATTGGATTAATCCTACACCGGTATAGCGTCCTTTCAATGCTTCCAAAGAATGGAAGCACCCAATTATAAAATACTCACCCAGGATTAATTGTGCTCACAGATCTCCTAGTTTACCTACCTAAGCCACGATAAAGAGGTCAGGAAATGACTTTATGCAGGTAAATTTAATGTTAAACCCTATTGGTGAAGTTTGTCGAAAGCCTACCAACATGCTAAGAGCGCGAATTGGCGCGGTGCTCGTTGTTGCGATGTAAAGTTCGCGTCAGATGTAAACCCCTCGTTAGTTATAAATGCTAATTTCTGATCGTCGTCCCCACCGTCACCGCGCCATTTGCGCGAGGCTTTAATCTATATATCTATCTATACTATAATAAGAAAGCAACAGGTCAAATTCTGTACATTGAAGATATTTTGAAAAAAAAAAATTGGGTATAATCGATACTGAAGCCAAAAATGTATTTTTTTTCATTTTTGTCTGTCTGTCTGTCTTTCTGTCTGAACCTTAATCACGCATGGCGCCGAAACTACTGAATGAATTCAAATGAAACTTGGCATGATTTGAGTTCATACTATAGGGTAGGACTTAGGATACTTTTTATCCCGAAATTCAGCAGGGTTCCCTTGTGAGAGGTGATAAAAGTCAAAATGTGTACTTAGTTGTAATTCATTAACGCGTAGTCCGATTTCATTCATTCTTTTTTTGTTAGAAAGGAAGTACTTTCAAGATTGTCCTGTAAATATTTCAAGGTCATCAGGTTTGTAGTTCAGAAGTTACAGACATCACAGGTCTCAGTAATAGGTCCAAATAACTTGAAACCCGAAATGTACAGGAACCTTTGAACGTACGGCTCATCTTAAGCTGGTGAGCGCATTTTATCGTATAGGCATAATGGATAAGGCATATGTCAAGTCAGAACACTCCAAAGGAATCAGATATTGCTAAACGATCATTCATTATACATAGTCTAGAATATATAGGAACCTTCGAGTTCACGTTTCAGTTTAAACTGGCGTAAGATTTATAGCGCACTTTGAAGTGTACGCTGAGTAGGTAGCTGGGACTGGGACTACCGGGACTACCGGGATTGGGACTGAGACTGGGACTGGGACTGGGACGTAAAACTTAGGTAACTATCGCTAATATCACAATTTAATTATTATCAACTTCAAAAAAGGAGTTTCTCAATTTGTCTGTATGTTTTTTGTGTGTAGGTTACAGGTGTGTAGGTATGTTACGTGATATCTTCGCCAATGTTAACAGATTTTATTCCGATATTCTTTTTTTTTAATCTAGTCTTCTGAAAAATATGAGTGCTTCACCGCAGACTACAGCGTTGCTTTATATGAGACAAACTGAGTTCAGATGCGAATAATTAGTCTGCAGGGATCGCAATCGCGAACGAAGCCGCGGGTGCAGCTAGTACATACATAATAGTCACCGTTCGCCGAGGCCTTCCCCTTCCAACTATCCCATTCACACTCGCCTTATAAACTTGTTTTGTAGTCTTCTTTCATCCATTCTTTCTACATGCCCAAACCATCTTAACATACCTTTCTCAACTCCCGTTACTTCATCTTCATTCATTCCACACTGCTTAACACGCTGTTCTTCACTCTATCGCTCAAAGTTACACCACACATACTTCTCAAAGCTCTCATCTCCACTGCATTCAATCGACTGATGTTTCTTCTGCCATACCTAACTTTCACTACCATACATTACCATACATTAGTGTCGGCACTTACACACTTCTTTAATAAAGGCTCTTTATATAATGTTGTTTATATCTTGTGGTATCCGGTGGCTTTCCCCGGTCCGTGGTTTACGGATGATACCACGCACAGCCGACGACCATGGAAAGTCACACACCGCACTTTACCCACGGTGTGTGACTTTACGGGTCTAGAAATTCCAAGCTTTAATTTAGTCATTAAAGAATGTCAAGTGAGAGTGAACTTATTGCTGCATCATATCCGACGCACGGACGTGTCTGTACGGTAACGCGGAGAGTAGCTAGCTGTGACACAAGAGGTGCGGGTTCTATTCTAGCTGCGGGCAAATGTTTACATGTTCTGCAGACATTTACATGTGTTATGGTAGGTACCATGGTATTCGTTCGTACGTCCTGATATCCACGTCATAGGGAATGACGTGGCTAGGGTCAGGACTACAACAACTTCTGAGCCTGTTGATTGTTAAGTTATATTTAAAACAAACATAATATACTCACAACATAATTTTCTAGTCGTCCACAGTTCTTTTTACAGATCTGACATTGAAACTTCAAAATTTTGGGAGCCTTCATCAAACTTTTACTTTGATCTGCAGTTTGTGATTGCTGGCACTTTAATATTCTTTTAATATTGTGTAAACGACTTTGATGTGTGTACAAGTTTCCAGTGCTAGCAAAGGATTTTTCACAAAATTTACATTTGTATGGTTTCGCACCTGTATGGCAATTCATGTGGAACTGTAAAATTCAATACAAATTATTAATATGTGGATTATGGAATAGTAATATTAAGTTTGTATGAGTAATATGTTAACCATAACAACATCATAAAGGTGGCCTGAAAACTCAGGCCAAGATTGCCGATCGACAGGAATGAATGGAAAATAAATAAATAATGCTAGGCATTTTCACACAGCATCATCTAGCCCCAAAGTAAGCAGAGCCTGACTACTTACAGTGGTGGTCATATAATTAGAAACACCAACCCTGTCTTCTATTTTCATTACAAATTAACATCATAACTAATTTTTAACGTGCCATAGAGGGCTCCTACGTATTTATATGGATGTATCGGTTCTTTTAAAGTATTACTATACGAGTTTAGTAATAACAAACAACAATTTTGATATAAAAATATAACATTTTAATAAAAAGTCTATTAAAATACATGGACTAAAGTGGACAACTAATTAGAAACAAAAAAAAAACAACAATATAAACATTAACTAAGTGAACAAAACCACATTTAATTTGAATAATACTATGAATACTACATCCAAAACCGATTAGTACTGTTAGTACTTGGTAGGGTACCCTCTGTTGTCGATTACAGCTTTACAACGACGTGGCATTGATCCTATCAGTTTTTCACACGTTTCCAAAGGAATACATCTCCAAGCTTCTACAAATGCGTTGTAAAGTTGGTTGATATTGAGCATATCACGCTCATCCGACAATGTTTTCTTCACAGTGTGCCACAAATTCTCTATCGGATTTAAATCCGGACTATTAGCAGGCCACTCTAACACTGTCACCAAATGTTGTCTGAGAAACGCTTTAACGCTGTTTGCTGTATGCTTTGGATCATTATCGTGCTGAAAAATCCAATTCACTGCCAAATCATCTGAATATGGGATCATTGTCTCCTCCAAGATTTTTTTGTATTGAAACTGATCCATCAGCCCTTCAATCTTTCTCACGGGACCAACTCCGTATCCGGAAAAGCATCCCCATACTTTAACATTTCCACCGCCGTGCTTAACTGTTTTTATAGTGTACTTGTTATTCAAAGCCTCGTTGATTGGTCGCCGTACGTATCGTTTTCCGTCGGAATTTACCAAATTTACTTTAGTTTCATCTGAAAACAAAACTTTTCTCCATTGATGAACAGTCCAACTGGCATATTTTCTAGCGAAGGCTAGACGATTTTCTCTGTGTCGCCTGGTGAGAAGTGGCACTTTCCTAGCAAGTCTTCCATACAAATTTCCTTCAACCAACCGCCTACGGACTAGTCTTGCGGACACGTTTCGAGGGTCGTCTTGTGAAAATACTTCTTTTCGTATAACATTAGAACCTTTAAAGGGATCTGTCTTAGCCAAACGAATCATAAGCCTGTCTTCTTGAACGGTGGTCTTCCTTGGCCGAACTTTTCTAGGCACCTTATCGGATGTTCCATGTTTTTTGTGATGTGCAATGGCGTTAAATACCATCTTTACGGAACACTCTAAATGATCGGCGATCTTTCTGTAAGACCATTTTCGTTTAAAATGAAAGTTTACTATAATTTTTCTTGTTGCTGCATCACAGCTCTTGTTTTTACCCATTTTTAATAATTAAATCTGACAAAAGGTAACAAATCCGAATGAGTAAGAAAAGGCGGCAAAATGCATAATGCGGTGACATTCCGAAAGGTGAATTTTAGTTTTAAAATTCAATTTTAGAACCTAGTCATACTTTGTTTCTAATTAGTTGTCCGACTGCCAGTACTAAGAATATTGATTGATACTTTTGTTTTAATTTTTCTTTTTATAATTATTGTATTGGTTGTCTGAATGTTATTGCTTATTATTATCCCAGAGATATAAATGTACATTGTGATTTCGTAAATTAAACTATTACCTCCAATTAATTGAATTAATAATGTTGGTTACATTAAAAGACTACGACTAAGTGTTTCTAATTATATGACCACCACTGTATATACACTTTTTTTTTGTAAATACATACATATCATACCATAAAAAACACCCAGATCCAGAGACAAATATTTGCAGACACAAATATTTGTCCCGTGGCGGGTATCGAACCCGCAACCTTCTGCGTCTCAGGCGGGCCTTCGCCCACTGCGCCACAGAGGACGTCAAAAAAGCTTGGAGGAAGCTTCCACTGTAGGTTCAAGGCGGTCCTTACACATACATTATATTTGGCACAAGCCTGCGGTTTGTAAGTAATTCATTAGTATGCCACATGACAGATTGCAAGCCCATAGTCGCTTACTGGAGTATAACTGATAGCACTTGCCTTCAACTTTTTGGTTCTTGGACATGCTGATTTCCTCACTATGTTTTCATTTGTATGTGACAAAAAACTTATTATTTTATAATAGGCAGAGCACTATTAAAACTGAATAGTGATCAAAATAAGTATCTACCTACCTAAATAATGATTGAAATTATTTTCATTAGGAGTTGTCCATAAATTGAGAACTGTGGTAGCTATAAGCAAAAATAATGATAAGATGAAACAATCATACCTTAAGCTCTTGATTCCGTTTAAATTTCTTTTCACATAAAGTACAATGGAATGGTTTCTCCGGGTTGTGTGTAATACTGTGTATTTTAAGACCACCCCAATTTGGATATGAGCGGCCACAAATTTTACAGGTAAAGGCTTTTGCTGATACTTTATGCAATTGCATGTGTAACTCATGGGAAAGTTCCGTCTTAAATCTGTGAATTTAACCAAACAATACACAATAAGTTTACAATCATATGACCAACTAAGATCTGGTTGTTTGGATTTAAAGTGGTGACCAACACTTGTAAGAAGTCAATTATTAATTTAACTTATGGGGTTATTGATATAGTTAATTTAACATGGATCATGGCTAAGTGGTTGCAGCACCTACCTACCAAGCAGGAGGTTGCGAGATCTTTCAGATCAATCTTATATATTTCAAAATTAAAATTAATGTACAAAATATTATATTCTACTGAAATCACTGCCCAGAATAAGCTATTAAGCTGTAGTATGTTAGAACGAAACAGAATGAATTACCTTCTCCCACAAATGTTACAATGATGCTTGAATCCAACTGGTTTATGGGAATTTATGTGTTTATCTAAATGTGATTGATAGCTGAAACCCCTTTGGCAAGTAAAACAAGAAAAATCCTTATCTTGAATATGTATCCATGAGTGATTTTTAAGTGACTGTTCTACAAGAAAGCTTTTACTGCACACATCACATTCATATCTTTTGTTTTTCTTAATTTCTTCAGAATCACTGAAGTCTCCTTCATTTTTTGATATCAGCTTCAATGTCACTACATCATCACCATAAGGATATGAGAATTGTTCTGTGCTTGTTTCATTTTGCATATTAAATACAACTGTAGGATCAATGCATATTTCATTGAATTCTGTATTCTCTTTCTTGCTTGTGTTTATTGCAGACACAGAGATGTTGGGTTGTTCAATTGTTGACCTGAGAGCATTAAGATTGTCCTGAGCTTTACGTATCTGTATTATAAACTCGCACAGAGTATTTAGTTTTGAGCAGCATCTGATGCAAATATTTTTTGGAAATTTATCATTTTCTTCAATCTGAAAAATGCCAAAAGCATCTATATAATAAAATAAATAATATTTTTTATAATGGGGACTACACAACTGACATACTATCTAGGTATGTACTTTTTTTTTTTGTAAAAACATACATTTCAACATGCCAACCCCAAGATAAATATTTGCAGACACTTGTTTGTAAATATTCTTCTTTTCTAGTATGCAAAAGATAAATAGAATTAAAATACTGGTCATTTTTCAGATAGCATCATCTAGCCCCAAAGTGAGCTAAGCTTGTGTTATGGGAACAACATGACTGATATGTATAATATGTAGGTAAATCCATACATATTATACATAGTAAACACCAAGGCCAGAGACAAATATTTGCAGATCAAACAAACATTTGTGCCAACGGTGATCAAACCTGCAACTTTCTGCATCTCATGTGGGCCTTTGCCACTTCACCACAGAGATCATCAGTTTAACAACCTCTTGATAATATAAGAAGTTTTTTAAATGAAAATAATCTACGAGATCATTTTTATTTAAAAAACTTCCAATAAACATGCAACTAAAGGATCCCAGGAATAGTATGGCTTGACTCATGCTATAGATTTCATTAGGGTGGTCTGAGAGTGCAAAAATGTACAGGTAAGTACATGTTTGGTTGTAAATAGCTTCTTAACCAAACTTTATTTGTCAAATCATAATGCACAACAGCATAAGTTCAACTTTACCAAATACCTACCTTAATAAGTAAATAGTTCCATAGCTTTTCCAACAGAAGCATGTCAGCAGCTTCTCTGCTGAATAACTTTATGGTAACTTCCTGCTCTTCGGCGCAGAGGCGGCAAACCCTCTCGAAGATTTTTGTTTCAACCATAATTAAACTGTAAATTACAGAGTACCTACTATAAACTGGTCAGCGATACTACTTAGATTACATTATTCTCGTCTCGATAGTTCTGCACCGAGGTATCGAGTAGCCACTTCGCTTGCGCCAAGTAATGATTTACTTTGTTCGCGACGCATGCGCGTTTCATTGTTATTAAATTATTTACGTTACGAAGGCTTGTCTTCATGTTGCTAATGAGTACATAGGTCGCTTGATTAGGTGTATCTCCAAAATAAAAAGTCTGTCAAAATGTATGTAATAAATCTAAATCTGTCAAAAGTTCTTCGCTGTCAAAATGTATGTGTCAACTCTATGCAATGAGTTTATCTAAATAAAGGGTCAAATCGTGCTAAGATAGAGCTTAGATATAAAAGCCTAAAAAGGCGTAAAATAAGACTTTTTGGTATTTGCTTTACCAAGGTTACCAAAATCTATATACCCAATCCTAGAAAGGGAGAGTGGGGGGCGATTTTTTGCGATTTCTTGTCTCTAATTTGATTTTTTCTGTTGCAGGTACACGCGGGGACGTCAGGTGATGCTGTTCCAGCTGCTGGAGGTGCTGGGTACCACCAATTTCAAAGGAAAAGTTGCAAAATGTGTAATTTTCTCGCGAAAATTGACGAAAATCACGCAAATTCCAGGAAATTTGGTGTTTCTCATGTAAAATGGACCCTGGGACCACCGACACATACCGCAACCACACGCGGGCTAACGGAACAATCGTAATTGAGACAAGATCAGTCCAACTTACTTATAAAAATTCGGAAAATTACAACATAAAAGCTAATCAGAACTGCCAAATCCCCTCCTATTACAAAATTCCTATTACAAATTACAAGCTAATCGCGGGAGTACAATGGGCGGTCTTATCACTTAAAGCGATAACTTCCAGACAACCTTTGGATGGACAGGAATTTACGTGAACGATACAGGACGGTGGTGTATAGACAATACAAACATATATAGTGACGAATAATTAGGTAAAACATATACTTATACATACATACATACATGAATACATATACCTACATAAATAATCTATATGATGCAACATCAGCTTTAAGATGAGGACAAATAGTGACTGTGCAATAGCTTTTTGAAGATAGGAGGGGATCAATATTGACCAAAAAAAGCTAGGTACTACAATTTGTCAGAAGCTCTCAATGATGACTCCATTTCATAGTAAACTTACAGTGAATGACAGGTTTGCTTTTCTTTCTTTTTTATATTTCTTTTTAGGTTGTAAACTATTTTGACTAAGCAACAATAAGCTAAAAGATCTGACATTATATAGGCATGTTATATTATTATTATTATATTTAATCACTTTCTTTGACAATGCCCCTATACAGCAGAACCATTGCATAATAATTATTGACATTTAACCAAATAATTTTAACATTATGTACTTGACAATGCCCATTTATAGCAGTAATTTAATATAATTATGTAAACATTCATAGGTATGTAAGTAAAATACTTGCCTGTTTCTAGCACCATTCTAAGTAGTAAGTTTTCGACGTAACCAAGTGTACTCTATGTTCCCATGGTTAAAAATAAATGAGTATGAGTATGAGTATTTGGCAGTTCTGATATTGATCATTCCATAGGCGAATAGCTTATTCAGTAAAATAATAATCATAGAAGGCAGAAGTGTACACAGGAGATTTAAGTTGCAAGGTCTCAGAGGAGCGCATTAAAGGAGAGTTGGGTAGATGAAGATATTCAAAGCGCTCCTTGCGATAGCTTTCCTTGATTCGCTATGCTGAGTATAGAGTTATTTTTATTTCATAGTTCTTCCTCTCTGAATAAAAATACGTACACGGTTATTTCCGTTACAACCTTTCAAAGGCAGCTGTCAAATCGTCGCCGATTTTTGGCGGGTTCCTTCTGAAAAAATCAGGCTCCGGAAAGCAAACCCATTCTCCCAATTTTAAAATAAAAATGCAGGCTTTTTATGGTTCAGCACCTACATTCAGATCGGTCGACTTTGAGCAATGATTTGGTGGATATTTATTGTTCGGGCGAACAAAGCGAGCAAAGATCTCTGTGTCAATACGGTATTTCTACGTCCCTATTTATGTATGTTTGTTTATCCAAAGACCCAACTCTTTATTCAATCTTGATGAAACGTAGGGAAAATACTAATTAAAAACATATAAATAGGTTACGACTTTGTTTCCCATGATGGATATCTTCAGATGCATACTTAGTGCGTAAATCTTTGAAGATACCAAATATTGGGTAGTCAGAATCATGTCCAAACAATATATTTTTAAAGATTCCCACGTTTTGCATATTCATTAGCATGCCCTGGCAAGCCTTTCGCCGTGGCATTGGTCCATTAGTCAGAGTTTTAACAGAGTTAAACTGTCAAATTAGCCAAAACCAAATAAGACCCTTAAAGGTTTTTTGAAAAATAAGCATTGTTTGCTTTACGAGCGTTCAAAATCTATAGCAATTAAATATTGATCTCCAAAAATAGCCTACTAATTAAAAGAAAAAAAATGTTTTGGTAAATAGTTCTTTGTTGATAAAACGCTATGTACATACTACACCCGGGCCGATGACACACGGCGCGGCGGCGCGTCAGAAAGCTAACCCTTATTCGCTGAAATAAAAAAAAGCTATTTTACTGTTTACGTCTGACATGTTGTACCCAAATGGGTTGTTTGGTTTTTCCATTTTTTTTATTTTTTGATGTACATATTCTGGAGCAGTGGCGGCAAATGAAATTCCGACTGATAAACTTGTAGTTTTATTAAAGACATAATTTAACATTTTCTCAAAGATATCTCCTGATCTATCTTCTGACACAGATCGGAACCGGATACGTAGACAACAACTACTCTTAGGTTTAAACATTTATCACAGACTTACTCTGAGACACTACGCTGATCACAATATTTTTAATCTGTGACGCATGTATGTAGAACTAAATAATTTTAATCAAACATAATATTTTACTGTGGCACTATTAAACTTCAATTTTACAAAGCCATTTAGATACTGTTGATAAAAATTCTCTAGTTCTTGAAACTATGTTTTGATTTTAACGCGCGGTCTCAATTGATTTTTACGCGCAATAGCTTCGGCACGTATGTAAAGATGGAAATCTTTCGTGACTCTCACCGTAATGCGGCTGCCACGACTGTCACTGTCATTATTTTAAATTTTTCCGTATTTCGCGCAATCGCTTGAATCACAAGTGAGTGAATTTAGTTTTATTTGATTTAATTCTCACTTTATTTTCTTGCTCTGTACTGTAGCGATTCGGTCTGTAAAACATAGAGAGAAACATTCCTACATAAACCCGTTTAGAAATAATTTGTTCTGTGGTGTAGTCGCTTGGTACCAAAAACATTTTTACATACTTCATACTAATCGTCGGTGCCTAGGTACTCTATGTTAACAAAACGAAACGGATAATTTAGGTTATTGCCCGCCACACAAGCGTCTAGCGCAGTTCTACTACGTTTACCCCGACCGTACCTACCCGTGCCTTTCCACGCGTACGCATGTTTGCACGGACACAGCAAAAGTACTACCTACATTGTACATGCTAGTTCTTAACTACCGGATATCTGTGCACCACCTACTTCTACCCATAGTAGCGGATCCAGGGACGATTGAGGGGCTCATCAAGCCCACCAAAAGCCTTTGAGTCTACCCCTGAAAAACCTCAAATTAAACTTGATATTATTCTACTTTCTTAGTAGGTGCTACACTGCGTGAGGTAAAATTTCCATCACTTATCCTAACTTAATCCATTTTTAGTAAATATTTGGGGTTTTTTCGCAAACAGGTACAAAAGTTTCTGTTAAAATCTTGGGCTCTGCATCACACTTTTCTAAATTCGATAAGAATCACTGATTTTTTCAATTTTTTTTCAAAAATATCATGCATTGTTGTGACATTTGTTGAGTTATAAAATTCTTAATACTCATTAGCTTTTTTTCTCATGCTATTCTTATATTTACTGAGATATGTCTGTCAGCCAAAAACTGTTCCAGACATTAAAATTTTGCAAAAAGTTATCTGAGGAGATTTGCTAATAAATAAGCAAAATAAAATTTTGTATCCTTTTTTTAGGCCAACCTTGGTTAAGCCAACTCAGCGGGGTCAAGCCCCACCCAAACCAAAATCCTGGATCTGCCACTGTAACTACACTAACATCATAATTTAGCCATAACTATGCAGCTGAATGAAACTAAATAATAATATCAAGTGGGATACTGTGTCTAGAATCTAAGCAGTCAAGTGTTTAAGATTATTGTTGCGTATTAAAGATGGTTGTGGCTGGGTACCTACCTCTATACTATTGAGGTACCTATAGAGTCTACTAGCATGTTTTGCTACCATCATAGCACCTATCTATCAAATGACCAACCTTATAGAAGAAGTAAACAGATTTGGTTACCTGTTGCTGTGCAGTTAAAGAGAATCCATTTTTAACATCCTAAAATTTAAACCAAACCATGTCCTGGTTATCCTTAAATAAGTAGAGGGAAAACAGCTACCTTGTGAGTCTGGTATTTTCAAACTTTCGCGATCAGTAAAAATTATGGGTAAAATTATTAAAAAAGGTAACAGGATAACAACAATTTGTAATTATAATTAGTCTGCATCCCAAACATTATGAGTCTCTCAACTTCTCTGCTTTAAGTCTACTAACAGATTGTGGATACAGATGAAAGAAATAAACTTCTCTAGTTAGGTACCTAGCTACTTTATACATTAGTTGACCTAACTCTTCAATTGACTTTGATTAGTAAAATGTTACCTCAGATGGGTAGAGTACCTTTTTTGTTTTTTTAAGGGGGGGAAATGCCCATGCATTTCCCTTCCGCCACGGGGTTGGCGAAAGGGGGGTACATGGGGCTCGAACCCACTTCAACCTCTTCAAATTCTCCGGTCAACAGTCCCCCGCGGTAGTGGGGTAAGATGGGTTCGCGTTAGCATTCACCATCTTAGCCCGACGGGTGGCCCAGCAACCACCCGGGCCCCAGCCATGTGTGAGGCCGTGCAAGCCGCCAGAGTCCCCCGATCTCCGCCAGTGACCCCACACCCGCGCCCTGATAAGGGCGCCCCCTCCAACTTACGCTGTCTCTTACTCCAAGCCTGACCGGTATGGGTAGCCCTGCCCGTATAGCCTTGAAGATCATTGGGAGACGCAAGCCGACCAGAGCAGTGTAAGCCACCCCGGCCCTGCCTCCACAGTGCGCCCTGAAAAGGGCACACCACCGTCCGCGCCCTGAAAAGGGCACCCCCTCCAACTTATGCTGTCCCTCACTGCAAGCCTGACCGGTATGGGTAGCCGTGCCAGTATAGCTTTGAAGATCATTGGGACATGCAAGCCAAACATTATGGATCTTATCAACTCCTCTGCTTTAAGTCTGCTTTAACGGATTGTGGATATAAATGCAAAAAATAAACTTCTTTAGGTAGGTACCTAGCTATTTTCTTTATACACTGGTTGAGCTAACTCTTTAATTGACTTTGATTAGTAAAATGTTACCTCAGATGGATAGGGTAGGTACCCTAACCTGCATTAGTTTTCTTCATCAACTGCATGTGGTATGCCTGTATAATTTTAGTAATAAATAACGCTAGACATTTTTCGCACAGCATCATCTAGTCCCAAACTAAGCAGAGCTTGTTTTTTGGTAACTACATGGCTGATATAATTCTTACATACATGGTACTTAAATTAATTAACTGATTACCAATAAATACAGGTGTAGTAAATAATGGGACTCCAGGAAAAGTTATTTTCCTTGATTGTTCCATGATTATTAGGTGTTCTATATCTTTTTAACTCTGTTAGAAAGTATTGTTATAAAGAAACATCCATAGGAAGCCATCCTTAAGAGTTATTTTTCATTTAATATTAATGGGACTTAATCGAAAATGTTTGTCTCTAAAAGCGCCCAGTGTACCTTGTATGTTAAATCAGTTCTGTATTTTGTATTTTTCTTTGGTGTGCAATAAAGAGTATAATATACTCTATATACAGATATTATCCATCTATCAAAGTAATTGTTTTACAGTGTTTGTATGTTTGTCATGTTTCACAGTGGTTTTCTCTTGGTCATCGGTTGGGCGGATAAGGATGGTTGAGATACCATGTACCTATGATATCCCCGAACCTCCAGTAGGTATAATATAAAGTGGATAATTGCAGGCTACCACTTGTACGAAGGTTAGGTCGTCGTGTAGGGTAGGCACGGGAGGACGTATATAATAAGTTTTTTTTATTTAGCAAATTTGTAGGTAACTAACTAGTTCTATGTTAGGAACCTACCCAACACTAATTATATTGTGAAAATGATGGATTTTTCCAAACAAAGGTATGCTATGCTGTTAACGTTCTTTTTCTTTGTCTAATGTTTATAAGTAATCTGTCGGTCGCGTCGTTTAATTTTACACAATAATTGAATGGCAGCAGCGGTCCGAGAAGACAGAAGTTATAGCATGAGGGGTGAGGGGGCATCGTTCTATGCGAAGACCGGTCTGAGGAAGTGCGGGTGGCGCGGCGCGCGGCGGCGGCGCGGCGACGCGGGTGCGCGTGGGCAGGGAGCCTTCGCGGAGCGGGCGGGCGGCGGGGCATCTCACTCCGTCAGTCGCGCAGCGAGCGCTTACTTGCAAGAACGTAGGGTGGCGTCGCGCCAACCCGTCGCGTGGAAGTGTTGTGTCACAGCGGTGGGCCAGGTCGGTTTTGAGATCCAGTCGACCCGACTCAACCATGGCTCTCAACTCGGATGCTGAACAGAAATCGAACCTGGTCCTCCGCGTGGACCAGGATTCCGACTCGGTTCTCCAGTCATTGTTCGACACAGTGCTAAAGCCGGACTCGAAACGACCGCTACAGGTGCCTCTTCGAATGCGACAGCTCCCAAAGTCGTTCTTTAACCCGCCGTCGACCGGTTCCAAGTCACCGTCTGTGTCTCACTCGAGAGAAAACTCGGCTGACTCGGCGTTCGGATCGTCGTCCGCGACTGGCACTGGCGGCTCGACGGTGTCGCACTCGCGCGCGCACTCATCACCGGCGAGCTTGCAGCAGACGTACGCGGCCGCCGGCCAGCAGAACCAGCAGCAGCCGCCGCTGCACCACCAGCATGCTAAGCAGAGGTCCTACGATGTCCCGCATATTCCTGACGATCTCGGCCCACTTCCTCCGGGTTGGGAGCAAGCGCGCACACCTGAGGGACAGATTTATTATCTCAAGTAAGTGTTTATTTCGTTTTTGGCACCTGCTTTGTTATATCTTTATATTTCTTGGCTTGTTTTTGCTGAACGCATGTTGATGTTTGGTAAATTAACTTACAGGTATATAACTAAGTTAAAAACACCTAAGGTTTCGAAGACAGAAAACTACAGTCAGATTAGAAGATGTGGGTACTTACCTAACTCATAAAATTGTCTTCTTCCTTCCTAATTGTTGACCTGAAGGAGCTGCAGGTTAGATATGATACCTATTTGTTTTAATTTTACTTGTTATCAATATAAAAGTATGGTAATGGGAAGTGAACTGCATAAGTAGGCACTATAAAGTTTAAACAAAGGATTGATGTTAAACAAACCTGTACATTACCTTTATGAGTCATTAATTTACCTGAACTAGATTCAAATAACCTAGAAAGCACTGGTTACGAGCATTTGTGAGGATTCCACTTTGCGCGGTAGATGACGACCGACGTCTAGTACATCAGGTAAACCCAACGGTATAAAGTGCAACGGATGGTAATTTATCACAAAATATGAGGTAAAAGGTTTAAGGAAAATCTCGCAAACGAATTCGTTAGTACGATTATTAAGTAATTAATTGCCTTCAGAGGTTTCCCTAAATTAAATATCTGAGTGCCAACTTTGGTGTTCGAGTTAGAAAACATTTTTTTTATTATTTGTGCACTTGGTAGTCTTTACCAGGTAGTATATTGCTCCATATCGTGAGACTTCGTATCTATTTATATAACAGCGGAAATAACTACCTACATTACAATCAAATAAGTATAGAGGTAGATCATAATCAAACTCGAAAACTGAAGCATTAGAGATAAAAGTAAGAAGAAAATTTTACATACTCATACTCTTTCTCAAAATATACGCTTTATATTTCTCTAAAAATATATGCCCACGGGACAATCTACTAAAAAATTTTTTTTTTTATTATGTCTAATAGATTTCTAATACGGCAAGACATTGTTAATATAGAGACCACATACCATTTTGTATTTTCTAATAAACTGCTTATCTCTACTGTTCATGTTGAAAACACATTGTCGGCATTCGCTATCTTATCGCGATTATGAACCTGATGTACCTGCCGTCAGTTTACAATGATAAAACTTGATAAAAGGTAAAGAAAATGATTCATAAGATCTTGGGGTCCGTACCTTCGTACAAGTGTTATTATTACGCAGGGAAATGTAAAAGATTATTGTTATTACGTCCACATTATTTTTTGCTTTATTCAAAACTGTTTAAACCTGGGTTCGGTCTGTTGTCCCCCAGTCCCTTATTCACCCCATCCGATTAAAATAAAGCTTATATCGATATTTTTTGTCGCTTTTGCGTTAATTTACATTAAGTACCGGCGAAAACTAAAGTGCATCAGAATTATATTCTTATTTAAATTATTTAGTTTTAACTTTTGTTAATTTATGTATTTATCATCTTTGAATATGTTATAATAAATTTACTTAAATTTTAATAATACTTTCTGTTAAAGCAAATAGGTAACTAATACTTATTTGTGATTAGGACTTTGCGATTTTGCATGTATTTACATTTTACAATCAGTACCTATTTACGCTGTAGCAATGTACCAATCGTTATTATTACAAAAAATAATGACAAATTAATATCCATTTAAATCTTATTTAGGTAGTCACTTATTTCAAGAAGCCCTCAATTAAAAAAAAAGATTATACTTACTTAATTATATTAACAAACATCCAATATTTTACTTTTTACATTACTAAAGCCAAACACATTTGTGCGCCTGCCAGTACTTTTTATAAGAAATTGCTTTGGATAAAATATATCGTACCTAAACCTAATCGGGGGAGAACGGACCGGGTGAAAACGGGACTGGGGGACAACGGACCGAACCCATAAACCTTTTGTACCGTACTCCTTGAAATATTTTTCTTATTATTTAGGCAATGGTGGGTAATGGATTGGTTTACCTGTTTTTATTTGTTAAACGCAGGTGTTTTAGTAAAAAGACCTGTTGAGTAACGGATAACACGTCTAATATTAGTTAACATTTTGGCTAAGGATAAGAATTATTTATCTGTAATTTTTTCGTTTATTACACGCAGTCGTACTAGTACCTAGTCTACATAGTTAATCTTGTGATGCGTCTTTTTACAAGACAAGTACTGCCTCACCATTAGTCAAGAAAGTCGCGTATGTGTATGGTATGATAACTAACAGCTACCTCCAGCGACTTGGTTAGCAAATATCTTAATCGTATTCTACAACACGACTTCACCCTTATTATAAGCCATCATCTTTTTGAATCCTTATCCAAATTAGAATATTAATAAACAAATACCTAACTGTCACATACATAGTTCTGACCCCACACTAGGATTCCTTGTTTCTTGGGTATTAGAAACGACTTCTACCATGGTACAATAACACCTAGACCCGAAAAAATATCTGCTGAATATGCAAACATTTAATTTTTTCCTGTATCGGGAATCACGAACCATCCTCTTGCGTCTCACCCCGATAGCTCGCCCGCAACGCTACAGGTCGTCTAACGAACACACGAACATATCCCTGAGGCGCTCTAACTCTGATTCGTTTCTGTTCATAGCTGATGTTTGTCTGCGAACTCTTAAGTTTGCTTCTTACCAGCGTTTTGACAAAAGTTAGTACTAAACTAATTCTATCTAATCAGCCCACATTCATCCACTGGGTACTTATACAATTCTCTGTTAACCGAATCTAGTGAGCTTCTACCACCTTCAAAATATTATCTTACCACATGCCTGGTAGTCTGCCTAGTGATCTATGGCCCCAGCGTGATTTGAATATCATCTACCTAAATAAGCGTGTGGTGGTCAAACAAAATGCAACAAACCTCACCCAATAAATTCATACCATCAACAAAGAAGACGTTCAAAACTCAACAGATATATCGTTCAATTTCATTTTGATGAAGCAGATGGCGGCGCGAATGCTTGAAACTGGCCGACCGATTTATTCCGAAATTATTATACCATATCGATAAATCGGTAATGGTAGTTCAGCGAGTATTCGTAGACTGGCGCCAATGCCATTATTGTCGCGTATGGTTTTAGTTGCGCACGTGGTAGATTGTGGTTTTATCAAAAACACAATTGTAATGCTATTACATAATCCATTAGAGATAATTTGCCATGTGATAATAGGTAGGTACATACATGTTTGATTTTATTTTTCTGTCTACTTCTTTTTTTTTCGTAATTCCTACGCGTCGATCGACATAATTTCGATACAATAAAAAAAAAAAAATTACCTAATCATATTCATGTACGGGAAATTAATAAAAAGTTCAATATTGCAATATCATCATCCATTTTTTCACCCTTACGAGTGAGATTATTCAAATTGTATATACCTATAACCACCCTTGAAGTATACCCTACAAAAGAATCATTTAAACGGGTCACAATTGACGAAGATATCGCGTAAAAAACATACAGCAGAGTTGAGAACTCCTCCTTTCTTGAAGTCAGTTAAAAATTAGCTCCTTAGCCCGGCTGCACTGCAGCAGACGCTCGTTTTCCGAATCGGACGGAGCATAAATTAATACAACAAAAAGGAAACGAACTTGCGTTGCAGTGGTAGAACTAGAAATATTGAAAAACGTATATTTGGCCAGAAAACTAATTTTCGGGCGGGCGGCAGTCACCATGACTCAAGTCGCTCTTTCTTATCTTAAACCAATGTACCTAAGTGCGAAAGTGATTTGTGTCAAACCTCTGACTGAGGCATTTGATTTATATTATAAACCAAAATGGTAGTAGGTACTTGTAAGATTTTATGTTAAAACTCGTAGCTAACAATGTTGCCGGCTTTACAGATAAAGATTTTCTATGTATTACGTATATCTCTGTTCGTTAGCGCACGTCAGGATTGCCAATACGGAAGGCCTGCATGTTACATCTACAACGACGCACTTCATAAGCTCCCTTAAAATATTGATATTTCGAATATCAAAGGTATTAATTTAGATGAGCGTAGACGCTTGGCTCTGCTCTCCAAGTCGCTGGCGACTGCAGAAGCATAGCGCAATGGTCCATTGCAAGCGGTCCGTCTCTTCCGTGTCGGTAAATAGACGCGCCGGTCGTCGTTTCTTAATTGCATGCTGAGGCCGATGCTTTATAAGCTCCATAACGTCCGTCGGCGTATGTCTTGACTACGAAATGTTTGCTTTAATTATTATTGGAATGGAGGGTAATTTCTCTGTGGTTTTGTTCGGCTAGACTTGGCGATGTTCCGAAACGGGTATCGATGCAAATTGCCTTGGCGGACGCCCAATGCGGCGCTATCGGACGCAACGTTTCACTGCGTTACATCTTTTCGTTGACTTCTGCCTGACCTAAAGGTCTTTTATTGAGTTTTTATTTTATTTCAATGGATTATTTTTGGAAACTATACAACAAAAAACGGAGATTTTATTTTTATAAAATAATGACTTTGTTTAAGTACTTATATTAGGTATATCGAGGTTTTTATTTTAGTTTCATCATGATTGAGGTAGAGATCTAAGCGCATTCTGCACCTAATAACAGCTTTCTTCTCGTTATAGAAGCGTTTTCTACTATGTATTATTAGAAACCTTTATTTTCTGCTTATTATGTATATTTGCTGCAACTCTGGCTTCAGAGTCGTATATATTTACAAAACAAAGCAGGTACACATATTCAGACAAACTGTTAGCCTTTATGCATTGGCTATTATGACAAAAGACCTCAACCCTTCTTCGTTCAATATTTCCTTTTAAGTGTCATCCTATGAATCTTAATAAGAGAAGCTTCTTGTTTTGAATACTAAAGGAAAATCAAGCGAAAAATAAAAGTTGAACCCGAGAAACAGGTCATTCAACTCAAATTCTCTTTAAAAAATAAGTTCAATACATGAAGAATATTTTTAAAAAGTTTGATACATGAAGAAGGTAAATAAAGTTTCAAAATAAAGTTTTATGAAGTCTCAAATTTCATATGAAATAATGACAAGTGATGATGAATGACTTAGATTAGATTTTATAACTGTCGAAATAAATAGAGATTTGAGTAGGTATCTACTTCGTAATAAAAACAAAGCTGCGTTTGTAAAAAAAATAACTAACATACCTAATATAAAAAATCACGACCGGTCTCCGACGACGACGATTACTAAGAAAAGCTTGATGGAGTGGTCATATGCACAACAAGTAGACTAATCGGAGTATTCATTGCGATAACATTAAAACACAACTCACTATCGCCTTCCTAGAAGTCGGTAGTTGCGGCGCGGCCCAAGGCGACAGGTAGCTAGCTCTACATAACGGAACTCAACTGAGAGTAGTTACAATTTTAGAACAAACTTAAATGCCGTTAATAAATACCTAATACTTTCTCTTGCTTTTGTAATTAAAACAAGTGTTGTTTTAACTTAAAATATTCTGAATAATTAATCAATTCATCATATTTTTGACGTTTTTCCCTTTCAGGCATTTTTCTGACTTGTATCATCTGCAAAATAGTTAATAATTTAAATGTAGGTAAGTATTTACCTAACTTAAAAAAACATTTTGCATCCTTCTAAAGTCTTCATTCAATGAGTCCCTTCCTACCGACCGATAGACCGACCATAACTTCTATGGTTTGTTTTCATTTGATTCATAGTTTGCCTTTGCATAGGTATGATATCTATAATTACTTTGTTCATTATTACCTGTTTACTTACCATACCAGTGGGTTCATGCTCATTAATAAATAGTGATAAACTTGAAGTAAACCTACTGCGTGCATACATATAGCATCGTTCGTGTGTCTTGTCGTGTGGCATAATAGCAACAAGTAACTTGCTCAGTTTCCACGCTCTGATTACTGGATGTTGGCTCTAGACAGCGTCTTTTATCGGCACCAATCAGAAAATAAGAACAGCGGGAGTGCTGAGAAATCGGCAACTTATGTCGTCAGTGCTCATAACATAAGTATATATGAAAAACTTTTTAGCTTGATTACTTTGAGATATTAATTTTTGGCTCTAAATCTTATTGTTTTTATATATTCTGTATAAGTTATTACAAAAGAAACCTTAGTTGTTCATGCTAGAAGTTTATCTAGATAATCTAGATATTCGTGTGTAAAATATTTCTACTTGTTTAGAAGAAAATGAATGGGTCAACTTAGAAAAGTCTTTGGTATCAAGTCAACGGCACAATATCGTTTGTAACTTAAAACGTATAACACCTAGGTGTAATATAATTTAGTAGATTAAGTACTTTACTTACTGACATATATCATCAACTTCTGTAACGCTACATGAGTTACAGAAGTAGCTGGGTACGCAATACTTATCCTATTGAAATCGTTCTTGGAACAAGTGCATCCAAAATGATTTTCTATCTTGAACGAACCGATGTTTCTATAACCTGTAGATACCTCGGTTCGTTCAAGGGCAGATCTTTGTTCGAACAGAGCTCGCTACGTTATCGAGTCTTGTGGACACAGTTGGCTCTCATCGGCTTGTGTCATTGGTATTAATGTGTTTCCAATAATACTTGCAATGGACAATAAAACTGACTGGCTGCGGCGATGAATAGAGAGAGTTAGTTATTCAGATCGTTAGACCACACTAGTTGAACCTTCACATCTTAGTCTGGGCTGGTAGTCCACAATTAATTATAATTAAGTAGGTAGGTGTATCTACCGTTATTCTATTCTAGTTACCTACCAAATAGGATAAAACCATATTAATCTTTGTTCTTTACGTTTTTGAATTCTGATTATAGACATCGTATTTAGTTCCGTTTAGTTGAAACTTCTAAAGACCTATTTTTCTTTCCCATCCTATCGATACTCATAGGATTTTAATTATAGATAATAAGTATAATAGTTGTAAAAACTTTGTTTTGATGATATTACATTATCTCTCTTAACACGGAGTCTGATGCCTATAGAACAAGCAGTGTCTATCACCAGCTTAATTGTAGGATCAAAAGGGGTCAAGTGTGTACATTGACAAGCGCCTTAGTGCCAACGTCATGCCTAAGAAAGGAGATAATAATTGTCCCCACCTCTTCCTTTCAACTGATTTCTTATAAAATACTTGAGGCAGTTAATATTTTTTGTATATTTTAGATAATAGGTACTATCTGTATCGGTTTGTTCATGATTCTTGTATAGCAGGAATAAGTGGCAGACAAAACTCGTTAAGGAAAATTGGATATTGTACGATCCTTCAAAGATCCTCAGTCCGGTTTATTATCTTCGTGTGGCATGTGTGTGGTCAATATTAAAATAAAGTACCACTGACTTATTTATCTTAAATAAATATTTGCATCTAAAGTACGAAGCGTGCAACAGTCCATTTCTATATTATATATATTATAGTATTTGAAAGCAGTCATTTCAATGTCTTCAATTCTCCTTTGAAAATGGGTTGTTGTACTCCTGCGATTACTCATACGATGACACGGCAAGGCACGGCGATGTTAACTGACTGGTTGTTGGTTGCCATTAGTTTGCTACCGTAAGAGCCTATATTGAATACTGATATGTTGTCACTGCCGGTTGTTCTGTGGTTTTTGAATGAATAGATCGTGAATAATATTATTTAGCAAGGCCTCGATTTTAACAAGTTTAAATCAAAATAAACAGTTATGTCTGGCTGGAACTCTAACTAATCTATTCAGAGCTGATCAGCGACCCAAACACTAAACTCCCCAAGAACTCTAAATCCAAAATATTGTGTAATGGGAGTCCATGGGGATCCAGTTGTGGATTACTAAATACTTATTGTTCCAGTTCCCTATTGCCAATAGATACTCAAAGGTGTTTTATCTCTTTTCTTCTTTACAGGCTTTTAGCTGCGGCCGCCGGTTATCTTTTTGATTGGGTTACCTACCATAAAACCCACTTTTGGAATTTTAAAATTTTTCAAAAGAAAATTGCGGTTATAATAAACAAACAGCTGTTTCCTATTAGAACTCCTATTATAAACGTGTCCTGTCATGTATAAACGTTTTTTGATCTGAAAATAAGTTACTTTCCAGAAGTTTTTTGAGGTTGGTTATTATAAGTTGTTGTAGGAATTATGGTCCGTGAGCGTATTGCTTGATTTACAGATCACTTTGCTTATACATACAATTCGTAAAGGGACTGCAGTTTAAACGCGTTAACTGTAAGCTAAGCGTCTCATCGCTCGGCGGCGCCTCGTGCCCGTCGTGTTTACGTCTAATTTTGGCGTGAGCGCCGCCGCGACGCCGCCCCCGCGCTCCTGCGCCCTGTCCATTGAACAGGCCGGACGGTACGCGTGCGGTTATTTCGGCATACCGAAGGCGACACAACGACGCCACGGTATATCCTCACTCGATATTCCATCACCGGTCTTGTGATTTTCTAAATGAGTTATTCTTTTATTTGTGCAATGGCTTTTAAGTTCTGCAGTTGGCCCTTCTTATTGCATGTCTTCCAGTTTAGTTGCATTTCCTTGGTAGAGATTTTCCCCGACTCGACAATGATATTGCAAGAACTGCTCAATGAGAGAATTGTTTTTTTTGCTCCAAACTTAGTTACAATTTACAACGGCACAACAACGCATTTATGCGTTTAGACAGTTAATGATATACCATTTCATCATAATATTTTCCATTTGTTTATATAGTAGGTATGTACCTAAGGTTAAGATCGATCCAAGAACAGAGAAAAAGTTTGAATTTTAATTGGGTTCTGTTTTTGGGTAGGCTCACGCTGATCAGCCTTTCGTTCGTTTTTCACGGTGGAGTTAACGAGCCCATGTTCTGTGATGTTACCGCAGTTAGCCTTGGAAGCTGCGGTGCGCCTCGACTTCTCGGAATCGCTCCAGAGCCTTCCTTTCCCCCTTCCCCCTCACCTTCCCGTATAATCGTCTCGCGTCAGGTTTCCTCGCCTCCAGCATCGACTGGCAATCGACTTTAATATATCCTCTTCGATTGAATATGCGTATGAATCTTTATCTTTTCAAATGTATAATTATGTAAAAATGTATATGCCGAATACAGTATGCATGCATGTCCTGACACATAATAATTAATAATAGGTACTAATGGCCTTGCAAGAGACCATAATTCAATCGCGGGAAATTATATTCTCAAAGTTCTATTTTGTCGTAGAAATAATAAGGTATTGTTAATTTCTAACGTAAATAAATATCTAACATGAAACATTTCACCATTTACGACAATAGATATTTATCGATAACTCGCAGACATACCCGGGCACTTCACTCTCAGTCCCAAGCCCCAGCGCAGGTTAAAATCTTTTTCTCTTTTTCTAAACACCTGAGTTGTTTGTAACAAAGGATTTTTTTAACTCTCGGTTCCGCCTCGGCCTATGAGCGGTTCGTCGCGATTCTCGGGAAAGGCACCGATCATTCAATAATCTCAGATAGCTGGACCTTCATGGACCCACTGTTTTATATGAACGATAAGATTAGAAATAAGTAGGTAAGTATTTAAAAGGCAGGATTAGAAGTTTAGATTGCGTTTTTTTTCAACAAAGTTCCAGTGTGTTTTTAACCAATGCACCTAATTAAACTAAGTAAGAAAAGCTTCAGTCCGAGTCATAAATTATTATTGCTGGCGCATTAGAGTGACTCATTCTTCCACTAAGGAGGTACTTACTTCGTAAGATCCTTGTCAAGTGCTGTGATTTGATTGCTCTTTAGAATCGTGGGAAAGAAAGGTCATGGCGCCTTAAGGGGTTGTCAATCTATTGTTATGTTGCTGAATTAATGTGGTTTGACCTTGAATTTCTCAACAATTGTAACTGGGTCGAAATTGAATGTTTTGTAAATCACTTCTCAATGTTACTAGGTAGTGACATTTGGCATCTTGAAGTCAAGTACACAGGTTCTCGCTTCGATATTTCACAACCTGTTCAACGCCAATGGCAGTATGGCAGTAGGCAGCATTGCAAATGTTGCGATTGTCCTAGATTAAATTTCTTTACAAGTGATTTGTAGTTCTGTAGTTGACGACGACGCGACGTAAAGGTAAAATTGTTTGAAAAAGAAAACGTTTTCACTGTAGAAATAATGCGTCACTTTGCTTAACTACTCCGCACATGTTCATACCTACCTTTACATAATTTGTCTTTCCCCAATCCAATTTTCATAATCTATAAATGGAGATTATCTTAAAAATGTTACTTAGATCTACGCTTTGGTACCTATGCGTCAGAGATAAAAACAAATGCTACTTATTATTTAGGTAGGCGACATTTAAAAACCTGTAGCAATTTGTGACCTATTGAACGTGCCAACTCAATTTGAATATAGGTAGGTCGGCATTCTATTCATGTTTTATTATTTTAGAAATTCGTCAAAAGGTACTTATTATGTACCTACATAATAAGTACGTTATGTAGGTACTTATTTAGAGTAAGTACCTACATACCTAGGTAGGTTTTTTATCCTAACCTACCTATATTATCCTGCTGTATCAGAGCGTCCGTCTCGTCGTATGCATTTATGCTTTGGTGTGTGGCAAAGGAGAGTTCAAGGACCGCTAAGTCATTTAGTAGTCAGGTACAACAAGGCACCCGCCCCGAGGCTACGGATAAACCTTTACACCTATTCCAACTGTTTGCGTGTGGGAAATGATCATTTGTTCTGTTTCGTATAGTGCGTGCCGACCGAGCCTTGGCGAAATTCGCAAACTGATACGTTGTAGAGGCCTAATGGGTACTAGTTTTCAAATAATTGATTGTTTATAATACTTAGTACAAATTGATGCTACAAAGGAAAGTATTTTCCTTCATCCGTTTATGCAGCGATGGGTAGTATTTACGGTAGGTAATATTATGCAAAATAAGTTGCCTATATTATCGCTCAGTTATATTATAAATTATAACCGGGTTAACTTGTTTTCTTGCTTCCTCTTCCTGGTACCTGAGTCAAATCTAACCTAATTCACACCCGGTAAGTACCTAGGTACCTACTTAAATCTGGTTACTTCAATTTTGCAGAAAATGCTATAACAAAAAATGTGAATCATCATCACAGTTTCTTTCCTGTTGTTATTTATTACACAAGAAAACGATCAGATCCGACAAGCCGGCAACTTCAATCACATGCAATCTAATCGAGTGATGTGATGAAGTCATGACAATGATAGTGCGGGGAGGACATGAGAAGAAGCGAGATAACGCGCGTGGTTGCCCGAGAGGGAACAAGATGCACATACAAACACTCCCGAGTCCAAAGTCCGGTGCACTGAGCTGCCCGAGACCAATCTCGCCGTAGTCGTCGTAGCTTCTTGTGGAGCTAAACAAACCGGTCAAAAGCGTATCCAGCTCCTAATCAGACCTTTGAACTGTTTTCGGTTCAAAACGTAGAAGTTAAACAATCTAAATTATATTTGTTTCCGAATATGCAATACTGGCGAATGCGCCAAAAAAGTAGCGGCTTCATTATAACTACATAGATACTCGTATGTATAATTTAAAGCAGTCCACAAATTCGGATGACAGATATGCCGTATTTACCTACACATTATGTATTGCAGGTAGATAATCATGATAGTGTGTCCAGTTACCAGCGTTAACTGTTTAGATCCTGCCCAGTTTTAGTTCCGCCGCCCGGGCCCGTAGGTACCTACAGCGAGTGAGGCAGCTGGAACCATTTGCTTCCTGTGTGCCTGACCATAGTAAGCGGTCACTGGTGACCTGGCTAGTTCGCCATATGATATTAATGAGCAACGCGTACAGACACAGAATAACTGTTTAACTTGCTAGTTTGTTCTGTACAATGAATTTATTTGTGCCAGATTCTCTTCCGTTGGCGCTGGCCGGACACAGCATTTGCTCCGTGTTCTGCCTTTTTCGCTGATTTAAATCTAATTATAGGGCACGACTCCGTACCACATGACTCCTAGTGACTCAGTCCGACTTAAAATACGCGTAAAGTACTGCCTGGCATTATCGTTTTTCGCAATATAAAACAGCCGTTATATTCATTTAAGTTAAAATATGTACTATGTAAATTGCTTTGCTTGTTGTATCAAGAGTTAAATTTAATGTTAACTCGAATTAGTTTTTAATTCAACAGAGATTTGTGTATTATAATTTTTGCTTTAACCATTCTGTGCACTACCGACACATATTTTTCCACAATACGCAAAGGTTATCTGGCAGAGAATGCTTTTTACCATGAAGTTCGCCTATGTACTACTATTTTGTGCAATACATAATTTAACTATCTAGATTTCACTAAAGTCTTGAAGTAGGTATCGCATTACCACAATAATCTCAAGACAACAGTGACTTCAAAAAATAAAATTACGTCATGGATGTTACACTCGTTGATTACGTTTGATGAAACCCAGGAAGCTTCTTTATTGGATGTGATATGTCTGGTACCTTTATAAAATATATCATTGCAAATGTAACAAACTACCCTTTTTCGTGGCTTATAAATATATCAGCCACGAAAAAGGGTTTTACCTAATAAGGTAAAATACATAATTATATGATTTTCACCTAAGCGCCTTTTACACTTTAATACTGACTATTGTAAAATTTATATTGGCCCCTCGTTTGTAACACGTATAACTCAAGGTATTTTGTATATTTTGTCATATAATAACGTAATAAAAAATACCTTGATTTTCTTAAACTAAATTGCTCATTCGTGGCTATTTTTTGCAAATTTCATCTTTGTCTCTGTATGATATTGCAAACTATACAATATAATATATCTCCATCCATATATAGTTACTTTCTAATCTTAGAAAAAAAAACGTTGTTAACCTCTAGCAGCGAGAGGCAGACAGCCGAGCGGCAAGGCCGACTGGTCACCACCAACGTAAGTGCTAGTTGTTTGCCACATTGTGTGCGTAATCAATCAGTAACCATCATGAACAACATGACGTATTGCAACAACTAGATTTACTTTTTATCATAATCATATATCATAATAAAGGAATTTGTCGTGGCTCTCCTTTTGATATGTCAACGTTGCATCGCAGAGCCTAAACCGCTGGTTCTAGACCTTAAAAAGGAGGGTTCATTCCTTTAAGCACATAAACGTACACTAAGAAAGGAATTTTGGATATTTGCTCTCTAAGGGGTCAAAAATTGAGGTCTAAGTTTATTGAATAGTATTAAGCTTCTTCGAAACGGTGCATGTTAGGTACCTATTTGAAAATTGGCATGTAGATTTCTTAGCAAAAATAATAAGCAATGACATGTTTTGGGATTTTTTTTATAAATTTAAAACTAAGGGAGCCGTTTTTTATTGAAAAAAGTAATTGCAGTTTTGGGCGTTTTATAATATTTTACATAAATATTATGACACGCTAATAATATTTTATAATATTTTACATACGCTGAACATTTTAAAATCTAAAGTGAAAGAGGATTATCTCTCTCTGTAATATGCTTAGGTTAGGTACTTTATGTATTATATATATAATTTGTATTTATGTATTAATATGATGATATTGTATTTATTTTCGGTGTATGTGTATTCATAGGTAGTTCAAGTAGGTATGTATAATATGTAATTTATTAAAACATAGTGGTATTTTAAGTATATTTCATTACTTTGTACACCTACCAACTTTATCACTTCTCTATCTCTCCTCAAAGGTTTGCTGGAAGAAAACTCTTCAGGGTTAAGCTCGCCTTTGTACATGCCTTGTTACCTAATACCTTGTTTAATATTTCTGTTTTATTTCTGTGTACAATAAAGAAGAACCATGGTCACCAAGACTGATGATGGAGTAGGGAGATGCCTAAGGGTTTTTCCGGTAGTTAACTATCTGAATATTGTGTTTAGATTCTTAAGTATTGTCTTTTTAGAAGTTTTCTGAATTGGGATGACCAGGACTTGACGATGAGATCAAATGAAGGTCGAGGAACTCCTCAACTAACAGCAGTAAAGTAGTCGCGTGTGGACTCCTCTCTCGACTCTTCGAATGGTTATTTTAACGCGTTTAATTTAAAATATAGGTGTCTGCCAAGATAGTTTGTCGTGTTGTTAGGAGTTTGTCGTAGTTGACTGACTGACATATTGACGGAAAACGCAGAGCCTAAACTGCTGGTCCTAGAGACTTGAAATTTGGAGGGTGCATTCGTTAAGCACGTAGACGTAAACTAAGAAATAATCTAGGAATGCCCAGCATTTATTTTTCAATACTTTTTGTAAAAGTTTATGATAAAATATTTTCAAAATTACCCCTGAAACAGGGTGCGTGGGTTGTTAAAGTTTTTATGGGATCTTTTTAACGCGTGGTCTAATTTTCTTGAAACTTGGTTTGAATTCTTTAAATACAACATGATAACGCTTTATTTATCGTATCAGGCACTAAAATAAAAACTGAATGGCTATGTTATTTACCATGTTTATATGTAGTACGAATAATAATTTATACGAAGAACAAACTTATACTTGTATTTGTAATGAAGACAAGTAGGTATTGCGGCACTATAGATAACACGGGCAGTGCGATGCAAGTGGATGAGGTAGGGCGGGAAGCGAGGGGCGAAAGACACTCGTATTATATAACTTCGTCAACGCGGACGAAATCGAGGGCGGAAAGTCCATTTATAATTTTATTCAATCTGTCTTTTTTCACTGTTGTGTATACCCATATTATTCCTCTATTCTTTCCGATTATTTCGAGTTTTATAAAATTGATCCATAGCCGTGTTAACCACAATGTTCTCTTAAATAAACTGTAGATATCTAAGGTACTTTTGTGTCTGTGTGTAATGTTACAGATTTTGTTTACTTTTCTACCTTATCATCATCGCAACCGCCAAACAGCTTTTTTATTTAGATACCTTTTATTTATTCCACCTAAGTGTTAAAATCCATTAAATAATCGGTATATATGTACACTTTTGTAACGTTTAAATTGATTAATGTAAGCATTAAAATTATCGTGTTTTGGTATTATTTACGATATTATTACGACTATACCTTTATTATTTATAACGTTACTATTCCCCTGCTGACGTTTCGTTGACTGTTAGAGGTCTTTCCTTACGAGCACCACCATCCGCGACCACTCTCGACCGTTATGAGACGGGAACACGGGGGTACGTAGCAAAGTCGTAATAATATCCTAAAATTGATTAATGTTGTAAGAATTGAACTGAAAAGTCCTATTTACATTTATGACTTAATGATCAAATTTACTTTATACCAACACAATTGATTTGTTCCAAGCGTTGCAGGGTTTGAGAAATCTTGATTTTTATATATGATAAAAAAGCCTAAAGGGAGTAAATGAAGTCGACACCGCCACGGCATTTCCTGTCGTTGACAAGGAAAGCTCGATTGATTTATGTTTTGCAACCAGCACGGCGGCGCGGCTGGCTGTTGTGTTGGCATCCTTTAGTCCTCCTATTCTTGGAGGACTCCTACTCCTATACTTTCTTATGTTCTCTTAAATAATTCGGCAGACTTCCTATCTAACAAACATTTCTGTTTTCATTTCGTCGCATTCTTATCTCATAATTTGTTACCTTTAAAGAAGATTTGCCGGCCATTTATTACATATATGTAGCTCCTGAACTGAATGTAAATCCTATAATATAAACATCCACCGGAAGTCGATGCGTCATTAGTGCGTTTTCGTCCACTTGTGTTTGCGTGAGTTTGATGTGTACTCTATGAGTGGTATGCTTATACCAGGGAGAATATGGTTTGTACAGACTTTGTCACGAAAGTCTGCAAAATAACACACGAATTAATCTTGGAAACGTAAAATAAAGCAAAATTAACTGTTGTAGACTGTTCATTTGTGTGAGGTAGTGGTTGGTGGCACGGTGTTGCTCAAACGCTTGTATAGTGTTACTGATTATTCGTGTGTGCGTTTATTTACGTACGCGAGCGCCGACTCGTCCGAGATTCAAATTTAGAATGCGTCTCCGCCATGTTGTTCTCGGTGAAAAACCTACGATCCATCGTATGGGACCGTGGAACTGTCATTACATTAGAGAGAGACAGTATTGATGGGATTTGATTTGAAAGTACTGCTGTCATCTGAAACAACAGAAAATAACATAAATACCTACTCTTATGGACCTAACTAAATGTTCAAAGAAGTACAAAGCTACAGTGAGATTAAAATAAGTAGGTTATGAACCTACGTAGCTTTTATCATCGTCGTTTACATAAATATATATATTTGCCAAAAAACTCCCTAACCACTTTTGTAATTGACGAGTTTAGTTCTGGGAAATCACTTCGATCAATCAAACTGGAAACACAATAAAATTAATCCAGTTCACTCAGGTTCTCATAGCTCAAATAATTGTCGATTCTGATATCAGACACCTGGAAAGAAGTTCTGCCAGCGTAAATAAAAATTTTACTGGTTCGTAAAACAAGTATCGGTACCTACCTATGCATGTGAATGAATGAGTCGCGCTCAAAATTGGATTGGTTCAGTTATCTATCATATCATTACCGTACAATCTCCTCCTTTCTTAACATAATTATTATGACAAAATAAATCTAATTATTTTGTCATAATAATACATAACTTGTGCCACTGCTAGCTGCGTACTAATTTTATCAATTCGATAAGGTATTCATTCATAAGTAGGATAGGTTAGGAGGTACATTCTGTGATAAACTTTTATTTATCTCACGTTTTTTCAGACAGAAGGTTACCTAAGAAATACCAAAAGAAAACCTAAGAATTTGAATATTAAATTAAAACTTGGAAGGTTATCCTATGTTAAAGTTGACCTGTCATATAACAGTTTGACGTGGTTACTGATTACAAGCTGAGCAGGGTACAGCAGTATGTTTTATGTTGGGAAACTGTGGTCGTGCGCGTGCGCATCCTATTGTGTGCTTTTTGTTGACAAAACGACACAGTCCGTTTAACGGGATCTGTCTACTGTTTTCCACATCTATTGCATTGCGTTCAAAGAAATAATTTGCATGTCAGTTGTGTCGATACGAGGACATTTCTTGAATTCAGTGTCTGACTGACTAGTCTGAACGGTTTCATTACATTTAACTACAAGGATATTGTAGTATCAGACGTCGAAATGTCGAATAGGTTGGAGCTATAGACTAGAATGTGTGTAAAGAAGACTTCGCAAGAGTTGTCGTCTCTTGATAGCTTAGCACTTTAGAAATCATTGTCTACTTTTACGCGACCATTATTTTGGTAGGTTAATCTTACTCTTATCTTAACACCAGCTGCGCTCCGCGGTTTCACCCGCGTAAGTTTCGATTACGTGGGAATATCGGGATAAAAATTAACAGCTAGGTACCTCCTATCAAATTTCATCGCAATCGGTTCGTTCGTTTTTGCGTGAAGAAGTAACAAACATATTATCCACATCCACATAGTAACATATGTTACTTACTAACACAATATTCGAATATACGAATGTAACGAACTTTTGTTTCTACCGGCGTTCTAATTAAATTTTGGAACTCAAAAGCTGCCATTATGACTTAACTATGATAAGTTAGGTGTATTCCCTCGAGGTCTTTTTGTAGGTAATAATGAGTAATATAATCGTGTAATACCTACTTAACCAGGTAAATATAATCGTATAAGTACATAATTTTTATGTATCATCAATAGTTTTCTCAGCGCACGCCAAATAATGAATTTTATAGGCAAAATTTTGCTACTTTGCATTAAGTATTGCAATTTTCTTAAGAATCTCTAATTTTCTGAAAATAAATTATAGCCTATGTTACTTCCTGATAATTTAGCTTTTTATTGGTCCAGTAGTTTCGGAGCCTATTCGGTATAAACAAACAAAAATATTTCCTCTATAATATTAGTATAGAGCACAGGTTCTCAAACTTGTTTTTCCCACCGCCCACTTTCAGAATAAAAAAAATACTAGCGCCCTCCAAAGTTTTTAAACATAACAACCTATGCTTTTCCCTCTAGACCGCCTTAGCGCCCAATATCTTCTAGATCCTTCTACCGCCCGCCTCCCTGAAGGCCTTCAGCGCCCACAAGGGGGCGATATCGCCCACTTTGAGACAGTGGTATATAGTATAGATAGATATAGTTATGGTAGAAATAATCACATCAAAATTTTACTGTACTTATGCTTTATGTCAAAAAACTATTTTGTGTTCCTAACCTAAAGCCAAAGAATACCTAAGTGCAAAAATTTACTGTGCTGCTGTTCTAAATTCATCTAATCTATATTGTTTGTTTTCCGCCTTTACAATAACACCTTCGAGCATAATACCCTAACCGCGCAATCAGCTGAGTTACGTAATCAATCCGTGAGTAAATAAAGCTGATTTATGTCGAGGCGACTCGGTATATGCGCTCTGTTCATTATGTTGTCTCCAGTTCGGTCGTTGAAGAGTAAAATCGGGGAAATTACGCACCAGATGAGGATGTGCGTCCGACATGACGCGTTTCCGCCGAGCGAGCGCCATCTTTGGAACGATACCCGCCTGCAGATTGTGCCCGATTTAACTAGCTAATCGAGTTATTAACTCAGTGTGCAATGTGCATCCTGGATATGAGCCCTTTGCAGTGGACCGTAATGCCACTAATGCCTCGGATCAATGGAGTTTGTCAATAAGCAAGATGGTTTTGCCGTCAGTCTGCTTTTCGCAATAAAAGTTCTTTTGAGAAGGTAATAAGGTACATTTACAATTTTAAATCGTATGTATACCAATTATACAGTTGACTCATTTCGCTTAGTACAAATCTAACTAATAAGGTAAAATTAGGTTTAGGATTGTCAAAATTATGTTTCCCATTATGTTGATGCCAAACCATCGTAAAATATAGAATGATAGCTCTAAAACTAGTTAGGTTACTCAACTTATTAGCAAATATGGTCAATTTGCTGTGTACCTAGATGAACATTATTTTACGTAAATTTTGAACGTCAACCTAGAATGAGCCGCACTGTATCACCTTGGTTATAGCGGCTTTTAAATTTATGGCTGTTGGGAACGATAGTTTTTTAGGTCTGAGTCCGCCTATAGGTAGGTACAATAAACTCTAACAATTCAACATGAAAATGTCAGGATCAAATTAGAGTTGCCATTTTCCGTTTTTAGGGTTCCGTACCTTAAAAGGAACCTTTATAGGATCACTTCGTTGTTCGCCCGCTCTCACGATTACAAACTTACATTTGCATTTGGAGCATTTACAGTGACGTATATCGATGTATGGGCGAAAATTTACAAAGTTAGTTTGTCTTTAAATCCGACTTATGTTTTCGTTAAAGCAATGTTTGTTTCTTTTTAATTTATAAACTTGAGTAGTGCCAATTTTGGTGAACATATACAAGCTTGTACGGAAGACCCGCACTTTTCCGGTTTTTTTAAGTAAGTTTGATGTGACAAGTGTATGTCTTGAAAATCCTAATGCTACCCAGTATTACTAACAACAATTAATGTGTAAAAGAATTTTGCAAAAGTGCGTCTGTGTAGAGTAGGTGTAATACCGAGGTAGTACATAGGTACCTACGTGTAACGTAATGTGCATTGGCAGCTGAATGAGATTAGCTGTTTGCTCTACTATTCACCATCATGGTTATTTTAATGTTTATGCCACGACGATGGACGCGATGCCAACTTTATTTTCCGTTTAATTGAAACACGAGGCGTTTCAGTGAATTCGTCATTGTACCCGCGATTTTGTTTACGATTCGTACTTTGTTTGCGATGAAGGTTTGTAGTGAGTTTATTTCTTGATATTTCTGTTAATCGTTTGTTTTCTTAGTAGCCTTCGTATTTGTGAGAATCTGCTAAATCGAGAAGTCATTCAATCAAATTAAAATATCCTAGTTACCTACCTTAATAAATCGTTGAAATTATCATCGGGTACTTAGTAAGTACCTACCTATGTAGCATTAACTTTAAGTGATAAAACTAAGAATGGAAAATTCTTAGCAAAAAGACATTTAAAAACTTAAAAAGAGATTCGCGTTATCTGTTTTTGAGTTTTTAAATGTCATCCTTTTTTATATATACGAGTACCTACTTAAATCGTTGCGTATCTGACTGACAAACAACACACAGCCTAAACCGCAAATCCCTTGAAACTAAATCAGAGGGTGCAGCTAAGATTTGAAGATAAAAGTTTGTGTGGAAAAAACTGATCTGGACACGTTGCGAGTATTTCCCTAATCTACCTCAATAACCAAGTATGTACCTACTTAACCTAGTTGAGAGTGGTTTGACAACAACAGTAGTAAGTAGGTACAGGTACAGTAGAAAGACAGCAACTGTATAGGTATTGTTGAGTCCACAAGAACTCAGTTGAGCAATTGTAGAAGGCCTTGCGAAAGAGAAATGGCATGGCGTGTGGTTTCTAATACTTGCTCCTTGTCATCTGGCGATTGTTCGCTGTGATTATTGTAAGTTCAAACTTTGCATTCAAGTTGCAAATGCCACTAGCCTAATGAGCTCTTAACAGCTATCTTCGTAACAGAAGCCTTGAAAATCAACCAACGGGTCATTTCATTGAACCACCTGTCTGTGATTTTACCTAATTACAGCTCATGAATGGATAAAAACACTAGGTACTCAGGTAGGTATTTTAAATAATCAATTTATAAAGATTAGCAAAAGGATGTAGCAACTATACGATAAACTGTGGTGAAGATGTGGATGACTAACACTGACCAGGTGTTTGTTTGTCAATGTTGCCAATTTCGTAGTAAGACTTCTAGGAATGAAATTCGTCGAAACAAGCACTGAGAAAATTATGAATTAAGATCGCATGCACCTATGCCTTGAACATGGAGTGAGATGTTTAGAGACGTAAAACTTGAACTTTTTATCATATATTAATCTGTAAAAAAGGAAAAACACGATTCTATTCTTTGTTCCCACTAAGTTTACCTAGTACTTAACTACTTAACACTAGTATAAGTAAACCTTAAACCTTTAACCAGAATAAAGATTATCTAGATGTCGTGTACCATAAAAACTAAAAAACGACGCGAAGTGAAGCTAAAACACACCACAAATCCCGCGCCCCGCCATATTTCTCACCCGTTAAATCTTGGTAGGTAGTTTGTAATAGTAGCTAGATATACTTATGTCGGAAGTGGTGATAGGCGGTGTTTCACGATTCATACACAGACTGACCAACAAAGGTGCACACGTTTTTTCTCCGTTTCAATTATTCAAGTCTGTATAATGTCCGACCATTGTCTAAGCCACTTCAGTGGATATCAAGATAATTCTCTAGAAAGATAAGATTCATCATTTCTCTCCGATAAACTTTTCGTAGGTCTTGTAAACCAATTTATTTATTTTTGCTCTCGTGCCCTGAATTCAGCGTTATCGCTTTACGTAAATTTTCGCATGGAGTGATAGTGATAGGAAACTCAGAATATGTACTTACGCTCCTCGTTAGGGCAAAACTGAAGCGATGCATAATATGACCGTTGATCATTTTGTGATATGGCTCGTACACGGGTCGGTGTTATGCAAACTGAGACATCGGTTTGCGGTGTAATTACACACCTTTCCGTTTTCTCCCCTCCCTGGCCGAACTGCTTATTTACTACTGTGGTGTGATTGTGGGATGATCATGTGTACTAGTGCACGCAGTACCTAGTTAAGATTTCCTAAATTCAAGAAAAAACACATCTTTTACATATATTTGAAAAACAAAGAAACACGAATTTACTCATACTCATACTCATTTATTTTTAACCATGGGAACATAGAGTACACTTGGTTACGTCGAAAACTTACTACTTAGAATGGTGCTAGAAACAGACAAGTATTTTACTTACATACCTATGAATGTTTATATTTATACATATTATATTAAATTACTGCTGTAAAGGGGCATTGTCAAAAAAATGTAGGTACAATAATAAGTTAAACAAAAAAAAAATCTACCTACCAGTAGTAGAGCTGCTTTGTAAAGAGTTCGTCCAGGGAAATACCTACTACCAAAGTATCTATTTCTGCCAGCTAAGCAGTAAATGACGAAGATTCATGTTCGATTGCTGTGTTCCAGTTTGTCGCGCGCGAGGAACCGGCGTAAGTTCACTTTCAAATTTTAAATTCACGTAGTTTTTAAGTTGACGTTTCTATATGATCCTTGTGATTTCAATGAATAAAAACCTATTGACTTTGTCTTTGACTTTGAGGATACCTTATAAGGGTATTATAAAAAACACGCTCACGACTGTAATCCCCATGAAAATGGACATCAGGGCTCTTACTCGGTCCGTAGACACGTATGGTACCTACTGCTATTACTATATCTTCTTAATAATATCATTTATTCGTCAATAAACAAAAAAGTCTGTAATAAAAAAACAATCTCTCTACCTGGGTATTAATAACACCCACGTAGATCATTATTCCCAAGATACTTGTTCACTATTTTTAGTTTCATGAATAGAACGTGATTCACTGCACTGATTCTGATTTGACTTGTGTACAAAATAACAAACCTACTTATACTTACCTACTTATCTAGGTAGGTACCTATGTTATACCTGTATGCGGGAGTTTTACTAGTCAAAGGTTTAATATGTCATCCTGTGTGGCCAGGGTTTTACAACCTCCATGCGAAAATGCTTACTAAAGCTTACTACCTAATGAGGCCTAGAAGATGCTTTCCTGTGCAAATTTAGTTTCCACTTTTGTAGTGTAGGTAATAATATGTAGCTGGTTAGACATTAACAGACTATGCCAATAAGTGATGCAGGTGCGGTGAGACATCTTTCAGGGCAAATTGAAACCGGAATACTTATGTCGATAGGTACTATATTAAAAAAATACTAGATACTTACCTGCCTGTGAGACACTGTGATGCACCCCTTGGAAATTGTTTGTACCATTCGTATTCAGAACATTTTAATAACATTGAGTTTGGCTAGCAGCAAAAGGTTATTGCTACTAGCTAAATACAACGCTCTCAAAACCGTAAGAACTCTTACGATAAATAAAAAAAAGCAGGTGCGTTTAGCGCAGGTGCCGTATCGACCACAGCTGATAACGCCTACGGTCAAGTTCATTGCCGTTCCGTGTCGATCGATTTGTCATAGTGCCCCTATTGGCAAATTACAGTTTTAGAAGCAACCTTAAGTTTAGAATCAAGTTCATGGTTATCCATAGGTATTGAATTTATCAGTATTTAGGTAGAGGTACCTACTGATAAATTCAATATAGCTTCGGTACTAAATTTAAGGTTAGCAGGTAGAATATAATAAAGTCCTGCTTCCATATTTCGAGTTGGCTGCTCCGTAGCCGTATTGGCTTAGTGGGCTATATTCTGACTCTTCATCGCGTATTCGAATCCAGCCGTACACCAATGAAAATTTCGTGCTTGAAACGGTGAAAACAAAAACATCGTGGGGAAATCGCCATGCCCTACAACCAGAAATTCAGAGCCATGTGCCATCGGTTAGTGTTCCAATTAGTGTCGATTGGCTTGCCTGGAAACTGTAGAAATGCGCTATCATAATGTTTGGACTTGCCACTGACTGCGCCTTACTATGTAACTAAGAATGTTCATAATGGGAAGACAGTAATGAGTATGTAGCGACAGCTCTTGCCACATGATTGAGCTAAGTTACATAGTATCAACGAAGAACTACCACAGTCAACATAGACGGCATTGCATCGAAGTGTCTAAATCGCGCAAGCGAAGTTTTCACTCAACTTGAACATATATATTACTAGCTTCTGCCCACGGCTTCGCCCGCGTGGTACCTCGATAAAAAGTAGCCTATGTGCTATTTTGATGTATTACCGCTATATTACTGTAAAGTTTCATCAAAATCCGTTCGGTAGTTTTTGCGTGAAAGAGTCACAAACATCTATCCTCACAAACTTTCACGTTTATAATAGTAGTAGGATAATAGGTACCTTCGATAAACAACTGTCGAGCAAATAAGTTCTCCATAAGTAGGTACTTATGTTTGTTTTTGTATTGGGCTGGCCGCTGTATGACAATAGACAAGACACCCCATAGGGCACAGCCGGTAGTAAGTGCAGGTCGTACCTGCCTTCGAATTAGATAGGCGCCTCAGGTTAGAAGATAATGCACAATACATCCTAATGCGGGACGTCAGTGCATACCTTAGTTCCCCCACTAAGAATTAGATTAAGTAGGTGCCGTGGTATAAGCTATACTTAATCTACCTACTTTTTTATGACAGTAACTTATATTTAGATTTACTAAACAATGCATCAATCAGGCTCATTATTCTTGTTTTATATGGAAATCCCAGATTTGTTTTTCCTTAGATCTTTGACGTAGGCTATCTACCCACATTATGTCGGTAACAAACTAGTCATTTTGCCGTTAAAAAGTATGGTTAATGAAATAAAAGGTATTTGGTACCGCGTGCAGAGCTGCCTACTTTCAGTAAAGAAAGTAAAAGCGCAGATGACTGAATAGTCTGTACCGAAAGAGTAATTCATCATGGCTCGGTGGGGCTTATTCATTGGGTCACACACGGTGCGTCCGGTTTGTCTACAAATTGGTAACATCGACCGCTAAGTGGGAAGAATCGGCTCGGAGCGAGGAAAGCTTTAGGCGATCAGGTAGAGTTGAAAGTAATAATATAACCTTGCCGATACAATGTCGACAAAATGCCTCAGTTCTTTCGATCGAACTCAAAGATGGGAGAAATGGCTTGCAATTTTATCTACCTAGTTAGCAACAAGGTTCTACAAAACCTTGTTGCTAACTAGCTAAAATTGCACCCACGTAATTTCTTTATCATTTTACGTGCGTGCGTTATTGATTGACTCGACTTTGCCGATTTTGCTAACGGATACCTAGGGGACCAAAATTCTTACCATCCAACAACTTTTCTTCTACAACTTTTGGAATTTTCAATAATTTTAATATATTTTTAAAGTGACCTCAATTTTTTCATGACATTCCTCGTACCACTTGTATAAATCGTAATAGGATTTTTTTATTTTAAGAAACAACTGAATTTGAGAATTGTTAATAAATTAAACATTTCTGAAAAAAAACAGAAAATGCTAAAAGTTTTGGAAAAAAAGTTGTTGGGTATGATGGTAGGTATTATAGTAACTAACCTGTATAATATTTACCGAATAATAGATTTGGTACAAATCAAACCGGCCTTCAGAGCGATAGCAAAGAGGATATTTTAAAAGGTTAACGAAGTCTCCAAAATAACGACAGTTGTCGACGGATTACTCTGACCTTTCGTATGCAATTAAGATTTGTAAACGTCCATCTTCACTTGAGGTAGGTAGGTACTTTTAATACGAGTTTGATCTATCTGTATTTTATTTATTTTCGAATAACACAGAATTCACCCATTCGAGAAGTTGCTGCCCTTCATCACCCGGAACTGCTGGAAGAAACAAAAGATCACCGTTATAAGGCTATAATGCTAGCTATGTTGAGGTCTTTTTATGTACATACCAAATGTCTATCCTATGGTGCCAACGGCAATCCTATAGATACACAAAAATGCCGTCTTAAAGCAACTATCTGTGATGAAATATAACTTACTATCTTGACAAAAAATAGCGCATAGGAAAAACAGAGCGCCACTTTCTTTGTAGGTTAAATGATAAGATAATGGCAGATATGAGAAGATTCTGTCAGTTTTTGATTCCGTTCTAAAGCTCTCTTTGCCAGACTACTTTCTGTTATGATATGTTTGTTAATAAGTACCTACTTAAATGTTTTTGAAATATCTATTTTTTCAAGTTTAAATATCAGCTACAGTTTGGTGCTCGGGAGTACTAAGTTAAAAATCACATATCTACTCGTACATAGAGAAACATTTCCAAAGAAGTTTATTAGGATTTGGAAAAACAGCTCATCATATTCAGATATTTTTTTCACGGGACCACATCGGAATCTTTCCTGCATAACAAAGAAAACAACCATTCAAGTAGGACCAAGCGTCGCGGAGTAATTGACAACACAAACAAAAAATATATAGACCCCGAATCGAGAACCTGCTCCCTTTTTTAACCAACCTTCTTTTCTTTCCAGTCACATAACAAAGACGACGACTTGGGAGGATCCTCGCAAGTCGCTCGCTGCGCAGGCGGTCGCGGCTGGCGTGCAGCACCAGAGCACGGACACACTACTCTCGCAGGCCGCGGCGAGAGCCTCCATCGCGGCCACACCAGCACCTGGTAAATTTCCATTGCAGTATTGTAAATATCTTGTGGTATCGCAGGCTGATCTCTTTTGTTTAACAGGCGTAGGCCTTGCCAATCCAGTCGAAAGTTTTCCTCCAAGAGGCTTAGATAAACGGTGCAAGAGAGCGAAATTAAGCAATGAAACAATGTGCCCCTGACCACCACAGCTAAGCGGTTTAGCAAAGTGATGATAGAAAAGCATCTAAGAGCCTGTGAAAAAGCCTGGACTGTTATTTTCGATACTACGCGGAATCACTAGTAAAGTGTGGCCCTACGATATAACATAATGTAACTAATGTATTTTAGAATATTATAACAACTATACCACGTAATTTACTATTTGCCTGCTGACGTTTTTAGACGTCCTTCCTCATTCTAAAATGATACCAAACCACGATAATTTCAATTCTATGTAAATAATTGTGTGTTGGAAGGTACCTCAGAACAAAGATCATGTTATTCCAAAACAGTTTCACACACCAACCTCACAGGATAGTCGATAAAGACATTGAGCACAATCCAATCCATTCAGCTATCTATAAACATATTTAAAAGAGAGGATGAAAAGTCCCTCTCTATAGCGTTTCACGTGATCTAATTGGCCACAGAGTCGGTTTTAAAATTATCATGGGACTAAAATAAAAACAAGTAAATAACCCGAATTCTAAAACTGATTTTATGACGGGAATTAACGCGTTGTTTCCGTCGGCCGATGCGAGATGAGCGTTGAAAGGTGTTCGGAAAATACACTGGTGTCGCGCCGGGCGGCGCCCGATGCCAGCCCTCGCCTTTCAGCGCGTTGCGTTGCGAGTTGCGACACATCCGTGTTACAACTACACTGCATCGTTTTACGACAAACAATCAAATGTATTTATATTTCTTTTTAGTCAATTATATATCTACGAGAATTGATATTCAAGAATTGATTTTTGTCGAATATATACAGCACTCATCGTAATATTTATGTTTTCTAAGCTTGGTACTTCATCGTTTTCTGACTCAAATGAATCCAGAGTAGTTAGGTAAGGTACCTACTACTTTGTGGTCATGATGACAGCAATGAGGTACCTAATGGATGCTAAGAATAACTGAAAGATTTTCCTTGTTATGAATGAAATTATCTCTTCGCATAATGAATCAGTCGCTTATTCATTCGCAAACATGTGAGAAGGAGATGAACTCTGATTGATGGGCATGCTAATTTTATTGTTGCCGAAATATTTGACTATCGACCACATAAAGTTTCTTGAATACTCATAATGAATCAGTCGCTTATATATTAAATCGCAAACATGTTAGAAGGAGGTGCACTCTGTTTGATGGGCAATGGGCATGCTAATTGTTGCCGAAATATTAGACTACAGACCACATAAAGTTTCTTGAATGAGCTTTTTGCGTGGTTTTTCCTGCTTACCTCAGACAAATCAATGTGCATTAGTCGCTGAACACCTCTCTTCATTTGTGCCATTTGCAAAGTCAAAGTCAAAATTCATTTATTCAATAAAATTACAAGGATCACTTTGAAACGTCGGTTTTTATCTACTGCCTGTTCCTCCGCGACCAAGCCAGGAAAGAAAGGCAAGAAAACAAGGCTGGTTATTCTTTTTAATGTTCCTTTTACAAAACAATAGGTTCGAGTTGGAGCATTTTCAGTCCCAAGAGTTTTTATCATCTAAATAATCAGATATTTTATAGTAAGACTTTTTATAAAGTTTTTGTTTAATTACGTTTTAAAATTTGTTCATTTTTTTGTATATCTCTTGGGAGTTTGTTATAAAAGCGTACACCGTGCCCTTTAAACGATTTACTAATTTTATGGAGTCTACAAGTGGCAACAGCGAGTTTATCTTTATTTCTAGTATTAATTTTGTGACTATCGCTTTTTTTCTTAAACAAATTAATATTTTTGTGAACATACTCGTACATCAGATCTTCATAGATGTATTGACAAGGAAATGTCATTATATTTATTTCTTTAAACTTTTGGCGAAGTGATTCTCTGGGGCCCATATTATAAATTGCTCGAACAGCCCTCTTCTGCAGCACAAAATCAGTGTACAACGATACCTGTTTTGGCTATGTCGTCAACCTATCTCGCCCGAGCTTTTCCCCCATGTCGCAATGGGCAGACCATTTAGCTCGCAGAATCGACAACCGCTGGCGAAATTTTCAATTCAATTTTCAATATATTCCGATCGACCGATGGTCGGAGGATGAAGGTAGCCGAAGTTCGTCATGACACTAGCCTATGGCAAGCAGTGGACTTCTACAAGCTGTTGTTGTTATTATTGTTGATGATGATAAACTTTAGCTTTCAATATTACAAAACTTAGCGAGACACTTTATAGTTGGATAAGAATACAGTACTGTATTGTGTTTGTAGCACGTGTGTATTTGATTTACCTGTTTGGTATTAATAGTAGGTATATTCCTTGCAAGATACTCGTAGAGCTCGGTACGTGACCTAGTCACGTAATCGCGCTGGCGTATTGCACCTCGGCGCCGCCTGTTTGGCACCACCCACCCACCGCCATGCACCGCAGCCTCTTACATCTACATAGTTCCTAGACTGACGAATCAAATAGAAAAGACCAGGCACAGTTATAAAATACAAACAGAGACAGACTGAGAACACGCATTTTGAGTTGTGCACTACGATCTCACAGAACAAACTGTGATATTTTTTATAAAGAACACATAATAGTGGGTTGATCTTATCATTGAATAATAATTAATCAAGCCCAGGATGCGGACCGTATTATTTTACCAAGACTTTACATTATCCTTGTTCTTCTTGCAAATGTAATTTGACATTTCGATAAGTTACTGAGGGACTTTCCTGAAACGCTTTCGCGTCTAGTAAACACTTGACTTATCTTCACACTTGACAACTACATCCCATATCACCTCACATGTGGAGATCCAGTGACAATACAAATAATTATTTTTGCACTCCGCGTTCCTAGTTTATCTGGTGCCTGATAACAGCACCTTTTCAAACGCTCGAATATCTTTATGATGACGCATCTTACCTAAATAGGCATTATGGAAGCTGTTACGGTACCTATCATTAGATCAGCGGATAGAATGGAAATCACCTGAATGAAACTAGATTGGTTCCGGTGTAACTATTTGTATACATTACATAAGATATCTCTGAATATAATGTCCTATTCCAAAAGGGAGCCCTCCTATTCTTTAGTTGATCATTAGGTCCAACCTACCATAAACGGGCTCGGTCCGTTGTCCCCCAGTCCCGTATTCACCCGGTCCGTTCTCCCCCGATTTGGTTTAGGTACGATCCATTTTATCCGAAGCTATTTCTTATAAAAAGTACTGGCAGGCACAAATGTGTTCGGCTTTAGTAATGTAAAAAGTAAAATATTGGATCTTTGTTAATATAATTAAGTAAGTATATTTTGAATGGAACGCTTCTTGAAATAAGTAACTAAATAATATTTAAATGGATATCCATTTATCATATTCTTTTGTAATAATAACGATAGGTACATTGCTACAGTGTAAATAGGTACTGATTGTAAAATGAAAATACATGCAAAATCGCAAAGTCCTAATCACAAATAAGTACTAGCTAAGTACCTATTTGCTTTAGCAGGAAGTATTATTATAATTTAAGTTAATGTATTACAACATATTCGAACATGATAATTACATAAATTAAACAAAGTTAAAATTATATAATTTAATTAAGAATAAAATTCTGAAGCACTTTAGTTTTCATCGGTACTTAATGTAAATTAACGCATAAGCGACAAAAAAAGATATAAACTTTATTTTAATCGGGGGAGAACGGATCGGGTGAATACGGGACTGGGGGACAACGGACCGAACCCCCATAAACTTTCCAGGATAGTCGCTAGGTAGGTACTTACCATATTATTGTCTAACCTTATTTAATGTACATATTTATAATGAGACTGAGGACTTAAGTCGCATTTTATCTATTGACTGAGGTTTGAATGCTACGATTTTATCAAGTACCTAAGTAGGTATCTAATGATCTCTGTTCATATTAATGTAGTCGAAGTTGTAGACAACTATGACTATTTGGGTAAGATGTACTTCGAAAGGTTTCCTCGTTTCGTAGTATTCATAAGAACTAAAGTTACTGGCATACCTTTTACAATTAGCAAGTTCAAGTGGCAACGGGCAGGCCATATAGCTCGCAGAACCGACACCCGTTGGGAAAAAAAGGTTCCCGAATGGTGACCACGAACTAGACGACGCAGCTCAGGAAGTGCCTCGACCTGATGGTTCGAGGTTGCGTGAAGTCGGTGGGTGGAGATGGCCCAAAAACGTTCGGCATAGCCAAGATGAGAGGTGTATGCTGAGTTTATAACGTATCAAAACGTCGACCGTATCAACTAGATTTCCATTCAAAAATTGTCGAAACGGTCATCGTTTCGATAAGTTTTGAACGTATTTGAACGTGATTAGATCACGGTTAAATCATATTGGCCTAATAAATAACGATACTCTACGTACCATGTAGCGATTACGAAGCAAAGTTTATAATTAATTACTTAATTAATGTAATTAGCATTAAATTACAATGATAAAGGCGATTCATCCTAATTATTACCTAATAACTTTCACTGGCACATACTAACTGGTACTTTATAAATTTAGAATTTATACTTTTGAGTTTTAAAAAGGTTCACGCCAATTCAGCCTACAGCTCCAATGTGACCTTTTGAAGCAATATCATTTGTTTCGTTAAATAAAAATATGTCATTTCGCATAGGAAATTATCCATTTATAAAATACTAGCCTCTGCCCACGGCTTTGTCTGCGTGGTACCCGGATAAAAAGTAGCCTATTTGTTATTCTGATGTATAAGCTATATTAGTGTAAAGTTTCATCAAAATCCATTCAGAAGTTTTTGCATGAAAGAGTAACAAACATTCATCCTCACAAACTTTCGCGTTTATAATAGTAGTAGGATGAAACAGATGTTTTAATAGCAAGCAGTCGTTGAGCGCGGACTGACGTAACCCCGCGGTGAGTCGCGCCGGCCGTCCTGTCGACTGTTGAGTAATGATCATTGTAAATAATGTGTGATTACAATTACTGACTGCACTCCGCTCGCTAAACAGGCTCTTGATACTAGCTTTGTTTATTTCTACCACACAAAACTGGAAGACGCACCTCGATCGGTACCGACCTATTCAAAACTAGTTAGCTAACCTTTGCATTAACATTTATTAATTCTATTATATCTATAGAAACTCGATCGACGTTACATATTTATGAGCAGCTGGGACACGGTTTATCTGAAATACATTAATGTCGTCGTGGCAAGATTCAAACAGGCGATACCTGCTGGAGAACGCCACAAGAGCTTTTAATCGATGATAATATATCTGTGTGATTGGCGCAGCGGCCGCGTTGTTTATGAATGATCGTTTGTTTGTTGCTCGTAATATATTTGTGTACGAGCGTGAGTGAGAATGAGGGTGGGTATGCGTCGGCGTCACCCGCGCCGTCGTGATTCATATCGGCGCGCGTGCGTTGCGCCAGCGCAGCGCGCCCGGCAGAGAGGGCGCGCGTCTGGCGCCCTCGATTCTTGGAACGTGCACTCGATGACCTTCCCGATGCCCACCATCCATCACGTGCGCGTACGTCTTAGTTCATAATCCACTTGAAACTAGTCGCTGTTGAGAGGATCACGGTTACGTTAGCTATTGTTAACTGGTTAGTGACTCGAGTACCTCTGATTGGTTTCAGCAGCGAAGAGTACAAGTAATAACGCGACTGCGGAGCCGCGGGGCCCGCTGCCGGACGGCTGGGAGCAGGCCACTACGGCGGAAGGGGAGGTATACTTCATCAACCATGCCGCGCGGACCACCTCCTGGTTCGACCCCAGAATACGTAAGTTATTTCACAAATCAGATGCATTTTCAACACAAGACAGCACTGCAGGCTGACGTCGTCGGTTTCATTGGCGAGCAAGGTAAAATGCTTATATATGTACCTACTCAACTACGCCAATATTCTTTTAATTACTTATGTCCTTCTGCACTAAGCTTAGGCAAAGACTTGCCTAAGCTTAATGCCGAATGCTTTTCTTAGTAACAGATTTATGTGAAAAATACAGTATCATACCTACGCATAAGTCTTGGTCTAAATGTTTAGTCAATGTAATGGGCAATGTTAGTATAGGGGATACTTGGTTACTTTAACAGTAACAAACGTTAGGTAAAGCTAAAGGAATTTGTTTCTTCCAGCTCAAGACTTGCAGCGGACGCCGGCAGGGGGCGCGCCGGGCGCTAACGCCTGGGCCAACTCACCGCTACAGGCGTGTCAGAAACTACGACTGCAGTCATTGCAGCTTGAAAGGGAACGCCTGAAGCAACGCCAGCAGGAAATTAGACGCCAGGTATTTCGTAGCTCATTCAAATCACAAGTATCCTAATCCTACCAATTTTATTAATGTATTAAGTTTGGATGTTTGTTACTAATAATCTCCGTAACGGCTCGACCGAATTGGTCAAAATTTGGAACAGTTATAGTTCGTGATCTAGAATAACACATAGGTTACTTTTTATCCGGGTACCGCGCGGACAAAGCCGTGGACATAGGCTAGTCATCTATAAGACGGAAGGCCCGTCATCCGTTAGAACGAGGACGTGTAAAAGGTTACGGGACGTCGGTGAATAGGGGCCGAAGATTGTTCATCATGACACTCCTCCTTACACACTAGCAGGGTAGCTAGGCCTAGCGAGGCCCATCAATGAACTTCGTTAAGCTGTTGATGATGTGGCCGTTCCATGCGTAGATTTTTATCAACAGATGTGTTCTACATTATTCATCAGGTGGTCGACTTGTTTTCAATACATGATGTTTTCGTGCAGCATGAATTTTATTATTAATAATGGGGCAACTATCCTACTACTCTTATAAACCTGAAAGTTTGTGAGGATTGATGTTTGTTACTCTTTCACGAACAAACTACTGAACGGATTTTGATGAAACTTTACAGTAATATAGCTTTTACATCTGGATAACACATAGGCTACTTTTTATCCGGGTACTACGCGGGCGAAGCCGTGGGCAGAAGCTAATTTATAATAAGGCAGGTTAAACGGGCATATTAGTTCAATATGGTTGAATTCATCTGGCTTGCAAATTTTTTTGCCTGAAACTGTCTACGTTTGACCTTTTTAATATTTTTTTTGACAGTTAGCTACCTACAACTCCTATAATCATGTCGATATGAATTAACTTGGCATCATCATCATCATTACCACAGCCCGACTTCACCTACTGCTGGGTATAGGCCTCCCTTAGTTTGTGCCTACCACCACGATCATGCGCCAGTCTAAACCATCACGGCCCGCGACTTGTAATCCGTATTAATATAAAAGAACGAATCCTGACCGATTGAATGACTGTGAGATCGAGGCAGATCCTAAACTCAGTACAACGTTACACACCAAAAGGAACTTCCTAAATTTTAGGTCTTAGGGTCTGGGCTCTCTCAGTCAATCAATCAATCAGTCAGGACTTGTTCATAATGTTTCGTTAAGCGAATAATATCTTATTAACCTTGAATGTATTCAGGCACTACTGTCAGAATTTGTCTACGAAGGAAAAACAAAAGAGATTTCTGTCTTTCTTTTGTCTGAAAGAAAAAGATAGATTCCTGTTTTCTCTTCCGTAGACTAAAATGTGTCTTTGGTGCTCAAGCTAAATCGGCGGCAGGCTTAAAATGCGCAAGTTTCGATACAGAAATCAAACGTCCCGTCCTTTCGATTTCAGCAAGAGATAATGGCCAGGCAAGCGTCGTCCATCGTGTCATCGCTCGCGAACAGCACTGGGGCGGTGGCCAACACTGACCTACCGCTCGACCCCTTCCTGTCGGGTCTGACGGACCACCAGCGCCAGGAGTCTGCGGACAGCGGGCTCGGCATGGCGCCGCAGTCCTATTCCATGCCGCACACGCCCGAGGACTTCCTCGCGACCATGGATGACCGCATGGACTGCACCAGCGAGGCCGGCGCTATGGACTCGAATGAGATGACGCTCGGCGATACTGAGGATCTCGTGCCCTCCTTACAGGTAATGAACCGTTCGACATCGCTGTGTCGATGGATAAGTAAAACGCCCATACACTTAGTTTGGTTTAGTGATAATAATTAGCGATAAAACCACCATTTGTGTTTTTTCAAACTGTGTCCTCAAGTATTTTTTTTATACCTGTGTTCTGGTATCTTATATAATAATACAATTATTTACTGTCTAACTTGCTTGGGAGATAACTGTTTCATTGACCACAGATCACGCTTCTCCGGGAGACAGGGACTAAATTATATAAATGAAACACTAAAATTTGGCTTGTTAAATTACTATTACAGGCATTTTATTATTATACGCTAATGGTCTGTTAACTTTTTTCTTGGCTCGATGCTCTTTAGGGGGATGTTTGGCGCCTCACGGTTCAGAATGACGGGCTAGGAATGTAGAAGGCATAGTCTGTGTTAATTTTCGAATGGATGGACGGATGGCGGGAATCAATCTAACTGGGTGGGTGTTGTGGTACATAACACGGTACTCGTAGTTCCTGATTCCCGCAGGGAATTCTAGTGTTGGGGGTCAGGGCTATGTATAATAATAGACGGAAGGAAGAAACACGTAACAGATACATGTATCTTCGGGACAAATGTTTGTATCATTAGCAAATGTTCGTCTCGGGTCTGTTTTCTATGTATAATATGTATGTATTTAAAAAAAGTATATAAGTAGTAATATCAGTCATGTAGTACAAGCTCTGCTTATTTTGGGGCTGAATGGTGCTGTGCGAAAAATTACCAGCATTATTATTCTTATTATTATTGAATTGCGAAACAACAAGACACTGTTTATTAACAAGCTATTTTTGTTGTTTTCAGCTGAACGAGTTCACAAACGACATACTTTTAGACGACGTTCAGTCGCTCATCAATCCGACCAGTAACAAACCTGATAACGTGCTCACTTGGCTGTAGAGACGTGTTAGCGCGTGTTGATGCGTACTTATCGACGCGGTACGGAGCGTGTTGCCACGTCCGAATGGTATAGCTGTATATTTCACTAAATGACAATTTGTGTGGGGTGTGGGTGTGGGTGTGGAGTGTGGAATCGTGACAGTGTGCGACGAGTAGGCAGTAGTTTTAGTGAGGGCTTCCAATGGAATAGTGGAAACGATGTGTGCTTCAAAGGGCATTGTTTGTGTTTTAAACGGGTGCTATGTTTCTTACAAGTAAGAGTTTTACGCAAAATGCGACTTCTAATAGGCCCGTATTTAATTCGAACTCTTGTGTATGAGTGTTCCACTTGACGTATAAAGTCTGTGGATGGGGGATAGACATTATGTCGAACATTTTCATGCAGTTTCGACATAACGAAAGATTTTGAATGCTAATTTCACGTTCGAAATAAATAAATTAACCTAGTTTATCACAATACTTATACATCAATGTATAAAAACGTTTCTTTCGAGATAAGCGTGTCTATTGGTACTAGAACTGTTGTGTCATTCTTGGGGAGCATCCGTCGAGCAGTGGACGTCTGATGATGACGACTAAATTTTAGCCATCATGCATGCAATAAAAATAAGATTTCGCTACGAATTTTGAACGCGCCCAAAATCGCTCGCGCAATGTTGATTCGATTATTTTGGGCCTCTTGCGTCGCATTTTAAAATTTATTGGATAAGTTGCCCACATCGTTTCTTATGTTCTTAATGTGTTCACTTAGTGCGCAGAATTACTTTATTTCAATCTCTGCATTTATCCGAGTGAGATGAAGATATGTTTGTAATTCTGCAGTTTTAAGTGTTCTTCATTCGTTAGGTACGAGATTTTGTATGTTCGAAATGTTGTGTACTAATCTAATTGTATTGTCATTGTGTTGTAAGTAATCTGTTTCTGTGTGAGTAAGACAGCGATAGCGGTGAAAATGTATTCCGACTGAGATTGGGCGTTTAATGAGCTCGTAACGTTGGATTAGGCTTTAACTTCAGCAGTTCTTTATAGAGCAAGACGCCACGAATATAAGCAGAGCATGACTATTTTGAGTGGCTAGTCACATCTAGGCTCTAGTTTGACGACTGGAGGGGAGAATTGGGGGGAGGAAATGTGCGCAAGCCTTCTTTCGTAACAGAAAGATGTTGCATTGCGATAAATTACCTACAGTTTTAGGCTTAGTTTCCATAATCTTTTAAGAGACTATAGGAAATCGTTTAGTGTAATTGATTTTATCGTATAATTAAGATTGTGATAACATCTTGACGTAACAGTGCCTTAATGTGCCTTTACTCTTTATAAAAATATATTTATTGTTTGTATTTAGATAATGAAATATTTCTACAATTAACCTATTGGTTAAACTATTGAGATGAAATGAAATTTGACAGAAAATCTACTTATGCAGTAGGTAGGAGTGTTGTCTACTTACACCGTCCTTGGTATTTTTCGAGATTATAAATAGATGTTAAGTTTTTTTATAGTAAATCGTGAATTAGGTTTTAATGTTTGCAACTAATCTATACCGTCCGGGAGGGTGGCCCAAGACAGATCTCTCGTCTAATAAATCTCATTTTCTATGTCAGTCACATAACTTACGGAAAAAATCCCTAAATATGACAGACATGACAGTTTTATTACAATTTAAAATGAGCTTTATACTCGTATAATTTTCACTAGAATCTATGCATGATGCGAGCATTTGAATAATTATCCCGATTCTAGTGACGATATGTTCATAACCAAGATAATATGTTTAATGAGCTCTAAATCGGGTGCAACACGAATTCTATGCGAGATCGGTCTTAAGCCGCGGTCTCGGACTGTGCAGTTGATCTTCAATAGCTCGGTATGAAATAGTTGCGAGAGGAAAATGAACTTTACATGCAATAACGGATGTGTTGGGTGCAGCTAGCTTAATAACTAGGTAAGTTTAAATAATGTGTAAGTATGTAGTATTGTGCGCTCCGCATGGTGTCGCCACTTGTGCCTTATTACCTAAAGCAATAAGCCTTTATTTTCTATTGTTATTGTTAATCTAACTATATAATAAATTTACACGACACGGCTGATTAAAGAGAGTACTTATAAATAAGAGTGGATCAGTGAAAACGAACTATTTTGTAACATTTATAATTTTTTAGGTGTTTATTATTAAACTCTTCTCAAAATTGTGTAGCCCACCTAGTCTTTAGAACTTGCATGAGTGAAATGAACGGCTAGCTCGTTATAACTGTATCAAAATTAGTTCTTCTATCAAATGCTACATTGAAAACTTTGCCATATTAGTAATTGTACTATTCTATAAGACTTAATTGTAATCTGTTTATGGTTAATAGCAATAATTTGCATCTGTGTAACTGTGTAACTAGACGTAAAGGTGCTGGGTTTATAATACATTTTAATTTGTATTCTGTAGATCCATTTCTTTCTGTACTGCATATATTTTGTATTTGTCGTGTATTATTTGTAAGCTGTAAGTAACGACGCTCTTTATATTGTTCGGTTCATTATTTGCTTCCCGTCCACAGATTTTTAACAGGCGCAGCCGTTATATTTGGTGGATAACTAACGTTCCAACCGTGCTCTTGATTCAGTGAAACATTCCATGTTGATAAAGCCAGTACCAGACTTGTGTACAATTAGTTACGCAGTATGCTAATCCACATTGTAGGACGGCATTTGCAAAGGCATGTGCGCAACTTTTCCTTTGGCCTTTTGCGAGTGCCTTTGCAGATGTCTTTGCGAACCCCTGTATACAGTACGGGACCGGAGTAATTCTAGTTGCAGACTTAGCCAATGCTGACACACTGTCCTAGATTAATAGATTCTTCCAATTGGCTAGGACAGTGACATTGCATTGATAGTAGGTGAAGTTCCCGGCCATATTACGCCAGGTTATAATATTCCGAACAATATATTACAGAGTCCGCTGTATCGTCGTTTATTTCATAAGTTTATAGTGTAGCCTTTATTTTACAAACATATCTTTTCAGTCTGAGCAGATGCAAGTTTTCTATGTAGTGTACTGTACCGTGTATCAATGTTATAACAATGAAATTAAAAGTGTCAAAGTTATTATTAATTTTTACAATAATTTCATTGTAAATAATTCGATATTATTAAACTATGGATTAAATAAATATTTGTTTTAATACCTATTATAGTTTTTGTTCAACACCTCTCTCAAATTTCTCCAATTATTCGTTTGTTTTTGGATCTCCGTAGAAAAAAAAAACAATAGGCGATTTAGGGGTAAATACTTTATTAATGCGTATATTTGGTTTGTTGTAAGAGAGTCATGCTTTGGTAACTATTGCACATTACTAGTATTATGTTTCAGAACTAACTAGGAAAGTCAATCATCACCTTCAGTGTTTCCATGCCTGTGAATAAAAGTCCGTGTTAATATGCGATGCAATACTTGAATAACAACTTGGTTACCTACAGATAATGCTGTACCTACCCTTTGTGTCTAATCTAGAAAATCATGTTCACGACTGTATCTCCCTTTATGGACATCCTAAGATCTATACTTATCACTTAGATCCATAAAAATACCTACTACGTGGAGGGTAGTCAGAGAAAAGCCTGAACATTATATTTAACACATGCCCACGATTTCCATAGTCGCATTCCACGTCATCAAATCATCGTGAGGCATGCCAGATAACCAAACATTGCATGTGCCATGAGTTAGTGTTTCAATAAGCGGCGATAAGCCTGCAGCCAGTTCCGCGGACGGAATACTATCTATTATGCAAAACGTGCGCATGGGTCAAATATAATATTGTACCTGTGGATTGTCTATCATGGGGATTCTATTCTTGAGCGTGTTTGTCTTCAAAGTATGTGGAAATAAAAAAGTGAATAGTGTATTTGTGAACTTACGAAAGAGGGTTCAAAAAAGCGATCGTCCCGAGGTAACTCTTTGGTTGCCGTTAGCTTCTTGAAGTATTCGACGGAGAGCTTCGGCGTGCGCGGCCGTTCCGGGTCAGTTATATCCACGTGGTAGAAACCGAAACGCTCACTGAAAATCATAAGGAATATTTATAATGAAAAATCATTGTCTATTGTAGTGACTTGTGGCGGTAAAGCATACCATTTCAAATGTAAGTGAAAGAATTTCTGAAATTGGATGAGTTGTTTCGGAGATTATTCCCTAAATAAAAACTTACCAACTTTAATGCATAATTATAATATTATTAGTACTAGTCGGTAGTCGGTACTAATAAGATTATAATTATAAATAGGTAAATGTGGTAAGTTTTATTACTAATATCTGGGGAAGTTATATATTTCTTGGTGACCCTGCGCTAGGTGAGTGATCTGATCAGATGGTTGTATTGAGACTGACGATGAAAGAACAAGGCTCATTGAATCTTTTCACCACAGGTTCAGTGCGCCTCGTTGATGCTATTTTCATGCACATACTACATGTCTTCAAGTTATTGGCTCCAAAACGGTGTTTTCCTTCACCTTTTCGGAGCACAAGCAAAGCGCACCATATTAACTCGTAGAAAAATGCCATGACATTCGAAGTCAGAGACTTGATTCATTCATTATAATCACATGGAGGATTTCATTTTCGATGTCATTATCCTATGGTGAAAAACAGTGAAACATGTCCAAAAGGTAGGTAAATGGTTTTTCTTACGAGAATCCAGCCCTCCATTCGAAGTTGTCCATGAGAGTCCACGCCGTATATCCAAGCACATTTACCTCATCATCGTAGATCACGTTCAAGATGGCGCTTAAGTACTCCTTAAACAATCAAAAATAAATAAACGCCCAACAGGCTCTCGTTCAACACGTACTCGTTCATAGTCGACGCTGCATTAAGATTCCCTGTGTCATTGGTATCAGGAACGACGAGTACCGTGGTACCACAACACTCAGACTTCGACAGATCTGCAGAACATGTAAAAAATTGTCCCGCAATGTGGGTGTAGGTACTACTCATAAATAAATGTATCAAAAGGCCTAGTATAATAATAATGATAATAATAAGTGACACTTGGTAACATTTCAACATGTAATATCTCGGGTCTAGGTGTTTAATATATGTATAATATGTATGTACGTATATACAAAAAAAAAAAAAATATTAGTACTTATATCAGTCAAGTAGTTCCCATAACACAATCTCTGCTTAGTTTGGGTCTAATATTGTCGAAAATTTTCACGTATCGTTCTCTCGGTGTAGGCACCGAGTAAGTACTCTGAGAGTCTTTGACTTCTTGTGGCTCAATGTGGCCATTATGGTTAGCTTCTATATGCTTACTTGCATATATGTATGGTTCGTTGGTTCGTCGCCGCCGGTTACCCTGTTTTATCCGACTTCTAAAAGTTTTGCTGCTCTATGGTAAAACTTAGTTGTACATAATTATAAATTTACTCGACGCACGAAATGCAACAAATAGTTTAGGCATTTTTTTCGCCGCGTAGCAGAACGCACGTACTGCAACTTACTTGTTATTTACTCCAAAATATGACGACGCACGAACTGCAACATAGCCGATTAGACCGGGGGCCTCCATATTTTTTATTACGTTTTTTTATGATCCTTGCGATTTTAATGAATAAAAACCTATTGACTTTGACTTTGACTTTGAGTTACAAATTAAGGCTTATTGTGATGAAAAAAAATCAAAATGTAATTATTGTTGTTATACTAGCTGACTATTCTACGATGTTCTATCCTTGAATATGTCAGATACGAAACGACAATTCGACAACCAAGAACGATTGTGTGGGAGAAAGAAACAACTTTTTTTACATATTCCAAGGATTTTTTTCAATTTTTCTTTACATAAAAACTCAATTCAGACAATTACAAATGTTTTAAAACTAGCTAAATCTGTTCAGCCGTTCTTAAGTAATGCGCTTATCAACGAACAGCGTTAGTATATATACTTAATTAATAAGTAGTTCCAATAAAATAATTTATTTTACTATCTATCAGTGTTTATTTATAAAAGAAGATTAGTTACATGGGCGCCGCCAGGATTACTTTCAGGGAGGTGCATCTGCATCTACACATTATACTATTAACTAATATAAAATATAGACTTATACATGTATATTATGTAGATAAATCTATTGGTCAATGTGTAATGTAATGAACGTATTTAGTACTTTACAACGACGTGTCAAGACATGGAATCGCTCAACGATAGGAGACGCGAGGCTAAGCGGCCTGTGCATGCTCAGTGTTCCACTTTGCTTCTTCGTTCATCGGTTCTGTCTGTTGCTAGAATAAACACAACTGCATCCCAATTGGTGGACCTTAAGGTAATTCACTATCCTCCTCTACTGAGTAGAGGAGGATAGTGAATTTATAAAAAAAGGTATTTTTTCTATGTATTTTCTTTCCTGACAGGGGGTGCAAGTGTTCCCTCTTGCACCCTGCTGCCAGCGTCCATGATTAGTTATGTTTTCGCTGCAGCTGCCTTAAGGTCCACCAATTGGGATGCAGTTGTGTTTATTCTAGCAACAGACAGAACCGATGAACGAAGAAGCAAAGTGGAAGTGAAGAAGATGAGGAGTGCACTCACATGGAAATACTGAATACGTCCATAGTCCTCCAGGGTGCCGCGGTCAGAGAAACCATTTTCAGTGATGTAAATCGGTGGGTTGTTGTAAGAGCTTTTGCACCAGCGGAGCAGGTTCTCGAAGCCAGTTGGCACCACCTGGAAAACAGTTTCTGTTAGTTTTATCATCAGACCGTCAAAAAGTAGTGGAGCCGTGTTGGCCTAGTAGACGGTATCCCGACTTTTGATTTGTCGTGGGTTCGAACCCGGACATGTACAATCGTGCTCTTCCACTGTGTGTAGTTGTAATAAACCAATTTTCATACCGTTACCGTTTTGAAAACGGTATATTACCATGATTTGTAATACAAAAAGTCATTCAGGGCGAGCTTACGGCATTTGTAGTTTTTATTTTACATTTGACATTTACTCGCTGTACAGACTACACGAATGAAATGCTCCAGTCAGTCGACATCTCAACGAATAGGGGTTATAAAGATTATAATGCAGTTGATTAACTAAACACTGCTTTATCTTTTTCTGATATATGCCATTTAAATTCAACAGAAGAATACAATACACTGTTTAGCTAAACAATTGTTTTAAATCTATAAAAGGAAGCATGTTAGGGTATACCGTCTACCGTCGCATTTATAATAAATACTTAAATAAATACCCGACAGTCACATACATAGTCATTCAGATTCCTTGTGAGGTGGGAATCAGGAACTACGAGTACCATGCAACAACACCCACGCCCGGAACAAATATCTGCAGATCACGCTAACATTTATCTAGCAGCGGGAATCAATCCCGCACCTCTTGTCCGTCTCTGCCGGTTACCCGCCCGCCACGCAACCGAGGTCGTCATCAAGGTAATATTAGTAGGCTGAAAACTCTCGGAATGAGTTGAAACTTGTCGATGCCTTCATCGACAGTCCGGTACCTGAACATTCCAGTTTTACAATATGGATGATCTTATTCGCGATATCGGTAAAACTGGGAGAATAGGAATCAAATCGATAGTGAAATTACTCCAAGAGCTCCCTGCACAAGCCACTTTAAAAAAATTACGGTGGGAACATTAACTATTACATTAAATAACTGAATGAAAATACTTAACACCACAAGAAAAAAAAACTTAACACATCTAAAAATGCAAATTGCGGTCTTATAGCTCTTCCTCACAACCTATTGGTTGTGATGTAGTTCCTATAATAGTTATTGGCTTTGTAGAGGGATTACTGGTGGAATTGAACTTTCTTTTTTGTTTGTATTCATCCTACTTTTTATAGTTTTTGTAATTAATTAAAAGGACGTGTGCTAATACTGTACCCTCAACCATTCTGAAGCAGAGTCCCCGCCAACGTCCATAGAAGTGACAGCGCCTATATCCTTCAGCCAAGATGGCGACTTGGCGAGCGGATCCACGCCCGATCCCGTCACCAGATGAGTGGTGTAGTGATTGATACCGAGAAAATCAGAGGTGCCTTTGATCCTTTGGGTCCAGTACTCGTCGAATTGCTCCAGGCGCGGTTTCGATAGGCCTTCAGCTTCGCTCTGACGCTTTACGTTTTCAACCATGACTTCGGGGTAGCCTCCTGTTGTTGTGAAGATGGGGTGTGCAAACCAACCGAACTGTCGAATAAACAACAATTAAAAATATAGTAACCTACTTTTCTCTTTTTGTGGAATAGGACTTTTTTACTAACACGCTTATATAAGCACGCTTACACTTGTAACTAATGAACAATGTAATCAAATCAGGGAAGTCAATTTCGAAATTTACTTCTTATTGTCGTATCGAAATGAAACTCTGTATGTATATACATTTCGGATGGCAATACTATAATTTGGCATCTTGGAGCTGATCTGACGATGGAGGTGGATTGTGGAACTCTTCAGTGACTACTAGTAAACCTCTCGATTTTGGGTTCATATGATTCGTTTTGATGAGTCCAATAAATTGAGCTTGGTAATGAGGGTCTGATGATGGAGCCAGGAAGTCTACTTCACGCAATTTTATCACGCACTAAAAAAAACTCGACTATCTATAGTCGAGTTTTTTTTAGTGCGTGATAAAATTGCGTGTTATGTTTTATTGAACTACGCATTTTATTGTGATAACAGTACGCGTTCGACTCTACCAAATATTTGCTGTAGATCAGAACAATTTACAGCAAATATTTATTATTAGGTATATAAGTATGTATACTGTAATATTATTATATTATATTATTATTATAATATTTAAAACCGAACCCGCACCTCTTGTTTCTAAGCCGGTTATTCGCCCAGAACGCTACTGAAACGTAAAAAAGGATCTCCGTAACGGCTGATCCGATTTGGATGAAATTCGGAACACGTTACAAGCAGTAATATTCCGGTCTAAAGGGTATGGGTGTCGGTGAAGTTACAGGCACATGAGATCTTTAACCCGTTATTTCTCAGGGTCGTCAACGCGCAAGTGATACCTCTGGGGGGCTAGACAAATAATTTGCTGCGGAAATGTCACGTGACATTCCATACAATTTTATCATTCCGCAGGCGTTAACGTCAACAGAAAGTGGTATTTGTCAAGCCCCCAGGTGTTGCAAGCATCCATAGTTTACGGTAACCGCTTACTAATATGTAGGTCGTATGTTTGTTTGCCACATTAGTTGTATAATAAAAAAACACGTATGGATTTAATCCGTAATTTCGAACTGTTTCGAACCCCGGATACGATGAACAAACGATACATACTTTGAACTGGTTAGCGACCTCGGCCAAAGCAACTTGCTCGGCAGATTCAGGGTCCCTCGGCTCGTACCAGATGGAGTTGATCGAGATCATGATCCGCCCATTCTGTTTCGGCCTGTAAGTCTCATTGTAGAGGTGGAACGACTCAGCGTGTGCTTTGAGGAGCGTGTCGCTGCACAAGTAGTTTCCGACTCCGTGACTGTTGATGGCGGGAGCTTTCTTGTCGTCGCCGTACGCGTCTTCGCAGATTTCGTAAGGCTCGTTGAACGTGATCCAGGATTTGATTTTGTCGCCGAACTCCCTGAAGCAGACGTCAGAGTAGTCGCGGAAGTAGTCGATCATCTTAGGGTTCGACCAGCCGCCGAGGTCCTGGAGGGTTTGCGGCAAGTCCCAGTGGAACAGGGTCACCTATAAGGGAAAAAACATTAATTATAAAAATTAAAAACATTTATTTCACAATTATAAAAAAACAGGTTGGCTACAGATGTTGGGACAGCTTACTAAAAAAACAAATAGGTACTTAGCCTACTTATAAGCAGAACTGAACCGAATGCCCAGAATGAATTATTAAAAATTAATAATGCATTTCTGTCAATTTCTGTCGCCAAGCAGAAATGTTTGCATTGCTGTGTTCCGGTTTGATGGGTATGCGAAGTGGTATAAATACAGACACTTGACACTTTTCACCTTTATGTGTCAGGGTCGGCAACGTGCGTGCAAGTGATGTTGCAAGCGTTCATAAGCTACCCAAGGTAGCCGCTTACCAACTGGTTAGTGGTATTAAAAAATATTTTTAACAAAATAATCGTTAGTTCTTATTCTACAGGTTGATTTAAGCCAGACGGTTCAAAATTTACAGGGTGATGGAACGTCTGTGACCCATCACATATTTACAAGATCTTATTTTACATCCCAAACCAATCTAACTTCCTCTTACACGACGAACAATCGCAAAGTTAAAAATCCGAAAAAAAATAATGCACGAGTTTAGTGACGGTTTCTCAAAAAAGTTATTAATAGTTAACTGTACTTTCCTGATTTGTGAACCACCTTTCTAGAAATGTCATGACTACAGCTTACTTAAACTAGGTTACAAACATCTCCCTAGACAAACCAAAAGTACCTTGATCTATCTATGAACCATTTAATCTTCATCAAGTTTTTCCAAACTCTGATACCGGTTTCTACAATTTATTATTGAATTAATTAATAGTGACTCAATTCGCCACATTGTTACGAGAGTAAAGATCCTTACAAGTGGCTCAATATTTTTTTCCGCCAACGCGTCGAGGAGGTTATTGTAGTACCGGATGCCATCAGGGTTCACATAGTCCGAGCGGCCTGTCGGCAGGATCCTGGCCCAGGACAGTGAGAACCGGTAGAAATCCACCCCAAGATAGGCCAACTCCTCAACATCCTCTTTGTAGCGGTTGTACGAGTCACATGCGACGTCCCCGTTGGTTCTATCGGCGATCATCTCCGGCCGGGTGTGAGATAAACGGTCCCATACATTTTCGCTCTTGCCTAGGATAAAGTAAAAGAAGCATGATTTAATATTTTAAGACGGGGATGAGCCGAACATTGACATTGTAGATTGCCTAGATATACAACCCAAAAATAATATGGATATAGTATTTAATCGAACAATAAAAGTAGGAATAGCAACCACGATCACATTTCACGACATTTGCGCAATGTCTTGAAATGTATGCCTGTTACTGAATGCTAAGATTACCTATTAGACCGCGGTACAGGTTCATAAAACATGCAATTGTCTATTGATTCTCTTAGGTTTTTATTCTTGGAATCTGAAGTGGACCACCTCACCCGAACATTGATAAGTTTGAGTGACTGATCGTAGATAAAGAAGACAGTTGTAAGACTCCTTGAAAATGATAAGGATTGCTAAGCTAAATAACAAACAACAAGTACATATCTAAGTCTCGCAGATAGGAAACGGAATAAAAATATATTTATCCAGTCAGTCCTATACGCACTAAAATAAAAGACATTACCCTTTTTGGAAGTCGAGTAAAAAATAGGTGTTCAAGACGAAAATCATGGCGAATATCTCCGGCCAGGATTCCAATTCCTACTGTCATAGTTGGAGATTGAGATATAAATAATATTAGAAAGCATCATATAGAAAAAGCAAGCATTTCCTTAGGAAAAAGCATTACCAGGTGATTGAAAAATAATTTATTTGGGGTTGGCTGCTCCGATACTCAGTCGATACTCCGCAGTGTTAAAAATCCACTTAGGTATATAGTAAATGCGTTCTGCCCACCATGACCGTCGTGCCGAGACATGGACAGAGTATAGAAGTGTACCATGCTCAGCCTCAAACTAGACCGAGTTCCAAATATCGAGCTCAGAAGACGAGCAAAAGTCAAAGACATCGGCTTTACGATTATGAAACTGAAATGGAGTTGTCTGAGACATATTGCAAGACGTGGACATGACAGGTGGAGCTGTGGAGCAGAGCAACGACTGAATGGTGGTCGAGTAGTGGTTACAGAAACTTAGGATGTCCGGCAGCGAAATCCGCAAAAGACAGTCAAAGTCGCGGGCAGTGGATGGTTTAGACAAGCGCAGGATCGTAGTGAACGGCACAACCTAGGCTTATTCCCAGCAGTGGGTAAAGTCAAGTCAGTTAAAGTAAAGTTTGGTATAAGTTCTTACCGCTGACGTTCCATGCACCTTCAATTTGATGAGCAGCTGTGGCTACTCCGAAGGTGAAACCGTCGGGAAATTTAGTGTAAGAGCCAGCAATAGCCCTGAAAAATTAAATATAAAGTATGAATACAGCATTTTCTACTTTTTGCCCTCCCAATGGGTTTTAAGTGGCTACTCAACTCAGATTTCAAAATTGACAGATACCGGCATGAATCCGATCTTGCTGTCCAAATAGTTAAAGGTCGGTCGCCGATAAATCATTTTATCATCAGCCCGATTTTGAAAGCAATCATCAGTAGTCAATTAGTCGCAAACAAAGTGATGGCAACTACATAATAGTAATATTTTTTTTTACTTTTATTGATCGAGAATCACGGTCTTGTTGAACGTCGCGTTAACTTTTGGTAGTATTTTTTACACCCTATATGTACACAAAATAGATAATAGTTATTACAGATTCTGAGACAAGCGTCACCAACTTGCATCATGCTGTAAATGATACAGTTACGGTATCAACTAGGACTCGTCCTCGAATTTGTAAGAGGAAAATGATATTGAATTGTGAAATAACGTTAATCTTGATTTTATTAAAACTTCGAAATCATAACTGCAGATAAGTGTTAGAAAACTTATCAAACAGTTTGTCTACACAATTTGAATCGATACTCAATTAATATAATAACGCTCATTCAGAATACAATCACGTTCAGTCCTTGGCAAAACGTTGTGGAGACACTGCTGAACAGATCCTTCATCGAAAGGCTATGAATTCATAAAACCTTTGGCCGAGCTGTATCTACCGATAACTGGTACATTTTTATTTGATGTTATGGTTTATGGTTGTAAACAAATGTTACTTACGTATGGCATACCGCCAGTACTCCAATAATCGCGTAGTATTGCGCCATGGCGGTGTCTAGCTCCGTCGAGTTTCTGGGGCCAACTGCAAGGCTCCCATAGCAGCAAGTAGTTTTAACTACAACGGTACAATCTTGAGAGGATGGTTCAGAGTACACCGAGGGAGATAGAGTCAATCATGAATATCGATAGAAAGGGCTTAAACATGGATAGTATTCGACTTTTTAATGTGTTTGTAATGCAATAATATCGACAACTTGGTAAGGAAAAAATACTAAGCAGAGTATTTAATAATCGCAATGGCTTCGTATAAAAAAAGATAACCACGACTTAAATCGCCATGATGGACACTCTCAGATAATATGTTCAGTACGCAGATTCGTGAGGATACCAAAAGTACGAAGGGAGCCTCGGGTGAGAGGCCTTTATACAATGTGTCCGTCTTTTATGTATAACATAAGATGTTATACATAAATTTATTATATTATCCACAAGCGCAACAAAGAGTCGTGTTGGCCTTGTGGGCTGTACGCCGACTTCCGAACCGAATGTCGTGGGTTCGAACCCGGTCATGCACCAATTAATTTTAAATTTATGTGCGCTTAACATTTACTCAAAAAGGTGAAGGAAATCATTGTGAGGAAACCAACATGCCATAGAGCCAAAAATTCGAAGGCTTGTGCTATTCGTTAGTGTTCCAATAATCGGCGATAGGCGATGCAACCTACCACGTGGAATGTTAACTACTTAGAATACGCGGGTATGTCCCAAATGTAATGTTTGGACGTGCCTCTGACTACCCTCGGTATCCTTGATATCCTCAAAGATATTCTCACTGATCTGAGGATGTCTATTATGTGGAATAGAGTCGTGAGCGTGTTTTTTATTATTATTTTATTGTTAAGTCGGTAGTTGGAGGTAGCCCAAGCTCTTCGTATCTCCAGCAGTGGACTTCCGCAGGCGGTTGATGATGACGATGATTTAATAGAATAGATGATGTAGCGAGCTATTGAATACCTACTCAAAAAAAGCGCCTCGGGACAATACAGAACTTCGTAATTTCATTTCATCAGAACTTTATCCAACTGAACGTAGAAATTGCTCAGGAATTTGTAGACAGATGGATAGAAAATGCTTTACTGCATAAAATAATAAGTGTACATAGGCTTACTTAATGCTAATTAGAATTTTCTTCCAGCTAACCTTTGTGTGATGGGCGGTAGTGCGTTATGGATATAGGTAAATAGGTTATGGATCTAATAGGACATACCTATAAAGACTCGTCCAACAGACCCTGCATAACACAGAGGTAATCGACACTGGTCGCCAGAGAATGTGCGAGCAGGATGCCTCTGGTCAGCACCTCGCGTACTTTCCAGATGTCAGGCCGGCGAGTCGGTCGAAAGATGAAGGAGAGCGCTTGACGGCAGATGGGCAGAGGGAGAAACCGCCATGGTTGGTCAAGCCACAAGCTGTGTGTTGGAACTTAGTAAATACCGTACGAAACTAACCCCTACAACTTTGACAGCTCCTTCAGGAGTAGTTTCTAAGGAAATACTGTCATTAAGACGTGTCTAAAGCCTGAATTCATAGTCGGGGGTTGAACGGTCCCCCAAAATCCATCATTCAGCATTTGCCTTATGAGTGGGTGCATAAAGGTTAAATTCGCAGTTGAATTTTTACTTAGCGCCTAGGGGAGCCCCTATTTGACTATGAATTTGGGCCTAAGTCTCAACTCACAGGTGAACAAACCCTCGATAAATAAATAAAGATTTTATAACACTTATAGCTTTTTTATGTCGGTTGCTTAATGCAGAAAGGCATGAATGCTTAATTAATTATTGTATTCATCAACAATCAATAAGTTAAGTAGATACTTAAAGCTGACCTTAAATCTTAGGTAATGTGTTTTTTTTAATAAAGTGGCTTGATTTTTTATATTGTAAAAACGGGAATTTTCACGTACTGCACTATCGGTGAAGGTACCGACTAAGTTTCGACTCATTCCGAGAGTCTTCATCAGGGTGAGTGGTTGCGACTTTCTCCTTCCGCGTCGCGCCGTGCACTAACAACAACGTTACAACAACGCTACGAACACAATCGCCCCCTCCACTCGCGCGCCTTTATAACCGCGCACAACGTGCGGCAGCGCGTAGTGCACGGCGCGACGCGGAAGGAGAAAGTCGCAACCACTCACCCTGATGAAGACTCTCGGAATGAGTCGAAACTTAGTCCGCGACGCGGAAGGAGAAAGTCGCAACCACTCACCCTGATGAAGACTCTCGGAATGAGTCGAAACTTAGTCGGTGCCTTCACCGATAGTGCAGTACGTGAAAATTCCCGTTTTTACAATATGAATAGTTAAGTTCACGATAGTTTTTGGAATAAAATGGCTTGATTTTTTTTATTGAAGTCTATTTCTGTACTAGGATTACCTTCCGACTACTGAACTTGTATAAGGTATGGTAGCGACAGGTACCTCAAAGACATTGAATTTGATATGATTTTTGGACCAATAAATTCACATGTAATTAGTAGGAATGTGTGTTTGCCCCAAGAGGCAAGGCGCTACTACAACGTTCATTCGATCTAAAATATAATGTAACTATTTAAAGTCTCACTTACCTCAGAAAAAGGCCTTCAACCGTAAAGTACGTAACAAAGGCCACAAAAATCGGATAAGCTAGAGGTAGGATGACGATCATACAGAGGAGTAGAGTCGCGATGAGTTTAAGGAAGGTCGGGAACGGAGCCCCGTACCGCCATAACGCGAATACGTCACCAGCAAACTCGCGGAGCAAGACTTTCGCTCGACCAAAACTTGATGCTGTACGTAGCTGCAAGAGAACCACCTTATTACACATTCTTTATACACAAATACAACACTTACAGAACATCCAGAACATCCCACCAAATATATTCACGTAAGGCTTGTCTACTCAGCAAAAAATCTTAGATGACTCATGGTCCCATTACGTCAATATCTCCGCAAGTCGTGACAGAAACCTAACAATAATTGTCCGAATTGCTGATTTACCAAATATAAAATTGGAACTGAGGCATTCTTTCGAAAAGCCAGCGGTCCCTTACACAGTAAATACTGAAGGACAAGCTCCAAAGATGGCTTCCTCATGATTTACCTTCAATTAAGGAAGTTGAAATCGCACAATCTTATTGAACTCCTGGTACTTACTGGATTCAAGTCCATTTCACTGTTTATTCTAATAATACTCTACTAATATTTGAAATACAAAAGTATGGAAGTTTTTCCTACTACCTACTAATATTCGAATTAAAGAAATTTAAGAAAATATGTCTCTGGTACAGCTATGTAGGTGGACCACGGGCAGAGACTGATTGATAAAATTTGGAATAGGTACATAATGTAGTTCGCAGCCTAGAATAACACAAGGGCTACTTTTTATCCGAGTACCACACGGGCAAAGCCGTGTTTGTATGTATGGATTGTTTTTGCTAATAATCTTTGTAACGGCTAAACCAACTTTACGACAAGGCCGTTTACGACATAGAATACCTGAGCTACTTTTTATTTAACTAGCGGGCGAAGCCGTGGACAGAAACTAGGATACAGTAAGTTAGTATGAGCTAGGACCAAACCTGGTGTCAAAGTATACAGACCTCCTTAAACAGGGTTTAAGTGAGCAAAGTTGAGCAGTCATTGAATATAAATAAACCTGGAAATGTAGTCTTACCTGAACCATGAAAACCTTATGGGTTCTTTTATAAGGTTTCATTACTCTGCGAAAGGAATGTTTTCAGAGAACATGGGAACTCGTGCATGGTTCCCAAAACATATTCAGGGTTCATGGTTCAGCTTAGGGTGAACAGTGAATTGTATTTAATCATTTTTGTATTTTTGAATGTTTGCAGTTTGTTGATAGTAGTGACATTCCAGTCGTTTCTGACACTGATAGGGGCCTAAATTTCAAAGCCATATTACCCACATACAAAAAAAACGATGACGTCTAAAGTCATATCGAGGGAACAAGACCATTTTCTATGTTTTTCGTGGTCTTGTTACAAAAGTGGAAATTCTATTGGGTATTTTATTCTTCGAAACGATGTTCTAATTCAATGGTCGTAACGTAGCACAGCATAATTTCATTATAATAATGCGTATGTACCTATCTATAATATAATAAGAATGTAACAGATCAAATTCTGTACATTGAAGATATATTTTTTTAAAGTTCTACTCTATAATACTCTATAGTCGATACTGAAGCCAATTTTTTTTTTCATTTTTGTCTGTCTGTCTCTGTGTATCTGGAACACGTAGAACGCCGAAACTACTGACTGAATTCAAATGAAACTTGGCATTATTTGAGTTCGTAGTATGAACTACGTAGGGGTAGGACATAGAATACTTTTTATCCCGAAATTCAGCATGGTTCCCTTGGGAGAGGGGATAAAAGTCAAAATGTGTACTTAGTTGTAATTCATTAACGCGTTGTCCGATTTCATTCATTATTTTTTTGTTAGAAAGGAAGTACCTTAAAGATTGTTCCGTAAAGTCGCGGGTACAGCTAGTTTATAATAAGTATGCATGTGAACCATGTAAGTATTTTTTTGGCAACCTCTTTCGGGTGACCCGATTCGAGTATTGAAAATAGATCCACTATCTACTTTTAGGTTTGCTAACGCAAACTATGTATCACTTTCTTGGGATAAATAACTAAACGTAGGTATTCTAATTATCAGTTTTATAAACATTTTATACTTTATGGTCGTGTTCAGAGATAGCTTTTGTGCAGTGTACTGTTAAGTTTGTTGGGGGAAGGGCGTAGTTTCAACAATGTTAATTTACCTATCGTTCTTTATAGTTTTGCTAGCATTGATTCACTTGACATTCAATTATAATGAGAGAGCCCGCCTCTTGAGAAAAATCCCGGGACCTAAGGACGCATTTATCATTGGAAATGCACTGGAAATCATTGCTTCCCCAGGTAATCCCCATATGCAAATATGATGTTTTTTTGTGCATTTTTGTCTCAAATACAGTAACACCTCGAGAACCTAGTGTCTAGACAAACCTAACATAGGTTTAAAGATGCTATTAACTAACTATTGTACCTACTTAATATGTTAATAAATTAATTAATTAATTAATTCGGGAAACTTTTTTAAAGTTGTTCTTTAATTTTCCTGAACGTAAAAGTCTGTTGGTTAACTAATTAGTCCACAGCTTTTCAAATACACCACAATATAACACCTTAACTAGATTTCAGTAGGTACCTAGCCATAACCAAGAAGTCAAGTCAAGATTTTAGTATGACATTATCAGGGTCTATTCAAAGATCAGTACTTCATCATCACTCATCTATTTGAGTAAATGGAATTTGTTATTTAATTTTAGTGGAGTTGATGGAATTAGCGAGGGAATACAGCAAGAGATGGAAAAACATTTACAGGTTTTGGTGCTTTCCGTTTGGAGCGGTAAATATATTTAATCCAGAGGATATTGAGGTACGAATCGTAATAATACACAGAAAGTTAAGATAATCAGACAGAGTACTTATTTAATGCATAAATTTTAGGTAATCATATCAGACGTGAGATTCAACGACAAAAGCGAAGTTTACGAGTTTCTGCAGCCCTGGCTTCGTGATGGACTACTCATTAGCAAAGGTATTAATTATGTTTTCCTTTTTTTTTACAAAAAGTTGAGGTTTGGATTTAAAAAGCCGAAAGGCACACTTCCCTTGGCTCGTGCTTGTGTTTTTATGTTTCTACTGGACTGAACAGCGTCGGACTGAAATTATGATTTGAATAGGGTCCATTTCGGACTAGTCAAAGGTTGGTTCATTGTAATTATATATGCATATCGGAATTTAGGAGATAAATTCGCTAATAAAAAAAACTTAGAAATAAATTAATTCAAAACACACAGTATTCCCGCGCTTGCCTTATTAATGACCATCTTTTAATGATTTCTAAGCAATGACTTTACAAAACAAACCTCCAACTCCAGTACATTTTATTTTTCAATACTTAACCTAAAAATGTTTAAATATTAATTTCTCGGAAACTTTCAATTCCTAACTTTGGGAGCGGTACCGTTGGAATGGGGGAGTCCACCCTTTCCATCCTCTGTGCTTTTTTATCAAAATTCGCGCGACGGCTTTCTAAATCCCACCCAAAGTTTATTGTACGTGTATTATAAAAAAACGAGAACAAACAACTTAAAAAACACGTTCACGACTGTAATCCTCATGACGGCCTCCTCAAATCTATACCTATACTTAGTAAGAAGATCCGTAAGGTTACTGAGGTAATCAGAGATACGTCAACATAATATTTTGCTCTCTACGATGACTTTAACAGTATCTTGGTCTTATCATTATTATAAACACAAAGTAATTTAAGAACAGATTTATGGGCTACTAGCCTCTGCCACGGCTTTGCCCGCGTGGTTAGTAGGATTTGAGTGTAACCGACCATAAGTAGGTATGTAATATAAAAAAACTACTTCATGAATAACCAACCTATTTAATTACGATGTTGTTAGGTACAACACGCGTTTTACTAGCATGACTTCAAATTGTTAATAAACAGACACAACACTCTTCTCTGATAATTGTAACGAGCTGAAAAACTTGTTTGTAGTATTATTTTGTGCTGAAAATATAGGTAGGTAGAAGTAACATTGTTTTCCAACTAAACTGTTCAAGGTAAAAAATGGCAGCAGCGTCGAAAACTTCTTACACCTGCTTTCCACTTTAACATCCTACGGCAGTTCTTCGTGGTGATCGAGCAGAATAGTCAGCGAATGGTGAAGGAATTAGATGAAACTGTGGGCGAAGATGTGGATATTGTACCGGTCCTTTCTGAATTCACACTGAACTCAATTTGCGGTAAAACAAGTATTTTTTCCTTAAAAGAAACTGGCGTAGATTTGCATAGGATTTTTAAAGAGACTGACGAGTCAGGGGTTCATTAATATAATCTAATTGTTTTTTTAAGACTCTGGGGGACCTCAGAGATACTTCAGTATTATTTTACCTTGGATATCATCTTTGATTTCAAAATTAACTTCATTTGCATCAGCATCCTCAAATTAGTTGAAAACAATACTCATATAAAAATGTAAAAAATAAAAATTAAGTGCGCCATCTTTGATTTTAAATTTAACCTCATTGCCATAATCAGCATCCCCAATGAATTTGTGAATATAAAATTCGTGTTCGCCATGATTAATTTCATACTAGATGGCACAAGAATGAATCGGGGGACCACGGGAATAACCCGGATTTTTTCAGATCCCGCGATGGGAACTGAACTAATTAAAGAAAGAACAGACAAGTCCTACAAAGAAGCCATTTACGGTTTGGGTCAGATGGTTTTGCACAGATTCAGCAGAGTGTATCTTTATCCCAATATCTTCTTCTACTCGAGTGCCGCGGGCAAGAAAATGATGAGCTATTTAAATATAGTTCACAGTTTTACTCAACGTGTTATCAGTCATAGGAGGGAGTATGTCAATAAACATGGAACTAAGGCTGCTGATATTGAAGACGAAGATGATGTTTATAAGAAAAGGAAGAAGATAGCTATGTTAGATTTGCTATTGTTGGCAGAAAAGGATGGCTTGATCGACAATGTCGGCATTCAAGAGGAGGTTGATACGTTTATGTTTGAGGTAAAATCTTTTTTAATGTTTCTCGAACAATTTTATAGGAATAACCATCATGAAATAGGAGTAGATATTTTTATAGGAATTGTCTATTTATTGGGTATACGAGAGAGTAGGGAGTAAAGACTAACCCTTTTCAGGGTCATGACACCACTGCATCTGGTTTGACCTTTTGTTTGATGGAGCTGGCGAACAACCAAAACATTCAGGTACGTAATTTACTTTTTCTTCATGTTTCACGATCATAACATAACAGCTAGGCAATCATAAAATGTATTTAAATATGTCTATGTCTGATAGCTGATGCTTTAAAGAAGACAGGCGTCATGTATCGGTCATTCGCTTTTTAACTGTCTATCGAATTTGGTTAATGAATTGAAATAATTTTAAGACTTATTTCAGGATATAATAAATAGTGAACTAAAAGAAATATTTGACGACTCAACTAGACCAGCTACAATGGAAGACCTGACGAAAATGAGATACTTGGAATGCTGCATCAAGGAGACACTACGGTTGTATCCGCCAGTCCACTTTATCAGTCGGAAGCTAAACGAAAGAGTCACTTTGAGTAAGTTGGCCCAGAAACTGATTTGTATTTTTTTTAGTAATATCTCTACAAATACAAATAAAAATTGATTTAGTTCCTATTACTTTTGTTAAACTAAGTGAAAGTCGCGCGGATTTTGACAACGTCTCAATGGTTTTAAATAACTCGACAACACGTAAGACAAGCACGGTAGATATCTTCTCAAATCCTCAAGATCTTCGATGATGGTCTAAGCATAGTCAGAAGCTATTTTATGACTTTAAGGTATAAAAAAATGCTTCCTTTTTTAACATAAAATGCAATTTTTTGACCAGTCTGGTATTTTTGACCAGATCAATCAATGCCATGTCAAACAAAAAAGTAACAAATTCAATAATTCTGTAGAGATACAAAACAATAGAAAGCTATAATGTATACATAATATATCTATATACCTAAAACTGTTCTACTTATTGAATTGAAACATAAACAAAGTGAATAACAAATGAGAAAAATGTACCATAGCAATCAAACATTTAAAAATCCAAAGTCAAAGAGTAATCAATTATTTACCTTTATCTCGGCACCCCGGCAAAGCAGAACATGCCCGTTCCCTTTGGTAGACAAAGCACAGCTGATGACATCGCGCACGGCGAAACCCGATTGGATAAACCGTTCAACTAGGAAAAGTTACGAACTATTTTCTGAATCAAATTAGAGTCAGCCCAGAGCAATCATATTTTTTTAGGTTTCCAATTTTTTTAATAAATTTACAATAGCGTTTTATAAATAATTCTGATTGCCAAACGTAGCTTATAAGCCAAATATCCAACAAAAAAACTCCTTTTCAAAATTATTACTTTAAGGATCCGGCGTACAACGCTCATAACTTAAATTCGAAGTGCGTCCAAAAATATAGCTATCTCTTTTTGACTGATGCAGGCCCGCCCGTAATTGTGCGATAGCTTTATTAGCCGTTCAGAATTTGTTATAAATTTGGTGGTGTTCCGTAATACCAAAAAAGATGAATGAAAACTTATTGTATTTTTCACATTGTGTTGTTATTCTGTAACTAGAAAATATAATCTATGTACCTAACCGAAAGATACGTAAGGTATTGTTGTAAACAAATGAAACAAATAAGAATAAAACATGTCATGTATGACGTCAAAATATCCAAAATGCGATTCGTTTACATTTCATTTTAGGTAAGTATTTAAAAAAAATATATAGCAAGGTACGTAGATAAATACTATTCGAATGCAAATAATAACTTAATATGGTGGAAATAAGCTCTAATTACAAATGACTATGGTATTACGTTTGTATGGGCAATTCATCCAACGCGGTGGACTTCTTCACTCAGACACAGAACATTTGTTTTGAAGATTGACCCGTAGGTACCTATTTTGCGGTCACATTGATAACCTGTGCAGATATACTAATGACCCATACAACTTAATAACTCCAACTCAAAAACTCGACTTCAATTTGGAGTGTCGATCATTAGGACGGGAATTCTGAAGCAAAGTGAGCATAGCTTAGAATTTTTGTGAAAACTGCTTATTCCTATTTAAAGACGACGAGAGCACAGCGAAGAAAAATCATAGCATCATGAACTAATGTGTCACAAATACTCCAAAAATTTGAACCTAGAAAAAAAACATAATTGGACTAACACTTTTTCCAAAAAATTTTTTTTGGATATAGATTAGCTTCTCACTACATCATTCGAATAGTTTTTCGCAGGGCTGATTCCGGCGTACTTCTATAAAAAAAAATAGTCGACCTCGACCTTTTACCTCGGCTGGTACGCGGGGGCTATAACCGCGAAATCGTTACCACTGGTCGATTTTTTTTTATTCTTAGAGGAATTTTGTCAGTGCTCAGAAAATCAAATTGAACTCTGGTTGGACTTAAAACATTATTTTGAATTTTTTTTGTTACGTTTAAGTATTAGGTAATGTTTACACACTTCTGGCATATCTCAAGATTTTTATCATATCCCAAAAATATCAACCTCGGCGGGACTCGAACTACGCTTGGTACGCGTGGGAGTAGTGCGCAGTAGTTATGGCCTCGGATTTTACGTTGCCAATATTATTGGATATTGCAGTTGCAGGTCGTGCGTCGTCATTTTGGAGTAAACAACAAGTGAGTTGCAGTACGTGCGTTCTGCTACGAGGCGAAAAAATACGTAAACCTTTAGTTGCATTTCGTGCGTCGAGTATTTATGAATAGCTTGAACAAGTAATACCATAGACAAACATAAACAAAACAGAATTGGCAAAGGCTTAGCTATGACCTTATTCTTAGCCTATTTTTTTACAGATGTATGTCATATTAGTATTACCTACCTGCGTTATCCGTACCTATATTGCACAGATAAGCTGGCTGGCCACCGCTGGTCAAACAGCTAAGAAATCTTTCGTATAAATTAATTCTGTTAAAGACCAGTAGACCAGTAAAGATCTTTCAAGATCTTTCTATTAGATCATCAAAATCACTTTGTGTTTTGCTGTTTTTTAAGTTATGGTATACAACCATTTCCTTTCTATGTTTCAGAGCTGCTTGTAAATCGTTTTTATATTATAACATACTTTTTATCTCACATTATTATTATTATTTGTATGTACTTATATTATATAGAATATGTATATATGTTATTTATGTAGGTATTTATTATTAATATATATATTATTATAGGTTTAGGTACTCGTACACCGCCGTCTTTTGATTCTATTTTATCCTGCCCATCCAAAGGTTGTCTGGAAGAGATCGCTTTTAGCGATAAGACCGCCCGATAAGACCGAATTATAAATTCCTTTGTATTTTGCTTTGGTGTGCAATAAAGAGTTTATTTGTCTATCTATCTAAAGTTAACTATGTACGCCTTCACTTTCTTTTTATCCCAAAATATTGACTACCTTACTTGGTATCATAAGGAAAACAATGTAACATAAACAGATCTATTTAAGATATATATGTCGGCGTAAGGATGTTATTATGCTTCTACAATGAGTCATCGGCGCAGAAGCACGAGTTTGATAACAAATCATCACTTAGATTGTCAAATTACAGTGTGAAAAGTTGTTATTTTGACATTGTTTACCTTCTAAAACCATTTGTAAACTTAAATGATTGTAAATGTAGAAATTCAAAAGCTTGCAAGTAATTTAAACTTGTTCGAATAAGTAGCTTGCTTGATTTTGTGTTTTTGCATAAATACGGGCGACGGACCGAGTACGATTCATTCAAGCTGTCCAAAATCATTTCTTGCGCAAGGCCACCGGTGCGCCGTGGTATTCGCGCAACATAGATCTCCACCGAGACACCAAGCTCGAGTCCATAGCCAAATTCATAAAAACCGCTTCTCAGCGGTATTATGAACTGGCCTCATCCCACCCGAACCCCTTAATCTCCACTATCCCCGACTACTCGATCGAGTCACCCGAGTTGAAAACCCTCCGTAGACCAAGACACGTTCTTGGTGACCCCGATGACCCCATTAGCACCGCTAACGCGGTGGTGACGTCATCAAGTCCCGACAGAGCAAACACTCCACAGATACACCGAGCCCGCCGGCGGGCTCGACGAGTCCCCACTTCCGCCTACTCACGGTACAGATATGTACCGGGGCGTTTCTCTCCTATTCCACCCCCTCTGGCAACGGCCCAAGCCGAGGTCCGTACCTAAGTGATGCCCTTGTGCTAGTTGCCCCATCCTAACTTTTCACAGGCTGAGCGCCTTCTGCGCTCGCCGTATTCCGGTGACGCTGACCAAGGCCATCTGCGGCCCTGCAGCATTAAAGTCCATTCAGAAAAGAAAAGTACGATTCATTCTTGCTCGAGCCGTCGGACCGTACAGACCTTGAAACCCTCTGTACAACGAAGAATAAATTAGAAGAACATCTCCTGGAGTTTACTTTCGTCGTCAACTATGAGTGACCAGCATGCTGGTGATGGTAGTGGCGTCAGCATGGCTGACGTCACACTTTCTTGAAAACCACCTTGGAGCCACCTGCTCCGTCATATACATTTTATTTACACAAATCCTAGTTTTTTATTGAATCCCTCAAATATAGAACAAATATGATAGGTACCTCTAATAATTATAATGAGACTTCAAAGAGTTTTGCTGCTCAATGGTTAAACTTAGTTGTACATAATTATAAATTTACTCGACGCACGAAATGCAACAAAAGGTTTAGGTATTTTTTTCGCCGCGCAGCAGAACGCACGTACTGCAACTCACTTGTTGTTTACTCCAAAATGACGACCCACGAACTGCAACATATCCATATTATTATCGGCCATAGGCATAATGATACTAAAGTATTGAAATCGAATACTGTAGATATCAATTCAATAGATGATAACAGTGATTGTTTTAATGTTCTAGGTGGCTACACGGTCCCTCCTGGTACCTTATGCCATATCAATATTATGGATCTGCACCGAAGCCCAAACTTATACGAGCATCCTCTGAAGTTTGACCCTGATCGGTTTTTGCCTGAAAATAGCATGGACAGACACCCTTACTCCTACATTCCGTTTAGTGCTGGTCCCAGAAACTGTATAGGTTAGTACTTTTTTGGAAATGTGTACGGATTTTATGCAATATAATATCATTTATTTCCTAAAAAATTAGGAAGTACTCAGGTATCTTTTAATTAATTTGTACGTATACTTTTAAATTTGTTTACAGGAGCCCTTGCTTTTGTGGTCGTTTCTCTGTTAGGTACCATTTATCTCTGAAAGAGTATCGGACTGGAAATTGGAATGCGGTATTTCCAATCGATTTGCATGCTTCAAGGTTATTTCTTAGACAGGTATTATTGCCACAGCTCACTAGGTGGCGCGCTGCAATTAATTAATGATAAAAAAACACGTAATAATAAAATAATAATAATAAATAAGCCATTTATTTCAGACACAAAAAAATACTAACAATTTTCATTAATTTAAATTAAATTAATATTTTATTCTTTTATCAAAATTATCTACCTACCCTTTAATTTATTTGCGGTCTGTGTGCTCTTCAGCATAGGCCTCCTCCAACTCCTTCCATTTTCCCCTGTCTCTTGCAGTCCTCGTCCATAACTTCCCTCCTGTGTTTTTGATTGTTTTTTTTTGTACTGAAAAAAAAACACGTAGGGAGTTTTAAAATTTTTTTTTTTTTTTACTTTGATGAAATATTCTGTGTAACTCAAACAGACGTTTTATTTAATCGATACCTTCTACCATATAATAATCAAGAGGTCAAAAGTTTTTTCACAACACGAATCAACCAAGACATTTTTTATATTACAGGACAAAAATTCGCCATGATGGAGATGAAGTTATGCGTATCTGGGATATTGAGGAAATTCAAACTGTTACCAGTGACTCGCGCCAAGGACCTGGAATTCACGGCAGATTTAGTTCTTAGAAACTCAAGACCTGTATATGTATCGTTCGCCAAAAAATAAAAAGGATTAATTTAATATATTTTAATACCCTATATGAAGTACGTTTTTATAAATACTTGATGAGTAACCCTCACCAAGGTGAAGAGAAGGTCAATAGGTATTTATACTGTTTTGTTGTCAAAGCCGGAAGCTTAGTCTTAGTCAATTGGTCAAACGCCGAAATAGGCTACTTTAGTTTGACGTATAGGTAATTGTTAAATACAGGTATTATTTACAGTGGAGATAGATAGCTATATATCTAGTCAGGCATTACTTTGTTTTAAGCTATGTACCTACCTAGTGATACATTTGATATGACATTGATTTTGATTTGTTTGGATGTTTGTTACTAAGGATATCTGCACGGCTGAACCGATTTGGATGTGGTTTCGGCGTGACGCTTTAGACGTTTTTTGTGATTTATCCAAGGCATTTGATTGCGTAGACCATGGCACTTTGATCAGGAAACTACATCATTATGGTATTAGGGGCGTTGCCCTAGCTGGACTTTCTCATTTCCTATTTAATGACAGAGTACACAGATGCACCAGTTTCAAACTTCGCCAAAAGTTTTAAATCTATGAAAATCTGATGTATGTTCACAATAATATTAACTTGTTTCAAAAAATAGCTATTATCGCAATGTTTATATTATAATAAAAATGTAACCAGTCAGTCAGTTATGTTATGATCGCGTAACATACCTAGACACAACAAAACATACCTACAGACAAATGGAAAAACTCCTTTTTCGGAGTCGGTTGATAATAATTATATTGCAATGTTCGCGATGGGAAAATTGGCGAAGATATCGATCTTCGCCAATTTTAATGATTCTTTTTAGGGTTCCGTACCTCAAAAGGAAAAAACGGAACCCTTATAGGGTCACTTTGTTGTCCGTCTGTCTATCTGTCTGTCAAGACCCTTTATCTCGGGAACGCCTGTAGGTATCGAGTTGAAATTAAAACCATATACTCAGGTCTACAGTCCCTTGAAGCTGTGAAAAAATCAAACTTCTAAGTTAACGTAAAAAAAAAGATACGGCCGTTTATGCTGCAAAAAACGTATATTTCGACACTCTCAAGGGAATCAAAATTTATAGGGTACATTCCGTTGACCTAGAACTATGAAATTTGGCAAGTAATATCGTCTTATACTACAAGTACAGGGGAAAATCTGAAAACTATACATTTATGATTCAATCATAAAAAAATATAGTCTTTATTTAAAGTACGTAATCAATCATGGAGGTTAAGCAACGGTATGCGCGGTCATAATTGTATGGGTGACCAAATATTTTTCCAGATTTTTTAAACTTTTACTAATTTGTACAGAAAACAAAAATCAAAAAGCCGTATATTTTTAATTAAATCATAAAAACCAGGGTCTTTATACAAGGAACGACGGTCTAAATTTTGAAGTAAGTTAACCGTGTCACCGTGGGGTATCGCATGAAAGGGCTTCATTGGCTTCAAAAGCTTAGACAGATTTTTAATCAAACAAACATTTACCAGACGTTATCATAGATCCTATTGTTCTTACTTCCCATGCCGCATTGTTTTTTGGAACCTGGGGATGTCGTAGTGAGACTTTTGAACTTGATGGTTTTGATGCGGTGTTTTGTCATCTTCTCTAAAGAAGATGGTCAAGCTATAGCTAATGCAAAACCAGGTTGGGGATCTATCACATATGTACCTACGTCGCAATCTTAGGAACTCTTCGCAGATGGATCATGTAAAAGATACTGTTCGAGTAATCTGGGCGCTGCGAACGGACACTGTGAGTGTATACATTTGAGATGTTTAACGTCCGGTTGATTGTTGTTTATAGGTCACCACGAATCCACGATGTCTAACCAATGTTGCTGCAGAATGCCTATGCATTCTGCATCTATATACAGCAATATACTAAAACAGCCGCAAGGTAATATTTCTCGCCTGATTGTTGTAGGAGATTTCAACATAGATTTTAAAACCAATCCCCAAAATGCAATTTCATTATATTTTTCTTCTATAGGCATGTGACCCTTAACCTTTGCCACCTCGAACATAAACGTGACCGTTTTTCATACGTAAAAATTATAAAATTTCAATGCCATAATTTTTGTAGATTTTAACAGACTTAAAAAAAAGGAGGAGGTTCTCAATTCGATTTTTTTTTATCGTGTGTGTTTGTTATACTGGATCTTTTTTTTTTTTATTTATTTGTATTTTGCCAATTGTTTGCCAATCTTCGCCAATTGTTAACCGATTTTGATGATTATTTTGTTGTTGTAAAGAAAATTATTACGAGGTGGTTCCATAAAAGTTTTATTCCTGAGGGATTGCTATTTTCCCCGTAAAAACTGAAAAAAAACCATTATCATCTCATGGAATCACGACTAGCCGAAATATTTTTTGTGGGCCGACTTTTCTTTTGTTTTTTATTCGAAATAGTAAGCAAAATAAAGTGGGCACGTGAGGATTTGATACTATTAGAGTACCTGCAGGATAGAAACCGTAAACTAGAGACTGCAAGCTTACCTATCGCGAATATCGCAATTTAATTATTATCAAAAAAGGAGTTTCTCAATTTGTCTGTGTTTTTGTGTGTGTAAATATGTTACGTGATATCTTGCCAATGTAAACCGATTTTATTCAGATATTCATTTTTTAAAGGTCGAGTTACTGTCTTCTGATAAATATAACCTGGGAGTTTTCAAATCCAAAGTAAAAAGCTCCTTTCTTGATATGAGTGCTTTACCGCAGACTACAGCGTTGCTTTATATGAGACAAACTGAGGTCAGATGTGAATAATTAGTCTGCAGGGAAGGCAATCGCAAGGCATACTATATAATATCTGATTATTTAGATGATAAAACTCTTGGGATTGAAAATCCTGCAACTCGATAAAAAATGTAGGGACCTATTGTTTTGTAAACGGATCATTAAAAAGAATAACCAGCCTTGTTATCTTGCCTTTCTTTCCTGGCTTGGTCGCGGAGGAACAGGCAGTAGATAAAACCGACGTTTCAAAGTGATCCTTGTGTTTTAATGAATAAATTATTATAGACTTTTGACTTTCTATTAACCACAGGCACCACGCGGGCGAAGTCGTGGGCAGTGGCTAGTTTTGAGTTTTATCTATGTTATTTGATTATTCAACTGAATTTTTTTGTAAACAATTTGTTATCAATCATCTATTATTATTATAATAATTGATAATGATATAATTTACTCGCTTTAGATTAAGTGTTCAGAGATAGCTTGTCAGTGAACTGTAATATTCGTTCTGTGGTGGTCGTGGCTTTAAAAATGTTCATTCACCTCTTATTACTTGTGGTATTTCTAGCGTTTATTCACCTGGCGTTCAATTACAATGAAAAAGCTCGCCTTATGAGGAAAATCCCGGGACCTAAGGAAACGTTTATTTTTGGGAATGCACATAACATTATTGTTTCTCCAGGTACGAGTAATATTACTATATTTAGATAATTTATTCTGTTCATACCTTTTACAAAAGGAATGTGAATGTCTGTCTGAACAATCAACCATGTTGGTTCGTTTAAAAGGCAAATACTGTGCAGATGGTAGCTGTGGTGGTTTTTCGGTGAACAAGAGTCGTTTAAAGTCAAATGGCGTTTTTTAATGTTAGATAAGATAAGACGAGATATTTCTTTAACAAAGGTTACAATTTATTGATGACTAGCTTCTGCCCGCGGCTTCGCCCGCGTGGTATGTTAATAAAAGAAGCGTATGACCGTCTCCAGGCTTCAAACTATGTCCACCAACTTTTGAGTGAATCGAACCAAGGATTACAATTGCACACCCCATAAGGTAGTTTTGAAAAAAATCAAAAATACGTGTTTCATTATCCGTGGGAATATCGGGATAAAAAGTAACAGCTATAATGTACCTATCAAGTTTCATCGCAATCGGTTCATTAGTTTTTGCGAGAAGAAGTAACAAACATTATGTACATACTTGCTGATGCGTCTGAGCCGCGCGGGTACCTTACTCATAGACTTAACCCCTCCCGCTCCTCGGCGTCGGCGTCGCCCGCTCTATAGAGCAGGGAACGTCGCGGCGCCGCGGCGGCGCGAGGCGCGGCGGTTCGCGTTTTGCATTTTTTACTCGTGATAACTTTGAAATTAAATGTCCGATTCGAATGAATTAAAAAGTATTTTACTGCTACATAAATACCCTTGATGATAAAACTATTTATTTGAATAAGAATTAATACTACGATACGAATGTAACCAACTTTTGTTTCTACCGGCGATCTAATTACATTTTGGAACACAAAAGTTGCTATTGTGACTTACCTATGATAGTTAGATATATTCCCTCCAGGACTTTTTTGTACCAACAAAATGACTAATGAGTACCTACTTTAATCATGTAGTACATATTTCTTTATGTATCATCAATAGTTTTCTCGGCGCACGCCAAATAATGAATTTTATAGACAAAATTTTGCTACTTTGGGTTACATTATTGCAATTTTCTAAAGGATCTCTATTTTTTGAAAATAAGTTACTTCCTGATAATTAAGCTTTCTATTGATAAGAAAATGGTTAAAATCGGTCCAGTAGTTTCGGTGCCTAGTCCGTACAAACAAACAAAAAAATATGTCCTCATTATAATATTAGTATAGATGTAGTAATGTACAAACATATATAGGTAGTACTAGTAGTTCGCTTCTTAAAAATATTTTAAAGAACTACGAGTCTTGAGTAAAAAGTTGGTCTCATTTTTGCAGCATTGCATTATGAGTAATTGGATTTTGTTGTTTAATTTTAGTGGAGTTGATGAAATTGGGAAGAGAATACAGCAGGAAATGGAAAAACATTTACAGAATATGGAGTTTTCCGATAGGCGCTGTTATGATTCATAATCCAGAAGATATTGAAGTACGTATCGTGTTTATATTACGTGGAAAATAATAAGATTATTAGGTTGTGTCAAACTTTTATATGCTTGATATTTTTTTTAGGTAATTATTTCAAATGTATTAGGTATTATTCTGCTCTTCTGCATCAGATTTAAGCGCTTTGATCAACGAGCTTAACATAGCAAACCTCGAAGTCGGACTGAATATAAATATGTCAAGGATCAAGCTAATGGCAAACAGCACGGAGCATACATTTAGTTTTCTTCCAGTAGACCCAGCAAGTTCATGAGGTTATAAGAGAACGCTCGGAGAAGCATCTGGTTAATGAAAGAAGTGATAAAGGAAAAACTGCCATTATCACTTAGAAGGAAACTCGTGGACGTTCGCATTCTCCCCATCCTCACTGGTGCTCATACTTGGTCTATGACTGATCGTCAGAAGTTCGCACTCGGGGTGTGCCAGCGGGTCATGGAGTGCAGATCCTAGGAGTTAAATTCTCAGACCGCGTGCGGCACAGTTTACTGTGCTCCAAAATACGAATCGCTGACCTTGGTCAAAAAACTGGCAGCCTAAAATGAAACTGGGCAGGATACGTCTCATGTCGTCGAGCGAATTGTGGGCAAAATACCACCACAGATTGGATCCAATCAGGCGACAAGGAAGGCCTAGGCTGAGATGGTGGGACGAGCTCGACGCGCATCAGGGATCGTGGCCTGTGGCGGTTAATCACGAGCAGTGAAAGGATGGCAGGGAGGCCTTTGCATAGCAGTGGGACAAAAATTACTTAGTACTAATAACAATAAATCAAACGTAAAGTTAAACGATAACAGTGCAATTAACGAATATTATCCGATAAGATACTATACATATAAGTAAGTATAATTAATAAATTTTCAGGTAATAATGTCAAACATGAAGTTTAACGATAAAAGTATAATTTACGAGTTCCTGCACCCTTGGCTTCGTGATGGACTGCTGGTTAGTAGCGGTAAGTACATTAAAGGCTCCTATTTTCAACATGGTATAGGTACGCGCGCTGCGCATGATTTCATATTACAAGATATGGGCTGAAATGCTGCGTAGCCTTAATTTGAAACCAATACGTTTTCTAAGGTGAAAAATGGCAGCTGCGCCGAAAACTTCTCACGCCCGCTTTTCACTTCAACATCCTACGGAAATTCTTTGTGGTACTCGAGGAGAATAGTCAGCGTATGGTGAAGGCGTTGGGTAAAACTGCCGGCGAAGACGTGGATATTGTGCCGGTTCTTTCGGAATTCACACTTAATTCCATTTGCGGTGAGGAGTTTTATTTTTATTTTTATAAGCGCTTTTTTTGGTAGATAAGGTCCTTTCAGCTATTCAGCCTAAATACTTATTTATTTATTTTATTTATTAACAAATTAAGTAGATACAATAGTTCGTTAGTAGCATCTTTAAACTTATGTTAGGTTTGTCTAGACTAGGTTCTCGAGGTGTTACTGTATTTGTGACAAAAATGCACAACAAAAACATGAGTAATAATATAGGTAGGCATTAAAACTAACATTATAAACTTTTCTGTAGGTACATAATTATAATGAAGCGACCGCACACAAAAATAACGAAAATTTAGTAGGTAGTAATGCAGCAACCAAACCAGTTTAATGCTAGTGCCTTGGTGTCAGAATGCACAACTTTCGTTAGACGTGTGTGCGTGCGCAAACGATCTTACGCGATTAGGCCTATACAGTCTATACCTTACCTATACAGGCTGCTCCACCTACATAATGCTTGTTGAAATAAGTTGGAATAGTAAATATTTTTTTAAGATGTTTTTAATATTATTCTTAGTGATTTTGTTTTTAATTTCAATTGGTAATTTATTAATTAGGTGGGGAATTAAATATTGAGAAGTTCTTACTTCTTTTACCATATTCGTTATTAAACTTAGGTTTACGCAGTTTTTTGTGGGTGATGCTTCTAGTGGTAATTGAGTGGCTTTTTAAGACTTGTATCTCTGTGCGAAAGTATTGTTCTATAAGTAAGTTTAGTTCCACTTTTTTATGAATAGGTATAACACCACAATACTTGAAGAGTTCCATGGGGTCTCCTTTATATTTATTTCCTATTTTACCAAAGTAATAATTTAGGAGTAGCCTAAATTGAATATTACATATCTGGTCAAGGTAAGTTTTATAAGTACGACCATAACTGCTCAGGTCATAGGATATTACACTGTCCACTAATGTTTTGTAAATAGTTATTTAAGTGTTTCTTATCTTTACATAGTTTTAAAAGCATAATCTGTATAGAATCCAAGTCTTCTATTACTCAACAATTAGTGAACAATTTCAACACTGTATGGTACCTACTTAAATAGATGTCGCGTATCGCAGTTGCTGCCCCGCACCCACTATATCTATTATCTATATCTTTCAGTAAAATCTTTATTAAATTGTATGTGTTCACTAATATTCAATCGTAAAAGTATAGATTTTTGTTACTAATAATCTTACAAAAAGCTAGTGCCATAAATCCATTTTCGTGGAATTTTATAGAGACAGCAATGGGAACAACGCTAAGTGAAGAAACAACAGGCGCGGGCAAATCCTACAAAGAAGCCATCTACGGTCTTGGGCAGATGCTTTTACACAGATTTATAAGGTTGTATCTTTATCCCAATCTGTTCTTCAACTCGAGTGCCGCTGGCAAGAAAATGAAGCACTACTTGACTGTAGTTCATAGTTTTACTCAACGGGTTATCAGTGATAGGAGGGAATATGTCAATAAACATGGAATTAAGGCTGCTGATATTAAAGACGAGGATGATGTTTATAAGAAGAGAAAGAAGACAGCTATGTTGGATCTACTGTTGTTGGCAGAAAAGGATGGCTTGATTGACAAAGTCGGCATTCAGGAAGAAGTTGATACATTTATGTTTGAGGTAAAACATAACGCGGGGGCGATATTCAACTGGCCCTATTTTATATTCAACTCTCGTAAATTTGAACGCGTTACATTTCAGGGTCATGACACCACTGCATCTGGGTTGACCTTCTGTCTGGTGGAGCTGGCTAACAACAAAATAATTCAGGTTCGTTATCATTATAAAATAAAAATAAATAAAATTATGGTTCACGATCTCGTCGCATATGCTTATTTTGTCACTCGCACAGTATGACCAATTGAACACTTCCTGCCTCTAGCTGATACCTTATATTATTATTTCAGGATAAAATATACAGCGAACTTAAGGATATATTCGGCGACTCAGCCAGACCAGCAACCATGGAAGACCTGAAGGATATGCGCTACTTGGAATTTTGTATCAAGGAATCGCTACGGTTGTATCCGCCAGTACACTTCATAAGTAGAAAATTAAACGAAAAGGTCATTCTGAGTAAGTAACAAGAACATCAGATTTTTCGTTAAAGTTTTAAAGTATTTCGAAATAAACAATATCTAGCTACTTTATTTACAATAATAATGGATAAGGATAGTACTTGTTAATTTATCTTCTCTCTCTCTCTTTAATTTTCGCCAAGGTGATACCGATAAACTCTGCAGATATGGTATCTAAAATTATAGCAGAACAGACATAATAATTTACTAAGAACGATATTGTCTAAATCTTCAAGCTGATCTTAATAGGCTTGGAGAATACTATGAATCAAATCGTATAGGTGTCAATGTATCTAAGTGTCACTTTGTTTAATTCACTCGAAAGCTAAACCCCATAAAATTTAATTATGCAATAAGTAATGTTATTATTATAAAAACAGAGCTAGTTAGAGATTTGGGACTATTACTAGACGTAAAACTTACTTTTTCAGAACATATTAACGTAATTAAAAACCAATCTTTTAAGTGCCTTGGATTTATTTTGCGCGTTAGCAAACCTTTTGCAGATACCGCTTGTATAAAACTGCTCTATTTTTCATATGTCAGAAGTATCCTTGAATATTGTTGTACTGTTTGGAACCCGCATTATATAACATATATCAGTGACTTGGAACACATACAAAATAAAATTTATTAAACATTTAAATTTTAGGACACACAATTACTTTCAAAACTATAAAGAATCATGTAGCTACCATAATCTTCCTAGCCTTCAAAAATCGACGAACGTTCATGGATATGGACTTCCTTCACGGTCTTTGTAATGGATACATAGATTGTCCTGAACTTACTGGTAGAGTTTTGCAATTTCGTACGCCCAAGGTTCGCACAAGACATACAAAGTTGTTTGCCATTTCGCACTCATCTACAAACTATGCACAATATTCCATAGTTAATAGGCTACAAAAGATGTATAACAACGAGTTCAACTCATGCGATATATTTTATAGTAGCAAGGAAACTTTTAAAAAAGAGATTTTCAAAATTTTGGAGGACCATCATTAATAGTAAATGCACCATAGTACTTTCTTTATATATTCATGTTTATATTCTATAAATTGTTGTATATTTTATATCTGTGTATTATTTATATTTACGTACATTTTACAAAGTAGGAAAGTAAAATCAAGTGTAGGTACTTTTTACACATTGTCAATTTATTTTGTCCATTTGAAAAATTCGACTGCTTGTTATTTTTTTTATTGTATAAAATGAAAATCTGTTTTTGGCTGTAAAATATGTTTTGTAAGAATTATTTGTTTTATAATAAGGGATGTGAAATGTGGATTTTGTTTCATAAATAAAATAAAATAAATAAGCCATAGCTTCACTCACAAATAAAAAGAAAGAAAGAAAATATTTTTATTTGACAAAACGGAAAGAAGACGTAATTTTTGCACTAAAGCAGGAACAGGAAATGGACTGTGTTGCCTACGATTTTCTGCCACTCTGGACTTTCTTCAACTGATACCTAACCACTGTGATTATTTCGTTATTTTAGGTGGCTACACGATTCCGCCTGGTATCTTATGCCATATCAACATCTTGGATCTGCACCGAAACCCGAACTTATACAATGATCCCCTGAAGTTTGACCCTGATCGGTTTTTGCCTGAAAATAGCGCGGGCAGACACCCTTACTCCTACATACCGTTTAGTGCTGGTCCCAGAAACTGCATAGGTCAGTACTTTTTATTTTGTAAAATATTGTACTTCTTGATATTTGAATAACCACGACGATGGTTACCTAATGTACTTTGCATAGTCCGTAAAAAAACAATACTATGTTAATTTTTCCAGCGATGCAACGAGCCGGTATATGTGTATGGAAAAGAGTTTGATTGTTTGTTAATGTTTGTCTGTTAACATTTTTCTCCAAAGCTGCTCAGTCGAATGCATTGCAGTTTTTTGCAAACGTTTTGTATGACTTCAAGAAAGGTTCAGGTTTTATCACAACACATCGCTAAGGCGCTCTGCAATAGATTAAAGAATATACGAGTCAGGGTTTCTTTTGTAAAAATAACCTGTTAAAACAAAGATACTTTCACAGGACAAAAATTCGCCATGATGGAGATGAAGTCAGCCATTTCGGAGATACTGAGAAAATTTAAACTTTTACCAGTGACTCGCGCCGAGGACCTGGAATTCACAGCAGATTTAGTTCTAAGAAACGCAGGACCTGTTTATGTATCGTTCGCCAAAAGATAAATAGGATTAAAAACATTTAAGTACCACTTCATAGTAATTTTGATTTAATCGACAAGTACTTAAAGAGTGATCCCGGCTATGTGGAGAGAGGATCTAAATATGTAACAGCGACGCTACGGTAGAAAATAGACAAGAAAAGCCGAAAATCAAGCGAAATGGAATGGTTAGGAGAGTTTTGACTAACTGTAGACTATACTAGGGACTGATTTATTTATTAGATAGATAAATATATTTTTATTGTACCTACACCTAAACAAGTAATTCAGTTTAATAACAAAAAACCCGACAGCAGTTTCCTAAGCGTGGTTCTATAAGCTTAATATTTCTTTACTAGCCGTTTCCCGCGGCTTTACTTTGGTAGGGTAGGTAATTGTTAGGTTAGGTTAGCCTTAAGGGATTTTCTTGAATATCCTAATAGGTATTCTGTTTAAAATTGTCCAAACTAAGTTTACAGCAAATCGCACCACGCGTTAACATTTCCCATACAAACTTAACACACCATCCTATCCCCTTCGAAGGGTAGTTTGGAAATACATGTATTTGTCATTATAATTTCTAGGTACTAAATACCTAATACGACAATTAAGTTCGTTAAAAAGTTCCCATACAAACTTAACACCCTCTCGCACCTCCTTTGAGGGGTAGTTAAGGTATATATTAGTTTTTTATAATTTCTATTGAAGAATATTTATGCGAAGTTTTAAGTTTGTAAGATCAAATAATTTTTCATACAAAGGTTTTCACCCCTCTTGGAAAATTCTCCCCCTAAGGGGGTGCCTTAGGGGTACAATTTTCCAAATTCCTTTCTTAATACTCCAATTTTCATGCTTCTAGGAGATATGGTCTAGGCTGTGCGTTGATTAGCCAATCAGAAACGTAAGAGTTTGATACAAACTTGGACATCCTGTTACACCACCTTTGAAAGGTAGTTTGGGGAAATAATTATATTAGTATTTTATCATTTCGATTGAAGAATATGTATGCGAAGGTTCATGTTTGTAAGTTCAAGGAATGCGATTTTATATTTATACTTCAGATTTAGATTGTTTTTTTTAAATCGAAAATAGTTTATCGGCATATAGAGGTAGACGCCGTAATTTTTTTTTTGACATTGTGTGCATTTTATAACACTTGTAATCAAGACGATTCCAATGACACGGGTTGATGTATTTATCAAAATACATAAACCCGTTTAGGCTAAGCTTACAGCAAGAGCCAAAGGAACAGACAGACATACATACATTCATACATACATATATATATAAGAAATACAAGATACCCCATCTTGTCACTGTAAGAACGGGAATTGTTAGTAACGTAATCCAAGCCGCAGAGAGAACTAAGTTCATCCAGGCATGGTCATTCAAGGCGGACACTACAACAGGACAGGCACTCAACTTCCTCAACAATATCGTTGGAGCCAAGTACACTGTGGAGAAACGGAGCATTCGATCAGAGCTGCATGCATCATTCGTGATCGGGATGCCTGAGTGCGTGTACGAAGAGGTGACGAGGCCTGCCTGGCCCCCACGGGTGCACTTCACGGATTGGTTTCTCACCCGTCCCCGCGTGCAGCGGGGTGGCGAGCGCACCAAGCCAAGCGCATGCCTCATTCAACGGGAGGAATGCGCCGCGACTCAGCTCAACGTTGGTTCACAGAAATGAAGCACATTCTCAACGTGAATTATCTACATTTATAGTAATATGCCATCAAAACATATGCTCGTTAGACAAGAAGACACAGCAGCTGGAGGTGCTTCTGCGAGACGAGATGCAGTGGGACGTATTGGCATTGACTGAACATCATTTAAATGAAGACAACTTAAAATGTATAAGTTTAGAAGGATATACGTTAGTATCTTGTTTTTGTAGGACAATCATCACACGGGGTGGTTCCTGTGTATATGTCAAGAATGGTATAAAAGCTATTGAATGTTTGGAATTGACCGAAATGTCAACGGAGAGGTACTGCGAAGTATCAGCTGTTGAATTGATTGAATTTAATATTCTTATAGTGTGAATTTACAGGACACCGTTAGTTAGTGCTTTTTGAGTTCTTGACACATTTGGAACGCATGCTCGATAAAGCTTGTGAAAGTGGTAAGAATCTTTTATTTGTTGGAGACTTCAATATTGACTTTTTGGGTGGATTATGCTCCGACAGAAAACGGTTAAACGACTTACTGGCAGTACATAATTAATCTCTATCTCTAATAAATCTAAAATACTTCACATCACTGCAGATACTTACGCTGCCTTCAATCGTGATTCTTCAGGTTGCAATGTATGTGAGGCAGAACCTCGACTCGTTTGAAATGCGTGGAGATGGGCACGTTCGTTACTACAACACCCGTGGCGCTGGCAAGCTCGCCACGATAACGCACTTGCCAAATCGGAGAGGCTCACACATGTCTGGGGACCTACCGTATAAGTATAACAACCTGCCAGAGCAAGTTATACAAGCACCTAGCCTGACATTATTCAAGACTCAATTAAAATCATGGCTTGTCGAGAGGGCGTTCTATAACGTAGAGGATTTTGTCAACAAAATCCGATAAGTACCTAGGTATTTAAATTATTAATTAAATCAGACTGTAGACCTACCTACTATTGCGTGACTATTAAAAAAACCAATAAATTGATTATTCTGATTATTCTTATATTTCTTGGTTTTTTTACCCGTTTGACCAAAAGGAGGATAATATTTTTCGGTATATATAGTATATATATATATATATATATATATATATATTTATAGGGTACTAGCTGTACCCGCGACTTCGTTCGCGACTGCAATCGCTTGATGAGAAGATGATGTTTTTTAAAGTTTTACGGGGAAAAAGCAATCAGAAACCTCAGAAATAATACTTTTATGGGACCACCTCGTGATCATTCTCTATACAACAACAAAATAATCATCAAAATCGGTTAACAATTGGCGAAGATATTCTTGGCGATCCCGATCCCGATCCCATTCCTATAACATTAGGGGTACCTACTCAGCGTAAAATGAAATGTACTCAAGGAGTCCTACATTTTAAGATTCAAGTTTTTTTGGACGTTCATTCTGTGTATAACGATTGTTTGGATATATCTGACTCCTTTGGAGTGGTCTGACTTTGACAATATGCCTTATCCATTAAGCCTATACGATAAAGTGCTAATGCCAGCTTAAGATGAGCCGTACGTTCAAAGGTTCCAACTTCCATAACATTCCGGGTTTCAAGTTATTTGGATCTAATGCTGAGGCTTGTGATGTCTGCAATTTCTAAACTACAAAACTGATGACCTTGAAATATTCACGGACAATCTTTAACACGCTCAGCGCCATGTGTATCTTTAAGTCACACAGTGTCTGAAGGACTGTGTATCCATAAGTATACACATCCCTCTACTTGGTTAGAACACTGTGTTTCCTTTAGACGCACGTTTTCTATACATTTTCTAAGCTAAAATTAAAGACCCGGCCTGGCGCGTTTTTTCGGTGTGCGTGGTTTGGGAATAGGTAATTTTTCAAAAAAGATATTGAATTTTCAATTTGGGTGTCCTATTTTTCGGGTAGTTGGAAAAGTAAAGAAAACTTTCGCCTGTTCTGTTTCTCTTTGTGACTGTGCATAATCTAGATTGCTTTGTGGAAAGCATGGGGACGTCGCGCTTATCCCGCCGTTTCAAGGCTACGATGCCATCTCCCGATTGCTTAGATGCTATTTCTCCTTTTTTTTCAATTTAGCGCTGGTAACATCCTTCGGCAAGTGGTTCCTATTACTTCTCAGCGTTCCTAAATGCGTCTTTCTTTTCCTCAATCACAGTGCAAGTGGAACACTTGTGTAGTAGTTATCGGTGTGCATTGTCCTGCCTTCATTGAATAGACCATCTGCTAAACTGAGAACGACCTTTTCAGAGACTTCTGTGTCAGATTCCTTCGATTTACCACAGTATACAATTAGGTTCCTTTACAGTATACGATTAAAGTTAGTTTATTCCAAATAAACTAACTTTAGGTTAAGTTTATATTATGTGTACTGTGTATATTTTTGAATACACATGGCCTGGGAGGTATGCTTTTAAGGTACACTTTTTCCCAGGCCACGTGTATCTAAATGTCACACAGCTGAAAATCACATAAAAACCCGAAAAAAGAGGGGGGTGTCAAAATAAAATATGTTTTTTATGAATTAGGTTCCTTTACAGTATACGATTAAAGTTAGTTTATTCCAAATAAACTAACTTTAGGTTAAGTTTATATTATGTGTACTGTGTATATTTTTGAATACACATGGCCTGGGAGGTATGCTTTTAAGGTACACTTTTTCCCAGGCCACGTGTATCTAAATGTCACACAGCTGAAAATCACATAAAAACCCGAAAAAAGAGGGGGGTGTCAAAATAAAATATGTTTTTTATGAAATTTCAATCAAAATAAAACATTTAAAAAAAATGACTAAAAATTTAATAATCGTCCCCGAGGCCTTGGCGCCGAGCGTGTTAAGGTATTTCCTTTCTAACAAAAAAAGAATGAATGAAATCGGAGTACGCGTTAATGAATTACAACTAAGTACACATTTTAAATTTCATCCCCTCTCCCAAGGGAAATATGCTAAATTTCGGGATAAAAAGTATCCTAAGTACTACCCCGTAGTATGAACTCAAATCATTCCGAGTTTAATTTGAATTCATTCAGTAGTTACGGCGCTATGCGCGGCCGAGATTCTGACAGACAGACAAACAAAAATGAAAAAAAAAACTTTTTGGCTTTAGTATCGATTAAAGCATGCCCTCCAGATTTTTTTTTCAAAATATTTTCAACGTACAGAATTTGACCTGTTACATTCTTATTATAGTATAGATCTTGTTTAATTACAAATTAAAATAGTGGTCATGATCTTTTTAAAAATCGATTATTAATATCAGTAGTAAATCACAACACGAGAGTTTAAAATGCTATAATAGGCAATACCAAAGGGGACTTTGATGGGCGAAAAAGTGTGACGTTACAAAAGCCATACAATTTTCGGGTAGTAGAAGGCTCTATATACTAACTCGGTAGATTAGCTAGTAAGACTAATAAATAAGTTTTCAATCATCATTAGTAATACCTACGCTAATAAAAAAAATACATTGATAAGGTTATATACTTAGGAATTTAATAAGCTAATAAATTGGGCATGGTTGTGTATTAAAACATGTTCATTGGTCCACATACTTTGTAGGTACTTACCTACCTATGCTAACTTAAATCCGTATCCGTATCAGATCAATAGTGGAAACAATGCGGTTATCGTCTTTAGAAATATTAATCTTTATGGAAAATTTTGGCACACAAGATAATGTTGCAGTATTTTACAAGATAATATTTTTTTTAAATATAATGCTTTATAAACTTAGGTCACAGAATACATAATAGTTGCTTAGGTGACTTCTTTGGGCGCAAAAACGCTTTTTGATGAAACTTTACACTTTACAGTACTATCAGGGTACCACGCGGGCGAAGCCGTGGGCAGAAGCTAGTAAGTAATAAAGTTCGGGATACCTACTAAACTATAAATATTCGACATATTTTATTATCGATTTTTAATTTCTAAACCGTAGGATACTAAGGATAGTTGTAATCTGATTTTGATGAAATTGTCATAGGACTCAATCCCTTCACAACAAAGATGAAAAAACATTCCAAAAACCATCACGGAGTGATCAATGTACTTATACGTAGGTACCAACACCACATCCTCTTTATACCACGATACTTGTAGTTCCTGAACCCACAACGACACAGGGAATCTTAGTGTGGGATCAGGCTGTTTATTTTTTTATTTATAAGGTCGGTTGTACTGAAATTATGAAAGTATACCATCTTCACTAGTTTCAGCGAAACTACTACCAAAACATTTATGAGGAATGGCTTTCTCAGCGCAGGGCCCCGGTGGGGCCCAAGATCGGGGGACAACGGGAATAACCCAGCATTATGATTGTAATTTGCGTACTGTAGTAGCAATATTGTAAATAACCTAAATATAGGTACATAGAATCCCGACTAATAGCATTTGGCACTCCCACCAGTAGGTATATTTATAAACGTCAACTGAGAGATGGCTCAGTGCGGCGCGAGGAGCGTCCGATTCGCGAAAACCGCGGTGCGTCAGTTTGCAATACTCACGAAGCAGGCGCAGCTTTATACACCGGTCTATTGGAGTGTTATGCGTACATTATCCAGTGGGTTCGAGGATTTCATAATGGAATGCGAGAATGGTTTTGAGGTAAGTTACCTACTTTTGATTATTTATCTAATCTGTACTTTTTTTTTGGGTAGGTATGTAAACTTTTTATTAGAAATCACGTTTTTTACTAGATTATTACATTTAGTATCTACTAAAATACTGGCATCTGCCCACAGTTTCGCGCACGTGGTAACTACCCAGATAACAAGTAGCCTATGTGGTATTCTAGGTCGCAAAATATATGTACCTGTTCCTTTATCCAATCGGTTTAGCCGTTACGGAGATTATTAGTAACAAACATCCAAACATCTACACATACAACCGTTCGCGTTTATACGAATAGATTTTAATAATTTAGGATTATCAATTTACAGTAAAAAAAATAGCTTTGATTTATCGAAGGCACATAATATAAAACCTGTTATTTAATTTGCCTATCAATTAAAAACAAAATGGGTTGTACAGGTTGTTAAATTCTTAATTAGCCCAGCTTTGATACTAATTCTGCTTCAGACTTTGAGATTGACTGTAAATCTTTGAATTTTAGTAAAATAAATAAATATGTGCGCGTACAAAATTAATGATTGCCCTAAATTATTCAAAATCACTAAGATTCATGGGGTATTAGACGACCCCGTGGCGCAGTGGGCAAAGGCCCGCCTGAGACGCTAAAGACGCTGAAGGTCCAGCCGTAGGAAAAATGATTGTATGATCTGAAAATATTTTTCTCGGGTCTGGGTGTTTTCTATGTATAATATGTATTTATTTACAAAAAAAACCTATTTAATGTTTATCAGTCATGTAATTCCCATAATACAAGCTCTGCTTAGTTTAGGGTTAGGTGTGTGAAAAATGATCAGCATTAATTATTTATGTATTTATGATTTCCGTTTGACACTACTTTTTTGGCACAACCTGGGGCTAGACAAATACCACTTTCTGTTGAAGTTAACGCCTGCGGAAAGATAAAATTGTATGGAAATGACATTTGCTGCGGAAATGTCACGTGACGGTATTTGTCTAGCCACCCTGGCTCCATGTACGCTATTGTTTTACAATGTTGTGGTGCTTGTTTTGGAAGCAAGCTATTAATCAAGCAATCTGACGTGTAGTGCCTCGCCTCCGCCAGCAAATAACCGTTTGAAAAATAGCAATAGGTAATTAACGTGTTGCGTAGGTGTTACGGGCAGGTACCTAAGTGCGAGTTCAGCGTGACTTGATCGTTTAGAATTTCCCGTAAACGGAGCGTCACAGCCGAGTCAACATTGTAGACAAACGAGACGAACAAAGATAAGCGATAGAGACTTGAGGGAGGCGTCAGTTAGCGCCTGCGCGTTACAGGTCTATGTCAAAACGCTGGCGCTCCATCATCGCCACCAAAGACTACAAATTTACACTCGATCGTCACTTGCCGATCGCGAGGGTGGTCCGGTGTTCCACTGCCTAGTCTCCAGTCCTCAACATGAATGCCCGTCATCTTCGCCGGCTTGTGAGCCCTGTCGTCAAGCCTGTATGCGTCTGCATTCGGCAGTATAGTCAAGTGAGACCCGTCTATGTATTAGAGAAAACCGATGTGAGTGTCCATTTCTGTGTTTAGGAATCTGTCAGGAAATCCATACCCCAATTTTCATTGTATAATGTTCATTGATATAGCAATGGCATTATTAAAATCAGTGCTCGTCGTTACAGAAATGGCGCAATTCAGCACCCCACTTCTACGCGATCCAATCCGTCGACATGAGGTATGCAACATTAAAATCAATGCACAAGTGCTGATATTTTATTGAGAACAAATTGCCGTTAATAAACTGAAGTAGACATTTATTGATCTACATTAAACTTTGTACGGCGCCTGTCGATTGCTTCTTCAATTACACAAGCCGACAGTTTTTCTTGCAAAACATTATCTCAAGCTTAAATCAAATATTTGAATCTAGACTATACTTGTCTAATTTCCCACGATTAATGAATTACTTATTTGTTTGAGTTTCGCAATGACTTCCTGAAAACGACAGACCTATACTAGATAAATGCTAGTACCTACTAGTAAGACAAAAATAAAAGAGTTCTCGCCAAATAAAAAACAGATCGTCTTCAGATTCATTAGAACCTTGGGCCGACAGTGGTTTGATTTAAAAGTAAAGTATATGATATATAGTAATTGACTTAACGTTTAAACGAAACATTTGTTTCATCATTGATAAGACTTATTTATTTAGTATTTTGTCCATTTCCCATGGTGCAGCAGACAGTATTCATTCGCCCATAACATCGACCCTAAATCGTGAGTAAAATGGGACATTCGCCCATTTCTGTGTTGCATGATGTATATAATAATTAGGCATTCATTCTTCAAGACAATTTTACAAAAATACAAAAGGACTTTTGTAAAATTGCCTTGAAGTTATATTTTGCAAAAGATGTACAGTTTATACAAAGTTAATGTAACATAAGTACATAAATGTTGGTAAGTTTGGGCTATACAACATACCTAGATAATTTATCAAATGAATCCTAACTAGATTTCTCCAACACACAGTACTATATTTTTTAACGTTTTCTAGTTTGTTGAGTTTTTTTATAGATTATTTTGCTTCTTGATTGAAAATTGATTTACAATTTCCATTTAACGCTGCTATTTTGATTGGCTTTATAGTGTGAGTTGTGTAAGATTATAATTTCTAGATCAGTTTTTAATGTGACAAACAGAAACTGAATGTGCCGTTAACCATGCCAGTAGATAAAAGTGTAAGCTACTTGTAACTTGTAAGCAGGTATTGTTCCTGTAATTTTTAGTCATCTCTCTAGTTGCCTAGAGTTCTGCGTCATAAAGTTTTTTGCTTTATTGAGTGCATATTCTTATTAGCTTTTTTAGTCAAGAATTCTCACTATAATGAAGTCGTTTTCAATAAGTACAGCAAAATTTTTAAGTAAATTTTGCGTAAGAGCTTGGACTGTAAATTAAGGTAATTATAGAAAAATAGTTATGTTCTTGGACTCTACATTCAGGTAATAATAGTACTACGAGTAAGTACATCTAAAACGGTTTACGGTCTTGCAAATAAACATAATGGCGCTCGTAAACGGGTTAGTTTCTATAATATATTTTTATATATTATATATATATTTTTTACTGCAATTGCAGTAAAAAATTGCCACAAATATAGCCAGTTTACGAGATCTATAAGACATCCATGCAATATTTACATAGTGTTTGTCTCAGCAATAGTGAATTCAATTTGTAATCGTCTTGTGACTGTTCTGTAAATAATCGCATGATTCGTAGCGTGTTCGTTCGCAGCAGACACACCCGCCTCTACGTAACAGCTGCCTACGTTAATTTAACATATTTATTGTTAGATCGAATCGTGACGAACAGTGTTAGACATGAGATACCCTGAGAATAACACGAGATATTTAACAAAAGTATTATTCATTAGCGATATTATGCGTTCAAGTTTTCACGACGCTACTTGATAATAACAAACAGTTACCACCTGGCAATAAAAAATACCTAGCAATTAAATTGTCTAACATTTTTATTTTTTTCAACAGGGTGCGGGCAGGTCCTCATAAAAATGCTGATGATGTTTTATTCGATATGTTCAAAAATGAAGAGACAGGTCTCTTGCCCGTCGGAAAGTTTTTGGCCGTGAGTATATTTTAAAATTTTATACTCACAACGTAATGCCTTTTATGTAAAACTAATCAACGTAAGTGCTCACAATAGTTTCTACTGGTTTTATCGTTTGGCACGTGTTTAGTTTATCTCGTGCAGCCTAGACAAATTACAAATGTATGTAATTATGACAAAGCTCGTGGTGTTCTGATTTACAGGCCTTGAGAACCACAGGTATTAGAAAGAACGATTCACGCGTGAAGGAAGTCATGCACAACCTATACAAAGTTCACAAGGAATCCAACTTTGAAGGTGGATCACCAGAAACATTAAAATTGGACAGGAAGACCTTCAAGGAAGTTATCGCACCCAATATTGTTCTGATAACAAGAGCATTCCGAAGCCAATTCGTCATTCCAGACTTCCAGGATTTCATCAAAGATGTTGAAGAAATGTACTGGACTGCTAAGAGCAATACTGACGGCAAAGTGGCCAGCTATATTCCACAACTTGCTAGAGCGAGTTCTGATAACTGGGGAGTCAGCGTTTGTACGATTGATGGACAAAGATTTAATATCGGTGAGTGTTTCGACAACATTTCGAAGGTATGGGCATAGTTAAGAAAATCGTTCAAATGGTATGCTGTCGCGAGAACAGAAAAGATAAATGCCGCGAAGATTTCGCTTGGCAACAAGAAGAGTGGTAATAATAGTTTCTTCACTACAGGCTCATGTTCGAATATGTTATTCATTTCGCACTGGCGTTACTAAAATTCGAATTGATGTTTCGTAGGTGACGTGACCGTCCCATTCACTCTACAGTCATGCAGCAAGCCGCTGACATACGCGATGGCTCTGGAGACTCTAGGCCCGGAACAGGTACACAAATATGTTGGCACGGAGCCCAGCGGACGTAACTTCAATGAACTCGTTCTGGACTATAACAGTATGTATAAGCCATTATCTATTAAAACGTTGCTATCCAAGGTTCCAACGTCATGTCTCTTGTTGTATAAACCTAATTATGAAAGTCAGATGACGCTCATAAGAAGTATCAAATAGATAATTCAAACAACTCCGCTAAAGTCAGCATCAACACACTACATAAGTTCTAATATTGATTGCTGTAAATATTCTTACAGTGAAGCCACACAATCCTATGATCAATGCGGGAGCGATTCTAGTTTGCTCTCTGCTCAAGACCTTGGATAAACCAGAGATGACGCTTGCTGAAAAGTTCGACTACGTAATGTCATTCTTCAGCCGACTGGCTGGTAACGAGGTGTTGGGTTTCAACAATGCAGTATTTCTGTCGGAACGCGAAGCTGCCGACCGGAATTATGCGCTTGGCTTCTACATGCGGGAGTACAAATGTTACCCCGAAAAAACAAACCTACGCGAGTGTATGGACTTCTATTTCCAGGTAGCATAATAAGAGCATGCGCCAAATGATTTTTATGTAAATTAGCGACTTGCTTAATACAGTTTTCTTATTTCAGTGCTGTTCTATGGAAGCAAACTGCGACATCATGTCAATAATGGCAGCGACCCTTGCCAATGGAGGCATCTGTCCAATAACTGATGAAAAGGTGCTCCGTCCAGATTCAGTTCGCAATGTGCTTTCTCTGATGCACAGCTGCGGCATGTACGACTACTCTGGTCAGTTTGCGTTCAAAGTGGGCCTACCGGCGAAGTCGGGAGTCTCGGGGGCTATGCTGATCGTGGTCCCCAACGTCATGGGTATCTGCACCTGGTCACCACCTCTCGATCCACTCGGAAACAGCTGCAGAGGACTGCAATTTTGCGAGGTACCTACATTATTATGTTTCACTGCGTAGAAAACTTAACTACGTAGCCTCTAAATTTTCAAACGACTTCAAAAAAGGTTTTTAATTCATCTTTTTTTTTTTTTGTGTATGTTTCGCGGTATCTGCACCAATTTGTGAACCGATTTTAATGTTTTTTTATTGGATAGGTTATACTCAAAGGTCTCATATAATTATTATGAATAAATCCATCCCTAGGGTGTAAAAATAGGGAGATGAAATTTCATATTGGACTTTTTATGTACTTTCCGTTATATTACCAATCGGTTCTTTAAAAAAAAATACTTGTAATAAATTTCCATCATCTATTTTACAGGAATTGATTGAGCGTTTCAACTTCCACAAATACGATAACATTCGCTACGCGAGTCACAAGAAAGATCCTCGCCGCTACAAATTCGAATCCACTGGCCTGAACATTGTCAATCTCTTGTTTTCTGCTGCGAGCGGTGATCTTAGTGCTCTCAGAAGGTATTTGTGCTCTCAGAAGGTATTTACGATCAACCAATGTATTTTATAGTGTTATTTTTGCATGCTCATAAATGTTTTATTGATCGTCAGAATCAGTGCCTATACGGACACGAATCTTCCCATGCCGGTGAATGCATCGAAAGACAAGTTTAACGGGTAGCCAGTATGATTACAAAGTTCGAAAGCTTGACATATGCATTCGGCCGATGTTCATCCTAGTTTTCAATACAATTTAGTCTTAATTGGCGACCGCTTTGTTTTGCTGAGAGATGTAGTAACACGGCACGATCGGTAGTAGGTACGCTTTAATGAAATACAGTCAAAGCTCCTTATTCGCGCTTCCTTCATTCGCGTCTTCACTATTCGCGGATTAAAAAAATGCGACCCAATTCCTATATTCGCGGCTAAAGATTTCTTAATTCGCGGATCTAATCGGTACATACACATTGATAAAATGGATTCCAATATGTAGGTATCCAACCGAAATGTTAAATTCACAGCCCATTGAAGAAGAGGCTTCAATAAGCACGGGAAACGTGTCATTTAATTTGAAAAATCTTAGTGAAGTTTTAAGAATGGCAAATGAGCTTTGTGATTTCTTAATGAAAATTGATCTGTCTATGGAACGAAGTCTTATTTTTAAGAGGCAAATTGCTAATGCCACTGCTGTCTGGATGAAGGAGCTTTTAAAAACTGCCAAGCAAGAAAAAAATACAAAATTCTTTAAACCATTGCCTAAGCCTGAAGAACAATCAATATGGTCAAAAACGTATTTTTTTTTATATACTTGTTTTTTATTTTGTCACCTAGGAACGTATCCCCTATAATCCCATATAAATTACCATTCCATATTCACGGTTTCTGTATTCGCGGCATATTTACGGAACATAAACCCTGCGAATAAAGAGCTTTTACTGTATATAAATAATAAATAAATAAAGAATGCTGGGCATATGCTCGTTCGATGCATTATAATAGTAGGTAATAGAAGTAGAATCAACGTCATATCCATCTTCACGTGGTTACAATGTCGCGCTTTGTCATTTAAAATACGGCCTCAGTTATTTAGACATTTTTTTTCAGGCACCACCTATCTGGAATGGACATGACTCTTTCGGATTACGATGGTCGCACAGCATTACACTTGGCCGCCGCAGAGGGGCATCTCTCATGCGTGGACTTTCTTCTGGCCCAATGCGGGGTACCCCACGACCCGCGTGATCGCTGGGGAAGCCGTCCACTAAACGAAGCCGAAACCTTCGGACACACCGCCGTAGTCAAATACCTCAAAGAGTGGGAGCTGGCTCACCCAATGCAGGAAAAACTACCCGAACCTACAAGCAACGTCGATGATATACTGGAAGCGAAACCAGATGCAAACGATGCTGTCAAGGACCCCAGCATACAGGAGATAGTCACCAGAAACGGGGACAAAGTTCAGTGAAGCTGAATCTCATTTAGATTTTTAACTGAATTGATATTAGAAGATCTCATGTTTTTAATACTGATTTGCATTGTCGCTTTATGAACATTTACCTCAGCAAGCCATTGTGGTAAATGAGAAGTCATGTTTGCATTCGCCCAGATATTTTAAAATCCCATGTTGTTGGTATTAGGAATATCTTAGCATACATGCCTTAGTGTTACTTTTATTTTTCGAGACAGTGATTATTTGTTATTAATTTGTAAGTGTTTTTTTCATTTATTCATGCTTTTTATTAGTATTCAAGATGCACTAAAATAGTTTCACAACAGATTTTTTTGTAAAATAAATAAAGGTAATTTAGGATTGTTCATAAAATTTCGTAAATATGCATATAATATATGTACTTTCACTTAATCTGTTTATATACCGACTTATGTATAAAATCTTGCAGTTCAAAAACCTTCTTAAAAGCAATTTATTTAATGTGAGTAATTGTTATATTATTTATACAGCTACTTTTTTACATTCCATTGTGCCAATAGTATTTAATTTTCTAACATGGACATCATGTGAAAATACATTCTTCAATCTCAACTCAAACCTATACATTTTTAGCCGTTTTGCAATGTAATCAAAGATATTTAGAAATATTTTAAAAAGTGACTATATATTTGCCTTTATGCTATTATAGTATATTGTATTGTTAAAGACAATAATTAGATTTTTCAAATTGTGTTGTCGTTAGAATTTGAAACATCATGAATTTACATACTGTTTTCTGTAGTCAAAATGTATGAAATAAGTCAATTAAAAGTTGTTGTCTCAAAATATGATATTATTTCATTAATAATTTAAAGGTAAATTGTTTGTTGTGGCACTCCAGGTATGTTGAGTTTGTTGAGCAGTGGACCTAATCATGCCCTTGATGATGATAATGATGGTCAATAAAAGTGAAAGATGCTACATTAGCTGTAATCCAATAATTACTTTCATTTAAGAGGCCTGCATTGGATGATTTGCCCATACAAACGTAATATTTGTATTTGTAATTAGAGCTTATTTCCACCATATTATGTTATTATTTCCATTCGAATAGTATTTATCTATGTACCTCACTATATATTTTTTTCTTTTTCTTCTTATTTGTTTCGTATTGAAAACAACAATACCTTACGTATCTTTGGTTAGGTACATAGATTATATTATCTAGTTACAGAATAACAATACAATGTGAAAAATAGAACAAGTTTTCATTCAACTTTTTGGGAATTACGGAACACCACCAAATTTATAACAAATTCTGAACAGCTATTATTGCTATTGCGCAAGCACAGGCGGGCCTGCATCAGTCAAAAAGAGATAGCTATATTTTTGGACGCGTTTCAAATTTAAGTTATGAGCGCTGTACGCCGGATCCTTAAGACTCCTTACTGAAATAGACTCCTGACTGAAAATCTTAATTTTGAGGTAGCTATAAAAAAATATCATCAGCTCAATAAATGTGTTGCTATCATCATTAGTAGATCATTATGCTTCTGAACGAATGAGAGGAGAATCATTTTATTTGCCTGCAAAATCAAATAACTGTTTTTAACAACTATATTTTATTACATCTAACAAACTAACTACTATTTACTTTCCTGTTACATCTGGTCTAATCGGAGTTGATACAAGGCCAAGTAACTTACAATCAGCCTCAAGCAGGGTCAGATCAGTGCTTGAACCAAGGAATCTCGAAGACAGCTCCAGTTCTTTGATTTGTATTCTGACTCTTGAGCCCCTGACATATTCATCACTTCGGGTCGCAGGCCTGGTGCAAACACAGTGGAACTTCCAGCCGAAGTCAATGTACAGGTCGTCTTCCACAATATGAAATATTTTTCCGATGACTACTTTGTTTGTTGGGTCACCAAGCTGAAACAAAAGGCCAACTTAAAAATTTTGAATTGGCTAGTACCACTGTTTTGTGTTATTTTGTTTAGTTTAATTTTTCCAGTTAGTTATTAGTTAAATCCTATAAAAGGTTTACTGTTAACACACTTTTGAAAAAGAGTGACTATCAGATAGTGCACATAAGCTATCACATATTTTAGAAGTGTAGTAAACAACTTATCACATGAAATGTTAACTACAATGCAAAACATGGGTATGTGTCTAATATAATAATATTAATAATACTGTTTGAGATATTAAATAGATGTGTGGAATAGTAATAACAAACATTTATTATAGGCAACAACATAAAAATGATGACAATAGGCCCATAACATACTTATATACTTTAGAGACTAACATACATTATTATAAAAGTATAACTCATCACTAGTTGTTAAATGTTTGGAATTGCCTCTGGCTATGCTTTACTTGGCATCATTATCAATCTGCATTCTGAATATGGATCTGAGGATGTAGTAGATGTGACTCAGATGCCTGAACATTATCTTACATTCATGTAAAAAAAAATAGTATTGTTGACTTGAAAAAATTAGCTTAATTATTTTCAAATAAAGAACTATGGTGTGAGTAAATTTAGTCAAGAATGATTTCTACAGTTGTTAATGCTCGGTTTAAACTGTGACAAGCTTGAGGCGAGCCTGTTGCTTAACATCGTGTTATAGCTGCGGTCGCCAAAGCGCCAGAATACATTTCTATAGTTTTCTATTGCCTCCTGTGTTCTACAGTGACCAAAGATAACCATGATGGGGTAGTACAGTCGTAGACATTTTCGATCTTTTGTGTAAAGTAAAACTTACATCCATCAGCTTTGAATGTCGAAGTAAAGAGGCAAAGTTCTTGGGCTCGTCGGGTTCTTGGATGTCCGTCATTTGTGACTGTTTCTCGAAGGCTTTAGCAAAGCCCCCGGGTTTAGCGGCCTCTTGGTCTGTTTCTGGGTTATTTGTTTCAGTACTTGAGACAAAACTAACTGAATTTGTAGTTTTTGTGTGTGTAACACTTGATATTGAAAATGAACATGAAAATTGGGGGATAACGGCCCCGATCCTAGGGACTAATCGCAGAGGAAACATTGCTTTCTTCAAAGTTTTATCAATTCTTTGTTGGTCCTTTTTATTATTTTGTATTAAACACCATCCCACCACCAAATATTATATTTTTGCAATAACCTCTAAACTTTTATGCACAGACAAAGGTACTGCTATTTTAGGTTTAATCATAAGGAAAGGACTCTGTGGTAGCGATGGGCGTTGTTGTTTTTTTTTTACCCTTCTAGGGTAGGCTATAGTCGTATGACCATACTACCTCGACTTCCGTAACTTTATTTTCATTCGTGAAAATGATCAATTTTTTGTCTTTCGTATACATTTCATTTGAAGTAAATTATCATCAAAGTACTTAGATGCATCTGAGTGAATAGTTTTGGAGTCAAATCCAATAATTATTAGTCTTATATTTTCTTTTGTCATTACATTAGTCATTACGTTCATAGTTGTTTTTTGTTATTTACACAAACTTACTACATCAAAATTTGTACAAGATGACTTATCTTAACTTATCAATTACAGTACTAATTATGAATTTATATACATGATAAAAAGTTGATGCATTTTTAAGTATATTTTGCACACAACGCGGGACCAAATCAGACTTCTGATAGATCTCAAGGAGGCCATCTATTAGCACAAGGCGCTGAATACTGAAAGACGGACACTCGAATATTATATGATTTATAAATTGGACTTCTTGTGATTGGTAATGATCACAATACGGAGAATCATTCATTTTTAAACGATGAAGATGATAGTTGAGACGACAATTACCAAAGCGCATTCGACAGATTGTTGAGTAAAACGTTTTATTAGTAAAACATTTACTTCTACAGAACCAAGGTATGGAGTCTATCTGAACGTCCAAAGCAGCATACCAAGAACCTTTATTTTCAACATGCGTACAGCGATACGAATGCTTACACCAAGCTTGACACATTCGTTGTCTTAAAAGACTAACAACGTCTGTGTATGGTAGAGAAACATTTGCATCGACGCTCTCAAGATTAGAAATTGTGTCTGCAAATTTAACAATGGTGTTAGCTAAATAATCTACTTTTTCGTTTTCTTCAACACCTTTATGTGAAGGCACCCACACAAAACTTACATTAATATTTGCATCAGCTAATTCAACCCATAGCTGTTTTATGAAATAAATGATGTAGTTAGTATTAGCATGCAATTTGTTATTTGATAAGTTCTTCAAAACACTCATGCTATCACTTACTACAACCCACTCAGTGTGCCCTAAATTACGATTTTTTATATGTTTTAAAGCGCTCAAGATAGCAACAGCTTCAGCTGTAAAAACACTAGCATTTTTATCAATTTTGTGACCAACACCCATATTTAGAGAAGGTTCAAATATGGCAAAAGACACAGCATTATCGTTTTTAGATCCATCTGTATAAACAAATTTGTAATTTGTCCACTCGGACAATATCGCATTAACTTCCTCTTTAGTTGACAAATCATTGTTAATAACTATATTCATTTCTGAAAATTTGCTTAAGAATGATCCTTGATAACAAGGTATATGACTGGATTGATAAATGTTTAGATCATCAAGGGAATGTATAAAACTTTGAAAACCCTGTAACATGAAGAAAGGTTTTAAAACGAGCTGAACATTGGACAAATTAGCCAAAAGACTATTGCTAGAATTGCTGTAAAGTTTCAAGATAAATCTTTCCTTCAGATAATTCAAACGAATAATAATCGGTGGTAGTCTACATTCAATCTGCATTGCATTTATAGGAGTACTCCTAAATGCCCCTGTAATTAAGCGCAAGCATTTATTTTGAAAGACATTAATTCTATTTACAATTTTTACATTAGCAGCATAACAAAAGAAACCATATTCAAAATGACTTCGAACTAATGATTTATACAATGTTAATAAAATCCTTGGATCTGCACCCCAATAGAAACCAGACAAAGACTTTAAAATGTTGAATGCTTTGTTAGCTTTATTAATGACATGTCTATTATAATTATTCCAGGATAAATTATGTGAGAATAAGACTCCCAAAGGAGAAGGAGGCAAGGAAGAATTATCATAGTAAATATCAGGCATGGTGGTATATTTTTTGCCAAAGACAACAACCTTCAACTTCAATGGGTTAACATTAAGATCTAAGAACGAAAAATATTTGTGAAGTTTTGCCAATGCATCATTAACAATTTCAGCTACTTGAGCTAAATTTGTTCCCGACACATAAACAACTAAATCGTCGGCAAATTGTAGATTTCTTACACACGAACCTAAAATTAAATTTATACGACGTATATACAAAATGAAAATCAATGGTGACAAGATACCACCCTAACAAACACTTACCGAAGAAAGTCGTGGACCATGAAGGTGCCTATTGTATTTCACGAAAAATTCTCTATTTCTTAAAAAAGCATGAATCCAAGTGATATTTTTTTTCAGGAATTAAAGGAAACCAGTGACAACTCTCGACAAAGAAAAAATCCATTATGCAGTTGGAGGAAGCTTGTTACTGAGAGCTTTTTTCAGGGTCTACCTAATAGACCCTGAATTTATTGGGCACATCTTTGTTACTGATCATTTTTGTTATTGTTTCAATGAGGATGTTTATGAAAACTTCTGATTTCATTAAATTGTTGACTTTTACATCAAGGGTCCTTGCCGTCAGCTGCGGAAAGGATTTGGAATTAAAAAGATCCGAGTAGGTTGCCGTCCGGGACTTTACTTTATTCTCCTCGACTTTCTGTTTTTTAATGGGCACGCGCTTAAAATGGCAATGTGGTTCCCGTTACAATTTTTACATTTGGCATTTTTGGGACTTGGCATTGACGAAAATTATGACCCTCAGTGCATATGGAACATACTTCCGCATTCTTACAAAATTTAGCAATGTGTCCATACCTCATGCATTTGAGGCACTGCTTAACAGGAGGTATGTACACATTTACCCCATGCCTCCAAGAGTCGAGGTATACATGTTCAGGGAGATTGGTGGATGCAAAGGTCACCGCGACTGCCTGCGTTGGCAGGAAGGATGCGCCACCATCGCCTCTCACTCTGCGCATAAAACGCCTCACCTGGATAACGTTCCTCGAACTTCCGATCAGAGAAAATATTTGCTTGTTAGACATCTCGATTAGGACTGAGGTAAGAAACCCCGTCACTTCGGTATCACCTGCCGGTATGCTAGCTTTGAGGGACAACTGCTCTAATAGCTTCTTATTCTGTAGGAACATGTTTGCATTGTTTGGGAGATCAAATGTGATCCCCACCTTATATTTGTTGATGGACCTTAGGTGCATGACGCCCGAAACACCATGCTCTCTTAATCCTTTTGAGAGGGCCATACGGTCCCTATCATTGAAGTATGTGTCGTCGGTATTATGCGTGAGAAAAACAATAAACTCACCTTTTTTTGAATCTTCAGGGTACTTACGTGAATATTCTGAGACCATAAAGACTGCATACTTATCTACGCCTTTGTTTTTGGATGAATCCGCTGCTGCCAATTTGTCTTCGTCTGAATCCGAAGACTCAGAGTGCGATGCTTGCTGCGGTCCATCTGGAGGAGGTGGTTCCTCCTTTCTTCGTCTTTTCTTCGCCATATCGGGACACTACTGTTGGCTACACAGTTGACCCGCCTATTTATAATTATTCCAAGCAAATAACAAGAAAGATTTACCCGGTTTTGAAAAATATAAAATATTTTTTTCGAAAAGCGTGCCTTCTCGTTTTTGCGGTTCCCGCCAAAAAAAACCGATGGGCGTTGAATAAACGAACTAGTAGAATCAACCGTTCACGTTGAATCTACGCATCGACGGTTTACTGTCACTTATTCAACTAGTTGAATCGTAGACGGCTAAACTGAGATTCTACAACATTCATATCGACGGTCAACGCGACGAGACGATGCGTGAACGTAGATGGTATTAACCGTCTACGTTCACGCAGTTGAATCAACCGTTTACGTTGAACCAATGCATCGACGGTTCACAACTAGTTGAAATCGTAGACTGCTAAACTGACGCGACGAGACGATGCGTTCACGCGTCCATAGACGAGTTTATAATGAAACTGGAAAAGTATGAAAGGATTTTTTTTATTACAAATAAATAGATACCTATCTATAAATCGTTTGCAACGGTCTTTAGTTAGTCTGTTTGATTTGTATTTGAATAAAATTTAAGTAAGTATTTTATTTTCAATTAGGCTCTCATAAAAAGTTAATTAAAATAAATGAATAAATAATGCTTGACATTTTTCACACAGCATCATCTAGCCCCAAAGTAAGCAGAGCTTGTGTTATGGGAACTACATGACTGATATTTCACTTATATACATAATTATGTTTTTTTTTGTAAATACATACATATTATACATAGAAAACACCCAGACCCGAGACAAATATTTGCAGATAATACAAAAATTTGTCCCGTGGTGGGAATTGAACCCGCAACCTTCTGCATCTAAGGTGGACCTTCGTCCACTGCGCCACAGAGGTCGTCAAAGTAAAATGGAAGTTTTAAGTTTTACGGCACATTTCTTCGAAATTTATTAATTTCAAAGAAACGTGGTAATAAGATTACCTACCTAGCCTATAAGTTAGGTACGGTCGAGCTACGTCAGATAACCATCCGGTAGATACTATTGACTAGGTAGACATCGTCGCGAAGTTTAGATAGTCAGTCAATAAAACGAAGTTGAAACATCGACTAGTCGACGAATTCAACTAGTCGATGGACTAGTCTATGAACGAAAATTAACGGTTTCGTTTCGTTTACGACAATTACGTCGACGACCCATCGCTACTCTGTGGTTTATGGAAACCGTATTATACGTCAATGGAAAGCCAACCATGGAAAGCATACCCTTGGAAAGTACAGCCAGTATTACAAACCATTTGGTTTGAATAGACGCTACCTTGAGGAATACAAAGCTCATAGACTCTTCAACACTAATGAAGTTACAAATTTTAGTTTTCTTAGTTTTCTTTGTTTGGTAATCTGACATAAGACTAAGAGAGCTATCTCGAACTCCAATAAGTTTCAGCTTTTTAATAAGGATTGATATGGAGACAGTTTCAAATGCCTTCGCTAGATCAAGGAATATACCTACAACTTTTTTCTTTTTATCTATGTTGGTTGCAATTAGATCAATTCTAAAATGCTTATTATTTATAACATGCGTTAAGACTATTTTTCAATGACGTTTTTTTTAAGTGCTTTCCGTTTAAACGACCTTCTCTATACGTACATACATACTAAACACATGACGGTATTGCACACCCCTGGAATGTACGCTCTGTATTACGAACCAATATTCTCGACGCTCAATGGTCGAGAGTTCGTCATATCCTCGAGCCCTCATTGGTCGATGCGAAGTAGTCGCATGATGATGACGAGCCTCGTTTGCACTGAGCAAGTTCTAATATGTTCAAACAAGAGTTGCCATTGACAAGTCATGCAAACAATAAGGTAATGTTGGCCTGAAAAATCCTTCCTAGGCAAATCCATCTTGGATAGGTTAGGTTATTCGGTTTTTTTTATTACCACTCTGAAGGAGAATTGCTATGCGAATTTTGAACCCAGACTTTACCCAACGTTGATTTTCGCCAACCGCTTAGTTTATCTGCAAAAAATAAATAACGAATCTACTTACATTAATTTAATAATAGCGTAAAATACTATGGCAACACAGCACTTGCCCCTTGATAGCACTCGCACATGAAAACAGAGCATGAAATTGGTTCGTATTCCACTGTGTTTTCCAGGGTTGTACAAATTATAAGTTAAATACTGGCCGTATTTGAAAATCAAGTATTTTTTGTAAATCATGTATTTGAAACCAATGCATGGTTTGTAAAATGGTACTTTCCAGGGGTGTACTTAGCATGGTTATGCATTCCATGGACGTACATACAATACAGGGATTCCTATTTATACATCGATCCAGAACAGTGTGACCGTATTAAAAATTGAGAATCTGCCGCGCTATCTGAAAATCTGCCCAACACTATAAGAAAAATGCTCATAATATGCCACATATATTTTAGTATTACTGTTTTTTTTAATAATATTTGAGTTTGGAAAATGGAGCATGAGGATTATCCTTCGCTCTTGAGATCCATAAAAAAGCAAAGAATCTTGTTCCCCTCGGGATGGTAAGAACGCTCGTATTTTCTTTTTATTAATATTACGACACAACACAACCACAATTATTAAGGCTCAAGGTCAATACGCACCCTCGGTAAGACAAGGGCACAATTGTTAAAAATTCTGAAAATGAGTTAAGTACGCCAATGTGCCTTAAAAACATCATTTTATCTGGAAGAACAAAGTCACCTTTTAAGTTCAGCAGTCTCATTTCGTCAGAGGGTCATAGTGCCTTTGTCATATTAGTGCATTTTTTTTTAAATATATTGGCGCGACAAAATCTCATTGATCAGTTGCGGCATTGCCCGCGCGCGGACAAGTTGTGTGCTGGAGCGTCAAAGCCGTTAAGGTAAATATGCCCTTTTTTGTTTGCGATTCTGGAAGGACAAAGTCTCATTTTGTGTACTTATGCTTAAATTATGACCACATAATTGGAGGAACAAAGTCGTTTAAGCAGTTGTGCCTTTGTGTGCCCAATATTTAAACACTTTTAGGTCTGAACTGCTATAATTTCACGGTATGAGTTGCTATTTTTAATTAATGATTAATTATAACAAACTTGTACTATTCATATTGTAAAAACGGGAATTTTCACGTACTGCACTATCGGTGAAGGCACCGACTAAGTTTCGACTCATTCCGAGAGTCTTCATCAGGGTGAGTGGTTGCGACTTTCTCCTTCCGCGTCGCGCGGTTATAAAGGCGCGCGAGTGGAGGGGGCGATTGTGTTCGTAGCGTTGTAGTAACTACTGGTGGTAGGGGTGCTACATCGTCTACGCTACTGCTCACGTCGATGCAATAACCTATTCCTGGAGGAGCCAGACAGGCTACGCTCACTGTGGCAATGTCAGATTCGACTCCCCCGTTATCATGCAGTCCATACAGACATGACTTCCAGGCGGGGGGTAAAGCCCATCCACGGTCTCTGTTAAAGTTTGGTAGACGACCTATCTCGATAGCTTCGCGGATCTTGCGAGGAACGAAAAACTTTTCTCTTGCCGAGACCCGGGCTTTATCAAAACGGATATAGTGCGTCGTACCAGTGACCAGCGAATGCTCTGCTATGGCGGAACTGTTGATATCTAAGTTCTTCACAGCGCGTATGTGTTCGGTGAGCCTTGTAGAAATGTTGCGTTTTGTCTCGCCGATGTAGCATTTACCGCAGTCACAAGGAATCTTGTAGACACCGGGGACACCTAATGGGTCTCTATCCTTGGGAGAACGTAGCAATTGTCTCAATTGTGTCAGGGGTCGGAATATAGTTTTTATGCTGTACTTTCGACGTAAGACGTGCCTGATTTTATCTGTTATTCCCTTAACAAATGGTAAGTATGCTACAGCTCTCTCTACCGATGCCTTGCGTGACCTCATAGACGTGTTTGCGATCCGAAAACTTTGTCTCCAACCATAGCCGTTTCTCTCTAACACCTCTTTCACATGTGACAGTTCAGCATCCACGTATTGTGGGTCACACAACCTAAGAGCTCTATTTATTAGAGTGCGTGGTACAGAGGCGAGGTGTGCTGGATGTGCCGTACGTGAAAATTCCCGTTTTTACAATATGAATAGTCAAGTTCACGATAGTTTTTGGAATAAACTTGTACTAATTAATTATTTATTTTTGTTTAAGGTTTCAAATATCAACGATGAACAGTATGCTTTTTCTGGCATGAAGGTCTTGCTAAACGTGGAGCGAATGAAATAGTCCCTTTTTTTGTTTTTGTAAGGACTTTCTGAAAAACAACCCGATAATGACAATATTTTATTCTGATAATTGCTGCGGGCAGCAAAAAATAAGCGAGTATCTTACACCACAAGTTTATTACTTGTTTATCACTTTGATCGTTAGAATTCAATTATTTTTTTACATAAATACCAACTGATGCCAACTTTAATTTCAGATTCGTTTTCGGAATGTATTATTATGCTGTCAATACAATGCCCATAAAATCAATCACACACAAATTCCTCATCAGAGGACATACTCAAAATAGAGCTGACTCTGTTCATTCCGTCATTGAGAAGAGCGTCAAACGAGCTAAGAAAGCAGGACATTCGTCAACTGATTGTTTCAGACATTGTTCCAAAATTTTATCAATAATTTTATAATGGCTTATTTTGAAACGCGTTGCAAGGAAAGTTTTAGGAATATTAAGCTATTTTTGATCTCACTTTTTAACACTTTTGAATACTAAATTGTTTTTCTAAAAAAAATAGCACTAAGTATTTGCGCCTCTGTGTAATATTTATTTTTGTTTCTAACAAAAGAAAGATCTGTAAGTTTTTTGTTTTGTGCAGACGTGTTCTGCAAAATAGCATAGATTGTTGATTGTTAGAAAAACTTTTTAATATTGTTTTTGTTTCTATATTCTATCTGATTTTAACATTATGCGATATAAACTATTGTAATTCCAAAGACTACTGACTGATTTAAGACAAAGATAGTTTAAGAGTAATGGTGAATTTAATCGTCATTTTCTAGACTTTTTTATGAATAATTTTAAAGACTTTTGCTAGCGATTTTTTTTTAGCGTGTCTTTCCTAAAAATACTATGAATAATAAGAAAATAAATATATTTTGCAAAAAAGAGTATTATTTATATCTAATAAATCATCTAAAAAAATGTGTTAGTAGAGTCATAATTACAAAAATATTTAAATTCCGGTGCAACAAGGGCATAAATGTACATGAATAATATTTTTTCTTTAAATTAGTGATAATAAAAAAAAAAAATTTACTACTTTAAAGAACATACCTAAATTCACAAAAGTGTATTTTACGCAAAAAAAATGTATTATTTTAGATTTTTTTATGCAGAATAACATGATATGATTCTACAAAAACCTTAAAATGTCTCTAGTGAAAATTTACAAAACATACAATTGTGCCCTTGTCTCACCGAAGGTACGAATAGCAAAATTAATATAAAAATATATGAAAGTTAAAACAAAATGATACAATTTTATGTAGGTAAATCAGAGTATGGACCTAAATGTCAAGATTTTACATTTAATTATTATATGGCGTAAATACATTCATATACATTAAACGTAAAAACCCGTAATAGACTATTACCCTGGAACAGGAGTGACCAGGTCAGTTGAGGGAGCGAAATAGGAATTACCTGGGGAGACCCTACAAGCTGGGAGGGCACCCAATGACTCGGGAGCAGTTAATCTCGAACGAACCATTTGAATCTTACTAGCACTTCAAAACCACGAATCGGAGTGGAGATGTCCAAGAGAGAGAGATGACTTTAGATTAGAGTTTGTTTGGGTAAAATGGGGAGAAATACTCCTTGAATACATTAGTAATAATAAATGTAGGCTGTCACAGGCTATAATATAATAAATGTGAAAGTCTGTGTGTGTGTGTGTGTGCGTGCGTGCGTGCGTGCGTGCGTGCGTGCGTGCGTGCGTGCGTGCGTGCGTGCGTGCGTGCGTGCGTGCGTGCGTGCGTGCGTGCGTGCGTGCGTACCCTTTGGGGGTGTGAAATTGAGTTCTTAACTTTGTATAAATTGTAACCCTTGGTTCGATTCATTCAAAAGTTGGTGGACATAGTTTGAAGCCTGGAGACAATCATATGCTACTTTTATTAACATACCACGCGGGCGAAGCCGCGGGCAACAACTAGTAGTATTATAAAATCTGTGGCTTTATCGAGGTGGCTATTCTACCGTTTGTTATATTGTCATGATAGTTATACTGTTATGTCGAGCTGTCAATTGTCAAATAAAAATGTAAGTCGTTGTGTTGACAGCTCAGTTGTTGAATGAAATGTCAAAAGGTTTACCACCACGCACGATACAGAATTTTGATAATGCTGGCTAATTTATTCGAAAATCTCTAAAGAAATTGTGAAAATGACCGAAGATCAAGATGCGAAGGAAACGCAGCCCGACACTGGAAGCAAAATATTTGTCAACAATAACAAATATAAAAAATTAAAGACCCAACGGCCACTCACCAAAGTGATACGATTTCTACGTAAACATCTTGTTCCACTTCTCAACAGAATTGAAATTTTAATGCTTTTACTTGTTACAGATAATAATGAGACGTCTACCGCCTACTATGACTGAAGAATCATTCTTAGAGCAAGTCTCACCAATACCAGAACATGATCACTTCTACTTTGCGAAAGCAGACCCATCACTTGGCAATAACCTGTATTCTAGAGCTTACATAAACTTTGTCAACGTTGACGATATATATCTGTTTAGAGACAAGTTTGATGGTTATGTGTTTTTGGATGAGAGAGGCAAGTACTATTTTAGTTTGTAATCAAGTTTGGATCCTAGTTCAAATGTGGTGCACTTACAAAAGAACAAAGAAGCATTATATAAGATTTTAATCAATGTTGAGTAAGTATTGTGGGTCAAAACCTGTTATCACTGCTTAAAGTATGGCTATATCAGTATGAAATAAAAACAAACTAAACCATAGGTATCTGTATCAAGCTTGTAGCTAGGCTATAAGCATCCTAACAAACATTATTTGTTCCCAACAATTGTCCATCACTGAAGCAGTTTGATGGTGACTCTAGACTATCCTATGCAAACTCAACCAATCCATAAACCGGCTTTTGACTCAAGAGGAGCAAGGGCTTCGAGAGTAAACTAAAAACATTATAACCATGACAAATGTTGAAGTGATTGATAGATAGAAAAACAAATTGGAAAAAAAATTACATGTTAAATTGATACAAATTAACATGTAATACTTTCAGGTGTGGAGTTCATATGCATAGTAGAGTATGCTCCCTTTCAAAGAATCCCTAAAAAGAAAAAGAAGAAGGATCCCAAATGTAGTACTATAGAGAGTGACCCTGTCTTCCAGGAGTTCATAGAAAATCTCTCCAAGGAACCGGAAATGGAAAATCAACCAAAATTGGAGTATTCCTATCCTATAACTGATGGTAAGCTTGGTGGTTTAACTTATGAACTTTTAGGTAAAACCAGGTTCTGCCCACTCGCCTTTGTGGTAAATTAAATTTTGGCGCCCCCTACACTGTCACCTAAATTAAAAAACCACATTCTGCAAGTTAGGCACTTTTATTTATCACAAGAATTACTTATCAAGAAGATCAATCATTTTACTCTTACTGTTAATAAAATTAAGTCATTCATTTTGAGATCAATAATTATCATCAATGCTGGTTTTAAAAAATATCTTTGGATTTGTTGGCGCATCATCTTCACTTTCTAAAGAAAACATATTTTTATTTTTCCTTATGCATTTTAAATGCTGGATTAATATCAGCTTCTTCAGCTATCTCTATAGCTGTAATAAAGCCTGTGGCAGGCCATTAAAAAAAAAAAATTGTGCATCAAATTTGTAGCTTCTGACAGGTCTACGCTTACCAATATTATAAATGTGAAAGTTTGTGAGAATGCTTGTTACTCTTTCACACAAAAACTACTGAACTCAAACTTCTTCAAATTGGCTGCAAGTGTTTTAGCTTCTGAACTTGCTGCAAGTGTGTATGCATAAGGCGAAGAGTAAGGAGAAAACACGAAAACGAGATCCGCCATCTAAGTATTATGTAGAATATAACTTAGCAACGTCACATGTCAATTCACATTCGATTTTTGAATTTGCAAGGATTAATTTACAAATCCATAAATCCTCTATTTTTTATTACTTAGCGCAATGAAAGATATCAACTATTAAAATATCCACACCAAGTTTGGTACTAAATGAATTTGACATTTTGATAAAAAATGTGTCTAAGATCTTGAATGTTAACGAATATCAAGCATTTGGACTCTTCGGATACAACTTGGAGATAATATGTGTTACAAGATACAGAAGGTAGTTTCGAAATTCTACGTGATATATTTTCGTTAGAAAACTTGCCGAAAAACACCTCGTTTACCTATGTGTTTTCTACTTAGGTACCCTTCGCCTAAAAACTAATATAAAGGTTTTAACTTTTCACTTCACGCATATCCTACTACTATTATAAACGCGAAAGTTTGTGAGGATGAATATGTTTGTTACTCTTTCACGCAACAACTACTGAACGGATTTTGATGAAACTTTACAGTAATATAGGTTACACATCAATTCAGAATAACACATAGGCTACTTTTTATCTGGGACCACGCGGGCGAAGCCGTGGGCAGAAGCTAGTTAGGTAATATACAGATATTTCCCAAGAATGGAACGCAAACTAATATCGCCAAATTAAAATGTTCAGTAAATAGTAACATTATAAATTTTATTGAAATTTGACGTTTCGTTAATGGTTTAAGTCGACTCATCAACTAAAATGGCGACAACTCTGGACATTTCAAAGCGGGCGCTGCTACTAATAGCGATTTGGTTTTTACCGTTATTTTTCTATATTATTGAGGCGCCGTACCTCAGTGGTAAAATAAGCTATCGAAAGGACAAAGATATATTTCAGATATATTTTCTGTTTGTTTTATTGACCACTGAGACACTGCATTAGTAAAAAAAAAGCGTCCACCGCTTCTGGCGCCTTTGTTTTTAAAGGCAAATAAAATATCAAAGATGTATTTAGCGGTTAAATTCCTATATTAAAGAAACAGAATGAAAGATGCCTCTGTTTTTAAGGGAAAATAAAATATCAAAAGAGGTATTTAGCAGTTAAGTTCAATTCTTAAAGAAACAGAACGAAAGGTGCCTCTGTTTTTAAAGGAAAATAAAACATCAAAAGAGGTATTTAACAGTTAAATTCCTATATTAAAGTAACAGAATTAACAAGTCTTAGAGGGCGCGTTGGCGTCCCAGATCGGCGCCGCCGATACTCTTTATGACTCAGGTACAGCAAATCAGTGGTAAAGAAAAAATAATATCGAAAGGGGGAATGACTTTTAGATATAGTTATTTTTTCTCTATTAAATAAGAAAGCGATGGTATCCAGGGGGGGCTTCAAGTAGGTAAGCTGAAGTGAACCCGAAGCCGAGGCGCCTTTGGTGCTAAGGGCGCCGCAAGCACCTTCGCTAAGAGTCCCTGCCTGTGTTAGTCTAGTTCATGAACTTATCTTTATTCCAAATATCATCCAACTCTACATCTTAGCAATTAACATACATACATACTTTTTTTTGGATACGTGCCTGTTGTTTGTTTATCTGTTACTATATATTTCCAAAAAGTATATGATGTTTTTGCATTTATTTTCATTTGTTAGTCTTTATGGATGGTTTTTAGACAGGTTTTATCACCATAGGGTGCTGCAATTGATGTTGGAAATAATCATGGGGTTTTAAAATATTGAAAAAAATACTTATTTTGGTTTGAATAAGGTGATAACTGAAAAGAATTTGTACACAACTTATACCAATTTAGACACAAATTTGTATTTTATACTTGTACTCATTTACTTAAACCTTAAGAACAAAGAGAACTATTACTATTTATAATTATTTTATTTTGATAGAACTTACATTAATTAAAAATAACTTTCTTGCTCAGGTTTTTGATCATGTTGCCATTATCTTCATCAGGCAATAGATGGACACCATTGAATGTTGGGCCTCCCCAAAAATGTACATGATAGAGAGTGGGGCCTACCACCAACTTCATGCATACATTACCTTGTCAGCAGATAATGTAGTGGGGTCAGCTATCCTAAACATAATTCTATGACTAGTGTTCTTCACCACTCATTGATCTCTTCATTGATTTCTCAGCCAAATCAATCAATCTATCAGTCGGGAATTGTTTGAACAGATTTAAACCCTAACTTATCTCTTTTTTGTGGCAAATTGCAGCAAATGACAAAAAAGTACAATCAACTCCATTGCTTGACTATCTTGCGGCCCGCAAACAAGACAAGCGTGGCAGAGACGAGCGCCGTCGTAGAGAGAATGACAAAAGGAAAATGAGGATCGAGAGGAAAGGGAAGGATAGCCCTATAAAGGTAAAACTGTCTTTATAGATTAAGGGTATGGCTGAGCGCCAAAAAAAATCTTGGTTGTCTGATAGCGCGGTGGAGTGACGACATCACAAAAACTGTGGGGAATAATTCGATGCATGGAAACATAAGGCCGAGTGAAATGGCGTACACAAATGGACTGAACGTAGCTGAGCAGTGAGTTACTTTGGGCTGTGGATGATGATGATGTGTGCAACACACAAACTTTAAACTTCGGTATCACCATCTCGTGAAAGCCACGCTATGAAATCGGTACGATATGATGGCACCATTAGAACCGCACCAATAAATCGTAAAAATGAAACTTCACATTACTACCAATTTGCCAGATACGAATCTCTCGGTGCAGTTTGAATGGTTTCATCTTATCGTAAAAATGTTGTGTTTGTTTCCCTAGTGAAATTTTCTTCTATACTTTTCAAATGATCAACAGCCTGAAGTAATCTCCCTCCCCTCCAAACATTCCATCCACAGATTTCCTTAATAATGTTTTGGATAGTGGAAGTGTTCTTGGCTGCCATTCGCAAACATCTTCTATGTATTTCTCGTATTATGATTATGCTTTGTGTTGTTTTACTTTTATTAGTATATACTGGCTTTAAAAAAAACCTTAAAATGTCAAAATCTAAAAACCCTGAAACACGTAATTATTTATTTATGCTCAGTAGCTGTAATTTAAATTTTCATGTTTCTAAGTTTAAAGAACAAAGACTTCATAACAAAATTCACCATCCCATTTCCCCCCTTAAAATCCAAAAACCCTGAAACACATCATTGTTTATGTATGATGAGTAGCTACAATTCCAATTTTCAAGTTCCTACCTTAAATACCGATACTCCCATACAAACTTTCACCTCCCATTCCCCCCCTTAAGATATCATAATCCAAAAACCCTGAAATACGTCATTATTTATTTATTCTCAGTAGCTGTAATGCGAATTTTCATGTTTCTTACTTCAGTCGGTCAGTCAAAGAGTCAATCAGTCAGTCAGGACAAACAATTTTATAAGTATATGCCTATATATAATCCTTAAAAGGAAATTACTAGGTCAGGTCATGGTCAACCCAGGAGTAATTAAATGAGCGAATTAATTGAGATAGTATATAGAGGAAGACAGCTAAGACACCTTTGGGCTTGTATAAAAATTGTTTGGGCAAGAATTGTATATATCTAGAATTCTTGCTGATTTAGTTAGCTTAAAAACTTTTTTACTTCTGAAAATTATTCTATAGAAATCTGGAGATTTATCTGAAGACGAAATAACTAACGAGAATTGTGACCTAACTCAAGCCAGCACCATCTGGTTCGGAGAACAAAGGGTCTACCACAAAAGCAAAGCGAAGTGTTCCCATAGCAAAAAAGAGCTAAAAAATTCTCACGGCTCCGATGAGTTCATAAGCACGGACTCAGATTGGGACACGCATTTCCCGGCGCTCTCGAAAACGCATAATACTTTTACCTTAACTTCGGCTAAATTGTGCGACAAGAAAGAAAATCAAGAGAGCCAGAAAAGTGGCGGCGATACAGTTTTTAAGGTTCATAATAGTTCAATTGAATTCAGATATTTTTCATTGCATAGTTTTAATTGTTTATTTTAGAATATAGCATAGATAACCAATCGTTTTTCTTAGCACGTTAGAGTAGAAGCCATCATAAAATCTAAAAAGTAATATGTAGGCTGGTAAGCTTCGATCATTGATCAAATTGTGGGTTGCCCTTCATCAAAAATCCTACTAACAATCAGGCTAAGGTAAATTAATAAGATACTATCTGACAAACATAGTTGTCTAGATTTTTATTATTACTATGTTGATTGAATATTAATAATAATTAAATTCCGTGACTTAATCTTATTGTTTTATTGTAAATTATAGATGACAAAGAAAGTAAATATACTCGTACCAAAAAGTTGCCATCTTAATCCTTTCAGGAGGAGGAAAGTGGGGAAAACGACGTGAAGAAAATCAAATCCAGGGATTGGGATAAAGATAAAAATGACAGAGATGATTATGAAAAAGAAGGATCTGTATTCGAATCTAAAACTTATAAAGAGCGTAAGACTGGTAGTAGCTTCATAAACGACAAGAAGAAAAAAGAGAGTGATAAAAATTACGGGAATGACGATGATGGAGAAGACTCCGATAGAGGCTACAAGAAAGATAAACGGGACAAAATCAAAGATTCTCCGCGTGAACAAAAGAGCAAGAAATACAGTGACACGAGAAAAGAGAGAATAAAACAAAACGAAGTGGCGAATTCAGACAAGCAAGCTACTATAAACAAAATTATGTCCTCTGACGTTAAATCTAAGATCAACCAGGATGATATAAAACCGTTTACTCAACTACCACACGTGAAGACGGATGATTTGACAAAACTGATCGAAAGCATGGACAAGAAAGCGAAGATCGAGGAGAACAACAAAGAAACACACAAAGATTCGAATGATAACGTTTCTGAAAAACCTTTCTCGAAAGTTCGCAGGAACAGTATGGACTGTTCCGAGACACCTAAAGAAGAATCTCCATTCAAGAGACAGAAATCTCTGAATATCGATGACAGGAGTAGGTCGACTGACACCGATAGAGAAGGTTCCGAAGAGAAGGACAAGAGTGATTCTGATCGCCGCACGGAGAGAAGAATTAGGAACAAGGTAATACAATTCTCAATTATGTATTCGTACGAAAATCTGAAATGGCCCAGCTTTACGGATATACATAGACAGACTAAAGTTTTATATGAGACTATACTTACTTTTACATCTTTGATTAGTTCATGTCAAGTTTTTGTAAAAGTAGGTCTGCGTACAGCACTTCGCTAATCTTATATTTTTGCCTTTTAACAGGACCGTCCAAGTCTTGTTATCTACCAGCCAGGCATGGGCAAGTTCAGCAAACAGCGCATAGCAAAGGAGAAAGAGGCACATCTACCAACCGCAAAATCAGTAAACGAAAGTGAAAAGAAAGACACTTGAGATCCACTCAACATTTCCCGAAACTTGGACATTTGGACAACGGAATCACCCTGAAGCTGGCATCGATATGCGTCCTCGCGGATTCAGTAGATGTGGACCACTGAATGTGCCAACTCAAGGAAGCGCTGTCAAAAAAGCTGTCTCTTTTATTGTTTTGTTTAGTTTAAACATTATGTTGAGTTGGAAATGTTATCATAAAATCAAAGTAGCATTTATTGCATCGTATTTTTAGCTTGACCATAATAATTCAGTTTGTTAATTTCATTTAATATAATTCATTTCAAAGAATTCTCGTTTTTTTTAAATATAGCATTCATTTCTAGTTCATCGACTTTCCCACTGTTGGGACTCTGGCCTGATCACGATAGCAAGTCTCCTATTCAATTTTAATCAAACAATTTTCTAATATCAAAATATTTTTTATTTCTATCACAGCGTTTCAACTTATAGTTAAAATTAATAGTGTTGCTACATTTTGAGAACAATCTTAATAACTACCAAGTAAAAATAAATGTGAACTTTAAAAATAAACATCTTTGGCAAGAACAGTTGTTTGGAGTAATCTAAGGAAATAACGGTAGGTATGAAATATTATGTGATAATGTGCTAGTTTATTATATAATTTTTTGTATGTTAGAAATCTAGTCAGCCTTTACAAGCCTCTATTACGTTACTAGCAGTATTATAAAGGCGCTTCTAGAACGAGATCACAGCAGGACAAAAGAGTATCTTAGACAATATACAATAACATACAGAAATGGCTGCATCGTCATCCTCATAACTGTGCCCCACGTGAATAAAATAAAACTTACAATCTTTTTAAATAAATACGAGACCCATTCACCCTTAGTAGCTTTTCTAGAATATCTTGCCACCATACCACGAACACATGACACAACGCGTCATCTCAGCTGGATCATGACTATGGTCTCTGAATGTAAGATATGATCAAAAGTGGCAATCATTCATTCAAAACATAGCACTCGCGAGCCGCAACCTATTCGCGAATTACTGATTTCCACAATACCGCAACGATTTGGCTCATACGCGTCTAAGATTTTTACTACGGACTACGGATTTCCACTTGCTATGATCCTGACATACTTCTTTTGCTTCATTCACTCTCATTACATTCTTCATTCATGCTCATGACCTGACCTTCCAGAATGTCTCCAATTTGGTCAGAGTACGTTCACCGGGGCCTAACCTTTCCAATTATCCCACTCTCGCTTCCCTTAGGTATATACATGTTTCGTCAATCTCCTTTCGTCCATCCTTTCTACCTGCCCAAATCACCTCAGCATACCTTTCTCTATTCTTGTTACTACATCTTTCACTTCACAACTCTCTTATCATACCTACAGTAGGTATGATCCTCACCATACCCAAATGTCGGTACTACATTGGTCCTATAATTATGTGTTAATATAATTCCATGATAACAGCCTATGAGACGTCGTTCAACAGGACCGTACTAGCATTCTTATCACCGATCCTGGTGGCTTTCTCTTGCTGCATTTTCTCGGCTGTGGTCTTGGTCTGCGCAACGTTATGGCGGTGCATGATGTAGAGCAGCAGAATGAAGCCGACAAGGAAGCCAGCGAGCCCTCCGCCTATGGTCAACCATGTGCGCCTGGATGCTCTTATGTTCTGGAACTGGACATACGAAAACCTAGTTAAGCTATCGCTTCACACTATTCTGTATGTTTATACCTACGGTACGATGTTAGTTAGGTCCCACTACTCGAAATGATTCAGGTTCTCCATGGCTAGGGTTTTCAGTTAGCGATTGAAATGTTTTACATAAGGTCTATTTTGAAGCGAGATGGTGGATGGAGATCTAACAGTGAAAACACAAATACTCCTTAACAGCACAACAGACTCAATAGGTATTTAACGGGTCTTATCACATAGTGTATTTAATTTACCTCTATATACAAAGATTTGCACTGATGATAAGTTGCATTGTTGACTTCCAACTCGTCAACTACCCGGCAGCTTTCAAATTCTGTGAACAAGGACGAAATTAATATTTTTTTCTTCGATGAATAATTATGGTAAATTTTGAAGCTGGTTGCCGAAATACCTACCTCTTGTGTTTAATCTCGTGTAGTCAGCTAATTGGAAGTAGATATGTCTCGCTTGAAACCAGGAGATAGCAGACCTCATATCACACAGTTGCATTTTATCCAAGGACTCTGTCAAATCTACTTTAGCCAGATTGCACATCGCAGCAAAGTAAGCTGCATCCAGAGTCGTAAGAGGATTGTGAGAGATGTTGTAGAAGATCAACTGAGGAAGACTGCCCCAGTCCGGCAACTCCCTTATTTTGCAGTCTGATATGTCCATTAGCTCTAGAGGAGCTCTTATAGGTTTTTGTATTGACAGTTCCTGGAATTTCTTGTGGAGTAAAGGATTGCCTCTGAGATACAGTTTGCGTAGGGACGGCAACTGAAACATAGAGTTAGGCAACTCCAAAATGACGTTGTTGGAAAGGTCCAGCGTTTGCAAGCTGGTGAGTGACGAGAACGCATCTTCTTCTATGAGGTAGATTTGGTTCTCGGCTAAATACAAGTATTTGATACTTGAATATCCTGAGAATGTTTCTCCGTCTAACTCCTGCAACTTATTGTCGCTGAAGTCCAGAATCTGAAAATCCATAAGAATACAAATATTTAGTCTTGTAATTTAGATAAGTCATCGTCAAAACTAGAAACTGATTTGAAATCATCGCTACAAATAATGTTTTATGAGCCACTTTAGTCAATTTACGAAATAATCATTCTAAATTCTTCAACACGCATAGCAATCAACATTCAATAGATTTGAATAGGTAAAGCGCTTATCTTAGATAAGCTTATCATATATATTGCTCAAGTAAACGAACCTCAATTCCACCTCGTAGATTCGGCAGCTTGTTCAGGCGGAGCCCTGCACATTGCGCTCCGTACATGTCGAATGCGTACTCGTAGGTACAGTGGTTCGGGTGCGAGGACAGCGCCTCGATTTCGTTCAACTCCTTGGCCCAGCTATACGGGATACACAGGACCAGGACAAATATTACGTCGTTTATTCTGAAACAATGAAATACTTTATTAGTAAGGGGTTGAAAGAGTCCTTATCAGCGTCATTTATGTCTTGTAGTCATCGCCCAAGCTTAGTAAATATTTATGGGGTTCTCTACAGGGTTAATGCACAAAACCAGTTATCCAGTAACTTATTACCAACTTATTATAGTTCAGCCTGAATCAACCATGTTGTGGCTGGATAATGGGATCTCAAGGGAAAGTTAAGTACCTTACAAAAATATTGATCATCAACTCCTTACCATCCTCTGTTTTTAAGAATGCAAACTAATAAGTATTCTGATATGACTTAAAGTTTCCAGAAAAAATGTCCAGCATTATTTATTTATTTATTTTATTTATCTATGAGCTCCGATCAGGTCATAAGGTCGAGCTCAATAACGTACCAGATAGTTGTACAGTCATTTACATTTCTCAGATGACGAGGTTATCATATCTCATGACCTTAAAGATGAGAAATATAATACGTAGAATTTGAACGAAGGAAGTATTGGGGTAACTGTAGATGTTGTTGAGATGTATATATTGAGATTTGGTACCTAAATTATAATGTATAATTGGTGTATACCCAGTGGTAGCCCGCCCGTGTCTCGCGATCTAAGTACACTTCTAAACTGATAATATTAATATTATAAAGAGGTTGAGTTTGTAAGTTTTGATATAGGAGGTATTTTCCGAAACTACTCATCCGATTTCAAAAATTCATTTCTAATGTTTAGAATGTCGAGCGAATACGTTTCTTTAATAGTAAGAGCTACTTTAAATCCGGGTAAAACGCGGGCGAAACTGTGGGTAGTAGCTATGTCATGTCATGGAACTGGAGACAAGGAAAAAACTCCTAACCATCATTTTATTTGTTGGATAACTGCCTGCAATGGTTCTATTAGAAAGATATTAAGTATAAAATTACATACCAACATAGACACGTGCAACTTAATAAAATTTATAACTCTACCAATATTTACCTACCTACGTACCTACGTTTATATTGTGTGACCGTGTTTCAGTTTTCAGTGTTACGAAAACCTCGTAGCAGTGATAAATTGAGATATGAAAATGATGATAACACTACACGTTAATTGCATGTTGATACAACAATTATACTGAGTAGGGGAACTATTTCGATACGCTGCCTAAGATTTTTCTTAATATGTTTAGAGGTAATTTTATGTTTGATCGAGTACAAAGACTATACTCATGTTGCGTTGATTTCCGAAATTATGTACATATTTTCATCAAGGAAAGAACCGTTGAAATTTTTTGTTGCAGCGGGTTTTCCCAATATTAATTGTTTTGTAAATAGGATCACGTATCATTGTTCCACATAAGGACATTAACACAATAAACACTTAATGTTATACTCGAATGCATTTATCAAGAGTGTAAATAGTGATGGCTATTAAGGTTCCGTGGCACAAAGACTCAAGTTTCTAGGTCTTTGCCCTGGAAATCCGAGTAACTGCAGTCACATATCTGCTAGACTACATCAAAGTTCTATTTACTTTCATGAAAGCTAACCTACTTCGCAAGCATGGTAAAAGCTACTACTTCTCTGTCCTCTGAAGTGATCTACCAGGTGTAGGTAAGGTAGATATTACAGAAAATAAACGTAAATAATGGTAGATGTATGTACCTTAGGTAATTATTTTACTCGTGCCAACAGAATTCGATTTTACTACAACGAAAATTCTGACTCAACCAACATGTCACTCACTAACTGCTTATTACCTCTAATAAAATACTTGTAAGTATGTAAACAGATGACGGATATGCCCGGAAACGATTTCCTGAAAATCCTACTGCCCACAATTAGATAGATATTCAACAGTACCGCACCTATAATTTACCCTGCGTCACGCCGTGGTGACAATGTAAAACTTAGTTATTCTTAGCGTATGTCAGCAGAGATAATGAGAATAATGGAGGCAAAATAATATCAAATTAGAGGGTATAAAGTAATGCAATAATAGTATGTTGGTGCAGTGGATAATGAATGGCATCCTTCTGACCACTGTCCATCACTTCTCTCACTGTAGTTGTAGCTTGTACCTATGCTGCTTTTGTGATCATGTACTTTTGTTAGAAAATCGCTCTAGGCCATAGCATTTATAGATCTAATAATAGGTTAATTCTTGATCAGAATTTCAGAAACGAATTTAAAAACGATAAGTCGTTCCAAATTCGTATTCGAAGATAGAAAGAGGAAAAAGGAAAAACAAGGGATTTTTTAAACATTTAGCTGCATTTTTTTATAACTAATTTTTGTTTTTACCTTAATATTTTTATATATTGTTCCTCAATTCTAAACAGTTAAAAAATATTATCGCAAACTTATTTACTATGTAAGATATTCCGGTTAAAAAAAAAAAAAAAAGAAGATGACTCATGCCTTGTCAAAAATTCTATAATGGTGATCTAATTTAACGTAGGTAGTTAGTTAATATTTGGCCATGCCCTAGTTAAATCAATTGAGATTTCATTGTTCATCATACCACGGGCGTGTACTAACCATGATAGTGTTTTGTCTTCAAGATAAAGTTACTTCTTTGAGCTGTAATTTGGCGCGGTCAATGATAACACCTTCAAGGCAAAAGATAGCTACTAAAATTTTATTTTATCGGCTTCAGTGCGTACGTCATTATTGCCATCTAAACACTTTACTATGAATATGATTCATTTAAATTACAACTATACAGCAAATGTTAACCTTTGACGTCATCGCTGTTATTTGTTTTTTTTTCATACTTAGTGCATCTTATCTTCCTGAAGTATTCTACGCATTTATTTATTTTAATCTAGCATTTATCTTGCTAAGTAATTCATGTCAACTAGGGTGCTCACAGTCAGCCGTCTTAATTAGCCAGAGGTCAAACCAATTCATCTTAATTGCCTCTCGGAGACTCCGAGGAAACTTCGCGACATGGCAGAATTGAAGTTCAAAACAACTTCAACCAATTGAATCGGTTCTTGGAACTCAATTGGACTGCTTTTACCAGTGTTTGCCATGTATTTTTGCTTTAAACGGTATGTATCCTTAACTTTGTATATATAGCATATATATATATATACAAAGTTAAGGATACAGATTGATACAGTTCAGTCTGCATTCGGAACAATCTACAAAAAAATTGTATGGCTAACTAGTGACTAGTTAGTCACTTACTTACTTTAAAAAGTCTCAGTGACATGAAATTTGGAAGCCAGGTTAATTTAAATGTTATTTCAAAAATCAACCCCTAGAGAATGCTGAGAATGGTAATAGGAAAATGTCGTTTGTATCTACGCGGACTACTAGCTATCTAAACTTAAAAAATCGTTTGTCCTGACTGACTGACTGATCTATCAACGCGCAGCCAAAACTACTTTTTAGAATATTTCAGTTTAAAGGGGGGAAATGGGGGAAACATTAAAGTTAGAATGATAGCTGCAGAACATTAATAAATAATGATGTGTTTCAAGGTTTTGGATTTTTACATTTAAAGGGGGGGAAACGGGGCTGAAAGTTTGTATGGACTTATATTTTTTTTTAGGTAGGAACTTAAAATTTGGAATTATATCTACTCATCATAGCCTTCATCTGGGTAAACACATTCTCAGCTCAGATGAACTAAAACTCATCACGCCCAAAAAGATCCTGCAGTTCCTAACAGCCGCAGGGCTGAGCGGTGAACTTTGAACGCCCCTTGAGGGACGAAGTAAATAATGTGGCGATCACAATGCGCCTGTGACGGCCGCAGTGATATGAAAGCCACAAAAAACTAATAAAAAAAATACTCATCATAAATAAAGTATGACATGTAAGGAAGACCCTGAAGTCTTTGGATTTTCACATTTTAATGTGGGGTGGGGGGGGTGAAATTTTGTATGGGAGTGTCGTTTTTTTTTATAAAAATCACGACTCCACCCATGCAGTCGCTGGCAACAGCTAGTAGTAGGTATATAAAAAAAACTTTCATCCGAGTTCCCACACTAATATTATGGTAGTGAAAGTTGGGGTATGCCAGAAGAACAAATGCAGTGGTGATAAGAGCTTTAAAAAGTTGGTGTGGTGTAACTTTGAGAGATAGTAAGAGAAATAACGTGTTAAGAGAGCATTGTGGTGTGAAGATATAGTAACGAGAGTTGAGAAAGGTATGTTGAGATGGTTTGAGCATGTAAAAAGGTTGGATGATAGAAGATTAACAAAACAAGTATGCAAGGCGAGTGTGAATGGGTCAGTTGAAGAGGAAGGCCTCGCCGAATGTAGGTACTCTGATCAAATTGGAGATGTTCTAGATTTTGTCCAAGTCAAGAGCACACCACTACGACGAGCTTGTATGAAGAATGTGATGAGAATGAACGAAGTGAATGAGGTATGCCAGGATCGTAGCAAATAGAAATCCGCGGGCTCTGCCTACCCCTCTGGGAAACAGGCGTGACTATATGTATGTTATCCGAGTTCGCTAACTAACGCAACGCCTAGAAATTTTAAGTACGTCGGTTTCGTAAGTGGATATGCCATCTCCGTTCAAAAGTTAGCGATTTCGGGTAAACACGTAGGTTAAGCTTCTGTAATTTACAATAGAGCGCAAATATCTGTGTAATTTTTCAGTAGGTACATTCCGTAATGTTATTTATCCCGATTGGCAATTGAACGGAAGCACTGCGTGTGTCATTGTGAGGGGCACTCCTGCGCAGCGTCCGTGGCGACCCCAATAATTGTCCGAATGATCTTTATGATGTGCCAACGCCCTGGGAATGGCTATTGGAGGAAACATTTATTTATTGATTCATCGCTTGGTAGTTGCTTCGATAAATCTTTATAGATATCTAATACTAATATCAAGCATCATTTGACCAGTCAATCGTTATTTCTTGTTCCTCTGAGTGAACATAATATAGTTTTTTTAAGGTTGAAAGAAAGCAAGTATATGTACCCTACGGATACCTATGGACTTGTCAAAAAAGCGTTTATTCTAAGAACGAAAAAACCCAAAAGCAGCGTCTTTTTAACTGAGTTCAAAAAAGGAGGAGGTTCTCAATTCGGTTGTATTTCTTAACCGACTTAAAAAAAAGGAGGAGGTTCTCAAAACGGTTGTTTTTTTTAAATTGTTACCTCAGAACTCCGTCATTTATAAAGCAATTTAGAAATTTATTTTTTTATTTAAAAGGGTAGTTATACTTTTAGGTCGTTTTTTATCAAAATTTAGTTCTAATGATGGGGTCCATGAGGAATTGTGGGAACTCCTCAAATTTGGGTGAAAAAATGGGTGAAGAGATTTTATATTGACTTTTTATCAATTTCCCGTTTAAAGTCGGTTTTTTGACACTTAATGTCTTATAAATTATAATAGGTAAATTATAAGAGTGGTCGCCTTGAACCCTAAAAATACATTTTATTAAAAAAACCCACTCGTAAGGGTGAAGAATGGGTGCTGAAATTGCAGATTAGACTTTTTATCAATTTCCGTTATTTGAAGTAGATTTTTTGACTTTTAATGTCTTATAAATTATTTATCATGTGCGTTTGTTAAGTGATATATTCGCAAATTGTGAACCAATTTTGATAGAGTGTCATCAATGTTAATTGCTACGCATCTCGATGATACACATTACTGTTTGTTTTTCCAACCTCTTTGAATATAGATAACCTAGCCTCACGTATTTTAGTACCACAAAAACTTTCATCTGAGTGAAAAAATCCTTTGTTGTACGACTCGTGGGTTAGAACCCATGACTTTAGTGAGTTGGGCTCACTACACCACCAGTAATCTCAGGTGATGTGATGAGTCTAGATCGCGTGTCCGGTTATGGCAATTTTATGCCCATGAGTTAATGATTCTATTGTGTACGTAATTTCTTAATCTCTTCTAGAATTAGAAATGATGTACCTAAACTATCGATGCAATTGTTTAGTAAAGTTGAAATCTGGAAATTTGACATTTATTTGAAGGAAAACTTGTTTACTTTCATTGGCAGAGTCACCCCCTTTCGAGATATTGTATTGACTGTATTGACTGTATTGTATTCATTTTAGGGTAACCCTGGTATTTCGTTTTCCTATATAGTTATACTAGCTTCTGCTCACAGCTTCGCCCACGTGGTACCCGGATAAAAAGTAGTCTAAAGAACACGCTCACATTTGTCCCGCAGCGGAAATCGAAATCGCATCTCTTCGCAACTGACTTCCAGCTCGCCCGTGCCGCCATGGCACCGAGATCGTCAAATCTCACGAACCAAATTTCATCCAAAGCTGTTCCAAATTTCATCTATATTGATTGAGCTCTTTTGTACATTATTCGCATTTATAACACAAGGAAGTCATATAGATTAATTATTTTTTCGCGTTATCCCCCGATTTACACTTCTACCACCTCTATCTACTTAGTTTGGAATTAAAGAAAGCGAACACGAATTTAATGTTCAATAATTAATGAATAGGTTTCAGTTTTTACTAATTTGAGTACTATTTACAAGTAGGTATATACAAAAAATACAGATGAAACAGCTAACCATCTAAAGACCGTTGCAAACGATATAGATCTGTGATCTGGATCAGTTGAGCTATCTATAGAGATAGCTCAACTGATCCAGATCACTACCAGACGGAAGCGTTCCCAAAATACTGGCCGTATTGCCACGCTGAATGGCAATGCTAATGCGTTGACCCAAATAAGAGCCAGCTCTCTGGCTATTTGAGGATAACTGTACCCTATCATGAAAAAATGCCTAATATCTACTGAAATACCTGAAAGAAAATTAATCATTGTTTTGATAAAAACTACTGTCTTTGTAACTTTTTGTATGAATCAACCGGATTATCATTGCTCACCCTAACGATAACAGTTTCTTATAAAATTCAAAGAATATGTCACTAGTTAGCTGTTAATTTCTATTTAATTATTAAATCTATTTCGTTACCTATAAGCTAGTTAGCTACACACCACGTAATTCAGAACTAGTTTCTACCTCGGTCATTATCATTAGGTAGGTAGGTTATACCCACGATTTCAACAAGCAATTTTTTTATAAAATTTTAAAACCCCTAAATTGTTTTTCCACCATCGATTGCGGCGTTTTTTGGGGCATTATACTCTATCTAAGAACCATCGTTGGAAGATTTTCAAATCGATTGCAAAAACCGCAATAAAATCCAATAAGTAGGTAGGCCGTTTCGGAGATAAATGGTAACAGGCAAACAAACACCCTGGTTATGGCAAACGCATACCTGTACGGGCCCTGTGGTCGGGGGTTAAAATCCTACAGACTACGATAGCGTAGGTAAGTACCTACCTAGATACACATGTTTACCTAAGTACCTACTTGTTTTTTGACCGCGACGAAAGGAGCCGGAATAATACGTGTTTGGAGCAAAGGTGTCCACATCAACATTTTAACTTTTGTACGGTATAACCGATTCTAATATATTTTTATGCTGCACTCTGCAGCACACATGCAGGACGCTAGCTACCTACCTACTAAGCACTAAGAACGAATAGATTCCTACGATGTAGATCAGATATGTAACTTCCTTTGTTGCATGGTTTTGAAATTATTATGAAATACCTCTTTACTGGTGTAAAGAGGCTAATCTTTACCTTTTCTCCCAAATGCAATCATTATGCCACCCACTTTTCCACTCCCTGAAACCGAAGCTGTGGTAGGTATCTACCACATAGGTATGGTGCCTAGGTAGGTATATACTTGCGATGGGTAATTTTCTTGTTTCAGGGTTGTGTACCTACCTATGGGTTAGTACCATACAAAAGAAAATTAACTCCTGAAAGGCAAGTCTCTTGAGTAAAACAATGCAATAGCGTCACACCTACGACTTTTGGTGGCGAGGGGATAGTAATGGTATAGATGTTATAGTACAGACATACCGACAATGATGCTTTTACCTGTTCATGATGTGTGATGTCTGTTTCCAGCACTAAGTGATTAATTCTCCTCAAAGTTTCACATCACCACACTCCTTAAACACAGCACACAAACTGGGCATCGGGACTAATCGCGGCGGAAGACGTTGAATTGATTCAATTAGACCGCCTCCTCATGGACTGATTTGGGTATCTACTGGGAGCTCTTTCCTCTACGGTGGATCAACTGATACTGAGTGATAGATACTGCTACTCGCTATAATCTTTTATCAGCCCTCTGCGCTTGAGCAGCGTTTCTAAAAACAATGCGAGGCAGCTATTCATTTGGGCCAGATTAGTTAAACTCGTACTTTGCTACTTCTATCCAATTGTCCTGATTGGCTAGCTATTATTTTAGTCTTGTTTGTTTAGCAAGTAGGAACTTTGGTAAGTAAACAACGTGTTTATTTTCTTCCCTATCGTGGTAATGATAAGACAAGAGTCATTAATGTTGAACTCATTAGGTACCGTGTGTTTTGTTTAATTTGATTCACGAAAGTAGTTAAATTTTAATGCAGTGCCATTGAAATATATAGAGGTACTTACATTATTTGTAATTAACTAATAGGAAAGGACGCATTTTTATTATGTAGGTGTGCAAATATTGTAATTTAATTTCTAAAAATGAAACGCGTAGAATCGTAGTATCTTATTAACGTACGTGTATACATACAGCATCAGCTTTGAATTGGGAGCAAAAAACGCGTCGGCAATTTAGTATGAAAATTCATTGCCGGCATGATGGGACGTTTAATAATGACTACAACAAAACTTTTTCTATAGTGCCTCCTCATTTGAACTTGGATCTCTTTCATCGAGCTTGGTACAACTAGGCTGTGTTCAAGTGGCTCTATGCAAACGCCTGTAGGTAGGCACCACAGATGCCTTTACATTTCGTTTGGCACATTAAAAAAAGGCGTTTATAGGAAAGGTCGTCTCGATTCTGTTATTTTGATAATAAAATGAGTTCCGAAAGTGAAATGAATATTGACTGCACTCTACACAGATCTAAGGCTTCCAGCGAGGTCAAAAGAAAAATACGTAAAGTATTTTACTTAAGAAACCTTTATTATTTCCTTGCATTTTTTTTAGTAAAGCATTCTAATAGAAATGGCAATTGTGTATCTGATACTCTACCTGTAAATGCTTATTTTGCGGCTTCTGTAATAATAATATAGATATTATAATTCAATGTTCGATGATGATGAAGATGATGATGATGATCACTAGGGGAAAGGTGGTAAAATGATCCCCCTAAGGGAAAATGCTTACTGTGTCTAAACTATTAAAGATATATCAAACATTGAAGGAGCTTTGGATAAATTATTTGAGTATTGATGTACTGGCGTACCATTTTATTTCATATGTTTAGATTCATAAAACATTTTCCAGAAGTTTACTAAAGGATCATTTTGTACATCTGGGTGTATAAAATGATCCCCGGGGTAGGGTCAAAACGATCCCAGGATCATTTTGCACACCAAGTTCAAATAAAATACTAATTTATCTATCTAATCATATTTATTTAATAAAAAAAGGTAATTAAACTATTTTAGAAGACTATTTTCAATGATTTTAGATTTAATAGATTTTAGATTGTCGATGTCAGAATGGTTAAGAATATTATTATTGTTAAACTTGCTACAGTGTATATTAAATCTACAATCTTTAAAAATAGTCTGCTAAAGTAGTTTTATACTTGTTTTTATTGAAATCAACAGTCTTGCAAAATATTCATCATCAAAGTCTTTTGTACATATTCTTTCTTATTCTTGTGATCATCAACAAAAGCAACAACGGTAATTAAACCCTTAACTAGTCTGAGATCGACAATATGAGATAGACGGAGGGTTATTAAATCTACAATCTTTATAAATAGTTCTTCTAAAGCTTACATCAGAAAATTCAATGATTTTATTATTGACATGTAAAAAATTCACAGACTGTCGAGCCTGGTGTATGCTTTATATTTCCATTTGAAATATTTCACTCATAAGACCCAACCTTCTCATATTATGTTGTCTTTTGAATATGGTTTTGTGCAGAACATTCACTCTGCATCCTCTCTATCTATGGAAGATTCGTACTCATCACTGTTCCTTGCTCTCTTTTCTTCTTTTGCAACTCTTTGTTTTTTAGGTATTTCCTTTTCTATCTTTATTTATTTATTTTTCTTCCTTTCATTGTTTAGTTTTCATATAAGGGGTCGGTTCACCTTTGTAAAATGATCCTGATATCATTATATACCCACAAAGAGGGATCTTTTGACCCCAAATGTAATATTTGCAAAACTTCGTTCAAAAATAACCTTAGGATTATCAAAACATTAAGTGTTATTAAATATCAAAAGTAACCGGCATAAAAACAGTCATCTACCAAAAAAACTATAATATGACAGCAAACTAACATTGACTTTAAGCTTGATTTAGATCAAACACACCGATTTTCTTTTTTTATTGTCTTTACATAACACACAATGATCACACCTTCAAGACACTTTGCTGGACAACTGGGTAGGTTGCGGGGAAAACGTGAGCGGATAAATCAGATGGATGGCCTTAGTAGTTTATTTAAAACAGTGGAGAATCATTTTACCACGAGGGATCGTTTTAATCACCTTTCCCCTACCTATCTAATTGGTAAATCTATATCCATAGAGGAACTAATCCACCAACTATGCCTCCTATAGATTCCTCAACAACGTAGTGAATAATAAGCGTAGTGCCTATGTGATTAATTGATCATTGAGTGGATTACCTACACAACACCGCCTGCCTCATTTTTTGAATTCTGCCGCTAATAAAAATTGTTATCGTAATATGGTAGTTTCATAGAGTGAATGAACGCATTTAACAAAACCATAACCACAGACTAATCAAACGTAATGCCGCAAATAGATTTTGTCAGTGTTGAGAACTCCAGGTTGTCACTGTCAGTGTCATTTACTGTCACTGTCAATTTAGATTTTATGATGAAGAATGTAAGCGTTTGCGGCTTTTTGGCTGGCAAAGTTTTATTTATAAAGTGTAAACAAATACATAGTTTGAATGATAAATGTCCCATTATTCAACTCATTTAGTAACGTACAATGAATGCGACTAGTTTATATGTATCAACTTGTCGGCTGATAATCCTGGCTGACGCAGCGGATAAAAGTTCCTGGATAGACTTGTTTCGCTTGGTTCCTTATTTACGACAATCTATTTCTTGTACGGTTTGTGGTAATTTACTAAAGGAGCCCTACACCCCGACGACTTCGGGGTGTCAACATCACGTTTGTAAAAAGTGCAAAGGCGGTCGTAAGAAACTGAAACCGTCTTGCAGCTGGTGCAAAGACTACGATAAGTATGCGGAAAATTTGCAGTTGCGAATCCTCTTACAATGTTACAAAAAGTTATGTGAATATTTTATGGGCACGGATGTTTATAAAACCCTACTGGAGCAAGATGAGATAACGGCCGGCGTGAATGGAGGTACGGTGGCAAGTTCAGGTCTGATAGACTTGATTCAAGAAGGCGCAGTATTCGATGATGATTACAAGAGTACAGCGGGGCTATCAAAGTCCGCTTACAGTATTTTACCATGTGTTTACACCAATTCAACATCCACACAGACACAGGCAGCATCTTCAACATCCAACTCTGAGACTAAGTCATCCAAAAACTCACCTAATTCTAGATCAACAAATGGTTCACCTATGTATTCAGTTTTGTATGCAGGCTCTGGAAACAAGATAACAATTAAAAGGAAAGCTGTGGATGAGGTAGATTCATCATCACCCAGCGAGTCGTCATCTAAGGATGATAAGGTACTAGTAAGAAATAAATTATTTAAAATTTCATAACTCAAATTATTAAAGTGAAAACCAGGGATAATGAATATTATCCCTGGTAATACTGGATACTGATACTGAATGGTGCCAATTAAATTCAGACCCAGTATTAACCCATTCCATGGCAAAATGGGTAATGCATTGCTGATTAGAGCCTAAGGTCCAAGTCCCAATGAATAGGATTTTTAAGTAACAATTAAATACAATGATTTATGGTAAATTGATATGTATGGTGTTGAAATACATCTATGGGAAATCTCATGATTTTATCATCATCAGTCTGTTGAAGTCCACTGTTGAACATAGGCCTTCCCAAAGAGTGACACAACAAACAGTAAAGAGTCACTTCTAGTCACAAATTTGATATCATGATTTCATATAACCTTAAAAAACCCCTGCCTAGATTGATAAGTATTGGATGCTGTAAAATCTAAACAACATTTTATGTTTTATTCCAGCCTAATAGTTTTAAAAAGCCCTCAAGTAGGAACCGAAGTTCAACAGGGACTAAGAGGAAAGGCTGTCGGTGTGGTAATGCCACTGCGACTCCGGGAAAGCTCACATGCTGTGGTCAGAGATGTCCATGCTATGTGGAGAGCAAACCTTGCACCGAGTGTAAATGTAAAGGATGTAGGAATCCACACAGGCCTGATGGAATGAAGGTTTGTATTTAATTCTAATATAAAGTTTTATTTTATTTTAAGCAATATAATTATTGTGTTGAAACATTATCCGACAATATCTGACGACCTCTGTGGCGCAATGGGCGAAGGCCTGCTGAAGACCCAGAAGGTTGCGGGTTCGATTCTCGCCGCCGCGAGTTGCAGCATGACTGATAAGAAGTATATTTATATATAAAAAGTACATAAGTATACTACTTATCACTCATGTACTTCCCATAATACAAGCTTAGTATGGGGGTAGATGATACTGTGTGAAAAATTACCAGCATATTTATATATTATACATATTGCTTAATACCTTCAAGTTTAATAATATGTAAAATAATATTAACCTACCTAACCCTCAACCCCCAGTGTCTATATACATCATCAATTGTAGATCTTCCTAGTGATTTTAGGCGATAAAAACCTAAGTAAGAACCATCCTGGAAGACATAATATTGATTGCAAAAAAACTATATATATGCTAAAAACGAGGTTTGCAGACACACGCGCCTTTGAATATTGAACAATATGGCATCAAAACAAATCTTTCCAAAAAATTGCATTAAAATCTAAAAAGCCATTGGAGATAAACAGTAAAAGACAAACAAACAAACCTCTTATGGCATAATATTAACGAGAATGAGTAGAGTTATTACAGATAGTGGTAAAACAGACAGCATTTTGGGGATGCTTCCATCTGGTAGTTCCACCTAGGTCAATTAAGCCTTAAAAATCTTGTTTTTTTTATAGTACACATGGTAAAGTGCCGATTTTTTGCCGAGTCAAATGTGTCCCCCTCTGCCAGTCATACGGTTGTTTTTGGATACATGAAAAAAATCACGGCAGTAGTATATAATATAATGAAGTGAAAAGGAAAAATTATTTATTTAACTTAAACTTGTTTGCAGAAGTAATTAGGAAAATTTCTCACAAATTTTGTTCAAAATTACTTAGATAAAGTTGTAAATTGTGAAAAAACATATACCTACCGCATATTGTGACGGGCGACTACGGAACCCGACACGCACTTGGCCGGTTTTTATGTAAATAAATGCCTACTATTTAACATTACTAAGCTTGACACTAATGTGGCTAACTTAATCTTATGGTCTATATATGGGCTGGTTAAAGAAACAGTATCTTGAGCAAAGTAAGAGAGAACATTGAAACTGACATGGTAGAAAATCGTCAAAAAAAAAAATACCTTGAGTCTTTTACTACAATCCTCGAAATTTATTGGTATAGAAATTACTTTACTAAAAATAAGTTAAACTATAACATAAGAAAACTAAACTACAAACAAATAAAGCATATGGGGGGTCCTTTTTTTTAGTGTGGAAAAATGCCCACAAACCCACTAAAAACCCCCCGGTGAGCAGTCCTTCACCATGGCGGGATGAGATGGGGTCGCATTAGCATTCGCCATCTCGATATAGGGGGTCCTACAAGTTGAATAATATGTAAAAGAATAATAATTCTAATAACAGGTAGGTAACCGGTAGGCTAACCTAACCCTCAACCCTCAATATCTATTTTCATCTCCTGTATCGAGGCTATATAGGCTTTTGCCAGCTGGTACACAGGTATAGACATTAACAATGATTAAAAGGCTATCTATAGTATTGTGTGATCAACATTCCAGGTGCGACCCCACATACCGCAGCTAGACAATCACGCCTCCAACTCAAACACTGACAGCTCTCCGTCTTGCTCGGGCTCGATAGACAGCCTGGACACGGACACTCTTACTATGGAAGCCACGGAGGACTCCCTCACCTGTAACCCTGATGTCAAAAACAATGTTGAAGGTAAATAATACCTCTGTGGCGCATTGGTCGAAGGCCCGTCTGAGATGCAGTAGGTTGCTGGTTCGATTCCCGCCGCGGGATATATGTTTGCATGATCTGCAAATATTTATCTCGGGTCTAGGTATTTCTATGTATAATATGAAAAAAAAAAATGCATGTCAGTAGTATATTATCAATTATGTTCCCATAACACAAGCTCTGCTTACTTTGGGGCTAGATGATGCTGTGTGAAAAATGACCAGTATTATGATATAATTACTAGCTTCTGCCCACGGCTTCGCCCGCGTGGTACTCGGATAAAAAGTAGCATATGTGTTATTCTGATGTATAAGCTATATTACTGTAAAATTTCATCAAAAAATTCGTTCAGTAGTTTTTGCGTGGAAGAGTAACAAACATCCATCCTCACAAACTTTCACGTTTATAATATTAGTAGGGTTCGTAAACTGTTCGAGTGCCTAACGCGAACTTTGAAAATCAATTGATTACCTTTTACCTTTGCCCCACCGCGGTGGCGAGTCGGTTTGACCGGGTCTTTAACGCTTAGGCTGTTCATTGCTTATCAGACGTTCACACAAATTCCTTGTTACAGTATCCACGACGGAAACAGATCTCCGCGACGCGCCTCCCTTATTACCGCCCACAATAGTAATGGACGACGAATCGGTGCCGGAAGGCTCCGCTGATGACGACACCAGCTCTCCTCAGGAGTACAACGCGGCGTCCCCCACCGAAGGCGACGCTCAGTCCATGGAAGATGACCTCTCCTCACAGTCCAACGACACGCAAGGCGAAGAAGCCAACAGCGACGTCGAAGTGGACGTATGACATTCCACATCATCCAAATGTATCTTGGAACTGGTTTTTATCGTAAGTATACTAAGAACATTGCGTCGCAAAGTGCTGGAACTCGTGATCATGATACGCGCACGGACCGGTGTTCAGTGTTCACGATGGTCAGTGGTATTGCTAGTCACATTTGTGTCTGACTGGCATTAGTGTAAGTTTATTTTTGTTTGTAAGTGTACAGTGCGATGTCGGTTGGGATTTGTTGTAGGTAGACAGAATGAAAGGCCAGGACCATGGTTTGATAGCTCGGTGGAATGAAGCGAAGCTAGAATATTATTACCTGGTAGGCCGAGTATTATTTACGTCCTTGGATATTAATTAATTGAGCCAAGGTAAAAATTCTACTAACATGAGCTCTTAAGATTGTGTTTTTATTTATTATTTATATGTATAAACATTTTAACTTATGTTACAATTTAAGAATGCCGAAGCCATACGGCGCGAATATTACTTAGTTTTGTCTGTCTGTCCGTCCGCGTGTCACACCCCGATTTCTCACTCAGTTTAAAGCGTATCGAGATTTGGGCTAGGAGTTCGTACTCCTACTTAGTTCGAACTTCATACGAAGTAAAATTTAACGAGTAGTTTTCTCTAAGATCTGATGAGGCAACTTCGAAACCCCAACAAAGCGTGTCTCACGATACGTCTTGTCTTAGGCAGTTTTATTTAACTTAAAATTACTAAAATAGAATTCGAAATATTATAGGTACTCACTTTTTTAGGTTCCGGTTCGATGTGCTGGACGACACCAATATTATTCCAATCAATTGTATGAATTATTGTATGTTTTATACAACGACAGGTCCACATTTTCACTAACTGTTAACGGGATATATAAAGCTTACAAGACAAAACTCGGGTCAAATTTAGTTTCGTAAATGTTAGGGGTCCCGTAAAGAGTGTGTAAATGGGGATGAATGTTCCATCGTTTCGTGTATTCTATCATAGTTCTTCTAGGGTCCATTAGCATTACCAATGTTATAGGTATTGTGAGTGTTTTAAGGTTACTTAAAGGTCGTACTTAGGAACGTTATCCAAAGCTTGTATTATATTAGAATAATAAATCAATGGAATGACAAATGTATAAAAGCCTTGTAATATTAAACTTTTAATAATAATTGAATCAATTAATGTGTCTTTTGTATAAATTGTGCAAGTAGCCTTTTATGTTTACGCGGGAAAGTGATTTTTTAATGCAATATGTATATAATATTTACCTAGATTTGTATGTGGTGATCTGCCCTGAAATACAAACAATGCTGAATGAAATTATCTGAAAATATAATGTGGCAAAGTGATATTGCACTGAAATCTAAATGTTTATTGCTAGACGATTCTGATCTGTGATGTAAAGTAAATTATCTTTTACTTATTAACCATAGGCTGTTTAGATCATTTAGGGAATCTTCCACCATTTTCAGATAAGTGGCGTGTAACTTGCGCGGAAGGTAGTCATTTGGTACCTGGGTACTCATAACCTACAACGTCCGTGCTAGCCTAATGTCAAAGTATAACTGTCAAAAAATGCGGCACAATAATTTGTGTGTGTGCCAAAGTAACAGTGAAGAGCACATATAAAATATATTTTTGTATCAAAACCAGCCTTCTCTAAACTAAATTGGTACCTACCTACTTGTGTTATAATGTAGGTCTGACATAGTTAACGCGCTTAGAATAACAAAATCACTACATTATTGTTTTACTGATTAAGAGTACCATTAAGCACATAATGAACACCAATATGACTTTAGGCAAGTTCATTTCAATCGCGTTCAGTAATTGTTATCCATATTCACAAATGATCTAGAACGCTAGAAAAGAAAGTGACAATAACATACACTTTCATGATTTCTAAAACTAATATTGAATATGAGAAGACTGACCACAAGTCAATATAGGATAAGAGTTTAATTAATAATAATGGCAATGAATCTATGTTATATTATATTTCTAAAGAATTAGAACCCTTAATCCTTATTTTAATCTAAGTAGAAAATGCAACACAGAATTGGTATCAATGTATTGTTATGTTGTTGACAAATTACAGAACTTACGAGGCGAACAATGTACGTCAAATTGTAAATTTTAATAGAAACCTCTCAATATGACACTGGTTTAGTGACCCGTTAAGTTGGTAACGGATAATGGTAGGCAGGTCAACCAATAATATCGGCCGGGAATGTCTAGAATTACCATCGACCCTCTGTTCGTTTTCCCATAGACTATAGTATAGCATAGTATTATAGTATAGTTTTCTTGTTGTTTTCTTTTTTATATTAAATATAAGTTATTGTGATTATATCTACTTTGTTTTCTAAATTCTTATCTCAATTTTTATGGCAGTAGCCCATGAGTTTTCCGCGTTTGTGAGAGTTCATCCTTCCTAAGCCCTGTCTGAAAATCAGCGCTGCTTCTCACTACTGTGCGAAGCAGCATAAAGCTTAGAAAATACCTGTTTGGCCCACACGGTACTGATGGGACTAATTAGCACAAATATCTTTCTCTTTGTCTCTTCGTTCTTTGTAAATCTGTGTTAAAATCTTACCTTTATATAAGGTTCTATATAATTTAATTATTTTTGTAACGGTCCTTTCTGTGCTTTATTGTTGTAAAATAAACTACTTTTTATTATATTCTCGGTGAAAACGAACAGTGGAGCCTTTCCCACCAGGTCCACCTATCTGGTTAATAACTTACCTGAAGTTATGATATGCTGTGCCTGAAGCTTTATGTTTTTAAACACTTGGTATAGCGATATTAAGTTACTGCCATATTAACTTAACAGGATGTGGTAAAAAAGGCCATTTTGGACAATCAGGTAGGTAATATAATATTAGTAACAAGTGGTGTTATTTGGTTCACTGTCTTGTGGTCTCTTCAAAATTAGAAATCATAATAATTAGGCATACATGCACACGAGTACAAAAAGTTTATTAAATCTTACATTTTTGTAAATTAATGTTATGTAATATAATATTTTTGAAAAAGTAGGTATGTGTAGTTCATTAGGCGAAATAAATAAAATCAGAATATGTTTTGTTAAATCACTTTTAATTTGACTCCCCTGCATGCTCGAAGCCCACACATTGCATTTCCTAAATTAATTTGATCGTGATTATATTTTTTTTTTATATACTAAACCTATTATTTTTTTATTTCAAAAAAAAAATAGTAGTTGATGAAAAAAAATAGTAGTTGATTCGTGATTTAGAGCCCGTCTGTGATGGTAGAACCTTAGGGGACCCCGGAATACCCAAATGTCCGAGGTAAGAGATAGGTAAGGTTATATGTTTGGTTACCTACCATTTTACGAAAAGGCTTAACGGAATTTAATGCAGTATTTTTTTATTTTGTATGGTTTTAAGAAAGGTTCTTAGATCTTAGGGCATTACAGGTTTCGTTCAAAAAAATATTCATTCCTCTAGCTATTTTCATTGGTATCTGAGAAAAAAGGTTGGTTTATCAAAAACCATCGCGAAAAAAAAGTCTTTGTCAAATAACTGACACCACACTGACACAACGAAAAATCCTTGAAATCGTTCATTTGGACATTTATTTTTATATCCATATTTTTTGTAAGGAAAAGTTGTTGGTTTGAATTCACCTTATTTAGGTTTTGTATTTTGTTCGCTGTTCCAATGCAGTCGGATCGGGCTTAGTGATGTCACAATTTCGAGCGTGGAAGCCTCAAAGTATCGGAGGTGAGATCGGCTCGAAGGCCCGCGCCTCTATGGTCAAGGCGTCTGGTGACACGGTCCCTGCACCCCACCAGAACCAACCAAAACATAACCAAAGCAGCAGAAGCAAGAACAAAATACCCAAAAGTATACGCTACGATTTGGATAACGCCCTAGTTGGTGTAAGTTGTAAAAGGGTTAAAATTTTGGATCGTGCTACTTCCCTGCCTCGTGGGGGAGGAGGCAGGAGGGGTGAAGGGGGCAGTACCTACCTTCTTATTTCGCTGGAGATGGCTAGTTTAAAAAAAATAATTGAAATATATAGCCCAGGTAGGAATATCAGTAAGAATGTACATTATCAGGGGTACGGAGGGGACGGAAAGGTAAGGTAAGGACGGAGACACGTAGAGGCAACCTGACTCCTACCTATTCTCCCGCCGGAAATGCATATAATTCTTGAGATATTAGAGGTTTCAGTTGCGTTAGAACTAACCTCAAATTAGTGAACTATCATTAAATGGAACTTACTCCGTGCCGGACACGTTAGTCAGCTCCCATCAGAAGCCATTTTAACGATTCGTTTGTTATATAAAAAAAAAATATTATATAAAAATATATTTGTGATTCTTTAAATTTTATTTTTACTCTTTTTGGTAATTAAAATAGAGGTAGAAGGTTCCGCCTTGTTTGTTTGAAATATTTTTAAATAAGGCATCTGTTTAAAATATAGTTTGAAAGAAATGGCGCTATGCAATGTTTTATGCATTGCAGATAACGCATCTTCGAATCGTTCGAATGTCGGACGATTAGAGAATGTATTAGAATGTATCAGTGCCCAAGCTTACCTGTTTGCTTGTTTTTAATTTTAACCGTTAATTGTTAATTTATTTTTCAGCTATGCGATGTCTGGTTCGAGGACATAAAGCCGCACCTAGTCCGCAACAAGATAAAGTTGCACGTAGATACAAACGGAGCCACGGCCAGCGGCGACTTCAGCCGCCTGCCCCCCGCAGCGCCCGGGTGCTCCCACCTCGATCCAGGTGCTGCTTCTGATGTACGGGCTACAGCTCTGACATCTCATCATTATGATAAAGCCAGTATTCACCCACTGCTGGGCATAGGCCTTCTCAAATTTCAGCCAATTTTGTATCTTAAGCGTAGGTAACTAGGTCGTTTCCGTAATTCGCTCTATGTCTTCGACCCTGAACATGTCTTATGTCTTACACCTACATGTGACTAATTAATTATGACCATAAAACCAAATACTTCCTATACTTCGTCTTAAGCTATGTCAATACGTCAGTGTTGGCAAGATAATGTTATCTCTTACACACGGCTGACTGAACTATATTTTTTGTATACCTACTAAGCTAACTTTTATTTACTGAAACAATAAAACAACTTAAGTGAACATAGGTAGTAATAAGTAGATACAGTTACTTGTAATCTTGGTACCTAGATATTTTATTCTTTCAGTAATTACCGTAAAATGGGGTGAGTAGAGACCAAAAGTTTAGTTCCTCCAATAAATACCTCTACAAAACTACCAATAACTATTATTATACTATATTATATACTGTACCACTACAAATGCCAGTACCTACATATTATATTGTTATCGGTGGTTTGCTGGGGTACGAAGTTTTATTTACTCTACAATTTTATGGTCTATTTTTTCCGGCTACTTACCTACCTGCTCTTCTCAACCGAGAACAGAAGATAATAATTTGGTAACAGCAGCGATCTATCGCAATGCAAATTCTAATGCAGCGTTTTCCTGTGCAGCGTCTTCTGCAAACGTCTGCGAACTTTGCCGCTTGCTGTTTAACGCAGCGCACAGCATCGAGAGCGCAGTTTCGCAAGCCGCCAGCGCAGGACCCTCCGCAGCCGCCTCCGCCTCTTCCGTCGTCGCCTCCGACACTTTCCCACTGGACGTCTCGGGTATATACAGGGTGTGGCGTAATAAGTAGACAATACTTTACCTACACAGCATCAGGTGGGGGGTATCATGACTGATCAGATAACAACAACACGTAGTCGACAAAACCGTTGTCATGCAGGCTTAGATCTTACTTCAAAAGGCCTTTTCCTAACGTTCAGTCATCAGATACAAGCTTGCTTACTTTTCCAGAATAAAAATAGCAAAATTAAGTCGCCGCGACGCACCCGTTCCCCTAGGAAGCCTCGACCACAATCTCCGACTACCTACCGGCGAGTATCTCGTCTCTGCCGGACCTACAGCCTGCAATCTCCTGCAATCTCACCCAGGACTCACGTACGAAGAATACAAACCGCTGCACCAGTGATACATACGAGAGAAGAGAGTTGTGTTAGTTAAAATTTCAATACGTTCCCTTAAACATCCATTCAACTTATTGAGAGTCTTCTTCATTTAGAATTACCTAGGTAATTATAGCTTCTAATCTCAAAAGAAAAATTAGAAGCTTAATTCAGCATATAATATAAATATTATGCTGAATAAAGCTTCTTTGAGATAAAACGACTGTTTCTGGATGGTGAAAGCAGCTGAATGCCGCGTATGGAAAACAATAAGAGATTGCCTACATTCAATAGATACCCAACGGTTGAACACCATGATGATAGTATTTTTTTATACTTTTAGAACTTTTCTTTTAAGCTTACTTTGATACTTTTGTTCAATGGATCTTTTATCTTTGCAGTTACTCTCCCTAGTGCCTCGTCGTAGGACAAACACGCGAAACAAATACACCCAGACAGATATCCCTAACGTATCGAAACCCCTACCACGGCATATAAGCCCATTACAGAGAACAAACACAGAATTCATCCCTAACAATATGAATCTAGTCCCACCTCGACGCCAACAACATATTATAAATCTAATGAATATAGAAACAGTTCTTTCTAAAAACTCCGTCCATTGTACACAACGCCGAAGCTTAGAAAAAAACAAATCGAACACCAGAACTAATCCAGTGCCTAAGAAAAAACCAAGTCCAGTAAAACGGCAGAACACAGAAGTTTCTAAAATGCGATGCGAGAACGCGATGGATGTTGATCAAGTTCCATCAACAACGCGACATTCAAGTCCACAAAAGCGGGTAAAGAAGGAAGTAAAAACGATTTCAGCCCCTCCACGATATCGTAGCCGTGAGAAGAAACCTAATAAAAATTCGGCCCCTAAACAACTTCAAAGGAGCGTCGATCCATCTGTTGCCCCACTCCCACAATATCGAACCGAAGACGAATGGCCAAATTCTGTTATAATTCCTTCAAGAAATCAAAGTCCAATCACGCAGCCGAATGGTTCTCAGTTCTGGAGGTGTTTTGCCACAACCAATCTCAATCCTATGAAAAATAAGAAAAAGGGTCAAAAGAATAATAGACTACCAGAAACAAATCCATCTTCTCATTTTGATAAGGTGAGTATTTCTCACCCGTGTTCAAAACGGACTTTTTTGTATAATGTAGTTAAAGTGGCAAAAAGGCATACACAGAGGTATCACTCGTGCGTTGCCGACCCTGAGACATAACGGGCGAAAAGTTCTATGTGCCTGTAATTTCATCGGCATCCCTTCATCCGGAAATGATACGAGAATTATTACTACTTGGCGACAGGTAGGTATGGTGGTAGTACTTCCCCGGACCAGCCTATTCACAAGGCGCTCTACTAAAACTAGGTGCTTAACCAATCAATCAAGTCACCTCATATGCAAGTGCAGGGTAAAGTTGACTTGGTTCAAAAATATTGTAGGTGTTGCTACAGCCAAGCTTGGCTTCTTGCACATTCTATACTTAGAAGCTTTTCTTTAACTTGCCTTGTGTGTTTATTTCATAACGGTTTATGGCCTTACAAAAAAAAAACAATTGATTAAATAAAAACGATATGTGACATTCCAAATTTGACAGAAGAAAACTAAACACTCTTTTGCTAATCAAATGTTTAGATCTTTATAAGTATTTTTTTCTTGAGTTTTTCCTTTTATACTACTAAAGAGGTAAACAAACCACCTGCTGGTTACCGGTAACTGTAGCCTATGGACGCTTGCAATACCAAAGGTATCACTCACGCATAGCCTCTCTGAGATATCAAGATTAAGGATCTCATGTGTGTGTAGTTTTACCGGTAACCATACCCTTCAAACACAGCAATGAGAGCATTACTGCTTGGTGGCAGAAATAGGCATGGTGGTAGCACTTTCCCGGACGAGCCCTTTCACAGAAGCTCTACTACTCTTCACAGTTAGCACTCTTGTTACGTTCGACGACCTCGGTGGCGCGGTGGGCAAATAGCCAGCTGCGACGCAAGACTCGCGGGTTCGATTCCACCACAGTACCCGTAGTTCTTGAAACCCGCGACACATGAAATCTATGTTTGGAATCAGGACTATGTATTATGTTACTGTACAAATTAAAACAGTTCCTGTCATCCAATCGATTTGAAATTTTGCGTCAAGTTCCATCCAATGTTTTGGTTATCATCACTATATTCAATGCAAGATCTTATTTCTTTGGTTTCAGGATTTAATAGACATAATTGGCGCAAAAAACGACAAGAAGCTTAGAGTGCTGTACAAAAGTCCCATCAGAGAAGAGTATCCCTCAGTTATGAATCTAATGCCTTCGCCGCGCGACCGAGAAATAGAAACTAGTAGTTGCAAGAAAACTCTACCATGGAGGTGAATATTGTTTAGTTATCCTTTTTTTAGTAAATTGTTGGGATAGAATATGATTATGTTCAGGTGAAACAGTTTCTATTCTTACTTAATTCGCAAGCAATTCTTCACACCATCGCGCTTTTAGAATGAGTATTCGCTTAGTTTATTGATGTATTTCTTGTTTATTTCGTCTGATAAGTTGTAGATTACTGCATTATACGATTTAACTTTTTTGTGGTGTATTTTATTACGAAAGTAGCTCAAAATAAGACTAAGCGCTAACAGAAAGAGCTAATTTTGAACTGACACGTGAGATTGCTATTGTTGTTTCTTTATATTGAGCACAATACGCAACTTTCTCACACTTTTATCATCTTAGAAGCAGGTTTCTTAACCTTTTGAACTCAACTTATTTGTATCAACTTGTTAGTTTTAAAATAGCCCTACAAAATCTGTATTAATCTATAGATACCTATTTATTCATGATTTAACAAAATTAAGCATAACTTTAGAATCTGCTAATAGGTAAAACAAATTGTAAACGTTTCTCACACGACACATTTAATTGGTACATAACTTAGGACTATTTTCTTACTTACGACTCTTTACAAAATTACAACAGACGTATCGACTAAAAGGCTTGCAGGGTGCTTTTCACACGAATAAAATAATTTACAAAACAGTCGAACATTCACATACATCACGCTCACTAAAATAAATAGCTGTTTCATCACCAGCGGGCTTCGATCGCGACCGCGACAGCCGACTCGCCGTCCGGCCGGGGCCGAAGCGCGCGCGTTCTTTGGATCCGAGATGAATACGCGACGTCCCCGCGTCACGCTCCTTCCTCTGCTCTGCTCTAGTTGCTGTGCTTCACGTAGTCCGTCTCGTAGTAGGCGGTGGCGCCGTGCGCGCCTTTCCGGTCGAGCGCGCGCACGCGCACGAACAGGAAGGCGGCCACGAGCGAGGCCACCACCAGCACTAGCAGCAGCATCACCAGCCCCGCCACGAACGACGGCACTGACATGCAGATGGTCTCGGGGTCGCTGGCCGGCGACTGGATCACCACGGTCTCGTTACCCGCGGCGTTGTTCAAGGCAAAGTTCACGTCTCCCGGCGCCACGACCTGGATGACGCGACTCGTATTCACGTCTGTCATCTCCTGCGCGTCACGCTTGTAGATTCGCGACGTCTCGCGCCGCCTCCGTGCGCCGACCAGGCTCTCAGGTAGGCCCTCGACGGAGCGCGGCCGGCCGCCGAGCGTGACGAGATTCATGTGTCCGTCGTCTTTCCGCTTCACAGTGTTGTAGACGCCTCGCCGGCCTGGCGGAGGCGGGGGAGGTAGATTCACTTCATCTTCTTCGTGAGCTGGGGCCGGTGATGACGGACTCGGTGCGTTCGGTGTGGAGGAGACTTGCGCTTGCGGCGGAGGTACCGCGTCGTCGCGTTTCTCTGAGAAGGATCCCGTGGCGTCGGCGGGGTGACGAGGGTCAGGGAACGCCGGGGGTACTCCGTAGTCGCCATGTGGCGCGGGGGGCGGGGGACCGTACTCCGCGTGAGGTGAATTGGGTAGACCGTATTCTCCGGCTCCGAGCGAGTTTCCAGCCAGTAGTGGAACTCCATAATCAGCGCCGAGACCGCCGCATTTAGGCTCCGGACAGTTGTATCTGCATACTTGGATCACACACTGGAAGTGCACGTTCATCGAATCGGGGAACTTGAACGCTTGGAAGTATGCAAATGACACTACTGATGCGGACGGCCCAAAGTTCTTGATCTTTTGGAACTTGCTCATAATCTTGGGTCTGACCACGCATCCGTACTGGTCGACTAGTTGTATCGGCGCTCGCTTACCGTCATGCGCTACGCAATTTCTGACTAACATGTCGAATTTGTTTTCGTCGTCTTTGATCGCGAGCACCATCGTCATCGTCTGACCGATTTTGACTATGCCCGACACTTCGGAAGCCCAGGGTCCTTTGCCGACCTGGATCTGCATCCAGCACTGCAAGTTGTCGCCAAGAAAGTTCGCCGTGACCGCATGCAACATATCCACTTGGAAAGGTCTGAATGTGACTGCTTTCTCGTAGAAGTCGTACCACGTACATCTGAGCTTTCTCGCCTGATCCCATACTTCCTGGACGTAGGGGTCGTACTGGACGATTATCGTATTCTCGACATATGAACCGCTGGGCGTCGGGCTTCCATACGCGGCCACGTTGTGATTGGCGGAGCTAGACATCCCGCAACTATTTAAGAAGATCTCGAAAGTTGCGCTAAGATGACCGGTACCCGGTTTAAGATGCATACAGTGAGAATCGCTGTAGAACCCTTTAGAGAAGATCATTCCGTAGAAAGGTCGATCGAACTCGATATTAACTCGCATGTGTGTCTTCTCGCACTGCACCTGTAGGTGTTTGATCTTGGGGCTGTCGGGAGTGGCGAGGGGCCACGGGTCATCAGTGTGCGCCGGTGGTAGCGGGGGCCCGTAGCCACCGCCCGCGCGGTGCTCCAGCGGTAACGAGGCCGAGTCCTGGGGTGGTTCGCATGTTGCGTCCTGAAAAGAGTAAAGCATCCGTAGTAAGTATTTAAGTAATTTCTTTATAATGAAGGAGATATAATTTAAGGATTTCTGGGAAACTAGGATGTGATTCTCATACATGAAGTATTAGCATTGAATCGTGTCAAAAGTGACTGGTCTGCTATTTTTCCACATCTCGTGTTCCGCGTAATGTCTCAGTCTATATACTCCGCGCCACGCGAGCATCACAGCCGCTCGCTCGCCACCATCTCGCGAATACGCTTTCCTACTTTCTACGCTGATGGATGCCTCGCGCGACCAATTATAATATTAATCAGCGCAATCATACAGTTTAGATGAGTTCCAGAAATGCTTTCACGATTCATTATTGCTGTCTGTAGGCGAAGTAACTATTATCGTTTTCAAACAAACACATTGCCACAAGCTCTACAGTTTTAAGTAAAGAATTAAAGGCTGTTTGTCAATGAATACATCGCATCCTAAATGGAATTAGACATAATGCAACAGCTTTCATATGCTTGCATCGTATTGAGAATCGAAGAAAGTATAGAAATCTATTTTATCTCGCCCGGCTAATATCTTAATTGAGTGAGAATTCCGTATTCACAACTAGACGCTCTGTATTTGGAGTTACATGTGAAGTATATGGGGCGAGAGCCGTCGCGGCATGGACGAGACAGGTGTGCCACCAGTGCGTAAATAAGAATAGCAGCACCCTACACCCGGTAGAACCGGTGCGTACCGCTCGCGTTTTCTAAACCGGTTAGAAATTACCCACTGATCGAGATTGTCAGTTGCGGAAGAAAACACCGGACCTATAAACATGCGACGCTGTCAACTACAGTTTTCTTTGACAGTTCACATCAGCGCATATCATTATGCATGTGTGTGTAGGTGAACACAGTACAAGTGGACGCACGCAACATTTATAATTTTTTTATAATTATTCCGAAGAAGTTTCACGGTCTCGGCGAGATTGGTAGGTTTAATTGTGAGAAATTGTTTGGTGGTGATTGCGCTTGCTCAAGAGTGCGAGACGACAGGTGCGTCCGGCGCCCGGCAGGTGAAAGTAGCCGGCGTAGCTGCATCCGCTTACTCCCCAATTTTACAACCGTCCAATCATAAACGCTTGTTACGTTTTTCGCATTTCTTGAATTCGACATCTTCTAAAGAATTCATATTGCTTACGACTTGAGACCGAGAGGCATTCACATACGTAAGAAATATCTTCTATACTGCGATCTCTACATGATTCCAGTCCACTTTGCCATGAAGTTCACAGATCCTTTTCTCCATCTATGAAAAACTTGTACCTACTTAAATTATGGTCTTGAGTTATGAATCAGAGTATAGTACCTAGATATAACTAGAGGCGTTCAGTTCGTAAATAACATCTGAAATAATATTTTCCTCTCGCTTACTTACAGTTGTTAGGTATTGTCTAAAATTGTAGGTAGATCTCGATCACGTTTACTGGACTTGAAACCGGATGCAGAGTAATCACACCTTAATTAGTATAAAAGTCTTCATCGCTTCATCGTTTTGTCAAATTAAGTGCGTTCCCATCTAAAGAAAAGCTTTCCAGTTGTAAAAGAAGTCGCAAACTCCTAGAAAAGAGTAGTTAGCGTAGTAGACCGAAGTACTTTTGAAGAAAAAAAGTATCTAACTTCCTATTAGTTGGATGAAAGTCAGTAAATAAACTTGAGCAGAACCGGAATTCGATTGGTTTCTGCATATCGGTGAATCCTAATAAGGTCGATGTTATTTATGATTTTCTAAAATTTGCGTAATTTCACCAATAGGACGTTTATTGCTTGCAATAATAAGTCGCGAAATGAACTGAAACTGAAGTTTCTTCTGGATTCTTCCTTGGTAAAGAACCTATTACTATCAGTTTAAAATCTGATGGCTTTCAAGCAGAATTAAGTACCGTATACTATTTGAACACGGCTATTTTAATATATATTTTGGTCTATAAAAATTCAGATTATACCCAGGAAAAAGCTCATCTCAGCAAAGGAAATATCTCCAACTGTTTAATGAAAAAAAAACTTTTAACGAGATCAGCTTTGTCAAGTGAAGCTTGACAAATAAATAAAATTAGCTTTAGCCTTAGGTCTCTGCGCGAAAATATAGAATCAAGACTATTAAAACTCACAAAATAGCGGGTAATGAATGATCTTAAGCGCTGATTAAGCACCCATCAGCATAGCAGATCGATTTGATCAAATAATTGACAACAATAGTGTGAACACTAGTATCTATCCATCGAAAGTGACTGACCATTTTACACTTTCTTTGAGCTATTGCTTTCTAACATGAATTAGCGAGACTGAGTTGTCACTTTACAAGAAAGCTTAAGACAAGCTTAAAATATTGTTCAATATTATGGTTTCGTTTTTTCCCACCGAACTTACTAAAATGTATCAATAAAATTAATTGAAAAATGTGTACCTACACGGATAGAGCGCATTGATGTCTTTTGTATGGGAGTTTACCCAGGCATCGGCATGTCTGTCAGTCTCAGAATTTAATAACAAACGCTCGAAATATTTTAATACCATAACGAACAATCTTCAGAGCGTTTAGTTATTCTTAGATACACTAATCATAGCTGTAAAAAATCTGTGTCTTATTAAACGAACTTATAAAAATTATGCTATCGTCTTTACGACCGAAACCATTACTATACTTACTCAACTATTACAATGTAACTAAGTAGAATTATAGCAAGAAAATGAAATCATTTTGTAACTATTACGTCACATACTGAGATATTTGACAACTAGTGAAAGTGTTCAACCGTAGTATAAGGAATCCAACATCTCAGAATGCCTTCCGGACCCGTGTAATGTAATTTTATGTTCTTTGCATAACATTATAATTTAAATACAAAGGCCCGTGTTAACTTTTACTTGACATTATGAATTGTGGAGATTATGTCATGCTTTTCTGATTTGAGGTAGAGAAACTGGCTTCATTATTGAGAGGCTGGCTCCTCTTTTTTTAACATTTTTTTTATAAAAAAAGCCAACTTTAGCGTTTTGAAAACTAAAAGTATCTAGATCAGAGACATTACGGCCTAAGTTGTCAGAAGCAATTGACAAGAAAATTATCATACGGGCAATGACAGGTCCCATAACCCCATAAGACAAGTATAAAGCATAACGATTTAGGATAGTATTAGGCGTCACCTTTAAATGAGTAGGATAGTAATTTTAAGATTTTTTCATTTCGATATTTAGAGATAGATTTCAATAGTTATGTATTTAGTCTTAGACTATATTTTTATCTCAGAAAAATAACAAAAAAACCCCAGAGGGGTCGTCGGTTGGTGACGCCTGGTACTATAATTATGAATGTACAGGGTATGTACCCTCTTCGATAAAAAGCTCTTTTGCTCGATTAATCCGCGATTAACAAATTGAAACATTGATTTCTCTATCAGCATATGCAGTTAGTTTCCAATGGTCCGGTGTTTTGTCTATGTGCTAACGGAATCATTAGCCTACTTGCCAAGATGGCGAGCGGAAAAAGTTGAATAATGTAGGAGAGGAGCGCACGCGCACTGTATACCACGCTCCGTCACACGCCTTTAGAGATCGCCTCTACGCACCATCAAACATCAGTAATGTTGTGAAAAACTATGAATGGAATTTTGCTTACTGTTCTCGAGATCTGTAATTGCTACATTAAAAGACGAACATAGGTGAAGTAAACAAAAAATACATTCTTTTCGATCAGACTTCGATTGAGAGTAAACGTAAAAGTGCATGACTATTCGTATCATAAAACGATAAAATGGTAAGATTATCGAAGTATAATTTAAATTACTACATGACGTTCTAGTTTATCTCTGATCGAATTTCTGGTCAGAACCAATGCGAATCCAACCTATTACGAGTACATTAATAATTTTATAGTAATCATAATCTATACATGAAATTGTTGAATGATCCTTATGAGTTTCAGCGTAAATTAGAAACTAGTTTAATACTTGATATGGCACAAGATCTAAGCCACCAAAAATTACTATGTCACTTAATTGAATAATATAATTACGACTAACTAGAATATGTTACATAGTAAAAAAAAAAATTATATGTAGCATGTGGTCTTTCTAGTAATAAAACTGCTACAAGGTGGACTGTTATATGGTCTGTTATGATCATATCAACTGAACACTCGTCCAACGGTATTACTTGACCGTATAGAAGAATTTTCTCGATGATGGAAATTCTACCACGATAAATCTTTAAGTAATAGTCTATAAGCTTTATGATTTATACAAGTACACTTTTTGTATATCATGATATTACTTAAGTCATCCATGTATTTGAGAAAAACAACTGAAAGGTGATAATAAACCCCTTTTTTAAACACAAAAAATCATTTTATTACTTTGAATTATCATTAAAAAGGGGGTATATACCGTACCGATATTTAAAACTACCTTTATATGTAAAAAATATGCAAAAATTAAATCTCATGTTTAGATCTTAAAATCATTTTCGTGATTATAAATAGTAGTCAACAACTGTTTTACTTAATTATAATTTATTTGTGAATGCTATAAAGCATATTGAAAAAACACTAACCTGTAAAAGGAGCACCGCTACAGCCGCCAGCAACCTTATCCGCTTCATGGTCACAGTCCGATCAGTAACACCTGGAACCAAGGAGACACGTTCAGGAGATCACTAGTTTGGGCCCTGCGCGGGCTGCGCTCACGCTACTGTGCCATCACTACACCCCGAGCGTGCAACTGGCAACACTACTGGCTCTAGTGCTTTCCCCCCCACAAACCCCACCCCTCTCGGATCCCCCTCTTCGGTGCCGGTACAAGTGGGGCCGACCCACTGACCGAGTGCAGTGCCGGACGGAACTGCACCGGCTGCATCTTTCACTGCTCGTCGCTCCCGTTGCGTCGAGAGGAAACCACGCGCGCGGCCTTCACCTTATTATGGCAAGGAAGGTTGCATTTGCTTGTTAACAGGTTTATTTTTAGCATTCCATTTATTGTGGATGGCTATTTTTGTTTTCTATGATAACGGTGCGTTTCGATTTTGGAGCTATAGGTCTTTTTAATGCTGCAAGCTGCTTGATTGAGTTGATTTTTATTCATTATTGATTCATCAGTTTCACATCTAAGATTATTTGTGGCAGAAGGATATCATATTTTTATTTGTTTGTGATATCTTTATTTTTTCAATTTCATTCACTTAAAAAACTAACTTGAGTAGGTTAATTAATACTTAATAAATAATAGTGGCTATATACATGAATTTGTAAACCGCACTATGTAATTGAGACATACATATTAATTCTATTATTTATGTCGTAATTCATCTTGTGACGTAGTTATTTAATAATTGTATGTGACGATCGTCACAGAAAGTTATTACATTCGTAATATCACATACGTTTTAAAGTTACTCGTAACTATAGTAGAGCTAACACAATCTATTGCTTCGACACTACCTTGGTATAATTTATACTGATCATATCTACACTAAGAATAATAAATATAATGCTTCTATCTTCCTGCGACCGTTCAGTGCGAATAATTTACCGAACAATTTTACTACGCTCATTCACTACTCTAAACCTTCTTTTAAAACTAGAATAAAAAAACTGTATACCCCATGGCATTTTTCGAGGGTAAAATCAAATCATAGATCGCGATATAAAACACTGTGTTTAGTTTCGTGAGCGGAGCGGCGGTGGGTGCGAACAGCGCTGATTTCACCCCAGACATTCGATCGCTAGTTAGAAAGCACAGAAAGTCTCATCTGTCGATCCGAGAATAACTGTCGAGCGTTAAATGCGACGTTATATTTCCAACAATACATATTTTATGAGTTTAATGGTCTAGTCATCGTGATTTTCATATCGGTATGCATAAAGCCACAGTAATAAAGTTCGTTATTATTCTGTCGATGGATGCTGTATGCAGATTTATTGTGTTTTGATTTGCTAACGTGCTAGTGTCTTCAGCTGAATAACCAATAGCAAGCCAGATAGTATTTCTATATCTCTCTCTTCTATACAGTGTGTCTGGTCACCGGTGTCCAACCCGTTAAGGCGAAGCTATATGATTAATTTTATCGACATATCCACCATAATAAGGCATTTTGCCCCTACTGTTTTAAAATGACGGCCATTCTTTTTACTTAGTTCGGGTGGGTTCATTTATTTAGCAATATCTACCGATGTAGAGGTCTTACAGGCATAAAAGTGGTTTCGTTCCACATCAGTTGACACTAAAAGGTTTATCAAAAACTCTCATTAAAACCTTTAAAAAATACATGAAACGTAAAGTGTGAAAAATCTTGGTTGATTTTTTTACTTATTAAATGTTTAAAAAAAAACTAGACTGATAAAGATACCTTTTTGTTTACTTTTTAAATGCACTAAGATATAACATAAAAACTGATGTCAAGATCTAAGTGAAATAGTTTAGGAGTTGTGATTATTTGAATATGAACCTTTACTTTAAAGATCCTGACAAGAAAAAGGAAAATAAAATAACAATTTAATGGATGCGTTAATGACGGAGGCGAATCACAATAGGCCTGTGAAGGCCATAGTGATACCACAAATAGCAAATAATGGCGGAGGTCAATTTAAACAATTATTGTAATAATATTTGTACCTTTTTAAATTATTGATACAATTATCAATTTCATTATTATTTTCACACATGACGACTACCTTCTTGATTGAGTTCACAAAGTCATCATTGACAACTAAATAAACCACAAAAAAATGAAATAAACCTAGTCCTGAATCATCGCTTGATATAAATAATACTGCAATCCAGATTAGAAATGGTCTTATAGCAATTATTTATGATTTCGTCTATCTCGATTCTAGACTTTTTCCAGCTACGCCCACTTTACTGCAATTTTACCATGAAAGCGGCCCTATTTTCTATTTTCTGTAATCTGCAGCTATATTATAATAATAGACGTGGCTGCCGTGGTCAATTAAGCGCCAACAAGAAACGGGTAAATGTGGGCCAGCCGTCACCCAATCAAATCTGATAATATAAAGTCACAGATATTATAATACTATACCAGTAATAAAGTGTAACGTCTGTCTGTATCTGTCTGTTATGAGCGGGAAATATTTGATGTGCCTGTCATTTTGATAACTATGTAGATACGAAAGAACACATGATTGTTCATAACAAACTTCTAAAACATTAAGGATGTTGTCATTGTGGAGACTGTATTTTTTATTTGTGCACTAATTACTCCGGTTACATACGGGTTTATCACTGAGTAGAAGTTGGTTCTAGAGTAGTCTCTGGACAATTTCATCTTAATCTGATTATATCGTCGTAGTCATCATCCTAGACAACATGTTTTTTAAACAGATCTTCCTACTACTATTATGATCGCGAAAGTTTGTGAGGATGGATGTTTGTTACTCTTTCACGCAAAAACTACGGAACGAATTTTAATGAAACTTTACAGTAATATAGCTTATACATCAGAATTATACAAATACTACTTTTTATCTGGGTACCACGCGGGCGAAGCCGTGGGCAGAGGCTAGTAGTTATCTAAGCCAGATTTTCAACGTGTAAACGTTTATTGTAGCAATAAAAAAAATATACCTATTAATTAGTACCTATCTACATAGTTTTATAGGGAAAAAATATCGTACGAATATATTTAAATGTAAAAGTTTGGATGTTTGTTGATAATAATCTCAGTAACATCCAAACCGATTTGGAAGAAATTTGTAACAGGATCGTGACTTAGAATAACACATACGCTTCTTTTATTAGGGTACCACGAAGTTACCGTTGGCAGAGGAAAGTATTATTTAGTCATTTATTTTATTTCAAAATATCAGTAAAGTATTACAATATATTATTTCATATCGTTAAAGGTTGGTCTACGAGTTACGTAATCGTCTACGCCTCGTAGAACTTCGTAGAGGTCATATCTCTGCATGATAGGGTTATAAAATGTTCGATTGCACTCTTGTATGGAATTAGTTCTATATAAATAGAATATTATATTTTTATTTTATATTTTAATTACCATTACGGATAATGAACATCAATACCAAACACGTGAGATAAAAGTTGGCCATTATATTTTGTTTTTTACTTTCATACTTATTAATATTTCAAACAGTAGTCTAACTAAACAGTGTGTTGTTTTTTATGGTTAAACTTGAAATAACAAATAACAAAAAGAGACAAAGCTGTGTTTAGATAATTAACTGTTTAATAATGTTTATAAATAAGGCCCTTCATGTGGATACCTACCCTTTGTTACTTTCAGGATGACGACCTATCTAACGATACAAATGTCAAAATAAGGAGTTATTTTATTTAAATTTGCTGCTTTTTTTTAGGTTGCCCGGGAAGCCATATTGTGTTTGTACCCAGGGAAAGTCCGTGGATGTTACAGTTTGACGTAAAAACAATGAAAATAAGGCCACTTGATGGCTCATTGCGATTTAATTTGTAGATCATCAATCTTGAATGATGGTTCATGCCTCAGGGCTGCCTTTTATTTGCGTACCTCTACTCTAAACTCTAATTGATCTGTCATAAGTCATCTGTCGCGGAGAGTGTATTATCCAATTAAATTCTTATTGAGTCAGAGAAAGTTACTCTGTTTATTATTAAAAGTTAATTATTCGTCATTGTGAATGAGTTATGTTCCATGACAGTAAATTATTTTGCTCATAATTAAATTCGTAAAGTTTCAATCATGAAGAAAATTAAGCTAGATATTGAAAATCGTGTTCGGGCAATGATGCGTGAAGACTGGAACGACATTGATCAAGATTCATTGTTTATGTTCATACCACACCTCAGGTAGGTACAGTCAACTTTAAAATGTTTTAAAGATAACTCATCATAAAAGGTGACCGACAAGAAAAGTAACAAAAAATACACATGAAACCTTATAAAATAATGATGAAAGAACAGATAGACCGATGCCATTTTAAAGGTTGCAGGAAATTTAAAAGGCGTGCAGGTGCGCCAAAAGTGTTCGTCATTGCACACATTTTCGGGGAGGCTTATGTTCATCAGTAGACTTCTACAGGCTGTTGGTGACTATGATTTGTTTAACATACCACTTTATGAGATTTGAAGTGATTATTTTCGTTAACTTTTCACCCCGCTCTTTTTGACAACCGTTCTTTCAGTGTTTTGGTGTTGACTGTACCTATATAAGAAACATCGCATCAATGGATATTCTAAGACATCTTTACGGGTGTAAAAACGCTCGGATTTCACACGAGAATATCGACAAAAAGCAAACTACCATGACTAGCAAGTTACGAAACTTTCCATTTCTGTCTACCGCTGGTTTGCAAGTTCATTCAAGCAATATGTTGTACCCACCACTTATTGATTACCTTTTTGTTACAATTAATACCTAGTTAGCATAATGAGCTTAATAGCTATCTAATCATCCATAATACGAATTAGTAATCGATCAATAAATTGATCGAACATTTTATTTGAGAAGATTATTATTCAAGTTATACGATTTTAAGTCTCAATGAAGGCGGTTAAAAATAACGTAAAATTAAATGACAATTAATTAATTAATTAATTTTCCCTCACATGGTCCTGAATCTATACTAGGATTTATTTTGTCCTGGGTATCAGGAACTACGAGTATCATGGTACAACTACACCCAGACCCGGAAAAAATAACTGCAGAACATGCAAACATTTATTCCGCAGCGGTAATCGAACTTGCAGCTCTTGTGCCTTAGCCGGGTACTCACTCACCGCGCCACTGAGGTCATCAAATAATGTTCGTATTATTGGTTGAAGTAGTTAAGGTAAGATACATTTAAGTACCATAAATTCAATTCACCCGGGTGATTTGGGTAAATTACTTACAATTTATCGAGTAATGCAATCCACTTGGACACTTTAAATTTGAACTGTTTATTAATAATTGTTACTGTTTATTGACATCATCACATAGAAAGTAAATAATCATGGGATATATATTATTTAATATCATATTGCTATCAATAAAAATAGGAGTAGGAGCGTTGCTCACATGGCCGAGTGATGCTACTTAATGGTCGGCTGTATTTTAAAAATAAATCCTACGTATATGGAATGGAACAAAATGTTGGAAATGCAATAAAAAATAATAATGACCAAACGAAAATGAAAAAAAATTAGTGAAAATAACAAACAATAATTTAATGTTTGTTCAACTTTCTAAATCAAATTTAATTCTGAGTGTAGTCGGAAACTGTCAAGACGATAATTAATTTACGATGCAGCTAGAAAATCAGACTGGTGAATAAATAAAAAAAATACGATTTTATCAAATTGTGTTTTATATAAATTATAAAATTTCATGAAACAGGTGGTTGCGTAAGATCATTAGGTAAAATGTTCTTTAAAAATATATAGAAATATTTTTACTAAAATAGACACCGAGACGCGTGCACCTATCGTGAAAGCCGCCAAGTCACGTAAAGTAATTACATGGAGAGATAGCTGCTCGTTTTATCTGTATCAAACATTGATACAGCTCGTCATTACATTGTCTTCCAACTGTGTCATGTTAAAATAACAAAAAAGTATAATAATTATGTTTTCTAATAAGTAAATTGGTGCCCTTTCCTACACAATGAAACCAAATAAAAGGAAAGTTCACTAAAATTGTTGAAATCAGTTGTTAACTTAATATTTTCTTTCCTCAATAACAGAGCTTATTTAATGCATGTACCTATTATGTACGTATAGGGGAGCTAATCTGGATATATTATATTATATTATGTGATAAGTAATTAGTAATTAGTTTAAGTAGTTAGGTACCTTTACAATTAAGTACAATATGTCCACGAGAGCTACTGCCGACAAACTGTTGTACAGTTTGGCAGAAACTTTATAATGTAAAAGTACTTTAATTTGAAAAAATAAAACAAACAAACAAACAAAACCTTAGACATACACTTCATTCCACATGCAGGTTCGTTTGACTACATATTTGACTTGATTAATTATCAATAATTTGTTTCAAGTTTTTTTAATAACACGTATGAGAAAAAAAATATACTTTTAGTTGTGGATAAACTATACTTAAATTTGATAGCAAAGGCAAAAACATCTTTCAAACAATAAAAAATAATCTTTGCAACAGACCAGATGAAACCTTTTTAATCCATTCATCAAACGTATTGCATTGTATATGTATTACCACCAGACAAATTGCCCAGTTTACTAAGTGACTTTCGGCTCAGTCTCTGATTAACGATGCATGAGTGCTACGACTTTTAATTGGTGGGTTTGTACTTACTTTTACTGGAATAATGAATGAGAAGACAAGATTATCTCCATTTCTATTCTTTAGACTGTAGAAAGTGAAAGAAACATAAAGCAATTCCTGCGAATCATTCGCTAATTGTTGGAAAACAAATGAATTTAAAGATATAAAAATACGATATGTTTGATTCAATAAAAATAGTGCTGATTTCTCTCATACAAATATAAAAACGTAAAATAATCCGATACTGTTGATACGTCTCTAAAAAGTCATAATTTGCAAAGTGCTGTGAATTCATCTGAGAATGTACGATCGAGCCATTGAATTGGTTTTACTAGCTTTCGTTTATAGTGAAAAACATATGGCTTTTATGGTTAATTGTTCGGAGTTTTCACTTAATGGGTCGATGATCCTATAGTTTAATAAGAAGAAACATTAAAGTAACTGGAATGGAAAGTAAACAGCAATTTGATTTATCTGCCGTTGACAACGCTATCTCGGTAAGCCTTCAGTGTCAAAGTTATTCTTGACTAGATTCTGCCCGTGGCTTCGCCCGCGTGGTATGTTGATAAAAGCAGCGTATGACCGTCTCCAGGCTTCAAACTACATATGTACATATCAACTTTCATGACAAACGGCTCAGTGGTTTAGCCCGGAAATATATAGGTATAGATATTTCTGATATTATTTTACTGACTTAACTCAACTACTACTCAACTAGGCCATGGTACTTATGGCCTATTTAGGGTCCAAAAAAACCTGTAATGATGTCTTAATGTATTCTGAATGTCTTAATCACACAATGTCATTATAAGTTGTAGACTATGTGTTATTCTGATATATAAGCTATATTACTGTAAAGTTTCATCAAAATCACACCCTTAGGGGTAGTTTTGTAAAATAAAAATACGTACCTAATTCATTATTTACTTTATAGTTTATTTAAACAGAGTTTTGTGTGAATCGAACCAAATATAATAAAAAATCTATACAAACTTTAGAACTTAATTGCACACCCCCAAAAGTTAGCTTGGAAAAAAATAAAAATACGTGTTTTATTATTTGTTTTAAAGTTTATTTGTACCGAGTTTTGAGCGAATTGAACTTAGGAATAAAATTTTACATAGAAACTTTACCACTCTATTTAACCCCTTTGGGGGTTGATTTTGGAAAATTAGATTAGCCTATGTTTTATAGAACCTGTTCCAGAACCTAAACTATCTACGTTCCAAATTTCATGAAAACAGATTTAGTTGTTACGGAGACACGTGGTAACAAACATTAACACACACAGACTTTCGCATTTATTATATAATTAGGATAAGAGTAGGAATACACTGCAAACATCGTTGCTTCGAAGTTAACCTATTTATTTTATTTTCATCGGCATATCGTCATTGAATATTAAAAGCAGCAATACATAAAATAATTTAAAATTTTACCTAAATTATGATCAAATAAGTAAAATAATTGCAAATATGAAACATGTTAAATATTTGCTGCCTAATAATTGCTAATATTATAGGTACTGTTTTTAGTACCCCTCCAAATAAATAATGTAAGAGTGATCAAAGGGTAAAGGTATGATCATGAGTATGAGTCATCATGACCCTATCAGTAATTACCTAGGTATTTTTTGACCGATATCAAAAATAAAGAAGTTTTCTATTCTCAAATTCGATCGATGTATTTAATAGATTTTTTTACTACAGTGGTTAAATGCTGTGAAACGAATGATTCGCCCTAGCTGGAATTCTGGAAGTACCTTCTTACCTAGGATGCACAACCATGCTTAGAAAAATAAAGCATCTTAACGTAATTGTAACATTGTAGCTACCCTAATAACTCTCTATGCTCATAAAAGTTTGAATTGTACGGACATCATTGTGATGTATTGATTAGGTGATTCGATGAATTGCAACGTGGTCTCAAGGTTACGCCATACAACACTTTCACCGCTCTACAGTTCGTTGCTCTCTGAATTTGGCGCCTCAGTGCCATCATCAATGAGCAAGTCTTACAAACTGTGGCGCGAACAAACGAAATTTAACTCAAATGTTACGACTCCAACGCCAAGATTCCATTGTAACGTAATACCCGTTCTTCCTGTGTTGACGTTTTCGTTCAATGTCCGTGGTAATGCCGAGGAACGAAACGTGGCCCACTTTCTCTTTTATGCGAGTGTTGTCTTCTTTTCTCCTCGTGGATTCTGAACTATGGAGAGTGAGATGGTGGTATTTTAGTTGATTCTTTGGGGATGCTGGGCTCGCTTTCTTTGCAGCACTTCGCTGGTATCAGAAGGTGTATGAAATCCGGTAACTTTCGTTGGCGGTGTGCGATTGTGTCAATTCTGCTCGCTGCCCACGCTTCCTCTCGATACAATTATCCATTGTTATGTAACGATTATTTATCAATTTCGTAACAGACTTTGTTTGTTATCAAACACACAATAACAATTTGTCAAATTATGTAACAACATTATTGAATTTATGTATGTGATTGCAATTTATCTTCGCCATTTACTTTTTGATGCAATTATGGGACAACCTTAAAACATCATATTTTGGGATTAATCAAATTGTTTTTAATTGTTTTTGTTCGAAAGTTAGCTTATGTTGGTTCATGGTAAATGTTGTAGGAGTGCCATGTCGGTCAACCTTCTCGTGTGCCTGATGTGGGCTCTTGTCGCTTATGGATCAGACGGATCCGTCCGTTCCGGTGAACGGAAGCCTATGGGAAGGTGCGCCTCGTTTAAGCCCGATAATAACTTCTCATACGTGGGATCTTATTGTCGAGCAACTAATGGACTGACCGGAGGGGCCCCTCCGCGTGTCCCTATGAGCCGCATGGGGCATAGTGGATGGGGCAGCATGGTGGGCTCGTGGAGGAGCACCATGGGAGGGCCGGGGCGGTGTAAGCTGCTCTGGTGGGAGGGGGCGCCCTTTTAAGGGCGCGGACGAGGGCTTGGCGGGGCCCGGTGTGGTCCCGTCTTACGGGGTGGTTGTGCCCTTTTCAGGGCGCACCGTGGAGGGAGGGCCGGGGCGGCTTTCGCTGCTCTGGTCGGTTTGCGCTTCCCAATGATCTTCGAGGCTATACCGGCAGGGCTTCCCATACAGGTCAGGCTTGGAGTGAGGGACAGCGTAAGTTGGAGGGGGCGCCCTTTTCAGGGCGCGGATGAGGGCTTGCGCGTCTCAATGATCTTCGAGGCTATACCGGCAGGGCTTCCCATACCGGTCAGGCTCGGAGTGAGGGACAACGTAAGTTGGAGGGGGCGCCCTTTTCAGGGTGCGAGTGTGGGGTCACTGGCGGAGATCGGGGGACTCTGCCGGCTTGCACGGCCCCACACATGGCCGGGGCTCGGGTGGTTCCTAGGCCACCCGTCGGGGTAAGATGGTGAATGCTAACGCGACACCATCTTGCCCCACTACGGCGGGCGACGTTAACCGGGAGGGTTTTAGTGGGTTAGAGTCCCACATAAGAGGAGAATGCGTGGCATTTTCCCCCTTAAAAAAAATGGTAAATGTTGTAACTTATCAAAACAACGGTGACGTGATCACCAAACTTGGCCGCGTAGCGCGTAAATTACCGCAATGTCAGTGCCGCCGGTCATCACTATCGCCAGCCGCATGCAAAATATGCAAATCCAGTCTTCCGCATCTCGAAGAAATTGCCCTGGATTTCCGAGAAAATGGCCTTAATTGCCTGAACCTGCTGCTAAATGTGTATCAGTATTCGTCGCTGTCCCAGTGTAGACGCGACAGACGTGTTAAAGTTATTTATAGACATCATCTTAATTAGGGCCTGATTCTTAGCATTTTCTACCTAGTAACAGTAAAACTAATAAACAGGCTTTACGATTGAATAGAAAATAGGTTCTTCCTACAGCTTTCCCCGTGTGGTATCCCAATAAAAGGTAGCCTGTATATTATTCTAGATGACGAACTACCCGTAGTAGTTACTACATAACTATTTAAAATTTCATCCAATTATGTATGCTGTTACGGATCATCCTACAAAATATGCAGTCTTGCCATGATAATACACCAGTATCCATTATTATAATGTAACTGCAAATTCTATTTCGTTCAATAAACAAAATAACGTAGATTCTAACAACGAATAGAAACGTAAAAAATTTTTTTTTATTTGTCATCGATTCCTAAAGTAGATATGTTCTTCGCATGAAAACTCTTTCGTGGGCCAATACATTACCCACAACGTCTCTTTCGACCATAAGCTACCTACGCTTTTTTTGCTGTAAGTACATATATCGATGTACTATAGATTACCAACGAGCGTAGTGCCCACATCTTATCAAGTCTGTCCCTTCAATACAAATTCGCACAAACCGAGCCTACCTACGACGCGTTCATTGATAAAGTGATTTCCATTGCATTCTCGCGAGCCGGAACTGCGGAGAAACCTCATTGCAGTTGGAGTACACTTTTCCCAACAGCCGACACCCAAGATCGGGTAACTGCCAATTGCGGTTTAGTATTTGAATCAACTTTTTTACCTGACTATTTTCAGCCTCGTGAAACGAAAAGCCTTCGAGCTTTATTTGAAAGTTCCATGAATCGGTGCTATGGCAAACTTATGTTGTCATTTTCTTTATTTTTCTCTATTTTTATTGATTGTAACAAAAGCAGCACATAAGAGCGTTCTGCTTTTGTTAGTCAGATTAGATGGTGTTTTGGTGTGGGTATAGGTCTTGCATACTTATCTTATATAATAAAGATAAACATGCAAGAAAGTGACTTGAAATAGAACATTAATAAATTTTGAACAGTGTTGTAATTTTCAATGACTTTGGTTTTTTACCAGTGACTAAAGTATATGCGTTTGTCGTATGAGGTTGTTTGTTTGTTACTATTTGTCTCTGAAACGGCATATCCGATGGAAAATTATTTTTTGATATCGATTTGTATGACCTCAAGGATTACTAAAAAGTGTAAAAAAAAAGTGTGAATGAAATCAAATCAAAGTGTCTCAACATCGAATATAGTCTTGGAATAATTGTTGTTTGTTAAGACATATGTATTTGCTCGCCTGCTTTAAGCTTAGGATAAGACTTAAGAGTGTCTTACTGTAATCTTTTCATAGAAACTGTCAATAACACATGCCTAAGCTTAGTGTAGTGCACACGCACATAAGTAATAATTATAAAGTAAGGTAAATTACGAAACGCATTATATATCAAAAACAAACAAAACTAACTTCTCTTGATGCTTGAAAAATCTATCTAGCTCTGACAGTATGGTTCGTCACCAGTGTACCTTAACACTTTTATCAACTGCTAAAAAAAACAGCTTCTGACCTGCTGAGATTTCTCATGTTCTGTTTGAAGTTGAAGTTGCTACTGACTATCATAACCCAAATAACTTGTTTAACACTCGTAACTTCGGAGAATTAGAGGTTTATCATAATTTACACAAAATAAATAGTTCCGTCAAGTTTTACCAACTACAAAACGGTTAAGGTAGACCGTAGATCACGTAAATTGCTGTAATTCTACTGGAACACTTAAAAATAAACATTAAAATGTCTTGTTGCTAGTAAACTGTGTCACAACTCGCTATGAAGACGAAAAATGCCGATCTTGGAATCTCTAAATATATAAAATCGTTGTGTGACACATTGACTGACTGACTGACAATCATAGCATCACCACTGCCTAAACCGTATGGCCAAGACGTGTTTGGAGACAAGGTTTACTTCATTGTGTAGGGATGGGGTGCACTAAGAAAGAATTTTGCGAAATGACAACTTTAAAAGTTTGTATGGAAAAACTAAACTCGGGCGAAATCACGGGGCGATCCACTAGTTCAAATATGAAAGCACATTAAAAATTTCATTATATACGGTAGCATTGTTATCTACAATCTTCACGGGCGGGAGCCCTTCGAAAGATGGATGGTCTGGCTGGCGGAAGAGAAAGTCGCATTTACAGGCCAAGGACGAGGGCAACGTCCCGGTTGCGTAACCGTGAGATAATTGATGCGATGACCAGGGATATTAGGGTTGCCACTTTACGTGTCATTTTTAATCTCTTTGATTCTCAGAGTTGGTTTGAAGCTTAAGGCTGAAGAGTTTGCTGAATGGTTTTTTCTACTACAGAAAAGACAAAAGTGACATTAACGAGTGTAAACTGTTGCGACATTTCTACTCTCTCGAGCACAGCGATTTTTGAGAATGATCTCACAAGACTCACAAGTCTACATCGCCGAGCATGAAGACCATGTTTTGTCTATTTTTCATGTTTAGGGCTAGAGACATTTTTTCTTAAATAGCCTAAAAAAGGCCCAAGTGTGTTGCAGTTAAGTGCAACACCAGGGGCGTAACTGACGCGTTGCCTACCCTTTTTTACTTCTTACACGATTTTCAAAATGAAAATATCAATCTATTTTCATGATTTTGTCACACAGCTCACAAGGTAACGTTTTCACTGTAAGGCGGTTTTTGCAACCCTAGTATAAGGTCATCGAGCTTTTATGAGTAAATCACTACGGATGGCGGATGCTATTTAAGGACGATGAGTCGGTGTTTCTGATCTGAACTGGGAAGCGCTTTCACTCGGATTTCTATATTGCGTAGTTTATAGCCAACCAAAATAGTTTTAGATACAAAAAAAACATCCATGTCTAAGCCACATCACGGGCATTTTCAAAGTTATACTCGGTATGCAGGCCCAAAAATACAAAGTCAGAGATACGCCCAAATATAAGGTGTGTATAAAGTATATTTGGCGTGCGCCCACGTGTTGCTAGCATTGCACGCGAAAGGTTGCAAGGCCATTGCCATTAAATAATATACATTTTATTGATATAATTAAAATAAAAAAATATGTGATTTGTGGATCGATCACGCTAACCATGGCTATCGAGATGGCAATCAATTTTGACACATTCAGTTCCCCATTTGAATTTCCCATCCATCAAATTGCGATTACACTGATTCCCCATCGCTTGATTCCCATACCCAGACTAAACTGAACCGTCCATAAATGAACGAAACTTGTGATTTTGACAAGTAATCGAATTACGCTAATGCCATGCCTCCATCTTGATAGCCATGGAAATTAGTGTGATCGCCCTGCTGATTTTAACGCGATAATAACGGTTGGGATATTACACAATTTTAATTATAACTGCGTTTAGGTAAAACAAAACTATAAATATACAAAAATGCTTAGAAATAATGAGCATCAAAATCTCCTAAATCACTTAACGATTAGTAAATCTGAAGAAATCCAAAAATTTCAAACTTTCGTTTTGTTAAAACGATTTAAAATTAGAATGATTTATGAGATAATCCAACGTAACTGCCCATAAACGAATATAATCGATCAAAATAATGTGGTCATAAATTACGCATCCCATAAAAACGAGATGAATGAAATACGATGAGATACGATCCGTCCTTTAGAACTTTCACTGGCACTCGAGGCCGCCAAATGGCACAGCTTATAAAGGGCATAGTTGACTCAAAGATCTCTTTTAGACACGGAATTTAATTTTAATACAACTTTTTTGCGTTTATCTGCAAAATATGTACCATACCAAGTCCTGTTCAGTCGAGACATTCAAAATTCTATCGCATTTCAGTTATGATGTTATAAAAATACGTACAAGGAGAAGAATATATTTAGAGGTTAGGTTATAAGAATATATAGGTACTTAGAGAGTAAAATTTGGCGTAAGCTGCTTTATTACTTTAAAAAAAACAGATAGATAATCTGTTTTTTTTTAATCGAGCGTGCTCTCTTGTCTTCCCTACCTAACTAAATTCGTAAAAACTTCCCTATCTAATCGAAACCTGAAATTGAGGTTTTGAAATAAATGTGGGACGGGGGACGAAAAATCGCGGTATCACGTTTATTTAGAAACACCTATTGTATTATACACATAAGTAGTCCTGACCCCAAACTAAGATTCCCTGTGTCGTGGTAATCAAGAACAACGCGTAACGTAGTAGCACAACACCAAGACCCGAAACAAATATCTGCAGGTCATCAAACATTTAATTTCGCCCGCAGCGGGAACCGTACCCGCCTCTCACGTCACAGCTGGCTACTCGCACGCCGCGCCTTCGAGATCGTCACATTAAAAGACCTTAACGTTGTTCTGCTGGTGAAGTATGAAGTAGGATTGCCGACAGTAACCACACGATCTGTTTAGGCTGTACCACAGATGCATTGCATAACCGGCCGCACTACGCACTCAATCGTAATGCATATTTACTCTGGAGAAAGTAGATGGATTTCGGCGAGAAATGATCGAGTGAACAAATTGTAGCCTCCGTTTCACTTAACGAGCGCATTGCATAACAACATATCCAAAATAAGTTAACGTTGCGTAAGAAATAAATATTTCACGCTTTATGATTCGTGGGATTATTTTCTCTAATATATAAAAGAAAGCTGAAGTATTCATGTATGATGCTAGACTAAATGGTAAATTTATTCAGTTGAAGAGTCGGAAAGCTCCTTTTTACCACTAACTTGGTCAATTTCATAGTTATAATGCAGAGTAAAGCGTAAAAAATAAACGATCGTGAGTATTTGATATAGTCAAAGCAATTTATCTAAGGAAGATTGTCAATTAAGTCTCGACTGGAAAGACCAAGCCTACTAGCAGGGACCGCGGACTTTCTTTGGACACCCCTTCAATCTCCAGCCCTGGCTTGGTAGGCGGGAACCTATGTGATTTTAGGGGGGCATTTGGCCCTCTTTGCCCCCCACTTCCGCGGCCGCTGTGGCTACTAGTTTAAATATTATGCAGATTACTTTGAATAGATACTCACACAAATATTATCTTGGTGTCATATAGTCTCGTTTAACATGAAAACCTGTAACAAAACAATTCATAAATTAGATATGTAAGTACTTACTTAGTAGGTACGCGTTTTCAAAATTCTTTCAAGGCGACTGATCGAAACGACGCGTGACCAGAGATTTGGCTCTTATCTGGGTCAACGCATAAGCATTGCCATTCTGCGTGGCAATGCGGCCAGTATTTTGGGAACGCTTCCGTCTGGTAGTAATCTGGATCAGTTGATCTATCTATAGATCGTTTGCAACGGTCTTTAGATGGCTAGCTGTTTCATCTGTATTTTTTGTATATACCTACTTATAAAAATAGTTGTATGAATAAATGTCTTAGTAGGTAAGTAAAAAAACTATCAATAAGATCAATAAGGTTGCCTGGAAGAGATTGCTCTTATCGATCGCGAGAAGGCCGCCAATTTTATTTTTAATATTTGAGTATATGTATATTTTTATAATTTAGTTGCAGATTTTTGTATTTACAGTAGAGATTTTATTACATCTTTTACCTATATGTCAGTTGGATCTGAATAGCGGACCAAATAATGAGGTCAATGTTTATTAATAAAAAGAAGGTCAGAACATCTCGTAACAAAGACACTAATCTTCCAAATTAGGAAAAGGCATTGTTTGAACACAATAACATACTCGTATATTGGCTACACTTACTATGTGGTATTAGTTACTACAGAATAACATATCAGCTATTGTGTTCCTTTATGATGTCACAAACAATGAATTTTCGTGTTATCTATGTCATTATAGTCGCTAGTGAAACCGTCCTTGCAAATGGTTTTGCTACAGTGGATGCAGACAATGAGCTATTTCGCGATAAACTCGCCTTCCCTGTCTGGAAGCGATGGAATCGTGAAAGTGAAAGTTACCACAGACTACACTAGATACCTAATATACCTGGGTACAACAGAAGTAGCTTTACAAACCAAGCGCGTCAAAAGCACTTGTACACGTCACAACTTACGACTCACGTAAGACGGTATGATTACTTATGTAGCAAGATTTGTATACAAAGATGCGCTGGATGCTGGAACATGTTTATTTTTTATAAAAATATAATAATTATTTATAAACACCCAACAGATACGTACATAGCCCTGACCCACACTAGGATTCCCAGTGTCGTGAGTATCAGGAACTACGAGTAACGTGGTACCACAGCACCCATACCTATTATGAGCACTGAGGCTTTATTGTTGTTGGTGGTAATTTTAATTGTAAAGTATATTGACTATACTGACGCACGCTGTAAAGTACTTATTAGTGTAAAGAAAGAATAGCTTTGCACTGTCATCCATATTATTTTATGTTATGGCCCAGTAAAAGAGTTATGTGATGAATTCTCATTTTATTAAGAATTCATCACAGTAACAGTGTTATAGGAATTTAATTTAGACTTTATTTAAAAAATAATGAAATTTTGTATTATCTGCTACCCCAGCATAAAGACGGTAACAATAACTATTTTATTTTATTGTTGGGAATGAGCCGTTATTCTGATCTTGGTTTTATATATTTTAAAAGCGAATTTTCCAAAGTGAATTTTAGGTGTGAACAAAATTGTAGAGAAATGTGATCCCGCACCGGTGCCTTATTTTTTGTCACATAGTTTATTAAATACCCACGTGTTAGTTTCAAAGAGTTAGCTAGATGCTACGCAAAATAGTGTTTCCTTTACTAATCGAAAGCTCGCTCATTCACACGGCCAACCGAAATCATGCGATCTAGTGTTTCATGTAGGTATATATTTATGTAAATTAATACATAGAGCGTTTTCACTCGTATAAATCAGTTAGTTTTTCCAGTTCCATTAGAGCTACTTATGTCGTATCTCAGTTGTAAGAATGTGCACTTTCAATTTAAAATGAGCTATAATACAAATTGCGCTGATATAGGTTACCTTTTAACTATACTTTGTTAAATATGGATAAGTAGCAAACAATTCGGATTTTGTAAAATTGGGTGTGCTGATTGTAAAATTTTCTCAAAATACTTGTTGAGAACTTTGGCACTGAGATAGTGTTCACATGAGTTGTTTACAGACGTCTGTCTGTCTGCTCCATAGTCTGTTTCAGTGATATTCATAGGTGTCGTACTATCTACGCCAGTAGAAGGATGGATGAGGCTTGTACATACTCGTAAATACGAGATGAAAGTGGTGAAATCATTGGACGGGCCGCGAGAAATCGCCGCCATAATAAATAATGCACTAGTTCGGTCGACAAGCCCTTAAACCGCCCGACTGGTTCTGACGTCCATGTTTAACTAGATATTGTAAGTGATTGGTTCAAGTTTTAACTTACCTTTCTATTAAGATAATTGCCACAAGAATTTGATAACTACGTTCAGCTAGAGATAAGAAATGAAAAATGATGCTTATAGACGAAATTAAACGGCATGCTTTTATCCGTAGCTACCTACGTAAAGCATTTTTTCTGCCAATATAACAGTCCAGAAGTTGTTCATTTGGAAGTTCTTATGTTAGGTTCAACTTGATAAGAAAGTGTTAAGATTTTCTAACGACCATAATTTATAAATCAATACTAAAATTTAGGAAACAAAAATATATTTTTAAAGAAAATTAAGAAATTGTACCTACTCCAAGTTGCCTTTAGAGTTGAGTTTGACTAACGAGTAGGTAGTTGAAGTTGTAACGTTGGATTTTTTTAGCTCGGCTACACTGTCGTAGAATGTCGACTTTTATGATTTGTTTATCTGATGTCGGTGTCAGTGCATCCGTTCTCAATGTAGACACTGTCGGTTGTTTGGACTGCTTATTGTGCTGCAGCTACTGGGTTGGAAATGATAAGACATCCTAAAACATGTCAAGATTCTACCACAGCCGCCGTAGACTCACGTTCATTTGCCGTAACAGGCAGCTTCACATCATAATTGGAGCACAATAATTTGATATACTTTCTCTCGTTCGTTTAAATAATTCATAAAAATGTATACATAATAGCAAATAACTTTTATGTGCCACTTTAATGAATACCTACTTTCGGTTACTTTAGAGCAGTTGAAACAATAGTTCGACCAAACCTATTAATGAGACAAATGTACGTTTTTATGCTTTTAAAAAAGTGAAAAGTTTGTGTAATAGTTTTTCATTAAAAGATAAATTTATGTGTTCCTTTAATTTGAGATACTTCGTAGGTATATAATTGAGAATATAATTTAATTGATACTTGTGATTTACCCTCTAGATCGATATCATAAAAATACATTTTTTTTCATGTAGTGAGTTCAAGTCCCTGAGACTATTAAGCAAGCTACTTTTTAAAACAAATTATATGTAGTATTACTTACTTTAAAAATAAAAGAAAGTCTCCATAGAGTAAAACTTCCTAATTAAATATTTTAAGTACTTGTGTTCTAGCGTGTCTGCGGAACACACTGATCTTACTGCATAGATTGTCCATCTACTGAACAATTTAAGGAAAATTACCAATTTAATCTAAATTGATAATTTTCCCACTAAGACGTAAAACTGTTAGTGTTCATAAGTAACTAACTATCCGAACACTTGAATCAGACCGATTACTGTATGTAGCCATGTGCCTAATTTTCTCAAAAAAGAGTTCGATGGTAACAGGTAAGTAACAAGCAGCAGGTGGTCCCAGCCTGAAAGCCTTTACAGACAAACAAAAGTGAAATCAGCAGAGTTTCTCCAGGTTGGACGTCTATAGGGGCTCTATCAGGCTCTATCGGGTCTCGTTGCAAGCATGCGGGCGCACCTCGTTTATTATATTACATGCATTACATTGTGCAGATGAGATATAAACCACTTTCTAATGGCAGGCACACATCCTCTCGCTCATTTGTGGAAGTTGTATTACTAGGGCTGTAACGTGGGCTTGATAGTTAATTATCCTTTTAGTTTGCGATTTTTTTAATCTTTCAAACAGCACGAATAAAACCAAAATACTTATATCTATGGAGAGATCCTAACTAAAATGGTACTTATAATTGGGTAGTTTTTAATTTAATGCCGAAATATACTAAAATCATCCTAAACTATTCTTAGATAATTTGGGTACATAACTGTAACTCCTAACAGGCCTAACACATTAAAATTGCACATGATTGAAGCAATTATGAATTATGTTTTACGATTTGCCAAATCACTCTGGCCAGCAAATATTAGATCGCATTTTGATTTGTGATTGCAATAATTGTTTATGAAGAGAGTTTAATCGATACCCCGAGGCTGCTATCTGAATCGATAAAAAATGTATGGAAAGCTGTCGAACTGTCTACATTGTACGAATAACCGCATTCCAAGGGGGTCGTCAGTAAAACGAAAAAGGCATCAGTCATTTGGAGAAAGATTAAATTTAGTAAATTGAGATTAAAACGTGCCAAATGCCACTCCTACGAAATGCACGGTCTTGGTATAAACGAAATCCTGTGAAAATTTACACAATTTTGAACACTTCAACTCCAGTATAATGAGCAGGGCAGCTTTATATAATAAGGTACTTTTATAGAGCGCTTCAAAAAAATAGTTTAACACATCATTAGGTGTTCTGAATAGCGTTACTTATTAGATCCGTGACTCACTTCCCAGGCGAAAGAAAAGCCCTAGATTCACACAATACCACCTCCAATGCCATCGCTAGTCACATTCACGTAAAATGCAGGTTGAAACGCTCATGGAATAGCTTGCTTGGAGGTTTCAAGGCTCTGTGGATGAACGCCAGAACTGGGCGCTTACATGCTTTGCATAGCATGTTTGAAGTTTTCATATGTTCAATCTGACGAAAGCCAAGATACCGATATGCAAGATAGTCTAAGAAATCCTACTACCATTACAAACGCGAAAGTTTGTAAGAATGGATGTTTGTTACTCTTTCACTCTAAAACTATTGAATGGATTTAAGATAAAACTTTACAGTAATATAGCTTATACATCAGAATAACACATAGGCTACTTTTATCCGGGTACCACGCGGGCGAAGCCGTGGGCAGAAGCTAGTAATACTATAATACTGAGTTTGGCCATTACTCATACACTACTGTTTTGCGGGTGGTACCTTGACGTGCGTTATTTGCGCCTGTTACTTTTACTTGTTAGGTAGGGTAAATCAGCCACATAAGGGCAAAACATCCTAACCCCTAACTTTCATTATAAGTCCAGTCACCGAAGATGAAAACGGCTTAGTATATTTATTTATAGTATATTAATTTATAGTGACTTCATTCAGTACACCGCTTTGTGCCGGCAAGCGCCGACGGCAACCTGCTGACATGATGTGAATGCGCCTCGCGATTACAATACAATAAAATACTTTCTTGACTAGACATACATATTCTCGTGACTTTGTTTTATGATAACAAAATTCACAACTAATTTGTCTTTTATCTGTTACTTTCATCGTGCTGTTTATGTGACAAGTGAGTAATTTTCACACTAAATTCAAATTGAAGGAAGTGTATTCTTAACTAGCAGGGAGGTAACGCGCGAGTCCTACATCTGGTGTTGCAAGCGTCTATAGGTTACGGTAACTGCTTACCAACAGGTGGGCCATATACTTGTTTGCCACTTCAGTTATATAACCTGGACCTACTTCTCGTTCCACCTGCTTCTTAAGCCCAACCAACTTAAATAGAAAACAAAAGAACAAGTTTTGTCAAACCAAACTAAGCTCCTATAGCTACGCATGTCGCATGGTTTATGTTGAAAATTGGCTCGCCTGCTCCCGATAAATCTTAAACTAGGCCCCTACTGCAATATATCAACTGAGTATTAATTACAAACTGGTTGTATCTTTTAGACTGATTTGCTGATGAATTTTCAGTATTTACATATTCTGATAAAATATAAGGCTAAGTCTACTTTACCTTCGCGCTGTCTTAGTGAGTTTATTTTATAAGTAAACGATGCAGATTCATGTATTCCTGTAAAAATCAATGTCACTGTAAAAAATATGCTTCGTGGATAAATAGGCCTGGGCAAGGCATCAATTTCACATTCGCGTATTTTATGGGATGTTCTCGGCGTTAGTGTATCTAAGGCTTTAGAAGTCAGCGTCAATCTCTGGTAGCAATTAAACGGAAAACCATTAGAGTAAATGATTTGATACTAAAATAGAACTTCTTGAGGTGTTCTAAGAATTACAATCTAATGGACGTAATCCGATAAACTATCCGTTAATAGACGTGATTGGAATATTTTATAGAGCCTATCATGTTAGAAAAAATAAAGATCGCCACGTACCTACATGCCTACACAGTATATATGTATCTATATATCATTTGTCAGTCAACTTGAAAAGAACTGCAGTGTTTTTAATACCAATAACTTTAGATAACTCCCGATTACACGATCTGAAGGTCGTGCTCTCAAAAAAAATCATGTGCGCATTGCTTATGGACTGAAAAAATATCAAGAGGACTCTGGCATAATGAACCAAAAAATCTGAAACAAATTACATGTGCATTATCTCCTACAATTCGCATTGAATCCTTACACTGTTTGGTTTCTTTACTATAGGTCACTAGGCTTTTTTCAGGGTCACATTTCAACTTAGTCAGATCACTGATAATATATGGTGAAAAAAAATCAGTGACACGAAAAACCAATTAAACTTTAGAGAATGGACAGTGGGCCATTCTCGACACCGACCATTTCAGTAGCCATTATCGACACCAATTAAAAATATAGAAAAAGAGTTCTTTAGAGCAACGCATCAGCAATGGCCCAGGCATTTATCAATAGGCTACAGTAACCGCTTTCCATCAGGTGGGGATATGGCCTGTTTGCCTCGTCATAACAAAATAAAACTGTTCTGATAAACTAACTAACCAATGGTACCAACTTTTTTACAGGTAGATATTCTGAGAGTCATTGCCGAATTGGTAACATGTCTTGAGTCATGTTGTGTGTCTCAGCTCAATCAGGTGTTGCTAAAGATGAGCGATAGGAGTGAGGAGTGCCCTCGGTGACACACTGACTCGCTTTCCACTCGCAAGGTGACGTTACTGGTACAGACGCCGATGAAACTGATTATAAGCTCATTTTAAATTATGTATAACTATATTAAACAGTTAACAGAGTAGGTATGATTTTTTGGTAGTTTCTTATTATAGGTTCCTTCTTATATATATTAGGAAAATTCCACCTTTATGTAACTTAATTTAAGACCAATATTGTATGTCCGAAATGGACAAGCTGTTGAAACTTTTTAAAAACAATACCACCTTTATATATACAGTTGTTGCAATAAAGAGTTACTTTACTTTACTTTACATTCGTGATTGCCAGCAAATGGTGCCGATTCCCTTGTACACCAACTAAAATATATTTTTTAAATCGCTCTGTTTTAACTAACAGTAACAAAATAAAGATATCAACAACTTGAGTGTTGTCGAATGGGTTAGATTTAAGTATTCCATAAAAGTTTAGTCGTAATTTCAAAATTTGCTGACTATAAACACGAAGAAGAGCGACACGTAAACTAATTTGACAGCAGTAAAATTCTTGCCACCTCTTTCTTGCGTGCACTATCAGTTTCCTCTACAACATCGTGAGTATCTAACTCTTTACACAGCTCTTGAACTAAATACAATGGGCTTGAACGTCTTTTGTCATTCCATAATTTTCACATCCCACATTAAAAACATTCCATAAGTTTATCTTTAACCTACTTTAAAAAGAAGGAGATTTTCAATTCGGGGTATATATATATTTTTTGTGTAGGCATGAAGTAATCCTTGAGAGGGTGACAAGTTAGAATAAGTGTACGAGTAGATTTAGGAGAAGTTCCCCGGCTATCTCCGCAACTAAGTATTTTCATGTCTAAGTACCTACACAATCTAACCATGATAAAAATAATTTCATTTTTTTAATATATAAGGAATTTAAAAAAACAGTTCGATCCATCAAAGATCGAACTGTTTTTTATACATATTTTTTTATAAAACACTTTATTGGTAATAAATGATCATACATCAACATAATAGCATTCGATCGGATTCTCGACATGCAGGTTCGAAATAAAGATTTAAGTCGTCTTGACGGAAATTAAAACTGGGCTCATTAAAGCTTTCTCCGTTTCCGTTACTCCGGGCATTATCTCGTAAACATGGATACATCGGGAAAGTGAAAGTGACAATTGGAAATAAATAAGTATATTAATCGTTACCTAATATAACTGCTGTGAGAAAAGCGGTAAAAGTTATCGAATAAACTGATCATTAACAAGATCGGTTATAAACGGACCTGCGTAATGTTTCGAATGAATGTAAAACTTCTCTGAAATGGCTATTATTATAATATCTGTGGTATTAGTAAAAACATATATTATATAATTACGATAATGCCATCTAGTGACGAATTATAATATGACAGATTTGTGCCTAATCGTTTTTGATTACTACATAATTTTTAAAATACGATTTGAAAAAGTCACGGTAAGGCGGGAATGAAGGTGGATCAAGACCGTTAGTCATAACACTCTTTGAAAAAGGTATTTTTCTGGCTGATGATAGAATTCCTGTGGTGTGGGTATCAGGCACAGTCTACCACAACACAAATATCTGCAGAATATGGAAAAACAAGTCCCGCAGTGGGAATCGAACCCGCCTCTCTTGCGTCACAGCTGGCTATTCGCCCGCCGTCCATCGATGATGATGATGACGCTGAAGTGTGTTTTAGTTTGAGTCTTGCTTAAACCATGGGCTTGTATTTAAATATAGTATTACTTTAATGGCGTAAATTCGCATATTATAAGAGAGGACGATTCTCTAAGGTCCTTGTGAAAGCAGATGATGCAGGTTTTTAACCTGCTGATTAGTAAAAAACTTTAATTTGACTTTGATAAGAATTAACATAAGAAGCCCCAAAAAAGTGTAGCTCACAGCGTAGCACTGCTACGTGTAGCTAGTTAACCACACCATATAGTTTTTTCTAATAGTTGAAATATAACTTAACGCTTATTACATATTGAGATTTCGAAATGTGTTAAAATAATAAGTTCCTTATACTTTCTTCACAATCAGTAGCTTCCAATAACTTTATTTGTTATTGGAAGCAGATAGGTAGATATACATACAAAACACTAACAGTCACGTACATATGTAGTTCTACCCCTGAATTATGTATGACGTGTGGATATCAGGAAGAAGTACAAAAAACTATAACTGCTATGGTAGTACAGAGCTTATTTGAGCCTTTTAGGGTTGAGACCTTGGTAGATCTGGATCATTTGACCTATCTACAGATAGTTTGCAAAGGTCTTTAGATAGCTAGCTTTTTCATCTGTATTTTTTGTATATACATACTTGTACAAAGTTGTATAAAGAAACGTATATTTAATTTAGAAACTACAAACATTAGTCCCGTCGCGTCGTATCTCATTTACTCCAGATCCATAAACCGTAGTATTATCATATTTTATGTTAACTGAATACTAGCTAATGTCCATGGCTTCACTCGCGTAGTATCCAAATAAAACAATCCGATGAAAAGTTCGTAAGAAACGCCTTCGCTCGACCGTTTTTTCGTCAACTTACGTTGCAAAATGGGCCTACAAGCAGATCTTTTATTTTAACGGAATAGTATACATTCTATGACCACCCTGAAGATCCATTCTACGTATTGGTGAAAGATTTTTGAAATCGGATTAATATTTACTATTCTATCTATCTATCTATATATGTCTATCTATCTATAGTGTACACAAGTGAGATGTCGTCTTGAATGTTCACATGTTCAAAGTTTTTGTTCATATCGCATTGCGCAACACAAATATCCCTGAAAGATGACAGCAAGCGTGACGCTTACAAAATATAATGCATGTGAACAATGGAATGGGAGCCCTGCCGTTTACGTGGATTTCGCAACGTACGAGTAGCCATTATTCTTACTGCGCATCCGTTTTGATAATGCGAAAACCACTTTGCTTTCGCGACTCATGCTGTTACGTAAAATGCTTTTGAATGAAATTGTGACAAAAACTGTAAGTTTCACCTAATGTATCTAAGATTTTTTTAAATAGTTTTGCAATGACTTCTATTTATTATGGGTAGAATATAAATTAACAGTAGTGTAAACATAGTGTACATCCTTTTCAATAGTAACAATGTGAAAAGTGGTTTATAAATTATATTTGATTTGATTTGTATGGTTCCTCGTGGTTATTTGACTTCTGAGTATGATTGCTTTGTATGAAATTTGAAAGCTTGCAGACCATGTTTTACTTTTCAGATTTGTCTATTTTATATGTATATTTGTATCGTATCTTACTTTAACTTACCTAAAAATAATCAGCGCGATAAATATTCTCAACTTTTACGTCCTTACTTTTATATAGGAATTCAAAATCAACACAGTTAATTTTACTTTGAACAGATGACGCAGTGTAAGAAGGCTCCCATCCGATGGACCGGTGACGTTTTTTTAAAAGTTGCGGTAAATTGGTGGTATTATAGACAATCTTTCGGGGATGGCTACCTATTTCCAGCAGTAGACTTCTACACATTGTTAATAATGATGAACGAGAAGTTCTTTTAATTGCAATTTTTAAGTCTTTTTCTTCAATTTCACATATGCACATAGCTATTAACGTAAACGAGAAACCCCGCAGGTACACCTATAAAATGCAAGCTGTGTGACGCGTGGCCTACTTTCCTCGCACCGGCTACACCACATGTCGTCTGTGTAGATCTTACTCACTACAATATAAAGAACAAGTTCCGATAAATGCTATAAAAATCCACAAAAACGCCAAAATCCGGCAGCGTTACAAAAACCACTGAACATGCAGATTGTTATTCAAATATCGGGTGATAATTTTGGCGCGAGTGAAAGTAAAATTATGCAACTTTCTACAAATGAACAAATTTATTCGGAGATAAAGTAATTGAATTTACATGATGTTTTTATGTCGTACTCAATCGTCTGTAAACGCATTCCTAGCTTAATATAATATTATTCTTTTAGAGGAGAAATTAGCAAGCATTTACATATTCAATAGGGCATTAATATTTCTACATAGGTAAGGATTGTATCATGCAATGTTAACCGGAAATTATAATATAAGAACCTAATTTTAGTATGAACATTTTCCGTCAAAACACATAAGTGTTGTTCCAAAAACGCAACTTAATATTTTTGACAAATTCCGTTCATTCATCACCGATCCATCTGATAACACAAAATCCAATGTACCTCTTCAGGCGAGCTTTCAGCGGCACTAGACGTAACAGTTCAAGGATAACACAGGCTACCGATCACTGTTCCAGGGTTCACGATCACAGTTATCACAGTGTGATTTTTCGGTTGTAACTTGTGCTTAGTATTGTCACTTTCGTTTTCGCGGCGCGTGATGGGCAGCGCCGTGCGTCTGCATAGAGTTGAGTAGCACACTGGTCGCGCCCGCCGCCTATGGCATGGTTTTATACGCGTGAAAGTTCCACCGCTGTATCATCCGAACCTCCTATCCCGGATCGGCTTTTGGCGAGGATGAGGGTTTTGTAATCCTTGCGACACGCTGACGTCAATGACGGCGTAGGTCGGAGTCATTCAGAAAACACTGTTGAGCAACATCAAAGCTGAGTGGACTTGTTGTTTTGGCGAGAACAATATGTTGCGAAGTTTAGTTTTTTCCAAATTCGGTAGCAATTAGTCAAAACCGCACATTTTTAAGTGGTGGCAAAATTTCATTTTTTTATTTGTATTTATTATTCTTAAGTTGTACAATACAGTATTTTCCTTCGTTCATCCATACAAAAGATTTCAACGCGCTTCAATCGCATGATGCGGTGTGACAATTTTATATTGTATAAAATTGTCACACCGCATCATGCGATCGTTTGGTTTCCGAATGAGACACCTGTAGATAGCATCCATCAGCGCTTATAGTTTAATAGAGCCAGCGTCATTCGATTCATGGCGGAATTGGTCAACGCATTTACAAACTTATCTGGTATTATTTATTACTAATATAGTAAAGAGGAAATATTTTTTGTTTGTTTGTTTGTAACGAATAGGCTCCGAAACTATTAGACCGATTTAAACCATTTTTTCACCAATAGAAAGCTAAGTTATCAAAAAGAAACTATAATTTATTTTCAAAAAAATCAGAAATCCTTTAGAAAATTGCAATAATGTAACCCAAAGTAGCAAAATTTTGCTTATCAAATTCATTATTTGGCGTGCGCTGAGAAAACTATTGATGATACATAAAAATTATGTGCTACATGATTAAAGTACTTATTATTACCTACAAAAAAGTCCGCGAGGGAATATATCTAACTATCATAGTTAAGCCACATTAACAGCTTTTGTGTTCGATAATTTAATTAGATCGCCGGTAGAAACAAAAGTTGGTTACATTCGTATCGTAGTATTAATTCTTATTCAAATAAATCATTTTATCATCAAGGGTATTTATGTAGGAGTAAAATACTTTTTAATTCATTCGAATCGGACATTTGATTTCGAAGTTATCATGAGTATAATATCGAAACTTACGCGGGTGAAACCGCGGGGCGCAGCTAGTTTTTAATATTAACCTCTATCTTAATCCTAAAATTAAAAGACAATTATGTTTTGCATTTTCTCAACCGATGAAGGAAAACATCACAAAGAGGAAATGCGGATGGCATTTTTCTATACAAACGTTTGGTAGTATTCGTAGTTAACTATGATTAGATTATTTCTAAAATATTTTTTTTTATTTATACAAATATTGCCTATGTTTTATTATAGGCCACTTACCCATTCCAAATTTCATCCAAATCGGTTCAGCCAAACCGGAAGAATGTTTTGAATGACCCATCACTACAGAATGATCAAAAACACCTTTACTAGTATAGATATTTTACCTAGCATCGGATTAAGGACGGTACGCAACATTTCAGGCATATGGAGTGGAGAAAGATAAGATAAACTAATACTTACAAGAAACTTACTTTCTTATAAAGAGGTCTTGTAGGCAGATAATTGCATACCATGATTAGCAGGAAAATGCTTTGTTTCATAATAAGATAATTCATTTAGCACCTAAAACTATGAAATAACGGAAAGAGTGAAATCTTAAATTGCCCATTGTGCACGGATTTGGCAAGTTATTTGTGGTAAGTATTACTTTCTGTTTTCATCTGAACACGTGCAAAGCGTGTATAGTGCAGAAGCTGATACCAACGTTCCCACTTATAGTTTTCAATATCTTCTGGGCTAGAACAAGTAGATTTTTTGTAAAATAAAACATCCAAATTTTACAATTGTTTATTGCAGTGCCCCTTTGTGATCGTGTGATGAATAAACCATCTTCTAGAACTATCCTTAAACAGAAAATCCTTAAATACATTTTGCAATCGATTGTAAATATCGCATTACTATCCCATAAGCCGTTTCGGAGATAAATAGTACTCAGAAAATGGGATACTCAGAAAATTTTGAGAAACTAAAACACTAACTTCTATGGATAAAATATTTTAATTAAATCTTTTCAAAGAACTCTCCACCAGCCTCTATACAAAGTTTCATGCGTCTGAACCAATTTTCAAAACATTTTTTCCAGTCCGCCGCAGACACCTCTTCCACGGTCTTCTCGAACGCTGCTAGCGCGGCTTCCGGCGATGAAAACTGTATCCCTTTCAGCTGATTTTTTATTTTAGGGAATAAAAAGAAGTCACACGGTGCCAGATCAGGACTGTAAGGAGGGTGACCCAAGACTCTGACCGGTGTGGTGTTCAGGAAGTCCCTCGTTTTGAGCGCTGAGTGCGCGGGTACGTTGTCATGGTGAAGCAGTACCTCGCAGAACTCGGTGGTCGGTCGCTTGTTGCTCATTGCAGACAAAACTTCTGGCAGGCATTTTGGTATACCATTCGGCGTTGATGCTGCTTTGGTCTCGTAATGGAATTGAAACCATATACCCCGTGAAAGTGAAGAAACTAGCGATCAAAATTTTCCGCGCGCTTCTCGATCGCTTCACTTTCGTTGGTTCGTTTTGATACAGCCAAACTGTCGACTGACGCTTTGTTTCTGGATTGTATTAATAAATCCAGGATTCGTCACCTGTCACAATGTCGTAAACGCGCCGAGACGAGCCTGCTTCAAATTTTTTAATCATATCACGGCACCACTCCACACGGGCCTGCTTCTGAACTTCGGTGAGGTTGTGCGGCACCCAGCGCGAAACTATCCTCCTCACGCGAAGGTGCTCGTGAAGAATCTTGTGAACGCTTCCCGAACCAATCTGCAGTGTATGTTGAATCTCTTCGTATGTAATTCGCCTGTTTTCTTGAATTAAATTTTTTACTGCCAGCACACTTTCTTTCGTGACAGCCGTCGTAGGACGACCACTCCTTTGTTCATCCCCCAAAGTAAGGCGACCGCGCTTGAACTCGCTATGTCAACGGTAGATGGTTGCTTTTGAAGGTCCTTCATCCATAAAAGCCATTTGAAGTCGATCAAATGATTCATCAGGTTTTAGGCCTCATTTAAAATCGTAGAAAATCATCGCACGAAAATGCTCTCGATGCAGATCCATTTTTAAATGAGACACGATAATTTAATTTGACTCTCGAAAAAGTGTGGAGGGAAATTCGAAATTCAACTTTTATATAACCAAATTTTTATAATAATTACAAGTGGCCAGTGCCTTATACATAAAAGTTTTTTTTTCGCAAAACTTTCTGAGTGGCCTGGTACATACATAGGTTCTTTCGTCAGGGGTACATACAAGAGATTAAGTAGATGATTCATTAAGCATTGCCATTGAATGTGGCGATGCAGACAATATTTTATATATATATATATATAAGCGTCTCCAATATTTTGGAGACGCTTCCTTTTGGTCTTTAGTTAAAATAAGTTCAACTGTAAAGTAAGAAAATAATCACAGGCTCCTGTAATAAGGTGAATGCTCTCGGATACAATACGAAGGTGATACGGAAATCAGAGAATGCAAGGTTGCGAGTCTATTATTGTAGTGACAAAAATTGAGTGAGAGTAATGTCTTTATTTCACATAGGCTTACGTATCATAAGCCAATTACTATTTCTAATTCGATTGAGTTTGGGGTTGTATTTTAGTGCTGATACTTCTACCATGTTATTTGTAAGAAGACTTTTTTTCTTGGTTCTCTATTGACCGTAGTCCTTGCATATCATATAGGACCATCAACAAAACTTATGTAGTTATTATCAAAGCGAGGTACTAGATGATTCACATTTTAATATGCTTTTATTATTATTAATATTGCAACTTATGGGCATATTGCCAGGCCCATAAGTTGCTTCTTTCGAACTCATATTTACGTGCCTTCAGAAATTATTACCTACTTTTTAAAGGCTCCGTTCTCAATGCCACTATCAGTCAATCATCTAAATGTCCATGACCATAGGAGATAGCAGGACGTCTCTAGGGAACATGCCTTTATAGCGAGGATAAACGTTATGAATACGACTCGAAGGACTAAATTCCTGCCACAAAATCTATCAAATTATTAAAGTATATGCTGTACTGCCTCAAAACGTAAGAAATGCCTTGCTTCGCGCAGATCCGCTTTGCATAACAATACCGCGCAACTTTCTGAAACGGAATACAACACGAATTCAGGCTATGTTAGTCACTGCCTAGGCAAGTGTTCTAATTTACATAAGAGGCTTACTACAAGGCATTATCATTATTGCCAATGTGTCGATAATAACACAATGGGAGGGCTTGAAAGTGAATGTTTGTATTTATGTAAATTGTTGCAATTTTTTCTGTGTCTAAGTAATTTATTTTGTTGAATTAAACTTCTGCCACGGATAGGCATAGTTATCATTTAATATTAAATTAAATGATAACTTACTCAAATTATTAAATTATAACTCACTTCATCAATGATCGACTCTACCAACTGGCAGCTAGGCACTTATACTCATAAGTAAAAATAACTATTCAAAATATGTATATAGTAATAACTATACTTCATGTAACGCAAGTAGAAACATTACTCCCTGTAACTGTCTCTCTGACTCTGCCGCTCCAAGGCCAGCCTTATTACGTGAACTACACATTGTTGATTGTACACATGCCATAGTATCAAACGCCATTGACCTTTGTCAAAAAAAAATAATTACACAACACGCGCACTACATCAAGCTAATCATTAGAATGGGCGAGATGGTGCGCGTTATTCAATAGCACGCGAACAGAATGAGGGCGGATCCTACTTATTTCATAACACTGCCTCTGTGACTGTGCTTCGGAATAGGCACAAACGGATCTAAAGCCTTTAGTGGAAATGCACAAAAATACCAAACGAATTGTGAATCACAGTCTGAAGTGAAAGTGTTTTTATTTGATGACCTATCTGTGATGAATGATACGGGGATAAGTCTTATATGCTTTTGTGAATAATTTACCAAGTGATTTAAAATATATTTTGTTGCAATTTTTAAGTCATTGGTAATTGGAAGGCCCGCGGCTTGATCCGCGTGGAGTGTTTTCTAAACAAATTGAATCTTCGCACTGCTTCCTATGGGTTGATCTGTGTTAATAATTTGTTTAGTGTGGAGGACACGCCTATAAGAACCTATCATCATACATCAGGTATCTTTCGTACTTACGGTCGGTATTTACTTGTCTGCTATAATTTACTCTGTATGTCTGCTGATCACAAGCATACCGTCTCAGCTAAAACAATTCTGCAACAATTAACTAGACAGATTTGATCCCATGATACTGCATTTTCACAAACGAAATACCCTACCTAATGCAACTTTCGCTCGCCGTACGCGTATGAATGACGAGTTCTAAGTATGAGAGCACACAATCATATAGAATATTCAGAATTGCTGTCTACTTTTGCAGTGAAATAAAGCATTGTTATTACACCATATTTGTATGGAAACTTGCGTAAAAACATACCATTGTTGTTTTTTTTATTTTATACCTACACTTATCTGATCTTATAATAAGTTGGTACTTACCTATCTATTCAAGTAGAAACGACAGGTTTGTAACCATGAACGTAAGTTGGCATTACATCGCGTAATTTGAGTCTGACTGAGCCTAAAGAAAGTTGAAGCTTATATGAAATTGAATTTCATAAGTAAGTTTTGAAGATTTAACACACTTGCAAAAGACTTTTGTGCTATGTTTGTTTGTTGATTCTTATTTTATTACAGTAGTCAGTAGCAATGTGCGTCACTACAGTATTATACTTTAGTTAAAGTTAGGTTGTGCTAATTTGTTTAAATGCAAAAGACAAGTCTCTTAGATGTATCTTCATCACATTCTTCATTGCAAACAAGCAACTTTCTTTTTTCACGTAGTAAAGTAAGTAAGGTATCCTAAGTCAGAAACAGTTTGCAAGTTCGCAGTTAACTTATTTTTTAGTAATTTCTAGAAACGGTAATCTTCTAGAAGGGCTCAATGCGCTCGATATAAATAGATTAAAAAAACTTATGTATTATCTACCTACACGTGTCGTGCTCAACATGAAAACATCGTAAGGAAACGGCAATGGGCTTGCAACTTGTCACGTGCAATGCTCACTACTAAGCAAAACGTTGATATGTGCCAAACCATCCCTTGGTATCTTAACCAATATATATGTATGTACCTACTGAGTAGGTACTAAGTTGTCATCAAGGGGGTTGTAGTCCACTTGTTGCGATGCTGAGTCCCACTTCTTTGGATTCTCATCCTAACCGGGCCTTTCCAGAAATACTGTTACTTGCCATAAAGTCAATCTATTTTTGTCAACCTATGAGTCACTATTGTTATTATAAAATGCGGTCAGTCTGTTGCGCAATATGTCGCCGACTTAAGTGTCCTGAAGTCGTAACAAAGTATGATTCATACCTACCTAACTGAGAGTGAAAGTGGCTTTATTATGCCAACTTGTGATCACGTACATACCTTTAGTAAAAAAAACTAATTTATGTCTTGCATAATTAGGAGTAAATTATATTACGTGGGTCATGGGCGTAGCCAGAGAACAGGGGCTCAACTTCTGTAATCAAATTTTGACAATTATGTAGTTTCCAACGTTTTTTACCCGAAGTTTACCTGTTTTTTTATAACTAGGCAATGAAACAGTCTATTAGGCTATAATTCTATGAAAATTACACATAGCTACAACGCTTACAGTAAGATTAAAAAGATATAACTGTGACAGACAGAACAGTTGCATTTTGGGAAAGCACGAGTGCCCCTCAGCCGTACGTTTGTTTGCCACTATATATTGGTATAAAAAAACAACATTTGTTTCATGTGACGTTTATTAACCGACTTCAAAAAAAGGAGGAGGTTTTCGTGCGTGGTTGTTACTCCTTATCTTTGCCTCATTTAAGGTGATCCCATTAATTAGCAATCCTGAGGGATTGCTATTTTTCCATAAAAGTTAAAAAAACATCATCATCTTATACCTAACCGAAACATTTTTGTGGGCGATATTTCTTTTGTTTTTTTAAAGAATGTCATCCCGAGGAAGCTTAAATATCGTAAGCACATTAAGGATAATAGAAACCGAACCTGCAGGATAGAAACCGTAAATATGGGACTGCAAATTTATCGCGAATATCGCGATTCAATTATTATCAACCGACTTCAAAAAAGGAGTATATTTTTTTGTATGTATGTTACACGATATCTTAGCCAATTGTGAACCGATTTTAATGATTTTTTTTAGGGTACGATATACTTTAAGGGTGGTCCCATATACATTTTATTAAAAAATACCACTCTTAGAGTTGAAAAAATGAGTAACGAAATTTTGTATTGGACTTTTTATAAATTTTCCGTTTTAGTCATATAAATTATTTTTGAATGATTTCTCATCGTAATAAATCGTTTCCTGTGAATTTAATTTATTGATTACATATCAAAAAGAAAGTCCTGTAATATACAAACCTAAAGACAGATAGATAGACGGCGTAATATCTTTCTGTTATCTTCCCTTTGGGCTTATTTTAGTACAAAATTAATATTTTTCTGACACCGTTTCGAGTAGGTACATGTATTTGGAGACTATAGCTCACTCCTGGATATAGGCCTCCTTTCTAGCACGCCACTCTTTCCGGTTCTGCGTTCCCACGGCCTTCACAATAACATCCGACCACCAGTCTGGTGGTCTGCTGGTGCTCTACGACACTCGCGTGGCCACCACTCGGTCACTGCGTTCGTCCATCTACCGTCTTCTCACCTCTCCAAGTCTCCTTTCCATCTCGACTTTAACTGATTTACTCCTACCTACGTGGGCACCTCATTTTTGTTTTCGAATGAAAAATTCCATTGTAATTGGACCCATAATTCAAACTCACGGTCGAGGTCTACTGTGAGTTGAGCTGAGGTACTAACCCCTACTGAGACAACATTGAATAGCTTTAAATAGAACATTGTTATAATTGTCTCGCCTTGTTCACAGCAAACGTTGGAACAACTTCACAAAGCAAAATACATCCGCTCATACACTTTCACTGGCTAGAATAGGCTTTGCGGCGAATGTTAAGATTAGAGTAAGCCGCACTGAGATAAAGAACTACGCGGTTGTCTGTATACCACGATTCAATTTTGGTAATCATGCTCTATAAATTCAATGTAGTCATAGATATGTAGTCTATTAAATTTCTCATACTTAGTACTATTTTTATGGGTGGACATAGCTTATTTCTTGCTAGATAGACAATTTGTAAATATAACCTTACCGCTTTGCCTTTTATGATTGGTCGAGGTTAAACTACATTGCCGCAAATATTACGACCTCTGTGGCGCAGTGGGCGAAGGCCCGCCTGAGACGCAGAAGATTGTGGGTTCGATTCCCGCCGCGGGACAAATGTTTGTATCTGCAAATATTTGTCTCGGATCTGGGTATTTTCTATGTATTATGTATGTTTTTACAAAAAAAATGTATATAAGTAGTATATCAGTCATGTAGTTCCCATAATACAAGCTTTGCTTAGTTTGGGGCTAGATGATGCTGTGTGAAATGTCCAGCATTATTATTATTATTACAATCACTGATATATAAAAACTTCAGATTTTGAGACTATGTATCAACAGCCTGTAGAATTCCACTCTGCTGGACATAGGCTTCTCCTAAAAAGTGTCATGGCGAACGATCATGGGCTATATTTATCCATAGTCTTTCCTATACTTACAATAGGTAGGTAAAGATACATTAGGTTGTATTCTGTGCAGCTTAGTAACGTGTTTTTAGGGATCATCTTGTTTGCCAGCATTATATGGAGCCGATTCCACAGCGAACGGTCTAGAATTCTAATTTCTGCGTTCACTATACTATATGAGATAGCCTAGATCCCTACACATAAAAGAAGTCAGACTACGAGATCTGTCTACTTTTGTGAATGCGAAACTTTATAACTCTGAACTCTAGACTGAACGCTCGCTGTGGAATCGCCGGTAAGACGTGACTCTTCGCAGTGCTTCAGCTTTTATATCTTGGGTTGGCTAGATGTATCCGGCTGATGTGACGGTCGTTGACTTATTTTCTAATTGCAGCTATGCCATGGGTGGGTAGCAATTTGTGGTTCATACCTGACTCTCGCACTTACAAGATTAAGTGCTATTGCGTAAATATACGAATCTAACAAGATGTAATCTATATCGGTTATGAAGAAAGCTATTACTTTTACAAAGGAGGCTGATCTTGTTATAATATCAAAACAAAATAAACCAAGAGAACCTATTAACTGTCTCTTATTAAGTTCGAAGCGCATCAAAAAAGCTGGATTTAATTAGTTTGGTACATGCTAGGTAGATATTAAACAAAATTATATATGCCAAAAAAGCTTTATTCGAGTACACAATTTACGACTTTCCTTTCTTCACTGCTTCACTATAGGAATACGGTCTAATCAGGCTAGCCTTTCCCTGGCTATCATAGAAGGTGACCAGCTGTTTCACGTTTCCTGGGCCAGGGGTGGTGACAGTACTACCACCAGGCTTGCCTGGCTGGACCGGCTTGAGGTCCATCTGGGTCGGAAGACCTTGGTTCGGCTTCGGCTGCTGAGGCTGAGATGGTTTGGACGGTTGAATAGAGACAACAGGAGCAGCTGCTGGTTTAGCGGTTGTCACAGGTGAAGTCGGGGTTTTGGGCTGTGTAGGAGATGGTAGTGGAATTGGTTTGGCTGGTGCGGACGGTGCAGTAGCCGGTTGGAAGCCATGACCACCTGCTTCCATGTTGATGAAATCGACGTTGGCATTTTTGCTGATTTGAACGAGTTTGCGACCTGTAAAATTAAGTATCGATAAATTAGATAATTTGATACATTTTCTAAGATAAATAAAAAAATAACACCCACACACATTCCAGTCCGATCCCACTCTGGTGACATTTCTCCCGCAACGGGAATCGCACCCTCACCATTTGCGTTTTAACTTCTTTAAAAACGCCAAAAGTCTTCTATGCATTCGCGGTCACAAGGCAGAAGCAGCCAACAGTCGTTTTTAATTAACGGAAGAAAAAGACAATCCAAACCTATTACATAAATATATACGAAGAGAAAGGACCAAATAAGAAAATACTATGAAAACAATACTTACATTCGATAGAGCAGAACGCGCAAAACATAATAATCAGTGCAGCCTTCATTTTGCGGAGAATACGTGACTACTCCGCACCTAAATATTTACTGAATGATGTACCTACTATTGATTGGCTTTAGTAAAGTTTGGGTAAAGAATATTTTAATAACGAGTCTAGACAGGGTCAAGCCAGCGGTGTCAGTACAGACCAGCGACTGGATAGTATCGTGCCCGTACCTACATAGGAGTATAACGTAAGTGACCTCCACTTCGCGGCTGACCTCATCCGATAACGCTTCTCGGTATAATATTTGTTTTTGATTTATTATTCGAGAGAAGGGAATTTTTGTTTCTAAAGTAAACTTGGATTGAACAAGTAATCAGTTTAAAATCAAAGAAACCCGACTGCATTTTCTCAAGCGTGGTTCTATAATCTTAATGTTCCTTCACAAAAAATAACAAATTACACTTCGTATTATATCCTACTAGATTCTGCCCACGGCTCCGCTTGTGTAGTACCTTTCCGGATAATAAGTAGACTATGTGTTATTCTGATGTATAAGCTATATTACTGTAAAGTTTCATCCAAATCCGTTCAGTATTTATTGTAATCGTTCAGTATAAAAATTTACAAATATCCATCCTCACAAACTTTCGCGTTTATAATAGTAGTAGGATGTTAATCTCTAGGCTAAGACGAATCCAATGACAACGCATTTATGTTTATCCATCAGGTTTTGATGATTTTTTTTTTAAATCAGAAATCTTTTATGGCGGCCTATAGCCGCCGCCGAATTGGTTTTTTTTGTGCATTCTATATGTCACACTCGTGATCAAGACGATTCCAATGACACCCCATTTATCAAAATCCATCAAGCCGTTTGTTCGTTTTAGAGAACAACTTCAAAGAAAGTCTTGTTTGTCTTTCTATTATATTATTTAATTTGACTTTAAATACAATTTTTAGGGTTTTACGTGTCCACGTATGCGTATAGGTTAGATTTTCTTTTTCTCTGATGTAAAAAATGGCCGCAGTCCAGTGTTGCCAATAAAATAAACCATTTTGCAGAATGAGTTGGCGTAGACACCGTTTATGTTAGTCCTGGGATCAAGACAAATCCAATGATACCTCATTTATTCAAATATAGCAAGAGCTAAAGGAGCATACATGCATACACCCGATAAACATTACCCTCCTTTTGGGCATTCAAGTAATAATCCGCAATTAAAAAGTAGGTGTTGGTATTTAAACCTGCAAATGAAACCTCAATCTATAATCATCGTGATGCAAAGTGTGGGGGTAATTAGCATCTCTGTATCTAACACATTCCAAACGGGCTCTACAGTTCTTATAACAGCACCATAGAAGCAGTATGATTTAGCACACAGTGCTAGATTCAGAAAAACGCAAACGGGCTGACTGATGCCTAGATTATTAACAGTGGCCTAAATTAGTATTGAACTCACTGGGCCAACTGTCTTTGTCTCATTATTTTCCAATGCTACTCAAAAGTTGCTTTGTAGATTCGGAATAACATCATTGTTCTATTTCAGCTCTATGGGATCCAGAGCTTCTCAAACGAAGGGGATTCATATGTTCCGAAGATAGACAATATACCCACAGTGACAATATACGCCCATGAATACTTTGTAACTCTACATGAGCAAAATCTTACATTTGTCAGCCAAATAGCGTGGGAATAAAGGATTCTACTGCTGTATGTTCCGTCCTGTCAGGAGCTCTATTCCGGCCCTGGATGCTGCATTATACACGGAGTACCATACCGGAGTGGATAAGTTTTACCACAGTGTACAATGCATGCCACAGCATAGCGCGCGTGCGCCCGCTTGGAACGATACGTTTCTGATAATGTCTTATTTCTGATGACTTTCTTTTCATCCCAGCTGAGAATTTATGTGTAGACATAAATTCTCACGTGGACTGAGGTCCTTAGACTGAGGAATACTTGAAATATGTACGTTTACGAAGACCTTTGGATGTAGTATGAGCTTCTTCTAGGTTTAAGGTTAAGGCCGCGACACTCTACCTAGCTTATAAAGTTGTTATAGGCAGTGTTAGTAGGCACAAGGTTTCATAATAACACGAAGCTACCTACTTATCGTGTTTTGAAAAGGTGACCGGACTGAACTTAATAGCCTTACCAAACGTGACTTGATTGTAATGTCAATCAACTCTCATAGCGATTTGTATTCTTACGTCATCCTCGACCACCATTACATACAATCATGCTAAAAAACTTCAACGACCTCTGTGGCACAGTGGGTGAAGGCCCGCCTGAGACGCAGAAGGTTGCAGGTTCGATTCCCGCCGCGGGACAAATGTTTGTATGATCTGCAAATATTTGTCTCGGGTCTGGGTGTATTCTATGTATAATATTTATGTATTTACAAATAAAAAATGTATATAGGTAAGTTATATCATTCATGTAGTATTCATAATATAAGCTCTGCTTAGTTTGGTGCTAGAAGATGATGTGTGAAAATGTCTAACATTATTTATTTATTCTATATAAATTTTGTACTAAAATTAGCATCACCAAACGACAACAAGTAAATCTATGGTAATTTCCGTCATTTTCTTTGTGCAAATTCGTAAACTCGAACTATGTAGGTAGATACGGAAGAAACGAAGGTCATTCTTGTTTACCAAGGTACACAACACGCATATCAAGTTACCCAGTAGGGCAATCGGCACCGCAAAACTGAGGTCCGCGGTATGAATCTTAACAACATGCCTTATCTACATCTACATACATGGAGGTGACGTCACCCAGAGGTCAGCTAGCATGGCACATCGCTGGTCGGCGCGTTCAGAGATCACTAGTGCGCCGCGAACGCGCTACACACAACGTATTATACACAAAATGAGAGTCACTTTAGTGTTACTCCTTTGTTTGGCGGCATGTCATGCAGACGACATAGCGCACGCAGCTGGGCAGATCTTCAACAGCATACTTCCGAATCTCATCGGAAATCAAGTAGCGAACGGAAACAATGGGAACACCGCGAGCAACACGCTATCACAAATCGGTACCGTAGTGGGTGGAGTTGTAGACTACGCCAAGAAGAAGAGTTACGAAGACTTGCTTCGCCAAGTCCAAGACTCTACCACCGATGAAGATCTCCTGCGTCTCAGCGAGGAGATGTTCAACGCTGATATCAACAATGCGTTCAACTATATCCAAGTCAATCTGCAAGGCAAGACAACTCCGATGTCCAAGGATGATGCGGCACCAGGAAAGTGAGTACCATAGCCAAACCAATAGGTCTACATATAAGTTTCATCAGAATCGTCCCTTCCATCTCTTTTAATATCTTTATTATAATCGATCCTTCCTATTTTAACATTGTAAGAAACTTTTTTCCACAGCCTCCTGAGCGTCCCTGATAACGTATGGAATGGACCAACAATCAAACCATTCGTAGCTCTGTTCGATAACTACCACAAAAACGTGATAAGGCCTGAATTCGTCACACCCAATGTAAGTAAACACTTGCCTGTACTACGATGCCGTACCTACCAACATCGAGATAAATAATGTATAGGTATATGTACATATATAGATAGATAGATAGAAAATACTTTATTGCACACCAAATATTTCAGCTTAAATAAATAGTACAAACTTTAACATTGTTGTACAATGGGCGGTCTTATCGCTAATTAGCGATCTCTACCAGACAACCTTTGGATGGAACGGATTGTACGAAAGATTACAAGGGGTTGTAAGTGGTGTACCACATATTATGAAAACACTATATTATTATTTACCTACATAATTACTTACTACACAGCATAATACCTACATACTATCATTTACTATTCTATAATACATAACTAGGTAAGCCAGAAACAGGCAACAGCTAACGACTCGAGGATAAGTAATGTATATACACGACAAATAATACAGATGCTTATATGAAACGGTTTTACTATGACTAGGGGACTGTAGGTCGTCTGTCGGGGCGAATGCTAAGGTACATACGAGTCAGACCAATTGCTTCCTTAACAATTTATCGAAATTAATGTCCCTAACAGAATATTTATCAGGCAACCAGCCCCGACTCGGCACTTTTCGTTTTTAAACAAAATAACTCAACTTTGTTGTTTGTTATAACAAAGGAAAGTATTCAAATATTTTTAGATATTAACATAATGGTCAGCTCGAGAGGAGCTGATTCAGCTGCTTTTGGTATCAAATAGTTTGCAATTTATTTTTTGCCTGAACACACCTTTTAATCTGATTGATAGGGTCGAGTGGTTTGAGTCACACTACGGTTTGCTTTGTCCGAAATATTAAATGTTGACATGGAATCATGCATCCAAATAAACAATCTAACCCACTCGAGTCATACGGATGAGGTAAACATAATGATGTCATTGCAGGAGGAATCGGAACAGACGACTTACATCAACACAATCTTGGCAACCGGACCTATTAGGAGTCTCGTCGCCTTCTTGGTCAACAAAGGTAACATTCACATTACTAGATTGACTAGCTTTATTTTGTCGCACTGCTTGGATTCAGAACAGCTCACAATGAGAGTATCGATCAATTCCCTAAAATTCTTGTAATCGACCAAGTAGGTAATATTAGTAGCGTCTCTGTTTCTTCGATTCTTTCGTCCAAGACATACTTAGGTACATACGATTAGTTTAGAATGGTCAGGTATTTAGTCTGTCATCGCTCTGTAAAAGTATATAGAGGTACTGCTGGACAAAGGCCTCCTACAAAGAGGGCCAAAAACTCTAGAGATACCACCTTCCACCGATTTCCAAAGTCCAACGGGAAAAGGGCCTGCGTGTAGCGGCGTTTTCGTAGTCACCGTTCAAGATACGGCGACCTATATGGTCTGCTCATTGCCATTTCAACTTGTTAATTCTACACCGGCTACTTGGACTAAGGATTTTATAACGTATCTACCTGAGTAGCGAAAATAACTAGGTACAATCACTTATTAAATAAACAACTATGCCAGTACATAACAGGAAGTAGCTAATTTTTATTACTAAGAGGCAAACCAATAACTTTGATTGCTATAACCACAGGTAAGTATCGAGATCAGCCACTTGTAGTTAATCTAATAAAAAAAAATTCATGGTTTGATTTTGAACAAAGATCTACAGATTAAAAACGAATTGTAACATTTATCGAGATAAAAATACATACTTACAAAATCTCTAATATGTAAGAGACTGTAGGTAAAGACTCTCCCCTTGCATTCTTCACACGAGCTTTCACATTTCGTCGAGATGATATCTCAAGATAATTCTGTTACGTTGTCGTAATTACAACATTAAAATGCGATATTATTTTATCTTAATACAATTAGCGATTCTCTATAAGGAAAACGTACTTAACAACAAAGTATGTTAAGTTTTTAATGAAGATCCAATAAATAAATAATAATAATAAATAATAATGCTGGACAATCCACACAGCATCATCTAGCCCCAAGCTAAGCAGAGCTTGTGTTATGGGTACTAGAAGACTGATATACTTAATACAATACATTACATAGATAGATATTTTTTTATTATACATAGAAAATATCCAGAACACCCGGAACAAATATTTGCAGATCGTACAAACATTTGTCCCAGGGCGGGAATAATTTCATATAATTGTTTTTAAACGGTGTTATATCTCCTTTAACAAAAAGTACCTTAATACATTCATTGTTTATTTCATTATCTTACAATAAACGCAGTCTGTATGAACTTTGTAATAACTTCAACCTCTTTTTTTTCTTGAAATCACAAACCGAGAAGCCACGATAACTACTCCAGAGGCTCGTAAAATAACGCATTTTTATTAAGAAACTATGAATGAATATGACATTTAAATTGAAACTCAAGAAAAACTGAACTTTTTTGTACAATAATTAGTCTATTTTTGCTCAGGTCTGACTCAACTAAACGAGTACAACGAACAAGTGGAACTCCTGAAAAAAATTTGGTTCACAAAATACGCGCGCCACTGGACCGGCCTCTGCAAATGCAGCTGTGCTTTTGAAAACATCTTCATGGCTGAGCTCAAATCAAACGACGTGCTTGGTAAGATATCGAATAGGTATTAGTCGATTTAGGTACACTAAGTACATTGCCCGTACAATGATCTCATGCATAATAACATAGCAATTTGAAGACCCTCATCTGCCATCCTGATGCACACGAAAATATTAACAAAGTGTGTGCCATAGACTGGTTCCTATAGCAATTTTGCTAGTGTACGGGTTAATGGCCAAGGTACCATCAACTTCAGCCTGTAATAATAAAAAGTGATTTTGACTATGATTATTGTTCTACAGGTCTTCACAGCTGGTTATTCTTCGCTAAGCGCGAACAGGACCGCAAAGCCAATTATCTAGGCTACATCGACAAACTGGACCTTTCGGGCGTAAGTCCCACGTCTTTACAAAATTTTCAATACAAAATATGTAAGCTTTTCTAATCACATTGTTTTATTTACAGAAAGGAATGATCCTCAAACAGCACTCCGTTCTGAGTGAGACGAAAGACGCTCCCGAGATCAACATGTTCGTAGGAACCTCGCCCGAGTTGGAGACTGCATTATACACTCTATGCTTTATGGCGCGCCCGGACCGCCCTTGCAAGCTCCGCTACAATAACATACCCTTCACGATCCAGACCAAGACTTTGAAGGCGGATAATGTTCTGCTTATTGACACTGCTTTCCCAATATACTAGAGAGTTTTAAAAATATATCTACAGCGGTGTCTTTTCGATCCTTAGCCGAATGAGATGAGAGTAGTAACTAGATTTTTTTATGGCAATGTTTCTGTTATAGCAACGAGCATATTACAACCTACGTTATAACTCGTTATACTGAATGTTTTAATATTTCAAACACAATTCCTAAGTCAGATCTTTAAATAAGAGTAATACGTATTACTTTAGCTTGACCCAAGGTGCTATAGTATGAGTTAAGCCCTCTAAGCATGTACAAAATAATATACCTAATTTATTTGATCACCTACTGCTTATTATTAAAAGAACCAAAAGTCCAGGCCAATTATCATGGTGATGGTAGTGATCAATCTCCGGGAAAATGTTTGTCAAAGTTCACGCGCATTAGTTACTTTAACAACCTTTCTTCTGTTTGGGATGTCCATACTGATGGACTGTGCAAACGCTACTGCATTATCTGATCACCACCGCGCCAATATGCACGGGCCTTTAGAATGAGCCCTTTTCCCAATTTCGCTTCTTCCACGATCGATAATCATGTCCACTGAATCATTTGAGAAGAGTATTCTAATCGCTCGGTAATTTCAAAAACAGCCGGGTATGATGCTCTAAATTAAATGAAAACTATCACATAATATACAACTCTTTAATACAATATTTTGTCGTCACAAACAAGATGATTTTGTTACTTAGTCTCACAGATTGTATAAAACGAATTAGTACACAGCTACATGATTTATTATCCAGAATAATGGCACTACAAAGGTTATCAGAGTCAAATGAAGACACGATAGAGGAAAATAGAACTTTAGCATAGAACAAACAATACTTGTTATCTTAAAAATACTTTACCACGAAAATAACAGCAGCTTTTATGTAATTTAAACAGATTAAAGAAATATATAGAATGATATACTTAATGCGAGAACAACTTTCGCACTTTAATTGTTGCATACATTTTCCATAAACGTTAATTACCTGAGAACCCGATCTTAATGTGACGTTGGTTTAATTAAATTATATCACGTAATGAAACGAATATGGTATATTATGTGAGATGGTTAATTAAAGCCAATTTGACAAAGGCTGGGCATAAAATACCGTCACTTTTTTTTAGGTAACTTCACACCTGGGTTTAATTTAGGCCACTTCTCATAATGAGTGGTATAGGTGCAGTAAAATGGGGGCACTTTTGGTTTCTATTCAACCTAGGATCCCTAATCATCCCAACTTGTAGTAAACAAACTGGAAAATAATTATTATATTTCGATTATTGTCACATCATCTTTCAACTATACTATCCCTCCTAGTATCAGAAATAACTTAGAAATGCATCTTTCACTTAACAACACTATCAGAAACATTTCTTGAGTGGTACAGCTTCAATTTTGACTAAATTTTGTACCTAAGGAATTACGAATACAAAAATTTTAGCATTTTCATTTTATTTGGGTAGTTCTTGACTGTTCGGAAACAGTTATGAAATATCAACAGATCAATCTTAGGTGTCATGGCTGAACCCAAACAGAGTTTAATTGGATTTATCTGTGCTAGGCCCAGATTAGTGACATCAGACCATCGATATAAATAGGAGATTACTCAGGTATATCTTACATTTGCGCGTTAAAAATTCTTTATCTTCAGTGAGCAAGAAGAGAGTCAAGCTTTATGTCATTCAGCTGCTTAGTATTTTAACTCCATGCAGCGAACGGTTCGTATTTGGCAACCTATATATAGACAGTTATAAGCGTAGTTACCGATTGATGGAAGTATCTAACTTTACAACTGTCTAAACAAAATTATATTAGGCATTCATTCTTATACTAAGCATTCCGAGGAGGTTGGTGAGTTTATGCATTTTATAATTTGATCCGTAAGAAAATATCAAAGTGACATCTTAATGCTCACTAATTATAATTATTTCATCTAATCAAATCTAACATTTAGAATACTTAGATATGAAGTTTCACTTGCAGTTACAATCTACTTAGAGAATCCTTAGATTACTATTGACTAAATTATACAGGGTGTAATACTTCTCCCGAAAACTGAAAACGGGGCATTTTAGACTGTTGTTGTTTTCGACCGAATAGCACAAAATAAATTATGAAAAACCAATGTCAATTATTTGGACTTATTCATTGTATAGTTTTACTGTCCCCGATTTCAGAATTAACTGTTTATGGCCAAGTCTCTTTTATAACTCCTAGCAAACCCAGGACGCTGATGTTTCTGTAAACACGATATTTCGAGATTTAGGACTTATACAAGGGTAGCGGAAGGTTGAAATCCTTAAAACAAAGCTATTTTGTTTTCATTTCGAGACTACATTGTAGGATTAGCTGTACTTTCAGTTTCCGAAAGTAGCTTTATGAAACACAGTATAAGAATATTTTTTCTTAGCACACAAATACTTTTGACTAGAATGTCGTTTCAATTTCACTGATCATTCTTCAAAAAACATAAAAATCTGATTACTAAATAACGTACTCAATAAAAACGAATCAAAAGTAATTATGATAACAAACAAGATAACCATTTTTAATTCTAATAAATTTCGCTTATAACATGATTATATTTACAAATACTATTTTTAACTGTGATAAAACAATACAATATAACTTACTTCCAGAGTATCTCACAAAATGTACCTATTATTCACGGGTAATTTTACACATGATAGGTACCTTACTAGATTTCGAAATTCGCATATTATCTTTGAAGAAAATGGTGGTACAAATCAATAAAAGAAAGAAAGGATCACTTTCATGTGCAGAATTATCTGCTTGTGTACTAGGATACATATTATCGGACACCCTGTATATTTTTCTTAAATTCTATCTGCCGTATAAAAATTTATAGCTACAGTTATAATATATAAGTTTAAAATATAGCGCTCAATTATGATTCCTTCCTGTATGATTTTGACTTGATTATGGCAATAAAATTAGTGTTCAAAAAGTAAAACTTATATCAAATATAGTTCGCTCAATCAAATATTAACAACCCCCTATCGATACAATGATATCGATTCTGTTTTGCATTTTCAAAACAGGAACTTGACAGACCAAAAAATGTTGCCGTCATTTACTTATTAGTGTAATAAACTGAAATCAAAGGGCTGGCGATATTTTTATAGACGACAAATTTGGTTTAGTTTTAAAAAATGCAACAAATTATTGCTACCAATATAATCTTATACAAAGTAAGAGCCATATTCGTGCGGCATGACACCTCTCCTCGGATAGAAAGTGTGCGTTTGAGAGTAGTTTAATAAGTTAGTGATATTTGAGGTGTAGATATCGGCAAATCTGAACAGCCTTCGTGAGAAGTATGTGGGGTTGTGATAGGTGCGGAACACACTACCGAACTGAGGGTTAAACACTGCCTTTATTTCGTTCCTGGAACCGATAATATTACTCCTAAAGTGCAGGCATGGAAACAAACACAGATAGCATTATTTACACATCGATTCTGAAAGCAAAGTTATAATTTTGAATTTGACAACAATAAGTATAACATACGACTTCTGGAATATATAATATAAAAGCAACATCTAATCGTCATAAATCGGATTAAATGTTTCACGGTGAACAGGAAGTGGCAAGGTAAAGAAACTCTCAGAAAAGTACCTTTTTTTGTTGAAATGTTTTGTTAATCGTTGGATTTTGTTGTTTATTTTTATACTAATAAAACAAGCATACGGCCCATCACCAGAGGTTATACTCGCGCCGACCCTTCAAAAACTTCAACAAAAGTTAAGTAATTCTAATGCCAGTGAGAAAAATTAAGTTTATCATTTGCTTTTTAGATATTTTATCTTGTAGACTGTACCGTTTATCAAATATACAAAAATAAAGCTTTTTTTTATTAACCTTCTTTGTTTTCGAAGAACAAAGCTTTCTAACAACAAAATAAAAGCTACTTTACTGGAGTCCCAAAAACATGCCACACTCTGTACATATATTCGGTTTATAGTAAACAAGACGTACAATACAACACAGAATGCGACTTGATTAGTTTGTGATAAATAAGGTAGTAATTTATATCAACACAAGCATAAAGCATCAACACTCCAATCTCACAGAGAGCCAAGCCAGCACAGCCTCAATCTTTATAATATTATGTCTATATCCCGTGATACTCCAATGATTTTTTTTCTGCTCGAAAATGTATATGCTCAGTATATTTCAAAAACATTTGTGTTGAGGGAAAACACTGAGGAAATCAACATGTACTATTAACCAAAACTTGAAGACTTATTAAAACAAGCACGATAGGAACTTCTGCGAGGCCCACTGATTTTTTCTTTCGCTACGCTGGTTTTAACACCATCACCACAGCTTAGTGTGACTCGAGAAGCTAGTCAAATCTTCATCAAAAGCCAGTAAAATGAAGCTGGACTTCCTTAAAGAGTGCCATGACGAACGGTCTGGCCAACTCTATCAACTAACTTCCCACAACCTTCACGATGCCACGGTTTATCGTGTTTTATCTGCAAGCTGTTTTTTTTATACAACTTAAATGGCCAACAAGCGTATGGCTGTTGGTACGCGCATTGTCGACCCTGAGACATAGAGGGTGAAAGTCTCATGTGCCTGCAATTTCATCGGCACCCATACCCTTCAAACCAGTACACATCAATGCAAGCATCTGCCAATACTATCCACCCGCAGACTTCAGCTCCTTCTATCATAAAATATTAATAATAATAATGCTGGACATTTTCACACAGCATCATCTAGCCCCAAAGTAATCAGAGCTTGGTGTTTTGGGAACTACATGACTGGTAAGCTGCATTTTTTTGTATATCCTACTAATATTATAAACATGAAAGTTTGTGAGGATAGATGTTTGTTATTCTTTCACGCAAACACTACAGAACAGATGTTGATGAAACTTTACAGTTAAAAAGTGCACGCGAGCGAAGCCGTGAGCAGAAACTAGTACATACATATTATACATAGAAAACTCCAAACCTTAACAAATATTTGCAGTGGGCGAAGGTCCGAGACGCAGCAGGTTGCGGGTTCAATTCCCGCCGCGGGACAAATTTTTGTATTATCTGCAAATATTTGTCTGGGGTCTGGGTGTTTTCTATGTAGAATATGTATGTATGTATTTACAACAAAAAAATGTATATAGTAGTTTATGAGTCATGTAGTTCCCATAACACAAGCTCTGCTTACTTTGGGGCTAGATGATGCTGTGTGAAAATGTCCTGCATTATTATTATTATTAAATTTGCCCCGCAAATGTACGTAATGTGTTCCGCTGATAGGAAAAATATAGTTTTTCTAGTGAGAATCGTAAGAGATGTTACCTAAGAAAATCCCTCTCCGCCATCCACTCGGCTAGGATCGCCAGGCTCTCCGGCTCCTTGTGCTCCTGGTGATCCTCGATGAGTTGCGTCAACATCTGCAGCCAATTCGCGTTCTCCTTGAAAGCGTGCATATTCAGCGTGTTGATCTCGTGCTGGGAACATTATGTATTGAACTATTTTCAGTCAGTTATAAATAAATCCTACGACCGCACTATCGGTGAAGGCACCGACTAAGTTTCGACTCATTCCGAGAGTCTTCATCAGGGTGAGTGATCGCGACGTTCTCCCTCCGCGTCGCGTCGAGACGCGGTCTGATAGTGTGGTACGTGAAAATTCCCGTTTTTACAATATGAATAGTCAAGTTCACGATAGTTTTTGGAATAAAATCCTACGACTATTATGAATACGAAAGTTTGGATCTGCTTGTCTAATACCTCCGTAACTGCTGTTAAAATAAATAAATAAGAAAATATTAAAGGGCATTTATTTTCTTAAACTTAGGGCCGTAAAATCAATAGTAGTTTAAACGACGAGAGCAAGTTTAATTTACTATCTTCGATTATTTTATAAGTTCGATGGTCTAAAAATTAATTCTTATATGACAGTAGATCAAACCATCGATTAACTTGAATCGTAGATTTACGAAATCCAAAGTTACGTTTAAGTAAAACACAATAATAAGTAGGTAATTAAAATAGTAGGTATAGTGAGAAGGTATGTCTGTATGTAAGTAAAAAGGTCGAGGACTCAGCCACGCTGTTTTTCAGCCGCAGCTGCTGATGTCACAGCTACCAATTAAAAATCTATAATTGGTATGACTTAAACAAACTAAACAATCTAGACTAACCACTCTTAGTAGTTTCGTACTACGTTCAGTTTCAGTTTCGTAGTAAAATGTCACGGTTACTCTCTACTTGGATACTTGCCCTCTTAAGCAGCGTGCTAAAAGTTGTCCGCCTCTATCCTTTGTTTAATATTAGAATAGGACAGGGTTAGAGTTAGACTGAGACTGAGGTGAGTAAATGAAAATGAATAAGAGAGTGCACTTAAAAACTGCTTAACCGGTTTGTATGGAATTTGGAATAAATTATTGTTTTTTACCTAGAAAGGCACATAGGGTACTTTTTATCCAGGTAAGAGTGAAACGGTCGGATTTAAACATGCCTGATTTAGGTCCTAGGTGGTTAAAACAGCTTACGGTAAGTTCGTTGATGATGGCGCCCGTCCTCCAGCCGTGTTCTAACGTGACGTCGGCGAGGTCACTGTACGGATGATCGCCGAAGTATAGAACCTGATGTCCGTACCAACCGGTCAAGTCTTGGAGCTGCTTCACTGTTCCCTGAAATGATAAATAAACACCCATTAGTGACATACATAGTCCTGACCCTAAACTAAATTTCCCTATGCCGGGGCACAGATATTATAATACAAGTATCCGGGGGTATCAGAAAGTACGTGTGTGGTACCACAACAGAGACCTGGAACAAATATTTCTGAGGAATCGAACCCGTCTTGTGTCTCAGCCAGCGACCCGCCCGCCTAGCCACCGAGGTCTTCAGTAACAATTTTTTGGGTATCAATACAAAAATCTCACATGAAAACAATTTTTAATGATAAGATATTTGGATGAAGAATTTTAGTACCAAGCCAAGTCCTTTCGTCTTATTTTTATTTTTTTAGGATTAACTAATTCAGTAGGTAGCGATTGAAATAAAGAAGTACCTAAATTTTAATCTGAAGACGGCTATAGACTCTCTGCGTCCTGGAATCCCGTGATAAATAGGTGTTCGCGTCGAGATCCAATTGTGCAGTGCGGTGATACGATTAGTGTAGTGTGCCGTAATGTGAACATGGACTTTTCTGATTCAGAAGATGAAATGAGGGTAGTTGCGGCTACTGCCTTTATTTCTCGACGGTAGCTCCGCATACTCCAGTCATCCCGTGACCACGGCTGTTGCAATACAGTCGAAACGTCGCGTCGGGAAAATAATAAAAAAGGTAAACGCGATAAAGACCGGTTAAACTTATAATTAGGTAGATGTTATGATCAAAAATCAAGTTTTTACAAAACAAACAACAGCTATTTTTACAGAAGTAATGGAGACAATGCGTTTTTCTAGTCATATTCCAGAACTAAACTGAAACACAGCCAAGACTCCTGAATAGTTTTTAAAGTCTTCAATATTTGAGTGTCAATTCAGTGCAATAAGCAAAACTCACCTCATAATAAATGATGCCCTTCTCCAAAGACGTGACTTTCTCCCAGATATGCGTGTTTGCGTTTTTGTCGAACACCCTGATAGGTCGGGAGACTTCCGTGAAGAATTTCGGCTTGTTCGCGTTCACGATGACCACATTGAAGAAATCCCGCCAGTCGTGGCCTAACAGCATATCCATGCCGGCTGTACTGGAACATATAAAAACACTTTTACAAACTTTTCAAATACCTAACCTGCTTTCATTACTGCCTACACCTATGTGCCTACGGGCATATAACCGTACGGTTCGTGTATTTCATGAAAACGCGCTCTCCATACTACCATTGCAGTCATTTTGAGTCTCATATTACAAGCTATGGGACTCGTACCAATTTCCCATAGCTTGAAATACAGACCGTTTCAAAGAATATTTACCTTTTCAAGATTTAGAAGCTAGGAATTTCATTACTGTCGTGGGTCGCCTTTTCGTTTAGTGCCCAAACTATACTTCGCGGAATATATTTCAGATAGGATCAAGAGTTGCGGTGTTCCGACTAAATCTGTTGAAACGGATCTCTTATTAAGAAATCAGTTCGATGCCCGTCTGTGACAGGTATGTTTTCTCTTAATTTATTTTAAGTACAGTACCAATTTGAGATTCTCATTATCTTGTCACACTACATACCTATGGTAGGTAGTATCAATCCCTGTATTTCCTCGTCTTATACTTACACAAAATGATAAGGGCTATTCGTAACTAGGAAAAGTTTTTTGTCGCTATCCTTGAGCATTTGAAAGTATTTCCTCAGGTCGGGATTCGGCCTTATGTATTCTTCTACGTTTTGAGCAACTATCTTGTGCATAACCGGGTGGCAACTTTGCACAGAATTCTAGAAAAAAAAACAAAGAAAGTTGATGTAACATCTCAATAGTAAGGTTATAAAAATATTGTAGTAACTATGATAATATAAAAAAATTATAACATAAATTACATATGACAGGGTGCTACATGTATATTGTTCTGTGTACATTTCTTTACTGAATTTAAAGGATACCTTAACATCTAAAAAGAGAATCTCCGGATGGTAGTCAATATGGTTTCTGATGAAGTATTCTGCCACATTGCAGAGTAGACCCATTTCCGGTACAGAAAATAGATCTGCCAAATGCACCATCTTGGCTCTGTTTGGCTGAAAATAAAAAATAACAAATGCTAGTTGAATAACCACACTAAATACGCGGAAAATTTGTATTCACTCACAACCCTGCTGTGTTTAACAGAGCGTATATTTAAGCGTATTAGTTCGTAATTTAATATCGAAATTGCGCTCCTAGGTAACCTAGTATTAAGAAGTGTCTTGATACGGTTATCAAATCTATTATTTCGTACCCTTACCGTGCCCACCACGAAACAAAGTACCTACCTACCACTTTAAAATTCAATATCGCCATGCGCTATGCAAGGCCAAAACATAATGTAATCAATAGTTAGGTAGGTGCTACACCTACTTAACTGTTGAACGGCGAAGAAACGGCGTATAAAACGTCTCAATGCCCTAGAATGTCTAAACAAACACACGACAATACATCAACGTCATATCACATGGCCGTATCACATGCAAGGGGAGCCATAAATGAATGATTGCTTACAAGTGCTAATAATTATTTCAGACATCCAGTATGTATTGTGGTCGAAAAGGCTATTTTGATTAGGCAATGCTAGCATTGACCACCGTTCTAGACAAAGTCCGATGTAAGACAGATGCAGGCTAGCGTAAGTCAACAAAGGAGGAGGGGTTCTCAATTCGTCTGTATGTTTTTTGTGTGTATGTTACACGATATCTTCGCCAACTGAGAACCGATTTAAATGTTTTTTTTTTTAATGGGCAGAGTATATGGGTAGAGTATATGGGTAGAGTATATGGGTAAAGTATATGGGTAGAGTATATGGATAGAGTATATAGGTAGAGTATATGAGTTGAGTATACTTCAAGTGTGGTCCTATATAAATTTCATAAAAAACCCCTTATGTGAAAAAATAGGAGATCGTTAATGGCATGGTTAAAATTCTTGGGATATTTCGGCTTGGGATATTTGGGATTTATCGCCGAGGCTTCGGCGACCTACAGGGGAAACTTTGCAGTTATCCAGGCCTGTTCAATGACTGAAGTTACTTTTTTTACAATATCAAAACATAAGGGCAGTCGGTGGATAGAGGTCGTGGCACTCTTTGGGCGAGGCCTATGAACCCCGTAAGTTTTATACTGCCCAAAACAAAGCAATTAAAATATAATAACAAAAGCCTCTTTATATCAGGATGTTTCAGACTTAGACTGGACTTAAGTCAATGTTAGCATTGCCTAGTTAATGCTAGCTTTGACTGCATGTCCAACTTTGACTACACCATAAGATATAGGGCTGTCATAGTAGGTATGTTTCGTCTCACACAGAAATCGCACAAGATTCGAAGTGTAAATATGACTAACCTTGGTGTTAAAGTTTATATACAACCTCAAAGATTTAGCTAACCACACCACACAGCTTTACGAGCTCTCCGGAACATGTGTGCTTATTTGTGGGTAAATACCCTACATACCTACAAATTCGAAAAGAGAAAATTAGAAGCTAATCGCAGAAGTATAATGGGCCAGCCAGTCCAGCTCCGCCTAATAGCGTCAGTTTCATCATCACCAGACTGTAGAATGCTATGATAAACGGTCTTGGGCCACCTCCATCCACTGACTTTGTACTATCTTTAGGATGTTATATATTTATCAGATGGGTGACCTTCCTACACTGCGTCGATCGGTGGCGTTTTCCAGATCGTGAAGCCATTCAAGAACCATTCTTCTACAGCGGTTTTAGGTTCTGCAAGCTATACACTCTGCCCATTGCAGAATTATATCTCCTTTATACCCTACTGTTTAATAATCTTAACCCTAATGAAACAAATGTTTGTATAATCTGCAAATATTTGTATCGGGTCTGGACGTTTTCTATGTATGTATTTACAAAATGTACATAAGTAGTTCCATAAAACAAACTCTGCTTTCTCTGGTGCTAGATGATGCTGTTTGATGAGCACTATTTATTTATTTAATTATAGAAATGCAAAACTAGGTATGACTAACTAGGTATGATTGCTAGGGTGTAGAAGTTAGTGAACCATAAATTCTCTCACCTTATGTGCCCTTGTGTCTCCTTCAACATAAGCAATAGGAATGATCCTATTTCTGTACAACTTGAGCACTTCATCGGTAGACACTGGAGTCAGACCTCGGTACACCGCCCCAAACTGAATTTGCAGGAATGAGTCCAGTTTCAGAAGTAAGCCCTTTTCAATATCGTAGTGAAGACCCCTGACAGCAAAATTTGGTTTGTATTCGAGGTTCAATATTTCTGCAGGGTACTGAAACAAAAACCACTTTATGGTTGTCTGCTTTGAAGAACTCTTTTATAACTAATACCTAATCTATATTCGAAAGAATAGATTTTTGTTACTAATAAACTTTGTAACAACAAAACCAATATGTATGAAATTTGGCATATATATGTGCATAGTTTGCAACATAATAACCAATAATAACACATACACTATGTCGCAGGAGGATCCGTGGACAGAATGTAGTTCTTAATAAAAACAACAATCCACCAAGAGGACCCCTACTTCTGCTACAACATAATTTGGAAAGACAATACAAGTAGTGGATTATCTCTTAAATGTAGTGGTCAGATTTTAAATAGTTATAATTATATAAACCTACCTTATACTTTTCTAATAGAACCTCCCTGCCAAGATTGTACAAAAGGTGTTCCAATGTTGGTTTATAATGGGCCAGTGTGTAGTCATAGTCAAACCCATAAACTTTCACTTCAGACAGGTCCAGCTCATTGCAAGCAAACACACCACGTGGGTTTACATCTTGAGGCAGTTTCTTGGCTGAAAACAATTGAGGATAATTATCCACAAATGGTACCTAGGGCTGTTATTTAAAATGCCTGAACAAGGATTCTGTGTATTCTTGGAATAGTATTTTCCTAGAATACACAGAGGATAAGCATTATATACAGGGTAAAGACCCTGTTTGACATCAGAGAAACCAAAGGAAGAGAGAATACTATTTCTAGTCCACATTGGATCTATGTTCTGGCTTTTAAATAACAGGCTCAGAAGAGGAGAGAAAAGGATTTTGGGTTTTGAGAGTTCACTCCTGTATTCTCTTTCCAGCAGGTTGTGTTCTCTTAATTATTTAAGTCACATGAATGTAGCTGCATGATATCTTTGCTTTTAAGTGACCTCTTATACAGGGTTTACAAACACACATTCACATTTGTTTTGTCACTGTTTGTGTACAAGTGCTGATGCATACTATTATTCACACAATCAGTCTTCAGTTGATCAGTAAAGATATTTTTCAGGCCATTTTGAAAGTGCTTTACAGAGTTTATCAAATTACTATTTCTGCCAATCAGTAATGTTCGCATAGCAGTTCAGTTTCCAGGTGCAGGTGAAATAAAAGGCTGATTGGCACATAAATACTTACATAAATCTCTTCAAGTTTTTTGTGAAGAAAGTGGATAATCTAAATATCTTTAACTCTCTGGATAGCGCTCCTATTGCAATGCCAATAATAATAAAAACAGGCAAGAAATTAAGGAAAATTTTACTCACATCTACATTTCAACTTAGTGCGACAATAGGCCTCTTTTAAGAGATCTCGCGTTGAGTGATTCCTGACAACAGGAACTGAATGAAGCTTCACATTAATTTGAAGTAAGTTGTTATTCAACTTGCAAAGTCTGCCGATACATAGGCACGCGCTCATTTGCGACGACATTCTCCAAAAATAATGCGAAAGATTTAAAACCGCAAAAATAAAAACTATGAAAGAAATGTAACTTATTATACACTAATATACACGATTCATAGCACACAATTCGTAAATGAACTTATTTACAACGATATTTTCACGCTTCTTGGTATTTTATCGTTGCATAATTCGAAATTAGTTTTTGTACAAAATACACGTGTAGAGCCAGCGAAACTCGGCAGTCGGCTGCACTGCACACGGCACACTGCACGCACAGACTAGCTAGGATGGATGGTGGAATGAATATTATATTTCGGCTGTATGCAATGTGATGAGGATTAGGTACATTAGAATTTCTTATTCTCGTTTTAATTTTAGGGTTCCGTACATAAGAATAAGAGTCATGATGCCATAATTATAATATAAACGATGAAATTGGCGAAATAAAAAGTATCACGTGGAGTAGAGCTAGAGAAGCTAGCCAGAGCGAGATGGAAGCAAATGGAGGCTTTTACCGCTCTAGGCGCTAGTCGGTCCTTGTGCCTACCTACTTATTGTAGTTAAAAGTGAAGTTTAAATAAAATTATTTAATAAGATATAGTTAAATCATCTCATATTATTTGTATTATACTACATTAGAGGCATTCTAAAATATATTTATTTAAGAGATAGAACCGATTCAACTCAAGACTCTCAAGAACGGTTATTAACATCATATCTTATGTGTTTTAACGGTGCAATTCATAGTCAAGATAGAGGCTTCGCTAGGGGATGATTCAGCCGCTGTGTGTCAAATTCAATCTTTATGCATTTCATAGACAAAACAAACCCCCACTTTGACAGAAGTTAGCGGCTGGATGCTGAAGGCCCGAATTCCGTCCTCCAAACAGACCCCTACTGTAAAGTATTGTTTGTTGGGATAGGTTTGTATAGTCAATAAGTGGTTTTTTTTTTCAAAAATGCATGTGGAGAATGAACTTACTACTTGAAGCCGATCTTATAGCCGATGAAGCTTTACAAAAAATGCGCATAATAACAGTGCCCAAGAGATACATCGATATTATAATGATTCGTGTTCATTATAGCTCCACTGAATTCTAGAGTGATAATGAATTCCGCATTATTTATCCATATTTCCATAAAAATCTTCAAAAATTCCGCGCAAAAACATTGTTTGTAATGCCGGGTACAGATTGGTTAAAAGAGCTGTTGAACCCTATGAATCAGTTACCGAGTAACGAGTACATCGCCTGACTCGAAGTTATTTGCAGTTTTTTTTACAAAGTACGAACAAAGTCATGACGTATGCGACGCGACTCGATGCGATGCTTCATGCTAGTGTTTGATTGCGCGAAAAGTAACAAGTAACATTTACGAAACAACCGTCCATGCTAACCGTCCGTCCGCGCAACTTGTTTTGTTCGTAGCATGCGCATGAAATGCACCCAGTCGAGAATTTGTTACAAAATGTGTTACCTACCTTGCATGATACATAGGAGCAATTTAAATGGCAAAATCTTTCATTGAGTGTTACATTGCATGTTACCGTTTCACGAGTCTGTACCCGGCATAAACCAGTACTGTCAAGGTCACGCACGTCATTAGCTGTGTGAAATTTAGGAGATTTTCCAGTGATTTTTTATGAAAGACAAAAAAGATTGATTCAACATTCAGCCTCTAGGCGTATGCTGAATGATGGATTCTGAATGACGCTATCAGCCCCCAACTATGAATTCCAGCGTTAAATAGACAAACCTCGAATAATTTTATTACTACAACATGTTAACAAATGAATGAACGAAAAGAAAGAACCCTGCTAAATGCGAGTACTCGCACTTCTTGTTTTTTTTCTATGTATGACAGTGACATACATAATAAAATGATTTTGAAAAATACAATTACCTACACTAGTATCCTGAGCTACCTCACTTCACTTCTTGATTATGAAAAGGCCTATTCCTAACTTATCTCTGGTACTAGCTTTACACTTTCAGCCGCTGTCATTCAATCGCAAACTTCTGAAAAACTCTTTTTATGGAATTTGCGCCTAGAGGCTCACTACAGAATACAGATGCTATTTGCGCCATCGTAAGAGCACAGACTATTGTAATGCTAACACATCGTAAACGCAGCACAACAACCACAAACAGATGGACCACTTCAGAAAGCCAGGAAGGCAGAAAAGAAAAACCTTCTTTCCTGAAACTAGAATTAGATTTGTTGGGTTATTTGGCGGACGGAATACTTGGATTGGAATTAGTGAATTAAATAAATAAAATAAATAATGCAGGGTATTTTCATACATCATCATCTAGCCCCAAACTAAGCAGATCTTGTATTATGGGATCTGCATGACTGACCTGTTGACCAACCTAATCCGTAAAAAAAACTACCTTTGATTCACAGGAAAATGGCGGCGGAATATGAAATTTTCCCATGTCCTAGAAAATGACTTAGTGTTCGAAAAGTTTTGACTTATTTTAGATAAAATAAATAGAAATGTGTACTAAAAAAGTTGTTTTATTTATATTATTCATAATATAATCATAGCTGGCCCTACTAAATAATATTACATGTTCTAAAATGGCACATAGGGAAATGCCCACGGTCTAATGAACAACATCGATTATTTTCGAATTGTGTGCTTGTTAGAGCCCAGAAACAATTTGAAAACAAAGTTACTTACGTGTTCTATAAACGTACATATTCATTTCATTTCAAACGTGAGATGTTTTTTTGAAATAGGAATTCTAATCAGAGTGCCATGTCAACGAATTTTGAATTGAGATTTTTTCATGGCTTTGTTTTGAAATCAATTTTATGTGAAATCTATGGGTGATATGTAATAAAAACAACACATAATGGTAGGAAATATATTTATTGATAGATATCAATAAATATATTTCCTACCACGCCTTTTCACTGAAATATATAAAACTATGTACCAAAAAATCGGAATATTATAGCTGTTAGTCATTTTTACACGCACTTTCTTTCGCATGCTAAAAAATCCGAACACAATGTTATTATGGCAGATAATTATACACCAATATATAAATAAGTACTGTTTATTCATTCTTGCATAATTTGTTTTATTACTACCAAGTAAAAACCCAACATAACTACGAAAAAACCCAACACAAAAAAATGTATGGAAAAAAATATGTGCTACAGGGATGTGCACGAGATTTTATTCTATCGATAAAATATCGTAGTGATAGAAATGTACTGTGAGGTAGATAAGTACGTTACGTATGGAGTACTGTAACAATTGACCTGTAAACTGATTACGATTAGGTAATTTTCCAATTAACTACGATTAGGTAATTTTCCAAGTATGCAGTATAACATAATGGGCTTACTCAGTGATATTTAAAATTACCTCAGAAGAATCTAGAATGTAACAAATTCAGCAGTGGTAGCAATGGTATGGCACAATAATAAACAAGGCAATGATTGAAAGTCGTGCTAAGTCTGCCACCATCGTAATGTAAGACTCCCAATCCTCATCATCATCAGACGAAAGAAGTCCACTGCTAGACATTTTCCTACCATCACCATGGTAATGTAAGACTTCCAATCCTCATCATCATCAGTACACAGCTAGATATTTTCCTGCCATCCGGATGTGTAAAAAAGGCAAACAGTAAAATGTTAATTCATTCATCCACTCATTCATGCATCTATCTATAAATCCGCTACAGTGTGAAATTTTTCGAAGCATTCTTCCAGACAAAGCGGTAATTCACACTTCGGACACCAGTAAGATGTTTTGGACCGTTTGCACAAAACACAATATTTTCGGCCCAAGTTCGATTTATGCTTTATGTTTTGCAACATTTCCTCGGTAATTGGCATCCGACGTATGAAATGTCGCTCTGTCAATCGGCAAATAGGAAATGTTTGCCCTCTTTGCACAACCGGTGCTCGTTGTCGGGTACTACTGACGAGGTGCCTATTAATAATTTCTTGTACAAGACTTAGCCTGTACAACAACGAGTCAATTTTGCAAGAGATGGACTTCTCCAACAAAATGCGGGAGTTCTGAATGCTCATATTTACCAGGCGTTTAAAAAAATTTCTTGGTCTACTTCCGGCATTGTTTTCGTTCGATCAAATAAGGCTCCAACATTTGATCGAGACGATCTACTCCTCCCATCCCCGAGTTGTAATCCATGACCAAATTAAATCTGTACTGAGGCCTGTGTCCCGGCCTAGCATCGGTTAGAGCTTGAGACAGTCCATGGCATGTTGAAATTAGTTCAAGTCTCTTTCGATCTACGAGACCAATCACAAGAAGATCACCAGATTGACGCGCGATAAACTCACCCTCTCGAAGCGGGCTCCTCTGAACCTCAGCTGGTATGTATTTTCGATTAGGGCGAAGTGTACCGACGCAATCAGTCCCGTGCTTTTTGAGATATCGCGCTAGCAAAGGAGAGTTGAAGTAGTTGTCCATGTATAGGACATGACCCATCCCTAACACGGGCCGGGCAAGTCGCAATACGGTCGATACGCTCGAGGGGTCCGATGAGGAGTCACTACCCTTGCCGCAGTTAACAAAAAACGACCATAAGTATCCAGTTTTGCTTTCGCACAACTGATACGTTTTGATGCCGTATCTGGCCACTTTTGTTTTTATGTATTGTCGGAATTTAATCGGACCTTTCCAAAGAGTCAGCGACTCGTCAATACAAATATCTTGAGCCAATTGGTACAGTTCCTGAAATCGCCTGTTAAGGTGATCAAGTACTGGACCCATTGGATGAAGAGGATTGTCTTGAGACGATCCGCTGGCGAAATGGAGAGCTCGGTTTAAATTCCAATACCTTTTTTCTGTAAGCAAGCTTCGGAAGACTTCCGTCCGTAAGAGAGGGAGCTTGCTATAGCACGACTTAATAGAAGGCATTCGAATAATGCTTAGCATCATCCAAAATGCCAACATAATCATTACCTCATTTATGGTTGTATCAAACCATTCTCGTTGAAATGCATCACTTATAATAGTTGTTGCAAAACGATTCGTTTCAGTGACTATTTCAGACAAAATTTCATCATCCCAAATAGCCCGAAACGAATCGTAAGCGTTTGAGACTTCGCGTTGTGGTCCAGGCACTCTCGTCGGGCGAAAAACCTCCTTCTGGCCTCCCTCCCACTCACCCACCGGCTTCCAATCAAAGTGCTGGTCGGTGTGCGAGAAAGCTTCAGAATCATCTAAAAAAAAAATTACTAATATTATAAACAGGAAATATTTTTATTTGTTTGTACATTAGGCTCCGAAACTACAGGACCAATTTTAACCGTTTTTTCACCAATAGAAAGCTAAATTATCAGGAAGTAACATAGGCTATAATTCATAGGCATAGGATCTAATTTAATTAGATCGCCGGTAGAAACAAAAGTTGGTTACATTCGTATCGTACTATCAATTTTTATTCAAATACTGATACTTTTATCCCGATATTCCCATGGAATCGAAACTTACGCGGGAGAAACTACGGGGCGCAGCTAGTAATAAATAAAAACACAAATCAATGCATACCATCTTCTTCCTCCTCTACGTTTCCATGTGCTCGCTGACTTTGGGAGACAAGGCGCGCCCGGATCTCCTCCCTAATTTGAGCAGGAATCTATAATAAATAAAATATTTATTAGACACATATGACTTATACAGATCAGGATACCAAAGTCAGAAAAGGAAAAAGAAATAATACCTCTTCGTCAGATTGGTATTTTTCAACCAAAGGCTGCCCGCGGGTCCAACCATTACCACGTCGGCCTCTGACGTTTCGGGCTCGCCCTCTTCTACCACCTAAACCTCGGCCTCTACCCGTAGCTGAGCCACGCTGGATTCGAAACCGTACAGGCAGAGGCTCTGGTCGAGGGGGTAAGTAGGACGGACCCGGAATAGGCGAAAGCCTGGGAGAAGATCTGTATAAAATAACCACAATAAATTATAATTCTCCATTCAGTTATGTAGGTATTTACATCTTTATCGGTAATAGCTATTATATGTATACTTACAAAGGGCTAATGTGCCTATGCACTTCCTCCCTCAGTCTTTCATATGCCTCGTCTTCACCTTCACTATAACAAGAAAAAGGCAATTAAAATTTCATTGATAGCAAACGTTTTAACTTTCAATTCACGTTGAATATGTAATATAAACTTACGAAGAAAGCTGTTCTTCCACCAGCGAAGAAATGGACGCAAACGAGCCGTCCTCGTTTGGTAGGACGATGGGCATATCCTGAAACAGATTAACGAGACGTCAGCAACTGTAATTGACGACGATTTAAAAAATCAGACAAAATGTTATGGTAATTTTCAAGTATACGAAAATAACATAAAAATAAACAATATGTAGTGTGAGTAGACGGCAGTCGTGTGTTCTAAGAAATTACCTCAATGTTAGCGTCGTCACTTTCGCCGCTAAATTCTAGCCCCAAGTCCCCATCCTCCACCGAGTCGCTTTCGTCGTCTCCGAAGAGGACGTCCGCGAACTCGTTTGGGATAGGGTCGTTTGGATTCCAATTTCTGTACCAAAATAAAAGAGGTTAAGAAATGACACATCTACTGACACATAATAAATAAACCTTACCTACTTATTTTGTTTATCAACAAAAATCGTTTACCTCTTTTTACCTTGTACATTTACTCGAATAAACGCATACGCCATCCTTTTCTACGAGAAAAGGAAGTTGAGGTTTTTTTCTCGTAAAACAACCTTTTACGAGAAAAAAAAACCTCAGTTTTGCTCATATCCACGCTAGGCACATGCTATCCTACCTATCTAAAACACACTATTTTACTAAAATTACCCTATTCGAAAATACAGTTCGGTGGAATCTCGATATCGATAAAATAATTTGAGCTTCCCATCACTAGCATAGGCAAAAAATGGCGAAACAATATGGCTGACAATTTTGAGTTGCGAACTACGGTTCGATAACAATAATGACTATTTTCTATATTGATGACTACAGCTTATAAAAATAATAGTCAAAATCACTAGTAAAATCACTTAGCCACGTAATTAGGTGCATTGCAAAGGCATGCTTAGCGATTTACACGCCGCCGATCACTGATCTTTGAAATGGCACAGACACTAGTTATTTCAATTTCCATAGGTTTTGGCTGTTTTCAAGGCTTGACTAAATATTTATTTTTAATCTACCATTGACTATATACCCGTACAGTCATTCTTAACATCGGAAATAAAAAAAACGTACAGGAGTATAGTCTAGGACTAATTCGTCCGCTTAGCGAGTATATGGTAGGCGCGTAGTTCCGGACGATACCGTCCTCTTAGAGAGTAAGCACTACTATTAATATATATATTTTTTTGTAAATATATACCTATTATACATAGACAAGTCCCATACCTGAGACAAACATTTGCAGATACAAATAATTGTCCTGCGGCGGGAATCAAACCCGCAACCTTCTGCGTCTCAGGCGAGCCTTTGCCAACCACACCACAGAGGTCGTCAATTAATTCGAGTTTAGACGTGTGGGCCCCTGCCCCCCTTGGCGACACCCTTGTCGACGACCTAACATAACACCTAATTTGGACATTTATTATTCTAATACTAAAATTAATTTCATTGAATTCACAAAATTTCTAGGGTTACAAATAAATAATAAATTAGACTGGAAACAACACACAGATACAGTGTGCGTATTTAAGAGCTCTGAAGAGACTTCAGGTTATATTTTTATTCTGTAAAGATTTTTCCCTACGTGAATAGCTGCTTTTTAAGGTTCTGAAGCCAAATTGCGATACTGGAAACCTTATTGTTTCGTCGTGTACCTCTGCCTGTTTGTCCATCCGTGTATCACATTTCTCCCTCCTAAGGCTAATATAGAATTATTTTTTTAATCCAAAAACTAAAATAATAAAATAATGTCGTCATTATTTTCAGCCCGTTTCAACCCACTGCTGGAATAACGTCGACCCATCTCGCCGGTGGATGCCATACCTATCTATTCTCTCCCTTTGAGTCTGCATTTGTTCAGCGGCGTTTTAGTCCACTTGCCACTATGTACGTCGCGTCGTCGCATCGTCTGGCCAAGCATCCTGCCCAACTCCATTTGAACCCCAATATTCTTTTGTTTACGTCTAGCACTTTATTTCTTTTGCTAACTTCCAATTTTTTTGTTGATTGCGTCCCCCCCTTTCCCTTTCCCCCTCCCCCTTAATTTCTGATAAGGAAGGATATTATTATTATAATTAATGAAAACAAACAGTTTTTACGATAGAATAAATTTATCATGACATACCGTTCTAAAGGTTATTTTAATAAGTAGGTTTGATGTAGGGTAGGTATGTAATATGTATATCGAAAGGTAAGTTCCTAACTAATATAAAAATATCTTTAAATTTGTGGATATGCACTACCAATTAGATTTTTACTGCGGTACCGGAACGTGTGGGAAACAATTTCTACGTCAATATTTCCAAGTTTGAGCTTACACTCATTGTCAGCGCGGGTTACAAAGCAAAGGGTATAAAGAGCTATTTCAAGTTCAGGCGAAGTGCCGATGAACATTGTGTCCACTGGTTTGTCAACACCTTGTTGGTTGAAGTGATGCTTCAACACTACTCCTTTCTGCAAAAGACAAAGATCATAAATTATTTATCATTTATCATAATGCTAGCTTCTTACCACGGCTTCGCCCGCGTGGTACCCGGATAAAAAGTAGCCAATGTGTTATTCTGGTGTATAAGCTATTTAGCTTTAAAGTTTCATCAAAATCCGTTCAGTAGTTTTTGCATGAAAGAGTAACAAACATTCATTATAAAAGTAGTAGGATGTAGATACCTAGGTACGTGCTAGATAAATGAGCTATGTTTGTTTCATAAAATTATATTAATTAATTGTTTTGAGGTATCTATGTTAGGGACCCTGTATTTGTACTTGTACTTTACTGTGTTGCCTGAAATAAATTGATTATTATTATTACCATTACATCAACGGATAAAAACGAACTGCAGTGGAGTGTACTGCATAAAATTACAGTAGGATCAAGTGGTGTATGCATAAAATGTGCAAGTAAACTATTTTTTTATTATTAATTAAGAAGTAATAAGTGTTTTCATAGCTTTAGTCTACAATTTTATTAGATTACGAAAACATATAGGTGACAAATAGGCATGATAAATGGTAGTTAGGTATAATATAGTTTTAAATTATTTTGTAAGGTACTTACATCATTTAGCTGCGCGTATTTAAGGTATCCTAAATAATTTATTCTATTTGCTTGTTCTTCTTTCGTAAAATAAATCCAGTTGTGCAAGCCTACAAGTAATTGAATTGGGTTATTAATAAGTACGTTATTATTTATATTATAATATGCTAATAAAAAAAATATCTAAATACATACTTAAGTAAAGGAATTCAATATTTTATTTTAAAATACTGCCCTACAATGCTTTTATAGGTAGTTACGAACCTGAAACTTGTCCATTCTTAAGTTCCGAAACAAAGATATGTTCGAATCCTGAACTACCAATTTTTCCTCTACCTCTGGAGTACAAATTAAACCACAGCTGCTTCAGGAAATCTCTTTGCTGTCTTGGATCAGGCGTAACTATTCCTGGAACACATAAATACATCATCAGGTAAACTTTAAGGAAGAGTTTCGTAACCCGTCTTCACTTAACTTATTCAAAGACTTAGGCGTGCCTTATGTGCACTTTTCATAGAAATCTGACTCATAGACTAGTCTTCGCCTATGCTTAGTGCAGACTACAGATATCTAGGTTTATGAGTATAGGCACATTATTAATTTTATACATGGGTCTTGTAACACCTTTTGCTTTAAGAAAGTTCATCAAGTGGCGAACTACTGATGTCGACATAATAGCATCCATGAAATCATTTTCTTCATTTCTTTCCTGAAACCAAAAAGGCGTTATAGGTAAGTGGGTAAGTAAGTTTATCTAACTATGTAATAATTGCCTACTTACAAAGTAAATTTTACTAACTACTTATCTGAAATTTACCAGGCACATATAATTCAGTCTTACCAGTGGAGTAACATATTCGTTAACTAAAGTGTCCCTTTCGTAATTATCTAGAAGAGGTACGAATTTTTGAATCGTTGGGATATTCCACACCTCCGGTGATATGGTGAGCAATCTGCAAATATGTTGATAATCAATTACCGCCTGCAATGCGTCAAAATAAGACTGACTCAGCGACTGTTAATAATCTAAATAAGGCATCAGCGTAGCGCAAAGATACACTTTTGCTTTTTATTATTACCAATTTAAAATTATGTGAACGTAGGTACTTGTATTATAATTATGTGACGTAGGTAAGTACTTACGGACCAGGTGCTCTGTCATCTTTTGATTGTGAGGTAGTTTTTTCTTGATAGTTAATGGTTACAAACTTCGCTGCATTATTAACATCTTTCCTTAACAACTCTTCGCTTAATGTCTGCAGTTCCAAATCAGTGGCTGGACCACTACTAATAGCAGGAGTATTTTGATTTTTGTTTAAAATGGAACTAGGAAGGACGGGGCCAGTAGTAGGAGCATTCATAGGGACTTGCGTTGAGGGTTTTGGGGTCGTAGATGGTGTGTTAATAGACTTTGATCCTGATAAAATATCGCTAAAACTCAATGGTTTAGTTGGTGAAGGTGGTGATTTTGGCGTTGTTTGAGTAAACAGCGTTGATGAGCTCTGAGTATTTTTGCTGTTAGTCCCTTGTAGTATAGAACTATAGCTAGGCACTTTATGGAGCGTAGTTTGTCCGTTGTTTTGCTTGTCATAGAAGTTTATTAGGTCCTTTACTTTACCAGTTTGCTGATTGTTTCCTTGGGTAGGTTTAAGTGTTGGGTATTGGGGAGCAACATAGTCACGTTTTCCACTTGGATACTGTGGGTTACGTGTGCTTAGTGTAACTGTAGTCAGAGGTTTGGATGTTGTAGGTGATGGGTGCTGTTGAGACTGAGCGGCAACGTAATCTCTCTTTCCTGAATTAGGCTTATATACAGTTGTACCTATAGTAGGTACTTTCGTAGTAGTTGGTGAACCCAATGAAGGAAACTGGGCAACATAGTCACGTTTACCACCATTTTGATTGGCATTCTGGGATGTAAGGGTTTGTGTATTTATGTATTCATTTTTCCGACCATATGCTCCTCCTTCATGTTGTAAAAAATCAGTGCTAGCGCTAGGATTGTATTGTTGCTTATTGTATTCCAATCCTGAAAAATCGATGATTATAACATACTTAAATGTATTTTAATTATGTACCTGGATAGGTATCCAGTAAAAAAAAAATGCTGGATATTTTTCACACAGCATCATCTACAACTAAACTAAGCAGAGCTTGTAGTATGGGAACTACAACATACCTACCTACTTATATACTTAATTTTTGTAAATACATACATATTATACATATAAAACACCTAGACCCGAGACCAGTATTTGCAGATCATAATTTTTTTTCCCCGCGACGGGAATTGAACCCGCAACTTTCTGCGTCTCAGGCGGGCCTTCGCCCACTGCGCCACAGAGGTCGTCAACCCATAACATCTATTCATTCTGAAATAACTTGACATTTATTATGCTGAATGCAGACCAATGACCGTGGCTATGTTTCGCAAATAAAAAATCTGAATCGAATAACTAGGTAGGTATTAATACGTTAGTAAGTAAGCACTTACCATAACAAAAATAAGGATCTACCTATTACCTACCTACTGTAATTTCACCAGAGTAAATACTTACATAGGGAAGTAACCAACTCAACAACTAAACACCTAGCTACCTATAGCTAGTTCCACAAAAAATATTCTATCCACTTTCAATTCATAACCTAATGACGTCTTAAAAGAAAGTTGACTTATGTAATTTAACTTATTAGTACCCACGTGAAATTAACGAAATAATGATATTTTAGGTAGGTTATTAGATATAAGTCACACGTAACTACTAAACATAATACTTAATCTCCGTGTATAAGAATGAAATGACCTCGATACAAAATTATTTTTCCTTGATCTTTTATAGAAACTGTCTTTAAAAAATGAACTCACCAAGATTGCTTGAAAATAATAAAATCACACAGATAAATTTTGCTTGATATTGCATATTTAATTAGTTGTTTGACTAGAGTAAGACTAGCACGTATGACTACTATGCAGACAACATTCCGACTCGAGCAACGAAGAACATCTGAACTGAGAAGCGTCAACAAAATAAGATTGACGCTTGTTAGTAGATTTGTAGGTATGTACCATCCGTGTCAATGATATTCAATGTTGATATTGCTAAAATTTTGATAAAAGATCTAGGAAGTTCTATTTATAGTTCTATAAAATAAATTGAATGATCGTTTCAATTTATCTTAAACGACAATGCCGTACATAAAGTAGGTACCTAAGTACCTAGTACCTACAATAATCTAGGTATACTTAACCTCTTAGACTCAGAAAGCCATTGCAACTCGCAATCTAACCCGTAATTTGCGGGTTATATTTTCACGTCCAATGCAGATACCTACCATGCGTTAGCATCCCTAGTAAGTCTAAAGAGTGAATCTCACTTGCGAAACGCAGTGTTAGCATTTTAAATTTGTAGGTAAGTCTTACTGATGTGCCAAATTATATATAAAGATTTATTTACAATCAGGCATTAATCGGTTAGGACCCGGTAATAAAATTTAACGGAGGACTAAATTTAGTTTATATTGCTGACTCAAAATAGACGTAAACTGTTTTCCCAGTCCACATCATTCCATTGATAACCCCGAACTTTATTAAGTACAAAAATTGATAAAATGTATCTGTCTACAAGTACATACATATGTAACTACCTATAAAACGTCCAATTTAATCTCTAGCCGCCACAGTTGCGGACGTATACGTGTCAAATAAATTTGTGCAATAATGTTGAGTCAAGTTGGTCAAAAGGAACACATCATCCACTGGTGTGGGTTTATTTTCACATTAAGTCACTTTTGGGTTGATTTCTATGGAGCGCAGACTGGTAATTTAAATTGAAAAATATTTTCTAAATGTTTACGACACACGATTCAGGCAGTTCGTCCATAAAAAGATGATAGACGATAGTCCAGCCAGCCAGTGGCCTATCATCGCCACAATCTTACCCTATACCTACATTATATCTGTGCCTATACTAACGTAACGCATAATTATCATCGTCTACTATGAATGGCCGGCTTAATTCACTTTTTAACGGAAATTGTCTGTGGAACCAATCAATTTTTGTTCATTCATTAATATTTTTAATCTGTAATTACTGTTTCATTATTTCCGTCAAATTTGAAAGATAGTGTTTTGTTGGGTTCAAAATTATTGTTTGTACCTATTTAAAATCGTGTGTAAATTATGTAGTGAATATTCATGAGATTACTATGAAAAGTACATTAAATTGTTTGGAGATATCGCTTTACTACATCTTATGGATATCGTTAAATGTTTACGGACTTTACAAATTATTTGTAGCTCAAACTGGTGTGCAATTTATTATATAGTTTTATTTTGTAACTCAATGCTATTACTTAGCTCAGAAATTATTAAAATGTCATCTGTTGCAGATATATTGGAAAACAATCCACATCTAAAACACTCACTACGAGATTTAGGTCCAGGCTGGTCCTTCATATCAAGGGACAAAGATGTTTCTGATGCTGAATGGAGTAGCTGGAAATTTTACATTCAAACTTCGTGGTTCTATATGATATTTCAATTTCTCGTTTCTGAATTGTTGAGAAAGTCATGGCCCTCGATAATAAAGTACTGGTACATTTTATCAAGCATAATTTTTGTGAGCCTCTACATGGGTCTAAGCCAAATGTTCATACTTATAACACAACCAATAATATTTTGCATCATCATACTGCTGGGAGGCAAGAGAATCAGTATATGGCTGACAAGCATCATATTGCTTGCAAGCTACAACTCGTTGAAGTACAAGCATTACTTTTGGGAGTTTTTGGATCAAGGATATCTGCGAGATGAGGAAGTGTACTTACTATTGTTTGCTGTGGCTTGGATTGAACTAAGATGCATAAGTTTTTCTATAGACTATGTGGAAAAGGTTGAAAAAATTCAACAAAATAAAACAAAAGTGCTACCTCCAAAACTTGAAACTGTAGTTAGCATGTTCAGTTATGTCCTGTACTTGCCATTACTGTATGTTGGACCAATAATGCTGTATGAAGATTTTGAGAGTAGTTTTCAGGCTGATAATCAAGCTAAACTGATTCCGAGGCTGAAGAGATTTGCTGTTGACATGATCTTGTTTCTAATTTACACATTCTTTATGGATCTTGCATTCCACTACATGTATTTCTATGCAATGCAAGGAAACATGGAGGTAACCTAAGAATATATAAAATATATGTCAAGCAAAATTTACAAATAATTTCCAAAAATAAATTGTAAAATCTTTTTCAGACTATTAAGAGACTACCTACATTAGCTCTTTGTGGTGGAGGATTGTGGATGGGATTTCAATTTCATCTAAAATATGTTATATCCTATGGAACCACTGCTGCATTTGCACGACTAGATAATATGGATCCTCCCCCAACACCCCGATGTATTGCAAGGATACATGTTTACTCACAAATGTGGAGATATTTTGATGTTGGACTTTACAAGTTTTTAGTGAAGTGAGTCTGGTTATTAGACTGAAGTTTCTGATACTGAATGTTAAGTTTTTTATTAACCTTGCCTTTTTGTTTCAGATATATTTATAGACCTGGCTACAGTACATTGTCACAATATATCACCCTATCCAAGATGACTTATAAACTTATTGCTTCTTTCGCCACATTTAGTTTTATATTTGTGTGGCATGGCACTGTCTGGCATATCTTTGTATGGTCTCTTTTAAATTATATTGGCATTATATTGGAGTATTCAGCCAAAGCTGTGTCAGTGACAGACTCATATAAGAGATTCAAAGAGACAATTTTGAAATCAGATGCTATGGAAGTTCGTTTTGTTGCGTTCTTGTGTGCACCATTGCTTGCACTCTCTGCCATTTCTAGCTTTTATTTGTTTGCAGGCAGCGAAGTAGGTGATTTATTTTTTGGACTACTTGAAGCACCTTCAAATTACAATCTCACAATAGTATTTATAGCTGTTTATTGTTGTTGTCATGTTTCTATATCACTTCAAAATGTCTCATCAAGAACTGATGTTAAAAGACTTACTAAGGCTGATTAAATGTATTTGGGTTCCTATAATATGTAATAAGCATGTTTCTGTGATAAGAATGTAATTAAATGTTCCTTGTAACATTCAGCATTGAAATGATAAGTATATGAATTGAATATACCTAACTGTACCTAGTAATCTCATAAGTATATATAGTATAGTTATCTCATAACTACTAGTGTTCATACGGTATCAAAAATGTATATACAAAAATCTTTTGAGGATTTTATGCACTCAAAAGAGGCAGTGATCATTTTGTATGTTGATTTAAAATACTATATTATTATTGGGAAAGAGCGATCACACTTTAGATTTAGATGAATGATATGTAAGAAAATGTTGATAAACCAAAAACACTTGTTGGCTTTTATAGCTGCACTTGTTGGCTTTTATAGCTGCGCTAATCTCAGCTATAAATCATGATCTAATGGTCAATGTGAAATTGTAAAGAAAACATGCATTTCTGAAATTAATTTATTAGTCTTAATAAATAGTATGGGCTGACTGTTTAAGATTTAAAGTAATAATTGGTATGTGTTGGATCCTTTCAGCAGTAAGTAGGAATGTATGTGCATAGCTTCTATCAAATCGTTGGGGTCGCCCGCCACTCCCCCTGCCTTATGTATGGATATCATTTCTTGCCTTGTGAATATATCTTTGCCTAACTGATGAGCCCTCCTCGTCAGCACATCCAAGAACTTTTTCAACTGAAAGAAATATCAGTAATCTTTGCTGTGATTTATATTTATGAAATTATACACTTATATTAAATAATACTTTGTATTTATTATTTATTGCAAAGGCAACAGCTCTGTTATCAGCTCTCGAGAGCATCTCGATGCTCTCATACAAACTTGCATGTAGGGGTCTATTTCTTCCCCTTAAAAAAAAAATAACCCTGAAACACAGTATTTATCTATGATGAATAGCTACAATTCCAATTTTCAAGTTCCTACCTTTAAAAAAACAGATTTTCCTATACTGTCCTATACCCACGTTTCCCCTCTTGAAATGTGAAAATCGAAAAACCCTAAAACGTCATTTATTTATGCTCAGTAGATGTAATTCAAATTTCTTACTTCAAAAAACAAAGACTCATACAAAGTAGTAAATCCCCCAAAATTTAATATCCAAAAATCCGTAGCATTCTTACGATTACGTTATAAAATAAACCTATGTAAAATAGTTTTGGCTCGGCGTTGATAGATCAGTCAGTCAGGACAAACGATTTTATAAGTTTAGTTAGTCAGATAACAATAGATGGTTGCATAATTGTATATCAACGTTTTTTGTATGGAAACCACAAAAAACCCCTTGGGGGTTTAGCATGCTTTTTTTAAATCGTTTGCCACGATAAAAGTCATACTAAAAAGTATTTTCTAAAAATTTCAATATATTACAGTTAAAAAGATAAAGCCCTGTGTCAGACAGACGAGCGGCGCAGGGCGTACCCAAAAAGGACCCTAATTACTAAATAGGTAATATAATTTAATATATTACCTATTTAGTAATATAATTATATTTTACTCTAATATAATATAATTTAACTCTTTGGGAATGGAACATTACAAAAAAATGTTTTCAAATAAACATTGATGTTTATTTGAGCTCTATTTTAAAGAAGTAAACATTTCATGAATTATTAATAGAAATCATTTTTTTGTAATGTTCCATTCCCAATTACTTATATTGGACCCAAGCTTGATGATTCACATTAATGTTAGCACGATAGCATTTATTTGCTTACGAAAACAAATATTAGACAATAAAACCAATTAAAAGATTTCAAGCAACGCTAGTTGAGGCATCGTATCGTTAGCGTAACATTATCATGAATTCTTCGTACTTGGACCTCAGTTACAAAATAAGTACTTACTTTGTTTCTAGAACTGACTCCCGATCCATTGATAGACCTCGAAAGTTGTATGTTTCCAAATTCATCACTGAATGTGTCAATCAGACTGTGTTTGACTAAGCTGATTACGTCATTTGCATCGTTTACCGTTGCTTCCTCTCTCAAATCCACCCTTGCTCGTGCCTGAAACCAAAACCATGGTCTTGAACTTTAGATAATAAAAGTTGTAAATCTTATTATTTCATCAACTTGACAGGACTATGATAAAACTCTGCTATGATGCATCCCATAATTGTAAAAAAACATGCTCTTGACTCATCGTCATAAAAGACATTCTCAGACATAGAGGAACTAACCACTACATTTATTTTCGGAAATAAATCTGTTCTGATCGGTAATCAGAGAGATAACCAAGTAGGGGGTATTCCGAAGCACGTCAAAAAAATATATTTGGTACATCCCAAGCTTTGCATAGTTAGCATTCCATATCGACAGGTAACAAGGTTGTTGCAATAAAGATTTACTTTACTTAACAAACCCATCGCCACTTATTGGTACACTGTATAACCAATGGCACATACCTTAAAATTTTTGGTTCTAGGCCCTAGAGCGTGCTATTTTCCTCTGTCAATGCGCACATACATTTTAAATGTGGAAAAATACATTGCAGCACGATGAGGTTCGAACCCACGACCTTAGGAGCGGAAGACTAGGCAAATATGACTCCTTAATTTGAGAGGGTTTATGTTCCACCTATGGCAAGTGTAATTTTATAGTCTTCAAAGTCAAACAGATTGCGCTGTACTAAAAACTAGGCTGTCTAAATGTGGCTTCATATTGTTGCCTTCACAACGCCATCTAGTAAATTCCAGGGAACTACTCTGTCTCGATTTAAAGTTCAAAATAAAATATTTTACCTGAGTTAGTCTTATGCAAGCTTCTAACTGCCTAGTAGTGATGGGTGTGCCATCCTGCTTTCCTTGATTATGCCTCAGTTCCAAGTAAAAGGTCTGAAGTACATTCGCAGCATCTGTACTGAGTTTCGGGTGGACGTACCTTCTAGCATATGCTATGTACTTCCGTAGCAACACTAATGGTAGGTGGTCGATCACTTCGCCAGGTTTTAGTCGTAACCTTTGACTGTGGAAATTAGTTTTGTATAAGAAAATTGCCTTTAGGTAACGATTTCACGCTCATTAATGTTGAGTATAATTAATTAACGTTCAGAGCAATTAACTTGGTGCCATGTTTTTAGCTTCGATGTCACGCTAATGGAGGACGAGCTTTTGCCCGTGGTTTCGCCCGCGTAATGCCCGGATAAAAAAGTACCCTGTGTGTTGTTACAGGTTAGGTTCAGGAGTTACGAAGATTATTAGTAACAAAAATCTAGCTAAACATCCAAACTTTGACATTTATAATATTGATAGGATAGTTGGTGTTGGCTGTGAGCAATTTCTTAGTTTTATATAATTTAAGCACACCCTTATATTATTAATAATATTAGAGTGTAGAAGCGAAACTTCTGTGTAAGTTATTTGGCTTCGTGTTAAGATTTGCGCAAATTGGTATGATAGTGGCGGTGGCGATCAACTTGTGCTGTGGGCAAAAAGCAGTCAGATTCGCGTTAGTGTAGACTCACCATACAAATGCTACTGAAAGCCGCACCTTTTTGGTCACTTTACAAGTGCATAATAGCTGGTTCTTTCGCTGGTGAGTTTCGCTTCTATTACCCTGTATTTAATATCGATATTAACTAACCTGAGTGATGTCTTATCATTGTTTTGACTAGTAGTTATGCTTCCGTTAAGATCGGTAGCTTTTAAGGTATTCCTCCCCTTTTGACCAGTATGTAAGGCTAGAACATGCTCAGACAACATTGCATCCATTTTCTGAGAAAAAAAAACAATTAATTTTACCTTTTCATCATACACTAACTACTGCTCACGGCTTCAACAGAGTAGTTTTTTTTTAAAATCGGATGAGTAATAGTTTCGGAGATTACCTCCTACATTACAAGTATTATAATATATGTGATATATATTAGTGTAGATAGAAAAAATTAGTTGTTATAAAATACTTACTTCATCTGGTTGATCCAGTAATATGAAAACTAAATCGAATCTAGACAAAAGAGCCGAATTTAGTTTCAGGTTCTCAGCAACGGTTTTGGCTCTAAAACAATAAAAACGATTTAAATACGCCAGAATAGAAAAACTGGGGTGTCTAGACAAATACCACTTTCTGTCGGCGTTAACGCCTGCGGAAATATTAAATTGCATGGAAATTACATTAGCTGTTGGAATATCACGTAACTGCTGCCAAGTTTACCTTGTCAAATTTTGCGTTAGCGTGAAAGTAAAACTAAGCGTAGGGTATTTGTCTGGGCTAATTTTAAATGCCGGTTAAATTTCAACAGCGTTTTTGTGCCAGTCAGCGTAAATCCGGAACGAACAAATGCGTAGAAATACTTGAAGTGGCAAAAAGCAGGCTTAATAGCTCGCAATCGATAATCGTTAGGGAAGAAAGTTCCTCGAATGACGAATGCGGGTTCGATTCTCGCTGCGGAACAAATGTTTGCATGTTCTGCAGTTCCGGGTACCCGTAGTTCCTTGATACCCACGACACAGAGAATCTTAGTGTGGGGGCAGGACTATGTATGTGTATGCTTGTTGTTGTATTTATTATTATACTGACCTGACGAGGATCATCAAAAAAGGTTTAGGTACATTATATATAAAACTGTTCCATTACTGACTGGCGGATCAACGCACAGCCTAAACCACTGTTTCTCAAAGTGGGCGATAACTCCCCCTTGTGGGCGCTGGAGGCCTTCAGGGGGGCGGTAGAAGACTCTAGAAGATATTAGGGTCACTAAGGCGGTATAGAGGGGCATTGCAGCCCTGTTAAGGCAAAACACTGTAACTTAATATACAGTGTAACTAAAGTGTTTTTCTTTTACACGGTACATTGGTTATTATGTTTAAAGATTTTTTTTATTATTAAAGTGGGCAGTGGGAATAATAAGTTTGAGAACCTGTGGCCTAAACCATAAGTCCTAGAAGCATGGAACTTGGAGGGTATATTCATCTTATAATGTAGGGGTGCACTAAGAAAGGAATTTGGAAAAATCTATCCCTAAGGGGATGAAAAGGGCTGAAAACCTATGTATGAAAAAATGGTATTCCTTGAACTTATAGTCTTGAAACTTCACAAATATTTTTCAATCAAAATGATAAAATGCTAATATAATTATCTCCCCAAACTACCCCTCAAGTGGTCCATTTTTTTTTAAACTCGGCATAAATATTATTCATTACAAATAAAAAAAGTTTTTTTTCTACACTACCCCTCAAAGGGATGATACCCTTTGATAGTGTATTGAGTTTGTTGAAGAAATGTCTAACGCGTGGTGCGATTTGCTGTAAACTTAGTTTGGATACTTAAATCAAAAGAAAAATCAAAGTAGTTTTTGCGTGCAAAAGTAATAAACATCCATCCTCACAAACTTTCACGTTTATAATATTAGTAGGATAGGATAGTATAGTATTTTAAGTATATTTCCTGACTTTGTACGCCTACCGACTTTATCACTTCTCTATCTCTCCTCAAAGCTTTGCTGGAAGAAAAATCTTTTTAGGCTTAATACATGTCTCACCTAATATTATGTTTTATATTTCTGTGTACAATAAAGATTTATAAGGATGTTGTTTTTAGTGCTTGCTTGACAAATTAGCAAATGTAATGTACTCGTATGAGTGAGAAAACTACAGGCGAGTACGGTAGACCAGTTTTTGCAGAAATCTCACGGCGACCGTGAACAAAAGAAGATTCTGAAGAATAAATGAAAAATTTGTAGTGAACGGGAACAATGGCATACAGTATCCGTTTCTAAAGGTAGGAACTTGAAAATTTTAATTTTAGCTACTCGTCATAAAGCCGCTGGCAACAGCTAGTGGTTAGCATGATAAGCACTTCAGTCGGCTCACCTGTTATAGCTCCCGCCGGAGGGGTTGGCAGCGGCAAGGACGGTGGCGCGCGCGGCGAGGCTGCATACGACGCCGCCTTTAGCCACGCTCACTCGCCTCTGCTCCATCGCTTCCAGCAAACTGCTGTGGTGCGCGCTCATCTGCAAAACAATGATACTTATAAAAAACATTAAATTAATAAAAAATAAATGCTGGTCATTTTCACACACCATCATCCCTAAAGTAAGTAGATATTTTGGCGACCTTTTGTGGTATGTTTCAGAAGGTTGCGGGATCGATTCCAGCCGCGGAACAAATGTTTGTATGATCTGCAAATATTTGTTTCGGTTCTGGGTGTTTTCATAATTATTAACAAAAACAAATATATAGGTAGTTTATCAGTCATGTAGTTCTCATAACACAAGCTAACTTTGGGGCTAGATGATGCTGTGTGAAAATTTCCCGCATTTTTATATAGACCTTTAAAATACAATCTTTAATCAATAAATGAATATGACTACTTTAACCAATGAATCGACGGCAATATGAGGAATGTACCTTATCAAGTTCATCAATGCAGCAAGTGCCCTTATCGGCGAGCACCAAAGCGCCGGCCTCGAGGGCGAAGTCCCCGCCGGCTTCGCGACCCAGCGCGACCGTCAGCCCGCCCGCCGACGCCGACGCCCCGCAGACGTACACACCTGGAATACCAACTGTACGTCAAGCCACGCGAACAGAGACGCATCTTGCCGCCGCCCCGCCATGCTTGAGGCGCTCAACTGTAGGACCAACCTACTTAAGTTTGCCCCCATGTCACTCGCTATCTATCTGCTCAATATCTTGTCTGCGAACAGCGTGGATATTTTTTAAAATAAACTGCCGAAACTCCTACAATTAGCACAGGATTCCCGGTGTCATATGTATCAGGAACTACGAGTATCGTGTTACCACATCACCCAGACCCGGAATAAATATCTGCAGAAACATTTGTCCCGCAGCGGGAATCGAACCTGTACCTCTTGTGAATTACCTCTGGGAGCCGCGTGCGCAGCCGCCTGCAGTAACTGTGACTTGCCTAGACCTGGATCTCCGACCACTAACACGTGTGGGTTCGATCTCGGCCCATTATCATGTTCTGTCCCACCGATAAGGCCGAGTATGAAGCCTGCCTTCACCGCTTCGTGGCCGAATATGGTTGGACATAAAGAGTGGACTAAGAGGCGAAACACGTCTTCTGACGCATGGATTTCCTGAAACAGATTTAATAGACACATACATCAAGGTTCTCTGGAAGAAATCGCTTTCAACGATAAAACCACCCACAATGGGCGGTTTTATCGCTTTTTTGTTGTTCTATTAAATTTTTGTATCTTATGAATGTGAATTGGGGGACAACGGGAAAAAACTTCCCGTTGTCCCCCGATAGGGCCGATGACCGAGGGACAACGGGAATAACCCGTTTCATATGACTTCAAATATGATTCTTAGATAGGTTTTATGGCCACAATTTATAGAGGGTGCTGCAATATACGATGAAATGTTAACGCGTCACCGATTCTCATCCACTTTCTTTGAATCGTTTTGTATGACTTCAAGAAAGATTCATAGATACATTTTATCAGTTCGTGTTCCAATAAGCGACGATGTGCTTTCTGTCACGTAGAATGCTAACTACTAGCAAAACGCGATCATATTTCAAATGGTATGTTTGGACGTACGTATGACTATCCCTTCTTGGTATCATCAAAGATTTAGGTACTCAACAAGTATGTATCTGAGGAAGTCCATGATGGGAAAGACAGCCGAGATATATTTTTTTTACTAATTTCTACACACAATATGTAGGTCTACCTGTATAGCATAGTAGTCCTTCAACGTAAATGACAGTGTGGGATTACTCAGGTTCCTCTGACTGTGTATGGACACTGCTTCTATATACAATTGTAGAAGCCTTGCTGCTCTTTTTCCATCTTCGCCGCCTTTACTCTCACCTCTAACCTAGAATTGTCATCAATATTATAATTTCTATAATCCATGCTAAAACGTGTGGTATCATCGCTAAAAGCTATCTCTTCCAGACTACCATTTCTACTCTGACCAAATTGAAGATATTCTGAAGAAAAGTCAGTTCAAGAGTACCCTAAACCGGTGAGCATTCATAAGGAATAATACTAATGCTGGACATTTTCACACAGGATCATCTAGCACCAAAATAAGCAGAGCTTGTGTTATAGGAACCAATGAATGAAGCAAAAGTCAATGTCAGGATCGTAGCAAGTGGAGATCCGTAGTCGTACTCCTCCGGGAAACAGGCGTGAGTTTATGTATAAATGCAAACATTAATAATATTAGTATGATTTTTATTGCTGTATCTATAAACTCTATTACAGTAACATAAGGTTTATATTTGCATACCTGTACAATACCTGTGACTGATAGCACATCGCCAGGGCAGGCTGTACCAACTAAATCACCTTGAAGCTCTATTTCTACACTTCTTGGGATTGTTCCTGATATGCTCTGAAAAAAGAGAATATGTTTTTTTCATACAACCACAAGCATATAGCCCACATGTTGGCGAACGGTTACCGTGGAAGCTTGCAACACCAAAGGTATCGCTCGCGCGATCCCGGCCCTGAGACATAACAGATGAAAAGTCTCATGTGCCTGTAATTTCACGGGCACCCATACCCTTCAATCCGGAACACAGCAATGCTAACATTACTGCTTGGCGGCAGAAATAGGTATGGTGGTAGTACTTCCCCTTCCAGCTCTTTCACAAGGAGCTCTACCTCTACATTTTTTTCCCTTACCCTTCCTTATCGCTTCAATTTATTATGTTTTTTCCCATTTTTATATGTAGTTTATGTTATACTTAATATACCTATGTAGTTTATGTAAGTTTTATTTTGTGCCCTCGTCAATGTTCGTGTACTCACAAAAGGCCCTGTCTGAAAACCAGCGCAGCAACGTACTAACACGATGCTGCATCAAGCTGAGACAGGGACCTATTTTGACCCCAAATAACACATTTTCTATAAGCTAATTCTTTTCCAATTTTTTACCATGTTTGTGTTTTTGGGCTCAAATAAAAATTATCTTTCTTTCTTTCTTTTCTTTCTTACATTTCTGTATTTTTCAAACTATCGCGATCAATATAATTATAAGTTAATGAGTAAAAATGATTATAAGTTTAATACTGTTTTTAATATATTTTTTAACAATCGAAACGTCGGGCATCCTATTAATATTATAACTGTGAAAGTTTGTTAGGATGTTTGTTACTCTTTCACGCAAAAACTACTGAACGAATTTTAATGAAACTTTACAGTAATATAGCTTATACATCAGAATAACACATAGGCTACTTTTTATCCGGGTACCACGCGGGCGAAGCCGTGGTTAGAAGCTAGTATATTAATAATAATAATGTTAGACATTTTCCACACAGCATTCTCTAGCCCCAAAGTAAGCAAAGCTTGTGTTATGGGAACTACATGACTGATATACTTCTTATTTTTTTTTTGTAAATACATACATATTATACCTACATAGAAAACACCCAGACCTGGGACAAAAATTTGTAGATACCAACATTTTTCCCGCGGCGGAAATCGAAAATATAAAGCCGCATATAACTTATATGTATTTCTGTAAATAGAATAGAGGAAGTCAAATATTCCTTTATGTCGTCTTTACACAATACTATGTTACATGCACTGCATTAGGGCCACTTGTGCAACCCAAACACAAGCTTAATGTTCAAACTTAAGAATAGCAAACTTAATGTTCTACAATCTCTGTGACGACTGAGACACCTAAGGTGCAGTATCGATTTCCGCAGCGGGACAAATGTGTACATGTTCTGGTCACATGAACGAATTTTAATGAAACTTTACAGTAATATAGCTTATACATCAGAATAACACATAGGCTACTTTTTATCCGGGTACCACGCGGGCGAAGCCGTGGGCAGAAGCTAGTATATTAATAATAATAATGTTAGACATTTTCCACACAGCATTCTCTAGCCCCAAAGTAAGCAAAGCTTGTGTTATGGGAACTACATGACTGATATACTTCTTATTTTTTTTTGTAAATACATACATATTATACCTACATAGAAAACACCCAGACCTGGGACAAAAATTTGTAGATACCAACATTTTTCCCGCGGCGGAAATCGAAAATATAAAGATCCGCATATAACTTATATGTATTTCTGTAAATAGAATAGAGGAAGTCAAATATTCCTTTATGTCGTCGCAGCGGGACAAATGTGTACATGTTCTGGTCACATGGTCATCATGGTCAAGCACATTAAGTGCTCTATGTTATCAAAGCAGATTTACCTGTGATTGTATTTCTTGTATTTTAGCAACTTGCCAGTCTGTAGTGTTCGTGAATGGTGAGGATTGCAATGGCTCAAATCTAGCACCACCTTGACAGCTTTGGCAGACATTGGGTGCTGCAAGATGATACAAAACTACTCATACAAGTTTTCCGTAACTACTTTTTTTTATACAAATTAAGTTGCAAACAAGCTTACGTCCCACCTGTTGGTAAGCGGTTACCGTAACTTACCGTACCGCTTGCGACGCCAGAGTTATCTGTCGCACGTGCCGACCCTGAGACATAACAGGTGAAAAATCTCATGTGACTGTAATATCACAGGCACCCATACCCTTCAAACTGGAACACAGCAATACAAGCATTACTGCTTAGCGGCTCAAATAAGTTTGGTTAATACTTCCCCGGACGAGCCCTTCACATGGAGTTCTACTACTTAGAAAAGTTGGTTAAAAAAGTAGAGATTGAACTCATATTTTACCTGTAAACACTCCTTGTGGTTGTATCACAGCTTGGATGCAGTGACAGTTAGAACATTCAAATGCCATGGAAGTGCACATTAAGCCAACACTTCCTACTTTAATCACTGTGCCTTTGATTGTTACCAATTTTCCTACAAAACAGATAAAAAATTTACATATAAATGTGTTATTATAAGTCCCACAGAAATACCCATATGAACCCACCAGGACAATATACATATTTTATGCATCTAGAGCATTCATAAATATTCAATAGTTCTCTCAAATCTGACAAGAAAAATTGCAAAATATATGCACAAAAATAAGTAGACTCAGCTAAAAGTGGGTTGTGTGGTTGGTGCAAATCAGCTTTATATATTCAATTTCATGTTTTTTTTTATTTTTAATAAACATTATTATAATCAAACAGATAGGTATACATTAAACTTACCAAAATAATTAACTTTTAAGTTTGCTATGGGTATGACTGGTTGATGGTTTAGAACTCTCACTTTGATCTTAGCATCAAACTTGAATTTCTAGAACACAGAAATATTTTTTAGTATTATGTCTGTAGTTCTTTCTTCAGTCAACATGTTTATGGGCAGAAGTCAATTTGAGTAAGTGCATCATGCAGAGGGTTCTTTCCTACATCATAATATTTAGTTGAAATTGTATGTAATCTTATCTGAAAGCTTCTATGAATCAAGCGATTAGAATTGCAAGCATATCAAAATGAGCCGAAACACAATAAGGCTACTATTGATCGAGGCATTCTATATTCTACATATTATAATATCTGTGCCACTAATATCTCTGTAATATATTACTGTCACCATCATTAGCTCAGTTCAGTATCACCACATTATTACACAATCATCTGACTTGACAGTTATGTGAAATTTCTACTTAATCAGAAATTTCTACTGAAAGAAATTTGTCTGGGAATAATTGACAAGCTTTGATGATTTTTATAATATCCTAAAAATATCAAACCCCGGGATGTTTTGACTTGAAGCACTGAGGATTGGAGCCTTAGCACTTCAAGCCTATAGGACCATCCCAAGAATTTTAATCAGATATAATTATAATTAATAATCCCAGGGCTTTGTTGGTATAGTCTTAATAGCAAACAGGAAGTGCTGGGTTCAAGCCCGTTCAATCCAATTAAGATATTTTTGGGATGTTATAAATATCTGGGGATTTTCCTATGTGGGCTAACAATAAAAACTAAATGGCTCTGATGACAATTGAATAGATTTTACTTGAATAGTTAAGTAACTACCTCATGAAGACAGTATTCCAACAGCCTAAGGGTTGTATCAGGGTGTTCAAATAGATCAGAACTGAATGTAGACCAGCTGCTGTTAAACTCTGAGTCATTTGTCAAGCTCTGAATGTCCACTGGGATGCTGCGTGTTTGATCAATCTTCTCCAGGTCAAACAAATTTCTGTTTTTATCTATGAATATTTTGAAGCAGTTTATATGCTGCGTTTTTTGAGGTGTTGATGGATTTTCTGAAATATGACAATCATGAAACCAAATGGTTTTTCACAAACCTGTGTTGATAAAATATTGTATTTTTTTTACCTTACCTTCAGAAGGAAAATAAAGCTTCCAGACATTATTTCCATTACCGATAGGCACTACGATGGGTAGCTGGTTGGCCGGCGCCCTGGATGACCCTGCAGTGCTAGGAACTTGGAAAGAACTTGAAGAATTATTGTCTGAGCTGTTGGCTGCTCTGCTGCTACCGCGAGGCCGATACCAATTGGTTCTATACCGGCCTCTCCAATTACGCCGCATTGCTTTCTCCTCTAAAGTATTTTTGGAAAATAACATCAGCTGCCGGCATCCAATACAAGATGTTTGTTATTGTTATTTATTGTGTCAAAGTCTAAAAAACTAAACTGTCAAAGTCAGATAATGTCATGATATTGTCAAGCAAAGGCGTGTAGGTACCTACTGACTGTAGGTAGGTAAGGTGCTGCTGAAGTGCAGAGCTATCGAGAATGCCGTTCAAACAAAATTAGAATCCTTAACGTACAGGTTGGTATGCTTGTATTTCATTAAAAAAAAACAATTTGAATTTCGAATTTTCTGACTGAAAGTTCATAGGTATGAAAATTCATAAACTTTTTTCTGAAACGAATGAAAGTTTATTCGCATCAAATTGTGTTTGAATTTTTGTAAATATGGCTGATGAAGGTGGCGAAGCGCCACCTGATGCGGCAGCACCAGCGGCAGAAGGTGAAGCAGCAGCGGCAACTGATGAACATGCAGAAGATGTAGCTCATACGACTGTAAAGATTGATGAAGTCGCCAGGAGGATGTCTCGGAAGCAGTCCATGCATCCTCGCATGGCGACAGACGGCACCGAAGAGAGAGTGGACGTAGACCGGACTGCTTTGGAAGCCATCCTCGACGTCAGCTCTCGTATCCAGGACATACAGAAGAAGAGTAAAATCTCCATGAGCACTTTAGCGTTAGCTCATGAGTCTTACAAAGACAAACAAGTAAATAAACTTAACTAAACATAATTATCACATTTGTTTTATTTAGAATAGTAACTAATGATCATGATATTTGTAGGCGAAAGCTAAAGAAGCTCGCAACAATCGAGTGGGGTCCCTGAAAACTCAACACAGGTTTCTTCTTGAGAATGCAGCTGCTATATTGGATAGGACTCCAGAGTATGTTCTGGTATGTATCTATATAATAATCAAGTACCTACTTAGCCATTGTGGAATGAGTACCTACCTAATCTGTATAATTATTTTATTTTTTATTTTTTTTACTTAAATAAACCAGTACCCTAGGAGTAACTGGTTAGAGTACAATCATAACTAAGCTTGGTGTATTCACATTTATTGTAGAATGCTAATTAAAATCTTGGGTTAAAATCATATTCCTCTCCATAGTTGTTATTCAGAGCTTCTCAATTTGCAGAGCTAACATGCTCCAGCATTAAACATTGCAGAATTGCCAACCTCTGTGATGTGGAGAGCAAGTAGTGGTTGGGACATGAGAGGTGCGGGTTCAATTCCTGTAGCGAGACAAATGTTTTCATGTTCTACAGATACAGGTCTGGCTTTAATGGTACTACCATGACAGGGAATCCCAGTGTGTTGTTAGGACTATGTTAGTGTCTGTCAGGTGTTTAATTAAATTAAATTTAATTTAATTAAATTAAAATTTAAATAAAATTAAAATTTAAATTTAATTAAATTAAATTTAATTATGATGTCTTTTCAGGAAGGTGTCTTTGATGCTGATATTCACGTAGATCTCTTAGACAGTGCTGTGGCTGAGGGTGGCAGAAACTGTATTGTAGTTTGTGATGCATTTCTACCACCTTTGAAAATGGGTAAGTTTTAAAACAGAAAAGAAAAACACTTTTGCAACTGTAATCCCCATGATGGTCATCCTCAGATCAATAATGGTAGATCCAAGGGGTTACCAAGTTTTCTGTAACCTCTTCTAAGTATTCCGGTTTTCTTGCAATGTTTTCCTTCACTATTTTAATGTAAATGCATACAATCATTTTTCCAATTGATTTTCTTTCATTGACCGGGTTTCAGACCCATGTTTCGGTAACTGAGTACCGACCACATTGTTGTTGATAAGTTTAACCTGAATTTAATACCTACCTTAGAAAGTCAAAAAAGTTGTTCAGTAGCCTTAAGTTGCAAAGCTATTACTTAATGGCTAGGCTTAATGATGTAGCTACCCTGAAGTATTATATTCTCAGAATCTGGTAGATTTATTCACCAGCAAAAAGGAAGGATGGAGAGGGTGTACATATCAGATGGAGCCACTATAGGCACAGAGGGAAAGTGTGTAGCTATGTACAGAATCAAAAATAAAGCTGTTGATACTAAAAATGTTGCTGATGTAAGTTCAATTTTATTAATTTACTAGCTGTACCGCGACTTCGTTCGCGATTGTGATGCAGACTAATTATTCGCATCTGACTTCAGTGTGTCTCATATAAAGCAACGCTGTAGTCTGTTTACTTTGGATTTGAAAACTCCCAGGTTGTATTCCTCAGAAGACTCGAGATTAATAAATAATAATATCGGAATAAAATCGGTTAACATTGGCGGAGATACACGTAATATACCTACACACAAAAAACATACAGACAAATTGAGAAACTCCTTGTTTGAAGTTGGTTGATAATAATTAAATTGTGATATTAGCGATAGTTACCTACGCTTGCAGTCTCTAGTTTACGGTTTCTATTTCTGCAGGCACTCTAATAGCATCAGATCCTCACGTGCCTCCGTTATTTTGCCTATTCTTTCGAAGAAAAACCAGTACCGGTAATCCCGGTAGTCCCGGTAGTCGCGGTAGTCCCAGTCCCAGCTACCAGCTACTCAGCGTACGCTTCAAAGTGCACTGTAAATCTTACGCCAGCTTAAGCTGAGACGTGAACTCGAAGGTTCCTATAATATATTCTAGGCTGTGTATAATGAATTATCGTTTAGCAATATCTGATTCCTTTGGAGTGGTCTGACTTGACATATGCCTTATCCATTATGCCTATACGATAAAATGCGCTCACCAGCTTAAGATGAGCCGTACGTTCAAAGTTTCCTGTACATTCCGGGTTTCGGGTAGTTTCGGCGCTATTCGCGGTCCAGATTCACACAGCAGACAGACGGACATAAAATGAAAAAAAAAATACATTTTTGGCTTAAGTATCGAATATAGAGTGCCATCCAAAAAAAAAATTCATATTATCTTCAATGTACAGAATTTGACCTGTTACATTCTTATTATAGTATAGATGATATAAAAAGATGTAGGGTAATTAAACTGTTATCTATAATCTGCGTTTTGCATAGTACTTGGTATTCCGCTTGACAGGTTGCCCATCGCCGCATATTGGCATACTAACCTATGGCACATGCTTTGGCATTTTTGTTTGTTTGAGCATTTTCTCACGATATTTTTCTTCACCGTTTTGAGCACATGTACATATAATGCGCTTAGCATATAAATTGAAAAATTCAATGGCGCATGACCGGGTTCAAATGCACGATGTTCAGAACGGAAGTCAGCTCAAAAAAAGAATTAATAAATAATGCTGGTCATTTTTTTAACACAGCAAGCACAGCTTGTGTTATGGGAACTACAAGACTGATATACTAATTATATACTTTTTTTATAAATACATACATATTGTACATAGAAAAAACACCCAGACCCGAGACAAATATTTGTAGATCTTACAAACATTTGTCCCGTGGCAGAAATCGACCTCGCAACCTTCTGCGTCATAGGCGGACCTTCGCCCACTGCGCCACAGAGGTCGTTACATAAAAAAAACCAATTTATTTTCAGGATTATTTTCTAGTGATGTTTGACATGAATCAAGAAACAGAGAATGTGGTATCTGGAATCTTTAAGACAATGAATATGGTCTACATCCCTGCATTACAAGCATGCAAGGCCTGGGGCGACATAAATCCGCCCAACCCAAACAGTGTGGATATCATCAAATCCTATATTTCTAAGATAATGCTGTTCATTGACTATCTTGCCAGTAAGTTTTATTACACACTAGCCCCTGCTCACGTCTTCGCCCGTGTGGTACTTGAAGCCTGTATTCCAGGTCACAAACTACACCTTTTCCAAATTTCATTCCGATCGCCGTTACGACGATTATAAGCAACAAAAAATCAAACATTTAAACATCCAGAAGTACATATATAATAAATACCTACTAATGTAATATTTCATAATTTGTACAGATCTGCCATTATCAGTTGTCTGTCCATCGAAGGCTTGAACGTGAATATGGCTCAACCTGCATATTCTGTTATTCTGTTTTTTGTTTATGCCATTGCTTAAGTTACGCCACGAGCAGATCTCTCTTATTTTTCTACAGTTACGACATCATCTGTAGATGAAATACAATGTAAAAGTACAATGCTGGATATAGGTCTACCCTAAAGAGTGCTATAGCGAACAAGCGTACTACAGTTACTAAAGTACCTACCTGCTTACTTTTCTGATTGGCTAGCTATTATCCGCGTTTTGCATATTACTTAGCATTCTGTGTGACTCTCATCAGCAACTTAAACAATGTTCTTTTGGACATAAGAGCATGTTATTGAGTTAAATCAAAGACATACAAAATAGAAGTATTCCCTTCCTTCCATATCTGACAGGAAAATTGGTATGTGGTCATCAAAAACATTTAAGTTATTTTTGACATTTTAATATTTCAGAAACAAAAGTCGATTTAGACTGCTGCACAAGATTTAAAATCAACCTGGCCTTGTATGAGGATGAACTGTCTGATCCAGAAAAAATGAAGCTAGCCATCACCAAAACTCATGTGTTAGAAGAAATTTGCACTTATGTCAAGCAATGGGTTCGGCAAATTACTATGGTAAACCAAGCTTTGATGTTTTGTTATTTGGTTCTAAGCGGCTCGGCTATATTTTGATATTCTACGGGCATTGAATAAAGCACTGACTATCACCTGTACTGGCTAAATTTACGTAAATTTACATTTCAGAAACGGCATAACCGACTTTTACAGTCTGTTAAGCCGTTTCTGAAATGGTTTACTGAAATGGTCAAATACTGCATTATTATATCTATGAGTTATACTAACATGATACTAGAGGGCGCTGAAATAGATGTTGGATTAGGTACTACATTAGAGGTTTTTAAATTGTATATTTAATTAACTTGTATCCTCAGAGTGGCAATCTGGCTTCTGATCATTATCTCTTAGATTGTGATAAATTGCCTTCAGCAGCTTCTGCTATCTATCTATCCCTATCCTAGGCGGTTTCTACGTCGTCACCACCTCACTTCAAATCTTTAAGTCAATGCTTTCGAACTGTATAACATAAAGTTTAGCTCAGTTCAAATCTACCTGCCCTTTCACATACCTACTTGTATGTGAATGGGCAGGTAGATTAATTCGTCTTCCTACTTATTCACATATATCATAGTTTTTTTTATATCTATACAATAATATTAATAGTAAGGAATGTGCTAATGATTGATTTATCAGAGCAACATAATCGTACTGTGATTAAGCTCTTTAATAAAGAAAAAAAAACGCTTTCGAAACAATGAATTTAAATTATTTACTAGTTGTTTGTCTGAATCTGACGAACTGAGATCTGGCTATGTATCTACCGTTTTTATGGGATTACCGAAAAGAGAGTTTAGTAGGAGATGTACTTAGTAAGCTTAGCAGTCGCAAAACTCCCAGACTTGTAAAATGATCTATATATTTTCAGGTCCTAGTACAAAGTCAGCAGCTAAGACGCGAGCCCTCAAACATTGGACCTCTAGCAGAATTAGACCATTGGCGCCGACAACTAACGACTTTCACATCTATCATTGAGCACATAAAGAGTGAACCCTGTCACATGTATATTCACACGTTGATACGAGCCAAATCTAAACTTATCAAGGTATTATTAAGCTTAGTTTTATTTGTACATTCTATTATAAAAAACAATATGAATCAATAAACGCCCAACAGTAACATACATAGTTCGGACCTACCACAGGTATTCCCTGTGTCGTGGGTATCAGGAACTAGGAGTACCACATGACCCAGATCCGGAACAAATATATGCAGAATTTGCAAACATTTGTCCAGCAGCAGGAACCGAAACCGCTTGACTTGCTTTTGACAACGACATCGCCCGCGTGGTAGCTACCATAGTGATAAATTGCCTCTGTGTTATTCCAGGCTACGAACTATTTAAAATTTCATCAAAATTGGTTTGGCCGTTACTAAGATTTTTAGCAATAAACAACTAAACATCTACACTTTTATATTTTTAGTATAGGCAGTTTATTGAAAGTTATTGTTTTTTTTTATTATGATGACTCTTGTACTAAAACAATTATTTTCAGAAATGGAGGCTGCTAGATAATCAAGTTACCGATTATTATAATGAGTCGTTTGATAACGTTAAATATTTGTATGCTTTGGAAAAGTATTGTGAACCGTTGTACAGGTAAACACACTTTCATTTTTCCACACTTTTGTAAATGGAGATGGTGTAGTGTGGAACCATGGTGGCTCATGCTTTTGTTTGGGAATTTCAAAAAAGTTTATTTGACTACTGATAAAGAATCGGAGTGTGAATTAGAATCAATCAGACTGACAGAAAGAGGAATATGACAAAAATACGACTAAATAAACAAAAATTTTTATTATCTTATTATTATCATTCTTTTTACAAGCTTTTATTTAATTTGCCCTGTAAGTTGGTAAGTGTGGGTCAAATCTTGCAACTGAATTTTAAACCAGTTATCCTCAACCGAATCTCTCATCAACCGATTGAGCGGAAATTTTTCATACATTTTTGGTTTGGATGACAATGCATGGTTAGCTAAGTGACATCATTCTAAATCCAATATGGCGGACTCCCAAAAATGGCGGACCAATTATTTTTTATGCACCCCTATGATATGGGTACCAAATGAAAGGTTTTGCTAAGAAGAATACGAACAATAAAATGACTTTACTTCAAATTACAAGTGTTGTACTTGAAACATAGAAAAAGGTTGTTTTCAAAAAAGTTTTTTTTTAATACATAAGTTTATTTTAAACTATCTTTCAGGTGCGACCCGTACACGATGCAGCAATTCATTCCCGGACTACTTTACACTGTTCGCATGATATTTGCGACATCACGTTACTACAACACAACGAAACAGATATCAACGCTACTAGTAAAAGTAACCAATCAGATTCTCAATATGTGCATGGACTTTTTGACGAATAATAACAGGAAGACTATTTGGAATCAGGATAAGCTGAATTTCAACAAAAAGTCAAAAGTAAGTAGCTCAGGTTATTGATTCAGTTGTATTTGACAATTTGCTTGTTCTGCAGATATTTGTTTCGGGCCTGGGTGCTGTGGTACCATGGTACTCGTAGTTCCTGATATGCACGACACTGGGCATCCTAGCGTTGGATCAGTATATGCGACTTTTAGGTATTTATTAATAGTTTTCGCACAGAACGTGGATAAATAAGTAGTTACAATTGTACTACTCAAGAAAGTGTGTTCTGAATTTCGAATCACCAGGCGATCTCCACGGTGTGCCATTACATCAACCGGGAACTGTAATGACACTGCCTACTTTTACGAAAAGCGTACCCTAAATCTTTACATCATCCATAATCCATAATATCCCACAGCTTGGTGTAGGCCGCCCTCTGTGTACGCATTTTTACCGCATCCAAAAATTGCCCCAGAAACTGTGATATCGTTGACCCATCGCGACCACGGATGACCTCGATTTCCTGCCAAAAATATTTAAATGTTATTAAAATTTTAAATTCAATCATTTTTGTTTTACAGCTGTGTTTGAACCTCTACAGTTTCTACCGTGAATGCTACAATGAGACACAGAAAGAGATGATGGAAGCAGCTGACGAGAGACCATTTGACTGCTCTGAGATGTACATTTTCGGCAAATTCGAGACATTTAAGAAACGACTTCTTAAAGTAAGTCGTCACATACCATCCTATTTCCTACTACTAATTGTATTATCTTAGCGAATGTATGAATCATCTTCGGAATGACTTAACCGGTTTAAATGATTATTTGGAAGTGACAGTTCGTGATCTAGAATAACTAGGATAGGGTTACTACACGATAAATGCATAAAACTAGAAAGTAAGGTGACATACATATTAAATAGATACATAACTGAGCGAGAGAAATAAGGGTACGTTGCACCGTTGCGGCATTGAACTCTAAAGTGCAGGACTGCACTTAAGGAGTGCATAATGAGCTTTTCAAAACCGCTTTCCAGATTAACAATACGTTTTAAGCACATCTCTGAATGCGCACATTTACTATGGGCATAGATATTATTATACTAGTACATATGGCCAGGTTCATGAATTGCTATAATAATATATTTCATTCCTTTTTCAGATTATAGATCTCTTCCAAACGTATATTACTTATTATGTATTGAACAAGACAACTCTAGACGGTATTGAGGAATATGCAGCGAATTTCAACAAACTTTTCAAAAGTATTTCAACAAAAACTTACGACGCTCTGGACCACAGGTATGGAATCCTTTCAATAATAATACAATAAGTATTGTGGTGGTAGGTAGATATTTTTGTAGTAGGTACCTGTATAATCCCATTGCTGGGCAAAGATTTTCACCGTTTTCTTCCAGATTTTTGAACATGCTAATTAATATGACTAGTCACATACTTTACTTTTCTCCTGCTAACAATATCAAGCCACGATAATGCAAATGATATTAATAATGATACATTGATATTAATATATCCTGTTTTGAATTTACAGACGCCCTGATTTCGATAAGGACTATAAAGCTTATAAAGATGCCGTTGCCAATCAAGAATTATTGCTAGAGAACTTTATGATTACTGTAATTCTGCTGTTCCAATTATTTTACTATCTCTAGTTTCCATTATCATGCTTAGAATTAATTTTGTGTTATCAGTTAGTTAAGGGTGCTAATTAAACAGACTTCTTTTTAATAGCATTATTCGCCTCTAAAAATCGACATTGCCTTCTAAATTACTAAGTTAGCCACAATTAACGAGCGTCTGAATGATCCTATCTTAGCCACTAGTTATCTTCTATGTAAGCCACTCTAAATACAACTCAGCATGGTGGTTATTTTTAGCATCTAAATTTGTAACATGCATTCAAGCAGTAAACTTGTAAAATATTAATATATGACTAACCGGTCGGTTTTATTTATTATGAACTCAAGTTTGTTAGGTAAAGTTCGGATAGCAATCCTCCTTTTCTCGCTTTCTATAGAATATTTAGTTGGCGTTGTAAAAAAGTTGAATTAGTTTATTAAAGGCTATCTCATTTTCCCGTTGCTTAGTTATAAAAGGAGAAGTTTGATCACGTGGCCAATAAAGAAATGTGCGGCTTGACTTATAATTTCTCGTATGTTAATAAAAGTTTCGATGCCGATGAAAAGTAGCTCTTACCGTTAAGCCAGCGTTTGTGAGAAACTTATTCGCTCGACCGTTTTTTTGTTGAATTACGTTACAAAATTGGTCTCCACTACTGGACAAAGTACTACCCACTATCCCATAGTTGGTCACTGAACTAAAGCGGGATGACCAAGAAAGGACTAGATAAGTGACAAAGACCGAGAGTGACATAGGTAGCGTCTCTCATTGATATCTCGTTTTCAGAGTGTTAATAAGTGCCCTACAACTGAAATAGCATTACACCTGCTAAATAGATTCGAAACACTGAAGCTAGGCTGCTTGTATCTTGAAGATCAGTATTACGATTTGATCAGCACCTACACTGGGGAAATCGAGGCGATCAGAGACAGGTAATGTTTAATGTGGTGGTACCACGGTACTCGTGGTTCCTGTTACCCACCACACGGAATGTATGTGTTAGTTGGATGTTTATTTATAATTATTATTTATTAATTGTGAAAGAAAAGATTTATGGATGGTTGTTCCTAATAATTTCCAAACACTTAACAACCATTTCCCTTTGTTAGCTACCGCCAGCGCGTCATTTTGACCAGGCCATTTTAATCTGTTTGGACGGAATCTGAATCAATATTGTTTATTCTATAGGGTGACCTAGAATAATGCATAAGCTTCTTTTTAGCCGTGGGCAGAGGCTATACAATCATCATCATAACAGTCTGTAGAAGTCCACTGCTGGATATATACCTGTCCCAAAGAGTGCCAGTGTTACATGGCAGTATCATCGGCAGATGTTCTTCTAAAATATGCTCTGAAGCAGAATTATAATGAGTTTATTTTACACACACACATAACATAAATAGTCCCTGTCTTCCACACTAGGATTCCCTGTCGTGGACATTAGGAACACTCTCTCATTAGGAATTTTTGTTTCAAATACAGTAACACCTCGAGAACCTAGTGTCTAGACAAACCTAGGTTTAAAGATACTACTAACCAACAATTGTAGCTACTTAATTTGTTAAATAAATAAATAACTATGAATACCATGTTACTACCTACACTTAGAACCGGAACAAATATCTGCAGGATATGCACATATGTCCCGCAGCGGGTATCGAACCTACACCTCTTGCGTATCAGCCGGCTCGCTCGCCGAGCCACCGAGGCCGACTTCCTTACAACCTCGGTGTTGGTATAGTTTTATAATATATCCAATTTTTTTAAACCAACAGATACATAATGTACATACCCCTGATCCAACACCAAGATTACCAGTGTCCAGTGGAGGAATTATACAACGCGTTATAATTTATATTGTAAACTGCACTTCGAATTTCAGGTATAATGAAGAAAGAGAAAACCCAGAGCTTCCTCGAAACATGCCTCCAGTGGCTGGCAGAGTTATGTGGATCAGGTTCTATGACAAGAACATAAAGACCCCTATGGAAACGTTCAAGGATAAACGCGAAGTAATCGACCATATGGTGGGTACCCTTAATAATAAAAAAATATTTATTTCAAGCTACGGAACTAATCTAAAAGACTGTTATAATAAGCAAATAAAAAAAGAAAATTACCATTGAAATACATCTATATGATGTGCTCAAACGGTGAAAGAAAACATCGTAAGGAAACCGGCTGGCCGTAGAACCAAAAATCTAACTAACCAATGGTTTAGTGTTCCAATAAAGCGGCGATGGGCAACCTGTCACGTTGAATGCTAACTAATGTGCAAACATGTGCGCATGTGCCAAATAGTGTCTGAACAAACCTGTGACGGTACCTAGATCCGTGAAGTCACCAAACACCCCCTGTTTGGTGACTTCACGGATCTAGGTACCGTGTATTGATCTGGTGTCAAAGTCGGAGGTTTATGTATCTTATTTACCTTACCAATATTATGAATGTGAGAGTTTGGATGCTTGTCTCAATCACAATATAAAAAGCGATAACAAGAATGAATAAATGAATGAATGAAAATACTTTATTGTACACCTTAAGATACAAACGAAATAAACATTAACACATATGATAAAGGTACAATGGGCGGTCTTATCGCTTAAAAGCGATCTCTTCCAGACAACCGTTGGATGGAGTATATATGATTTTGAAGCGGCCGGGGGTGTACTTTGTGTAAACTACCTTAAATAATATTATTCATAAGAAATACTACAGCAGAATATAATAAATAATAACATATATACCAATTACCTATTATATATATATATATTTATGTCTATATACATACGAATACAATACTTACCTATAAATATATACTTATACATACGAACAGCAACTCAACAATAACAGGATCATAACGAACTATACCTTCTGGAATTGATAGAAAATTTTAACGCGAGTTTTAAATATGGCTAGAGACGAGGCCTTCCTTACCGATATTGGTAATGCGTTCCAGAGGCGTACTGCTTGAGTCGTGAAAGATTTATCATAGAAGCTGGTGCTATGTGTAGGGGTTTCAAGCAGGAGATTTTCTGATGAACGAAGTACACGGGAGGGATGAGAACTATGGAGAAACTCAAATCGCTCCTTAAGATAGTAAGGAGTCAGGGGATTTTGGAGAATATTGTACAAAAGAGAAAGGATGTGAGTATTCCGGCGAAGACGAATAGGGAGCCAATTGAGTTTGGAGCGAAATTCCGAGATGTGGTCATATTTGCCCAATCCGAATATAAATCGGATGCACACATTTTGCAGACGCTCAAGTTTATTGAGCTGGTCCAGATAGCTGACATCAGCATAGTCAAGGACAGGGAGAAGGAGAGATTGTGCAAGCGAAACTTTAGTGGCAATAGGTAGAAAATTACGTAACCTCCTAAGCGAGGCTGCAGAAGCAAAAAGTTTCCGGCTCACTGCATCCAGCTGTGGGCCCCATGACATACGACTGTCAAGAGGACTTCCTTGCGAGTGAACATAAACTAAACATCGTTTTTTTATACTTTAAGTTACTACCTAAGCCTAAGCATCACCTGTAAAAATTGCTTCTAGAGTAACTTCTGACAATTCTCCTATTTGAAACTTTAGCAATTTCAATAATATACTAAACCATATTCAAAACAGCTGAACTGTGAATATGAAGCTGATAAGAAATGAGAAATGAATCACCTCATAGGTAGCCATTTTACCATTGGCAAATTAAACATATTGTGATCGTATTATGAAAAACACAAAGTGGCCGGTTTAGACCCTCAGATTGAAAACATATTTTTTTTACAGAATACACAAAGATGCATCAAACTATTCAACGTAATGAGTATTGTATTCACTGAATTCGAGTTGATTTATCACAGAGCTTGGACGGAAAACGTTGGACAGGTAAGTTTCGACTCGTTCCAAAGTCTTAATCTGGGTGTGTGGTCGTGACATTTCGGCTAAGGGTAAGCCTAAATTTAGTCTGTGCCTTCACCGATAGTACGGTACTTGAAAATTCCCGTTTTTACAACATGAATGATATATTTCACGATAGTCGAAGCCTATGACTCTACCGAGAACTATGTTATTGCTTTAATGAATTTTCAGGTCAGACTTGGTCTTATAGCGCCACTTTTGATTCGGCATCCACTTACGAACATGTACATAATAAACTTTAGCATATACATTCCTGAATGTATCAGAGAAGTTGAATACATGTGGCAACTTGGATTGTGTAAGTATCTCAAGATTAAGGCTGTATTCGGATTGCAAGCGACGGATGGAGCCACGCTTTTTTGCAACTGACTTCAAAATAGGAGGAGGTTCTCGATTCATCTTGTTTTTTTTCTGTATACGATGTCTTCGCCATTTGTGAGCCGATTTTTATGTTTCTTTTTGTAATGGGTAGCGTATACTTCAAGGGTCATATAAATTTTGTTAAAAAATCCCATTTCTAAGAATAAAAAAATAAGGAATGAAATTTCATACCGGACTTTTCATCAACTTCCCGGTAATTTTATTTTTCGTGAAAAAAATCTTTTTTTTATACAATTACAGTGTATAAAAAAAATAATTTTACAAGCATACGGCCCACCTATTGGTAAGTGGTTACCATAACCTATGGACGCTTGCACACCAGAGGTATGTCTACTCGCGCGTTGCCGACCCTGGGACATACAGACCAATATACCGGATATTGGTCTTTCTCCGTGAACAGACAGACTATAGATCTTACTAAATAACTTTAGACACTAAGTCTTAAGCAACGACCGCAGTGCAGGCGTCCAGGTTACTCATTTATGATTTCAGATGTTCCTGACGGCGCCCAAATCGTCGCCTTCTGCAAGGACAAGATACTAGGACACTATGAAAGGATAATGTACCTTGTTGAGAGAAACAACCAAATCAGAAAGTATATCGAATATTCCTTGCATTTTTTAACCTCATATGAAATAACGAATAAACAAACTAGCAAAAACTGAGATGTGATAATTTTGTTTTATTACATTTACCTTCTGATGGTGACGAAATTGTAAATCAAAATATTTATAATAGTTATTTGTGGAAATATTCCAAATATTTCGACTTGTAAATAATTAACAATGATATCAAATCTTGGAAGTCAATTTCAACCTACTTCTAGTTGTCGTATCGAAATGTATATGTAGGTCGGATGACAATACTATAGTTTGGTATCTTGGAGCTGATCTGATGATGGAGCCAGGAGGTCGATAATGGAATTATTTTTATAATTTTTACTGCGTGATAAAAGCGTGTATTTTAGTTTTCTTAACTACACATTTTATTATTCTTCATTTAGCCATTTCAGCTAAAGTGCGTGCCAATCGAATACACATACACGGCAAGCTAAGTAGAAGCCTGTTTGCATCTTTTTCAGGAGCATGCCAAAATTGTATCTACCCCTCCTCCGTGCTCAGCTCATAAAGTTAGAGAAAGCGTTCCAACCTGGCCTATCCACCATCACTTGGACTTCATTGGAGATACCATCGTACTGCGCGGCTATCGAGAGCGTTTTGGACGAAGTCGATCTCTTTGTGAAGGAGGTAAGCATGTACCTACCTAGTGCCACGTATTCAAATATTAAATACTAGCCTCTGCCCATGGTACCCATATAAAAAGTAGCCTATGTGTTATTCTGATGTTTAAGCGAAATTACTGTAAAGTTTAATCAAAATCCGTTCAGTAGTTTTTGCGTGAAAAAGTAACAAACATCCATCCTCACAAACTGTCGCGTTTATAATAGTAGTAGGATAGGATATGTAACTAAACTCATGGCATGTGACATCAGTTAGTGTTCAAATAAGCGGCTGTTTGGACGTGCATCTTTAGGGGTTTTAAGTTACCAAGTAGGGGGTCTACTTGGACCCCCTACTTGGTAACCTAAAACACTCATATCCTGATTTCATCAACTGAACTGTTTATCCGGCTCCACTATGAACTGAGCTGTTAAGAATATTCATTTGCAACTATAAGTGTAAACACTTATTCATGTCTGTGTATAGCTCATTTTGACCAGCTTGTTTGTGCGTTCAATTACTAATATCATTAAAAAAAAAAACATAAATATTGTATTAAAAAATCACCGATTCAGGTTGTGGATATGAAGGAAGCCCGTATTGATGCCATCTTGCAATCAATCACTAAAACGTTACTGGTATATTTGCCCGAACAAGCGGTAGATCCCGCCGTCTTCTATGAAGAGAATCTCGTGAGGCGCGATGAAATTGGTATGCAAAATCATTATTTTCCACCCCAAAAATGACAAAATCCACAAATGACAGTCGGAAACGAACAAAACACGAAAGCGCTAACCTGAGGATGTGGATATAGTAACTGATAAACACTGTCAAAGTCAAGGCACAGTTACAGTTCAGAAAACGTGAAAAAAATAATTATTCTTTTTAAAAAATGCACCTTTTCTTATATTTTATATTTATATAAAGGGCATCTTGCTGTTGGCTTCGATCATTAATGCCTCCCATAGGACTTCATACTAAGTCTGAAATAATGAATGAATGTGTGAAATAATAATAATAAACACCCAACAGTCAATACATAGTTCAGAGACCACACTAGGTCTGCCTGTGCCTCGAGTATCAGGAACTACGAGTACCGTGGTACCACAACACACAGACCCGGAACAGCGGGAATCGAACCCGTACCTCTTTCGTCTCTTCCGGCTACTCGCACGCCGCGCCACCGAGGTTACCAAACGGAACATTTACATCGTAATGTGGATCAATCCCTATGAAACATTTACAGGGTATTGTGGATTTTCTAAGCGCTTTCGTGTCTTTCCGCTTTCAGTCGGAACATGTCTAAGTGACATGAATTATCCTCAAGTTAACCTGACGGTGTTTGTAAGCAAGTTATAATTTGGCTTTTGTCTCGTTTCAGCCGCCGATTTGCAACAGAAATCGTGGAACGCCGAAATAGCTGTCATTGAACTGATACACAAATTCCTGGAAAGCGTTCCTTCGCAGCAGATAAAGGACTTGAAAGATAACTGGTAAGATAATTTCTACCGGCCGTCAAGCAGTAATGCTCGCATTGCTATGTGCTATATTAAATAGTACAGGTGCCAGTGAAATTATAGGTACATGAGACTTTAAACTTTTTGTTTTGGGCAGGCAATGCATGCTCAATGCCCTATGCGTTGCATATATCAATAGGCGACGGTAGCCGGTTTACTATTTGGTGGGCCGTTTGACCATGTCTTCAAACAACTCCAGCACCCATAAAAAAGGATGAATCCTTTCACTACACCTGGTTTTTACTAAAGTCACGAGGGCCTTTTAAACTGACTTCAAAAAGGAGGAGCTTCTCAATTTGTCTGTATGTTTTTAGGTGTGTGTGTGTGTGGTAGAGTATACTTCAAGTGTGGTCCCATATAAATTTTATGAAAAAACTCCACCCCTTAGGGTGAAAAGTTGTCTTGTTATTCGTTTACAGGTTGGACATAGAAAAAGCATTGAAGCAAGTCACATCCGCAACGAGAGTTTTTCCAGAAGATGCTGGTAAGGCTGACGTGCTTACTGATTAAGATTTTAAACAGTTGTTCAGCAAATCATTGTTTATTTTTCTTCTATTGACATAACAACAGCTCAGCGGTTTAGCCATGAAACGTATAGGTTTAGATATTTCCGATATAATTTTACTGACTAAATTGTTACTTATCGTTATATTATGGTCAAATCACACAAACTATTTATTATTCTGTTATATGTATACTTATAGCTATATTACTGCAAAGTTTCACCAAAATCGGGTTTGTAGTTTTTGTGTGAAAGAATAACAAACATCCATTCATCCATCCACAAAAACTTTTGTGTTTATTATTTTAGTAGGATAGGATCAAAGTACCTTCACTGTGCGTGATCGGACAACTTATATTTTATTTCAGCTTTCTTAGAGGTTGAAAATCCTGACCGTTTCGATGTGCTGCCAGCTATAAATGAGTGTAACGAACTATTCGCGTACTTTGCTACTAAATGCTTAGAAGCTTTGATCAAATGCACGAGGCAGAGTTTGGATTTATTGAGGCGAAGAGCTTCTGTGTCCAGGTTAGTATTATATCTGTGATCCTACTTCCGAAATTATGGAAATTTAAACATTCGGACGACGAATTAGTCGAGTACAGTGATACATAACAAACTAGTTTAAGAACTATTATGTACCTACCTACCTTCATTCACCGATTATTCCTATAGTAAACAATAGATTTTTTTCCGTCTGTAGACGACGTACCTCCAGAACCTTAACCGGAACCGATTTAAATGACGTTTGGAACAGATATAGATGTTAACCCTGAACACATAGCTTTTTTATCCGGGTGATACGCGAGTGAAACTCAGAAGAAACTAGTAGATGAATAATTTATTGATCTTTTGCAGTTTTCTGACAATGACAACGGACCCAGAAGAGCAGAAGAAACTACATCCGCTGATGCTGACTAAAATGCTCCTCCAAATACCGAGAATTTTAATTAAACCCACTTTAGAAGAAATTCAAACTGCATTCTCGCAGGTACGTACTTACTTTTGGATATTTATAAATAAATAAATAATGCTGGACATTTTTACACATCATCATCTAATCCCAAACTAAGTAGAGCTTGTATTATGGGAACTAAAAGTCATGCTTTTACACTATTTATATACTGTTTTTGTAAAACAGTACCCCAGATCGGAGACAAATATTTGCATATCATACATTTGTCTCGCGGCGGGAATTGAACCCGCAATCTTCTGCGTCTCAGGTGGGCCTCCGCCCACTGCGCCAGTGGCCGTGTATGTGACGGTTGGGTGTTCATTTATTATTATTATCGTTATCATCGAATAATATAATCCTAGAAATTATCGTAGTTTGGTAATCATTTCCGAATATTATTACGACTATACCACGTACTTTTACTATTCTCCTGCTAACGTTTTGTTGACCGTTTAGAGGTCCTTCCTCATGAGCACCGTCCGCGGCCACGCTCGACCTCTAAACGGTCAACGAAACGTCATAAACGAGAATATTAAAGTACGTGGTATAGTCATTATAATATTCTTAAAATAATAATATGGCAACATTATTATAATATTTATGGAATATATTGTAATAATGTTATATTAAAAAAAACTATATAATTTTTTACTGTGTTTGCAATGAGTTTTTCCATATAAAATGCATGTTCCCGTTGCACTTTGAACAATTCTTAGTGTACCCCTAAATCTCACTAATCCTAAATAATAACCCGTCTGCCGTGTTGCAGGTTGTCTTGAACTGCATCATGGATATCCATCGTAATGTGTTCATGTGGGGCCAACAAGAACAAATCAAGAAGGAGAAAATGCAAAAAGGAATGTCTTTGACAGCTACGCGCAGTGTTAGCGGTAAGATAGTATGTAAAATACTACTTACTACATGAATGAAACTGTTTTTATTTATTTATTTAATTCTTCCGCACAATCAATGTAGTGCTAGGAGGACTTAATGCTAAAGCATTCTCTACCAGTCATTCGGGCATGCAAACAGTGGTGTGGCGTGTCCAGTAAAGACTATTAATTACATAATTATTAGCTTTTGAACTGTACTGGATTATTTCGGTTCCATAGTACCAAGTATTTCTTAGTTAAATTGGTAAAAACAAACACGTTGACTGTATTTCCCATAATGCACATACTTAGATACTTACCGAGTATATCTTTGAGGATACCAAGTAGGGGGTAGTCAGACTCACGTCCAGACATAATATTTGGCAGATGCCCGCGTTTTGCAAGTAGTTAGCATTCTACGAGACAGGTTTAAGGCCCATCAGACTAAATGTAGGCCCATGCCTTATTAAATAAAATACAAAATTAAATTTATAGTTTCTGGGAAAGACTTCTAGACAAAGTGCAGACTAGCTTCACGTGAATGTATCAGCGCGTATTTCTTTATGTGAATACCCCCTGAGTTAATTTTGTTTTTGCAGGTTCACGGTCAGGATCAAACATAATCGGCATCCGAAACTACTTCCGAATGGTCTCCGAGCATAAAGACATCGTCAGATCGGTGATGGCTTTGCAAGGCATGATGTACATGTTCAAACCGGACATTGAAAAGTTATTGAAGGTATGTAAATTCCTCATCATCCACAGCTTGGACATGCACACATCAAAAAAGATTGCGATCCTTTTAAAAATTTAAATATTTTCCTTTTCCTCGCTTTCCGACATTCTAGTGTAACAAAAAGTATCGATATAATTTGTTATATCGTATCAATATGGTTTGCTAATATCGGTATTGATATTTTTAATAAAAAATATCGGTAAATTTTTGTAATTATACAAAATTAGCATGATAATTATTTACGCCATTTTACATCCATTCTGAATGCAGACCCACTATCTAAGAATCAGCCTTAATTAAACATATAAAAACATAAAAAACCGCATTACAATCCTTATCGGCTTAACCGCTTTAATTTATAAGCATGAAGATGAACATTTTACCTTCCGGCAAAGGCGCACGCGGGCTATTGTATAATATTAATAAAAACCGTTTTTACATGTTAATGCGCACTTTATCACTAGCAACACCACGGAAATATAATATTTTATAACAAAAACCACTCAGACAGCGACAACACCCCACTCTCCTCCGTTAAGAGGAGCGAACGATCATCGGGGGCTAGAGACAAACTGCCTCTGCCATTCTCACGCTCAGGGTGCCGCGCCACGTCTCATCATCGTGGTTTGAGTTGGTCTCACATATTGTGGAAGACTTGGGAAGAGCTTACTATAGAAATGATCCTATGAAGTAAGGTCTTGCCGTTGTTAAAACAGTGAAGTTATATTATCTAGAGCCGCGCGTTTTCGTCAGCGCGATTCAGAAATTGCCACTTTTTAGCAGCGCCCCCTAGTTATGAATAGGCAAAGTAAATACTAGATTTTATCGAAATGACAGCCTATGACAATAATGATTGCGCTCAATTCAAGGGCGATATTGATGTCGGTTCGATACGATATTGGATAGTACCGTAGAATAAATAATAGTATTCAATGGTATGGGTGTAAAGATTGAAGAACATAATATAATGAACTTTTAGTTCGATATTATCTGTTCTTGATTTAAAAAATGATCAGAAATAGCTTGGCAAACTGCTCATCTGCGTCCCTGCACCTGTGTCGCATTACTCCCCGAGCTTGCGAGAAACACATGTTACGGCGCGGTTGACATACATTATGGGATGCTAAGCATTAAATGACGTCAGTTCGTAAACGCCATGCTGGCAATGCGTACTTTTTGTTTCATCGGTAAAGAACTAGATGTCGCTTAAGCCACTACTTGGCTATCGGCAAGTGCGATCAACAGATTATTAATCTGATGATTACTGGTACACATTTCAATTCATCTTATCGGTGGCCTATTTCGGTATTTAATGATGCCAGTTCGCAAACGACATCTGACATTCAGAGAATACAAGTTTCACCGGTTCAGAACTAGATGTCGTGGTTAAAAAGAGCCGGTTTCTGCATCGCGCTGACGAAAACGCACGGCTATGAATGACATCCCCTCGGTTAAGATGGGAAAGCATACTTACCTGGCACAGGGGACACCGTGATCACAAAGGCGGTTCCCCCAGAGCGAGGCCCTTCCATTGCACTGCGGATGGGTTGACCTCTGCGATTATCCCTAATGTGGATAACTCGGGTGCGTTATTTTTGGTAGTGGGGACTGCGTACGCGCCGTCCCCTCATTTAAGATCTGAGCATTAAATATTATTACTATGCTTGCACTAGTTGAATAAAGATAAGATGACAATTGTCTTCCCGCTAATCTTGGTGGCGACGTTCTTCCTCATAAGGATTCAGTCAAATACCTTGGTTTTACGTAAGATAGACACCTAACCTGGAAGGACCATGTTAAAACCAAACGTTCCGAACAGGACATTCGGTAAAAACGTGCACTGGCTGCTCGGGCCGAAACAATGAGTGTCACTACTTATTAAGCGGCTAGTATACAACAGCATCCTTAAACCGGTGTGGACATAATGGGCTATGATAGATATGTGGCACAACAAGTAAATATACCAGGCTATCAAATCAATCATCCAACTAAGTCAAAATAAGATCCTTCTCATATTGTAAAAACGGGAATTTTCACGTACCGCACTATCTGTGAAGGCACCGACTAAGTTTCGACTCATTCCGAGAGTCTTCATCAGGGTGAGTGGTTGCGACTTTCTCCTTCCGCGTCGCGCCGTGCACTACCACTCCTAAAGATCCGCTTATAAGCCCAACTTGACCGCGGATTTAATTGAGCAAAATAATTTTTTTTATATCTTTAATCATAAAGTGATGTTTGTTATATTATTATGTTTAGAATAATTTACTGGCACCCCTTTTTTCTTTTTTAACATTTTTAAATGTGATTTTATTTAACTTAATACCAGAATATGGATTAAACAGTAATTAGACCAATGAGGATTTGACTATCCAGAAATTGGGTTAAACGATAATATGCCCCATGGGGCTTTGACTAACCGGGAATTAAACGTAACGGGCAGACTTGCTTGACCAACCGGTAATCCTTGATAATATTGTTTGCTTATGACATGTCATATACGTAATTTATAATGATTTAACCCCTGTGTCACTAACTATTCGTCAAAATGACGACGCATCCCTTACGCATTTAGGGTAAGGTACTAGAAACGTGTGAGGTGGTGGTAGCCCGACTCCCGCCACCGTTTCTAGTGCCTAATGTGTATCGTTAGTGACCTGCAATTACTCATTGCACGCTTATTAGGTCGGGATATATCATGTAATCGTCGTAAAATTTACGACAGGTAGAGACAACTGTTACTACACAACTGTTTTCAAAGTTGTGCATTTAATTATTTTTTTAATAAATACAATAAGAATACATTATTTTTAAGTTATAATAAGGTAGATTTAGAAAAGAAAGATATTTTTTTTTGTTATTTATACTTTGAGATGGATTTGAGAAGAATGGTTAGCTAATTGAAAACGGAGTCATTTCCCGGATATCAACTAATGGAAGCAACGAGGATTCTGCAGTTTCTTCGGACGAAAAGTTCTTTGTTCCACTTCAGACGACATTGGTGACGTGACTTTGAAATAAATGACTTTAGTGTCTTATAAACCGAAGTCAAATATGGTAGTTACCTTATTTCCACCACACATCAACTAGCCATCAATATCGATTCAAAAGAGCCCAAAATACTTGTATTTGAAAAATTCAATTGAACAATCCCACGAGTGCGGTTGATAGTAAAGACCAGATGCGTTCGATCATGCACCTACTAGCGCAGTAAGAACAATCGTTCGCTGCTGTGCATGTTCTACGATATCATAAGTCTGCTTATAGTGATTGCATATGCTATCCACGTTCTAATACGACCCGAAATTGAAAAAACCCATGAAAATAAGCATTTTTTTGCTTTAGAAATGGCAGTCGCACTGATAAAGCCTTTGCTGCAAGAAAGATGTAACTTTGCAACGAAATTTAAAGGAATCTTGCTTATTGTTGACCTTCACGAAGGTTCTATGCAAAAAAACTTCGTATGACCACGAACTTTCGCAAGGGCTACAAAAAGCGGATTACTGGGCGCATGTTTTATTAAGAGATGGTGAACACAACCAATTTAACTCGTTTTGTGACTTTCTTTTCTTTGGCACTACAAGTAGAGTGAAGGGGAATTTTACTTTCCCGTGCCACTACTATTCTTATTGGCTGATTCAACGCATATTATAAAATCTCCCGTGGATTACCTCATTACCAATGTCACCACTTGTATTATAATATCTGTGTCACTACTAATACCACAGACCAGTTAAAGTAAATAGAATGACAATGGCCTACAAAATATCGTGCTCCGATATCTGTTTACCTGCTAGGACGCGAGATGTCGCTACGTGTTGCGAATCAATGATTAATTTAAACGTCACTCATTTTATTTGCACCTCTAGCTTTCTGCAACTCTACGAAAAAAATCTTTAGATGGCGCTATTTCCGATTTCGCGTGCGACAAGAGTCGCGGCCGTGGGCGCGGCGTGGTCAGCTTGTACTTTGTGATGCTTGCTGTGCGATGTGCCGAAGTCATATTTTAGTTTTGCTTTTTTTGACAGTATTGCCAGGTCGTGAAAGGTTCCGTCAAAATAATATTTTTAAGGAAAGCCAAAGCCTTGAATGCTCCAATAGATTTATACTATTGTTATTATCCTATGATCGTACTGTATAATTATGATGATGATGGTGAAGTAAATAGTAATAGTATTTACCTAAATGCTCAGTGCTCACTGCACAAAATAAAATTAAATCGTAGCAAATACATTATTGAATAAACGTTCAATAATTTTAACTGGAAACTTACCAAGTACCTACCTACAAAATGATAAACATACAGGCAATATTTGTTTACTTGCTACCTACTTGCGTCATTCGATTTGGGCACCACTAAGTGACACTCGTAAATAAATCATATATTTTTATTTCAAAAACGATCGTGAATTTAATTATTAATATTGCTAAAACGGGAATTTTCACGTACCGCACTATCGATCGGTGATAGATCGGTGGTATTTTACCTGGTTACCTATCCTCAAGCTACTTAATTATTGATCTAAGCGCCACCTAGTTTAAAAGCGAAGTGTTACTTTGCATACTACCTTTCATTCATTCCACTACGACATCTGTCAACATGTACATAAACATAGTTATTTTATTCAGATCAAACATGAGGTATAAATAATTATTTACGATCACTTTTTCACACCTAAAAATAAAATAAACATTTTGGTGTGCACTACACACAGAAATAATCTAGATTTCATGGCTTTTAGTGCTGATAGGGTAATTTTACGGCTATGTGGCAGCGCCATCTGGGAATAGCCTGGAATTTTAGCTTTTTCCGAGTCACGCTTTTTCTTAGGGGATTGTCAGTCTTCTTGTTTGAACTGGTCTGTCTAATACTAAGTATATCAAAACAAAATATTTATTTGTTCCAAAAATTATGTTAATGTTGGTTTGAAAAACCTGCATAGGCAAATCCGTCTTGGATAGGCTAGGTATTTTTTTATCACCACTGATTGCTATCCGAACTTCACCCAAAAATCTGCGGTTCAACAAAATAAATAAAACCAACCGGTTAGTTTATCTGGAAAAAACAGACAAATAACTAATCTAGACATCTAATAGCCTTTATAGATAGCCGACTCGTGCCACGGGAAATAATATTGCCCGTGGAACTACTGGCAACAGTATAGTGTCACTGGAAATGTAGTACTACATACGGGAAACTACTATAAGTGCCAAGCGGTAGTACCTAAGAAATAGGGATTTGTGACATAAATAATCATTGATATTAAATCCGTCGTAATATTAGAGACTGATTAAAGGTAAAGTTCACCAGATAAAGAAATCTTTTTCTTAACATTTCATATTAATTAAAAAAAAACCACTCAGACAGCGACAACACCCCACTCTCCTACGTTAAAAGGAGCGAACGATCATCGAGGGCTAGAGACAAATTGCCTCTGCCATTCTCACGCTCAGGGTGCCGCGCCACGTCTCATCATCGTGGTTTGAGTTGGTCTCACATATTGTGGAAGACTTGGGAAGAGCGTACTATAGAAATGATCCTATGAAGTAAGGTCTTGCCGTTGTCAAAACAGTGAAGTTATATTATCTAGAGCCGCGCGTTTTCGTCAGCGCGATTCAGAAAGTGGCTTTTTTTAGCAGCGCCCCCTAGTTATGAATAGGTAAATTTAATTTGGTTCCACTGACGTCACGCTGCTCAATTCGAGGGTGAAACTTCCGTTGGTATGCGTAGGACTATTATTATTTTATTCAATGGTAGTAAGGTGCAGTATTACTAGTTACGATTTATTAATCAAAGGTATGGTTTTATAAATAGTCGATTGCCACTGAAGAAATAATAGTACTTGGCCACGTGTAACAACGCGGGTGCGGGGCCACAGAATAATAAATACTACTAATATATAGAAAACTCACTCCAGGGTCACAAGTACCTACTGTTATTGTCATAATATTATAATACTGTACAGTCAAAGCTCCTTATTCGCGCTTCCTTCATTCGCGTTTTCACTATTCGCGGATTAAAAAAATGCGACCCAATTCCTATATTCGCGGCTTAAGATTTCTTTAGTCGCGGTTCTAATCGGTACATCGGTACATACACGTTGATAAAAAGGATTCCAATATGTAGGTATCCAACCGAAATGTTAAATTCACAGCCCATTGAAGAAGAGGCTTCAACAAGCACGGGAAACGTGACATTTAATTTGAAAAATCTTAGTGAAGGTTTAAAAATGGCAAATGAGCTTTGTAATTTCTTTATGAAAATTGATCAGTCTATGGAACGAAGTCTTATTTTTAAGAGGCAAATTGCTAATGCCACTGTCGAATATCAGTCTGAATTGAAGGAGCTCTTAAAAACAGCCAAGCAAGAAAAAAATACAAAATTCTTTAAACCATTGCCTAAGCCTGAAGATGATAATTAATCAATATGGTCAAAAACGTATTTTTTTTTATATACTTGTTTTTTATTTTGTCATCTAGGAACGTACCCCCTATAATCCCATATAAATTACCATTCCATATTCACGGTTTCTGTATTCGCGGCATATTTACGGAACATATACCCCGCGAATAAAGAGCTTTTACTGTACCTACTAGGTATTGTAAAGGCTAGATACCATGAAGCTCATTAGATCCAAAGCATCCGATGATTATTTTTATTTCATAAGTAGCGTTGCTTAGTGCTGATAGAATCGCCACGAATAGTATTGCCGCCGCGTCAGAGCCGGCTGAGACCTAACTAATCTGTGACGGTCAACGTGATTGTAAAATTGCGTAGTAGTAGAACAGGCCCAGCCGGGCGGCACAGCGGCTGCGCGATTGGTATGCGCTAAGCATTGAATTGAATGACGTCAGTTCGTAAGTCATTCTGAGAACGCGTCCTAGTTTATTTCACCAGTTCAGAACTAGATGTCGCGGCTAAAAAAAGCCGGTTTCTGCATCGCGCTGACGAAAACGCACGGCTATGAATGACATCCCCTCGGTTACGATGGGAAAGCATACTTACCTGGCACAGGGGACACCGTGATCACAAAGGCGGTTCCCCCAGAGCGAGGCCCTTCCATTGCACTGCGGATGGGTTGACCTCTGCGATTATCCCTAATGTGGATAACTCGGGTGCGTTATTTTTGGTAGTGGGGACTGCGTACGCGCCGTCCCCTCATTAACTTCTAGATTCTCTATAAACCTCTTAAGCTTCACAACTGACAAACAATGTAGTGAAATCTTGGAAGTAAATTTGAACCTATTTCTATTTATCGTATCGAAATGAAACTTTGTATACCCTATGTATGCTATAAATACTAAACTATAAATACGTCAATTCCCCAAGGTAGTGTGCTCGGTTGTCTCCTGTTCTTAGTCTACATAAACAATCTACCCCAAACAACAAATTAAACTCTCGAGATTTACGTACGCTCTAAGTATATTAAAATGCAATACGAACCAACAAAGCGCCCTCAGCATATTATGTCAACGCGTATTCCTGGTTTAATTACTCTATTGTCTTATGGGGAGACAGCGTGAACTTCAATGACATATTTATAAAACAGAAGAAACTTGTCAGAATATTAGTAAACATCAAACGAAGACAAAGCTGTAGACCCCCATTTTAAAACACTGAAAATATTGACCCTAACCTGTATTTATATTATGCAAATGACATTATTCGTAAGAAAGTATAGGAATTTGTTTAAATCCAAATCAGATATTGACAAAACCTACAATAGAAGAAACAAAGATAAGCTCATTCTGCCCCCGACCACCTTAAAGTCATTTGACAACAGTCCATACACCAGGCTAATCATAATTTATAATAAAATACCGAATATTATAAAAGAGCAAGAAAAAGACACTAGTTTCCGCAGTAAACTCATATAATTTCTTATCGTAAAATGTTATTACAATTTTAGACTGATACTTTAATAAATTAATTCCATTATTGTTATTATTTGTTGACTGATCTTAAATATTTGACATGTATATTGTATTTTGTTTGAATGACCATAAATATTGACATAATAAATGCTATTACACCGTAGAGGAATTTTTGACTAATAGATTCAAATTAATTTCATTATTGTTTGACTGATCTGACTTAATTGTAATTAAATATTGGATTAATAATTAAAAATATCAAGCTCGATTACAGCGCCCAGACAGGGTACATATACTTACTAACAAGCGAATTTAAGATCCAAGCTAACAATAAATGTATGTGTATGTAATAAATAAATGAATAATAATGTAGTTCGGTAGACAATACCTACTATAATTTATTATCTTGGATCTAATAATTGACGCACGTGCAACATGTGCTGACTGGAGAGTCAGCACATGTTGCACGTAATGTTTAGCATTCAGGTTGTCATTTATAAAAACTAGATCGATTTTCGGTCGTTAGTTATCCTAGTCCAAACCAAAACTTTCGAGCGGCTGTATGGTTGGACTTCCTGGACACATCTAACACTCACAAATCTGATTGTTATTAATCTCGCTATCATGCTGATAACAAATTGTAGCCAGTCGACACAAAAAAACTCAGGAATTAACTTTTCACCTTTTTTTAATTTATTTAAAGTTCACTCGATTAAATCATTTTTACGACTGGCCAAAATGTGGGAGCAGCATCTCCGCAGTATTTATTTACTTTAATGTCAACTTGTTTGCACGGTTACAGAACTACGGCAGATTTGCCCATCTGTGGGCAGAAGACAGAGTTCAACAAGTGCAAGATTTCGTAGATTCTAATCCACTGAATGTCATCATAAGGGATATGCTAAAGAAATATGAAGGACAAACTGAGGAGGTCCTCAATTTACCAGAGCGACACATTATTGGATCTATTCAAATAAATATGGGTACAATGACAATTACATGTCAATGCTTATTTATTTATTGCTCTGATGCATACTTAGTTTGTATACGTCTTAATAATACATTAAATAGGTCAAAGAGTAGGAACATGAGCCCTGTTAGGGCGCTGCAATGTGAGTTCGATCACGCAGATGCATATTACTAAATAATAATATAATAGGTACTCTATTAGGTATTCATAAAAATCATTGTTGAAAATCCCACCCGTATCTTACTATAGCCGGGTTAACGTTGCTCCAATGCAGTTTATTGTATCTGTTAAAATTTACGTAATTCTTCAAGCACATGACACCCTCGCCTCGATGTCATATATTCACTGACGTACAAATTTCTCGGCAGATAACATAAAACTAGGCCTACACGTGGAATCCATAGAATGGAAAAGGATCCTCGGCAAGCTCCTCAGTGTAGCCTACAAAGAACGTGTGTCCAGACTGATGCAGTTCATTAACGACCGTATGAAGACCATGGGAAAGAAGATCAAAGATTTAGACGATGTGCGGGTTGCTATGATGTGTTTGGAGCTTATAAGAGAAGAATTTATTGGGTAAGCTACTCAAAAGAGTCTAAATTGTTAAAGCAGTCAGTACTAAATTCAGTTCTAAACTGAAACTGATCACCGCCGTAAGAGCAAAATAGGGGCGCTAGTGGTCTACAAATCCAGTTCTTTTTTCTCAGTATTGAACTCGTATTGAACTTGGATGGAGTATCGTTAAGTCTGATCTGTCTAATTATAAATCTGATGGTAACTGGACGACATTTCCATACATTTTATCGGTGGCCTATTTCTGTAGTTCAATGATCCCAGTTCGCAAACGACATCTGACATTCAGAGAATACACTACAAGTTTCACCGGTTCAGAACTAGATGTCGTGGCTAAAAAGAGCCGGTTTCTGCATCGCGCTGACGAAAACGCACGGCTATGAATGACATCCCCTCGGTTACGATGGGAAAGCATACTTACCTGGCACAGGGGACACCGTGATCACAAAGGCGGTTCCCCCAGAGCGAGGCCCTTCCATTGCACTGCGGATGGGTTGACCTCTGCGATTATCCCTAATGTGGATAACTCGGGTGCGTTATTTTTGGTAGTGGGGACTGCGTACGCGCCGTCCCCTCACTATAAAAATTACATAATGAAATGATTATATGTAAATCAATCAATTTCCCCTCTAACTGTCCACCCGCTACTCACTGCGGGTGGAATTTCGGAAAACACTTCCTTATTGCAACCTTACACACTTTAAATTTCAAGTCGCTTAGGCTGTGCGTTGATTGTAAGTCAGTGTGAAACGCAGATTTCATTATTTAAGAAAACATTACAAGAAATTTTTAATCTATCTAATTATAATGAGTATTTCCTATTTCGTGATGAATTAATATTGTTGGTAAAGTGGTGCTTATAACAATATTTTATTACTAAAAACTTGACAACGTTGCGAAGCATATTACCTTCTGCAATAAAATGTTGTGGTTGTTCTGGGATGTCTATCATATCAAGTATTGAATTGCTTGTCGCTGCTGATAACAGACTCAAATCGCTGTTACAAAAGTTATAAGCGGCTTAGTTCTTATTTTAGTTTCTTTCTTTCTACTTGTATTATAATATCTGTGCTAGTGTTCAGTTTTGGCAGACCCCAGTTTGAGTTTTGCCCAAGCTGTACCATATGCGTTTAATAAAATTTCAGGATGGATATGGAGTTGGATCTTATTGAAGAGAGTTACGCCACATTTGCTCAATTTAATATTGATATTCCTAAAGATGACGCGGATATGGTGTATGGACTGCGATACGCTTTCCAAAATATGTTATTGACTGTAAGTATAACTCTTTCGATTCCATATAGATGTTTACGGTAATAAATTAGGTAGTTGTAGATGTATAATTATGCTTTCTTAACAGTCTCAACAAGTGCAACAAAGGATTGTCGAAATGCAAGGTCCCCTGCAGAAAGAGTTAACGGAAGGGGTGTCGTCGTTCCTAGCGGATGTACTCAAATTTGACGCTGATTACGACGCGTTCGGACCCATGACACCAGGCTTGACTGCTCGTGAAGCCAGTGACAGGTAATCTTATGTTCTGCTGGGCAATTCTGTTAACCATCAGCCTTAATGTATAACTCAACTGATAATCGACATTGTGGCTTTGACACCAAACACTCTGCATGGATACCTATTGTTTTTTTTATGTGGTTTCAAATTACACTAATAAGAAATGTATCGACCACTGATTGAAGTTCCCTCATAATCGCTCAATATGACCGCAGATCTGCGCAGCATACGAAATCAAGAAAATGTATTGTGTCTGGAATTTCCCATTGAACTAAATTAATTAGGTACCACTTTTATAAGATTAGTACATTCTATAATGATATGCTAAAAGCACTCTCTGCGTAATTCGTCTAGTCATGCTAGCCAGACCTCAAGCCCTCATAAATTGGATTCAATTCGATTTGGATTTTTTTAATCCATAGGACCAACCGAGACTAAAGGGTTCAGAACAGTCAACACTTGCTTATTGTCGGTGGTATTTACAACTGAGCGCTTTCGTGCTTCGTAAAAATCGTTAAGACGGGAGTGACGTACTTTGTCGGAGGGCCAGGGTTGGTTTTTATCTCGTATATGACTTTTATTTATATCGTATCTCTGCTCTCTCGTTTCAGAGTGATAATGTTCTCATCGAGATTCGATGATCTGTGGCGGCGATTCGAAATGTACTCCAATGGTGAGAAGTTATTCGGAATGGAAGTGAAAGATTATCCTATCCTACATCAGAAAAAGAAGGAATTCAACCTGCTCAGCAAACTGTGAGCTGATTTAAAATATTATTTGATCTTATCTTTCAATGTGCATTGGGTTTAACATTGGGTACCTACTTGCTGATCCGCCCGCAACTTCGTTTGCCTAGATTTCGTTTTCTCGTATTACGTTGGCTAGGAGCCTTTTTTTGTTAATTCTTTGACCCTCTTAAGAATTTTCAAAATTACTGTATATTCCTGTTATGTGCTCGATAACCCCCTAAACCCTAAAATGAACCTACCCTCGCAAGTTTCAAGTATCTAGGGAACCAACGTTACGGCTTACGTTCCACGTTGATCTCTCAGTCAGCAGTCAGCAGTCAGACAATCAATCAGTCACGACTTGTTCTAAGTTTTTTATGGGTCATTGCGTTATTGCGTTTTTTTATAATTTTCCCGAGACGTTAAAAAACTTTGTTCAATAATACTTAGATATGCACAAATAATATACTTGTCCAATGTTCAATATGAGTGCAATTGATGTAAACTAAACTTTGTATATTACAGTTACAGTCTATATTTGTCTGTGATGAACTCCATCGACGGATATATTGAGACGCCATGGGTGGAAATCGATATTGAGCAAATTGTATCGCAGCTGGCTGACTTCGATTTGAGGTACGTTTAATTCTCTAACGATTAAAAAACGGTTATATAACGTAACAAGCTAATAAAATTAGTACACATCCCATTATTACCTAGGAATTTCGTATTAACGGCTAAAGTCATGTTATACATTTTGAGAAACGGCTTGAAGAATATTTGCTATAACATTCTTATAGGCGCAATAGTTTTTTATGTTGATTTATGAAATATAATTAACTAATCAAAATGTATGGTGATAAGTGGACATATAATGGAATACATGATGTTTCATGATAATATAATAGAATGTAGGTAGTTCATTAGACACAACAACGTAGTAAAGAAAATACTTCGGTTCAAAATAAATAAAACGGTCACTATAGATAACCGTAAGGTAATACACAAAGTGGAAGATTTTTTGTGCAAATAAATCCCATCTGTGCCGTGTAGGCCAAATTCGCCGCCTTTTCGTAGTATGTTAGTATGTATCTGAGGAAGGATGTCCATAATGGAGAATACTGTAGCGGGCGTCTTTGATTATGATAAATATGAAACTACTCATAAACATTCTGTTTATTTTATGCTACGAATTTTCAACATTTCAACCTCTAATATGTAGGTACATTTCGTTGTCAAAGTAGTTCTGCCCAGAGCGTGTGAGCACCGACCAAGCTTTCAGAATTAGCAACTGAATATGATGAAATATTTGTATATTTATCTTCTGGACCTATATATTGTATCTTTACTCCATGTTTGAAGTGTTCAAAAATACGTCGAATCGTTTTGAGAAAAGTGGATATTCCTTACCTCATCTGCAACACAACAACTACGTTTGCTTTTGTCATTTTTTAAGGTGCCGTAAGCTCCCAAGAGGAATGAAGGACTGGCCCGCTTTCATAGAATTGAAGACGAAAATTGATGACTTCAATCAAACGTGTCCGCTTTTAGAGCTGATGGCCGACAAGTCTATGAAGGATCGTCATTGGCGAAGACTTGAAAAACTTATGAGTGAGTGAAACTGACACCCTGAACAATTAAATAGGTACTATTTTATGTGGGTTTTTGAAAGGGTAACAATTTTATCTTTGCCCACGAAATTAGATGAAATAGTTTTATCATACAAGTCAAATTAATTGATAGGTTTAGCTAGGTATTCCGTTTTTCCATAAAAATAACCAAGATGTTTTAATGGTGTTACTGCCTTATAAAATAACGTTCTGTGTTTTAGATTGTGTACTAGACGTGGAATCTGATTCGTTTACTTTGGCGAACGTAATGGAAGCGCCTTTACTGAAAAACAAAGAGGACGTCGAGGTAAGTTAAATCAAAACGCGAAAATTTTTGCTGACTTTGGAACACGCAAAAGAACTCAAATGATTTTTTGGTAAGAGAATGAAATATTGCGATTGATTCCTCAATTACATTTTAGAGAAGTCGTTTAAATAATTTCTAGAGGCGTATTTATAAAAAAAAACCTCTTCGGTTCTAAGTTAAAAGTTACAACATTATTTTTGTTTTAGGATATTTGCATCAGTGCAGTCAAAGAAAAGGACATAGAAGCGAAACTGAAGCAAGTCATAGCTGACTGGGCGGTGGTAGATCTCACGTTCGCTCCGTTTAAGAATAGAGGCGAATTGTTGCTGAAGGCGCAAGATACTCTTGATATTATCACTATGCTTGAAGATTCCATGATGATTCTCAATTCTTTGGCTTCGAACCGGTATCAGCATATCGTATACTTACTGCCTATTTTGATTCACGTTGTTTACGTTAATTTATCATAGACTTGATCATTAGCACACCATAGTTCTAACCACTGCCGACAGTGGCGCTGCTCAATACTATAAAAACTAAACTGCCATAACCCCAGCCCTGTTTTCCACGACGATCACTGACTGTATAAATAACTACTAATATATTATACTCTGTTCAAGCTGGCCTTTCCTTAAAACTACTGCACAAAAATTACACACGTCATCTAACAGATAATTGAATTCAAATATTTCAATTTAATAGGTACTGCGTTGATTTATAGTTAAATGTGTCCCTTGAGTCACGCAGTTCACATACGATTGATGCTTTCAGATACAACGCGCCGTTCAAAAAAGACATCCTACTCTGGATCAATAAACTCGTCAACACCACGGAGATTCTCGAGAAATGGCTGCAAGTGCAGAACTTGTGGATGTATCTAGAAGCCGTGTTCGTTGGCGGAGATATCGCCAAGCAGCTGCCGGCCGAAGCCAAGCGTTTCGCTGTAAGGCTCTCTGCTCCGCTTACCGCTTATATGATTATATGTATGCCGCCCCTATGTCAAGGTGTTATGATAGCTATAATATTTTTACAGACAATCGACAAAACCTACGTGAAAATTATGTACCGCGCTCGGGATATCATCAACTGCGTGGAGACTTGTACCTCAGATGACACATTGAAACAACTGCTGCCACATCTGTTTGAGCAACTGGAGGCGTGCCAGAAGTCACTCACCGGTTACCTGGAAACGAAGCGTCTCATCTTCCCGAGGTTCTTCTTCGTGTCCGATCCAGTGCTGCTTGAAATTCTGGGACAAGCCTCCGACCCGCATTCTATTCAGGTGTGCCTGATGAGGCTTCCTAGGTCACTCTGCGGTCAATGACCTAACTAGTATAGTTATTAAAAAAATATTTTAATGGAATTACTGTACAGTTTCGCTATAAACAATTTTTTGTTCGTAATTCGAAAAACGTACATATTTTTCGGGGCTTTTGGTGTATTAGTGCAGAACTAGATGTCGCTAGTAAAAATGTACGGTTCTTAGATCGCGCTGACGAAAACACACGGCTCAGAAAGACCTTCCTCTGTTTAATTTTGTATGGTATCGCTTCTCGGCCTTTTGGCTAAGATCAAAGTGTAGTATCTGTTCTTTTCAGCTTAATATCTGAAAGTTCCCTCACTGAGGGACCAGTATATTAAACTGATTTTTGTAAAGCGACGGGATGTTCGGAGCTCGCTCCACTCCCGTCACGGGTCGGCCCGGCATTGCAGTGCCGCCGGGATCGGCCTACAGAATTATTATGGTTTCACTCGTGATATATTGCATAATATATGCACATCATTCATAGTAGTAGTGAGTTGAGGTATATACATTATTATTTATTCATCGATGATAGTAATGTACCAGGATTTGAATTCAAATCAAATTAGTGTTATGTTATACTCAATATTATGTATGTATAAATGATATATGTCAATCCTAGGTGCTGTTGCTGCTATTGTACATAACTGTCTTGACAATTTGACATAATTTTATTAAAAGATCAGTTAAATTAATTAGCAGTCCGCTGGTCCCCTCTTTATTAACCTATCTTATGACTATTTGGGTAAAAGCTGAGATCTTTATATTAGCTGTCCGCTTGGCCTCTTGGCCTTGGTGACTCATGTGAGCTTATTTTCCATCCATTACAGCCACATCTGCCGAGTATATTCGACGCGCTGTACACTGTCGATTTTGATGACAAGGAGAGGATCGTCGCCATGAACTCTGATAACGGTGAAACGATACAGTTGGAGAGACCTGTCAGTTGCATCGGAGGTGTTGAGGTAATTTTGTGGTTTTTTGACGATCTCTGTGTCACAGTGGGCGAAGGGCCGACTGAGTCGCAGAAGGTTGCGGGTTCGATTCCTGCCGCAGTGCAAATGTTTGTATAATTTGCAAATATTTGTCCCTTGATGATTTACAAAAAATCATCTTAACTAAATGTTAAACCATTGTTTCCTCAAAGCGACGACTGATATAACTAATAGTTTTAATTTAATAGATATGGCTAAATTCTCTCTTGGATTCAATGAAAGACGCGGTGAGGAACATGATTGCCAACATCTCTCAAACGATGGCGGGAGATCCCGAGTTTGAGTTCTTGGTGGGATTTTGGAATTTCCCTGGACAGGTGACTATTTCACTTACTCATTATTTAAATTATCTGTCTGTTTATCTAGAACCATCTAGTAGCGCTAAAATATAACCTAGTCCATACAACATTACAAGGAATATGCATGATTCAAAGATAATCTAACGAGTATTCAATTAATAATAATGCAAAGGTAGTGCCCTTTTCAAAATATTTGTAACTACTAGCACATAATAAATTGAATACTAACGTAACTCGTTAGATTCATACAAAAAGGTTCATACATAGAATTTCTATAATGTTGTAACCAACACAAACCTAAATCTAAGGTTTGTGTTGGTTACTCACATTCGCTAGGTTCGCACTGGTTACTAGCGGCTCCGCCCACGCGGTACCCGGCTATGGTAGCCTTGTTATTTTGGGATCTTTATCAATTCCAAGCTTCATCCATTTGGTTCAGCCGTTACAGAACTTGATAGTAATATTACTGGAACTATGAACGCGACTGTTGAGTGTTATTCCTGCGACAGACGTAAGTACCCCGTTAATGCGTTTGCCATATTACCATTAAACTCCGTAATGACCTGATTTAAATGCGGTTTCAGCAATCGATTTCTATGAATTTAAGGATGGTTCTTAGGTTTTATCGCCACAAATCCCTAGTGGGTGCTGTAATGTGTTGAAATACACAACGGTGTTTCTTAATTTTGCAATCATTTTTAATTTTTTGAACCTTTCAGGCTGGTCTCCTAGGCATGCAAATCCTATGGACGAGCGATTCTGAGTACGCCTTAAAGAAAGCCCGAGCGGACAAGTTCATAATGCGGATCACGAATCAGAAGTGCCTGGATCTGCTGAACGGACTCATCGATATGACGGTGAAAGACTTGTTGCCGCTCGACAGGACCAGGGTCGAGACCATGATCACTATACACGTGCATCAAAGGTATTGAATCAGTTATAGTTTTACCTAAATTCACCTAAAACTACCCTATTATTGGTATTCACGCGTTTTTTTTCCACATAAATATTAATGTATTTTCTTCCTTTTTTCAACAGTCCTGAACCGACACTAGGATTCCCTGTGTCGTGGATATAAGGAACTTTGTTTCTGGTCTGGGTGTTTTCTATGTCTAATATTTACAAAAAAAAAGTATAAAAGTACTATATCAGTCATTTAAGTTCCCATTATACAAGCTCTGCTTAGATGATGCTGTGTGAAAAATGTCCAGCATTATTTATTTATTATTTAAAACTTGGCAGCTGTCACGTGACATTTCCACAGCTAATGTCATTCCCATACAATTAAATCTGTACGTTTTCAGAGATATCTTCGATGACTTAGTAAGGATGAGAATAAAATCACCAGTCGACTTTGAATGGCAGAAGCAGGCTCGTTTCTACTATTTCGAAGACAGCGATGACTGCATAGTCTCCATAACCGATGTCGATTTCTTATATCAGGTAATAACATAGAATATGAACCGAGCCCGGACCAACTGAAGTAGGGATTTACTAGCAATACCTGTCGGGTCACTTTTTCCAGGGAAGGACTACTACCGAACCTATTACGTCACAATCGTCGATACTTACCCCAAAAAGAAATAAATTGTATTGATAGAGCCCAGAATATATAACTAACGAAGTTTAATGTGGTTTGCCCAAACAAGATGATGTTCATAACTATGATTGCGTGTGCGAGTAAAATGGAAGTTCCTACAATGTGTCGTCCGGTTCGTGGACTTAGCGTTTCAGTATCCGTCGGTGCTTAGGATCAGCAGAACACCAGCGCTAAGTAGGTAGCCCACTTATCTAGCATAATTATGCTGAGCTGACACCTTTTTAGCGCGACATTGAACTCTAGAATATAGACAGTTCCTGATCCATTTAGACTTTAGATGGGGGTGCGTAGGGCATTTCTGTTCAGGGCTACTTATAAGTAGGCTAAGTACCTATTTGTTTTTTTTTTCATTTTACTGCCCTTTTCTTATTTATAAGGTAGGTAACCAAATTTGTGTTGATTTTTTTTCTTTTTCATGTTGAGCCAAATAAATGTAATTCTTTGCAATACCAATATCTTTTTCAACAATACACAAAGGTTATCTGGAAGGGAATGCTTTTTAGCGTTAAGTTCGCCTATGAACTACTATTTGGTGCAATAAAGAATGTTCTATCTATTTATCTATCTATCTATATAATTTCTGTTATCCAGAATGAATACTTGGGTATAACGGAGCGTCTGGTGATCACGCCGCTGACTGACCGCTGCTACATAACGCTGTCGCAAGCCATCGGCATGAGCATGGGCGGCGCACCGGCCGGGCCCGCCGGCACCGGCAAGACGGAGACCACCAAGGACATGGCCCGCACGCTGGGGAAACTGGTCATCGTATTCAACTGCTCCGATCAGATGGACTTCAGAGGTGATATACAGGCTGTAACAGAATGCCCCTAAAAGGAGTACGACACTGTATTATTTCAAAAATGGTCGTGTGTATTACGCCCGGATCCGGAACAAATATCTGCAGTACATGCAAACATTTGGCCCGCAGCGGGAATCGAATCCGCACCTTATGCGTCGCAGGCGGCTACTCGCCGCCGAGTTTCTGATGTCGAGCTCCTTGTGTTAAGGTTTATATTTTTGAAGAAGAAAGAATTAAGAAAATTACATTTATTTGGTGAAAAAAACAAGGGATGAAATTTCATATTGGACTTTTTATCAAGTTAATTGAATTCTGGTTTTATTTATCCTAAAAAAATATGTTAATGTATTTGCTTTTAGGTCTGGGTCGTATTTACAAAGGCCTGGCCCAGTCTGGCACTTGGGGCTGCTTCGACGAGTTCAACCGCATCGAGCTGCCCGTGCTTTCGGTAGCCGCGCAACAGATCTATATATGTCTCACGGCTAGGAGAGAGAAGAGAGATTTCTTTATTTTCAGGTAAGACAAGGTCATTTCTACAATAATAATATATAATATTTTTTATCATAACCAAAATCAATATGAAAAAAACAGAATATATTTCCATACATAAGTATTTACAAGGCTTGGACACGCACGGTTTGGTTTGCGGTGTCTACACTATGGTAGCAGAAAAGTAGCTGTTATCGTTCAAGCAGTTTTTTGTCAAAATTTCAAAACTTTCATGTAATTCCATCATCTCTTGCAACGTTCCTAGTGACGTGACGAGTAGCTATAAAACCTCACTAAAAATAAAAAAAATCCTATTACAATAAAATTGTATCATACAAACATTTACAAACAGACACTTCCAATCTGGGGTCTAGATAAATACCACTTTCTGTTGGCGTTAACACCTACGGAAAGATTTAATTGTATGGAAACAACATTAGCTTTGGAAATATCACGTGACAGCTGCCAAGTTTTACCATGACAAATTTGCGTTACCGTGAAAGGAAAAGTAAGTGTGAGTGTAAGTATTTGTCTAGCCACTTTGGTAAAATACCTCTGCGAGGACCCTTGCGTTGCGTATGGAAATAAAACGTTCTAGTGCTATTTCAGTGACGGTGACACAGTGAGCATTAACCCTGAGTTCGCATTCATCATCACCATGAACCCCGGCTACGCTGGGCGGCAGGAGTTGCCTGAGAACCTGAAGATTCAGTTCCGCTCCGTAGCCATGATGGTGCCTGACAGGCAGATCATCATTCGAGTCAAATTGGCCAGTTGCGGTTTCAAAGAGAATATTTTATTGGGTAAGATTTCTATTAGCTTTGATTTTCTCGATTGATAAATGTTCATGATCAGTTGTAGATACGAGCATTTTTATTATTTTTCCCGATGTCATAACATGGGGGTTATGGAATGACTGGAGTCTATGAAGCTACCTTTGAGAAATCAAATTTGAGGTCTAAAATTTGCGTCGAACTCGTTCCGCTATCTCATCTTGTGCCTTCCACGTCTTAGCCTTGCGTTGGGTGGGATTCACTTTGTGGTACTTTTCCCCACGTTGCTCAACATGTGGCAGACGTAGCCAGTTTTTTTATACAACTAATGTGGCAAACAAGAATAACTGTTGGTACTTGCACCTGTTGGTAAGCGGTTACCGTAACCTATGACCGTAACCTTGCAACACCATAGAGGTACGAGTATCACTCACACGTTGGATGCCGACCCTGAGGCATAACGGATGAAAGTTTCATGTGCCTGTAATTCCACCAGCGGCACCCAGATCGTCATGAAATTCTGCTATTAGTTATCATCATCTGACTGGAGGAATATTAGGTAATATTACTGGAGGAGGTAGGAAATATAAATATTTTTTTATTTGAAACATTAATTTAGGAATTTTATCTACATAGTAGGAACTTACCTGCCAATGCTGCTATTTGTAATATAAACTGGAAATTTGTATCGCAAATGAACACAGCCAGTTCGCACCACAGGCCGCAAAATGCTTATAGGCAGGTAGGTATGAGTAGGTAGGCTCTTGGCCGGTCGGCACTTGCGCTAAGCTGAACGTGGAACTCAATTCATTTCCTTTTATTCTTCGACGTATATCATGTGGGTAGGAGTGGGTTTTTATATACAAGCGATAACTTTATATATTTAGTCCATTAAATATCATATAGGTATATTTAGTATGATTTATTATAATTATTAATGTAAATGATCACCTTAGTAGGCGCGTATGCATTTGTTTTATTTATTTTTTCTCATTTTTATTTAGGTATAACAGTTAGAACATAGTAAATAATCTACAGTAAATACAGTCTAAAAAATATATATTTATATAATACACATAATAATCTCTTGAGCGTAGTGTTTGGTTCTGGCGTCTGTGACGTCACTGCGCAGGGTCAGCAGAATACCAGCGCTAAGTAGGTAGCCACCTACCTAGCATTATGCTGAGCTGATACCTTTTTGGTGCGACATAAAACTGTCTAGGTAAATGGATTAGGCAGTACCTTACTTCCTTACTTCCAAAGTTTGTTGTATATATATATATATATATATATATTATGTCGTGTTAAATAAATATTTTCTTTCTTTCTTTCTATTAAAAACTATGTAAAGTTTTGAATATTCCCTATTTGCTGAAAAGGCTAATTAATCCTAGCTTCTGAGCTTGAGTTCGAGATCCGTTAGCACTGAGCCGTTTAGCACTTCGGTTTTACTTCAGCGAAACTGAGTCTCCCTCCAGCTCACATATAAATAAGTAGGTAGGTAGATTGTGCAGAAATTAAAAACTGGAGTAATTTACCACGCTTTTTAATAATGCTGGTCATTTTTCACACAGAATTATCTAGCTCCAAACTATATACATTATAATAATTATTGGCATATTCATTTCAGCGCGTAAATTCTTCACCCTATACAAGCTCTGTGAAGAACAGCTATCAAAGCAAGTGCACTACGATTTCGGTCTTCGGAACATTCTGTCAGTGCTGAGGACTATGGGCTCGCAGAAGCGCGCCAACCCCGAGAGCACCGAGGAGAACATCATGATGAGAGTTTTGAAGTAAGCCGTTCTCACCGTGTTTTAACCTTGTGCCAAACAAGCTTTGTCTCAGCATGTGTTCACACGATGGAACAGTGTAAAGTAGCGCTGATTTTGCCACGAGGTGGAAAATGCTATTATTTTTATATTTTTTAATGCTTGATAAAAGCGTGTTGTTTTAAACTACACGTTTTATTTGAAGTAACGAAGTTTGTTACAATGCTGTCTCTCAGGGAAATGAACGTGTCAAAGTTGGTAGATGAAGACGAGCCACTGTTCGTCTCTTTGATTGAAGATTTGTTCCCCGGCATGAAGCTCAGTCAGACTGTCCATAAGTAAGCACTTGTACTTCTATATACTTCTTATACTTACTAATATGTCGTCAGCCCTACCAATAGTGCCAAATTGCTCAGAAGCTTCTATTTAACTTGCCTTGTATGTTATTTCCCGTGTTTTTAGTATATTACATACTAGCCTCTGCTCACGGCGTGGTATCCGGATGTAGCAAGTGTTATTTTAGGTAAATTTTACGGTCACCTGTTCAAAATTTCAGCCAAATCGGTCCAGTGATTATTTAGCAACAACGTTCAAAAATCCGAACATCCAAACTTTGACCCAACGCTCTTATCACCAGCAGCGTAGACCAAAAAGCCAATTTAGACTTTTAAAAAGAAACTAGACACTCTAGCAAAAGTAAGCAAGCATGCATTCTGTAAGTATTCATAAAAGCGTCTTGTAATTAATTAGTGAACATAAGAATAATAGTGAAATATTAATGCTATTCTTTTTTTCACAGAGAAATGCAACGTGCCATAATCCTATGCTCAGATAGATTTGGCCTCGTTAATCATCCGAACTGGAATCTCAAGATCATCCAACTGTATGAGACGTCTCTAGTACGTCACGGATTGATGACTATGGGCCCAACCGGCTCAGGAAAGACTACTTGTATTCACACGCTTATGGCTGCTTTAACTGAGGTTGGACGCCCGCATAAGGAGATGAGAATGAATCCCAAGGTAATCAACTGGTTGCTTAAAGATCACATAGGCCGGACTATAAGCGGCTTGGTACACGACTTCAGACTTCACTTTTTGAAAGACCAAAAAACCAAGGCTTGGAAAGGTACTAGACAAGTGGACAGGCGGACGCAATGCGCACTTCGAGCGTTACAGCTCGCAACCCTTGAGAACAACCAGAAAGAAGCTATGCTAGACCTATAGGGCTTAAGTGAGGGTGACCTATGAGGGTACTGAGGGTGAGTGCTGGGAGCGTATTTCACTGCTCCCGGGACGTGTAAGGGCGCTATGCAAGAGGGGCACCAGTGCGAGGCTGACCACCTGGGGTGTTTTAGTGAGTCCTCCAGTCCGAGAACCTCACGTAAACCTATCACACCCTTAATGTGGTAGAGTGTCTGCTAGCAGGTTTCCAGAAAATAGGCCTATGCGGCCATAAAGCTAGATGCCACCTAAACCATCTAGAGACCAAGCTGTTTGCAGTGCGCCCATATAGAGTCGCCTGGCCTTGTCACAGCCCATAGAGCACTTATCTCAGTCCACTCCCTGATAATTTACAGAGATGGTTCAGTTAAGACTGACTGAGATTTTCCGAAAAATAATTTCAGTAGACCCCACTGAAATGCGTTGGCATTTTCCAAATAGATGCAATAGAATCGCTACTAGTAACACCTACAAAAAATATAGAGCAGCTTTATAAATCTGAGTGCGAGTTTCATAATATTCACCACGGGGATTTTAATTCCTTTAAATCATATAATTTATATATGAGGTTCCTATCAGTTATATTTGTAGAATCTAAGGTAAGGGTGTGTTGTATGTTGTTTGCAGGCCATTACAGCGCCGCAAATGTTCGGTCGCTTAGATGTGGCGACCAACGACTGGACAGATGGTATCTTCTCAACTCTGTGGAGAAGAGCTTTGAAGGTGAAGAAATCGGACACAACGTGGATTGTGTTGGGTAAGCCAGTAATTGTGTACTAAGTACATCTAACTTATGCAGCAGTTATTGCTCTGTTCTCTCTCGAACGGAGTTTGTATTCCTATTTAAACTTATAAAACTCTTAAAACTGAGCTGACGCAAGATGACCAAAGTCACAGATATTATAAAAGCAAATGCTGACACTATTATATTATTTTATTTTAACACACCACAGTAAAGCCATAGGTGTAGGCAACAGGCAGATTCGTACATTTTCAAGTCCGTAATGATAGAAAAGTTCTCAAATACAAATGGTTTATATTATTTTGCGCGAATTTTCATCAAGAAGTCTTAGATTGCATAAATGAGAGTTTCACTAAAATTGTACTTATATTGGCATACAACATTTTAAAATACCTACCTACCTAGGGATAACATTGACCGTCAGTGAACCACAAACATTTTGTTCAACATACTATTATCATAACAGATGGCCCAGTAGACGCGGTATGGATCGAAAACCTCAACTCTGTGCTGGACGACAACAAAACGTTGACCTTGGCCAACGGTGACCGGATCACTATGGCTCAGAACAGCAAGTTGGTCTTCGAACCGGATAACGTTGATAACGCGTCTCCTGCCACCGTCAGTCGGATGGGCATGGTGTTCCTGTCTTCTTCCGTGTTGAATTGGCCGCCGATATTAGAGGTAAACCATCAGCACCAGTTGCATGAGCATCCAAGACAACGGTTTTGTCTTCGGAAGAGAAGATGAAATTAATTTCTCTCTCGTTTATTTGGCGGAAAGGAGAGACAGAAGTTATATTTGTCTGCTCTTCAGTAGACAGAGGTGTTCATGATTAGCCTGTAGTATATTGTAACAACATCATGTCGAATTGGGTCAGTATTATATTTGTTGACATTTTAAAAAAAGAATATTATGGAAAAGTGATACTTTGAGGAAGTTATTTTTTTATGTTATTTGGAAGCAAACAGGCGTCAACCCACGACATTTTATGTGGTTAACAACCTGAATAACGCTGGAGAATAAAAAGTTTTCATTTGGCTTATTACTTTTTAGGGTTGGCTGAAGAAAAGGTCTCAGAAGGAATCTGATTCTCTTCGCAATGCGTTCAATAAAGTGTATGATGATGTCCATTCCTTTGTCCAGCAAAGATTACCTGTTAAAATGAAGATTCTTGAAGCCATTTACATCAGGTAATATTGCATAGTAGCCTAACCTGTGTTACCAGAGTAGTATTCTATTTGTGTCAGTTTAATTACTATTTCAAATCAATTATAATAACAAAAAAACACTGCACGTTATTAAGAGGAGGATTTTACCCAACAGTGGGTGCAGAAGGGCTAGATGATGATGACAAAAACACGCTCACGACTGTAATCTCCATGTTGATCCTCAGATCTATACTCTGTACATAGATCCGTGAGGTTAAGGATATTCAGAGTTACAACATGTTTGGTTCATACCGTTTTGTTTTATTTCATTTTCACGAACTATATTGCAGGCAAGCCATAGATGTGCTTATTGGACTGCTGCAAATTGAAATACCTGGAGGCAGTAAGTGTTACTTTTCAGTTTATTATTCGTTCATTTAGTCCCATTAATCTGCGGTGGATATGGGAGCAATAACAAATGTTTTATTTCAGAGATGCATACAGACCGTCATCTCGAGCGCCTCTTCATATTTTCTATGATGTGGTCACTGGGTGCTGTTCTAGAATTAGACGCCAGGACTAAACTGGCTGAGTACATGACAAAACTACCGGGCAGGATGGACTGGCCTGGCGCCAAGTCCAAGGAATGGATCATGCCTTTTGAGTACATGGTCAATGAAGCGGGCGTATGGCAGCATTGGTTAGTCTTTTTGATCATTTTTATAATAAAATAAACGCGTTCTACCGCTATTGACGTCCTCTGTAGTGCAGAGTGCGAAGGCCCGCCTGAAATACAAAAGGTTGCGAGTTCGATTCCCGACGTGGGACAAATGTTTTTATGATCTGCAAATATTTGTCTCGGGTCTGGGTGTTTTCTATTAAAGTGAAGAAGGAGTTGAGTTATTTTGAAGACCGCTTTCTGATTAGTACTTTTCGAATCAAAGGTCCGAATTCAATGTGGAAGTGACTATGTGAATCATATAATAATTTTTACCCATAATAATTTGTTTTGACGTGGACTGTTCAATAGTTTTAAAACAAGATGCAATAATTGCACGCTCTTGCTGGGAACGTTGACATGACAGTTGATACATTATGCTACGCTGAATTTTTCTTCTCATTTCCCGAAACAAAAATCATGTTTTAGGAATGAAATCGTAGAAGACTACTATTACCCGCCGGACAGTGTTCCCGAATACGCTTCAATCTTAGTCCCGAACATAGACAACGTGTGCATTTCGTTCCTAATCGAGACCATTGCCAAGCAGAATAAAGCTGTGTTACTGATCGGCGAACAAGGCACCGCTAAAACTGTGATGTTGAAGAGTTATATGCAGAAATACGATAATGAGGTCAAACTCTACAAAATGATCAATTTCTCGTCTGCGACTACTCCGAATATGTTTCAGGTCAGTTGTTAATGAATAACTAGCCTTTGCCCACGGCTTCACCCTCGTGGTACCTGTATAAAAAGTAGCCTGTGTTTTTCTAGGTCACGAACTGTACCTATTTTAAATTAAATCCAAATCGGTTCATCGGAGATAATTTGTAACACACACTCAAACGTACAAACATTCGCATTTATAATATTATTAGGATTGGATGTACTTTGATATAATTGCAATTCTACTGATGCAAAATTGGAGCCGTGTGCGTGATATGGGGGCTTTAAAGCGTACCAATAGAATCTTAAGAAAATGATGTGATAACCAATAGAAGCGCAAGATTAGAACGATTCTACCCTGCCGTATATTGGCAGCCTCTCAATTTGGTAAAAAATTGGCTTAAATTAAAAACTGTCTAAAAAGTCTATGCTTGAATGTTCACTTATTTGAGTAGATACAGCATGATCTAACCAAAATTTAATGGCCAGTCCTACTTCAGTGTTACACAATTATATATTATTTTCAGAGGATTGTCGAGTCGTACGTGGAGAAACGCGTAGGAATGACGTATGGCCCGCCGGGCGGACGGTCCATGACAGTGTTCGTGGACGACATAAACATGCCCGTAGTTAACGAGTGGGGTGACCAGGTAAAATAAACAGTCACATAGCATAGTCCTGACCACACATTAGAATCCAAAGTATCGTGACTATAAGGAACTACGAGTATCATGTGTCTGGTACTCATAGTATCCGATTCTTGACCCGGAACCAATATAATAATAATAATAATAACAACTGTAAAGGCTCCGTGCATTTTAAATAAATAAAGAGGAATAATAATAAATAATGCTGGACATTTTTCACACAACATAATGTAGCCCCAAACTAAGCAGAGCTTGTACATGGGAACTACATGACTGATATACTACTTTTATACTTTTTTTTGTAAATACATTCATATTATATGTAGAAATCACCTAGACCCGAGACAAACATTTTCAATATAATATGCAGAATAATTTGTCCCGCAGCGGGACTCAAGTCCGTAGCTGTTGCGTCTCAGCCAGTTACTCTCCGGCCGCGTCACAGAGGCTTTTGCTTTGACTGACATAGAACTAATTCTTCGATATCCGCTATTTTGCATTTCTGAACTGTGTTACGTCCATTATATAATCTTATATTTCTTAGCAGTTGACTAAACACTTATTTTCTTCGATGAATCAAAGATCTGAACCTTTTAGGTCACCAATGAAATTGTTCGAGAGATGATGGAGTGCGGCGGGTTTTACTCGCTGGAAAAGCCGGGAGAGTTCATCATCATTGCTGATATTCAGATGTTTGGAGCTATGATTCATCCGGGTAAGAATTTATAAATAAAAATAGTTAGGTTCATCTTGTCATGGCGTATTAAATTGGTAACTTCAGTACCCAGAAGCAACCGAGCGAGTTGTCTATTTCGTCAGCTAAACTAAGGTAAGCATGATACATTTTGCGAAGATTATAATGAAAATTAATTTACTGATAGTGTTTTTTACCACGCAGGTGGCGGAAGAAATGATATCCCACCGCGGCTCAAGAGACAATTTAATATTTTCAACTGCACTTTGCCCAGCAACATTTCGATGGACCGAATCTTTGGTTAGTTTTTTGAGAAACGACATCGGCCATCAAACATAGTCAATAAACACCGTTGCGGATTCTTGTGATTTGATTTGTAAGTTTGTAAGAAATTAAAAGAAATCTCTCAAATATGAATTAATAATTTTTATGTTATGTGCTGCTTTACGAGTGTTATATTAAGTGTCTGCTTCATAAAAGGCATTTTAAATTCAGCTTCCACCACGTCTTGAATGTAGTTCAATTATTAATTTTAATACGTTTCAGAAACTATCAGCGCTGGGTATTTCTGCAAGACTCGGTTCGACAAGAAGCTAGTCGATTTCATGCCTAGGCTGGTATCAGTAACGCGTATCATTTGGCAGCAAACGAAAGTAAGTAAAACCGATTTCGTTAGCATAATATATTAATTTTATATAAAAAAATACGTCCTGACTTCAAAAATCCTGTAAAAAAAAATTTTAGCTCATATAATTTTCGGTGTGGTTCATCTTACAGGTTAAGATGTTACCGACGCCAGCAAAGTTCCACTACGTATTCAATCTCCGTGATTTGTCCCGTATTTGGGAAGGAATTCTTTTCATTAAGAAGGACGAGCTTCCCAATGTGAAGACCGCCTTGAAACTATGGTTTCACGAGTGCCTGAGAGTTATATCAGACAGGTGAATTTTGAATCTATACGGTCCTTTATATTTTTCACAATTAAGTTATGAGGTTATGAGGACAATTAAGTTATGAGGACGCAAAAATTGTATGACCCCATCTCTAACGAAATTTGATTTACCTATACGGTTAGTTTAGTGATTTGGTTTATTAACTGATAGTTTAATTTGATCTCTATACGCTTTAAACCTAGGGAGAAATCGGGGTTTGACACGGACGGACAGGCAGACATACCGACTTGAAGAAACTAGTTCTGTTCACGTCATTAATTGAGCTTCGGAATCCTGGATAAGCCGCATTGAAACCGGATCACGCTGTGTGCCCTAGATCCTGAATATTCTTTATATAAATATTTTGTACAGGTTCACAACATTCGACGACAAGGACTGGTTTGTAGCCAACTTCTGGAAGACAGCCGCTCAGGAGCTGCCGGACGTCGTCCCCGAGTTTCCGGAGCAAGAGACGTTCTTTGTCAACTTCCTTCGAGAGCCGGTCGACCCCACTGGGGACGAGGAAGAAGACTTCAGTACCGATGCGCCGAAGATCTATGAGGAATTGCCTACGTTAGTAGTACTCTGACCCAAACCGGACGACGTAAGAGGACCTCACACCCATTTACCGACTACATCTTAAAAGTTCTGGGAAGTAGGTGTTTTTTTTTATTACTCCTTGAACATTCTCGCAGACTGATTCCGGGTGCTAGCTACTTGCTTCAAAAATAATACAAGTCAATAGACTGTATATTGCTGCATTGAGGTAGACGGTAGACAATTTCTATAAAAATCACAAGTTTACTTATGCACAAGCTAGAACGCATTGATAGCGCGTTCTAGCTTTTGGTCACATTTTTTAACGCCATCTAGTTATGAAAAACATAACTAAAACCCCCTAAATCTTCCCAACACTCCTAAAGAGGCAAACTAAACTGTTGGACCAAAAGAGACTGTTGGTAAGCGATTACCGTAGCTTAGAAACGCTTGTAACATCAGAGGTATCTCACTCACGCGTTGCCTCTGAGATATCAAGATTATAGATCTCATGTTCCTGTATTTTCACCGGCAACCATAACCTTCAAACCGGAACACCGTAATGAGAGCATTACTGCTTGGCGGCAGAAATAGGTATGGTGTGAGTACTTCCCCGGACGAGCCCTTTCACAGAAGCTTTACTACTCTTGATGTTGTTGTTTAACATCCTACATCCTTGATGACGACTCAGTGTGGGAGGGCCCCCAATCAATGGAACGCATTAAGGCCCGAATTCATAGTCAAATAGGGGCTCCCCTAGGGGACTATTCAGGTGCTATTTGAAAAATCAAGCGTGAATTTAACCTTTATGCGCCCAGCCATAAGGCGAATGCTGAATGATGGATTTTGGGGGACCTTTCAACCCCTGACTATGAATTCAGGCTTAAATTGTTGGATGTGGACCCTACTGGGCGAGAAAGAAGACTTCAGTATCAATGCTCTGAAGATTTTCCAGAAATAATTGCCCACGTTTATATTCGATGATCTCTGTGGCGCCGTGGTCGTAGGCCCGCTTGAGACGCAGATGATTGCTGGTTCGATTCCCGCCGCGGGACAAATGTTTGTATGATCTGCTAATATTTGTCACGGATGTTTTCTATGTAAAATATAAGTAAATGCAAAAAAAAAATATAGGTAGTAAATCAGTCATGTAGTTCCCATAACACAAGTTCTGCTTAGTTTGGAGCTAGACGGTGCTGTGTGAAAATTCACAGCGACATTTATTTATTTAACATCTAAAGGTTGCAGGAAGTCTATGAATGGAGGTGGCCCAAGACCGTTTGTTATGGCACTTATATCAGATCTGTCACCAGAAGCCTGGCCTTGAGGCTAGCCTTAAAAATAAAGACAGGACCTATACGCCTATACGTATCCTGTCCGTAGTTACTTGACGTGCAATTTCAATAACTCATTCCAGATGGGACTTCGTACTGTATAAACTCGGCTCATTCCAAGATCTGTTCAACGAGCAAATCCGCGGAGCGCATTTAGATCTGGTGTTCTTCCACGATGCTATGGTTCACTTGTTTATCATATCGAGGGTCATAAACACGCCCAGGTGAATATGACACAGTTATTACATATTGCAAGACGCCCAAGCATTCACTCCCATTTTTTTAAAAGCTTTTATTTAACTTGAAATGTTTGTATGTTAGTTTGTTTTTTTCGGTCAAATCTTGCAAGCTGAATTAGAACCACGTCCTTTTATCCGACGGAGTAGAATTTTTACTTGTTGGTTCAGTTCCGATGACAATGCATTTTTATGATAAGCATGACCTGAATCGACATTCAGGATTTGCTCAAGATAAACAAACTCTTCAACTGTCAACAGGGCAGCGAAATTTTTTGTACGCATTTTATTATGATAGCTGGTTTTAAGTTTTACTATGACATGGTTGCTGCACTCAGGGTGAAAAGCTTGGTTTTGAAAATGTTTTTTTTACTGTTAATTTACTGGGGCATTACTGCGATGAATTGTAGTTATACATACATAGCAGTCCTAAGTGAATGTTTATAGAGATTGTAATTGTAATAATGGGGTTGAGGTTGATGATGATTTTGATGTTTTTACCCATTTGGTGGTAAGGGGTTTCCGTAGCCTATGGACGCTTGCAATACCAGAAGTATCACTCACGCGTTACCTCCCTGAAATATCAAGATGAAAGGTCTCATGTGCCTGTAATTTCACCGGCAACCATACCCTTCAGACCGGAACACAGCAATGAGAACATTACTGCTTGGTGGCAGAAATAGTCATGTACTTCTTCTATACTACACTTCCCCGAACGAGCCCTTTCACAGTAGCTCTAAAATATTCTCCATTTAATACTACTCTCAGATTAATTTTATGAATGTGTTTTGTTTGTTCTTTTTCAGAGGAAACGCATTACTAGTGGGTGTTGGTGGTTCCGGGAAACAAAGCTTGACAAAATTGGCCTCTTACATCGCCAATTATTCCTTCTATCAAATCACTCTGACAAGGTATATCTTCTCTAGCAAAACATCGAACTGAATAAAAAAACATCCAACATACACATAGTCCTTGCCCCACACTAGAACTAACTGGTGAAAATGCTAAGCCATCCTATCACTACTTAGTGTTTTGTAAAAGTGTTGAAGCCAACCTCACAAAAAAGCATTTTTTTATGTCCACCTTTTTAACATCAAGCCCCTCCTGATGTTTTCTAAGGGGAATCTGGAATATTCTAGAAGCAAAAATTCGAAAGCGTGTCATCGCTTTGTAGTACATTTCAGCGGGGAGGTGCTGGCAATTAGTTGCAACCTGTCACGTGACATACTAACCATTTTATTTGTTGTTTTAGATCGTACAATGTGAGTAACTTCATGGACGACATTAAGATCTTGTACCGAATAGCCGGCCTGCAAGGACAAGGCATCTCGTTCATCTTCACAGACAACGACATCAAAGACGAGCAGTTCCTCGAGTTCCTGAACAATATCCTCAGTTCCGGTGAAATCGCCAATCTATTCGCAAAGGATGAAATGGGTAAAGCTTCCATCGTTATTGTAACGGGTGTATGTGATTGACGAGCTCGGTGGCGCGGCGGGAGAGTAGCCGGCTGAAACGCACGAGGGTTAATTCCCGCTGCGGGGCAACTGTCTGCATTTTCTGCAGATATTTGTTCCTGGTCCTGGTATTGTTCCATGGTTCTTGTAATTGCTGATACCCACGATACGGGAATCCTAGTGTGGGGCAGGACTATGTATGTCGTGTGTAAATACTACACACATATATTATGTACATATATGTGTATGTATGTACTTTTTGCTACAGTAAACGACAAAAGTGGGATGACAAATTGATGCTCTAATTTGGGTTCAATAAGGAAATAGTAACTGTTGTTTGCAGATAGTTAATGAAACTTTAAAACAGTTTTGCCCTTATCTACCTTTACTATGTTAATCTAAAGTCTACGCGCAGAGATATTAATTCTGTTGCTAAAATCGAAACTGTTTATCTACTTTTATCGCTGACTGTAGTCTAAGAGAGGTTATAAAAGGCTTTTAATGGTTATGGTCTCAAACAATGTTAATTTATTCCTGATTCCGTCTAAAACAGTTCAGTTGTTATGAAGTTTTTTTTGTAATAAACATGTAAACATGCAAACGTCAATACTTTCGCATTTTAACATACATACATACATATAGTCACGCCTGTTTCCCGGAGGGGTAGGCAGAGACCAAGGATTTTCACTTGCTACGATCCTGTCATACCTCTTTCGCTTCATTCATATTCATCACATTCTTCATACAAGCTCGGCGGTTTAGTGTACGCATTTTTAGGTTATTAGTATTATTTTTATCTACGCTTTGGTTTCAGATGAAATAATGAATGAACTGACTCCTATTATGAAAAAATATGCGCCGAGAAGGATCCCCGTCCCAGATATACTATACGAGTACTTTATCATGCGATCTCGGGCTAATTTGCATGTTGTACTATGTTTCTCACCGGTTAGTGGATCAGACGGTAATCTAACATTTGTAATAAATTTAAAGATTTTAACATTTGGTACTTTTGTTTAGGTGGGTGAAAAATTCAGGAGCAGAGCGCTGAAATTCCCCGGTCTTATATCCGGATCGACAATGGATTGGTTTCAAAAATGGCCGAGAGTGGCGCTGATTGAAGTGGCTCATCATTTCTTATCTGAATTCCACGTAAGTAACTCTCAACCATCGGCTCTTAGATGATTTGGAGCCACTAAAACCGTCGGCTTATGCAAACGTAATTTTTTTTTTTAAGCGTCTTTTCCCTCGCCATTATTTTTCTTGCTCCTTTGACTGATCAATTTTCACGCGCCTTTTCGAAATTAAAGCGAGAAAACATTTTTTATTATTTTTTTAATTTTTGTTCTGTTTAGAATGTTCTATCATATCTAAGGTTGAAAACAAACTGCTTACCATTCCATCGCTTCGCTTCATGCCAGGCAAGTCGATCTAAGCGTAGTGTGCAGCCCCGGCCTCACGTGTGCTATGACCAAAAAACATCTCTAGCGAATTTGCATCATTTCGTTTAGGAAAGAGAAAATAAGAGGGAGACCCCAAAAAAGATGGCAGGCAAGTCATGGATGAAGAAAGTGAAATAGAAACGATCTAAGATTTTTGAAGGACCCGCCATGGGGTCCATGTTTATGTTTTAGATTTAATGGCCATTTTGTTTTTAAAGTGTTATCCCTCACTTTGAAACTGAGTGCCACCGAGGTTGAATTTTTGGAATATTATAAATTTTTGATATAAGTTAGGTCCTTTAACTTTTTTAAAATAAATTGTTTGAATATCATGGTGATTAAGGAGTAATGTATTTAACTTAATTATGGTAATCAAAAAGGGTAACACTAAAATTAGACTAGGAGTTATGAAACAATAAGGCCAAAACAAGGTTACAGAAAATACAACAAACGTTTTAAACAATCGTGCTTAACTAGCGTTAATCGGACGAAAATAATTTCATGGGATATAAGCTAATGTCAATTGTTATAGCATTGTTTTTTATAAAGTCTTTATGTTTCTATTTTATCATTTAGTTGCCTTCCTCTTGCATTTCAGGTAGTTTGTTCCCCCGAAACGAAGATCCAACTCATCGAGATCATGGGCATGGTACAGGACAACGTGGCCGATACGTGCGTGACTTACTACGACAGATTCAGGCGACAGACTCACGTCACTCCCAAATCCTATCTATCGTTCTTGGAGGGGTATAAAGTGCTTTATAAGGAGAAGCATGTTGGCATTGCTGAAATGGCACGAAGGTTAGTATCTGTCAGATTGAAAAACAGCTATGTACGTTAATTACCACCAACCTCTGCCGCCTTATTGTGTAGCTTCAAACCCTCTTATTCATAATCACTTGCTTTAGCAGGTATCTAACCCTGTCCTTTTCTAACACTAAACAAAGGATGGTGTCAAAGAACTTTTATCACGCTGCTAGTGAGTGATTGCGAATAAAAGAGAAAGTGTATACCAGAAGTATCGATTATTAGTTATGTTGATGGGAAGAATACGTCGTATGATGATTATCACTTGAGTTACATACAAATTAAAATCCCGCTGTTTAGCTGAAAGAGTCGCCACCATTATGTTTTATGTAAGTAGGTGGTATAATTAGTTCGCTGTATCTGTTTTGGTCAAAATATGTCTAACGATTAAGAAAGAACGTGTGCATGCTTACCATTCTTAAAAAAATCTGTTTCATTACAACTTTTATGAAATCTTTGCATTTTTTACTGTTTTGAAAGTGACTTATGAAGAAAAAAATAAAGTCAAATATTCAATTGTTTTCACAGAATGACAACTGGCTTGGACAAACTGGTAGAAGCGGCTGCTAGCGTAGATATATTGAAGAAAGAGTTAGAACTGAAAGACATTGAAATCAAAGAGGCTACGGCCAAGGCTGAGGAGGTAAATCACCATAGTTCATAGAACTTACAAAGGTGTCTTTTTTATGTTTCACCTATGACATTAATGATATATTCTATTCTATTCAGCGATCGGATTATGTCATATTATATGAAGTTATCTAAGCGATATATTCTTTTTGTCCTGTTGCCCCTAAAGAAACCAAACGGCACTCACTCATATCACTGCCTGACTATATTGACGACTGACGCGAGTAAATAGAAAACCACTATTCGATGTCCACGTCTAACACAAAAGACACATATTTGGTCTTTTGTGTTAGACGTGGACATCGAATAGTGGTTTTCTATTTACTCGTTGATAAGTTTTTGTTATAGCGCCGTCAAAGACGGGCCTTAATTTTGAAAGGGCAACGTCTCAGTAGCGCCACTTAAGCCTTCTTTGTAATGTCTCAACAAGCATAATATCTTCAGGTGTTAGCTGCCGTAGCAGAATCAGCAGCGGCCGCAGAAATAGTGAAGGCGGAAGTGTTGGAAGTGAAAGACCGAGCCGTGAAACTCGTGGGCGTCATCGCAGCAGAAACTGCAATCGCAGAAGAGAAACTCGCTGCCGCCAAACCCGCGCTAGACGCCGCCGAAGCTGCGCTACTGGTTACTATTTAGTTATTGATATTTATGAGTTTTCTTTCTATGACCATCATATTCGGTCATTATCCACTCAATGCTGGGCCGGAAGGCAATCGGAGACACTTAACACCATTTTATGTATAACTGTTGAATATTTCAGACTATTAATGCGGCCGATATTGCTACGGTCCGTAAATTGGGCAAGCCGCCGTATCTCATCACACTTATCATGGATGCTGTTATTCTGCTCTTCAGAAAAAGGATAGACCCCATCAAACCTGATGTTGAGAAGAATTTCCTCATGGCTTCGTGGGCAGAGTCCCTCAAGGTAAAAATGCGTGAAGTTCTATCAAATTGAACTTTATGGTGTTCGAAGACTGGAATCGTATTAAATGTTACTATTGTACGTTTTTTGCTTTCTTCTCTAGTGCGTTACAATCAAATATACATTACAGTGAAATAAAAATAATCTACAGATATCATCTTATAAACTAGTTGAATTTACGCCAGTTTATCGCGACAAGAGGAAAAATCCAAGGCTCGTTTATGTTTCTTAAAATTATATCTAGAATAATTTATTAATTCTCATTTTTACTATACTTTCTTTGACAGGTCATGGCCGATTCAAAATTCTTGAACAATTTGAAATTCTTCCCGAAGGATGAAATTAATGCCGAGATGGTGGATTTGCTGCAGCCTTATTTCAATTACCCGTAATTATCGTCACCACAAAAAATTAAAAAAAAAAATTACACCCTATATTAAACCCACTTCTTTTGAATCACAATTCAAAAGAAGTGGGTTTAATATAGGATGAAATGATTCGCACTGAGATATGTAAACAAACCTTCATATTCGTGTATTCCAGGCAATACACATTCGAGGCGGCAAAGATTGCTTGCGGCAACGTAGCCGGTCTGATTTCGTGGACCATCGCTATGGCCCAGTTCTATTCGGTGAACAAGGACGTGCTACCGCTGAAGGCCAATTTGGCTATAATGCAAGGAAAGTACCAAGGAGCCAAGAGAGAATTGGATGCGGCCGAGGCGCAATTGGCAGCTAAAGAGGTGATTTTAATCAAAAACAATATCACCTTTTTATTACCTTCTCAGCTGATTTTCATCAATTCCCAATAATTTACGAAACCAGATTTTATTCCCAGTTTTGAATCTACTTCCCGTCTTAGATTATCTTGCTGTCAGCATAATTTACCTTGCCATAGACACTTGAGAAGTATTCAAATATCACAATCAGATAAGAGAAACTACGTCAAAATCGTTGCAAGATTTTAATAACACAACAACAAATAAGACAAGTTAAATGTAATCAACAGGTTAAATCCAGCTGCGGGACAAATGTTTGCATGCCCTGCAAATATTTGTGGTCTGGATGTTGGGTGTGGTACCCCAGCACTCGTAGTTCCTGATGCCCACGATACAGGGAATCTTAGTTTAAGGTCACGATGTAAGTCTGTTAAGTGTTAAAAAAAACTTCTGAAGATTCTAACTTGTACTTTCAGCGAGAGTTAGCTGGTGTACAAAAGATGTTCGACGAAGCGATGACTTTGAAACAAGCCGTATTAGACGATGCGGCTAGATGCCAGCAGAAGATGGACGCCGCGACCGCTCTGATCAATGGGCTCAGCGGCGAACGAGTGCGCTGGACTGAGCAATCCGCACTCTTCAAGTCTGAGATAGAGAGGCTTGTGGGAGATATACTGCTGCTTACAGGGTATGTATTTATTAGCTTATGACTCTAAAGATCGACATCATTTCAGCTTTTAGTCGCGTTTAGCTTTTGAACTAAACTAAACCCATTTCGGGTTTAGTTTAGTTCAAAAGCTTACAAATTTACTACTGGGTAAAAAGGAAAGAGAAAAGAACGAAGAGAAGTTAAATCTGCCTATTAAAATAAATCAAATCAAATCAAATCAAATCAAATCAAATCAAATCAAATCAAATCAAATCAAATCAAATCAAATCAAATCAAATCAAATCAAATCAAATCAAATCAAATCAAATCAAATCAAATCAAATCAAATCAAATCAAATCAAATCAAATCAAATCAAATCAAATCAAATCAAATCAAATCAAATCAAATCAAATCAAATCAAATCAAATCAAATCAAATCAAATCAAATTCTTTATTTGCAAACATAGGTCACAAAGATGGAAGAATGGTAAAGGGTAAGCACCGTACATGTTTTGCCTAGATCGAGGGCATGCAAATATACATATCAGTCATACATATCAGAATATTGGATTACAGAACACATTAAAGATTAAACTGGTTAAATAATAATTAATTAATACATTCATTTGACAGATTCATCAATATTTATATTATTATCTAATAAAAAGTCATTTATATTATAATAGCATTTTGATGTCAGTAGTTTATTTAGTTTATTTTTAAATAATGTCAATGGTAGCAACTTTATGTTTCTGGGCAGTTTATTATAGATTTTCGGTGCCATGCCCCAAAAGCTTTTTTGAAGCAATGCGGTTTTACCGCTATTAAAGCAGAGGCGTTGTTGGTCGCGTCTACTGCGTGTGTTAATTGGTTTTTCAAACATATTATTGTTGCTTTTCACAAAGACAGCTATTTCATATATGTACAGTGCCGGAACTGTTAATATATTTGAAGATAAGAAGTAGGGTCTACAACTATCGGTGGTCTTCAGGCCAAACATTGCTCTTATACATCGCTTCTGCGCCTTAAAGATTGTTTAACTTGTCGATTTGACATAAGTTTTAGAGTATTGACCAATACCATGAAATTATCAATTTGTATTCCTTTCAGATTCCTGTCCTATTCTGGTCCTTTCAACCAAGAGTTCCGTTCCTATTTGACCAACAGCTTGCTCGCAGAACTGCTAAGAAGGAAAATACCGGTCTCCATGAATTTGAACATAACGGACCAACTTACGGACACCGCTACGGTACTTTGTAGCTAGTCCAAGTCTATTGAAACTGGTTCTTTCACAATTTTTGTCTGAACATTCGCGGTTTCTCCGTAAAACGTGTTAAAGTCTATTATGTACCAGTTGGGAAGCCATTGTCTTCTATAAAGGTGCCTAATCTACAAATTGTTTAATTATTTCCGATCAAACGATATTGCTTATGCGCAATGTCGTTTTTGCTAAACGACCGATTTCTAACTCTACCTAATTCTAATTTAATATTTTACCAATACTGAACATACTTGTAAATGCTCTCCATTATCAACCTTTAAATGTGTCTATTAATGTTTTGGACAGATCGGTGATTGGAATTTATGCGGACTGCCTACGGACGAGTTGTCCATACAAAACGGCATCATCGTAACAAAGGCGTCTCGTTTCCCGCTCCTGATCGACCCTCAAACTCAGGGCAAGATATGGATCAAAAACATGGAGAAATATAACGAGCTTATTGTCACTACCCTCAATCATAAGTACTTCAGGTAAACACAAATTATTAATCATCTCGTTCATGCTTAAATAAGAAAACGTAATCAGTTTAAAAGCTATTCATTTATTTCCTGTACAGAAACCACATAGAAGATTGCGTATCTCTAGGCAGACCCTTGCTAATAGAAGACGTGGCTGAAGAGTTAGATCCTGCTTTAGACAATATCCTCGAAAGGAATTACATAAAGATTGGCTCTTCTTACAAGGTTAGTATTCTTAAAATGCATTGTTTACTCTTCAATAACATTTTTCGAACTAGTGGTTCTCTAATGCACTCTCTGGGATCTCGTTGAAACAGGTCGTGTAGTTTAGTTGCCTTATTAATATACTAAATCCTTTTCGGGAGCTAAATACAATTGAAGAATTTCTTAATTACAGGTAAAACTAGGTGACAAGGAAATAGACGTGACTGCGGGCCACAAAATATACATAACGACTAAGCTACCCAATCCGGCTTACACTCCCGAGATTTCTGCGCGAACTTCGATCATTGACTTCACTGTCACCATGCAAGGTAAGGTTACATTTTCCTTTGTTTTTGATTGGTTATTGAATAGGCAGTTATAACTGCGAGGGGCTGAAATGTTATATTTTTTCTTAAATACATGATAATGCCCAAACCTGTTGACGAAGTTTTCGGGTCGCCTATAAGGTGGCCTCAAAACTTTTTATTTATTTATTCAAGCTTTTAAAAAGAGTTTCATCTAAATTAATAATTATAATCTACGCATTATATTTTAAACTGCATCCCACTGCTGGAAAAGGGCTCTCAAGTTACATTGTTTCTTATTATTTGCTGTTAGAGATTACATTACGCCTTCATAAGCATCAATCTCGTCTCCAACTTGTATCAGATCTGCTTCTTCCTTTAGTATCTTTCATCCTCAAAACTATGCAGCGCTAATTTATCTGAACCTACTCGCTAACACAGCTCTTTAAAATATCAGTTTTTGGGGATGGCAGAAGTGTAGGAGTGTCTCAGTTATCATGGATGATTGAATAATTCGCATATAAAAACATTTGTCCCGCAACGGGAACCGAACCCGCAACTGCGTCCCAGGCGGGCCTTTGGCCACTGCGCCACAGAGGCTGTCATATTGCTCTCTAATTTCCCAGGTCTCGAAGACCAGCTACTGGGTCGCGTGATCCTCACCGAGAAAGCGGAGATGGAGGCCGAACGCACTCAGCTGATTATGGACGTAACAGCCAATCGACGTAAGATGCAAGAGTTGGAAGCCAATTTACTGCACAAACTGACCACTATCCAGGGTTCACTGGTAGAGGATGTCTCTTTGATTCAAGTGCTGAATATTACGAAGAGTACTGCTACAGAAGTAAGCTACTGTTTTGTCTGAAGAATTGTACGCGTCAGTGTTTACCCCGCTGTACAGATGCTTCTGCATTTTATGGTACTCCCTGCCACCGCGCCTATTTGCGTGCTTTTATTGAGGACCACATGATTGAATAGTTGTAACAATCTGATCAAACGAAAGAGCATGATCAAAGACAAAATCTTTTTAAAGGTTTATAAAGTGCCTCTACAATGTTTTAGTGATAGCATGTCGCAAGTTTTTTACGGGTCTTTATCGCGTTTACCTTTTTTATAAACAAAAAAAAATATCTGATCGCGCAAGTTTGAAAATTTGATAAGCATGTTATTTAATATCACCCTTTTTCCCAGGTGAAAGAGAAACTAGACATCGCCAAAGAAACCGAGATAAAGATAAACGCGGCCCGCGAGGAGTTCCGTCCGGTGGCGACGCGCGGTTCCGTGCTGTACTTCTTGGTTTGCAACATGTCGCTCGTGTGCAACATGTACCAGACCTCGCTGGCGCAGTTCCTGGAGCGATTCGACATTTCCATGGAGAGGTCGACGCCGAGTCCTATCACTTCGCGGCGAATCGGATTCATCATTGACTATTTGGTGAGGCTGCTAGCTGCTATGCAAAACGTGGGCACGTGCCATATGTAATGTTTGGAAGTGCCTCTGGAAAGGCGGTAGACAGTTGATGAGAAAAGCCGAACACGGTGGCGTGTATTGGGCTTATGTCCGACAGAAGCGTTTCCTAATACGCGCGTATGCCTTTGTGGACTTTTGTGGGCTGGTGATAATAAAGTGCCTCTAATTACCCCCCCTACTGGGTAAACTCACGGATTTAAGTACAGAGTATAGAATCCGAGAATGTCTTTCATGGGGATTATAGTTGAGAGTGTGTTTGCAGTCAGGTATTCATGAATAATAAAGGTTGTACTGATAAAAAGGCTCTGCAAAAATTTTCAAAATTTTCAATTTTCATCTACCCCAAGTTATTGAGGTTCGCTACTGTAAATAGGCGTTCCCAAAGAGTGCTAAGACGAACTGAACCACCTTCATCCACAAACTTCTCATCGGTATATTTGAGTAAAGGGCTATCCGACATAGTTCGGTTCGTGGTCGCCTTTATTTCTTTTCGGTACTTGTTTCTGCGAGCTGCCTGCATTTTGCTCCGTCGTCAACTCTTTGTTCTTTTACGTTAAATAATTTGAAATCTTTGTTGCAGACGTTTGACGTGTTCAAATACATCTCACGCGGCTTCTATGAGAAACACAAATACTTGTTTACGCTATTATTGACATTGAAGATAGACATGAATAAGGAGTACGTTTCTTTTGAGGAGTTCCAATCGTTGATCAAAGGTAAACACATTTTTATGCTGTTTTCATATTTGTTAGTGATGTAAGCGGCGATGGCGTTGTAACCTGTCACATGGAATGCTATCTACTATGCAAAAGATGGGTATTTCCCAAATATATATGGACTTGGATCTGACTACCTCCTACTTGGACACCTCATGGGTCTATCGACTAAGTACAGAATTTAAAATTTTCTTCGGTGATTACGTTTTTGATTTGTGTTTGACTCCGGCATTTTTTTTATTTTGATTTTGCTACTACAGGTTACATTCAGAATGTCATTAGGTATACAAATGCCATTATGAAGATTGTTAGCAACAAATACCCATACTTATGTTCGCTTTATAATATTAGTGAGATTAAATATTATTTTAGTTCCCAAATAAAAGCTGTAAGGTTTAAATCCACGATCTTTGGATCGTGCTTATCCTCAACTTCGTCTTAACTCAGGTGGTGCCGCACTGGATCTGAACGCGTGCCCCCCGAAGCCTTTCAAGTGGGTCACAGACATGTCGTGGCTAAACTTGGTCAACTTGTCAGGATTGAGACAGTTCACGAATATACTAAACCAAGTCATAAACAATGAGAAGGGCTGGAAAAATTGGTAAGAATGAATAAATAATGCTGGACATTTTCACACAGCATCATCTAGCCCCAAAGTAAGCAGAGCTTGTATTATGGGAACTACTAATACTAATTATATTCATTTTTTTTATACATACATATTATACATAAAAACACCCAGATCCTGAGACAAATATTTGCAGATACAAACATTTGTTCCGCGACGGGAATTGAAAGCGCAACCTTCTACATCTCAGACAGGCCCTCGCCCACTGTGCCACTGTGAGGTCGTCTGGATTCGACGGCGAAAACTGAGGACGGTAGAGCGATAGTCGATCAGGATGAAAAGTAACCTCTATTTAAATTCACCCCACGTTGAGGTCGACACAGTGTAAGAAGGCCCCCATCCCGATGGACCAATGATATCTTAAAAGTGGGAATTTGTGGACCCAAGACTGGTCGTTATGGCACTCGCTCAGGCATTACTTCAAGCAATAGACTTAGACAGGCTAAATTATGAAGGTTTGCTAAAAACTTGATGCTTTTGTCTGTATTCAGGTTTGATAAGGAAGCGCCCGAAGACGAGCCGTTGCCAGACGGATACCACAATCTGGACGTTTTCAGAAAACTGCTCGTCGTTCGTTCCTGGTGCCCGGACAGAACTCTGGCGCAGAGCTTGTATGAAAAACTTTCATAGCATCCTAAAACACTTTTCAAAACCTGACTGAACTATACTGAACTATGTTTTACAGGAAGTACGTCATGAATTCAATGGGAGCCAGATACACTGAAGCTGTCATTGTCAACTACGAGGTATAAAATCACTTTATATTTGTCTTTAATTACTATTTTATTTTGTTTTTACCAACATTAGACTAGCTTTAGGAGCAATCTTATGCACCTCCAAAGTGAAGTTCTATGGCACTACATACTTTAAAATATTACAAAAATTATCAACTAAGGTGGGGATCGAACCTGTGATATACCTCTTAGTACGAGAGTGCTACAACCACTACCCACTGAGTCCAATCTCAGCCAGGTCGAAATTCTTGCTATGATTCGGCTTGAAGCCGTTTAATCCCCATACGAGTTGATATATTGTCATACCTAAGTGTTAAAATGTTACCTGGAAGAGACTTTGCTTTTTAGCATTAAGTTTACCTACTACTTATATGTCCAATTAAAAATTTTCTATATATTTAAGTGTGGGTTAACAATTATCTTTTAAAAACTTAAAAGTCTGGCACTAAACCATTATAATGTATGTTTATCTGTAAAATGTAGCAAATGGTGCTGGAATCACGTCCGCTTGTACCGCTAATCGGATTCTTGGCTATGGGATCCGACCCGACGCCGTCGATAGAGACGACCGCGAAACGACTCGAATGCCTTTGCTCATCCATCTCGATGGGGCAAGGGCAAGAAATACACGCGAGGAAGCTCATAGACCGCGGACTGAGAGAGGTTAACAAATTTTTAGACTTGTAGACGACCGAAGTATGCTGGGAAATAGCATTTACGGATAAAACTCTTAATTATAAAACCCGTAGATACAAATGAAATTAAATACAAATATATTTATTTACCACTATGTAGATTCCAATTATGACATACTGCTGGTCCCCGCACGAGGGCTAGACTGTATCGCGGGAGGTCGGTTACAAAAAATACCATTACCAATGAACTGATTTAAGTCACGACAGTTTTATTTTGCCTATTGTGTCCCACAGCTGGGTGAAGGTTCCTTCCACTAGATTTTGGTTTAGCTGTAGAGGTTTCCCATTTCGAATAACTTATATTATTATGTTAGTCGTTTATCACAGCTTTGCCAAACAACGTGCATGCTTGTAATTTACGTACACGATCCAATCGGCAATGTATTTATATTGTACAACATTATCAAAGTTTGTAGTACTTATTTAAGCAGAAATTATTTGGTGTGCAATAAAGTATTTTCTATTTTTCTATCTATTTCATGTATTTGAACTTGAAATCATTTTAGGGTATCTGGGTGCTACTACAAAACTGCCACTTAGGCTTGGAGTACATGGTAGAAATCATGGAACAGTTTGCCGAGTTGGAAAAAGAACCGGAAAAAGTTCACGAGACTTTCAGGTGACATGTTTCTTAAGTTATGTCTGAACTAGCTGAATGTCCTATCATAAAAGTATCTTAAAATACTAACAGTAACGTTATTTTCTCTAGGCTCTGGATCACAACAGAAGTGCACGAGAAATTCCCAATTACACTGCTGCAAATGTCTATCAAGTATACTTGTGAACCACCGTCAGGTAACGACTTCAATATTGCGGACGTATTTAGAGCAATCCGAATCTTATTCCTTTATTAAAACTTATATTACTTATGCCCGTCTTCACTTAACTTAGGCAAAGACTTAGATGTGTCTTACTGTATTTTTTTCAGAATTGCCATAATGTTCATGAATTTACAACGAATATTTATAACCTTTTCAGGTATCAAAGCTGGTCTCATGAGAACATACGACTCGATGAGTCAAGACTTCCTCGACTACAGCGACAGTCCGTTCTATCTCCCTCTGATATACACCATCTCTTTCCTTCACACTGTCGTGCAAGAGAGACGGAAGTTCGGTCCTCTCGGCTGGAACATTCCGTACGAGTTCAACTCTGCAGATTGGTTGGCATCGTGCATGTTTGTGCAGAACCATTTGGAAGGATTGGAACAGGGTCAGACCATCAGTTGGACCACAGTACGGTAAGATCTTCTACTTCCTTTTATGTATCATATCTTTTTCAGTCGGCAACGGCACAACAGCACTCAGATATAACTATTAGCAGATTGTGTAAAAAATTGTCCTGCAGCGGTAATCAAACCCTCACCTCTAAGACAGCTGACGACGTCGGACAGCTACATCACAGATCTAGAATTAACAAGCTTTAAATTAGTCATTCCAGAATGCCAAGTCATAGAGAACGTATCACAACAGCGGATCCGACGCACCGCCACGGACACGTATGCGTTACCACAGACGAGCCTCTTCCTATGGTGCTCGTAAAGTTACAGACCGAAGGAAGCCACCTTTTTGACTCAGAACCTTTTTGACGGCGAGCATTCATTCACTCACCGAACCGAATTTGTGAAATGATCATGATTGTGATATTATTTTCTAGTTACATGGTATCCGCTGTGCAATACGGTGGGCGCGTCACTGACGATTACGATACGCGTCTGCTGGTCACATTCTGTCGCGTGTGGTTCTCGGACCAGCTGTTCACGGACGAGTTTCAGTTCTACCGCAGCTACGGTATCATGAAGTTCAAGAACATTCCGGAGTACTTGGAGGCTATCGACGGGATGAAGGGCGTTGACCCGCCCCAGGCTTACGGACTGCACACTAACGCTGATATTACGTGAGTGGATAGAATTGATTCTGTAAGTTTATTATAGAAATCTCAGTTTCGGCATCAGCACAATTAGAACTTGATGGTCGCGGGGGTTTTAAAATAAGTTGGGTGGCTTTTGAGATATGAGAGACATAAGGGGGTTAACAAAATATCAGGAAATCATGAATGGGCTTTTCAATATTTAAAAAAGTGTAAGAAGATAGCATTGTAAATACAATATTTTTAATTGAATTGCTGCCAAAATGTAGAAAAGAAAGTCAGGTTTTTGATGTTAGTTGATAATGTTTCCTGTGACGATTAAAAGATGTCGTAGAAACAAAATTGACCAATGGAGTTCAGTTCTGATTATTAGCAACTAACATCCTAATATGTGAAATGTACTGTAGTGAAATAAACATTTTTTTCTTAAATATAGTATGTAGGTAAATACTTTTGCATGAATAACTGTGTAAGATTACTTATAGGGTTAAATAATATTGTCTTCAACCAAAATCTTACAATTTCGTCTGTTTTTTCAGATACCAACGCAATGTAACACAAGAGCTCTTGGATACAATTCTGTCGATCCAGCCGAAGGAGTCCAGCTCAGGCGGTGGTGAGACTCGAGAGGCCTCAGTCTACAGGCAGTCTAGGGAAATGCTTGAAAAAGTACCACCTAACTTTGACCCGCACGAAGTCAAAGAACGGTAACTAAAATAATATATTGTCCTCCTCAATTGTACTTTGGTAAGGTTCTTCCTTTATTGTACCTATCTGTCAAACTAGTTCATTATCATCATAAGAATACTTTTATTTTATTTAAAAAAAAGGTTTACATTGGTACACTTACAATGTAATTAATAATATTTTTGTGACCTTATTGTTAAATGAGACAGTAGAGTGTTTATAAATGTACTTAAAACCTTGTATGAGGTACATACAGTAAAATATTCTTATTCTTATTCTTTATTGTACACACAAATAAATAATTACAAAAAGGCAGAATTAAATTACATGTACAAAGGCGAGCTTAACCCTAAAAAGAGTTTTCTTCCAGCAAACCTTGAGCTAGAGAGAGGTAATTATAGAGGTAGGAACGTGTACAGAAAGGAAATAATACTTAAACTACAACAATACTACAAAAAATAAATAAACATATAAGTATAAATATACATGTATATAAAAATAAATATATAGATATTACAAAACAAAATACTTGGGTACCTTGGTCTAACTAAGTATAAAACTTGTGTTTAGATGCAAGGGATCCTCGTTCTGGCTTACAATAGACATATATCTACGTATAACAATGTATGAAAAGCTGTTATTTAGGAACACAAATAGTTATTTAAGTAGAGATCAGGAAATAGCTAAAGAACTAAACTAAACTAAAGAATAATTTCCTAAGTAGATTTATTATAGAATATAAGTAGTATATCAGTCATGTAGTTCCCATAATACAAGCTCTGCTTGGTTTGGAGCTAGATGATGCTGTGTGAAAATGCCCAGCATTTTTATTATTGTTAGTTAGACGATCATGAATATTTTCCTTTTTGGTAAAACGACTTTGATATAGAACTCCTTAGTCTCTGTACTGATACAATACGCCCTAGTGGAGCTGAGTGATAACTCTGGTGTTGCACGTGCCCATAGGTTACGGTAACCGCTTACCAACAGGTGAAATGTATGATTGTTTGCCACTTTAGTTGTATAAAACAAGACTTTTCTAAGGACCACTTCTTTTGACAAAGGTCGTAAATGAAAAAAGAAGAAAGAGGCCTTTGCCCAAAGAAGTGGGCAAAGGCACACCTTAAGGTTGCGGGTTTGATTCCCGCCGCGGGACAAATGTTTTTTATCTGCATGTATTTGTCTCAGGTCTGAGTGTTTTCTATGTATAATATGTATGTGTTCACAAAAATAAATGTGTATAAGTAATATATCAGTTATGTAGTTCCCATAATACAAGCTCTGCTTAGTTTGGGGCTAGACGATGTTATGTGAAAATCCAGCGTTTTTTTTTAAATAAATATCTTGAAAGCCACTGTATTGCATTAATAACAAGATAATTCTTCCAGATTGAGGCACTACGGCCATCTTGGTTCCATGGTAATTTTTCTGCGACAAGAAATCGACAGAATGCAGAAAGTTATTTCCCTGGTCAGAACTACACTGAAAGACTTGTTGCTTGCTATTGACGGAACTATTATTATGAATGAGGTAAGATCTTTATTATCAAAAACATTATTAACCTAGCTACCTTAATCCAGACGACACCCAGAAAAAAAATCATCCTCAGTACGACTTTTACAAGCAGTTATAATTCTACGTGCCGCTTATTGGAACACTAACTAATGGCACATGCCTTCAAATTTTTGGTTCTAGGGCATTCCGATTTCCTCACTATGTTTTCCTTCACCGTTTCGACCACCGTTTCGACGTTAATGCGCACATATGTTTTTCAAGTGGAAAAATCCATTGAGACATTGCACGACCGGGACCGAATCGGAAGAAACCCACTAGGCCATCACGGACTGTTTATGATTCTTGGAGCTAGACCGATGATATCACAAATGTTGCTAGGAATTCTGGGGATGGAGGGTAGCACGAGTTCTTCTTGGCATTCTTTATAAGTACCTCTTATGTACACTCAAGTGTTTTCATGAAGTATTTGAAAAATTTCACGCATAAAGGAATGCTTGCCACTGTGGAAAAAGTCTGTAGTCTTAAATATTTTGTTGTAACTTCTATATTATATTTATTTTTATCAAATGTTTAATTATGGCTGCAATACCAATATAAGATTTGAATACTACTAAACTTGTTATTTTGCCTAACCTTACATACCTAACGAAACAGGCGCTTCGTGATTCACTGGACAACATCTACGACGCCAAAGTGCCTAAGATCTGGCTGAAGAGCTCGTGGTCGTCGTCGACTCTCGGGTTTTGGTTCACGGAGTTCTTGGAGAGGAACATTCAGTTCGCCTCGTGGTGCTTCCAGAAGAGACCGGATTCCTTCTGGATGACTGGCTTCTTCAACCCTCAAGGTAACTTGCACTGAAATGTAGGCTATATAGTAATCTGGCTGAAGATCTCGGTGGGGGTTCTCAATTCTCGGTGTCTAGCTCACGGAGTTCATTTATTTATATGTATTTTTTTTTTCATGGAATTCAACATGGAGTTATCCTACTACTATAAACGCGAAAGTTTGTGAGGATGGCTGTTTGTTACTCTTTCACGTAAAAACTACTGAACGGTTGTGATGAAAGTTTACAGTAATATAGCTTATACATGTCATCAGAATAACACAGGCTATTTTTTATCCGGGTACCACGCGGGCGAAGCCGTGGACAGAAGCTAGTATCACATACTAGCTGTGCCAAGGCCGCTCTCGGCCCCTTTGTCACACCACATTGCATCGCCCGCCCGTGCTATTACTTCGATTTCGCTTAGCTTTCTTTTCTGTTTTTTTCATTTTGCTCGGTTCCTAGGGCCGTAGCGTGATGTTAATAATAATATATGAGATTAAATGGCAAAACAGACTTCCTTACGTGCTTACGTTATTTTGCTCACTCGGGGCACAGATATTATAATACAAGGTCGGGGTGACTTCTTTCGAATAATTAAAAAGTAACATAGCCCACAGAAAATGTTTCGGCTAGTCGTGATTTCATAAGATGATGAATAAAACTTTTATGGGACCTCTTCAGGAGAAGATTCTCTATAAAACAACAAAAAAATCATAAAAATCGGTTAACAATTGGCGAAGATATTAAGTAACAAACATAAAAAACAACCGAATTGAGAACCTCCTCCTTTTTTTGAAGTCGGTTTTATAGCCTATAACCTTCATCAAGAATTGGGCTATCAAATTCAAAAATAATTTTTCAAATCCAATTCCTGAGATAATAGAGTTCAAACAAACTATTCAGCTTAAGTGGTTCCTAATTGTCCATTTTGTAAGTGTTATAAGGGCTTATCAGGCTCCATAATTTGTGTCATACAGACATTCATACATACAAGAAGAGATGGTAACTGATCGAACCTAATATTTCTCCATTGGTCGGGTATCAAATGCTTTCGATTTCAGGTTCTTATCAAAACAAGCCCAATGTCAGCATGTTTAAAAATTTTGTACAGGATTCCTGACGGCCATGAGACAGGAAGTGACTCGAGCCCACAAAGGTTGGGCCTTGGACATGGTGTCTCTGCACAATGACGTCACCAAATTCATCTATGAAGAAATCAAAGCGCCACCACCGGTCAGTGATTACACTATTGTGATTGTTATATCTTCTGCGTAACAATTTTGTGAATACGAACCGGGCCGAAGAAGTGAAGAAAACTTAAGGTCGACCCCTCCCCCCCACTAAGAAGTGAAGAAAATTTAAGATCCCTAGCGGTAGTTTCTGCTTTCTATATGGTGCTATATGCTATACTCCGCCCGTTGTCTTGGGGAATCCTAGTAAATCCTTGTTTATGATTAGAAGGTTTACAAATAGTTCACGCTTAGTTTAATAACGTAAATTTGTCAAGGAAAAATTTGTCACGTGACATTTCAACTGGTAATGTCATTTCTATACAATTCAATCTATCCGCAGGTGTTATCGCGCAGAATTTAGGTGTTGCCTGGACGCCCAAAACTATGTTTCCGACTGTTGGCTGATGTTTGAATCTCTCATGTATTTCAGGAAGGTGTATACGTGCATGGGATGTTCTTAGACGGCGCGGGATGGGATCGGCGTAACGGTAGACTCTGCGAGTCCACGTTGAAGGTGCTTTACACTGCTCTGCCGGTCACGCACGTTTATGCTATTAACTCGACCGCACCTAAGGACCCTAAGCTTTACCAAGTAAGCCAATCCTATTTTAAGCAAGAAGTTTTTTTTCTCGTTATTTCCCGGTTTACACTTTTGCTATCTAGTTTAAAATCAAAATCAAAGAAGGATATTGGGGGGGAATTATATATTTAGGTTCCACAGCAGGGATAGCACAGGGGAGTATGTAATATGTAGCAGTTTCCAAGAAAATCCCGGTCTTTCTCCATTAGTGCCGTTGTTCCAACATCAACCTTGATTCGACCAGTAACTGCGGGGCGATCACACTAACTCATGGCTATCGAGATGGCAATCAATTTTGACAATAATTCTTTATTTTAATGGCCCATCCATACAAAAAACGGAACGTCCAATATGAAACCAATTTTGTTCATTCGCATTGTCCATCTATGGCTCATCCATCTTACAAATTAGCGTGATACGATTCATCCCATCCGATGATACCAGCCATGGGAAATTAGTGTGATCGCCCCGCTGGTCATATCCACGCCTACAACGTTATCTGAGCAGACTATAAGGTGCTCAAACACTCCAGGAGTTTGGTATTTTCATATTATTAAGAACTAACTAACGTATCAGGGCAATTTACTATAGATAATGATGTAAAATAACTACATCATTATTCCTTTTCTTTTCTGCTAAATTCCAATACTTACCGTCAGATGAAACTTAACTTTATTTTCAGTGCCCAGTCTACAAGAAGCCGGTGCGTACTGGACTCACATTCATAACTCCTCTCTGGTTGCCGACTATAAAGAATCCTGACCACTGGATTTTGAGAGGTGTTGCTATTTTGTGCGATATCAAGTGATTTTTTTAATATCTGTTTTTTCTGAAATCTATAACATAATGGTCAGTTTATTTATACAGTTCGATCGATTTCTTCAAAGTGATTTTGCACGTTTTCTGTGATGATCCTGAACTCTATGGTAGTTGATATTTATAATCTAGTCCTATATTCTTACTACTTTTGTGTACTTTTTTTCTTTTAGTTTGTAGTTTTTCGTTTGAATAAATATTTAATTTTATAAATTTCATTGTTTTTGCAAGAAAAATATCATATCAGAGGTATTACAATTTATTCATAACAGATTTACAAAACATTTTCAACCGATAAATACTGTGGATGGGTAGTGTACTTACATATAAATAGAGAAGCGGTTGGTCAGTGGATGGTTTCGAAATTTACATAAAATTATACGGTCAAAGAAACATCTAGATAACGCAAGAATTTGCAAAAAAATGTTAAATGGCAGTCATAACAGTTGCCACTTTGCACTCGACGTAATAAAACGTGTTTGTTTTTCGTTATGCATGCACGCACTGTATTGCGACGAGGCGTAGACATACAACTGCTACACCACTCTATACGGTAGAAAGAAACATGATGTTGAAAAATGATACAAGATTTTCCGGTCTTAGTGAAGTGCTTACGAAATCTAGATGCATCTAGATCAATAAAACAAGTTCACATAATTTCACAACGAAGAAAACTCAAAAATCAATTAAATTACTACAAAACAATTTGTTAACAATATAATGGACGGAGCATATTCGCTGATTTTTTACAACTGACATCACAAATTTTATGGAAGCATATTTCAGAAATTCTATAGTTATGAGACGGATATTTAGTTAGGACTTGTTACCGTTGGCAGAAAGCTGGTAGCCAACGCGCGAGGTATACTGGCAGGTGACTATATAACATCTGTTAAATAGCTTAGCATAGGTTATCCAGCCAACCGATGGTTGATGAGGGTCTTAGAGGTGTTTCTTTGTCACACTATCTTAACAGTAAAACCTTAATGAATTATAAGCATGCAACGATAGACAAGGTTGTTTACGCCCTTCACCGCTACCCATCTTTACAGAAATATTCCAAGTAAAGACAATACAATATTAGATTATAAATTGTATACATATTATGAAAATGTAAGATACTAAAGTCTAAAACTTTGGCAGTAACATAGGTACTCATAGAATATCAGTCTGTTTTCATTGTCATGATTTATAGTAAACGCCAATGGACATTGAACGGAAATAAAAATGCAAAGGCTGTTTCAAGAGTACTACATCGAAAGTTCATAGACTGCAAGTAACGAGATCTAGCTTTCCTAATGCAATTTTAACAATATTCTATAGTTATAACATATTATAACAATTATATTATACAGCTAAATACATACAGTCTTATATCATGCTGTACAAAGCTAACGAAAATGTAGCGATAACGTTAAATTATAGTCATACTCAAGTTAAACTTTGCGTTTACGCTGTTGGTATAACAACGTTACAGTAGCTAAAACAACATATTTAGCATAATTTATCATATTAATACATAATTATCTTACGCTAGAAATTAAATTTACTTAAGGCTAATATAAAGTTCTAGTGATAAAAACAAGTAGTGCTTTAGCGTCTACAGAATGCCTTTGGCTAAATGAACAAGTATAAAGTGAATGTATTGCACACTAACACATATTGTCTTTGGGCTGTCAGGGGTTTATTTATTCCCTTTTGTGTTCGCCACGGAAATTCCCGAGAGGCTCCACGGATCTTGACCTAGGTGCTCTGAAACAGAAAATAAACAATGTGTAACTGTGTCTACTTTACGGTTGAAGTATGTACAATTAGATGAAAGATGAGGTTGACAATACCTTCTTCTTGAAAGCGTCAATTCTATTTTTCCTTCCTTTACTTGTTTGAAAAGCGATATGGCCCCAGCATGGCTCAACCCACGAGTTGGCACATTGTTTACTGACAAGATCTCGTCACCTGTAATAAAATATAAAATAATAATTTAGTGATATTTCAAGAGATGAAAGTTAAAAAAAACACTGATCTGATTTTTACCTTCAAATATAGTACCCTTGTCCGCTGCCTGTCCATTTGGGAAGACAGTTTTAACAAAAATACCCATTTGCCCTTTAGGTGAATCAGTACCACCAACAATACTGAATCCTAAGCTTTTGTGGCCTGGCCCTTTCCAAAACACCGTTCTGTGCAGCGAATTGTGAGAGTATTGGCCCCCTTGTTGCTCGTGATGAAGAGTTGCAGCGTACTCATGCTGTCTCGGAGCATGGGGCGCGTGGTTCGGGGAACATCGCTGAGATCCAACTCTATTGAAGAATCTACTGCGACTGCTAGTCCTCAACTGTTCTGGTATACTCTCAAACGACCTGTTTTGGTATAGCCTCGGTACGTGCTTTATGTAATGACAAGTCTCTTTGACCTCGTTGGTAGTATTATCGTTATAATACTGGCCTACTATAGGTTGTTGTGTGGAGCTGTGCATTGATATCGGACGGTAGTTGTTGTGACCTGACCTCGGGGTCGGAGAAGATCGCATCGATACTTCGATATTCGTTATGTTTTGCAAGGACGCAGATGAATGCGTGAAACAGCGTCGCTCAAGTAATTTCTCGTCATCGCTCTTATGATTCGCATGCACAGGTTCATTGTTAACTTGTATCCCCATTTCAGATGGATGATTCACTCGTATTCTGTTGGGATTTGGTTCGTAAGATCGTCGCCTTGAAAGTGTTCCCGAATTATTTCTGGCATCAACGTAATATTGATCGTTACTCGGAAAATGCGTTTCTATAGTAACTTGATTAGAGAGAGGCCTTTGCACTGTTTGTGAGATGAGGTCGGGTGGATTTGATGTCTGGGGTTTTACTGATACTAGCTCAGTTTGTTGCTTGTTTATTATTCTGCTGAGTGTTACGGGGGTCATTTCGTCGTGTGCCATTACAAGGTCCACTTGATATCTATGGAATGGTGTCCTGTCTTCGCGTGCAGCCTCAGTGGAGCAAGAGTTTACAATATGCTGAACTTCTTTCAAAGATGATAATCCTCTTAAAACTTGACCGTTCACGTTTACTATTTCGTCGCCTATTCGAAGCCTACCATCTCTGTGAGCGATCCCGTCTAAGTCTAATTTGACTACAATGTAACGGATTTCGTAATTGGAACCGCTATTGTCGAAGTCCGCTCTATGCTGAGCGAGGTAAACGCCGAGACTTTCTTCTAATCTTGATTTTAGAAGTCTTATTTTTCTGAACCGCTTCGTGCAAGGCCCTCTTCCCAAAATATCTATTTCGGGAATCTGTTGCATTCGTGGTTGGTGGTCTGTGTTTTGAACATTGTTAACGATGTGAGCGTTTGAAGTGTTTTCAACTGGAACTAACTGCGACTGCATAAATTTAATTTTTCTCGTTTGAACTCGTTCGTCTAGTGTAATCGTTTTGTAAATGTATGGTGGCTTCTTGCTGTTAATAGTTTTCTTTGGAAGTGGCGGTGGTTTGGCATCGGTCTGATCAATATTATGAAGCGTTACTGATACACTCGAAGTTTTTTGTATATTCTCTGTGTTTTCCTTTTCATATTCGTATGAAATATTTTTATTCACCGGAAATAATGCACAAGGCGTAGAACTGCGTCGGACAGGGATTTGAACTCTGCTCATATTTATCTTGTGGTTTAAGCTTAATTGTCTTGAAAAATTGCTGTGATTTGTTTCAGATTTTGTATCTAGACACTCCTTAAGAAGTGATCCGCCTGATAAATGGCAGGAGTAACCTGGGGGAGAATGGTTGCTATGCTCATCAGTAGGCCGTCCGTCACTGTCATACCCAGACTCGTTAGAGCTTACATAGTTACTAAGTCGGTGCGCTTGCAATTCAGCTGGTTCTGGTCCACGGTGTGGACCTATGCTATGAGAGGAAGAAGCTAATTCACTTTTTAAATCCCTCATAGAACCAATTAAATAATTATATTCGTAAACTGGTAAACTATTTCTGTTTCTGGGTATGAGCATTGGATCGTAATCTAGGGGTCCTCTCTGTGAGATCATCGATGACCTGCGAGTTGCTTCATCCACACGTCCCGACGGATAAGTATTGCTATCAAATTCGTTTATACTTCGCATAGAACATCTTGTGAAATCATATTCATTTCTCAGAGCGGCATTTAGCAGCATAGTATCTTCATGAATTGATATGCTATCGTTGCTTTGATACCTCTCTTCTGATCTAGTATTCGGAAGATAAATTCGTTCTCTACGGCACTTTGGTGACTTTCTGTCTAACCTCTCTGAAAAACTTTGTCTGACGGAACTAGACCTTTGTTGTGATGCCATGTTGTTCTCTTCAGGTAAAACTGATAACTTCGATCGCAAGAAGGCGTATGGGAAATTCGGTTTTTTACAAGCACCATTGTTCGATTGTCCGTCATTTAGATTAGGTATGTTGTCACAACTTATCGCCTTTGTTGATGAGTTCACTAGATTTTCATCTGACAATATGCTATTGTGTTTCGAAGGTGAACTTTTATGTTCATTGTTAGAGTTTTGTAAATCTATGTCATCCGATGGGTCGTCAGCCTTTACATACGTGGACAAATGCGAAGTTGAGCAACTTCGATACAAGGAAGGCCCATTGGTAGGGTAGTCGGGCGTTTTTTTTACATTAAGTGATTGGGTTTTCGAAGAATTCAACATTCCCGTTGAGCCCATTCTGTGGAAGAAAGTTTTGAATGGGCTCGGCGATCTATCCCTGGAACCACTTCGCACTGAATGTACTGAATCTGTATCGTTGTCTTTCCTTAGCGATGTGGAGTCGGAACTGCTTCGTCCCATTTTCCAGCTCTGTTTCTTCTTATACTGTCCAATGATAGGAGTATGTTCTTTATGTTCTTCAATCAGAGGCGGTTCCTGAGTCGTTTCTTTTTGCTCCGTCTTCTTTAGCATTTCGAGTTTCTTTCCCATTCGTCGGCCCCATGTGGCGAAGACTGAAAAAGCGAAAGCCTGATTTAGTTACTGGAGTATTCATTAGATAATCGTAGCAATTAATTTTTAAGAAAAGGTTATGAATGCCTTAGCATGATGTAAAGACATTTCCCCATTAAAATGCTTATTAGGTTTTATTTTCTTATTGAATAATGGTCTCACACTGTCCAAACATAAGAAGTATGATCAAAAGGAACCGAAATTCAAAGACCAGGAATGTTTGTGAAATGGCCTAGTGGCTGATAATGGCAATTAAAGAGGTTGTCGTCGACGATCCGTCTCAAAGATAATTTTAAATTCGAAGCCATAACACTTGTAAATCCGTTGCTGGAAGGCCTTCCTACAGCCAACAGCCTGATGGCTGTTATTCGTGCCTTACCTTTCTTCATTTCCTTGACATCATCCTCCATGACCATGGCTGGCAGTGCGGTCACGATGGCGAAGTCGTGCGTCGTCTCGTCGTCTCGCCTCGGAGACGGCGTGCCGACGGCTCGTGGCGCGGTCACTTCCCTGCGCTTCGGCCCGCGGAAGAGGCGCATGATGACCGTTCACGCAACCATCGCGCCACGCCACTATCTGCTCTGGAATTGAACGATTTTACGAATATTTATTGCATGGAAAAATGTGGATATCCGTGGTCTCTCCTAACGCGCGAGTTTATGAATGACTGTATAATAAATTGTTGTAATAGAACGATTTGATCACGAACTTGACGAGCTACAAGGGTTAACGCGCTGGTCATGATGTAGCTACCCAGGATAAAACGCACAAAACTAATACGTATACGATCTGCCGCTATTTATATCTATCTAAAGCTTCAACGAACTGTCTCAATATCAATAGGTCAATTGCTTTCAAATAACATGAAATTTGCAGCATACTTAAATCATACTGAATCGATATATTATCGTTAATTGCTCCAAAAATACGAAATCTGCATTTTTATGCTTATCACTCAACTGCAGCAACAAACAACGTTTTGCGAGTAATTAAAAACACTTAATGTTTGTGTATACACTGCACTTTGTAGTAAGAAAAATGAATGCAGTTTTAAGTACCGCCATAGAGATAAGAAAACGACTTCGTCTCCTCAGTACTCGAACTGCTCGTTTATTTATACTGACATTTAACTGTTTACAACCTGAGTACCCATATCCGCAATATCAATACTCATAGCCCATAATTGATGTGGACAGAGCAACCCGCAGGACAGATCGGTTGCAGACCGTAATATCATTAAGGGTTCTATTCACTAAAACGTATCCAGATTTAAGCTTACATTTATTTATTAGATTGTTTATGCCAAGACGCGACGCGCGCTGTTCAAATTAACCTTTTAATTTTACGATTTTACTTTTAGCAGCAAGCAGACGGCGACTTAAACCTTGCATCAAATGCTCATAAGTTATATCAAATCTATATCACTTGACGACCTCAGTGGTGCGGTGAGTGAGTAGTCGGATGAGACGCAAGATTCGATTCCCGCTGCGGGAATCAAATATTTGGGACAAATATATATACCATGATATTATAAATCTTAGTGTTTGGATCAGAACTATTTATGTGACTATTGGGTGTTTATTTTTTACATATTATTATTATTATATCATGTAATGGTCCAGTGGATGGCAGCCTAAATCTGCATGATTGACACACGCACTGCTATTAAATGAGCTGTAACTTGCCTACATGTGCTTTCCCACTAATAATAGGTACGTTAAATGCTGACAGTTAGGTTAATCTCGTATGCTGTAAAGAGTGATTCAGAACGAGAAGGAGTCGCCGGAAGCTGAGGCTTCTAGTCACTCTAATAACTACCAACCCAGAGATACCAACCCGTTCTGTCGTGTTAGTTTATTTTAAAAAACGACCCTAATGGCTGTATCTTCTCAAAACGTTCAATCTAATTTAACGGGCGTATGTTACAGGAAATGGTAATGGATTACACAATCTTGTCTTAGAGGACAGCGCACTACTATAAAATTATAATGGAATAACTGCAGTTGACAGAAGATAGCGGTAGACAAACAGTAACTACCTACTTACGATTTAATTTACTCTATCTTTTAAACCAATTTCAAGTGCAGTGAACTTTTTTATCGCACTTTTACAACACTAACCAGATATCTTTCGGATATTTTTATACGGCTTTCGGTGACGTAACCTGCGAGGAAGTGTGGTGCCTTCCGCCGGATGCGGTCCCCGTTTAGTCGACACCATATAAAGAAACTTTTACACATCAATGTCGCTTCAACTGCCGTAAAAAAAAAATATAATGCGAAATAAATTTTATATCGACATCCTTTAACAAAAATAATGTTTACGATTATAGGACGTCCGAACGGTTAAATCGTAAAAAATATCGTACAACTGTTGTAGTACATACCTAATCATGTTTTTGCATAAAATTTCTTGTGAATTGTTTACAAACACGCGCCTTCTACGGAACATAACATTTATCTTTTCAAGGTGGATTAGTTGCATATTGCATTTAATGATTAATTACCAGTTAACGTTGCATTAACTAATTAGCATAGGCTCGTAATGGACTTCCTAAAGAATGCTCAACTCATTCGTATCTCATTAGAATAATGTAGAATCCATAACGCATTTAGTAGATACCTAAGCAGATGATATGAGTCGCCCGCGTAGTTATCTTGTGTACGTAGTTTGTTCAAGTAGTCAGGCTGCATTCCAATACTATTAGCACAAAAAATGCCAGAACGTACCTATATGTACACAATAAAAAATACTACACAGACGTAACTACTTGGAAGATCACATGCTTTTTGCACGCAAAAGCACTGTGTAACATTAAACAACCGATAAGAATTTTAGCATTTGCAGAGGACATCATATTACTAGGTATTTAAGTATTTAGCCCGCATCCTAGTCTCACAGCTTATAGTGTGGTGATGCTGCAATTCCATGTTATTTCTAAGGGGTTTCCCAATTCTAAAAGGCACTATTTAAAGGTAAAATTCTAAAATGCAATAAGTGGACTTTAATAGACCACAGCTGTTGCTGAATTCGTGTAATTTAATTGCATTCTGAATACGCAACATTCTCCAAGCTTTATGAAAGGATCTTGGGAGGCATAATAGCTCGAATATTCCTTTGATTAACGCCACTTAAAATTCCTAGCGGAACAAGAAATACTGCGGGTGCCACCGTCCTTGGACCTTATTTGTTTACAAATCCAGTAATAAAGAACATTTTACTTGATGGAGTCCATAGACATGGCAGCTTAGCCTCTATTATAAATGCCGGAAGCTAACAGACAAAATGTTCAACTCAATTAGTTTCAATATCGTAAAATAGTTTTTTAACCGGCAATTGACTATTTATTATTATCATTTTTTATGTATTATCATGGCCATTGGCATAAAAAATATTTGTAGGTAATTTAAAGTCTAATTATTTATAGTTAAGTTTTTATAACAAATCCATGACATTTACAAACATTAGCGTCTGAAGATGTAAATATCATTTACATAATCATAATGTATACAAACCAGTAGAGCTCACAATAAAGAAAAACTTCTGTTACATTAGTATAGGTAGTGAACAAGTCTACATAATTATTCTAAACTCGAGTGAAGTAGCTTCACCTAAGTTGCGTCTAAAATTGCTCGTCGACAAGAACCTGCCACATTATCCGTCGTTCGTTCCTAGAACATATCCCAAGACGTCAAACAGTCATTATTTTTTGTCGCATTATGTTTAGTTTGCGACATTATTAACCGCGAGTACGCGGTAGTCGCGAGAGGGTCGCGTACGAAGTAGAGATACATAAATATAGAAGTAGTAGGTACCCGTAATTTGACTCGCTTTTTCCACAATTTCAAAATATAATTATGAAATCAATATCGTCCACATCTTTGATGTTGAAACTACCACGCGCTGTTCATTATTTTAAAGACGGAGCATCATTTAGCAACAATTCATTTTCAAAACAAATCTTACTTTTATCCCAACAACGTAACGTAACGTTACAATTTGTTACAAAAATGCACGTACGTTATTCACGTAGGTACCTACTATCGTTGTAGGCACTCCACCCTAATGAAGACTCGAAATTAGTCGAAATAGTTTGTGCATTCACCGAATACTAAGTTTAGTGCAGCTCCACGTATTGTTAGACCAGCATCCCACATACCACTTCCACCTGTCTGATCTACACTTCATGGCCGCGTATGACGGACATTGACATCAGCACAACGCAGGTGCGGTTCTAACTAATAGCTAATAGCGAGCTCACGATATGTACCACTATGTATAGCATGTTGCACGTTTCACAAACACTCATTTTATGCACTATCTACCACTAAATGTTACACTATTAACCATTTAATAGGTACGTGAATGAACTGATTAAATGGTTATATGGCGTGAACTACTGCGTTATTTATAACTTTGGGTCGTATATCGGTATTCCGTGAGCTCGAATCTGTTTGTTGCTGAGCTGTAATCATTTTAGGCTGTTTATATGACTTTATTTAAAGATTAATAAGTGGTATAGGCGTATTATTTCTGTTAAGATGAAAATAAGGTAAAACACATAAAGTGGCCAGGGTACCACGTAATTCCATATTTAATGGCTCGGGATAAGACCAAGAATTGTATAGCTTTAGGTTACGGCCAGATACAGTTTGAAGTGACAAGTGATACCATATTTAACTGAAGTCCAGAATATTTGTTTGTTTACGGCTAAGCGCCGTATTCATATAGAAAACAGGTTACCGGCGACGGAGGCGTCTGCCAACCATCGCTTACCGATTGAAATCTGCCCGTTCGATGAAAGTCTCTACAATTTTACAGTTGTCACAGGGCTTTTGTTTCTATTCTCATGGATTATTATTGTGCAGTTCACTTTATTTAAAGTTTGACTGCTGGAAATAGCTATTTAGCGATAAGACTGCCCGTTGTACAACATAGCCAAATAGTTTAGGTAGGTATATTATACTGAGTAGATCTGAGGGTGTCCCATCATCCTAGGGAATAATAGTCGTGAGCGTGTTTGTGTTTTTATATTTGTATACTTAGTTGAAAATAATAATTGATGTTCATTAAATTAATATTATAGAAGAGCTGGATTTCCTTTCCTAATTTGCGTGTGCAAATAATTGCTTAAAAGGAGACTCCAAATCCTGTAAGCGTTAATTTACAAGTTTACAGACATAAATATATTATATTACGAGTATATTTATTTTTTATCCTACTACTATTATAAACGCGAAAGTTTGTGAGGATGGAGGTTTGTTACTCTTTCACGTAAAAACTACTGAACGGATTTTGATGAAACTTTACAGTACTATAGCTTATACGTCAGAATAACACATAGCCTACTTTTTATCCGGATACCAAGCGGGCGAAGCCGTGGGCAGAAGCTAGTATTTTTTTTATATCTATCTAGATTTAAGTATCCTCATGTTCGAGTAAAGTCTGGAGCATTTTGTCGAGAGTCCATGTCTAGCACGTAAATGCGTAATGCGTAAGTTTATATTCGGAACGGTGACTCACCTCATACAAGTGCACATGGGGTGGGCGATGCAGCGCGGGCGCAGTCGGAACGCTGCGCTCCACTGAAAATAAACGCTCATGTTAGTATATTTTGACCGATTGAATACCAATTGCACAATTTAAACTTGTATCGTTGTTTTATTCATTCTAATTGGCTAAAAGGAGACGAGTGCCACTTTACATAACTGAAATTTATGCGTCGTATCGTCGCCGATTTGCTTAGAGAATTGTATTTACTGTCTACTTTGAAATCAATTCATTGCCATTCAATTTGTTAAATTGTTTAGATAAGTAGGTCGAAGTGTCTTTGATTGATGGTGAGTGATGGATGACAGACTTACGCATCAAATATTCGAATTGTCATTGTCCATAATATTAGTTAGGTTTAATAATTGTATCATATTCTAACTAAAACTATTAAATTGTATGCATTATCCTTCAAGCAATTCACTTGAGTTTTATAAAAACTCAATAATAATGCATTTCCTTCTTACCCCTTGTATAATGTGCTTAGGGTTCTTAGCCAAGACTAACAATGGGTATAATGCCTGCTTACAGCTGTTCAATATGCTACACATTACATACAAAATTATTTGGCCTGTGGTGTTTTAAATGTTTTCCTGTGTAAATAGGAGATTCAGGACCTTACCTATTATAAATATTTTACAATTTTGCTCCGATTTTCGGTATATCGGCTCATTAATCCAGAACGATGGCGGCGAGTTTGTCCCGGATCGAAAACTAGAATAAATGCGGAATGTAGAAATGGCGGCAGGCCACAGGGACTACATGTGATCAACGAATGCCCCTTAGGCTCAAAGGGAAATATTACACAATGATCGTAAAACCTGTTGTATCGTAAGAAAATAAGTGTTGGGCACCAAAGAGATGGATGAAAGAAGAGTGCAAGCGGCTTAGATGCGAATGATGATCTCATCATTCATCCATCTGGATGAACAAGAATAGACAAGATAAGAAATGAGAATATTAGGGGAAGTCTGAAAGTGGCGCGTGTGACGGAAATGTTGAGGAGTAAAGATTAGCAGGTACCTAATGTCGAAAAGCACTATATATTCCTTGCCGGAAATGTCAATTACCTATCTCGTATCAACATCAAACTGATGGCTTGCAATTGCCTATTTTTTTTTTACAGTTTAAACTGTTGAATTATAAAATACACTTATCAGAAAGGGAAAAAGCAATGTTTAGTTGGGTACTCAATTGTTTAAAAATCTTTGGAAGAAAGGCCATAAGTCATGTCTGTGAGTCTGCAATTAGCCGTGTTGGCCTAGTAGGTTTTGCCCCAACTTCCGATCCGGAGGTCGTGGGTTCGAACCCGGTCGCGCATCAATGGATTTTGCCACTCGAAAAATTACGGCCCATTACCACCAGTTAAAAACGGTAAAGTAAACCTAGTGAGAAAACCGGCATGCCCTAGAATCAAAAATCTAAGGTATTAAAAATCAAAGGTATTTGCTATCGGTCATTGTTCCAATAAGCGGCGATGTGCAACCTGCCTGACTGAATACAGTCATGAGCACGTTTTTATTTTTATATTATAAAGGCCTTATCCTAAAATACATTTCTAAAGATAAATTTTCATTTGATGAAATTTTAAGAGTAATATGAATCATAAATTAACCTTAATTTTATGAAGCAACTTGTTCTTATATTTAAAGAAAGTATTCGTTTCTTGAACTTTTAACATCAAAAAATATGAAACTAAGGATAGCAGAAGTACTAAGGGATTACGCTGAGTCATAAAAGTACTTGTATATTATCTTATTAACAAGCATTCCGTATTTGTATTATTTGTATAAAGCTTTTTAATATCACAATGCCAACGGCGTCTAGGGATCGGAAACATAAAAATTCCATCACGTAGAGAGTATTTTATCGCCATCTATTGAAGGACAATAGGGTCGCGTTGAAAGAGTCTAATGGTGGCTTTAGCCTCACCGCTCACCATGACATGCAAATAAAATATACCTCGCTACTTTATACAAACATTTGTCTCGGGTCCTTATGTCTTCTATGTATAATATGTATACATTTACAAAAAATAAATATAAGTAGTATATCAGTCATGTAGTTTCTATAACACAAGCTCTGTTTGGGGCTAGGTGATGCTGTGTGAAAAATGTCTAACATTATTTATTATTTATTTATCCTTGGAATTATCAATTTCCTACGAACGACTCATGTGCTTAGCTATCAAACTCTGAAGTATACTTGTTACGATTTCGGTAAAATTTTCTCAAACAATTCATAATCATCTTCCCAGTGAGCACAAGTGATTTTGTCACAAAAGGAACAATACGTAGGTCAGTTTGAATCTGTGAATTACGGCGCAATTTCGTTGGTATTATGCAATTATTCGCTTTGAATGGACTTACGGGCTCTTATGTATATCCTTGTGTTCCAACCGGATCCGAAAGGTTATACTCCATTTTAAGCATTAAGATAATAATGTAAATTTCCCCTGTTTGTTGCTGAGAGTCGTCAAGGTCATATTTGGTTCTTCATTCATTTAAAATTATGATGACTTTTCAGCACGTACGATACACGATACGTATGATAAAAATATTCCAAGTTATTATTGTTCCTTGCGATATTTTCCTATGTAATATAGGCCGCAGAGCTGCAGTTAATCTTGTGGGTAGCTAGCCTGCGTATGACAAGTACGCAGGCAATGATACGTGATTAAACGCACGCTCCGGTTACGGTAAAAACGGCTAGGGCGAGGCACGGGGACACCTACATTAGGGGAACAGAACGGTAAAATGTTCTATGCACTTCCGTAAACCCGCAATATTTCATGTTTCTTGGAGTTGCCAAAGTTTTGGTGATTTCGGTAAGAAAGTAATTCGAACGTTTTTATTACACAAGTCGCATCTGTTGCCCAGTGTAATTGAGCGAAAGCTCTCTGTCCCTCTGAGATCTGGCGAAAAAATATTTGGTTTACTTTGATGTAACACTGCTAGATAAATCTTAGAATACAGCAAGTCTATTGAAATGTAGATTCTATTGATTCTATTGAGTCTATTGAATAATACACCCTGTATTGTGCCGATGATGCAAAACAAGAAGGGCCTACTTTTTCAGTAAATTCACGCATTTTAACCCGGTCTAGAGCACTCGCTTTCTAAATGAAGTATACCGTGTCGTCCTTCGGTTCTTGTTGGTCGGGTGTTGTTTATTTCCGTTCTACAGATTTTAAATTGCAAACTAAAGTACTGGAAAGTCCTTGATTGAGATGTAGATTATCGACCATGTCTTTTAAATCTAAAATTTATATAACAAATTAGTTAAAACTTTACATCAAATTAATTATAGTAACTACTAATCGATATTACTACAATTAATAATGTAATATTTAATAATGTCAAGTCAATTATATTAATCAATTCTGTATTTGGTGTAAAGAAACCTTGTCCCTGGAAACAAAGTGTACGTACGAGTACCTAAACGAAGTAATATTCAACGAACCTTAGTTGTAGCTTATTGCTTCTTTGCATTAAGCGTCAAAATAAACTGTGTTACTGATTTCGGTACAAGACCTAAATCCTATAAACCTAACAGAATAGTATGATATGAGTTGTTACTCCTTTTATTTATTACAATGACAATCAATTGATATTCTTGTTCAGTAGCAGATAAATATCGCAATAGAATGTGTGGGTAAGGTTAAGCCATATATTTTTTAAGTAATAAATTATTCTCTCGAGTGTTACCCTACCGCATCCACTAATGCTTTTATCTCCCACCCTCCTTCAAAGTCGTGTTTGAAATCTAAACTCGAAGTACATACTTATCCCACAGTCTAGGTACTTCAAGAAATTGACTCAACAATTAAGAAGTGCACTCGAAAATTATTCGGAAATTCTAGAATCGTGAATCTCGCGTTGTTATCATGTACAGCTCAATAAGTTTACTAACGTATTATTATTTACGACCATTTGCTCGTGAGCTTGCCTCGGTGTGCTCTCTGAATGCATGCTACATTGAACAGTGAAGGCATGAGAACACTACTATTGTTAAATCTAATTAACTTAAATATCTGAAAAAATTGAAAATGCCTATGTTTCAGGCCATTTTGGCTCATAAAGTAATGCCTGAACTGGTATGGTCCAGTAAAATGTAATTGTTCAAAGCCTACTAGTATCTTTGCTGTGTACCTAATTGTGTTGGGATTGTTAGAAGAGTGCTGTAGTCTGACCAAATAGGTCAGACGTTTATTCACAAACAAATCGACAAAGCAATACTTGCTCCAGCAGCGCTAAAACTAAACGAAGCATAGATACAAATAGCTTATCCCAAGATCTACCAAGTATAGAGTTTCATTCTGTTGAAATGAATATTTGCAAAACAGATTGTATTTTCGCAAATCACCGCACAATCTCTAACTTTGTAAGACGCTGGTAACGGTGGTTTTATTTTTCTTCATATTCCATATATGCAAAACTCCGCTGTTTCGAGTTACTGCCCATCTAGAATGTTAATTAATATGATGTTTAAATGGAATTTCCACGCTCATTTGTGGCGTGATGGTGGTAATTTTTTAGACAAGGATCTGACGTAGGTGTCCCGTATACATGTAAGTGTGCTTATGAACATAATCTTCATCAAAACAAAACATGTTAGGTAAGTTACTATGGAATCTATTTATTCATCATGCAAATACGCTTTTGCCGTTTGTTTTCTGCTCACGCTTGCTACCTAGCTGGCTATGACCAAAGTGTATCTTCTGAAATTAAGTAGGTACCTCGACCGAGCCGTAGTTGTACTTATTTTTATTTCAAGTTTATGTCGTTTTATGTTGCTTTTCTATATTTATAATTCATCACTAATTTTGGATGAAAGTTTTTCTGCCAACGGTCGATCTATTTACTTAGTGTGTCCGTTCAAAAATATTATTTTCCTCGTCATGTCATCACACAAGCAATGCAACTCGGTTTTAAATTGGATATCAAATGACAAACTGGCAGATGAGATGTTACATGAGATGTAAAACAGTGTCCATTATAACAGGAATACCAGTAGCGTAACTTGGTAAGCACTAAAACTGTAAGTGCAAGTATTTGGCTACTTTAAAGAAATACTATTAAAACTGTTTGTAAACATGTCTAGCGGTGTAGAAATGTGCCGCTTGTTATTTGCACGTCATTAGCACTGTCCCGTTAATTTTACCTTATGGAATTTCAAGTAATTTTTGTGCGTTTAACAAATAACTGAAAATCATTCAAGCCTAAACTAGAAATACTTTATTTGCATTGAAACTATCGTGATTTGGTATCATTTTAGAATATTAAAACGAAGAGGAAGGACCTCTAAACGGTCAACGAAACGTCAGCAGGAGAATAGTAAATCACGTGGTAATGTCGTAATAATGGTATTCTAAAATGACTTTATTTGCGTTTATGTCTAGTTTTTATTATCAGACTCTTTTGACTTTTTTTTAATACAAATGTAGTACATTTTTATTCCTTGATATCTTCGTTAATTTGTGTAACCAAGCTTTTAAAAATGTTGGGGTACTAATACTTGACATAATTGACAATTAAAGTTGTACCAAACCTATTGTGAAACATCACAATACCCACCTATCAATATAACTTTCTAACACTTGATTATTTATAATACAGCCGTCAAATAAAGATTAAAGGACTATTACACGGCTAATTTGTCCCCGGTACAGTTAGGGACGATTTACAAGCGCGTGGGCGGGCGGCGCACGCGCCTCGTGGGCGAACACCATTGACGAGAATCCATGAAACTACACATCGGACACTTTTATATCACGACACGATACATATTCACGCTTATGCCAGAAATTTAATTAATTAATTTATTCGCGAACTTTTGTCGAAGTGTTATGAGAAACGGCTTGTAATACCTGCTTCCACTAAGTTTAGGTAGATACTTTGGCATATATTAGTAACAGATCGTCAGTAATGGTATACTGACAAAAATTATATACACGGTGTGGGTAAAATGCGCATGCTGAGGCACTTACACAGGTGATATGCATCGTGTAAACTACGTCAATTGAGGCATACTCGTGCATGTAGCCTGCTCCTTAACTTGCTCCAGCTAGTTATATGCACCATGTACATGCACCTTTATATACCTCTACATCAGTCAGTATGACAAAATTTAAGTAAGATTCATACGAGTCTTTTTCTAATCTTTCGCGCAAATAAGCAAAACAGTCCAATGATAAGTTTGTAAAATATAGTAGCTTGGCCTCTGTGTGAAATCTTTTGATCACCAAAAACTACAAAAGTCTTATTTTGTAGTTTTTTATCTTATATTGCTTTACGTAACGTAAGTCACGTAACGTAGCATCGGCTCTTATAAAGGCGCCCATCCGCCTACATCTGCAGCTTTACGATGCACAACAAAACATACCTTAATAAAACCTTAACACCTTCACAAAAACCTTTTCGAGGCTTCACAGAGATGACAATGTAAAACGAATTTAACGATATTATTCAAATAGTCCCTTTGTGTATAAAACACATAATTTTACCGTAATATTTACTATTGTTGTGTTTATGAGGGTAGTATTTTTTTATTCGTTTTACGCTTAGGGTCATCCTAAATATTTATCATAAAATATACCACAAAAGTCTTAGGAAAAATCTACTAGTATCTGGACATACATACCTACATCCTGGGAAAGCAATGTTTTCAAACATAGTCTTTATAAGTTTTTAAACATAGCCTACATAGTAAAAATAAAACCTGCGTACTGAATCATTATAAATTACTCAGCGGTTGCTGTACAGTTTTTTTGATGTCTAATGTTTAATTACATTAAAAATCAGAATAAGTGTACGTTTACTATATATAAAAAAACACCCAACGACCATATATATAGTCCAGACCATACTAGGATTTCCTATGTCTTGTGTATCAGGAACAACGAGTATTTGCAGGACATCCAACTATTCCCGCAGCGGGAATCGAACCCGCATCTCTTGCTTCTCAGCCGGCTACTCGTCCGCCGCACCACCTAGGTCATCAAGTAAATGTTATTATAGTGTCTAACTACCTGTTGTGTTATTGTAATTATTCTTGTGTAGGTCAAACTCATCGATTCGGTTGTGTAATATCAAATTGTGTTGTGTTACTGGACCATATGACTCTGGTTAAAACCAGAGTCATATGGTCCACTACTAACTATGCTAAAGCATAGTTTATACTGTATCAGTGTAACTCGTAGGTAAATCACCGCGTCCAAGGGACATTAATAGCTGCAATAAAACAAACTCGACTCGTTTCCTGCCACAGAATTGGATCTCTACTTGATGCTTAAGATATTTACGATTATGTATTTGCATGTTGTAATCCCATTGAAGTAGTATTTTAGGAATAGTGCAGACTTAGCTTTTAATAAATCATGGGCGTTTCATTCCCCCCCCCCCCCCCCCCCCCACCCTTGAGATTGTTAACGGTAATCTTTATCAAAGTTCATTTAAATCCGCGTTTTGTGCCACAATGAATGCGTGACAAGATACTTCGTTAAGTTTACAAAAATACAATGAATCACGAACCTCTGAACTTTTTTCTTCGTTGATAACTTTTACCCAGATGACATCGAATGTCATCGAGGTTATCAGCTGTGGACGTCCTTTCTTTTCGTAATCTAAACTACCAGACCTATGTCAAGATTGATAAAATTAATTCTTTCAGTCACAAAAGTTACTTGTTTAGCGTATTATTTACTTTCGGAGTTCGGAGACTTATTTCTAGACCCAGCCCCAAGTATTTCTAGGTCACACGGTGTGGAACCTCTAAAAAGTTATTAAAATTCCAATACCGTACTCTCAGATTTATGACTCTACATTCTCACTTTAGCAAGTAATGAACATGCGATTTATAAAACAAGTAGATCGGATCACGATACCCAGTTTATTTTCCGGAACTTGAGAGATTTGTTCCATGTACCTAGATCCGCACAGCTCACCAATTAAGTAAAGCTATCATTTCAAGACGTCGGTTATGCTTCGTAGTCACGGAACATATTTGCCAAATGCTCTCTAAATACCGACACCACACATGTACCAGTACTCGGTCATTGCCCAGTTACTTTAACCTTGAGTCTGAATGGTAGTAGTCTACTTTAATATTTAATTATTAACTTACGTTATCAGTCATATTGAGTTCACTATCGTAAATAACGTTGCAGTAATCATTCTACCTCTATTACCAGTAATTTCTCAGATTAAGTTTAATAGATTAATTAATTCTACATAATGGTTATTTGTTGTAAAATGAATTACTCCGACAGACTTCGTAAGTTTAATGTTAGAACTCAATCAAAACTGTTTGTTACTACACAGTTACTCGTACTGTAAATAATTTCGATGCAGTAATTGCATATAGATAAAGTAGGTACTTGCTCAAATGATCAACAAGCTGTATTTTATTACCTAAAGACCGTTGCGTGCGAATTCGATTGTAAGAACTCGTTAAAATCAGTGAAAGCCACTGTTACTCAATCCACGTAATAAGTAGCTACAGAAAAACTGCTCCTGACCGACGCGACGGCCAACTACGTTTCATTAGTTTAAATTAAAGATTCCAATTAATACTTATCTCGGACTGTGGAACCTGTTCGCTTCCGGAATTACGCTAAACAAGTCAGATGCCCAATATATTTCTTTAAAAAAAAATACATAACTCCAAATTGAGAAACTCTTCCTTCTTTTATAGTTGGCTAAAAATAATACTTACTGGTGATTTAATGGTCAATCGACGAGCCTCATAACGAAAAGAAATCAGCACAAGGTCATAATGTTGTTTTATTAGGTTGTACTTACTGATTCGATCAAAATCGTAATTATTATGATTGAAAACGGAGCAAGTAAATAATAACCAGGCTTGCAACAAATTAAGGTACAAGTTCTGCGGAATTAACTTATAAAGTGAGTCTCTCCGATACTCACTCTAGTTACAGTACAGGGATTGCTATGCAAGTAAAAGTTCTATTTTGCAACGACAACTTCTCGATAGGAACATACAGCAATAAACTGATATGCGTAATGTTATTGCAAGTGCTATTACAATTACAATTATCATAATTTAGTAACACCGACATATCTTTAGATACTCTTCGTCATAAAACATAGCAAACGACTTTTGTTGAGACCGTTCTGCATAAATCCATAAATTCATGGACGATTATTGCTTTTGCACGTCCAATATTTTTATTATAGAAACAAATGAACACGAAGTTTGTAGTTTTTTTGCTCAATTACAAGCAATAGTTTGTTTAAATCCATATTACAGGTGGACCATGGAAAGAAAAAATACCCCTGGTACAGCCAGGTGAACAAAGGTGAACCATGGAAAGAAGTAAAAACCCCTGGTATACCCAGTTATCTTGAGGTGGACCACGTGAAGAAAGAAATGTCCTTGATACAGCCAGGTGAACTATGTAGGTGGACCACGGGCAGAGACTGAAGCGTGTTCACTTTGAAGCACTTCAAAACTGATGTTTAATTATGAAGGCGATGTTGATGAGTTAGCCAGATTAAATAAATGAGACGGTCTGATGGCATCCAGGTCACAGATGTGCGGTTCACACACCATTGCGGACGCGCTCAATGAGCGCTGTTCTATCAAGTAAAAAAGAGATTTGCTCCTACATGTGTGCTGTCATATCATCTTTGTAACACAGTTTGTTTTGAGTCTTATGAAATTCGCGTGAGCCATTGACAAAGATTATGTTATATATGACTGAAGTGTCTAACAAGGTCTTCACATTATGTTGAGAAATGGATTCATTAAAATAAACCGAGCACGTACTATGCCAGTTTAAAAAAGTAAGTTGACTGCTGATAAACCATTAATGTCGGTTTTGTGATATTGCATATTTTATACTTTAATGTCGCTAATCAATATTGTAGGTAAGTTAATAACCACTGTTTGCTCGAAACACTTGTTTTAATATTTATTCCTCTACGCTCTCATTAGTAACTATACTCATATGTACTAATCAGAAAATACAACTTCTACATACAACTTGTATTCATTCAAATGGCAAATAGTAAATATGTCATTTAAATAAATTCTTGTTTTACTGATACTTTTGATTTACTTTAATCGGTGCATTTAAAATGTTAATTTGTCTTGTTCTTAATAATACGACCTCGGATAAGTGTCAGCGTTTCAAGGATTTGTCCAATCCGGTCGCCAAGATTACGTCGTTTTCTTACACTCGCTAAAAAGAGTTTTTCTATGAAAAACTGTTAGTTCACAATCTATTAGTAAAAGTCAACTTAGCGAAAAGTAGAGTTAATGCAAACTAAAAGTAGAGTTGATCCATTCTTTCAAATTCACTGACTCTTGAGCTTGAACGAACAGCAAGATATCGTTATTAATGAGCCCATCCAATGTGGTAGGAAGATTTCCTATCACACATCTGCCGCTCGTGGCTCAGATGATTCTCGGTAAAAGCAATCGCGGTCATCCCAAAGTGTTTATTATAAACTCTTGTAGCAGGCGGGGGTCGTTAGGCGTCTAACGTAAATGTAATCGTTGATGTGAGTTGATCTAAAGCCTTTAAACAAGCTATTCCAGTCCGTTCATTTCTTGAAATCAAAATAATTGACGCCAGAAGCCTATAATGGTAAAATAAACCTCTTAGCAATTTTTTTTGTTATTCCTATGCGAACAAGGCATAAGTTTCTGGATGAAGGTGATATTAAGGATCGACAAATCAATCCATCCATACCCTAAAATTTGCATCTTCGTTTATTGCTAACGCTTAGAGGGAGACTTTTCTGACAGTCTAAACTTGATTCTTGTGTTACGCTTGGTTTATTTCTATCGATTTATAGAATGTAAGTATTTTTCAAGAGCATTTATTAGTATGTACCTTTATAATAATATGGCTTAGTATACTTATTAAGACCATTTGAATGGTGGGCGGGCTAGGTAGTCAACTAATTATTTGCGAGTGTGTTTCTGTCATTTTGTTTCTTATTTGAGATTATTTTTGTAAACTTACGTTATATATGTTACCGTAGTATGGCATATGAGAAGTATACAATACAAATTGGTATACAAATTGAAGGGCTGTCAAGTCTTGCTATGTCAAATCACCAAATTAATGTTAATTAATTTGTATATTTTATTAAAATGCTGTCCCTAACTTAGATTTTTTATTTTCGTTAGCCGGCCTTGTAAGCCTTTTTATTCTGAATCTTTGATAAAACAAGGTTTGTTTAATGAGTAGCAGCTGCTCTTTTATTTCGGTGATTTTATATTTGTAGCTAAGTTTAAATCTAACCATGTGTTAATCCGGCTAACATTCTTATTAATAGCTAGCTATCCTTATATAGTTTTGGGATAAATGCAGCACGAGTGGCAACGCCTTCCGTCTGGGTTTGTGTAGTAGGCGTGTTGTTTTCATTTCAGATCTTGAAATGCAAGCTAATATTATCAGAATTTCTTTACTTATCACAAGAAGAATTAAGAAAAAATGAAAATATGTTTTTTTTAATCCAAAAACACTAGGTACCGACTTAGCCTATAGATAAAAGATGTGTTGCTTGGGTGACCCCAAACGATCCCTGTCTCAGCTTAACGCAGTATCGTGTACGCACAAACATCATACAATAGTTTTAATGTTACCTACAAACAACTCTGCATTTAGTTTCGGAAATATTCAGAACATAGCGTCGCTGATACTGCTACTGTAATTCTAGAATTTCTTAACTTTTCATATACGAGTATTTTACTAACCGTTTTTGATCGATTAAAGTTATTTCAAAAATATACAACTCAACCTACTGTTGCTATATACGTCGCCATTTCTTATTACCTATAATTTAACAAAAAAGGAAATTGTATTGAAAATGTAACAAAGCCGTATCTTTTGGCCTAGTTTAGCAAGCACGGCATACCTATACTTTTTGGTTTACTTGCATTTTAACAACATTAGCGGTATTTACGATCGTGAAAGTTATCTAAAATTTGAAACTGACTTATTAATAAAAAAAAATTGTATAACAGTTTTATAATATTATTTAATTATAGCTAGTAAAAAATAGTGTTATCTGTTTTTTTTCTATCACTATCAAGTCCTTATTCTAATACATAAACTAGGGCCCTTATTTATATTAGGTTAATCGTGAGCATGTGCCAACAATAATGTTTGGACTTGCTTTCAATTATTCCCTACTTGATATCCTCACGAATCTTACTGAGTATAGGTACTCGTAGATCTGGGGATGTAAAATGCTAAGTATGTTCTTGATAGCATCTAAAACACGGAAATTACGGGCTTAACTGCCAGTTTGATACATTTTTTCAGCCATATCATCTGAGTAAATTTTCTCTCCAGCAATTTTTAACATAACGTATTTACGTCAGCAAAATTTAGACCTTTAAAAATTTCAGTGATGATAAAATATATTTGAATGATGAAAATCTTAATTAGTTACTACAAAAACTTACCTACACTTTATAACTTTTCTTATCCACACTATCAATCACAAGTTCATCACAACACTCCACAGTCACGCAGCGCTTATCACAGACGAAACGTGCGGATCGATCGGATGCGGGAATGTTTTGATAAGGGTGTTGGCACGAGACTGACGGCGGCGGTGCGCGCGGCTCGACTGAACTGAACGCCAGCGGCTGGGCTGAGTTCTGCGGACTTTTGCGGCAGTGGAGACGACACGACACTGCCGGCCCTGACGGATCGCTAGCTACTCTAGTCGTTCTTGCACGGGATTTACGAGAACTTTGTAAAATCTTTAAGAAAATTAGACTTAGGTATTTGAGGCTCATTTTCAAATCAGATGCAACTGTAGATTGAAACCGTTCTACCAAATCTACCAAACCAAACACGCCCCCTCAGGGCGTGGATCCGTGAGGATACCAAGTTAGGACTAGCCAGAGTCACGTCTATACTACTATTCAAACGCACATGCCTCTACAGGTCGACAGGTTTTTGACTTTTGACTTTTTTGACTGATCGAGAATCTACTTTTCATTAATTCTTTAGATAAGTCTGTGTAGTTCATTCGACATTTTTGGACCTATGCATTAGCTTCATCTGCTACAATGGGCAGCAGATGCGTATTGTGTTTTCTGATAAGTACTCTTCACTTATTCAAATAAAAACGTATCGTGCTTGACCATGTGATGGTTTATTACGTGGTATTCTTAAACATGCCATGTTACAATCTTAAATTCTTTAGATAAGAAGTCCGTGCTGTTCTTACGGCATTTTGGACCTGTTTCGTCGATATCGGATAATTCGTTTAAAAATAGGGTATAACATGAGAGTGTAATGACAGCTAAAATAAATGGATAACACTGCCATAATCAATTAAATTAAATAGGAGCAGTAAATTATTTTCATAAAACTTCTAGCAAATATCATAAGGACAAAAATACATATTTATTATACCTTACAAGGTGCTAGCTTTTACAAATAATTATTTAAGTTTCTTTATAAATTAACATGTTTATCTATTTATGAATTCCATCAGTTTAAAGCATTCATTCACTTCCGATTAAAGGCTCAAATTTGTCAACGATTCACAATACAAATTGTTAAATTGAAAAAAAAACAGCTATACTATACCTCTGGTTTTTCATAAATGTTATCAGTCAAATTTCTGCCGGTTTGGAGTACAACCACAAGAAAGTCAGGGCACAAGGAACTTTCCCTTTCTTCCTTATTATTATGGTTATGCTTAATAGCTGTGTGCCTACTGGTACCATCCCCTTTTGTCTCCTTTGATAAGCCATACGCATGCATTCATTCACTCTCATTACGACTCATACAATTGATTTATGAGTAAACTGATACAGACTTGTAACACCCATTGTTTGTTTTGTATTGTTTGAGTAAACAAGAACGAAGCTGACCGCAAATTAGAAGTGTTTTGTGCTGCTGCTACTGGTATTGATAAATAAATAAAAAAATGTAATAATAAATGCCTATGAAGAGCGGTTCTTTGAAATATGGAGACGTAATATTTTGGATTGGAACCAGAGTTTAAAAATAATAAATACTTGCCAAATACATTTGGTACTAAACCGCTTTGGATTTATTTTCATGCAAATGAACTTTAAATCTAGCAGCGCAAGTTTTTATAGTAGCGCTTACATTTTAATACTTAGATAGTAAGACCTCTTATGAAATAAATGCTTTGCTTTGTTTGATTTTTTTTAATTTATCTATGTTTTTTCATGCCATAAAGTTTTCCTTCCCAACTTTCAAATGTAGGTACATAGGTACCTAAGCACCTATGCACTTTTACCTAGACTACCAAAGCATAGGTTTTGAAGAGCATACAAATTCAATTTCATAACTCGTGTTGATAGACTTAAAGTTTGTATAAAAAGAAATTCACCGTGGTTCGTTCATCACACGGAGTGACTCATGATAAAATCTAAAATTTTCTTCACTTGGTTATAAATAAGATTCATCCGCATCATCAAAAACTATTCATGGATTGAATAAGCTATGAAAGTTCGTATAACATGTTACGTTTCATTTGTAAGTCAACGAAAATGTTTGTCATTCAGTAAAATGCACAGATGAATGTGATTTGCGCTACTCAACCGCTATTGCCAAGATTGAAATCCAGCTAAAAGCGCGTTAGCATCAATTAGTAAGTCTGTGCGAAATGCCTTGTTATTCTTCTCTAAGTCAATTCATTAATTCATTTTTGGGCATTTTACCAAGGTTTTTCTTGGTCAGCCGCTTTTCTATGCTGGTTCTGATAGAGCCCATAGCAAAATATTATCTCCTGACACTTTGTGATAGCGTCTTTCAGTGACAAGTAACCCTACCTAAGAAGTTAAGAACCTACCCTGAAGTTATACATAATGCTTGCATAAAATGTATAACGAACAATCTGCATTACACAAAGGTTAGCTGGAAGAAAATGCTAGCATTAAGTTTGCCTATGCACTTGTTTTATCTTGTGCAATAAAGCATTTTTTATCTATCTATCTATCTCTTAATCACTTATACCGGCTCCGTGTGTCACGGGTAAAAAAGGTTTACCTATGCTCTAATTATAGGCCAGGCACAACTGTCAAGCTCCGAAGGCCAACTGCATAGTAAGTATAGTCAAATAGATAGCAAACAAATAAGTCATTAGTATAGTAGTAGGTATAGTCCCGGTCGGCCTTGCCAACACTGGGCGTGGGCGGTCCCTACTAGGAATAAAAATATTATTTATTTTAAAAGTAATTCCAGAGACCGGCAGTCCATTTTATTCGGAGTCCCTAACGGTAATGACTCCACTTTTCGATTGTACAGTATCTATCTAGGTATCTAGCTCCTTGTGAAGAACTCGTCTGGGGAAGAACTACCACCATAAGTACCTACTTCTGCCGCGAAGCAGTACCTACCTAATGCCTGCATTGCTGTATTCCAGATTTAAGGGTATGGGTGCTGGTGAAATTACAGGCACATGAGACTTCACCCGTGCCTCAGGGTCGGCAACGGGCGAGTGAAACTCTGAGCGTCCATAGGTAGCGGTAACCACTTACCAACAGGAGGGGGGGGGGGGGGGCATTATGTTTGTTTGCCACAAAAAAATTATAATTACGCAATCTTGAATACTAATTCCATAGTCACATGAAAATTTCACCACAGATACGAGTATACTAACTACTTGTAACGTAACTTTTAAGCCACTTTTACTATCGAATCGACTTCGTTTTACGATATTATTGGGTGGTAGGTAACCAGCTTTTAATAGTGATCGTTTGCACTCTCATTAAAGAGTATAATTAGGTGCTGTGTTCATTAAAACTTTCGTTGTAATAAGACTATACTTTTTTATAAGTGTTTAACTTTGTGCCACTTATATAAAGCCACGTATTTAAAACTAGCTTCTGGCTACAGCTTCGCGTGGTACCCACTCGGATTAAAAAGTAGCCTTTAGGCTTAGATATTATATTACTAGTACTTTAGGTATGTAATTCCAGGTCACTTACGTTGTTATTCCAAATTTTATTTCAATATTATTAGCAACAACATTCAAATATCTGTTTGCAATAACATCGGCTATATCTACTATTTGTACTCGCACAGTAAAGTTACGATGTGTGTAGAGTAGAAGTTAAGCGAGTTGCGGTGATGTAAAATTAGTCGAAAAAAATGGGCTTATGTATTACTTATATATTGAATTTCGACAAGTTACGTAATAAGTTTTATTAAAATATCCCCAAAATGTAACCTCAGAATGTTTTTTTTTCGGACCAACGTAAAATATTCAAAATAATAATCCATGAATGAAAAACCTTTATTACAATAACTAGATTTATATTTGAAAAGTTTATTGCCAATTTAAATGCAGCGTCGTAATTTATTTGTTTACTTGTTCCTCGGCTAGGTACGTTCGTAAAACCTTAAAAACTTTCATTAGTAGGTAGTTAGTACCTATCTACTTATAAATGAATACTTACTTAGTGCCCTCAAGAACCCGTAATTAAGTACCCATATACTTTATGGAACCTCGTAAATTATGTTAACATCCTCTTAATTGGTTACTCGAATCTATACTGGAAGACATAAAATTATTTTTACGACAAATCATTATTTATACACAATCTTCTTTTTATTATTGGTGAGGAAGGAAAAGACGATAAAACGTCAATCTCGACAAAATTACGGGGACTTGAGACTGGAAATTATCTTACGTTTCTAAATGTTGCGCAAGCGCAAGCTGTAAGGTGCTTATAATGTAGGTATATTGGCAAAACAATACGATAACTTAACTTTTATTACAAAACTGAACTTTCGGTTGTTTACTTACTATTATGCAAAACGATGTTTGGACGGGCCTCTGACAACTTCGTATTGAGTATAGATCTGAGAATGTCAGGGCAAATACATTCGTAAGCGTGTTTTTTTATGGAATGCCTACACTTTTTTAATTACGAGAAACTGTAAATATGTATACATTGGTAACAATGATTACAACGGTTATTGAGAAACGGTTTAAAATATTAAACACAATTTCAAGAAATAATCAAGTCATCAAAATATTATTCCGTTTGCAAATCCAGTTACTCTTAGCCAGAAATTTCTCAAAATCACGTCTGATTCGATAACGAGCAATGCTCAGAAGTCCACGCTGCCGGCTAAACATGTTTAATTTGCTGTAAAGAAAATAAAATATTTATCCGAATAACAGCGAAATTTCTGGAATTACATCGACGTGTGCGTCGATGTTTAACACAAATCTGCCATAGATAAGTCTCCTGCAATTCTACAGCTTACGTTTTATTTGATATGAGTTAACTCTAGAATGTCCCATGTTTAAGGCAAAAAACGTTTCTTGAGGGTGTCACGTGCGCCCATACATAAATTTGATTAATTTTTCAATACCATGTGAACACATGAACTTAGTATATGTAGTATAGATGGAAAGATAATTTAATGAGCTAAGGGAATTGTTTGCTTATCGATAATCTATGACCCTTTCACTAAAACTAAATCCTATTTATTATTTATTGTACACACAAATAAAGCACTCACAAAAAGGCAGAATTAAATGAAAATCCTCTTCCATTTTAGTTGAACAATTCTTGACTCTTTTAATGTTGTGGTAGGTATTATAATACCTAAAGATATGTTAAAAAATTATTAATTGTTGAATTTGAAGCCGCTTGAACATTTGCAATAAGTATTTATTATTCAAGGTTCTTCGTGCGCATTTTGTAGTCGTAAAGCCAAATATTCAGACCGAGTTGATAATAAAGTATGCAAGAAACTGGAACAATTAATTCTCAGTTTTTGTAATGCATCTCTGGAGCGTAAATACTGATGTTATTACTAGACTATTGTTTGATATTAATAGGTATCACACGTTACCGTGAGATTTCCTAGCTTATGGCAGAAGAATTAAGGAAAATCTATTGTTATAACTTGTTACGATTTAATATTTTAACGACAGGTTTTTGAATTACAAAAACATTGACAGTTTAGAATTTCTAAACTTCCGTTAGCACAAAGTTACACGCTTGTTATTATAATTAGTCTAAAATATTCCATGACGTTTTTAGAATTTCAATCCTTGACTGTATTCTCACTACTTTAAGCTACATTGTAACGTTTTCAATATTCGTATTTGAGCTTAATCTTACATGTCGCTCCGATTTTCCGCACGCATTTCAGTCGAATAGTGGTAACATTTCGGTACCAAACCATTGCTTTTTGGATCGCGAAGCCAGGACTTATTTCTAGGTTGGCACACGGGCCAGACAAGTAATTAACAAATTGTGAAATATGGTACTTAACTTCTGTATTTGCTCGTTATCTTACAAAACATGAATTCACCGGCTGAAGTTATCAAAATCACGTACTTATGCCTGTTTGAGTATGTGAGATAAGGTATAGGAAATAACGTACCTATTGCCAGGTAACGAGCCAGGTTTTCTTTGTAAAATTTATATTACAAGGAAAACCTGGTTGTTTCCCTATACAAAATATTACTTAAAAAAAAAAAACAATTATTGGTTATAACCAAAAAAACTGCGGTTTTAGTTGTCGTGCTCATAGTAGACAGGAACGATTATTAGCTGGGATCGCTATCTTCTGTTTTGTAGAGTGTTCTCTCTTTCGCACTTTGCCCGGTTTATGAACGACATACCTATATCATTATGACGCATTCGCGATAGATGATACTGCTGAAAAGCCGAAGCTAACCGACAATTTCCATATTGACGTGCGATAGGAACGGCCGAAAACGGTAATTAAGGTTTACTTGTTTGATCTGGTTTAACAAATCATACTATTTGGTTTTACCGAGTATATATGAGTCTCTTCTCCATGTCAAAGTGAAGCTTCCCTAGCTATGATTCAAAACCACAAAAATAACAACGCAACTGATCATGAACATTAAATGTAGCTTAGATTTTTCTGTTAATCACTTGCTTACAATGATATGTAGTCACTGCTCATGCGTAATAGTGATAAAAAAGACCTTAGCTAAGTTAATAGCTTTTCCAAAAATATTACATGACCTTTATAAAATAAAAAATGCGGTATATATAACGCGAGCTTAATTTGAGCTTTAAGATAGTTGTTTGAATCGTCCCGCGCAGCGGTAGGTATAAACACACTCCCGCGTCTCCGCCTAAAGAAAGTTGTAGAGGGCGCTAGAAGAGAGTCAGCGTCCAATCCGCCCGCCGGCTGCGAATCGCGCGGCTGTGATTTTTAGTGTTTTATATGGTTTTAGATAGATAGATAGATAACTCTTTATTGCATACACCAAGATAAAATACACTTTACAAAGGATCTTAAAACTAGGTTGTGATGATACAATGGGCGGCCTTATCGCTGAGAGCGATCTCTTCCAGGCAACCTTTGGATGGACTTGAATTAAAAGAATGTGAAGAGAGGTGGTATAACTGCAATAAAAATAATAATTTGCAGTAGGTAATAAAATAGATATTTAATAAATAATATAATGTGGTATAATGTATACCTATAAACAATACAGTAATATAATATATAACCACAAATGCAATGACTGGAGCTAAGAAAATGATAATACTTAGTTTACCGAAGCTGCAAAGAATAGTTTAAAGACCTCATTTTTAAAAATAGTAAGCGATTTTGCATGTCTAATGGATACAGGTAAGTCGTTCCATAGTCGGACCGCACGCACAGTGAAAGAGTTACTAAAGAAAGTGGAGTTGTGGAGTGGAGTTTTCAACTGAAGACAATCTGAGGAGCGCAGGTTGCGAGGGTTAGAGAGATGTAAGGATTCGAAGAGTTGCTAAAGGTAAGGTGGAGAAGAAGGAACTAATAATATATTGTACAAAAGGGTGAGGCATCCCAGCGAAGGCGGATTGGCAACCACTTGAGCTTAACGCGATACTCGGATATATGATCATATTTGCGCAAGCCAAATATGAATCGAATGCAGAAATTTTGAAGCCACTCAAGCTTATTTAGTTGCTCTTCTGTAAGATCGGGGAAGCTGGCGTCGGCATAGTCTAAGATAGGAAGTAAATTGTGCAAGAGATTGTGCGAGCGTAACTTTAATGGCAGTTGGAAGAAAGTTGCGTAGTCTCCTCATGGAGGCAGCCGACGCAAACATTTTCCTTCTGATTTCAGCAAGCTGTGGACTCCATGACAGCTCACTATTTAGTGAACGTAATAAGCGTGCCGTCAAAATGGACCTGAGGTAAGCAAGCCAAGTCAATCCTGGCGAGCATCCGAGAGCTTCCGATGACTATGACTTGAGTTTTCGCAGGATTGACTCCGAGTCCGTAGGACTTGCTCCACTCCAGAATTTGGTTTCGTTTTACCTATTGTTTTGTATTGTACTTTTCAAAGACCTGTGTGATTATAGTGTTTACTGTTAGGATCGTGTATTTATGACCCAAACTCTCCCTGAGACACTCCCTGAGAGAAGACCTTTCCTACAAGTGGCGCCCAACGTGGGGCGCCACTTTAACGGAGGCCTATGTGGACTCGGAACCTCAGTCACAACACAGGTCGTTAAACAATGACATAATTTAATGACACAGAACACGGAATATTAATATGATACAGACAGAATTACTTGATAGGTATAATATACAAAAATGATGTGAGTCGGCCCAGAGCGAGAATGCAATGTGTACGTGCACGTTCGTCTCCTCCGCGACTGTTTTTCGTAGGTTGTGTTTCGTAGCTACTTTAGTAGCTCTTTATTTTTAAGAATAATTTTTAATAAGTTTCGTAGTTTCAAATCTGTAATACGTTAACGTTGATTAACATCAATGGTGGTAACTCTTGCTAACAAATCTCTACCACCCGTGTTTATGTGCAATAGGAGATGACGGAGTAGCTGGTTGATGACTTCAATAGCCCAAGGGATTAATAAAAGGAGAATCGTGACACGTTCCCGCAGCACGTTCTGAATAAGCCGGAGTTAAACAGGGTGGCATGCACAGTTACAAAACTTACTCATTTGTACCAACATTTTATTTAGTTTCGGTTCCCTAAATTAGTGAAAACTCTTAGAAGTGCATGTTGTGCTAAATAAAGTTAGTTGTATAGTAATGAAAGGACCTAAATTAGTTATGCTCTCCTATTGCCATAAAGAAATGCAGAACTTTACCCATTTTGAATTTTAATTCAGGATGAATATCACTGAACTGTTTTGCGTGAAAACAGGCATCGTAGATTAGCCTGAAGTTTAAAAAGGTGATTGCCTAATCGCAACACCTCCCAAAAGTGTTGGGCAATACATGGTGCTTCCTAATAGCTACAAACAGTAGGAAAACTTTACTAATTTGGCATTTTAATTCGGGCTATGAATATACAGGGGAGCCGCCGCAACGGGCATAACAGGATTACAAACACAACAGTGTTATTACATTTCACGGTGAATTCCTGAGGGAGGCAAAATGCAATTTATTTTGTTTTGTGAATGTGATGAATATAGAGCATACCTATTCACGTCGCAAATATAATAATTGAAAAGCTAAATAGGCGTTTTACTAAATGTACTTTACTTAATCCATGTCGTCAGGTAAGACATCGTTTTTTTATTTTATGGTGTACACATTCTTACGAGTATTTTGTTATCTATTAACAAATATTTAAACAATGTAAGAGGTAAAGTAAGCAACACTTATTTGGACAGTTGGTGTAAAGATGTCATAGAGCCCATTACATGTAAGGACCCGGGTCCACATCTACATACGGGGTTACATCTTTCTGACCTAAAATTCCCAAATAACCAGTAATGTTTGTTCATAATTTGCATACTTATTTGAAAATAATTTCGTTTGTTAATACGAACTTAGTTGCTTAATTTATGAGTGCATAGAAAACTCAGAAGAATAATAAAATTCATTAGATATACATAAGGCCGAGAAAACGCAAAACTATTGTAGATACCTATAATTCTAGAAGTAATAAATTATCATACAAAATCAACTCAAAACTTTAATAAAAGCATACAATGAAAACAAAACCCATTACAATACAATTAAACATTCAACAACCTTCACTGTTCCCAAAGTGGATTAGATCGCTGTCTTAGATAATGTTACGTAAACAAATCAAACATGGACACTGGACTGTGCACCAAACAGGCTAGCTTGTTTTCAATGTTATATTGATGTATGTAATATTGGTTATAGGTGCTTATTGATTGGTAAACAGGAGGACAATTAATACCACTTTCTGTTGGCGTTAACGCCTGCGAAAAGATTGAATGTATGCAAATGACATTAGTTGTGGAATTGTCACGTGACAGCTGTCAAGTTTTACCTTGACAAATTTGCGTTAGCGTGAAAGGAAAAGGTTTATCTCACAGCTACTCTCTGCAACGGATTTTTAAAGTGTGGATTCTGTTTGCCAACTGACAGTATCGAGTGACCTTTCTTCTTATGATCCAAGAGAAGGGCACTGCCATCACTGCATCAATGCATCAACCATGTCCACTTATTACACATGTACTACTATTTACAAGTAGGTATATACAAAAAATACAGATGAAACAGCTAGCCATCTAAAGACCGTTGCAAACGATCTATAGATAGATCCAGATCACTACCAGACGGAAGCGTTCCCAAAATACTGGCCGCATTGTCACGCTGAATGGCAATGCTAATGCGTTGACCCAGATAAGAGCCAGCTCTCTGGTCACGCGTCGCTTCGACCAGTCGCCCTGAAAGAATTTTGAAAACGCGAAGGGCCCCGGTTCCCCACGGACCCAGAGTCTCAACCCCAAAAGGCTCAAATAAGTAAGCTCTATCGAGACTTCTATATTTGCGCCTCTTGAGATCTTCGGCCGAATCAGCCGCTGCACCGGCTCTAACTGATGTCCCCGACAGATGAGATGGTGCTAGGGTATCTATGCATGTGGCGTCCCATACCAAAGGCCTTCCCCTCTCCCAAGGGACAACGGGGCATGCCGTCAGGTCGCTTACCATCGTCACGTAGTAGACCATTCTCGTGTACTATAATTGTAAGCAGAACCTGGTAATTTAATTATAAATTTTCATTTTTCTACTCTTACTTCCGTTTTTGCTTCCTCATCTCGCAACAGGTGCAGTCAGCTATAAAGATGAGCCAAATTATCTTATTAATAACTCTGTAATCTAATAAAGTAAGTTATAAACGTTGGAAACGCATTAGATACGCGTAATTAGGTTTTTATCAGGATATAAATCATGTTTATCAGCGATGGTTGCGAGCGGGCTTCCTTTTGCAATCGTGAGGCGTGGAAGTCTTGCAAGGCTTACAACACTTGTGATATCCTGTGCCCTACAATCTGAATTATAGTGTTATGGGATGCATTCTTTGTTATTATTTTGAAAGCAACATGCAAGATGGAGCGTAGCAGTTTAGTTTTTCAAGGTTAATTGATATTTGGATGCTCACTTTAAAGCTACCATTTTGCATGCCCTAGACCAAGGCAAAACATGTCTGGTGCTTACCAATTAAAATAATTTACGTCTTTGTGACCCATGTTTGCAAATATATGATTTGATTTGATTTGAAATGATTGCTACAACAGAAAATAGGATTTAACAAAATTTTACAGGTTCCACAGTGCAATTTAGCATGTATTTTCATAATGCAGTCATAATGAAGGTAGTCTTGGCTCGGTGCATTGCATCGATTCCTGATTTACGTGTGTGATTTACGGTACGCCTGGTTTGTAATCCAATTTACTTGTGCAGTCTGTAATTTCACTGCATAAGAGGGTGAAGTCTATAATCTCTAGGTTATGTAAGTGTGTCATTGCTGGTGGTAAACGGATTTTGACTTACGGAATATGGTTATGCAGTTTGTACTAAGAGACTGCTAATTAGTCCAACCAACGAATAGGAAAATCTATGTTGCAACTTGTACTGCAAGAACAAATTCAAGATCCCACCACGGGACAAATATTTGTATGATCTGCAAATATTTGTCGGGGTGTTTTCTATGTATAATATTTACGTATGTATTTACATAAAAAAGTATGTAAAAAGGATATCACTCATATAGTTCCCATAATACAAACTCTGCTTAGTTTGGGGCTAGATGATGCTGTGTGAAAAATGTCCAGCATTTTTTTTAAACAGTAGCTTTTGCGAGAGTCTACCATAACGTAAATATATATAAATATACGTAGTACGTACGTACATTATATTATGTAAAGAGTGGGTAGGTACTGTTACTGCCAAGTGCCACGCATTAATATTTATTGACCGTTTCATTACGAACCTCTTTTATTGATGGCTAGGTAATTTATTTGTTTACCTACTCTGTTAACGTTGAATTATCAGATAAATACCGGTTTTCATAGGATTTTATTAATGATATTATTTCCGTAGTGAAACTAATTCGGAAGCCAGACCGCTTTCATATCCGAAAGACTACTCTACCTCTGGGAATTAAAATACTACATAGGTGCTTGGATCATTTTACGTAATTTTATGCGTTTGTAATAAACCTCATACTTATAAGTAACACCGGAATCACATAAGATGGCTTACTAAGATTGTATTAGAACATAGTAATTAAACATTTCAGTGCAATGTTTACACATTTGCAACGTAACGCACCTACAGATATTCACGATGCAACATATAGTGCTTTCACGGTTTTAATGGCAACTGTGGCACGGCTATTCTGACAATACAATTTCAGGTAACCACCGAGAAACACAATAGTAGTTAGCCCATTTACGATAAAATAGTTTGTTTATTTGTAATGTGAATTTATACAAGCTTCATACTGAAGCTTTAGATAATTAGTATGCCTGCACTTGCCGGTGAAAAAAAATGCTATCATAATTTATTTCAAAAGACACATTAGCAGCGGTTTTAAAGGTAATTTGAAACCGCTGCCGAAATCGGGTTGCGTTCGTAAATTCTAGTGTCGAAATATTGATGCGCGGTTTATCGAAGAATGTGTTTGCCAAATAATTGTTAGAAACGAACTGAATGGTCATATTTTTTATGAGTTTTCGAAATAGTCTGCGCTGCTTTAGCAAGAAGCAAATAGCTATTTAGTATAATCGTTTCTTCTTTAAAGAAATAAAAATACAAAATGCCATTATCCATGTATCAAAACCTGTACATTAGGAGTATGGACGAGCCTATAAATACAGTCGCAATTATCCTTTAAATGTAACACTAAGTTATGTGGTGGCCATATTCAATTTATAACGAGCTCAAATTTGCACTGCATTGCGGTATAAAGTACGGGCCAGGTGCTCAAATACCTACGGGATTCCATCGAGTCGTCCGTCAAAAAACTATGAATTATTATCTGGAACGTCTCTCACTACAATTAACCGGCTGAAAAATGTCGCCTGACATCCTCAGAAAATAAAATGCGAATATCTAGACACCTGTCCTGATAAAACTACACATATAATTACGAGTATTCTCAGTTGATACCATTTAAATATCCTCGTTACATACAGATTTTTTTAGACAGATCCATTATTTTGTTATAAAAGGCATTGATTGATCAGAATGTACCCGGAGAGTTCGAATGCATAGCATGAACCTGCTTTTATGTTCGTAGTTATGTTACGAGTTGGTCTACATATTCCCGTGTGGCTTTTTAGGGTTACGAAGTTAAATAGCGAAAACGGAACCTTTATAGTTTCGTTATGTCATGGGTTGTGAAAACACACCTAATTGATTGAATTGCAGGCGTGTTTTCATAACCCAAAAATAAAAATAAAAATAATTATAAAAAGATAATCTTTTAGTACCTAACAATAGGAGGTGCAATAAAAAAAACAAACCATGTGAAGCGGGGTTTTGAATTTTTATTGTACCTCCTATTGTTGGGTATCATTGAATCTATCCCAAGAATCACTTGATCTATTTTTATCTTCTATATCTTGTGTCCCACTCTACCTTGTTTGACCTTGAGTTCTAGAAGTACGGAACCAAGTTAAATAAGTAGCGTTTGATAGGAACTACCAACGAACATAGCGTGAACACGTATTGGGCACTTTATTTTATTTCGTTTTGTTATTATGTGGTTGACAACCACAGCGATGTGTTGCGACATTGACAAATCGAGAATCGAACTTGCTCCGACGCGACGCCTCCTTTCATCCTTTACGTATCTGCGACATACATTCTACTCCTCATATTTTTAGAATCACATCACAAAATATATTATTTTAATATAGTAAATTTTGAGACTTTTGTTTTAACTACCTATGGCCATGCTATCATTGCTTGAGCTAGGCCCATCCAAATACCTGAGTTAAGTTATGAATTGATAATAAAAAGCTAGAACCAATAACCGGTGTCGTTAGTAGGTGCACACAGATAATGATTATAAAGCCGTTAGATGTGTACGAGTTTATGATGCAATACGTTCATGAAAACTGATTACGACTGGAGATTGATGTAATAAACAAGATTATAAAATATTTTGTAAACATTCTCACTTTACAGCTTATCTTTTAGTTATATGCAGATCTGTCTGTATCGTAGGTGCTGGGTAACACAACTTAAGCCTGAATTCATAATCGGGGGTTGAACTGGGGACTGTTCAACCCCCGACTCAAAATTTATCATTCAGCATTTGCCTTATGGGTGGGTGCATAAAGGTTAAATTCGCACTTGAATTTTTTCTTAGCCCCTGAACAGTCCCCTAGAGGAGCTTCTATTTGACTATGAATTCGGGCCTTAGACCCCTCTGTTGCATTATAAACACTATCGTGACTGAAGTCTCAATTCATCGTAACGATTGAATGCGAACACCAATTAGTCTTTTAGTATCATGATCGGAATAACGACAGTGTCTGTACGCATATGCAAATACTGAGTAATCTATTGAAGCGTATCTCGTGAGTTTGCAGCAATTAAAATTTGTAACCGATGGCTAGAACATTATGGGATTTATCTGATTTGTGGCAGAAAGGCAGACGGTAGACTTCAGCTTACAAGTATTATAATATCTGTGGCTCGGTAGACAATGAGGCGTGGTCTTGGCGTGCAGATCGCGTACACTCACATAACGTTCCCCCAAAAGGAATAAGTACAGGAAGCGCCACTATCGGTACTGACTAAGCGACCTCACGGCGACTTAAAGCCCACACTCCTTTCACGATCATGAATAGGCCTTTAGTTTACCAATGATGCAATAGTCATTATTGATTTGCATCGTTCCTATTGCTACCTTATTTGGTGCGGCAGGTGTTAGACGTAGGCGATGACATTCTGCATTAATCTAGCTTTAAATAATCCTACTAATATTATAAACGCGAAAGTTTGTGAGGATGGATGTTTAATACTCTTTCACACAAAAACTACTTAATGGATTTTGTTGAAACTTTACAGTAATATAGCTTTTACATCAGAATTACACATAGGCTACTTTTTATCTGAGTACCACGCGGGCGAAGCTGTGGGCAGAAGCTAGTAATATAAATAAAAATAAACACTCAACAGACACATACTCGTACTTAGTCCTGGCCCCAAACTAGGATTCCCTGTGTCCTGATGGGAAACAGGAACTACCCGGAGTAGGTACACGACCAAAACACCCAGACTCGAAATAAATATCTCCAGCAAACATTAATATGCTTAATATGCAAACATTTGTCCCGCAGCGGGAATCAAACCCTCACCTCTTTCGTCGCAGCTGGCTACTCATCTGCTGCACCACCGAGGTCGACATCTTGACTTCAACGACATACCTAATTTGTTTTTCTTTTGCTTATACGACAATTATTATACTTATGCGATATGTGTTACATTGTTAGACAAGCTCAAGACTCAATATATAAAGCATACTTACATAAATAATTAGCTTGCTCTCGTAAAGGAAGACGTCTGTTCCACTGACCTCGCATTTACCACCTTAATATTGAAGGGTTGCTATTATGGGTTGTGCGATAAAAGTTTGATAATATAAGATGTTTACCTATAACGTGCCACAGCATTCAGTTTTTTTTTATACGTGGCCGAGCATGTGTACAAATTAATGTCACGTGAACGACCGTCCGTCAGTTTGTTGCTCTCTCGGTCGCATTGTCCGTTGACACTGCGTCCGTCCGTCAGACTAGGCGGTCGACAGGGTTACCAACTTCTATTCGAACAATTGAATACGAATTCTCTGTAAAACTTGCTAACAAGATTGCACCTTTGAAACTTCTGGTTTCAATCGCTGTTAACAAATCGCGCTACGTTGCAAAAATTCGACAATATTCATTTAAGTATGGTATTCAGTTACTTTTTTCTATTTATTTAAAGGGTTTGTTCTTAGTAGAACATGCCACCCTTGAAGGTTTATAAAAAAACAAAACACAAAAAATAGTATTCCTTTAAACTTAATTAACCAAATAAGCACTAGGTAATCAAAATAAGAAGCTAATTTAAACCTAATCACGGTCTTCGATGGTTTTTAATCTTCACTTAAATTGAGCAACAATCAAATTTGTAGAAGATTTCTGTTTTTTTTTGTAAAAAACTGTTTCGTTACCATTTTTTGGGGAGTTGGCAAGCATGTGCTCCGACTGCGGACCGCAGTGGCTGAAGCTGGCTTTCTACGATGATTCTCTCCAATTAACGGAATGATTGCAGAGCATCTTCACTCGGCACACTTTGCTCTGCAGTGACGCGCACTTTCCGATTCACATTCAATTTTTTTTATTATCATAGTGCTAGTCAAAAATATAAAAATATATATATAATATATTCAGTATTAATTATTTTATTCTTTATATCTTTAGTTCCAAAAAACATATTTGAAGCTAGCTGACGTGAGAAAGTGCAGAACTGTGAACCCACTTTGGGTCACCAGAGGAGTAAGAAACTATTGGAACTCGAATTCTAAGAATTTTGTCATTTTTTCTAATTAGTAAGTATTTTCTGACTTAACTGTATATTTCCAATTAAACTAAGGAAAATGTTTCTTGTAGAAACATCCTTTACTTTTCTTTTAACGTATTCTTGTTGCGTTATATTACTTATATATTAGTTAGGTAAGATTGAACGTATTTATTTGTTTTTTCTTGTTTTAACTGTCCTAGTATCTGTTCTTAGTCATAGGGTAGGGTTACCTTTTTTTCATTTTGTGCTAAATAAATATTTTCCAAATAATTTATATGCTTTTACTGGAATCACTTATTTGAGTATGCAAAGTCAAAGAAAATTTATTGAAAATACAAATAGGTATCTAATTCCTACTTTATCCTACGATACGTTCTTATGAGTCATGAAGCACCACAATAAGCTAAGCAAGTTTCGTGAGACATTCACTTGTATATTTTTTGTAAATAGCTTCGTACAAAATCATGTAGAGGACGCAACCAAATGTTCGGCATTCTCGCAAACATACCTACATTATTTTATCTTATTGTAGATATATTTCGATCTCCGTTTCATATCCCAAATGCGTCCCTCGTCCAATCGTAATAACTGGTAATACCGGACGTATAATATTTTCCTTCTACAAAATACGTTTATTTTACGATGTTATTGAACAGTTGGCATACAAACAGGGAATTTTGGCCTGGACATGGGAGCACTTAGCGATTGACTCTATACAACAAGTAACAGTTTAAAAATAAGGAAACAAGCTTGATTTTATAATCTTACTGTTTCTTTATACAATTTATAATATATGACACGTATATCCTATGTCACTCTCTAGGTTAAGACGAATCCAGTGATACCGCATTCATATTTATCCAGGTTTTAATTGTTTTTTTTTTCATCGGAAATCGGTCATATAGCCACCGTATAACATGTTTGATATTTTGTGCATTCTGTGTCACTCTCGTGATCAAGACGATTCCAATGACACCTCATGTATCAAAATCTATCAAGTCGTTTATGATACAGGATAAGCTGTATTTTTGGTTCGTCGGAAATCGAATATGCGGTTTGTAGCCAAAGGAACAAACATACAAACATTACATACACCCGAAAAACATCCATTCCTCGTATCTAGCAGTTGAGTAAAAACTAAGACATTGCATATTTAAAATATTCGTCATTATGATGAATATAAACTTTTTTTTTCAGAACAGGACTTGAACATAAAACCAAAATATATCTACACAAAATTTATTTTGGCCTGGCTTACAGAGTTTGCTAACGGGATCACAGGAAGGTCGAAAGGTAGCTGTCACGTAGGGGTCTTGTTTGTCCCACTCAAGTACCTTCAAATCTCTGTCCTATTTAATACAAACCCCATTTTTGGAAATTATTCCAGGAATTTCACTGCCGTGTATCAACTGACAGTTAGCAACGGATTGATTCGTCATTAAAGATATCACCGTTTATCGGCTGTTGAATCAGCTGTGGAATGTCATGATTTCCTGAATCGTTCGTTGATCGCTGCTTTTTGAATCAAAGCGGAGATCCGCTTTGATTTAAAATTTTGGATAAGTAGGATGGTATTATTTTTTTATTTACATTTATTTGACGGCTTCAGAACTTAGCTGCAACATAATTAAACAAATTGAATTTGATTATACATGCTTTCTTAGAAATTAATCATGTAATTGTAAGAATTTAATAATGAGTACAAAATTCAACATTGTTCCCATAATATCCAAAAACGTCTAAAAAACTTAAAAATGGGCCATGAAATCTACTAACCGTCCTTGTTGCCTTTGAATCATCTTTCTTGACTTATCCTTTTAAAAATAATGCATTTTTAGGTAAAGCTTCTAATTTCAATCTACGATTGCCACTAAAAAGGCGTTCCAAAGCATGCTCAGAAAAAAAAACTTTATCCAGGGATTCAGCCACAAATCTGCCGCAACTATCTATGCGTAGACAATTAGTTGTGGCAGCAAGCTATGCGGATATCTCGCAACCGCAGTAACAATGCGCGCCGTCCTTCGAGGTCGATCCAGTCGATAACATTCGACCAGCAATTTCATTTTACATTCTATCGATTCAACACGTTAAAATCAGACGACACGTTCATGGTATCGAGTGTTTTGCGGGGGCGTAACAGTCCAATACAAATTCTTAGTAGCTCCAATTTCCTTCCAAAACCTAATTAATCATGGTCGTTTTTTAAAAAAAATCTGTCCATTTTGTAGTCACCTAAATTGACTTTAACAGAATGTTTCTAATCACACTTTTACGCCCGATTGATTTGAGCTAAAAGTAGATCAGTATGATCAGCATTATGTAGATCATGTAAGTATTTATAGGGCTAACTAACCTATAAAGTAATATACGTATGTCCGAACTACTTCCTTTTGATAAAGAAAGATGAAGCGAGAAATTACCCAATCAGCGCAATCTAGTCGCCATCTCAGGATATTCTTGCTGATATAAAATGGAGCAGAACATCCTCTCTATCTTAATTGACATCTTTAGATGGAAATATGATTTATGTATCCTATCATTTTCTTTGTTTCATAACTAACTAACTTTTTAGTACTTACCTCATACTTACAAAGTAATTAAAATGGTGTCGCTGGATACGTTGGGACAAAGGATGTTAGAAGTTTGACGATAAATCTATTATTATGTCTTTAGATGGTTCCAGAATGAGTTTACTGTTTTTTTTGTATCACGTAGAATGAAAGCAAAACGTGAGCATGTACCAAACATAATGTTGGAACATGCCTCTAACTTCCCCCCACTCGTTACTGTACCTATTGAGTACGTCCATAATGGGGTATGGTAAACCCTCCGTAGACCAAGACACGTTCTTGGTGACCCCGATGACCCCATCAGCACCGCTAACGCGGTGGTGACGTCATCAAGTCCCGACAGAGCAAACACTCCACAGATACACCGAGCCCGCCGGCGGGCTCGACGAGTCCCCACTTCCGCCTACTCACGGTACAGATATGTACCGGGGCGTTTCTCTCCTATTCCACCCCCTCTGGCAACGGCCCAAGCCGAGGTCCGTACCTAAGTGGTGCCCTTGTGCTAGTTGCCCCATCCTAACTTTTTACAGGCTGAGCGCCTTCTGCGCTCGCCGTAGTCCGGTGACGCTGACCAAGGCCATCTGCGGCCCTGCAGCATTAAAGTCCATTCAGAAAAAAAAAATTGGGTATGGTGAAGCATGTCATGAGCATGCTCTTTTTGATTTTAGTTTTGTGACTTAAAGGTCGAGTAACTTGAACAGAATCTTATCGAGTTAGTGGCTTTTAAAATCTTAAAAAAATATCTAAGAACTTTTGCTGAATCAGGGTGAAATAGGTTGAGAAAAAAACGTGAGTAGTTGACTTCTAAGTATTTAAGTAGTATGCATGAGTGTACATTTGTACAATGCTTATAATCGCTATCATAACAGTCTTTTGGCTTAATTTTACTATTTCTATCAAACTTAAACCTATAAATAATATTTCGACTAATAAGTAGTACCTAAGACTATTATAAAAATATAATGTTAGATTAATACAATTCGGTGATTATACTCTGTTTTCTAACAGTAGTCCTATCACTACAGGTAGAGAACAGTTTTCTTTTCCTATTTTAATATTATGTAGGTAGATAGTTTATTATTATTTTGTGTTTTTAACGTAGTTCTAGTATTCTGTTATATTATTGGAAACAAAATTCAATCCAAGAATCTGTTCATGATAAAAAGACGAACGCTTTGCTTCGAATAATATCAATTGTTTTGAGATAATCAGCGCCGGTATTCAGGTCTATAGGTTTCTTATTTTAAGATTGAATGGATACATTCCTTATAAAACAGAACAATTAAAAAAAAAACCAAAATGTAACTTAGCAAGTAGTTAGCGTACGAAAAGTGTGACAGCAAAATTTCAGCCTCTTGTTGGTGCGAACTCCATTCGTGCCATAAACAAAGCTTTTTCAGCAGAATCGTTATTAAATATCAGTTCAAGCCACAGTCACTTCCCATATTCTCCGTTTTGGTAGCATACAAATATGCTGAAGGTGAAGTGCTACTCCCTGGCTGTAAATCGTCAGCATTTTGTATCTCTTTCAGTTCAGCATTTGAAAACAAATTTGCAAGTTGGATTTTCATTTCTGCTTGTAGCCTTGGAGAGAAATTTTTAAATGTTTCTGCATAGCTCATGAATAAGTGGTCCACTGCATCATTCGTTTTTGTTCTTTTACCGCTCATGAAGTTTAGGATCTGATCTACGTCCCCTTGTTCTATAGTTTTTCTGCGTTTTGAGGGTGGCTCATCTTCCGTGCCCCATTGATTGTAGGATGGTGAATAAGATAATGCTGGCGTTTCGGGTGACCTTTCGAATAGTTGAACTTGTGGCTGTAGAGGATTATTTAAGTGCACGTTAGTCCTTCTATTCATCTTGTAATTATCCAAAAATGATAGTTGTGAGCTCCAAATGTAATGAATTACTTTCTTTCCAGAATCTTGTTCGAGCTGTTTTTTGTACTTGATATATCCGTCTCTTATAGTCTTCCATTTGAGTCTCACTGCATCACCTTAAAAAAAGAAAAAACGTTTTAAATAGGTAGAGGACGGCTGGGATGATGATAAGGTTGTGGAAAGGCGGTTGATGGAGGTGGCTAAACGCTCATTACTTATTTCTGTAGGAGGCCTATGACGAAGTAATTACGTTATTTTGTCAATAAAAAGAGAAAATTGAAATTGTGCAAATGATTACCTACATTGGGATCCTCATGTTTTCAACCAGTAAAAGTTACGTTCAGCTATCTACTTACAGCAAGACGATGAGGGTTTTTTACCCGCAACTCAAGGAGCTGGTATTTGTGTTTGGGTAAGAGGTTATTTGTTTATTACGGGTAACCATCTGCAAGCAATTTTTCATAATAGGTACTTTGTATGACTTCAAGAAATATTCTTAAATAGCCACAATATGTCAATACACGTCGGAGGTTTTCGAAACTTGTATGTGCCTACCTACCTTTTTTTTGCGCTTCGTGTGCGGTTTAGATAATGAAAAATAACGCCGATAATAACTTGTATTAAAAAAAACCTAATGCACAGTGTCACTTATTTATTGTAGGTACAATTTGAAATAAATGACGGTAGGAATACAGTTTAACAATCCTTCCCCCCAGTGCTAGTTTAAGTCACTGCAAGGTGACAGATTTAAACTAGCCATTCAAATACGAGTAATTATTAGACAAAATTAAAATATTGTTTAGTTGGCAATGGGGGCAATGGGCCGTTGAATTTGACAGAAGGGTTCATACTCCCCCTCCTGTCTACGGCCGAGGCGTGGTGGGGGCGGCATTGTCACATCAAGAGCCGGTTCGGAGCTTGGCGTCAGGTCTCGCGCGCGTTCATATATTCATATATTACATACTTATTTAGTATGTAACAAAGGACGAATAAGTATTACAAGGGATCATCATCATCTTCATCCATTTGATGTCGACGGTCAGTTGCTATTGCTATCCTGTGGTAGCCTGCATATCCTTTTATGCAGTTCACTCATCTTTTCAAGGAATTTTTCAGTACAATAGGTACAAGTGATAGGGTAGTAAAATTATACTCACGGCTTCTGTTCAACTTTTGCGCAATCGACTCCCAAACTGCTGCTTTCAAGTTCGCGTCCTTGTATTTGCTATGAGTGATATCATATAGGAAAACATGTTTTTTCACTTGCACAATCAGTCCTTCGACGTCGAAGCCTCTATCAGCCATTTTCTTTTCTCGCTTTGGATTTTTGTTGAATTGTTTGAATTGAGATCGCGTCCCGTCCCGACCTCGTGATGCGACGTGTTCGCTCGCGCCGAGCTAGCCAACGTCGCTGTACAAAACCGCTACACGGCTACGCCGCGCCGCCGCCCCGCCCCGCCCGCCACGCCGCGCCTGTCTGTCCCCCGGTCTAGTGCAGGAGCACGATAATTTTTTTTCATATCAATAAATTATGGCAATGTTAGCAAAATGACTAATCCATTTAAAACGTCCTAAACGCAAAACGACCCATTAACAGGTCGTCGTTTTAAGAGTATCAATGTACAAATAGAACGCCGATCCCTAAACACATAGGTAGGTACCTGCTAGGTAGGTACCTATGTGTTTAGGGATTGGCGTAAAAGGTTTGTTTGTTCTTGTTTGTGTTCGGTTGTTTGTCTATTAAGTACTATTTTTGTCCAAAACATTACCGATCGTAATGTGAGTTTTTAGTACCTATTTGTTTCGTATAAATTCAAGTGGTTAATGGTTTTTAGATAGGTTTTAGCGCCACAAGTCATGCAATACCTAAATTTTGTAAAACTCATGGGTAAAAAGAGCCTATTGTTTTGAGAATAATAAATATTATAAGTAGGCTTTTAAGGAAGGTTAAAAATAAAATAGTAAATATTGCATCCATCACTCTACTGAGGGGCATTTATTCATAAGGAATATACAGGATATCTTTCTAGAAAATGACACACAATATGAATATGTTCAAAATGCCCACAGCTTCTGCACTATAGGCACAAACAGTCGCGTCCAGCCGACGCCATGCGCCCATGCCCCGCGCCCGCTGGCCGACCTGTTGTCTCGCTCACACGTGCGCTGCAGTGCACGTCGCTTCGCACGGCCGCGCGCGTTCCTCACTCAGTACCTTCACGCCCTGACACCACCGCTCCCCGCCAAGCTCTGTTTTTACCGGTAACTAAGTTTTTGTTGAACAAATATAGGTAAGCAAATCACGAATAGCCTTGAACAGCCTAGTATGCAAATTCTGCTTTGTGCAGAGGGTTAAAATGCTTAGGAGGACACATATCCGATTATATCGCGAATACAAGTTGCCAAAAGGTGTAGGTATCTGCTTAGTGAGGATTTCAAATTTAAGTTCTAGAGGGCATTTTCACATGATTGTAGTAGGTCCTACTTATCAATAGGCGTGTGTCTATATCCAGCGGGCCTCCGCCGTTCCAACCAAAATTTTCGATGTACCCTAACCAGAACTTTATTTACATTTTACAGCTAGCGAGGGCCTCTCTGTTGTTTGAAGGCGGAGGAAGTTGAATCTCACCAAATGAAAGCCTATCCAACGTTCTCCTCGAATTATTTATTTACTTTAAAATATCTTTAATTGGGCCGAAGAAATTCATGTTTAAAAGCATTTTCCATCTAGCGGGCCCTTTTAATTCCGCCCTGATAAAAACATGAGTGATATTCATTGAAGCAATTTTAATGTAACCCTAGGATTTGCAATGGATTTTTCATTTTTAAGATTTACAGTTTTATTTTACAGTATTATCTCTATATTCGTTTTTCAACGCGGTTATGCCATCAATGGTCAACATCACTCTCTTACTGTATTTCTTTTGAATGGTCGGAAACATCACAGTAGGTACCTACACGTGTAATGGCGTTAATGCAGACCGAAGAATGGAAGATTATGTGAATTACGGAGGCTGGTGAAGCTCGTTATGCAACGGCTATCAGGTAAAGGGCTGCTCACATCTCCTGTTGTGAGCATTGATGTAACCTACAACTTCGGTGTACGGAACTTTCAGGCAATCATCATAATATCAACGGCCCATGATAATAAAACTCAATAGATAATAACCCTTTGATCACCTGTTTGGTCTTCAATTGTGCTTTTAGAGAAAATCGTACAATTTAAGCAGGCACTGGGTTCAGCGGCCGCGGAAGTGGGGTGCAGAGGGGGCCAAATGCCCTAAAATCACATAGGTATCTGCCTACCAAGCCAGGACTGGAGATTAGGAGACAGGATCCCCTCCCCGTCATGGAGCACATCCGCGGGCCCTGACTGGGTTAATAGGCCCACCAACTCTAAATATGTAAGTAGCTTAAGTCATGCTTAGGTAACTGGCGTAATTTAGTCTGACATATCAATGAATGAACAGCATACTATGACAGGTTTTACATTTTATACCATCAGAAGCAAGTGTGCTCTGTGCTTTACCTCAGCGCAGTGATCACCGACGCGTACGCACATTACACGATGTGATTGGACATTCACTTACGTCATTCCACGAGGTATGGGAAAAATCATTTTGATGAATTCGGCGTTTTTGATTACGTCTGATAAAGGTTCGCGCACACCAAAGTGCTTACCAGGTGTGAATGTAATTACATTGTTATAGGAGCTACAGACAGAGAATATTAGTAAGAACTAAGAATCTACCATCTATCAGAAACATATATTTATGTCAAACCAAAGTGCATCAATGCTTGTGATTTAAAAAAATAAATGAATTTTAACTTTGCTTTTTATTATTTTGTAACTCTTGTCGAACACTTAACCATGTGGTTGCATACTTAACCATGTTACTTGTTAGAAAAACACATGTTGTTTGCCATGTTCAGAATTTACATGCCTCCGTAGGCTTTGAACACTGGCTTTTTACAAAGTACTTAGGTACTACATATATACGGCAAACTAACCGTTTGCATGTTTGTTTGCATGTTTCAAGTTTTTTAGTGCATGTTTTGAGTGTGAAGCTCTACATTTCCGTGACGACTTGAAATTCAATCGGGTGAGTGCCTACGTCTTTTGAGTGCTTGTCAGGCATTTCACAGGTTTCACTTGGACAGTGCATACAATAGTATCCCTAACTAGTATATGACTGCATATAGAATAACAAATCGTAATCATAATATAGCTAGTTTACAAAGTTCCCGAATAGATAACATGTAGTATTCTTAATTAATACTATCACCTGCTAGATACGGGAGCCTTTTCAATTAAACTAATTCCTTTATTTCTTTTGTGCCATAATTTACATGAAATGCCTGCAGCAAAGTTAAGTGGCAATATCTAGCAACACACGTCCAAGACTATCCGGGGCGCATTCTTGATTCGTTCCCTGTTGTTTTTGCGGCTAAGCTCACTAATGGGTACTGGTTTGACTCCTGGGTGTGGACTCAGAGATGTAGTTAGGCTTTGGTGCCTAAGCAATGGTCGTGAGATTTGTTCGTTCCGGCCCTAGTATAACATCGGTAGGTACGCTGAAAAGCAAAATAAATTTAGCCCTCTTACCTAACTGCTAAAAAATTAGTAAGTATTTCGCAGGACTGTCCAGCAGCCTAAAAAATTGTTACTTTCAGCAATAGAAGCTGAATCTGCATATCAAGTTTCAGCAAGCAACCAACCACATGCGATCATTCGAATGCCAATAAGTAATCTTGGCACATGCCCCTCTTGTCTTGCCAGCCTCTAACTTCGACTCTGTGTAGACGTACAATCTTGTCCACTCCTAGACTATGCGACATGATGCGATGTTTAAAGATGATGGGAGGATAATAAAAATAAATTTGAGGTTTGTTGATTTTCAAACGGTCATGTTTTATTCATCCGCCGCGATTTACTACCAGAATGGCAACACTTTTTTCAATAATCAATATTGATTAAAGCCCTGTATGGAGGACACAATAATTTATACTATGTATTTTTTCATAATCAGATAGTAAAATTACCACTTGAATTTGTATCCTAATTTTAGAGATTTTGATCGAAAATATCATCATGGTCACATCTTTCTATCATCTTTATTTATTGTATTGGCAGCTTATGAACCAATTGTTTGTAGGCCGCCAAAAAGGCTCAAATGATGACATCGTATCATTGTCATAAAAGGGGTGGAATCCTAAGAACTGTATATAAAGGCTAAAGAAGTCGTAACTTTAGTCCCCGCTCCTTATTCTGCCTTCCAGGACTTGCAAGTAGCTAAGTTGTGTTCTTCGTCACCGGTTAATTGTTTGTTTCTACAAAAAGATACCTTGACGTCGCATAGTCTCAAGTAACCACATACTGTCTACGGCTCAAAGTTATTTCTTCCCGATTTAGACGCGAATGCCTATCAGAGTTCCATTTTGTGCGACAGGTTTCTTTGGTGAGTTCCTGTGGTGACCTTTTTGTACTACACAGTTACCGTTTTTGTAATGTCAACAACGTTAGACCCCATCTTCGACTCAGTCATGCGACTAAAACACATACTGTTAGGTAAAAAGTAACTGCTTGTTACGTTTCGTCTATTGCATAGGTAAGTGGAATAAGCTTAGTTTTTTGGGGCAGTGCAAAGATTTTGGACGGCCTCTTGAATATTGTTATTCTGTGCGGTGAACGCAACTTTTAACTTTACGTCAAATAAATTACAGAACTACGTAGGTAGGTACACGTACCTACCTAAATCAAGCGTGGTATTAATGAAGCGCTCTAAAGTTTGAAACAGGAGTAATTTACTCTTTCTGTCCACCGTTTATCTGTCAATTTGAGCATATTAAGCATTGAGTAGGTTAATATCGATACAAATAACCATGAAAACGCGGTTAATGAAGCTGTTGTCTCTTTATCGCCTTTCTTTCTTTCTTTAAAGGGATATTCAAGATGCCGAATGTTGTTACAAGGGCTTATAAAAGTCCTTACCTGCTGTTCTATTTTTACCTAATAATTCATGTGATATTAACCAACTTCGAAACATCATGCAAACTCAGATCAAACTTAGATAGTAGGTAAGCAGGCTTTTGAGCAAAAAACTTATAAAACATATCTTGACATTTGAAAGATAATTGCGCTCATAAGCACCGAAGGGTGTCATGATAGTAAAATATTATGTGCCTTTTAAAATAAAATAAAAACAATGAATGAAAAGTACTGAGGATTTGATTGAGGCTGAAATCCCATCATTCGCTTTCCTGATGATTCACTTTTCAGGATTTGATCATGAACCAAGAGGAGCAACCGGCAAATAAATAGGTACTCGAAGCTAAACCGTTGCTAAACCATACAGAGGCTAGGAGGCTAGGTATGGATACTCCACGTTTTTAAACAGAAGAGTTGAGGTGCGCAGTCTAAAATATAGTAATCTATTTAAAACATTATTTTTTGTGCGGTGTTCTGTTCGGCTTCCATCAACAGCACCTTTAATGATCGACTTTCGTTTTCATGTGTTCTGTCGCTTTAGAATTATTAACTTTGGGGCAACGAACTCTACTGCGTGACTTCCTTTTTAACATGGCAGTGGGAAAGCGAGGAATTAACAGGACCGTGGCGAGCTTCTTTGTTTCTCGTCTGGAACGAGTTGGTTAAATGTCGGACCATTACAAGACAATTATTGTGTGCCGTTGAATATATTTGTTTACATTATTTTATGAATAATATTGAAACTAAGATACCTATAGGTATGTACCTACCGAATAAACAACACAATACTGTATTACAATAACACAATTACCCTGTCTCATAACTTTATTTTCAGAATTCATGAGGTTCCTTAGACTTAAAACTATATAATTTTATTTTCATGTATTGACGTCCCTAATGATAACAAGTGAAGTTTTGTAAAATTTCAATCGGATAAGCCGTTTTGGAGATAAAAGGTTACAGACAAACACATAACTCACAAACAAACAAACAACCTCTGATAGCAAACGCATTTTGACGACCTCTGTGGCGCAGTGGGTGAAGGTCCGCCTGAGAAGCAGAGGGTTGCGGGTTCAATTCTTGTCACGGGACAAATGTTTGTAAGATCTACAAATATTTGTCTGGGTTTGGAGACTGTCTGTCAGTGGCGAAAATGAACAAGGGTTTCAAGTCGCACTGAGACGTGAAACGTTTGTTCATTAGCGCCACTCGAAACGAGGATCAAACAGGATTACGTTTCAATTATGATCCCATCGAGTTCTGATCAAGACAAGTGTTAGATAATGTAATTCTAGTTCAGTGAGATTGAATGTTCTTACTTGCTCCCCTCTGATGGATCGTAGTAAGGTTGAAGGTTGATGGGCTTCGTTGGTTAACTAAAGTATGTAATATATAATTTATGTAATCTATCTTTTTCATCAAGAAAAATATGGCGTGAAAACCTTGATGCATTCCAATCGAACTGACCAGAGGTGCCGATGGACCGAGTGACATGTAAGGAAAATGGGGTGAGCTTTGTGCCTAAAAAAAATAGCCTGTAATGTTCCAATTACTTATATACTTTTTTTTTGTAAAAATACATAATGCATAAAAACACCCAGACCAGAGACGTCCCGCAACGGGTATCGAACCCGCAACCTTCTGCGTCTCATGCGGGCCTTCGCCCACTGCGCCACAGAGGTCGTCAACTAGTCAAACTAGTACTCTTCTGCCCATTATGATTTTAGAATCCGCTGTGCGTTCAGACTGCGCGTTGATTGTCAATAAGTCAGTCATTCACACAACACTGTAAGGTGGATATGTAGGGTAGGTGTATTTTTAGAAGCATTCTAATGTACTTTCACCGAAGTATACCTCCCAGCCGGGTTGGTAGGTGCAAATTGTTCGAATGACAGAAGACTGCGCACTGGCCGCTTGCCAGCAGTCGAGCGACGACCTCGGAACCCTGACGCTTCCTACCTAATTGGTACCAATTCTTCAGCTAGGTATGAAACTATAGATAAAATTACAGCTTAAATATCGATAACAGCTTGTGTTCAGTGTATAAGTTATTAGATGATCTTGATTTTCAACAAACTTCAAAAATGGGGGAGGGAGGCTCAGTTCGTCTGTTTTTTTTGTGTATGTTACGCGATATATTTGCCGATTGCGAACCGATTTTAATGATTATTTTGAGGGTTCCGTAGTCAACAAGGAACCCCTATAGTTTTGCCATGTCCATCCGTCTGTCTATCTGTCTGCACACAAAACAGACCACTTTGGAGAAAACCTACGAGAAGGACAAACCGAAAGAATAATATACCTAATTATTTATTTCCAAGATCCGAATTTGAATAATATGTGCCTTCTTAATTTTGACACTTACGGGAACCGAAACCAATCATTATCGTCTATTGGTGCAGACCTTTGTGTCCGCGACAGAAAACATGGTAACGTCGAACATTATCACAACTGGTACCGTCTTGATAACTCAGGTAGAACAACTGTTACGAACATAAAGCTCCTGCAAAGAAACATGGGACGAGAGAAGGTAATCGGTATAATTTATAACTAGTTTTTACTTGGTTATTATTTCCTATGCATTTATTAGATATGTAGGTACCTCGGGTTTATAACACCATCACACCCACCAACAAGCAATTAATGTATGTTTACAGTGTTTTACAATCATTGTCTACGAATTAAATTGACGTTACGAATACGAAGGCAATTAAATAATGAAAAGGTCCCGTTATTAATTATTCCCAATGTTATAATAATTTATGGTATTATTATTATTCGATAGACATGGTCAAGACCATTTAAAAATGGCAATCTATGAGAGACGCCTGTGTGGTGTATTTTAATAGCAGTGGACGTCTGCCGACTGCCTGTGATTAATTTGGATGGATGGGACGTTGGTATCTTCTGTTTATATTTTGTATCTAAAACTTACCGACATCCCGTTACGTAATAAAAACTAATTCATACAAAGTGTCACCGCTGCGTTAATATTTGGAGATGCACTGCGTTGTTCAAACAAAGGGTTCCTAGTTGGAGCCAAACCTAATTTACAAAAGGTATTGTACCTACCTACACGTGGAACGCTTGTGACCCAGGTATTTTTTGGAAGCGTATATTGTCTAATATTGCGTTGAAATAAATTTCTAACCTAATTACGAATGCCACTTTGTCGTACTTAGATATGCACCTAAACAACTGTGTCACAAAATACTTAATAGTGCAGACATCTGAATGACATGACAACAAACAAAACAAAAATCATGGCATAACAATAGTAGGTGCCTATCTACCTATATATTTCATACGTTATGAATTACAAACATTAATAGCTGCCGTTAGGTTTGAAACCGCAGTAACCTAAATACAGACCGCTACAGAAAGTGGCAACTGGCAACACAATAGACAGGATAAAAAAACGAACCAACTTTTCAAGCCAAAAACGTGAGCACAGACAACGAAGAAATAACAGTATCTACAACCAAAAGAGATGCAGGGAACCGTTTGCAGAATTTCCAATTCGCAAAATGTCCAATGGCACTATCCACTAACACAATAGGGGCTATCCATTAGGTACGTCACACGTTAAGGGGTTGAGAGGGGGTCAAAAAAGTGTGACATCATCTTCAACTCTAGCGAAACTTTAGTGAGCCCCTCACATAGATGTGACAAGGAGCCAAGGGGGGAGGGCTTCAAGAATCATGAAGTTCGTGTGACGTAATTTATAGAAGGATTACCATGTTCTGATGAAGCGCTCCTGGTAAACTATCATTTATATATTTCTTGAACAGATCCGCTGATAAATGGACATTAACGGTCTCATTACAAAACGTGGTCTAAACTCGAGTTGACTCGTCTGCTGTCAGAACCACTAAACCAAGGTTTAAATATAGAAAAAAGAGTATTATTGCAAAGCTACTAAGGTCTACAATTTAAATATAAAATAAACCATGGCATGCCATTTGATTTAAAAACACTTCTATCATAACTCAACCCAAAAAGAGGTTGAGTTATGATAGAAATAAACTAGGTGACCGCCTGGTCTAACTTTTAGCAGTTATTTGTGGTTTAACCTCTTTTTAAATGTCAAATAGACTGTCGCCTATTATATTATATCATTCAATTTTAAACCTTGTTTCCTTTGTAGGTATAACACCGAAATAAACCACCTTTCGTAATGAGACCCTAAGGGCCTTACTTATAAATGTTATTAATCAGTTGATTAACCGAACAATGTTTTGTCTCTGACATGTGCTTATCATATCAAATTCAATTAAAAAAAACACTTTGTAGATAAACATCTGAGAAAAGGGGATAATCTACAACTACGTTTCGTTGTCTTACGGAAAATAATGAAATCAGCCAATTCTTAAACGTAATGCTCAGTAACTGGTTATTGGAACACAGGCGGGCATTGAAGCGACTAAACCAGTGCTCATTTTATCTTTCCCACTGATAAAGAGCGCACATCTGTTGCCGTGTCGTCTCAAGTGTCGTAACTTGAAACTTTTTGAAAAGTACCTACGAGAAATAACGCTGCACCTAGTCTGGCGTTGGCTTTCAGTTATGATAAGTATATGTATTTCAAGTGCATAACAGCAACCTCTCCGGGGGTGTACTTACATAGTATAATGCCGAGTATGTAAACTTACTTACGGGGCCGAGTACACCCCCGGAGAGGTTGCTGTTATGCACTTGGTATGTACCAAGGAACCAGTTTTCACTTTTCGTTCCAGGACATACCTAGGTACTTACGTACCTTAGAAAAAGTGATCAGCAAACCGGGTACAGGAGCAACCTGTCCACTTAGCATGAGCATTAAGACAAAGTTTTGTCTACGAAAGAGAAGACAAAAACTATCGCCTATTCTGTCCAACAAAAGAGAGGGATAAAATATTTTTTGTCTTCTCGGCGGTAGACAAAACCATTGTTTTGGGTATTCATGGTAAGTAGGCTGGACTCTCAAAAAGTTTCATTCTCCGTGAAAATAAGAGCTAAAAGTTCGGGTAGAAGTGTACCAGTTTCAGCAAACTAGGTTAAAAAGAATCATGGACGACATAAATTTTGCGTGCGCCATTTATTTGACACTGCGAATGAATGGGAGGGTGGCTTCAAAGTGGAACAGCCAACGCTACAAATGGTGTTTTTTCCTTCAAAGCGAATGCCGCGCTGGTGAAAACAACTTGTTTTATTTCTATTTTAACTTTTTAAGACATTTCCATAAGAGACGATCTGCACCTGTATCCAACCATTTCCTTAGACCGTAACAAAAACACACAATATATTAGCCTATTATGTACTTCATGCATAGCAATTAAATAACTTAATTAGCGATTCCACACGACGACCAAGTCCGTGCACGATTTGTTCATGAATATTACGAGGGTAGTCTGCAAACTTTTCCCACACATTTTTTCCCGCATTTTCTTCATGTGTCATCGAACTCCTGAAAACAAGAACACGCACAACGCCTTCGAAGAACATTAAAAAGTATAAAAGCCAACTCTCTTGACTAAGGCGCTGTGAGCAGCATGGTAAAAACAAACTCGTGAGAAACGTGACTGAACTATTAAAGTACTTTTCTAATGTTTGACCTTTGCAAGGTTTACACAGTATTAATAAACGGAGAAGCAAGCAGTATTTGTGCACGGAGCTTACATACTTTAGCAGAGGTAGATATTAGGAGCGTAGATTAGCAACAATGTTAGCATTGATTATTGTTTTGTGGAACTGTGTTGAATTCTCTACCTATTATTTTGAACTGCAGTTGTTTTATATAGGTATTGATTATTATCTAAGAAAGAAAACTCTAATAATGAAAAATAATCGGACGAAACGCAGTGTGGGAAGGCCAGGCCACCCGATGGACTGCTGACATTTCGGTGGAAGGAAATAGCCCAAGATTGTTCGCCATGACACTCTTTATAGTATATATGTAATGTTAAGCAGAGGACTTCTCTATCCACGGAGTCCTGGCTTGTGGTTGCCTTAAAGGCTCTCATACAAATGAACCGATACTTTGATTATTATTTTTATTTTGTTCAGAGAATAATTTATTTTTACGATACAAATGAATACATTGATGACAACGTCCTTAGTTTACTTTTTCACTCGTATAATTACTTAAATTTTACATTAATTTTATTTAGCTGGTAACTAAAATTTTGTACGCTACCATGGTGGCAGAATATAAAGTAGCTGCAGCTATACTAGGCATCCACCAATATAATATTAATATTTACAAAATAAATACGATTTGTTTAATTCGATGTTTTCCTGCGGGTAAGTTCTCGTAGTCAATGTTGCGTTTTTAAATAATGAGTTTTTTTTTATTTGTTGATACACGTGTATAAGCGTTGGTCATTGCAACTAGTGTTCTGCTGAGTTGAGAGTTTTTTCAACTAGGTACTTATTTAATTGTGTAGTGATGATAACCATGTATAAATTGAGACCATAATTTTATTATCATGTATCGTACAAGTGTGAAATAATACGAGTGTTGTTGCAAGAAAATCTGAATTCAATTTCTATTTTATAAATTATATTATCAGTCAGGATGATTATAAATTATAAATTACGTTAAAACGATTATACGAAAAAATCATATAAAAATTACGTGGAATGCGATTATTTGTAAAACAATTTATAACAATTTTTTTTTAAAGATTTTTTTGTTATTTTAGGAATCACTACTTTGTTAAGGCTCGCTTGCACAAAGGGAAGACTGGGAAAAGAGTTTTTGTACGAGCTAAGTCTGTGAATCTCTGCCTGTTGACAAAGTTTGGTACAAACAAGTACCTAGCTACCTGCAAAAGTCAAACAACGTACGTTATGTATGGCCGACGGAAGGACAAGTTACGCTATGTGCTTGTTATTCAACGCTAGATGTGACTCTAAAGTTCCAGGAACTTTTTCCTTACTCGGCATCTAACGTCTAGACAAGTCACCAAAACTGGAACTTTTGAGAAAATATTGTTGACTTCGAGTATGTATATGTTCGATTGCCGTGACGAATACCGATAGTGATGGCACCTGTCTCTTCGATTAGTTTCATCGACGGCCACTTGTCTAGAGATGTGAAGTTGACGGCCATAAACTGCTTTGACATTATTATTATTTATGTTATGGCTATCATCATTAGCTTTGTGAATGAATGCTGTATTTGGTATTGGTACCTATGGGAGTTGTCGGTATTTAAATAAGTACCTAAATGCAATGTTTACTGATTAGCTGGAATGGTTCTGATTTAGTCACGGCTTTTAATTTGTAAACAACTTCAATTTCATTTTGTTTTAGAATCGTTTCAGTAAATTCGGTAAATGTTAAGGTTCAGGTAAAAACTGTAAGGTGAGGGTGTAGCTTTCCAATTCAAAGAATTAATAATATAAATTATATCAATAATATTATTATAACTGATATCTACCAATACAATCTAATTTAATAAACAATAACGCAGTGCAAGTTAAAAAAAAAGTAATGTTTAAAAAAAACTAACATGGATTTTGCATGAAATAATTTAAAAGTACCTACCTCTAACATCCAGTTTAGCCTACAGATCTGGGTAATGTATCAAACTGTTTCATTGTTCTGAGAAGACCACACGCGGCCTATCATACGGTGTCAACTTGAAAAAATATACGATGTACCAAAACGGATGTGACTCGATACTTTAACTACCAATGCAAAAATTAGAGGTAAGTACCATTTTTTTTATATAATAATAGTTTCCTTTGACTTTTGAGCAACAATTGCTATACTAGTGAAACACCAACGACTCTGCCCAAGTAGAGTTTCCATACAAACTTCAAAGTTAGTAACGCCACCCCGAACGTTTTACGTTCGGGGTGGCGTTACCAATGCGTGAATGTTTTTTATACGTAATAATTACAAAATTTCAATGACATCATTTTTGTAGATTATAAATGACTTCAAAAAAGGAGGAGGCTCAATTCGAATGATATAAGTATTTTTTCTATCGTGTGTGTTTGTTATACCCCACACATATATCTTCGGCAATTGTTAACCGGTTTTGATGATTATTTTGTTGTTTTATATCACGAGGTGGTCCCATAAATATTTTATTCTTGTGGGGTTGCTATTTTCCCGTCAAACTAAAAAAAACATCTTCATCTCATGGAATCACGACTAGCCGAAACATTTTTCAAACTGAGGTTAGATGTGAATAATTAGTCTGTAGGGATGGCAATCGCGAACGAAGTCGCAGGTACAGCTAGTATAATATAATTTCCAGTATAAAGAAGGGTGTATTGTTTAAAATATTAAACATAAAATACATAGAGAATTGCAGTGGCCACTTTGTATGGGGTGTTATTAACGTGAAAGGAACTGCAGACCTTGCTTTATAGCTAAAAAGCCTGTATAAGGAATTAAACAACATAGCACTAAATTCTATGTATACGTAGGTAATGTTGTTATGCGATAATAACGAGATCGAGGAAACTGTAGCTAGAGGTATGTAATATTACACTAGTTATTAAACACCTTGCAATACAAAGAAGGAACTGGTTTTCTAGCAAAAATAAATCGGCTCCTTTATAAGTTTAACAATGTTTAAAAAAATACTAGACCGGTATTATTATTTAGTAATTAGGAACAAAGTATTTTCAGATCATGGAATCATTCGTCCCGGCGGCCCGGTGGGAATAGAGCCCGCCACTAGTGCGTCCCAGTCAGCTCGCACACTAATAGAGGCCATCAAAATTATCTAGACTTAAATCCTAATAGAAGCTTTCAAGACCAGTTTACCCTGTGTTGTTCTTTGTAAAATACTTTTTATTTACATGTCTAAAAACTAGCTAATAGTTCTTATGTTGGTGGGTATATGCCTATTGTTGGGTACTTCTCTTATTGTAAAGGTACGTATATATTTAATAACCCAATAGAGTTTAAAACATATTTTCTTTTAGCTAGCTTTCTTCATCAGAAAGTATATACCTTTTAAGTTTACTTAATGTTTTTTATTTATTTTTTATTTAACAAAATTACACAGCTCTCAAGGAATGATAACTTTAACCAAGAAAAACTTTTCTTACACCCAATTAAGTATTTACATTTTATGTACTTAACCAATAAATTGACGACAATACTAAACGAATATAGAAACTATATAACTAATATAGGTATTAGATTATTATTTATTAAGACTACTGTTTGAAGTCTATCGAACGTGAGTAGCCTTCATTAGCTGTTTTTTCACAAGTTAAATGAATTATAAAAGTTATCTGATAACTCTGATCTTATAACCAAAGTAGAGTAAATCTTTAGGCCAATACACTACGAAGCGGAAGTTTTCCATATCAAGTCATATTTCTAACAAACAAAAACAGAAACACTGTCCATCAGCTAAATATAGCTACATTTTATCGGATACTCAATTGATCGGAACGTATCATTCAGTCAACAATGAAGGAACATCAGTTACTGCGGTGGAACTCTGCCAAGTCGATAGGCGATTATATCTAAGCCGTGATAAATGCGCTTCAATTTCAACTGATCGGCGCCAGGCCGTCTGTTTCTGAACTTTCCGACGAAAAATGAGATCTCAATGGGCATACCGAGAATTTCAAGCGTTGCGGGTTGAATGATGACCGCATTGGATTGTAGAGTTTTATTTATAAAATAAAACTAGCAGTATGGTTGTGTCCCTTAAAATAATGAATTGAGATTCTAGCAATCAACAGTTTGACCTAGGCAATCTAACAATTACGCATCTATTATTCGAGACCTACGCAAAAAATGACCAAGGACTAAAGACCAGAACGGTTACAAACATCTCCAATAACATGTGTAAGCTAAACACTAAAATTCCTGTATGTAATACAGACACAAGATTAATTTCATTATGAGTCTTCAAATTTAGTTTTTTATAAGATTTAGTATGAACAATTTCTGTCTAAGGGCTAGATGATGCTGTATAAATATATAATGCTGGTCATTTTTACACAGCATCGTCTAGCCCCAAGGCGTGGTAAGCAGAGCTTGTGTAATGGAAACTATATGACTGATATACTACTATATGTATGAAAATTTTCAGCATCATTATAATTTTCTAGCCGTTTGTTTTCTAAGTTTCTTTCGAGTTGACTGTAGCACCGACAACATGAAGTCTTCTGGAAGCTACTTCCGTTCGATTGATTTTGCGCCAAAGTTCACCTCCGGATATCACGTTTGCGCTTACTTCCCGTGTCGTTGCTTTTTGCGTATGAATAGCTTACATTTTACTGAATTGCTTCATCTGAAGTGGCAATTTTATTTTATTTCTCTGTTAGGATGGTTTCTTTAAAATATCTATAGGTATTCAGACTGCGTATCTTTTTAAGTATTTTTGTCACAATTCTTGGAAAGAATCGGGTCTGAGTTGCATGGTCATCATAATAGAATTCCAGAATCATATCGATCTTTTAGATCGACATGGCCTCGTTCTGTAGTACACCGACTAAACTAAATTTAAACTATCGCTCTCTTTTACTGATAGTGCAAGCAAGAAAGAGATAGCTACAATTTTAGTGCTGTCAAATTAGCCAGATTTAAGTTTTCCATACAAATTTAGTCGTGATATCAAAACATGCTGACTATAAACACGTAGAAAAACGGCACGTAAACTGATTTGACAGCAGCACACAGCACTAAAATTTTAGCTATCTCTTTCTTGCGTCGAATCGAGGCCATTATCGCTACAATCTTCATTCTGCAGAAAGGTTTTAACTTTAAAATATAATTGTAATATAATAATAAATAAATAAATAATGCTAGAAAATTTTCACACGGTATCATCTAGCCTCAAACTAAGCAGAGCTTGTATTATGGGAACTACATGACTGATTTACTACCTATATACTTTTTTATATTTACATATATTTTACATAGAGAACATCCAGACCTGAGACAAATATTAGCATATCATACAAACATTTATCCCGCGGCGGGAATCGAACCGGCAACCTTCTGCGTCTTAGGCGGGCCTTCGCCCACTGCGACACATAGGTTAAATAATACTTTCTCTAAAATCGTCAGAATTCATATTGATCAATTGTTGAAGCTAGGTTTTGGAACAGCTTTAATACTTTCGTACTTACACTATTCTCGTGAGCAATTTAAGATACTTCAAAATGTAAACAGCCACGCCCTGGTTGATCCCGGGTAAGATAAAGGCGTATATTGGTGTTAATGTCTAGTCGAGGCCACAATTTAGCGTATCTGCAGTATTACGTAGGATAAAAGTGCTACGCATACCTACACCTATATCAAGAGACTTCACTATAACTACTAGCAGAGATTGCTCAATTCAGTCAGTCAAAGTTATTATGTATTGATAAATCATTTTTGAATGTTGAAATGCTAAACACCTATGAACATAACCCAAAACGAGTAGCGCAGTTTTAAACCAACTTAAAAAAAAAGGATTATCATCATAGTGTATGTTTGTTACTTGATATTTCGCCAATTGTTAAACGATTTCGATGATTATTTTGTTGTTGTAAAGAGAATGATCCCGATAGGTCCTATAAAAGTTTTCTTTCTGAAACATTGCTATTTTTCCCGAAAACTTAAAAAACATCATCATCTTATGGAATCACAACCAGCCCAAACATTTTTGTGGGCAATTTTTCTTTTTTTTTATTTAAAAGATTTAGCAAAATGACAAGAGCATATGAGGGTCTGATGATAGAGTACCTGCAGGATAGAAACCGTAAACTTGGGACTGCAAGCGTATCGCGAATATTGCGACTTAATTATTATAAAAACGAAGTTTCTCAATTCGTCCGTATGTTGTTTTGTGTGTATGTTACGCGATATCTTTGCCAACTGTGAACCGATTTTAATGATTCTTTTTTTTAATGGGTAGGCTTATACCTAAGTCTCTCACCTCATTATTCAGTTAAGTTAGGATAAGAAGAGTTATAACTAGACTTAGGTACTTCAAATAAACAATGCCAATAGATATATAAATAAAATAAATAAATAAATAATGTTGCGTTCAATAATGTTGACTTTGATATACTGTTAGCTCTTCTCTGCTCTCTTAACATTTCTCCAACAGTAATTGACTGGTTTCGTAGTTACCTGTATGGACGCCGGCAACGTATCCGCATTGACGATACTTTTTCTTCTTGGTGTCAATTGAGTGCCGGTGTTCCTCAGGGCGGCGTTTTATCTCCTCTTCTCTTTGCAATTTTTATTAACTCCATCTCCAAGCAACTTTCTTCTTCCTACCACCTCTATGCAGATGATTTACAAATCTACACTCAAGCTCCTATTGACTGTCTAGACGAGGCCATCATTAGCACCAACAATAACCTGCAAAATATATTAAAATGGAGCAAATCATATGGGCTGAAGGTGAACCCGTCAAAATCACAGGTGGTAGTCATATGCAGCTCGAGGATGACCCCTAAAATTGACTGGCACTGCCTCCCGCAAGTTGTTTTTGATGGCACTGTCATCAAAATCAGTGAGGTGGTCAAAAACTTAGGCATATTCATTGATAGGCACTTGTCATGGGGACCACAATTAGCAGCGGTAAGCCGAAAGACCTTTGCTGCAGCTGCCTCACTTAAGCGGCTGCGAAACTTTCTTCCGACTTCCACTAAAATTGCGCTCGCACAATCATTGTTGCTTCCCATACTCGACTACGCCGATGCCAGCTATCCTGATTTAACCGAAGACCAACTTAACAAACTTGAGCGGCTCCAAAATTTCTCCATCAGATTCATATTTGGCTTGCGTAAATATGATCACGTTTCCGAATATCGCACTAGACTCAAGTGGTTACCTATCCGCCTTCGCCGGAACGCACACATCCTTTCTCTTCTCTACAGCATTCTCTTTGTTCCCTCTACTCCATCTTATCTAAAAGAACGTTTTGAGTTCCTCCACCTCTCAAACCCTCGATCTTTACGCTCCTCTGAAACACTCCAATTAAAAACTCCTGTACATTCCTCAGATTTTTACGGTAATTCTTTCACACTGCAGGCTACCAAGCTCTGGAATGCTCTGCCAGTCTCCATAAGACAAGCTAAGTCTCTTCTTATTTTCAAAAGCTTGATAAAGAAATATTATCTTTCATCGCTCTCTACGTCGTCTTAATATAATATATTATATATTTATATATATATATATATATTTATATATCTATGTAGCTGTTAGGTGTATTTATATATGTATGTAATTTATTTAGTATTTTTTTTTTTATTGTTTTTATTTTTTTACTTCTATCGTTCTCTATAATGTTGGTTGTACGCCGCCGTCCTTATTTGTTCTTACAGTTTCTGTCCATCCAAAGGTTGCCTGGAAGAGATCGCTTTCAGCGATAAGGTCGCCCATTGTATCACTAGATATAATTATAATTTCTTTTTCGTGTTTCTTCTGTATTTACTGGTGTACAATAAAGATATATATATATATATATATATAAATAATGTTGGACATTTCCACACAGCATCATCCAGTTCCAAACTAAGCAGAGCTTGTATTATGGGAACTACCTCTACATGACTTATATACATATTTTTGTAAATAAATACATATTATACATAGAAAACACCCAGACCTTAAGCAAATATTTGCAGATACATACACTTGCCCCGCAGCGGGAATCGAACCTGCAACCTTATGCGTCTCAGGCGGACCTTTGCCCACTGCGCCACATATAGGTTGCCACATAGGTAGAGATAGATAGAAAATGCTTTATTTTCAAGATAAAACGAGTACATTGGCGAACTTTATGATAATTGGCATTTCATTTTAGCTAACCTTTATGTAATTAGGTTTATTTATTAGTATTATTTAAGCCCTTGAAGTTGAAACACTGTAAGGTTTACTATGTCTGTATTGTATGACGCAGTTAGCTGCGGGAGGCAGGCGGTATTAAGATCAACGGCCGGCTTTATGTTCTTGGGTAATTGATGACACCTGATCCCTCCCTTTCGCGAACACTTTTATATCCTAGAGAAACATTAAGAAGAATATGGTATCAGGATGCTCGTCAGGAAATTTGTATTTTTTTGTTTTGTACAGGTAGATGTAGGTTTATTTTGCGGTTTCTTCCTGAAAAAAATGTTTTCTTAGATCTTTTGGAATGCTTTAAAGCATGTTTTACAATTAAGTTATAGAAGATACCTTCTACATTCATCAGAATATCTGAAGTATTGATAAAATATAAGGTAGTTGAAGTAGATAGTAACAGAAATAGGAAATGTTGTTTTAGTAAAAAAATATTATAAGAAGGAAATTGCTATTACAAAACAGGCCGATAATATATGTAAAGGAGAGACTCATGTGTGTCAAAGCCTAATATTGGTAAGTAAAGAGCTTGCTATATTTTTGTTTCGGCAAATACAAGAATAAGTGGTAGAGTCAGTTTAAAAATCAGCAAACTACAGATAAAGTTACCAGTAAGGTGTGAACTGTGAGCAAATCTGCCTTCTTTTGCGCACGGTTTCTAATGTAATTACCAAAAAAGTAAATAGCTCTAATTAATTCATTAACATTAGTAACCAAGATAATTTATTGAAATCACAAGGTTAAATTTATCAGCAAAGCTGAATGCTAAACTGAGGTTTATCAATAGTATACGAAATGGTATAGTAGTATACTCTTTTATATAACTTATATACAAGTTTCTATAACTGACCTATAACTGAAATAAAGATAAATTAGGTGAAAATTGGGAGATATTTTTTTACCCCGTTACTGGTAATACTGTTTATGATTCTTACGTGACAGAACACACGATAGGTTAACATGTTTAATTAACATTAATTGACATGTTTGAGCTTTTGAAGTAACTCTGGGTTCAGAGTTACTTAGTCGTGGACTGCCTTACCCAGATATCGCAGGCTCCATTCCGTTGTAAGATAATGGCTGGCACGTGCCGTTGTAGTAAACACTGTTTTGCAAACTTTACGGTTGTTTTCGCGTCCCTTATGGGCTGCAGTTCCTGATAAAACCTTTTTGGATTGGGTACATTTGCTTTTATTGAAGTATGTCTCTACTTATCGGGAAAGTTTGTGTTCCTATTGTGCGTAACTCCTGCGAACGTGGATGGCCGTGGATAAAGCTATCACATTAGGTAATATCCTTTACCCACGGCTTCATCAGTGTGGTTCCCAAAAAAAAAAGCTATGCTAAGTCGCGAACTATACCAGTTCCAAATTTAATACAAATCGGTTCAGCCGTTACGGAGATATTTAGCAACAAGCATTCAATCATTATAACATACAAACTTTCGCACTTAATATATTACTATGAGGTAGGACAGGATGGGATACTAGAATAATAAGCTAAGTGCAAATGTAAATATCATCAAATTTATAATTTAATTTAGACCTCTATTCTAATCTTACTGACGTCTAATTCTTAAAAATGTATTATTTTTCACGCATAGCCGTATTTCGTTTAACTACATACTTATCATTAATAACCTGGCTTTCCCGTTCATACCTAACAAAATTCCGATAAAATAGCCAAAGTCTCGTCGCTGAACGGGAATGAGCAGATATTAAAGAAGGGTGGCTATGAGATAGGGAAACTTGAACTGCTTTTTCACCTTAGGTCCTTCATCCGAACCTTGGTTAAGGTTCTCGACCTAGAGCATCGTACCTACTTAATCGATTCAAAAATAAGTTGACAGATGAATTGTATTCTAGAGAAAGGACAACATTGAACGTGCAATACTTACCTATGCAGCGTTAGAAAGGTATTTCCTTTCCTCCTTTATCTTATTTCACACCTTTCAAAATGAAACCAACAAAATGTTAAAAAAGCTAAATATTATAAGACTTCTTGTCTCGTATTTTATTATACTATGTGGACATCCTACAGACTGGCGCTGAGTAGTGCACAGCATCGATCCGTCTCGACCTTAACGTTTTTGTATCTGGACACCACTGTGTTCAATGTCGTCTATTTATTAGCTAGTAGGCGAGTTTTCCTCGCGTTCCACACGCCGACACGACCCGGAATTTTTCCTAAATTGTAGATGCTTATTGTGTTTTATTATATCGTACTACAGCTGCATGTAGTCCAGGCCTTTACCGTTCCAGGCGTAGACACACCACGCTGCCCGCTAGGACGCCCACGCCGGTTGCCGGCTGACCCGTTCGCTTTGGTAAACTTTGCGCTTATTTCCACATGTTTGAACTTTTGTGGATGTTAGTAAATTAGCCATGGAGTTTCGTACTTAGATTTTTTTTTATTTGCTTGGTATTTTATACGCAACTCTCACTTTGAGCTATTATAATTTGACAGGCCGATTTTTTATGATATGGGCGACGGCACAAGTTTGCCTACATTCAGTATGCTTCTATCATTCATGCAAAGTAATGCGCTTTGGATGCATTCGTTCGCCACCCTATCATCACATTCCTAGTGCAGCGACACACCAAGCCCTGATGATGGCACCGAAAGCTTGCTACGAGCTTTTATACCGAATGCCACGCACTAGCCTGCCGAAAATGCTAAAGCACTGGAAAACACTTGCGGGTTACATATTTGGCGTGCAATGAGGACAGGTTAAACAAAAACTAGCTTTTACACACGACTACGCTCGCGTATTAAAAGTAGATAGCCTTGACGATCTCGATGCGTTCGAGACGGAATGGTGGGAGACCACCAAGGATAGAGACAGATGGAAGGAATTGGGGGAGACCTTTGCCCAGCAGTGGAACACAATAGGTTATTAAAAAAAAAAGCCTATGTGTTATTCAAGTCAAGATCTATACTTATCTCAGACTAGCCTCTGCCTATGGCTTCACCCGCATGGTACATGGATTAAAAGTAAGTTTTGTGTGATTCACACAAACAACTTGATCGAGAACGTTAAAAATAAATTTAATCTATATCAGTTCAGTCGTTACGAAGATTATATTTTACAAACATTATTTGTAAAAGATATATTTTATTGTAAGTATATTTATTTGAAAAACAAACAGAGCAATACCACTTTCAAATAAATTAATAAAATATGTTTTTATACCTAATCCAATAAAGTAGCCAAAGCAAAAGGTTTTTATTCATTGAAATCATAATGATCATATAGTTATAATTTTATTGACGTTAGACAAGTCGCGGGAACTACATGGGGTAGAGTGGCCATAGAAAGGCCAGAATGGAAAAGATTGGAGGAGGCCTTAAATAGAGCAAAAGTAACATATATGAATAACAAAGAAAGTCTTGTCCGACTAAAGGCTTATTATGATAGTTATATTTTTATTATATTATTAGGAAGCAGTAATTTTTATATGATAATTCACCGTCATCATAATTTTAGCCGGGAATCGCCCAATGCTGGGTATAGGCTTCCTCTGATTATTGCCAGCCGCCTCTGTCCTGAGCTTCTCACTACCAAGATTATTTGCTGCGCCTGGTATGTCGCCACAATAAACCCTGTGGATTATTTATTTGTTTATCCACGGATGTAATTACACTCTCTCACGAAGCCTCGGCGTGGACAGATCCCGTCTAACTGGTCTCGTTAATATTAATCTGATTAATAATGCCAATACAGAGTTATTTACGTTTCAGTTGAAGATTCGCAATAAATCCTATTTTATCTATATTATAAATGCGACAGTTTGTATGTTTGAATGGCTGTTGTTATTAATCTCCGTAAAAACTAAACCGGTTTCTTAGAAATTTGGAATGGGCATAGTTCGTGATCGACAACAAGGCTACTTTATTTCTGGGTAGCATACGGGCGCAGCCGTGTGCAGAGGCGGTATATATTCCCAACGAAAACTTTTAAGCGGCCACAGACGTTTTTTTTAACCGACTTCAAAATAAGGAGGATGTTCTCAATTCGTCTGTATTCTTTTTTTTTGTATGTTACGCGATATCTTCACCAATTGTTACCCGAATTTTATGATTATTTTTAAATAGGTCTACACTTCAAATTTATATGGGACCAATAAATTTTATGAAAAAATCTTATCCTTAGGGTAAAAAAATGGGTGATAAAATTCCATATTGGACTTTTATCAATTTCCCGTTTTTTGAAGTCGGGTTTGGTAAATTATTTCTGTCGCGTTGCAACGACCATTTGTGTCGGCCAAAGGTGGCCGATGCAAATACATTTCAATTATTCTTCGCCACATCAGACTTATTTATTTTTATAAGGTACCTCCTGTTTCTAACATAGTTCAGTAGTAAATAATGTAGCTTTAGCGTATCCAACACCACCCTTGTCCTACCACCGAAGAAGGATTATTCTTAGATATGAATCATCCTTTAAGAAGATTGTCAGATAAGCAAACAACCTCTTATACAAATATACGTCGCGGGTAAAAATAGGATGTAAAATGTAGAAAGAAATTACAATAGAGATTGAAGTACCTACTTTGCTTTTACTTTACTTTTAAGGAAGCCGTTGGAATATGGATTAATCTCCGAAGACTAAACAAGAACGACTAGACTAAACCCATTTAAATGGAGAGAGTTTCTTGCACTTTCTGTGGCGAGAATATGTCTGCGATTCTCGTACACTTGTGTTTAAGTTCAAGCATAAATCAAAAACTGCAGACCTACAATATTCAAAGGCGAGGCGATAATCACCCATTTAAATGCAGATGTTTACATAAGGCAAATTCGATAATATTTCGATAATTGCACCTTTGAGACCTGAAACTCTTTCCATGTAAACGGGCCTTTACCGTGGAATAAAGTTATAGAAAGTTGTAGTTTGTTGAATAGATACAGGATAGGTTCAGGAATGTGTATTTTATTGCGTCCTAGGTTGAATATTCACTAATAAACAGTAAGACTACGTTCAGGTGTTGTTACTTTACGACACTCTCATTAGATAGTCATTGCAATATCTTATTCGACAGGCTTATTCTGCATCGTGGATTCAATTTCATTTAATTTCAACTTTTAACTGCTATAAAACACCATAATGGAAAGCTTTTCGTTGAGTCCTATTATTACGTGTTTTTAATTTCTGATTGGCCATCCAATATTTTTTTTTGTACTTAAGTTAGTTTCACTCGAGTGTCGTCAAAGTTTAAACCAACAATCTTTGACGTTTGACCCGAGAAATTGGCATTTTCTCCTAAATCAAATTCAACGAGAAAACAAACTCAGCTATGCAGAATCAGTATGGGGTATAAAGTGTGGTAGAATAGAACATAAACTTAAGGCAGGTGGCTCATCCATCGTGCTCATTGACGCTTTCTCTGCTAACATCTAATAGAATTCCTTTACAATATCCAATGCAAAACGCCAACCATCCGAGATCTGTGACGCCAACCGTTATTTCATTACCCTATGATAATGATAACTCAACAGAAAAATCAAATTCATTATAACCCTATGTTTTACCACGTATACACCCATCAACTCAATACTAATTTCAATTGTGATCATAGCTCTAATTCCCTTAAATTTACGCTATCGCGAGAGTTTATATGTGCCTACAAGCAGACGCAGTATAAAACTTTAATAATTGTGTTGTTTGTTCTGACAAACCAGAAAACTTTGGCGAAGTATGCCGAAGCCATAACAACTTGGAAACTCTTATTAGTTTCAGTCACTGTTGTGTTTATGGTATTGAGTTTTGTAACTAGAACAGAGTTACGAAGTGAAATCTACATAGTCTTAACTAGTTAAACGTTAGGTATGTATTTGATTTTCTAACCAATAATTAGGCAGCAAAGAATGAGCGCTTTGTTTTTTACATAATAATACGATGTGACGTATGGAGCTTATATCGACGTTTCAAAGTGATTTTACAAATATAAGTTTAATTTGCATTTATAGAATAGAATAGAATAGACTTTATTTGAGACACACATTCACACAACATAAAATACATAATAACAAAAAAAAACTAGATACTAATCTACAACATAAATAAAGAAGATAAAAACATAAAATAATTAGAAGAAAGTGACATACATAGATGTAGACATATATTAAGTAAAGACCTAGATTCTATCAGTCTTTCGCTGCGAGTGTGCATTAAAGGTTTAAAGTTAAAGGTTGTTTGTTTGTCGCTCAAACTGGAATACTTCGTCTGTAAAAATCAGGAAAACGGATTATTATCCGATTGAAATGCGGTATTTTGCAATAGATATTTGTAACTTTAAGATATGTTCTCTCACCAGGAGTCACTATGGAACGCAATGGAAAATAGAAAACATGTCGAAGGTTTTAAAATTTGCAAAAAATATCTTATTTTCCCGGAAAGAGATAAACAGGCCTTGGGTTACCTTGTATCTAAGAAACTGCTTAACCAATTTAATTGAAATATAGTTTTTTTTCAATCGTTATGTTGGCTTATGATGGGTTAGTTCTTAAATAGGTTTGATACGCCGCAAGTAATTATGGCGTGCTGCTAGACAATGGCATGTAATGAACGTAACTAAAATTAATACGATTTTTTGGAATCGTATTGTACGACAAATAAAACTTTTTCACTAAAAAAGTCGCTGCAAGAGGTACATAAGGAAGACACGTAGCTCTTTTATTAAAAAAAATACTTCAACTAAATAATCCGAGTAACATAACATAGTGTTCCTTATAGTAGGTAAGAGTAATTGACTTAAGTAACACGGTATAGCATAAACACAGTTCGAGAATGCATGCGTCATCTGTCGTTCATCGCCTTATACACATGGATATACAGTTTTGAATAGCTTAGCAAATAATGTCAGACGCTACTGAAATAGACTCAGAATGCAAAACCAGAGGTTCATCATCCTCGTAGTTATTCCGAATATGTTCATAGATTTATAAAGTTAGTGAATGAGATGCGGGATGACGCGGCGACTCATCATCATCATCATCATCACCCTATATTAATCCACTGCTGGACATAGGCCTCCCCTAATGAGCGCCATAGCGCCCTGTCTTCAGCTTGCCGCATCCAGCATCTGCCTGCAGTCTTTCGCAGATCGTCATCCCACCTGGCCGGAGAGCGTCCTACACTACGTTTGCCGAGTCGCGGTCTCCACTCAAGGACACGTTTACCCCAGCGGTTATCGCTTCTTCGCGAGATATGACAGGCCCACTGCCATTTCAGCTTGCTAAATCGTTGAGCTATATCGATAACTTTGGTTCTCTGACGGATGTATTCGTTACGAATCCTATCCTTCAGAGAGACTCCGAGCATAGCTCTTTCCATAGCTCGCTGAGCGACTTTGAACTGGTGGACCAGCCCTATCGTGAGTGTCCACGTCTCAGCTCCGTAGGTCATGACGGGTAGGACGCACTGATTAAAAACTTTCGTTTTCAAGCATTGCGGTATGGATGACGAGAAGACTCCACGTAGTTTTCCAAACACTGCCCAGCCTAGCTGGATCCTCCTCTTGGCCTCCTTCTCGAAATTGTTTTTACCCAACTGCAGAATTTGCCCAAGGTAAGTATATTCGGAAACAAATTCTTTAAATGTGGATCTTTTACTGAATAGAATAGAATAGAATTTAATTATTTTGATACACACATGTTATTACATAGTTATGTTATCATTTTTAATATTAGCTTATTTTTAACATGGCCCTCGATTGACTCATGGGCAAAGTATAATGAAAGTACAAAAAGTATGATTAGGTAGCATGACAAAAACAAAATAGGATAGGTACTAATATTTTTTTCTAAATCTGAAATAAAATCTTTCACTAAGAAAGTTGCTTAAGTTTTTACCTCAGCTTTGTAGAGACGGGCACAATCATACATCACCCATAGCTAGGTATCATCACATATATTTATCACCTAAGAAAACTACGTGGTAATGTATTTTTTTCATAATATCAGGGGTTTGTATGACTCCAAGTCAAACAAATGTCATATAATGCAAAAACAAACAATTATGGCAAACGCATGCCGGTTTCTTAAGTTATTTCTTACGTTACGAATATATAAAAACGTAAATGCAGTGTATTATAAAATAAGAAGTAGGTACCTACTTAATAAGTACCTAATAATACTAATACGCTTAAAACGGGGTTATATACGGGGGTATATAAAAGGATTAAGTTAAGTTTCTTAAGTTAATAATTAAAACGAAAGTAAAACTTACAATTAATATAACTTTTTAAAGTAGTTTCTGCTTATAACTTCGCCTATGTTGTGCCCGAGTAAAAAAATGTACACTGTGTTATTCTAAACTTTGCCTATTCCAAATTAAATTTAATCCATATTGGTTCTGTCGTTATTAAGATTATTCGCAAAAAACGTAAAAACGCGTGAATGGAATTACGCTTTTTCATACGAATTCGTGCCCTAATACTTTTTGTCCCGTCTACGCTTATGTGAACAGGTATTTAGAGCTGGTGGTGTTTGCCAACCAGTTCCCAAGTATGTATTTTTCGTGTAAAACACAATGTCAGTTCAGTATAATGGATTTCAATTTGATTAAAAAGCGTTTTTGGGTGTTTCATTTGGAGTTGGGAGTTTTGTTATAATAATTATTTCTAGTTTCAACCCTCATTTTCAAGTTGTTGATTGCCATCGCTACCGCGCCAACTTCATTACAAAAAAAATGCCCTATTTACATCATTATAAATACCTTGGTTATTCTTCAAGTAATCAAATTATTTACAAAAAGTTCACGTCTGAGAGTAGATATTATACAACACCCTTACATAAACCAAGACAAGACGCGGTCTTGGCTTGGTTGAGGGCGAAATAAAATTTACATTCTCTTGCCTTGCCATTCTCGATTTACATTCTAATATCAGGAAAAATGTTTTTTGCCTAACAAGATGAAGCAAAAGTGAAAAGATTGAAGGGAAAATTTTTATCTCGTGATTGTGTTGGTAAGGTTTAGCATAATCACGGTGAGGTTTACCTATTTTTATAAATAATTTTCGATAAATTATTGAAAGTTGAATTTGTGTAGAAAGTTAGCTTTACAAATGGTAAGTGAAATGCCCCAACACCTAATACCGGCAGATACGCGTGACAAAGTCGCAAGTGTACATGATATTTGTCACTCGGACAACATAGCTACTAACTCATTCTACCACCGTGTGTCAGATCACGGAGTAATGTACATTGGCTTTATCTCCGTCATAAGGTACATACATATTATAATGGGTTCCATGATATTAGCTAAAGTCTCCTTGCGCTTGTATTATTTTCTGCGCTAGACGTTTCCTCGCCTCTTTGGATTCGCAAGTGCAAAAAAAATATTAGGTAATCTTATTTTGCCGCTTTTTACCAGGAAAACAGATTCAAAACAACAGTCAAAAAAAATCCCAGCGAAATAATTAGGCTTAATATATTCTCTCCATCTATTTTGAAAGCCAAGAACACAAAATATATCAAAATATTATTCTAATTTCATATTTCCGCTTAATGCGCAATATGAACGAGCTGTTAATGTTATTTTATTAATTATATCTTCCTGTGGGCTTGCTCGTAAAAGCTTAGGTAGGTAGTAGAGACAGCCGAAAATAAACTACATCTGTTTATGGTATCAACCACATTGACTGCACCAGTCGCGCCTCATTCGGGGACTGGTGCGGTACTTTACATACAGAAACATCGTAAGATGATACACGGATATGTCTCAGGCGTTTGGTCTTCTCAAGTGTTTTCTAAAGGTGGCTTTCCTTGGTCTGTGATTTTACGGATTACCTCGTACCGGCGGCAGCGCACCGTGGGAAAAGACTAGTCCGTAGTGGTAACGCAGACGCGACTCTTCCATAGCAGGGCGACAAATCCGCTGCAAGGATAACTTCTCTCTCACTTGAAATTCTGGAATGACGTTTATACGTTTGGAAAGTCAGACACTGTGGGAAGAGCCTCGGTGCGGTACCTGGTTGTCCTTTCGGTTGTGATCCGTACAACCACGAAGCTTGGCAGGACTAAACAATCATCTAGAGACAACACAAACGCCCCGCCCGCTCGCCGGGGGTCGCTTACCCGCGTCAATGTCACGCTCTGCTTTACCTACTCACATTGTTCCAGTATAAATGGCGCCTGATATAAAAACTACTTACTATAAGTTTTAGCTTCATAATTTTTCATTACTTTGGGATTTATTTCCCACCAAATAGGTGGGAGCTACTTTTTACTTGCTGCGGGAGACTGGACTTGTTATTGCTGGTTATTTTCAACTAAAATTTCAATATTAAAACCGAGTAGGTACCTACTCAATCTAAGGAATACCAAATTCCTGACTCTGAGTAATTTAAAAGTTCTACTGTTCATATGCATGTACCTACGAGGTATCGTAGGTAGGTATATCCTACGAACTTTTGAAAGGTGCATAATTTTCTATATGATCTGGATTCGGTTATTACTTAGCCAGCAAGCTCTTGACCCAAAAATACTTGTTTATCCGACGAATCAATGAACACGTAATGGTGTTGAAACGTATTGTCACGAAAACAAAGGGACAAAGTAAGGAAGTGTCACAGAGAGTACCACTAATCGATTTTATTAGTTTTCAAGTCACTGCTACTCTGAATATCCTGGCTTTAGTTATATATTAAAAAGTTTTTGTTCCCATTCCCACGCACAATCAAATTTACTATGATAATTTACTAAATACTTGTAAACAATCCCTTTTGCGATACAGCGTGAATTGATCTTGTTCTAAAGATCAGTAGAGAAGTGAGTACCTAAAGGTCCCACACGATCACGATCACATTGCACGATGACATTTGGCTTCGAATGTAGGTGAGAGGCGAGCACGACCCTTCCAGATGCCCTTCTCGTAGCGCCTTCACTGCCCATTTGATCTAGCACTAGACTTAGCAAATCTTGTAAGAGAATCGCGGTCGAAGTCTCTAAACGAAGGCCAGCTTGAGATGCAGAAGGTTGCGGATTCGATTCCCGCTGCGGAAAAATATCTCTTATCAGCAAATATTTGTCTCGGGTCTGGGTGTTTTATATGTATGTATTTACAAAAAAAATATAAGGAGAGAGCTTCTCGTCGCTAAGATGCGATATCGAAAGAATATAGAAAAACTTCATGTAAACGATATATACAATATTCGCATGTAGAAGAGCGATTATCACCTCGTATTTGAGTATTGGTCTCGAGGTTTTGATGTAAACGCATGAGCGCGAGATACGACTGAAATTATCGCCATCGATTATCATATCCATATTCTCGCTACAAAGCTTGCAAGATACTCTCAGCATATAATTATGAGCTTTTGTTAGTGCTGTTTAATCTGCTTTCATGTGACATTCTACATTACTAAACTTTAATAGAAAAGATTTAATAAGCATTGTGTAATTTTTTTAGAAGATAGTTAATAAATACTTACTTAGGGTATATAGAATATGATAAAATAAATAGTTCGACAAAAGACACAAAATATACGAACCAGTAACAATTAACAATCGTATAACATTAACTAAAATTTATTATAAATCAAAAGTTTATTCAAAATCCTATCCTACTATTATAAAAGCGAAAGTTTGTGTTGGTCTTTCACGCAAAAACTTCTTAACAGATTTTGATGAAACCTTACAGTAATATAGCTTATACATCAGAATAACACACAGGCCACTTTTTATCCGGGTACCACGCGGGCGAAGCCGTGGGCAGAAGCTAGTAGAAAATAACATAACTGGTAACGCAAAGCCGTTATTTCTTATTGTTATTGCATTTCAACGTGATAGGATTGATCTTTATATGAACTTTAGAGTGGACTATACAATTCCTTTCGATGATATTTTAGTATCCTTCGTGACCGCATCTGAAGGTTTGCTGCCAACGTTGAGAAATCAAAATATCTTTGGACCTGCAACAAGGTGTGTTTGAAAGTCAAAACACAGCATTTTTCTTTATTTGATCTATTTATATTAGGCTGATTTCAGCCTAATCTTGTTCTCAACCTAAGTAAAGTACGTAACCTGCCTACAAAACCTACCTTATCGTTTTTACTCTTTTAACTGTAGCACATAAGGTAGCAATACATATAATAAAAAAAAACTGTATGACAAAAAACAATAAGCGTATAATTGTCCGAGAGCATACAATTTATTTTTACTTATAATTATGAGTTCAGATAACGATAATTTAAGGCAAAGAATTTTGAGAAAAGCATACGTTAGATTAATCTCAAGAGCGGTTATTCGTTAATTTTGAAACATTACTTATAGGGGTTGAGGAACAAAAAAACTAAAGTGAAAAGTATTTCTTGTGATGTTTGTATTTCAGCACAGCGGTTCATACTTAAAGGTGTGCGTTCTTTATCTATTAAAATATTATTGCTCTGTTCAGTCTTTTAATTCCGGTGAGGTAAAATTTAATTAACGAATAGAACGAGGAAAGAAGTTTGAATTAATTAAAAGTATTTCTGGCGGCCGCATATTTGGATGATAAGTACTTTCACATTAAAATATAAATTTTGTCGTTTATGATAGGAGGTCCGTTGTTTACAATTTTTAATTGAAACTGGTAGAGTGTTTCCTTTTTGTAAAATAATGACTTCTCAGAGTCCATTAGTGGCGCTAATGAGAAATAACAAAAACAATATTTTGGTAAACATGAAGTCGTCAGCAAAGTGCAGGTAAATAAACTGCTATCTCCTTAACTAAGCATAATATACACCCTTTCAACGTAAACAGGAGATGGGTCAAGTGAATAAAAGTAGAGGAATTCCTTCTAGCTAAATTAACCCTACACTATGTTCAATTTCCACACGTCTACTCGGATTGAGCACTTAGGGGGACATTTTGAATCGAATTAAAATATATATATTTTATAGGTGAGGCAAAATGCTCGGTGTAAAACTTTGAGCTATTTTGGGAAGGTTATTGTTAAGTTATTACAATTTCGTAAAATTTTGGTTTCAAAAAGAATGAAGTTACATAAATGATTGTATGTTTAAGTAAAACTATGGTACAGATTTGTCTTATATATAACCTTATTATTATTATTGGCACCTAACTATGGTTATCATACGTGAACTATGATTTACTAATTCATAAGCATTGTTTATTGAGCACAATTTCAGTACGTAGAAAATGTGTTATGTCGACATCTGCATTCCATCGACAGAGCTATAATTTTGATTTCGTCAGGGTACGCCGGAAACTAGTGTCGATAAAGTGTGTTTGAATCTAGGTACCTATGAATAACGGTAGGTAAATAAGTACATCAATCAATTAGGTACTCAGGTAAAATATCTTATTGATTGATTAATTATCAGACAAGCTCAATTAAATCAACATATTTTAGGTATGTGCCACATTTAAGTTGTTGATCTCACTAACGATTCTTGCTATTACTAGAGCAACTGTTGCAGAAGCCAGTAAGACATGGTTGCAATTTGAGCCCCAAACAATCCCAGAAGAATTGTCTGCCTACTTATTTAGAAAAAAAAACACGATAGTTAACCACCCACACAACTTGCGATCCTAAAATACATTATAAATACGATAACTATTATAGCATATAATAGAATAGGTTATAATAAAATAGAATATATGTTTTTTTGGCACAACCAATGTAAAGACAATGTATCGGTCAATGGTCTGCAGAATTGTTCGGCTTATATATGACTGAGTAGGTCTGTCTGACCAAACCTTCGGTCTTCCTTCAGCACAGCAGTGTTGGACGTGTTGCCTTGCCAAACTCATATGTAAGTAGGTATTCTCTGACCCAATACTGGTTTTCAGCAGTAATTAAAAATTGTAGAAGGCAGGCAGTAAGTTATGGAGATTCGTTCCATTTTGTTCTATCAATTTGTATGAATTTTCATACAAATTGAACGTAATCATGTTCAGGCACGCGTATCCACGAAATACATGGCGCTTGTGATGGCACAAACACGATGCACAATTTTCTCTTCATTCCTTCATTAGATACTTATAATGAATAATAGAACCGAAGAAATTGAGTATTGTTTCGGATTCAATTGTTTTCAGACCTAATCATGATGCGGTGACTTGACAAGAAAAATCAAATACAGTATTAGCATTCAAAGTCCTCGTGCACTTTGTTAGAAAAATATACTTGGGCACGCCAAATGTGTGATAATTATTTTCCCGTGTTCCAGGGGCCTAACAATCAAGTCTTATTGCGATTCAATTCAGGCAGAGCTGTCAAATCCCACTTTGCGAATGACAAAGCTTTAACTACGCCATAACTTCCTCAATTGCATAGCGAAAAGTGACATCTTTGCCTGAACTGAATCGCTATATGACTTCATGGTTGAGCCACTGATCTAAATAAACTTTGTCATGCTACTCAGGCTTAGGTGCCTTAAAACCTTATTTCACCCAAAAAAGCAAAATTAAATTAAAACTGATAGATTAGCAAAAAGGACCTTGTATTACAAATATTACAATAGAAGCTATCCGCACTATCATCAGCCATACATTCTGTCGTCACCCGCGCATTCGGTCGGTATTCAGGTCAATGTGCCAATTTCCGATGGGGTAGCTGCAAAATCGATGTGCTATACCGTCCAATCCACTTTCGCAAAGTTGTATTCATCACTCCCGAAACGGAATTAACTCCTTATCTATAAAATAATAAGAGTACGTCGGAAAGGTAGGGAAAGTATTTCAAGCTCGTGGTTTTTGTATTAATAAACATGCTCTAGGTATTTATAGGTTGGACAGATAGACCAAAGTACCGTTGAGTAACAAATTCAAAGCTCACAAAAAGGTTATTTAAACGATGTCTATTTGTGCAAAAATATGTTCGTCTCATGCAAGTTTCAAAGTCAAAGTCAATAGGTTTTTATTCATTGAAATCACAAGGATCATATAGAAACGTCAACTTAAAAACTATACGTGAATCTAAAATGTTAAAGTGAATTTACGCCGGTTTTTCGTTATAAAAACTCCCAAAAAACTACTAAACCCGTCTAGCTGAGTCATTTCACGTTTTTCCATCAATTTCTTGAATAAACACGATTTGAGAAGCCAAGGCCAGTGTCCACGGTTCTGTGACGGTGCAGAGTTACCCTACCCGTGCCGGATGAGCTACTTTTGACCTAGTGACTAGAAAATTATTTAACTAGAAAGTGTGCCTACCCAGGCTGATTAAAACTAGTCAACAAAACAGCTAAAATTTTGATTGTCGTTGTTTGGGATCATAGTCCTCACGAGGAAGGACCTCTGAATGGTCAACGGAACGTCATTAGGAGAAGTCACAGGTATTAACCGATAACAAAATATATCAATGTAGTTCTAGCTGTTTCATCTACTCAGGTAAGGTAGGTAGGTACCTACACAAGTAATCAAGGCACTATGAACTTATACCTACGGAGCAATACGAAAACATCTCCTCTCCTCGACCTTTGTGGCGCAGTGGGTGAAGGCCCACCTGAGATGCAGAAGTTTGCGGCTTTGATTCCCGCCGCGGGGCAAATGTTTATATGATCTGCAAATATTCATCTCGGTCTGGGTTTTTTCTATGTATAAAATGTATATATTTACAAAAAAAAAAGTGGGTAAAGTGGTATATCAGTCATAGTTCCCATAACACAAGCTCTGCTTAGTTTGGGGTTAGATGATGCTGTCTGAAAACTGTCCAGCATATCAAAAAGCAAACTATTCATCTATATCATATCGGTTACGTTGCGAATATGCTCAGTAATATTATTTTTGCTACTCATCGCTAATGTATCTGAGGGGAAGCCAGGGCCGGAGGAAATTGTATCGCATTAGAGGGACATTAGCCGTTTTATTAAAAGGACATTATTAACCGCATTCCCCTAAGTAACGCATGTAGGTTCCTTTATTAACGGTCTAAGTAATCTAGAATGTGTCTTGATTTTCTGCTTAAACTATACACATATTTATATTAGGGAGCTACTTCTCGGCTGCATTTAAAAGATTAAGGCGAGTCTTAGTGACAGATTTGTATTTAAAAATGTCTCAGCTTTAGAGCAGACAGTCGCAGAAATCTTACTTCCTTTAACTAAAAATAACTATGTTATGGAATTCCACACTTTTCGTATAAAGGCCTACCCACTATCTAGTATATACCTAGGTGCTTACCTACCGTGTTATTATGGACTTGGCTAGTTGGTAAAAGTTGGCACAAACTAATCGTCTTCGTGGGCCATTAAAGTGTTCCGCAGTTGATCTCGACCCAGCTATTATATATGTACCTACAGCCTTTTGTTGTCACTTGCGTTGCGTTACGCCATGACGACTATAAAGTACTTACCTACCTTTATAGCATAGTTAACGGTGGCTTTTACTAACGTGAGTAAAAGTGTCATGAGGTGAAATATGATAACAAGGTCGCTAGAGATGCCTTTAGGTATTCACCCTACTGACAAGACGGTTGATATGCCTTACACTCATAGATTAATTACAGAGCGCTTGAAATTATGAAAGCAGATGTAATCAGATGAAACGACAATACAAGTTGGTAGGTCAATGTAAAGATACCCTAAATCACTATATATATCCTATTATATATCCTATTACTATATATCCTATTTATAATCACTTGCAAACTTTAGCAGCGTGGTAAAAGTTATCTGCCTTCTTTGTTTAGTGTTATAAAAGGACAGGGTTAGAGTTAGTGGCCTATTATGAGGGTTGGTATTTAGAGTTTCAGCTAAGTATTTAAAAAGTTTCAGACTTTAAAAAGCATTTCATATAAAACACACAACAGCGCAGATAACTACTACTTGCGAAATTCGGAAAAATTTTACTCCGAGTGTGAAGCATAGATAAATCATGTTTATGCTATCTTAGAAGTTTTTACAAACAACATTATTGTTTTGAAAGTTCTTCGGAACAAACTGGCAGGACTGTGACCCTGTATCAATTTTTGCTTCTTTTATATTTGACAAGCTTTACTGTTTGTTTTAGTTATTTTTCCATGAAATTGAAATCGAACAACCGAAGTTGTTACTTCGGTGTATTTTAGTGTGCTCACATAATCTATATACCTACATAAAAAGTTTTTTTTTGTTTGTCCCGTATGCGTTTCTATACCATTCATCTGATTTTGATGAAATTTTGAGTTGACCTTGTTGATGTGCGCACATCCGCTAAGATTTCTGAACTGCTAAAATCAGAGTAGGTGCACTTAATAAGGGGTAATAACGGGTGGACAACAAATCGGATTCCGTTCACAAAAAAAGATGAAGGAAGTATCTTGCATACTCTGTACATGCACCATTAAAATAACCAGCTAATAACGGCATCGATTAACAGGCATACTTTTTGTATACTAAGTATATGTCTTGTTGGTGCCTTGATTGATATCCTGGACGGAGGAATGACGTTATGTCATTACGACGAGTATGGAGACGCTAGGATTACTTTGAGCTGCGTGCACGCAGGCTTTTAGGGCATACCCAGACAGACATTGCAACCATAAAAGTCCAGTTGGTTGAAGAACTTGTGGCTCGTTGAGGGTGGACGCTCATAACTCACAAACCTAACCATTACTATAAAATATCACAACCTATCACATGGAACGCTAACTACCTGCAAAAGCCAGACATGTGGTCAAAATATGAAGTCTATCATAAGATATTATACATCATAAGAGATTTTTTCTAGGCCATAAAAGAGAAAAAAAACGCATGTCGGCCGGCTTAGAACGATGAGGTTCAACGCACAAGCAGCCTTACCGGGGAATATTTTATCCCGATATTTTCACTGTCCTACAAAAATGACGCATCAGGACAGACCCTTAAATGTCTTTAGGCGGACTATAGTGATCAAGAAAAACAACAATTACGTTGCCGTAATATGAGGATAATTCTGTGCTATTTCGTGTTTTCAGCCTTTAACTAAATGCGTAGTTTTAAAAGTTAATAGTAAACCGTCCGGTCAGTAATTGTGTGGACTGACAGCTATTGCCATCGGCAAAGCTTAAATGTTGAGACAAATCATGGTTTCGTATAGGTAAACTCTTGAAAATATAACAGAACTGCTTTCACTCTAGAAAGAAAATAGCATCCTTCAAAGCAGAATGCAGGGTAGCTCTTGATTACAATATAGTTGGGGCACTAGCTGGCAGATTCGACCGTCCTCTGCAGTAGCACTGGGTGCCAGTATTAATGAATCATGCCAAATAAATTTATTATGTAATTGAATATTTTTTTTTAATTTAATTATATTTATTGACAAGTGTGATTTTATACTAACGCGAGGTTAAGAAAATTGTACTAATAAAATGATCCAATGATGATTAATAAAAAAAAAAATATTGTAAACTTAGAATTTCCTAAATACCTGAAGTAATACTTTTCTAGTTATTAATGAGAATTCACTAGGACCTCCATTTTCACTATCTTCGTGCAGGACACATGAAATATGGGGTCGCGAATGAACATAATAGGTACCTATCTTATAATTAGAATGATAAATGTAGATACTTTTTTCACTACGTAGGTACAATTAGTTAATGACCGTTTGCACTAAGCGCTGTCACTAAAATATAAATAATATACCTAAGTCTTTACCTAACCTAAGGTTTAATGCTGAAAGTCATATATGTAGTTTGGTCTATCTCAAAACTAGTTCACAATAATGATCATTCACACGTTGATAGTGTTCTGTTAAGGTGCATTTACACAGATTAATTTTGATTTATATCCCGCTTACTGCGTCCCTTGACGCGTATATTATTCACACTAAAGCCAATAAATAATATTTAGGTGAGAGCTTCATTGAATATTGATACACTGGTAACTCCCGGGATAGTAATGATACAAACGCTAGGGTTGGCCGAGATATCGCAATTTTTAAACACATCAATATATAATTTATTTATATTATAGTAATTTATATCTGCTACCTAATAAACACATGCACCCAAACGTACGTATTGCTTGTATTTTACTTTCAAATTGAACAATCTCCAATTGTCTTTATATTTGTAACCAACTCCCCATATTTTTTTATCTACTATCTTTTTTGTTTTTAGAAGTTCCGAAACGTAAAAATAAAAATATTTATATAAAAAAGGAAAACATTCTACCATTTTGATTAATTACAAAAGTTGATTATTGAAAATTTAGAAAAGTAATCACTAAATCTGTGACTAAGTGATTCATTTTAAATCAAGAGGAATAGTTATTCCAATAACTATGGTGTGTTGGTGTACGGCATGGTAGTTGTGGCACTCGATAACAATACGTAATAATGTCCTGACTCCAAGTGATAACTTAAAAAGCTATACCAAGGCGTAATAAGAATACGCCCGAAAACTGAAGGCATAGGCATAGCAATCCCTACACAGGCTCTATGTGTAAACAAAATCACTTTATACCGAAGAATGTATTATCTATGATTGGTTTTATACTGAAATATCTCCTTGTTAAATTCCTAATTCTTGAAAATATCGTATAACTGTAGGCCCTTATATGACAAAGGTATTGACTAGAATAAAACCAATTTACAAAACACGACAGAACAGTACAGTAGTGAGCGTGTTAGTTTTGTTTATGCCAATAAATAAAATTGAGTGTCACATTTTTGTTTTTAGGAGTGATCAATACACACATTTTTTTTTACTGTTTTCCAAACCTTTTCCGTGGTTCCTCAGGCCATATTTACCTAGGAGATATTATTTCGTTTAGTTAAGACTTGGCCTCTATCACAATAAGCCTACCACGGCCGGAGTGATATCAAAGGCACAAAAAGTAAAAAAAAATGATCTTGGCCTATAAAGATCAATAAACTCAAAATTTGCAGGGAGGTATAGTGAAAGATCTGGAGGTTTGTAGGCAGCCCTGAACTTCGTAGATAGTAAGCGTGTGATATTGCTTCAGGGAGTCCAAGTAAAAGGTAGTAGGTAGTTTACGATCGCACGTGAAAGTGTTTGCTTATTGAGGCTTCGAACGCAAATGCAGGGAGAAAGGAAGTAACTCAGCACTTTTATGCTTTCATGCCATGATTCCATGATATTGGCGCCGTTTTGCCATATTTTCCACACTAAGTACAAGGACGTCGGGAGATGAGTAGCTGATTTAATGAGGTAAAACTATGGCTGGTGATGTTAACACCGTCATGCCATATTTTCCACACTAAGTACAAGGACGTCGGGAGAGGTGTACATGATTTAGTGAGGTAAAACTATGGCTGACCTTTTTTTTCATGTCATATGTCCATATAATGGCATCATGACATCGTTGAATATTTTGGGCACTTTTTATGCGTACATAATTAATTTTTCGAGTTGAAAAAGCGTTTGATGCACGAATGGTTTCGATGATACGAAATCCGTTCGTAAGTACGAACGGATTTAGATTTGTGTGAAATGCTTTGAATTTGTCACAAATTGGTTTCATTATTTAATGAGCATCTTCGTTTATTATTCATGCGTTACCTTTTGAGTGTTTACGAATCAAGCATAAATGTATCAATATAGAGGAGCCTGGCTAGTGAAACAACATTACAAACGAATAAAGGCATTCCTAAATGGCGCCTCTATTTTGCCGCCGCTGGGACCAAATAAAAATCGGGGATAGTAATATATTCAAGCAATAGTTCGCGTTCAGTAAACATAATTATAAGTTTCAGATGGGTATTACCTATTTTCAATTTTTCTGAAGTTTTGCAAAGACATAAAAACTCAAAAAAGGAAACTTTTGGTTCCCATTTAATTATGTCCCCAGTGGAGATGAATTAGAAATGACAGATGACTAATAAATGAGAAGTAAATGTATCAAATATAATATCAGCAATTAGATTTATTATTTGCATAATTTTATTATTATTTCTACAACATTTTCTTTATGTAGCGCACTAAAGGAAAATTATTATTTTCTAGCCTTGTTCAGCTCCTGTCCGGGCGGCTTAGTTCCATACTTTAGCCGACTGCCCAAAGGCAGGGTAATGTTATTCAGGTGTATGTATGTACGTACTTATATAAGTACGACATACATACATACATGTTTTTCGGAAAAAAAACATCATAACCCCTCCTTTTGGGCAGTCGGGTAAAATTACAGATGAAACAGCTAGTTATCTAAAGACCGTTGCAAACTATCTATATCATAGATATGATTCATATCATTTTTATATGTTATTGTTTATTTTGTTAACTTTATTTATTGAATAAATGGTATCTTACAAATTAAACCGATTTTTTAATTTTGTTATTCAGTTATTTCGTTGTTCGTTTCAGTATTGCTTGTTTTGCAATCGTATTGAATGTAATATAGACCTTGATCATATTTTCTTGGCAATTGTACCGGCTGTTTTAATTAGCTTTATATAGGTACCTACATCTTTTCTAACCTAAGTATGTCCAACCTTACCCAAAGCTCTATATTATTACTTGAAATAAGACTTGATACCATTATCTCTTATCAGGCAACTTTCGGTCAAGTTACATAATATTTAAACAGTTACACGCGGCAGATTATCTTGTCTCAACTCCTTCCTTATCAGCTAGGAAACGGAGCTTTGTTGACACGATAAGGCTAATGAGAGTCAACGACACATGTGCTTCTGTGCAACATGTGTAGCACCTGCAACTATCACTCGAAAAAGGAGGTATATTATTTACCCCATATCTGAGTATTCTGTTATTTGAGGTATTCTTCTAGAATTAGTTAAGATACCTACCTACTTAGGGCCCGGTTACGCTGGTGGGTAGGCCGTTTCTCTTCTAGAATTAGTGCCCGGTTAAGCCGGTGGCGTTGGCGATGGCGTTGGCGTTGGCGGTAGCGTTGGCGGTGGCGTTGGCGGTGGCGGTGGCTTTGACGGTGGCGTCTGTGAATTCGCAGAATGTCGCTTTGTGATTCAGAACTTTTAGGTCAAAGATTGCAAGAGACACTGGCGAACTATGACCTCGAAGTCTTTGAACTTTGGTTAAATAAACTTTACACCACGTGAAGTCAGATTTGGAGACAAAACAATGCGAAAATAAACAAAAAAAATTATGAAAACTATAAAAAAACAAACATTTTTATTTTTCAGAAATTTCTAGACTTGGAGAAAGATAAATCTGACTTCTCGCTTCAAAATTAGATAAATTTTTGACTATTATTTGATCTCATAGTAAGTAGTAGTTGGCTCCTATTTCATTTTTTTCTTTTTTAACTTAACACTTCCCCTATATTTTCAGGTACCTTCATACCTTCAACCTTCGTCCAAATTGTTTAAAGAAATTAAACAACCGAAAAGCTATTGACTTATTCTATATTACAAAAGAGCACAAGTTATCCAAGTAAGTATACTGATAGCGCTTGCAAGAACAAGCTTTCCTATATAATAAGAATTATAGGAAAGGAAGTTCCAAGCTCCGTAGAGAGTGAAGATTGATATCGTCACGCCATCAAGTCATTTAGCTTCCTGTAGTCCAGGAGCTAGCGACTGATACTTGTATTTTAAAGTTCGTGAAAATAAACTAGGCACGTAAAACTGTCCAGAAAAGATGATATAAAGTATATAGAGAATATTAATATAGTCCAAGAAGCTTTACGTGAATCTGTTGAAATGATCTATTAGTCAAATAGTCTAAATAAGTACTTTATTCAGTTGAATTTAGTTAAAAAAACAGATCCAAGAATTAAATAAGTTGTTTTTTACACTCTACAGTCACGTTAATAGTCCTGACCCCTCTCTAGAATTCTCTATGTCGTAGATATCAGCAACTACCAGAACTGTGGTACCACAACACCCAGATCGGAATTAATATCTGCAGAACATGCAAACGTTAGTCCCGCAGCGGGACTTGAACTCGAACGTCTACCACTAGCTTCTGCCCACGGCTTCGCCCGCATGGTACCCGGATAAAAAGTAGCATATGTGTTATTCTGATGTATATGCTATATTACTGTAAAGTATCATCAAAATCCTTTGAGTAGTTTTTGCGTGAAAGAGTAACAAACATCCATCCTCACAAACTTTCGCGTTTATAATATTAGTAGGATATGATGCTTACAATGACTGTAACTGTAATCTCCATCATGGAGGTCCTGTATAGATTAAAAATTATTTCAATGATTTGCTCTGTGACTACGAACTAACACTATTGATGTATTATCTGAGCACGCTTCTCATTGTTTACAAACAACCAGAGAATTTTCACACAGTTTAACAAAAGTAGCGATACTTAGCGAGAAACTAGGAAGAGAAGAAAATTGATTGAGAAAATTTTAACAACCGGTATTTATCGGTAAAAAATATAAAAAAATACATATTCATGACGACAGTAATGAACTTACTAAGTAGGTAGGGATAGGTATCTATTATCCTGACCTGAGTCTGGCTGAAAAGACATTGAAAATATTGTATTTTATAAAGGCAACGTGTCCGTCAGAGATGCTTGTAAATACTACTACTATTATAAACGCGAAAGTTTGTGAGGATGGATGTTTGTCACGGATTTCGATAAAATTTTACAATAATATAGCTTATACATCACCATAACACCTAGCTAGACTACTTTTTATCCGGGTACTACGCGGGCGAAAACGTGGGCAGAGGCTAGTATAGATATAAGGTCTAAACTACAATAGTCAACGAACACAAACAAGGTATCATAATTTCATGATGAAATTACCAACAGGAAACATCAGAGTCGAATACACACGTATTTCATGTGTCGATATCAGTAACTCCGAGTACCGTGGTGCCATAAAATCCAGAACAGATACCTACCTATCCGCAGAACATGCAAACATTGGTCCTGCAGTGGGAATCCAGCCCGCACCTCTTGCATTGCTGCTGGCTGTTCGCCCGCCGCGCCGTTGAGATCGTCGGGTTGAAAAAGGTAAAGCAAATTAAAAATAATCCTTGCTTCGCATCAAAAACTAAGAAATTAGGTATTGAAACTAAGGAAATTCGAATCGATAAAAATTATTTATAGTAGGTATTTTGATTACTTTACTTATTAATAATGAAATATCTGTTTTTCAGTCGAGTATTGCTGTGCCATCTAGAGTCATGTGAAGAACTTTTGTGCCAGTCCCAGGTTCACTCTAGCACTCTTTGAATGACCGTTGCTTAGTCGCTAGATGTCACTGTAAAACCAAACAGCGCCACCTTACGCTATATCGATCAACTATGTACAGCGCTACAACCCCCCTACTCAAAAGCGCGGCTAGTAGACAGACGCCTTGTCATTTTCGTAGAGGGCGCTAACAAATGATTTTGGAAATGGTCACTGGACGCAAATCCTACTACTTATATAAACGCGAAAGTTTGTATTTGTTACTCTTTTACGCAAAAGCTACTGAACGGATTTTGATGAAACTTTACAGTATTATAACTTATACATCAGAATAACACATAGGCTACTTTTTATTCGGGTACCACGTGGGCGAAGCCGTGGGCAGAAGCTAGTAATACATAATAATGATCCATACAGTGGGCTCTGTATTAAAAAAATAAAACTTCTGAACAGGATTTCAAATCTATTAATAAGGACAATAAATGATTCAGTTCAGTAATAAAACTAATTATTCTTTTCTAAAATAAACTAAAACATCAAAAATCACTCGTTAAAACACGAGAGAAGTGTAAGGTATTTAATCTAAAATAATAATAGATAGGGTATTTAATACATATAATCTTAATAAAGTCTTACTAGAAACTACCTATTAGATGCATAGGAAATAAGTATGACTAAGAAGCCTGCTAGGCTTCTATTTCCTACTAGGAAATAGTTATTTCGGAAAATGTTTTACAATGATAAAAATAAGTTCCCCTTCTAGGCTAGGCCCTTTTATATCAAAGGTGCTAGTGCTAGGTTCTGGATTGTCAGTCTAAAATGTAAATTGATTAAAATTTGCCACACCATCAGTCTACAGCTTATTAGGAGAGCGTTAAACTATAAAAATCATAAAGGAATTGAAATATGAATAAAATAATGCGTATATTTTTTTAAAATTGAAACGATTCTAACTTTGTTTTGGGACTTAAGGTATCTTAAGCATTAAAACTATTGCATTAAACTGCTTCATTTTCTATATTCGCTTTAACTTAATTTAATTTTTCAACATTTAACATTTTCTACATAATTATATTCTTATAGCTATCACAGAAAACAGATCATTCCTTGAAAACTATAACCTTCTTAAACTTATATAAATCTCTTATGATGCTGGATTTCATACGTTCTTCCAGTAAATATAACAAATTTGATGAGTAATCGATCATGCACAATTTATTTTGGAAACTAAGAACCCTCACCCAGTTTTCTGTCAAATTCTTGTAAGTCTGTTTGAATAAATGAAGAGTTAAACCATACCATAGACATTTGTGTACTCATTAACTTTAGTTAGTTACCTATTTACATTCAATAAATCATTAAAATAGTAGATTAGGAAATCTCACAATCCTAATATACAGAATTACCTAATTTTCATCTTTGGGATCATCAATTATTATTTTTGTTGAGCACTTTTATGTTAAAATTTCAGGTACTTATGGGTTCAAAGGATTTTCAGATTAATTTACGAAGCTATTAGAGATGTAGAAAATTAAGGGTAATATTATACACATTTTACGAACGTTGAATTGCGTTTTGTAATTCAACTTGTGTACCTATAAAAGTTTATGCGATAACTATAGTTAAAATAATGATGGCACAATCATAGTAAATGTATGAAAGTTATAAGGAAATATAGCTGCTAGTATTGCTATTGAATTAATATAGATGTACATTTCAACACTTAAAGCATAAACACCCGAGGAACAAAGTGATCAATAAAGTTTTATGATTGAATAAAATTTTACAAGATAGCAGATATTACGAGTAAGATTACATTAGTTTTAATAGAAAAATGGGGATTACTCCTAATCATTAATGATGCTTTGTCATTTTTACTTAGCTATTGATAATGTGTATTATACAACTAATATTTTATGATAATAGTAGAATATTAACGATAAATTAGGCTATTTAATAGCTACATTTTAAGTTATTGATATATGAAATGTATTTTTGTATAAGACATGCCTCATAACAGTTATTTATTGCAAATGCTGTTTTTTTACATAAACTAACATGCAGTGTTTCATTACAAAGATAGATCAAGATAAGTATTGGGTTTATATTATCTGATTCACTCGTCGTCATTTAGAAGGTCTGTGCATGATTTAGCTTTGGTAGATCTGGAAAAAAAACAAGATTATACTAAATCTTGGTGATATTGGTGATACTCTTACGAGACAGTTTCTTCGGTATATTACATCTGTCATAGTATTATAATATATCTACATCCTGCTATCCATCACTCTTCCTTAGATGGTGATCCTTCAAAACATATAAATAAAAACGTAATGAGAACCTCACTATAAAAACTAAATTATATGTTGTTATATGCTTCTCAGACGTTAAGAATAAAAACCAATATTGCACTCTATTTTTTCCTTCGAACAATTTAATCAGAACTTACTGCGAGTTTTTCACTCTCCTGCAGACCCTGAGTTCGATGGGTCCACTTCGAACTGCTTTGAAGAGAGCCAATGCCTCGATATGCGCCAGTTCATGGCAAGCTTGCCCGTTTACTGCTAGCACCTCGTCTCCTAAAATGAAATGTGAAATACAGTAAATTAATACTTAAAACTTTTTCTGGCAAACATTGTTTTAATATTTTACCTATCGTAACTAGATAAGTCCACCTAATCGGCTCACCCCGTAGTTACCTAATTTAGACTAATGAACAACAATTAACGATAATTGCACTTTATCCCAAAAATGACAACATTTCAATCTATTTGTAGGCGACACGATAGGTAGACTAAGTAGGTACGTTAATCGTCTTTGTAGAGGTAAACAATAACTTATTAGTTATAATAGACATTCACATCATGCCCCAAGACCTTTCAAGTCACAATAGCTGAACAACTTGATATAACGTTCTTTGTTATTATTTTACTTCGACGAACAGATACAATGCGGCAGTCTGCCCTTATCAAATTGCATTCCTCATTATTATGATTTGTATGTAGTTGCACGACTCCGTAACTCTCCGTAGTTAAGGTGTTTATTGAAAAATACATGCCTGCTTTAAGTTTTCCGTCCTCGACTGCCTGCCCTTGTGGTAGGATACTCTTTATAAAGATGCCAAGTGGTCCTCGCGGTGAATCGCGTCCTCCCACAATGGTGAAGCCGAGGGGCTTCTTTCCATGTCCTTTCTCAAATGTTATCATATGATACGTATGCGTTGGTGCTCGCGGTCTCCGGGGAAGCGTACAGAAGTTTGCCGCATTAGGTGTTTGCACATCACTCTCACTGTCATGGGTGTCTTTAGTCCGTTCGTACGGTATCGGTGCATCTACGTTAACCACGTCACTCGCGCAACTGAAGGTGAGGCCGTCCTTATTGCCGCCGTAGCTGACCACCTGCCGGCGTAGCAGTTTGTTGTTCATGCTGCTGTAGCTTGCGTTATGCCCCTTTAGGAAGTGCGAATGCGCGGCTGGAGCGTTGTCGCTCGCCTCGTCCGCCGCCGCTGATAGCGCGCCGCGATTACACGACGCGGACTCATCCTGCGACCGCCGACGATCTATTTTGACGTCATAATTATCAGCACGCTTTTCCTTTCCTAGTATGATAGCATTCTCGTAGTCTACTGAACTTTCTCGCATCAAGATGATACTTCTTTGCGACATTCTTGGATCGCAAGCGGGTTTTCGTTGGCGGCAGATGACGATATCGATCTCGGATGTACCTGATTTGAGAGCTTCTTTAGCTTCGGACATAGTGAGATCGCGGAGTCGTCTACCGTTAACGTTGAGCAATTCGTCACCGATGCGTAGTGAGCCTTCCCTGAAATGACAAATTTATGATCAAAACATATAACTATGTTTCTATAACTTTGCAGAGCAAATAATATTTTGATTAAAATAGAGATCGAAAAATTATAACGAATTTAACTAAGCCTGAGTTTAATGAGGTAAAAAGTTGGTAGATAGAATAACAATGAGCCATTTGAATGAAAAAACGTTATGGGTTTTATTTTATTTTAGCAAAATATAGGCAACTTACTTCTCCGCTAAACCTCCAGGCACAACATGTGCTACCAAATAGCCGACATGACCTTCATCGGATAGTTTGGTTTTGGCAATAAAAATACCCAATTCTTCCGAAGGTTTCCTCCTTATTATTTTGACAACTTTGAATTCAGATTTATCTTGTCTGGCGCATCTTGTAGGCCTCCTGCAGGGTGGTATTGGAGGGATACCGGAGTCTCCTGTAGTTACGTTTCGCTGTCTCATTTTCTGCTTCTCAGTTAACTGCAAGTACTGTGGTTCTTCATACTCACTATAGTTCTTTGGCATGCGCCTGAGAATCTCCTTCCGATCTAGAGATAAGGCTCTTTGGGTATTTCTCGCTCTTGATTTTGGACAATCTTTCCGCTCCCTGCTCATTCTACCAGAATGAGATGATGTTCTGGTTTTCATGTGGCTTTGGTCACCGGATACACTCCTGCCATGACATGGCACTAGATTATTTGCTTGTGAAGCGGAACTTTCACAGCGAGATGAGATTCTATCACTATCGAAAATTGAAGAAGCGGCTGACTCATTGACTAGAATACCCGAATCTGCATCTTCACAGTCTTGAATCAAAGCATTTTCATCATCACACGAGACTTGATACACATCGTCGTGGAACACAGAACTCTTCTGAAATTCATCTAATCCAGGTAAGGCACCATAGGAAAAGCTCCTTAGTTTAGCTTTTACGCCACCCCTTTTCTTGCGACTTTTGCTCCCGGGATTTGGTGGTTTGGTCAAAATATTATCAACGCTACCATCTACCACGTCATCCACGTCATTTTCGTTTTGTTTATAGAGCTTTGAAATTAATTTGTTTGTTGATGATTTTAGATATCTATCTGACATCGCCCTTATTTTAGCCGAAAGACAGGAACTAGGCCCGATAGAATCCTTACCATCTTTGGTTTTATACTTGTCAGCCTTTTTTTGAGATTTAACAGTAATTGGGGTGTCGTCATCATAGCCTACGTAGTCGTCATTGAAAATTTGATCACTAGATTTGGATAGTTTTGAGCCCGCTTTGGGTGCTGCATAATACCGATCACACTCTGATCCAGAGCTGTAACATCGAGTGCCTCTACCGATAAAAGATTTACTCTCTTTCCAATGACTTTCAACGGGACTAGTGACACTCTTAGCGAAAAAGACTTCGTCATCGTAATTAGACATTTTCACCCATGGATTCTGATTTTCAAATTCAATGTGTGTGTCGAGGTAATTGCCAGCGTAGCGACAGTGAGTGTCCTCTGTGTGTCCAAAGCCGCTGCAATCGCTGCCGGAGGTCGAAGCCGCGTCGTCGCCATGTCGTAAAGGACCGTTAGACTTGAAGCATGACAGTTTCGTATTCTTAACTTTATCGAGCAACGGGTTTCGCTTTTCCCGATATACCATGTATTCTTTTTCCAACGAGCCGCCGCGGTTTTTACGTGTGGTGGTGTAATAATCTTGCGGTGAGGTTGGCCCGTTCTGCAGCGATACGCGTCGAGTGCCAGGACTATCAGCACCGACTTGGCGATGCGGAGATTTCTCCACAATTATAATCTGATCGCTCAGATTGTAGAAGTTTGTTTCCACCGAGCTGCCGCTACTCTTTCGATTCGGATAGCGGACCGGTGACATATCTGTAAAGTAAAAGAAACCCGTTGAGATAAATTGGCAGACAGATACACGTCTACTTTGTCATCATTGTGCCGTTAGCCGTTGATTTCTCCAGATAATCGATACTCAAGTAAACAGACACATGATATTATGTTGCCCCAGGGAAAGTTAGATTTCCCTCACTAGTATCTTGATTTCCCGCATGTTGTTACATCGTTATCGAGTTAGGTATTGAGTGACAAGACGTAACTCCTAATGAGAGACATGCTAACATAGGTGCTAATAAGTAAACTATTGTTAGTTACGTTACGACGGACGCTCTGCGGTCAGTTAGTTCTGAGAATAATGACATCAGCCATGTTTATGCATAGGTATTGTTACCTGGAGATGCTATACCTACTGTATTCATTGACATATTTTTAGGACCACAAAATATAATGTACATGGGCACTTCCGAATTCCTTGAATAAAAAATAGGCATACCTTTTCGCAATATTAAAAAAAATTAACTGGTATCCTCAATTTAGAGCACATTTTGTTCACACCTAAAAGTGTGGCAGTTCTGCAGTTGGAAATACGAGTAAGCTTGTTAAATCAATAAGATACTTATTTGGTTGATAACTGGAATACTTATTTGGTTTCACGCCCGCAGTTGCATAACATACCCGCGGCTTCGAGGACATTGTTAATAAAAGTAGCATATGACCGTCTCCAGGCTTCACAATATGTCCACCAACTTTTGAATGAATCGAACCAAGGATTACAATTTATACAAAGTTTGCGTGAGTGCGAATTGAACACACGAGCATATAAAGTCACAAAATAAGCCTCTGAAAAAAAAAATATAACACGCTCATGACTGTAATCCTCGTGATGGAGATCAGCAGATCCATGTTGGCAAATCTATGAAGATATCAAGTAGAGGGTGGTCAGAGACATTATAATTGGCACATGTCCGCGTTTTGCACAGTAGTTACCGTTCTACGAACACTTACCGACGTCACATGCCTTCGAATTATAGGTTCAAGGGCATGCCAATATCTATGATGTTTTCTTTCACCGTTTTGGGAAAGTAGTTTTTTTGCAAAATTTTAAAACTACTGACATGTTTTCCATCATCTACTTCAAAATCCCCTAGTGATTTGTTGCGATAAACTATATCCAAAATCTATCCTTAAAGTCATACAAATAGATTGTGAAAAACAGCATCGAATAAGCTGCTTCAGAGGTAAAATAACAAACAAACAAACAAACAAACACTTAGGTGCGTCAAACGTGTAGACGGGCTCCTGACGGGCTCTAGGTTTGAATCAATCGATCGTCATTTGTTTATTCCAAAGGTTTAAATTTTACCGACGGATGCATCAATTATTTTTTGCTCGTTTATGCGGCATTGAGTTTTTCTAGAACTGAGTTATGGAAATTACCTCATGTGTAGCTGTTTTATAACACTTGTACACTTGTTTAGGCGATGTATTGTTACGGGATGTGCATTACAAGTAAAGTGTTTTTGGGTAAACGAAGACTTCCTCTTCTAATGACGTTAAATTAAGCAAACAAAGTTAATTTAGGTTAAATATTGTGAGTTATTTACAAAGAAGTATTTTGTGTACTAGCTCAAACGAAGCACCGACTTACTTATTTCGATGCATCAAAAAATGCTTATTTCTTTCTAAATTTACCTACCGATTCTGGACCGTCGAGCGGACCGAGATTCAGACTCCGGTGAGACGGCGAGCAGCCGCGGCGGCTCGCCTTTTCTGAACCACCGCATTTTGTCTTCAATCACTCCATCTTCACGTCACTGGAAAGAAATAAGGTAAAAGTCAGTGCCTAAAAAAATACTATGAAAGGAAAACTGCCAACTTGAACTAGCCTGGAATATAAAGTATAATTAACTTCATGATAATTATGTAATAAAAGCCTTTCGTCTTACAGCCATAATTAATTACCAATGTTACCTATCTAAATGGCCAGTCATGTGCACACGGTCGACAGCCTATAACCAGTAATGTTGCAATGCTTGGTTTTATTTAAGTGGTAACCATTGAACACCTCAAAGTCATTAAGTTTCAACTGGTTTCGAGACTTGTCCGTCTCCTTTTACGATGCTATTTGTACATACCAACATATTTTCTACTATACACAGACCCCACCTTCGTGTACTTGTGAATAAAGTAAGGCTCGAAACCAACCAAACGTATTAAGGTGATCGGCGGAATGACTCAATACCCCGATTTTCAACAAGACGTACTGTCACCTACACTTACAATAAGCATATACCTAGGCTGTCAAATAAAACAGTATTTCATACAAATCTGTCGATTTCACTGTTATTTCATGAAATAAGTATTGGACGGTGAGGGCAGTCTAAGACTTTATACCGCTTGAAATCGAGAACTTAGATTCGAGCAACTTAAAAAGTGACAAAGACTTTCAAAACATATACCTAGTAGTTGTAGAAGTATTCAGTATATTAATAAATGGGTAATTTTATTCAACAATTTGGTTAAATGTCAGAATATCTGTCTGTATAATTTCAATACCTATATATCTGGTTTTAGCTAAACTTGTATGGCCAGTGTGAATATTCAGTTCCCAGATGTTTCTGTGGCACGTCAAGGACAAGAGAAAAACATTTACCTTTAATATAATTCCGAAACTACATTGAATTAAAATGTATAAAAGCGTGCACAAGACTGTGGCACTTACGACATCTGCGCTCATAACAAAATAGAAAAACGCACTTTTTTCACATTTAAGTTTTTCATTTCGAAGGATCAGAAACAGAATCATTGATTTATACGAGTATAAGAGATACACGTCAAATAGAACAATGCCATATTAAAGTAAAAATAAAAAAAAAAACAAGTTAAGGAACCTATCTAAGTTGGGATTATTGATGGAATATAAAATTGTTTCATGTAAACTTAATGAACGATCCGCAGCATATCAGGTGATTATCATCTTTCCTATGAATTTTGTTTCGATTAAAAAAAAAATGGAGGGTGAGAACTGTATTCGAGATACATAGGCGAGTTTTTGTTTTTTGCTTGAATAACACAAGACAAAGAGTGAGAAAAAGAAAGTCTAACTGACTCGACTGGGAGAAGAGTTCACCCAAAAATTACCAAATAGCCCTACCATGCGACTTAATAAAATATCGTCGTAAAGCGTTATGCGGTAGTAAGAGCTGGTGACTGTACGTTGTCCAATCATGACGGCATTGGTATTGTGTAATGGATTTTTCTTACTGAATGCCCACTGACACCAGTAATAACTGTGCCAGTGACTTATTCCAGTTCAATGGTTTTGTGAGGAAACCTGAATGAAATGAATGTTTTTTGCCTATTTGTTATTATGGCATTGGGCATATGAGCTATCAATTTTTTGTAAAGTTTGTAAAATTCGACAAAATATCTGTAACATGACAAAATAATGAGAATTAAATATTGATGAGTTTCTCCTGCATTCCTCGCCAACGATCTTTGTGTTTGTTAAAGTCTTTATTTGTACTATTAGGAAATGTTTCGAAGAGTATAGAACTCTGTAAATAGAGGTATAAAAAAACATAGCATGGATGTTTTTTCTTTTATACTACTAAAGAGGCAACCATGCACACGGTTCACTTGATGGTAAGCGGTTTGCGTAGCTTATGGACGCTTGCAATAGCAAAGGTATCAATTCAGCGTTGCCTCCCAGAGATACCAAGATGAAAGAAGAATCTTTCTGTACGAGAAAAAGTATTTCCATTTATCTCTGCCTGCGTGCGTGTTAAAGTCATTCCATAAACACATACAATAAATAGGTTATCATTATCAGTGACAAGCTTATCAAGCGACTCTACTGCGATCTATCGCTTAGTTTGTTACACGATACGGCACGGGATGGCTGATTGTGATTACTTTGAACTTGTGCAATAATGATAATTTCAATTACTTGATACATGTACCTACATTTTGTGTTTATTTTAAATCGTTAGGTGTACGCACTCCTACGTTACGTACGTCTTAGTTCAACATAATTATATAGATTCCTAGTACATCTTGATAGATTTAGCTTCGCCAGACCTTGACAACAGAACTATTAAATCACGGACATCAATCCTTGTTATTAAGCTATGCAAAACAAACAAATAAAACTCAGATTCAACCTCGGATTTTTAGAAACCACGTTTTTCAATTTACAACCAATTTGTAAAATCCAATATGGAGTTATGTTGTCACTTGAGGAGCGGCATAGGTTGATTAACTAGCAAAATAAAAACTAATATAGGCATTGATAAACGTAGGTGTGATACATAAATAAAAAAAAATATGGCACAATCTATGGCACAATAATTTATGCTCAAACCATAAATAGATAATTCACACTACCATAACAGCAAATGGACATAATTTTCCTAATGTGACTTGGACGTATTCCCTACAAAGTCTTGACGGAATTAATTTAAAATTACCTACGATGTTGTATGACGATGTTATAGGAAGGATAGAGGGCCGCACGTTTGTCATAACGATGTGATTGCAACGTTTCCGCAAACAAATCACTCAGGAAGTAAAGGAGGAACAAGAGGTAATACAATTATAACTCTCACGTGTGATTATTTATAAGTATGAAACTGTAGATTTGTCTGAGCATTTCATAGAAAAAGCGAACGATCATGAACTAAAATGTTCGGTATCCTCAGGATGCATAACGTTATTTTGTGCACTTGAAAGAGTGTGACACTGTAAAACCCCTGTTTATTTGATGTTGGTATACACGATAAAGCAATCCTGAACCAGCATATATAATATAGTTCAATATTTTTCGACATAGGAAAAGGCCTTTAAAAAATGCACATAAGCTTTTACGGAATGACTTGAAAATACTCGGTTGGTGGACAGGGCAGCAAAGACTTCGAAGGCTTCTTTCAATGACTAGCTTTTTTAAAGCAGGTAATATAATCTTGCTACGTATTATTTTTATAATAGCTTATTCTAATAATCGTTATTTTTTAATAGGTCTCTGAAGCAGTCGAAATTTCATGAAATATATGACGTTTCCCCTCTGTCACTGATGTGCCTTTTCGTATCCAATTTAATTTTACCTACATGCAGAGATTAATATTATTTTCAGAGTTGCAAATCAAACGTACAAAAACATTTTCACTATGGTATTGTACTAACTGTAAAAGATATATTTCAAAGCTAAAAAAATGAATTTATTATTTTTATAAATTTGCCTTTACATTGGAGCAAACCGATATTGAACAAAAACAAGTATTTTGCATATTTTTTTTACAAAATTACAGAATTGTGCATTTAAATAACTTTTATGATTAACTGCTTCGTTTTACTGACGATGTTGGTTGGCAGTAAATTGGTAAAAAAAAATACATATTGGTATATTTTACTTTGTGTACTTACATGTGGCATTCCGTAGGCCACATTTTTAAATCTTTACGTACTCAATTTTAAATTCAAAAGCGAATTAGCTACAACTAAGGGCAGTTGTGTTTCAAAGAGCGTAAAAAGGGTATCGTCGGTTGGTTTCGCGTAAAATAAACGTAATAATGAATGATGTAGAATCACGCTACATTGTAAACGTTAATTTTTATGAGTATTTTCTATGTAACAATGTAGCTTTGAACGTGGGTTCGTGCATGTCAAAAATACCGATGTGACGTCATTTGCCCGCACTCTCAATCGTAAAGTATAGTTTAATATTTGTGGTAAAGTGAGTCAGTTGCCCACACAAAATTAAAACTCTGCGATACCACCAAGCGATACCTTATGACATTAGGACATTGTCGTAGGCGACAATGTCATAATGTATCGCTTGGTGGTACGGCGCACCCGCTGGTAACCAGCATTTCTAGTGATAAGAAATGCGGGTTCGATTCCCGCTGCGAGATAAATATTTGCATGTTCTGCAGATATTTGTTCCGGATCTTGATTTTGTGGTAGTACGGTACTCAGAGTTTCTGATTCCCGAGGCACAGGTAATCCTTGTGTGGGGTCAGACCTATGCATGTGTCTGTAGGCTGTATATTATTATTATTTCCATTTAAATGTGTATGAATGTATGTATGAATATTATTTTTTCTGCATTCAGCAAGCCATTCTGTGTTACTGATCACAATTTGTAGACTCGTCTGATGTAGGTACATTATTATAGGTTTTATTCCAAAAACTATCGTGAACTTGACTATTCATATTGTAAAAACGGGAATTTTCACGTACTGCACTATCGGTGAAGGCACCGACTAAGTTTCGACTCATTCCGAGAGTCTTCATCAGGGTGAGTGGTTGCGACTTTCTCCTTCCGCGTCGCGCCGTGCACTAGTAGTAGTGCACGGCGCGTGTGTGCGTGAAAATTCCCGTTTTTACAATATGAATTATTATAGGTATTTGAAAAAATAATATCAGTTTGATAGTAGAAAAGTTTTTTAGAAATAGTGATGCGATTTCATCATACATGGTGTGTGTTAACTGAACTCCTGGTATGCTTATTGATAGTGCAATAGTTTTATAATAGTGTAGCAATGTGTTGTCTGTCTGTTATATTCGTAATGGTGACTGTTGACAGCATTAATATTAATGGCTCGTACGTTTGGATTACAACATGGCCATAACATAGGGCCTGTGGAGAGACAATTTTATTATTAAGCTAATAACCTGATTCCTCGAACCAGTAGGCACGTAATTTTTATGACGAGTCTCGGAAAAAGCCAGTTTGTTTGAATGGCCTGTTAAAATTTCGAGAATTCTACGAAAATCGTCTAAGACTATTTTTACTTACAAAATAATATTGTAAAATGAAATAATAAAGAACGTTTTCTCGCGACCACAAAACCTGCGAAGCCTTTCAAACGTCAGGAATAATCCTGTCCTTTTTAATCCTTATTAAAAATTACAAAGTTTGGATGGTAAATGTTTGTTGAGAATAATTTCCGTAACACCTGAACCGAATTTTATGATATTTGGAACAAGTGTAGTTCGTGACCTAAAATAATACATTGGCAACTTTTAAATTAAATACCTACTACGCTAGCGAAGCCGTGGGCAGAAGCTTGTTATCAATACACAAGTATAAAAACCGCGAAAACCTAAATCACAAAGCAGCAATGTATTTTAAAATTCTTTTGAAGTTTTAATTAGAAAATGAACCACCCACGTAATGAACCAATATTTTAAAAGTATAGCTCCTCTATTTACGTTAGAACGAACGGCCTTATTCATAAATCAGTGTTTACAATGAATATTTTATGAAAGGAAAACACAGTTTTATTAGCTTTAAATCAAAATTAACTTTGATCTAAAGAATTAATTAAAACATCTCGAACATAAAAAGTTTCTGATACCTATTAAAATATATTTAAAATAAATGTTTTTTTATGTATTGCCACTATTTGTCCGCTGTAATAATGTAAAAGATCCACAAAACTGGATAAGTAAGTTTTACTTATCCAGCGCGCCTCTTCAATTTTAATTTGGCTTCGAGTGAAAATGCCTTATTTGAGGTGAAATGTCACGTTCTTTGTGATCAATATTGGGACCGCAGAGCCTCAAGTTCTGAAGAGAATACTAAAGTGGTAATACGGATGCCATATGACTGACTTCTACTACGAACTAAATAGTGACTAGAATTGGAATTTGGCAATTCCGGGCCGTGATTTTATTGCTAGGTACCATTCGACTGTCTATTTCCTTTGCTAAACCATCCCTAACTAAGTGTAGGAAAGGTTATTTGCAAATGTTACGTACGAGTATAATAATATGACAAATCCTTAAATCGACAAGTTTAGAATTCTAAAGCAAAAACTTTAAGCGCTACAAAATAAAAATGTTTCCTAGTTTGAGGTCATGAACGCTCATATTTAGGTCTGTCAAGATAAGAATCTTGGAATGTTATCAAACTTATCTGTGAGTGTATTGAATGTTAAATATATTTGATGTGCCTATCCAAATATACTTTGACAAGGGGTGATAGGTTTGGCTCGATAACGATTCCATCGCTAAGAGATAATCTTTGACCCAATTTAGGTTAGGTTAGGTAGCTACTTGTTCAAGGACAATTGTAAAAGTGAACCGATGCTACTCGTGTCTTGTCTGTTGATATTATTAGTTTTGCTGTGCGGATGATGAAGGTTTATAATAACCTTCATCAGCTGTTGATTTTCTACAAATTTCTGAACAGAAATTGTTTTTTCAGATTTTGTTGTGAAGTTGAGAGAAAATTAATAAGTTATAAATAGATATTGGAAATGTCCAGTCTTTTAGATGGTGATTGGGTAAAATCTCTTAGCCTCTTGTTCACGAGCTACGTATATTTTGTATGTTTGTCTGTACAAGAATATCGAGGACGGCTCGAACGCTTTGGGTATATCGGAGTAGGGGCTTAAGGGACTAGAAAATGATTTAGCTTTATTCCATAGCTAAGAAACACACCACGGCCGAGATAACTTCGGCTGGTGACATTGTTAGCACTAGATGTTTTAGAAAAGTGGCTATTCCAGTTTCCAAGTTAAGCTTCTTACTTCTACTGGAAACAATAATTTTACAAACTCATTGAGAGAGCGATGACTCTACATTTAATATATTACACAAAGTATATTACGTAGATACATATCGTGTAACTACAGCTTTAGCATCATCGATCATGCAATAGCAGCACAAATAAATACATTAATATCACCTCATACGAATACATCTTAATGAGAGAAAATTCAACCAGCACTGTGCATGTATGCCTACATAACTATGCTAAATTTGCTAACTGTGAATTATTGTTTTTTTTTCATACACTATGTTTTCACTTGCATTTGCATAAATGGTTTAGGTTTTTAATATCGATACTTTTAGTAGACAATGGATGCAGGTAGGTTGAATAAATCCACTAGCAGAGGAATAGTTCACGTATGAAATGTGAGACTAGAGCTTATATTGTAACAGCAGCTAATGAGCCCCAAAGGAAATAAAACCAGTCTTACCGGGGCTTTAGTCTCTTTCAAGTCTGTGTGTAGGTATACTATTTAGTGTGGATTATGATTTTTCCTGCATTTTATGACAGCAGAAAGCAGTGAAGATAAATTAATGATGAGTTAATACTATTTTCTTGTAAATAACGTGTTCTTTTCATATTATTGACCCTATTAAAATGGTTAGGTATATGTAAAGGGCAGGGTGGGTTCCCACTATCGCTAAATGCGTAGTCACTCGTCGCCTAGTTTGTAAGGATTCCATTAATCGTTATAAATCAATCTGGTCCGGTTCAATCTGGTCCGGTTCAATCTGGTAAGCTGACAATTTGAGTTAACTCTTTCGTGAATTTAATTTTGTTTTAACTAAGGAACCCTCTAATGGCAACTTCTCCTTATCACGAAAAAAGAGATAATGCCTATAAAAAGCCAATTAATTCGAATACATTAGTTACTCAGACAATTAATATCAGTGATTATTCCAGCTCGAGTGAGTCAGGTAGAGGTCACTGCGTCACTGCGTCTTGAATGGCTAAGATTAGCAGTGACGCATGCTAGGCTCGGTCATCAGCCTTACCACGATGGACTACAAAATCCCGTATTGTAAAAAAAATCACGTAAATGAGCTAAAACTAGACAACATAGACAAGAACAATAAAATCAAACTTCAAAGTTGAAATATTGATATTGCATAGACAGACACAGCTCTTAATCTATATAAAATATACACCGGCATTCTTGAATTCCTGTTTCGGATCAACTCGAAATAAAGTCTTGAAATCAAATAGAATTCTAATTCAACAGACACTTTATTGAGTTGACATGTTTTTTTAGCTGTATTTTGATATAGGCCAAAGCATGGATGGCATAAAATATCTGAATGCTAGACACCGGACGTTAATACCTAGTCCGTTACCTAGATTTTGAAACGGAACACTCAAAACCTTTATAAAGACGTATAAAAACGAAGATAAGGGTCTCTGAGGAAGCATACTAACTCTCTAAAGACCGGATTTCAATAGCATCTAATGCTACTGGCATAAAAGCAGGAAAGCAGGGCAGGACTTACATTGTGGTCCCCATAGTGGCATAGGAGAGGCTTAGGCTGTTTTATATTTTCCTATAAAGCAGTCATTCTATTTTATTGATGTCGATCTATGACGTTTTGGAGATTTTTAAACCACTTATCACTACTCTAAAAGTAAATATTTTTAATATATGTTGCCAACTTGATTCGACCCTGGGCAGAGGCTTTTTACAACGGTAAAGCTTGCTCTTTAGAACTCAACCGACGTAGGCTTTTGAGAGCCGGAACACAGCCTTTCTTGCCTTCTGATGAGGATTCGGACGCGCGTTGTTTCAAGTTCAATGGGTTTTCAGTCAATAAGTTGGAATGAATTGCTTTACATTGAACAAGCCAAACTCGATTAAAAACTTTTTGATCTGTGTCAAGAGTATCTATGTTGTATTAATATAAGTTGAAAGATTACGTTATTATTGGTCAATTGAAAACATAAGTTAATTATGTAATCAGGGGCAGTGTTTGTATGTAATTTAGTATTAAGTTATGTAGTGTTAATTACCCAATAATTATTAATTATTTGAATTCATTGAAGCGGAGTTGTTTGGGGTTAGTTTGAAGAAACTCAATATTCTGCATTTTCGTTTTACTTTAAACAAAGCCACATGGAAATACTAAGTCTTAGCTAGGTGTATAGTATTATAATATCTGTTGCTAGGTCTACAAATGTCGTATCTGGAGTTATGGGCTGGAGTGGTTGATACCACTCTGTTCTACAACTCAAGGGCAAGTCACAAGGATGATCCCTTATCCCACATTATTCATTATTATGTTAATAGTGTAACATAAATAAGATACTGTGTTACAGGTTACATTATATATATGAACATGTTTGTTTTCTCAGGTATTTTTGGCCTCTTTGTTTATGCTTTGATATAAGAAAAACAGACAGTTTTATGAATGACAGTTATGAAAACGAACCAGTCTCAAAAACATTGTTTTTGGCATTGAAATGATCTTTTGAAATACGAAATTAGTTGTCTGTAAGATCAATGGTAACTTTGGATTTTGTAAATCTACGATAAAAGTTTGATCTTTTAACATTTAAGAACAAATTTGTGGATTAACTTATGAAATAATAGAAAATTAAACATGCTTGCCCATGTGCTTTCAATTACTATTACGATCTTACGGTACTAAATTGACCTTCAAACTCGATCAAGACAAAATAAAGAATATGTCCCGATGACCCGCTGTATCGTATTGTTACTTAGTGTAGATCTTCTCTTCAAAAGTGAGTGAGTGAGCGGCCGTTTTTGTTGTCAATCTCATTTTCTTAATAACTCGTAAGTGTACTCCTGTATCCTTTATGTGAAACAAAATAAAATATTTTCATCTTTATCTTAAAAAAAATAAAACCGACTAGTAAAGAAGACATTGAATTTTTTAAACACTGACTCAAGAAAACGAATAAGATCGCAGCAGCATTTTAACGTTTTCTAAAGTGAACAGCGCTCTTTGTACTACGTAATGAATATTCATACAAAAAGTTTTCCAGCTTTTGACCGAAATAATCTTTGGCGCCTAAGAAAGGTACAGTTACTACCACAAATCATGAAATATGCAGAAGATGCTTTGTTAGAATATTGTGAAACTTTACAAATATGCAAACTAACAAGATAAAAAGAGCTTGTCTCTGAAATGTTTATGCCACAAAAGGTGTTTTACATTGTAACTATGGATTTATGGAAAGAAGGTATTCTTTTAACTTACAAATGTAAAAAAACAAACACGCTCACGACTGTGATGTCACAGATTAGCAGACTGACACAGTTCGCTAATCTGTGAGTAAACCACAGATTAGCGACAAATACGGGGTAGTCAGAGACACTTCATATTACATAATACAAACATTTGAACTGACATTTATAATATAAGTGGGAAGGATAGGTTAACCTTGTCTGATGTATCTTAAGTATTTCGTATGGTAACATACAGGTGACTCAAACCAGGTGGTCTAAAAGTAGAAATAGATGATTTGGATTTTGCACGGCTTGTATAACCTCAATGTTCATAATATGTTTTTAACATACCTATTGTCACTAAATACCTTTATTTTTTTAGGCAAACAGTCATAGGCACGGGGCGCCTTTTCACCTTAGTGACTAATAAAGTTTCACAAATTACGATTTGCACGCACCATAAAGAACATTTCTTTCAAATTATCTTCATGATGACCGTGACAACCGATTATTCAAGAACTTTAAGTTTAATTGCAAAGTTTGTAAAATTTATATAATATGTGTCAATGAAGCCAAAGCTGGGAGAGGCCTCTGCCTGGTGGCACTCTGAGAAAATATAAAACTATTTATCTATGACAGCACTTGTCAGTACCGAATTCATGATGTTAAGAAATTGTTCTAAATTTGAATACCTATCTGATAAGTTACGTAATATCTTTGTTGTGTAATTCTCAGAAATAAAGCCTATTTATATTATATTATTATTTTTATTTTTATAGCAGCAAAATATGTGAAAAATCCTGCTGATTCAGCACTTGTTTCATATTCCTAAAACAGTTTTTGCTAAGGCATAGACAAAGTTATTTTTCCTTGATATTACCTATATTTCGTCATAAATAGCGAATGTACCTATTTAATAAAAATATTTCACTGTTAAGGATCTTTCAAGGATGTCAACAATTTGAAAATGACGCTATATAATCAGCTTATCAGTTACGTGTTTTCGAAAATTCAGAAAAAAAATAACGAATGGAAATACTTTATTGTACACCACAAGATAACAAAAAGTACAATGGGCGGTCTTATCGTTTAAAAGCGATCGCGTTTTTGTTTTAGAAGATAAAAAACATTAAAACATTTACTAAGGCAAAACTTTCTCGTTGAAGCTTAACTCGAAATTAATTTACTATGCAGTCATTTTATAGGTACTTAGTGCGCAATCTTCGCGTCGGTTAGATCGTAACCTAAGTTACATTGCTAATTCTAAGTAGCGCTAGTGGGCTTTATACATAAACCACTAGAAAATGTTTGTAGATTTCTACACCTTATTGATCAAAAATAAAACTATCCATCAAAGTCCATTATCTGAGCCTCAATCACGGGTAGGTTAGGTACATTGTGATCCCGTATTCACCACTCGGAACAAATGAGTGATGAATGAATGATCACTGAGCAAAGTTCACTGCACCGCAGATATTCAGAGATCTCTACTATTCATGAGGCTAAAGAACCGCAAGATGATACAAACAGTGTTTGAAGAGATACATTCTAACGTAAAATGTGTCTCGAATCCTGAATTAGGTAGGATATTTTGAAATATTAATGAATTTCTAACTGTTAAGTCAGTTTTCGAAGTTGAAATGAACTTTAATCAAATTACAGTGAAATCTAAATGAAAATCGAGCAGACGACGATCTGTATTTGTCTCGTCTGAAAACAGATACGTTCTAACCCAGTTTTAAATCTAGACAGAGTTCAAAGAGGTTACGGACTAAATACCTATTTGCCTGTCGCAAGTGCTATTTCGCTTTGTTTACTCATTTTATTGGAGTAGGTAATATACACAAATAATTATTTGCCTAGTTTGTCTATAAAAACGCACGTATCCCACCTATTTCAATAACAACAAAAACATGCAAAGAACGACACTGTTTGATATCAAACGACCGGCATTACACTTGTCAATTCAAGAAGTAACACATATAAAATAAAATAAAAATCCTCCTCCCTCCTCCTCTAAGGACTGGTAGGCTAATCAATTGCAAAAAAACACATTACAGTTCGATAAGCCATTTTAGAGCTAAAAAGTAATTGACAAACAAGACATATACCGGTTCCTTGGGTCGCAAGTAATAAATAAGAACAGATAAACAGATTTGCAAATTGGACATAATCAGATCTTTCAGTAGGTGCACTTTATGGATACCAAGAATGAAGTAATTAGTTAGCGGATAGTAATAAACTTACCCTCTTATTCAGAGTTGTTCCACGTTCGCCCCACATTCCAAAAAAATCTGCTTTTGCCCATAGCAAAAATATTAGAAAAGGACAAATGATTTTATTTGATACACACGCTATAACCACAAGACAAGTAAAACAAAAAACTATATAATTTCAGCCAAAAATTACTTACTATGGACAAAGAACCACAGATTATATTTTACCCAGACTAAAAAACAAAATTCCATACGAAGTACGAGATAAAATTTATACAAAAAACATAATAGCTCGCTAACTTAGCAGGTCGCTAACTCTAACCCTGTCCTTATCTAACAATAAATAAAGGATAGAGGCAGCATACTTTTGAATACCCTGCATAAGTTAGCGAGTGATTATGAATAAGAGAGATACCACGTTTTGATACAATTACATAAAATGAAACAGTAGTACCTACCTAGTTGTATTTAGTATATTATACTAACTGGACCATTTTATGCAAACAAAGTATGTACTATTAACTATATATGTATTTCTTTAAATACTACTCGTTTTACTTTCACCTTAATTTAATTTCAATACCTTCCTGTGTAGTGCAATCTATTTTTTTCCTTATTGATATAGCAATTTAACTTCTATTATGATGGTCATACAAAATCATAGAAGTGCGATTTGTTTACGATCTCCAAATGAACAGCTATTTATACTTTGACCATGACGATACGCTACTGTATTTGAAAATGTGTCATCTATGTAAATCTAAAATAAACTATGCCAGTCAAGCAATTCCAGTAAGGTCAAGAATATCAGAAAAATATGTATTTGTACAGGTCTAATAGAAACAAGAGTCATCACATGTTCCAGTTCACATAGTAGCGGAAGTATTTAAAGGCAATTCTAATGGGCCAGCTAAAATAAAAATAGACAATCTGGCCTAAATACGAGTGAAACTGTTACGGAAATACGATTTGTAATTTAAGGAAGGTAGTACGAGATTTAATGGTTTCTTTTGGTAAAGCCGTAGTATTCAGTACGGCTGCAGGCCGCATTTTGTTGTAAGCTTTGGTCATGGTGAGTGGTGAGAATAGGCTTTCAAAGAAAGTACTAAGTAGTCATAATCATATAATTTATTCACCTTCGGAACACAGCGAACACTTGGTTTTGTTGCGTACCAAGCAATCATATTATTTAGCGGCTGTACAATATTGTACATAGGCCTTGTCAGATTGTAAATAATCCAACTGATAATAAATGCGTAAGTCTGTATGTGTGTGTGAATGTTTGTTACCACGTATCTCCGAAAATCTTAAATGGGGTGGGAAAGTTTCTATTGAAAATGTTATTTGGTTAGATTCGCTTAAAACTCGGTACTTGAAAATTCGTATTTTTTTATTTTCCAAACTATCCTTTGAGGATATGCAATTGAGTTCACAAGTTTGTATGTTTTTTTTTATTCATGGTTCGATTCATACAAAACTCGGTTTAATTTAACTATAAAGTAAATAATGAATTACGTATTTTTTATTTTTACAAAACTACCCCTAAGGGGTGTGATTTTGATGAAACTTTACAGTGTTAAGCTTAATATATCAGAATAACACATAGGTCTACAATTTATAATGATATTGTGTGATTTGGCAATAAGTATCAATTAAGTCAGTAAAATTATATCGGAAACATCCTATACCTATTTGTTTTCGGGCTGAACCGCTGAGCCGTTTGTCATGAAATTTGAAATGGACATAGTTTGAAGCCTGGAGATGGTCATATGCTACTTGTATCAACATACCACGCGGGCGAAGCCGCAAGCAGAATCTAGTTGTAAAATAAAAAATAATTCAATTATGAGTCAAAACAAAATAATAAATATATTGTAACAATCAGTCAAATTACGATCAAACAATCAATTTTAAAGTGTTGCCATGTCATAGGTATATTGAATTTCTACTAAAATCCTAAGTAAATTACTACAATTAAAATTGGACATTTCAAATTTACGTATTGGTTTAGAGAACTGTAGAGAAAAAAGCTCAAACGAGAATGTTTGCCTCAGAGAAATGTTTTTTATAGATTTTTCGAAATCTGATAAGCGATATGTCAGCGTCGTTTCCAAACTTTTGATTCTGAAAGTAGCTACCGCAACAGTCAAATGAGTATTTTTCTGAGTAGGTACCCGTTTTTTATGACGTAGGTTTAGCTATCCAAGGAACTCCGGTAACATTCCAATAAAATGACAAATCATTTTAATCGAAAAGTTTACCGTGTCACGTTGTATTTCCGCGTACTTTTGTAAATAAGACGAAATTGGGTATCAAAAGTCTTAAACGATGATTTGTTACAAAAAATAAGGGATGGCCTTTTGGTTATCGTACATTACATTACGTAATAATATTTTTTAAATCTTTGCGATAACATTAGGTACCTATAAACATTAATTAGTTTTACTAACGAAAACCTACTTTTTTTCTTTTGTATTATTTTCAACCTTTTAATTGTATGGTATCAACAAGATCCTAAAATAAGGTAATTAAAAGGTAAAGAATTCCTCATAACCAATAAATATAAATAGGTATTCAATTTTTCCAAGACATATAACTCAAAACATGAAATCATAACCCTCCGGAGGTGGGTTAAAAAGGCATAAACCAATCAAATGGGTACGGTACTTATTAAAGTACCTACTAAATTATGACTGGAAGTAGGTAGGTACATAGAATATCAAATTTGTCCCTCGACAGGTGAAAATCTTCTACTTAAAACGCAGTGCTGATAAAGAAAGTGGAATTTGGATGTAGATAAAATTTTCAGAAAAACTAGTTGTAATAGATAGAAGTAAAACCTAGGTATCCTACTAATATTATAAATGTATAAAAATGGCTGAACACACAGGCTACTTGGTATCTTAATATCCGGATGAAGACAAGGGTAGAAGCTATTATTATTATATTTATCTATAACTTTTTTAAACTTACTCAAAACTATGCAAGAAATTCCTCCGACACCTTTGATGTAACAAACTTCATTCATTATTTTCAAATCACAAATCTAAATGCACTTTACTCAAAACATAAATTAATAGCATCGAGTTATTAACTTTTTCGTTCACATATCGATATTCACAGATTGATTATCCAAGTAGGTATCAGTACGTTGTGCGTTCACCTCGAGAGGAATGCTCTGCGGAACTAAAGCTATTTGTCGACACTACGGTCACCGATGTAGCTACGACCACATCTCAGCGACTGCACGTATAAAATCAAAAACCATTACTGTTGTCGCTACAAACACAATAGAAGGTAATCTGTAATAAACGGTAATGTAAAACGAGTATAAAAAAAATGTTGTGTCGCAGCAAGCGGTCGTCTCAAAATACGCTGTCGAGCGGGATTTTCGCACGTGAACGAAATTGATTCAAGAAATAAAGTTATGCTATCCTGGTAAAATTTGTGGATCAAATGCTCATATCCTTGGTAATCGGAGGAAATTGTTTTGAAATGAGTTTTTTCTAAACCAGTCGAAATTTATGAGATCTTTCAATTTAATTGAATAGGCATATTACCAGCAACGTGATTAGTTTAGAAGTTTTCTAAAAATGGGCACATTGCTTATTCCGCAGTAGATATTCAGGCACTTCTCAAAGTAAATAACAGACAAAAAAGTAAAAAGAATTGTTATTGGAATAACAGTTCGGTCTCGTGAGAAAACTCAGGACGAACACTTCACTGTGATTTGTTCAAACCGCACTATAAAATAATTTCGTTGTACCACTTTGTCCTTTCCATATTTAGCATTCTGTGGACAGTTTCACTTTGTTTATTCAACATTGTTTTACAGAAATTTGTTGATTTAACTACTTTACGAAATTACCATAGTTGGCGTTCGACAAATTTATAAAATGATACAGGTTTGTTACGAAATGCTCACGATGCAGTTCCGATGTCTGATACCTTGTTGTGTAATAAATCGTTGGTAGTAACTACCTATTTACACGGAGTTTTTAGTGTCGCAGATGCGAGTGTAAATGTAAATAAATAATAAATTATCACTTCGCTTTTGAGTACAGGAAAGCTCGAGTTATCGTTTTTTGCTTTTTTGTGACATACATGAGTGTGAATATCGAGTGAAGATTATTTCCATCGATAAACGCATACCTATTCTCGCCACAAAATTCTTCCCATGTAACTGGGCCTTAAATCTTGCAACATTTATTCTGAGTTTGATGGATGAGATGCTGAAGTTTTAAAAAAAATCTTATCGTGTTTTAAATGACTCAAGTTGTCACGTGTAGCAAGGATCCTTCTTTAAATATATTTGAGATATAAATATTAAATCATATGTTTATCTTTATTCGAATCTATAATCCAAGTCCAACATCCATTATTATGTTTGTGACGGATAATCGTACGACGCGACGCCGACGAGATAAGCTCGCAAAATATTTTGTTTGTATTTTCTTACAGAAATCCACTTACTAAATCAATTACAGCAGAAAGCTTATCGTCTTATCCTTATTTCTGTTTTCGCATTCGCATTTCTTGCAGACACGAGTTACATACAAATTATATAGGATGCCATAAACGCAAAGAAAAACAAAACTCCATCATCTATACGTATTGTCCTTCTAGCTCTCCGGGATAATGTGTGTGGTCATTTTCCTGGAGAGTTATGGAACAAAGGCTTCGTGGGCGTACTCAGTTGAGGCTAGGTGCTAACAAAGTCGATTAGGTTTTTATTATTACATTATGGTATGCAAATTTATATTAATAATCTATTATTTATATTTTTTATTAATTTCAAACTGCTGACACATAATGTAACCTGTGTAATTAATGAGCGCATCTGCCTACAGGCTTTTTAGTCTAGCTTAGGCGTCGGCTTATCTAATTATCAATTTGTACCCTCTAAAAAAAGCTTCAATGTTTTAAACTGAGTAAGACAACATTAATTAGGTATACTACTTACTAAATGCTTACTGAATTTTTCATAATTGCAGTTGTAGAGAGGACATACATTCTAACAAAAAAAAAATGGCGTACGGCTGTTTTAAAATGTTGTATAAATATATTATGGATTTTTAAAAACCTTCGACATATTACCAATCTTAACATACTAAAAACGGGATACATCGCACTCGGGCAATCGGTCCTAAGCTAGTGTGTCTCCGTGTGGGGAGGAACATGCAAGTCTACAGTCTAGCGAAATGAGCCCAACGGTCAGTGTTAAAACTGATGATCATTCGTAGCCATTTCGCTACCTTGCTCTACAACGAATGCAAACTTTTTATACTACAATCCTAGCTTCGATCCTACTCAGGGTAGGTCTTCACGGTCTTTTAAATTCAGTCTCATCAGCTCCAACACAGCATTTGTACGCCAACAGAGTTATTTAATTAAATCGTATAGTTACAAAAAAAACTTATTTCTACCATCTATCACTTTACAATATAAACGTACCGTAAAAGATTGGATTTTAGATCAGGACTATAACTCAACCCAAAATATTTTATTGTCTTTAAACTGATTAACAAAATATACCTAATCATTTATCAATTTTCATTTATTAATAATAACATACTATTCAAATGCATTCTTTACGTATTAATTATTTGCAAAGTTAATGTTTGATTAAAAAATAAAATGATGCAAATTTAATAATAATTACCTATATATAAGTGAATATTTCACGTATGTTTTTAAAATTGATGTGATTGTTTTTTCTTTCTCGGAGAAGGAAACTGGTACGCCAACACACAGGGAAACCTAGTTTGGGTACCAATGTTATCCTTCAAGGAATATCAGCAATATTCAAGGAATATCCTGTTTTAGGATCTCAATGATAATAATAATTGTTTGTAAATGTTACAGTATGTTTGTGAAACACAATAAATTTAATTTAATTTCATATTAAAGTGCTATACTAGATATCGTCCACTAGGCCAACACGAGAATAACCGGCCAATAGAGAGAGCACGCCTATGCCCAGTAAACTTCTACAGAATGAAGAAAATGAAGCCTAGAATTGTAAAAATAATGATGTTGCTGTGTGATGAAATGTCCAGAATTATTGTTTTATTTTATTTCGCATAAGGATACGCACATTGCATCCCTGTTACCTCATTACGCCCACAAAGACTTTGCTGCCGTTAGAATAAAGAGAGAAAAGGCTTATTGACTCCACTCTTCCGTGGAGCGCTCGGGTCACTTCCTGAAATGTCAGGGAAACGGTCCAATCTAGATTAACTAGAATGGCTATCCACTGTTTGTGCTAAATAAGTTCATAGGGTTATAAAGTATTAATAAGTTACTTTGTGACTTGTATAATAATAACATTAATACTATGTGTTTATTGAGATGATGGGCCTGAGACATGGATACGAACCCGGAATAGAAATAAAGAGTAAAGCTACACTAAATTCTCCGACTTATTAATATATTTATCGTCAACGCTTGAAATCGGTAGGTACTCTCAAGGATTTTTTGATTCGAAAGTGCAAGCTGCCTATATATGGACTGGACACTTGCAAAACTAGAGGTACCTACCACTCGCTCATTGCGGACCCTGAGACATAACTAATGATGAAAAGTCTCATGTAATTCATCGTTATTTTGTGGTAATTTCATCGGGACCTAAGGTCCTTACCTAGGTCCTATACTTTCAAATCGGAACACAGCAATACTAGCATTATTACTCGTCGACAGAAATATGTATGATGCTCTTTCACAAGGGTCTACTACTTTCAACCAAAATACGAGTATCTAAAACGAAAAGATTGATAAATGGCTGGGGTACATTTTATTTCATAAATCAAATTCGTTATTGTCAATATTATACTTAAATGGATTCCTAAAGTACCTAAGAAAACACATAAATCAAACGTAATTTGATACAGTTGTAATGGTAATGGCGAAATATGAAACGGTCAGCAAATTAAACGCTGAGTCACCGGAGAAACTTATCTATCTGAGAAAACGCGAAGGAAAAACTTCTTGGAGAAATTATGGTACTCACATCACTTGGTATACAAGTAATCACGTCCAATAACTGTAGGTTATATTTATATGCGTATATCAGGTAGGTACCGACGCGGCTAAGCCCTACAGAAATGAGGAGTGAGAATAATTTAACGTTTTAAACGTTTAATTGAAACGTTCGGGAAAAGTACATGAATAATAAAAAAACAAGATTAAATACTAGGACATAATGTCGTAACTATACGTACCTATTTATTTGGGGAAAAACCGTGTTGTAGTATTACTTCGGTAAAGAAGTGAATAATTTTATTTAATATACGGATTTTCCCCAAAGGTATAGTTAGTATAAGTACTTGTCCTGAATGTTTCAGATAAATATTTAAAACGTTTAGTCTCCTCAACAATAAGCACGAAAGTAGAATTTCGATCGACTTAACCTAGTCCATCGAAATTCCATTTTCGATCGACTAGGCTGTCCTCAGTAAAATATTACAAAATGAATTGTTTTAATAATAATTACTCGCATTGTATTGCACTAATATATATTAACATCAGATAAATTATTTTTGAAGAATAATAATAATTATATTTTTTTGTGTGAAGATTTGTTTTGTTTTATATACATACTAGCTGTACCCGCGACTTCGTTCGCTTGATGAGAATATGATGTTGTTTTTTAAAGTTTTACGGGAAAAATAGAAATGCCTCAGAAATAAAACTGTTATGGGACCACCTCGTGATCATTCTCTATACAACAACAAAATAATCATCAAAATCGGTTAACTATTGGCAAAGATATCAGTGTGTGGTATAACAAACATACTAACTTTGACAATAGGGCTAACTACTCAGCGTGCGCTACCCGATCCCGACGCCGACGCCAACGCCGACGCCGAAGCTGACCGACGCTGACGCCGAAGCCGACGCCGACCGACGCCGACGCCGAAGCCGACGCCTACCGACGCCGACGCCGACCGACGCCGACCGACGCCGACCGATGCCGACGCCGACCGACGCTGATGCCGACGCTGACCAACGCCGACCAAAGCTGTCCGACGCTGACCGACGCCGACGCCGATGACGACGCCTACCAACGCCAAAGCCGACGCCGAAGACGACGCCGACCGACGCTGATCGATCCGATCCCGATCCCGATCCCGATCCCGATCCCGATCCCGATCCCGATCCCGATCCCGATCCCGATCCCGATCCCGATCCCGATCCCGATCCCGATCCCGATCCCGATCCCGATCCCGATCCCGATCCCGATCCCGATCCCGATCCCGATCCCGATCCCGAACTTATCCACTCTTAATAATAAGAAAACACCTATTTCCTTTGTTAGTGTTACAATCTACAATTGATTTATTGATTGATAAAATTAAAGTAAGTTCATTATTTTATTATATTTATATTTATTTATTTAATATTATTTATCATTATATTAATTTTAAATATATTTATGTACTTATATAAAGTAAGCATTATGTTGTTAGCTGTTTCCTATAATGATATTGTATACCTACCTTTACATTTTTATCTTATTTGTTTTTTTTTGTTTTTTTAAGTGTATAATATTGTATAGTACCGTATTTTTCTCCTTTATTATATTTAAGGTAGCACGCCAGCTCTCTTTGTAAACCTGTGAGGTTGGCAGGTAGAAAATGCAATTAGCATTAAGCCCGCCTTTTGTACACTCTTTTTATCGTGCAATATATTTTTTAATAATAATAATAAAGTTGAGGAAACTTATTGTGATAATAATATAGAATAATAATAGATAGAATAAATTATTAAGTTAACTTTTATGTTAATGATGATATATTTTTATTAAATGATAACATTCTGCAATAAAACTGGTGATTTTTATCGATATGATTTATTATAATTATTATAAACCCCATTACTAGAAGCTACCACACCGTAGGTGCTCAATGGGGAATAAAATCTAATTTTATTTTTTGTTCCCATTTGAGCACCACGTTAAATAATGATTGGTGCTTAAATGGGAATACCTTTGGTGCTCAATGCATAGGTGCCCAAAAAACAGGTGCTCAAACGGGAATACTCCGTAAATTTTACGTTTAATAGGTATAATAAGTTATATATATTATTTATTTTTACAAGATTGTTGCCATTTTACACAGTAATTCTTGTAGTGCTTTTGGTAAGATTACTATAAGTGCAACTATGCTTATAACAAGAACAAGAAGAGTAAATTAGCACCATATTGGATTATTTTAGGGTTTGTCTTATAGCAATCTTGGTAAAGACTAATAAGTCCTTTATAAGTTGAATAAATTTAAAAAGCTGCACTCTTATAACATTCTTTATGATGTCGTAATAAGATTAAATAATGTTATAACTGGTATTATAAGAACAGAAATTTAACTACTCTTGTAACTACTTGTACTTGTACCTTATAAGCTTACTTAATCTTGTAGTGCCATGTTATAAGTGTATCATAAGATCAATTACTCTTATTAGATGCTATTATAATAACAGATTTTTGTCAGGGTTATTAGTTTTATAACCTGCACTTGTAGTCATTTATAAGATTGATTTATTAGAATAAACGTTTTAAAAGGCTGATATGGCTTACAACATGCTATTATAAATAAATAATACTTGACAATGCTTCTTTAAGTATATTACAAGATGTATATTCTTATAAGGTGTTTATTATAAGATCTATTTGCTTGTTGGGAGGGATGCATGGGGGTATAAAATTTATGGTATGTGCTGGCTATTACACGAGCAACTGCATTCGATCTTTTCTATTAGATTTATTGAGCATCCAACATCACCTCGTTTCAATGTTGAAAGTAGCATGATTGTAACTGTTATTCAAAAGTTGCATTTCGACATCGAAATGCGATAAGTACATGGTATCGCATTTTAAGCACGTCAGCTTGTATGATTGGATGCATGATGTCATTAAAATAAGCATTGAAATGTACTTGGTAAATGTTTTCACAAAACTTATTTTACTGCTTAGAAAGGATTTTTTGAAATCAAACCCATTGAGACGGCAGAGGGAAGGTTAAGTTTCTACGAGAAAAATTCAAAACGGACTGCTACAGGAAAAATCACAGACATTCCAGATACTAGCGTATAAAACTGAAATAAATAGATACCTGCACTTACTTATTACAAATTATTCCTGGAACCTATATTTAAGATTATCACAAGCAATTATGCCATAATAAACAAAGTTATTATTACCAAACGAGCTTTTGAGAACAAAATACACAAAACCATTGTATAGTGTCATTTATAATCATCACCTTCATCAGCCTGCGAAGTCATAGTCCATAGGCCTACCCCAAAAAGTGCTGTGACGAACGATCTTGAGTCACTCCATCTACCTCCTTCTCCCGCAACGATGGCATCGGCCCATCGGATGGAAAGCTTTCCCGTGTTGCGTCATCCGGTTCGTGGTTAACATTCGCGAACCCTTCCCCAGCCGTTGTCGATTTTGCGAGCTATACGGCCTACCCATTGTCACTTCAACCTGCTTATTCTGATAGTTGAATAACTTTGAACTGAACATTTTGTCACAATTCGCCTATTAGGTATGCTAATTTGCCATCAGAAATCGAAATACAACTTCACATCTAATACGCATAGCAAAATCGTTTTTTTATTTGATGTGGCTCAACATAATTATATTTTACATAAAAATATAATGTTCATAACACTTACAGTTTATTAACACTTTATTTAGGTACGTATATAATATAATGATATACAGATGAAACAATTATCTAAAGACCGTAATAATAATAATAATAATGCTGGACATTTTCACATAACATCATCTAGCCCCAATGTAAGCAGAGCTTGTGTTATGGGAATTACATAACTGATATACAGTAAATAGTTTTTTTTTATAAATACATGATGCAATTATAGATAACTCAACTAACTTACAATTAGGAGTATTTGAAGATAAAAAAGCTTTTCAAAGTTAGGTACGTAGTCTTTTCTCAGTCCAGATTAAAATGAGTTCTAGGATATTAAGTAAAGGTAGCACATGCTTGTATAATTTCGGTAGCGGGTACCTTCTCATACGTATATTGAAACTATACATCAAGGAGGACGTGAGGATTACTGAGGATGTCTGTCCTCACGGTAATAAACTCACTCCGGTCCTTGACACTTCAAGGTCAAGTTATCAACGTGTACATTTGTTCCGGGTCTGGGTGTTGTGGTACCACGGTACTCGTAGTTTCTGATATCCACGACACAGGGAATCTTAGTGTGAGATCAGGACTATGTATGTGTGTTTACTTTTTATTGACTTATTTGTAATTAATTTTGATGTGTGTGTAGCTGTTATTACGAGTATATTCAAATGTTTTATTATTTTATGGTTTGATAGTTTTGTCATAATTTTTTTACTAGCTTCTGCCCACGGCTTCGCCCGCGCAGTACCCGGTTAAAAAGTAGCCTATGTGTTATTCTGATGTATAAGCTATATTACTGTAAAGTTTCATGAAAATCCTATCAATTGTTTTTGCGTAAAAGAGAAACAAACAACCATCCTCACAAACTTTCGCGTGTGTAAAAGTCGTAGGATTAACCAACTTCAAAAAAGGCTGTATTAGGAGGATCTAGCTTTTTTTCGTGAGCCATTGCAAATTTCACACGAGCATGAAATATGTTGAGATCGTTTGCCGTGAAATTGTCCCCTAGATATAGCGGTAGACGACTTCCGTCTGATGTTCATACCTAAAACACAACATTGACCTCGGTTAATATTATGTATTCGATACATTTTGTCTCTTTATTTCTTTTGAATACTATGATATATTGATGCCAAGTTCGGGCATCAATTTATAATATATTGATACGGGAGTCGAACCCGCAACCTTCTGCATCTTAGGCGGAGTTTCGCCCACTGCACCACAGAGGTCGTAATTTTACAATTATGTATTGAACTATTATTAACTTATTGTATCCCTTTTTAGAGGCAGTATTGTAAAAAGAAAACATACTTTTTTCATGATATAATTCAAAGATTATTTTGAACAGTTTTTAGTGAATTGAACCAGGAAAATAAAGAAGACAACGTTTGTTTTCTTAGAATCCTTTCTATGTATGTATATCTCAACACATTAAAATAAACTTACTCTTCAATCGAACATCCCGATTTCTAGGGCTCACGGTTTAGGTTCTGCGTTGATCTCTTAGTCAATCAATCAGTCCAGACTTGTTCTTATATGTAATTGAACGAATATTGTTAAGTTAGATATTAACCATTAAAAAGGTAAATATGGTTTCTATGAATGATAATAGAGATTTTTGTTTTTTGTATTTTTTTAAATAAATAAGGTTAAATATTGTTGCATAAAATGAAATTTCATTTTTATCATTTGCCCGCATGAGTTAACGTTTTTACAATGTGATGACTCAGCTACACTTTTCAACATTGTATGTTATAAGTCTCAAGTCTCAAGCAAAGTGCCAAGTAATTAGTGTGAAAAAACAAGGGTGCAAGTGGTTTTTGAAACACCCTTGCTAAGTGCCGCGTTGCAGAAGCCAAAGCTTCAGTATTATGACGAGTCGGTACGAGTACGGTCGCCATCATAAATTGCTTAGATTATGTGAATTATCAAATTAATTGACCAACTTTTACTTTAAACAAGTATTACCACATATGTGGTAATACTTGTTTAACAAGTATTACCACATATGTGGTAATACTTGTTTAAAGACACACAGTGTCATATTTCAAAAACACTCAAAAATTAAAAAAAAAGAAATAACCTCAATGATATTTTGAGTTTAAAACTGCACGAAAGCTCAGAACACTGTGAAAACTTAATGTTCTATTTAGCACCTATTAAAAATATCTACATTTGTAGATATTTTTAATAGGTGTAAATGTTCACTTGCGTTGCTAAACTTCTTTTGGTGGTGACTGTACTAGCGCTAGGGTGCAGGATATAATGAGCCTCAGACGACTAGTAATGACGACTGTTTATTGTGGCTAGTAATTCAGGATCTTTTATTTTGCTGAGGTTTTGAGGTTTTATGATAGTGGGTCATATAATCACATCGCATTTTATAAAATATGAATCTGAAAACTGTTATTCATGGATATAAAGTACATCACACAAAAAAGAAAAAGTTGACCAACTAATACTTCTAATAGTGAATGACGTTAAATAAAATTTACAAATTGCTATTATATCTCCAAAAGAAACCAGAATTAATTACGACAACGATGGAACTAATTTGAGAATGATCAAGAATCGTTCGCAAGTCAAGCGTTGTTCCGCCGGCCCAGCACTTAAAATAGTCATGTCACTTCTTCGTAAAAGTGCAGTGGCTTTCCAGAAATAAAACTTGCGATAAATGCGGAGGCAAACGGTTCGTCAGTTACAGTGCTGTTTTAACCACTTTTTAACTCAACTAATTGTGAACCATTACCTTCCTCAGAATCTAGTTTGTCTAAAATGATTAGCGTGAAAAAAACCTGATAAAAATTGAGAGGAGGTAAAACGAAGAGGATAAATTAATTCACAAAAATAACTGTTGGCCTGAGAAGATATTAATCAAGGAGTCTTACAAATTAGGCAAGGCATATAATGCCCGTCTGAAGACTAAGGAATATCTTTCAAACATATTTTGCAGACAAAGTGCCTTAAGGATCCGGCGTACAGCGCTCATAACTTAAATTCGAAGCGCGTCCAAAATTATAGCTATCTCTTTTTGACTGATGCAGGCCCGCCCGTGCTTGCGCGATAGAGATATTAGCTGTTCAGAATTTGTTATAAATTTGGTGGTGTTCCGTAATACCAAAAAAGGGAATGAAAACTAGTTGCATTTTTCACATTGTGTTGTTATTCTGTAACTAGACAATATCATCTATGTACGTAACCAAACGATACGTAAGGTATTGTTGTTTTTAATACGAAACAAATAAGAAGAAAACATTTTATGTATGACGTAAAAATATCTAAAATGCGATTCGTTTACATTTCATTTTAGGTAAGTATTTTGAATAAATATATACCTAGCAAGGTACGTAGATAAATACTATTCGAATGCATATAATAACATAATATGGTGGAAATAAGATCTAATTACAAATGACTATGGTTTTACGTTTGTATGGGCAATTCATCCAACGCAGCCCTCTTAAGATACATTATAATATTGTGGTGAAGCTATATGTATGTTTTGTCGTTCGGGTATTCCCATCTTCATCGAAAACCAATTACAAGGCAATTTCTCGCGCTATTACTTCGATGACTAGCACAAAGTTCAAAACAAGTATCAAAATATTGTATTAAATTCCCGTAATGGATATGAAGTCGTTTATTTTTTGCTGGAATATATTTTAGAAGATTACATCATTTGGTTTTTATGTATCTTCATTTGTGCCGGTTAACGAGTTTTCATGGTTATTGTAAAGTCAAAAAGCATAAATTGAAGTTCTGAGTCCGAGCGTTGCGTGATATCTAAGTTGATACTGTCAGAACTAATAGCCGTGTGAGTGAACCTCAGGTGTGGACAGAGTCTCGGCGCTCCGCTAAGTTCAGTGTCCTTTCTACCGCGGTTTAACCACACAGATATCAACCTTATATCCGGATAACAGAATTGAAAATAACTCAACTGGCTTATCAGTTTATCCTGACAAATCATTACATACATTTTTTTATTGAAGCAAGGAAATGGGACCACCAAGGCAGCAAAAAGACAATACTCAGATAATTTGGTAAAGTAGTTTAAAGTTTGTTGTAAATAGTGTAATGTGGGACTTGAGAGGTCATCGATGGGAGTGTGTTGATATGTGAAGTAAGTGATGCTAGAAAACCTGTTGTCATTTCGCCATACTTTCGTGCTCAGAGTTACCAATTAGTCTCGTCTTTGTGGCGTAACTTGAGTGTTGCTGGTAATGTTTGTTAGTTACATAGGCACCTTTAACTACTATCAAGCAATCACAAGAAATTACACTGATATTATTTACCCTAACCTAAATAGATAACCAAGATATATTTACGAAGTTCGGGTTAGTAAATCATGCAAATAACATTGAAAATAAATTCGCAATAGGAAGAAAGGAAGAAAAAAAATATTTTTACCCAAAAATATCAAAGAAATGGTACAGAATGGTAATAGTGTAAATATTGTTGTTACTTGTGGTTAAACAATCGCTTCCTATCCTCTCCATCCAAAGGTTGTCTAGAAGAGATATAATAAATAACTAAATAAATAAGTCTGGAAGAGATATAATAAAAAAAATATGATATCAGATTTTGTTATTTGTTTCTTATGTAATAAAGTATTTCCTATCATTCATAGATTCAAAATAGGGGTAAAATACATTCAAATTCTATAAGGTTTCAGTTTTCTCGGAAAGCCCTGTATAACTTTTCTTAAACTACTTACGATTACTACCTGTAAACTTTTAAAATTCTTGTAATTAAATAAAAAACTACCTAATAAAATAACGCAAGGCCACAAATTCCAAAACTATTATTGGTCGACAGGATTCTGATCTTGCAAAATATCATATACCTACCTACCGTATGCTAACTACCTACCAGTATTTTGTATGACACACCTGTAGTACCTTCACGTATTTCGTATCCTGACTATATTTTACGTGATTCTATTTCTTTTTGTTGTTGTTTCCAAAGGCCGTGTTGTGTTATTTTTGGTGTACTAAATAAATAAGCATAAATTGTGACAGAGAATCGTCAAAAATATCTACTATAAAAGTATGTATTAAAATACTAATAAAAGTTATGCCAACTTTAGCTTCAAACACCTTATCTGGTCTGAAAAGATGGATGGATTGTGTGAAGAATGACATGGTTAAGAAAGGAGTGAGTGCTGAGATGATAGCTGATAGAGGAGAGTGGAAGAAGAACACATGTTGTACCGACCCCACGTAATGTGGGATAAGGACAAGAAGACGATGACCTTATCTGAGTCTTATATTAGTACCCTACATGAAACATCATCACACTATTCATCAACCCACTGCTAGAGGTAGGCCTCATCCAAATTGTGGCAACTTTCTCTGTTTTCAGCGGACTGCATCCAGACATCAGATCTTTATCGCAATCCGCTGTGTCAGCATAAATTTTGATGCCGTCATTTTTAATGTGAAGCTTGATTTGGTCACTGGTGTTGTAAAGCTACTTCTGCTGACCAAATAGTCAGCAGGTCTTGTGTTTCGGTTGAATTTACTAATTTAATTTACTTCAACATTAGTAATCATTGGTAATCGCGCAATAAAATATGTTTCTTACCTTCTTGCAATGAAACCATTTAACCAATTATTTTCACTCTAAGTAGATAGGTAAGTAGTTATTAAGTTGTCTCATTATCTATTAACGTCTCTGGTAAGCTCCAATTTACGTTTAAAAAAATCTAAATACACTAAATAATTTTCTTTGTTATCTATCTTCTAGGATAGATTATGTACTGTACCTATAAATAGTAACATCAATACTTATATAAACTTAAAACACCCACACTTCACATCAGAAATCCGATATTTTAAAACACTTCGTTAAAAAACGTTTTAGCGTGGGCTTCATTTCTATTTTTCAAATAAGAAGGTATCTACGGTTTAACTCAACCTCAGCTACAAACATTCCTATATTTCTCAGAAACAAGAAAAAAGATGAGAATGTTCTTGAAAAAGTTGGAAGTAATATACTAAATCACAAAATATTGTTTTCTATTTCTGTACTGAGTAGTACTGTATAGTAGTTCTATATCTATAGTGAGTGTAGGTATGGATTACCTACCTAATTTATAATTTACCTACTACCCATATTTTTTCAGCTCTCTATTGCTATAATTCATACCTAACTTCCTCTTGGCTGTAAATATTGATATCTCCAGGTAGTCAGGCTTGTCAACATCCATCCAACGCTCGTTATACTCGTCTGGTAATTTATCAAACTGATTGCATTAAGTAGACCTAGCTAACTACACGCCCAGTGATTCCTTACCCTGTGGCAATGCTCTGCAACTCGGTCAGGAAACGACCCGGTGCCGATTTAGCAGATTTATTTATATCTCTGCCCAACCCCTGTCAGGTGATGTTTTAATGTTCTATTAGGTTTGTTAGGAACTTCGGCAAATGGAAATCGAAATGTTATTGGTAGGGGAAGACATGTCGATAATTTGTAGGTAGTTAAAATCAATCTTAAAAGGTTTATTCATAAAAATCTCGGATCTCAGAAACGTCAACTTATATACAAAATGTAATTTTTGCATCACCCACTAGAACATTTGGAACATTTGGGTCTGGAGAACATTTTGGATTTATCATGCTAGAATAAGTTCTGTATCATCCTAGAAAGTTTAAGAAGACACAAAGTCAGTTACTTAGTAAACACTGTGACGTCTATAGATTTACTGGAATCAAACTTATAATTAAATCCTTCAAACGCACTACCACCCCACTCTTCATTACATAAAAGTAAGCTGGAAGAAAATGCTAATTAGCATTACGTTTGCCTATGTACTTGTTATATCTTGTGCAATAAAGTGTTTTTATTGATAAATATAAACGTTTAATATTTAATTATAAAGCGAATGTCTTCAGGACAGTTACCCCGCCTTATCAGGATAGTCCTGGACATATCATCACGTGATGTGTTTTATGTCTCAGACAGGATGTTGATAAGTGTTGACAAGGAAAAGGAGATGATAAAGGAATGGCGTCAGTCAGAAGTCAGCCCTTTTAACGACCTACGACATATTAAATGACCAATAAAGTAAACATGTTAACGTCTTTTGCGAGGTATAAGAAAAATTGTTATAGAACAACAACTTATACAATAACAAAAGATCATTATAAATTACTATCAGACGGAAGTGTCCCAAAAATTCCGGCTGGATTTCCACGCTGAATGGCAATGCTAGTGCGTTAAACCAGATAAGAGCCAACTCTCAGATTATGTATTGCTTCGACAAGATGGCCTTGAAAACATTTTGAATAAGCGACAGGCCCAATTTTCCACGGATTCAGGTTCTTAATCGCAAAAGGTTCAAATAAGAAAACTCTGTCTCGAGATCCTTCGCCGCTGCATCGGCCTTAAAACTAATTACCAAAACAAATAAACTGATGATAACAATGATACTTATTCAGATGGACTTGAACCTTAAAAAATATGTAACTGCACAAACAAGTTGCATACCTGCTTTGCTAGTAATAAGCATTGGTCCAATATTTGTTTGGTTAGATAATTTATTGATGTTCATATCGCTTGAAAATTTTAACATTATTATTAACCGGTAGCATTAACCAATATTTACGGAGCGGAATGTTCGTTGATGAAATATGTTAAATATCTACAAGTACAAAATAATAATATATTTAATATTGTTTAATGTTGAAGCTTTTTATGTTGATCCACCTATAATATTCCGCAGTAGTACCTATTTCTTGAATTGAGAGTTGTTTTACTCAGTCGACAAAATCTGTGGAGGTAAATTTGAGTAAAGGATTTTTATAAGACTAAGTAAATCTGGAAGTGCGAGAGTAAGTTTTTAACCTTGTAATCATAAAAGTATGAAACTAAATAAAGCGGGTAGCATTTCACAAAAGCTCACAGGAAATGGGTTAAATTGATTTCCAATAATAACTTTTACAAGATTACAGCTTCAGGATGCTTACATGTTTTGTTATGACAGATGTAATAATTGTTTTTATGTTAAACTATAGTTAAGATTTTGTGGATTTATTTGAATGATATCTACATATATATACCTATATATATTTCGACATATTATTTTATTGGTGTCTCCCACCTTTTTTTCTAGAAAACTCATATCTAAGTAAATCGCCCAGACTATGTAATCCCGTTCAATTAATATCCGCTCATGGAAGGATACTACTACTTTATCTCAAACGACTTGAAATAACCTAAGTATTAATCGAGCGAAATATAGATCAGCGTTCTCGATAGGTACAGTTCAAAACAAAAGTATTTTTTTATCATAGAGTTCACTTTAAAACTTATATAAGTACCCCTAGATTGCTAGATTTAATAGCAATAAGCGTGGTTGTTAAAGTTTTTAAAAATATCTCATAGGTTATTTGGTTGATATAGTACCCAAATCACAAGATTGTGAAAGCAGATTCGAGAGCCTCAGAGGTAAAATTTTTGTAATTTCTTAAAATCATGTGACCCGTCTCATAATCCTCGCTGTCGATAAACAATTTGTTTTGGAGCATCATCGGCGTCGCTTAAATTGTCGGTAACGCTTGAGTTGTTAATTTTACAACTGAATGAATTAGTTTGCAGTGAGTAAATTTATTGAATCGGGTTTTCAGCTGGATAAATTACATCAGCTAGACTAAGCTTCGAAATCAGACTTGATTATTTATACTTAGTTGTGAATTTTACTGCAGATATCAGCTTGTACCTTTTGATTTTCAGTAATGTACCACGATACGACTTTATACATTTAGATACAAGAAAAAGAAATAAGAAGATTTAAAATTATCAGGGGCAGGTAGGTATGTAATTCATGAGATGTGTGTAGGTGTAATAAAAATATGTAAACAGCAATATTTCGAAGATATTTTTACAAGTATTGCTATTGTTGTGTGGGTAACCAAAGGTAACAATTGTGCGTGAAGAAGAAACTAATTTAAAACGATAGACTTAATTTTTTCTATTTTAGGATAAACCAATAAGCAGCGACGTAGTTGATCGCATCTACCGCGATACCACTTGATACTAGTTTGAGAAAAAATAATAACAAAATCATCTGACCAAGAACTGGTTATAAGGATGAGATACACGCAAAAGATATTAACCTTTTTACCGCTTGGTATGTAGTGATTTGGTCAAAAGGGATAAAGTGAGTTTAAAGTAGGTACCTATAATAAGTATGATAAGGATAACATACAAGGTTGTTTGAGGCATTGAACAAATCCTATTTGACTTTGATGGAATGAGAAAATATAGTTTTGAGTGTGTTCAAAGAAACCCACGTACTGGACTTTACTGTAATATGTACTTTCAGTAACAAGAAAAATAAGTCTTTGATTTTTATAGATTAAAATAATTGCATTCAATCTTTTACTATTTGTGAATAAAGTGTAAAGGAGTAAATTCATGATAATTAAGTAACAACTATTTTACAAGAAAAAAAGGCACTCAAGCAAACGTAGTTTGATAACATTTTTGCAGTAACCAAGGTAAATAAATATTCTAGAATATATAAACAAAAAGTCTTGCTTACCTCCGCGAAGCTATTAGAGAACCGGCGAAACGCAAACAAATACAACAGTGATGTGTAATCCTCAGCAAAATAGCACAATCCACAGACTCTGCACCATTGAAGTTACGTTTAAATCGGTTTAAAAATACAATTTTCACTCCACTTGCAGTCACAAACATGCGACGAAGAGAATAACTTGGGTAGTATCCGACAGCGCGGGCAGCGACACGTACTAATACGACGGTATTTCGGTTCCGACTAAGTGCTACGTCGTTGTATTGCTTGCTTCGCTTCGACACTTCGCTTCCAGCCAAGTTTTGTTCGCAGACTTCGCAGCTATGTTCGCTGTAGGTTCGCCACTTGATCGAGCTTCAAGGGTAGAATCGCTGTCCTTCTGCTACCTAACTATACTAAGCTTTGATTGATTTGTTTTTAATGGGGATTAGATTACGTAACTCTAAGCAAAGATTACCTATAAAGTTTTGCCATCAGTCTGTTTAGATTGAGGGATGTCATTGTTTATCCATGTGACCAAACTTAATTTTAGTAACTAAAATACTTTATTTTTATTTGTGGTATCAAAAAGGATATCAATATTTATAGATATTAATATATATTAAGTATCTATTAATATTTATGATCTGTTAGATAGATGCACTTAGAGTCTATTACTTAATATGGTACATAAAAATGTCCTGCATCTGTACTGGAACTGCCGATTTAATATTGGTGAATGAACTTTAACTAAGTAGGTAGCTATCTACTAACTTAAGCCACTTATGCCCGTCTGCACTAAGCTTAGACAAAGACTTAGGAGTGTGTCTTACGGACATTATAAGAAAGAGGTTCTTAATTCGGGAGCTTTGTTTATTTTGTGTATTTGGATGGTATTTTCTTGGTTGTACGGGGGTGATTCCAGTGTAGACTCATAAAAATTAAAGAAAGTGGACGAGTAGTTTTAAAAAAGAAACTATTTAGTCTGTCCTCGGAATACGCAATTGAAATCGGTTATTAGACTAGAAAAATATAATCTTAATATAATCATTTAGGTGACTTACATAATTTTGTAAAAAAAACGTGCAATACACCGCCATAAAAAGACAAGTTATAGCCTTATGTTACAAGGTTAAATGAATGAAAAAGGTAAAAAATCCAACATTTTATCCGAAAGCTCTATGAAAGCGATGAATAGGAAATCAGTAATGGATTTCACATATGGATGGATAAATGAGTGATGGGCTTCAAAACAGGTAAAATATTCAAACCATTCGGTTTTAGAGCGGAATACAACATTGCATTTGGTTTTATTGCGAAAAATGTCGCAATGCAACAAAATGCATTGAAAAACCAAGGTTGTAAATACTTTATTTTGAGAAGTAAGTGTTTTGTTTTAAGAAGTAAGAGCTCCTTGTAAAGAGCTCATACCTCTGATGTCACAAGCATATATAAGTTACGGTAACCGCTTACCAGCAGGTGTGCCGAATGCTGGATTGCCGCTTTAGTTGTATAAAACTTTATTACTTATCCTGTTATTTTCGAAACCAAACGATTTGTGTACTTACTGCCTGTGTTTCCCATATTCAATAGATAGGTGTCTAGGTACAATTATTGTGTTAGGAATGTTTATTTTTATTTCGGAACATCCGCCTGCCTTTGGTTTTTGTCTTCGTTTTCTGTTAGATAATTTGACGTCATGGATGACATGTGGTATGATGATGTGAGAAAGATAGCCATTGATTTTCTTATCTTTTTGTACTGTGTTTTTATATTGTGAGAATATATTCCGTAGGATATATGTGAAATTAGTAGGAATAGATACTATGAAAAATATTGTTTTTTTTACATGAACGCATTATTTCCTTGTCTTACTTTTCCATCAAAAAATTATATCCTGCTCTTCAATAAGTACTAGCTAAATTGGTAACTGATTAACTACAAAGAACTAAGCGTATTCTTCCCACCGGGGACAATCAGCTGAACTCCATGAATGGTGCAACAAAAACACGGAAGCAATCCATCCGCTGGGGCTTTATTCTTCTTATTGTTTTCATCAATTACTTCTATTCTAAGCAATCATCGCTTAATGCATTCTAGGATTTTTATAAAGAACATAAAATTAGGTAACAATAAAAAAATATGTCATGGTTGACTCTGAATTTGTATGCGTAACACTTGAGGTGAGTTTGAGCAATATTTCAGTGATTTCTTGAAAAAAAAAACCTAAAATTTTTTTCAGTGCCAATGTTTTTTTGGTCATGCTGGGTTAGGTCATTGATCAGACCAGGTTAAGGGCCAAGTCACCAATTGTGAAAGAACCAGTGTCGTGAAAGGATTTAGTGGCCTTGATATACATAGTTCCATGTAGACTCATTTAAAATGGACGTCAGATTTTCTCGGAATTTTTGTTTTAGATTTTGAGAGGCCTTCACATTCTGTACTTAATTCATTATTATTCGCTTTACATATGTAACCTAAACGCCAAAAAACGGGTTTATTAATGGTAAACATCCAAAATTTTGTGCAGCTCCACACAATCTTTCTGGCAACTAGAGATTCATGCATGAGATCAATCGATCGAGTATAACGTTTTAATTACTGGGAGATATCTCAATCTATGTCTGAATGGATGAGTTGATAGCTGGATGCAAGTGGTATCTATTAACTGAACCGCTCGAGCGTGGGGATCGAGAAACATCATTCACATGTGGCGCAGGCTCACGCAACTCAAAGCTTAAAAACATGGTTGCCCCGGTCGGCACCGACGCCGGCTGGCACCTTATTTATTTTTCTGGGTTTTAATAGTTTTCAAATCTTTTCAGCAAAACACTCGAATCGGTTAAACAAGACCTAAGACTGACAACTGAATTGAGAACAAGCTTTTATTTCACTTGCTCTGTTAGTTAGTATGCATCAAATCTAGCAACTGAAATTTTGCATTCACGTTTGGTTTGACAATGCATGGCTATCTAAGTCAAATCATTTTAAATCTAAAATGGCGGACTCCCAAAGATGGTAGACCAATTATCTTTTATGCGAGCTCATTATATGGGTATCAATAAAGGGTTTGCTAAGATAAATACAAAAAAGCAAGTTTTATTTAAAAAAAATATTTATTTATAAAAACATATCTACTACCAATCTACGCTATCCACCAAGTATATCGGAAAAAACTTTATCTAACCGAAAAGATGCCATGTGAAGAGCACAGCATTGAATCTTGAACTAAGTTGGATATATGAGTATATTTAAATTGCCAGCGAAATGTTTAAAATCAACTGTGGCTATGTAAATTTGATCGATCCAAATGCGCCTGAAGTTTCCTAACTTTCTAATCCTGGCTAGGTTTTGTCTAAAGTATTAGTGTCGTCATCTGGCAAAATTGGTCAAGGTTGGCAAAGATGGGGTATTCATTTATATACCATATTGATACCATTTGTCTTAATTAAATAGAATATGCATGCCAAGATTTTCATTTTTCAAACGATTTGTCTAGCAGTCTATAGGATGATAAAGATGTATCTACTAATATTTTTATCTATTTTTAATCAGTGAAATCAGTTGTGTTTTCTGTGTGTAGTGCAAGGTGCAAAGATACCGATTTAGCGAAACACGAAACAAACTTCGATCTACTACATAAATCTTTTTTAAATAACAGATGAAGCAAAATCAAAATGGTACACTGCTGTGATTGCACATAATAAACCTAGATTCAAGAAATCCTAAACATGTACTAGTAAAATCCTTCGTAAAAGAGTTTGCCTAGGGAATTACTCGTACTACCACCATGTATATTTTTGACACCAATCAGTAATACTCGCATTGCTGTGTTCCTGTTTGGGTAATGGCGCCTAAAGGTGAAATTATAGACACAGTCTTTGTAACTTGGTCTTATGGCAGGCAAGATGATAGGATGGAAACGTTCTTATGCATGTTTGTCTCCAATTAGATAAAAAAAATTATATGCTAAGTTACACTTTCGTTAGAGATGAGTTTCTGAATGCGACTGACCTAGTTTCCGGAGTGTTAATGCACTTCACATCATAAATACGTTATCTATTAATGGACTGGGAATCAATGAACAGGGAAATCGATACGTGAGAAAATTGACAATTTGTTTGTCTAACAAATTGCAGGGCAAGCTGGCAGTGGAAACCTTCTAAGTGACAAACAATCATAAAAAAATCTTACGTTTATAGTGTTTTCGTTCATTCGTTCAAGATTCAGGGACAAACTACATGCACTACGCACGCACGCATAGCGTGTGAGGCTCAATTTTGCTCATGCTTAAAGGCTCTGGCACAATGGTATCGTATAATATGTATGTGTATTAAGAAAATGTATGTTGAAATATTTAGTAGGTACCATAAGTTTTGTGTAGTACCTCTTTGAGGTGAATAAAAATAGTTTCTTTCTTTCTTTTCTTTCTTTTTAACGTTGAACTGCGAGAGTGACCCGATCTGCTTGTTTTCAGGTAGAGTGGACTAGAAAGTTTGATCTTTCATCACCTTATATGACGTAGGTAATAAAACATATTAAACAACCAACGCTGTATGATAACATGATAAGGGAAGAATACACACAGAAGTTTCAATACTGGCTTAGCGTCCTCAAAATAATAGCGCAAAGTATTTTTGTAAAAGTTTGGCGTTCCGCAGTTTTTGATAATTTGATAGCTCTAATACCAATTGAATATTTTTATTTCTTAAGAAATCTAAAGAAAACCCTTAAATCCAAGATATTTTTTACGCGCAACCGTGACGTAATTGACATTTCATAAACACGCAATTAATTATTCAGAACAAGAGCAGTCACTCTTTGTAGATGAAATGTGGCCTAACCTTCATTGTAAAAATTAACGACGAAATGCTTTATGACATTGTAAAACTTTTTAACTGAGGTTTTTTGGTCATCTTTGAAGAATCCCTAAAAAAGGGCACTGTGGTTTACGACAACACGTAAAAAGTTGTTTAATTTTGTATTGTAGAGATCCACACTGAAATAGGTAGAGTAAACTCAGGTCACGTGTGAGGTATTCAAGCAAACGGCAAGTTTAACGACATCGTTTTTATAGTTTCTTATGCACTGTATGGTGACGAAACAGAAATAAATCGGAAATAAAAAAATAAACAAGAGTGTATCAAAGTAACAAAGTAACTTCGAAACAGAGAGACAACATGAGTTTACACCTATTGATTTTTATTAACTGATATCAAAAAAGAAGGAGGTTCTCAAATCGGCTGTATGTTTTTTTTTGCATCGTGTGTGTTTGTTACCCGATATCTTCGCCAATTGTTAAACGATATTGATGATTATTTTGTTGTTGTATAGATAATGATCCCGGGGTGGCCCCATATTTATTCCTGAGGGATTGCTATTTTTTCCGTTAAACTTAAAAAAACATCATCATCATATGGAATCGCGACTAGCCGAAACACATTTTTGAGAATATTTTTCTTTTGTTTTTTATTCGAAAGAGTAAGCAAAATAACGTGGGCCCGTGAGGTCTGATAATAGAGTACCTGCAGGATAGAAACCATAAACTTGGGACTGCAAGCGCAAATATCGCGATCTAATGATTATCAATTTCTTCTTCAAGAAAGGAGGAGGTTCTCCATTCGTCTGTATGTTTTTATTCTTCTGTGTATGTTACGCGATATCTTCGCCAATTGTGAACCGATTTTAAGGGTATACTATAAGATTGGTTTCATATACATTTTAAAAGCTTAAATTTTATTTATTCAAACAGAGAATAAGCGCATCGCAAACATGCCAGGTCAAACTTACGCGGTGGCGGCGGTGGCATACATTCACGCAGACTTTGACAACCACTTAACAGACATTTCCCTTTGATCGGACCTTGAGTTCACAATCATTATGTCCAAACAAAATAGAACCTCGACACCCGGCAAAATTATCAGCTTACATAATATCTCATAACCCTTCCTTCGAAAAGATGATGTAATTATTAACAGACCTTTTAAATGGATTGCTTAGCATTCTGCTATCGGAATAATATAAGGCGGCTGACTCAACCCGACCTCAATAAAGCCTGATAACTAGAGGAGAAAGTGATGTATCGCTGTTACGTAATCTCGCATGCCTTCCAATAGCCATGATGTGAGAACAGAGCTTCCAAAGTGACTAAAATAATTGGGTGGTTTAAAAAAAATGTGAACATAAGTAAGTGTATAAACATGCTCAAAACGATGAAGCAAAACATCGTTAATGAACCAGTTTATTCTAGAATCGAAAATACCGTGCTTACACATTGTCGTGCGCGTTTGCATTCATCTTAGCACTCGTCGAAAAGTTCGTGTACAAGCTGACTCGACCTCTCGTACCATTCACACAATCGCGAAGTCTTCAGTCAGATTCGCGAGTTGCGAGGCAATTAGCGAGACGAATAACGAGCGTGACATTCACACATGCGTCTTTCGCCACAGATTAGTACTAAGTGCCATTCGACATTCGCACTCGCGTCACATGTGTAAACCTTGGTTTACAAGAGTAGACTAGAGTCCCGACGTTTAAGAATGTTGCGAGTTGGTAGATCGATTTCAACTTGATTTTATGATCAGTTGCAGAACTCTTTGTTCCGGTTTCATCAATTAGGTAGGTACCATCTTTGAAGTGATGTAAGTTTGTGAGAACTCAAAATTACGTCAATTTATGTTTGATAGTATGAAGAAACAAAGGTGTAAAGTGTTACGTGTGCAGTTTATGATGGGAAGAGAGCAATCTTTGTTCGAATTTTGGTCTGTTTATTTGATGGCTGGACGATAAAATAGGTAAATTTACTTACTTATATTAAATTTTTTTTTGATAAAGGCAAGTGTTTAATAAAATGCTCTAATTTACTGAATAACACAAAATTTCCACTCGCTGAATAAGTAGGTACCCCTATTGTACAAAATTTCCTTGTTTAGTTCCACGTCCAATACCCAGCTACGCAAACCTCACCTCATAGGCATTCACCACATCAAAGCGCTGAAGCGACCAAACAAATAGTAACCTACCTACCGGCTACCAACCGAAACCTTGCACTTGTGTCAATATTGTCTCGACAACGTTCAAGTGCTACTATGGCTTCAGGGAGGTGTAATTTAAAACGGTTTCCTGTAGATACGCGTGGCATTTGTGGCACTATTTTAGTTTGGCTCAGTTCTTGCACCAGCCGGGGCTATGTGCATGTTTCATTGAGAAACACTTAGTTAATAGTAAGTGCTAATACTGAGTTGGATCCATAAAATCAGAAAGTGTAATGCACCGATGTAAGCTTTATTTATTCGAATTGACTTTTAAAAGCTGATAGCCACAGAGATAGCTTTGATCAGCATCAGCAAACTATGTTTTGGGTATGCTAAAACTCAGGGATTATTGATCATCACACCAGAAAACATTTTCGATCTGATTTTACTCAATCTAAGTTCTTGGTTGAACTTTATAAAAGCTGCGTAATGTTTCGACCACCCGTCGATCTCTATGGTTATATTTTTTCTTTCTGCCTCTCGAGCTCATAGAACTTTCATAACAATTTTAAAACGGGGCCAATAGTCTTATCTCTCACACCAATTTAACGGTAACTTCCAAAATCATGTACTTACGGAAAGGTAGAATTAATACATCCTCCTATATTCATCACAACGATGCCGCCAACACGGAACATACAATTTCGGGAGGCGTGTCTTCCCTGCAGGCGAAATGCAATCCGATCAATTTCCGAGGTCATCTGATAAGATGCTCGTATTCATAATCTGGGGCATCTTTAATAGGCTGGCTCGTTTTACCGTTGACCTCAGTACAGAAAACATACCAGGAGACATTGAACATAATATTATCTACATAAAAGTAGTAGGTAATGCAATAAATTAGTTATTAATTAATATACCTATCTCTGTAATTGTACCTTCAATTATCAAGGTCCAATTATTATTTAACGAAGGCAATTTTAATACTACAAGGACATTTTGAATTACAGAATTTATTTTGTTTGTGCTCTAGGCCACATATATTATAATACTATACTAGTACCTAGACGACGACAGCTTTAACCTCAATGTAAAATAACTATAATTGCAAGAATTATTTTAGGCTTTGGGTATTTTTGGTTGATCTTTTGAGAAATATTTTCCACGAGCGACTCTACATACTCAAACTTGTCACTGTTTAAATAAAAAAATCCATTCTGTCTTTAGATTCCATATCAGTCAGGCTCGGTTATAGAGTACATAACATCTGTATAACACACACCAAAGGGTAAAACGCAGACTCTTTAAAAAACAACAGAATTTAATTTAGCTCCGTAGAGCTAGCTAGCTCTGTAGGTTTTCTAACCATCTAGAGCTTAGCTTAAATCTTCGATTTTTTCCTTTGTTTGCAAGATTAACTCAAAATGTTTCTGGATTCATGTCGTATACACTGTCCAGAGGTTACGTTTTCTATTTGTTGGTTGACCAGGCTTATCAGATTCCAGTAACCTACTGTATGGTTGAGTGGTTACGTAACTGGTCTTTGCATACCCACTGTTATCTAGAATTGGTTTGACTATTGTGCATTCCGCATCAACGGCTGATCCAGTAGAACAGACAGAAGCACTACATACTACACTATTTTGTGTCCTCTTTAACCTTGTGTTAATACAAAATCACCCAAGTTTGAATATCAGCTTCTACTCTAAATTAAAGTTTTATATTCAAGCTGAACTTGGCTGCGAAATGCCTGAGATCCCCCAAACATAATATATTTACCTTACCTAGTTAATGTTTGCGTGCAATACCAGCCCTTTATTAACACACATGTCCCTTGCATAAGCTTGTTTCGAACATAAAGTTTAATTAGCTTCACCGGCGCAGGTTGGAACTGGCCATTTGCATTTTGGCGGTAACAGTTGAATGAGAGGGTCGTGTGGGTCTTCTAAGTTTGTAAAGGGGCTACTGTTAAAGTGTATCAAAGTAAAAAGTTAATTTTATGGTAAAAAAGGAAATTCAGACTGATCTTTTAAAAATTTTAAATATTAAGATTACAGTTTTGAACTTTGCAAATAGTAACTGAAGAACTTTTAGACTATAATAAAAAGGCTTGTCTGATATTGAACTAAATTAGCAATAGGACCTTGTCAATTTGTGACTTTTCAAAATTTTCAAGCATCGTTATGGCCCTATCAACTTGTTATATAATTGGTATAAATAACAGCCTACTATGTGTTATTGATGTGGTTCTAGGTCATGATCTATCTATAGGTATTATTGATCGAGTAAAACGAGCAATCAGGGTTTAGGGGGAGGTGAAGAGGGGTTATGGTAGTCGGGTAAAAACGGTACTTCGCTAGTCTATACCAAATTAAATATGTATAGACTAGTTTTTCGCCACCATCGAGCTGATAGTGGGGTATGTGCTCGCTATTCGCCACGAAAGAGCAAAGGTTGAGTGAAACCAGCCAATATTTCTGAATCTACTTGGATAATCCGGTGGTATTTACAAACGTCGACTGTATGGCTCTATGTATTTTTGTTTATTTTGTAACTGTCGAACAAAAACTGACGATTTTTTTTTCAATCTTGATGAAACTTGATAGGATTTACTAATATAATTTGTATGTTCATATTGAGTAGGGGTGAAAACTGTAATCGCATGATCTCAGTTTGTGGCGATTTAATATAATAGTGAGAATCACGATAGTAGAATATCATGATGTTATTTTCTGTTTCACAGTAGAGCTTTTGCTACGCATGAGTGCGCAACTAACATTCGACCGTTACACGCGTCAGCTTGCATGTGAATCGTTACATCCCTTGATAATAATGACACGCTTCGTATGCGTGAGCTTAATTACCTACTCTCACCTACTCGTACTTGTCTTTGATAGATGTTTGTGTGTCTGTTCCCATTTTATACTTACCACATGTCGTACCTTTCGGCGCAGATTCTTTCACCAAAATACTTTGCCTATTTTGATAATTTTCATAATATTTGCCGTGGTAGGTACTATTGATATAATAGAACGACGACAAAAAAAAGACCACACTACCATCAATGGTACATTCTAATGGTACCACGGTGAATAAACGAATAGTTTTGGTGCCAAATTTTATCATTTACTAGCTGTTTTACGGCCCCCGTGATATTACTTCTGTTGCTCGGCTCTTAAGGGTCGTGATGTTAAATAGCCTTGCTCATGAATATCATAACTATCAAATGCAAAAAAAATAATTCAAATTCACCAGTCAAGGACAATCAAAACTACAATTTCTCAGCGGTGAGTGAGTGATCATCGATGGTTTTGCCCACTACAAATTCGTAAGCCGGGGTATTTTTCAGTGCTTTGTATGATAACTCGTGATTGGCTCATCATCTTCTTGGATTATAAATAAATAAATAAATAGTACTGGACATTTTTTTTTCACACAACATCCTCTAGCCCCAAACTAAGCAGAGCTTGTATTATGGGAACTACATGACTGATATACTACTTATATACTTTTTTTTTGTAAATACATACATATTATACATAGGCATAGGATTGGCTAAATAAAGAATTTAAAATTGTGGTTGAACGGTAGTAATCTCAAGAAAAAACACTCAGACGAATAATTTCTACAAAAATAAACAACCAAAATTCCAATACCTTTACATTTGAACCGGTATCAAGGTATTTCAATCTGCAGTAAGATAAGATCCTGCGCTCGCGCAGCCTTGATCAAGGCATTCCGCTCAGCTGTTGCGGTGAACTGGTATGGCCATAGTAACTATCACTTATGTGATGTAAGAGTAGGTACACTTCGTGAGCATCTACTGCCTGCTCTTTGTAAATTAATATATGATGCCTTTGATATACTATAGTCATTCGGTATAGGTATAAAATCAAGTATTACATACAATTTATGTATGTGTTTAATATAAACGCCAAAGGTTATTTTGTCTTGCCTACATCAAAATTTCAGTAAATCATGAGCGGAAATAGAAAATTTTCAAAATTTTGGATGTTTGGATGTTTGTTCCTAATAATCTCTGTACCTATGGCTAAACCGAATTGATTGAAAATTGGAACGGGTATAGTTCGTATCATAGAATATTACGACTTAGGTTTATAACCGGATACCACGCGAGTGAAGCCGTGGGTAGAGGCTAGTCCAACATTAAAATACAATTCCCATCCAATACAGGGTCATCTTTTTCTAATAGAAAACCTTCAACAAAGGGAATCTTGAGAGTTCATCCTACGCACTTTGTTACCCAAGCTATGTAGTAACTATTAGGTACTTATTATGTATACGACATTGAGCAAAGAGGTCAGCTGACGAATCCAACTTGGATGGGCAGCGTTTGGGAAACTTCGTCATATCTTAATAAGACTTTTATATTATCCCAAACATTCAGCACTGACTTACATAACTTAGCTAAGGTAGTAAAGCATGAGTGTACCAAGCGGGAGGTCGAGGGTTCGAGTCCCGCCAAGATTGACTTTTTGGAATATCATCTAAAAATCTTGTGATTTTCTTAAGTATTGTTTAATACTTTAAAAAAATTATAAAAGATTATGGCGAAGGCGCCATAATCTTTTCTTCTCGATAACGCAGAGCCTCTAGAATTGTTAAGACTCTGTTTCTTAGGAACGTGGAATATTTTCCTGTTTAGCAGATTTTTGGGAGATCATATCTGCACAAATGCAATGCAGTCCGGTTTTTGTAAATGGTATGTAAAAAGTTAGGTTTTTCCAAGATAATAATAACTAGATATTATGTTAAAGACAAAGCGAAGGGTTTGATCGATGATACGACACGACTCGACGAACTCTTGGTAAGATTAAAGTTTCTTGGCTTTAGATCCCTGAGATCAGTGAGATTCGACGCTTATACAAAAGATTCTTGAGGTGATCCTCAAGAATCTTTTGTAAGAGGTTCAGACTAATGACAAGCTCTATGTAGAGCTTGTCTCATATTTTCATTTGCCTAAAAAACGAAAAAGCCACTTACATAAAAAGTATCAATTATTAATAAATAATAACAAATACACACCCAAAAGACTCATATAATTGAAATCCTGACCGCACAATTGGTTTCCCTGTGTCGTAGGTATCAGGAACTACGAGTACCGTGGTACCAAAACACTCAGACCCGGATCAAATATCTGTAGAACATACGAAAATTTGTTCCGCAGCGGGAACCGAACTCTCTAGCGTCCGAACCAGTTTGCCCGCCGCGCCATATAATAGTTGGTGTTACTCATGAATTGCATGTCAATGAGCAGCTAGCACAGACAGACTCAAGAGACGTTATGTTTGATAATTTGCTAGGAAAAAATTCTGTCAACTGTCGTGCGAGTGCCACCACGCCTGCTGTGCACTGATAGGTCAAAACTGTAGTTTCAACCAATCAGAGCACCGCAGGCAACATGACGCAATGACAATGTCCGCGTTTGCCAACATCAGTCCTAAAAGACTGATGTGTTGACAGAATAGTGTGGTTCAATATGACGCCTCTCGGGGTTAACTGCTCGATGGCAGCTAGCAACAAGTAGCCTACATCTATATCATCTTACACCTCGCCCTCACAAAGGCAGGTGAATGAAGTCACGCCCTCAATACTCGATGCATCGGGTTACTGTGGCCAACGCAGTGCACCTATATCCTTTGTCTAGCTGAATTCAATAGATAGGGAGAGATATAATGTACTGGTACTTACTTTAAAATGAATACCAAATAAAAATACGAACCAAGCATAAAGTAATACTATTCCAATAGATGAACCTATCGCTTTGAGTGATCTATAACGCGCCTTTGTGCTTTGCATAAAATATGGGATAATAAAATCAAACGAAATAGATAAGAAAAAAAATCTAAAATAATGGTTTCGTTTCTAACTTATACGAAATGTTTGCATGACAAAAGGCGCTTTAAAAGGTGCACTAAATTCATTCACCACAATGGTTCTTTCATAAATCACAAAGTACAGCAAGACCAAGAAAAAACAATATTATTTCTAAATTATTTCTTAATTTAATTTATTAAATTAATTCTTAATTTAGTTGTCAAGTTGGCTCTTGAAAGTATTGGAAACCAACAAAATCATCTACCTGCATTTTATACAAATACATTAATTTACAAAAAAAAACATTACAAGAGCCGTAAAAAACTTTAAGGTAGCTGTTGTATCAAATCAAATAGTTTTTATTTTAGACATTACAATCCATTTTGTTACTAGACTATTTGTTATCGTATCGCATATTTGTACCGGAGGCCGGTTTTTAATCAAACGGTTTCCAAAACTAACACAAACCAGAGCAAAATTATAAACGAGGAATTTTTATAGCTGTTCTTACTGTTACTTTTTTTATATTGAATACCTATTGTGTCATTTGTATGGAATTATTACTTGAATTCCACTCCTGAAAGCCTATTTCAGCGGTCAAGGTCACTATGACGTCGAGCACGTCCATTATTATCCCAAAATGTTCTGCGATCACGAAACTATAACGAGTTGCGGCAAATTCACTTACCTATATTCTTATTTTCGTTCAGGTAGAGGTAGGGTAGCAGTGGATAAAATGGCACAAAAAAGCTTTGGCTCAGCTATTTGTTGAAAAGTTATTTTTCAAAATAGCATTTGCTTACATTTGAGTAGATGACTGATTCACTGCCGCCGGAAAAGCTCAACACTATTATTATTTAGTCAAGCACCTACCTACTTGTACTTGACTAAATTACTTAATAGCTTAGTTGATTTGTATACCTACTATAGGTACTAGGGAGCATAAAAGGCAGGTTAAAAAGCAAAGTTCAATGTGATGTTTCAGTTTTTAGGACTTCAAAAAAAAAATATTGTGGCCCTAGATTTTTTCTGTTTTTACTTGTCTGAAAGAAAAAAATAATCATAGGAAAGTCTTTGTCTTTGTCTATTTTGGAAACAGAAAATAATTGGATAAATTACCTTGAATATTATTTAAGACCTAGGTTGTTTCTTGTTGACAGAAAACCTATATTCAAGTCAGCATTTTAAGTACAATACCTATCAAGTACGAAGGGCGAAGCCGTGGGCAGAAGCTATCTGCCCACAGCTTCGCCCGCGTAGTACACGGATAAAAAGAAGTCTATGTGTTAATGTGAGCTATATTATGTAAAGTTGCATCAAAATATGTTCAGTAGTTTTTGCGTGAAAGAGTAACAAACATCCATCCTCACAAACTTTCACGTTTATAATATTAGTGAGATAGTAGGATTGTTTTGTTACTCTGAGACTTTCTTGACTACCTCGCTCATCGGAATTTTAATTTTTCTTAATTGCTAAAGTGTTGTATAAGGCACATGGTAGGGCTGAATTATCATCTTCAGGTCAATTCTTCTTCAAGCTGAGTCAATAAAATTATACTTGTTTGAATTAATTATTATACTTGTACTTCTTTTTGTTTGTGGACGTCACTATTTTTACATGAAATACATTATGGACATTTTATCCGTGAACTGTTTATTGAGATATAATTTTCCCTATTAAATGTGAAAAAACAAAGAAAAGCTTTTTTAATATTGTGTAGCTCTAAAATGTCAGGAAAAATAATTATTACGTACAAACAGTTCAAAAAATTTTTTTGAGTAATCGTTTTGAAAGAATAATGCGAAAAAAGTGCGTTTTTCTCACTTTTTTTTTGAGAACGGATATCGTATCGGATGCATTGCGCATGCTGTTATAAATTTCGATTCAATGAAGTTGCGTTTGAAATTAAATTTGCTAAGTAATTTCTGTTGTGCGAATTTATCCTATGGAATTATTGCAGGACAGAGGCAAGAGGTTCCATTCCCGCCGCGGGTAAAATATTTGCAGGTCTGCAAAATTTGTTTCTCGTCTATATTGTAGTATCTATTGTTTGTGATTGTTGGGTGTTTATTTAGTCATTTACCATATATATGAATGAAATATTAGGTTCCACCAATTTTACTTTGATACCATGGCCACGCCATCTCTGAATAACTCGTTGCAACAGTTCGGGAAGTAGGTACCAACGTAAACGCTCACAGCAGCGGCTCGGCTTGAAACAAAGCCTTCTAGTTGTACCTAGGCTGATGTTATAGTTTTACTAAGTTCTAATAGATGGCGCAGCCAAGAAATATAATAAATGTGAAAGTTTGGATGTTCGTTACCAAATATCTCTTAAGAGCTTAACTTAGAGTAAGAGCTTAACCGAATTACATGAAATTTGGATCGTACTCGGCTATTTATTTTTCTGGTACCACACGAGCCCTGGACGAAGGATAAATCTATTACAAGGTTTTTTTTATAGAAATCTAGGCAGAATACTGCATTTCTTGCCGTTTATCGTGGCGAGTATTGAGAAAAAAACCTAATTTACTAGTATACCTACTGACACGATACTTTTCTTTATGGAGTTTTATGATTATCCGTATCAAATCTGCTAGAAAATAAAGTACTTACCAACTGACTGTGCCATATTTTTTTCCTTTGAAGAGTTAATAGAGTGTAAGCTATCGAATCTCTTGTTTTTACTACTATAATCATACATATTCTACTTGCATATTTACTAATCAGTTACTTCACACAGAGTACCAGAACATGATAAGCCAGTCATCCCAAAACGGTTTAGGTATTTACGAGTACCTAGATGAGAATGAAGCTTGAAAATATAAACAGTTTTTTATTCACGAAGCAAGAATAGTTAACTAGGTTACTCTATAATATTTTTGAGGTGAGTGGTTGTTTGTTTGTTCGTGTGTCTCACCTTTTTAATTTTTATCTCTATTACCATACGCCTCGCTAGAGTGCGCTATAATATGGAATACACGTCGGGGTTTATAAATATTAAAAAAAAATTAACTCTCTCACTACGAATATAAATGTTTTCTACATGCCTTATTCTGGAACACATTTCGATGTTTGCTTTTATTTATTTATTTGTTTAACAAAATCCACAGTCCTTATTTTACATAAACTTAAAATATATGTTTTTCTTACGACCAATAACGGAATTACATTTTATAGATAGATAATTTTAAAACAGACTGTCAAATAGCAAGTTTAAATTACTGTTAAAAATCAAAACACAAGTACTATTTTACAAAGGTAGATATAGATATAGGTATATATCATACAAACTTAAAGTAAATATAAATAAGTAATAAAAATAATAATAATAATAATGTGTAAGTGTACCTATTTTCTACGCAGTGTCCTCTAATATTTTTAAAATATCCCTTTTAAAACCTCCTTTGCTGGTATAAAATATATCAGTTGAGTCAAATCTCTTATTATAAGTTCTATGAAGTCTGTTAACTAATGAGTTTTGTGCATAGTTTATAGTTGAGCGCGAAACTGCAAATAATTTGGTGTGTCTAGTACGGGTTATCAGGGCATTTAAACATAATATCTTACTGGCAAGTTCAGGGCAATCAACGTATCCGTTGCATATGCCGTGCAGGAAAGCCATGTCCAGAAGTGTACGGCGATTCTCTAGACTTGCAAGGTTATGATAATTACATGAGTCTTCGTAGTCTTGGGGAATATACAATTTTCTATAATTTAAATATTTAAGAAACTTATACTGAATGTTTTCTATATCACTACTATACGTTTTATAGTGCGGACTTTTGAGACTCTTTCAATGGAGTTTTTTGTCACATTGGAAAAACCCTTCTACCTAAGTATATTGAAGAAATATAACAACAGCCTTGCTTACTTACTTACCAAAGACTCAACCAGATAAGGAAATTGCAAGAGGGCTCCAAAAGGAATTGGATAATTCAATCGCCGCCGCTACTAATAGCTGTTTACAGGATTGGATTCAAACTCAATCAACTACCCGAAGAAAGAAACAATTTCATCCTTAGCTCTTTGCAATAAAGTTTATTTTAATTATGGAATTGACAGCTAAGACCAAACACTTATCTGCTTTTCCCAACCGTTAATGACGTTATCGGAAAAATAAGGTGCAAATTGTAGAGTCGATTTGCATGTGAAGTGTTTTTATTAATTAAGTTGTTAATTCTAGCAACAACCTGTGTAAAACGTAGGAATGTGCCGTAAGTACCTTTGATTACCCCTTCCGTAGATTAATGACGATACCAATATCGTCAAAAATCTACGTACTTACTAAGTATAGAACTAAGGATATCCATCTTGCGGATTAACGTCGTGAACATGTTTATTTCTGTTTTGTAAGTAAATCTACGTGAATTCATCGAGTCAAGCTGCTCTCTCTTTACTAGATACATGTAAATGGAAGGTCTTTCGAATATTCTGTTCTAAGCATACATCGCGTCATAATGTACAAGGACAATCAGGTCGTCACCGTTTATTTTTTTTGAGCTGCGGGTAAGTGTCTCTATCTGGCGCTATTTGCTACATCTTTGGAGGCTAAAACTTCCAGCGTAAATAGTATGAAAATGACATTAGCTCTTGAAATGTCACGTGACTACTGCCAAATTTTTCCTCCACATATTTGCGTTAGCGTGAAAGGAAAACTTAGCGTGAGGTATTTGTCAGACCCCCAGGTCATGGGGAATTGTCCAGATACCTTTCTAGCTTTAGGCGGTCCATCTGTAAGTGGCTTATGATGTTGGACTTACGGGACTTACAGTTGCGCAAATTTCCTGCAAGGAGTTGGTTGATGCGCCCAGTCATATATTCAGCGGTGTATAGAAAAGGTGACAGCAGATGTCGTGTGGCTTGACCCATTATGAAGGTGGCTTCCCACAGTCCATAATTTTGCGGATAATCTCGCACGAGCGCCTTGGAAAGAGGCTCGTCATTGGTAACGCAGACTTTCGGGCATTCATCTCTGGATCCGTAAAGTCACGTACCGTGGGAAGCCACCATATTTGTATCTATAAAGGTCTATCAATATATGGATCTTCATAGATAGTCAAAACGTGACCTATTCTGAGCAAAAACTTTGATTCAAAGAAATTAATCTAACATCGAAATGAGATTTTGTTTAATTTTAATATTCCATCTTATTTTAATATTTTCAGTCAGCGGAAACGCGAACGTTTCCAGGATTCTGCTATTCTAAGTCTCACATATGCGAAATCCTTACAGATTCTTCGAACAATCTAATGAGATACCTTGGTAAGTATATTAGGTCTTTACCTATGAAATTGCTTTTTTGAATGGGAAAATATAATCCGATTAAATCCGACAAACATCAAAAGCCGATGCAAGTCTGGGCCTTGGATCCGTCTTTAATTTGTCACTATCGTTGTTCTCTCCACAAAATCAATATTTTCATAACGAAAGAGATTATAATAATATTAATGCTGGACAGTTTTCATACAGCATTATCTAGCCCCAAACTAAGCAGAGCTTGTATTATGGGAACTACATGACTGATGTACTACTTATATACCTTTTTTTTTTAATACATTCTTATTATACATAGAAAAACACCCAGACCCGAGACAAATATTTGCAGAGTCTTACAAACATTTGTCCCGTGACAGAAATCGAACCCGCAACCTTCTGCATCTTAGGCGGACCTTCGCCCACTGCGCCACAGAGGTCGTCCTACTTACTACTAATTTCACTGAGATAAACGGTTCGGCAGCTATCGTCGGACTTACAAACATACATAAACAAACGCCGGATTGTCCAAGTAGATCTCAGAGATCGCTGTACTCGCTCAGTCGATTATGGTACATCAAGTTCGTGTGTAGGCAGAGAGCCACTAGTAATAAAATTCGAAGTGAATTGAACAATAATATTGTATGGGCTTTTATCATGGCCGTAACAACGGAACACTACCTTTCCTATTTTGGATTTTCGCGACGCTGCAGGCCAAAATAAAATTCAAAAGTATTATTAATGACAACCAATATGAATACTTTTTAGGGTTTCGTAGTCAACAAGGAACCATTATAGTTTCGTCATGTCCGTCCGTCTGTCTGTCTGTCCGTAGCTTAGCTCAGAGACTCCTAAACGTATAGTGGGAATGTTTTTTTTTCATCTATTACATGATGTGGAATGCTGTTGGAAAGGTCTTTCAAAAATAATGCAGATGTGTGAAAACCATGATGAAGTTGTTGGGTAGTTGTATAAAAAATGTAGTGAATATAAGTTTATGGCAACTATGGAACCCTATACTGTGCGTGGCCCAACACGCACTTGACCGATTTTATTTCCTATAAAGTTCTGTTTACATTATTTAGTTAAAAGTACATAGATGATTTTAGTTACATAATATTAGAGTTTTTACGGTGAAAAGTATGGAGTGTAGTTATACACATCGTAGATGACTGTAGACACAATAGTGTTCAAAAAGCCCAAGTGTATTAGGTACTAGCGATCTGTAACGCTATTCAACGACTCCACACCGGAAGTGGAATCTCCTCACGTATCGTGGTAATACAGAATAAATATTTATTAAAAATTATGTGTGCTGCGTACTTTCAGTACACCGCATGTCATAAATTCACAATTCTCTCAGGAACGTTAAATCACTGCTTCATGACGCTAAACTAAATAATATATACAACTGCTCAAGGCTTGTCAAAACATGCAGAAATAAGAAATACTTTAGATAGTTTTTTTATCAGCTTCTTGGTAGTTAGTTAACGGAGCTTAAAGATCGGCAGCTTTCAGAGTTTCAGGGGTCTAGACAAATACCTCACGCTTACTTTTCCTTTCACGCTAACGCAAATTTGTCAAGGTAAAACTTGGCAGTTGTCACGAGACATTTCCACAGCTAATGTCATTTCCATACAAATTAATCTTTCCGCAGGCGTTAACGACAGCAGAAAGAGGTATTTGTCGAGACCCCCGGATCAGATGAACTCAAAGACAATGTTAGAAATCATCAACGGTCTGTAGGTAGTACTGCTGGACATGGACTGTCCTCAAAGGTTGCCGCATGATAAAAGTATTGAGCCACCTCCTTCTACCTCCTCCTGGGGGCAGTCATCTCACAACCCAAGGCTCTTTTTATACGGATGCTTGATGAGTGAAAATACGACGAGAAGCTTTCACAAAAATAATTAAAACGGAAGGAAGCACAATTTTTTTTTGGCACGAATACGTATGGAGATACGATGACGAAACGCTGACGACCGTCTGAAGTGATGGTATATTGGGAGGAGGACTTCCTATACCAAAAATTCTAGCTAGTTTTCGCAGGAAGGGGAACGTCCGATTTCCCAACATATATCTGTTTATTAATAACAAATCAGTCGTATTGACCTTTGATGTACAGTCCACAGGGTACCGACCTACAAGTTTTTTCAGGTGCGTCGCTTACTTTGTAAGTAGATAAGTAATTAAAGATATTACCGTTTCTACTCCCTCAGTTTATTAACCTAATGCAACGTGTGCTTGAAAGAACCAGTGACAAAAAGGAATTGATGAGTGGTAAATAATTCAGCACGCATTCTACTTCACACGCAAAGCTGATTCGTACTCGTTTAGGCGTAAAATCGCTTCAGGATAAGCACCTAGCGAATTTTCGGTGCGTTCATATAAAACGCTGAAAAACTGTTTCTTCGTCGTACCGAAAATATTTCATTTGCCCTGTGATCCGGTAAAGCTTAGCTGATCCCTTTTATGAGCTCCTGTGCTGCTTATGAACAATGAATGTCGTAATAGTGACGTGTGTATGAGGTATACCTACTGAGGTTCCTTGTCCTAATCCCAGATAGTTTTATGAAGAAATGACCTTGTCTACTAACCAACTTCCGAAAGTAGTATAATTTCGCTTTTTAGCTATAAGACCGCTCATTGTATATTGTCACAGTTTGTAGTACTTATCTAAGCTGAAATATCATAATATGATGTGCAATGAACTGCTTTCTAACATCTATCTATCTATCTATAAATGGAATGAGCTATGTAGATATTGACGATGTCAGTGTGGCCTAGTGGGTGAAAGCCCGCCTGAGACCCAGAAGGTTGCTAGTTTGATTCCCGTCACGAGACAAATGTTTGTTTATGCAAATATTTTCCTCGGGTATGGGTGTTTTCTATGTATTTATATGTGTAAACTTTACTAAAATGAAACAGGAGAATTATACCAGCACATAGTTTAATAATCAATATAAATTTGAACATACATACTAGACAATACTTTACCGTAAACTTAAAAGTATACTTATGAGGTCTTGCTCCTTTTCCGCTTAAAAGTCAACTCCTCACTTTTTCACAAAAGCCATATTAAAAAGTCTCGGTGTCGTCCCGCCATTGAAGCTAGCAATTCGGCCAATGGCGTGGCGGCACCAATACCACGCACCCTGAATCAATACCACCAACTTAACGATACAATATTCAACCGATCATTTTATAAGCACTGGTACTACGTAACATGAATCAATGCTACCAACCTAACCAATACAATATTCAACCAATCATAATAAACTAAAGACTTCTCGACAGGAAATGTAAACTACTAAATTAATACAAATTCTATCAAACTGTTTTACAAGAAACTTGACACTTTCAAATAAATTATAAATTAAATCAATGTTTTTAAATAATAATTAATATTAAAATTATATCAAGAAATATTTTATGCGACATCCGGAGGTTTGTATAGCGGCGACAACATCCGGCCGTCCTGCACACGCATCCATCCCTGGATAGCGTCTTAGTCTGGTATATTTTCTGAGAACAAAATAAAGAGTCAATAAAATGCCTACATTTGCATCATGTTACCGTGGATATAGTTTTACAATGAGTGCCCTCCACTCTGCTGTTCCATCAACGGTCAGCAGATGGAAGACTCCTCAATTAGTACTACACATTAACGGTATTTAGATTTATAAATGTTCCATCAACGGTCAGTTATTTAACTTTGTTAAGATTTGTTGTTCTCCCTAGGCGATGCCTTTGGCCAACCCTAGATACATATCACCACAAATCTTAACTCGGTTTTCTTGTAACAGAGTTATTTTTACACGAATAAGCACTATTACATTGTAAATGTTCTAAATACCTCAAAATATGTTGGAAGAAAATGTACTAGACACTTATAGCGAGACAAAAACAAAATAAGATAGTAAATGAATTATAAAAATAATCTTCAAATACCTGACAACATCCTAGACCATTTCCAAATCCGCAGTATCCAGGTCTGTCAATTTGATCCAGGGCTTCATATTTTCAGCACATGTGATTCCTTCGTAGTGCTTACTGGTTCTCTCAGCACCTCTCATGTCTCTTACTTTGAAGCGATCATGACCTAATACTTCTGTAACTTGAAAAGGACCTTTAAATAGCGGTAACAACTTCGTACTCTGCCTCTCGTCGACGGGAGGCTCTTCAGTTTCATCTACCAATTTGTCAGAGTCAGTTTGTAGTCGGTATCCAAAGAAAACTTCACTGAGAACTGCTGAAGTTGTCTTATTAATGGTGCTATTGATGCCTTGTTGAATTCTTGGAATATGAGTGTCCCATTTATTATTATCAGTGCCAGCACCCAAACTTCTCAATACATCAAGAATTGTACGATTATAACGCTCTACTTGGCCGTTGGAGCGTGGCATGGCCGTTGCTATAACATGTTGTCGAATATTTTTGTCTTGACAGTATTTTACAAATAACTTAGATGTAAAAGAACTACCTGCATCACAAATAAGCCGTTTAGGGTTACCGAAAACCTTAAATATTTTATCTAGTTCATTAATAACGACTTGGCTTTTTGTGTTTCGGACAGCAGAAATGAATACGAACTTCGTAAAAGCATCAACAGTAACTAGAAGGTAAGTATTTTTCTGTGTGGTTGTTACAAAAGGCCCTAAATGATCAATATGCAATGTATGAAAAACGTTTTGCATATTTGGGTATAGGAAATAATTTTCCTTCCTTTTTGCCGTGGACATTTTTAGAATATATACAGTTCAGGCAGTTTTTAATATATTTTGATACAACCTTTTTTATTTTGGGAAACCAATATAGTGATTTTATTCTTTCAATTGACTTGTCCACGGCAAAATGGCCCAGGTCATCATGATTAGCTCGTATAATTTGCCAAATACATTTCTTAGGGACTACCCACCGTCTGCCATGTTCAGTACGGCAATAAACTTTATTTCCTAATAGTTCATATTCAGTAAATATCTTCCTATGAAGCTCGGCCTGACCTGATTCTAATATTTATTTTATTGCGCAAATATTAGGATCTTGCAATTGAACTGACAATAACCAATCGCTCTCTGTTATAGCCAACACACTTTCATTAATTATGAGAGTAGAACGTTTACAGATCGGGTTCCGGCTCAACGCGTCAACATGCTGCATTTGCGTTCCTGGTTTGTGATCCATTTCAAAAGTAAATTCTTGAGTTAATAACACCCATCTACCTATTCGACAATTAATTTCTTGCTTTTCCATTGTATGTTTAACGGCGTTACAGTCTGTATACATTTTGAAATGTGGCCCTAGTAAATAATGACGGAATTTTCGCAACCCAACCACGATAGCTAATAATTCTAATTCAAATGAATGATATCGTTTTTCTTCGTTAGAAGTCTGTCGGCTATAGAAATGGACTGCTTTTCCCACTTTATCAGTCACTTGCACTAGAATGCAACCTAAGCCATCACGGCTAGCATCCGTATACAAAAGAGTAGGTAATTTATGATCAAAAATTGTTAATAAAGCATTATGTAATAATTCGTGTTGTAACTTACTGACTGCTAGAACTTGTTCTGAGCCCCATTTCCATATAACATCTTTCTTTAAGAGCTCTGTTAACGGTTTTGCTATAAGGGCACAGTTTTTAATGAATTTCCGAAAATAGTTAATGAGACCTAAAAACTGCCTCACCTGATGTACATTTTTGGGTTCAGGATAGTCTTCTACAGCCTTTAATTTCTTTTTTCCTGGACGAACCCCTTCCGCAGAAATGTCGTAACCAAGAAAGTTAACAGAGCTCTGAAAGAAATGATATTTTTCTAAATTTATTGTTAAGCTGTTGTCTTGCAAAACTTTCAATACTTCTTCGAGTTTCTTAACATTTTCATCTATAGAATCAGTAGCTATTAATAAATCATCCATGTAACAGATAACTTTATCAAATCGAAGCTTTCCTAACACGGTGTTCATCAGCCTTTGAAAAACCGATGGCGCATTGCAAAGCCCGAACGGCATTCTTCTAAACTGGATCAAACTCGGGAATCACTGATGATAAAATAACGTTTTGGCTTACTGCGGGAGACGCACGCCTGGTGCGTCTCGATTTCTTGCGTCTGTTTCCATCCGAGCTGCTACTGCTTGATGAAGAACTCGATGAAGAGCTAGAACTTGTGGGCGTAGCTCTTCGTTTGCTCCTTTTCCCTCGAGTTCGCTTGCGGCTACGCGGCATTGGGCGTGTTTTCCTTTACACTTCTGATGTAAACTTTACTAAAATGAAACAGGAGAATTAATACCAGCACATAGTTTAATAATCAATATAAATTTGAACATACATACTAGACAATACTTTACCGTAAACTTAAAAGTATACTTATGAGGTCTTGCTCGTTTTCCGCTTAAAAGTCAACTCCTCACTTTTTCACAAAAGCCATATTAAAACGTCTCGGTGTCGTCCCGCCATTGAAGCTAGCAATTCAACCAATGGCGTGGCGGCACCAATACCACGCACCCTATATCAATACCACCAACTCAACGATACAATATTCAACCAATCATTTTATAAGCACTGGTACTACGTAACATGAATCAATGCTACCAACCTAACCAATACAATGTTCAACCAATCATAATAAACTAAAGACTTTTCGACAGGAAATGTAAACTACTAAATTAATACAAATTCTATCAAACTGTTTTACAAGAAACTTAACACTTTCAAATAAATTATAAATTAAATCAATGTTTTTGAATAAAAATTAATATTAAAATTATATCAAGAAATATTTTACGCGACATCCGGAGGTTTGTATAGCGGCGACAACATATGTATGTATTACATATAAATATGTAGGAACTACATGACTAATATACTTATTACTTATATACACAAGCTCTGCTTAGTTTGGGGCTAGATGATGCTGGTGTGTGAAAATGTCCGCATTATTTATTATTTATTTATATCGTTGATATACCTTATAGTTATAAAAATTAAAAAAGCCTCTAGTTTTTTTGTACATAAAATATTTCTTTATGCATATTAAAAAAAGGTAAACTCTATTACAAATGCAAACTAGTAACCTGTACGCGTTTGTAGTAAACTTTTTACATAAGGTACATTTCAGTATTAATTAGTTTGGCGCGGGTGAAACAGAGATCAGACTCATCTACAGTTAAATTAATACAGTTAATTTAATTCGGAGACATACGCAGCCGTGACGGTGGATAGTTATTGACACTTTATGAACAAGTTCAATTTTGAGTGTTTTGGTAATAAATAAGTATAATTAAAACTTTATCCAAGTAAAAAAATCTTTTGAATATAAAGCTAAGGTATTTGAAGCTCAAAACTTGAATGCTCGTTAATGGGCATGCATAAATTATTTTCTTCTGAAAATATTGAGTGTAAAAAGTTTCTTACCTATTTCACACTAATGCCCGAGATACACGAGGCTAGTTTCGCAAGCCAGGATAGTAAACTAGCAAGCTAGTAACTCTGTCCTCGTGTATGAAGAACTGGCTTCATTTCTAAGCTAGTAAGCTAGCGTCTCAAGCTAGGATAGTTTAATAGGATGGGGTTCTATTTTTTTATGAATGCAGTTCATTTTACTTCACGGACGTGTTGTTACTTTTTATCACTGCAATGGGACTGGTTTAAAATGGTTTGGCTTAGGAAAACAGCACTAGCATATGCTAAGCCAAGACAGTATACCGAGATTTTAACTTGCTATCCTAGCTTTTAAAAACTAGCTTCGTAAATCTCTGGCATAACGGTGAACTTGTAAAAAAGTCTAAAGTGTATCCAGATAGGTAAGTAAGTACTATGTTTCTTTGTAAAACAGGTTCCGCAATGCTCTGATATTTTACTTTCAGTGATCATCATCAAAGTAATCTTAAGTACCTACCAGTCATTGTTACAAATTAAGTTTTATTATTTTTACTTTAAAAAATCTGACCTTATTTTATACGGTATCTGTGATTCCAATACAAATCTTTTCGGCTATTATCACCAAATCCAGCCAAATTCTTTGAATAGCTCATTCCTAAACTTTTTCTGTGAGATGTGGATACTTTCCTATTTTAGTTTAATACTCGTATGTTCGTGTTTCGTAGAGGATCTAATTTTCCGCCCAAGTAACATCTAACGTAATACAGAAGGAGCAAACCGTCTTACCGGGGTTAACTTAAACTGATGCCTATGATCACATTTCTTCGAGCTTCGCAACAATCTGTACTATTTACTGGTACGTATTTTATCTAAGAGTTCTTTTATAAAAGTCATATGAACTTAAAAGAGTTCTTTTATAAAAGTCATATGATTTGTTGGAAATATTTTTTTATGGTTTCGCTGTTTTATTTTCAAACTAAAACTTAGGAAACATTATGAGTTATACAGATTAGTTCTCACCACACAGTCTTTGTCAGCAGGTATATAGGCAACTACAGTTTAGTTGTTCAGCTTTGAAAGTCTTGTAAGCATCTATAGGCCAGCATCGTACGCATCCTACGTATCGAACGGAAGATCTCTAACTGCATCCGCTGCATTCGAATTGACACGACAAGATGACCATCATGTCGTGTCAATTCGAATGCAATCAAATTTTTACCTTCAATAATAGCGTCGGCATTACCGCCGATCACCACCTGGCCATCTATTAAAATAATTCTTAAATCCGTTTGATGCGACCCGTCAACCCAATATTATCTTAGAAAGTTTACTTAGACGTCTGTTTTAAAACACCATTATGCTTGCTAGTAGGTACTCTAGATAGATAGATAAACTCAATAAGAAATGCATAATAGGCGGTTTTATCGCTGAAAGCGATTTCTTCCAGACAACTATTGTACTCTAGGTACCTATTGTTTTGAAAAAGGATTATTGAAAAGAAAAACCAGCCTTGTTGCTTTTCTTTCCTGACTTGGCCGCGGAGGAACAGGCAGTAGATAAAATCGACGTTTCAAAGTGATCCTTGTGATTAATGAATGAATGAATTTTGACTTTGACTTGTGTCGCTTCCTTGCCTTACTAGTCGTATACAGAAGTGCCGCACCTCTTCAACGGATCGTCTTTTATAGATGTAAAAGGTCTATAGATATAATAACTAAATTACTATATATAGCAACAAAATTAAGAGGTTCATGCGCCATAAGCTCCAGAGTTCGATGGCTATATTTTATTGCGTTTATACGGCCCCGATACTTCTTTATTGCCAACGTAATTAATTTCACACGTTTCGCGTGACTCGTGGCTTATTCTCCAGATTGGAATACTGACATTTACTGCCAATGGTATAAAGCACCAGTAAGCACCTTGGTAACTATCGTTTCTCGCAGTTGCTATGCGTATAAGTATCAACTAAATATACTGGTATGTTGCGAGGGAAATGAGCAATTTGTGCGTACCTAGGTACCGCTTAGAGTTTAATAATTAATTAAAATATTGAAAAGGCTCTGGCACAGTGACTTCGAGTATCGTATACGAATGTTGTGTTGTCAGTGATTTTAACAATAATAATAATAATGCTGGAAATTTTTCACACAGCATCTAAACCATCTAGCCCCAAACTAAGCAGAGCTTATATTATGGGAACTACATGACTGATATACTACTTATATACTTTTACAATAGAGAAAACATCAAACGGTTTTTGTTCGGAAGGAAATTATTCAATTAGTTATAACTCCTCCCGAATTTTGGTAATAACGTTGAGTTAGGTAAAGATGTTTATGAATATCGTTATTGTTTTACCATTTCATCTACTTAATATCCTCCAGTAATGAACGCAGTGCCGCAAGGGAGAAGTAGTAAATTGCGAGAAAACAATATCTCTCGCTAGTTGTAGAGTCATTCGACTTTCGATTGCTCCCTAGGGCACCATTGTTTCGCCTGGTTTTAGTCTTAATAACAAACAACCCTTTGAAAACGCCCGTAAATATTTATTAAAAGTACTTAATGGATACCTTGGCTCAGATACTCCTTAATTCGCAAACTTGGTAACTGAAGAAGTAATTTTATATCTCGTGATTTAAATAGAATTTTAGCCAAATTACTGAAAACGACTTTAAAATTTAATTTCAAATTGTTTTCATTACATAGAAATTGGTAAAAATGCAAATCGAGTTACAACAAAACTTTCTTCCATTAAGATTATAATCTAACAAATTATTGTGTAAAATCTTACAGAGGAATAAAGGGGAGGACGAGATTTCAATTTAGATCCCAGATCCCTACTTCTTTACCTGCCTATTTAATTACGGCTAAACTTTTCAGTAACAATATTCATTGAACTGTAGAATTTGATTTGATCCCCTGTCATATTTGATGGGCTCATCCTTCCGAATTGCTTTGTTGTGGGAAAGTGCCCTATTGGATATTCGGTAAACATGTCCGTCACATTGTGAGTGCTGGGTCTGGGTACGGAACGTACGGAATGATTTGTTATGTATTCAACCTTTTTCAAGCAAAACTTTTTATAATATTATAACTTATTTTTATGGAGAAGCCGCTGCGCTGTCTAAACTTTTATGAGTAGAATATGATATTTGGCTTTGTAAAAAACAGATGGTTCAAGGTGGGATTTGGAATCTAATACACAGGTGATTGGTGTAGGTACCTACTTTTCCGAAACCACCTTTAAAGCAAAGTTACTTCAGGTAACTTTGCTTTAAAGGTGAAAAATGCGTTCAAAGTTACTTCAGGTTTCATACTATTAGACACAAATAAGTTAGTTGAGAGATAGAAAATATAAAGCTACAGGGTGTAAAAAGATTTCTCCTGAAAACTCCGTTCCCGAAATGGAACGTTCAGACTGTGGTGGTTCTCTATATGTGTGTGAATTTTTGTTACCACGCATCTCCGTAACTACTAAACCGATTTTGATGAAATTTGAAATGTAGATAGTTTGAGATCTGGAATAACACATAGGCTAATCTAATTTTCGAAAATCGACTCCTAAGGGGGTTAAATAGGGCATATTTAATAAAGTGGTAAAGTTTCTATGAAAAAAAATGTTTGATTCGCTCAAAATTCTGTACAAATAAACTTTAAAGTAAATAATGAAACACGTATTTTTTATTTTTTCAAAACTACCCTTTGGGGGTGTGCAATTGAGTTCTAAACTTTGTATTAATTGTAATCCTTGGTTCGATTCATTCAAAAGTTGGTGGACATAGTTTGAAGCCTGGAGACGGTAATATGCTACTTTTATTAACATACCACGCGGGCGAAGCCGCGGGCAACAACTAGTTTTAATATAGCTGTTGGTTTAGTTTAGTCATACTTAGTATTTTTTTAAAGAAGTCTCTCAGACACAGCTCATGAATATATCATAGCCCTTTTGCTGACTCCTAGATACGCGAGCAGAATACATACAAATAGGAACATCAAATAAAATTACGGACAGACACTTTGAAGGAAAAGTGCAATTTTAAGTACCTCAATACGAGGGGATATAAATTGGAAACGGGTTGGGATCTACTTTATAATCAATAATGTAGTTTGCAATAACACATTCTTACATAGGAGCCATTAAATCATGAGTGCAATTATAAAAACTCAAATAAATGAAGGGTCAAGTTACAGATGTTTTCAGAACAAAAAAATTATGATCAAAGTTCGATGGGATATTCTATCCTTCCTATAATCATATCCTACTTATATTATAAACGTGAAAGTTTGTGAAGATGTTTGTTCCTCTTTCACGCAAAAACTTCTGAACGGATTTTGATGAAATTTTACAGTAATATAGCTTATACATCAGAATAACACATAGACTACTTTTTATCCGGGTACCAAGCGGGCGAAGCCGTGGGCAGAAGCTAGTAATGTTATAAACGTGAAAGTTTGTGTGGATGTTTGTTCCTCTTTTACGCAAAAACTATTCAACGGATATTAATGAAACTTTACATTATAACTTATACGTCAGAATAACAAATAGGCTACTTTTTATCCGGGTAACACGCGGGCGAAGCCGTGGGCAGAAGCTAGTATTAAGATACTAGCTTCTGCCCACGGCTTCGCCCGCCCGGTAATAAACCATGCCCCCTAAGTGAATTTAGAGACTTCTAAAACTTGACCTTTACAATAGGTAAAAAAAAATATGCCAGTTTTAGGGGTTTCCCTTATATTCCAAAGACTTGTAAAAATGTAAAATGAACCTCATTAATGATTGCCATTTATAAAATAGAAGATTGTTCGCTATAGACTGAATATCTAATTTGTTTAGATAAACTTTTATCTCTTAGGTACCGAAATGAACCGGGAGAAAAATCTAAAATTGAATGCGACCTAAAACCAAAAGAAAGCTTTCTGAACTATAGGAACTCGAACCTCAACCATAAATTGGTGACATGGTCTCATTAGAACCATGGGCTGTACTTAATCTTCTAGGGCTAGGAAGAACTCCAAGTATGTAGTTAGATTATGTTCCATTTTATGTGCCTGTAATGTAGATCTTTTTTTTTAGGTAATTTACTACGCAAATATTTTTATTATTGCTTGATCAAATCACAAAATCTTTAAACTCGAACTGCATAAACTTTCCATTTAAAGCAGAGTTTCAAACACACATTTGCCTGGTAAATCTTAACCGTTAATAATTGTCTTCCTCTCCCTGCTCCGTTCACGAAGCTTAGTTAACTTTTTAGTAGAAGAAGATCTCAAGTTGTTAGTTAAATTCAAATTGGAAAACTTTTAAAATTTATGTGAACAGTTTTAAGGCACCTATTACGGTTTCTCTGCATATACGATCACATGTATAGAGTAAAAAGTTTTTTTCCGCTGGAAAAGTTGCTTCACTTGTTCATTTGGGATCTTCTTATATTGGATTTCTGTTGTCGTATGTTTTCGTAAAACAAGTTTATTATATATTTATACTAAAAGTAGACCCTTATTAGGCTCATAATTTGGTAGTTAGTCTGGCCTGCTAGGTGTTGTTATAATTATATAAGCTTTGTAGCAAATTACTTTTTATTACAGCAATATCATAAGCAAGCGCCGCGTCGCGTCATTTTATTTAAAAACAGGCTTTTAGGGTATCGTATTATGAGAGCTCGTATTTTTGGAAATATTATGACAGACATAATGAATGACTGTGAGTTGAAAAGTCTTGGTGTATTTGTGTACAAATATGTATAAGTCAATTGTTGATTCAGATTTCCTCACGCTGATTACCTCACTATTTAATTACACTGATACTATATTCATAAAAGAGGACTAAAAAAGGCAGTAAAGTTCTTTATAAAATTATTGTTCACAATTACTGTTTAATACCTCTTCCTCTACTTATTGTAGTTTGTACATTCATAACAACCTATATAAGTATATAAATAGTATATCAGACCCGTAGTTCCCATAAAATAATTGTCTACTTTGTTTGGGGCTAGATGATGCTGTGTGAAAAAGCCCAGCAATATTTATTTATTTATTAATGTTCATTTCTTAGCTTGATAAGTATTAAATGTAAAAATTAATTAAAAAAACACATACTTGCAACACTAGGCATAGGTAACATAGTAACACATTGCTAAAACAATAAACCTACTCGCAACATCTGAAATAATGAACCGCATGTAACGCACCAATACCCTACAATACAATTATTCTCTGTGTCCCAGATCGCTACAGCAAAATGGTTTCAGCTCAACGTTGTGCAAGAGGTTGAAGATATCTTATACATAAGAAAACCATACCGGTAGCTTTTATGAACAATATTATGGATCACGCAACCATGTTGAACAGGGGGCGCTCCTTGTGGCTAATTCCATTAAAAATGGAGAGTTTCTTAATTGATAATGGTCGGACGCTTGATGAGGATACTTCTTTCAAATTAATTATCTTGCAGGTGCCATGGTTTTAAGGAAGCTAGTATTTCAAACTGTACTAGGCACCCAGTTTTAAAATAAGTGCTGTCTTATTTAAAACGCTTCATTGAGTATTTAGTTGATACTCTCGACTTTGAAGTGTCCGTAAGAGGTATTTATTTAACGGACACTTAAAGTAGACACTCAGTAATTTGTGATAGATAAGCAAAGGGCTTAAGTTAAGAAAATCTATGTGAATGTGAAAACTTTATCGTTGTAAAAGCTTTCATTAAAGTGGGTATTGCAAAGGACCTAGATACGTTAAAATTCCTGTACAAAATAATAATACAGTCAAATAACTTAAAGTGTTAAGGTATTTTGAAGTAGATGCAGTAAAACATTTCAAAATACTGGCACTTGTACCTATATGGTATTTTCAGTTTAATTTTAAGCTTGGCATTATTCCAAAAGTGGAGTTTTCTTTAAACAACATTGTTTCATTCTATTATTCAAACTAGATAAAATACAATACAGGTTTTACGTGGGATAAGGAAGAGTATTGCCGGTCACTTATATTAAATAATCTCATTTTTTTTATTTATAATATATATTATATATTATCATATTCATGTGTTATGAATGTATCATAACACATGAATACTTTTAAAGCGCATTCGAAAGGTAAATATTTATACAAAGCCAAGACCTTACTCAAACATGGCCTAGATTTCAGTCTTATTTTAAATTCTGCAATAATGTATTTTATAAGATTTTTTTCAGCAGCCATCAACAAATAGGGATTTAGAAGTCATGTTTTAACGTTAGCTTTACGTCAACAACGCAATCCATTAGAGCGTTTTACCGCTTTTAGTGGCTCGTAACAAAATAAGCATTTTAACTGAAATTACAGGATGAAGCCAGTAAGTGAAATAACATTTGTAAGTGCACGTTTTGTTTCGGAATAAGAGGTATGCTTGGATAGCGCTACTAACCATTTTCTACTAACCAGCTCTTAATTTTACTCATCAAACTCGATTATTTTTTAAACCGTAACATAATCTGAAGAATAAAAACTTACATATAGATAAAGTTCCCAAAATGAAGTGTTTTTATATGTTTTTATAGTTTTAAATCCCATGTTTATATGAAGGTTTCAGAAACAATCTACCAAAGAGTACCTAACCAACAAGAATTTAAAAGGCATGTAAAGTTAGTCAAAGTCAAAGTCAATAGGTTTTTATTCATTGAAATCACAAGGATCATATAGAAACGTCAACTACTAGTACAACTACTAGTTAGTTAACTTAACATTCGAGCACTAAAACAAAATAATATTTAGAATTTTGTATGTATCATTATTTCGAGACACTTTTTTGATACGCTGTAAAGTCAAAGTCAAAATTCATTTATTCAATAAAATCACAAGGACCACATTGAAACGTCGGTTTTTATGTACTGCCAACAGGCAGTAAGAGAACACCTCCGCGAACAAGCCAGGAAAGAAAGTCAAGAAAACAAGGCTGGTTATTCTTTTTAATTTTCCTTTTACAAAACAATAGGTTCGAGTTGGAGCATTTTCATTCTCAAGAGTTTTTGTCATCTAAATAATCAGATATTTTATAGTATGCCTTTTTATAAAGTTTTTGTTTAATTACGTTTTTAAATTTGTTAATTGATAATTTTTGTATATCTCTTGGGAGTTTGTTATAAAAGCGTACACCATGCCCTTTAAACGATTTACTAACTTTATGGAGTCTACAAGTGGCAACAGCGAGTTTATCTTTATTTCTAGTATTAACATAGTGATTATCGCTTTTTTTCTTAAACAAATCAATATTTTTGTGAACATACATCAGATTTTCATAGATGTATTGACAAGGGAATGTCATTATATTTATTTCATTAAACTTTTGGCGCAGTGATTCTTTATTTATTTATTTAATACTTTCGCACAAACAATATAGTGCTAGAAGGACTTAATGCTAAAGCATTCTCTACCAGTCATCCTGGGCGTGCAAAAAGATGGTGTGGCGTATCTAGTACAATGTACATACACTACACTATATATATATATATATATATATATATATATATATATATATATATATATATATTGGGGCCCATATTATAAATTGCTCAAACAGCCCTCTTCTGCAGCACAAAAACGGTATTTATATCAGCAGCATTCCCCCACAGCAGTATATTGTATGACATAATGCTGTGGAAGTAGCTGAAGTAAACTAGTCTAGCTGTGTCTACGTCTGTATAAAGACGGATCTTTTTGACTGCATATGCCGCAGAACTAAATCTCTTCGATAACTTATCAATGTGAGGACCCCATTGAAGCTTATTATCTAGGGTGATACCTAAGAATACGGTGGTGGCCACAAGAGTCAACTGTTCATCTTTGATATTGATATTAGCTTTAACTTCTGTAACATTGGGTAGTATAAATCTAATACACTTTGTTTTCTTTTCATTAAGTAGGAGATTGTTTACATTGAACCATTTTACAACCTTAGAGATTGCATTGTTTACATCGTGACCTTAGATATAAGTTAAATGACTTTGTGAGCTAATAATGTCTCCGTGGCCATAATAATGTAAGTTTTTCGAACACCGTTGTCACCCATGACCATGCCTCTGAGCCTATGTAATTTACGACTGGGAAAATACTTTTTTATTGAGGTTGGATTTTTTAAGATTCTGCGAACCTTACCGAATGGATCTCAGAGTCAAAAGCATCTACGTACACTGATGTAAACTAGATGGTACACGTAGAGTACACCTACCTGCATACCTACCTACCTATGAACACAAACCCAAACTGCCCTCGTCAACGTAATCTTGCCGAAACCAATTTAGATGAATGTTAAATCTTTAGACAGGATCAGTCGGGTAGGTAATCTAATTACGTATTCGTAGAACCCGTTCGGAGCAAGCCAATGATCATATTTAAGGCCTCACTAGATTTCAACTAAGCTTCTTGGAGCGGGGCTGACTGCCACAAGATGCAGAGTCCCATCCCGGCTTGAACAAGGCTCTTGTCACTTCAAACTTGCAATGTAGTAAGCGTAATTGATTTAGTGTTACTCCAAACGAGCAAATATTGGCGTGCGTTGATTGTTTGAACTGTTAGTATGTGAATGGTAAAGACTATTTACAAGCCCAGCCATCCGTTGGAGCCTGATAATACTAAGAGTTCTTACCTTATCTTGAGTTTAATCCTAATCATATTTTCTTTCATATACTTATTTCTTGATCATCCCAGATATAGGTATGAGATCGTACCTAATGCAATGGATCTACGGAAATTCCACTGGTTCAATATACTCGTAAGTTTCTCAAATTCTTTACAATTATAAGGCCTTTGTTATTTTTTGATGATTTATGATTCACCAAACCTCGAAGATTTACCTTTCAGGGCAACTAAAAAACTACTGGTTGTGTCGTTGGAGTGAAATTCTCTACTTTAGTAGATACTATTAGCCTTACTGTCTCAGTCCCGGCTTCAACAGGACGGGTTAATCCATTGGCCCACATGTAATCTGACGGGGGCAATTTCAGTATACTAGTTACATTACTATTTAGTAATCCTTAAAATATATGTATATATTATATATACAAACGTCTCTTCTAACTAATATAAACGATTAAAGCTTAAATTAGTTAGAAGAGATCATACAATTCAAAGGTTATACGATCCCAAACACACGGACAGATCTAATTATATTAAGATAATAAAATCCTTCTGTAAGCTCATAGTTTATAACGTAGTGTGAATTATATGGGATATAACATCGGAAAATTCCTAATTATAGATAAATTAAGATTACACATGCCAGAAAACCCAATGTATAACTTCCTATCACGATAACGTTATATCGTTTTCGAGAAACATAAGCGGCCTAACCGAGAGCGTTCGTTCTGGCATTCTATGGAGAAGACCTGTCCTGCATCAGACGTAGGCGTACCACTTGAATATACTTATATTCAAGTGGTACGCCTACGTTAGCTTAGAGATTCCCAGATCAAGAGTGATTGCAAAACACTGCCAACAAAGCCCTAAACGTGAAAAACATTGCATAATTTTCCAATTAAACTAAGAGGAACAGTTTTGCACAAAACATCAAAAACGTTCTACATCGTAAATAAAATAAAATGTATTATTGTTTATTAAATTCTTGGCCTAAGCTCCGTATAAAAACGATTGTTTGCCGAAGCTATGGAACGAGAGCTACGAGTATCTATTGAATGGAGAACAGTAAATATGCGCGTTCGTAAAACTTTGTTTATGCGAAAATGAGCGTACAACTCTTAGCTCTGTGCCTCTCCAAATCAGCTTTCCATATATAATTCCACTATCTCAAATCTAGATTTTAAGTATGATTGACTCGTTGTTATTATTAGTAATATGATACAATAGATCAGTTTTGACAATTCAGAAATATAGAGTATAAATCAGGCAGCTTATGATCGTTTTCCCAGTGTATCATATACCATAACCTAGATGGTGAAAGCTTACAATTTCTGGTGTGCATAAAAGTATTAAGGGTCATGAAGCTCGATCCAATGGTTTGGTCCTGAGTCCACAAGGTGCTCCGCTATGACCGACTTGTTTATCTGGCGATTTTTGACCCTAAGGTGCTATCCAGTGAACGCCAATATTGTAAGAGAATGGTTCGTGAAGCGATTGAAATAAAGAAGTACCCAAATTTTAATCGTGAAGACGGCTATAGACTCTCTGCGTCCTAGAATCCCGTGATAAACAGGTGTTCGCGTCGAGATCCAATTGTGCAGTGCGGTGATACGGTTAGTGTAGTGTGCCGTAATGTGAACATGGACTTTTCTGATTCCGAAGATGAAATGAGGGTAGTTGCGGCTACTGCCTTTATTTCTTGACGGTAGCTCCGTATACTCCAGTCATCCCGTGACCACGGCTGTTGCAATACAGTTGAAACGTCGGAAAAATAATAAAAAAGGTAAACGCGATAAAGACCCGTTAAACTTATAATAATTATGTTATCTAATCGCGAAAGTTTGAAAAATAGTAGTAAAAAGGTTGTAATATTTAAAACAACTCCGCATGAATCTTGTCTTTGAAAATAATACTATCAGGATATAAAGTAAATTGTATTTCTTGATACAAATATCATTCGCTAAATCGTATCAAGAGTTCAAGTTTTATTCAAAGGATAAAGTAACAAAGGACGTATGGAGAAAATGTAAGGAATAGCGGCGATCAAGTTGCCTAAGGAAATTTCGTTGAACGTTGTATAAGTAGGTACACCAAGGGTAAAATTATGTTGAATATTTGAATGTTTTTCCGTATGCTGGCTAAGAATGTTGACGTTATTAAAATTATCTTACAATATACAAAAAGTTATCAAACCCGTTTGCGAATGACAAAGCTTTAACAATACCATAGCGTCCTCAATCGCAAAGCGGAAAGTGACATCTTTGCCTGAACTGAATCGCTATAAGACTTCATGGTTAGGCCTCAGGTAGTATTTCTAAAATGCTGGTCGGTTGGTATTTGTTTTGGAATACATCGATGGCCTATGCTTCAGGAGCTCAAACATAGATGTTTTGACAATGAAAACTTTCAAATTTGCTTAAGCCTCGTTTAGATTTGAGATCCTTTCTTGAATACCTTTATTAGGTTGATACGAATATTAAAAAAAAACTTTATTTATTTCTGACATTCGCAATACTTCTTTGATGGAAGGCCTCCGAACCACAAGAAAAACTCGACCATCTGTACACAGAATACTTTCCTAAACTATAATATCCACTTGTACGCAGGTATTATGATCCTCAAAGTTATGTGTACTTAGGTACGAGTATATTATCAACAAACACGCAAACCTACCTAGGATATAATATATGTATATATATACGTAATGTAAGCGATATTATTTTGGGAGCTAGTTTCATAGCTCGCTGCCTGCTACGACAGATAACGTTGTAAAATGACAATCTCTGGTAGGTCGCTTCCATTTCGGGAGGATCAAAGTTCCGGACAGGGATTATATAAGGGTCTCAGATAAGCTCTATTTCCAAAGCCAAAATTTGTACTCACTTACTTCCTTTGTTTAAAAGGCTGATGAGTTGATATTTTTTTATAAATATTCGTGTAATAAATAGGCCTAACCTTTTTGTGGTTGATTCTTGTAAAGGAAAACGAGATTTTACTTTGGTTAAATAATGATAAAATATATTTTTGACACCTTATTAATAGCAATTGATATTTAGTAATGACATGAATTTGGTACAGGGTACTAAATCTTATAGCTACTAGTTACAAATAACTACAACTTTAAGGAATAAATTAAAATAGACTTCGAATAACGGGAAGTTATTTTTGCATCCTTAGGGGTGGTGTTTTTTCATAATATTTTTATGGGTACCCTTCCCATTGAATTAAAACACCCTACCCATTAAAATCGTTTCGCAGTAGGTACGCGAAGATATCGCGTAACATACACATAAAAACATACAGAGGAATTGAGAACCTCCTCCTTTTTTAAAAGCGGTTGAAAATACCATGGCTATCGTTGAATTAAATTGTCCCACTCCTCAATATAAGGGAACCCAAACCCTTCCAAAATTGTAAAATCAGAGAGAATGTCAAGTTATTTTTTAGAACCAGGAAGTATCCAACATACTGAACGCCCCAGCTGGATGTGAATTTAATTACTTCATAACAGAATTACTGATGACGAGGGTCGCCTCTCGGCAAAACCTTTTACATGTGCGTTACCGTTAAGCTCCTTTTTATCGTTTTTGACTTGATGCAATTTTCACACTTGGATGCTGCTTGAACTTAATTAAGAGCGCGTTCCATGCTTAAAATAACCCAAGAATTATTATCTGGATGAATTAAAGTCAGTTTATTTAAATAACTTCTTCAATGTCTAGTGGATTTTTGTCGTTCTACAACTACAGTAGAGACTATTAACAAAATGTGGATAGATAGATAACACTTTATTGTACACCACATATGTTTTTTACAAATTAGAACAGAGAAAAATACAAACTAATCGCGGGAGTACAATGGTCTTATCGCTGAAAGCGATCTCTTCCAGAAAATCTTTAAAATGTATATGTAGAGTCAATTGACATCCTGCATCCTCATCAAAAACAGCCTGTAGGACTCCACAGCTGAACATAGGCCTCCTTTAAGGTGAAATCGGCCCATCGAACTTACTAACAATGCACTATAGAATGGCAAAAAATCAAGGCAGTAATCGTAGCATTTCGGTTTACCTTTGTATGATTTCGTCTTGTTCCTTTCTAGTAGAATTTATTTCTCCGCGATATCCTGTCCCGTTTCTAAAAAGGCATTGATGGCAAACAAACCTAGTTGGTATTACGTAAGGATACCTACATTTATTTATGAAAGGATATAAGTTTCCATTCCTTCGTATGATTTAGTGTCCAACTCTGGTGTCGGAGTTTTCAGACTGGAGGCCTTTATCAATCCAACCTAACCAAATTTTATCATACATAAATGCGAAGTACTCGTTAGTATTCATATTTTAAAAACATAAATTTTCACGTACCGTATCGGTGAAGGCACCGTCTAAGTTTCGACTAATTCCGGGAGTTTTCATCAGGGTGTGTGATCGCGATGATCTGCCTCCGCGTAGTGCGAAGATATCACGTAATATACACACATAAAAAACATAGAGCCGAATTAAGAACCTTCTTTTTTAAAGTCGGTTGAAAATTACTAGATACCTTCTACAAAAGAAGGTATCAGAAAATATATTTCAGTAGCAAGTTTTTACTTAATTTTCACCGATAAAATTGTTAGAGCACAGTAAGAAAAGTTTCTGCAAACGTTCTATGCTCTTCACTTCCAACTCGAAGTTTGATCCAAATAAAATCAAGGAAAGATTAAGAACTGCTTTCATAAAGAGATTTTATTTCCGTTTAATAATTATCCTGATTTCTGTTTTATACATTCTTATTTTTAACCAACTTCTAAAATAGGAGAAGGTTCTTGATTCGATTCGAAGGCTATGTATATATTTTAATTTGATGCTTGTACACCCAATAAAATTGTTGTTATATGATCTCATGTGAATATATTATCTCACGAATATATTATCTGAATCGTATAAAAATCATTTAAAGCCTAATAAGGATTTGATACATTTTCATGCTCGGAATACCAACTGAAGTCGGTTCTTTGTGTTCATTTTTTTAAACAAATATTGTTTTAAAATATCGTGAATATCGTAAACGCGAAAGTTTGTGAGGATGTTTAATGTTTGTTACTCTTTCACGCAAAAACGACTGAACGGATATTGATGAAACTTTACAGTAATTTAGCTTATACGTCAGAATAACATAAAGGCTACTTTTTATCCGGGTACTACGCGGACGAAGCCGTGGTTACGTCTAATGGTTGGCGGTTGTATCACTTAAACTATGATAAAAGACAGCCTAGACGATCACCGCTACTAAGAAAATCAACCTCAACTATGGTTAGGTAACTCGAAAACACATTATATATTATTATGGGTCTGAGAACCGATAGGCTCTTCATCTAGCTCTTCAGTTCAGTGAGTTTTCTATACATATAGATAGTAGATACTAGACCTACAAAACTCAAGTTTGATGTTTTGAAAATATTAATGACATTATGATAAAACAGATAGAAGTGGTTCGGGAGAGAATAGAATATTAATATTTTTATTCTTAAAACTATCGTGAATTTGACTATTCATATTGTAAAAACGGGAATTTTCACGTACCGCACTATCGGTGAAGGCACGGAGTGCACGACTCGATGCGGAGGGAGAGCGTCGTGATCACTCACCCTGATAAAGACTCTCGGAATGAGTCGAAACTTAGTCGGTGCCTTCATCGATAGTGCGGTACGTGAAAATTCCCGTTTTTACAAAATGAACAGAATATAAATCGTCTAGAGTATATAATATCCCAAAAATAACCTCGACGGAACTCGAACCCGCAACCTCCCGTTTGCTACGCGGGGGCTATATCAACTAGGGGATTTTTTTTTAGGAAATACAGGCTAAATGGTAATATAATATGCATGTAAAAGTCCAATATTTTTTACATAAACGTAGGTAGGTAATTTTTCCACTAAAATATAAATATTTTCCACGCATGTCATCCAAATAAGTTAATTCACGCGTTTTCAGTAAAAGTATCTCTGTTTGCGTTCTAAATTATCGGCGAACGTTTTTGACAGTTGATTGAAATTTCGTTTCAATCTAACGAGAGGACAGATAACAACTAGTTTGCTGTTTTAATTCTGGCATAGATGTTTTTGAATAGCTGAGTGAGTTTCATAAAAACAATAGGTACCTTAACTTACTCCATTTACTTCTGGCTGATCTGAAGCCATATTCTGCCTGCATTTCGTGGTTCCATGATAATACGCACAAACGCCGACGCTAGGCATCGTTAGAAACGCGTCTGCGTTTTAAATAAATAAAATAAATAAAAGGGTTATTCCCTTTGCCTCCCGATCTTCAGCCCATCGCATAACAACAAGAATCAGTCATGAATCCGTAAAACCATAGACCGTGGGAAGACTGTAATCTTGCAAATAACCTCTATATTTAATGGTGATATAGAGTTAGCCCGGTTTCAATATCACTTATTCTATTATAAACGTGAAGGTTTGTGAGGATGGATGTTTGTTACTCTTTCACGCAAATACTACTGAACGGATTTTGATGGAACTTTACAGTAATATACTACATCAGAAGCTTATTCATCAGAATAACAAATAGGCTACTTTTAATCCGGGTACAAAGCGGACGAAGCCGTGGGCAGAGGCTAGTCATTGATACAACCGTTATTCCCCTTACTTAGTTACACAACGCTTTTTAGAAAGACATTACTCAATATTAACAAGGATAATATTTGCGTCGGATTTTCATCTGGTTTTCATCCAGTATATTTTCCAATTTATATTATTTTACAATCTTGGCGGTGGCCTTAAAAATATTATTGGCGTCAATATCGCAAATATTATAAGGTTGATATAACCTTGCTATATTGTTGAAATGTAGGTGTTCATGGTTAATAAATTATTAAGTACCCACTATACTTTATTCTTTGAGCCATCTTTCCAATATCCACGATATTTAACAATTTTCTAGTAATACTTTTACATACATAAAAAACTTACTTCATCACGGCTGCAAAATTTAAAGTGGCTTTAAGTGTGTAGTGGCTCTATTTGGGTCTTTTAATATTTTAGTTATACAGATTTATTTTCAATTAAGTTTATAGAAAATGTATGTGCCTACCACTATGAGTTCATTTTGAGGCATATAATGTTTGAAAAGGTTTTTTGGAAGGACTTTATAATATAATGTAATGATATGATACATATCATTATATTAATGATATAATATAATGATATGTATGCGCGTAAGTACTTATCAAAGTGGTGGACAGGGCTGTGGAGGGGGGGGGGGGGGGGGGGGAGGTGACCTTCCATCACTTATGGGGAGTTGTGGAAACAAAAAGTCGTCGTAAAGCAACACAACACGACACATAAATGCCCTTTTTTAATATCTTCCTCTTTTAGGACCTCCTTCATTCATTGACTCGTGTCTAAAAAACATTGATGTCTTAAGAAAACGCTGTCAAACAAATTGAAGTTATCAACAATCCCAGGCCTTTTTGAAGATTAAATCTTTCAACCAAATAAAGCTAGATGTTGAAATTCAGGACTATTTTACCAAAAGTAAGTGATTATCCTAAATGTGTATCCAAAGAAATTTTCGTTGAACCCACATATTGTTAGATACATACTCTCTTTTGGTCCATTCTAAGAGCAAAGTAACACGTGGACGCAACCTGAATGCCAATATTCTGCTTTAAGCGGATAAATTAAGTCAAAAAGGAATGGTGAATTTACCAACAAATGCATTAACTTTTTTCAACAATCGCAACATAATAGATTTACAATATATACGTTTACAATAAATTCGATTTTATGCAATCATGTATCGATGTTTCGTACTCTTCATAGCACTGCAACAATAGGAGATTATTTACTTTTATGAAACCAATGACCAACCGCGGAATCAGTAGGTATTCAAGAGTTTTATATAAACAATATCTATAGCCTCTATATAGTGTCCTTACATTCGATGAACTTTCTATATAATATTAATTTCCTAAACTTAATAACAATTGCTGACTACAAATCTTGGCTTCCAAAAGCTCAATGGTCCAAGCCTCATTGTAATCACACATGGAATGCTTCTAGCCTCTCTTTGTCGTCTTTTCCTTCCCAACTTTGAAGTTGAGTCAAAGTCAAGGCGAATTTTATCATGGACTGATTAACTAATTCACCTTCCTTAACAATTTACATTCATCGGAATCAATTCGATTAAAATGTGAAGAGTTGGAAATGAGACCAGTGTTTTTTTACTTTGGCTTGCCAATTTGTATAAAATTTAAATTAATTTTAACCCCCGTATTTTATGCCGCAGATAAGTTACTGGTTGTTTTTTTAATAAACGAGGTAGCTTTAAAAAACAGTTTCGTTTTTTGGTTGCTGATGATCCTGGATTATCTTTAATAATTTTATCAAAGGTTTACAAAAAATACTGTATACCGACTTATTTAAAAAATATATTTAATTGACCAATGACCATTTGTAAACCTAATGATATGTTAATAAAAGACGGATTAATATATAGAGTATAATACTTGCTGTAACATAATAATGTACATTCTTATGACTCGCCAAAGTAAATGAGAATCCTCTTTTCCAGGTAGCCCGTTTTCACAGGCAAATAGTTACAACAAGTCAGCGATCCAGCGATGAACTGAATGTTCACAGAGATAGCGCAGAAAACAATGCTAATACACCTTTTGAGTTCACCGAGGCTAACATGATGGTAAGCTCAGAACAGCATTCTAGCCTTTCATTATGCGTAGGGCATAATGACAAAGTCCTGTTTGTCGGTGAACGGAAGTGGCTAAGATAGTTCGCCTAAGACACTCTAGATAAGGTCTATTATGCACAGCAGTGGACTTCAATAGACTGTTGATGAGGATAGCTTAAAAGACTAAGCGTTATGTTATCCATCACTACCATTTATTAACCTAGATGTTAGTAGAGTCAAATCATTATATTTCCTGTAAATCTCGGAAACTAGTTTACCTACCTTCATAAAATAACAGGCGATAATGTTAAGTGATTTCTTTTATTTGAATATATTCTGTATCAGACGGAAGTAAGTACCTACCTACTTTTATGGAATTTATTATTATATACTTTTTTTGCTGATGTAGGTAGCCTTCTATTTAATTTTATTGTAAAGTAGATACCACTTTGAGGTAAGCCGAGAAAATGTTGATTCGTTGCTAATGGCTAAGGTAGAATCGACAAAGTACGAGTTTTGCGCCGGAATTTAACGAAGATTGGCAAGACCGCATCGTTTGCCTATAAGTCACATACGCGCACGGGTACCAATTCCCCAATATTGTCCCTTTTCCCCACGCCAGCCGGCTGCGTAATCTTAAATCGTGGTCGCTGGTGTTAGTGTACTCTGCCTTGATAAAGACGACACCAACTCCTGCAAATCCAGTATCTTCAGCCTATAGACCCTTGATGTGAGTGTAAACCTTCAGTTGCAACTCGTGCCGTTGGATGCCGTGGAATTTGACGATTCGGCATCGTGACGTTGGACTGTGCAACGCCGGCGCGCGCTTGATATTAATTTTAATATTTGTAAAGAATGATGGACAAAAGATAAAAAAGTGTCGCGCCATTATTTTTAAGAGCACCATTCAATGGCACGATACTACGCCGTTAGGTTCAGGACACATCTGCACGGCGCGGCTGCGTGGCAATCTAAGGTCTCAAACTGAGGTTTAACGCCTGGAATAACGTAAAATACTTTTCCTAAGCCCGAAATCGGAGGCAGAATCTTGTGTCAAATAGGTAGGTAATTTTTTGATTGTTCCTGCACACGCCATACGTAGTAGGTACTATTATGTAGGTATTCTGTGCGAAGGTACCACCAATTGCTGGATTGCCTAAAATGCAAATGATTCTGAGCAGGTTGAAAAAATTGTCTTATTTGTTTTCGTTTTCTTATATTGCTCTGATGTTATTTTTTTCTTCAGAGATTAGCGGCTCTAATCCAGAACTACCCTGTAGGATCCCAGCGGTCAGCCGTAGGAGCTGCGCTGGATATAGCTCAGAGGCAGATTGGATGGGTGCCGATATCGGCGATGCATAAAGTGGCCGAAATCTTGAGTGTGCCGAGAGTCAGGGTCTACGAATATGCCACGTTTTACACAATGAACAAAAGGTGAGAAAAGTGAAAACGGACAGCGGTTGGGATTTTGAAAGCCCTTGCACGAATTTATATAAAAAAATGGACTCCCCCATTCCAACGGCACCACTCCCAAAGTTAAGAATTGAATAGTTTCCAAGAAATTGAGTTTTTAAATTTTGTAGGTTAAGTACTGAAAATTGGAATGCTTGCAGACTTTGTTTGAGGCATGTACCCCTAATTTCCACAAATAAGAAGAAATAGAGTTAAATTAGGTCAAGTGAATCACCAACAACATCAATAAAAAAATGTGAAAAATAAATTCATCTAAAATACACACAGTGCTAACCTGTAGGCCGATTTTCTAATGGAGGTCGTGATTCAAACCTGGGTGTGCGCCAATGGATAAACACGTGCTCAAAACGGTGAAGGAAAGTATCGTGAGGAATCAAAAAATCGAAGACATGTACCATCAGTTAGTGCCCAAATGAGCGGCGATTCTTGCAACCTGTCACGTGGAATACTTACTTGCAAAACTTTTGGGCTTGACCACCCCCTACTGGGTATCCTCAAAGATCTACTCACTGAGTAGGTATGTATGAGGATGTCATCATAGGGAATACTACTATTATAAACATGAAAGTTTGTGAGGATGGATGTTTGTTACTCTTTCACGCAAAAAGTACTGAACGGATTTTGATGAAACTTTACAGTAATATAGCTTATACATCAGATTAACACAGGCTCCTTTTTATCTGGGTACGACGCGAGTGAAGCCAGGGGGAGGAGCTAGTAAGGAATATAGTTGTGAGCGTGTTTGTTTTCTTTTAACGTTTCGTATCTATCTATATTAGTTTGTTTATCTGTGTTACCTTATGGGGCTGACGTAAACATTGTTTAAAAGTCTGTTTAAATAATGAAAAAAAAATGTTAGCAATACAGCACAACACAGCTAGACAAATAATACGCTCTGATCCCCAGGCACTTCCGGGGCAAGTATCACGTGAAGATCTGCGCCACCACGCCATGCATGCTTCGAGGCTCGGAGGCTATTCTCCGCGCTGCTGAGGAGGCATGTTGCTGTTGCGTAGGCAGCGTCTCGTGTGACGGCGTCTTCGGAGTGGACACCGTAGAGTGCGCTGGCGCATGCGTCAATGCACCGGTCATGGTCATTGATGATGATTATTACGTAAGTGGCCATTATACGCATTCATTTAGCCGAAAGGAGAGTGTCTGATCGTAGAGCATTAGTGATGTAGATAGATAGATAGACTTTTTTGGACACCAAAGAAAATACAAAGCACAAGAATTCATAAAACAAATGGTAAAGTGGCTAGGGTACCCAACTTTCGATCTGAGGGTCGTAGGTTCGCATCCCATTGTGTACCTGTATGTATTTAGCACCTGCATTGTTATTCCAACAAGGCAGATACAATAGAAAAACACATTCACGACTGTATTCACAGTGTGTGTTTTCTGGACATTCTCAGATACATACTCACAGAGTAGATCTTTAAGAGTAACAAGTAGAGAGTAGTCAGGGGCACGTATAAACATTAGATTCGATACATATCCACGTTTTGTATGAAGTTAGCTATCCACGTGACAGGTTGCAAGCCCATCGCCGCTTATGGGAACACTAAAGGCCCGGTCACATTCACGCGAACTTTGACAACCGCTCGAAAACCATTTCCGTTTGATCACCACCGCCAATGGTGGTGGCGCTGCCGTGTCAATTTGACCGGTCCGAACTGATGTTACATGCATTAGAATTTTACAAGTATATGCCGTTTTTCTGACGATGTTTTCTTCCACCGTTTTAAGTACAATACAGTACACAAGTACAAGTGTATAAGCAGTTAAACTAGTCTAGTTAATAGCACAATCCCGCAAATTTGAATGAAGCCAGGTATACTAGTCAACTTAATAGCACAATCCCGCAAAACTGAATGAAGCCAGGTATACTAGTCAACTTAATAGCACAATCCCACAAAGCCGAATGAAGCCAGGTATACTAGTCAACTTAATAGCACAATGCCACAAATCCGAATGAAGCCAGGAATACAAGTCAACTTAATAGCATAATCCCGCAAAACTGAATGAAGCCAGGTATACTAGTCAACTTAATAGCACAATCCCGCAAAACTGGATGAAACCAGGTATACTAGTCAACTTAATAGCACAATCCCGCAAAACTGAATGAAGCCAGGTATACTTGTCAACTTAATAGCACAATCCCACAAAGCCGAATGAAGCCAGGTATACTAGTCAACTTAATAGCACAATGCCACAAATCCGAATGAAGCCAGGAATACTAGTCAACTTAATAGCACAATCCCGCAAAACTGAATGAAGCCAGGTATACTAGTCAACTTTATAGCACAATCCCGCAAAACTGGATGAAGCCAGGTATACTAGTCAACTTAATAGCACAATCCCGCAAAACTGAATGAAGCCAGGTATACTAGTCAACTTAATAGCACAATCCCACAAAGCCGAATGAAGCCAGGTATACTAGTCAACTTAATAGCACAATCCCGCAAAATTGAATGAAGCCAGGTATACTAGTCAACTTAATAGCACAATCCCGCAAAACTGAATGAAGCCAGGTATACTAGTCAACTTAATAGCACAATCCCACAAAGCCGAATTAAGCCAGGAATACTAGTCAACTTAAAAGCACAATCCCGCAAAACTGAATGAAGCCAGGTATACTAGTCAACTTAATAGCACAATCCTGCAAAACTGAATGAAGCCAGGTATACTAGTCAACTTAATAGCACAATCCCACAAAGCCGAATTAAGCCAGGAATACAAGTCAACTTAATAGCACAATCCCGCAAAACTGAATGAAGCCAGGTATACTAGTCAACTTAATAGCACAATCCCACAAAGCCGAATGAAGCCAGGTATACTAGTCAACTTAATAGCACAATCCCGCAAAACTGAATGAAGCCAGGTATACTAGTCAACTTAATAGCACAATCCCGCAAAACTAAATGAAGCCAGGTATACTAGTCAACTTAATAGCACAATCCCACAAAGCCGAATTAAGCCAGGAATACTAGTCAACTTACTAGCACAATCCCGCAAAACTGAATGAAGCCAGGTATACTAGTCAACTTAATAGCACAATCCCGCAAAACTGAATGAAGCCAGGTATACTAGTCAACTTAATAGCACAATCCCGCAAAACTGAATGAAGCCAGGTATACTAGTCAACTTAATAGCACAATCCCACAAAGCCGAATGAAGCCAGGTATACTAGTCAACTTAATAGCACAATCCCGCAAAACTGGATGAAGCCAGGTATACTAGTCAACTTAATAGCACAATCCCGCAAAACTGAATGAAGCCAGGTATACTAGTCAACTTAATAGCACAATCCCGCAAAACTGAATGAAGCCAGGTATACTAGTCAACTTAATAGCACAATCCCGCAAAACTGAATGAAGCCAGGTATACTAGTCAACTTAATAGCACAATCCCGCAAAACTGGATGAAGCCAGGTATACTAGTCAACTTAATAGCACAATCCCGCAAAACTGAATGAAGCCAGGTATACTAGTCAACTTAATAGCACAATCCCGCAAAACTGAATGAAGCCAGGTATACTAGTCAACTTAATAGCACAATCCCGCAAAACTGAATGAAGCCAGGTATACTAGTCAACTTAATAGCACAATCCCACGAAGCCGAATGAAGCCAGGTATACTAGTCAACTTAATAGCACAATCCCGCAAAACTGGATGAAGCCAGGTATACTAGTCAACTTAATAGCACAATCCCGCAAAACTGAATGAAGCCAGGTATACTAGTCAACTTAATAGCACAATCCCACAAAGCCGAATGAAGCCAGGTATACTCGTCAACTTAATAGCACAATGCCACAAATCCGAATGAAGCCAGGAATACTAGTCAACTTAATAGCACAATCCCGCAAAACTGAATGAAGCCAGGTATACTAGTCAACTTAATAGCACAATCCCGCAAAACTGGATGAAGCCAGGTATACTAGTCAACTTAATAGCACAATCCCGCAAAACTGAATGAAGCCAGGTATACTAGTCAACTTAATAGCACAATCCCACAAAGCCGAATGAAGCCAGGTATACTAGTCAACTTAATAGCACAATCCCGCAAAACTGAATGAAGCCAGGTATACTAGTCAACTTAATAGCACAATCCCGCAAAACTGAATGAAGCCAGGTATACTAGTCAACTTAATAGCACAATCCCGCAAAACTGAATGAAGCCAGGTATACTAGTCAACTTAATAGCACAATCCCACAAAGCCGAATGAAGCCAGGTATACTAGTCAACTTAATAGCACAATCCCGCAAAACTGAATGAAGCCAGGTATACTAGTCAACTTAATAGCACAATCCCGCAAAACTGAATGAAGCCAGGTATACTAGTCAACTTAATAGCACAATCCCACAAAGCCGAATTAAGCCAGGAATACTAGTCAACTTAATAGCACAATCCCGCAAAACTGAATGAAGCCAGGTATACTAGTCAACTTAATAGCACAATCCTGCAAAACTGAATGAAGCCAGGTATACTAGTCAACTTAATAGCACAATCCCACAAAGCCGAATGAAGCCAGGAATACTAGTCAACTTAATAGCACAATCCCGCAAAACTGAATGAAGCCAGGTATACTAGTCAACTTAATAGCACAATCCTGCAAAACTGAATGAAGCCAGGCATACTAGTCAACTTAATAGCACAATCCCTGAAAGCTGAATGAAGCCAGGTATACTAATTTACTTAATAGCGCAATCCCGCAAAGCTGAATGAAGCCTGATCACGTATTGTTTGTTCAGGAGGACCTCACTGTGTGTGACGTCAACAACATCATACAGACAATACGCTGCGGTGGTATACCGCCGGCCGGACCTCAGTTAGTATTCAACAGCTGTTGCTATGTTCATAATACTTTAAAGTACCTAGTGTAAAATGTTTGAATTTTCGCACTGGTTATTCAGTTTTTTAAAGTGTTACGATGGTATGGTATTCCCGCAGCGTGACATATGTTTGCATTTTCTGTAGTTTTTTAACAGGTCTGGGTAGATCTGATACCCACGACACAGGGAATCCTAGTGTATCATTTCAGGAAAACACAAGGTTTTAAAATATCACAAAAATTCAACCTCAGTGGGCCCCGTGACCTCACGCTTGGTAGGTACGCGGGGAATATACCAACTAAGTCACGAAATCCTTACCAGCTTGATAGAAATCCAGCCGAGGTTTGGTATATAACTAAATATTGTAATTTTTGCATTACTTATTCTGTTTTTATTTTCATAATGAATTTTGGCTTGATTTTTGTAACGTTGAATAAGCAGTAACCAATCATTTATTATATTGGTTGCTGCAGAGTGTGCACATTAATTTTCACATAATGATGTAAATCTCAACATTTGTAATTAGACTAGGTACTCCCGAAAACTGAGAGCACACCTACAGCTACCCCTGCACATAGCCCTTAAATACAATACTGATTTATTCCAAAGTAAATCGAAGACTCCAAAATCAGTCGTAAACTTGACTATTCATGTTGTAAAAACGGGAGTTTTCACGTACTGCACTATTGGTGAAGGCACCGATACGCGGAGGGAGCCAGTCGCGATCACTCACCCTGATGAAGACTCTCAGAATGAGTCGAAACTTAATCGGTGCCGTCACCGATAGTGCAGTACGTGAAAATTCCCGTTTTTACAATATGAATAAATCGAAGACGGTTTTGTGTGTCTTGTTCCTCCAAATATCCTTTCACAAACCTAGGGTTCTATAAACAGACTAGGAGCTATGAAGGAAGGTTTAAATTTAAATAAATCCAATTACCTACAAACCAGATATCGTAACTTTAATAAATCGGGATTATGAGAAACTAGCATCTACCCTTTGCCCGCGTGGTATCCAAATAAAAAGTAGCCTATTATGTTGTTTTAGGTCTGTAACCTATAGGTACATACCTGTTCGAAATTTGATCTTGATCTGACCAGCTTTAACGGAGATTATAAGGAACAAACATCCAAACTTTGACATTTATAATATTATTAGGATTCGTAGGATAGGAATAATAGTTTTTTTTTCGTTGTAAATCGATTAATTATCACGATCTGAGCGTCAAGAAGTAGTTTATAGCTATATAGAAAACAAACACGCTCACGACTGTAGTTCATACTACGTAGATCTGTGGAGATACGAAGTAGGGGTCGTGCAAACATTATATTTGGCACATGCCCGCGTTTCGTATGATGGTTAGAAATAATTTTACAGCAACTCATATCCAGGAAGCAATCTTAAGCTCTCAAAACAGTGTATGTATTAAAATTACAAATATACACTCACGCTTGTGTCCCCGAGGGGTAGGCAGAGACCATGGATTCCTACTTGCTATGTTACCTACTAGATAGATAGATAGAAGATAGAAAATACTTTATTGCACACCAAATATTTCATTATAACCACCTAACGTCGGTCATAGTGACTCCAACGATTTTTATTTTTTGAATTATTCCGTTATTACGAGAGCTATGCATCTGTGAGTTAATCTACCTTACCTCCCCGCTCCCCAGAACGCGCTGTGCGCTCGACCGCTTCGCACATTCCCGCGTTCAGAAGTTATAGGTAATTATATTTTATTTTCGGTCATGGTGACCGACGTTAGGTGGTTACGTAATTTTTCTTAAATTCTATTATTTTTATTTTTGTACGTTTATAATGTCTGATATTAACCGAGACATCGTGAAATGGTTAGAAGAGTCTAACTCAGACACGGAAAATGAAAGAAATGTACCAAAATCGCCAAACAAAGACTGCAGTGACATCGAAGATGTTCCAGTGGATCATGTTATTGAAGGCGAGTTTCAGTCTGATTCAGAAATAGAAAATGATGACTTTTGCTCATCATTTTCTATTTCTGAATCAGACTCGAGAGGAAGAAGGAAGCGACATTGAGCCACCACTAATGGAAGATTCATCAACGACTGCCGATGGCTATATGTTATTGAATGCTGGACATTTCGGCTGCAAATGCATACATCGTAAGTTACGTGAACCAAGCTCAGGCAAGGGTGCGTAGGCTCAATTTCATGAACCAACTGACTGAAGATCTTGTAAAACCTCATTTGGAGTGACGTGTGAACAAGTCCGTTAAACACCGAGAACTTCAAGGTACCATTCGCCGCATACTGAATATGGACCAGGGGTCTAGCACGTCGTCAACTGGCAACATCACAAAGTTTGAAATTAGGAAGACTTGCTCAAGCTGTGATTCTAAAAAGAAACGCAAAACATATCACATGTGTTTTCAATGTTAACCCAATTTGCGTTGAGTGTTCTAAAAAATGTGCTTAGACTGTCGTCAAAAATTGTAATTGTTTACCCGTTGTAATTTTATAAAAAATATGATTCAATTGTGCCATTAATAGTTTTATATAGTCGTTTATATACCTAATTACCAAAAAATAAGAAGATTTTATTAGACTTAAATGATTGTTCCTTGTCAGATCTCAGATTTTAGATAATGCCTAGATTTTGTCCTAAAATGTTTAAGCTAATTATAAGTGTTGATTATTATCGTGTGTAAGTGTATTTTTTAAAGTTTAAAAACGTCATTAGAATATAAAAATACTAAAGATTACGATCTGTCTTTCATTTATGTCATTACAATTATTTTTTCATGATAAAAAAGAAAATAATGCAAGCGGTCACCATGACCGCCGTTAGGTGGTAGTGTGACTCAAAAACACGTTAGGTGGCTAAGGGTTAAATAAATAGTACAAAGAAAGATAAACAGTATAAGATTAAATAGTAAATCTTATCTTACTTCTACTTAATCTTGAAATGGTTTTTACAGAAATGGTAGATTCGCATGCGAGCCGGCGTGTGGCCCAACATCGCTGTGCGAGTGTCCTCCGCCACCGGGATTTGGTCTCCAACAAGCTTTCTATACTAAATGAAGAAATCATGGTACGGTATTAAACATAATAATTTGTTGTTCGATGAATCTTCGAAAATATTATATTATTGTTTAGAAATACGTACTATAGAAACTTTACTTCTTCATTAAACTACCTAACTAAAATTCAAATTACTTACTCTGTTATTTTTAATCATCATAAATCTTAAATTTATTCAATGAAACATATTACAAATCAAGTCCTTTAACAATAGTTTTACTCAATTTAAACTATTCAGAATGGAGAAACATAGGTACTGAAACTACGATAGAACTTGTATGACGTTTATTATGTTTGATGAGTCTAGGTACTTGTATGTTTTAAGATAGTATCTCAAGTAGGTAGATTTTCAGTTTCTATGCAGTTTTGATCGAGGTACTTGCATTTATAGGAAATATTTGAGTAGTACTGTAGAATTATATTAATTTGTTATATAGATATGATATGAAGTTATGAACGTCGTCTAGCAAAAGTGGTATTGCAACGGGGAACGTGGCATACTCGTCTATTATTCCTGATTTGGTGGACTAGGTCGGGTATGGAAGAGGTTATCATCCAGGAAAGTACTATTATCATAACTATTTATTTCTGCCGCCACAGCAATGCAAGCAATAACGCTTGAATTGTCGTGTTTCGGTTTTAAGGGTATAGGTGCCGCTTAAATTACAGGCACAAATTCTCACCCGCTATCTTTCAGTGTTAACAACGCGCGATTGATATTTCTGTGGTCGCAAGTGTCCATAGGACACGGTAACCGCTTACCAACAAGTGAGCCGTATGGTAGTTTGCCATTTTAGTTGTATATAAAAGGTATTTTTCTTATGGTTTGCCACTACTTACAGTAGACCTGTTTGGCTCACACGGTATAGATGGGACTAATTAGCACAAAAATTTTCTATTTGTCACTGTGGTTTTGTTAAAATCTTAGGTATTTATAGTGTCTATTTATTAATTTATTGTGTACCTGTCCTTTCTGTGCTTTGTTGTTGTCAAATAAATCACTTTATATTCTATTCTATTCTATAGACCATAAAATAACGGCTAAATTATGGTTGAAAAACATGTATGTACTCACATCACAATTTGAAACAGCAGCAAACTTGATAAAAATTCTCAAGAGGGTGATAAATGATTCTTTTCAGATCACGACAACTTTTGATTTTCCCAAGAGGCAAATAGCTGTTCCATTTTTCACGCCAATTGGTTTAATTAAGATTCTGTGAGGCTCGGTTATTTGTCTTGGGGGACGGTCAAAAATATTGTTTTATGGGTCCCAAGTTTCCGAATATCTTACGTAGAAGCAGAATTTAAATTTTAGTCTTTCTTCGTTAGAGGGTAAAATATTACAGTTCTGTAAATTTACAAAGGTTTACATTTTTAAAACCTTTCCTACATATTAGACAGAATAATAAAACTACTTTAAAATCAAATTAAATTATCTGCATTAAAACCTTTATTAAACAAGGAAAAACAGTCTGTTACCTGTAGTAATTGGACTAAAGGTAGAACACAAAGTTCACGTTATCAACCGCAGGCAGGGTAGAACCAACCCAAAAAGGCTGGCTACATTACCTAGTTATATCAATTTTTACAATAAAAAAACAAATTACATACTACCCAGTTAATGACTAACTGAAAAAGCCTTACTAACCTTCTTTTTTATATTAGTTATCGTATCATAGATGAGAGAATAAAAATAATTTTATTATATGTATAAGTAGTAATATCAGTCGTAATAGTTCCCATAACATAAGCTCTGCTTAGTATAGGGCTAGATGATGCTGTGTTTAAAAAAAATATCAGCATTATAATATCCACCTACTTACTTCTTGGGTTTTGAATAAAAAAATGAACCCAATTCAAATTATCACTGAAGCTAGCATATTTCATAAATATATAAAATTCTATTTGCTCTCCGCTATAGTACGAAGACGACGATAGAATGTATAATTAGTTGGAGAAGGGTGGGAAAGTGAAATACACCCTGAAATGGCAGACGATTTAAATCAATACTTAGTTTTGGCCAATTTGCCACAAAAGTTAGAGTATATAATAACATTAATTTAAATTTTACAAAAACCATAAGAACGTAAGTACACAAATTTCATGCTTTATGTACTGAGATGACCGTCACATACTGAAACGCTACTCAAGAGTTTGAAAGAGATGTCGCTATAATAATATACAATGTTAAAAGCCATCATTTTTAATTATCCCTTTGCAGTGCTTATTTGGAAAGTAAAAAAAAGATGATATCTCCTTACACGAAACACGAAGGTGAGCATAAATAAATGATCAATATTAGAATCAGAGCTTGTTTACCTTAGATCAAGTGAGGTCAAGAGCAGTAAATTTACAAGCACTATGATCCTCCCTCGAGAGCCCCCGTCCTGTAATTAAGTACAGGCTATCGCAACCGATATCATCCCGACCGCAAACTTTAATTGCACGTGAAAACTATTTTCTGGTATAAGGCTGATACCAGGATATATTATAGTCTGTGTGTATGTATGTGTCTGTATGTGTATGTTAGCTGTGTATTATAACTTGTTACATATATATTATATGAAATACATACACTGAATTAGTCAAGATGGGGCCGATTATGAATGCTGGAGTCGTGGTGTGGAGAATTAGACCTTTATGCATTTCATAAACATAAGATACCCTTAGCTTGAAAGAAGTCAGAGGCTAGATCAATGAGTAGGATATCATAGAATGTCGTCTATTTTCCTTTATTTTGGTCAGTACGGGAATTAATGGTGTTTTTGAACACGAGCTGATGGATTTGTGAAGAAAACAATTTCATAGACGAAACTACGTAGCCTATTTTTTTCCAATAAACGTAGTTAGCAGGGTCGGTGGTCCCACAAGACTCCCAATAACTTACTTTTTGTTTGTTTCATTTTTACATTCAAAATAAAGAACAATGCCTTTAACTTATTTATTGAGTTGACAAAGAAGAACTGATGATATTAATTCTTTCCCAGAAGCCTCACAAACAGCTATTGGCTCACTATTATAACTTAATAAGTTCACACTACTCTCCTAAGTTAACATCTTTTGAAATACTTGCTTAGCTGGTAAGCGGAAGTCGCAGTGTAGTACGGTCACATACTCGAGGATCGATATCATCATAAAAGTAGCATGAAGTTGGTTGATGGACATGTCACAAGACATGTCTTATTACATTTCTTCTGGACTAATGTCGGTACTCGGATATCTTGTGTAAAAAACGAATATAATCACAAGACATAGGGAGGTCCTTCAGAAGTTTCTAACAACAATGATACCACAACACCAGGACCAAATTTTAATTTTAGCAGATCATGCAAACATTGGGTATCGAGCGCGCACTTCTTGGACCTTAGGCCACCATATGTTGTCTAGAGTTTGTCTTAAAATGTTATTTCAAACATTGTACTTCTTTCGGGTGAATATGGTGATCTTAGATCAATAAGATACACTTATCTTAGATACACGATTTCATCTCATTATTTGCTTAATTTAAAAACCGTTTAGGTAAATTTATGTTTAGGACAGGCTCGTTATACGCCATAATTGAATTTCCTTCACATGCGAACTGATTTTCGCCATCAATTCACATAATTTTACCCTAGAAAGGATTTGTATGTCCTAACGTATGTAGGTAAACAGGTTTGTAAAACAAGAATATTGTAAAAGATTATCTTAATGTATAAAATAACAGTTAACAAGTGTTCTTACTTCTGGGCACTGAGCTAACAATTATTGAAATCCAAATATAAGATGGATCCAACGACACTCCAAAAGTCTTCAATTTTAATATAATGAGGAAATTATTTAAGCCTAGTGGGCGCCACCCCGACTTCCGCTCCCGAGGTCGTAGGTTCAAACCAAGTCGTGTACCAATGGATTTTTACAATCGAAAAATGTATGTGCGCATCTAAACGTATTCAAAACCGTGAAGGAAAACATCGTTAGGAAACCTACATGCCCTAAAACCAAACATACGAATACATGTGCTATCAGTTCCCTAGTATTCCAATAAGCGGCGATGGGCTTGTAACCTGTCACAATGCTAACTACTTGAAAAATGTGGGCATGTGCCAAATGTAATACTTTGACGTACCTCTGACTACCTCTCTGGATAGCTCTAAATGTCTACTAAGTACTTATCTGAGGATGTCCATCATGGGGAATACAATAGTGAGTGTGTTTGTTTTTGGTTTTTTGAGGAGATTCCTTCATGTGGATTTCATTGTATATTTTTCATCACTATTTTCAGTACGTACTACAGGTCAGAAGGCAGAGCCAAATCTACAATACTATAATCACGAGAAATTTGTTACTGGCTGATCCACTTTTATTATGGCTCTGAATAATTAGTTACCCTATAAACTGGAATTACACCGTACACGAGACAAACCCCAATTATTGGTCACTGAAAATCCACTGTAACAAAACTTGTACCGTTTTATCGCTGCAACCAACCGCGCTGTGACACCAAAATAAAATGTCCAAATATTTGGAAAGAGCAAAGAGATAATGCGGTAGTTAATGGCGCGACCGGACGTCGTGCCTGTGTTATTATTGCTTTAGGTAACGAGCTGCTCATAACACAGAAGTGTAACGTCTGTAACTAGATAGTGTTTGCAGATATTGCCACAGGAACCTGGCATGAAATCCATTTCATGGCAGTTTCGTCAAACAAAAAATCCAGAGCAAAACAGTCCCTTAGGATGACCTTATGTGAGATACAATATAGCTAGTAGTTTTATAAATATATTGAACTTTACGCTGGTACCCCGGTGTATGTATTATTATGAGCCACAAACTATTTTATTCAAATTTCATCCAAATCCGCTGGACGAGAGAACATGTTGTGCACCCGTAATCTAGAGGCTCTATGTCCTTCCTACCTAGACTGTGTATGTTAGTATTATTATATATGTGGTATAGTTTTAATCTAATAGTACAGATACCATATTATAATACTAAACTAGTGCCTAAGTATTTTTTATATGGACAATATTATATTTTCGTTGTGTGTAATTGGTATATTATCTGTTGAAAAAGAATAAATATTAATATATATATATATATATATATATATACTTTTGCATTTAATAGTGTAAGTAGGATACTCAGTAAAATTTATTTTATAGTCACAGTTTGTTATGTCGTTGTGCAAGCTGAAATAATTTTACTTCCAGCCGGTCACCTCTGTGCAAGAAAAATATTCTCTTGCAAGGACTATTATTTAGGTTAGGTTTATTATTCATTTAAATCATTTAGAATCGTCAGCATAAAAGTTAAAGCACGAATGCAAACCGATGTACTACCATAGCAATGATCACACGGGCATAGCTAGTACTAATTATTAACATACACAATAAAATTAAAGCCAGTAGGAAATGCCTAGACAAAGACTCATTTATGAACTGTTCAACTTTGTAAAACTTTAAGCTAGGTACAGAATGGCGAAGCTGCGCGCCGCATGTATGGTCTATCCACATAGTCGCGTTTAATATTGGAGGTTAAAACGTTGTTGAAGACAAAGAACATAACTCTTTATATTACGAGTATATCTTATACAGTGACAGAGACACTTTAAGCCTACTAAATACTTCGCAGTCTAAATACTTCGCAGTCGCACGATTTGCAAAAAGCACGCCGTTGCGCAATCATCTGAGCCTAGCCTTAAACAGTCTGGCGTAAATAGAAATTCCTACATATTCAAGTACTGCCTTCCAGGCAAACAATCAGCATTTTCGGTATTTAAAGCTCAATAAAACTAATTAGTGTTACGCTGTTACAATACGTTGCAACAGTCAGTCATCACACCGACCCCGAGGCAGCCGAGCTGTAAAACGAACAAAAATGCAATAATATTTCGCTTGAATTGTGATTTCAGTTGATGAAGACCGATTCTGTTTAACAATTTTCTTTTTCAAAAAATCTATCCGATAATGTCCTAGTATAATACTGCCCTCCTATTTGAAATGGGCACATCCTACTAATATTATAAACGCGAAAGTTTGTGAGGATGGATGTTTGTTACTCTTTCACGCAAAAACTACAGAACGGATTTTAATAAAACTTTACAGTAATAAAGCTTGTACATCAGAATAACACATAGGCTATTTTTTATCCGAGCACCACGCGGACAAAGCCGTGGGCAGAAGGTAGTATAACATATACACGAAACCGAGAAAAAATATATATGTATGAGAAAATAAAATGTTTACAAGCGTCCATTTGCTTATTGGTAACTTTGTTCAGAAATATATGAGATTAAAATTTACGATCAGATGTGCCTTTTTTACTAGTCACCAATATACAGGACTACGTTTTAAATTAGATGCAATTTCGTCTATCATCGGAAATACGAACGCCTAATAGTGATATTATGTATCTAGAGCTGTTACAACAATTAAAGATATTTTTTTCACGGTGTTATCGTGAAATGATTATTATAGTTCGGAAAATAAAATATAAGTGTTTCAAATGGTTAAAAAAATCAGTTATTTAATAATAAAAAATCGTACTAATTGTGAAACACGAACGTTGCCGAAACGTCTAATTTAAATCTTAGTACTGTTCCATATTTAACTCAATTGTTTAAATAATGGTCTAGGCACCCTTTTTGAATAAGTGTTATTTTTACGATTTTGTAAAATAACTGAATAATTTACTTTGAATTACACCAAATCCGTTTAATTAGTTGGAATAATTATGTTATTAGGGCTTGGTGGTCAAAATATTTGGTCTAAAAATATATTACGCCGCCATCATCTACCCCTAAAAGTGCAAGTCCCTAAAGGTCCCTAGGATGGGGGCCTTCCTACATCATCACCATCCGTTTCGTGGTCGCTATTTGAGAACCTTTATTCTCCAGCGGTTATCGGTTTTGTGAACTTTTTGGCCTCTACCTTTTTTTATCTTCGACATGCTACTAGTATAGCATTATAATATCTATGAACATGGTAATTCTAAGAGATATGTCGGTGATTTAATTTCTTCGATGGATTTTGTCACTTACTTAGTAAAACTCAAAGCGTAGCCTTTTTTATAGTCTGCTGCACGACCTTGAGCTTACAAATAAGGCTAGTAGTTGGCGACCAAGTCTCAGTGCCTTAAGCCATCATTACTGGCAACACGATCTGATTGCAGACTGCGGTATCTGTGATGAGAAGCTGACTTATGTACCTACCTTTCATTGTAAGTGCAAGTAGAAATATCCAAGTGGAAATTATTGTTATAACCGTATGTAGGTATAAAACTTCAGAATGGTCGCAACCACAATTTAAACAAATAGTATTCGTAAAACAAGAAGTAACGAAAATTAACTAGTTAAGTTAGAAGATACCGCTGTCTATTCAGTGGTATTTCAGGTAAATAGGAGCTTACGTTTAAAGTGAACAAAGAGGCGTCCTGTACAATTCAATTGGAGCTAGGTCTTTATACTGTCTACTTACTGCTTTAGGAACGTTTACTTGGGGTTTTGGTTGGTGATATTCTCTTTGCACTCTCTTGTCCACAATATTTGCGAACAATACGGGAAAATGCATTTGTTTAATCAACGCGGATGCTAGGAATTTTGCCATTTTAAATTGAAGTCAAGCCATCTTCAATAGAGCTCAGAACTTAACAAAAAGTGATCACCTCTTCTTCATTAGTGACAAACAAAAGACATTACTCACAAACTCTGGACTCTTACCCGTTGCCTTAATGGAAACCTAAACATTTGGAAGGTAATTTTTGTAGGTGCCGCCGCATGTCGCGCACACTTGTACAACGTAAATTATGGTACGAAACAGACGCGTCCGACCAAACTTGCCGTTTTTGTTTCAAAGATTAACGATGAACAACGGCCCTCGAAAAAACGTGTCACAGAAAACGGATATTGCCCAAAACTTTACGGTACAAATTTCCTTTTGTTCAGTTTTATGGTGTTTATGTAAATAATGATACAGACAGGTTTATTGCTTTCGTTTTTCATTGCCTAGTACAAAATTGTACAAAAGTTGGTTCAAGGCCCAGTGTTTCCACTACTGTTTTCGCTTTTCAATATGAGGTATGGCGCAGTTCGCACCACGAACCATAAATAAATTTTACTAGCAAATAACGGATTCAAATCATGCCATATTACTTTGAATGGGTTGACTGTCATAAACCGTTTTACATGAATAATTATTAATCAACACGTGCTTAACGGAAAAGGGAAATATCGTGAGAAAACCGGCATACAAATTTAAAAGGCACGTGCTTGGTAAATGTTCCAATAAAGCGGAGATAGGCTTGCAATCTGTCACGTAGAATGCTAAATACTATGAAAAAAGTGGGCATGTGCTAAATAAAAAGGTTTGGTCGTACATCTGACTACCCCCTTGGACTACCTCACTTGTATCCTCAAGGATCTGCGTTCTGAGTATGTATCTAAGGATGTCTCTATAGGGGCTTACAGTTGTGAGTACTGTTTTTTTGTTTGATTTGATTAGCTTACTGGTACTAGAAAATAAAACTAAATTTCTAGAATATTTTCTTCTTGGGCTTTGGTTAGTCTCGTAAAAGATGGTAAGGTCAAACAGACAACCAGTAGAAAGGTTTTATTTCCAACTACTTAGTAACGAACTCTTCATAACACTTAGTTTCTCATAAAATCAGAGCGTCGGACTTGTACCGCACATGCATAGAACTAAAGTCCGTATATATTTTTCTTTTGAGAGTTGACTGGCCTTGTGATGTTTCATGGAACAATGCTTCCGTCCGTCGGTGTGAGAGGCTTTCTCATCACAAACCATTTACCACAATCAATCACCGTGAGCCGATGTCTTCAGTCTCTTCACTTTTGGGAATAGAGTGAAATTTTTGCCGAGCCGTGGTACCGAGTCCTGTGATAAAGTGGGGATCTTTGACTTATTTGAAAGTCAATGTTTGGAACAAACAGGCTCTATGCTTGCTTTGAAAGCCAGTACAGGAAATTAACTTAACTTTTTTGGCTTAGAATAGTAGTTAAGCATAAGTAATATGGTAAAGATTTTAGAACTTTGCATTTCTTGAGGTTGAAATTCAGATAGGTAAAATAGTATAGGTTAAATTGGTGTGGAATGGTTTCAAACTTATATAGGATTTAGCAACAGCCTGCATAGAATTTAAGTTTTTCGTTAAACTAAGTTTAAGTAGTTCGCGTACGAGAGCTAATATAATGGATAGTGGCTCTGTTTCATTAAAATGTAATGGGCTATTTATCAACACTAATAATCGTAGCAGCAAACACTCAATAACGATGTTTTTATTCAATTTACTAGGCTTACTCAAGTTTAAAGGGAGTTTTGTTGCAAATCTTGATTGATAGCGCGTACGAGAGCCCATCAATTTCAGCCGAAACCCGCATTTGCACTTTAAATGGGTAAAGGAGAATGTATACATTTTTATGTACCATGTCTGTGGTAGCAATTAATTATTTTATTTTATATATAGATTGAGTGCTTATTGATTAAACTGAGCTAATTCATTACATCAATCCTGTCCTGTCTGCAAGTAATTCTAGCTTTTCAGGCTACACAATATAAAAATTGTTTTTACCAACAATTAGGAATGTTTTTTTATGAATTTACACTTTAAACCCAGTCAGTAAACATCTAAGACCCAAGAAGCTTGTCCGTAATTCAATGTTAATTAGGGATTCGTCGCAAGGTGGCTCTTGCGTCAGCAGACTAAACAACGCCATTCTACGTCGTTTGCTCAGCGATTCTAGGGATATTCAACCCTTCCCTCTCATTAAACATGAACAATGTAGGTGCCTGAGTACCATAGGTTGATCTGTATTGATCTTTCATCAGCCGTGAAGGTAGATGGGGTAAAGTGAAAGCGATTGAGACGACTGTGTTGAATGAAGCACGTTTTCAGTGAAAACAACTCTTAATTGAGTTCAATTCGTTACTATTTCTATGTCGTTAGATTTAAAGTTAATTTTATATTATTAATAACACTAAAGCAATGAAGTCGACAAATTTTTTTAGCTGTCTATTACATTTAAATGAAAACTTTGGTAAGTATTTGTTATTGTTTAAAAAAAACGTTTTTAAAATCTTTATCTAAATGACAACATCCGTAAAATAGATACGAAATAGCGTTTACTTTGACAAATCCATCGTAAAACACCTACTTATGATCGTTAAAGCCGTATAAATGGGTTTAGTACAGAAACGGGGCAATATATGAGTCTATTAAAACGGACACATTAAACTCCTCTGTAATTTATTTGTAATTTCCAATAAATAGATTACTGTGCGCTGTTAGTGGTTATTAACTTTCAACTTTATGAACTGGGTAACCTAGTTCATAAAGTTGAATGTTAACAATGGAACAAAGATTTTTTTTTTATTGGATAACTGACTTGTATGTCTAAGCACAAATACAAAATATCGGCCACATAAATATATCGTAATTCACAAGCAGTTTTAATAGGTTTTCAGAAAAGTTTGAGCTGATACAATTTTAAGACTGCTCCGGGATTATCCCTTACACACACAGTAAAGAAAAGGCTACTCGAATTGCCTTTTCTTTATGATTATTGACCTAAATGGAGTTGGTAATCGGTGTGAGCAACAAAATCAAGGTACGGTCTATCTACATAAAAAAAGCCACACAAATTTCAAACGCACGGTCATTGAATTAAAGCTTATGAAAGAACGAGGTGATTCATTTAGGACACAGGCTCTCACACGATTACTTTTCGAAAATAATACTTACTTATTTTGGCTAATTACTTAGTATTATTTTAGAAGTACGAGTAACTATGACGAAATAAAATGAATTATAACATACTTGGTTTATTTTTTGTACAGCCATAAACGAAACAATACAAAAATGCTAGATCTTATTTTCTTCAGTGGCCCTTAAACCATTGATAATCTATTAATATCGATGGCTATTATGAGTTGTTTCCAGCAGGAGGAAATATTCCCAAGACTGTCGAACTGAAGTGCCATCTCTAACAAAAGGAAACCCTTCAAGTCAAAATAACTATTGCTACATCAGTACCATTCCAGACTTTTGATTCTGATTTTTTCACTATTTTTTAAGACATATTTTAACACAAAGACAACAAAGAACAAATTTTGTTGGGATCCAGCTGGTTTCGTAAACACTCATAAATATTCTCCAATGCCATCAAATCACTGAGTAGTTTTACGAGATGCATCCCATCACCTTGGTTTCATTTGCAATAAAATTCGGAAACGCTCGGGTAGTACCGACATCTCCAAATATATGTTCATACATACGAGTTCCAATAAAAAGAAAACTGTTCAGCGGCTGAGAATGTGTCGCATTTAGACAAAAAAAAAGCAGTGTGAGAGTGTAAGCCATATCAATTCTCTTAGGACAATAATATTCCTCATATGAATGGGCTCTCTTATTTTACAATTTATCATTCTTTATACTATAAGTACCTTGTTCAAAGCGTACTGTAGATCTCTGTACTTCGCATGTCTGTGGTTCAGCTATACCCAAAAGTCTTACAATGACTGAGGGTCCAATATAACAACGCATTTAAGGTGCTGTTGTGTCTTCCGCGATTTTGCAGTGCGTCGGATATGTTCGCTAAGGCACACTCCTTCGACGCCATCTGGCGCAATAAAACAGTCTCATTGCTGAGCTGACCCCGCGGCAGCAACAGCATCCTGAATGCGATTCTATTACAATTTGGTTGTCCTATTTGGTTGTCCTATGGTTTCGAAACTCATCCAGAGGATTACATACTATTAGTATTTATGTACTGACCTAGTTTTAAGTTTCTACTAACAGAATGGACTCATTTTTCTCTCATAAACTCTTTATTGCATGCCGAAGAAAATACAAAACATAGGAATTGATAAAATACAAGGTGCACTTGGCGGTTTTATTACTAAAAGATACCTCTTCCAGACAACCTTTGGATGGACAGGTTAAAATGGAATCGAAAGACCGTGGTGTACCTACGAGTAAACCTATCTATACTGTTAATAAAGCTGAAGAGTTTGTTTTTTTTAGAATACGCTAATCCCTGGAACTACCAGACGGATTTTAAATATATTTTTGTATTTGATAGCTTAATTCTCTTCTAATATCACGCAATGGAGCGTGCTACCCTTACCCAAGCTACCCTTAGGAGCTGAGCAAAAGAAGTAAAAGCGCGGACGGGAGATGTGATTAATAAGTAGGTATGTATAAAACGATTAACTAGCCATTTTGAGACTTTGGGAAGGAAATGGTCTTATTATTATCTACAAGGACACTTTATTATTTTATCTCGTTCATATCAAAACATTGTAGTAAAGATTATTATTATACCTTGGTGCAGGAGAAAAAAATTGTAGATTGTTCAACAAGGCATTAAAAAAGGCCATTTCATACGAGATGTTTAGCCTCCCGAAGACAGCGAGGAAGGCTATAGAATCGAGTATGAAGGAGGAGGTTTTCAGTTCATTTTTTAATGGTGTGTTTGTTACTTGATATCTTTGACAATCGTTAACCGATTTTGATGATTATTGTTTTATAAAAAAAGGTCAGGTGATCCTATTTTATTTCTGAGAAATTGCTAATTTCCAGTAGAATTAAAAAAATCGTCATCTTATGGTAATCACGACTAGCCAAATAATTTTTTAGTAGGCGACTTTTATTTTGTTTTTTATTCGAAATATTGTCATCCCGAGTGAGGAAACTAATGTGTCATCGATTAGTGTTCCCATAAGCGTCGATGGGCTTGCAATCTGTCACGTGAAATGCTAACTACTTGCAAAACGCGGGCATGTGTTAAATGTAAAGTTTGAAAGAGTCTCTGACTATCCCCTGCTTGGTACCTTCAAAGATTTACTCCCTTATTTATTTATTTATTTATTCATGCTTAATGTCCTACATACTATGGTTAAGCCATAGTATGTAGCCGATGTACCTACCAACCTACTTTATATTTTTTTTATAAAATCACTATTCGACGTCATATAAATTCAGGATGATTTAATGCTGAATTAAATTAAATCTCAAGGCAAATAAGCCCTGTAAATAAATTACATCCATCGGGTCACACAGTTACGAGTAACAGCTCAACAAGCATCGGCGACTTTTTGTTCGAAAGATTAACGACAAAGTACTGGGTCAAAAAAAATCCTCTCCAAGTACGGAAATTGCCAAAACTTCGTGTCGAAGCCTGAATTTCCTTGTTCTAAATGTAGTCGTAAATGAAAGATGGCTCTTTTAAAATCGGAAAATAAATTAGGAACAGACGTTTTCGAGATTACGAGTTTTGTAACAAACTGAAAGTTTAGTTTTTTTGCTTTCCGCGAGCGTGTCAAATAACTACGGTTCTGAAAACTTGCTGGAGTAAAATTACGCGCGAATACGAAGAGAATTCATACTAATGAATGTTTTTCTCGAACTCGTGTTCATAAAACGCCTTGCTATAATCCTTGAATTATTAAAACCTTTGAGATAAGTGCCACCGAGATGAAAACAGTGCAAAATATTGTCATGTACATTTTAGGGCCAAAGGATATATGCCCCGTTGATTAAGTACGATGGGAATGTAATCAAGCTAAAGAGGGTTTAGTAATTCGATATACGATAGACCTGAAGCTAATTTGCGTAGACCTGAAGCTAATTTGCGGACAATTCAATCACAACACACAAAATTCCTTCTGCTCTAGCTGATCTCTCAAGCCGTAGGAATCTCTTTCAATTCATCCAAGCACGCGCCCCAAACGTGCCGAGCGTGGTAACCGTACACATTACCGCCCCCATAAATATGTATACGTACAACACACATAAATATGTATACCTCCATATCTCCATACGACGTTACGGTGACATTATAATACGAAACTCTCATAGCCTGGAATGTAGATGCGATAGGCAGTTATGGTTATTTGAAGGCGGCATTTGAATCTTGATTTGCCAAGCAAAAATTGCCTTTGTAAAAGAATGAGACTTTATGGTAGCTACGAGGAGTCCCATTCTCTGTATAACATTACATTAGGACCTAAAGTTTGGAATAATTTTAGCTGAGGAAAAATTCAAAGAAAATGTGGAGTTTAAAGAAGAACAAAGGCTCGAATAGTTTTACGTACCTATCACACCACTATGGCATGATAGATACTATGATAATTATTTTTTTAAATTATGCATTGTGTATCGGCTCCATTTTTGCATTTGTGAAGTAAATAAACCTGATCACTTTTTTACACCAATATTCAGAGATAGAAATATATTATTTAAGTGAACAGATAAAAACGCAGCGAACGCGGCAAAGTTATGCCATCCGTTAAATCAGGCTTATATGAAAAGTTACGCGTTGTTATTTAGACGTATATTTTTCTTTGTCTAGTGTCCGGTCGAAAATAATAATCTCGTAACGAAGCATTAAACCAACAATATCAACTATTAGGTTTTGAAGAATGTCTAATGTCAGACCAGAAAAAACGCGGGAAGTTATGCCATCTGCTAAATCAAGGAAAGGAAAAGTTACGCGGGAAATCGGGGGGTTATTTAGAAGAATTTCCTGTTTCGCAGCTAATGACGAGTCCAGCCTCGCAATATATCTCATAGTTAGGCGCAGAAATCACGGTGACTCTCGGTTGATTGAGTTTTCTTTCCCATTGTGCTTCCATTAACTGAACAGGCTTCCCGCTCGCTAGGGACGCCATAATATGTTCGCGGAAAATTATATCAGCAATTTTTCTTACCCGTACGATGGTTGTAGATATTTTTTGTATGGTAAACGAGTAATTTGATATTGCGTGGCTTGTATTACGCAGAGTTTGCAAAGTATTCGATTAGTCGCTGTATTCTGCGACTCATTCGTTCTAAACTAGGTTTCATTAATAGGATAAGTTAGAGAATTTTTACGTTTCATATATTTTTAAATCTGATTTACTTTAGCACCATCTTTATTTCTAGTCGGAAAGTAAACGAAAAAGGCCCTCGAGTACTCTTGTGCTACCGTCTAATTAACGACGTATCTAATTATACCATCGCCCGGCTCTGGCGAAGAGAATTTCCTAAATTACGTATAACACTTAAGGGAAATGCTTTGAGACAAATTGAGTTATTGTGTAATTGAAATAAAAGCGAGGAACGGATGGGTTGAACGCGTTTTATTCATATGATAGGAAAAAACATTTCAAAAACATCTCTCCTTTAAGTTATTTTATGTTGTTTCTCGTAACTGATTATGATGATATCAATCCTATCAATAATCAACTATTTATCCTTTTTACGAGCCCAAGGTCTAAAATTATCAACAATTTGGAGTTAGGTCCACTGTCGCACAGATAATCACATCGAAATATCATCTTTACAACGTCTGTCAGCTTTTATATAGAGCTTAATCTGTGGGTTCACGGTGCATATGTATGGTACACACCACCTGAACCAAAACACCTGATACAAATATTCAAGTCTGATATTTTTATTAGTCTATTTCGGGATTATTTCCTACACAGCAAAAAAAACGAATACAAATCGGACTAAGAATCGCGAAAAAAAATTAACTTGTTTGTTTAAAAAACAAACTTAATGCCATCCCCGAAAAGCTCCGTGACACAAAAGCATATATTCATTTCATTTTAAAAAAGCATCCTTACACAAAAATGCAGGAAAATTAGACAAAAATGTCGGACTTACTAGAGCTTAATTCTGGTTCCCGAATTACCGACATTACGGTGTACAGAGTACCCTTTTCCTGCTATTCTGCCTTGTAATTGTTGCATAAACAAAACATAATGAGCAGGTTGGTCTTTTGATAACAGGAATCAGAGAATCGCGATATTAGCCTCTTAGTTTGTGGAGATCATGTTTAGAAATAAGATAAAGTTTCATAAAACTTGTTTATGAAACTTTATAGCTGTATTTCCAAAAAATATAAAACAAAATTAAAAATATCGTGTGTTTTGCTAAAGAGACTTGTGAGAACTTGACAGAGCTTTCACCCTGTCAAGTTCTCACAAGTCTCTTTCGATAGTTTATTCATTATTCTTTGTCAAGTTTTGAATTAACCGAAATACTTTTAGTTATGAACAGAATTCAAATAAATCGAATATCAACTCCAGTCCACTGATAATGATTCGTTTTTTTCACAATTTGCAGGAAACAAAAGTGCTATTCAGCAACAATTGATTTTAATTAACAAACTGGTATTGGATTGTTGCCATTGTATTTTTCGGACGACTTGATTAGATTTTTGTAGAACAATGTGCAAAAGGGCAGATAACAAATTGATTTGTCACTTTATTAAAGTAAGCTGCCTAGTGACTGAACTCTTATTTGAAGATTTTTTTTATAAGAATTTTCCCCAATATGTTGCAAAATATATATATTTTTTTAACAAAATATAAATAGATTATATTGCTTAAAATAGAGACGAGTGGAAATAAGGGACGGGACACTAAAGCTTAAACTAATAATTATTATTTATCTTTGTCATGTCACTGGCTTGGTCATTTTATTAGTAAAAGTTGGCGCTTGCTTACGGTGTCCTAAATTGGGTCTAAAATAACGACTACAGCTTGCATACAAAACTTTTTCTGTTTCTTAACTGTTTTTCTCTCGGTTTTTCAGAGTTTGACCATTATTATAAAAACAACAAATGCAAGAAACCAGATGAAGGTAGTGATTCGGGGTGATACATAGCGCTTTGTATTATCATTGCTTGAGTGCTTTGTCTGGCCACTGACATTTAAAAGAAGGAGGTTCATCAATATATTTTGCCGCTTATGTGTAGCCAGCATAGCTGCCAAGTCATCCGACATCACTGGGAAGAGTAAAAATATTGATACGGGAACCGTATTGGAAAGAACAATAGCAACACACGCAGGCATCGGAATAGCAGAGCTATCCAGGTCCAGGTCCAGGTCAAAATTTCATTGTTTTCTGTTTATAAGTAAATATGATCTGCATATCTGATGATAAATATAAGAGTGGTAACCGCTCTCTATGTGATAAGCCCCGTCAGTTACGGCAACAATTACATGGTGGAAGACGGAAGGTCTTTTCGAGGTTATTGGCGTAGCAATCTTCAGTCGTGGTCCAGCTGTGGTCTTTTCCCGCTAATGGTCATGATAAATGATCGTACAAGTACTATTTAATTTATATTAAGACATCATAGTGCTCCGCCACAACCTATGTACTATAGGTACGCCTACTCGCAGGGTGACTCGACTCGCCCAGGGCAGCCACCTCTTTTATTTTATCGTTTGCTTGAGATGCGAAGCAGCATATGTTCTTTTTTTCCTTTCCCCCATGTATGACTCGTCCTGGTACTCGCTTTATAGGAAAATTATATAATATTCTATGCCCAAAAAGTAAATTTTATTTCGGAATTGCAAAACTTTCAAGAAAACAAACAATTCGTTAGGAGCTGCGTGAATAATTCGTAGGTAAATACAATCTCTCGCCCGATTTGCAATTCGCATAGCGACCGCCTAAATTATTCACTTTATTTTCGCTTTGTTGCATCCTACTCCAAGCTAGCTGGTTTACTTTATGAATACGCAACTACTGTAAAATACTTCATTTAGATCAAAAATGGTGAAAATAACCTTAAGTACTTACATTTTAAGGTTTCATACCTAGGATATTAACAAGACCCGTTTTCTAAGATAAATTTATGTCGTGATTTACTCGACTCGAATCAACGTGACTTATGTGATTTGTTATTTTTAGTCGTCAAAATGTCCTCAACTCGAATTCTCCTCGACTGTGTGAAACAATCTTACCGTCATCTCAAGGTTTCTTAAGATTTTTTTTACCTTAAGAATTCCTCAAAGTTGACGCATATGACATTTAAGAACAGCCATAGTTCAGGCTTGATATAAATTGAACTAATCATGATTATAACCTCAATACTCCACTCCAAAACTCGCTCATTTGAGTTTTGTATGGATTCTCGAAAACTTCAACAAAAATACCAATCACGAGGAAGTTTTGGATGATCTTTAAAATAATAATAATTAAGTGGAAGTGTTAAAGGCATAACGCCGGAAGTAGCGTTTAGTGAAACTGCAGCACACCTCTCGACACCCTTTAGCCGTTCACACCAACGTTGCCTCTACGCTGCCTATCGTTGGCGGCACTTATGGGCCGTTTAGTGGACGGCAAGTCATCACCTGCCTATGATTTGATTTGAATTTGAGTCAGAATTGGAAGGTGCCGTTTCATCCTACATAGCCCAGCAACCATTCCTTAATCATTTACTCCTGCAATAGTCCAGATTATCATCCAATATATCCAATAGTTTCATCAGTCACCATCTACGAAAAACCGTTTTTTATATATTGTATTGTACTTAGTGTTAGCTTCGGCTCCATTAATGCCTATAAAGGCTCCAAGCATAAGCCTTAGATTAAAAATAAATAAAGAGGAATAATAATTAATTAATTAATTAATTAATAATCTTAAATCTTAAGATGCTGAGTCGAGTTTGTGTGGAGGAATATATGGAGCAATATCTAAGAATATGAGGATATACCTACGCCGTCCGTCTAATCACACGAACATAGGTTTACCATTATAACAGACGGACAAACAATTTAACCACCTTTAACCTTAAACAGATAAACCGGGTCCTGCATCGCGGGTAAATGTGAGTAAAACGATGCCGTTTTTGTGGACTATGTAAGCTGTCCTCATACAGAGCTTTTCGTAAAGCGATGGTTTTGAACGCAACTACCCCGCAAAGTGCAAATCAAAGATCTTGGACTGCCGATTCCGCTTCGCTAGAAGTGCAAACCAAATTTAATTTCAATAAAACTGATTGGTGCAGTCCAAGAGTGAATTTAATAGTATGTAATATTCATTAATATAAATTATTTATTGCCGCATAGTTATTATTTATTGACAGTTATTTATTGAGAGAGGACTGGTATGAGTTTGACATAGTTTTTTTTATTTGTTTGCATGTTTGTCTGTTACCATTGACCTCCAAAACGGCTTATCCGATTGAAAAGCGGTATTTGGCAATCGATTTGCATGGCTTCAATCATGGTTCTCAGACAGTTTTCATCGCTACATAAGCAAGATACAAAACTGAAGCTCGTGAACTTTGCCACACAATCCGCATCTATTACAGGTACACCTAGCTACAAGATGTACATCGAAGTCACGTTTGTGTATTATGCAAGAGTTCTATTGGCTATGCATGGCGCATGCCTGCATCTCTGTTTACTCAGTAATGGAATACAGAATGTAAACATTTAGGCTCAGGACTGGGTGTAATCAAACTGTTATAATGTTCGATAATGTTTGAAAAGAGAAAATACATTTCAAGCCCACTAAAGTGTCAAAGAAAATTGTTTGATATGTAACATGCAATCTACACAATAGTTATCGTTACTTTTATCTAAAGTTTTCATTTGAACGCTATTCGTCTACAACACGAAAAAGTAATACGTCTATTCCATGGACCAGACCGCTCTAAAACTCACTTCAGTAACTGTTACAATAGTAAATACATACGTTAATGGACCTAAATTGTTAGTTTGAAAATTTGATAAGTAAAATCATCAAATTATATCAGTCGTGTGTGACACAATAAACTTTTGGCAGTGGTCAATAAAGTCAATTAAAAAACTCTATCATGTGAAGATTTCGATCAGCGGCGTGGTTATTGAGTCGAGTAAAAAAACTTGAAACCGCAGTATAAAAATTGGTTAAAAAATCATAATAGTAATATCATCTAATGATGCCGCCACTGTATAAACTTGGCAAGGTCTGATTAATCATATTGCGGTATTAATCTCATTTTGCGTGTCACTACACACAGCGCAGCGCAAATATCGGCTTAGTAATTAGCACGGATTCCGAGAGTAGTCATGATTATCCTAATTTTGAGTTTCATCATCATCCATCAATCTATTCATTACAATCTATAATCCATTTCTAAACAAAGGTCACTCTTAACTAGATTCGTATTTCATTTTGAATGCTCTCTTTCTTGACAGTGCGTCTCAAATTGTTAAAATACGATTTCGCAGATAATAATCATTTGTTATTGTAATTAAATTATTAACCATTGAAATAATCACAGTATGTGCGAAAAGAAACTAGTTTAATGTCGTACTTTAAAACCCGTAGGTACTAAAAGTACTGAAGCAAACCATATATTTTAGTCTGATCATGATAAATCCTACCTATTAACTCACTAAGCCTCTTTTATAAACATACATGCAGTATCGCGTAATTCTGTATAAATATTAATTCAAACCTTTACAGGCTCACAAAAACCAACCTGTTATGGAATATTAAATAAAATAAAAGTAAATTAACTCCATCGTTCGTGGCCCTGAATATTATAAAACAATAATCCTTGTTTCTGAGTATAAGACCCTTATAATCCAACCTTTCAGTTTCATGCTTACAACCTTTGTGCGATTGGTGTTTTAGTAGTGATTATTGTTCGGATACTTCTCGGACTGAGATCATAACTGCATACTGCATAACTAAGATACCATTCAACTAAGTCGCGGTAGCGGTGCCTAACTATTTCATAGGATATCGTAGCATGCAACTATCTTATAAGATATAACAGATAGCAATGCGATTATTTTAAGTAGCAAACGTTCGAGCACCTGACTCTAGCTGACGAGCCAAGGGAATCCAGTTAACTATCTTAATCCAACTTAGATTCAAATTCACTATTAGGTAACACAATTAGGTAAGTGTAGGTAACACTACAATAATGGCTCATTGAAAACTTCAGTCAAACACTTACCACCCAAATAACTGAAACACATTTTGAATTTCACTTTCCTGTTTGAACTGTGAAGATTAAAATGAAATAATCGCAGACCGTTCATCTTTTTCCTCCAATACGCAATGTTATAAGTCTGAAGCATCGAACCGGGAGTTGAGTATCGCAAATTCAATGGCTCTTGTACACATCTGAAATCAAAGGAAGAGAGGTATTTTATGTGAAGGACTTATAAGGATCTCACATGTTTGGAAAATTGTCTTGTCGTTTGAGAATATTTAGAGTCTGACGGAATCAATATGCAATATATTCCATCATCATACATAAATGCAGATGACTGTAATTCCCATGATGGACAACTTCAGAGCTATGATTAGTACGCAAATCTGTGAGAATACCAAGTTTAGGTGTAGAGAGAGGTACCTACGGTTTGCATGTCCAGTATTATGTTCAGAGGTATCTCCAAACATTATTTATACTTTATGCTCACGTTTTTTATTCCTTTGTCAATAGTTTATGAGTTTGACAAATATCAAATAAATTTTCCTCAGATCTGGATTCAGATTCTTGATACTAAAATACGGCCCAAATCTGAACTACTTTTAGCAAAATACTACTTTTTAAATCCAACGCGATGAAAATGGTAGAATAAATAAATTTACCTTTGTAGCTTTTCTTTCAGATAAAGAATGTAGGTGTATCTATGTTTACTGTGAGATTTTAAGCTTCAAGCTACTTTTTGAAACGTAAACAAAAAAAAGTTGCCATCTACTTCATACCTGCTATAAGGCCACTTTGTATGCAAATATATTTAACATACCCTTACCTAAGTCATACAACTACATCTAGGTATACCACCATTTACCAAATCCAATGGCAATGTGCCTTCTCATGTAATTGTAGCTCACTCTTACCTATACAACCCACTACATTATTTATTATAAAACCAGCCAAGTGTTTGTCATGCCACGCGCAGTGTAGGGTTCGTAGTTGTCCATAAACTTATATTTCCTTTCTGTTTTACACAACAAACAACTTAATTTAAGTAATAATTTTCAATATAATTTGTACGAAATTTTTTTTTTACTTCTCCAAGTACATTTTATAAATGGGTCAACTATTACTCGTTAACTTGTAAAACCTACTAAGCTGTGGTAGTTTTCCTTTTAACTTCGTTATATACTACTACCTTGAATTTTTTCACGTATCAGAAACAACCGTTTAGCAGGCACTTGACTTTAACAAAAATTAGCACTTTAAAGCTTAATATTTTGCAAATTCAGGGATCCGCCCTGAATCAAAAAACGGTTTTCACACATTTACAATTTTTTTAACGACCTATCTAAAGACATACCACATCATAGATATACAATAAAAAGAAAACATTTCCACTTTGACTGTGCGGACGGACACACAGCAGATGGACGGACAGACATGGCGAAACTAAGGCTTCTTTGTTAAATGAATGAATTTTAAAACAATATCATGCAATCATTATGTTTTATTGTGATGATGATTTCACTATTCATTGCACACTCACCTAAACGAACATTCACATCAGTTTCTTATAAATAAGAAAATAAATTAATAACACATAGAGAAATAAGAACTTATAGTAATAAACAAAAATTAACAGCGCAACTAACACCAGTACATGTAACACAACTAAAGGTATAAGGAATATTTGTAATAACTTTACTTACTTATTGTGGGTTTTTACTAAGCTTATTATATAATTAATAAAAAACACATTATAATGAATAAAATTCATTATAATAGTAATAATGCTAGACATTTTTCACACAGTATCATCTAGCCCCAAACTAAGAGATTGTGTTAACAAAATAAACAAAAACTTAATGTAAGTACAAGTATAATAAGCGATCTCTTCCAGACAACATTGTTGAATACGGAACCCTAAAAATGGGGTTATCTGTTATTGGCGTTATAATTAAAATACATGTTTTTTCCTAGATTATAAGTTAACGCTATAATTATCAATAATCAAATAAAAGTTATAAAACATTTTCTATACGTAAACTAAGTAATGGAACGTAACTGCGCGATACCATGGGACCTTTGAAGTTTACTCTGCAGAAAGGTGAGGTTGTTAAGGAAACACGGGGTTAGCAAACATGCGTAGTCCGCAAACCTACTGGGAGGAACCTTACGAGTCTAGTTTTGCGTTCCAAAGATCATAGATGCAGGAATAGAAGGACGCGGCTTTTACGTTGACGTAAGGCAAATAAAATACATAGGCTAATTATGTTTTTGCCTAAAATAAGGTTTTGTTGATAAAACCGAGACTAAAACAGCTGATTACCAGGTGAACTAATTGTGTCAAGCTGCTTTCTTCGTCAGGGATGGTTTCCAAAATCTTTTCACACTTCTCATGTGACTACTAGTACTTAGTCAAACTATCCCTGACCAAGAAGTGTGAAAACTCTAATTGTTCCCCAGAATCCCGCTATAAAAGTTAAAGCTATTCACGCTACGTGTGGAGCAAAAATTTCCCTTTTCAGGTAAGGCCTTTATGCGTGAGTCAGGCTTATATACCTCTAGTTAAATCAGAATGTCTCAAAATTTTGTGAGAAAAATATGCCACACTGTTAATGCATTGGAGGAAAATAGATAAAAGCATGGAGCGATGTCGCTTCTGCTCAAATGTTTTAAACATAGTCATGGTTATAATGATGATAATAATGGTGTCTGCTTGTTGTATAGATGACGATAATCCAAAAGAAAGTATAAAATTTATTAGGAGCTTACTTATTTTATAAAAGTAATTTCAAAGGCATGTGCCATCGGTTAGTGTTCCAATAAGCGGCGATGGGCTTGGAACCTGTCGCATGTAAAATTTCTTTAACAAATTATTTATCTAGGATTTTAATGAAAGCAAAGACCCTATACCTAACTCAACATTAAAACACAGACTCTCCAGTGTATGGCATATAATGCACTTCCTTTTGTAGAAATCAGACATTTCAAACCCAAGCAATTTAAATTTTGTGTTAAACGTCTTCTTGATTTTTTTTGCAGATAACGTGTTACTGTGAGCTCTGCTATGGGAATAAATAAAATACCAACAAATTAAAATCCAAGACAAAACTCCTTTTGAGAAAATGACTATTTATTAATCCGTCATACCTCCGTGGCATGACGGGTGAACAGCCGGCTGAAACACAAGAGGTGCGGAATTCGATTCCCACTACGTTATAAATCTGCAGTCTGTGGTACTATGGTAGTAGTAGTTTCTGTTACTTACTATATAGTGAATCCTAGGGTTGAGTCATTGCTATGTACGAGTATGCGCCTGTTGAGTGTTTATTTATTTGCCAAAGATCTAGTGGTCATATAAAACCCTTCGTGCGTAAGCTCGACTAGTACTTAGTTTTATATTGGTGCCAAAATGATAACAAGACTATCAATCTATTGAATGCCGGTAAAGTAAAAAAAATTGTATTCTTATAACGAGCGGAAGGTAAGGTCGGAGCATAATGTGTTACAATGTGTTCCGAGGTAACAACCTGGGCTTATGAGGCTCTTGTGGCACCACAGATAAGGCACGCTGAGGCTTTGTGGAGGTACTTGTGCAATGTAATAAGGCGGCCAGGGTAATCCCACAGGCCATGAGGAACAGCTATAGCAATATACTGAACAGCGGAACGCCAGAAAAGGGTTCTTCCATTCAGTCTGTAGTGTTTAATATTAGCTTGTTACGTGTTATCTTCTGTGGTGCAGCTGTTACTCAGTGTGAGCGACTGGCTTCGAATCTCAGAATGCTTGCAACTTCACCTTAAGAATACCAAAATATTGAATGCACTGTCGCATAGCACGCTTGAAGCCTCGGAACTTGCTTGGCGATAGGAAAGCGACCGAATGTATTGTCGACTTTAACCATTCGACTTTACAAGACAAGATGAATCTTTTGACACATTTTTCTTTACTTACTCTGTTTGGTCACTCTCCTCTGCAAAGATCTCCTACATTATATGATAGGTAATAATGTCACAGTATCGGGTCATCCGTGTTTGATAAATAACTTTGATGTTGGATCCTAATCGTACACATAAAAATTGGTATACCTATTGTGGCTCAGAGGATGAGATTGTGGGTGTGATAGACTTATGGTCCTTTTAAGGAGTAGTCTGACTGTTTTTTCTCAGCTAGCGTCACGGAGACCGTCTATTCGCACCTTTTGTAAACAATGTTTTCGCGCCTGATGCGGGCTAAGGGCTTTTTGTATCGAGGACGCAATTAGTTTCAAATTCATTGTTATTTTTCCTCTTTCTCATGTGAATTCCGCGAACAACCCTTGATACTGACGAAAAATTCAGTGGCGCAAGAGCACTCAATGTTAAAATGTCGTAAAAAAATGAACACGCTTTTGTCATAGAAAAAAAAATAACGCGCTTATTCGCGTTTCCACGATCATAAAAAAATTAAGTATATTTTTAATGCTGGCTTAAAATGCACTAACACCTAAAGAAGAAAACACAAAACAGTAACGATACAGTGAAAAACGTGTGCGCTAACGAGTCCGTTTGAACACTTCAAACATAATAAAAGTACTCTAAAAAGTTTGTCCAGACTAAATGTGAAATAGAGCTGGAGTGTGCTAAAAATTTCACAGGATAAAATCTCAACACCTCTTCACTTTTCAACAGTGTTATTTTTAAAAGCTCTAATGGTGTAAGTGGCTAAGTATTGACCCTCGCTTTTAAACTTTGGTCTAAAATAAATACGAGTTTATGTACGAGATTTACTATATCTTTTAAATACAAGGGATCTTCTATAATTTTTCAAGTCAACCTGTCGATGTTATATAGATCGAGCAGGGCGAAGAAAAGCAATGACACGGCATAAAAATCATTATTTTTAAAACAAATACTTATTTTAAAGTATATTCGTGATGTGCAATTAATTATGCACGTAGTTGTAGAGTGGAGCTCACTAGAGTAGAGGCAAGTTTTAATAATGTAGGGTGGTTGGCAAGGCTGCTGCCGTTTCCTTCCATTCATCTCTCCCCTTTCCGGTTGGCGCAATTAAAACGGCGGCTTGTTCCGGCACTTAAAAAACTTCCAAAGTATAGACACAGACAATTTGAGCAGAATCTACGAGTACGTATACGGGCGTATTGTTGCAAATTACGGGAAGAACGTTTACCAGTAAAGTAATTTGCGTACTGAATTTTAAACCGTTAAATTGTTACTGTGGAGTTTTACAATGTTTTGGTATATTCCGTCGTAAATAGGATAGAAAGTACTTCCTTAAAGGAAACCGCCTTGTTTACAAGGCGATGTTTTCATGCCACATATGGAAATATAATGGATTAAACGATTCATTTCATGCTCAAACTCATTTACTTTTACTTTAGGACCATTGATACCACTTGGTTACGTCAATAAAATTATTACAAAGCTTACATTGTGTATTTGGAAGGGTGCAGGGAACAGGTAAGTATTTTACTTGAATGTTCATATCATGAATCTCAATTATATCTCTTTCTATAAAACTATTTTATGCGTTTGATATAATGCTGCTGTAATTGTGCATTGTCCAATAAAGAAAATAATCAATTAGGTTAGAACATACATTTGAACAAGTGAAAGTATTCACTCAAAGTTTTGTGATGTGGGCTGATGCTAGTAAATTTTGATCTATTGATGTTATTTGCATAGAGTACCTATATTATCGAAATTGCGTGTGCAGGGTAAAATGGTCCTTCAAAATAAAATGCGTGCACAGCAGTTAGTTTCACGTTAAATAGTAGTTTTGGTTCAATTACAGATTCCGTGATAAAAGTGGAGGTAACTACATATTTTATCTTTGTAATGTGGCTTAGAACACAAACTAGAATTTCTGCCATTGTGACTGTGGATCGAACTGATAGACTGCGGAGCTGAAGCACTGCCAACTTTAAACCTAATTTACGTTCTGTTAGAAAGGGCAAAAAGGGAATAAATACTTTTGACAGTCCTCATCCATCGCTGATTCCAAACACACTGTTCTGAATATGTGCTATCGTCAATTTGCATGTTTAAAACTGTTCACAGCTTAATCATGTGTTTTGTGTACTAGCTCAACTTAAATTTTATTTGGTGAGGCTTTGTTACAATTGAAAGTGAAAATTGTGTGCTCTGCAGTTTGGTGTATTGTCCACCATTGAATATCAGAAGTTCCAAAGCCTTCATGGTCACTAGACTTTGCTGGCGGATGGCGTTTTATTCGATGTTCCATGCTCAAAATTACAGGTTGGGTGGCAACGCGGCGACATCGGCTGTTTGCCTTCCATCGTCACCAAACGTCTGAATCATTCGCGTGTGGCAGCCATTCGCCGCTATGTTCAAGTTCCGCTGCGTGATTAATGGCCCGCGTTCCCTCGACATTGTGTTTTTGTGATGCAAATAACTCGAGCCGTCGGAACAAGGAAAATTGAGTGGGAGGACTGAGCACAGCCGCAGTTTCAATTGCTCCACCGCTGAATACTGATGAACCGTTTCGGTTAAAGGCATTATCAGAGTTGCAATGTTTAGGGTGAAAAGTGGTTATGTATCTAAGAGATGTGATTTGTATCTATTCGTTGGCTGATCCAGTTAGAGTTGTATATACATTTTTTGTAAATATATATAATTACTAGCTTCTCCCTATGGCTTCGCCCGTGTGTCACCCGGATAAAAAGTAGCATATGTGTTATTCTGATGTATAAGCTAAATTACTTTAAAGTTTCATCAAAATCCGTTCAGTAGTTTTTGCGTGAAAGAGGAACAAACATCCATCCTCACAAATTTTCGCGTTTATAATATTAGGAGGATTCATAGAAAACACCCAGAGAAATATTTTCAGATCATACAATTTGTCCTGCGGTGGGAATCGACCATGCAACCTTCTGTTTTAGCAAATCTAACAGCATTTTCTACCAGCTAAGCATGAGCGTGCGTGAACTTCCAGAAAAAAATGAAGTCTGGAGCTAACGTTGCTTGTCATGAAGTTGAAGCTTGCCAGAACAATTAGGAAATTGATTGGATACTTGGATGACCTCTGTGGCGCAGTGGACGAAAACCCGCCTGAGACGCAGAAGGTTGCGGGTTCGTATAATCCACAAATATTTGTCTCGGGTCTGGGTGTTTTCTATATATAATATGTATGTATTTACAAAAAAAAAGTATATAATTAATATATCAGTCATGTAGTTCCCATAGTACAAGCTCTGCTTAGTTTGGGGCTAGATGATGCTGTGTGGGAAATGTCCAGCATTTTTATTTTATTTACTTTTCATTTCAATCTCCCACTTTCTTCTACCGAAACCATGTTGGTCCAGTAGGCGGTACCCCGACGTCCAATCCGATGGCGGCTTTGCATTAGTTTGTGCACCAATTTAATTTTTACGTACTCGTATGTACCTATCTACGCATCAACACGTGGTCGAAATGGTAAAAGAAACATCGTGAGGAGACAAATATGCCTTAGAACTAAAAATTTGAAGACATGTATCATCGGTTCCAATAAGCGACGATAGACTTGCAACCTGTGATTTGAAATGCTTCTATGGAAAACGTAGGCACGACCCAATTAATGTTTGGACGTGCCTCTGACTGCCCTTTATTTGATATTCTCGCAGATCTATGAACTTAGACTTATTTGTGGATGTCCATCATGTTCATTAAAATTGTTTATTTGTTTTTTTCCTGCAGACCAAATCTATAATTTTAGAACTGGGATCAAATACCACTTTCTGTTGGCGTTAACGCCTGCGGAAAGATTTTATTGTATGGAAATGACATTAGATGTGGAAATGTCACATGACAGCTGCCAAGTTTTACCTTAACAACTTTGCGTTAGCGTGAAAGGAAAAGTAAGCGTGAGATATTTGTCTAGACCCCAGGCAACCACTGTAAAATGGATTCTTGAGTAACCTCCGTGATATTAAGAGACGCATTATACTTGATGACACAAATTTTGAATTTTAAGAATCAGAACATCTGCTTTGTTTGCTTATATGATAAAATAAATAATGCTGGACATTTTTCACACAACATCATCTAGCCCCAAACTAAGCAGAGCTTGTATTATGGGAACTACATGACTGATATATTAAATACTAGCTTCTGCCCACTGCTTCGCCCGCGTGGTACCTGGATAAAAAGTAGCCCTTGTGTTATTCTGATGTATTACTGTAAAGATTATAAAAATCCGTTCAATAGTTTTTGCGTGAAAGAGTAACAAACATCCATCCTCACAAACTTTCGCGTTTATAATATTAGTAGGATATACTTTTATTTTGTAAATACATACATATTATACATAGACCGGAACCGGAACACCCAGACCGGAGACAAATATTTATAGATCATACAAACATTTATCCCTCAGCGGGAATCAAACCCGCAAGCTTCTACGACTCAAGTGGGCTTTCGCTCACTGTGCCATAAGAGGTTATCAAAACACTTGCTACGTCTCCTTACAAAGACAGTTACAAAAAATCCTTCGTAAGTAATTAAGAAGTTTGGTAACACCGGCTCATTGGCATACTTTCAGCTTGTAATACGCAGTTAATCTTGGCAAAAAACTTGGGCCTGACGTTATAATTCACGAGAGCCCGCCCAACGCCAGCGACAAGGGTGAATTTCTTATGAGCACGACGTGTATTCGTCTCAAAAATCTATAATGTATTAGGCTATATATTATTACACGCATGTTATAGACATACATTGCCCTGATTCTGCTGGGATGTGACAAAGCCAGAAACTGCATAGTATAGTAGTAACATTAATGAGAGTCCGCATTATATCCTACTAATATTAAATTTACATTAAATTTTATAAAAACCAGTTTTGTGAGAGGCTGGTGCCAGAGAAAGGTTTTTAAAACCTGTATTACTGGTCACCAGTACTCTCGCTCCACGGATGATGGGACATGGACATTAATCAGGTGAGAACTACTAATAATAGATATAAAATTTTAAAAAAAAGACAAAATAAACAACAAAAAGTAAAATGCAATCTGCAGACAAATACAGGAGGTGGGACGGGTAAGGTAAGAGGTTTGTATATGTGGGAATTGGGTGTTAAGTAGGGCTGTGTTTGGTGTTGGTGCTTCTGCTTATCGCAGAGGTGTAGTAGGAGTAATCATGAGGGAGGGTTTGCGTATGAGTGGAGGAGGGTATGTGTGTATGAGGTGTATGTGTGTATGTGAGTATGTATGTAGTGAATGTTTGAGATTTGAAATTTCTGGGTAGGTTGCTAATAGAAAAGATATGATAAAGAGCTTATTGTGGGGTGTGTAATATTATGATCCTAATAATGATTAGGATTGGTTGCTTAGATGTTTGTTTGTTTGTTGCTAAATATATACGTAACGACTGATCCAATTTGGATGAAATTTGGAGCAGTTATCTAGAATATCAATATATAGGTTACTTTTGATTCGAGTACCACGCGGGCGAAGGCGTGGTTAGAGGTTGATTATATTTAAGCCCATTAGTAAGTAGGTGTAGGTGTACTGTTTGAATTGTTATTAAATATATTATATATGCAGAGACTATAACCGCGGTATATGATCGTGAACAGTGCGACGAAGACAGCCATGTTATGAACTAAATATATTTTACTAAAAAAAATATCACAGTAAAGTTTGTTCATTTTTATGAGTGAACGATTGAACCCATATATAGATATAATAGAAACATTTTTTTCATAGCCAGATTTTTTTTTGTCGCAAACTCACCGCGTATGGCGTAGTTTGGTTCCTAAATGATAAAGTTAGTTATAATATTGTCTTCGGTGGCGCGGCTGGGTTCTGGATCATGAAGGGAGAGCGTTTCGTTACGATTATTGCCAAGTTAATGATGTCTTACTAACTCTGAAAGGGAATGCTAAGAATTTGAATTAACTTAAGAACAAGCACACACAGTTTAGCTAGAGTTTGACATTCCTGTCCACGTGCTTCTCCACGTGCCGTATTATCAACTATAACACTATAGACGGCTGTATTCTGTTTTTCTTTTGAAGATAAACCAATTCCATCAATATTTTTCTTATTTATACAAAACTAGCTTCTGCCCACGGCTACGCCCGGGTGGTACCCAGATAAAAAGTAGCATATGTGTTATTCTGATGCATAAGCTGTAAAGTTTCATCAAAATCCGTTCAGTAGTTTTTGCCTGAAGGAGTAACAAACATCCATCCTCACAAACTTTCGCGTTTAGAATATTAGTAGGAAGGATAAGATATATCGATGTAACAGACCTCTAAAGACCATTTTGCCGACTGTCTGGCCGACCGCCAGTCGTGATGCGGAAGTAGTGCGTCACGATTACTCACCCTGCCAAAGACTCTCGGAATGAGTCGAAACAAGTCGGTACTTTCACCGATAGTACGGTAAGTAAAATATCCAATATTTATAAATGAATAAATAAAAGAAAATACTTATAATTGTATAACTTAACAAAACAGCTTAAAATAAATAAAACTTAACAAAACTAAAAAAAATCTTAAAGTATAATGGGCGGTCTTATCGCTTAGAAACGATCTCTTCCGGACAACCTTTAGATGAAGATGATTTAATGAGATTATAATAGTGGCTGGGGGTGTACTAATACTTTATTAATTTGGAAAGTATGAGTGAATGAGAAGTATGAGAAGAATGAGTGTTCTGATTTATAATAGTTTTTGGAGTAAAATATTTTTATCGATTCGTTAATTTAAAATTTGGTTCACAGCGCAATTTGCAACACCTTCCAGCAATTTGGTTACAGATAATTATATAGAGTATGAAAATTAAATAAATAAAAAAACGGTGTGTCTTGGTGTAAAATCCTTTAAAAACTCTTACACACAGCTATAAAGCACACAAAGTAATATCAGTAATTCACCAGCTAAGCGCGATCCACTGTTATCTCCTTCAGTTCTGCAAGGCGACGCTTTTACTCGTAAATCTCAAGGCAGATCTCGCTCACTCACAAGAATACTTGGAATGATTAAATTCAGTCAAAATGTGTGCATAATTAAACCCAGTTCCATTTGTATTAAACCAGATCAGCTTTTCAATTAGTCAAGGCCTTTCTTAAGTTATGTAAACAAATTGATACGTTTAAGTTTTCCAGAGTAAAACAAACAGCCGGCTCGCCTTAGTTTAGTGTATCGTATATCAAGAGGACTAAGGTGAAAAAGCTAGTCTAGTGGCCCCAATTTTACATCTCCATGTCGAGGATTCAAACCCTAGCCTACACCAATAAATTTTTCTACTTGAAAATAACGTTCAGTGTGCTAGTACTAATAAGCACTCAAACGGTCAAGTCCCCTTGACCACATCGTGCATGTAGTAAACCATCGTTGGTGACGGAAAACTTCGTAAAACAACCGGCATGTTTAGCACAAAAAAAAACATAGACTACTTGCAAAATCGGTCTAAGGTCAAACTAGGTTCAGGTATATAGGAATGAATGAATAAGCATTACCTATACACCTCAATCTAGTATGGTTATTAATCTAACCCACGGTGACCAAGAAAGAACCGGTTTAAATAACGGAACCAAGAGTATGGATTTTTCCGCTACTTATTCCTCAACTTTTAGCGACAATTATTCCAAGCCAGTAGGTTTTACAGCCGTAACCTGAGTTATAAAAAGACCCAAACTCGACCCAACTAATACCCTTGTCATGTTGAGATGAAATTAGTTCAACCCGTACAGCTGCGCCTCTGAAAATACCACTGTTTTGCTGAAATTTAATATGACATGACACCAGTATATGGACACCTCTATTAAAACGCAATATTATGGATTTTGAATTTAAATATTTAGTTAATAGGAAAGTTTGCTTGTATGTTTGGATTTTATAAGAGACGGTAACCATAATAAGATGGTTATAATACGCACATTATCAAAGTAAAAAAAAGTTTCCCGCCTTAAAATACCTATGTTAATGCGGTTAACCATTATTATATTATTATTTATTTGATGCAAGCTCGTGGTATGTATGTTTATGGTATGGCCATCAAAAAATACTAAATCTTATTAAACGGGAGCTTTAGACAGACGCTAGAATAAATAGCAGTGAAATTAACGTTATAACGGAGGTATCATGTCCAGTGGGATTAGACTCCTTTGCAAATGATCTCAAAGCGCTTGCTTTGAGACCATTTTGATGGCACAAAAACTTGGTTAAGCCAGTGAAGTCAAAAATGAGAGGAATAATTATTCTACTAGTGAAACAAATTTACACATGGCATGGGCACCACCTTAACGGGGAGGATCTTCAAAATTTCAGTTTATACGGAAAACTGTTGTGAGATTTCTTATATCTCACTGCATTGCTTTTTAAATACGAAAATGTGATCAGCAAAAACAGCTCTTATCCATAAATGTTGCAACGAACTTTGTGAATAAATATTCTGCTGGCTATTGCAAAAAAATATAAATGTCGCGATGCTTGTAAATTATTACTCGAACAGCTGTTACAGGGTAAATAAGGGGTAGCTACATAGATTAACACAGCGGTGATTAAATGAAAAGCAAACAGAAAGAATTTCAGTGTTTTTGTGACTTAACTTAAAATATATTTAAATAAACTACGTCTTACAAAAAAATCCTATTGCTATTTTAGTATTTACGTCACTTGATCGGTGAAGAACACTAAATTAAAGTTCAATATTTATTAACCGGTGTATAAAGTAGTGAGGTATAACTTCGTCTTAGGACTCTGTTATAAGTAACAGAGCCCTTAAGATAGTCTAATTAAGAATCTAATCAGTGTCAAGATTGTGCGTAACATGAATCAAGTTAAACAAAAACAAGGTACATATTATGCTCAAATTGCAAGGAATAACTCGCAACCTTAAAACTTTTGTCAAAATAAGTGGGTTTAAATAACAATTTAATGTATTTTTTAATCTTGTACCTATAATGAAGTACGTATCAAACTCTACACAACTTGATCTTCTATAAAATCATAATTATTTTATCACAATAAGACAAGTACTTTGCAATATTATAATAGTTTAGTTTTATAAAGTATATGTTTATTGTTAAATTAATCAATCAGTAAGTAAAAAATTAATGAGTATGATACTCTGTGGGTCTGATTATTGTGGTACCACGGTACTCGTAGTGTAGTATTAGGCCTATGTATGTGTCTGTTGGGTATTTATTTATTATTTAGTTATGCTGGCAATGTAATATTCTGTAAATTTAGCTAGTTCTTATATCTATCTACATATTTCATTACTCTTCGTCGCTTAACTAGAAGTTAAAGCACACTTTATCACCAGACAGCTGCGAACTCAGAGCTGCTAACGCTGGCCATAAAACCTCACAAAGAATTCTTCAGGGACATCGAAGCTTTCATTTCCGTCATTATTAATATCAACCGAGAAATATGCCTCTCTCGGGCACCATTACAGTAATGGCCATATAAAAGACAAATGAGGCAGAAGTGCCATCGTGAGATGCCTCTAATTTTTATAAACCTGTTTTTGCGCCTCTTATTTAAGCTTGCAAGCAAGTTCATATGAGTAGTGACCTTTGGTGTCGGAGTTTTTAAACCACCTGAAAGTGTCCAACATTATCGGTGCCGGTATTTCTTTGTAGCGCTTAGTTCTGAATGTAATTCGGGCCCGGGCAAACTGACGTGGTAGCGGCGGCAGAGACAGTCAGTGCATTCACGCAAACTTTGGCACACTTGACAACCATCTCTCTTTGCCACGCCATCGCCACCACATCAGTTTGACCGAGCCCAGTCAAATTTGGACCCGGCAGAGCGTCGCAAATGCTCGTATTAAGACTGTAGCCTAAAAACTTTTTAAAGACTTTGTTGAAACTCATCCATTTAAGAATCTGGTCACAACTCTGGACCCTCTGTGAGTTATTCGCCAAAACATATCCCAGTTTTGTTTATTCCTATCTGGAGGCACGGTAGTGACACCAAGACAAGTCCAAAAACAGCAGGGCACTTCTTACCTTGCTCGAAGCGTTTCGTCGTATTTTCAAGCCCTCACAATAAGGCCTGGATAATACTAGAGCCCAAATTCTCAGAAAAAGATATAGTAAGCAGACTTATGAAAATAAGTTTAACTTGTTTAGCTTTTATACTTTAGATTTTATTAATACTTAAAATACGTCGATTTGGCTACTGGCTATAAAAATAGTGAATATATAAAACATGCCCGAAATAATTAAAATAACCCTACCAAAACATTTAATTTAGGTAAATAGGTTGTGAAGACGTACAAGCGCTTTCACTGTTTAAGATCTGTTATCAGATCTCATAAAAAGCCAATAAAACCATAACTTTACAAACCCTAAATCTTAGTCAAAAAGTAAGGATTGACATGATTTCTTGCCATATAAATCCATAGAAGTGTCTGTGCGACGGTACCTACGGTCCCAAAGACACTTCCATGGAAGATGGTGAGAAATTAAGTTCATCCCAGGCTGTTTTTGGCTGTTTATGATGATGATCTTTTACAGTAACTCACTTAAAAGACAAATTTTACATGAAATGTTTTTGGTGGGATCTTAATTTGCGTTACACTTGGTTGGTCCGTAATATATTTGCTATTCAAATCTCATTCAAAAAACATTTCATACCTCCCCAGAATGATTTGAAAGTATGATTGATGATACAGAGAAATTGTAAGAGGTAAAGTACCACTTTACTGGGTGTTTTAAATTGTGCCGGGATGGTCGTTTATGCGAATTCAGATTATTCAACTTTTCATCGAATTTTCGGGCGCATCAATCACGTGAATAGGAAAATGAGGCTATTCATCACTGTAGGCATTTTGTGAACAGACGTTAAATGGTTCAACTTTGTTGTCTTCCTGTATTATAAACGACGTGATTGAATTGTTCAGGTGAGTTTTGGAAATTAATTATCTGACAATATTAGGAATAGGTACATTAAACCCCACATAATACTGTTATATAACAAACATAACAGTACCATTTTCAAGGTATTCGATGGAAAAGAATTACATTTAACGGTAAGAATGTTAAATATTAATGTGGGTGAATCAGAGATAGGCCAGAGAAAAATTGCGTAAATAGTGTGAAGAATGACATAATGATAAGAAATGAGTGAGTAAGACCTATTTTGACTCTGAGCAATTATTTTTTTATTGACTGAATCGGTAGTACTAAGCATTTGCTGGGGTTTTTGGGTTACTATAATTTTTTTTTTGTCGTTCAGAAAAAAACTTATTTCGTTTTTTTCTGGACAATATTAAAAGTGGTAGAATAATTATTCTGGTTAAAAGTACCTATTCAGTCTTAGTATTCCCCCAGCTACGCCCCAACTTCTAACAAACAACAAACCATCATGAATAATTGTATAAAGATTACCTACGTAATACTTTATGCTGGTACTCTCGCTAGCTAAAGACGGGCTGTATCTCGAGTTATAGCGCTTTTTGCGAGGAACCCTCAACGGCAACAGGGGTTTTAATGGAAAGTTTTGGCACAACGAGGCCATTCCAGAGCACTATCTCTGTTAAATTGGAATGCCTACATCTTTCGTGGGGGAAGTCTACTACGCGCGCAAATAGAAAGAACATTAGTGACTTGATAAGACTCAAGTCATTCCCCGCTGCTTTTTACACACTGACACAGAAAAATGGCTCACCCTTGCATTTTTCAATCGTGACACGTGAGCGGCACTTTTCCTTTTTATCAGATTGTGTGTACATATCTAGCGCTCAGTACATATCGTGAGATTGTAAAAGTCGATAAATTATCTGACTAACGAAATACGCATACAGGTATATGTAACTAATTTATTTATGTTATAACTTGCCAGAAGTTTAGTATAGTTTTAGTGTCGTTTCCCGGTACAGGACAAAATGTTTGCATGTTGAGTAGATATTTCTTCCAGGTCTGGGTGTTGTGGTACCATTGGTACTTGTTGTTTATGATATCCACGACACAGGTAATTATAAGAACCATGACACATCTGCGGCGTGGCGTTGTGCCGTTGCACGGCATCCTTTTATAGTGCAGTTAAATTCGACAGAACCTTGTCGTTAGAAGGTGCAACGCCACCGCGTCACCGCGCTTGATATTTCTTTCAATTATTTATTATTGACTGTAGGCAATCTGAAAGCTAAACAAATGGTTCTCGCAGGCCATAGGGTCATCAACGAGTGCATGCAAAAGGGAATTTGAACAACATTTCTCATACAATTAAATACACGTCGAACTTCACGGCAGCGTAATACGGTACCGTCCGACCGAACGACGGCACGATGCCGCGCAGGGGTAATGTGGTCTGGCTCTTAAAGTTTGGGGTAAGTACTATGTTTATGACTGTTATTCTTGAAAAAAACTAAGAAGACTTTCGTTATAAATGTTTATATTATTGATCTATCAATAATTTGCAAAATTAACCTACCCATTACTTGAAAAGTAAAACAAGTGGCGATCACAATAGGCCTGTGGCTGCCGCATACCAAAGCCACAAAAAGCAAATAAAAAAAAACTCAATTCTTATTTATATATGTACATATATTTCATAATTTTTAAGTTAGATAGATCCCTGGTACTGATGAAGTATCTAAATATTCATCTTTAAAAGTGTGGGTGACTTTGGTAGAGATTTCAAAAAAGATAATCCATTACTTCGGAATTTTAAATAGACTTTTTAAATTATTCAATGCGGTGTGGCCGCATTATTCAAAAGAAGCTCTAACAGAACGAAACTTCCCAGCTACGTACTTTCCTCAGCACCGGTAAAGTCGAACTCAATTTATATCCTCCAGTATCAAACTAGTCCGGTTTGGAGAGGCTTTAGATCACGACAATAGGAGCGTAGGAGCCGTAGCCAATGAATCAATCAGTTTGAGAGCTAATACCTAGCTCTGCGCTGGTTTGAATACCTATCGCAGTGCCACATAATCTCAAGAATTTCTCAAGAGTTAGTTACGTGTCCGATTATGCTAAGTTTGGGATACTATGTCTCTTTAGTCTGGAGAATTGCGAGTTTTTTTCTGTGTCTATCTAATCTAAATTGATAGTTTTTGCTAAATGATTATATTTCCTGTTTCACAGTGTTGATCTTGATGACCATGTACATACACTTATTACTTATGTGTGGATGTATTTTTAGCATGTTCCTTATTGTTTATACTGAAATCTTTCCAGTATTTCGATGTTACTGTAGCTTGCAGAGCCCCACAGCTGGATACCGTAAGTCCATATCGGTTTGATAATCCTACTACTATTATAAACGTGAAAGTTTGTGAGGATGGATTTGGATTTTGGAGGTTTGTTACTCTTTCACGCAAAAACTCCTGAACGGATTTTATGGAACTTTAAAGTAATATAGCTTAAATATCAGAATCATAGGCTACTTTTTATCCGGGTAACACGCGGGCGAAGCCATGGGCAGAAGCTAGTACATTTATTAACTATCATTTTACTACAGGCAGTTAGTTGGGATTTGCGTCCGATTAGCCAGTAGATGCTACGGGGTTTGAGGTCGAGTTATTTTCGCTTGGTCAAAATGTGTTTTGGCCCAATCAGACGGTGGATATAAAATAAAATAGTTTATTTATTAAAATATACGTTGCGAACGATCTATTATAGCTCAACTGATGCAGATATACATAAACATCCCGAAACGCTGATTGCATCGCCCCACTATGGCAATAATTAATTATGTATTACCAGCTGCATTTTAGATGGCATCCGCGTTACATATAATCGGTCTCATTACGAAACGTGGTCTAAACTCGAGTTGAACTCGAGTTCTGTCAAAGCCACTATACCAAGGTTTACATAATAATATATTTTATCGAAAAAAGAGTATTATTCCAAAGTTACTAAGGTCTACAATTTAAAAATAAAATAAATCCGCGGGACGTCCATTTGATATAAAAAAACACTTCTAAATCAAACTATAAAAGAAACACATAATTTTGATTGGCTACCAAACGAAAGTAGGTCCTCAAAAAGAGGTTAAGTTATGATAGAAATAAACTAGGTGACGCTTGGTTTATCTTTTAGCAGTTATTTGTAGTCAAACTACTTTTTGAAATGTGAAATAGACTGTCGGCTATTATATTATATCATTCAGCTTTAAGCCTTGTTTCCTTTGCACAACATTTTTTTGTTGAAAATCAGGAATGATTTTCAAAACGAATACTTGTGCAAAGGAAACAAGGTATTTGTATTTGTAAGGTGTAAAATTGAATTAACTCAACTCAAGTTATGATTAACTCAACCTCTTTTTGAGAACCTATTTTAATTTGGGTAGCTAATCAAAATGTTTCTTTTTTATTTAGGTTTTGAAGTGTTTTTTAAATCAAATGAACATCCCGCGTTTTTATTTAATATTTAAATTGTAGACCTTAGGAACTTTGCAATAATACTCTTTTTTCGATATAGAGTATATAAACCTTTGTTTAGTGGCTCTGACAGGACTCGAGTTCAACTCGAGTTTAGACCACGTTTCGTAATGCGACCGAATGAGTGTTAGTTTGGTTTCGTTATAATTGGGCTCAGTTTCTATCCTAAAAGATGGGAAGAACAATAGGCTAAACTGCATTTACTATGTAATCGTATATCGTGACTAGACCAACTTTATAAAATAATGGGCATAGGATAAGATTGGTAAGTTTACTCCAAGCATCAATTATTCAGAATACTATCAACTATTACAAGAATAGTTAATAGAAGCGACAGTTCAAACATTTTCTTATAATAATTTACAAAAACCGTTAAATTTTTGCATAACTCGCCAGCGCGGTTTTCGTATTTTTTTTGAAAAGCCGCGCAAATATATTCATCCATTTGACAGCAACCTGCTTACATAGGGCGTATGACAAAAATGCCAAGCGCAATTTTCCGATAAATTCGTTTAAAGATTAAAATCATTTCAACAAAGCCACCTTTTGTGACTTACAACAAAGGCCTTTTTGTAGGGCCTCAAGTAGAAGTAATGTAATTTTATCCATTCCATCGGTGGCACATGACGGTTCAGTTGCGTCAGTTTGTCAGTTTAAACTGGTTATAGTTTCTCCAGTTGTTGATGGGTGTACCTACTGACACGATCATGGGTTTAGGAGAACAGCTATTATTGTACCTTGGTGTTTGCAAGTAGTTTTTTAATGAGTTTGGAAAAAAATATCAGATTTAGATATTGCTTTTATGAGACAATATAATATGATCTAGCATTCCGAAGTAAATGATGCATGTACGCACACTAAAAAATATGAAACCTTTATTAAAACCTTGGATTGGGATCGGGATCGGGATCGGGATCGGGATCGGGATCGGGATCGGGATCGGGATCGGGATCGGGATCGGGATCGGGATCGATCCCGATCCCGATATAATACTATACGTAAACCTATTCTAACTTACTGGGCAAACGAATCGGTCTGCGTTTGTGACGCACTGTGTGACGAACAGCCTATCCTAATACAGTGATCGGGAGTTGGCGCCCACTCCGCAAGCGATGCTGATGAGGCGTTTCCAACGCTGCTACAAGCTGAACCATTGTTTGCCGTAACTGCTCTTTGATCGGATATTGTAGGTACTATCGTTTTAAACCCTTACTATATAGGTACAGGTTTTATCGTCAGACAGAATTTATTTTGTGTTTTGAACTTGATCATGTAAATGCGGGTGGTATAGGAATGAATACTATGCCACTCAGGCTTGGTTCGTCCATAACAACTATCACCTAATATTATAAATGCGAAATTTGTAATTTGTAATTAAATATCTCTTTAACGGCTCGTTTTGGGTGAAATTTGGAACAATCTTAATTCGTGATGTTATCCAAACTTTCTGATTGACTGATCTATCAACGCGTAGCCAAAATTACTAAGTCTAGAAAGCTGAAATTTGAAACATAGAATGATTTATGTACATAAGCATGTACTATGAAATAATGTAGTACATTTTCAGTTTAAGGAATGGGGGGCGGGGGGGGGGGGGGGGGGGAAATGGAGAGAGGAACTATGTATGAAAATTTTTATTCTTTAAAGTTAGAGATATGAAAATTTAATGTATAACTACTGAGCACAAATAAATGATGAGGTATTTCAGGGTTTTTGGATTTTTACATTTTATAAAGCGGTAAAAGTTTGTATGGGAGTATAGTTTTTTTAAAGGAACTTGATAATTGGAATTAAAGCTAATCAACCTATATCAATAATGTAGTGTTTTAGGCTTTTTTGTTTTTTTTGGATTGATCACATAACAAGTGGGGGAAATGGGGTCAATATAATGGGAGAATTGTTTCTAAACACGACTTCAAGCGTGTAAAGCCGCTGAAAACAGCTAGATCTAACATAATAATATAAGTTATATGAGTATCACACAATAGCAGTCGTGAGCAGAGGCTAGTGAATTGTAAAAAAAACCCAAGCCGAGGTTCGTACCTAAGTGGTGCCCTTGTGCTAGTTGCCCCATCCTAACTTTTTAACAGGCTGAGCGCCTTCTGCGTTCGCCGTAGTCCGATGATGCTGACCAAGGCCATCTGCGGCCCTGCAGCATTAAAGTCCATTCAGAAAAAAACAAAGATCGAGCAGTCTGCGCTAGTGCTCCGCCGCATCCAGTACCGTGGAACGGTGGTCCTACTAGTACAGGCGCTTCCCCCCAAGCCTCACCTACGGTTGCATCCTAACGCTGCTTTGTATCGCACCTCGCGTCTCGAACTCGTCGGGAACAACGTACCAACAATCCTACCTACTTCCTATCTACTTCAGGTTGTTATTAATATCTATTTTGTGTTTGAACCGTTTACTTAAAGCCTAAATTAAAAGAAGTTAATTGTAACAAGTGGTATTATTCTACTTCAGAAACCTACCCACACTACAATAATATTATTAAAATAAATTAAGAAGTTATTACGTGCTTATTGGATAGATAGGTAATTATAATTAGTCAAACATATTTAAAACTCGCGTTAAAATTTTCTATCAATCCCAGAAGTTTTCATTTGATCATGTTATTGCAGAGTTGCTGTTCGTATGTATAAGTATATATATATATAGGTAAGTATTGTATTCATATGTATATAGACTTATATATATAATATATATGTTATTATTTATTATATTCTGCTGTAGTATGTTTTATGGATAATATTATTTAAGGTAGTTTAAACAAAGTATAACGTACACCCCCGGCCACTTCAAAGTCTTATATAATCCTCTCCATCCAATGGTTGTCTGGAAGAGATCGCTTTTAAGCGAGAAGACCGCCCATTGTATCTTTATCATAATGTGTTACTGTTTATTTCGTTTGTATCTTAAGGTGTAAAATAAAGTATTTTCATTCATTCATTCAAAATCATCAAAGTTAACATTGTAGATAATAAAAACGTGAAGAAAGGTTTTGAATATATTTGAATATTGGGATGGATGGCGACAGGTTACAGGAACTACATGTGATCCACGAATGCCCCTTAGGCTCAAAGGAAAAATTTACAAAACGATCATAAGACCTGTCGTATTGTATGGATCGGAGTGTTGGGCAACCAAAGGGATTGATGAAAGAAGAGTGCACGTAGCTGAGATGCGAATGTTGAGATGGATGTGTTGGTGATGGATGTGGAGTTACGAGAATGGACAAAATAAGGAATGAATATATCAGGGGAAGTTTGAAAGTTGCACCCGTGACGGAAAATTTGAGGAGTAATAGATTAGGATGATATGGGCATGTCATGAGGAGGGAAGAATGTCACATTACGAGAAGAGTGTTAAATATGAATGTGGATGGAAATAAAAGCAGAGGTAGGCCTAAGAAAAGATGGATGGATTGTGTGAAGAATGACATGATTAAGGAGTGAGTACTGAGATGACGGCTGATAGAGGAGAGTGGAAGAAGAAAACATGTTGTGCCGAACCTACGTAATGTGGGATAAGGACAAGAAGATGATGATGATTTATACTTAAATAAAAATAAAATAGATAAGTCAGTAGATAATATGAATACTTAATTTATTAGCTTAAGGCCACTAAAATATTTTCGGTTGAGTTATAGACCTGATCTAAAAGCCAATCTTTAACGGTTCGTTTACATTTGTAGAGTGGTAAATGGTAGCAGTTTAGTAATTTGTATTTTTTTTTATAAATATACGATCTCATAAAATAACCATGTTGGCGTGCGAATGCTGTATTGCATCTGGTGAGATTCGTTATAAAAGACCGAGAAGACTCTCTCAGTCTTTTATAACTAATCCTCTGAGTAGGGTCGTAGTTGAGCGTTTGGTGATGGGAAATTATGGACTGTAGGATAAAAAGTTGACGAACTGATAACAATTTGCAATCGTTGTAGAGCAGGGCGGTGCGATAGCGGAAAGGCCTGAATGTCATCACTTTTAACACTGACCGTTGCGCTCTTTCGGCCCTGATTAGATGGGTCTTGCAAGCTCCTCCCCACACGGAGACATAGTAGCTAAGGACCGATTGCTCGAGAGCGTAGTATACCGTTCTCCCATCTAATCAGGGCTCTTTCGGCCCTGATTAGATGGGTCTTGCAAGCTCCTCCCCACACGGAGACATAGTAGCTAAGGACCGATTGCTCGAGAGCGTAGTATACCGTTCTCAGTATGTCAAGATTGGCAACGTGTCGTAGGTTTTAAAAAATCCAAATGAGTTTACGGATACGAGATGTTACAGATTCAATTTGTGGTATCCAGTTTAGTTGGCTATCAAGAAAAATTCCAAGATATTTAATTGTGGATACGTGTTCCAGAAACGGGCAGTCGCATTTAATGTTGCTTGAAAAATTGCAACAGTGGGATTAGATTGAGAGAGAGGGAATGTTGGTCTTAAGAATGGTGAATGGGATAAATTTAGTCTTCCCGAAGTTGAGGGTAAGGAGGTTTTTGGCAAGCCAGGATATCCTGGCTTGCCTGGCTTTATATATATATAACCCACCAAATGGCCAGATTTTGACCAGACAAAGTTCATTAATTAATATTAGGAAAAGACTTAGGCCCAAGATGCTGCCTTGAGGGACACCGTAGGAGAACATTGTGTCATCGCTTATCTGTTTGTCAATCGAGACACGCTGGGTTCTGTCAGATAAATAGCTTTGAAATAACTGTAGAGGAATTTCTCTCATCCCTATATTCTCTAGCTTATTCAAGAGGATGGGTATCGAAACCGTGTCAAAGGCTTTGGCCATGTCTAAAAATATGGCAACGCACTTTTTACGCTTGTCTAAGTTACTGACAATAAGGTCAGTTAAACCTATGACTACCATTTCAGTCGATTTATTGGCTCTAAAACCATATTGAGAGTGGGAGAGGAGGTTTTCTGTTTCGAGGAATTTCATGAGTCTTTTGTTAAACAATTAAAACAAACTTGGATTTTATATTTCATTCATAAACAACTAAACAGTTTTTTTTACAATTCACTAGCCTCTGCTCACGACTGCTATTGTGTGATACTCATATAACTTACATTATTATGTTAGATCTAGCTGTTTTCAGCGGCTTAACACGCTTGAAGTCGTGTTTAGAAACAATTCTCCCATACAAATATTGACCCCATTTCCCCCACTTGTTATGTGATCAATCCAAAAAAACAAAAAAGCCTAAACACTACATTATTGATATATGTTGATTAGCTATAATTCCAATTATCAAGTTCCTTTAAAAAAACTATACTTCCATACAAACTTTTACCGCTTATAAAATGTAAAAATCCAAAAACCCTGAAATACCTCATCATTTATTTGTGCTCAGTAGTTATAAATTAAATTTTCATATCTCTAACTTTAAGGAACAAAAATTTTCATACATAGTTCCTCTCCCCATTTCCCTCCCCCCCCATTCCTTTAACTGAAAATGTACTACATTATTTCATAGTACATGCTTACGTACATAAATCATTCTATGTTTCAAATTTCAGCTTTCTAGACTTAGTAGTTTTGGCTACGCGTTGATAGATCAGTCAATCAGAAAGTTTGAATAACATCACGAATTATGATTGTTCCAAATTTCACCCAAAACGAGCCGTTAAAGAGATATTTAATTACAAATTACAAATTTTTCGCATTTATAATATTAGGTGATAGTTGTTATGGACGAACCAAGCCTGAGTGGCATAGTATTCATTCCTATACCCGCATTTACATGACCAAGTTCAAAACACAAAATAAATTATGTCTGACGATAAAACCTGTACCTATAGTAAGGGTTTAAAACGATAGTACCTACAATATCCGATCAAAGAGCAGTCACGGCAAACAATGGTTCAGCTTGTAGCAGCGTCGGAAACGCCTCATCAGCATCGCTTGCGGAGTGGGCGCCAACGCCCGATCACTGTATTAGGACAGGCTGTTCGTCACACAGTGCGTCACAAACGCAGACCGATTCGTTTGCCCAGTAAGTTAGAATAGGTTTACGTATAGTATTATAATATCGCCTCGATGGCGCGGCGGGCGAGAAGCCGGCTGTGACGGAAGAGGTGCGGTTCGATTCTTTCAACGGGATAAATGTTTTTATTATCGACAGATATTTGTTTTGGGTCTAGAGGTTGTGGTACCATGCTACTCATAGTTCCTGATACTCACGATACAGGGAATACTAGTGTATGTGCAAGTTAAAAAAAAACTGTGTTTCTACTTATTGGTGATATTTTTCTTGCTTTTAAATTAAACTTGGCTCGGCTGTAAGATGTGCTGAGTGTGTCAATGCAACATGCATACATACTTTTAGTTAATTATTATTAGCTACTAGCTTCTGACCACGGCTTCACCCGCGTGATACCCGGATAAAAAGTAGCCTTATGTGTTATTCTGATGTATTTCTGTATAGTTTCATCAAAATCCATTCAGTAGTTTTTGCGTGAAAGAGTAATAAACATCCACCCTCACAAACTTTCGCGTTTATAATATTAGTACGATACTTACTGAGCGTTTCCATTTTGTACTAGTTTCTGCCAAAAGCTTCACCCACTTGATACCGGAATAAAAGTTATCCTTTTTGTTATTCTAAGTCACGAACTATTTAACATTATTTCTCAATCGGTTCAACCTTAACAAAGATTAAACATACCTTCGCATTTCAAATATTAGTAAGCTTTCTGTTAGATGTCCGTTTTTATCAACTTTCTTCAAGTTGTATAAACATTTTTTTCGATCCGTCATTTCAAGGATAGATAACATTTTTATTTCGTTTCTGTGTACTCAGCACTCGTCAGTAGATGTAGGCCAGTCATCACGAGCTTGACTCAGTCATTTGCATCACAACATGCTGAACTGGCGTTCATTAATCATGAGATGGGGACGCGTGCACGCAAAACTTTACTCAAACTAACCAATATTGTTAGAATTATTACGCAACACAAATATAATTGAATGGGTTCTGAAAACTCAGCTTCAGGCGTTGAGTGGCTTTGGTGTTGTGTTTGTATTCTATAAAGTGAGTATTGCTTGGATTCGAACCTACTTACGAGGAGCTTTGCAAAAGCCGAGAAATGCAACGTTGATTACAATTTGATGGCTGGCAAAATAAGTTCAATATGCAATAATTGTACTTACACGATTTAAAGTTGTTATTTAACTTTCTGACTCAGAGCAGCCCCCCAATTCCGTATCTGAAAGACACTCAGTGACGAACATAATGATTATCCCATGCCCGTAATCTGTGGCCATATTGATATTAACTGCATACAAGTAAAATTATTTAACTTGTCAAACGTTCGTCACTAGTGACCTTTAGATACAAGACAAGGGAGCTGGACATAAACGCTTCCATTATATACAGACTTGATTGACATGCACGAGAGACCTGAAGTGAAGTTTATTTCCTCTTCCGTTTGTAAACCAAATGTTGATCGCCAAATTGAAGATTGATCGTATAAAAGAATATTAATGTATATTTATAAGCGGTTCCCGGTCCGTGAGGTGTGGACCGGTGTGACTAATTTTACCTAAGTGCTCACGTAGGTATGCCATCTACGTAAGGGTACGGTATAAGAGGCTTAAGTGGAAATTATAGTGCAATTTCATCGCAATTTTATACACGGCGCGCCATTTTTTATATTTCACGTTTAAATTGATGGGGGTAAATGCTATGAAATTGAGTATGAGTATGCAATAAACCAAAATATGTTATGGCTTGACCGCTCCAGGTAGATACATCGAGGGGGTAGAAGGTAGATCTTCATCCTATGTGTTTAGGTGAAACTGCATATTTATTTAATTACTTGAGGTAAATTTGGATGGACTTCTTTTTCCCCAGTGTAATTGTTAATAAATTAGAAGCCTTCTAACATTTTCTTGTGGTAAAACGCTTTATTCACGAACAAAAATGTTGGTAAACGTTTTTCAATAAAAAATATTTTAATAGCCCTTTGAAAATGTCAATAATGGCTTCCGAGTATTACAATAGAGTTCCGTCCAACGACATGCAGTATTGTTATCGGCTCAATAGATGCCTTGCCAGTGGAAAATGGCTCATGGAATCATTTTTCTTTATGTATCGAAGGGTGACAAATCATTTTGAATGTACGAAGTAATTGAAATCTCATCTGCAAACTTTTTGATTGATTTTTGCATAATGGAACTTTCAATCGGTCATTTTTTGAGTCTCGATGCCTGGAATTCACTGATAAAAGACTTTATGGCTGAATAAGCTCGTCAGCCATTGTACTCATATTCGTCTGTATTCCATTAATCAATTGGAATAGTTCTCACGGAAGAAACAATATCACGGAAGAAAAACCATTTGCATTGAAAAGTGTGCATGGACACACTTTCCAATGCAAATGGTTTTTTTGCTGACACATAGAACATCCTGCTCTCCACCAAAGTCAAATTTTGCTGGACCGAATATTAGTATAGGTGCACCTATATACCTACCCTTCAATAAAACATGCGATTAACATGACATTTAGAAGGTCACCTTCTTAATTTCAGTGTCATAAGTTTCCACGTTCTTCATGGCTGGATAAGTAGAGAATCGAAGACAAGTAAAATATCACCATATGTATGTGTACAGCAGCTGGAAGATATGTCAGAAATGACGTCATCACTCACGACGTACAGATGCCCAGCATTAAGAAGTTCATCTAAAAACTGGCGTGTCAATGTATGACTTTGTAAATAAATGCTGCCATGTTCACCTCCTGATTACCAAACATCTAGGCAGTCACTTCCCCGCAAACTCCTGGAGTATCCTGACCAGCCCCAACAAGGATGTGTTTGAGAGAAGCGAAGAATCCGAGAGGTAAAAAAATAGAGGTGTGATCACCGCAGCAGAATAACCGGTCAACGTATCGCCACTGCTGCGAGACCCTGCAAGCCATAATCGCACCTAATGTACCTATAATTACCTAAAAACTACTCGAGAACAAAAAATCTTACCAATACTCCAAAACCACTAGTCGAAGTGTAGACGACCAAGATGGACATGGTTGGTTTTTATTATAGAAGTTTTGTACTACAGCATTGCAATAAAAGTGATTTTTCAGTTAAAATAATAGATTAATACTTCTTTTATTAGGTTTTGGGCCAAAGATGTTACAGAATTGCACTCTAGGGAAGGGAAAAGAGCGATAAGAAGACCATTCCGAAGATGAGTAAGTAAATGATTTTAATGAGGCAGCAGGCCCACTATGCAGAGGTAAGCTTGCAACCGTAAACTTTGGAAAAGTCCGGATTAGACCTAAGTTGGAAAGCAAAACAATTGTAATACCGATGTCTAAACTTGTAGTTTATTATGATCTTTATAAAATATTATTAAACTAGTATTATAATTGTTAATAAAGGCTTTTTTATTGTAATTAAAAATGAAAGAAAAATGGTTTAAGTGATAAAACCGCCCATTGTACTATATGAAGAATACGATTATGTTTAGTTTGTTATTTGTTTATAGTGTGCAATAAAGTTTTTTCATACGCTCAAATAGGCGATATAACATTCGTGATTTGTGTGATCTTGTGATTCTTTATAATGTTTATTTTATTTATTTCACAAGGTCTACAATAGTATTTCCATTCACTCATTCACACAAAGAAGACAAAACTCTGAAACGACGACAAAAATCAAAGTTAACGTCCGGCAAAAGGAAAATCTAACAGTAGGTACCAATTAGTAGGTGAGCGCAAAGTTTTTCAATCGAAAATTTCTTATCTATTAGCTCGACGTCGCTGTCATCCAGATGAAGGAACGGACGGTTTGGAGCCTTTATACTCGAATGCTCAGAGTCATTAAAACTTTTATCTGGCACAAATGCACTGGCACGTCGGCACAGAATAACAAATACTTCACACACAGAAATTCACTTTGAACTGATCCATCTTGAATCAGGTTTTTACAGTGTCAAATCTGGCTAGTTTCACTGTATGCCATAATTCATGTCATAATCTGGGAATGCCGCATTGTTAACAGCTATGCCATATTTTTGACAGTCTAAATCAACATTATAGCTTTTCATAACTCTGAAAAATTCTGAAATAGAGATAGAATTTATTTGTAAATAGGGTTTTTAAGTATTTTTAAAAGTGGTTTTATTCATTTCATTCATCAACGTTAAGGGTTACCGTAGCTTATAGACTCCTGCAACACCAGAGGCATCACACGATCTGCTCATTAAATAAACATCCAACAGTCATACATTGTTCTGACTCCCTTCTAGAATTTCTTGTATCCTGGATATTAGAAACTTCAAACACTACAAACTATGGTACCACAACAGACCCGGAACAAATATTCGCAGAACATGCAAACATTATTCCCCGCCGCGCCACGGAGTTCCTCGATTGACACTGGCTGTTACTTTGACATTTCAGATCCCTTTTCACATTTTGATTTCCAAAATTATTATCGAATGGAAGTGCAAATAAGCAAATCAAAATTCGTAGTAGTACCACATTAAAACTGTTCTCTGAACTGATAGCGTGTTGAAAACTACTGCAAATGATTAGAAAAAACAGCGTATTTTCCATTGAAAGAAAGAAAGAAAATGTGTATATTTGTTCCAAATAAATAAATTGAATGATTTGTCCTAAGTAACACAATAGTTTAAAAAAACACACCAAAACAGATAACATTAATCAAAACGAAAAATAACAAACTCAGTAGGTACCTACCTAATTTTGTATTCTGAAGGGTCTAATAAGTCCCCGTCTCAGCATTGTGCAGCACCGAAACCAATGCAGGTAAGGTGCGGCGCTGGTTTTCAGACAGGGCGATTCAAAGTGAAACAGTCCTCATTTCAGTTCGGTCTCTGAGTTTATTGTATACAAAGTGCTTTGAAAGCGGAACGTTCGCGATAACGGTTGGAGTATGCATGCAAATCTTGGGGATTGAGGTTGTCTTATTGTTTTTTGCAGACAGATATTTATGGTTGCTCAGGCAATTATTGCAATGCGTTAAATGGAATCCCCACCAAGTTCATTTATTAGTATTAATAAAAACAGTTCTAATGCAATAAGTTTTACTTCGTAATTTAAAAAGTATACTGTATTTTAGGGGTATAAATAAACAAAAACAAAATAAACTATCTATAATTGTAGGGCCTATCAGTTTCCTCGGAATCTTTTTCTTGGCTGTTTAGAGCACGTGCACATATCGTGCATGATCGGTTTTGAACCCACGATCTCCAGATCGTGGGAGTCAGATCGGAAGTCGGGGTACCATCCTTTTGACCAGCTCGGCTCCTATGAAAATTTGCTATTTAAGAGTATATACGAGTAGAATCGCTATGTGGTTTTTGTTTCTTTTATGAGTAGGGCAATTATGTCCACACAAAATCACGAGATTATTGGAGTGGACTCTTTCAGTCATATTAACTTATACTCGTAAGTTATAATAACACTCAAACCAAAGGTTCAATTTATATCCATTAGATCGAAATAACTTTTGGACAGGCGACTAACAACGTGATAAGTTACGAGTCTGTACCACAAAGACACTTATTTCGCAGTGAACTTTGTCGCTGGCCTGTTACGCTCTATGCGTTTGAAGGGTGAATATAGGACAACGAAAGGTCATCTGTTCTGCCTTTAATAATAAATTACATTAGGTTATTAAGTAAATGTCTCGAGATTTACGAAACATAAAATAATATTTTGGCTGCTTAATCGATTAAATAAATTATACAAAAATAACATTGTGTACGTACTTTTTTGTTGATTATTTGATAACTAAGAGCATTTCTTCACTACAGACCGCCGCCGCAGCAATGATTAAATAGACCGAAAAAACTCTTTACTAAGAAATAACATAAAAATATAAAACTTGGTGCACAGCTTAAAAATGTACAATTAGTGGACATCTCTTCCTGGAAGGAGAAGAATGTTAAAAGATGCTAAGATTAATAAAATTTTAGTTTTTTCTCAGTTTAATTAAAATTGCTTCTTATCTTATGTAGAAATTAGTGTCAAGTGGCCAATTGTATCGAAGTAAAAAGATCATGTTTTAAGCAGCTGTACTTCAACACGGGTTTAAAGCGTTATATGACTTTTTCTTAAAATATATGTCAAACTAGCGTCTGCCCATGGCTTCGCCCGCTTGGTACCCGGATAAAAAGTAGCCTATATCTTATTCTGATGTATAAGCTATATTACTGTAAAGTTTCATTAAAATTCGTTCAGTAGTTTTTGCGTGAAAGAGTAACAAATATCCATCCATCACAAACTTTCGCGTTTATAATATTAGTAGGATGAACTGATCATTAGATTTCAGTCTGAGACAACTAAAAGATAAAATAGTAATCTATGCATAAGAAAAGGCTTGGTCAAACTGATGCGATGGCGATGAGGGTGGCAATCAGTACATTCATGTGAACTTGGCAACCTCATCTCTTTGATCGCCACCGCCATCGCGATGGGATTCGTTCTGATACTGGACCTCATCAACCAAACATCCAAGTTCGCCAACAAAAACAAAATTACCGAGTAAACGAAAAACAAACAATATCCCTTAAAAGCGCGTAAACTTTTTTGGAGTATATCGATTCTATGTGGAAATAAAAAGAAATGAACGATTTATCCTTACCTGTTAAATTGAAAAAGTTACTGAGACCACTGTGAGGGCAGATTTACGTGCACCGGCTGCTGAGTAATATCAAAAAGTTTATAGCAAACGGTTAGCGTTTGTAGAAATCAAGGAATAGAAAGAAATAATGGAAATGTCTTGCAATTGTAACTTGTCTTTATTGTGGGCCGTCGACTATGATATTTTATCTTTGGCATTTGCACGCCTATCAAGTTTCGTATTTTTACCTGCAACGTAAGCCTATATAATTATATAGACTTGTCATTTCAAAAGTTAGGTAATAGGTACAATACTGATCTGCAACTAAAACTACAGGAAGAATGGAAATAAAATGGGAGCCCAATTATTTCGGTCGACAATAATATTGCGATTCACATTCATAGCATACTCTTAATAAACCAAAAACAATAAGTACCGTACGAAGAGCACCGTAAGTCAAATATTGTTGCATTCACTGTTAAAATTTCGGCTACATACATATTTTCAAATTTCATTTCTTTATGCTCAAATGTAGGTAGGTACATCAGGCTGAGGTCTTACATAAAAGTAGCTGTAGGGAAGTCAGGGCGCTGCAAGTAAATATTTAAAAATAGATAATTTGTATCGGAAAGGTACAAAATTTATATAGAAATATCAAATATTAAATAACAATTAAATTAATCACTTGAAAGATTGGTCTAGAATACTTTCAGGTTTAGAATTAAAAATGTCATAAATTTATAAAATCCTACTTCCTATCCTACTATAATATAATACTACTATCCTACTTCCTATTATCCTACTAATATAATGATGTGTGTGTGTGTGTGAATGTTTTTTACCACGTATCTCCGTAACTAATACACCGATTTTGATGAAATTTGGAATGTAGATAGTTTAGGATCTGGAATAACACATAGGAATAATATATTTAATTTTCGAAAATCGACCCCTAAATAGGGCGGTAAAGTTTCTATGAAAAAAAAAATTTTTGTTTACAAATAAACTTTAAAGTAAATAAACCAAGGATTACAATCCTTGGTTTGATTTATTCAAAAGTTGGTGGACATAGTTTGAAGCTTGGAGACGGTCATAAATGCTACTTTTATTAACATACCACGTGGGCGAAACCGCGGGCAACAACTAGTTACAAATAAAATTATTACTTTGAAAATATTTATCTACCTACGTATTCCTACCATACAAGTTGATATTTTATCTAAATTTAATCTCAATTTCCTGAAACCATATAAAATAAAATCATAAAAAATCAAAGTCACTGTTAAATTATAATTCCTTAGTAAAATACCATCTATTATAGTAAGCGTTTGAAAATAAACCCAGCCTGTAACAGATCAAAAAATATCATAGACAGATAAAACTCTTTTTCAGCCACAATCAAGAAGTAAAGTGATATCATTGCTTAAACGTCACATCACAAATGGAAACGGTAGCTAACAGTATGACTGTTAGCTACCGTTTCCATTTGTTTTTTATATGCGGTCTGCGTTGCGACAGGCGGGTTCCGCTCGGGATTTTAATAATTTCCAAACGGATTGAAAAATGTAGGTGAGTTCGATATCTGGAAAAATTGGACGCCTTTTTTATGAATGAATTTGGTTCCTGCAGTTGGGGCATGGGGGTTTACTGATTAGGAGATAATAAAAAAAAGTTAATTTCTACAAAAACATGGTTAATTTAATAGGTAACCGTTTTTTTCATAACTTATTGTGAACTCATTTACTAAGTTATGAAAAAAACGCAAGACAATCACTTAATAAGTAGGTAGCAGTGCAAACAGTTTTAATCACCTACTTGGTAAATAAGTTAGGTTTACTAGCCTCCACACTAGGATTCCATATGTTGTGAGTGGCTAGTAGTCTCTTCCAAGAATATGCGATAATCATATTAGATAAGTAGGCATGTAAGAAATAAGGCTCTGAATATATAGGTAAGGTAGATACAATGTTAAATGTAAGAATCATATTACAAAAGATTATTATTGTTTCATCTGAACGTTTTGTAAAGATTTTTTAAGTACTTTATCACTTCTAGATGGAAGCATCCCCAAAATAAATTACTAGTTTGCTAGTGATAGCTTGTAAGGGTAATTCACCACTAAGTTATTGTATAATAATGAAAAAAAATATTGTAATACACCGGATACTATCGTTTTGCATTATCAAAATCCAAAATCCACTAATATGTTTTGTATTGTATGCTAATCCGAAACGGCGGCTCAACAATAACAAAGGCTGTTTTCGCCAGTTATTCTCTTATTTGTAAAGCTGGATTTATGACTTTAAAATTCCAATTTCAGATAATTTCCATATGGTAACCTTAATCACCTAACAGTGACATCAATTTTGGCTTTGTATCCCATCCAATTGGCGCAGCCGTTAAAAGCACGATTGTACGTAATTTAAATGTTTTATGTGTTTGTTTAGACTATTTGTGTTTAAATGTAAACTTGAATGTTTCATTTGACCAGAGTGAAGTTGCTTTTGTCATCATGAGCACACGTGTGTTGAATCTATCAGTACGTTTGGTTTTCTCTAAAGTTTTCCATGTACAATCAATTTACATATTTACTGCTAAAATTTGTCACTAAAGAAAAGTACTAGTAATTTTGGTTTGACTAAGTAATGAGTAATTTATTACCGCAATAAAGTGAAAATCCCTGTGGCAGACATAGATACGTTTGGCGTAACCATGTTTGAATAGCAAATATTTATCCAAGCTAAACGTACTGCATCTACGAAGCGGCTACGAAGCTCCGGGCTGCGAGACTCGTAGTGCCTCGTAGCGCTACGCGACGACGTGTTCGGCCCATCGGTTTGGAAACATTTACTCGATTAGACGGCAGGCACACGCTTTAGCCGTGACGGAATTCTCTCGTTCGACCAACTCAACTGATTTGTGTAACTTTAAACTTACAATGGAGCAACATGCAAGGAAGCTGTCGCACCTGTCAGATAGCGTGAAACATCCGGTAGATCGACAATCGAACTGTGCCAACTACCTAAATCGAGTTGTGTATTACGTAAGGCTACAAACTGATTTTCCGTGAGTTATTTCAGCTCTTATCTCACATTCAGACCATACGTGTCGCATCGAACACTTATCAATGTCGCTTTAAGGTCCGCTCGGGTTAAAACGAAATGTAGCAGTTGGGATACGGCCCAAACATTAGTCACCAGACCAACTTAAGTGGAAGAATTTGCGGTAACGTTTGAACAATGGACACGTTTAGAAATGATTTGATTTGTGTTTGAGTCCAGATTTGAGGCCATCGTTTGCGAAACTTTTTAATATCACCATTCTTCTTACTGGGAATTTGCAAGTCTTTTTCTAATTTCAGTTGGCGTACAATATAAAATTTAAATTGTTCCATTGTGTCGTCAGAAAGTTTATATACGATGCCTTTTCTATTATTAGAAGTATCAGACTATCCTTCTTACATAAGTAATATTACGAAATATTTCCTGGTAGTTGCGATGCTTGTTGCTAAGAAATAAAACCTACGAGCTAAACCAATGTGGATTAAATTTGAATTAGATATAGTACATTAGAATAACACAATAGCTATTTTTATCCTAGCATCACCTGGACAAAGCCGTTGGCAGAAACTAGTTCTTAAAAAAAACATTAAAAGAAAACACATTCTATGGTAAAGTTGATTTATAAATATCTTCAAACCATACTATTTATTCAAAACCCACAATTAAATTTTATTTATGCTATCTTTAATCATACATAGTTCAAATTTCATGATCGTTGGATTAATGCTATGACTTGCCAGTAATGAATGCCTTTATTACTGGTTGATTCGGGTCCTGTTCAAGTAGAAAGTCTCGCCTGAGACAGCTTGATCAGGACACGAGTAAAAGTCCTCAAACCTTCCTTTTTATTTTTTAATATATTGTGCTATCCTTGTATTTTACATAGATCTTAAGACAGCTCACTAACAAAAAAATTGACCTAAAATGTTGTCTGATGAATTTAAATTAATTAAACTTAGATTACCTCAAAGACGCTCGAAGTAGCCAGCAGCGATGAAAGAGGTGCGGAATCGATTCCTGCTGCGGGAAAAAGGAAACTCTTGTTAGGGTCAAGCTCGCCTTTGTAAATGTCCTATATGTATATTTTTTGTCTGTATTATCTGTGTGTACAATAAAGAATAAAGATTATTTAGTACTCAAATATTGATAAAGTTGCTTTCTACTTCCTTAAGCTAAATATAACGAATCCGAACTATGGAGGCTTTCTAGCGAAATTCGCGCATCATTCATTTCTGCTTCATTGGGTTTTGTGTTTAAGGCGTATCATTTATGTTGAAGAAGTAACATTTCTTGAGCTACGAGCATTTGGTAAAAATAGTAAATCTCGACACTAAATAAACTCAAATAAAACTAGATCATTTTTCTGGCATTCGTTTTTCAGTTTGCATTTGTATTGCTCTACAGCCTTATTTTACCTGATAGAAGTAGTAAATAAATACTCGAACCTAACAGACATATACATCTTGATCCCACACTAGGATTCTGTGTGTCGTGGGTATCATAATCTACGAAGACAATGGTACCACAACACCCAGACCGGGTGCAAATATCTGCAGAACATAAAAACTTGTCTCACGTGGAAAACAATCCCGCACCTCTTACGTTTCAGCCTGCTACTCGCCCGCTATGCCAATGAGGTCAGCAAAACAGCTAATACGTTACCGTTAATAGATCGGAGGAGAAAATAAACAAAACAGTTACTACGTCTGCGTAAAAAAAAACCTTTAAACACTGTTCACTTTTCAGTTACGGAAAACAAACTTAACCGGACTTATTCGACTGGAAAAATACGGACTCATTTGTACGTCTCATTACCCGACTCTAGCGTTCAGGCCATCGGAAAACTACGAGAGATTATTCCTTTACATTGAAGTTTACATAACAAGAAGACACTCTGGTAAACATAAAACGCCTATAAAAAGCTGTAGCCGCAATTGAAGCCAGATGCGAAGGCATTTAATAAAAAATAAACGGGCACAAGGCGGACGGTAATCTATCACGCTCAGTCATAAGCTGACTTTAATGCAGGGTCACTTCAAGCCTTTTTGTTGACGGTAATATTACTTAACATTTTGCTAAATAAAAAACACCAGTCATTGAACGGCATTTAAATGAAACGTCAACGTGTCGTCGGGATAAAATATGTCTGAATATTTATAGGGTGACGTGACGAAACCCAGTTTTTAATGGACGATGAAAAATGCGCAAACTTTTAGAATTAATTTACTAAGCCCATGGTTATTGTGTGTGAGTTATGATAGTCGACTGAAATAACGTTAAAATGGCTTGTACTTAGGTGCAGGACGTGAAAATCACAACTTCATATAAGGTCATAGAACTGCAAAATTAACTGATGTTTAAACTATAACCTCTCAAAATAAATAAAAATATTGCACTTTAAAATATCAACAGTAATTACAGACCGTGGTCAGCGTTATCTTCTTGCAATATCATTTTCATGTAAGCAGACATAAAAACAAATAGAGAACTGTACCTCAAAAATGGTCCAGCTTTAAAAATGTGCGGTGAAAGAACTCGTTAGGGTATAAAAGCTGCCTTTACAGATGTGGCGTGGCCACAGTGCCCTCGACTGTGGCTGACTGCGGTCAATGTACAAGGGACGTGGAATGCATGCTGCCTCGGGCAATTTCATCCTTTGTTTTAAATGATGAGAAGTCTTCACGGACGGTGAGAGGATGTCACTGTTCCGTTGCTCTCTGGCACTCGAAAATTTCGAGTATTCTTCCCGAGTCGTGATGCGAGACAAGTGCAGATTTTCAACAGCCTTTTGTTGTTGGTGTTTTGTGTGGTTTGCAATACGAAAAGTCTTATGGTAATTGAATGAATTAATGAAAATACTTTATTGTACACCACAAACAACAAAATAAACAAAAACTTTTTTTAGCTAAAAGTACAATGAGCGGTCTTATCGTTTAAAAGCCACAGACAATCTTGAGAGGAAGCGGAATCTATGTAATTGTAAGAATGGCAGGTGGCTATATTTTTTGTCTTTCCGAACTAAGTGGGTACTAATTTGGGTGCTTTATACGGAATGCCAATGTACTTAGTGAAATTTTGTATTTTTTTTGCGGTTCTATTTTATCCAACTAGATCTAAATAGATAGATAAAAACTTTTATAAGTTTTCTATGGTAAAACTTTTATACTTTTATATAGGATGTGATTTTAAAAATCACAACCTTGCTTAAACCTTGCCAATACAGCCAGATACGTTGTAGCAATGATTCCATATTGTAGTGTGTTCGATTTCCCAGCATGTTGGAAAATCACACGCGCCTCGAGCCTCGAAATACGAAAGGCGTTCTTGCGTAGCATTGAGCGTGCATCGCATATTGCAAACTCGTTTTAACTAGATCGGAACTTTTAGATGTTCAAATACTATGCCGTTAAATTCAGTCACTTGTAAAGATACTACGTAATACTATTATTATGCCTGCCTATATTTAATAGCTATACACGTCCCATAGACACAAATCTCGCTGAAATTTCCATCCATATTCCCATAAAACACGGCGAAACTCCTTGAAACTTGTAACATAACTCTACCCTCATTCGTCTGCCAAAACCGTAGCTCGATAAATCATTTGATAGCAATTACCTAGCGTGCCTTTAATGATCTGAAATGTACGAGTATGTGACTGTTCAGTGGGATAAGCACCAGTATCCGAAGACAAGTCGCTAGCGCGTTCGTCGCAGTCTAAGATACCTGTACTGAAAGCGATAGTTAATTTGTTGCCAATGACGGCCAAAAGTATACCGCTAGACATACTCGAGAGCCATGACGCAAGATTTCAGGTTACTTCCATCCACCGACTTCCCATAGCCCTTTAGATGTCATCGACCCATCAAGTGGGCTTTTTTACCCTGAGTTGTGCGAATTAGTCATAGGCAGGTCATAAAGTTCTTAGGACCGCTGGTGAATAAACGCTCTCAAATGTTGTGGAAAAATGCTGCCCAGAGAAAGCTCAAGTATATTATGGCGTTTATCGAGGTCTTAAAAGTCAGGGGTCTTTACGGATGATGATGGTAAGTTAGTATTATTGCATAACTGTTCCATGCGAAGTAAAGGCCCGATAAAAATGATTCGATCTAAGGAAAAAGTATGTCAAAGTTCGTGTCATTGTACTGATTGCTACCAAACCCACCTCAAATGTAAGATAGGATGCGAAGACTTCAATACCTCAAGGGTTATGGCTGATGCGTCGCCCACAGGCAAAGTCGAAAGGCTTCATATTCTTGTAATTTTAATGTCACATTGTCATTGCGCTTATGTGACGAACTTGAATCATTCAATAATCTAAAAAACTCGTGCTTATGTTATATCCACTACAAACGCAAATGAGCCTCGTTCAGGGTTCTTCTCCGGAGGCATCGAGCAAATGAGTTCTTCAAATGAATCGCTACAGAGTGTCGCAGCGAGATCATTCTGTGGGAGCGTTTCCAATTCCACACGCTCGCTTTTTCTACGTGTCAGATGATTGACCCAAAAGTTACGTTACATGTTGATTGCCTGAGTGGTTTTAAGACCGTTTTAGGGTTCTGTAGTCAACAAGGAATCCTTATGGTTTCGCCACGTCCGTCCGTCGTCGGATAGATGAAAAATATCATCCAATGTGTAGTCGTTGGATAGGTCTTTTAAAAATATTGGAATTCAATTGTAAATTACTTAGATGAAGTTATTAGTTATGTAAACAGGTGGCAAATCTATGTTTATGGACAACTACGGCCCTGCACTGCGCGTGGCTCGACACAAACTTGGGCGTTTTTTTTATATTCCGCAATTTTTAGGTTTTCTATTAGGTGAAAGTACTTTCTACACTGAGTCGTCTGGTTTTTGATCGTCATTCGAGAAACTTTATTTCCAAGCGATGGTTGGTTCTGCGAGCTTAATGGTTGCGCATCACCACTTTAATTTTCTTCTCAAGCTAAGTCGGTAGCTTACGCTCTTCTGCACTTTTTCTCATTTAGGATTTTGTGTAGTGAAACTCCGAGCCCTTTGCACGGCCCCTTGCGCGATCTTGAACTTATGTTATAAGCCAATAGTAGCGACTGAGTCTAAGTACCATTATGTCAACACCGCAGTGCTTAGAATTTAATTAGACATCTGGTTAAGATAGAAGGAAAGATTTAGGCATTCATCTACCGTCAATCCTATACCTAATTTAATATAATTCCAATACATATCTGGTAAATAGAGACTACTATTACAAACGTGAAAGTTTGTGACGATGGATGTTTGTTACTCTTTCACGCAAAAACTACTAAATGTATTTTGATGAAACTTTACAGTAATATAGCTTATACATCAAAATAACACATAGTTTACAATTTATGATGATATTGTGTGATTTGCCTAAAATATAACAATAAATATCTATTAAGTTAGTAAAATTATATTGGAAATATCTATACCTATATGTTTCACGGCTAAACCGATGAGCCGTTTGTGATTAAATTTGATATGGACATAGTTGAAGCCTGGAGAAGGTCGCTACTTTTATCAACATAGCACGCGGGCGAAGCTGCGGTCAGAAGCTAGTATACATATAAAACACCCAGACCCGAGACAAATATTTGCAAATAATACAAACATTTGTCCGGCGACGGGAATAGAACCCGCAACCTTCTATCACGTGGACCTTTGCCCACTGCGCCACAGAAGTCGTCAAAGATCACGTTAAAGGTAAGATAGATCTATTGCAGTCTACGTAAGCACTCCACTTTCACTCCTTACGATTCTAACTGTGTGAGTGCATTGGATTTCACAATGAAACAAATATAGTAAATCTCTAAAGATAGTGAAAAATGTATTTTCTTTCACAAAGCGCACAGCGTGGAACATGAAATATGGTTCGGATTGTGTTCGGCTCAGTATGCGTCGAGACTCTACCTGTCTACATTTACTTAGAAAACAGTACCCAGAATATATTAAGCTTCTTAAAAATCAAAACGCTACGTGTACTGCCCACAAAACTAACTCTATTTTTGTTATGAAACATAGTTTTTTCTTTTTTACCATACAAGCCACAATTTTATGGCTCAAATCAATCAATCAATTAAAATCATACTCAGTTCTTCAGCTTACTAGAACTGAGTTTGATTTTTTATTGATTTCTGTCATTTTACTAAGAGAGTGCAAGTTGCAAAAATAATGTAATTAAAATGATGTTATTTTTTAACAAACGAAAAAACGGAGAAGGTTCTCAACTCGTATATTTATTTGTTTTTATGTATGACCATAACTTTTTTTACTTTAGTTAGTGCTTTTCCAATTCATTTCGAGCAGATGTGAACGCCTGTCAACAGGCACCAAAAACTTGCTTCCGTTATGAATGCGACCTATCGGTTTTCGCGTCTCGAAAAGCATTGAACTTATTTCATGCATTTGTTTTCCATTCGTACCCCGACTATATTTCACTTGTATCCCAGCGGTGTGTGATTTTAAATTTTTCATTTCTGTTTTGTTGCTACTAGCGGTTGAAGTTGGGTGAAATCAGAATGTGGGCAGGCGTTTTGTTTATTGTTCTGTGTTAACGTCAAACAATGCTTAGAAATACTTGTAAAAAGAGGTCACGTTATTCGATATACATTTTCATGACTAAACTTCAGCCTCCAAAGACAATCGTAAAAACATTTGTGTTATAAAGTTAAGCAAATCAGACGTGGCAAACTCTCAAGTTACGTTATATCTAAACGTGGGCAAAAATGACATCAGCCAGTATATTTTGACTTGAGCTTTGGAGAGCACCAAAGTTTCATGTTTTGAGGGACGTGGAAGACGTGAGTAGACTTCACTGATATATGTTCATTAAATAAAACCAGTTGTTACTTTTCGGTAGGTAGGTAATCAATCCTGACTCAAAACGGTCAAGGTATCTTTATATAATATAACATTATTTGATGTCGTGGCTTATATCTTGACAAGTTAAGATAAGGGTAAACGAAAAAAGGTGAAAAAAATACTCTTTGCTCTAATGCATTGCGAACCTGTTTTCGTGGGAAATGGATCAGCGTTCTTATTGTACATATATTTATTTATAAGGACAACCAACACAGGTGATACTATACTGATATACTGATAGTGTATAATATATTAAATTTAATAATACTGTTAGTAATTTTAAATAGTTTTAAGTTTTGCATGCTTTAAAAGTAGATGATGGAGGACACAACATTATTTTATAACATCATATATTGTACTCATTATCACAAATAAAATATTCCATTTCAGTATACTGATCAGTGCGGAGATTACGATACTATCAAAAAATATGGAAGGTTAAAAATGTCAAACAAAATTATTTATATAACTTAAGACAGAATAATAGAATACAATGCGATCTAAATGAGCACTTTTAGTGCGATAAACATTAACGAGACACACGTCTCAGACAGTCAACACATATTACAATTACGTCATCCATTAGGTAAACTTGTAAAGGTATAGATGCAAAACTCTTTAGCATAGTAATTTTTTCAGGCATTGGTCACTCTTAATATTATACATCGCTCAAAAACCGAATCGCGTAGGAATTTGTGACAATTTATAAAAAAATAAAACACGTAATTTTTAAACAAAGTTAAAAACCCCCGACGTCTGATAATAAACCCTATAATATAATTAAAATATAAGACGATTGCAAATAACACATTAAGTCGGTTATGCCGTTTCAGACAAAAATGAATAACAAAGTATCAAACAAACACATAAACAATCTGTGACTCCTTGCGTCGCGCTGCAAGTAAAAATAAAGTGTTTTATTTGTAGTATTATTTTATGAAGTATTTGAACGGGCTTCTCCGTAAGCTATAAACAACGAGGAAAGCAGGAACCAGATATTTCTTGGCACAAAATTGTTACTCCTCTATTCTTATACCAAGTTCTAAACCAAAGAAACGGTTTCGTTTCTATGCGATTGCTGTTTGTTTGTTTAGTCTATGCGCGTTGACAAGCATCGAATTAATTAAAGTCAAACAGCTCGGGTATCCAGCGAAATTATCTACGCACTTTGCAAACCGATTAAATAATTTCATTACTCGTATATACATAAAATTGATTGGCATTGTCTGATTGAAATTCTGTTCAAAATTCAATTTACCTTTTGTAGTAGGTTATGATCACTCTAAAAGATTTGTGATTTACATTGCATTGTAATCAGGTATGATTACAAAATTACATCATCGACAGCAGATCGTTTTTTTTTAACAGCCAACGTGTGCATACATAGTTCTGACCCCCTACACTAAGAATCAGTACCGTGGTACCACAACACCTACAACCAATATCTGCAGAACATGCAAACATTTGTCCCGCAGCGGGAATCAAATTTGCACCTCGTGCTGCTCGTTGCTGCTCGTTCTCTATGCCACCGAAGTCACCAAGATGACAAACAGTGAGTCAAATTAATTGTCATACAACAAAAGATAACTTACAATGCTCGCAAGTTCTATGTTCTAAAACACAATCAAATCATGTCTAAAATTTTAGCACCAAAAATAGAATGCTTCTATGCAAGCACAATTTACTACGGTACAATTTACTGAAAGCATTTCGATGTTTGTTTGAAACAAACGTAGGTATTGAAAAACTAATAACAATCACTCTTCATCTTGAAAGTTGAGTATGATAATTATGTTTTTTGGCAGGTCTACGAAACGGAAGTTCTCTGGAGGCCTCTGGGCAAATATGATTTTATTTGATAACAAATTTCAATATTTACTTAAATTTATTGATGTACTAAAAAATTTAATAAACTTAAAAAACACAGAATGGTAAAATATTTACCTACACAACTATCATAACAAAACTTTATTACGGTAATATTTCTCAATACCAACTTCTAGATGACCCTCATATCATTTGTTACACCATTTTCTAACCTAGAAACTTAACTCGCCTCTCACTATGAGTAACACAAAAAGATTTCTTTCTCGTGGTGCAACTTGCTTTGTAGTTCAAATGGCAAAGTTTTGGTTTGAAAGAGGACCTAAGTGCACTTTGTCACTTAAATTGGAAAATATTGTTCTCTGAGAAACAGCGGGATAACGGTTTCCAACTTAATGCCATTGTTATTTTAATACGAATATGGAACGAAACACTGTTCATATGTACAGTATAGAATACTGTCAGATGGTTAGTACTATGTTCGTTTTTTATTTTTAGCTCCAGCATCTCTCAATAAAACTGTCATCCTGCAGAGTCGTTATTTTCAATGGGTTGGGTGCTATTTTTAAATTTTGCGCATCACTGGTTATTTCTTGGTCAAACTGCATTTGGTTAGTGACCTTACTGAGTTAATATACGGTACGGTAGCCCAAAAAGGACCTAATGACTGACGCTGAAAAAAAAATGAAAAAAAAAAATATTACCAGTAAGCAAAAGTTCCTTCTGTAGCTAAGACACAACATGCCATCGAAGTCAAATGCTGCACGACAGGATTGAAAGTTGGATTCACTGTCTATGGTCAATGTGTCAGTATTCAGTATCCATAGTGGTCCATTGGCATAATCCATTAATAGATTGTTATAAGATTACTAGTTGTTGCCCGCGGTTTCGCTCGCGTGGTCTGTTAATAAAAGTAGCATATGATCGTCTCCAGGCATCAAACTATGTCCACCAACGAACCATTTGAATGAATTATTTGAATGAATCGAACCAAGGATTTTATACAAAGTTTAGAACTCAATTGCACACCCCCAAAGGGTAGTTTTGAGAAAATAAAATGTACGTATTTCATTATTTACCTAAAAGTGTATTTGTACAGAGTTATGAGCGACAAAACAAACAAAATTTTGTTTTCATAGAAACTTGACCGCCCTATTTAAACACCTTAGGGGTCGATTTTTGAAAATTAGAGTAGCCTATGTGTTATTCCAGATCCTAAACTATCTACATTCCAAATGTCATCAAAATCGATTTAGTAGTTACGGAGACACGTGGTAACCAACATTTAGACAAACCAACATTTAGACACACACACACGCGCACACACACACACACACACGCACACACGCGCGCACACGCACGCATCATAAAGGGGAATCAAAAAAAGGCAGTGTACGAGTGAACTTATTACAGAATATAATATTATTAATATATCGATACGATACACAACTTTATTTTTGTATGATATTAATCTCATTTTCGCTTACATAATCGTATTGAAAATATTTACAGTATACTTCTGACATATCTACAGTATCAAAATGATATTTGCAATGAATTTTATCGATATGTCACAGGCGCACAGCTTTTATATTATGACCTATATCACAAGTACCTACCAGTGAACTATGTACAGATTTAAAGTTTCGAGTAATATTGAAAGTGTTGAATTCATTAATAAAAATATTTTTTTACACCTCTGCAAAAAATAACAACATATTCAATGGACGGTTAGTGATTAGTCGCTTAAAATGGATCTCTTACAGACAACCTTTGGAGAGGATTCTATACAAATAAAGTGGAAAACAAGCATACGGCCCAACTGTTGGCAAGCGGTTATCGTAACCTAAGGATAATTGCAATACCAGAGGTATCAGTCGCGCTTTGCTGAACCAGAGACATAACGGATGAAAAGTTTAATGTGTAATTTCATCGGGACCCATACCTTTTAAACCAGTACACAGTAATGCAAGCTTACTAATTGGCGACATTGTATCCTATCCTACTAATATTATAAACGCGAAAGTTTGTGAGGGTGGATGTTTGTTACTCTTTCACGCAAAAACTACTGAACGGGTTTTAATGAAACTTTACAGTAATATAGCTTATACAACAGAAAAACACATTTTTATCCGGGTACCACGTGGGCGAAGCCGTGGGCAGAAGCTAGTTTGGATAATAAATAGTGTATGATGTTGAGTGTTATTATTTATTTTATTTGTTCAGTCAGAATAATACAATATCAGATGTATTAATAACTCATACGCACGTACATTTACATAACGGTCTTTAAAAAGGATGGTTCTCAGTGCGGATTGAGTGCGTCGCCAATTATTTTTTCCCTTTGTATCCTATCTGAATAAAAGATTAGCGAAATGGCAACTTTAAAGCAAAACAAGTAAACATAGTCAGTATTTGAAAAATAATGGTAGATTTGACACTTATAGATTACAAACTTACATTTGCAGTTGGAGAATTGATCGTTACAATACATGGAGAATATTTTTTTAACTACAAAGTTAAGTTTTCTTGGCAATTTTTTGCAGATGTTTTTAGCCCACGCAGCCATTTCTTTACCATTATGGATTAATTATTAGATAGGTACAAGTTTAAACATTTATTTAGAACTGTTCTAGAGTTTTCATACTCGTAAGTCACTGAAACATTTTCAGCCATTGAACTAGCTTCGAACTGAAACTGTTCCATTCCGAGAGATACTAACAAAACCAATCTCACAACATATTGTTAGCAATTTACAAAACAAACAGAAACAAAGCTTAATTGTGAAGTAAGGGCCAGACTCCGATATTGGATTTATACACCACAACTGCAACTACTCGTACCGCACCAATAGTTTAGAATTTAAGTTTAATAAGGTTGCATTGATAAAGTACTCAGAACACTAATAAAACTGGGTAAAAAACGTGCCTCGTCTAATGCATTATTAAAATAATAAAATGTTGTGATTCTGACAGTGATTATAATAATAATAATGCTGGTCATTTTTTACACAGCATCATCTAGCCCCAAACTATTATGGGAACTACATGACTGATATACTACTAATATACTTTTTTTTTGTAAATACATACATATTATACATAGAATAACACCCAGACCTGAGACAAATATTTGCAGATTTGATTAGAGATAACTTGAATGGCTGGTCACTTTTTTGATCCAATTCTGACGTAAAACTACATAAAAACTAGCCAATTTACCTTCTTTTTAAACAACCAATATACATTCTTCTACCTTACCTTACCTGTCACGTGAAATGCTAATGACTATGCAAAATGTGGGCATGTGACAAATATAATGTTGGGCTTGCTTTTGACTACCCCCTACTTGGTATTAATACAGATTTGCGGACTAAGTATTTAGAAAATCTGAGAATGCCTATGCCCATCATGGGGATTACAGTCCTAATGATGAGCGTGATTTTGTTCCTGTTTTATAGAATACAAATTAATCGTTCCGGCATTTTCAGCCGATCAAAAAATCGAACGGCAACAGGAATGTTTTTATAATGCATTTGTCAATTTACCTTGTATATTTGTTAGTTTTTAAGTAAAAACTACATTTATTCAAATTTGTAGGCGAAGAGGCGGTTTCGAAACCCGCTAGGTCCTACTAATATTATAAACCTGAAAGTTTGTGAGGATGGATGTTTGTTACTCTTTTACGCAAAAACTACTGAACAGATTTTAATGAAACTTCATAGTAATATAGCTGCCGTCGGCAGAAGCTAGTTAATAAATAAATAAATAATAATTAATAAGTAATGCTGGACATTTTTCCAAACAGCATCATCTAGTCCCCAAGTAAGCAGAGCTTGTGTTAGGGGAACTACATAACTGATATACTACTTATATTTTTTTTTGTATGTATTTAACATACATATTTTACATAGAACAAATTAAATTAAATTTGTATACGGCTTTGTACCTATATGTTTCACAACATCTAGCTGGATCGAAACACTGAAAGTAATACGATCGAATGAAGCTGTAAACGTTTCGGGGATTGCCAGCAAGAAATAAGAGGACGATTTTAAAAAAAAGTCCCACCTATTGTCCCCGGTTAACCCCAGACTCGAACACAAAGCCACTACAAAAGGTAAATGGGCTTTCTACTCCTAAACTATGTTCGCATTATAGCGCAAGCACCCAAGGGCATAGATATACGTGAAATATGGTTACAGCATTCAGGTTGCAGTGTATTGTTGCGGGAGATAAAAGGTCTTAAAATTATAATTACCTAATGAAAAGCATGTACTGTTTATAAAAATAATGCCGTTTTTACACAAGGCTCTACAATTCTTCTCTTCTATTGCAAATTATGCGACACTCGTTTCGCAGACGACAATTTTATTCGGCTCAGTACGTCTTGAGGCTGTTGTGATGATTTTTTCACGGTGTCCATTTAACTACTGTATGCATATATGAACTTGCTGATGACGCACCGCACAAAATGACACGTCACATCATAAGAATAAAAATCCGTGACTAGTTGATGGAATCTTCGCTCGTGAAAAAACGCACGGATGATCGGGACCGAATCGTGTCATGGCGTATGAAACCGAAGTAAGTCGGATCAATTTTTTGTTAATTCCAGAAATGATTTTTCCTGAGCTGAATTCAATAAACACGTAATAAATACTGGGTGTAATTCGACTACTCCCGAAAACTGAAGGCACGTGTGCCTTAAATTTTTGGGAGTAGCTTTAATCCGAAGTATGTTTCGTACAGTCTACTATTATCTTCTAGAAATAATATAATTTTACAGAAGCCCTATACTTGAAATTATATGAAAATCAATGCAAATACAATCGCAATAATCTCAACCTTACTTAGAAATAAAAGTCGAGTTTTTTTTTAATTTAACGATCATATTCCGAGAATCAAATCTGGTTTAGGTTTTAGGGAGTGGTCTTATAACATCCTGTATTTTCTAAACTGACACCGCAACGGAACATTACAGTTGCTGTTTGTTATACCGAACCATACTGAGCTCAGACCGAGTTCATACCGGTTTAAACCAGCCGAATAATCGAGGTGCTTATTTGCGTTTCGGTAGGGGCACGAAACTCGTTTTTGTGAAATTAATTCGTGTGGACAAATATTGATGTTGTGTTTTTAACTTTTAATAAACTGTTGCGAGTGTTTTCCGGGTTTGTGTAGGATGTTCATGAATAATGTTTGAGGGATTCCTTTCCATTTGCCGTGTTTGTAGGGTTTATTAGGAACAACGAAATTAATTTTCAACTTAATATTTTGTATGGCTTTTATGACTTTGAAACAACCAGCTTTTAATGTTATTTTTGTATATATAGCGGCTTTGAGCTTGTAACCTATCAAATGAAATGCAAAAACACGGGTTTGTGCTAAATATATGTTGTTTAGACGTGATTCTGACCATCCCTTACTTGGTATTCCCCCATCCCCCCTTGAAGATGTATATCGTGGGGAATACAGTCGTGTTTTTTTTATTGAAAATACCGCAGTGTTTATGATGAATTGCATCTAAATTAGCAACGAAATGTCAGCAAATCGACGAAACCCATTGTTAATTAGCCGTATTTTCATAATCGAATTGATCACCAAACCTATGGTTTAAATTCTGTAAATACGACGAGTATTATTTAGAAGGTATCTTCTCGATACCAAACCAAAGTTTAAGATAAGTATCGACTTATACCTACTCTTTCAAAGTGAATAAAAAAACATGCTTACGACTATATTTCACATGAAGAAACCCCTCAGATTTATAATAAGTACGTAGATCTTTGATGAGACCAAATAGTCAGAGACACATCCAAACATATTTGGCACATGCCCGCGTTTTGAAAGTAGTTAGCATTTGACGTGATAGGTTGCAAATCCATCGCCGCTTATCGGAACTGATGGCAGATGGCTTAAAATTGGTTCTAGGGCATGCCGTTTTCCTCACAATGTTTTGAATCATTCAAACGCAAAAAGCTATGTCAGTTAATCAATGATAGTCGTTGGACAGTACGTTTTAATCGTCAATGGAATGTTGAATATAATAAAAATAAATTAAAGATATAAATTATAATAGGCGCAGATTGATGCATAGTTTTTATACAAAATAAAATCACCTCCGTGATCCGACGCCAAATAATAATAGCGGCCATTAGTAAACTAACACTAAAGTGTTTACCACTAATCCTTGAAAGTAGATTTTCCCAAAACACGTGAAAATAATAGCTATACGTCTTAGCACCGCGTGCTACTGATATTGACGGATTGCTTCCAAGTAAGGGTTTCATCAACTCGTTGATGGAAACTCAATAAATTCTTGCTCCATGCATGTATGCTGGTTTGGGTAGCTAAATAATTAGATTTTTGGTCAAAAAATGGTGAAGGAAGCACCAATTTATTTATGCAAATATTTTGATCATATCAAAAATATGATCAGAAAAATTCCTAAAAGCTTAGATCGTACATACTTATACCTAAATTATTTTGTGTTTACCAATTTCAAATAACATTTTAGTGTAAACAAGAAATTCATTACTAAAGTAATAATGACGTAGGATTGTTTATTTGGTAAACATCGCCTGCCTCCCTTTATTATTCAAAATGAAGAGTTACAAACCGTAGTTACTTAAAGTTTTCCAAGCAAATATTAACCGTTTATAAATCGGTTAATATTTGCACGAGACTTTGGTGAAACATGAGCTTGTACCTTATAATTTATATTTTTTTATCCCTATCCGAGGGCCGTCTTAAAGGTTGCGGAAAATCGATGAATGGAGATTGCCCAAAATCGGTCATCGTTGCACTTTTGACCAAGATTGACTATTTGTTACGAAATTGGTTCTTTAAAATTGCCTTGACGACCGACGGCACGAATTAACCGTGACTACGGAGAGAGCCGGGCTTACGGCTTACGTCGCTATTTGTAGCTATTTTTGATATCGAAGTTACATAATTATTTAATCTGTTATTCGGTAAATGAATAGTTTATACATAAAATATCAACAAATGTTAAATAATTATAACTTATAAAATATATGATCTACTTCTGCTTCTGCCCACGGCCTCACCCGCGTGGTACCCGGATAAAAAGTAGCCTATAGGTTATTCTGATAGCTATATTATTGTAAAGTTTCATCAAAACCCGTTTAGCAGTTTTTGCGTGAAAGAGTAACAAACATCCATCCTCACAAACTTTGGCGTTTATAATATTAGTATGATTAGTAAGATTTCCCATCACTGTGCCATTACTGTGCTTTAACCATCACGTTCAAGTTCCCTTTAAAGTCCGCTCATACTGGCGCGGTCACGGCAACCAACGGTAGAAATGGCAATCAGTACATTGACGTTTTGACAACCACTTGACAACCTTTATCCTTTGATCGCCACCGCCACTTACATTGTGTCAGTTTGACCGGGCATACATAAAGGACAAAATGTTATTTTACAGTTGCATACCTACAAAATAATAATTTAGATTTTGATAATACCAATGTATATAACCAACGCAAGAACCCAGCTATTAGTTTTGTAAACAAGACAAAGTTTGTCTTCGAGCTTGAGTCCTCACTAGACGTTATTGCACGGGCATTCTATCTCAAACGTGATAAAAATTGCTAGTTATAATGTTTTCAATATTGAGAACGCAAACTTTTTTAATGTAGATAGAGTTAAAAAGTTTTCATGCTTATATAAAATTTATTAAACGAGGTATTCAGTGTAGATACAGGACAGAGTAAGTCCTACGAAGATCCTACGGAAAAACATAATTTTCGTAGAACAGCTACGCGCCTTGAGCGTAGAATGCATATTTCAAGTCAGGCACACTGATGGGCCGGTGATACGTATCTGCCGAAGAACCGACAACCATTGGACTAAGGCTCTTGAGTATAGACTGAGTCTAAGCAGATAAGGTGTAGAACGCCCTCCGGTAAAATAGAGTGACGACTTGCACAGAGTGGCTGGCAAGCAATGGATTGTGATAGGGTGATGAATATGATAATGCCACTATATCAAAACAAGTTGGTTTTTCAAACTATTGAAAATCACAAAGTCTAAGAAAATACAACGTAGAAACTATACCGGCTGACTTTTGAAAGTTCGCAAACTGTCATGAAACGTGATTGCCATACAGTTAAATGGCTAAAAGCGTCGATCATGCTACGCCACATAACAAACCTGCTTGGCTGGTTTTAACTGGTTTTAGCTAGTTAATACTGACGTGCGCCGGTCTAATCTGTTATAAATAGGTCAGCCATTAAATCGTTTATTAACTGTAATAATGCTCAGTGGCGTAGAGTTAATTTGTTTGGAACGTGGAAAATTGGAACTGGTACCTGCGCCACACAATTTAATACAATTGAAAATCTCGGTTCATTGTTGTTGCTATTTTATTGAGGGAGGTAATGGGTTAAGTTTATTGGCATAATTTGAATAGCATGAGCAGATTATATGTAATGTAATATTGCTACGAAGCATTAGTTTGATATTCGAATTATGGATAATGAATTCGAATTATGAATATTAGCTTTGAAACTCAACAAAAAATGGAAAATATAGTTGTTGTAAATCATGTTAAAATTGATAATGCCGTTAATTACCATGATAATACTACTTTTATGGTCGATTTGTCGACGATTTGAGTGGTAATTAGCCGTATATTAAATTTTTAACACAAGTATTTGAGGCAAATGATTTATGAATTTTATTATTCAGAACCAATGCTTATTATCATTATTTTTTGTGTTTAATATAATATTCGTAACAAAAACTATGTCCAATAATGGAGTATATATTTCATATTTCAAAAATATCACTGAAATAATTGACGCCTTGCATAATTAATTGATACCCTTTCGGATTGGATGGGAATTTTGATGTTTCACCCTTACTATTTACAAAACTACGCAAATTAGGAGCCTAACCATCAAGTTTTATTGCGATTCAATTCAGGCAAAGATGTCAAATCCAGCTTTTGCGAATGACGACACTATTGGGAAGTGACATCTTTCCCTGAACAAAATCGCTATAAGACTTGATGGTTAAGCCCCAGATCAAAATAATCACAATAATGCGTTCCTCGAATGACAATCGCGCAAGTAACGACAGACGACGTCAATCCCATCAGTCGATTTTCCTCAGGATTTTTATCCCTTGTACAAATATCCACTCATGAGTCCTCGAGCAAGGGAACCCGTTTCCAAGATTGAATTGTACTGGTGTATATTTATTTAGATACAGAGGGCTTGCTACGGCGGTACTGGGAACCGAGACACTTTCGTTTTGACTTGTTGTGCCACCCACTATAAATAATTACTAGTATTTATCAACTTAGTTATAATTTTACGATTAGGTATCCTTTATCGGAATTCATATAATATATAATTTATGTTTCTGTGTAATATTAACATTCTGTACAGGTACTCTGTAACCATCTACCAAAGTAGTAAGACAGGAGTCCCTTTCAAAAATCAGAATACATTATTCAATTTTAATTATTTGGTCTTCAATTTTTGAGCTAGTGTTCCAATAAACGGCGATGGGCTTGCAACCTGTGACTTGAAATGTTTGCTACTTATAAAACGCGCTTTGGGCATGTGCCAAAAGTAATGCTTGGACATGCTTCTAACCTCCTACTTGGTGTCATTGTAGAACATAGATAAATTAAAAAATATCTAATTAAAAGAAACGCTGAAAGCTTTTTGTTCTGATGAGTACTGTATTTTTTGGAATCCTCTCGTTAAAAACTTTCTTTTGATATGAATTTCAATGGTATAAAGAAAAAAAAAAAAAAAAAAAAAATTTAATACAATTTATTACCCAATGTCATTTCAAGACCACGACGCTACTCACGATAACACATTCATCAAAATTTATCAAGCTGTTTGGGTAGAACGAGGTCATGAAGAATTCCACAAACATACATAAATATGCGCGAAAATAATAACTCTTCTTAGCCGGGAAAAAAGAAGTTATAGTTTATTCTTTCTTTCCAGTTATATGAATTCCCATTCAAAGCATAACTATACTTTCCACCCAACGAACGCACAATATGTAACGGACAGCTGACCAGCCTCAAAAGCGAAGAGTCACTAACGACGTAAAAACTTCAATGGTCTTTTCATAGCGGTAGTAAAAAATAAGCAGAAAATATTATCTTTGCTATGTAAACGCTTCCTATTCCAATTTTTTATTCATCTGGAATTTATCTGAAAACTTACGTAAACTCCCAAAAAAATAGCTAATAATATTTCGAATAGCATTTAAAAAAATACTAAATAATATAATATCTTTGGACGACGCAGTGTAGGAAGGCTGATGGATCGATTCATCGTTAAGGTTGTGTTATACAGGCTATTCATTATGATGGTGATTATATCTTTGTCTGAAATCTAAACCATGTATCCTTAATTATATTATAAATGATTTATAATTTAATTAAGGATCCTGCCAACTTATTTACCCAAAATCAATTTTTAAATGTTTTTTATGTTAGGCATTCAAAGAATGACACGGAATCATTACATTTGCGTCATATCCGTCAGTACGTTTCAACTTACTACTTATAATTAGTGAATAAATAAACTTTTAGTGAAAATAAGTGTTTTCTCTTTAAATTAACATCAGTGTAGGTAAGTGATGTGAATAGCTGTAGGAAGTACCCGTGCTCCATGGTAAGTTAATTTACATCAATTTAACCTACTTGTACGGTCAAAACTCAGTTTATCACTCAGTTTGAAACTGGTCGATGTTGTATTTATTTTTATCAGATTTAGATCCATAATATGTTTTGCTGTCACTTTTCATAATATCTATAATTATACGGAATTAAACTTTGAGTCACAAAAATAAATAAAATAAAAATATTCCTTTTAAAAACCTTTCCTACCCAGCATTGTGAATGAGACTGCATGTTACAAACGTGACCTATTTCCGCAAAAATTAACACGCCGTAAAACATTTACTGCGGTCCAATCTTCCGTGCATTATTATTTTTCATTGTGGTTTGTTATTGCGGACGCGAGTTGGGAACACAACAGAATAAAAAAAAATCAATTTATTTCCCTTGCGAGCGAACATGTCCCAGACTAATCCAGTTTGTTCGACCGCGCAAGGGTTGAATCGTCAATGAGGACCAGTCCAAATGTAAAAGTGTGCCACTCGGGAAAAAGTATCGAATATTGGCTCTTGGCAATGAAAACTGACTCTCGAATGAGATCACTGTCTATTTGTAATTCACCTTTTTGTTCGGGTCGCCCGTATCTGCTTAAACTAGTCGACTAAGCAGGGCAAGTTGCTGAAGTTGTCAAATATATTAGAGATTGACCTAAATTTCAGAAAAAAGGGGTAAAAAGAAGACTTAAACATATATTTTTCCGTGTTGTATTATTTTTATTTTTCACGTTAAAAATATGACAGATATGTAATACCTACTTGTTTTATTTAAACTCAAGAGATGAAATAGTTTGCATATTGCGTTTAAAAAAAGAATTCGAAACAGAAGGATTACACTCACGTTTTTCGAGAGCATTCTAAAATGGCTCTTCTACGTTTACCAGAAAACTCGAAATTCCTGTGTTTTCTGGTACAGAAATATTTAATTTTTGTATCACATTCCAAGCGTGTGGAAAAGCATACCTCTTTACATTCAAAGCAACGCACATTAATTTGTTTTGCGAGCATTCTCTTTTTTCGTTCCCTGGATTAGTCTGAAAAAAATCCCAATTTTAAATATATTTTTTTCTTGTGTGTTGTTGTTTTTCTGATACACAAAAGTTTCCTTGAACCATTAAAAAGTATGATTATTTTTTTCATAAATTTTGAAAACGGTCTATTACGAGTATTTTGTTCTTGTAAATGAAATAACATTTGGAGTCGTAATATCATCCAAACATATAAAAATCACATGACTTTTATATTTTAACTTCAAACTCATCACAAACGAGTCGGATGCTCCGACTGCTGGCTTTAAAGCAGAAAAACTTATGAATAAAAAATGAATTCCTTGGTTTTTAAATTAGCATTACAAAGAGAGGGTAATTCTCGTACCTTTGCGCCTTCCAAAAGAAACGTATAAACGTGGTTCTTGTCGTTTTATTTTACGTAAAAAGTATGTTTTTTATGCTAATTGGAATTACTTACTTTAAATGAGATAGATAGAGGTTTACATTTTCGCATGAATCCAAATTAAAGATCATACTGTGTAACTTTTTATATCCAAATACGCAATAGTAGGTTTATTTTCTGATTTGCATGTGCTCGATAAAATCTAGATTAAGAACTTTGACGTTCTAGATTAAGAACACATGCCAATGTTTGTAACTACGTAAAATTAAATGGTTAAATAAATAAAAATCAAATATTATAATAGTAGTTTCTTTTTAGAATATAATTACGACTATACCACGTACTTTACTGTTCTCCTGCTGACGTTTCGTTGACCGTTTAGAGGTCCTTCCTCATGAGCACCGTCTGCGACCACGCTCGACGGTCGTGAGTCGGGAAATATCAACGAAACGTCAGCAGGAGAATAGTAAAGTACGTGGTATAGTCGTAATTATATTCTAAAATGATACCAAACCACGATAATTTTAATTCTATAGTAGTTTCTGTTCGTTTCTGTATGTTTTTGTTTTTGACAAACTTCTTATCCCAGAAGGACATCAATCTTGTACTTCTTATATTGTATTAAAGATTTTGTTTGTCTCAACATTCTATCATGGTATGGATATCTTAAAACACGTATCTTTATCTACACAGCAACACCTATAACAGCTGCTCCAAAAAAAAAACAAGAGAAACACTAGCTTACCGTCATTCATTTTAAGAACTGAGAATGTGTTGAAGTAATCTGTAAATTACAGCTGAAGGCTGTACTATTCTACTCAAAATAATTATACTATTCAATAGCCTGTGTAGGTAATAGAGTTAACAAAGCACCTATGAAAATGGACATCTATGGTGTATATTGTTTATCAGTAATACGTAGGTTCCATAGATAGATACTTGTAGGTTCCATAGGTCTATGATGTCCATGGATCATATCCGTCTCCGACAAATATTTGAACTGCGTTCAATGTTGTTTGGAACGGCAGACATTTTTTCATCAATGTTGTAAAAGATCACTTATTAGCCTTTTATTTAATAAAGCAGTTCTTCCACGCGCTCAATAAAGTATTTTATTGGTAGACTTCTACAGAATGTAGCACATACATTCTGTAGAAGTCTATCAATAAATTATTTATGTAATTAAGTCACGAAATATTAAAGTTTCTTAAATTATTAAAATTCTAGATTATTTTCACAGGTTTGATCCAGCGCTCCACAAAAACACTATGCGATTGTTCCGCTACATTTACCATACAAGTTCTGTGTGCGTAAATCTGTTGCGTGATTGATTCCAGTAAATGGATCGTGTCGAAATTGAGGCGTTATAAAAAATATTTTGAATATACATTTGTATATTGAGCTGCATTTTTGAAAAAAATATTTGGGCCATTGTGCTATTTTTGAAAATAGCATTTTGGACTGTAACAAAATAAGCGTAAAAACGTTAAGAACTTATTGGTATTTTTATAATCTTTTTAATTTTGCATCAACAGGAAGTAAACATATAGACTGAAATCAAAGTGAATAGGTTTTTTTATTAGGCCATTTTATGTAATAAAGTGCGCTTGTGCTTAAGGCTAAAATTATGTAAATTTAAATACCCATGCCAAAAGCCGAGTGTAAAAAAAATATGGATAATTTTGTTAGAAATGTGAAAGGACTTTAATAAAATGTTTAAAATATTTTAAGTTCATAACTTTTGTGCTAATATTTTACTCAGTGACTCTAGACCATATCCATCATTTATTTTAAACAATAAATATAATCAATAGTTTTTTGTCAAAATCAACATTGTCAAAATTTGTAGTACAAAACTAAGCTGATCTATCTATCCATAATAAAATAAACAAACACTACTAATTATCTTTATCCATATATCTGTCCCTCATAATTTTACCTATTGTATACGTCACTGCTCACAATAAGTAACTTCAAAAATATTTTATGCATTTATTTTAGAGAACGTTCGTTATGAAGATTAGCGTCGTGAACGTGTTTTTTTGTATAAAAAACTTACTTATATTTTAGATTATTAAATTGTAACAACAGCAATTAAAATTGAAAATTACGCTCCCTGTGATTTCAGTCACGATCAAATCTGTTCACTTGCGTGTTGCCGAAAGCTTTACCGAAAAATTTTGGGACCTGCCCCTTTAACTAATGAAAACTAATGTCACAATTTTTACCAGGCAATGTCCGGAACTTCTAAAACCTTTAATATTTAAATGGTCGAGAAATATCCGCTTTCTTACAAGTTTGGACATTGCATAAAAAATAATAATAATTAATCATTGTAGTGTAGCATCTGGTCCAACCGCTTTTGCATTTTTCATACTCTGTACAGCCTTTCTCACTTCATCTAAACTCACTTCATTAATCACTCCCATGTTTACTAATACATTGCCTAATATTCCATTCCAATCATTCTCCTCATTCATTAATATACTAAAATATCCTTTCCACCTTTTTGTAATTTCATCATCATTCGTCAAAACCAACATTCGTCCAACATCTTTTATACATTTGACGTGTACAATATCCCTTGCATTTTTTTCTCTCTCTTTAGCTATTCTGTACAGGTTTTTCTGGCCGTGAGGGCTCTCCAGTGATCGGTATAGTTTATCCTGTACCTTGGCCCTCGAAATAGAAACAGCTTTCTTTGCTTTCCTTTTACATTCCATATATACTGTCATTTTCATCTCTTTTACTATACCATTTCCATCTTCCACACTTTTCTATTCCTAAAATGCATTCTTCTTTTCTTTCAAGATCTTCTGTACATCATCATTTCACCACCAAGTTTCCTTATCTATTTTTCCTTTTCCTTTCGTTTCTCCAAAAACATCCCTTGCCGTACCTCTGATACACGTTGCAATTTCATTCCAGCTCTCATTCACAGATTTTCCTGCCAAATCCTTCATTTCTATCATTCTATCAACCATTTTTTTTGAAACTCTACCGCAAGCTCTCTATTATCTATCAAATGCCACTTGATTTTGGGTGGGGGCCTTGTTTTGGTATTATTACACTTCACGTTGAATTTTAGTTCTATGAGGAGTAATCAATGTTGAGAGACTACTCCCTCACCCGATATCACTTTACAATCTTTGACTGTGTTAATTTTATTTCTCCTTAAGAGGAAGTAATCGATCTGTGTGGAGTGAGTGATTGCCGCTTTTGTATGTTATCAAGTGCTGGTCTCTTTTTTGGAAAAATGTATTTGCTATAGCCAAATCGAAGTCGGAGGCAGCTTCTAGCAATCCTTCCCCTTGCCCATTGAAATCTCCACCTATATACATTTCCTCGCTATCTGGTATACCAATCATCATCGCATCAAATTCCTCCCATAATTTATCTTTCTCTACATCTTCACACCCGGTCTGCGGTGCATACACACTAACTATATTTTAAACTAAATCTCCTAACAGTAACTTTACAACTAATCAATCTATCATTCATCCTCTTAACATCCGTCACACATTTTTAAGGTCACTATCCAGTACAACACCCACACCATTTCTCTTTCCATCACTCCCACAATAATATTTGTGCATTATGCGAGGAGCAACCGCATGACTTAAGTATGAAACACTCAAGCCCTCCTCTACCAGGTTTAGCCCACGAGTCGACGTGGTTTCCGGGGTGTGGCCACTGCATGCAGGACAGCTACTTGGAGTCACTGGTGAGAGTTTATAGGAAATCAACGGGTTAACTAAATTCTACCGCCTTTACGGCCGACTGGTAGAATCAGATGCTGATCTCCCACTACACCCCAAATAATAATAATAATAAAATGCAAAAGCAGTTGGACCAGATGCTATACCAGTGGGAGTATGGAAGTTTTTAAAAGCAGATGGATGGAAGTGGTTGACTTTATTTTTCAACAAGTTGTTACAAGAGGAGACGATCCCCGACGAGTGGTGCAATAGTTCGCTGGTGCCCATCTTTAAGAACAAGGGTGATGCACAGGACTGTACCAACTACAGAGGAATGAAGTTGATGTCACATAGTATGAAGGTATGGGAGAAAGTGATAGCAAGGCGCATGAGAGAGGAGAGTGAGGTGACACAGAACCAGTTCGGGTTTATGGCTGGACGTGGGACAACAGACGCTATATTTGGACTTCGCCAACTTTGCGAGAAGTACAGACGTGCGCACAAGAACTTACACATGGTGTTCGTTGATCTCGAAAAGGCATACGACAGGGTTCCCGTGAGGTTCTGGGGTGGGCTTTGAAAGAGAAAGGAGTGCCTGGAAGCAGTGTAACAAAATTCGTGAAACGTCGTCAACAGATTTTTATAACTTGTATTTTTTTTGCGTTGCTTTCTTTGGCTGACAGTAGCTACAAATACAAATAGTAGATACAAATCATATCGCCGAAAAACAAGCAACCGGTAATTTTTCTTAGGCATTTTTCTTTGACTCTTGGCGATTGCGCTCCATCCGTATATCTCGAATTTTACCATGTTATAAACGATCATATCCTCTTCGCATAATAATGAAAATGTTATCGTTTTGCCCGGAATTGAGCCCTTTTGTGGATATCACATCGGCACTACAGCGAAATTGTAATGCGAAAACCGACTTATACTTCGAGGAAAGTATGAATTTTCAATTTCCATGGAAATGTGTCGTATGACATGAAAATTGAAATTTTAAATTAATCTGCATCTGAAAGCCTGTCAGTTCTTACCACATACCTACTACTAACTAAACTTTGTATCATATTGTGTTGTGGAGATAAAAAAAACACTTTACATAAGCTGAAGGTGCGAGAAATCTAAAAACATCTTAAAATATGTGAATGTGAGAAATACTTTAGTATTTAGATTCAAAGCTGAAACTGAAAATAAATTATATCGAGATTAAATTCTAACATAATGACGAAGATTATTGGAAATCTGATTTTAGGTACTTCTAACAACCCAAATACTACGCTAAGAGAAATAATGGATTATATTTTGTCGATGGTCTTATCTTTTAGAATAGAAAGTGGACGGGACACGTCTTTCACATGTCTGATAAACTTTGAGAAATATCAAGAAAGTGAACCTCAAACGATATAACGTAGAAGAAAAGGCCTACCTGCTCAGGCCTTTTTTCAATAATAGGACAGCAAAGAGCTGGAAATTAATTAAATTAAGATCACAAAAATTACTCAGCATTCATGTTAAAACCCAACGAAAAAGGACAAAATACTTTAAGAAATTCAGTATAAGTTAAATAGCTATCTTACTGCGGAAAGTATTTACCGGTCTATTTTATGAACGAATCAAACAAGCCAGTCTGTCACCCCATTCGTCGTCAAAGAGCACGCTCAAAAATTCCACTTTAGGGACATCATACAAAAAGCTGTGACATCGGAATTTCTCATTACAGCTCCAAGCAAGATCCCCATACATCACGATGGGAAAATATCGCTTTTAACATCACCCCAGCCATTAATAGTCCCCATGCACGCAGAATAGTTTAAAGATTTTACAGTACAGACACTTTCAGCTTTACTGTGTCTATGAAACATTTAGCAACAAGTTACGTAATGCAAAATAAAGCCACCGGATGTCAAGCGGTAACAACTGAATAATAACCTAATTGGTCATGTCCATCTAAGGCAGGCCCTACGTTACATTGCATCCTGAGGCATGAGGCATAATAGTGCAAGTTTCAAGTACCTGTAGAGCTAATTGCTGCTCGCATTACTACTTGGCATCAGAAATAGTCATGGCTTTCCCGGACAAGCTATTTTACAAGAAGCTCTACTGCTATTAGACCATGTCCACACTGTGCCGTATTCCATACAAGCGGCATAAAGTATCCAATAAAAAGCAAACGTAAAAGGGATGGTCTGGTAATTAACTTAAGATGAAAATTACTCATTCTTTCTTGATCAAAAACAAAGTCGACAAAATAGTTCCACCTCAGGACTGTGTGTTTTTAACTAAATGGGAAACTAATAAGTTATTTCATTGTATCAGGTAGCCATGTTAATTTTGCGTGATTTTTTTATCTCATCTTTCCCCATGTTTTTTTTATTCAAAGAACCTTAAAAGGCGAAAATATGAAAGTCTCGAGAGAGCTTACTTACCATTTGGGGTTGAGACTCTTGGCCCGTGAAGAACCCAGGGCCCTTTGCATATTTTCAGGCTTTCTGGTCGAAACGACGCTTGACGATGGGTCAATACATTAACATTATCATTCAGCATGGCAAAGCAACTAGCATTTTGAGGACGCTTCCGTCTGAAAGTGATCTGGATCAGTTGACCTAGCTATATTGTTTTGACGAATGGCAAGACAGTTTTATCCGTATATTTTGTACATACTATTGTTGTTATGAAAAATTTTACTCTATTTCTATATTATAACGATTAAAAAAACACAGTCTCATGACAGTTACTATTATAAATGTATTACTATTATGGCTATTTCAACGTTTCTGGTATGAGTTAACAACCCCGTATCCGACAGATAGAGAGACGATGTAGGTTTAGTAAATTGGTCCCGTTTGTCAACTTTTCGGTATGAAATACTAAATGAACTTCTACATACCTATAAGAATAAACTGTTGAATTCGCAAACAACCATTCCTGATTCTTTATAAAAGCGTGTTACTCCAAAAAGTAATTCCGATGATATTTTACGTTGTTTTTATTATTTATTTGTTCCTATATGTAGCGTTCTACCCAAATGAGGTTTATTCCTCACTACAAGTTTTTACTTCTTTTAACCGTAAACAAACAAGTAGCTAACATAGTTCCGGCAAAGCCACTAGCGATCCCTTTTGATTATTTCGATGACGGCAGCAGGTTGGCCAACATTCGCAATAGAAACTACTACGTGATCTGAAACCTGATGGGTAGATTAGGGCGTCCCGGTGCGACCAACTTGGCTTTGGATATCTTCACTGATGGCTTCTAATTAAGACTGGGCTAATGGAGAGACATGCTGTTCCGAGACATTTCATTAGAAGTCAATAAAGGTCTCTAATTCAGAGTTCAAACAAATAACGTATTTGTCTAACTTTTAAAACTATTATAGATATGAATATAATTTTCACTAAATACAGGACATTTCAATTATATGATGAGTATTTTTCTATTTTATACAGCTATGTTGGCCTAGTGGAGGCATGACCCGTATTGTTCTCATTGCTGTGTTCCGGTTTGAAGGGTATGGTTGCTGGTGAGATTACAGGCACATGAGATTTTTCTGATATCTCAGTGACGCAAAGCGTGAGTGATACGAGTACCTCTTGCATTGCAAGCTTCAGAGGCTACGGTAACCGCTTACCACTAGATAGTCCATTAGTTTGTTTGCCTCTTTATACAAACATTAGCTGCGCCCCGCGGTTTCACCCGCGTAAGTTTCGATTTCGTGGGAATATCGGGATAAAAAGTAACAGCTATGTACGAGTATCTATCAAGTTTTATCGCAATCGGTCCATTAGTTATTGCGTGAAGAAGTAACAAACATATAATGTATTGTACATACTTACTGATGTGTCTGAGCCGCGCGGGTACCTTACTCATAGACGTACCCCCTAGCTCCCACTACGCAGCGGGGAAACGCGCGCTGCGTTGCCGAGTAGCGCTACAGAGCCCTGCTACAGAGCAGGGAACGTCGCGGCGTTTCACGTGATAAATTTGAAATTAAATGTCCGATTCGAATGAATTGAAATGTATTTTACTGCTACATAAATACCCTTGATGATAAAACTATTTATTTGAATAAGAATTAATACTACGATACGAATGTAATCAACTTTTTTTTCTACCGGCGATCTAATTAAATTTTAGAACACAAATTCTGTTAATGGCCTCGATTCTGTAGTACACTGACTAAACTAAATTAAAACTGTCGCTCTCTTTTACTGATAGTGCAAGCAAGATAGAGATAGCTACAATTTTAGTGCTGTCAAATTAGTCAGATTTAAGTTTTCCATACAAATTTAGTCGTGATATCAAAACATGCTGACTATAAACACGAAGAAAAGCGGCACGTAAACTGATTTGACAGTAGCACACAGCACTAAAATTCTTGCTATCTCTTTCTTGCGTACAGTATCAGTAAAAGAGAGCGATAGTTTAAATTTAGTTTAGTCAGTGTACTACAGAATCGAGGCCATTGTGACTTAACTATGATAGTTAGATATATGCCCTCGCGGACTTTTTTGTAGGTAATAATGAGTACTTTAATCATATAGTAGATCATTTTTATGTATCATCAATAGTTTTATTCCGTGTCGCGCCGTGCACTACGCGCGACGCGTAAGGAAAAACTTAGTCGGTGCCTTCACCGATAATGCAGTACGTGAAAATTCCCGTTTTCTCACAGATACAGTACTGAGTATGGATTTGAGGATCTCCATGGTTATTACAGTATAGCACATAATTCTAAAAACTGGCTTTAACTCAAAGCGATAAAAGCGAGTATATGTTAAAGTTCAAAAGATAGTGCTGAATAATAGGGTATTCACAAAATGTAATAGATCACGCAGCATGCATAACCATGTATTTTGGCTTTATGAAATTCTACAGAGGACCTAATTTCGCATACCTTTTCTCGGTGTCCAGTTATACTATTTTGCATGCTATAAAGCTGGATCCTATGCACTGCGCTTAAACCGGATCAGTGGCCCAGAGTAGCATTAAAAAGGATTTCTGTTATAAAAAGCCTTGATACTTCACCTCGAAATAAACTGAAAACAAAATACGCTTTTGCATCAAGCGCACTTTCACGATAAATTTCGTACGACAACCGGGTATTGAGACGTATGTATTTTAGGCCAATAAGAGCAAGTTTCATAACTATGATCATTCATCAAATACCTAAAGTAAAGGGTTACAAGATTGAAGATGCCGTAAATTAGTTGTAAATCAAATTGTTGTTATTGAAATTACTTCCAAAAAGACAAGATTTGTTAAATGCACAGGAAAACACAAGTGTCTTCTCGTTGAACAGACAGTAAGAAAAAGAAACGTGTAAATGGACAAATTATTAGCAATATTTTATTTGATAAAAAAATCATTGTAAAATCCTTTGGTCAGATCGTAATATAATTAACCATTCCTATTATTGTTATGTATTCTAAATAAAAAAATATTTCTGGTTTAATTTACTTTTTTTATATGATTTAGATAAAGAACTTATGGAGTAATAATGGAGATAAATAAGAGATTATTGTCATGTCGCCAGACGAATCAAGCAGTATAAAACAGGGAACAGCCACGCTATTTTTTTTCAAATGGTTCTGTCTGATCCTAATGTGATTTCAAAAACAATGAGTGCATGAAAACTACTTATGTTCAAATGTAAATACGACCTTAATTATTAAGATAGGGTTCCTTTAATATTTATATACAGCAACGGTGACAATATTGTTTACCCTAACTTCTAAACCAATTAAGGGAACTCGTGATCGTCTTGAAGTGGCAGTTTCTGTACAAATTAACTGGGAGCTAGATCCTCAAATTGGATTTCAAGTCACGAACAAACTGAATTTAGATGAGTATATCAATATATATGGTCAGAGAGTGCGTTGGTTTGTGTGAAATGTTTTCAGCTTGATGAAATTGAAGGAACTTTAATTTATGGATGGATTTTATCAACAAGCGTATAAATATTTTATTGAAGCTACAGGGTTTCGCGGGTTTTTTTACTGTCACGGATGGTGGTTCACCAGCCATCGATGTCTACTTAGTTTTTTTTATGCATAAGGGTTTCATAAGCAAAATAAGCGTACTCATCTTTTTATGCAGTAATGTAGTTTTCCATGTATAAGGGTTTCATAAGCAAAAAAGCGTCCTCATCTTTTTTATGCACTAATGTAGTTTTTCATACTTATGGGTTTCATATGCAAAATAAGCGTGAGTCCGTATGTATCAATCGTTATGTGCATCCATTTTCTAGAGGTATATCGCCGATGTTCAGCAGCGAGTTGGCAGATGACATAGTGAACGTCGCTGGTCGTGGATGGTTAGACTACCGCAGGAGGTGGATGGCACAAACTGAGGGTGATTTATACCCAAAAATGAGTGAAGTGCGGCTGTGAATGCTGATGACGATGAAATGTTTGAGCTTCTTGTACGCTTATTCAGGTACACGATCTTAAGGAAGTTCAATAAAAGTACTAACTATTTCATACAAGAAAGTTTACTCAGAGATAGTATTTGTGATAGTATTTTTTATACTTATATTTATTTAATATTTATTTTAAGTGTACGTACATATGCGACTTTGAATTGGAATGTTTGATAAAGAGGATTGCTAACAATATAGCTTATTAGATACAGTTTGAGAAAATAAGGCTAGATTTTACTCTACACATGCAATGGATATTTGTGCAATTGGTGGTATGACTTATAGCGCAGATTAAAGAGTGCAGAAGTTAGAATCTTAAGTGCTTATGTATATAGTATATTTTTTATTGTACAATTTAATCTACAGTATATATGTAAACCGACTTCTTTGGCGCAGTAGGTGAAGGCCCGTCTGAGACGCAGAAGGTTGCGGGTTCAATTCCCACCGCGGGACAATTGTTTGTATTGTCTCGAGTCTGGGTGATTTCTATATATAATAAATAATAATGTGTATGTATAAAAAAAAGTTGGGTAAAGCTATGGTCGTGAGAAGTTCCGCGCGCCTCCATCACCCGGCAAAGAGCACCACTGTTTTCCATCTTAAAAGCGCGAATACGCAAGCTTATAGCAAAAAATAATAAAAATACGAAAAACTTATTTAAAAGGTGAAAACTGCCTAATTCCACACTAAAAGTGAGAGTGAACAGAATAATTTGAATGCGACTCTAGAATTCTAAAACAACCAACTATTTAGCTAACAAATCTAGAGATTTTTTTATCCATAACGTAGTTCCAGCCCGGAGGCTCAGAGACAGGAATGGAGGCCCTGAAAAATGTGACGAGTGCTTATCTGCCTCGCCGGAGGGTGACGGTTACCCTCTTTCCCTTACATTTATTACCGTTTATATTTAAGTGTTAGTAGCACTTTATTATAAAGGAATATGTTAGGAAATTATGGTTGATAACCGTTACTTTACACAACGGGTTCATGACTACATTTTAAAAATAATTAAAAAAATGTTTTGAGTTTATTTGGTCTATTGAAATCTGACATCAGATTAAAGTCCAATGCTGAAATGAGTAAGGTCAGAACCGAGTGGTGGTCAAGAACAGGTCAAAGAAATTGAAGTCGTTAGATAGCGCGGTGGGTCGATAACATCACCAAATTCTCAATACTCAATACATTTATTGCTTTCACATGGTAGGTACATAGATGGTGTTTATAGGTAGTTATCTCACATGAACCCTGTCTAAGAGTATAGTATATATATAGGTAGGCAGGCCGAAGTTTTGTGTAAACAAAAAAACTAGTAGGTAGAGGTACAATAAAATAAAGTCAAGGTAGGCAAAGGTATCTAGCATTTGGAATAACACAATTAGGTAAGTAGGTTTAGACATTTTTTCTTTTGTTATAATTTTCATTAGGTCAAAAAAGGTACTTACGTCACTTCTTATTTATTTTTAAGAAGGTTTGTTAGCTTTCTAGTCTAAATAATCTTTAATGTCATAGTAGCATTTGTCAATTAAGAATGATTTTAGTCTTTTAGTGAAAAGCGAATCTTTTTGTAATTCTCTGATTTATTTTGGACGTTTGTTGTAGATTTTAATTGACATTATGTATGGGTCATCGCTGTGCAATTTTAGGTGTGATTCTAGCGATGGATGTTGAACAAACAATTATTTTATTCGACTGTTCACTCAATCGACTAGTCGAAATCGGCTAAACTGGACTCCACAACGTTCATATCGACGGGCAACGCAACGACGACGATGCGTGAACGTAATCGGTTAATTCATTCGTTAGTCCAAAGAATTATAATTAATAGTTTATAATTAACTGTACCTACCTACCTATCCAGCCAGCCCTAAGCCTGGACTGGGAAAGTACAATTTGATTGTAAATTTAATTTTGCAAATAATAGATAACTATCTATAAATCGTTTGCATATTACGGTACATATACGGTATTTATATAGCTAGTTATTTGATCTGTATTTTTGTATATACCTTCTTGTATGATGTTGTTAAATATAAGTATCTTTTTGCAAATAAGTGCACATATACGGCAAAAAAGTAAGTTTTAAGTTGTACGTCATATTTCTTCGAAATTTATTTAATTCCAAAGTAACGTGGTGATATAATAGAAAACCGGTAGACACTATAAACTAGATAGATATCGTAACAAAGTTTATACAGCCTGTCAACATAACGAAGTTGAAACATCGACTAGTGGAGGAATTCATGAACTCTAACATGGACTCGTCGATCAACGAAAATGAACGGTCTAGTTTCGTTTACGATAATTACGTCGCCAACCCATCGCTACCAAATTCGTTGGCAATTTTTGAGTGCGTGAAGCATAGGACCGAAATAAATAATGTACGCAGACGGAAACTTACATCTAGTAATACGAATACGATGATACGTTAAAATAATCAGCCGAAAATTTCTAGACACAGGTCAAATACACCTACGACCACAAGAGATTTTATCAAACCACAGCCTAAGCTAGTATCAAGTTTCATAATTCTATAGCAGAAACTAACGGTAACGACCGAGTTTGAACGAAAGCATATTTTATCAGTTCTGGCGGATAAAAGCTATCAAGTACACCTGAGACTTATTTTATGCCCAACGTGCCAATATCCTTGTCCGTTGACTATGTATGCGGTAGTGATGTGGTAGTGATGTGACGGATTTTATTTAGGTTGCAACAGATTTTCACATTCCGGTCTGCGCTTAGCTTCATTGTTTATTTGATCTTCTAGTGGGTGTTACAATGAAATATCTTTAAAAAATACAAGCAAAATATGGTAGGTAATGGCACAACCAGTTATTTACTGCATGCTTAAGAATGGTTTACAGGAAAAGCAACAAGATTAACAATAAAAAATAGAGCAAACATTTAACCACCTTCAAGCAAGGTATTAATTATATACACAGACTTATATTCGCTTAAAGGTGCATGAGGAAACAAAATAAGCAGTTTTTTAAAACTGGTGACCATCACCATCTAAAAACTGTAAAACTCTTTTTTCAAATTGAAACTAAGAAACTTAGGCATATCTTAGACGCTGAAGTGACTTACTAATTGTCTTAGACAATGCTCGGACACCTAAGTATTAGATAAATAAAATAACACATAAAATGATTTATTGCACTACTAAAAATTAGGTACTGTTACATATGGGCTAACCTATATGGAAAAGATACATTTGTACGAAAAAAATCCTAAAAAATACGTGTAATTTTTTAACTACATAGTTCTAACGGTAAGGTCTTAATTTAGAATGAAACTTGTCAAATTTTCTTTCTCATTTATGATCTTACAAAATAATACATGCTTGAGCCTAGATTCGATTTGAGTTCCTTTGTTTCTAATAATATTTGGACTTCTCTTAAACGACTCCTTTCTTGGTAATTTTATGTATCTGTAACTGAGTAAGATCTGAGTCATGAGCGTTTTTGTATCTAAATAATACGTTTATACACGATTGAACATATTGGTACTTTGAAAGTAGAGTTATATATTTTTTACACAGTTTCAAAATACGTGTCCATAAATCTTATTGGAAGGTAGGACTTGGTATATTAATATAGAGAACATTTTGGAATTAAAACAATAAAAATGTATATTGTCTTTTTACAAACCAAAAATAACATTTGCGTCATAAATATGACATCAAACTGTAAAGCTTTTATAAACTATTGATATTTCCCTTTAGCAGATTGGACGCTTGGTAAGCTAGAAATTGACAGCCAATATCAATAATTCAATTGCCGGAAAAATATTATGGATATTCGCATCCAGCTCTACGGTCTACGCATACCGAATCGCTCATCCAAAGAATTCTAACGAATAAATCATAAAAACCGCTGACGTTCACTCCAGCTCATACGAAATTAGCCTTGATAATTGATTTTAATTAGAATGCTTTAACTCCCTGGTAACATTCTGGGAATCGAACCGTAACAGAATATTTTGTTTGTTTTACACAAATTGCCGATAAAACGGTAGATGGAAAAACAGAACCGTGTGGTTCTTGGAAACGATATCCCTTAGTTATTTACGGTCTTATTTATTAACCTCGGTAGAGTTTTACTTCTGCATGATCGGTGTAATTTAGACGAATAACCTACTGAATTACCCTTTTGTTGGAGAAAGATGCCAAAACCCACGCTGCTATGTGTCAAATCTAAAAACGTTTATGAATAAAAGTGAACATTTAGCATGAACATCGTCTGTTTTTATAGAAAAAAAGCTTAGTTGGATATTAAATTGTTAACCCACACTCATGGGAATCTCAAAACCCAATTTTGACAAGGCTATGGCCAGACCGAGTAGCTAAGAGGTGCAAGAGCGAGGTAGAGATGAAGGTTCGATTCCCGTTGGGATTGATACAGATATGATAAAAATAGAATTTCATCTTATTTTACATCAAAAACAAAACGAAACAACAACGTCCTCAAAATAGTAAGAACATCAATAAGGTTTCAATAAATGGCGATGGGCTTGCAACCTGTTATGTATAATGCTAAATACTTGCAAAGCGCGGGCATGTGCCAAATATAATGTTTGGACGTGTCTCAGCAGAGTACCCCCTACTTGAAATCTTCAAAAGATCTACGTTCTGAATACCTACGTATCTGAGGATATGAAAAACAATTTGTTTGGTTTTGCATCAAAAAAAATACTTTTGTGGTAAAACCAATAATCGGATTATGGGGGCGATTTCAATGTCATAATATATCTGACTTCAAATTGAGATGATTCGGCTAGGGATTTCTAAGAGCATTTGTATTCAATCAATTTGAGCATATCTCGTATGCACTGAGGCACCGGCCATCGTTTGTGGGATGTGCTTCGCATAATTTATCAGACCTTCAACCTTGCCCTGCCATTGGTCTGTCTGCTTTAAATTTCGAATAAAATAAATATTGATAAAAGCAGGGGATTTTTTGATAGGATTGTGCTATACTGGCTACCACGTGGGATATATCAACTTTTGGTAACTTCCGCTTCAAGGTAGTACGCTATATACTAACAAAGCTGTTAGCCACGTTTATGACATTTTATACCAACTTTTGACACGTATATCAAAACACTCGATATAGACTTTGTGCTTTCTTTATTTTGCTTTATTCTTTATTTACCAACTTTAAAAAGGCTGTATTAGGAGGCTTTGTATTTTTCGCGAGTATGTAATCTTGAAAGGTATGCCTTAGTTACGTAGGTAATAATTCTGATCTGATCCCATTTAGGTATTATCTAAATGGGAGTTAAGTTTACGAATGTCACAGTTAGTGATATAGTGAAGAAATTTTTGAAAACATTGACAACTTTTATAGCATTTATGAAATTATGCTGTAAAATTGTGTAACACTACTGCAAAAACCTAAGAATTTGCTTATTGAACGTTATTTTTTTATCTCAATAGTGATTGTAATCACCTGGATTCGACCATTACTCTTTTAAAATTGCAAACTTTATAGCTTTCTGTATTCAAGTGGAACTGAAGAAAATTTTTAACCTTTGTAAGTATTGGTTTCTCTAAAAATTCCCCGTAAAATTCTTAATACCCCGTTTTAATCATAATTATAAAATCGTGCCCGCTTTACATAAAAAAATCCTTGACCTCGTTTCAGAAACCATTTTGTACATAGGTAGTTGATATTCTGAAAAAAATAGAGTAACCAAAATGTACTAACTAATTTGGGGCACCGATGCTGCTAGCACTTTTCGGGAACAGTAAATTAGATCGAGAGCGCGTGACTCGCTTTGCAATCACCAAGTACGGCTTGTTCGGCTCTAAAATATATTAGCTTCTAAGGTTCAAATGCCAAGTCTTATTGAAACTTTATAAAATAACATTACGAATTATATTTCCAAACTAGTAGAATTATTATTGTCTATCTCTAGGCTTCTTGTTAGCTCAACCTTAATAAAAGCCCTCGAGAAAACAAACGCAGCGGCCTGAAACATTATTACCGAGTAATCCGCGTTTTCTAAAAGACGTTTCGAATTCTGTAAAGGAACATTCAGGCATACATCAGATTACCAGCGCTTGTTTACAGGCCCAGATTGTACAGTCAGCAATAAAAGTGGATTAACAATTTTAAAAGATGCACTTTTCTTTGAGTTTAACAAGGAAATGGTAAGACATATTTTCAAACGAGTCTTAGAATATTTTTGAGCTATATTAATTTTCGTCTTTTTATGTAAAACTATAAGTACACGTAGCATCAGCGCTGATATGGCGTCTTTCAAAGCTTATTGGTAACTGAAAACGTAGATTTCGTTATAAAATGTAAGCTCTAACCGACGCGCTACACAATATCGTCGGTCAGCACTGGCGAACAGCTCACGGCAACCCGTTTTACAAGTAAATACGTCTTAAAGGTGAAAAAGTGCTCAATTTACCCGGCTGCTGAGGTTTACCTCTGTTTTTTTTTTCCTTTTATTAACGCGCCCGATGTTCTTGGATAAGAATGAGCGTTATGAAAAAATGGACCGCTATAAACAGGGATGCTGATGGTTTGTCTGAATCAGTTGTTAACGTTTTACGTAAAGTTTGGTTATGGAATTTAAACACAAGAAAAATAATAAAAGGAAGATTACAAGAGGAAATGGTAAAATCTTTACTGGGTTTCGTAGGTACCTTGTTAATTTTGAGATCATTACAGCTTTCACGAGGGTTATTAAATTGTGTGGACACAGAATTATACTACGTACAGAACGGCCACTCAACCCCTCCCTCTGATTCGACTTATTTCACCACGACATAATTTCAATAGACACTTAATCTGTTCTAAGCGAAATGGCATTATGTCATACATGCATAATCAATTTTTTGAAAATGATATCATATGGTCGTCCTTTAAGACGTAGTGCACGGCGCGATGTGGAGGGAGAACGTCGCGATCACTCACCCTGATGAAGACTCTTGGAATGAGTCGAAACTTAGTCGGTGCCTTCATCAATAGTACGGTACGTGAAAATTCCCGTTTTTACAATATATTTGTTAAGTTATGACGGACAACGGTCATCCAGTGGTGGAGAGATGAGTCAAATTAAAGGGTGCCAAAATTAGACATTTCTGATTCACTTATACATACAACGGCAATGTTCATGTACACAAACCTATGCGTATGGCGAATACGACACGTTTGTAAGCAACATTTTTTTTAAAGTAGTCGGGTTATGATGTTATTTCTGTCAGGACGAAAAAGACAATTCAATTGAAACGTAATATTTTATTTATTAATTAAAAGCACAAACACATACATATTATCTTAAAGACACATTTTATTCCAGTTTAGTTCTCGAAAGTATAACTCCAACAACCTACAAACGATGGAAAATAATATTCCCGTGATAGTTCATTCCATTATAAGTTTTCATGACAAGCGATGCCCAACCAGAGCAAGAGCCAGCTAGTTGGACGATTAATTAACAAGGACTGGCCTCTGGAGAACGGCTGGAATTATTCACTAGACCTTCTATCACAGGCCAAAATAATAACCGCGGCGTAAGAAATAGTTAAACGAAGAGACAGCTAAGAAATGACAGTATTCCAATCACAATCAGGTTTACTTTCAGTTCACTCTCAATCTCAATTTTGATGTTTTTCATGAAGGATTAGTTCAAAATAGTTTTTGAGTAGAATACAATTTTTTTAGACCGAGCCGCAGGTGAAGACTACAATAATACGCGACAGGCAATTGTCATTTCTGCCGAGGCATTTCATAGTGTTTTTCTTAAAAAAAATGCAAGGAAATAAAAAAGTTTTCCTTAATGCCTATTATACTTTTACGTATTTTTTTCTTCGCTGGGAGCAGGTTTTCTATCGCTAATTTGGCATCCAACCTTAGATCTGGTGGAGTGCAGTCACCATCCATCTCATTTTCGGAACCTTCGGAATTCGGAACTCGTCTACATACAGCTACTTAAACGCAACCTATTTGTACCAAGTTCGATGAAAGAGATCCAAATTCAAATGAGGCAAGCAATTAAAAAGTTTTGTCGTAGTCATTATTGCCGGCGCGTTTTTTTCTCAAATTCAAAACTGATGCTGTGTACGTAAATACGATACCTTACGTGTTTTTTTTTTGAAAGTTATTACAATTCCGCGACTTTTTTTCTCATATTGTCTTTACTTTCGAAAAAATAACATGCAAACTATCGTATTTACGTACTTGTCATACACAAAGTGAAGGAAGATATTATAGCGAAGCAGTATCTAGATCATACCAAGATATTCATTCCCCTATGATCATACCCTTGAAAATAACTCTCTTTCACTGCGGGCTTTGTACGCTTTGTATGAAAGTGGTTGCAATATTAGGCAAACGGTTTTCGGCCGAGAATGCTATTCTGAATAAAGCGTTCATCTCAGTCAAATCATGAAAGAATTGTTTCAAAAAATCCTACCAAGAAACTCTTCTTGTACTCAACTGATAAGGTAAATGGTCTAATAGAAACGCCAACTTATAATAACCTACGCTACAAACTCGAAATAAGATTTGTAGCGTAGCGCTTCGTAGCTCTAGTGCTACGAAATGTCAGTTTAACTTATTATATCCTCCAATATTATAAACTAGTTTCTGCCCACGGCTTCGCTCGCGCGGTACCCGGATAAAAAGTAGCCTATATATTATTCCTATGTATAAGCTATATTACTGTAAAGTTTCATCAAAATCCGTTTTTTTTTGTGAAAGAGTAACAAACATCCATCCTCACAAACTTTCGCGTTTATAATAGTAGTAGGATACTACTATGGTTCGACGTATAGATGTTTGATGATAAAGATCTTCGTTATGGCTGAATAAAATTAACTCTGTTTTTTTAATAGTAATTGGTTTGAAAATTTCGTAACCTAGAATGATGACGCATGGACGACTTTTACTCGTGTATCACGTAGGCAAAGCCGTGAATTGAGAATTGTATTTTTACAAGTAAAGTACCTAGCTGTTTAATACTTTCACTGCCTTCTTACCCTTCTGCAAAATAATTATTAACAGTAAACCTAATTAATTTCCCCTTGTAAGCCCGCGTATTATCTAAAGGGAATTCTCACTTTTTTACGGTGATTTATTTTAGGGCTTCTCTTCCCTTGTCGAGTGATTTGCTACCGTCGCAGGGCCTACATTTGGGAATACAGAGGACAATATGAATCTTAATAAGTAAGGTTCTGGTGTCATTTTGAAAATTGTTTTTTTAAAATAACTCGTCTCTTGAGATTTTTCAACCTTGCTATGTTACGAGTACATGAACACAATATTAATACATTCTACGGCAATGGGCTTGCAACCTGTCACGTAGAAAGCTTAAATACTTGCAAAATGCAGGCATGTGCCAAATATAATGTTTGGACGTGTCACTGACTACCCCCTACTTGGTATCCTCACAGATCTGCGTATTTAGCATGGATCTGAGGATCTTCATCATGGACATTACAGTTGTGAGCGTGTGGCATTCGAAATAAAGTACTGGATCTAGTACAGTCCAAAGGGTTGAAGGTTAGTGGTGAGAGGTCTTCGGGATCTACTATTGAAATGAGGGTGCCACAGGGTTCGATAATAGGTCCTTTTTTGTTTCTGGTTTACGTGAACCATTTTCCGTTTTTTGTAAAAAAAAATTGTATGTCATATAGTTTTATTTGCGAATGATATAATGAATAAAAACCTTTTGACTTTGACCCTAATTTCTTCCTAAATTATGGAATTATGTAAACGGACGCGTAGAGACAAATATTAAACGAAAAATAAAATAAGTATCTATTTATTAACAGGGCTTAACAGGGTTTAGACAAATACCTGAAGGAAAACTAAGTCCTTCCATGCTAACGCAAACGTTGTTGGCGTTAACGCCTGCAGAAAAATTGAATTGTATGGAAATTACATTAGCTGTGGAAATGTCACGTGACAGCTGTCAATTTTTACCTTGATAAATTTGCGTAAGCGTGAAAGGAAAAGTAAGCGTAAGGTATTTCTCTAGACCCTAGGTCTTTAAAAATCATCTTGAGGTTACCTAAACCATTTTGGATTTAAAGCCCCCTCCGAGCAAATTCTAGGCTTCTGAACTTTTAGCCATGTGTTCGAACAAAGACATGTATGCCTTTTATATCTTAAAGTTATATTTATTTGAAATACCAATTTGGTTTACCAATTGGTTTGAAAGGCAAACCAATTTTCCTTTGCCGTTAAAAAATATGTTTTTATATGATTTAACTACAAATTAACGATTTACGGACTTTTTTCTTTACTTGTGCTGTAGCTTTGCTTCTTGCCAAATTTCATAATTTTAGGTCAACAGAAAGTACCCTATAGGTTTTGATTTATTTGCGAGTAATCAAAATATGTCGTATAAATGGCCGTATTATTTATTGCGTTGGTTAAGAAGCTTGATTTATTTAGAGCTCCAAGGGACCGTAGACCTACGTATTTGATACCTGAATATACTATTACACTATTATATTATAAATATACTATTTGGTCTCAAAGGTAAAAATAAGTTATAAATTATATGTAGGGCTCGTAAATTAAGAAAATCCGGCTATAGCTTTTACATAACACTAGTAAGTATATCATGGTATAGTTGCACGATAATACTGAACGTAAGATTATTTTATGGGGTAGAAACCCCTATAAAGGGACGAAATTACCAAAATATCTGCTTATCTAGACGTTAACGGGCATGCGGTCCACACCATTACAATTTCGTTTCTTATCGTAGTAAAGTCATTTGAGTAGTAGACACCTTTAGACTTCATCGATACCTAATCCATACTTATGAGTAGCAAGTACCTTTAGACCATTTTCAAAAAGTGATTAATATTTTACACAAAATAGTAGAACTTTATCAGAAAATACAACCTACATACCTTTAAACTTAAATAAAGACCTTATTTATCAATCTTAGCTTGGTTTGATGGCTGTAACGGTTACTTTCAGCTGTTTTTATTTATCCACGTAACTGTTTTAATTAGTGAAATCAGTAGAGATACTGGTAAATTGAAAAGTTTTCCGACGCACGGTCTCACCACAGCGTAATTGCGCGCAGTTACAGCTAGAATAGGATACAGTGTCGATTTAACTACGTCATAATAAGCGAGAATACTGAATAAATGAATTAATGAAAATAATTTATTTTATACTTTAAAAAGTTAACGAAATCAACAAAAACATATTAAAATTAAAGATATAAAGGGCAATGGTATCGTTTCAAAAAATTGCGTTTACACGTTACACTTCACGATTGATACAGAGTGTCCCAAAATATGTATACTCTTCTAAAAGAAAGCCAGTCTACACATAAAATTATGTATTAACTTTTAATTTTTCAAAATTCGGCTATTCTCTGTGTAGAAATTGGTTATCTCTCTGGAGTTTCAATTTAAATTTTTACTTGTAGAAGTACAGATATTTTTTTTATTATCTGACGAAAAAATATAGCTTAAGACTAAACAACAAATGATAAAAACCTATCCTGTTCATTTAAAGGTTATTATTTAAGCCCCAGCTAGTAACACTTACAAATTAATTTCAAAATAAAAAAAATATAGTTCTTTTTACAGGAAATATTTTTTAATTTAAAATTGCCTCTTTCAGGATTGCATATGTTCTGGAACACTACTGGAAAGCGTATCTACGTCGAAAACAAATATTTGAGCTTGCCTCCAGCATACAAATCAAGCACAAAGCGCAGAAGAAGACACAGCGTCTACTTTACTCGTGTTTAACTTCCCCATTGAACGAACTGCCCAGACCTTATTATTATATTTATTCTCTGGTACGGCAATCAATTTCTCATATGCTCTTGCTCTATAGTGGATCGGCTCTGATTGCGACCGTGCGTAATCTAGAACTGTCGAACTGTTTGTCAGACTGTACATAAATACAACTGTTCACTAAAAAGGCACACTAAAAATGTGGCTGTTACTGAATTAACTATTCAAACTACGTGAATTTATTCGACATTTTGAAAAAGTGTGTGAAATACTGCACGATGTGGCATCAAAATTTATAATTGAGCTGAAATTTTATGACTATTCTTTTAACCCTTGCATCTACGTAATCTTAGACATAATCTGTGATACGTTATTCTAACCAAATCAAGCTAGACAGTATAAAATACCATCAAAACTATAAGCCGAAGCGATGTTTAAAATTTCAATAGAAATAGTTTTTGACAACCATTATAGTCATAATTAAGAAAAAATAGACATAGAAAAACTCCGTAAATGTATTGTCCTTTAGGAACAAACAAGTTGCCATGTTGACTGTGACAATACGTATCGGCAACTTGCAATAAATTCCCAACTTTGGTTTCATTAAATTTGCTCATCAAACTTCTTTAATTAATTAAAGTTCGAATTTGTAAGAATGATACAACCCAGTTAGGTAGCTAACGAATGAAGGCGTATGTTAATACATACAACTGGGCAAAAGTTGCAGACTGCTATCAGTTTAACTAATAAGGTGAAAATACTTTAATCTAGACGGTAGTGAGTTTAGAGAAGTAGCCATTTTTTTATCTTTGGATACGAAAGTATTATCCGGGGACTTACGATGAATAAAAAAACAATTGACCTACCATCTTTTCCTCTAATTATTTACATATAAAATCAAATCCCACTGTATAGGTTTGAAATTATCGTGGTGTCGAATATTTGCGGAACAAATTGAATTAGGCCCCGAGATTGTTTAACTTTAAATGTACATATTAACAAACCACTTTGTTGCTGTGTTAGTATTGATTAATATATTTAGAAGAGTAATCAAAGCATCAGCACCAGTAAGTTGCATTTAGTTTGTTTACTACATGATGTATATTATAATCCTTCCAGTAAAACTGCGAATCCATTGCGAAGCACTCAAATGTTTTAAGCATACTTTGCTTTGTTTTGCACTAAAATAAAGAACACAGTTGCAAACGCAAAATGCGTCACATTATAAAAACTATGTCATTAGTTATAAGCATAAACTTTCAAATTAAATTATTGTACTAAAAGGATATGACGCAGAAGGTTGCGGGTTCGATTCCCGCCGCGGGACAAATGTTTTTATGATCTGCAAATATTTGTCTCAGATCTGGTTATTTTCTGTGTATGTATTAAAAAAAATAGTAGTAGTATATCAGTCTTGTAGTTCAAAAGCTCTGCTTACTTTGGGGCTAGATGATACTGTGTGAAATGTGCAGCATAATTTTTATTACTAAGTAGAATTTTGGCATTTGAATAATTGGATAAATGAGTAAGCATGGGTAGGTATCCTTTCACGTCGCAAAGAACTATGTATCTAGCTGCTATTGCATATTAATCTGTCAGATAAACAAAGTCTGATGATACACTGAGTACCTACTGCAAAATATAAACGGTAAAGCGACCAAGCGTGTTTGTGACTTTTTAAATCCTTCGTAAAAAGCTTTTATCATAACTTACTTACAAACTTGAAAATGAATGTTGATTAATTTTTTCGGAGCCCGTTTTATTGGAGAGTGAAAAAAATAATTATGGTGTTATCTTGACAATGTAAATTCAAGTGCCAAACTTAACGTTTTGGGAGTTAATGTGGTTGTCACATTTTGACGTTTTCATAAAACTTCTAAGCCTTGAGTTCACCAGTAAAAGAAATGGACGGTCAACTCTAACTATTGATTGACTAAGATGGCATTGTATGAAAGCATGTGCCAAAAAGCTTTGATTAGGACCTAACCTTTTATATATTATGCCACCAACAATCCATTACCTACCTAAGCCCCAAGGGTAGGTACGTTTCGCAGTGTTGCGGTTTCCTGGATTATTTCCCTTGTATTAATAAAGCAATTTCAATTCATAGTACCTTCAGCCATTACGACATGACGGGGATAAGGGCGCATGCACGGTGTTTACATGTTGATACGGCTGCTCAAGGGTTTTGTAGCGGCAAACTGCATATATTTTCATAATGTGAACGTGAAAAACAAGCAAAGAAACTGTAAAAAATTTAAGACTTTTTTGACACTCTTTTGTCAACATTTTAGGAGTGGAAATATCAAGTAGGTTCACATGTTACAGTGCTATATATAATAAGAATACTCTTAAAAATTATAAGATGTTGAGACTGTTTGTTGATCTATTCAAATAAACGAAAAGTGACGGGATATCCTTCCAGACATCTCGATCCTGTGCTATATCTGCTCAGTCCGCAAATTCGTCTACCAAATGAGACGCAGACATGCCGCGACGCCTTCTCACTGGATCAGGGCACCACTCGGTGGCTACTTTTGCCCACAGCTCATTTGGCATGCGGCAGACATAACCAGCCCAATCCTACTTCAGCTTTGCGGCATTTATAGTAACGTCTGCAGTTTAGCTCCGTGTTACAAATTCTATCCATTTGCTTCACATTCAGAATGCTGCGCTCCATCACACGTTAACATGCCTTGATTTTAGACTTCTAAATTTGCGTCAATGACGGAATCCTTTAGCTAACTAAATTTAAGCGTTACTGGAAAATCTGGATCTTACATTAAATATTTCTTGGCCCAATAACTTCTCCAAGCACTTTCAGTTTGCCGAGTGATTTGGATTCGAAGGATTATTTGGTCAAGGTAGATATAATCTTCCACATACAGCAATTCCACCCCATTTCTTCTTATGCTGGTTTAACGCCATTGGTCATAAGCTTGGTCTCTGTTTGGTCATCTTCAATCTAGTTTACTATAATAACTACCTATGTAATAAAAGTTGTGTGTAGTTCTGCTCAAAATAAATATTTTCTATTCTATTCTAATCAGACAAGTCTTTACACTTGAATGTTTACCCTTCAAGAATTATAGTTATATTTATTTTGGTAGTATTTGTTTTCTTTGTTTATAACTCCTAGCATTTCCAAGGATCCTAAGGTTTCTGTAAATACAATATTTTGTGAAGCAGGCCTGATTTAAAAACATTAATTATTGAACATCATAGGGTTCGATAGCTGTACGTTATGTGCCTTCAGTTTTCATGAGTAGTCATATTTTACTTGATTTTTTATTGGTTTAAAATAACCGAATTTGTACAGTTTGTATAAATTTTAATTAATATTTTGATAGTTTTAATTTGTAAAAATTTGTCCTTGAACTAAAGTTACATTTACTTTATTCCAGGAGACCACAGTAATTATATAAATTTCCTAATTTCCTAATAGAGCAAGTAGAAAACACCCATTTCGTTTCGCTTGTATTTTATTTCGCTAGTATGCATGAGCCCTTACTTGTTTATGGGCATGCTCTAGCTTCTGCTACCTTCACGCAATTTATTGCCAGATCCGTAAATATCCAACGGATACAAACATGACTTAGCGTTTAATTTCGCTGTTGGACAGAGGCAATATTACTTGGTAAGTGCTAGCAAAACTAACTGCCGTGTTCAATATGTTTAGTCAATAATAAATGAATGAACAAATAAGCTAGATAAATGAAACCACAGATCTTGTAGGTTCCTAATATAATTCTGCTTCAAACCGTTTCCAAGCTGTGGTTCTAGGACGCTCCAAATCCCTTAGGGGTTTCTGCACATTAATTAGTTAATAACGGTTAAAATACTTACCGTTTCACAGAACTCGTTTAGGTTCTCACTGATCTTATTATAACTAACACTTACACACCCCCTCGATCCCCACAAACACACCCCCACACGCTCGCTCACGACTGTACCTGAACAAAATTGAGCATTTATAATGTATAAGTATACTCGTATATATTTGGATGTATGTATTTAAGTATGAGTAATTTTGATTTACGTTTATTGTTGTTGGGGATATATGTTTTTTTTTTCTAATTTTGCATAGGTTGCAAATTCATCGCCACCTAATGGAACACCTAGACGGTGGCACACTCCTACTATCTTTGAATTTTTGTTTCTAGGGTATGCAGGTTTTTCCACGGTATTATTCGACCCCACGAACTTCATATCAGAAGTCGGGGGTACCATCAACGTGGCCAAATCGGTCCTTAGTAGAAGTGAAAAACAGGAAAGCTTCTCCTTGCTGAAGCCTTTAAACGAAAATAAGCCTTACGATACTGGCCGTCGCAGGGTTAATTAGGCGTTTTTCTATTTCCTCACGTTTTCTGTTTTCGTAAAATAGGGCTGTGTCACTTCGAATTTCAAAATGAGCTTTTCCGCGCAGTCATAACATAAAATATGGTCGACGTGACTAAAAACACTAAATAATTACAGTAAAAAACGGCATCCCGGTTTCCTCACCATAGTAAATCATAATTAATTAAATATGAAAAAGTCCCATTGAATTAGTGTTGGATTTATTGGGTTTTAGAAACGTTGAATCATTGGTTACATAATATGGCGCTTGTCATCTATTTATGTAAAAGGCACGCATTCTTATAAAGTTGAAGTCGAAACTATGCGAAGTTGCGACTGGCTGCGGTTTCTCTGGCACTGAGCTAGAGCAATAGCCGAGGGCGTTTCAAAGCGTCGTAATTAACGCCAGAAAGTATCCAAAGTATTTAGAAAAATGAGTTGAATCACGAGAATCATGAAATTTCATGAAATATTTATATGCAGAAAACAAAATAATTGTGACAAATTTAAAGATAGGGATGAATGATGGTACAGATGACACAAACTAATATTTTAAAGCCAAACCAAAAGCGGGTAATCGTAGTTTGATAATTATGATAATGATGAAGAAGCAAAGCAATGAACACATTCCCTTACTCGAGGCTAATAATCAGTAATAGTCGCATAAAGTCCGGTTTATAGGTGCCGGTGAAATTACAGGTTTATGAGACTTTTCACCTATTATGTCTCAGGATCGGCAACGCGCGAGTCATACATCGAGTGTTGCCAGCATCTATATATTACCAACCGCTCACCGACAGGTAGGCTGTTTGCTTGTATGCCACTTTATTAGAATGAAAAAAAAATGTGTACCAAACTTTTACGCTACTGTGGGCATGGTTACACTGCAGCGTCATCGTAATTGGTCCTAAAATGTCACGTACGCTCGTTCATGTAAGTACACTCTTGTAAGTGTTCCTAAATTACGATTGTATTAAAGTTAGGCTTATTAAGACAGTGGGCTTTTTCTTGACATACCAGTCTTTCAAAAAAGCGACACAAAGGACTGAGACGCTACGTCAGCGTTCGTAGATAAACGACTGGGTAAGGTTAAAGTTCAAGACCGCTTCAAAATCAAACATTTCATCTTGGATTTGTCTATCGCTTTAGAAACTCTCTCTTCTGGAAATCGCTCACGGCTAGACCTTTTTATGAGTGAACCACACGAGTGAGTTTAACCCTCAAATAGAAAAACGTTTTCCGATGCCGATACAGATTTATTGTGGCGTTTCTGTAGACAAAATCTATTTGGAAAACGTTGTATGGTACGCTACAATAATCTGTGCATCTGACCTTTATCCGCAGGTTTAATAGCTAATACCAGGCTTGTGGGCATTTATTTGCTATTTAGATATAATTATAAGCGGCAATTTTTTTATGGTAAGCACCATATTAATTACAAAACCAAGCACGTAGTTTTTCGTTTACGTAAAGCCTTTGAATGCACGGAAATAACAATCCACAGATATACCTAATCATAATCATAAATCGTTACTTCACCAGAAAATTTACAAGTAGGTACTTAGGTAGTCTGTGGAAGCTAAGAAGTTTCTAGAAGGTGTTAGTTCCTAGTACATACTAGTAACTTCAAATTACAGTTTCTTACAAATGTTAACAAAGATAAAACAAATAAAACTAACATTTTCAGAAAACCTGTTCATTATATTTAACACATAAAAATCATGGTGTAAAAATCTCACTCCGTATTAAGTAAGCTAGCCTAAGGGAGAAGTTATCCATTAAAGTAAAATGGCCAATCTGTTTCCAAGCCACGTCTAATGTAGTAACATAGAAAGCTGAAAATCGATGTCTATAGATAGTTACATTTTCTGATCACCACTACTATATTAGAAAAGCCGTGGCTTATAGTAGACGACACCCCGACTTCTAAATTTAAAAGTTATAACTGGATTTGAATCTAATTATAGGAGGTGGACAAATGGAAACTTTAAGAACTATTTTACTAAACTAGTTATTTTTTAGAAAGTATTTAACTAAGTATCTGCTTAAAAGACGGAAAGAATAATTAATTAGGGCTATTGGACACCTCGGTAGTTGCGCGGCGGTCGAGGTTATGCAAGAGGTTCGGTTTCGATTCCTGCTGCGGGACTAATGTTTGCATGTTTTGCAGATATTTTTTCTGGATCTGGGTGTTGTAGTACCATACCAGAAGTATAAGGAACACCATAAACAACGTTTTGGTCGACGAAAAGAAGACAAATCCACACATTATTTGTGGGATGAGAAGACAAATCCACACATTATTTGTGGGGTTTTATAACCCCAATAGACACCTTAATATGATTATTATTAAAATTATTATTAGTTATACTCGCAACGCTCTCTAGCATGAGCACCAATATAATGTTTTTTTCGATGAACAAAAAGACAAGAGGTACATCTGTTTTTCTTTCCTTCAGAAAAAAACATATAACAGAAAAATATTTGACTTTTATTTAATTTAAATTCAAATCGACAAACCGATTTTGACGATATAAACAATGTAATCTCTAAGGTTGTAAAATGGTTCAATGTAAACAATCTTCAGTAGAAAATGAAAAAACAAAAAAAAGTGTATTAGATTTATATTACCTTATGGTACACAAGTTAAAGCAAATATCAAAATTAAAGATGAACTGTTGGTGCTTGTGGACACCACCTTTTTTTTGGGTATCACCCTAGATAATAAGCTTCAATGGTCCTCACATTGATATGTTATCAAAGAGACTTTGTTCTGCGGCATACGCAGACGTAGACACAGCTGTATCTACGTCTGTATAAAGACGGATCTTTTACTATTTTCGGACTAGTTCACTTCATCTACTTCCATAGCATTATGTCGTGCGTTATACTACTGTCGGGAGTGCTGCTGATATAAATACCGTTTTACCGATTTTTTGAAGAAGAGGGCTGTTCGAGAACTCCAGAGAATCACTTCGCCAAAAGTTTAAAGAAATAAATGTAATGACATTCCCTTGTCAATACATCTATGAAAATCTGATGTATGTTCACAAAAATATTAATTTGTTAAAGAAAAAAAAAGCGATAATCACAATATTAATACTAGAAACAAAGGTAAACTCGCTGTTGCCACTTGTAGACACTATAAAGTTAGTAAAACGTTTAAAGGGCAAGGTGTTCGCTTTTATAAAAAACTCCCAAGAGATATACAAATATTCAAATAAAATAAGCGATAATTACAATATTAATACTAGAAATAAAGGTAAACTCGCTATTGCCACTTGTAGACTCTATAAAGTTAGTAAATCGTTTAAAGTGCAAGGTGTTCGCTTTTATAAAAAACTCCCAAGAGTTACACAAAAATTGTCAATTTACTAATTTAAAAACGTTTTGAAACAAAAACTTTCTTTACAATATTTGATTATTCAGATGACAAAAACTCATTGGACTGAAAATGCTCCAACTCGAACTTATTGTTTTGTAAAAGGATCATTAAAAAGAATAACCAGCCTTGTTTTCTTGTCTATCTTTTCTAGCTTGGTCGCAGAAGAACAGGCAGTAGATAAAACCGGCGTTTCAAAGTGATCCTTGTGATTTAAATGAATAAATGAATGTTGACTTTGACTTTGACAAAACATCAACAAAATGGCCGATCGTCACTTTTTTCGCAAAACATACGATATGTTTGAAATCATATCTGTGACTAAAATTCTCACACCTATGATCTCAATTACGAGTGCCCCCACTCGTATTGAAATTACTTCGTGACTATTTGACATTGAAGATTTACCTAACGAATTCCTCTGACGGAAGCGAAACAAAAAATTGTATTTAATCTGTATGTTAGTATTATTATTTTTCCCCCTAAGGTGGATTTTTAAGGGGGAAAGTGGAATAAGTTTTTTTCGATTCCAGTTTTCCCCCATAAGGGGGAATTCATGGGGGAATTCTAGACTAATTTTATTAGATTCCAGTTTCCACCCTACGGGGGATTTAAGGGGGATTTGTGGGATAACAAAAACGCAGCTGCATGTCATTAAAAAATGCGACTTTGGGTAAATCGTAATTTCAGAGTCATCTGTGAACGTTTTTCACAAGTGTTTTCAAGATCAGCGGTGATATTCAAAAATCGATTCCCTTGCTGATAATAATTGTAAGTTTATACCGGTTAACAGTCGGCGGCAATCGGTTTCTAACGTGAATGCACCCAAATAAGCGATTCTTTCCCGAGCCACGTCTAAATTAGAGGCCATTCATTTTGTCACCCGCTTTGGGAGACTTGGATAGAGCTTCGATGGTGTTTTCAAGCGAAACGTGTTTTTCAACTGTAATTGATACGTGTGATTTGAATAGAAATGCAGGTTTTGCTTCATCAGGTTTTATAAGTCTAAATGCAAATAGTAGTAGAAGGTAGACTTCTTTTTATGAATATTAGCCTAAAATTGCCTACTACAGGGCAAATCCTCTCTCCTTTCATTCCACTGGTCTTTCATTTTGAGCTGAAGCTATTTCAATCCTTGTAGTATGATTCCTTCCCGGCGTTACAGTTTGGAACTTCAGTATTTTATGTTATTTTGTCATGATAAAATTTAATCATCATATTAAGATCATACTACTATTAAATATGCGAAAGTTTGTGAGGATGGATGTTTTTTACTCTTTCAAGCAAAAACTACTCAACGGATTTCGATGAAACTTTACAGTAATATAGCTTATACATCAGACTACTTTTTATTCGGGTGCCATTCGGGCGAAGTCGTAGGCAGAAGCTAGTAATAAATATAGGCTAAGAAAATTGTTTCTAATTTTTGATCGTAACTGTCACCACTTGTCATAGATATTATAATACTATACTACCAGACTGCAAATGTAAATCGATTGTTCAATACACTTTATACACTCAACACTAACCCATCCCGTACAAAGCTCACCATTTCATATTTCATATCATGCAAATAAAATGAGACGAGCTACGCGATTTTCCACACCGCGCTCTACATGCCACAAAAACAAGCAAAGGTGCTTGTCGATCGCATGTGTTTATACAACATCAATATTCAGAGCTGGTAGAAAAATCTGCCGTCGCACGTCAAGAAGCTTAGCTGTTCAGTTCCTGCCTGTTCGTGTGTTTATGCAGCAAGTGGCACGCTCTACTGGTTTCCACGACGACAAAATGCACTCACGTTCCATCCCGGCCCGCGTGCACTCAGCTACGAATGCACTAATATTGATCACAGGATCAATCTGTACGCTGCTTTATATTTTAAAGCTGCATCTTAAAACGAGGTCGCCTGTAAGTCTGCATTTTTATGGAGTGAACGGTTCAGTGAGCTTGGGTTATTTTAGAAATGGGTTGAAGAGAGATGTGAGTGAAGTACCTATTGTGAACGTATGTATCTTAAAATATTGCTTGACTGCTCTTTATAAAGGAGTTAGGTTTGAGTTAGCATCTCAAAAAATCTAGAGTAAAAATTATGCTGTTTTTAAACAGTATTTTCTGCTTCTTTTATATTGTGTATCAAGGATACGCTTCAAATTGAAATATTTACAAATACTTAACTGTTTGTCTCTATTGTTTCAGATTCTACACAAATAATTGGCTCACAAAACTAATTTCAGAAACGTCTCGTTTCAAATCAGAAACACATCGAGCGTACTCTTACGAGATCATTATTTGTCGCGAGGGAAGCCCATGGTAGGTATACTACATACTCGAAACGCCGAACACTACGTGAGCACTTATCTTAAATTAGAAGAGTATTGATAGGCCAAGAGCTCGTTTTTAACAGACTTTTTGTTACCCGTAATTTTTGTTAACTTGTCCAAATTTTTTGTTATGTAGCTTACAAAATATTTAGCTATGGAAAAAACATAAGCGGTTCCAATGTTTTACCAAAATGTTGTAAAATCTTTTAAAGACCATTGGAGAAGATTTCTATATCCCGCGTCAATATAAAAAAATTTAGACATTCTTCATCGTTTTTTAAGTACAGTATAAATGCCATAAAATGTAGTTATTATTGCCTCAGACTTCTGAACTATGTGGATCCAGTATACGCGATGGCGCATGAGATCCGCTCGCGCCAGTTAAACCGATGCCGTCGACTAAACGGTCTAAATAAGTTATGCGTTACTTAGTAGCTTGGCTACAAGTAATTTACATTGCTCCAATATTCTACGATAAGGCCATTTTACTTACAAGCAAAGCGTTGTTTTGATAAAGGAAGTTAAGTTAATTTTTAGGCTAGAAAAGACATCTATCTTACAGGTAAGACACAGTGCTTATCCAGATGAGTAGAGTTGCTTATGCGTTGTCCAGAAGTGCAATGTAATGCAAATTTAGCAATGCTGGGCTTACCTTTAAAGGAAACAGGCGTGATGATATTTACGTGGCTTAATGGTATATGATGATGTGAATCTGATAATTTAAGTTGAAGTAAGACAGTGTAAAATGTAGTTCCAGAAATGAATAAACTATTTGAAAACAAGCAAACAATTTTCTTTGAAAGTGGAAAACTCAACAGTTAAAAGAAAAAAAGGAGCAATGGAAGTAGTTTTTAAAAGCACAAAAGTCTTCGACATCGGAGCGATACGCTTAACTGCAAGCTTAAGTAGAAAATAAAATAGCTCTTTACGGCGCATTCACGTACAAATAAAGTGACCAAGACGTGTCCATAAATGCTATGTTAGGGTCCCGAATTTCCTCATAACTTCCAAAGTTTTCATTGGAAAGCCTTTGAACAAACTTTCGAGCGTGTCCAAAGCAGATTTCCGCAGTCTACTGGCACTGCTCTTGTTGCGTAATTTATTTATTTTCAGATTATGCTTAACTGGTGACGTCAATATGATTTATCTAATTGTTGACGCCGCCGTCAAACGCAGCTAAGATCATTTCCAATTACAAACCGTAAATGCACTTGAAGTTTTTATAGGAGTAAGACATATTTTGTTGTTTAAAAACATAAATATTCCAGAACCTAAAATATCTACATTCCAAATTTCATCAAAACCGGTTTAGTAGTTACGGAGATGGTAACAAACATTCACACACACACACACACAGACTTTCGCATGTATTATATTAGTAGGATTATTGACGACCTCTGAGGCGCAGTGGGCGAAGACCCGCCTAAGACGCAGAAGGTTGCGGGTTCGATTCCCACTGCAGAACAAATGTTTATGATATCTGGAAATAGGTACTTGTCTCGGGTCTGGGTGTTTTCTATGTATAATATGTATGTATTTGCAAAATAAAGTAGTATATCAGTCATAATACAAACTCTGCTTAGTTAGTAATTATGTAGTTTTAGTTAGAACACTAAAATTGACAATATTTGATAAGATACATTTTTATCATAATAAAAACAAATAATAAATAAATAATGATGGACATAAAAATCATATGTCATATATTCTTATTTAAATCAGTCTCAAACTGTTTAAGATACTAAGAACTCTTACAAATAAATCGAAAATCTTTAGTTTTCACACAAGCAAAAAATATCCTTATTTTGTCTTAAAAATACAGTAATCAAAATTTGATGGTTTGACTCACGTAGTTGGGACGCCGGTTTTACGAACAGGGTTTGCGCTTAAACTGCTGAATGTACGCGCGCTTCGCTGTTGCGGGTTGAACAGTCGGTGGCGGACATGTATTAGGGCATCTACTCGAAATCACATCTTGAATCAGCGAAAAAGATATTCAATGTTTATGAATCAACCGGTCTCGAAGACATAAAACGTCACCAGTGGCGGGTTAATGTTGTTGATTGAACTAGTTTCAATCAACAAGATAAGTCGTTAGTCCATAGTCGTTACTAAACCATCATTTATTTTAAACCATGCGTACGGTTTCTTAAGTACCGACAGACGTCTACTGGCTGTGATGATGATGAGTTTGTACTGATTAAAACCGGCCAATATACAGGCAACTGGTATTAAACGTAAATGCGCCTTGTCGTAAGCCGTTTCCTATGAATTTAAGGTCCAAAACATTAACTTATTCTCCCCTAATGCTGCAATTAGAGAGAGTCTTCTGAAAGGATTTGTCTCCCTCTTTAATGAACAACCTAATTGTGCACGACATTTTTTTATCCTCTGATGTCCGAATCGCTAATTGATATTTACTGTAGCAGAACCTTGCGATGAATAGTTTTTTTTAATGTTCAAATGACAGGGCTTGTGTTTTTACCACTGCCTTAAAAAAACTGCAAAGTTCAGAAGATGTCCATATTGTGCACGTAGTATCAAAATTTAATGCTTAAGAGTACCTAGCACTCGAAAAATTAATAAAATAAATACATAACAGACATATACATATTTACATAGTCCTCACCCTACAGTAGGGTTTCCTGTGTCGTAGGTATCAGGAATTATGAGTTCCGTGATACTACAAAACTCATACCCGTAACAAAATATCTGCAGAACATGCAAACATTTATCCTGCTGCTGGCTGCTCGTCTGCTGCGCCACCAATGTCATCGGTATTGGTTGTGGTCTAGTGCTGTTTAATGGATGATAATGAGGCCTATAATAAAATACTTTACCCAATCGTGAACTTTTTTATAAACTGAATTCAGTGTCAGCTTCCGCTAAAATGTTCAAGTTGTTTTGTTGTGGTAAACAATGTTAAAGCTAGTTGTGCACTTTCTTGTTATCTCCGAAAACTCGTTACAGTACAGGTAAATTGCTTGCAACTTGCCAACCTGGCTAAATTGTGCAATTCACTCGGCAAAGCAATGAAAATAATTATGGATTATAGAATTATATTACAATCCAGATAGATGAAGAAAGCAATCCTATCGCCTTTATACTTTATAAACTGTAAACGATTAAATCGAAAAAAAATAAGTCATAAATTATAAAGGTTTTTATAAATAACGGATAAAATGTTTTAACTTATTAAAAGCACCATTTTCAGTTCATTTTTTACTACCTAAGTGTCTTTTTATACATAAAAAATCTCAAGGAGTCCAGGAAAGAACTAGTGCGATTTTAAATACACAATTTTATAGTTTTTCATTGTAACACTTATAGTTAAGAGGTCCAGTAGTTTTTTACAGAAGTCTGCCCATTTAAATATTAATTATAACTAGTTACTTTGACCTCTAATTAAAATTCTCACAAATATTATTATGGAAATAATATAGCAGATTGCCCACGAGTCTTCGTGAAGGGTTTTTTCTACTATGTAGAAGCTCAAGCTGTTCCTGTCAGATATTGAACTGAGGTTCAATACAAAAGATATCAAATATGAATGTTAACCTTTTTAGGGTTCCCTAGTCAACAAGAAAACCTTATAATTTCGAAAGTTCGTCTGTTTTTCTGTCTGTCTGACCGCGGCTTAGCTCAGAGATTCTTACTAGAAAGTTGTAATTTAGCATGGTATTTATCACGCCGACAAAGTAGTTAAAGAACTCTTCAAGTCCATTTTATAAGTTGACCTTAACACTTATAAAATGTATTAGAAGGCGTAAAAAGGAAAATTTCGTACAAATTCCATTGAAAACTACTCTGATAAAGTTGTTAATTGTGTAAAACAGGTAGTAAATATAATTTTATGGGCAACTACGGAACCCTACACTGCACGTGGCCTGACACGCACTTGGCCGGTTTTTATTTTAACTCTGTTTAAAGAAGGAGATTCCGAATTTTCAGTCAAAAAGACGCACTTTTTCTTCAATTTTGAAACATAAATAAATGGTGTATGGCTTTGAATACATAGAGCTTTTATATTCATATGTTCAACCATTAACCCCCCTCGAATTTATGCGTCAAGTAAGACTTAGATATTTTTTTACATTGTCCATTATTAGCAAAAGTCATCTTTACTCAGTCACTTTATTAAAAATGAGCAATCTGCTAAAACTTACTTTGCAATTTTAATGAACGCTCGCTGAAATGTATTTGCTTATTTATAATGGAAATGAAAAGGATGCGAAAAAGACAACCGTTGATTAACCTATTTCTGCAACACAGACGCGCAAGAATATCAGTGATATTTAAAAATAGACGGTTACTTTTATTCAACTATTCCGAAAAATATTCCGAACACATAATACCAAATATGCGCGCTGTTTTTTTTTATTATATCTGGTCTGGTAGCGAATATCCTTCCCAAGATGATAAGGAAATTATATTATGTGAAACCGAATATTTAATGTGCCTGGTTGTGAAAACATCTTTCGTAACACAAAATTATAGATCAAAAAGTATGTAATATGAAAATACGGTAAGTAACGTATCATAAAAGTAAAATATCAACGGCAGTATGATTAATTAACAGCTAGCTGGCCATAAGTTCTGAAGGAAAACTTAATTACTATTCTCTGCTGAATCATAAAGTTGAATAATTTATAAGTGAGGTATGAGGACATAGTCTTGGATATGTGCCGTACTTTCCGCAACTAGTTTACAAAATTAACCTACAATAAAAATACTTTTAATACCTTTAAGTATTTATTTCAGACTTTAAGTATTTATAATGACTATTAATACATAGATGTTTGTCGTAATCTTCATTACTCGAATACATATATTTCATGAATATGGTTTTTATGTTTAGATCCCAGGTGATGCAGATGTCAATAGGCGAGGTAACCGCTTTCGATCAGTAGGCTGTTAGAAATCAAAAATAAATAAATAAAAGTAAGGATGCATGAATTAATGAATTAAAATACTTTATTGTACACTAGCTTCTGCCCGCGGCTTCGCCCGCGTGGTACCTGGATAAAAAGTAGGCTTTGTGTTATTCTGATGTATCCGCTATATTACTGTAGAGTTTCATTAAAATCCGTTCAGTAGTTATTGCGTGAAAGAGTAACAAACATCCACCCTCACAAACTTTCGCGTTTATAATATTAGTAGGATGTTCATACGTACACGGTCTAAAAGAGTGTTAATGTCTGCTGACAAACACGTTCACGACTGTATTCTCCAGGGTGGGCATACATAATCAGAGCGTAGATGTTTGTGGATACCAAGGAGAGAGTAGTCAGAGGCACGTACTACGCGGGTATTATTTTCCGGGTACTACGCGGGTGAAGCCATGGGCAGAAGATAGTATTTTATATATAGGTAATTGAAAAGCTGATAACTTTTATTTTAACAGTATTTTACAGTTTTAAAGACACTTACCACGTTCCACCTGATTTTTTGTTTATTTTATTACATTTTTAGAGTGTATTCCAATCAGACAGGACAATCGTGGTATTAAGCGTGATTTTTGCTAAATAAGTTACAAAACTGTAAAACATAACTAAAAAACATTATACTGTAAAACATTATTAAAGAGAATAATAGGGCACCCCTTTTTATAGACATTGATTGAACTTTAAAAATAAAGTTTGAAAAATAACAAATAAGATTTGTTCTGAGGAGAGGATGGTATCCTCACAACTAGGCGTACCGGGATAGATCTGAAGATATCCATCATGGGATTAAAAAAATAAAGAAAAAAAAAATCTTCATCGTTTTATGGTAAATTTAATCATTGTCTGGGTTCGAACTATAAGCTTTGATCGAAAATTGGGGCCAGCATGGTTCACAGCATGTTCGGTGTTCGGTGGACTAATTCAAATACTCGTTTTATAGTTAATTTGATAATATAGTATATTTTGACTCAGTGGTCGTTTCTAATAAGTAATGTACATAACGGATCTCTGCAATACGCTCATAAAAGTTCCACCATGATCCTCAGAGGGACTGTGCACTTCATAAAACGATATGTCCAAAAATAAATGAAACATGGAAGTCGTTTCAAACTCGATGGAATGTAACCCGTTAAACCATTCTCAAATATGGCTGCTACACTTTAGCCGGCCAAACGACTTGACCGGCTAAATAGTTGGCACGCGAATCATATTTTGAAGTACGTAAATTGTGACGCTTAGCCGCTAAATTTGTACACTATAATATTATATAATTATATTATTATTATTATATTAGAGCAGGGCTAGAGTTACCGACCTGCTAAAGTTAGTGAGTGATTATGAATAACAGGGTTAGATTTCAACATTTCAACGTCTTTTCCGTATTCTATGTAGTTGACAAGCTGATGATCCTACAGTAAAAAAATGAATTGTTTTACTAGACCATCACTAATTAAATTTCCGTCTTTCAGGAAAATATAAAATTGTTCCACTTTTGTACATCTGGCAATACTGTCCAACGAATCCCCCCAGGATCGTAGACACGTTCGCTCAGCACTAGTTTCTATTCTCAAAGACAATTTCGCTGTTCTTTCCCCGGCTCAAGAGCTTGCGATGGAGCTGACATAACACTTAATTTTGTACCGGTACTTTGGTATTTTGCTTCCTAATTTACAAAACGATCTTTTTCTTACTAGCTAAGCTCATTTTGTACGATAAAAGTGGTGTGCGGATATGTTTGAGAGAGTTTTCTTTTAAAAAATAATGATGCCTCTTTACGGCTGCAGTGATAACAAAAATATCACGACCTAAAAAATATATTCCTGCAATTTCGTTGCACACAGATTTAAATATTTAAATGAGGCATTAAACGATGTTTTCGATAAAGGTGAATTCACAATAATATAGGTGTTATGGTCAGTCTGTATAGTCAGTCAGGTTAGTTCATATTAATTATATTTTAAGATATACATCTTACACATTATACCGTTATACGAGTATATAGTAATATTGTTACGAGCTAGCTAATATTGTTAGCGCTCGTCACAATATGAATCCGCCTTAAAACATATAATTGATTAAAGCGTCACATTTTCCACCTAGCGTGGTTGAAATCACAAAGTCAGATATAGAAGGTCGATCACGATTCGCTGGATTTACCTATACTCTACGACAAAATGCACTTACGCCTTCGGCCATACTCGGAGTGCATTTACATATTGATCTCCAAATCACACTGGCTGTCTGAATAGCAAATAAAAGCGAACATTTCTTGTATTTTTTCGATGGCCATTATCGGCTTGTCAATGCATTCGAAATTCGAATTTTGTTTATTGATTTTTGTTTATTTTTTTGTATACTTATTCGATTGCAAATATAATCTAAAATAATGCAAATGAGAACGCCCTATATTCATCTTTCTACGTGAACAAACGAATAGTACTGCTCCTTAAGATTCCTCCGCGAAGGAGTTTTGCCTAGCTGTAAGATGATTTAAGATATCCTCCTTATGATTTCATTTGTTTTTACAAACGACGCTTTCATCTTAAACTTGACTTGCTTCTTTCAACTTTCAATTAATCTTGCATCATAATACAAATCATAACACACACATTGACATAAATCCACTTAGTTTTTATAACTAGGATACAATCCTTATGATTTCATTATGAACAAAAATCTACAAACGGTGACTTTACCTTTAGACCTAAAAATTGCAAGTTCTTTGCACATTATAATTTTACCGAACCTACTCTGTGTGAGTATTAAAGCCACTACACAAATACGGCGTAATTGCCGCTCTGATGGTAATTGGCTACTTCAACAAAGGCACCATTAAAAGCTGGACATTTATTGACATCGAGCATGACGCACGTAGCCGATCCATTAGTGGTAATATTGCCCATCCCCCAGTGTGTTATCTGGTTCACATGTATGTAGCTAGTAGAATGGTCTTTGCCTTATTTTGAGCCTCACGGCAGGTCAAAACATGTGATTTATTGAAAATTCGTAGAAATGTACTGTAAGCAAGCCAAACTGTAGCTAATTGTAGAAAGTTCCGCCCGAAAATTCTCAAACAAACAATAAAAAAAAGCATAACTTAAAATGTACATCGGGGAACATATATGGTATTTTCCGATTTTCTGGGTGTGGGCAATAAACACTTTTTTGCGTGCCACTGTTTACTGTTTTTTGCCGTTATTAGAATTGGAATTTATTAATTGAAATAACGTTCGTTGTTATAACGTTCTACATATTTAATTTCAAATTTAAAAAAAAACAGGTTTTCTGTTTTTTTTTGTATTGTAAAATAGGACGACAGAAAAAATAGCCTTTAGTACTAGTGTTGGGTAAAATATGAACTACAAACTGGTAATTTTACTTTTTGGGCTAAACTTATTAAGGTTATTAAGCAGTTGAGCAAGCAAGTTGTTTAAGCAACAGAAGAAAACAAAATAGTGTTTAGTGTAACAACTTAGTCTAAAATCTGTAAAAATAAAAAAAATAAAGTTTACTTTGTGTCAGTGAGCGTGGATAACGTAAGCGCCACTGTTTTGTATGTATTCAGTACATGCTATATTGATGTTCTTATTTTGAATGTACGAATTACCTAAATTATTTTATGGTCCTTTCACATTTGGTCACAATTACACATAAACTCTAGTTTTAACTCAATAATTAAGTTAAATCCAAAAGCTTAATCCATAAAACCTTTCAAGTACATTGTAACAAGATAATTAATTTTAACGAGTAACAAAGCTTCATTTCAGCTCAAACTGAAGTTTATATCAGAGTTCCTTTACAAATTACCTGAGCTATTCTAACCTGGTCTATTCTTGCGATGTCATTTCAATGCAGTTTCTTGCTAACTTGCAACTGAAGCCGCTGTGAGTGGAACTATCTCGAGCGATTTGGTTGTCGAAACTTGATTAATGTACCTACAGTTAGTAGAACGGTGAAGCAGCCCAGCTGGGCTACTTCATGCACTTGACGAGTTTACGTAATGTATATGTATTTTGTATTTGTGAAGCAGCCCAGCTGGGTAACTTCATGATCTTGGCAAGTTTTATTTAAAGACAACTTTGGTGACGCGGCGGGCGATTAAATGGTGTTGACGCGATAAGTGCGGGTGCAATTCTCGCTGCGGTACAAATGTTTGTATGTATTTGATACGGGTCTGGGTATCATTAGTCTGGGTACCTACTCTCAGTACCTTATACCCACGGGCATATGGAATTATATTGTGAGGTCGTAACTATCTAAGTATGTGACCGCTGAGTGCTTATGATTATAATTTTAACATACACAATACTTTTATCAAAAAAAAATTATTAAATTAAAAAAAAATATGTTCAAACATTACTCTATAATACACTAATATTTAGTTACGAAATATATAATTAATCCTACTACTTATTATAAACGCGAAAGTTTGTGAGGATGGATGTTTATTAGGTACTATTTCACGTAAAAACTACTGAACGGATTTTGATGAAACTTTACAGTAATATAGCTTATACATCAAAATAACACAAAGGCTGCTTTTTATCCGGGTACTACGCGGGCGAAGCAGTGGGCAGAAGCTATTATTAAAATATATTACTTATAGTTATATTAGTAGCCATGATTCGACCTTATAAGCATGCTTGTGTAAACTAAAATAACAATGATAGGTAAGTAATAATATTTTGAAATTAACTTTGGATATCATCATCAAAAGCCTGCAGAAGTCCACTGTTGGCTATAGGACTCCCCCAAAGAGAGCCTCTACGAACGATGTGGTACCTTTGGAGGTAAAGTTACGGGACTTCCTGTAACCTTTATGATGTCATTAGTGCAATCTACTCTACGTCGTCCGGTTCGCAATCGCCAATGTAGAACCTTTTTTTCCCCAGTGGTAGTCGGTTCTGCAAGCTATATGGCCATCCCTTTACCATTTTAACTTGCTAATTCGATGTTGATGACTTTTGTTCTTTTACATAATGCTATACATCTAAAATTAAATGAATGAAAGGCATCAGAATATGGAATTATTTCTGTCTATCTTCTTAAGCAGTTGTTCTTGTCAGTCAGGAATTATTTAGTAAAAGTCTACATTCATGAAAAACAAAAGCTCTAGATAAACGTTTTTCTTACCATAAATTATTTTATAATAAAGTGGTGCTTGGATAAATAACCTACTTATCGGGTAATTTATGTGCGGGGTAAAGTAGCTGTATTCGAAGTTCTACTTTAGTGTAAACTCAGCCAAATATAGATACCTTTATTGATTTCAATTATTGAGCGATGAATGGATTTCAATGGTACGACAACAAGACTGTTTTGAGGGCTGATATTAGATAAGATAATGCGATTCAGATGGACCTTTGTCTTCTATTTCTGAATAGATGAAGATAGATAACCAGTTTTGTTTGTCAGGTTTTTGAATTTGAATTCAAAATTGTCAAATTAAAATAAATAAAATATAAAATAAAAATAGCCTTTATTTCCCCTAAAAAAAAGAATTAATTGGCATTACAGCAAAACTATACCTATGATAAAAATAAGAATGATTTATAATAATTTTAGAATAATAAAATAATATTAATAAATAAAAAAAGTAATAATAATATTGCATGTCATTAATTTTATCTAGATTTAAAATTATTAGATTTTATCTGATGTCATTTCATTTTCATAATTATATACAATTATATTGATGTCATGTCTAGTATATTTATATTCAAGTAGTTTTTGTCAGTCGTATGTATGAGTGTTTTTCATTTTCTTAATTATTAGGGGCTATCCATTGTTGGATCCTACTCCATCTCTTGCCAGTTTATCCTGTTTTGGGCCGTTCTTACCCAATGTTTCCCTGCCACTGAAACAATGTCGTCTCTCCAGCGGCGAATGGGTCGACCGCGTTCTCTCTTTTGTCACGGGGCCACCAGTGTAAGACTCTCTCACTCCAGCGGTTGTCGTTTGTCCTCGCGGTATGACCTGTCCATTTCCATTTTAATCTTGCTGCCAATTTTCCTGCTTCTGTTAGTTTAGTTTTGGACCTGATCTTAGAGCTTCTGATGCGATCGCGGAGTTTTATGCCCGTCATACTTCGTTCTATCGTCCTTTGGAAGGATCTTAGCTTATTTTATTTTCTGTTGTCATAGCCCATGCTTGACATCCATAGAGTAGGGTTGGGAGAATAGTCGAGTCCGCTAGTTTTTTCTTTATGCTGGTTGCGACGCTGCCTTTGAAGACTTCTTAGTGACCAGTATTTTCCCCATGCTAGTGTTATTCTTCTTTCCATTTCTTGTTTAGTTCTGTCGAAATAGGACAGAATATATGTTTCTTAGACATAAAAAACATATATTCTGTCCTAAGTAGATATAGTTATCTACATATTCTAAGGTCTGATTGTTAACATGGAGTGGTATAGGTTGGCCATTTGTCATCGATTTTCTCTTTTCGCAGTTCATCTTCAGACCACATTTCTGACTTTCTTCATCTAGGCTCAATATCATTTCCTGTAGTTGTGTGTGGCTTTCGGATATTAGAATTATATCATCGGCGAATCTTAAGTTAGACAAATATTCTCCGTTTATATTGATACCATAGTGGTGCCAATCATGTTTTTTAAAAATATATCTGGACCTTTTTATAAAAATAAAAATATATTTGTTTTCATTTTGTTAATGGCTGCTTGGATTTCTGATTGAATGAAAGATGGAACTTCTTCTTTTGCCTGGTGTTTGTGTGTACGAGTGTGACTTTCTACAATTTTCTTTTCCCTGTACAGGTTTTTGTAACCTGTCCAGAAGTCTGTAGCAGTTTTTATAAGTTGTTGCCTAGAAGTGACCAATTTGGCAGTATTGTCATGTTTCTGTTCCATGATCCACTTTGTAGATGTGGTTAGTTTTTTATATGTCCTTTTAGAGGATCCAGAAGAGTCTAGTACATATAGCAAAATTGTTAAACTTCTTTGTTCTCAAAATTGTCATATTTGAAGCTACGATATCGCTAAAATCAGAGTTATGAAGTATTCCGAATCAGACGGAAGTACTAGGTTACGTTCAAATTGTTTGCAATAGTAGTCATTTTTTAAATTGTAAACTTTTAGCAATTCAGAAGGTAATTAAAGAAAACTTTTCATTCGTTTCCTATTGGCTATCTTGGAATCGACGCCTTTCACGTTTTGCGCCGGAGTTTAACGAAGATTGGCGAGACTGCAATTGACCGCTCGTTTGCCGAATAAGTGCATGCAAGTGGCCTATAAATGTTTGTACTATCTGCAAATATTTGTCTTGGGTCTGGATGTTTTCTTTGCATAATATTTATGTATGTATTTAAAAAAAAATATTCAAGTAATCAAATAGTCATTTAGTTCGCATAACATTTTCTGCCTCTGCGTATTTTGGGGTTAGATTATGCTGTCTGCGGAAATGTCTAGCATATAATATTTTCAATAATGTCGCCATATTTAAAATTTTCTTAAACTATAAAGCACCACAGACAATACACATACTATATTATATATTATGATATGGCCGCCGCAAAATTCCATGTTTGGTGAAATTACATAACGCAAAGCCATTTGCGTAGCCCACAGTGATTGTTACTTGTGAATTATCACTTTTGCTGTTTTCAAATTAACTTATTTTATGGCGCGATAGTTTGGAAAATTTGCTTGTGGAAATATTTTGTTAATTTTGTTTTGTTATCATGCGATTTTCGAAAGGTTATTAAAGCCAATTTTAAACACCTTTTGGAATTTATTGAATAAAATATTATTTTTTTGGGTCTAGTTTGTGATCGAATTTGTAAAACTAAGGTATGTTTTTGTTGCATAAAATCGTAAAAATTTTACGATTACAAACAAATTATTGCAGTTACAGAATTGACCGTGACGTATATCGATGTATGGGCGAACTATCCACTACAAAGTTAAATTTGTCTTTCAATCGGACTTCTCTTTTCGTTAGAGCAATGTTTTGTTTTTCCATAGTTTATAAAATTCAGTTATATTAATCATTATTTGGTGAACATGCAAGCTCATACGGAACCCTCGGTGTGCGAGTCAGTCTCACACTTTGCGAATTTTATTTGTCTAGAAAATTTCGTAAAATCGTGTTTTGTACAGTCTTTTCCTACTGCTAACAAAAACTAAACCAAATGCACTAAAAACTAAAGAAGAGTGTATTTCTGGTTTCAGTCGATTTAAAAATATTAGAACCCATCGAGCCTTGACCTGAACCCAATAGTTAATATTGATTTTCAGGATTATATATTTTTAATGCTCTTAGATGCCTGAGATGAATAACATTTTCATGGGGGCCAATCTTCGCGGAGTAATCGGCGAATCAAGACCCTCCTTCAATTCTCGATGTCGATTTATGACTCTTATCACGGATCTTATAAAGTTAATCAGCACGAAGATGATACATGCGGAATACCTGCCAAGCTCACCTTATATTTAAGCCAGAGGCATCTAAAATATGGGTAGGTAAATTTATCTATAATTTCTATTAGGAACCATACTTCCAAACTTTTCACTTACCATGCCAACAACTTTAGAAGGAGAAAAGAAAAAATGGCAACTTCCTATTCCCAAGTGCAATTTCAGCTTCGTAACCACAATGCAGTATCACGAGTATTTCTCGACTCATATATCTCAAACTCTCGAGATTACAAAGTTGCCTTGAGTTTTTACAAGAAAAGTGGATTAAGATTTCCTATATCTACCGAATATTTCAGTATTACGATGGATACCTAACTTTATATGATTTATAGGCTAACTTCTGAAAGTTCTGCATGTCATCCACTGGCTCTTTGCAAAATTCCCTGAAAGGAACTTTAAACTTTATACATTAGCTGGATGAAAGAGTGACCTGAATGCAAGTTGTATTTTTTATAGATGGCCAATGAATCTCAGATAGAATTCAATTATTATGAAGGTATAAGCTTACTTTAATTTTCCATCAAAATATAAAGATCTGATTCTTAAATGTTTGATATAAATAAAATAAAAGATTATAACAGGTATATCCACAACTAGATGCTTTAATTTTCGACTTATCCCTTTCAACTTTAAATAATCCTAAGGCATGCATTGTTGAATGGTGTGAAACTTAATGATCTTATAACTTTGCCAAATGACCATCCTACTAATATTATAAACGCGAAAGTTTGTGAGGATGGATGTTTATTAGGTACTATTTCACGTAAAAAATACTGAACGGATTTTGATAAAACTTTACAGTTATATAGCTTATACATTAGAATAACACATTTTTCCAAACTATCGCGCCTTTTTATCCGGGTACCACGCGGGCAAAGCCGTGGGCAGAGGCAAGTTATAATAAAAAAATGGGATTTGTAATGTGTTATCGTTCATCAAGGGTTTGAGGTATGCGTGTATGCATGCGCTATGCCGTTTATCACATGCCTCTTAGAAACAGGTTACATCACATATTATTAATTAATTAATTATTTGTCCAGCACTATTTATATTGTTGTTTTTGTTATCATTTTGATTTGGTTTGAAGCTTGCTTTGTTAGTTATCGCCTCGTTTTATATAGATAAGTTGCCTTATTCCGCCAATCTATCAACAAAATACTCTTGCTTAACAGACAAATCCAACACAGTCTATCTTGCTTATAATGCAATTAATAAACATTTTATAGAAGCTAAGTTCCGTAATGACTACTATAAGAAAATAGTTTCAGCTATTTTCTTGGTACTATAAAATATTAGTCATTATTTTAGAGATAATTAAAATGTATGTCTATTTGTTGCTATCTGCCAATCATAAATAATAGTAAATCGAATACGTAATGCCCTAAGAGATCGCAAACAAAAAAATAATAGTATAGTCATCCTGTAAAAGCATAAAATTATGTTTTTAGTGTTCTTTTGTACCTATTAAGCGCATGTAAAGGGTTTTCGAGCTGCAGCAGGGTTAAAAAAAACGAACACTCATAGTCACGAGATTAACACACAACTATTTCTCAATTAAAATGTCCTAGTTATATTGCCGATCTCAGTAGCGCGGCTGGGCCAACGTTTTCTCGGCCGGCCCCATCATCGCAATCCATTTTTAGTGAAAACTCTCCCAAATATTAGTAGCATCTTATTAGTTTGAAACTAAAATATTTTGTTATGTGAAAAAGGTTATTTTTTTGTTTGTTTTTCGTAGAACGTTGCCCAGTCCTCTGCATTCAGTTATCCTTGCTAGCTATATTCCCGCTGTCGTTGATTAATGGTAACTGACTAGAGGATTGTTCAGGCGGGATGAGTTCTGAAGAAGCATTCACAAACCGTGAAATTAACTTTCGTCGCCTTTCGAAAGCTGTCAGTTAGTTTTCGTAAATCGTTTTGTTTTTTGCTTCGAGCGGTATTTGAATCTGATCGTGGCTGACTACATTTGATGAGAATTCCGCTGTTTACTCAGTTCTCTCATTTTAAGAACAAAAGTGTTAAGGATATAGTGCCACAATTCGGCTTAAAAAAGGAACTTCTAAGATCTCTTTCTATTTTTATGTTGTAAAAAAAACAGCACTAGATCTGAGATAAATAGACGTTTCATTTCACGTGCTTATGCGATATTTAGATACAATATTTATTTCACCCCGAGTTAATATCGTGTCACATTAGTGTGAATAATTTTAGTTTTTCTTCAATAAAAGATGTATGTTTTATCTCGTACTTTTCAAGTACTTGGCTAACAAGTATTTAAACCCTTTTCTAATTTTCCTGTCTGTATAATATTCCATTACCCAATCTAACCCCTATATTTTTCTATCGGCTTCAATTGTAGAGGCGATCTCCCGAGGGCATTTAAGCACCAATTTATTCACCAGAGGCTGGATCGTAGTATTCTTTCGAATATCAGCAACTTCAAATAATATTATGACGCATTAAATAAATTATGGTATACACTTCCAATATAGGTTTAACCTGCAATAGCTTGAGTAAGTAAAGGTTGATAACATTTTTATTAAACACTAATAAGTTAGTAGGATTCTATGTATTGTGGGTATCAAGAACGACACAGGATATTTGTAGGATTGGTCCCCAATCACCCAGACCCGTGCAATTATGGGGCTAGAGCAAATATTTACAAATAATGCAAATATTCTCCCGAAGTCAAAATCAAACCCGCAAAGTATATCTTCCCGCCAAGCTACGGAAGTCATCGAAACTCAAACGAATGTTTTTGACCACAAAATGAATAAATAAATGTCAAATAAACATCCAAAATATTTTCTACTGAGAACGTATTTTACCGTGTCTAGTTTTTTAGTCATCTTGCATCAATGAGGCCTTACAGTTTTCTTGATCCACTATCAATATCTTGGACTATCTAGACTCATGCTCAATATAACTTGTAATAATTTTGTATGTACTCGTACCTGGGTGGGTGTTAAAACGGATTCAGGTTCTCTGTTTGAACTATCAAAAACACGACACAGACGTTGATTATAGATAATTAAAGTCTATTATTGGAAACAGACACATCACATGCGTTTGAAAATCTAAATCCAATTTTTTTGTCCCATTTTTGGGAATTTCTTGATCTAATATAAATCCAACTTTTTCCTGTTGTTATTCACGTCATTAGTCATAAAAGCTAGTGCTGCTATCATACTGTGGCCAGTTGAACAGTCAAATAATTTAAGTAAAAAGATTTTTTATGATAAAATCAATGAATATATTATACTTTTAAGCTAACAGTTGGGCTGGGCACTTATAAGCTGCTAAGGGTTGAGACTTGGGTCCGTGGGGAATCGGGGCCCTTGGCGTATTCAAAATTCTTTTAAGGTGGTCAAAGCAAAGCGTGACCAGAGAGCTGGTTTTTTTCTAGGTCAACGCATAAGCATTGCCATTCAGCGTGCTAATTCAGCTAGTATTTTGGAAACGCTTTTTTCTAGTCTACAAGACCCAGAACCAGATCGCTAGATTTAGATCAACGGTCTTTAGATAGTTATACTTGTACATAGTTGTATGATTAAATTTATCTTCCGTTAAAAAAAACAAATTTAATATGCTATGGTGAAAAATGCACGATTTTTTACAGCAAACTTTCGCCACGCGTTCTTGTAGAAATCAATCTGTAATTTACTTATTGGTAAGTAATCAATTTCATACAGATGATTGCCTTTCGTCCCTTAATACTGAAGAGCTAATTATATTATTGTTCGCCTCGTATATGTTTTTGTTCGTTTTGACCCTCGAGATACACGATAGATACGACCAAATCCGGTAATTAAGATGGAGTGAATGATATGTCAAGATCCGTGAGGAGAAGATTTATTTTCACAATGGTTTACTTGTGAACGTGTGAACGTTTTGGTTATCTTTGGAAAGAAAATCTTAAAATATTTTGTGATTATTAAATGGTTCTGATAATCCTTACGGTATTCTTTTAAGAGAAATGTTGATTGTTATCGTTTACACATTTAAGTGATAAACAATATGAAGCTATTCATATTGTAAAAACGGGAATTTTCACGTACTGCACTATCGGCACTACACGTGCACGGCACGGCGCGACGCGGAAGGAGAAAGTCGCAACCACTCACCCTGATGAAGACTCTCGGAATGAGTCGAAACTTAGTCGGTGCCTTAACCGATAGTGCAGTACGTGAAAATTCCCGTTTTTACAATATGAATAGTCAAGTTCACGATAGTTTTTGGATTAAAATATGAAGCTATATTAAAATCGTTCTTAGGCGTGGTTTAAAGTTAAAAGCGGCGAATTAATCAGCTGTTATGAAAACAGTTGTTTCAGTCACGCGTGGGCTGAGGGGAGAGTGAACATAAATTAATGAGGATAACATGAGGCCCATCAGTGGAAACTTACGGCTGATATTATATTATATGTATAAGAGACATAAAAGAGAATCTTAATCCAATACGAACTTTCGAAGCTTAGATTTTCTTTTGTTTTACTACTATGATAAAAATAATAGCGTTGAAAGTACCTGACGGTATAATTTGATATCTCTTAGCGTGTCTGACGTATCTAACTATGCTTGAAATTGTTAGTTTAGCGGTCAGTTTTATTTCAGTCTGCAAGAACTTTAATAGTCCATCAAAATAAAATAAGGTACCTTGAGGCAAAGCATGTAATAACTAGAAACATGGTGTAGCGGTAATGATTGAAAAGTTGCATGTTTAGGGGTATTAAACGGAGGGCTCTCGTGGCTATGCATCGTAACACCGACCTATTTTTTCTTCAGGTAACAACTAGAAAAATCTTGTTGATGGCGTCGTAGTATTAATTGCTATGATCATTGCTTGTAATAGATAATTTTGCCTGCGATAGGCTCTTGAAACTAAAGGTTACGTCTTAAAAGTTTTGTACACATTGTTTACGAGTATAAATTTGCATAATTTATTTATAATAGTTTTTTATGAATTGTTTGATCATTAATGGTCAAATTAAATCGCTATTTATTTATAGAAATGGAACTTCCGGATCCTCGATTATGCTCCATAGAGATAACATTTCATTTCAGGAAACAACATAAGTATCTTTGCAATAGACACATATAGTAGATCTGTTTTCCTTTGTACCCGGCCACAAACGTTAACTAACCGATTTCCCTCGATAAGCAAACAATAAAACTCATTTAAACTACAAAGATAAGAAAGACGAGGTAAATTAAGCTCTAAACAGTTTGTAAGTAGAACGCAAATTATAGTTGAACGGTACGTGTCAAAATTTCTAGGTATGCGGTCGCAACACAAGCTGTGTTCTCCAAAGTTAAATACGACTTAGTCTAAGTTTAGCGACATACCAAACTGAAGCTAAGACGCTGGTTTTGGGTGTACAACTACTTGATTTTGTTACCCACCTGCTAAGTATCACGATTATAAAAGAGGTCGAAACAATTTAGACCAACTAATACTAACATAGCTTTTTGTGTACTTAATAAATTGTAGGTTAGTTACATACTTTAAGGTCTGTGGGTACATACTTGACTAACTGATGATACGGTCGCATGATGTCGGTTTATGGGGGTGACCTAAGACCGTTCGTGCCATTCTCTGAAGGTTTGATCAAGCAGCACGCCTTCTAATCGATGATTGTAGCATAACGCTGACTTATCTGTAGCAGCCTAGTTACTAAGCCTACTACTAAGTTTGTTGACAAATGTGTTATATAATGTGGAAAATGAAGAACGGCGGTATAAATGAATAAAATGAAAAAAAAATGTTTTAATCGATCTGAATTCTAGAAAGCGTAGCCTATTATTGTTATGGCTCTTGATGGTATTTTATCAACAGTTATAGCTCTTAGCTTTTTCAGCCGGTTATGAATGAAGGCTTAATCGCTTTCAATAATATTCCTCAATATAAATCTGAATTGCTTTCGAAGCTTGTTTGAGACATTTTTGCAAAAGTACTCTGTATTTTTAGTTTATCAAAGTTGATCCAATCCTACAAATGTGTATATGTTCAGAGCTTTGATATTGTTAGTGTAAAATGAGATGTATTTTACGATAACAATGCAGCGTCTCCAAAAATTAATAGAATAAAATAACAGGAAACACAACTCTTACAATATCTAGGGAGGTACCAGTGGTGTTGTGGAGGGCCACAACACCACTGGTACCTATAAATACTGTAACATTGCCAAAAACCATCATTAAAAAATGAACAGTTTTATCAAAATAATTACAGTAGAATCTCGATTATCCGAATCAAATAAAACCAGGAGTATTCCATCCGAAAATCCGGATAATTGATTTCAAAGTCAAATCAAACAATAAAATTTTGCTTGAAGTTATTAGTATTAATCCTAATAAATCACATCTTTTCATTGATTATGTAGCTTTTGATTAAAATCCAATTCTTTTTCACATAAACGAGGTCCAGATATGGGTTGCCCGCATGCTCTCTTTTGTAAGAACCAAGTAAAAACTGCGTTCACCAGAATTTCATGAGATTTTTTCATGGCTTTACGTTGCGAGCTTCCAGGTGAATTTCAATATGGATACAGAATTCTTTTTAATATTTGATATCGTAGAAGTTACTACACCATACATTTTCACCAATTTACTGCCGTATTCACCATTTTTTAAACTCTCAATTATCTTCACTTTGTCTTTAAGAGATAACACACACTATCGCGCAAACAAATGAGAGCGGGAGTACCAACACATCGGAGGCGGGAATAAACTCTTCGTAACATGTCTCGATGCGCCGTCAAATCATTTCTAAATCGGTAATTATAGCCGGGAAGAATAAGTCCGGATAATCGAAAATTCGGATAATCGATGTTCGGATAATCGAGATTCTACTGTATAGCACCACAACAATAGTATTAGCAATAAGTATTTAGATCTAAAGAAAATGTGTCTGTTGGCATAATTTCTACACAAGACTGATTTCAATAAATTTAAAACATAAATAGGTACACCACATCAGAAAGTCAATTATTAATTAACAAACCAACAAACAAAATACAGCCGAAACGAGAAACTCTCTTTTTAATTGGTTAAAAATACAGTATATGTGAAAAAATATTAATTTCCGTAAATAAAAGCAAACAAAGTCGTATTTGGTCGGATATATCACGCATCTATTAATAATTCAGTGGATTTCAATGCAGTTTGTTCAGTCTCTTCGATTCGATTCACTCGATTTGGTAGTTATATTGAGCCGACTATTATTCGTTAAGTTAGCTGAATCAAGCGGTCTTGAATTTTGAGGCTGTCTGTCTATTTATCCAACAAATTGCCCATTGTCCCAATTTACGTATTATTACCGACCTAAGAACCTCTAATTCTTAATTTAACTGTTTTTTTTTATCAATTTTAATTTTGGCGTGACGAAATCAAATAATAAATAAATCAAGATTTTATATCATTGTCATTAGTACATAAGGTACATAAGCTTACACATAAGTACATAAGGTTTTAAAATAGAGGTCTAATCAAATAGGTAAGGAATCGTAGCTCAAATAACAGCCATTTCACTCACTCGTTATTTCAATCATTACTAACTTCAGTTGCTTAAAGGATTGGAATAATTATTTATCTTATCATGAATATCAACTTACTGTTCATACATGCAAGAAACCTCTAACTATTGCGGAGAATTTATTCAGCCACGAGCCTTGTCCGTTGTAAATCCGATGGGGGTTTGGCCACTTGGAATCGGCACAGTCGCCGGGATGGAAGTAAACGATTTATTGTGTAGTAACGGATCACAGATCTCTGTGACGGCCCGCTATACTGTTATATGCACCGGACTATAATGTTTAGTTTAGTTTAAAGCTGTGATTCTGAGACTATCAGAATGTTATTTGAACAAAGTTTATCAGCGTCAATAGTAAGTCGCAGACCCATTTGTGTATTGGTAATTTGATGCACTCGTTTTATAGGAAGATTTTTATCTATGAATTTTACACAATATTAACATTATTTTTAAACATACCGAGTTAGATGTTTGAAATGCTTGCCACCCGACAAGATACAGTCTCCAAGTAGAGGTTTGGAGGGTAGGGTATTCTAAAACGTACACTTCACTCTTAACCCTTGGCTTTGATATCCATAAAGCACAATCTAATGTTAGAATTCTAAGAAAATATTATTTTTTTTACTTTTTTTAGGTATCCAGTAATATTACCTATACAAACCAAAATAGAGACGTTATCTCAAAATATCGTTCTCTCTGCTTTTTATTTCGTAAATATCTTTGTAAATAATATATGTTAAACTTAATATTTCGTACCTAGACCATCTCCTATTTTCTAGCTAAAGATTCGAATTCTTTGAAAAACAGTTTAATAGAGATACATTTTCCAATCCAGCTCGAATTTGAAGATCATCTCCATGATCCCATTGTATGCGCTTTTACGTTCCAAGGAATGAACGTAGAATTTTGTAACTCAATGCTTTTAGGTACAAAAGCTGGCTACACAATAGAAGCGAAGCTAACCTTGCGAGCTTTTCACATATACCCACTCGTAGACATTACCTGATCTTATATTTTACTGGGAAAACTAAAACTAACTTTAGATTTAGAACGGACAAACTTAACACACCATCCTATCCATTTGAGGGGTAGTTTGGAAAAATACATGTATTTGTCTTTTATCATTTGTACTGAATAATTTTATGCCAAGTTTCAATAAAATTGGACCAGCTGTTAAAAATTTTGGTGCACTCCTTCACCATTAGAGGAATATACCCTCCAAGTTTTATGCTTCTAAAACTTACGGTTTAGGCTGCGCGTCGATCAATCAGTTAGTACGGAACAATTTTATATATTTAGAAGATAAGAAAATATGAATTTCGATCTTATGTATTGCACGTTCAGATATGAATAAAAAAACGTCAATATTATTGACAAGTAATGCTTAACAGCATGCTTGAGTAGCTACATGCTTTTACTTGAGAAATTAATTTTATTTATATACACTTGCACAGTACGTATCATGGATACGGTACATGTAGGACAAACCATTTTATTGGCGTTTGGATTGAAACGATTCTCCATCTACGTTGTACCGTAGATAATTATTATGAAATCCAATCCAAGAGATGGTTCTGATTTTTCTCAATGCACAAATAAAAGGTTATATTTAATTTTGTCGAGCTCAGCCACGGAGTAAATCCAAGTCAATATTCTTAGTGCTCACCAAACTAAAGTCGGCTTTTTGCAATGGATAATTTTCTTAAGATTATACAAACGTAGCCGCCAAGCTGAAGTGGAACTAGGCGGGCCACGTTTGTCGCATGCCAGGTGAGCTTTGGGCAAAGACAGCCACCGAGTGGCGTCCTGTCCCAGCAACAAGACCAAAAGGAGATAGCGGAATGAACTGAAACTACTCCTATTAAATTGAAACGAAGCAGCCACAGATGGCGAAGACTGAAAAAAACTGGTAAGTCCTTTGTAGAGCAGAGGGATACGAATAGCTGATATAATACAAATAATATTTGAGAATTTATGTTCCCAATTATCATCACATAAATATGTTCTACGATACTACGATTTTGTATCATAGGTACTATCTATACCTAACATTAGATACAGCTTGTATGGTACGAAATCGTAGCAGCGTAGACTCGTACCTCTACGTTGTAGAATCCACGAGAAACAGATGTTTTTATAGCTTACTAGTTTCTGCCCACGGCTTCGCCCGCGTAGTACCCGGATAAAAAGTAGCCTATGTGTTATTCTGATGTATAAGCTATATTATTATTACTGTAAGGTTTCATCAAAATCCTTTCAGTAGTTTTTGTGTGAAAGAGTAACAAACATCGATCCTGACAAACTTTTGCGTTTATTATATTAGTAGGATTTTTAGGCTCGCGTAGGCCCTACTCAGAGAAATCACTAAAATTTGATAAATTGTTTTTGATCATTCTGCAGATTATTTTTTGATGTTATTGATTTTTGAACGATGATCTGTTAATATTTACAGCATGTCATTATGAACAGTATCTATATATACCGATTGATGTGTCAAGCTTGCCAGAGTCGCGTATCACCAAGTTCGTATTCACTACACGTCTCTTGCTGTGGGGAGACGAGATACAAATCCCAGGAGACGTTGGCACGAATCTGTATATGTATTACAATGTTCACCTTTATTACAATAGAAAACAGGCTATCTGTGCCTGTCTACCGGCACTTATAACATCCATCATGTACTTAGGGGTCCTTTTAGTGGATGCTTTAATCATTCTATTCTGGAGACGCAGCATCCGATGCTTGCTATTTACTAGTCCCTATTGTCAATAACTAGTGCACAACAGCAGTGACAAAAAATTATGTGCCCAAAATGCTGATCCATGTTTTCGTTAGGAATGTCTTATATTACCAACAATTTTAAAAGCGTGGCATCTGTTCAGGCCTAGTCAAACTATCGCGGTCACAGTGTGGGCGCGTTTGTGGCGGCGGTGGCAGATCAGATTGCTGTACAATACAGTAAAATGCAGTAGCATTTTGTACCTGTTTTCAAGAAAATCAACCCAGTGTTAAAAAATCTATTTGTAACATTTTTAAATTTTTCATTTAACATTGTTCAATACTAGTGTATTTAATTATAAACTAACTTTTAAACCCTTTTAACTTTTTCTCGAAGTAAACTTGCGAACGCTGCCTGATCGCTGTCTGACACCTCCACATTACTAGTATTTCCTTGAAAATTGGTACAAAATGATACTGCAGTATCTGACCGCAACAGTTTGATGGGGCCTTGCAACCTGATCCCATGGAAAGCTAAATACTATATAAAACGTGACACAAATATGTTTGAACGTTCCACTGACCACCTACATGGTATCCTCATGATTCTGCGTACTGTGGATATCCATAACCATATTTTTTTACAAATCAATGACAAAGATCGTGTAAGTCCATTATTTTAATTGGTTACTTTACCAACGACGGATTCTTTTTTGCCACTACAAATGCTAGTTCATTTACCTTGTATGCTGAAAGTTTAGGCGCCGATAGTATTTTTATGTAAATTCGGTTCTAGTATTATTTATACGCGATTGAAAGAAAAATTCGCGCATGATCGTGTGCCATACAAAGGTTGCGTTTTGTTCCCGGGTTCTAGAATTATGATTGTTGATTTCGATGCTGCTACAGAATTTTGTCACGCGAAATATAAAATATTATGTTTATATTCTAGCAGTTCAGTATGCTCAGGAACATTCTTCAATATATATTTTTTATTTGCTTTGTCGGTGTGTTTTTTCTTCATAGATTCTTAACAACTCATTGATGCATCAACATGTGCATTTTAACCTCTACAGGGGTTGCAATGCAAATATAAAGTTTGAATGGCTGCAGGCGTCCTACTAGTAATAAGTCAAAAAATATATCTACATGTACCCGACCTACAGCTGAAAACAATCCTGACGTACCTAACTTTTTTAAATCAGTTTTAAAGTTCTACAAGTGCGGGCAGATGTTGCGGTTACGTTGATAAATGATACACTATTATTATAATTAAATCATGTGTTTCAACAATATTACCATGTATTTAATTATCCGTGGCTAAGATCCAAATACTAAGGGTTCATCGCACACATAAACCAAACAACAACATGCATGAAAATGAAGTCGTTGAAAAGCTTATTTATCGTCTCAAAGATGTTAAAGCGAAGAGTGAGTGTTGTAAAAGTGTGATTATTACCCCTCACCATGCAACAACACGATTATACCGAATAGAATGAACTTTTTACCCTACCTTTGTCCTAAAAGAGCAAAAGAGTGCGATGCGATGCGATACTGAATCCTAAAAATGTTTTTTATTCTTGTTCTCAGTTGTGTAATTTGGCACGTCATAGAAAATATTTTTATTCATCGCAAACCCAACGCAAACAATTATTATGTCATCTAAAGAACGTACGACTGAGATAAATATAAAAATATTACATTACACAAGCCAGGAATTGTACTCGCACAACTGTAATTTGTATAGTGTCGTATCGCATCACGTCGTACTTATTCTTTCCGTCATCTAGGACAACGACCAAGAAATACTGCAAATACAACTTGAGCATTTAATAAAGTGATAAAACGCTCGCTGTGAACACGCGACGTTTTTATGATACCATTTCGTTACCATTATAGGCATACGGCCATACTCACTTTTAACCTTAATAACTTTGGAACTTTTGGGAATACTAGTGGGCCATAAGAACCTATCGAGGGATGTAAACCGCTTTTGAAAGTGGGATGTGATATTTTGGAATTAAGCTAGGTAGTTTCCGAGCAAGTTTTATGATGCTACCTAAGCACTGGATGTCATATGCTAAATTATTTTATTTATCGTGGTTGTAATTGTAAAGCGGTTAAAGCATTTGCTCCGTACGTGATACTTTTCTTGTCAATGGTTATTTTTTGGTATCCAAATGTAAGGGTACTTTGAAAAAAACCTTCGAGTTCTCTTTAAACGAATGAAAGGAATCGTTTAAGGTAAAAAAAGATCATACCGTAACCCGTCTGCTAAATAATCTCTATTGATGATTATTAAAAATAAATAAATAATCATGAAATTTGACAAGAAGCAAGGTCTTGCAGTAATGGAAAAAGTCCGAAAATATGTAGCACAGAATAGTTCACAAGCCCACAGTTTAAAGAAGGAAGAACAAACCGATAGATTTAGATGAAATATCGTACGCGCAAGTACATAGGGTAGGTACATGATACAATATTAAACAAGACTTTACCTAGTTAAATATGTTTATGTTAATACAGTATTAAAGTGTAGATATTATTATTATTATGTAAGTAGGTATGTAAAATATTTAATGGCGTGTGTGTGTGTGTATATAAAATATCTGTGTAAATAAATAGATTTAATATAATGTGTAAATTATAAATTAATGTAGGTATGCAAATAGTTAGGTAAAGGTAAGTTGCCTACAAATTTTACACTTGCAGTTGGATAATTGATCGAGACGTACATATATCGATATAACGAATTTTTTTTACTACAAAGTTACGTTTTCTTCCAATCCGATTTATACTTTCGTTAGAGCAATATTTGGTGCTTTACAAGCTTGTACGGAAGCCTCAGTGCGCGAGTCAGGCTCGCACTTGCCGGTTTTAGTTTTTAAAATTAAACACCCAACAGACAAAAACATTATTCTGACCTCATACTAGGATTCCCTGTCTTATGTATATCAGGAACTACGAGTACCAAATTTGACCCGCAGTAGGATTCGAACCCGGACTTAGCCGACCCCGAGTAGGATTCGTGCCCGCAGCACCTTCGAGGTTCTCAAAATAAAACGTTGGATATACAAATCAGTTCAGAAAAAATACTGAGAGTGAAAAATCTAACCATTTCCGTAATGTTTCCTTTTAAATTCCCCAGGCTCACTTTCTGGTTAATATCTACATATTGCTTTTTTTTCCCCTTCATAAGGCCTCGAGGGAATCCGGTGGCTCATATGATTTATAGAGTATGCAAAGAATAAGAGAATATTTTCTACATCATAATTCAGGCTAGTTGAGATTAGAGGCCTTGTGTGTGTGAGTGACTTGTGTGTGCAGATGATACCTATATCCATCTTCCGGTTCGTTTTTGAAGAAGACATCGATATCTATAATAATAATAATACTGAAGATTTCATTTTTTTGAACGTGCTAATAATCTCTGGAACTACTGATCGGATTTGAGAAATTCTTCTTGCATTTGATAGATAGAAATAATTCTTGAGGAAGGTAAGAGGCACCATCATGCTGCGACCCTAAGGAGCCGAGTAAAAAGAGAAAAAGTTGGAAATAACGCTAAACAAAAACGAGGTAATAGCGGTGATGCGACGCGGTGGGTCGAGGTCGAGGGCGGTCGAGACACAGTTCGTTGTTATATAATATTGTTAGTAACACATTGTATAATTTTACATTGGAAGGAGCATATATGCTTCTCCAAATCCTTTGACCACGTCGAGTTGTTTCAAGTGCCATGTCCTGTTCAATTGATTTAGTCTGTCATAAATTTGATTTCTGCATGCGAGTTTCGTTGCGCAGTCAATCAATCGGGTGGAAATTTTTAAATTGGCGTGGGCTAGAACCAAATAAATAAATAATAATAATAATAAATAAATAATGCTGGACAATCCAAACAGCATCATCTAGCCCCAAGCTAAGCAGAGCTTGTGTTATGGGTACTAGATGACTGATATACTTAATACAATACATTACATAGATAGATATTTTTTTATTATACATAGAAAATACCCAGAACACCCGGAACAAATATTTGCAGATCGTACAAATATTTGTCCCAGGGCGGGAATCGAACCCGCAACCTCCTGTGTAGCAGGCGGACCTTCGCCCACCGCGCCACATCGGGTATGTTTGGTTTGTGAGTATTGCATACGGCGATTTTAAGCCAAGTTGCAGTCGCGTGACTGACGCAATGCAACATAATGTGATTTTTTACAGCTGCTACAAGTGTGTACACTCTTAATATTTTATCATCATCACCAACCTCATCTGCATAATGAATTCATAGACTTCCCGCAAAAGTGTCATGACGAACGATCTTGATCCCTATATATTTAGAACGTAGTTGTATTGAAACTAGAGCCATTCACACAATTTGTCTACACAATCATTAAATTGAAAGCTTTCGTGTCGGAAGGTCATTATTTATATAAGCGGCACCAAAGCCCTATTTAGGTCTGAGCTCCGTCTGAGTTACTTCTCTAAGCTTAAATCTGGTAGTTATAGAAAGTCAATAGAAACGTTTGTTTGAATAAATCTGAATTATATTGTATGTTTTACCTATTTTTTCTACATACTACATGCACGTATGGTTTTGTTAAAATTAGCAGACAGTTCTTAGCATTCTAAAAGTTCTGTTTGTTATTTTTGACCAACGACTTGTTAAATTTCGTTTGCAATGCAATATATTATAACGATTTCAGTGGCGCAAAGGGAGGTAGCCAGCTGAGACGCTAAGAATGCGGGTCCAATTCCCGCTACGGGACAAATGTTTGCATGTTCTGTAGATATTTGTTCCGAGTCTGGGAGTTAGTTACCACGCTACTTGTAGTTCCTGATAACCACGATACAGAGAATCCTAATGTAGGGTCGGGACTGTATCTGTTGGGTGTTTATTTATTTATATTATCATGACAGCAAACTGATCAGCTAATCATGTACAATAAAACTAAACTGCTCGACGAATAATGATATATACTGTATGAAATTGAGCTCATTTTAATCTGCTTTCTATTTCGATTATTGGTTTCAATAGTTTTTTATAAAAACTGTATTAAAACTTATTTTTTGGTAATATTTTGCTAATTTGTTCAAGCTTGTAGTAAATTCTAAAAAGTTTTTAAACTGGTTTGTGAAATAGAGCGCAGCCAAATACTGTGTTAATTTATTATCCATTTTCAGATCAAGATATTGATAAGACACGTCTTTAGAGTGTTTTACGAGTTTGGCCTACGTTTAATCAGGTCTTAAGATTGAAGGCAAGATGGATTAAGGTGTCTGTACTTATAAATAAGGTCAATATCTCTTAGACTTTAATTCTCACTGGTTGTTTATAAAATACGAAGTGAATTCTGAATGAGATTCTCTTTAGCTTGTTTCAGAATATTTAATTTAGAAATACACCTTTACAGAGAAACATTAATTTACTCACTATTTGATATTGTAGTAAGTAATAATGATAAGTAGGTACGCTTAGTAAATACAATTTGCTCCCGAAACAGTGGTAGGTGCTGTAAAAATATTTTTCTGTTTTTCCTTCGTCTATATCTCGCTATTTACCTTACTCGAAAATCACTGAGCATTTTTTTTTATTTATAAATACTTATAGCTGGATTAAAAGCACGACTTGATGCTTAGATTGTTGTGATGGCACGTAAAACTATGTATCAGTTTTAACGTTATTTAACTCGAGTGTTTTTTTCTACAAAAAACGGTTTATTTAGCTAACTTATTAGAATAAGCCTCAAGGTTTTGAACTAGAATTTCATCAAAGGTTATGAAAGAAAAATACAAAATGTTTGCAGTCTCATTTTATTTTAATATTTTTAATCAACTAAGATAATTACATCAAAACACACAATGCGTAACAAATTGGACTGGGAGATATGTAAGAACCAGTGGTGATACAACATTGTACCCAAGGATTTATTGCTTTAGCCCTTCTGCCGTTTATCGGAAATACAGCGAACCATCTCAGTATAAACGCTAAGCATTTTACTGCATACTCTATGTCAATCAATAAAGATAAATTCTACTCATACCGAATAAGATCTTCCCAAATAAACGGCACAAGTGGTCGACTTAATAATATTCTAAAGAGAGAACTGATCGTTTCGTAGTCCACTAAGCATCTCTAACACATATTAAGTAATTCTAAATGCTTTTTGATATAATATTTTTAATATTGTCATTGTTTTAATTTATTAGTAGATATTCTTTACAAATAGTTCGCTAGACGAAAATAGTAAAAAACAATTTTAGCTTTGAAAACGCGGGCAGCGTTATTTATTCAAACCAATATCACCATAGGTATGTAGAGTCTACGTTCTATTTAAATTTACAACGTAGATAATGAAATGTACATCGCTTAGAAATAAAATTGAAATTCGTTATAATTTAATTATTACGTAGGTACGTATATAATTTAGCTACAGTTATTACTTTCGAGAACATTGACTTTTATCTAAACACGTAAAATTTTATGTAGCGTAATATCATACATTAATACTGCAGATTAATGGATTCCTAAGTGGTACTAAAATAAGTAGGTACTCGAGATAGTTTTAGTACCTGGCTTGTAACGCCGCATCATCACGCATCATCTTCAAACTACTCTTAGGAGGTATGCCAAGAGCGTCAAAACTATTCTATAACTTAAACTATCAACAAATGTGGGTATTTATAATCATTCTATAAGTCCTTTTCTAACATTCTAAACACGTAGAGGTACATACTTTTATCGAACCGATAAAGTTATAAAATGATTATGAATAAAAGGGTAAATGCTATGGACATCATCAACTAAAGTTAAGCAGTTTGTAAAAAAATCTAACTCTAGTGTTATTTACATTTATACACTTTATTATATTAAAATAACATATTTTTTTATCAAAATTAATGTAGCAATTATGATGATATGGGATTGAAATGAGCAATGACATCACAAAAAAACCAGAGTGGCTAGACAAATGACATTTTCTGTTGGCGTTAACGCCTGCAGAAAGATTGAATTGTATGGAAATTATATTAGCTGTGGAAATGTCACACGACTGCTGCCAAATTTTACCTTGACAATTTTGCGTTAGCGTGAAAGGAAAACTAAGCGTGAAGTTACTGTCCAGTCACCCAGAACGACAAAAAAAACCTATTTTAAACTAAGCCAGACTTCAAATACTGCTAGGGGAATGATTGATTTGCCTTACTATAAACATCTAGTTTTATTAAATGAATGAGTTTTCTACACAATAATAAAATTATAGTACAAGTACAATCTAGCAAACCATTATGGCAATATTTAATATACGTACTATGGCACTGTATGCAATTTGTAAAGCCACCAAATGAAACGCATTTTAAGAGACGGAATAAGTATGTACCTGCTATACTACAAATCACCACTTTTAAAATAATTCAACGTTAGTTTTACTCTGTATAATTATTATTTTAACATTGAATTTTTTTGGTGGGTTTACAAAAGGCCATTACTAAATTAAACTTAATTCAGATTTAAATATAATGCTTTTAAACTAATGGAATCATTTTAAAATGTCTCTTATCGTGTTAAAAGGGTACTTTATGCCGTTTAAAACACATTAAAATAATTTTACCAAAATCACATTGTTTCGTAGTAAAACCAAAAAGGTACAATATTAGCACTATTCTATTTTTTAAGTACATTTTTTTTGCTAAGAATAACAAAATTAATCAATTTGTTCACATTTTACGAAACTTTTGATACAATATTGATGATGTGTCTCGAGCACCAACGTTAAAACGATATAAGGAAATCCTACTACTATATAGCTATAAACGTAACGTAACGTTATTATGGCAACATTTTTATTTTGGTTAAAATACTATGAAGCTTCAACACTTCCCAATAATGTGAATTGAACTGAACTGAATAGATATGTATCGGTAGGATATATTTAACAGGTACTCTAAAATCTTTTAATAATAAACAGCTAATTAATACTTTCTGTCTCAAGGGTATTTCACTAATCACACGCCGTAACTTTGCGCATGTGAACATAAGAACAAAAAGTTATTTCTCTGACTAAAGCACCTGATAACTTTTAGCTCGCTTGTTTCAATGCTTGCAGCTGACTTTAGACGCGAAGTGTTGTGAAGCGCGTACTCACGATTTTATCGTAGAGCTAGTCACATGGTCGTATGGTGGCAGTAGGCCGGATCGGTAAAGTCAGATCTATGTGCCGTCCATTTCCTTTGATACTGGCTACGCACCCGCGTAAACCATTATACAGAGCTGATGGTAAACCCATAGGTAGAGTAGGCGATCCACCTGAGCCAAACAAAAAAAAATGATACTTTATAAGAGATATAATATTGCCTCTATATACTTTATAATAATGGTTGTATTGATTATTCTATTCCAAGAAGTTTGTCTCGATTAGAATTAACTTTTTTATGAGAAAAGTCTGCCTGATACCTAGGGAACACAAACATGATCATTGACCGAGTCTCAAAAATCTAAAGTCAAGGTCTACCAAAGAGCCATGGAGCGCAGAGTACTGAGGGTGAAGAGGACCGACCGGGTCCACTATACCGCATTACGTGCGAAAACCGGAATCGCAGAGGTCGGATATACGAATGCGAAGATATGACTGAAATAGGACTAGTTGGGTCACGTCAGCCGAATGTATGAGGACGGACGGGCAAAAGGCATTACAAAATGGTTGCCTGCAGATGAGCGACGTTGCCGAAGCGTGACGACCTCGATGCCTTTCCAGGCAAGCTTGTGGAAAGTTGCAAGTAATCACACGGTGTAGAAGAATTTGAAAGAGACCTTTGTCTAGCAATTAAATTGAATTGGAAGGAATGTATAGGTTAAAAAAAATAAGAGAAAAAAATGAAGTTTAAAAATCGGAAGGTACTACAAGAAAATTTAAAATTGTTCAGTGTTCTTTTTGCGGTCAGTAATATGAAATTTGGTAACTAGTTATTTAAAACAATGTGACGACGTAGGTAACTGCCTTTTGGCAGTACAGAGCAACAACAGAGTTATTTGTAAATTAATCGAAGGCTCCCAGACCATAATTATTTCCTACTATCAAACCCAACCACTTTTTTATGATGCACATTAAATTACGAGTATGACAGTTTTTTTCTGAAATTTTTAAGGTATTGACTGTTTCTTGAAATCACATTGAAATAAATTAGGACTCATACGTATCCTATTAGAACTTACACGTCAAGAAGCAGGTGATTTTCTGTTAACATAATAAAATTGCTAAGTAAATTAGCTTTCCGTCTATAATTATTCGTTTTGACTATAATAGATATTGAGATACAATCGTAGAGTATACGTCATTGACGGATGCTTATAACATAGCGCGTAATCTTGGTCATACGCGGTAGCCCCGCGGCCTTGGAATGCCTAGTCGGTATAGTAGGTACTAGAAGCCTAATATGGTTTTGAAGTTACATATTATTTATCATGTCAACTACTAGTAAATCAATTAGAGTGACACCTAACTAAAAGGATATAAGCATATTCTTAAATTAACTGAGTTTTGCAGCAGTTAACGACTATGTTTCCTTTATAACTTTCGAAACTATCATGGTTTGGAACAAAATTTTTACTAAAAAACGGAATATTTACCATGTTTTTTTTTATATTTTGGCACAGTCATGATCACGGGAGGATTCAGTTCCTTTGCAGGTTTTGAATGTAGTGGCAGACAAATCTATCCACCCTCTTTCTCACTCTTTTATTGCAAAAAATAATACAAACCGGTTCCACTGTCACATTCGAGTACATCTCGGCTCCGATACACAACACTAACAGTATCCTGACGAACAGCAGGTATCATGTTTTTTCGATTTTTGCACAATCTCACCACATGATTCCAGACTCCATGGTAAATATTCAGTTTTTTAGTAAAAATTATATTTCCTTTGTCACGAAAGTCAAAAAAAGAATATTAATACATTTTTGTGAATTTTTAATACATTTTTTTAAGTTAATATCAAATGCACTTTTCAGAGAAATATTTTTAAGAGGTTTTTAGACAAAACTCTTTTCTAAAAGAGGTATGTGAGCAAATACATATATGAGACCTTCAGAGACAAGACTTGTGCAAGCTGTTAAATTAAAGAAAGTCCACTTACCGATCCACAGTTTGGGGTTCGCCTTCGAAGGCACCAGTAGCGACTGCGAGTACCCTCTTACTGGCGGCATATCATCGACTTGTAGCATTGCCAACCTCTTTCTTCTCCTAACTGTCGCTGTATGCCACCTCCCGTCATCCACCCTCACCTTCGACTCTATACTTTGAAACCAATCTTCGTGTACCGAGTTTGTCTCTTTCACATCAGTATCAGTGTAAATAAGCTGCAACTTCCCCTCGCTAAGTCCTAAGCCGATAAAATCTCGGGGTCGGATTCCGATCTTGCGTCTCCACATGAGGAGACCTGAGTCATTGTGAGTTCGGAACTTTATTTCGTAGCGAATACCGCGAGCGCCGCTATTCCTAAAATAGGTAAAATGTTAATGGACTAAAAATATTGTGTCACTGGCTGGCATTTTAATTATAGAAAATAACCAAAAATTTTGACTTTATTATATATAAACTATGGTTGTCAGAATATGAAAAGCAATTTACTCGTGCATTTTTTATCGAATACAGTTTATGAAAAAAATAATGTTTATGAAAGATAGAAAAAACACGAACCTAAAATAAGCTTGAATTTTAACTGGCCTACATAATGATAAATTAAAATTAATAAAATTCGAAAAAGTAGTCAACATGATTATGAGCAAAATATGTTAAAACTGTTTTCATTTTCGATTATGTTTTATTACTTTTGACTTTGACTTTATTGAATTTTAAAATAAAATTTAAAGATACCCCAAAAAACTCTTAAATTTAAGTTAAACGACAGTTAAATTGATATTCTAGTAAAATAATAACAGTTTATTAATAAATAGAAAAAGACAAGGCCCACGAGGATATCTCGAAACTAAATTTCCATTCACGTAGTTATGTTAACGCGTTTATGTAAATTCGTAAAGTTTCACGTAAGTTATTCGAGTCGACCTGAATTTATTCATTCTGCGCGCTAAGTCAAGTAGCGAGTAAAGTTTACTATTAGCTTGTAAGGTAAATAACAACTGTCGCTTCGGAGTTATTCTGAAATGAGCTTTGCAACATGATGTTCTGTAATTTTGCATCCTTATTCATGAGTCGCTTTTCGCGAACGGTTTATACGGCTGACTCAGAGTTGGTGTTGAGTTGATAATATCCTATTGTAATTTTAAAGCAAATAAGAACGATGGTTAATCGATTTTATAATCTTAAAATTATACCAAACCACGATAACTTTAATGCTAATTATTTACGAATTATACTAAGAAACATTACCAATAGCTCAATATGAGACTGAAAAATAGCGTGGGTGAGTCCTTGACCTTTTCTACTTCCCAACAGATATACTTTCTTATATTACTGATTATTATACTTTAACAATCAGCTATGATTGTTAATGTATAAGTAAATAAAATATGTCCTTTTCATTATTTTTTATTTAATAATTGGAGAAAAATAAGCCCTAAAATATTAAGACAAATCACTGATTTTAAAAGATATGATTCGTGCGTAAGAAATATATATTCTAGTCAAAACTTATTTTGGAATTGTTGAATTACAATGTCGTTACTATTGATAAACGTTTTTTTCCACGCTCATTTAGGTAGCGTTCCGTTACGCTGAATATTTATTCAATGGTAACTAGCTTCCTACTGAGTCTGTTTAGGGTCATCGTACCTTTAGAATAAAGAAATAGATAGTGAAACCAAGCAAAGTTTTATAGTTAGAAACATGCAAACTTATATTAACTAAGTTATATGAGGCAAAAATGACAAAATAAACTAAATTTTGTAATGTTACCTAATCTTTGTTGTTATTAAATAAAAAAATTTAAAGGAATAATTTAAAGATTATTCCTTTGAATGTTATCTCACACCATTATATCCAAGACCGCCGCCTTTGTTAGTACGAAAGCTAAAAAAGATTAACAATGGTTAGTTATACAATTATACATTTGGAAATATGAAATATTGTGAGTGGTTAGATGATTGCTTAGATACAACATTTTACTGAGTACCTACTATGTCTTGTTTTATAAAACCCCTAGTTACAGACACAATCAACTATTAAATCCAATTCTCTTATTTCTCTGAATATCACGAACAATGAACCCAGACAGAGATATATTATAAAATGCTGACTATAATTAATAATGCGATCTATGGCTAGTGGCAAGCTTAAAATGTATGGCTCATCTAGAGAAATGAAATATTTTGTAATCATACTCTTTTTTCTCGTCACCAGCCATGATTACAACACGTGGAAGCTCCTTTACCTGCGGCCTCCCCTACTCCTGTAGGAGAAGTAATTGTTTCCGTCGAAGAGTACTGGAGTTCTATCGTTTAGCATTTCCACATTAAGCTGGCCTTCGCAGTTCCTACCCTGGAAGCCGTCTTGGCATATGCATTTATATTCGTTCAGCAGAGGTATACAGGTTCCATTGTTTTTACAGGGTGTTAGACCTAGTAGAGAAAGGTAAATGTATATCGTCGTTCAAACTTACTCGTATGTATTTTCAGCTATTTGAAGAAACATTATTTTGACAACATCCTTCTTACTAATATTATAAACGTGAAAGTTTGTGAGGATGGATGTTTGTTACTCTTTCACGCAAAAACTACTGAACGGATTTTAACGAAATTTTACAGTTAACTTATACGCCAGAATAACACATATGCTACTTTTTATCCAGGTACCACGCGGGCAAAGCCGTGGGCGGAAGCTAGTATCGTTATACTATTGTATTGTTAAAGAACATAAATAAGGTATGTTCTCCAAAAACTAAAGGCGTAAGTATCAGATAATTCTAGGTCCTAGCTGAAAACTTATAGAAGCAGTAGCAACGTATTCCCAAATTTAGGTATAAAATTCCTCATCTCTATCAAATGCTTATTGATCAGATAAGTTTATCTTGCTAGCTAACACTTGCTCATATCATATTTGTACTATTTCTAGTCATGAGCTTGTTATCATGAAGATGAACAATAATAAAACAAATACCTAAATTAGATTGTTCAAAAAGGCTTTTATGAGCTATAATTAAGAGTCTCATAAATTGACACGATATAAAATTTACAAGCACATAACTATCGTATACACGTTCCAAAGTTATTCCCAAGTCGTACCTTAAGTATCGCATAGCGGTTACTCACTGCTTCCCAAGTGCCACTTTGCAATGCGATTTCTGTCCAATATCATAAGATTTATAGTGCAGACACACTATTGGCTGCGTAAAATAACTATAACTATAACGATATCGTGAAAGGTGTGATTTTTTTAAATTTCACTTTGACAGCATCAGAATGGGGAGCAGAATTTATGTGACAAGGCTATAATCTCATTCGATCGCTCGTAACAAAAAAATATAATCGTCTAACTCGAAATTTTGTATTTTTCTTTTCACAGATATTTAATTTACGTTTATCGGCTCGAAAAATATAATTGACAAATATTCAAAACGAGATAAAGGTATTCAGGGAGTCCATACCCTGAAATGACTACTGGAACATTACTAGCCTATTTTTACTGGCAGCACTTATCAGATCTAGAGTAGCAACATTGTGCAGTAAGCGCACTCAACTTGACCAGCGCTGCATTGACAGACGACTTGTTGAACGGCACTAGACAAACATCAAGTCACCATTATTTAGGGTAAAATTTACTCAGACATGGCATGGGTATATAAAACAGAAGGTTTATAAAATAATTTTTAAATAACCAGAAATACATCAGTCCTTGATAAAAGTGGAAAGTAAGTGTTGCAGATTTTTGAGTTTCTACTTGTCCAACTGTGAACTACTTGTAAAAGTCTAGCCAGAGATATTACTTATTAAAAAAAACGTACCATCTCCACATGGTGGTCCGGTGTATTTCGTCACGCCTGTGGTTGCACAGGGTAGTTTTTCTTCATCTTGTACGATAGAACATTTGGTTGTGTCAGTACTGTACAGCAACAGTGGATTCCCGTTTACAAAGACCTGTTGAACTGCTCCGATGAAACTGCTTGTCACGCCAGACATCTTATGTGGCCGTACAAATGATCTAAAATATTAGCGTGAGAAAGTTGTGAGCTACATATAATTTTAACCAGTAACATGTGTTTACGCAATTATCATTTATTATGACATGTTTAATATGATTACAACATTATGTAAGGACATGTGAACATGTAACAGAAACAAAAGGTTGTTTCTTCTGTTATAAGACAAACATAACTTTTTTTTCATTCAAGCACGTCGAAAAATTAGTGTTATAATCTTGCAATAAACTTACGGTAGAGAACCAACAAATAACGGCAAAGTGAGTTCTAAATGCGTCAATGGGGGCGCGGAATGCCCCTTTTGTGTAGGATGATTGTCAAATTGAAGGCTTCCATGCCGGCCAGCTCTCGCTACTCTTGCTCTATGCCATCGACCTTTTGTTATCGGGACTGGAGACCTTTGAATCGAAATAACTTTGTGAATAATGGAATAAAAATAGAAAAAGGGATATAATATTTTCCTTCAAGTAAACTAAGCTGTCGAATAAGTTGGAGACAAAAATAAGAGACTTAGGATTTCAAGATCAAACATAAAGTATCTAAGTATTAACATTATCCTCGACTTTTACTTTAAAGTTAAGCCTGGAGCACTAAAAAGAGCTTTACTTCTAAATAGAAAGCACCACTTACGTTATATTAGCGATCCCGCTCCCCAAATTGAACCTAAACTGTAGATAACCATTAACCAAGTTAATCGCAATGAAATCCCCCTTGGCTTTATTAGACTGGCCGGTGTAAAGGAGCATTCCGGAAAATCGGTTCGTTAAAAACCAAATTTCAATGCGAAACGCTTTACCCAGCCCTTCGAGAGGTGGCAATTCGATATAGCTCGTCCCATTGAATTGAGGCGACCACGTCTCTTGAACAACGGTTACGTCTGTAAAATTTAAATTTTAAGTCAATAATACTGCAGAGAGAATGGAACAGGTGGACCGAGAGGTATTAGTTTAATGTTGTTACCGTTGCTGCAGGTATTTCCATTGGATCCAATTTCACCGCCAAACAAACAGCGGCAAACGTGTCCGCCTTCAGGTCCGATGTCGCACAATAGCCCCTCATCATATCCGCAGGGATTCGACTCACACGGATCTAATCTCTCGTCACAATTGGCTCCTTGAAATCCGATAGGGCAGTTACAAGTATATTCGGTCGCCGAACCCTCTATAGAGTTACACGTGCCTCCGTTCTTACACGGGATACTCATACATGGACTGGATTGGCACTCTTGAACGTTTTCTATAGCGACGACTAATGAGTCTGGACGGCCCAATTTCTTTGTCACTTGATGACGTATTATCCTCAAGTGCTTTACGCAGCCGATAAAGCCGCTCCGAGTTCCGATATTATCGAAGACCCTGAATGAAAGTGTTGTTTATTTGTATGATTGGTTATTACGTGACATTAATTGCTTGCGTGTGGAATAAAGTAAGCATGAGTTTAATTAATTATAGCTTCATTTACCTGGAGTAATTAGTGGGTATGCTGCCGACGTAAGTGTCATCAGCGAGATCCAATGCCTTCAAATGACCGCTAGACTGACCCACAACGTCCTCCATTTCATCAACTGATAGTATACCGTCACGATGGTATCGCTTTGCCGATACTTTATGATATTCGTTCAGTGTAATTTTTTCAAGTGATGTCAGAATAAGTACTCCGTTTCCAAGATTATACCTGAATTAGGATTAAGGTTAAATTGATTGAAAATTTGAAATGGTGATATTTTCACAAATCCTCATCGTGAAACTTGTCATATATATATATATATATATATATATATATATATATATAAAATGCTTACCTAAACTCCACATAGCCGTTGACCAAAGCGAGCGAAACAAAGTCGCCAGTGCCGTCGGGTTTCTGTTGATTGTACAGTATGACGCCGTTCTCGGTAAAAGCTTTAAATTCTATATCGATGTTCAGCTTGTGGTACGCTTTCAACGGCTTCAGGCGAATATAAGATGAGCCGTCAAAAGCCGGGGTGTCGATGTACGTTGATCCAAGTAATCCTTCTTTTGCTAAAGATTCACAGTTCACACCGGAGTAAGGAGGTGTACATAAACAGGTGTAAGTCGATCCGGGTAGATCAATACAAGTACCAAGGTTGAAGCAAGGCTCCGATAAACAAGCGCTATATTCTTCTGTCGTCTCCTGAGGTACACTTTCTGTAGAAATTAATTAATATTTAACGAAACATTAACATAATGGCACATTATTTGGAGCCTTAATATCTAACAGCCATGAATTTAAATTGATATTAGGAACTTATTTTGTATTAGACGTTAAAAAAACTACTGGAATTAACAAAAAAAACCGTGAAAGAATCTCTTTAAATAAAGCTTAGCTGTCATTTTGGAGAGGTTGTGGCTACGTCAAATTACTATTTCTTTATATCAAGTGGATTTATTGGACTTAGATCATCTGAATATATAGCTATATCCATGCCAAGAAAGTATCTCAAATAATGTTATGTTTCTGATGTTTTGATAAAAGTTACAAACCAGCATCCGTAGCACTTTTAGGATTTTTTCGCCTGTGTTTTTCGTTTGAGGAAAAAATCACATAAGTAAAAAGGTCATCGACCGTGTACTGACACTGTCTAAAAATGTGGCGACAAAAAAATTGAAAAAAATGGTCTATCAATAATGTGTATGTTGCAACAACGAATACATAGTCACATCGAACGTTTTACTCTCTCTCTTTTTAAGTTTTTTATTTATTACAAAATCTTCTTCATACTACGGTTATCTGGTACAGATTACCTTTAAGCAGATTGCTTTTAAGCAGTAAGACCGCCCACTGTACCTCTTATTTTGATATGTTATTGTTTATATTATTCATAAGGTGTACCATAAAGTATTTTTCTAAAAGATGCGCAGAAATATTGTCATTACTTTCGAAAAAGAACACGCTGTACGCAGCATCAGTTTTTAATCAGTTTTTGTTCCAAAAAAACGCAACTGAAACTTTATATAAAAATTCATTGCCTGAGCGTTTTTTGAATTTGGAATAAACAAACACGCTGGAAATTTTGTATGAAAATCCATTGCCGGCATGCTGGGTTGTACGTTTAATAATGACTAAGACAACACTTTATTTGGACTATTTGAATTTGGATCTCTTTCTTCGTTTAGTAAATTATCAAAAAAATTGGTTGTATTCAAGTGGCTGTATGCAAGTGGCCTTTACCACAGATGCCTCTGTGGTAAAGGTACCTATCGGCACATGCAATAAATTTCAAAATTAAATTGGGCGGTTTTAGCTAAAGATTGTCTCGAGTCTGTTTTTTGATAATAAATACATAAATAAAAATGAGTTCCAAAGGTTTGGAAAGTGAAATGGATTATTTATGGATTATTACATAAGAAACTTTTTTGATTTCCTTGCATTTTTTTGAAAAAATTTCTATGTATGCCTCGGCGGAAATTCCAATTGCCTGTCTCATATCAAGTCCTCGCTTGCGGCTCTACCTTAAAACTAAGATACTCGACCTGTAATTGCCTATTTTGCGGCCTCTGCAATAATTTATTATTTAATTTATGATGTAACTGAAAAAAAACGTGCAACATTTGAGATATGCCAGTTACCGTTATCTATACTATGATAACCGTAACCGATCACATTAAAAACTAATTGCTCTTGTGTCATAATCCAAAGAAGAAACAGTGGGAATACGTTTGTATGGCAAAATGCCGGCTAAACAAAAACCTTTTTCACATATTTGGAGTTTTAGGATGTTTTACGACTATACCACGTACTTTATCCTCCTGCTGAACTTTAAACTATCCTCTCCTTGATACCAAGCCACGATAATTTTAGCTTTATGTTATGAGGTTTCAGCATGACATTATTTCCCCTGACTTAATGCAAAACTTACCAATACAACCCTTTCTGTGCACTGTGGGAATGAATCCTAGTCGACATTCGCAGCCTCCTCCAGCGCACTGTGCGCCCGGCAACGCAGAGCAATCTGTGTCCTCAGCGCATAGATCGCCCAAAAGTGCTCCTACCGCGCCAACTGTTGCTGTAGTGGCTGTGTGAAATAATAATAATTAACAGTCAACAACAGCCTGCAGAATTCCACTGCTGGGCATATTGATGCTAAAAAACAATTTCCAAATAGGAGTCGAGCAGTTGCAGTCACGCTACATAAGTTTAAAATCTTTTATTCTACCGTGTCCAACTTTCCATCTTTTGACCTTCATGAGTAAGGAATTTTGTCAGAAAAATATGCTGTTTCGTCGTTTTTGCGGGCGACTACTGGTCACCGCAATTTACGAACACGTCGAATTACGTGTTAACAAACAGTGATAAGTTATACTATATTAAAATGTTTATTAATCTCTAAAGTTATGGGCCTATTGTCATATTTTTTATGACAATAGACCTTTATGTTTATGTTGTTGCCTGAAATAAATGTTTATTATACTTTGTGCTTTGTCTCTCGAGATTAGTAACCTGTAAGATAAATTGTTAATAGGTAGGTAAACAATGTAGTAACGCCTACGTGACATTACTCATATACATTAATATTTGAGAGTTTATTTTTATTTTTTATTTGTGGATACTTCACTTCATTTTAGAGAGTTATAAGCCTGAGCCCTGGATCCTGTTATTTGCTGAACCTTATTTTAGGGACGTCGGGGAGGGCGGGTGTTACTAATCTCTTCGGACAAAGCACTCGTATAATTATGATAGAACTTCACTTAGTTCGTTTAATCATTAATTATTAAAGGCATCAAGACGTACCATGACGAAAGATCTGGGACTGCCTCCTTTGGTAAGCCATATAAATAAAGATAAACCCATTCTATGGTGCTAGAAAACTATTATCAACCCCTTCAAAACTCCATTACCCATCTTTGGATTCCTAGAATTATAACGATACTATTTTTAGGAAAAAAGGGAAGCCATAGGTCTGCGTGAAAAGGTTAGTTTATTTAATGAGGATATACGTAGAATTTGTAAATATCTACTATTTTCCGTCGTCTTTGTGTTGCTTTTCCCCAATTAGTTACCGGCTGAAGGGTCGCTTCCGGGAAAGTGGTCCTCAGTGGATTATAATGAGATCCCTTACACCTATTGTTAACCAAACGGAGTTAAATATACCTTGTTATAATGAAATTATCACAATCCGAGCCACGTTTATTCGCAGTTGTTATCTAATTACGAGAGCAAAAATGTAATCAAGCGTTGACCTATAAACAAGAAACCTTTCAATTTTCTTTACGTAATAAATGAGTCAGAGTTCAAGTGAAATAAAACGCCACAGAAACGTTGCTATTAAAACATTCTTGAAAACAATTTGACACGTAAAATGTTCGTATAATTCGACAAAAATCTCGGCACATTATCAAGATTAGTTTCTAAATAAGGTTTGAATCGTGTAAATCTACAGTGGCAAGCAGTCAGAACGGGCACGCGAAGGATTTTACTTTTTTTGATTGACGTCTAAATTGTGCGGTCATAAGGTCTAGGCTATCAAAAATTGCCGAATTTACTTCTCAACTTATTAGTAGTCACGAACGTACATAATAAAACTTTGGTTTTCAAAGTACCTACGTAAAAGTTCTGAAATTACGAAAGTAAAATTCGGATTTTTAGCTAATAAATGGTAAACCTAAAAGTACCGACCGTTATAAAAAATAATAAAACAAGAGCGAAATTAAATATTGGCGCTCAATGTTGACGTAATAATCTTTCGGATGATGAAAAAGCGAACGCTGGCAGGGAAATTGTTTGTGAACAAACACTCTTATATTGAAATACTTCGTAAAAATTGTTAACAAAGGTTTCTTTTTTTCTGAATCAAACTTGTTTTCAATTCCAGTTCTTTGTTGTTTTTTACTAGTTTGTAGAAAAAAACGGAATTATGAGCAATGGTGAAAATGTAATTAAAGCTATATTCGCCGACCTCTTTTACAATACATTACATCATTATTATAAAAAAAATGTTTTCGGAAAAAAGTGGCTGATGTGGCTGGCTGAGACGTACGAGGAGCGGGTTAGTTCCCGTTGTGGGACAAAATGTTTGTATGGTCTGCAGATATTGGTCCGGGTTTGGGCACTATGGTACTCGTAGTGCCTGATACCCAGGCAGCTAGTGCCAGTGCAGGAAATTCTAGTGCCACATACTGGGACTGAGATAATGGTGAATGTTGAGTGTCTATATTATATTTTTAGCTAAAAAATAAAATTACATGATCTCTCATGATTACTCTGAACAGTGTGTATCTGATGAAATCTATTTTGACGTACCTTTAAATTTCTGCCCCGATAGGATATTATCAAAATCACTTGACGTCTCTTTCCTCGAAGCCCAGTCATATTTGTTGTAGTATTTGTCCGGGTTCAACAGATGTCTGGTCGACTTAGAAGCGGCTCCATCATCTTGCTGCGTGAACTGAATCGGCGATGATGGTCTTAGCGGTCCAGCTGTTCCAGCTATCTCTCCAAGCTTGCAAGGACCGAAGGCTTGGACAACAATGTCTTCTTGCGTGCGACACGCTTGCAACTTAAGGTGGCATTCTGACTCGTAAGTCTTTCCATCACTGCCACATACCTGTGGGGTTGTGAATGTTACGGGTGGAGCAATTTATAGAGGAAAACGTATTCTTATACGTAGTGAGGAATGCACACTTTGTATCAATATATATAAAACAAAAGAGGTACTTAATACTGATAGAAAACATTGCAGGCACGTTACAAAAAGGAACGCCCGCGACTTTAACAGAGTATTTCCTTACAAACTTTTTTCCACTGCAAAAATCGAAAGAAAGTAGCGCTCTATAAAAAGTAATCTATAAAAAAACGCTTCAAATTGTAGGTTTCTAGGACATCATTATTGATTATTGGAAGTTGTCAGTCAGTCAGACCTCATTTTCTCAAAAGCTCTGTGCAGGTTATTTTTAGCGCTACGTTTATATCCAGCATTGTGGGCAAAACCATCCGTTAGCGTGAATTCGTACCAGCGTATTAATATAACAATACGTACCTATAGAATCACCCAGGGCATTAGGTCGGCGAAGTAATTAACTGTAGTGCCATTAGTGGTGTCTCACTATCCAATGACAGTTAAAGACTATGGTTATGTGGCTAGTTTTAAAGGCCATTATAGAACATTTTTATTTTATTTTACCAATACCTAATATTTGATAATATTAATATTTTTGTCTACGTCAGGTCAGATAATTTCAATGTCTACCCGCGTAGGATGTAGGATATAAAAGGTGAAAAAGGAAAACAGATGAGATTTTGTGAGAAACCCGATCACTTTATAGATCCCCGCGGACCAGTAAAATGATACAATATCAGGTACAGTCAACACAATTTGAAGTAAACGCTGTAAATAAGCTAGCAAAACATTCTTGGAAAAAAATATTTTGTAAATCTTATTATGCGAAATCTTGTAAATGTTAAGCTTGATCATTTAACAAGTCGATATGCCATTACTACTTACCAGCATATTTGTATCACTGTCAGGGCAGGCAGCTGCAGCGCATTCACACAAAGCACCTCCAGTGCGCTCCGTACAAACTGCGCCGAAGTAGCACGACAGGACTGCGCACGATCCAACTACCCCACCTATTTCAGCTATGTACAGATAAAAAACACATTATCAGTTGTAAATTAGAAACAAACAACAGTGAACTTGGGTTGTCACCACAATTGTAATGACGTATTTTTTATTAGCAACAAAATATAGGGACACATTTGAATGCGGAATGAACACTAAAGTGAAGAAGAACAGAAAATATTTTTGGGAAATAGTAGATCAATTTCTCTGCTAATAACATCCATCCGCAAAAACAGCAGTTTCTCCCATGATTGAAATATTGGGAAATGATAAACCTCACAAGTCCATGATGGTTTCAAAAGTTATCGAATGACGTAAGAATAATTATAGCAATTATATTATGCCATCTGACACAGTTTTTATGTCGTATGAAGGCATCTTACACTGCTTGTACAGGCTTACTGCTTGTTCTATTAAAATGGCAGCTGATAAATCATGCATTTATTTGTTTCAGTTACCTGTAAAAGTAAAAACTGCAAAATATCCTATGGCTATCCGGCCTTACTGAAACACCTCTATTACAATTGCAATATAAATTGGTTAGTGTTACCAGACACTAGTAAGTTCGATCTAGAAACTTCGGAGTGAATCTGCACAAAGTTTTCTACCACCTATAAACTCAAAATAATATAGAACTTTAAGCTCTGGGAAACTAAGTTTTACTATATTTTATACTCTTTACAACTAAACAACTATTTGAGAAGTTTTTAACAATTATTAGTAATTATTATCATCGCGATTACTCATCTTGATCAAGACTCTCGGAACGACCCAAAACTTAGTCAGTTTTTTTACCGATGTATGGTACATGAAAATTACATGGAAATTCAAGATAATATTCGGATAATATTTTTAAGCTGTAGTTTTTCTTTTTTTAAGAAACAAATAAGACTATATTCTAAGAGAATTTGTATCCAGCAACAAATAAGAACAGGTAAACTCATTCGTATAAATGTGTCCAAGAAGAAAAATCAGTTGACATGGGTCCGGCAGGTCAGGCCGTTACATAATGAGAAACCTTTCCTAAAATACTACCGGTGAAATGGGGAATGGTTAAAAAGGATTTATGCTAAACGAAAACTATGTTACGTAAGACACCTTTACTATTTCTGCAGGATAGGAATGTTTTGTTTTCTGTGTGAAATAGGTAACTTTAGTCGCTACAAAACTTAGCCACTGAAACATTTTCAGCGATGGAACACTGGGACCTTCCCAGAAGCCCATCCCGAGGTACAGTCAGTTTCATGACGTTTTAAGGAATTGTATTGGTTTATTTACGCATTTTTCAATTAGATGTTTCTTACGTTAAAATGACGAACTTACGATCAGAACATCCATTGGGACCCAACCTCCTCCTATGATCGGCACAAACAGTACACTTCTGTCCTTGTACCCCTGTCCGACACACGCATCGTCCCGTCATTTGTTCACAATCTTCTCTCACTGATCCAAACGCTGAACATCCACAAGCTGCAAAAAAAGTATCGCAGTTGATTTTCTGAAGTTTTATATTATTTTCTCGAATCTGCCCTCAATGAGTAGAAATATAAGAGATTACTCAGAAAACGTTTCTACATTTCAGCCCTAACCAACCGTCCTTAGTAAAATATAAGTTTTAAAAGTGGAACTCAACCTATGTATGTAGCAAATAATAGTCGGGATAAACTAATTAGAAACTCAGCTTAGAGTGATGCCTATTATGCTAGAAACTATCTCGCGTCTAGTTTCTAGCTCAATCCCAGTTAGATCACAAGTGGAAGTTACATTATGCATACGGGAGCAGAACTTTACAAACTGCAAATCATACCCAGTGAGGGTTTAAACAATCACATATGAACCCGATTGGTAACTTTAAGTGAGTTCGTTACCCATTAGCTCTATTTTTTTATTGGCATGAATAGGTAAAGCTACAATACAATAATTAGGTAGAAGATAACGACACAAAAAAAACCTGTACGCTTGACACAAATTTAAAATATTGCTATTGCATTTGATATTCTTCAATATTCTAAGTAATTTGTAGGATATCATGGTTCATACGGCATGAGACCATATACAGGTAGGAGCAACGAATATTTTCGCTATATGACCAAACAAATGAAGTTTTGTTTTTGGCCCGAGATATTTCTCAGAATAGAAATACGACACTTACGTATACATCCAGTATGTCCAGTCCCGATCCTCGGTAGCCCCCAGTATCCGGGCTCACAGCGGTCACACTTCAACCCGCCAACGCCGGGCCGACACTGACACTGCCCATCGTCATCGCATCGATCGGACACCGATCCGAGTCGGTTACAACCGCAAGTCGAACTCGAGATTGGACAGCCCTCTTCATTGGGTCCGATGGCTAAAGTTATACCGTCTGAACAACAGCCGAAGGTGGAGTGGGTGCAGTGAATGGGTTTCCGATCTTCAAGTTTTGAATCGTCTGATGAAGAAACCGATAAAAATCATCAATTTTGAGAAAAAATACATCATTTTGTGCATGAAAATAAAGACTTGCTTGAATACTAAAAAAATCCAAGTATTCATTTACCGTGCCTTGATTTTTTGGTCACACTTTGATCGTGACCTGTTGTAAGGAAAACCAATGTTGCATCAGGATTCAAGTATTTCCCACAGAAAAGCCCCACTCACGTTGATTTGACTACTGTATTGCAGTTACATTTCAAATGAAACGACCCTTACAAATTAATGCCACTATAAAACTACTTTCCAAGGTAAGTTTCTATGTCATCAAAGAGCCATTCACCACGATGACAGTGAATAAAACCCGGCACAATATGAGACGGAGACAAAGGGTTCAAATATTCAAAGCAGTGGGTAGCGTGATTCTGTCCAATTTACTAGTGGTGCCGTGTACCGTTAGTATCTTCCCCATGACAAATCACCAGTTGCTATACCGTATTGTATGCATGAAATAACAATATTATTGTCAGGAAATTTTGAAAATGTGTTACCTGTATGTTATCAGGTTTTTTAAAACGTTTCTTTAGTAATAGTTTCTCACAAAACAGGTAAAGCATCAACCGTATGTACTAACCTATTTTGTAGAAAAAATAAACCAATATTATATCTATTCTAAAGTTATTTGGCCTGTTTACTTTCAAAAAATCAATTCATTTTGTACCATGAATTGCGTTGTACCGTGTTGTAATGTTAGATAAATAATATCCCTTTCCATTTCTACGCCTTATCTACACATTTAAAAATACAGCTCTACTAAAATGTTATGAGTAGGATTCCTACGACTGTATAGCCGTAAAAATATTATAGTAATATCACCCTTGCGATGGCTTGAGCATAAAGAGCCTCGCGAGCAACTATCGGAAAAACCATTTCAATAAACAATCGCTTTACTACACTTACATAGGAGAACGTTCGTATGTAAAAGAATACAAATTGAAACAAATATTGTTCAGTGTTCAGGGCAGGTAATACTCACTTTTAGGGCAACATCTTGCGGCATTCAAGGTAATGTGGCAATAGCTGCCGACGGGGCAATCTTGCCGGTGCGGCCCATTACCACAGTCAATTTCGAGACCCGTTGTTGGATCGACCATCGCTTTGTTGTTACCGCAAGGTCTCACTTCCATACCTGTGGTTAAAGTCATTTTGTTTCGGAAATTGAATTATGGAGACACAAATACTTTTTAATTAAAAAAGTTTACATTACATTCAGTTAAAAAGAAAAGATTGCAAAGAAAGAATGTTAGTAAACAACAAACCTTTGCAAAGATCCAAGGGACGGAGTCTAAGCTCGAGTTGTTTGTGACAACCCTCTTTACGCATAGCGCACATGCTTGGATAGAGACGGAAGTCAGAAGCGCAGACAGGGAAGTACTCCTCATCGAGCGGACACTCGAAGAGGCAGGAGCATCGGGGGTAGCCATCTTCTCCGATCTCACAGCTGGCACCAAAGTCGCATCTGATGTCACGGCAGGCAGAAGGGTTGCTAGTCCCGACTTCGTCAAACGCCGAGGTGTCCGTCGACCCTTCTTCCATCTCGGTCGTGGTCATCGCGGTTGTAGCTACCCATTCCCAAATATTTGCGTGTTAGTCGAGCGATAAAGCGGAAAGTTAGTTAATTGATCTAGGACGGGTCGCTTTATTGGAATTACTGCTAACAACTCGGTTGATGACGGTACGATGGTAAATATTTTGTCAGCGATCACATCTGGTAGGGAACGTCGTTAAGTGAAAGTGATCATTACTTTCGCTTAAATTGGGAAAGTTTCATCTGAGGAGATAGAAATAGAGTTTGTGCAATAAACGCAACCCGTCCCATCCGAGAATTGGTAAAGGTGTATAATACTTTATTTTATTGAAGTGACTCACTCATGGCGATCGGAGGAACGACTGCGAGCCTGTCCTTGCAGTCTCCGTAAAAGATGACGTGTAATGTGGCAGGGGGAGGTAGTCGGCAAGCGGCTTTCTGAAGTTCGCATTCGTTTGGATAGGTTTGCATAGAGCTCCCACAAACAGGTTCCCTGGCAGCTCCAATACAGTCGGTAGGACAAACACATTCCCCAGCAGCACACCGAGCTCCAAACGAACACTGGACGCCATCGCAAAGAGCTATAAAGAAAAACATCTTTTCAATTTACGACGCAATGTAGCTCTCTTAAATTACATTACGGAAGTCAAAAAGCCCACAGATAAGTATTGGTGTGAGTCATAAATAATAATACAGGCTGGAGTTTTATTTCTTGCGCATCGAGATTACGACTCTGTAAGCGCCCGACTGAAGTTTTCTGAGGAACGAATGGCTGAACAGGCTAATGTCATTATGTTGGACAATTGTGAGCTTGCCATCATTCTATCTCGCTTTAGCGTTAAAAGAATTTAGGGCTTCTCCTTTCCACAATGAAGAATGAGTGAAGACACCCGTGAAAATTTAATAACGATTGTTTACCACTACCCCGCAAACCGGAAGCCTTGTGCAAACGGTCGATTAATGCAGGATGGGAATGGAAAATGTATTTGGTGGTTTAAAAACTTAATCTCAAATTCCTTTTGAGACAACAATGCTCAGCAAAATCATTGTTTTACTCCTTATTTATTATTATAAGTCTAACTTATAATAATTATGTTATCTAATCGCGAACGTTTGAAAAATCCTTATTTATTGAGTAATTATGTAAAAATCCCTATGATAAAAACACTATTAAACTCTACATCAAATACAATTTTAATCCCGTTTCGAAGTACAAGGTGTGAATGAACCTTGCATAAAGCCTATGATATCGCTATAAACGAATAGAATTAAATTAAAATTAACAGCAGAGGAGACAAAGTTACCCTATGGTACGACACCCATACCCTATGGTATGGTATGGTATGTACACCCGAAACAAAGTCGATTAAGTAAATCGCCTTTATTTCGGGTGTACATAGTAATATGAAGAGCCTAGTTTTGTCGTCGGACAAGTCGGCCTTAGAAGCCGACTAAGTTTTACATAGTGTTACTTTGATATCTGATTTTATTTACCACTAAAATAAATACAATATAATAGCTATCTTTCTACCTATATTCAGGTAGTATAATAAGCCGAAACTGTAAGAAGACTTGACAAATATTGATATTAACAACGAAGCTGAACATTTTTCATACAACATCATCTAGCCCCAAACTAAGCAAAGCTTGTATTATGGGAACTACCTCTACATGACTGATATACTAGTTATATACTTTGTAAATAGAGATCAATTGATCTAATTAAGAAGATAAACCTCGATCAGAAAAAAAAAAAAGCAAAAACCATCCAAACTATGTCAAAGTAAACTCGATTTACGGTACATTACATTGAAATAATAATGCTGGACAATATAACCACAGAGGTCGTCCTTCACAGGTCGGCAGTCCTTCTTTTTGTTTCTAAACTGTCAAAAATAAAACGTTACCCGAGGGCTACACGACACAACTAACGTAACGTCGCTCGTTATTTTGGCTTTTTTGAATAACAGCCAAATTATTCGGCAATTTGGTGACATGAGTCAGTTTGTCCGGTGTTTTACTGGGCAACTCTAGCTGAACTTAATCCCCAGATTGAACTTTAATCCGGTGAACACTACCCCTGAAATCTATGCACTGAGAAGTATGTAGGGTCAAGCCACGTATAGCAATCTAAATTTATTTAAAGATTTTATTTAAAAGTTAAGTTAAATTATAAATAAGGTCGAAAAGTGAAAAAGGAGTTTTATCACCTGCTTTTCTTACATTTTATTCAGAAGCATGAATTTATCTAAGAAAAATATTATGAAACATCACCATAAAGTCTTCCCACCTGTAAAATTTATCACCGTCTATAACAATTTTTGATTAAAATTCCTTCTAAGAACGAAGTTTACGCAACAATTGCGAGCATTTTCCCTGTCGGTGACTCAAACTTTCCTGTAATTTCATGATACAAAGCTTTTAAGATTTAAAGGCTATTTATATATATTACATTGGAACGAGCACTGAATGCAGAACTTTTTCAAACAATTTATTTTGTATTGAAATGATTGCGAGAATATAGACAATAGAGAATATGGACTACTATAAAGATACTCGTAGTTGTTAAAAGCAGTGTTGGTCAAGTGTTGTACCCAGATTTACGATTTAAATCTGCATCCTCAGAGATTTTGACCATTGTTTATACAAGTCATGAGCGTGCTTTTTTATATAAAACAAAATACAATAATTCGGTAGCATGTATTTATTTATCCTTCCGTTGCCTGTCCGTTAATGCCCCTGGCCTAGCCCTTACGATGTGTTTACGAGGTTATTATTATTTATTTACATTATTTGGGGCTCTTTTATTATCGTTGTTCTATTCCTTCTCCGTTACGCTGTTACATAAATATATTTAATTTGAAATACCATTTACCGCTAAAATGTATCGAGGTTCGAATTATTTCAGGGGCGAATTATTCTCATGATTATTTTAACAAGGTCGAAGCGTTACCCTTGACTTTAATAATAAGCTGAAACCTTAGAAAAAGATGGCGACTTTTGTTACATTCAACTATAACAGCCATTCGATATTAAGCAATAGCAAGACATTGCTGACATCTTTAGTGAAACTTGCACGACACAGAGTTAATTAACTATGCATTTTTTTTAAGAACCCCATCGTCATTTTAGATCGTAGCCTAGGTTTAAATGCTAACCTATAGATCGCGCAATCGAAATGTCGAGTTAAATAATAGGTACTGTAAATAATAACAAGCCATGAAAAATTAAGCCATTCTCAGTAATTTTTGACGACCTCTGTAGCGCAGTGAGCGAAGGCCCGCCTGAGATGCAGAAGGTTCCCGCAACCTTCTGCATCTCAGGCAGGCCTTCAGTTCCCGCTGCGGGACAAATGTTTGTATGATTTGCAAATATTTGTCTCGGGTCTGGGTATTTTCTATGTATAATATGATGTATGTATTTAAAAAAAATTTATCTAAGTACTATATTAGTCATTTAGTTCCCATAACATAAGCTCTGCTTACTTGCTCTGCTGGGGCAGAAGACTCTGTGTGAAAATGTCCACCAAAAAAAAAGATTTTTGCACTCTATCTTCGTTCTTTTAATGTAATATGCTAATGGTATATTACTAAGTAACGTAAATAATATGACAAGGGCTGCGTTTACTTCTGAAATTTTGCAGATAAAAAATCAAATCAAGCAGGAAAAAGGAAGATTTGATTACGCGGAGCGGCTATCTTACAAATATTATGTTTATTATAAAAGCCTTCTACAAAAATGGATTATATAAATTGCTTTTTCAGCTCATTGCTTTTTTCTACTGTAAATAAGGGGTGGATTAACATTGAAACAAATTCCTAAAAAACAGAAAGACTTGACGTTGAAAAGAAATATGAGAGTGGGATGGCCCAGCCCTTGATGGACAAAAGACAAATAGGCCATAGACGGAATTTCAACATCCTCCGTAATTCTGTTAGTTATGGCATGTTCAGCAGTAGAAGCCTACCGGTTGACGATGATATGATAATAAAATAAAAAAGTAAAACTTTTATATACGTAAGTATATACAAAATATATAAATGAAAAAGATAAGCAATTTAAAGACTGTTCTTTGGACAGTCTAAAGATACCATTATAATATGGATATTCACTAGATCGTTTTCATGATATTCAGTGTGTGAAGAACTACGTAGTGTGTAGGGAAGCCACAAACTAAACCAAGCCGTTACGCCGTTACAAAAAATCAAATAAGACATTTAGAAAATGATTTCTACTCTGACCGACTGACTCGTACTTTTTTTTATTTAAGCATAAACGGTTTACAATATTAAGATAAATGGGAAAAATTAAGAATTTTTACATCAATTAAGCTGCCGCTAATAGTAACCCTATATAAGTAATTTTGAAACAAGACGGTTATATAGTTATATTCGTTAGCGTTAGTAAAGATAAGTTAAATGCACATACCGAAAAAAAAATGCGATTTTCCATTGTAACCAGCACCGGTCACAACCTGTACACAATTATGGCTTTTTTCGTCTGAACTTTTTGAACACACAAAAACTAAAATTATGTCTCTGATTTTAAACTTTGTGGCGTTTAAAAAACCTGAAAACCTCTGATAGTTCAACCCCAGCAGATGTAAATCAGAAACTTTGAAAGTCGTCCTTGGACGCTTCCAAAATGCGTTCGTTACCACCTTGTCATAGAATATTATAATTTTTGGTAATTTTGGAAAGGAGCTTATAGGAATATTCACACCTATTTTTGCCAGGCTCCTATTAGTGCTTCATTGGTAAAATATAGACTAGAGTTAGTGATCAACATTTTATTCACAATGTAGGTAATACAACAATATTGCTTGGGTTACTTTGTTCGAAATCGTTCATAAAATCCTACGCAAGCATTGATACGACCAGAAGCGCAATGATACGAACGTGAACGTCAAAACTACCCATAGGATTTTTTTCACCCTGCGATATCCAAGTCACGGTCACAGATAATTAATAATAATGCTGGTCATTTTTCACACATCATCATCTAGCCCCAAACTAAGCAGAGCTTGTATTATGGGAACTAATTGACTGATAAACTACTTATATACATTTTTTTTGTAAATATACAGAGCGTCCCAAAACTATGCGACATGAAGGGAAAGTACCTTAAATATTGTAGATAGGATATTTTGCTGTAAGGAATAACGTAAAATGTTAGATTCAAATTTCAAGATTTTTTTATTGCCGACGACGATTTTCGAAAAATAACGATATTATCAGTCCATAGATAGCTTTGATTAGGTATTCGCAAATAAGTACCAACTTAATAAATGACTTCCTAGCACAGTTTTCCTTATTATAGGTGCAAGTGCAGATAAAATGATAAAAACTTATTATTTGAATGCATCCTCTTTAAGCTAGACAGAAGGCAAATTTAAAATAAAAATAATGTTGTTCTTAAATTTGAAAATGGAGCAATTTGTGAGAGCGTTTGTTTTTCGTATTTTTATCTAAACAGATAAAAATTCTTCATTCACTTGCACGTATTCAGTATTCACCATAATATGATAAGAAAATCAACAGGCAGCGAACTTACTAAAAGATTGTCAATTTGCATAAGACAAGAAGGATCACATTTTGAGCATTTAATTAATTAATTTACAAAAAATACTCAATTTACTTCGGCAGTTTTAAGTAGGTTCTTTTTGATTAAAATGATTAATTTTACGTTATTCCTTTCTTTTAAGACACTATGTTACTTAGGAGGAATTATTTTTTTTTGTCAAGTCTTTCGATTGGCATCATAAAAATACGGGGTGTTTTTTCACATTTGAGTCGACTCCCGGACAAAGCAATCTTCGAATGCAGTATTACTAACTTTTAAAATAAAATAAAGTCTTCTTTCAGCTAAATATCCTATCTACAATATTTAAGGTACTTTCCCTTCATGTCGCATAGTCTTGGGACGCCCTGTATACATATTATGCATAGAAAAATTAATTCATTAATTCATTTAGTATTCTGTACCATTTAGATAATATTATACTTACCACAATCTCCTTTGTAGGCGAGTCGCAAGTCGCTTTGTTCCCGACATGCTGTCGCATCCAGCTCACACTGTGATGGGTACGTTTGACCATCGTATCCGCACACCACGTCCGATTCCTAAGATATGAAAAAGCTGAATTTGTAACTTAAAATGTAACATTAAACAAAATTGTTGGTTCATCCAAAATATCTGCTAATATATGCACATATAACATTTTAAAAATATTTGTTAATTTTTGTGGTAATATTAATAAAGCTGTAAGGGCTCTTAATTAAACACCGATTTACTTTAATCAAAGAGATATTTAAGCTGAACCCACGAAATCCAGTTTAAGATTTCCTTTAAACATTGTTTGAGGATTTGTTTGGAAAGCGGCTTATCGGTTATTGATTTTCCAATTTGAGAATAGCGATCTTTAAATACAATAATCACTAGAGTTATCTAGTTACTTTTTCAAAATCGGTTACGATTTTGAAAAAAATCTCTAAGGCAGGTGGTCAGAAGCGTATTTGTGAAATGTGTAACAATAAAAATGTTAGTATGTGATCAAGATTAATACTTTGTATGGTTTAAAGCTAATGCAATTGTTTGATACTCCAAATAAATTCAAAATATCTTGAAGCTAAAGACGTGAATCGAATCATGAATACTAGCGTTTTACACTTAAATAGTTAATGCAAAGACCATCATATGAAGAAAATTGAAAATCGAACATCAAACGCGTGTGTACTTTAAATGTTTTTTTTTTGCTATTTGACATAATCTGGCATCAAAACATGGGTAAAATAACTATACTATAACTATACTTTGTGGTAGAAAAATACTTATATGACCCGTTATATTGTCCCGAAGAAAAACATACATTTGCTTCAGTGCAGTTGTGATTGCATTGGCAGACTGGATGGCCGGTGTCTGCAGAAACGACGCAATCACCCCCGCCGTGGCAGACAATGTCGACACACGATTCTGTACAAAAATGAAATCAAATTTATCTTTCATCGTTCAGATACATTTATTCATAAAACTATGTACTAGGGATTTACAAAAAAACGTATGAAACAGCCAGCTATCTAACGACCATGGCAAACGACATATATATATTTCAACTAATCCAGATCACTACCAGATGGAAGCATTCACAAAATACTGGCCGCACTGCCACGCTGAGAGGCAATGCTAATGCGATGACCCCGATAAAAGTCAGCTCTCTGGTCACTCGTCGCCAGTCCTTCATCTTTAAAACACTTCAATATGTTTTATTCTTTGCTGACCTCTGAAACCTATGGTTACCTTTCACTAAACAAATTGACAAACCTCTCCAAAATATGTATTTTACAAAATAAAATCATTAGCAGATTGTACTCATAAATTGGATCGTAACAGAACTTTATTTAATGCTTGATTTTAAACTGGCTATTTTTCACAAATAAATTGATTTCAAACACAACATTATTGAATTAAAGTTTATAACAGCGTACGCAAGACCGTGGCTCTTACGACATCCACGCTAGCAAAAAAGTCTTTTAAAAAGGTGGTATGGCTTAACATTCCACCTGTGTCCGTCTTGTATTAATATACTAGACATTTTAAACTGATTTCTCGTATTAGTTTTACAAGTTGTTAATAGAGCAATTTGAAATAAATTTAATTAAAGCAGCGGCCTCTCTGGGAAAATTTTGTTTCTATAATCAATAGTCGTTTAAGGCGTCCTTATAATAATGAAATTAATCGACACTTAAAATTCATCAGTCCACCCCGAGTACTCATTGAAAATTTTAATTAATTTAACACTTTTGAGGTGCAATAAGTTGACGAGATTCGGGCGTAAATTAAATGAACACTGAACAAATAATAGTTAAGCTCGAAACAAAAATTAAACTTCCCACAGTTTTCCAATCAATTAAATGGGCTTTCTTATGGGAAACGGGCGTGTTGTTTGTCAAACCAAACAAATCTAAAGTTCGATGTTTATCTTTGCCTTTCTCGATCTCATTGCTTCTACTAAATTGTGAAACAAGAGACCGGTAATCTATTTTTCCTGATCAGTAGCGTCAAGATTTTATTTTATCTCCTTTTCAAAGAAGCACAGTCATCAAAACAACGCGAATAATTTATATTTCAAAGGAATCTTGCGCGCCATTTATTGACAATTTCATAAGGGAGAAAGATTTCAATCACAGGAAATTGATAGCGATATTTCTTTGAAAAGAATCGTATAATTTATTTCATCTTAAAATTCACCGCTGCTGCCACTGCCACACTTTGATTTAAATGACTAATGAAAAATTTTGTAACGGTTTTTCTTTTGGAAATTCTACCTTTTGTGACTGACCTGCAACCCTAGTTTTAAATACAAAATATCAAAAACATCCAGATCCAGCAAAGGTGTGTTCCTACTTCAAAAAGAAGTCTACGTATAAACGAAAACTTTAAAAACTCTATATATAAATTTTCTATTTTTATAATAAAAAAAAAAAATTCAACACTCCACTCTGCTTTGACGCATCTTTGACAACGCTCTGCTCAACTTTGAAACAAGTGACAATCGTCAAGGCTGATCAAGTCATTTTTATATCGAATACAAGTCAGTTTGTTTTCCCTTCCTGTATAATGATTATGATTATAATCCTATGACGTCCCACTGTAGTTTGATATAAATGATCATACAAAACAAAAATTAAATATTATCATATCAAAACATATAATTTACTAGCTGCGCCCCGCAGTTTCACCCGCGTAAGTTTCGATTTTATACTCGTGATATCTTCGAAATTAAATGTCTGAATCAAATGAATTAAACTACATATTTATTTGAATAAGAATTAATACTACGACTTTTGTTGCTACCGGCGATCTAATTACATTTTAGAACACAAAAGCTGCTATTGTGACTTAACTATGATAGTTAGATATATTCCCTTGATGACTTTTTTGTAGGTAATAACGAGTACTTTAATCATGTAGTATATAATTTTTATGTATAATCGTTTTCTCAGCGCACGCCAAATAATTAATTTTATAAGCAACATTTTTCTACTTTGCGTTACATTATTGCAATTTTTTTAAGGATCTCTATTTTTTTGAAAATAAATTATAGCCTATGCTATTTACTGATAATTTACTATCTATTAGTGAAAAAAATGGTAAAATCGGTCCAGTAGTTTCGGAGCCTGTTCGGTACAACAAACAAACAAAAAAATATTTCCTCTTTATTATATTAGTATAGTTAAAAGAACAATACCTATGTTATCGTAAGTCTATACCTATCTAATTAGTACCTTTTTGGAACGGATGGGATAGTTGCCAAATAACTATATTCATTCGTATCGTAAAGCTGTGTAATTGCATGGAATTCAAAACAAATGGCACACTAACCACACTATTTAGTTTGCGTTCCTTCATGCCTTCTTGACACGCATTCATGCACGTTTCACGAGGCGTTAGGTAAGGTGACGCAGTGGCACATTATTAAGACAAAACACACACTTCTTCTACACCTCTACATTTTTCTAACCCGCTCAATATATAGGTAGTCTAGTCTTTTTTTCTGTTTTTACTGATGAAACTCGATGTTTGTATTAACATAGTGTCGTCAAGTGTACGCGTGGTATGTAAATTTACTCAGTTTGTGCATACTCGTATTATCGCCTAGAAATAATGACAAGTGAACAGACGTAATGGTACTCACGGCAAGTTCCGTTATACAACACTTTAAGTTCTCCATCCTTTATGGCATCTTGGCAGGCGTGCATGCGCATTTTGCACTCGCTTCCATAAGTGTTCTGGTCTGAAGCGCAAACGGGTGCCAGCGTAGCGTCGCAAACTGGGCACGCACACTGCGCTGCACCGTTTCTTGCGATGCATGCGCCACCCCAGGGGCACGATGTTCGAGCGCAAGGATTTTCTACACCTGTGTTTCATTTGAGTTTTATTATACCATTAATAGCATGCAATAACTTGCACATCGGTGTGGCTCAATATCCAACGTATACAAATTAAAAGACATCGCACCATCGAATATTTTGATGAAAATTTTGCTGATAACAGTTTCCATGCAAATAAACTTTTATAAGAGCAAAATGTTTTGAAGCGATTGAAGCGAAGATATTTTAATAAATGTGATTACTATAAATGTGTCTGACTGAATTTCATTCTTTTGACCACCTCGATGGTATGGCGGGTGAGTAGCTGGCTACAACACAAGAGGTGCGAGTACTATTCATGCTGCGGGACAAAATGTTCGAATGTTCTGCAGATATTTTTTCCAGGTCTGGGTGTTGTACCATGGAACTCATAGTTCTGATACCCACAACACAGAATCCTTTGGTTTGCTACAGACTGAACCGATGCTTTGCATTATCAACCGAATCATTTCAAAACTCACCACAAGTTCCCATATAAGCAACTCTGATGTCTCTGTTCTCAAGGCAGGCAGCGCGCTCTAAGAAACATGGACTATCATAAGTCCTTCCATCCGTACCGCATACGGAACGCACGGCAGCTTCGCATTCCGCACCGCAGCCGCATGTCGCAACACCATGCGTGTCCAGTGTGCAATGCTCGTGTAATCCACACTTCAAAGAGTCGCACGGGTGTTGAGCTGGGAAATGTAAACAGGACTTTAAACTGGACACTCAACCTATAACCACAGAGCAAAAAACTAAGTGAGATTGTACTATCAAAGGAATTTTCTCTAAAAATGAGAGTGCTAATGTTAAACCATTTTTTAGAGAAGTTTTCAAAAGCCAGGTAGAATACGCGTAAATTTTATTTATTTATTTAAGCCTTCAATAATAGTTTAACCTTAATTTATAATTATAACATACAAAATATATTTTAAAGTTCATCCCACTGCTGGGCAAAGGCCTCCCTCTTCTTTTCCATTCTTTCTTATTCATTGCTGTTTGACACCACAATACTCTTTCATAATGATCAATCTCATCTCTCCACCTTGTATTAGCTCTGCCTCTTCTTCTTTAAGTATATTTTGGGCACCATGCTGTCGCTATGCTACTCCATTTCTCATTGCTAGCTCTTGCCATATGACCTGCCCAATTCCACTTTCCTGTTTTAGCTACTCTTACTACATCTTTAAACTTAGTATTTTTCAAACTTTCGCAATTAGAAAACATAATTATTATAAGGTTAACGGGTCTTTATCGCGTTTACCTTTTTTATTATTTTCCCGACGTTTCAACTGTATTGCAACAGCCGTGGTCACGGGATGTCTGGAGTATACGGAGCTACCATCAAGAAATAAAGGCAGTAGCCGCAACTACCCTCATTTCATCTTCGGAATCAGAAAATTCCATGTTCACATTACGGCACACTACACTAATCGTATCACCGCACTGCACAATTGGATCTCGACGCGAACACCTATTTATCACGGGATTCCAGGACGCAGAGAGTCTATAGCCGTCTTCACGATTAAAATTTGGGTACTTCTTTATTTCAATCGCTTCACGAACCATTCTCTTACAATATTGGCGTTCACTGGATAGCACCTTAGGGTCCGAAGATGAAATGAGGGTAGTTGCGGCTACTGCCTTTATTTCTCGACGGTAGCTCCGTATACTCCAGTAATCCCGTGACCACGGCTGTTGCAATACAGTTGAGACGTCGGGAAAATAATAAAAAAGGTAAACGCGATAAAGACCCGTTAAACTTATAATAATTATCTTTAAACTTGCTTTTCTGTCTAATATCTTTTTTCGAAATTTTATCTAGTAATTTGACGCAAAGCAAAGTGCAAATATCTATTTAGTAGATAATTAAAATTACTATAGTGAGTAGTACGGTGTTACTTTCACAAAAAAAAAATACAATAGAGTCGCCTGGTTTCGTCATTGTTTGTAGCGAACGTATGGAATAAAAATATTACGTTGACGTAACACAATGAGTTTTGGCTGCATCTCATATTTTCATTTCAAAGTGAGCTATATTCTTACTTGACATTACTTATATGACTTACTTCAACGATTTAATAAACAAAATCATAATTGAGACTAGTGATTTTTTTAATTGATAATACAATTGATGTAAAACTCATAATTGAGATTAGTGTTTTTTTATTAATAATACAATTGATGTAACGAAATGAAGCCCAATCATCATCAACGTATTTTCTGATCGTATACGTGGGAGATCCTTCGTTTATTTATTTAAGAATTAAATCGTTTTTTTGTCCTGATACTACACTCATCAGACCCTGTTATTTTTTAAACTTTCGAGATACAATTTTCTTGAACATTGTTATATCAAGAATGCCTTAGTTTCAGACCATCGTTAAAAGAAAAATAAGTTTTTTTAACTTTCAAATCCAATTTGTACCTGATTAAATAAATTCACCACAACTCGATTAAAAATAACCAAGTTAATAAACCCTTTAAACTGCTGAGACTAATGCTATCTACATAGTAATACAATTATTTCTCCCATCCCAATTTCTTCAGGCTCTGTTTGACGCTCCGTTGCTCGTATCCAATTACTTTCTTTAGAACAAAATGTCGCTCGACATCGGCCAATAATGCTGGCTCCTTGCATTTTCTAACAAAGATTTAATTTTAGATTAAAAAGGTTGTTGGAAGACTTGTGGCAAAATTACGGATCAAATTCATATTGGAAAATTTATAAATTTTCCCCCTAAAAATTAAAACTTGTCTTGGATGCTTGAAACTCTGAAACTATCCGAAACCGATAAGAGAGTAAGTCAAATTAAAACTATGCGTCTTTCTTCACCAAGTTAAAAAGCTCTACTATACCGCTACTTGAAAAAGCATGTTATGCAGATTTTTTACTGACGTTGGAAACAGAAATCATTTTATTGAGTGCTCTGCATCTACAGACGAATAAACAATTACATGATGGCAATAGCGAGTCAACGCTTGTGATCAGGCTGAGCCAGTAAGCAGATTTATACAGGTTTATGTATTGTTTTTTATATATTACTTTGTATACAGATTTATGAAATATGTACGAATGCTTTATTCAGACTTGTAAGACACGTGATAAGCTAAACTGAAATCTTATATTCCTAAGTAGCTTTTAAAGTCAGAGAATAACATGTCGTCACATGCAATCGTACCAGAAGGAAGTAATGCCTTCAAGATGTATATTTTCCTGATGCTCCTCAATAAAGAGTCCCTACCCCTTACTAATTCGATTTACCTACTTATTGAGCTCACAAGCTCACAAGCTCACTTGCATTAAACATAAATACGATAATTACCTGAAGCGCACTCGCCCCTATAGGCAATAGTAAGCTGCTGTCTCGTCCTACACGACTCTCTCCTCAGCGCGCATTCACTTGGATAGTCTTTGTAGTCGGAACCGCAAACAGCGGAGCCTGGGCGCACAATCAAATCGCACGGCGGACCGCATTTGCACACTGGTGCTCGTACCTCGTTCAACTGACATAGCCCACCGTCAGCGCACTCGTGCTCCGAACATGGATCTAATGAACGAAATAGAAAAGTAAAAGAATTGGTAGTAACGATGAAAACTGAACAATGGACGGGCAAATTTGCCCAAAGCGCCAAGCACTTGAGATCTAACGGAATACATTTTGATAAGGCTTTTTAAATCTTTCTATCTTTTTATACAATAATTTGTAAAATAATGGATGTTTGCATGTATGTAGCCGATAACTAAGGTGAAATAGATTTCTATGAAATCTCGAATTGTATATGGATTTCAAATTAGAATAACCCGACTTGAATATGAATACCTGGAAAATAAAATTGAAATTAGATTCAGTTAGAATTTCAAGAACGAAACCTGGAATAGCGCATTGACAAAAACATGAAACAATTCAATGAAAAGTACAAAGCAAAGCTAGTAATGTAAATAGAAAATCTCACAAAAGGATGTCGGAATGTACGGGCATTCGGTCTTGTTTAAATTTAGTTCAGATCGAATGCTGGGACAAGTTCTGTGAAAAGGGTTAGCGAATGTAAGTACCCTCATAAAGTAGACGAGATTAAATTATTTTTATGAGAAAGAAAGCAGCGACCCAATTTTTATATTGTGTATGAAAATATTGTAACGGGTTAAGTTTGTGTAACTTTTACGGAGTTCGGGTAATTTATTTACCTACCCGAGCCTACTTTATTATTGTACAAGTTATAAAAATATTTTGCTCTGCTTATAAAATATTGTTGGATAGCTTTTTTATGATAACCCGGGCGAGTTAATGCGAAAACGTGTTATGATAGATATAACATAAGTACTGATCAGGTAATTACATCAACAGAACATTTATCGTTGGTTTTCTTAAATCAGATTTTACATATTTAAGATAAATATGAAACAGTGGTTGCCGGTGAAATTACATGAGTCTTTCATCTTAATATCTCAGGGAAGTAATGCGTGAGTGATACCTCTGGTATTGCAAGCGTCCATAGGCTACGGTAACTGTTTACCAGCAGGTGGACTGTTAGTTTATTTGCCTCTTTGGTAGTATACAAAAAACAGTAACGAAGTCTCAGCTCTGGGAAAATGTTGGTCTTCTTTTCTGCTTACCCACTTTTCTCCTATTATAAACGACCCCTCTTAACGAGTTCCTTTTATGGCTCAAAAGATCAACAATAACAATACAGACCCATTTGCTTTAATTAGTAGACACTCATTAAAAGCTCTAACGAAAACAAAACTTACAGATGGGACTTTCATATTATATTAAAGGTCAGACTTTCTAAGAATGGAAGTTTTCATTAATTAAAGTTCAAATAACACTAATATATACAGATTTGTGCACTTTTAGCCATTACTTTGAATCACTATGTAAAAATAAAATACCAGTCTACCAACCAGTAGATACCCATTAAAATTTAGAGAGTTCTTCATCTCATGTCCACCATAAAGGCAAGAAATTGGAGAGTAATTGATTGAGAAGTAATCATTACTTACCGCATTTTCCATGATATTTGACGGTAAGATTCAGCTGGTTGTCACACGCGTGCTTATCTAGATGGCATTGAGAGGCGTAATCTCTACCGTCCGTTCCACAGACTGGTTTTCGTTTTTGACAACTTCTAGGACATCGGCATTCTGGTTGGTTGAAGGAAGGCACGCATCGGGCCCCTACTGGACACGGAACTCCAGAACAAGGATCGCCAGATTCTGTGTACAAGAACGTTTTTATCAAGGGTAATGGCAATCTAAGCAGCAAAGGCGATTTTGTGGCAAAAGCAACTTTATACCGATTTACTTCTCATTCGACTTTAACCAAATATTGTTGTTTTTTTTATGTCGCAACTATAGTTATTTTTGGTGGCAACCGTCCTTGAGTAAACTAAAATTAGGCATGCAGTGGTTAAATTAATGCATGATGACCTCACCTTTCGATATCGAGCTTTTAGCGTAATTAATAAATAATCGCAATCATGGAAAACGATATTAATTAACATTGTGTTGACATTATCTATTTCAACAGCGATCGTTTGTCACGCAGAGATATTATGAAAATGAAATAATACCCAATATATTCGTTACTACGTCAAATAACTAACCACATTCCCCTTCGTGTCTGACACGTAAGTTGAGCCGCCTTTCACAAGCTTCCTTCCGTAGAAAACAATGGTTCTTATAAGTTCGGCCGACGGTAGAGCACACAGCCCCCACAGTGCTGGGACAGCTCGCAGGACACGCGCAGTGCGCACGACCATCCCCCAGGGAAACACACTCCGCTCCCCACCGGCAAAAAGTCTTTTCACATGCTTCTGTAAAAAAGACAAATGAAACATTCAATATTCGTATTTTTAATGCAGTCACAAATCAAATGGAAAGGACTCGCTAATCTTGTTTTATTTCTCTCATGATACAGATTTTTCTAAACGTAAATAGAATTGAGTTGTTTATCAAAAAATGCGGACATTCTGCGCAAACCTCAATAACGCGGCTGATAGGATACGGCTACGTCATAACTCGATTGATTTTGATCAATTTTTTTCGCTTGGATCAAAACCTAATTTTGATACTGAATAAAATATTTTACTGTTCTGAATGTACATAGGTATCAATGATGTTTTCATTCAATTTCACATGCTATGTTGGAGGCTTGATAAAATTAATTCGTTGATGCAAAGTAAATTCTGACGATAACATAATTCTTGTAGAGCTCTTTTAAGAATGACACAATTTCCAATTTTCTACCTGGAGAGTTGGAAGAGCGTGACTAAATTATTAAGTAGGTCCAAAATAAGATGCGAGCTTCCGTTTTGCCACAGCATTATGTTAGAACTGGCTTTAGGGATTACCGATTTCTATCGTCTTGTTAAAATTCCAAGCAGAAAGTCGGGTTTGAAGTCACACGGGGCGCCACCCCACGGCAAAAGTAAATGTAAAATATTCAGAGATATTTCAGAAATACTTTATTTCTTAACACTATTTTGATTGGACTTAGTATTCACAGACATTTCAGTGAAACTTAGTTTTGATTTTAATTCAGGTAACGTTATATAATAAGTTAATCTACAAGGAAACATGAATGTTTTATGAAATAGCCTATTGGTGAAGCAAGCAAAAACAATAGGGATACTGTTTCATCCAAGTGGAAATCAAATCAATGTGCATCTATTTCTATTTCCTAGCAATCTGGAAACAATACGGCGACAAATGGTTTATATTATTACATTCGTCTCGAAAAGAGGTCAAGCATCAGATTTCGGTCGCGATCTCATTTCCTTGACTTTCATATAAAAGCTGTTGCGTCAACGAATCCGCTTAAGAAAGCAGTCGGAAATAAAAATTTCGTAAGAAACAAACAAAATGTTAGATCGCGAATTGCTGTAGAAGAAACCTTAGATAAATGGAGACAGGGAGGGGAGATAAAAATGATGGCGGATGCCTCGTGAATGGAAGAAAATTAGGAAATTCTCCGCGCCGTTTTTTCAGCCCCAAAATCTGTTTAAATTATCCGTATTATCTGAACATAAATTTGCGGCGGGTTGAATGTGTGGGACGATTAAAAACACAAAAGCACATTGAATTATTATTATTATCTAGAGCATACACGAGTACATCAAATATTTTTCAAGCAAAAGCTTAAAGGATTGAAATCCATTAAGCTTTTGATCGATTTACTTATGGACTGATAACCAAATGGCTGGGTGTCATATTCAGAAAAAACTTGTTTGTACACTTTAAAATTATCGTTGTATATATAAACATATTATATTTGACGTAGTAAACGGGTAGTTTTTGAGAATATAAAATAAGCTTTAATGTGAAATCAAATAAAAATAATATAAATTTCCTACAAATTAAGAATTCCTAATCAACTTACATCATTGCTTGACCATAATCTTTGCTTTATTGCTTTTTGCTTTGCTTTGCCATAAGCAGCAGTTTGACAAAAGTGACAATCGCCAAGGTTTACTTAGGCTTCTACAATGTTACCAACGTTGTAGAAGCCTAAGCAAACCTTATCTGAGCTATGGATATGAAGCCACTTTTTCGCGATTAATAAAATTCACCGGGATCACAAAAATCATTTCCGTATAAGGCAATACCTGCGTAATCGCATTTCGATACCTAATATTACCCTTTCGGCTCAAACGGGATTTTAGTTACATACTGTATCTATATAAGGCATATATAAAAATGTAGAGTGACTCAATATCACGTAAAAATATTATAAGCAACATAAAAGCTATAATGGTATTAAATAAAATTAACTAATGATGTATCTCAAACAAATCGCTACAAATAAATGGTAAGAAAATAATAACAGAACAGAATATACAGTGTCACTCTCGCCCACATAATGCGGGCGCTCCCAAAGTCTCGGAGACAAAGCAATTTTGTTGGCTCGAGACACCGACTTAGTTCGCATGTCACCCACACTGTGTACCTTCTAGTGATGTGTAGTTTAATCCATAGATACCTTTATTATTCCGCCAAAAACAATATATTTATTTAATTAAAGTAGCAGCACAAATTCTAAGGTTTATAACAGCATGCGCACAAATAAGTGAGAAAACGCACTTTCTTCGTACTTATTCCCTATGACTTTTAAAAACATACGAAAAGTTCAAGTATAACATTAAGAGTACAAGTAAGCTCCGTCGTCATTTAAGAGATATTAAAATTGAAGTTTCTGTCAAAAGATATTTTCTTTTATTTTTTTTATATATTTAGATAAAATGTCCATTAAAAAACATGCACTATTTTCAAACATTTATGCTGCCTATATTTAGAGAACAATCAGCCCTACAAGAACCAGGACTTTGACTCTGACTTTGCAATAGGTTCATCCATTTCTGAGCTACGAAGGCGGAGACAGGCTTAAAACTTGCACACTTTTTGTATATAATTTCTTTAATGTGTCGCAAATATTTCGTATCGATAATTGTCAAACTCTTGTTTACGCCCATCACTACTTGCAGTCGTAGGTACACATATGGATAGACCAACGATAAGCTTTCATAGCTTTGAAGACGCGGTAAGGCTATTTTACTTGAATTTACACCGAGATATATAATTTGAGGGATGTATGGGAGTTTCTCAAAGTTAATCCGCTTTGTCATAGTAAGGCTGATATAAAACAAGAAGAGGATTATTTTATTATGTGAATCTTTGTTCAACTTGGCAAAGAGATGGTTTAAATACTAAACTGCAAAAAAAATTAAAAGTTTTAAAACGTAAGGTAAACGTGCTTTTCTTGTCAAATGCCTATATGACAAGAAGTAAATTTTAAAAGTAAATTTTCACAAAATTAAGAACCCTCGACTTCTGAATTCTATCACGTGTTACAGTGCCCCCTAGTGACCTGTAGCGATTAAACTTACTTGAGGGCTATTCTGATTTAGTATAAAAACAGATTTAAAATGGGATAGAAGTTTTGACGCCACAGACTAACAGACAAACAAAGATACACAAAGTTTGTGACGGAGATCTTATCTTACATCTTTTTAAAACTCAATTAATTATTGGGACTTTTAGTCGTTAACTATGTCAGCCCCATCATACCAATGATGAGCTTCCTTCGGTCCTACCCCTTTTGTGACGGAAGTTACAAAGTTGAAGAAATAATGAAGAATTAAAATGAATGAATTTACACTAGAAGAAAATAAATGCAACATAACAAAACTACAAACCTTGAAGTACAATGGGCGATCTTATTGCTTATAAGCGATCTCTTCCAGACAAACTTTGGATGGAGAGAATTTTATAAGATTGATATAATTAAAATCTCAAATAATTAAAGACTAGGAACAAATCTTTGACTAAATTCAGGAGCTCATATTATTTTTATTGCTAGAAACTTACCTTCAGGAGCAGGCGGTCTAGGTTGGTAATGTAAATCTGCAACAAAATAAAATTAGGATAAGAAGTGTGTAGTGTAAAAACTATGAAGTAAACAAAAACATACAAATTCGTATTTTTATAAAATGCACTACATCCAAATTAAATTCCTTAATTAAATTAATCCTTGTTTACAATTAAAGTATCTTTCGATAGCCTTTTTATGTTACGTTTAATCATAGGTATTTTTTTTTGTACCGTTTTTTTTTCTTGCACCAAAAAACAGGTCATAATGACGTTACCTGTGTTTCGGTGCAATGTTCCAAGTATTTTTATGTACTCAAATATTATGTAGCGTGTTTGTTATTCTAGTTCACGATACCTATTCAAAATGTTATCCAAATCGTTTCAGCCATTACGAAGCTTATTATCAAAACATCTAACATTCATACCCTCGTTTTTTTTTTATTTGTTTAGGTATAGTCGGATGCTTTAGTTTCGGGGTCAGAATGTAGTATATAACGGTAATATTTTTTTATGTTATGTCGAGGCATACGGTCCATTCTATAGAAAGCGGTTACGGTCTCTTTTTGAAATTTGCAATATCTGTGCTATATTGCTAATGCGTTGCCTGCAAATCTTAGTCTGTTTCACGAAAATACAAACTTCGAAATAGGGATCCCCTAAATATTCCATAGTGTTAGATCTAATTATTTATTATTTGCTATAAATATGTATCCAGTAACTAAAACGTAAATTAAATGGTTTAAGTAACTTTATGCTAAAGTAATCGGCAACCTTAGCCGTCGTGAAGGTCGTTCAAAGAAAACTATTTCGAGCCCTGCACTTTTTGAAACGTGGGATAACGGTAACCTAATAACCGAGCCAACTCTAATTTGGCAGATTTTATTCTTACGCATGACTCTTATAATCAAAGTTACAACAATCAAATTATTTCCTTCTCATATTCAATAAGATTATCTAACTTCATCGACACGGCGAATTGCAAAAAGTAAGAGGGGAGTCAAAGGCACATCGCAGATTAATTTTGCCCCGGGTAAGGAATATGTTTTGAAATCTGACACAAAGAGTTCGCGACTAATGGCTTTGCATTCCCATTCGGATAAAATATAAAATGTACTCGCACTCGTACAAGAGACTTGAACGGCTGCCGCAAACCGGGCTGAGCCGGCCGCCCGCGCCATATTGTTTTATTGCAAATTGGTTGGACGTAGACCGCGCCTGTCCTTTACATATACGAGGCTATTAAACTACGGATAGTGTCCAGTCACGTGTTAAACGAATTCGATCGCTGCATACAATTTGAGACGGTGGACGTGCGGCCGGTGCTCGTATCATGTCAATTAGGTTTTATTAAACTGTTGTACAATAACTGCGCGCGTGGCATTTTCCAAAAGTAAATTTCCATATTTTTTCTATTTTGAAAGCAAAGCGATTGACTGCAAAAGTAGCTCACGTTTAGTTTGAATTAGTAGAGTATACAATATTTTCCTCACGTATTTTGTTTCATTCTTACATAATAAAGTTGTATCGAGGACACAGTGGTACATGGATAAAAATTCAATAGATATTACTGCGGAATGTAATTTATAGAGCTAAATAGTTGCCTAACCGTTGCATGTCAAAATTATATAACAAGTCTTGGCTCTGCTAACAAATTCATTAATTGCTGACAAAGTAAACTCATTTGATGGGGGGCATATACAGATACAGCCCGTTTCATTAATATTTCTAAAGCGCTCAATGCACTTTAAGTTTTGTTAATTTTTATGATTATGGTATTTTATTATATTCTATCAAGGCAAACATGCATACGGCCCATCTGATAAAAAGCGAATACCGTCGCTTAATGGTATATACAATATCTGTGGCATTGCTGAAACGTTGACTGCTGAAAGACCCTTTTGCATTTTGTTTTGAAGCGAGTCATGTTACATTTCATCGGACACGCCTCAGAAGGCCACTCATTAAGTTTAAACATAAAGAAATAAAATGTAAGTTTGTTGGATAAAAATCAATGTTATATCATTTTGATTATCTGTGTCATCAACGTTTCACGTAAAATTTTATGAATCACGCACCACACCACCGGTTTTCCGGACTATACAATAATTGTATATGACGCTATAATTTATACAACGATAATGAATATGACTAACGGTGCCTTATCACGAAGGTTTTTACCCTAATAAGTAGCACCGAGTCAAAAAAAAATGCGAACAAAAGGTATAAGGTACAAGGGAGACCTTTCGTGTACCTTTTGCTTGTAATGTATCATACGTGGAGTCGGACTACCTTACTCTGAAACCTAACTAACTATAGCAAGGAAATAATGGTTCTGAGAATAATGTAAAAAATAGCAATCATTGTTCTATAGCGGAAAACTATATATCGGGTAAATGTTGCTACGAGGCAAGGATACAAAAGCATTATTTTCGTTAGGAAATAGGTACCATACTACACAAGTGAATCACGAAGTGTAGTTCAAGACGCCACGAAATGTATAGATCTAATGAAGTGGTAGATAAGGCTACGCTAGCAAGCCTTTGCTCGTAGTGCGTGATTGCGCTTGACACCCGTAATATCCGGCCGGCAGCCACTGCCCACCGATGGTATCAATTTCAATTTGTTGCGGTGCTATAACAGCCGCCTCTGCTCGATTCGTTGTATGAATCGATTTCGCTCCAGTTTCCTGTTGCGTCCGCATGGACTTAATCTCGGATCGGTCGATCGAAACGCTCTCTGCGAAAGCGCTGTTATATCGCCGATATCTATTTAATTTCACGTTCACTGAAATTCAATAAAACAGATTTATGGTAGAGGCGGAATTTATTTTGGAATTCGATAAACAGAGACCCACTGGTACTCTAGATTTACTGTCCGCGGTGCTTAGTGGCGATGTAAATGTACCGTAAAACTACTATTTATCGAAATCAAAATGCACGAGCGTCATAGCAAAGCGCGTTATACTCATTGAAGTACCTACATTGCAGATTCAAACTCTTACATTCCGTCGGAATTTAGTGTTCAAACAGCGTGAAAATTAATCGATCGATTAGCCATTCTCGCTCGGCTTCAGAGCTAAAGTTGAACGTGACTTGTGAACCAGTCCCCTGGCGCACCGGTGGAAATTAATTCTGCCGTTAAAAAACGAATGATCCGTCCCGAGTTTTCGACAATCTATTGCACGGTGTTCCAAATAACTCTTCGGTTGTTTCAGTTTGTACTGCAGCGGTATTGTTATGTAGGTAAATATACGACTTCCAATATTGCTCCTGTTATTGGAGATTGGTTTGAGTGAGAGAAATCAATAAGGTGCAGTGGTTTTATTAAAATTTCAGAAATGAAGTTTCAATAAGGTCAGGTATTTATAATGTAGGCATATGATTTTTCACATAACGTGTGAAAAATTATGTTTAAGTTTCGGATACGCGCAAGTGATACCTTTGGTGTTGCAAGCGTCCATAGGTTACGGTAACTACTTATCAACAGGTGGGCCTATGCTTGTTAGCCATTTAAGTTGTTTTAAAATAAATATGTTATGCAGATATCGTAAAGGTGAAATCCCTTTTGCATTGGGGCGACTGAAAATACTGTAATACAATACATTCTAAAGACTATAAAGAGTGATAGGTGTGAATAATTTCAGCACCGAAATCCCGTCATCACCGTATTCCCCTGAATATTTAAACTTTCTCCTTAATTCCAGCGGTTTCACCGTAATTTGAAAATCCGACTCGGCGTGGCACCCACAGTGCCACTAAAATTAATGTTCCGCCAGAGAGAAAAACGACCGGCACCAGCCATATATCCACATCTACACACCTTCCAGTTTACTCAAATAGCATCAACTTTAAAAGACCCCACGCTTTTATGATGTTTGCAATTGATTTGCTCATGGTAGAGAGTACACAATAATGTACCGAGCAAATTATCAGATAATTAAATATAGAGATTTCAAATTCTTGTACCTATGTATATTTTATACCATAAAAACCATACACAGAAAAACCATACACAGATACAACTTATATACATGCGGTGCTCGGGAGACGCACTTGGCCTGTGAGTGATATATTACCTTTATCTTTTCTTTTTTCAAATTTTTGTACTTTTATGTTGATAGTTTTGGGGAACCAAACTATTTTAACCGACTACAAAAAGGATTTCCTGTGTCGTTATAAGTAACTATGAGTGTCATAGTACCACAACACCTAGACCCGGAACTAATATCAGCAAAATATTTGCCCTGCAGTGGGAATCAAACCCCCTCTTACGTCTTAGCCAGCTACTAGTCCGCCATGCCACCGAGGTCATAAAGGAGTAAATTTTGCTAAAATTTTAGAACTCTGCTTGCGAATTTGTTCAACTGTATGTAGTTGCAATTTTACTAGTGCTCTGAAAATCAAATGAGGTCGGTATATTGACTTGAAAAAACGCTACAATATAAAGTTACGGAAGTGACGTAAAGGAAAAAATAAGTGTTCACTAATCTAATTTGACTTTATTTGAATAACAGAAAGAAATGAATTGAGCTAACTTTTGCTGCCTAATATTTTTGTTAATTAATGTTATGAATATTTGAATACTAACAACTTAGTAAAATATGGTGATACGTTTACTAACCTATAAGTTTTATTAGTGATTTTTACTTGTGTTCTCTGCAAATAAATAATCTGAATCTGGGTCCGCAAAACCGTTGCAAACGTTACATAGCTCAACTACCAAATAGAAGAGTTTGTTTCAAAATTTAAACAAACGCAATCATTGCTAGTTTTCTATAAAATTTTTTGGTGTGTTGTCACAACACAAAACGCTATTTAATTCCGAATTCAAATAAAGACTAAAATAGGCAGGTGCCAAGCAAAAAGCTCCTCGTTTACTGTTGCAAAATGGACTCGCTCGTATGAAAATGAACTCAATGATCTTATTGATCGAATAATCAGTTTAGCGGGAGTTTGACTACAGCCGGCACCTGACATTTATATGATGGTAATAATCATAAAATTGTCAGGATGATTTATCAAATGCAAGCTTGTTTTTAGTCTATTAATCAAAATAATAATAGCTATGGTATAAAGTAAATAGATGAAATGAAGATAATACTCACAATTATTTGTCAATAAGAACCCTGTTGAAACGCCCAGGAGGACTAGAAAAAACAATAGGAGCAGCACTATCAACGCGGGCCGGCAATAGTGTATCCAACAATAGTCTTCTGAATTCGCAGCGGGTGGGTCCGAAGACCAGCACTTACAGCACTTTCCACACGCGGGCTCCGAAGGAGTTGTCGCACGCACTACCGCACTGTTCCCTTGCTGGTTCACTATCACGCCTTGTACTGGAGCGTCACTTCCTTGTCCGTACATTGCACTTTTTTCCGAGAGTCGAGCAAATCCCGATGTCTCGTCTTCGTGAGGATTTCCGTACACTCCGTAAGAGGCGACCATGTCGACCCCCGAGAGCGACCTTGTCGTCTCGTTACCCCCGCTGTCTTGCACGACATTATTGTCAGAACTAGGCCAACATTCACAGGAACACCGATCCTCCTTCCGTCTCTGCCGTGGCTGCATCCCATCAGTCCGCCTGATAGGGACTTCAGTTTTCTTCTCTTCTTCTTTCTTAATTTTGGCATCTTGAGGTATTGTTTCGTGGTTGACGTCATAGTTCGACTGTAGGCTTTTGTGGTTCTCTATGTACCAGTGTCTCTCCTCTGCTCTGAGGGTCGTATCGTTGTTTCCCTCGTAGATATCTGCATAGTTAGACAGCGGGTGCGAGGATGGGCTGTACACCGGGCCCGCTGTGAGCTGGCCGTATCCGCGCTCGTACTGCGGAGGCCGGTTATTACTCGCGTAATACGTTGTGGATACGGGCACGGTATAATCGTAGCCCGGCCTGTTCATCTTCAACGCTCAATTGCTTCATTTGAGCTTATGTTTCACTGCAGTATACATAGTTACTTTACCTGTAAACGGATCAATTGAACGTTTAATTGGATGTATTGGATGTCCTATGATGCTATTTACGATGGTACTGATAATATATCTCAGGATTGATTTACTCTGATATAAACGGAACTTTTCTGATATGGAAGAGAAGTTAAAGCAAACATCGTTGATTTTGTTAAGCGCCACTGTACGAGGAGAGTTACAGAACAGAATACACATGTGTTTATCTCAATTACCTCTCTTGTTCGTTGGTGGTATTTATCTTTTGTATAACAACAAACGCCCGCCGCGCCCGCTACTGAGGAAGGTAGACAAAGAAGTAGCGACGTGAGTAAACAACATACCCTAACTTAAATTAACCGTATTTATTCCCTGATTTTGACACGTGAGAGTTATGTAACTTAATTACGAAAGAAACAGTGATGAATAAAGAACCTATAAGTATCGGGGGATCTCTTGATATAATTACGCCATTCCTTATAACGATGAAACGAAAGTTTCTGGCATTAAAAGATCAATGACCCTTCTAGTTCGAGTAAATAACAAAGTTCGGGCGTGAATCCCTGCGATAACTAGGATAATCCGTTTCAATTAATTAAATTAAAAACAAGCAGAAGTCATTACATAAAAGTTGGGACAGATAGTTAAGCTCCTGATGGCCACTGACGTAGTCGGTAAAGGGCCAGTCACAAAGGATTTTCAATTAATGGTAGGTACAGTCATCTATTTTCGTTTGGAGTACAATTAGTTGTTTCATTTGTTTGAAATTATTTATTTCAGTGAACAATGTGTCGGTACACATTGTTATTTTTAGTAGATTGGTACAGTTGTTCCATTTTATGGAGTCCGCTCAGCCAGAAGGTTTGCGTTTTACTTTGCGTGTAATTGCAATGTTAACAGTACTAGCTGTCAACAACTGACGTGAACACAATAAGCACTAGAGATTCGAACCGCGTCCCGGTCGAGATGAATTGCTCCTGAGCTTGCGAAAATTAAAACTATGTGCAAGTGTATGCAATACAACAAACATTACAAACGGACCTCGTGAAATCGAACATCTCTAACGGAGAGTAAAATTTTGAGTTATTCCTGTTGTCCCCCAATTTTCGCCCCAATCGATTGACACTATTAACTAATCTTTGATCATTGTATGTTCAAAGATTAGTTAATAGTGTTCAGTTCTGACTATTTTGGGGATTTTTTCCAGCTATTAAGGGGTGTATCGCCATCATCAGCCCACATTAGTCCACTGCTTAACATAAGCATCTCCTAATACTTGCAATTACGATTGTAAAGATCTTTGTTCTCTCTGCTCTAATGTTGCTGGGAAGCTTGAGTTAGTATGTGAAGTCAGTAGTATGAATTGTTAACCCTACCTGCGTGGTCAAATATTCAACAGAACATACTTTGGGTATAAAATATCAGTGTACCAATATAATGCCTTCGGTAGCGCGACGGGCGAGTAGCCGGCTAAGACGCAAGAGGCGCAAGTTCGATTCCCACTCCGGGCAGATGTTTGTTTCGGGTTTGAGTGTTGTGGTACCATGGTGCTCGTAGTTCCTGATACAGGGAATTCTAGTATTGGATTAGTACTATGCATGTGAATGTTGTGTGTATAAGAACGAAAACAAAGTGTTTTAATACAATATATAATTAAGAACATTTATTTAAAGGGAAAATAAAACAAAAGCAAAATATTATGTAAAGACCATATTTATGAAGACTGTTCCAAACAATAGCTGTCTGTACCTAAAATTGAATAATGTTACAATATCTAAGAGTTTTTTTAGGATAAATTCTCGTTAATAGGAAGCGTAGCCACGCGCAATAACATAAACTTTAGTAACTTACTTTCCTGATGCAGAGTATATACAAAATATTGAAATAACATAAAAGAAAAGTGGAAACCACTCTGCTGTTTCCGAACACAGAGCAGTAGTTTCAGTTAAAGTTTTGATGTAATCATTTCAGTTCGCCGACCTCAGAAAAGCACGAGTACTGAGTCTATGTAAATGAATCAGTAAAAAATATTTTGTCACTTTTTTTATAATTAGGGAAAAAACTAGATCCCAGGACTCAATTTGTTAATAAACTCAAAATACACCAAGCCACTAGTGAAAGATGTTGGTAAGAATCCAAACATCGCCTACTCCAATAAAATATTGAAGGGATCCGTAGTAAAATATTTCCAAAGTGTAATAGGAACATAAATAAGGTAGGTAAGCAAAAAAATGTTTTCGCTTTATCTTTGATTCATGGTTGGTGTTTTATTTTGTTTGGCGGTATTGCACGTGGTTTATAAGCTATGCATTTTGTCACATTATTTGTTTTCCAAAAATAAAAATGATAGCTTTAGCCGGTCTAGTCACTATAGTTATTGTCAAATAGAAAAATGTGAATTCATCACATTTTGCTACGCATCTCTTGTGTGGGTACCTAGGTAGATATTCTTGGAAAAATTCTTCATAGAGTTTAGTGACATCACATGGTGTAGTTTTACGGACTTATAAGTCAGCAGAACTGAAACCGTGACGACGAAAAAGAAGATATATAAAAAGTTACAATATTGGTACTTGGTACTCGAGTATATTACGAGCACTTTTACCCAAAAGATACGTTGAATATCAATTAATATAGTATATAATAACAAACCAAAATAAACTGATTTAATCATAATCTTTTTTTTTTTTGTTTTGAGGTAATCAGTAGAAAAAATAGCTAACTTTATATTAGAGAGTGCTTTAAGTACGAGTTGTATTTGTGAATGTATGCAAATAGCTAAAACGTTTACCAAACCACCTTACGGCCTTACCTTACCCAAACGGTCCTTTATTACGTAAGACCTAGTAAATAAACTGTGAAGTCGTACTGCAGAAAAACGATTGGAATTGTAAACTAGAAACAACAAACTTGATGTTATCACGGTATACTGGTATACTGTTCTTCACCCTGTCAGTCATTTGCTGAGCAATATGGAGAAAGATTCACTTGACCAAATATTAAACTTAAACAAAGTTTACCTATAAAAAAAATGTTTTATGCTTTTTATATCCTAATGCATTTTGACTTGAAGTAGGTAGGCAGTAGGCAAGATAAGGCAACCTTTTAAATGGGGTATATAATTTCGTAGTAAAAATAAATATAAAACCGTAATATTCTAAGTTAATTCCAACGCTAAAAACTTTATGCGGTAAATGTTCAATGGATTCTTTAAGATTGTTTAATTAGAGCATAACCATATAATCCTAAACGTATTGATTACAAATAAGCGTGTCCTTCTAGTTTATTCATCCATGCCTTTTAGATAATACTCAGGTATCGAGAGTAGGTACTTTTTACCGTCTCCAAAAAAACAACAAAAAATAACACGTTCACGACTGTAATCCCCATGACAGAGATCCTCAGATCTATCTCAGTACGAAGATCTTTTAGTATACCAAGAAGGTCATAGTCAAAATCACGTCAAAAATTATTGTTTGACACATACTCGTACCCATGTTTTTCATATAAGTTAGCAATTACGTTATAGGTTGCAAGCCCATTACTGTGACCTCTTATAAAAAGAGGCTTTCACCAAAACAGAACATCTGTCTACGGTCATTCTGTTAGACATGAAAAAATACTCACTGGTGCGATCTTTTTCGTCCTGGTATAGGTGTAAAGTGGGGAAGGTTAAAGAGACGAAGTCAGGTCAAAGACGGGACTGCAAGAGCTCATCAATAACTCCCACGAGGTCAGGCATACTGGAACACTTTTGTCATCGACCCAGAGTTTTTTTCAGCTATTTCAAGGAGTTGGGCTGGTTGGGGTCAGATTAGAAGGGGGATAATGTACGGTACAACCCATAGCGGGACGTCACTACAGACCTTAGTTCCCTCACTTAATTAGAATTAGAATAACTGAGGGAGGTTTTTTCATCGTACCGTGTGGTTTATCATATAATGGGTCCCTTAAATTGACTTTGAGAATTTATAACAAGTAGCATTTGGTAAGAACTGTCAACGAAAATTGGATTGATGTATTTCTAATCATAACTTTAGGACTTTAGGACAACTTTTGAACCCAAACATGTCGTATTTATGAACGCTATTCTTAAAATAATTTCATAGATACCCATTAAACCAGCCGCACAATTAACTTTCGACATTGATACTCAACCCACGTACTCTAATTTGTCTGTTTATTGATTTACAGTGCATTGAATAAAGTTACTAACCTGGATGTCTAGACAAATACCACTTTCTGTAGACGTTAACGCCTGCTGAAAGATTGAATTGTATGGAAATGAAATTAGCTGTGGAAATGTCACGTGACAGCTGCCAAGTTTTACCTTGATAAATTTGCGTTAGCGTGAAAGGAAAAGTAAGCGTGAGGTATTTGTCTAGACCCCAGAATATAAATAAATACTACAATTGCAGCCAATAGCTGCAAAGTAATATGGTAAATAGTTATTACTACATGTCTAGACAACGAATGCTCAAAGAAAACTTCACATACAAAATGAAGTATAACAAAATAGCTACGTTACCCTGCAGCTCAGTTTTACGAGTTTACGAAACCGGGAGAATAATAAAAACCTTTTGCTAAAAGAGTTAGGTAGATTCCTAAATGTTTCAGATTAGATTCATGTTTGAAACAATAGAGTCAAATAAAATCTCTTGAATACTCTGGGTAACCGAGGGTACGAGTACACTTCCGAGTAACGCTATTGTAGTTGGCTCGATAGTCATCTCGGCATGGTATTCAATTCCTATTGACCTCATCAACTTTGTATGAAAGGGCCAAATAAAGAATATAAGTCAGTGCCCTCTAGAAAACAGCACCGGTCATAGGCCATAAAATATAGTTGTTTTTGTTTCGATTCTTTGCCATAAAATATACAAAATATTAAATATATAATAATTATGAATTAATAGCCATACAGTATAAGTACTTAGTAGGGCCAATGAGAAACGATCACGGCCAAACTACCGCGCGTTAATGAAGCGTACTATCGCGTTGCTCGGAAGTATAACAAAAGAATTCAACTGAACGTTGTATCAAGTTCTCTAGCTCCCGCTTTTTATGTGAACCTTACGAAGTGCCTGATAAAAACATAAAAAATAGAAAAACAGAGAACTTATGTCCACTGCTAGGGAAGGGCCTCCCCTGAAGAGTACCATGACTAACCACCTCCATCTAAATTCTAAACCTTTCCGAAGCAGGCATCGTTTCAGATGTCATAGGTCCATCGTGGGTTGACGTCCTTACTACACTGTGTCGTGTGGTTCGTGGTTACCATTTAAGAACCTTTCTTTCCCAGTGGTTGTAAGTACTGTGAGAAATACGGACAAATAATTTTATTTTTCCATGTTTTGAGAGGAGTTCAGTAATTTTAAAACCCTGAACCTCTTAATTCTTTCACATCCAAATCTTGATATAATTTTGCATCAGTCTACTGTCTATCCCCTTACATTTTTTGAAGGAAGAACTGCCAATTAATATGCTACTCAAAATTAGTAGAATATTTTTTGTGACGTTTATGTGATCGAGATTTTATTTAGACTCTTGTTTAAAATACGCAAATTAGGCTGTTGAATTTCTTTACTTGCTCTTTACCACGACTGGTTCTGTCAAAATAAATCAATAATAGCGAGTGATACGTGAAATGAAGTCATCATAAGTCATTCAAATTGGGGATCTCGCTAATGAATAGTCAGTTGGCAAAATCATCTTGAATAGCATACGGTTGGATTGCTGTTCATAACATAACTAACTAGAGTGTTATGACAGCTGTATTCTAGATGTAAGAAAGAAAAACTTAGACATCGGTGACTGTTTTCAAACTTCTAGTATATCAAAAACTGGCAGATCAAGTTTTCTAATCTCTGCACTTATAAACTTATTTAATTACGGTAAAAGTTATATCCGTTATCGTTGCTCATCGATGGCTTTTTATTATGACTAGCTGCGATTATGGGCTTGCGACGTGCCAAATATAATGTTTAGTATTCCTCTGACTACTCCCTATCTTCTGATGACGACCTCTGTGGCGCAGTGGGTGAAGGTCCGTCTGAGACGCTGAAGGTTGTGGTTTCGATTCCCGCTGCGGGACAAACGTTTGTATGATCTGCATACATTTGTCTCGGGTCTGGGTGTTTCCTATGTATAATATGTATGTATTTACAAAAAAAATGTATATAAGTAATATATCAGTCATGTAGTTCCCATAACACAAGCTCTGCTTACTTTGGGGCTAGATGATGCTGTGTGAAAGTGTCCAGCATTATTTATTTACTTATTTATTTATCTGGTATCCTCTCGGGTCTTTTTTATAAGAATTACAGTCATGAGCAAGGTACAATATTATCGATAGATCTTGTTCATCGTGTCCAATATATCGTGTTTGGATTTGTAAATGTGTGTAGTTAAAGAGAAGGGTTATCATAGCTTGTGCCAATTAGTTATATAATCAACCTTAACTTCTATCCACCCTTCATCCCACACCCACCTAAAATCTGTTCTTCAATAGAATAAGATAAATTTTAAAATATTAATATTCCATTCAACTACATAAACTTTATAGATATTTATTTAATCAGATAATAAGTATTACATATTCTCAAATAAGTGATTCTACCTTATGCTAAGTTTGATTAGGTTTTAAATACCGATTAAAACATAATATGACGTATTATGTATGACGAGAATGTATAGGTATATTTTATTTCTATGACGAGTATGCACTAGGCTTACTCGTCATATAATGTACCTACCGTACAAAGCGTTAATTCTGGATAATCTTTTCACAAATAAATCTTATGCAAATGTGAATCTAAATGTTTGATATATATTTATGTTCTAATGTAGATCCATAAACTAGCGTACTCACCAAAGCATATTTATTTTATTTTTGGTTTACAATTATCACAAAATAAATCCACAAAAAAGTAGTTTAAAGTTCTTTAGATAAATACGGTTAATTTCTGAAAAACCTTCCCTCAACGAGTTTTAACGCATCAGCAGTTACGGCGCAAAGTAAAACGCCGGGCAATGCGGGTTGTGTAAGAAAGAAAAAGGAACTTTGTCTCTGCTTGTCCCTTTTACTTTTTGCCTTGTCTACTTATCTGTACAATGTTGTAGTTATGTTGGTGTATTTTACGTTGATAAAAGATTATCCTGTTTGTCTTTCTTTCATCCTTTGAAGATAGGTTGGATAAGCCTAATTTATTTAGAACATATTTACATTTGTAGCGTTTGTAAAAAAATAATAGGTGTACTTATGTTTAGGTACCTATTTATGTGTACTCACTTAAACTAAGTAATTCTTGTTTTGTGCATAGTAATATTCGTTATCAGACAGTATTGTAATATAGGTACCTAAAGCTGATGAAAAACCTTAATAGCAACATCATTATTCAAATAGCATCATAGCAACAACATTGAATTATCCAAGTGAAACGAGCTGGTATACTCTTACGAAAGTGGGTGACAAACTGTGAAGGGCCGTCGAACAAGTGCACCCATACAAACTGAAGCCTTCACCACAAATTACGCTATACACAAGCACGCACACATAGCACTGCTGTGGCAGTTCTCTGTAATGTCTCCATTACTTATACTCGTTATGAAAAATCCGATGAAAATATCAGTACGCGATCGCGATGTTTCAAGCCGACGGAGGAGCGACGTAACCTCGCCAGGGTAGAGCGCGGACTGACTGAACGGTGAACTGAACCCCGCCCGCCCTTACCTCTCTGTCAGCGGCCCTCTTCCCTCAAATCCAGACTTTTCATTAATGTTGTTATCTCTCTAAAAGTTTGAGCAAGTCAAACTAAGAAGCTTTAATTAACTGTCCGTGAAATAACATAACAAAAGAAAAGATTCGACAGCCCTCATCAGCCGTTGTCTGCAACTTTGTAAATGGGGCGCCGCTTATTGACTTTCAATATCGATAAACAATAAGTTTAAAAACTTTTCAACTCAACATATCATGCATAATTATAACCTGAAATGAGCTGCTGATGACGAGTACTGTCGTAGGTATTATCTTTCGCAAAGAATTAATTACTCAGGTTATGAGTTTATTTAAATCTTTTGAAGTTCTAAAACAGTTATAGATTCAAAGGTGCGTCGTTAACTGACAAGAACCATTAATAGTTACAAGCACGCTACATTAAAATTAGTTATTTTGTAGCAGCTTTCATGGGATTATATAATTTAAAGATACTCAATAGTTGTCTTTACTGTATTCGTATCAGCGATATGTTTTAAAAATTCATGAATATTATGTAGGTTTATCGTCTGTATTCTATGTAAAAAATTGATTTTAAGTTTAGAAATAAAGGCAAAGTTGTATTGTTTTTTTAACGTCGTATATTAGTGTCTGTGATGTTTAGTCCGTTTGGAAAAGAGTAGTGTCGAAGTTAAGTCCTCTGTCGAATACTTACAGTTAGAAAAAGTTTACACTTAACCCTAATACTTTTCTAATCATTGTAATCGTAAACATAATCGCTTAATTACTGCAATATTTTTTCTACAGCTTCAATTATACAGCTCTTGTCATCATTATCATTGTTAACAGCCTTAAAATATTAACTACTGAACATATTTCCTAAACATAAGCGAGCACGACACACCAACTTTCCTCTCGTGTAATGTTTCACTTATCGATATGTTCTGTGTCTCGAGCCATCATACGTGTTGTTCATTAACTGAACATGATCGATAGCTGTAGAGCGCTTGGCCGTGGCGGCGCTAGATCATTACTGATACGCGAATGGCGCCCGACTGGTGGTTCGAAAACGCCTTCTGCACGTTATTAATTGCCCCACGAACAAAAGCAAATGACTGTAGAGGTGATCCTGCTAGGGAGGGCCGACGTTATCCATTCACCCGGTTTAGACGTCCGCACTGAGAAATGTTCATTCACGATAGGAGAATTTATGACTTTGATTTACGCGAGACTTTTCACGTGGCGCCTTCAAAGAACCCATAAATAGAGAAGGGTCGCCTGGCGTTTTGGGCAGCTCGTTATTATTGCATGCTTTCCGCACGTTGCTGTCACTATTCAACATCCGCCGAATTGAAACCGGAAGCGGAAACATTCATATTTGCATATTGACTTTTTGTCTATTTTTGAAGCGCGATATACGTTAGTTGCTATTAGCGGTTTTAGTGACGCTTGTTGGCTATGACTACAGACTAGTCAGTTTGATGTTTGGTTACTTTTTTTTTATTACAATTGCTTTTTTTGGTCGTTGGTGTTCTAAAGCTGGGCAGTTCTAAATTGGAAAACAAGCAGACGGGCCATTAGTTGGTAAGAAAGAGGTTACCGTAACTTAAGGACGCTTGCAACTTATCGAGTGAAAATTACCATGTCCTGTAATTCCACCGGCACCCATACGATTCAAACCGGAACACAGCAATGCGAGCATTACTGCTTGGCGGTAGAAATAGGTATGGTGGAAGTACTTCACTGGAAGAGATTTTTGACAAGGAGCTCTACTTTAAAAATGTTATGTCTTTACAAAAGTTTTTATCATTTGTTAGTAATAGGCCCAGACTTCAACCATCGGTTTTCAGAAAAAAATGTATGTTAGATAAATCATTCCATTATCAAATAGAGTTGTAATAAAATGTAAGCGCCCTTGTTGTCGCCACATTGTTTGGTCGGCACTGCAGTGGCAGTTAGGTAGTTTTATCTCTCACACAATTTCAATTTTTCATCTGCAGCTGTCAGCTACGCGGCAGCAGATAAGTAACGTTCGCTCGCGTCGCGTCCCGGCATGAAAGTTTGTTTCCCGGCCAGTTTGTTCGCTCCACTTCCTTTTATAAACTTTTTGTATGAGCCACCGGCGCGATATCAATAATTCTTACAATTTGCACCCGGATTCAATCGATTGAAGACGTCTGAATACCTGCCTCAGGTAGTGATAACATCTTAATGTAGGCACTTTACTAATTTAAGTGAATAAGATTGATAGAGTTTGATACGCTTAAAACAACAAGAACAGACCGCGTTTTGTCCTTCCAAGAGATAATTTTGTTTTGTTGGAAATAATCTATAAGGGAACATGAAAGTCCAAGAAAGCATCGCAATGCAACGCAAGAGTAGGTAAATCGCTGTGATCAAATTTTACCGACGTTTTGAAAACAGTGGTAATTAGCCGTCTTGTTTCTTTTAGTATGATATTTACTTAGATATCATATAAAAAAAACTAAATTCAATTTCAAAATTAACTAATGACGATATGATGACTACTTAGTCATCATAGTTTCAATTCTGAAATTGCTTGCTTCATCCTAACAGAGGTAATAACGTCTCAACACGCAGCTCACACAAATTTTTCAAAGTGGATTTCTCGCCATATTCACTAGCACATTACGCTGCGCGTCTTCGAAACAGAACAAAAATATGAAGATATACCATGTCTATATTTTGTACCAAATCCAAAAATAGTGCAATTGCCTATGCTGCTGTATTTTACTTGAGCCATATACAAAAAAATATCAACATTTCTATCTTATCTATAAACTTTATTACGTTGTTTAGAAAGAGCAAAATAAAGCGTAATGTGTATAAATTTATATTTAGTCAAATTATGAAATAAACTGCTTCGAGTTTCGTCAAAATCAAAAAAATACATTAGGAACATACGAGTAATTATGATGTTTATACAATAGGATTACGCAAACAATGCAAATCGGTAATACAAGGAGTGTCCATAAGACGTTCACATGATAGAATCGCGTTCTTTTGTAACGGATCCCCCCTTCTATCGCGTTTCTCCCTCGTCCAAACATTGGATAACTTCTATATTGTTGTTTACGGCAAACTTGGAACTTAGAGCAATTCACCTCATAAATTTGCGCGTAATAACAGGCCGCCTTCCCTAGACACTTGTAGGAGCACCGCAATAAGCTAAGGATTCTAACTAACCGGGTCACCTACGTCGATATGTTTCTTGTTCACCATGTTGTATTAATGGCCTGCGCATGTGTGTAGTGGCCACAAATAAGACGTGAAGGTAATTGGAGGTGGAAGCGTGGATTGGTAGTGGTTTCGTGCTTAGACAAATGCGTGTTATTTGGAAAATTTATTAGAACGCCATTTACCATCATCAGTCCCCACTGATAACGCTATTACCATAACGGAAGGAAGACCCAGCCTGTTTTTCAAGGCATTCGATGATTCTGTTTAGACGTAGACAAAGCTATCCTGTTTCGCTTAGAAATCTAAACATAATGTTGAGTAGTAGAATTAAAAACAATCTAATAAAAATAGAGTGCTAAAACAAACGATGAAAGTTAGGTAGGTGTTGCAAAAATATTTTCTGTACAACGTTGAGAACTAATTTACTTGTACCCTAAAGGGGTTGTTCATTGATGTAAGTTCATTATCAAGGCGCGTTGTTTTCGCCCAGAAACGTAAAAAATGAACATTTTATAATTATTATATTTTTTCAGAAATCGACTGGCGATTAGGTTCAAACTGTGAAAAATTTAAAGGCGTAACAAATAAACGGTATTTGTAGATTCTGATACCCATTAAATTTTAGTATGGGGTCTGGACTGTGTAGTATGTGATTGTTGGGTTGGGTTACTGATTGTTCATCGATTTCGGGATGTAATGAATGTATAAAACTTACAATTATGTTTGTTTATATCTGTAAACGTATAAAACTACCTCAAGAGAAAAATATGTAAATAAAATGCAAGAAATACATATTTATTTTACGATACTTACTGTTTATGGATCAACTGAGAAGCAAATCGCACTTTCAATAAAAGATAATGCTTCACACAGCTCTTAAATTTCCTACTTAATGATATGGGGTACAATATATTCAGATAGTGCTTGGAGATAAATTTTCACTGGTTACAGTATAGCACTGTGGGTAGGCGAGCCAGACCGCTATTCGGGCGACCGCGGCCCGCGGCGTAATTAGCTAAATATGACTTTTAAACTAAGAGCTCGCCGCCAGAAGCCTCTCCATATTCCATCCGACGTGAACCTTTTTGCTAAACGAGCACATTTCCATAAGAAGCCATTCCCACCCTTAATATTTAATTAGGCACTGAAGAAATTTACACGAAATCGTCAAAATGTTGTCATGTGAGATTAATGTGATTTAAATTTGAAATAGGCGACGTAGGTAGGATACGCGGTAAATGTCATGCTTCTACTCTTAAAACACCGATATGTAAAATCCTATCCTACTAATATAATAAATGCGAAAGTCTGTGTTTGTGTGTTCATGAATGTTTGTTACCACGTATCTCCGTAACTACTAAACCGATTTTGATGAAATTTGGAATGTAGATAGTTTAGGATCTGGAATAACACATAGGCTAAATGGGTTAAACAGGGCGGTAAAGTTTCTATGAAAAAAAAATCTGTACAAATAAACTTTAAAATAAATAATGAAACAACATATTTTTTGTGTTTTTTCTAAATTACCCTTTGGGGGTGTGCAATTGAGTTCTAAACTTTTTATAAATTGTAATCCTTGGTTCGATTCATTCAAAAGTTGGTGGACATAGTTTGAAGCCTGGAGACGGTCATATGCTACTTTTATTAACATACCACGCGGGCGAAGCCGCGGGCAACAACTAGTAGGCTATAATCTATTCTTAAAAAAAATAGAGATCCTTAAGATTCTTAAATTGCAAAATTGTAACCCGAAGTGGCAAAATTATGCCTATAAAATTCATTATTTGGCGTGCGCTGAGAAAATTGTTGATGATACATAAAAATTATGTAATACATGATTAAAGCACTCATTATTACCCACAAAAAAGTCCTGGAGGGAATATATCTATCATAATTAAGTCACAATAGCAGCTTTTGTGTTCTAAAATGAGATCGCCTGTCGAACGATAGTTGGTTACATTCGTATCGTAGTATTAACTCTTATTCAAATAAATAGTTTTATCATCAAGGGTATTTATGTAGCCGTCAAATACTTTTAAATTCATTCGAATCGGACATTCGTTTCGAAGTTATCACGAATAAAATCGAAACTAACGCGGGTGAAACCGCGGGGCGCAGCTAGTAAAATATAATTATCATAATATGTATGTATTTACAAAAAAAAGTGTATCTATGTAGTATATCAGTCATGTAGTTCCCATAATACAAGCTCTGCTTAGTTTGGGGCTGATGCTGTGTGAAAATGTCCAGCATTATATATATTATCACTAGTGAAAGCCCCGCGACTTTTAACGCAATGAGTTTATATATACAACTTTTTTTTTCTACTCCCATCTAGGGTTTTAATATCGAAAGATCCTTGTGCAACCCTGCACACCAAGACAAAACCCATCATCCAAATTTCAGTCAGCATGACACGCAACGATTTTAAACATATATAACACAAACGATACGAGTTATTTCGTCACGTTCGCGCAGACTAGCCAAGATTCCCTTTCACGAAGCCCCCACGATAAATCATAACTCCATTTCAATTTACCTCGGTAACACGGCAGTAATAGGCCAGCCGCTGCCTGTCTACTGAAAGACCTGATTTTGTATTCAAGAAGCAATATGATCATTAGTAAGTGCAATTTTCTTTGCATCCACTACACGAATAAGATCGCCGAGTGCGCTGCGCTATGCTTGTAATGAATAATACTTTGTAATTGCTTTGGAATCTGACTTGGAAATCGAGTTACAAGACTGGACTTTGATAATTTGTATGGCTATACTCCTTAATGTGGCCTCATTACGAAGTCAAACTATATAACTCAATATAAACGTTAAATGAGAATTTGCATAATGTCCACACCGTTCCGAAGTTGCATTCGCATAATTTTTTGCATAAGTAACACCGAATCGTTATCAGGTCCTATTCATTTAAACGCGATTGAGTAAGTGCCTTCCTTACTTAAGGAGCGTTGGCTCAAGAATCGTCACTTCATTCGCCGTTTAAGATAACCAAAGTCAGCTATTGGCGACGCTTCTCATCATTTAAGTTGTTTTCTCAATGCATAAACAAGGTTCTTACTTTTACGACCTTGCATAATGACGTAGATAATATTGTGCTACATTGTCTGGACTGCTTAAACTGCTACTTATGAATCTTTAAAATGAGTCCTTCAATTTACAAACTCTTTTAAATAAATTTTAGTTAGAAATTGCCGAGTAAACTGCGATCAGCCGATTATTACTACGTCCGATTTCGGGTTCCATAGCAGAAACTTCAGGAAGCACGTACAATGTGCATGTAATATTATTGATTACAGGGTGGGGTGGTACCTACAGTCCGATTTGAATTTCCAATGAGCTCGTTAGACTCCGCACACGGGCCTTGGACAAGCAATAAAAAGGTTCGTACCTTTTTGGGCTGATTGAGCACAGCGATTCGGTAGTATTAAAAAATCGCTACCTTTTTGTAAACGGTTTCTCAATGTGAGATCTTTTGATCCACTAGCATGGCGAGGCTGGAAGACGGAGAGACAATGTCTGTATTATGAATAATATTTCTTCATGAACCAACAATTGAGGTATTTTTTAAACAAGAATTAAATGAAAATCTAAACGGTCAAAAAGAGTTTTAGAACATAAGACCTAAGAAGCAAGTAGCTCCCATATAAGCACATCACAAAGAAGCTATTCTCATATTCCCATTATGAAATTAAGAATACTGAATTAACACATAGAGCAGCATTATACGCAAGATCGCGCTTACTACATGGCGTTGGCAATAAATGAGCGAAGATCACACATTTTTAGCATATTCTCCCTCAAAAGATTACTTTTCGAAAATTAAAACAAAAGATCCCTTATTTTGGGTATAATAATTCAGCCTTATATAAAAATATTATTAAATAATTGTTCAATAAATACAAATGCATTGATGTGTAATTTCAAATTTAACAGTAACACTGTTTACCAAAACAACTATTTCAAATATTTACGAGTAAGCATGTTAGTCTTATCTGTTTGTTGTTGACTATTATTAGATACTTTCCCTCGTAAGTGTTATTAAAGTGGTAGGTACTTCTATAAATTTTTATAATCGACTTTTTTATCGAAACCACAAGATCCTAAACAAATAAAGTAATTAGGTAATAATTAAATTAGTAAGGCATATATTAAGCCCCTAATAATGTTAGCTGCATGTTCGTATGATGATAAGAGGGTAAAAGGTAAAATATACGAACCCTATATTTTTTATTTTATTTTGTTTATGTAGATAATCGAGGTATAAGATAAGAAATTATCCAGTCTTTAGAGAGTCTTATTTTAACTTTTCTGCGACTTAATTATTGAGATAGCTCTATCTGCCCAGGTTAATTGAAAAACTTTACCTCCCTACTTTGAATTGAGATAAGCACTCATTGGAAACGAACTAGCGAACAAATTAAAGTATCAATGAAGTTTATGTGTGATGGCGTAATGTAACAGACTAGCGAAAGAGCTCGAATTCAAAACTGAAGTTTGTTAGGTCCTACTATCAGCTTTTAGTGTGACTTTTGAAAATACTTGTATTTGGCCTACGTATGTGTAAATTATCCTGTATTTAGTATTAAATAATAATATAGGTAGGTTCTATAGATATCAAAATAATCAATATAAAAAGCTTCTGCTAAAGTACTTTAGATACAAAATACATACTAAAAATAACTGATAGATATATCAGACAAAAAATACCTACTACACAGGTTAGATACCTTCCCTACCTACTTAACTTTATTTTATAATATTAGTTGTTTACGCAAAACCATGGCCTGCAAACCTTTATGTTGCTCCCTTAGACAGGGTTTATAAATAACATCTAAGAACCTACCGTGTGAAAGCAATATATGTACTGAATAGAGATCAATGTAGATTTTAATAAGGCAAAAAACTAGGTACCTGCATGGCTACCAGACAGCTGGAAATGAACCAGACAGTAGAATCCGGAATAAATGTCGAATGTAGAGTCGGTATAGTCTCGGAAAAGCTTTCTCTCTCTCATTTTCCCTATTGCCAGACACGGAGAGAAAGAACGCTATTCCGAGGTATCGCTGAAGCCACAATTCCCGTCGCTGTTGCCGTTTTCTATAGAATTTAAAACGATGATCCAAATTTGTCAGTACCTTACTAGTTCATAAAATAATAGTTAACTGAATACTATAAATAAAAGCGATAGTAGGGTCTCAGTTCTTAATTAAAGCCGGCAGCAGAGCCTAGCAGGAAACTTCGATTGTGCTGTCAAAAATCCGAAGAATTATTTCAGTAGTAAAATAACTTAGGCACGATTTTAGGCTTTATCGTGAGAGTTCAGGCATATTAGTGAATTTATACTTTTACTTTACCGTTATTACCAGTGCAATATGCCGCTTGAGCTGCAGCATATTAAATATAGTTATTTATTAATTTATATGCAGTGGTGTAATAGTTCTACTAGTATTTATTGAATTTCATCTTCATTTTGTTTCCAGGACGTATTTGAATTATCGTACCTACATGATAAAATAAATAAACCGAAACAATAAAGGTCTGTTTTCGATTGAAATAATGAATCCATTTTTGACGACCTCTATGGCGCCTGAGACGCAGAAGGTTGCGGGTTCGATTCCCGCCGCGGGACAAATGTTTGTAAGATTTACAAATATTTGTCTCGGTTCTAGGTGTTTTCTATGTATAATATGTATGTATTGACAACAAAAAAAATGTAGTATATCAGTCATGTAGTTCCCATAACACAAGCTTTGCTTTCTTTGGGGCTAGATGATGATGTGTGAAAAATGTCTAGCTTTATTATTATTAAATAATGTCCCGCGGCGGGAATCGAACCCGCAACCTTCTACATCTCAGGCCGGCCTTCGCCCACTGCGCCACAGAGGTTGTCTATTAAACTATACTATTATTATATAAAATAATAATATTATATAACATATACTAATACATAATATTATATATTATATACTATTATTATATAAAATAATAATAGTATTATTATTACTATTATTATTTTAATGCATTACATTACATTTTCTAGTGGCGATGTTTTTTTCTCTTTGTTCGAGTGTAGATACATAAAATTATTCCGAGTGAAAAAATCCATTCCTGCACACTGAGATTCACAACCTTCGGATCACTAGACAACACCAGTACTCTCAGTCACTGCAGCACCCTGTACTTGCATTGCATTGAGGGAATAATGTACTCCATTTTTCTCATAACTTCACAGACATTCAACAAATCCAACGGCCCTATTTAAGGGCACGCACACTGCGACTATAATTACCAACATGAATTCAATGTTGGGGTCTTTGTAATGTAATCGGCACGCACGGTGCTTAACTGCTGTAAGCGGCCGCAAATTTTAGACCTTTCCAAGTCTGGAACAGTTATGCCAACTTAATAATATTATGTATATAGGTAGCTAGTTGAACAGCTGTTGCTTCTTCACTCAAGAAAATAGTTCTTTAGGAATCTTTAAATTACTATGTAGTTGGTAGAAAAAAACATTGTGAAAGTATTCAGTGTACTTCGCAAGTATTCAAAGGCATTTTCTCGTTGGATTATGATTAAATTTAATTATGTTTTTGATAGTGACTTTTTATGTTTACTTCAACCTTATAACAAATGATTTTAATTATACTTTAAGCATATTAAAGCCTCGAAAAGAGTTACTTGCAACCTACATGATCGAACCCAAACACCCTAACAGGATTCATGGACATGTCCATGAACACACACAATCATGTCACATGTACCTTCCTATAATTTATTTTAACACCTATAAAGTGCATGAGAGCAATAAAATATGAATATGAATACCTATTTGAGGAAAATTCTTGTGAAAACGAATTTTAACCAAATTAATAATTGAGTTTACACCACTTTTACGATATTATGAATGAGGAAAAAAAATATAGCTGTCCATTATTGGCTTTAATTTAAACATTTCAACCCACTTGAAATTGTAATATCAATTAACTGAAACATTAGACAAATATTTTTGATCAAGATTGGTGGTATTCCCACTGAATATAAAACTTGGAGAGATGAGCGCTTTCAGAGTTTTTAGACCTATTTTTTGTGCATTACATACCTAGCAGACTGGTAGCTGGTCATATGGTTGATAAATAAGTAACTGACGTCACAAATACATTACTTTGTACCAACCTTTTGGTACTTTAGTCATACTGTTCCTGGTTGGGACAACATAGGTTTCCAAACTAGGTGAAGATCTGTGCGATGGCATACCTAAGCCTGGATATTGGGTAATTAGGTGGATCACAAAATGATGTACATCACAAATAATAGCTAAAGATTTACAATGTCGAAAAATAAATGCTAATAAATACTCTATGTATTATTCTAGGTCACACAAAATCGATTCATATTTCGAATTTCAGGTTGGTTGGGCTTTTAAAGTGTTTATTGTTTTCACATTCAAAATGTAATGCATGTACTCGTATTGGACATCAAGAGGGGACAACGTTGTCGGACCACGTGTTCACAGGGGAAGGACAGGCAGCGACAACCTGATTTCTACGTTAGTTGAGACTTATGCTTATTAGTGAAGCCCACGCATTGTTTTACCGACATGATTTATTATGACATCATCATTAATGGTGGTACTCGATGCCTTTTAAATTAAACCTTTTAAGCAATTAAATATTATTGGGAACTTGAATGCAAGCGCTGATTAATTGTTTTTTTTTCAAGAATATAAATACGAGTAGGTACTATTATATAATATTATAATTACTACGCAGTTAAGGTGCGGTCGAAATGAAGCGGTGGCGGAAGCGGTGGCGATCAAAGAGAAACAGTTGACAAGTGGTTGTCAAATTTCGCGTCAATGTGGAGTCACCACCGTCGGTCGCCGTGACCTAGTTTGCGCGGGTGTTTAGTTATAGCGGCGACGCGCGACGGGCATATAGAAACTATTACTTTCAGTTATATCTTGAGTATACTGATGTTTTATATTGAAATCGTCGATGGCACGACGGGCGAGTAGTCAGCTGAGATGCATGAGGTTCGGGTTAGATTCTCAATGCGGGACAAATGTTTTCATATTTGCAGATATCTATTTGTTCCGGGTCTAAGTGTATTGGTTTCATGGACGACCTCTGTGGCGCAGTGGGCGAAGGCCCGCCTGAGACGCAGAAGGTTGCGGGTTCAATTCCTGCCACGGGACAAATGTTTGTATCTGCAAATATTTGTCTCGGGTCTGGGTGTTTTCTATGTATAATATGTATGTATTTAAAAAAAAATGTATATAAGTAGTATATCAGTCATGTAGTTCCCATAATACAAGTTCTGCTTAGTTTGGGGCTAGATGATGCTGTGTGAAAATGTCCAGCATTATTTATTTCTTTATTTATTTATTATTTATATGTAAAAAAAATTGTTTCACAGCTAGATGACGCTGTGTTAAAATATCCAGCATTATTTATTTATTTATGTAATAGATTAAACATAACTTTGGAAAAAGCTAATTTCTTCCTTGCAGTATAATTCACATAGGACCCATATACACAGTGTACGGGTAGCTAAATCTGTTCTTTACTTTTTAGGAGTAGTCTTATCGCAACTAAACTGTGGACATAAAAAAGCTGCTACGTAAAACACTAAGTTCACGTACGTACCCAATTTGCATTCCGGATATCGTCGGTTCAACTCGCCCGATGGCGCCCTACACGACTAATCGCGGTCAGCTCAACTGCAATTGGCGTGAATGTGGCTTTCAGTTGGCACTCTTCAACAGTAATCAAAGTTAACCGGTACAGACATGAATACATAAGTAGTTTTACCTTTTTAATTAGTTACTGTGCAAAAGTCTCACCCGTTGTACATGCTTTGAATTTTAAATCACGAGATGAGAGAAACAAGGATTCGGGGCATCAATGCAAAATAATCTGTTTTCAAGTTATTTGAGATTTTATTATTATCAACCTAAATGACAGACTATAAAAGCTTAAAATACATAACCAACTGATGATGATAATGTCGTCCTAGCTGATTTCAGCTAAAGTGACTAGTGTATTGAACTCTTTTACGTAGAATAAGTAACTACTTTTTTGTTTTGAGTTTTCTTGGTCTGCCCTTTATGCGCTTTCTGGTGACGGCCCACTCAAAAAGTATGAGCTCATTTTAGGTCAACATCGTATGTTTTATCCACACAGTTTGTGCAAGTTATTTTTCTATGTGGATATTTTGAATCAATTTGTATATTTGCTTTTTAGTGCTTAGATATCTTGAGTTCATTATGCGTACAAATAATTAACTCGTATTTTATAAACACTGAAATACAGATCGTCACATCACCAAATCAGCTCCAATGATTCAGAAAACACGTATTGACATAATATACAATAATAACGAAACCACCACAAAATAAAAAGTACGTACAAAAATCTACCGAGCACTGTTTAGTTTTCCTTTTGTCAATCTGTAATTGTAATTTGATCTCCACGGCACAGAGAATACTAGTGTTCTCCACACTAGTATTCTCTGTGCCGTGTGCAATCAAAGTTATTGTTTACCTAAATATTACGAAGTAATTTTAGTTATTGATTTTTAGTTTCTGCTTATTTTTCAAAACCTAGGCAAATAAGTGCATATTTTGATTTCATGTAACTAAATTATCACCTGGTTCGACGCGATAGCCAAGTAGTTGACCAAGAGCGACTCCACTAGCGGAAAACAAAAGATCGGAAGAGATTGAATGGGGAAAAGACTAACCTTTGTCTACTTTGCAAGCTATAATTACTTCGAAGCGTGGCCGTCCTCCTAAAGGTCCGTTTCCTTGTGGTCGAGATCATCCAAAGCCTGGTAGCACTTCTTCAAGGCGTCACTTCTGATCTTCTTCTTAATGGAAGAAGCGGCCTTTGATAGCTGTCGGTTCGCGACAGGAGAATACGTGGTGTGATCGTAAAGCGGTTGGGTTTTTAATAATAAAGGTAGGTACCGTAAAAAGGGGAAACGTCACTGATCACAATAATGGGTAGGTAGGTAGTTTAGTGAACACGGTTTCCAAAATTAGTGGGAAATTCGTGCGCGAACATCCACAATCGATATGGGTCCATCGTAGACCACCGATGCGATGCGTAGATGCTAGTGCAAATGTTAGAAGTAAGACAAAGATAGTCGCGAGAAATGAAGAATAAATGTGGGTAGGGTAATAAAGAAGCGCCAATTTATGTAAAGTCCCTCGGTAGCAAATGTAGATTTATTAATATTATTATTTTTAAATATTGCTTGTAGAAGGCCAAGATTTTTTCTGACCCATATGATTCCAATGAATAAAACCTATTTCGACTTTGTTCGGGAACTGGAAAATAACACTCACGATGATACGTGTTATTTGGGCAACGTGGCGTATTGTAGCATATTGTACGTCGAGCTGGCGGGTGGTTGACTAATCTACAGGTACTTCTAAAATCATTTGGTCTGACTGACTAACTGATCTATCTACGCACAGCCAAAACTATTGAGTACTGAAAGCTGAAATTTGGAAGATAGGTTTATTTTGATAACGTAAGCATGTGCTAGCAAAGGATTTTCAGAAATTTTCTCTGTTAAGGGTGTGGTGGGGGAGGGGAATGGGGGTATGATTTTTGTGTGAATGCTTTGAGGTTAGAAACATAAAAAAAATAATTACAACAACTGGGCATATATAAATAATGACGTGATTCAGAGTTTTTTTTATTTAGATAGTTTAAGGGGTAAAATGGGAGTGAATGTTTGTATAGAGGTATGGGCTTTTTAAAGGTAGGAACTTGAAAATTTAAATTATAACTACTCTTTATAAATAAATAGTGATGTGTTTCAGGGTTTTTGGATTTTCACATTTTACAGGGGAGAAATGGGGGTGGAAGTTTGTATACTAGTATTGTCTTTTTAAAGGTAGGATATTTCCATTTTAAGGGGAGGGAATGGAGTGAAAATGAGTATGGTAATATGTTTTTTGTTTTAAACACGACTTCATGAATTGCAAGCTGCTGACAATAGCTAGTCGATATCTACAATTGTTCAAGAGGTTTTCCTGGCCGTCTTTTTCTAGCAACCAACAAAGCCTATAGCTCGATTGTTTTTGTCTCCATATTACCTAACCTATAACTATCGAAATCGATCGAGTAGTTTGTGAGATTCTTACAAAAAATAACAAAAATTATAACAAAACTTGCATTATACATATACTACCTACTGCTTTTTTCGATAAAAATAAACAAATATTTATATTGTGCCTGTTAAGTGAACCGGTGATATTTTTTTTTTATTATAATCACAGAATAGTAGTGCGTCATAGTCTGTGTATAATTTTACCGGTACACTTCTTATATTTTTTAATCTTTCTTTGGTAGTTGCAACAAGAACAATTAGTAATTTGCCTCAAACTAAGATTTGACGATGTACCCCTTGGACTCCTAAGTTAAAAACCCCCCTACGGATTAAGCTCATATTCAAACACCAAAATTCTAAAGTATAACTTACTTAGTCACCAAATTACATCAAGATTTGATAAACAGTCCGGCAATCATTGTAGGATAAATAAACATGCATAAACAACCGCTGGATTGTCCTAGTAGACTCAAAGCTCGCTTCACTTGCTCGATCAATAACACGATCATTTAGCCCGAAGCTAGGTTAAAATGTTTCCATCATTGAAAATAACACAGCTTTTCAGAGCCTTACAAGATTATATAATGTAGCTCAAGTATAAAGTGGTTCCTGTTTTAAATTTTACAAGGAATCTTCGTTGCAATTTACACGAATCCTGACAAGTGCTTAGCTTATTACCTCAGTTTCGATATTCAAATGGAACTGCATAAGTGATGTAAACACACGCTATAGCTTCTGTACCAACAAATTTTAGATGAATTCTGGAAATGGCCGTGAGAATTATTTCGCTTGAATGAGCCAGAAATAATTTCAATCGTGACTCTCGAGAAAACCTATGAATACCATTGAAGTTTTGTGCCGCTATCATCGACTATCGCAAAATAAATCTTCTCGAAATTTTGGCAAAAATAGACTTTAATATACAAAGTACGTAATTTCATAAACATTTTGAATTTTAAGGCAATAAATGAGTTGCAAAAAGGCCAGCTATAATGATGTGGTGCGAACAAAGACTTCCGAAAATCGAATTGCACGTATCCCCAAGTCCCGGTCGTGTAATCGAATAATTTTGTGGCGTATTTATCGAGGGTTTACTGCGAATACCAGTCCATGAGGGATCGAGTCGCATTCAGGCATAGTGCATCATAAACAATTGGTTCACTGCAATACATAGTGTACCTACAAAACTAAGATGTATGATGGTCATAATGATAGTCTTACTAACACGATCACGACTGTATACCCCATAACGGACATACAGATACATACTCAGTGCATAGATCTTTGAAGACACTAAGTAGGGGATAGTCAAAGGTACACCCATACATTATCCATAGTTATTATTCCATGTACAATACAGGTTGCAATCCCAAAAATGACTTTTTTTGTAGGTAAACAAACTTTAATTCTGAATTATTTATAGAAACTTTTTAATGCTTTTTTGATCTTATAAAAATATACTGAATATCAATTAGAAATCTAGTATTGTATGGTTTTCGATGTAACGAGATTTTCCTCTTTGGACGTGATTTTTACACCCTTAATGTGTACTTATTATCTGTCAGTATGTCATCTGTTTATTTACTTTATTGATTGATTATAATAGGTACAGTAATTGATTATAATAGGTAGCAGAAAATATTCAGGTCATTCCTTTAAACGACACGGTCAACATTATGTGTTCGCAGCATTACGTCACTGATGCTTGCGATGAAGAGCGGGCAGCGCAACCTCTTCGCCATCACCCGCGCAGATGCCACTATCCAACCGCGTATAGGGCAGAGCGGTAAGTCCAAGTCAGTTTTACGACCGTTGAGCTTCGTCACGGATGGTGCTCATGAGGAAAGACCTCTAAGCGGTTTACGAAACGTCAGCAGAAAAATAGTTAATAGTTAATAGTTTAGTCGTAATAATATCCAGTGACGAACCTCGATCTTTGCTAATACAAGTCAAGCTTGGGTTTGTGTAAAAATAACTGGCTGTTTTCTATGAGCTATGGTACCAGTCGTACTCGTAACTACTCGTAACATGTGCAGTTTACAGCTACGGTGGAATCGTCCGCGACACGTTAGATAGAGCCTTAGTACACCGCGTGCTTTTATGGGGCTTTCCTATATTTTTTCCTTTGATACCGGTTTGAATTATGTTACAGTTGGAAATTATATTAACCATTCTTGAATTAAAATGAGCAACTGTTCTCCGACAAGTGGTAACTGCACTCGGCCCTTATTCCAAAACGAATCTCAAACCAGATCTGGAGTCTAGATTCAATTTGAAGTTCGTCTTGAAGTACGAACTTTACATGTCGAGATGGAAAAAGTATGTAATAATAATAATAATAATAATTTAGTCCCAAAGTAAGCAGAGCTTGTGATAAGGGAACTACATGACTGATATACTACTTATATTTTTTTTTTGTAAATACATATTTATGTAATATTTATTTATAATATTTATTATACTTTGTAAACATCCAGACCCGAGACAAATATTTGCAGACCATACAAACGTTTAAAAAGGTAAGATCTCAGAGTAATTATAGAAATGCATCAAAAAACGATTCTCTCTGAGACAATGACTGACTTGTTTTATCGAGACCAGCTGAGATTTTTTGATAAAATGTACAGGCTCAATTGGCAGGTCCACGGCACGTAGCTTATTGTCGCATGAAATACCGTCACGTGATGGCCAGGATTTTATTGCTGGGCCATGTGGGTGTCGCTATATTAGCTGAATACAGAGCTCTTCCTTTATTTAATGGCGAGGTGAGAAGGAATGGGAATAATTTGTAACGTCTTTTGGTGAATTAAACGAGAGAACGTCTATGTAGGTATTGACTTAGTTTTTTTTTAGTTTAAAATATTTATCTATTTCGAATAATTTATAAGTAAGTACTTAGAAGTAAACTAAGTTGACCCACAAGAAAAAAAATCATATTTACGAGCATAACTTGCAACACTGGTGTTCAAAAATGCAGTGTTATTCAAAGCTATAAAAAGTGCGTATCAGTTTCACTTCAGGGTGCCACATTATATATATATATATACTAGCTTCTGCCCACGGCTTTGCCAGTATGGTATCCGGATAAAAAGTAGCCTTTATGTTATTCTGATGTATAGGCTATATTACTGTAAAGTTTCATTAAAATCCGTTCAGTAGTTTTTACGTGAAAGAGTAACAAACATCCTCACAAACTTTCACGTTTATAATATTAGTAGGATAGGATAGGATTATATCGATTTTCATACAAAGTTAAGCAGGCGTGCTTTATCTTTCAGCTTTCCATAAATATCTTCATTGTTTTTACCACATAAAATGAGTCAAGGAAACAAGCAATATATACTAAGTTATCAACACACGTGAGTCATTTGACTTATAATATGTGAGTTGATGAATTTTTGACTCTAGTATTCGCCCTATAGTATAATGTACCTACAAAAGGTCAAGGTTGTCAAATAACGACCTCGGTGGTGCAGTGAGTGAGTAGCCGGCTGAGATGTAAGATACGTGAGTTCGATTCCCGCTGCGGGACTAATGTTTACATGTTCTGGAGACATTTGTTACGGGTCTGGGTGTTGTGGTACCGTACACATTACACTAAGATTTTCTCTATCGTGATACCCACGATAGAGAAAATCTTAGTGTAATGTGACGACGGGAGTTTAAAAAAAATATTATCATCAGTCCCATAACCAGCCACCAATATCACCTAAACAACGTTTATGGGTTGTTTATTTTCGTTCCCTCAGCAACAAAGTGATTCATTTAAATGTTTAGGCCATGGAGTAGCTACGTCCTCATATAGGTTAATGAGGTCACTACTAATTCATAGGGGCACGGAAAAGCCTATTTATGAAACTCCCCACAAAGTCCGATGGAAACTCGCATCATAGCGATGAAGCGAGGTTTACGGGCGTTATGTCATTTGTTACCTCGAAGGAAAAATACTAAAGGATACCAGCGTAGTGCGAACATAATTAACAAATGCTCCCATTACTTAAAAGATAGACCCACTACGAAAAAGACCGAAACATCATCACTAAATGGCTTGGAATCAAGTTATACTTATACAGAGTTTTTAGTACTTGTCTAAGCTGATGTATTATTTGGTGTACTTATATATTTAAAAATACATATTTTTTATTTAGCTGATGTATTTTTTTGATAAAATAATTCAACCATCGAAGCAGCGTCCCGTGACTTGTGGCGATATAATCTAAGAATCAGCCTTGAAAACATACAAATATATTGAAAAAATAGCATTACGTGTGATAAGCCGTTTCAAAGATAAATGGTAACAGACAAACAAACAAACAACCTATTATGGCAAATGCATATTCAGGTTCCCGTCGTCGTGTATAACCTGTATTCTATGACAAGTGTGACTTTTGAAGTTTTTTATTTTTATTTTATTCCTATAAACAAAATATTACTTAACGTGGACGGACACTATATTTTTTTGCCACATTTTGCTTTTAGGTTTCATAACGAAGTCAAACTCTTTAAGTGCGCGGGCAAGTTAATTAGGTAACGGAAAGTTGGCCGCGCTACTTGGTTACCTCACCAAAAATGAGGTCGTGTTAGCTACATATTTAATAATCACTTTTATTTTCACAAGTGAAATGTTAACACAAGTAAAATGATGATTGAAAACATCGTGAGGAAACCGACATGCCCGAGAACTAAAAATTTTACACTAACAAAAATTAGCACAAGCTTAACATATTTTTTTTTCATTATTTTAACAGTTTTGTTGGCGTGATTATCTGTATTATTTGTACTAAGTCTCTGGGCTAATAATATAACGTCTTTAATATAACATACAAAATTGATGATGAAAACTGGTGGAGCAGAGTCTTTACCTAATGTTGGCCGAAGTGGGGCTGAACAAATGCTGGTCAATCATGTCATGACGGATATGATAGACATCGTCACAGCCGCAGGGAACACCTGGGGCATTATCATGAAGTCTTATACGATTCAGTTCAGGCAAAAATGTCACTTTCCGCTTTGCGATTAAGGACGCTACGGCGCCATAGCAGCTTAAGAATCCTTACTCGCAAAGAATCTTGAATCGCAAAGCGGGATTTGACATCTTTGCCTGAATTGTAATGCATTAAGACTTAATGGTTATACCCCTGGACGAGAGATGAACTAAAAAGGCCTATACCTAAGAGTAGGCCCAAAGTGAGATGGTTATATTGATGAATACACACTTACACATTCTTTCAAGTTGAATAGTGTTTTTCGATTTACTCGATTAACTATCTTTTCTAGATAGAGTTTCCTGTGACAGGTTTATAGGATCAAATATAAAATGATGATACCAATATTACAAAATGAATTAAGAAAATCAGCAGAAGATTTGAAAAACATTTTTAAACTTTTGGAAATAAACTCTCAATATTATTATCTGACTTATTTGTATAAGCGTAAAAAAAGAAATTCCCTGACAATTCGCTAACAAGCATCTATGCTCATAAGTACGGATACGATATTATTTTTATTTTTACCCCAACATAAAACTGTATTCTTGATGGAGAAGACAATTTCCTTTTCGAAATCCCCTAATCCCCTTAGATATTTATGTAGCACTTGTCCACTGCGAGTAGGGCTGGAGCAAAGACAGCAGAGTCGGAAAAAGAGAAAATACTTACTCTTAATCTTACGTATTTGTTTTAGTAAGCGTAATATGCCACAGGTCGTGCAGCTGAGATAGGGCTATCAATTGTATGTATAATTGTATTATACATACAATTGAGAGATAAACATTTTGTTATACACTACAAACAACTTTACAGTCTCGACATGCGACTATCATCCGTTAATTTTTACATGAGCGACGATCCCAGCAATGACACCGCAGTCGCGGTTTGTAGTCTACGCCAGTCTACGCGTTTTCTGAATAGAGACGAGTCGTGTTGATACGTCTTCAGTAAGTAAATTATGGTTTTAACGCAGTATCCCAAATAAAAAAAATATTTATTTGGAACAATTACAGGTGATTGCAAACAAAATGAGAAACGATGATATTCGCAGAAGTAAAAATACTGTGTGTTGAACTTATATCGGCATTGCAAAAAAAGTCGTCACAACATACGGTCTGGTCTACTCACGACATTGTCGTCCACAAAACGGCTGAAGTGTTTTGCTGTGAGAAATTCTGTTGGATTCATTCAAATGTATGTAGATGGTCTCGATATTATTGTGTAATCGCTAGTTCTACTTCACTTCCACGGTCTTAGACCCGCGGTATTTAGGAAGCCTTTATTCTCCGACACCACTGTAGCCAATGTAATTATTAACTAGCTTTTAATATATTCGCTAGTATTTGCATGGCTAAAATCAAGAACAAAATAGCCGTAAAAAAACGATTGACCGGAGAAAGGTAAGTCTGGTGGCTTACGACCCCCAACTGAAAGGATAGGGCGTCTTCTGAGCTGTAGAGCTCGGAAAACACTCAAATAAAACACTATTCTTTCCGATTCCACGCTGTGTACATGACACTATCGTAATTTAAATCGTATCAGACGTTTCAATGCGTTTTTAGTTGAAGCAAAGACAAAGAGATTTCTTGGGAAAAGGCTATACTGCTCTATGTAAGTACTTTGTTTCAGTTTAGACTCTGAAATTGAAATATACGACGAACTTTTGGTCTGTTTCCGGCATATAGTAAAAGTCCTGGAAATAAAAGGCATAATATACCTTTTTCTGGCTAAGTAAGATTTATCGTTTGTTTATTTTATCGCAAATGTTCTTTTTTTATCATTCTACTTTTAGTCAAAAGCCCATTTAGCCAGCCTTGAAAATACCTTTATGACTAAATGAATCTTATGTTACGGTGTTTTCTATCTATAATATGTAGATATTTACAAAAAGTACAGTGTATATAAGTAGTATATCAGTCATGTAATTCCTATAATACAAGCTCTGCTTAGTTTAGGTCTAGATGATGCTGTGTTTGTCCAGCATTATTTATTAATCTGAAAACTACTGAGTTACAAGATAATATAAAAGTTTCTTCAAGTCATATAAAATATTCAAAAAACTGGTTCACAATTTTGGTTAAGCCTTTTCCAGGAATCCTACTACTATAATAAACGCGAAAGTTTGTGAGGATGGATGTTTGTTACTCATTCACGCAAAAACTTATATATCAGAATACACATAAGCTATTTTTTATCCAGATACCACGCGAACGAAGTCGTGGACAGTGGTAAATAAAGACAAACAGACTATAAAAAAACCAATCGCGTTACGTGTAAAAAGATTCAATTCACAAAAAAAAAATGCTCACGATTATATTACCCATGATAGACATCCTCAGATACATGCTCAGTGAGTACATCTTTGAAACGTCTAAGTCAGGGGTAGACAGAAGCACGTCCAAGTATTAGAGTTAACATTGCACGTGAGAGCCCATCGCTGCTTATTAGAACACTAATAATAATTGATGGCACATGCCTGCTAGTTCACCAAAGACGCTTTTTAATTAATTTGATTCGGTATTTTATTTGGTAGTCCATGTAACAAAGAAAACATCCAATTTATGAAAATGACGTATAAAGCCTTCTACTAACTGTAGTAGGCACCGTAAGTATTTAGTAAAAAAAAGTTTATGACGCCATTTTAGTTTTAACATTGTGGTTGTAACAAACAAAAACCGACGGCTAAATTTCTATTTTCTATCATTAAGATTTTCCGCTCTAAGTTCCAACGCTGCAGAAAATCCAGCAAACAAATATGCAAATTCGAAGCAAAACACGTCATCGAGCGGCTACCTCGATTTTATTTAAATTAGAAAAGCGTAGATAAGGCACGGACGCGGAAAACCTTTCTGTGGGCTATTAAAGGAGTCGTCATCAAGACCAATAAGCGAATGAACAGTTCGGTTGGGCCGAAAGGATTGAAAAAATATTTTTTGAAATCTTGGACCTTATTATTTTAATAGTAATAGGAAATACTCAAATTAAAATTCAATTCTATGTCAATATTGAAATTTGATGTAGATAATAGATAGCCCAACATCTCAAGAAACACCCATAATCATAATAACTATTCCAAGATTTATTCAACTGATTTATTGCAAAAGGATCAACCAGTTTTAAAATGACTGATGGTTTTGACGTCCTCAATGGCATGGCGGGTGAGTAGCCAGCTGCGATGCAAGAGGTGCGGGTTCAATCCCCGCTGCGAGACAAATGTTTGCATGCTTTGTAGATATTTGATCCGGGTTTGGGTGTTGTGGTACCACGTTACTTGTAGTTCCTATACCCACGTTACAGGGAATCCTAGTGTGGGGTAAGAACTATGTGTCCTATGGTTGTAAAAAAATCACTTAAGATAAGCTAAGAACTTAAAAAAGTAACTTAAGTGCTTACTAAAAAACATACCTAGGTATGAAGGCACTTTGCTAGAAGACTTTTGTCAATCGATATATTGACTACTCGCTCTAACCTGTAAAACTTGTATTAAAACAGTAAATAAACATAAGGCTATAAATATTTCGCCATTCCCACTACTACAAGTCGCATTTTTATTAAGGGGTAGTACGACTTGTCCTAGCCTAGATACGACTGCGACTCTGATTCAGTATCAACTCAGACGTTGTTATCGGCGAGCGGACGACGCGGGCGTTGCAGGCGATATCATCGCGCACCCGACCTAATTCGATTCGCCAAGCCAGCCAAGTCCACGTACCCTAGCAGTATGTACTCACTGGACACCATTTTTCAACTTTAATATAAGTGTGCAATGCTAAGTAAATCCCTAATTTTAAGAAAACCGACATGGCATAAATTTAAAATTCGAAAACATTTTACACGTGCGGCATAAAAGTACTGGTCCTATTCAGGACCTCAAGCTGGCAGGCAACCTTTTCTTACATTACGCAGAGTTACGAAGAAGGAATAAGTAAAACGAATCAATTGTTTAAGAAAAAAACGCTTGAAAAATGCCAGTCCCATTAAAAAAAAACATCCATACATTGATCTAAGTCAAGGTCAAATCTCAGACAGACAGATAGACAGATTTCATTTCATTTCACTATTTATTTGACGACCTCTGCGGCGCAGCGGGCGACAGGCCTGACTGGACGAAGAAGGTTGCGGGTTTGATTCGTGTCGCGGTAAAAATGTTTGTATGATCTGCAAATAATTATCTCGGGTCTGGGTGTTTCCTATGAATATTATAGATAGATAGATAAATGTATTTAAGTAGTATATCAGTCATGTAGTTCCCATAATACAAGCTATGCTTACTTTGGGGCTACATGATGTACCGGTGATACAAACAAACACGAACGAAAAAAAAAATGTCTTTCATTAAATGGGAAGCTAACAAGTCTTCATACTTGGTTTGCTAGGGGATATATTGCCTCTAGATGCTACAATGTTCAGGAGCTGTACCCCCGTTAGCCAACTCTGGTAGCGTATTATGTAAGAGAATCTACGATTAACGTTGTCACCAAAACACGGTGACATACGAGACCTCACTGCAAGCGGCAATGTTGCCTGCAGGAAGCAAGTATAAATAAATTATAGCTACGCTATGCTGCACCAATGTGAGTTTATCAAAGTTATTTTAGTTTGGCTTCATACTTTTTTGCGTTTTTATGGAGCTTTTTTTAGGGTTTCGTATCAAAATAATGCTCATGGAACCCTATTACCTCAAAGAAGTTTCAACTTTCCATAACCTAGACTGTTTCGTTTGTAGCGATAACCTATTTGTCACCGAAATTTCTTCTCGCATTACGAGGCGCTAGGAAGCTCGGGGAAAGCCTCGAAAGGGCGTGTGAGAGTAGCGGAAGCCCAGTTTCTTTTTTTGGTGGCGTTCGGAGAGAGGGGACGTGTATAGATTGATCTCCGTTGGTGGAGAGCCAACCTTAGAGTAAGCTGGGAGCCCTGTGATTCATAAAATAGTTCGCTACTATGATGGGGATCTTGTCCACTGGAATAGTGAGATGGAGATTTTTTTTTTGAAGTTTCCAAGGGTGCCCCCGTTCGCCCACGTTCTTAACATGCGTCTAAGCCTGTACATGTATTTTATGATCTGCCGTTGTGTAATATGATGAGGAAAAACACGTCCACCCCATATAGAAAGTGTAGGTATCGTTTAGTTACATTTTACGGCGATTGGCTACTACAGAAATGAAAACACGATCCAAACAAAGCTAGCAGAGTGGATTTGGTAAGTAAGAGGATTTGTGTAACCATAATAAAATATATGAACGGAATCCTTGGTATGAAAGTGTTACTCGCACTTGGATGGTTTTTTTAGCACGCTGAAGTTTGATATAGCCATGAGTGAATCGTACTTCTCAGCACCAGAGAAGTATACACTCTAGGTAGAAAATAATAATAGAAAAATACACTAAATACACCATGTAGTGTCGTATTTTTCCGGATTTCGCTATAAAGCCCCGAAAAACCGATTCTCCAGATATTTTAAACTCAGCTTAGCAATAGTTTAGCAACTCATCACTAGTTTACATAATGTTCCAGATAATACCGACATGGTGAGATCGTATTCCAACGAGGGATTGTAACACAGGCCCATGTCACTGCCAAACTGCTTTTGTGAACGTTCAGACACACGCTCGCATCGCCACCACAAAAGAGTTCTTTCGATATTAACTCTCGCGTAGAACGTAACATTTGCCTACCTGCAAATGTCGAAAATAAAGGTAATTTAGACCCGTTTGCAAAATAGCTCAAAGTATCTAGTTGCTGTCTAGTTAGTCAATGAATCAATAATGGTTCTTTGCGAAACAGTAGTTTTTATAGCAAAAGTAATGAGTGTTTTTGCGTTGGAATCCATGCTGTTACTAACGAAAACTCGGAACTCGCCGCGCACACGCAATTAAGTTTTTGATAGTAAAATTTCCGTGTCTACAAAAGTTCACTTAAATTTAAATTTATATTTAATTTAACTTCGCCTCTAATCGGCAATGCAATTCTCGTTTCCCATTCAATCGGAATTTTGATAACATTTACATTTTTATTTATTCTATACTACAAAATGTTTGCATGATTTGTAAATATTTGTCCCGAGTCTGGATTTTGTTTGCGACTGTTCGGTGTGACAAAAACAATATAGTGCTATCAAATTAATAGTAAAGGAAATACCAGAAGGTAAAAGAAGGTAAGGTACATTAAATTAACTTTTTATTTAGCCAGTCTAAGGTTGATCGTTGGTTGAAGGTTGCTCGTAGTTGGTAAATGAAGGTGGCTCAAGATCGTTCATTGTGGCACGGATTACTACTGACTGATTATAAACTTTGAATATTTAAATGCTAATGTAGCTAGTATGAACTAGTCCCATCTACTATTAGAGTTTCCTGGTATACGCCATGTGGTAGCAAAGTTTGACACATATTTAAGTTTGACTAAACATTTTTAAGTATAGTGAAACGTAAAAAAGTGTACTGTTATTGCTTCTGCGTTAACTGTCCTTATCTAAAGTAACATGCAAACTTGCTGGTGGATCACGGCAATTAATTTGGTAACTGCTCGTTCAAATATTTTAATTGTCAATGGTTTTAGATTAAAACTTTTGTATGCAATTTTACTTTACAATGATGTCGTATAAAGTAAGTAGCTAAAACATTAAAACTTTTGGGACATTATGATTACGAGATTAAAAACGTAACTGCTCAGCGCCAACTTTATAAACTGTTAAAGTTTTATCTCTAAAGAGACACGTATTTAGATGAACATAGTTCTCGCATGAATACCAAGTTGAATAAAAATTTGAATGGGTGGAAAATGCATTTAAACGAAAACGGGGCTGAAAAAGTGTATTCAGCTAGGGGAGGCCATGTATTGTGGCAAAGCCGAGTGGAGCGGGGTCGCAACACTTCCGCTCTCGACCGTCGCGTAATTAATTCAATGATCGTCCGCATAATGACTTGCACGCGGCCGCCCTCTTGTGAGCGTACCTCAAACTAACGCTCACTAATTTTCACACTGTTAATGAAGGGGATTCTCCGCAGAAACGTTTTTGTTAGCCAACACACGGAGCGGAGAGGATTTTTGGCACCGTCACTGGCTACCGTTTAAACGTTTCCGCCATTAATCTTTCACTTTCGCAAAGATTGCATTTTAAAGTTTCTGTTTGGGCAGCATTTGCTTGTAATGTTACGAGTATGCTGGTCGTGCGGCGGAATTGAAATGGGTGGGATGGCTTGTAAAAATATAACTCATATTTCATATCTGCTGTATCCTGCTATCTATCTGTATCGTCAATGCTCGTTTCGACTGAGTTACGATTACTATAAATAACTATATTTTGTATCATAGTAAATAAGTTTCTTCTTTAATATCGACCAGACGACGATGGTGTGGCGGGTGAGTAGCCGGCTGCGACAATATAGTTGCGGGTTCGATTCCCGCTGTGGGAAAAATGTTTGCATGTTCTACAAATATTTGCTCGGTCTGGATGCTGTGGTATTTACAGTATTTGGTTTCCTTGACACCCACGATACAGGGAATCCTAGTGTTGGGTCAGGACTATGTTTGTGCCTTTGGGCGTTCATTAGAAAAATATAAAACATGATTTTTGGAGGGGAACGAGCATAATATCTTCTAGATTATTATTATAGATTACCACTGACCATCCACTGACATCTGCAATACCAGGAATATTGTTGAGGCGATGATGCTTGCCCGAAAGAATTACTAAAAAGGTATCATGTGTCTGTTATATCATCGACTGTTTTGTACGTAGTTTCGCAAGTGAGTTAGATTAATTCCGGTCAAGTAGTCCACCGAAGTTGCCTGCTAGGCCTGCATTATGCAGAAGGGGCTTTCATAACAACGTTTGAGGGTTGTAGCGGGACACTACTTTAGGCTACTTACAAAGCCATTGGCAGAAGATCGGGCCGACCTAACGGTAGATTGCAGAACTTCAGAGATAACCGCAAACTTAGAACATTTAGATGTTGCAATACTTGGATAAGGTGAACCGACTGTCTTAATTAACTATGAGATATTCAAATATAGCTAAGCTCATATTAATGGTGGATTTAAGTTCATAACTTGACAGGATGTTAAAATTTTGCGGTATTATCTTACGTATATTTACAATTTAATGGTTGGTCGTGTATAACATAGATCAATGTCAACCAAATCAGTTTCAATCAGTCAACTTAAGACAAACTTAAAATTTGAGGATGTTTATTGCAACCCTGTCTGGGTTGCAATAAATTTTTATAATTTTCCTTTAATTATATACAATAACGTTCATTCATATTGTAAAAACGGGAATTTTTACGTACTGCACTATCGGTGAAGGCACCGACTAAGTTTCGACTCATTCCGAGAGTCTTCATCAGGGTGAGTGGTTGCGACTTTCTCCTTCCGGAATGAGTCGAAACTTAGTCGGTGCCTTCACCGATAGAGCAGTACGTGAAAATTCCCGTTTTTACAATATGAATAGTCAAGTTCCCGATAGTTTTTGAAATAACGTTTGTATTAAAATACAAGTAGAGCTATAGATTTATAACATTTGATGAAACCTAACCATCAGTGGCGTCGTGACCTGTAACGGCTTAAAATTTCCGGGAAAGTATTGTATTAAGTCATTACTACAGTTTACAGGATAGCTAACTCACTTCATTTATAAGCTAAATTAATTGCAAATTATTATAGTGATAAAGTTACTTGCTAGAGTAAGACAGTTACTTGCTGAAGTCATTACAGAGCATTTACCGTAGGTACTACGATTTAAATTATATGCTTCAGCAAATATCGTCTGTAATCGGAAATACGAACGCCCGATATTATTATCGTGAAATAGTTCAGAAAACAAATTAAAAGTGTTTCAAATTGTTTAGTAGGTCAGTTATCTAATGACACCAAACAAAAAAAACATAAAAAGTTAATTAGTAGTAGTTTATCATTTCACTGCTGGAACCATCATTCGTAAAAAATATCTCAATAGTTATAAAACACATGGTCAAATCGCTGGGGCTCGAAATGTGACAATTGAGGGTGTCAACAGCTAGCTATACTTCAAAATATTGTAACCGCACGTGCCTTTGAATCTCGCTGGTGGCCATAGATGCTAATGCACTGGTAACTGACGAGCCGTCTCACAAGCCACGGGACGGCCGCATGTTAGTTGCATAATCGTAATAATTCGGAAACACGAACGGTGCCGAAACATCTTATTTAAATCGTAGTACTGTACACATTTATCACTAACAACGCGTAAGTGATACTCCTAGGTACCTCTGGTATTGCAAGCGTCTATAAACTACGTTTCGTTGATCAAAGGTCCTCATGAGCACCGTTCGCAACGACACTCAACGGTCGTGAGACGGAAACTCAAAAAACGGCAGCAGGAGAATAGTTACTCGTAAGTATGTGCTTTACTCGTAATAATATCCTTAAATAATATAGACCTATGCTTAGTCGTTAGGATCAGTTTTTTTTTCGTTCGCATCAGAGGTAAGAATCAACAAGATGCCATCTTGTATTCAGGTTTATATAAATCTTTTAAAAATCAATACATAGTCATAAACAAAAAAAAATGAGAATGTTTACAAGAATCTGACGGTCGATACTTCAATAGACTATAAAGTCAAATAGGTTGAGCACGAAGCTTTTTTTAAGACAATTCACTGTATAGTATTTCGGCTGACGCCTTTAATTAAACTGTACTATAGACATATTATCCGGGATATTTAACGCGAAGTGAGTATTCTTGACTAAATTGATTGAACTAGCTGTTCTCTCTTACAAACTGCGTCATTACTCCCCACGATGCAATCAGTGGAGTGCCACCAAATAAGGACTTCGTTGAAGTGCATGCCTTATTGCATTTTGGATTAAATCGTAGGCGACTTGTGGTAATAATTTTTGTAATATATAGTTGATTAAATACTTAACGAGCTATTTGCATGTTTTGTTCTTGAAAAACTATAACAAAGGTTTTTATAAAAAAATAGTTGTTGCCCGCGGCTTCGCCCGCGTGGTATGTTAATAAAAGTAGCATATGACCGTCTCCAGGCTTCAAACAATGTCCACTAACTTTTGAATGAATCGAACCAAGGATTACAATTTATACAAAGTTTAGAACTCAATTGCACAACCCCAAAGGGTAGTTTTGAAAAAAAAAATCCGTATTTCATTATTTACTTTAAAGTTTATTTGTACAGAGTTTTGAGCGAATCAAACAATTTTTTTTTCATAGAAACTTTACCGCCCTATTTAACCCCCTTAGGGGTCGATTTTCAAAAATAAGATTGTTATTCCAGGTGTGTTATTCCAGATCCTAAACTATCTACATTCCAAATTTCATCAAAATCGGTTTAGTAGTTACGGAGATACATGGTAACAAACATTCACACACACACACACACACACACACACAGTCTTTTGCATTTATTATATTAGTAGGATATGCACTTTTCAATAGTTCATCTTTAAAATTCTGACTTCAAAAGAGCGATTTTTTTATTATGACTGATAGACAATAGTTAGGAAACAACTGCTTTGAGGCTGTTATTGTGGTAGGTTAAAATTTGCAGAAAAAAAAACAGATAAATATTGCATCCCTTAAAAAAGGTAACCTTTCTTATTTATTCCCACCAATATATTCCACCAGAACTAAATTTCTTATATTTCTTATACGAAAGTGTATAAATCCAGCGAAGGATGCAGGGTAACGCCCAGATCTCAACACAATGCGAGAGAACGTATTGTATTGTAAAGCATTTCGAGAAATCGCTTTCTCAAAAGCGAGCTTCGCCTTTTTGCAATTTATAACGGCTCTCATCCAGATTGTATGAATACAAACAATATAGCTTTTGTGTGTATAGCCTTTGTATGTGTGGGTGCCCTTTAGATTGAGATGTTTTTTTACATTGATAACATTTTTAATGGTGTGTGTTTGAATAAAATATTAATATCTTGCCACATGTTTCTTTTGATGTCGAATTAAAATATTTTCTTTTTTAATATGAGGATAAAACTATTATCAAATTAAGAAGCTCTCCAAAATATAAGAGCTTTCCGCTCAAATATTTTTTTATTTGATATTTGAATATATTTTTATATATTAACACACATATTTTTATCCATGGTTTTTTCGTCATAATTCACTGTTTTATCAGCTTAGGGTCTGCAAAATACCAGAGCTTAGTAGGTAGCCTACCTACCTAGCATATGCTAAGCTTACAATTTTTTGGCGCGACTTTGAACTGTCTAGATGGATTAGGAAAGGGAGTGGGGTAATTCCATTCAGTTAGTAGTATTTAAATAGGCTAAGAACCTATTTGTTTTTTTCTAACATCCTTAGATCATAAGTTAGATAATCAAATTTATTTGTATTTTTTTTAAATAAATGTTTTTCTTTCTATATTTTTATCATGAACCGTTTGATTAGAAACACATTTTATATACTGATATCCATGCCTGATGTAATTAACATCATCAATCGCAGTTATGTGTTGGTCGAAAATAAACAACAACCATAACAGGACGGCAAAGTAAAAACAATACTTTGGATCCCTTACTTCTGTGGTATGTGGCATGAATTATTTTTTTAAGCCTTATTAAAGTAGTACAAAGATACCAGAGTTTATTTACGCAAAAAGACATATGTATTTGCCCATAATCGATATCTAGTCTAGTAATATCGACTAACCTTTTACGTTTGGGCCTCGACAAATAGTGAACGTGCGCTGCGATTTTTTTCCCAAATCAAAGGAGGCTTGCCGAGATGGGTCTAGTATACATTAGTTATTTTTTTGTTTAGGGTGGGATGGGACAAAAAGTGTATTTCATCTTGAAAGTACATAATGAACGTACGTAATAAAACAATATAAAACAACCAAATGATAGTTTGGTTCTAAAATAATACATGTCGGATACGCACTAGGGGCTCGTACTACGTTACAACCACACGTTACACTATATACCTTGATCTTAAAAACGTTGTATAATATTTTATACAACGTATTATTATTACGTTGTATTGTTTTTTTTTCAATAAGATGATATAATTTTTTACATTTAATCAGATAATAGATAGTGTGACTACACATCAAAGTGTTTACATTATTTTGATAATTGAAAATTATATTACCTATAGCACCCTAAAAATGAAGAAAGCCGGCCAAGTGCGTATTAAGCCATGCGCAGTGTAGGGTTCCGTAGTTGCCCGTAAACTTATATATACTACCTGTTTTACGCAACTAACAACTTCATCTCAGTAATTTTCAATGGAATTTGTACGAATTTATCCTTACTTCTCCAAGTTCATTTTATAAGTTGCACTTGACTCTAATAAAAGTTAGCACTTTAATGCTTAATATTTCGGAAACATATCTCAAAAGCGAAAAACGGTTTTCACATACCCCCAATATTTTTGAACGACATATTCCATGATACACCATGGGATACACGAGAAAAAACATAATTATCCCCACCATAAGTGTAAGGGAGGTACCCAAAAATTTATTTTTTCAAGGTTTTTATTTTATTCCTTTTCGGCGTGACTAATATATATACCTATGCCAAATTACGGTACTCTAGTACTAAGAGCCTCTGAGCTAAGCGAAGGACAGACAGACAGATGGACAGACATGGTAAAAATAGAAAGAGTTCCTTGTTGACTACGAAACCTTAAAAAGGCCACTCCTGTGTCCAAATATTGTGAGGATGGATGTTTGTTATTCTTTCACGCAAAAACTACTGAACGGATTTTGATGAAATTTTACAGTAATATAGCTTATGCAACAGAATAACACATAGGTTACTTTTTATCCGGGTAGCATGCGGACGAAGCCGTGGCCAGAGGCTAGTAATTATATAATTTGAAAAATGTCCCTATGCGCTTATTATGACCAAACATTTGTTCGCCTTCGTTGGTTGCGGAAGTATTATTTGCTTGCGCTCGAATTTGTTATCGTAATCATAGCCTTACAACTAAGATTAATTGATCCTGCAGTGGGCTAACTGCTTTATAAATTAATCTTAGCTGTTTCATAATTCAGTGCAAATGGGGTAATAATGCACAAATCAATATGTCATAAGCCAGTAACAATTAGGACTCACATGGATCTGTTTGGATTTAATAATAAAATCTTGCTGATTGTGCGAGTCGGCGTTATTTTCATCTAGCAATCTACACTAAGCCGTCTAATCTAATCGACGTAAGAATGTACCTATTTATTATCACCTTAAGGTATAATTTTGAGTAAGCTAGATGCTTAGCTACCTATACTACTTTGAGTGGTACAGTACATTTATATTATTTTTTCAATATCCATACTTTACACTTTTTGCCTTGATCTTAAAAACACCACATTACATTTTGTTTGATGATAATAAATCGGTTTCTATCAGATTGTATACAATCGTCTCTGAGTTTCTTTTATGTATCGGATAAAGTTAAAAATAAAAATGCACGTTTGTGTGGGATTGTCGTCAATAGGATGTAAATCAAACCCAAACAGATCGAAGATGCGTCAGAAATCCCACTAGCGTAGATATCTCAGCACACAAATCAAGCAAGCAAACAGTTAAAAGACGTTTAAAAATCTAATTACCAGGGGAATATAAATTGTTAGAGGTTCGAAAGCGGAATATCGCTGGTTGGTATCTGACAATTGGCGCCAGTGAGTGGCCCGCGTGGGGGAACGAGTTGGACTACGGGCAAGGCCACGAAAACAGCGGGCAACCACCGGCGTTTCTGAATTTCTGAAGCAATAAGATGTGTTAGTAGATACTCGTAGTTATTACTTGTAAATAAAATATATTTGTTTGGTTCTTTTCGGCGGATGGCGCTAATATTCGCTACACAGTTTTTTAAACTTCTGCGGATATAACCGTTCTTTCAAGTTTAGATATTTTGTTTTTGAACAAAAATTTTTTTTTTGTTATTATTGGGCTTAACAGTAAAGCTATCGGAACTCTAACATCAGAGTATCTATTCGCATGGGTGATGAACGAACCAAAGTCAGAGTGGAATGAAGTTCTTTCTTATTGTTTGTGAACAGCAGATGGGGGTAGAAACAAATAATTATACAATATTTCGAATGGCGCTGGGCGCTATTGTCCAAAAGAGAGATCTTTGGGTGGAGTAAGCGTACTTAGAAATTGGTAAGACATTTTTTGTAAGCACATACCTACTTGTTAATACAACTCTTACTGCAATTTTTAATGCCGTTTTACCATACGTTTGTAAAAAAGTGCTACAAATAGCTGTTTATTATCCGCATAAGAAATAGCGGTACACTAAAAGAAGTTTTAGTAAGCTTTATATTCTTTGTCTGATACAAAATGCCCGAACAGCCAAAATATGTAGTGTAGACTCGGGGTGCAAGCTCAGAATAGCGTCCTACTTCCTTTTTGTTTTGAGTAGAGATAATCTTAACTGATACTTAGTTAGAGCAAAGAGCTCAAAGCATTGCTTGGTCACTGGTTTTTTCTAAACGCAACATATGTGTTACTTAGTTATATTGTTATTTAAAAGCGTAATGAATAGACGTTTTCATTATTATTATTATTCCGAGGTTATGCCGAATGTATGATACACCTACGCCGAGCTTTCGAATTAAGTAGAACTTTATTGTGGACTGCACAAAATCACTATAATTTCCAGTAAGAGCGCGTTGATGTCTTTTGTTTCAGTTTAACTCAAAATTTTCGTAGTGTCTACGACGTAGACTGTAGGTAATGTACCCATTTAGTTCATGCGAAATGTAAAGCGGCCGTAATCGCTAATCACATTCTCCACTTCAATAGCCCAACATCTACGGTGATTAACTGTGCATAGTACACAACTAACCTGGACAGTTGTAATTATTGGTTACGTTACGATACCGCGCGATCCTTTATTCAGGTGAACAGGGAACGTGAAGCATTGGGCACTGGCTTTCATGTTCACTACACGGCTGATTGATTGCAGTGTTTATTGAATAGTTACGATTTGTGATTTGATTGTTTCCATGCATAGTTATTTTGTATTAGGCATTATTATTTGTATTATGCTCTCTCTAGCTCAATGTTTGCTAGAAGAAAACTCTTTTTGGGGTTAAGCTCGCCTTTGTACATGTCATTTAATTCTGCCTTTTTGTATGTGTTTATTTGTGTGTACAATAAAGAACAATTTTAATTATACTGTTATTGTAATTTCCTCGGAAATAAACGAAAAAAATAGCGTTTATAAATATCATGGGCTTAAAGCATTATTTGCAGCCAAAGATTTCTAAAGCTCTATAGGTACTAAAATTAATTAAATTAACACTTTTAAACGGATTAATCGCTTTGTTTTTTATGTTAATCTTGACGTTTCGAAGGTTTAGCACCTTTCGTGGTCTCAGGTAGACTAGATGATGGGTGACTCAAGATATTTTAAAAACTATTACTTCTGCCACAATATCGCGATTTAACAATCACTGCGTTTTGTAAATGTCTAAGGTTTGGAGTTTTATGTTGGATTTTATATTTTACTTTTAAAAGTGCTTAATTTGATTATGTCTAACAATCGCAAACATAACTATATAATAAAATTGCTATATTCATTGACGGAATAATTACCACAGGGGAAAAAAGTTACAAGTGATATGAAAATTATTATGGCAAACCAAAATTACGCTTTTAAATGGATCTATCACAACTATATCAAAATCTAGTATTAAAATATACCTACAAATTATGACAGTATGTATGTATGCCTTTTCCAATATATTTGCCCCTTGGCAGCGCGTGGGCCTAAAACAGGTCAAACCACAGTGCCTACCTGTTTTATAGAGTAGCAGTAGATAGCCGATAAAATTCTTTGGAAAAGCACCAGTACTGTAAATTCAATAATTTTAACAAAATTGCATTTTATTTCTCGATAACTGTGGAGGTGTTTATGATTCTTATCTGTTTATCGTGAAACAACTTTTTATTTACTTACATGTTCCGCACTGAGATGTTAGAGCGTTTGGGTAGAATACAAATTACTATACAATACAATTCATGATACAAATCAAATATTTCCCTAGGTACTTATAAAAAAATCAGTGTTTTCGTTAGTTTTGTGTCCGAACAATTATAAAATAATACCCAATTAATTCCTAGTCTAATCGTACCAATATTAAAAATGCAAAAGATTGTATCTTTGTTGCCAAAGTAATGACTGAATGGATTTAGCGATAAAATTATAGTTTATGACCTAGAATAACAAATAGATAACTGTTTATCAGACAGCTCTACATCAGTAGGCGAGGCTGAAAAACAGCGTGGCTAAGTCCTCGACTTTTTACTTATATACAGACATATATTCTTACTATACCTACTATTTTAAATATCTACCTAACAACAACACAGGCGTGCTCAATTTGTTTAGTCAGTTTTAAAATTTAAATCAACGGTCGGTCAACTGTTTACTAATCACCTACATTCACCAAATTATTTGTCGACGGTATTTGCATAACTGCACGGTACTTAAGGCTAATAGAGCTAAGCTCTGGTATTCCAAGAGGGCAACAATCTTCATATACTGGTCGTTATATAGCGCGGTAAACGTCAATGCGCTATAATAAAAAATGCCGTGACAATGACGGTGGCCGCTTCAAAGGAAATCCGAACTTATGATGGAGAGCAATATATGTGTGCACAGCCAAATGATCTGTGGAAGAGACAAATGGCTGGCACGCTGGAAAGTTAAAGCACATAAGATGCGCTTGCAAATGAACTAGAAGGAAAATAAAATAGATTAAAAGTTTTTTCCATTTTCAAATGAAAAGTATGCGTTAAAAATAGCTCGACTGTAGAAAAACGCCGCAAAATACTTTATGAAGGTATGCAGATATGGAAAGCAGGTTTTATCATATTGCGAAACCCGGATGGCTGTCGTGTTTGCTTAGCTCCATCTGCAGGTACTCAAAGTTGTATACCCGAGTGTCACATCTACTCTATATTCGTAGCGAGCCAGCGAGAAAGTTGTGTTTCTTTGCGCTCACATCAAATTTTGATTTCTCAAAGCCAGCGTATTTGCGTTGACGTGAGTACGCTACGGTAGCGCCACTGTCAACAGTGCCGACACACGTAAACAAAACTTAGCGAAAGCCAGCCCCAAGGCACGCCTCCTCATATTATTTACAAAGCGAACAGTGAGTTTTGAATAAGCTTATTTCTGGCTATGACGCTTATAGTTAGCGTAATGCACTAATGCTAACATAGTTCGGACATTGTTTGCTGATGCTCATAATAATACCATTAACTGCTTTTTCATACTGTTTTAATAATACAAAAGTGTAGGGGTGTACAGGCTGTCTCAGAATATAGGTAAGTATATTACTCTGAACGAAGGTGATTCTGCCTATGACAGTGAGAAAGTTTCCTGATTAAAAAGTTGCTAATTTAAATTTGTTCTTTATAACATCCTTATTAAATCAGCTGCTGTTTTGGACTTTGTGATTGTTCTAATTCTGATTTTAAATGAACAAGATATTTGACATTACAACATGGGATAGTAATACCGAAAACCGCTGAGTTTACCCTTTTCAGTTAAAATAGTCGAATTTGAAAACCTCATAAACCACCTATTATGCCTTGCCTTGGCACCTATTATGCGTGAAATGGCCCCCTTTCGGGATAAAATACATATATTTGGACGATATGCAGAATGAAAATTCAATTTATTTTCCAAACCAAAAGAATTGCTTTTTTTACTCGGCCGACGCCATTAACATCTATTCTAAGTATATACAACTTCAGCCTAAAAAACCTGATCTCCATACCATAATAATAACCTGTTAGACCTCGATTGTAAAATCAGCTTTACCTGCAACAATAGAATAAAAATAATTAGTAATGCTGTTACCTCATCCAACAACAATATATCTGTGCCCCCGCACCTTGTCGCAACTAAAGCAAAGTGGGTGTCATTGGGCGAAGACGAGAATTGATTATGGGCGAACATGGTTTTATAGTTATCCAAACGTGATTATAGGTGTCTACTATAAAATTTGTAGACCCATCATTGAGTCTATTGAATCATTATTTTGATCATCTAATGGTTAGGAGCCACAAAACATTGCGTAGGCCCAGTTTGAAATGCCAGTATCTAGTATCGTGGTAAAAGTTACTCATGATGGTACTGTATTTTACCGATCGTCGATATCGTTTTTTTTGTTATTTGAAGTCAAACATATACGGCCCGTTAGATGGTAAGCGGTTAAAACATTGTAAGATGCCTGCCTGAGTATGGAATGACCAAATTCCATCCTCAGGGCAATGGCATAGAAATCAACTAAAGCATAATGTCTTCTACGAAGCGCGAAACCCTACATATCCTCATTTGGCATTTAGACCATCCAGTTTTTACTTTGATGAACGTTTCCGTACATATGATATTTGGCAATGTAAATGTCGGTATCTAGTATCTAAGAGTTTGATGTTTGGACCGGTTGTATCAAAGCTAACAAGTTACCAAAAGTGAATAAACGATTCGATAAAATTTTCTTAGCGCACGACGATTAAACACCAAAAAATATATAACGAAAATGTTGTCTCAAAAAAATATGACTATGTTCTAAAATAATATCTTCTTAATTAGGGCTGTTTTTGCATTCGTGGTACGAATCCATCCTTATCACACTAGGCGTTTTTTTGCATAGAGCGACATTAACGTATAGTTCAGAGCGCTGATCAACAACACTAACATAGATCATGCCTAAACAGCTTCTTCCAAATCAATCACTTTGCTCAGTCCCTCACTTTTTGACTGTCAGTCACATAACATCACTTATCGACTCGACCCTTCACTTTCTTCGATAACAAAGGATGAAAATAAAACCATTCCTATTAATCATTGCACTTGATTGATGATGCACGTCATTACTTACGCTTGTCCAGTGTTGACAGTTAAAAAAAACATTAATTACCACCTACAGTCGGTGAGCTTCTGTGGTCCAGTTATTTGAGACAGGGAGCAAGTGATATATTTTATTTTTCATATTGTAAACACGGAACTTTTCATTTACCTACTGTAACTAGTATCAGCGAAGGTACAAACTTGTTTCGTCTCATTCCGAGTCTTCATGAGGGTGAGTGATCGTCCTCCCTCTGAGTCCGAGTCTCCGTTCATAAAGTATTTTTACAGTGTGAGCTGAAGTGCAATCCACATTTACAGCATGTTGAGTGTGACGCTATTTACACAAAAATACATTTGTTCTTGTGCATTGATAAAAAAATGCGCTGAATGTAATCGGCAAGAATGAATTTAATTCTTCTGAATTATATCAATAACCACGAAGGTTTTCGTTTTTTAGTTTTATTTGGCTAGAATTTATTTAATTCTACTAGATTCATGATAATGACAATGAATGCTACATCACTATGACGTAAGAAAACCATAACTGGCTCCTAGACTTTTGGTATGCGGGTAATGGAATCTCATTAAATCTTTATGATCTCGCCGAATCTTGTTAACAAATGCAGTAAATATTTCACTGCATTTTTATGGTCAGAATCAGTGACAAGCTGTTTCAGCCATAAAGAAACTGACCCAGAAATAATACACAAAATACCACATGATTTATTAAAAATCCGATATAGCCTAGTGGGCGGTATTCGGATACAAAGATCGTGGGTTAAAATCCACGACCAAAGCGTTAACTAATTAATTTCTCCACACAAATCTGATATCTTCAAAATCTTCTTTGAATATGTCGATTATAATTATTCAGGACAATGTTTATTTAATTCAATACCCCTACAGGCAAGAAGACTAAGCGGTCAGATAGGATCTAGGACAAACCCTTATAGAATAGTCACATAAATTATGTAGTCGAGAATAGTTAGTAGTAAGGGTATGTAAAGCATGGGCCTTACATACCCTCACTCATGGGATAGACATGGTTACCATGGCTCACTCATGGGAGTGAGCCATAGTTCTTAGAAAAACTAGTTGATGATATTTTTGAAAATCTAATTAATTTAATCTGTTACCTTAAAGTAAATAAAGATAAAATTAACAGAAACAGACGCTTTATAAAGTTACAGCGGGACAGGAAGTCAAATAGCATTTTATTATACCCATTTGACATTATAATACTGTATTAACAGTGTAATATTAATTTGATAAACGTTTACAGCATCCGGAAGTGTGTAGGAGGACCTCACTGGAACAAAGCGGCGGAATGTCGGTCGTCCTACCTGCGTACGAGTCGTTTTTGGAACCGTTGCCATTCAAAAATCAATTCTATCTCGAAACGATTTTGACCAAAGTCAAAATAAAATTTAAATCTCCTTATGCATGATTCATTTTTTGGACCTCGTCATTCAAAAGTCGATTGTGAGTTAAAGCTTTTACGATTTAATATGAAAAAACAAAGGATATTATTTCGTTCTAGAGGCACTCATGACGAAAAAATGGTTTATAATTCGAAAAAAAACATTAGATAGGAGATAAACGGGACAAAGCTGGTTCTCTCACATTGACAGTACCAGATTTGCCCCTATTTATTGGTTTTATATAAATAATAAGATAATAAAATGCTTTAGTTAACTTAAAATACTAGATAACTAAATATACTACCTATTAATCCGTAAAAATATAAGATTTTATAAAAATTACCAATTAATGTAAATTTTTTGATGCAATTTATCTAAAAGTGCTGAAGAAAGATTTTTAATCTTGGCTATACCGTTAACCAATAAAAACACTGGACAAACAAATCATAAAAGGCAATATCGAGGCACGTTGCATTTATTCACTTATTCACTAAAACGGTTTGTGCTGAGTTTCAATTCTATTAAAGCTGCCTTGAATCGGTTCACTTTTATGATAGCAACACCCTGTGCAGTATAACATGGCTTTACGAGCGCCACATCCCGGTCAGGCCATCTTGTTTGGAAGTAAAATGGCTGAAAGAACACTACACCTTTATCATAATGTAGGCAATATTTGACGCATCGACTAAGTGATGATCCGGACAAATCTACAAACCATATCTTAACCTCCAACGTCTATCATACTATCCATCCTACTTTTTATTATTAATACTTTCAGCACTTAATATCCCACTGCTGGGCAATGGCCTCCCCCCACTCCTTTCCTGTATCAAAATGGGCCAATCTGCTCGGAACTTCTTGAGCTCATCTCTCCATCTCATTTTCGGTCTGCCACGACGTCTCCGCGCATAAAAATAATAAATGCTATGGATGGTTTTCATAAAATTGGTTATAAAATATAGATCACGAACATAAATTACACAAGCATGGACGAGAAAATAAATGAAATTAGATCCATTAACTCCCAAAGTATGCCGGCCGGCTCGTAAATACGACTAATTCGCGGGCTCTTATATAAAAACTAGCCTCTGCCCACGGCTTCGCCCACATGGTACCCGGATAAAAAGTAGCCTATGTGTAATTCTGATGTATAAGCTATATTACTGTAAAGTTTCATTAAAATCCGTACAGAGTTTTTGCATGAAACAGTAACAAACATCCATCCTCACAAACTTTCGCGTTTATAATAGTAGTAGGATAGTATACCGATCGGCCGCCATTATAACGGCGAAATTCTCACGCACAATCTGGTTGATCCTGCACTTTACAATTAGGTAACGCGAGTTCTATTTTTATCAGACTTCGGCTGTATGTTTTTTTTATCGAGTGTGTTTGTTACTTGATATTTTTTTTGTTATAATAATAATGTTGGATATTTTTGACACAGCATTATCTAGCCTCAAACTAAGCAGAGCTTGTAACATGGGAACTACATGACCGATCATCTACTTTTTTTTTTAAATATACATAGAAAGCACCCAGACCCAAGCAAAATATTTTCAGATCATAAAATATTTGTCCCGCGGTGATAGTCGAACCTGCAACCTTTTGCGTTTTAGGCGGAACTAAAACGTACAAATTATTACATTAATACAAACCAGTCCTGTGGTTACTTCAAACGACAGTAACTAACGTGCGAACTTTACCAACCATATCCCAGCGCACGCGCATATATCCCCGCTGTTCGGTTTCTTCGTCAGTCAGTTCATCTTTCAGTCGCTTGAAAAACACAACTACATTTCAATTGGTAGTCACAATAACACAGCTTGAGCGAGACGATTCACTCACATGCACTGCCCGAATTTTATGCAGTTGGTATGGTATGGTATATGTCTGGTATGGTCCGTCTGAAGACACCCTTAGGGTCCGGTCAAAATGTAGCGGTGGCGGTGGTGATCAAAGAAAAATGGTTGGCAATTGGTTGTCAAAGTTTGCGTGAATATATGAAAGAAATAAATATATCGCTTATGCGGGACGACTTTTGCGGGATGAGTAACGATGGCAGTTTTACTATTTCAAACAATCTGTCCAAATGGAAGATTTTTTAGAGTGAGCTTAAGCCTCACAGCGGATCAATACAGGCTGATGATGCAGACGATGAAGAGTACATAATAGAATAAATCGTGGATACCTACTGGGCCAAGTTTTTCCCACAAGTGAGAAGCTGTTATAATTTTGACACGTGCTAAAGCCGCAATGTTGGTCGTAAAACAAGTTATTGGAGCTGTAAACCTTTGTTAAGAATTTCTCATTGCTATAACATCTCGTAACAGGCTTATAAAAGGAATTTAAAGCAGAAGCAGTTACTGTGATAAAATGAAATACCAACTGATAACATTCGGCTAAGTATTGAAGTCAGTCTTGGTTGAGTCTCTCCCCCAAATCCTTTCGGCATTCATTTTGTTTTCAGTCATTATAAAACTAGCTTTAATGTTTCTGTTCAAATGTTTTTGAAAATTAAATACCACAAGCTAAAAAGATTATGAGATGATTTATTACTGAATTAATTGATCGCCTCTTTATACGCTAATATATCCCGTTGAGTAGAAATGAAATGAGATTAGATGCTAGACTTTTTTAAATTTTATTGTCCTACTTTATTCATTATCTCCATTTGATTCAATGTATATTTTTTTTGTTCATGTTTTTATTTTTTCCAATTTTCGTTATACCACTGCGTTATACTACTTTATCACATCCAACGCTTCTAATGTGTATAGTTACGTCCTATGTTATACAATTAAAATAATTTTCACGTAACCCTGATGCCCGTAAAGAAAATATTAGTACAAGTTAATGAACGCTGTATTACCTTAGGACCGTGGATTGTTATAACAAGCAATTTGTAGTAGATCTCCAGGAAGCTCTTTGTGTAATTTTGTGATTTTAGCTAATTAATTGTTTCTGCATATTTTAAAAGGTCGTAAACGTTTAAAACAAGCGTTTAAAATGCTATTAGTGTCTTGTTCTGGAATAAATTACTTAGCAAATACGATTATTTTTACCTAAATTATAATTTATATATTAGTAAATTACATAAGTAAATTATAATTTATAATTTACTAATGTAAACAGCTGAACAGAAATTTTTTATCGCATGAAGTTTGTACCTTTTCTTTTTATATTAAACAGTAACTTCGTATGACTTAATGGTCAAATCTGGTGGAACAGGTTGTGGTCCACCTTAAGGCCTCCAATATGGTTTATCGACTGTTATAGCTAAAACCAACATCTTAACGTGTCCTCTTCGGAGAAAACTGGGTAGGTTAAGATAAGTGGTTCTAATAAAACAAAATGTTTGTAACTATACTGAACAAGAAACTATATAAACAGAAAAAAGTACATGCTCTGAAATGCATACTTAAACGTCTACATTAGGTCAATTAATAATACTTTCATGCCCAAGATAACTTATGTGAGAACTTTCCGAACACTTTGCCACCTGAAAGGGGGTTTCATAAAACTGAATTATCGTCATAACCTTAACTTGGTCTTGAGGACCGTCGTAAAGTAGCATCTTGGGTGCTTACAGGACACGTGAACTCGAACGCTGTTAAATTTTATGGAAACTCTGTTGGATACAATGGATATATGTAAATTACATTACATTGGGAATACTTTTAGATCAATAAAGAAGGAAAATGTTTATGAAGATGATTCAAGCACTTCGCTTATAAAGTTTATGACGGCATGAACTTACCTATACTAAACTATTAGCTAGGACATCACTTTTTCGATTGGCATAAAAAAATTAGTAGAAATCCAATAAGCAAATATAGCTGCATTTAGAATTTTTTGAGGACCTAGTGACTCGTAAAATCAGGACGAAAAATACTTCCTCTCTATATCCATCCACTCACAGTTATATGCTCTGGTTCTTACACTGACGGTCACAAAACCCTTATTTAGGCATAATACCTCAATTTAGTCACAGACCAAACGCAGAGTGATCAAGAAAGAACAAATAACACGACAATTAAAGCATTCTCTGAAAAAAACCCTTAAAACTCGCTTTGCTTAACACATTTTTCCGCTAGTGTTAAATCACTCTAGCATAACGGTCATCCAGGATTTTATTTTTCAAGATTGCAACGAGATTCACCGATATAGGGAACATTGTCCATCGTTAAATTGAAATTCATGTCGTGATGTTAACATTTGCAATATTCTATTCAGCTAAAAGCTGGAGTATAGCGTCCTCAAGAGTGCTTTTTGTATATGCAATGTAAATTTTATAGGAACGTCAAACTTTTCTCACATTGAAAACAAAATGCCGGTCTATCAGTTTGTTCGTTTTCTACTAAACGGATTTTGATGTGATTTTTGATTGGTGTGATATTGTAAATTTTGTGCAGTAGGTTTAAGGAAAGGCCAGCTTGAACAGAATATAATAAATTAGTAGTTCTTTATACAGTCAGTGATCGTGGAAAAGAGGTCTGGTTTGTGTCAGTTTAGCTTATATAGCCTTGAACAGTGCCTCTGTCGGCAGTGGCTGGAACTATGGTGTGCTAATGATCAGGTCTATGATAAATTAACGTAATTAGGTGCGTATTTTTGTTGTAATGGACACGGCAAGTACCTTGCTGTATAATTTGGCAGTTCAGCCATAGATAGGCGCTGTGGTCAACAGATATCATCATCATCATCAACGAACATTATAACCACCGCTTATTGGAACACAAACCGATGGCACATGCGTAATAATTGTTGGTTCTAGGGTTTCTAGCTTCCTCATGATGTTTTCCTTTACCGTTCCAAGCACGTGTCAGGTATTTGATTCGATTCTACGATTCGGCGATCCGATCGAATAAGCCCAGATACGACTTCCGACAGAGCCAGTCACGATCGTGTCGTATGAGTAGAGCGTTGAATTGACTATGGACCTGTATGATGACGAATTTATACCGTCGATTGCTTTCATCTTGTCACAAAAGAGCGATGGTATTGGGTTTACACTTTCCATACCCAAATGTTTACCCAAGCAAGAACTTTTAGATGATTTTGAGATAGTCTTCATGAGAAACGTTCTATAAACTCGAAAACTCGGAAGCAATAGGAAGTAACTTTTGAAACTATCATGGTTTTGAACATAATTTTTACTAAAAAACGGGATATTTAGCATGATTTGTGAGTTTTAATGTTTCTCGATATTTCGGCACAGTTGCATGTACCATGATCAGGGGAGGAACTGAAGTCTTTGCGGGTTATGAATGTTAGTGGCAGACAAATCGATCTCCCCTCTGGCTCACTCTTTTATTGCGAAAAATAACACTACCACCGGTTCCACTGTCACATTCGAGTACATCTCGGCTCCGACACACAACACTAACAATATCCTGACGCACAACTGGTATCAAGTTTTTTAAATTTTTGCCTCCTGAACCAATCTTGGTATGTAGTGGCTTTCTGTTGAGATTTCCTGTGGATTATGCAACTCGATCCAGTGATTTGAGCCAGAATTCAACAGATGTTCTGCAATATCTGATTTTTGTGTATCAACATTTTTAACCGCCCTGATGTGCTCCTTCACCCGACAAGCTATGGTACGTTTAGTTTGGCCTATGTAGGAACTCCCACAACTACAGTCATTTTTATACACTCCCGGTTTTTCTAGTGGAAAGCTATCTTTAGGTGAGCGCAGGTAGTGTGTGATTTTCTTTAATGGACTGAAAATAGTTATTATGGATAACTTTATATCGGGAAACATTCAAACTCACAAATCATGGTAAATATCCCGTTTTTTAGTAAAAATTAAGCAATAGGAAGGTTACGGCGATCTGAATCAAAACCGGACGGGAAAACCGTATGTGTGTGCCACTACGTAGATAATGTATAGCTATATTATAGTTTGCTTTCGGGTAACAAATTCGATCATTTGACAGTAAGGTCTGAGGCGACCGACGTCAACGGATCACCCGAACGTTCTGACCGGACATTAGGTTTTTTAACCATACTGGTAGAATTGTGCGTATTCAGCAAACAGTTGCGGTGGGCCTTCATATATTTTACGAGTAGAAAAAATTGGTGAAGTCGTGTGTCGACACGACTTTTCGTTCGGCAAGTCGGGGTACCGCCTACTAAACATTCGTAACAAACATTTTATAGAAGCCACGTGGATAATGTTGTATGCAAAAGCTATATTTAAATATAAAAGCTTCACGTAAACAGAGTTTTACAGCAATCACATAAAAAGTCTGATGGTAATATTTGCTATACTATTATTTTTGCACTTTAGCTACTTATATAAAGTATACATGTTGATCCTGGCAAGATGGTTCAAGGAGCAGGGCGATGGAGGAGCCCGTGGCCGACCCTCATATACCCCCGAATATCATGTTCATGTATATCTTTGTTCTACGATTTTTATAGTTTAGGAGCTAGGGCTATTTATTTTTCTGTATTCTATAATTGCCATAGGAAAAAGGTTTACATAGAATAACGATTTGGCTGATTTTTTTAAAGAAAAATCGTAGAACAGATAAAGGGGTGTGAGGGTGATTCGGGTCAGTCACGAGATCTCCACTGTCCTGTTTCTCTTGGACTATGGTGCCTGTGCCTCTTTCATGCTATATTTATGTATAAAGCCGCTGGAAACGGCAAAGTGACCATTTATGGTGAATAGCGACTACAAGACCGATGACTAACCCTTAAGGTGTCTTGAGCCACCTCCTCCTTCAACCGAAATAGAGGTGGCTCAGAAACGTTCCTCATGGCACTATTTTGAGGGGAGGTCTTTGTCCAACATTGGACTTCTATAGACTCACGATGACGTAGCTAATGGGCTTCTATTTGGCTGATAATCAAATTAAGTAATTGAAGAAATTGGACTGATAATTACATAAATTATCATAATTCACTTAAAATATTTTAAACTCTTCAAGATAAAAACTCGATTTAGAACACCGAGGTATTCAAAGAAATATCACGATCTGGCACTCGAAAGTGCGTTGATCTATTAATATTTTATTAAAATAAATAAAATTAGGTATTATAGTATTAGGTTTGTCACGCAGTCGAGACAGAATGACACGTCTGTTTTGTCTCCCTAAACAATGCGTCAGCAAAAAATGACTCCATTCTCGTGTCACGTCCTAAGAAGATTATCTTCATCTTACTGATCTACCCCAATGCATACAAAAACGGAGAAGTGTCACAACATTCTTGAAGATTTGTGCGTTCGTATAGATTATTGTGTGCGTTCTATGGAGCTGGTATTCTTTTAAACTTTCGCGATCAGCTTTCATAATTATAAGTTTAATATAACGACCTCTGTGGCGCAGTGGGCGAAGGCACGCCTGAGACGCAGAAGGTTGCGGGTTCGACGACAAATGCCGCCGCGAGACAAATGTTTATCACGGGGGGCTTTCTATATATAACAAATAAAAAATGTATATATTTTAATATTTTTTTGTACCCACCATACATTTGTTTTTTTTTATTTTCACGTTATCTTATAATGTGAAATGGGTACAAACAAATTGATATGGTAAGCCTCAGATGCCTAAGCTAGACTAAAAAGCCTGTAATATAGGCAGCTGCGCGCTCCCCCTTCATTAATTACACAGATTTTTAGATTTATTATCTTTCATCAATTTGAAAATAACAATGAATGTAAAATAATTGGTTACTAATGTGAATTAGCATGCAAAACAAAAGATAAAAAAATTACAATTTAAAAAAATTCTAATAATAATGAGTTTAAAATTATGCACAAAATATAACTTTAATTAAAGTTTTATATGCCTATGAGTTTTTGCAGTAGTATATCAGTCATGTAGTTCCCATAATACAAGCTCTGCTTAGTTTGAGTCTAGTTAACGCTGTGTTAAAATGTCCATATTCAAAGCTCGTGTTTAAAACTTTTTTACCGCAAATATTTTTGAACCTGTGCGTATAACTTAGTCCTATTTTATATAGTAAAAATTACCTTTTACTTTTTTGTGTGGTAGGCGTATATAATTATTATCAATATATTTATATCGATGTATTTATATAATGTGTAGTTTATTACTGTGTATGTAGATATTTGTAAATTATATTTATCTAGAAGTTTGTCTATCGCATTGCACTCCCCTCTTGTACTTATTATTACATTCACTGCCAACAATTCTTACAATTTCATACATTCCGCTCCATCCTAAAGTTATCAGGAAGAGATCGCTTTTAAGCAATAAGGCCGCCCATTGTACTTCAAGTTATATTAATGTTTTGTTTATTTTGTTATCTTGGTGTACAATAAAGCATTTTCAATCATTCATTCAAAGTCTTTAACACGTTTTCCTTTTTTATTATTATGGATTTTGTTTCGGCTGTGTTTCTATGGTTCCAATACCAGCTTCTAATAACAGCTACCGTAAAGTTTTATTTTACACTGAACGATAAGTATTGACCAACATGTCTCCTATTATTTTTTTGTACAAAACTTGCAACATGTATAAACGTTAGCAGTGATAGCAAAGAAGACATTAATAGTTGCCTAACATTTCACATCTACAACGCGACTTGCGTGTAAATTAACCGACTTTCATGATGCAGAAAAAAATATGAAGATGAAATATAAGTATTCGGCTGATAACGATAGGCATATAAGTAATAGTAGGTATTTCGTCCAAAACCTCAAACAAAAGGCAACCTTTAATCTAAATGTAGGTGTATATATATTTATGACTTGTGAGACCAACACTATGACTTGTGACAGCCATAGTGTTGTGTTGAAAACGATTTGTTTGGTGGTTATCAGTCAATTTTTTTTATTAAATCGTAAATTTATTTTCAAATTCATTCATTGCATGCTTTTGTCTTTACTAAGCTGCGTGATATATTATGTAAAAAATGTTACATTATCGAATCTATTTACATTACCCACCAAAAATGCATAAAATTTTAATATAACTACAATAGCGTTAGCTATTTAGCTGTGGTATCCAACTTAACAAAAATGTTAATCAGACCGAAATGTTACAAAATTCCACACCGTCCCGACATGTGTCTGCAAGCTGTCAAACCAACGCATTAATGTCCACTTATCTACGAAATTTGTTTAGCATACGCCTGCATTATTTAGACAGAAAAAACGTGTAGTTCGCAAGTAGGGAAAGACGGTGCCTCTGGCCAACAGCGGCGCCATGAATTTTCTCTGCGCCTACGCGCACCGGCTTATCTACCATGTTCTCACATTGAAATTTACACGTGCTTGCGAGTAGCGGTCCGTAATAATGCAGTCGCATTTTATCTGCCAGTGTGGCAGCTGCGACCCGTACCCGGGTAGATACGCCGCCGTATGAACATCCGAGCATCCGACAACACCCGAGGGACGTGGGCGAACCACTGCGCTGCAACAGCCGCATTTTATAACCTTTTTATTCCATTGTCACTCGGGCGATGCGGCGTATCCGAGGGAAAAATAAATTTTACTCTTTATCTAAATGTCAAATCGTACGGTTCCGATCGAATCAGTTTCCAAATAGTTTTAATAAATCTCCTTTTACGAGGATTGGAGCGCGGCGGTCGATAGGACTCATACGGATCGCGCCGCGTTATCGTGTTTTATTCTGTTATGACTGTTCTGTTGCTGGCAACAATAGGTTTAATTGAAAGAGTGTCGATAAATTTGTCGAGGGAGGTTCAGTGGTCTCGTATCGTCGTCGGTGGTCCCGATAAACTTGGTCCCGGGGCGCGACACATCCCGGAGGATCGGACCCATGTTCCGGGACGAATGGTTGTTTTTATCTACCGCCGACCTTGTCCTCATTATAATATATCTTCCGGAGATTTTATCTGGACTATCAAATGGGTAATCTCGGAATTTGTGTCTATGTAAATGTTGAACGAGATCGTAAATCTTCAAGTGTTTTTTTAACTGTCGGATAGGCTGCAATCAAGCAATCACTGAAATCGGAAGACAATCAAATTGTTCCTCACACTTAAATGTTAACTCAATTACAGTATTGGGTGTTATAAACGGAACAAGCCGACAGGACTTCAATTACCTACAATTTAGTGAGCCATTAAAGCAAAATCAAAGGATATTGACTAATTTGGTTGAATGAAGCTACGCTTTGAGCCTTCGAGTGGCAAGGTTCATGTTGTTCATCGTTTCCGTTTCTTCTGACGCACAATGGTACAATTTTCGACTGTATTTTCTCACGGTTTCTCGACGCCCACGTTGACTTCTTCGAATACATTTTAGACCAAGGAGTGGAGCTGTGTTCATAATTTAGCTATAACGTGGATAAACGAATGCCCAGTTTTTTGATGTGTCATCATTTATCACGTAAAGTATCTCCATAGATACCTACGCGACAATTCAACAAAGGTTGCTTGAGCAACAGCAAATAACTTTAAAAATGAAATTTAGATTTTATAGCTTTGAATGCAATATACCTCTATTTTCTATTTCTCATACTTATCTTTCTAACATAGATACTTTGTAAAATTCATTAAAACTCATAACTGTTTCAGGGTGTATCTAATTCATTACAAAAATGATGTATTAGTTTATTTTATCTAGCTACGCCCGCGGTTTCACCTGCGTAAGTTTCGATTCCGTGGGAACATCGGGATAAAAAGTAACAGTAAAATATTTTTCTTCTATATAAATACCCTTGATAAAACTATTTATTTGAATAAGAATTAATACTACGATACGAATGTAACCTACTTTTGTTTCTACCGGCAGAACACAAAAGCTGCTATTGTGACTTAACTATGATAGTTAGATATATTCCCTCGAGGACTTTCTTGTAGGTAATAATGAGCACTTTAATCATGTAGTACATAGTTTTTACGTATCATCAATATTTTTTGAAAATAAATTATAGCCTATGTTACTTCCTGATAATTTAGCTTTCTGTTGGTGAAAAACAGGTTAAAATCGGTCCAGTAGTTTCGGAGCCTATTCGGTACAAACAAAAAAATATATATCTTCTTTATAATATTATTTTAAAGAGGAAATATTATTATTATTATATTACGACCTCTGTGGCGCAGTGGGCGAAGGTCCGCCTGGGACGTTTTTTAACGGTTTAAGATCATTTATTTCTCAAAAAGATTTACAATATAAATCGCTTACTGAGAAATCACAATATTCTTATACTACTTAACAAGTAGATACTAAGATGCATTTTAGATGCAGTGAGAGTAACATGCATGGCTAGGTAAGTAGGTAGGTAAGGGACCTAACTACACAAACAGAAAAAAAAAATATCTCAAAAAACACAGAAACAAATCTAACATACAATTTACATGCAAGTTAAGAAAAACATTTTGGGTAGGGAGAAAAAAAAAACAGCTGATAATTGCATGTCATACGATTTACGAACCAAAGCAGAACCTGTTTACGCACGGGCTGGCTTGCATCAATAGTCGGCAAGCGGGTTCAATTCCCGCCACGGGACAAATGTTTGTATCTGCAAATATTTGTCTCAGGTCTGGGTGTTTTCTATGTATATACAAAAAAAATGTATATAAGTAGTATATCAGTCATGTAGTTCCCATAATACAAGCTCGGCTTAGTTTGGGGCTAGATGATGCTGTGTGAAAATGTCCAGCATGATTTATTTTTTATTTTTATTTAAATATAAGTAAGTATAGATTAGTATAAGTACTTGGAGAGACTTGGAGGGAGGGACGGGAGGCCTTTGCCCTGTAGTGAGAAACATCAGGCTTGATAATAATAATTGAATTTACTTCACTTCAAAGCCAATATCATTCAGATATTGACTTTGAAGTAAAATAAAATATTTTATCGAAATAACATAAAAAATGTGTTATAATAAGAATAATGAGTTTACGTTTGATTTAAAAACAATAAGCCTACTAAGCTTTTTTATAATAGACTAGTTGTTGCCCGCGGCTTCGCCCGCGGGTATGTTAATAAAAGTAGCATATGACCGTCTCCAGGCTTCAAACTATGTCCACCAACTTTTAAATGGATCGAACCAAGGATTACAATTTATACAAAGTTTAGAATCAAATTGCACACCCCCAAAGGCTAGTTTCCAAAAAATTAAAAATACATGTTTCATTATTTACTTTAAAGTTATTTGTACAGTTTTAAGCGAATCAAACAATATGTTTATCCATAGAAACATTACCGCCCTATTTAACCCCCTTAGAAGTCGATTTTCAAAAATTTGAATTAAGCCTATGTGTTATTCCAGGTCCTAAACTATCTACATTCCAAATTTCATCAAAATCGGTTTAGTAGTTACGGAGATACGTGGTAACAAACATTCACACACACACACACACACACACACAGACTTTCGCATTTATTATATTAGTAGGATAGTTATACAAAATAATAGCATAGTTTATTGCCTGATCCTATATATTCTTGCAATTTTTTTACCAAACACAATAAGTAATAACTCTGAAGCAATTTTGAAATGCCGCCTCCTCTCTCATATTTCTATCACATTGGATTTACAACAGTTCAGTCCCTTTGGGCCTAGCAATTCACACCCGATAATCATATCCAAGATAAAAGCGCCGACGGCACATCACCTCTTGATATAATTGTCATTGCTTTTTTTACCGTCTCTGGCTCAGCATATATTAGTCGGCTCTGAAAAGAGTTTTGGTGGTAGCCGTTTTTACAAAATGTTGTTTGGACTGACTGTAAGAGAAACGAATGAAGCTAGCAATGAACTGTTCAAGAGAGAACTGATCACCATACTGATGGTGACTCTGATTCAAAGATTGATTCGCTGATCCTGCCTGGGTGAACGAGTATCGGTTTCAACAGTTATTTTCTTATCATAATTATAAGTTTTATAATTATGATAATGCATCGCGTTTACCTTTTTTATTTTATTTTTCCCGACGTTTCGACTTTATTGCAACAGCCAACAGTGGTCACGGGATGACTATAATTATTTTATTGTTTGTAGAAAACTAGTCTTTGCAAATTTACTTTAACTCAGGTGGCAATTTACTTAGATTTGTTATGAAAATGGTTGGAACCTTCCAGGATTGTGGATATGCTTCCGAGCTTTAAAAAATACTGTTATATAGGCCTTTCTTTTAAAATTCTTTGTATTCAAAAATGTATTAACTATTGTTACTTATTTACCTTTAAGAATTGTCTTGACGCGCCGTACGCTTTCCAGATTTGTTGGCATAGGATCTATCAACAATTTAAGTGGTGAAGAAAATTCTCCACTACTGAATATCAGAGCCGCCCAGCCTTGCCCAGGACTCGCACATCCTCGCCTCCAAGACTTGCCCTCCACAAATATATAAGCACGGTTCGACGAATTCAGCGTTCTAGTTTCAAAATACAGCATATCACTCAAAATGCCAACATCACCTTTCAGCACTCTTCGCACAAACACTTTGAAAATGTTTCTCTTTACTTTCCCACGCTTTCTTACCGCACTCGAAATTTTCCCCGTAAAAATATACTTCGACGCGTGTACAATCCGCTTCAGCGTATCATTGTTCCTAAATACGGAATTGTTTGCGTAACATCTCGGTGGTGTGTTGTCATTTATTTTTATAACAGTGTTCCGCTTTTTAACTTTTCCCTTTATGACGAAGTCGGCGGACGTCGTGAAAATTAAGAGAAGCACTACAGTTATTAATGTTGTTTTTATCATTTTGCTTTTTTAATTTTGGCTCGTATTTTTGAATGCACATTTTCGTTCCATCACTTTTGTAGGGTTTACACGATAATTCCAGATAGTATGAATTAGTCACAGCTATCGAAGTCGTGAAATGCAGAGTGTGAGTTGCGCGCGCGCCGCCTGCCGTGCTAACTGAGACTGGAGGCTCTATCGCATCCGTTGCAGCTTGCAACCTGTTGTATGTTAATCCTTAAGCCCCGTGCTACAGCTTTTATATGTAAACACTCACTACAAATACATCTACAATATTTACAAACGTCTTTAAGTTAAAAGGTTTAAATAACTTGCGTTGGACTATGGGATTAATGCTAAATCATCTACTTTATGCTTCAATAAGCATTATATTTTTTTGTATTATCATAAAAATATTACTGCATATTGATGCGGTTATATTTTTCATAATACAGACACATTCATCTTCCATACCATACTCTAGGATTCCAGTCTAGGTGTCGTGGGTATCAGGAACTACGAGCACCGTGGTACCACCACACGAAGACCTGGAACAAAAATCTACAGAACATACAAACATTTGTCCCATTGCGGGAATCGATCCTGCACCTCATGCGTTGCAGCTGCCTACTCGTCCACTACGCCATCGAGGTCATCAATTATGTAATGCTTTGCAATATTATTTGCTTACCACATCGAAATGTCGAGAGCTCGATGTGAACCAATATTAGGTTACTCGCCTTTGTACTTTCTCAGTTATTTAAAAAGACTACTACATTTTTTGACGAAGGTATAAGCAGTACAGACAAATCTAAGAAACATCATATTGAACACAATATGAATTCATTACAACTGTTTAATATTTATTTAGTACTGCATTTGTGACAGTAGTCGAAACGAACAAGGCTTGTAAAGTTTATCCGTGAGAATGTTGTTGTCGATACGAATGTGAAAACAAGGAACAAGTTTGTCAGGAACATAAAGGTGTGTATTCAACGTATTTTAATCCACAGCCTTACCATCATCATCATCAACATCCTAAAGAAGTTCACTACCGTAAAATGGGGTAAATAGAGTTGCAAGGGTCAATAGATTCAAAACGGAGATTGAAATTCCTCCAATTATTTCCTCTATAAAACCACTTATAATTACTATAGTGCACTAATACCAATGGAGAGGGATTCTCCATTTAGTCTTTATTGACCACTGTATCTCTATTCACTCCATTCTACTGTACTGGATGCATATAAGCCTGACCTGAAGCCTGAAGTTGCATGCAATTTGTGTTGAGGGAAATTTTCCCCCAGTGAATACACCGTCTTGTATAAATGCATATACGAGTAAGACCGAGAATATCGTATGCTAATTATGTCGTGAATACCTTTCGCATTTAGGAATTCTAATTATATAATCGGCACAGCGTGTGGTTGTATACACAAGCTACTCGTATTAGCTTGCAAAAAAACTAGAATCTTGGTAGAGCTAAATTATATTTTAGTAGGGTACAACATGATTATAATCATGTTGTACCCTACTAAAATATAATTTAGCAAATATTTCGAAAACTGGTTAAGAAAATTAGGGGCCATTAAAAAAATAAGTTTATTAAGGCACTTCCTTTTCGAAATAAAAATACAGAACAGCAATAATAACAATATTTAAAAAGCACCAGAGCGATCAACCAAATACGCTGATTTTGAAGATTGACCCTTATATAATTTAAGGCCGAAACTGACTATTAATCACACAAAAGTGGCAACGCATATTGACGTCATGCACATAACGTTGGAAAAGGCTAACTTTTTATGTTCTAATTCAGTTATTTCCGTTCTTTTTTATTAAAAGCCATCGTGTGTGCTATTTTTGATAAGCCCCCTTCATTTTGATACAAGGCGGAGCTAAGTTATGCATAGCCCAGTGGACCTGTACAGCACCAGACACAACATTTTGAATCAAGGTCTGTCTCTGTATGCAAGTCTGATGTTTCCTAGTAGGAAACATCAGACCTTCAGTAGGTCGCTAAGTGGTGGGCAGTAAACATGCCCGTTAAATGTCACTATTTGTCTTGATTTACACGTGTTTTTTTTTACGATCCTAACCTAAAGTTAGTTACGAAGTAGAATTGATTTTACCACGTGCGAATTGGACAAAATCATTTACGTAATGTAAATAACTAGACAGGCAGGTTATTTACTGCGAAACTAAAAACTGAAGCCACACTGTGCGCTGCGGCACCAGAACGCATTGATAAAATTCTTATTTTATGTATGAAATCAACGGCATCCTTAACAAATACTTAAACATATATCACAGCTTGCCGCAAAACTTCGGAATCTTACCACTTCCAATGTAATTTTTATTTTGCTGTACTCATCATTTAATTAGTTATCTATTTTTACATCATCATCATCGAACGGACAAAATCTATTCTCGATTAAAAAATAATGTGCTTTGAATGAGTTTTTAACCACCAAAAGTGTTAGGACCACTTATCCTACCTCCTTATAAAAAACTATTTTTATAAGTTCCACTTCTTTAAATAACTTTTTATAAGAATATTCATAATGACATGTTCTCAGAATTACGCCATGCGATTCGACCAGCATTTATCCTTTTTTTCTCTACTGCAAATTCACCTTTTTCAATCAAAACCATAGCTCAAGCATTTTATCAGTACAAAATGGAGGATTCTGTTAGTTAAGCGAACCGCGAACGGACTGCACAAGGAGCTTTGCAAACTATACCTACTTCATACCATCGCATCGCCCTCAAACTTTACTCAAGACAACTTAAACTCAAGTATCGGTTGAAGATTACTTAACCCCTACTGCGATACTCTACAACAGACTTGTTACTAAAATATGACCATGAAAATACAGGGACTCCAAGGTTCAGTGCATCTTAGCACGTGGCTAAGCGTGGGTGAACGAGTTGTACCATCAACTCTACACAAACGGATGTTCTGATACCCTCAGTTCAAGGTGGCAAGGTTGATATTGCGATGAGAAGAGATAGTGAAGGTCTCTGGAACGGATTACACAGATACTACAATTTGCGTACGCTGTATCCTTGTTTTGCACCTTTCTGTTACATGAATAGTAAATAGTTACCTACAGTGCGCACTCTTAAAACATAAATATGAACGATAAAGGTTCTGGCACAACGTCGTCTGGGTTGTTGATGCTTTGTAATATAAGAAATTATGTGATTTAGATGTCATTCCAAACCACACCTAGCCTGCATCCGCGGTCTATTGCAATAGCAATAAGTACGCTGGTTTAAAAAAACATGTCAGTACTTTTTTCATTCCATAATTTTGCTTCTTTGGCTTATTTCTTAATTTCAATGCATTGTACTCTCCTCTTGCATTTATTATTACGTTCAACGCCAACCATTATTACAATTTCATACATTCCGATACATCCCAAGGTTGTCTGGAAGATATCACTATTAAGTGATTAGACTGCCCATTATACTTTTAATTATATTAAGTTTTTGTTTATTTTGTTATCTTGTGGTGAACAATAAATAATTTTCTTTAATAAATTCAATGCGATAGAAACCTTTTTCGATTCGTACTACACATTAATGTTAAAAAATATCTAAACCGTGATTTGTGTCTAATGTTTCCATGTGTGTAGCTATAAATTAGTGTTAATGCACTTACAAGTCATGTTCTTAAATATCTTAAATATTGTGATTTTATTTAATTAAAACCCTAAGTACTGTCTCTATGGAATTTCACAAAATTTGGCGCAATATTTTTCTCTATTTTTCAGGCTCACATTTTGCAAAACCTACTTTATGTTGTACCTTATCACGTTAAATAACCGGATTTTCACATGGTGTACATTAACGATCAACTCGACTATTTTGTGTGAGATTTTTGATATGAATCAAGCTTTGTATATAAAGCTTTATATATAATCATTAAAATTATGCAATATCTTATAACAAGTGCAATTTTCAATAAGATTTTATTTGGATAGCAATGCATGGATTTAAACTATAGTAAAACAACCTAGTTGTGTAGTATTACAGCAAAATCTAAATCACTTTGCAGACTTTCAAGCACAACCTGGAATGAAGCCAGAATCACACAAAGTGCATATTATTCCTAGCACGGCCTAGATAGGTGAGCAAGTTACTGCAAATTTGGATAGAATAAAGCCTCAACTACGCAAATTCAGGGTGGGTCGCGTAAGTACTTATACAGATCAACAGGGGAGGAAGTTATAAAATAGAGAAAAGCGTAAATTAACTTATTACTTTCTTTTACATACCTATAGACATACTTTATAATTAAAACAGCATATACATTTATTGTACCTAGGCTACGTATGTTTGAATGTATGTTTGAAAATACTTTATTACAAAATAAACAGTAACGTTTTATGACAAAGATACAATGGGCGGCCGTAACGCTTAAAAGCAATATCTTCCAGACAACACAGTTTGTTTAAGTGTAAGTAAATAAATACCTTTTTTCATATATTAAGTTTTATTTAAAATGAAACATCAATAGACTAATAATTTCAAACACACAAATAAGTTTCTACATGATCAAATGACTGTTTTATACTTTAAGAAAGCTTTACTTTTGATACCTGTTTCTATTATAATTTTAGCATATAATTATCAGTTCCCATCACGACTGATAAGCGTGGTTGCGGATGGTGCTAATGAGGAAGGACCGCTACATGGTCAGCAAAACGTCAGTAGGAAAATAGTAAAGTGCCTGCTATATAATATATCCTAAAAACTATTTGTGAATGTAAAATATGCGATTCAAATTAGGTCCAAACAGAATAGTTTGTCACCATTCAAACGCATCGTTTTGAACACCTATGTGGCAAAGGCTTAAATCATTGGCCATGCGTCATTTATTCAGTAATATCCATAGTAAAGCACGCGGCTTATCTCCTAATATAATCTAACTATCCCCTTGTATGGATAACATTGCGAAAGTAGCAAGGAAAGTACGCCATGAATGCAATAAGATTAGGAGTTGTTTAGAACTGAAAACCGTAACCCTTTAGTAATAAGGAATAGTTTTAAGCTTGCGGTCTTATGCCATTTAAGTTAATACTTGCAAAATACACGCGCGTCTTATCATACTTTTGTAGTATTAAAATGTTTAACGGTCTTAACTGTTACAGATAGTCTGATAGCTGTTAAAGGTGACCCAAGACCCTTCGTCATGGCATTGTTGACGTATGTTCAGGGTGAACATATTGGGTCTGATAAAATATCAATGACTTCGATAGAGCAGTGGGCTAGTAGCTGGCAGCAATGCAAGAGGTGACTTCGATTTCCGTTGCCAGGACCAATGTTTTTTTTTTGTTTTGTAGATATTTGTTTCTGGTCTGGTGTTGGTGACACGGTACTCGAAGTTTCTGATACTCACGATACAGGGTATCTTAGTGTGGGATCAGGATTATTTGTTCGTTAAAATATTGTTTCCTGATATTTCGGCACAGTAAAAAAAAGAGTGAGAAAGAGGGTAGATAGATTTGTCTGCCACTAACATTCAATATCCGCAATGACTTCAGTTCCTCCCGTAATCATGGTACATGCAACTGTGCCAAAATATCAGGATGGTAAATATCCTGTTTTTTGCAAAAAACCATAATAGATTCAAAAGTTAAGTTTTTGAGTGGTACTACTCAGAAATCAGAATACTTATTTGCATGAATATAGGTCAGCTAATACATGAAATTTAAATCGATCGGCTAATATACAAGATGCATATACTATAGAATATTATTACGACTATACCATGTACTTTACTATTCTCCTGCTGACATTTCGTTGACCGTTTAGAGGTCCTTCCTCAACGTTCAAACGGTTCAGTATTCTAAAATGATACCAAACCACGATAATTTTAATTCTATGCATACACTAAATTGATGTCTTTTGATAGCAGCAGTCGCCACGTGAACAGCTTACTACGCCACCACATGGTGGCATAGACAAGTTCCGAAGTGACTCGGGTGACTCGCACAATGTCTTTTCAGAGAAAACAGCCTATTCGGTCTCTTCGTTAAACACAAACCGTGAAACGAGACTCCAACTCTAAGCACGCAGTGCGGTCGGTTTCGTCCATTTACATAAGCTGTTTTCAGATTTTTGAATGCATTTATCCTACTACTATTATTAACGTGAAAGTTGGTGAAGATGGATGTTTGTTACTCTTTCACGAAAAAACTACAGAACGGATTTTGATGAAATTTTACAGTAATATAGCTTATATATCAGAATAAAAAATAGGCTACTTTTTATCCGGGTTCCACGCGGACGAAGTCGTGGGCAGGAGCTAGTTTAACCATATTACAACATTGGTTGTTATACAAGGTAAGTTAATTGTTTCTATTTCTTTTTTTAGGTGAAGCTCTGAGACGAGAGACGCAGGACTAGCCATTTACGATACAGTTGGCAGCAGCGTCTACCATAAATAGGTAGTGAATGAACATCTATTTAAGACGGGATACCCAAGATTGGACCAGTGAAACGAATGGAAATAACTACTGTGTATATGGTCGTTTGAAAAGTATGAAACGATAATAATAATGCTAGACATTTTCACACAGCATCAGCTAGCCTCAAAGTAAGCAGAGCTTGTGTTATGGGAACTACATGACTGATATGCTACTTATATTTATTTTTTAAATACATATTATACATACCTAATAGAAAATATCTAGACCCGATAAATATTTGCAGATCATACAAACATTTATTTCGCGGCGGGGATCGAACCCGCAACATTCTGTATCTCAGGCGGGCCTTCACCCACTTCGTCACAGAGGTCGAATGTATTATTTGATTCCCGTTTCAATATAGTTTTAATATTTAAGCGAGTGGCAGTGGCAGGCATCGCGTCCGCCAGCGTTTAATCTCACTGGGATTTGGCATGGCCGTTTCATTTTTGTTGCAATATGCGCATCCGAATCACTGTGTAGGTAAAGATTCAGGTCATTCTACGTAAGTATTGAACTAGTTGACGTATGTAGGCCCGCCTGCACTAAGCTAAGGCAAAGATTTACGAGTTTATTTTTGAAATTTTGTTAGTATAGAAATTTGACATTATGATAACATGCCTAAGTATTTGCTTACAGTTTACTGCAGATGAGAGTAGACGCAAGAAAAAAACATTTATACCTTAAAAAAACTGATACACTAAGAAAGACAACTTTCGTTTATTTTTCTTAACTTTTTTTTTATTTAAATAAAAAGAACTTTCTGTGTGGATCTATAAGTTTACACCCGAAATAAATTATCTCCTTTAGATACTTAGGTACGAGTACAAAGCATTTATATTTATTTGTCCTCTTCATTTTTCAAAAAAAACAGCGACTTGAGAGGTACATCAAAACTACTTTAAAGATCTGCTAAAATCTGAGGAATATATTTTTACGACAATTGTTTTTATCTTTCTCGTAAACTACTACATTTAAGTTAACTCATGAAATCACTTCTATTCAGAATATACGAGCAAGTATTAATTTATACTACGGAGTGCATAACCCTCAGTCTCGTATCTTGTTTATCCAATCGAAATTTCTTGAAGAAAACTTCAGTTTGTTTGCGTTCCGTTCAATCGGTCGTGTTAGCCGCCAAGTCATAGAAGAAATAATAGCATTAACCATATAGCAATTTCACTATGTTGTCACTAAACCAGATGATATTTTATTAAAACTTGTGAGACACGCGATTGTTGAAACAAGAATCACTACGATATTTGACTGAAAATTTGTTTAAGACATTGTTGGTAGTGCGTTTTGTAAATTCATAATGTACTGAACGAAATAGTTAAGGTCACTATAGAATACAGACCCATATTTGATTTTTTGTTCTCATGCTCTTAATCCATACTTCCCATCGTCAAAAAAACGCGGTCTTGTCTTATGAGAAAAGTCATGATAATGCTATTCCCACCGTCAAAAAAACGCGGTCTTGTCATGTGACAAAAGTCATGATAATACTAGTTGCTGTTGCGCGCAGACAGCTCTATTATTCGGCTGTGGTTTGACAATGAGCACTGAACGTGGCCGCAGTATTTGTATTTGCTCACACTCGAGTCATACTGTTTAACGCAATAGAGCTCGTTTTACATTGAGATCGACTTACTTTAGAGTGACTCAAGCCTAGCCAAGTGAAGCGCAGGCCGACCGCAAAATGCAATTATCGACCGATGTCTGCCACAGCTATGCTTGAATTGCATTCCGGCGATGGAGCCCAAACTATGAGCCATAGAGCCCTCGATGTATGAGCGACAGCTTTAACGCTCTGTCTTTAGAATTGGGTGCTCTGCTTTTGCCGGGATATCAGGTCTAATAATTCATGTTCTTATGAAGGCTATATTTGCTTGTAATTTAAGAATTTACATTCGATTCTTAGGCTGTACTCAGTCCTCAATTTTCTGTATTCATTATAGGATTTCAAATAAAAAAGTGCATAAAAGTTCTGCAACGCACGGAATTGCACTAGGATTTCATCATCGATTATAAAGTACTAGCCTATGCCCACAGCTTCACCCGCGTGGTACCTAAATAAAAAGTAGCCTATATGTTATTCTGATGTATAAGCTATATTACTGTAAAGTTTCATCAAAATCCATTTAGTAGTTTTTGCGTGAAAGAGTAACAAAGATTAAAAAAAAAACTTTCGCGTTAATCATAGTAATAGGATTCTTTGGGACAGAAAAACATCTCTGACTATCCATCTAGATAAGCAAAGAGAGGATGATTATCAAAATTTACAAGAACGTGAGAATGTTCAAACTAATTTTGCGCGATTACTTGCACCATTTTATTCCCTTTGGCAGCCCAAATATTCAACATGAAAAAAATCTCATTTTTCGTTCAATTCAAACGCAAAATTCGAATTATTTCAACCATTTCAGCGCTTATCGAGTTAACCTAACGAGACTTCTCTGTGAGTGCGCTAGTTATGGCTATTCTTCGATAAAAAAGGTTAAAAGCGTGGCAATGTGAACAAAAGGACGAACAAGTGTGAGTAGGTTTCGTGTCTCTACGGTTTTTGGCCATACCGTACCGAGTTTCAGCAGTTTGTGGAGATTTTTCCTTACAAACCTTCTCATTCAAAATTACTCAGGGTTTTTTGTCTTAGGGACAAAATGCCCTGTAGTAAGAGTAAGAGTAGTAGGGCTATCTACAGGAGAGACTCTTAGAAGATTTTATTATGTATTGAGAAATTATGGTACAGATCCACTTAAATTGTCTTCATCATGTTTAACAAAATACACATTTTTTTTAAATGACAGAGTTTGCATGTTTTTAAAGTACTTTATAAATTTAACTTGACCTTCTGTCAGAGGAACAAAGTCTTACACAGAAGGAAAATAAGCTTTTATATAGACGTTCCGTTTTCTTCTGAGTTATGGAACCCTGAAGCACTAATTTTGCCGAGCTATCGATAGTTGACGTCAGCTCGAATCGTAGCTTTGTTACGAGGACACACAAGAGAAATGTCCGACAAATTGCATCGTGTAAGCGGACAATGCTCAGTCTATAGTTATTTTATGCAGAAGTGTACGGACTCACTGAGCGAAACGATGAAATAATGATTTTCGAAACTTTTCTCGTAAACTTTACTTACCTCGGCCATTTTAGCTATAATTTATTGTAGAGCTATTATTGGGATATCTTGCCAGAAAAAAACATGTATTCTACACATGAGACGCGTGGACCGGAGTATATTTTTGCTTTAATAAAGAAAGGATTAAGCAAGCTTTCCTTATCTTCATGAAGTATGGAAACGTCGTACAATTAAACAAAGTAGTTACTCGTATTTATTTACATAATTATTTAAAGTAACTTTTTAGCTAGGCATTCCCGTTTTTTCAAACAAACAACAAATAAAACTGTTGCTGGAACCAAAGGCACAAATAAAATCTTTTTTGTTCTGTTTGTCCTATTATGTATTATATTGTAGATAAAAAATATGTCAAGGTGTGTCCATATAAATCTTTCTTTCAAATCCGCAGAAGTGTCACGAGGCATGCGAGAGAAATGGACTACAAATTGCGTTCGCCTGACTGCGTCGCCCCACACGTCCGACCCCAATGTACCACCAGACCACTAATTCTAAAATAGCATAACGTACGCCTTCGCAAAATGACACTTTATTTTGATTGTGCCCACAAAGAACGGGCATGCATGATACAAGTGAATAAATTTGCAGGCAAACGAGCCTATTGAACGATTTTTGCAAACGAGAAAATTACCTACTTCGGTTTTACTAACATCAGAATAATAATATACACAAATAATCGTTATTGCTAGTACGAGTATGAAACTCGTTCATTGGTTTGACATTCGTGTATCTTAGATACACGTAAAAAAAAAGAAGATCATTATCGTAAATGCAAATTAGTACAGTCTTTTTTTAGTTAAGTCACAGAATACATTTTATGAATACGTATGCCATAGTATTATTTTTCATCGTAAGTCTATCACTCGTTTTCTCTTGGCCACCTTGCTTAAAATTTGTAACTATTCAGCTTGTCCTGTTTTTCATTGTTCTTTCATTGTTGTAACTTTTCATTGTTGTCATAAACCAGTGTTATAAAAGAATCCTGTATCACACTCAATTGAAAGGTTAATGCAAATTATATAATATAGTTATAGTAGAGTACCTACCCGTTTGGTAGGAACAATTTGAATTACAACGAAACAATATTTTACTACGAGGTTCACAGTGAAAACGTACTTTGACACCGACACAGCTTTCTCACAGTAGAATGTATATTTTTTATTTAACAGCTGAACAATTTTGAATATTTATTAATTTATACTTATAATATTCTTACAAACACGCTAACGACTGTGGTCCCCATGATGGAGATCCTCCGACCCATATACAAGACGCCGATCTGTGAAGATACCACGTAAGAGGTAGTCTAAGACACGTCCAAATATGATATTTGGCATATGTCTGCATTTTGCATAGTAGTTAGCATTCCACGTGACAGGTTGCAAGCCCATCGCCGCATACTGAAACACTTACCGACTTTACACTATACTTAATAATATTCGTCGGTTTTGAATATTAGTTTGGTTGGTAGGCATGGTCGCAGATCTCTCTGTCTGTCAAATTAGGAGGAGTATTCGCAAAATTTTAAGTGTAGCTCTACCAGCTTTATTGTCATAAGTCTACAGCGCTGGTTCTTTGGTTGAAAAATTAAATCCTTCTTCTTCGGCGTTTCATGCTAGCAATCTCAAAATGTCATATCATGACGCTAGAAATGCTTGGAATAGTGCTTGCCCTAATACTGCTCCCTCAAATCTCTTTTGCACCATCGGAAATGGGACGGGCTTCTGTGCGAGCTGACACGGAATTGTCAATTACAAACGTGCTTAAACTCCAAGGATCGTGCTCGTCCCTAGCCATTTCTAAATGGGTATCAGGACTTTGGTTGTAAGCACTTCCGTCACACAATACTGGTACTTTAATGGATTCTATAACATTCCGGGTTGCAATTAGTCTACGGTTGGGCACGCAGTGCAATGCCCCTCACCAGTCCCAGTGTGGTACAGCGTTCGAACATCTTGATCACCACGGATTATCGTGTATCAGAGCCGCCGGTAGGATCTCTCGCCACACTAGCCTTAATAATATCATATGCTGGGCTTTTACCAGCGTCGACGTTCCAGATGGTCTCGAACCAAATGGTCTACTACGTGACGATGGTAAGCGGCCTGACGGCATGACCCTTGGGAGAGCGGAAGACCTTTGGTATAGGACACTATATGCATAGATACCGTAGCACCATCTCATCTGTCGGGGACATCAGTTAGAGCCAATGCAGCTGATTCGGCCAAGGATTTCATGATGCACAAATATAGAAGTTTCGACAGAGCTTACATATTTTATCCTTTTGGGGTTGAGACTTTAGTATGATAAGTTGAGCTGGCTCTTATCTGGGTCAATGCATTATCATTGCTATTCAGCGTGGCAATGCGGCCAGTAGTAACACTTCCGTCTGGTCTATAGAAAGCGCAATTGGATCAGTTGAGCTTTCTATAGATCGATTGAAACGGTCTTTAGATAGTTAGCTGTTTCATTTATATTTTTTTATATACCAATGTTTTTATTCCATATTTTTAAATAAAAATACAAAAAATATTCTTACTGAAAATAATTATGTATTTTCTTAAAAATAAAACGGTCAAACATGTTTACGCTGGTTTCTTATCAAATATCAAAAGTTGGAGTATTTCAAATACGACCACTAAACAGCGGAATCACCGGGGACCAGAATAACGACGTAATAAAAACGTGAATTTTCTTTTAATTCGCAATTCTGTGTCAAGGAATGCTACTCACAATAAAACATGGCGAGTTGTTCAGTCGTTTTCTATCGACACAGCTTAGAAGGACTCGTCTTTTTACTATCTTTTGGAACCACAGAACAGAAAAAGCTTCACAAATAACCTTGATATCTGTACTTATTTAGCACAAAATAAGTACACCTAGGGTATATGTCCTGACTGAATCATGTGAACAACACTTGTCTCCTGATCGATTTACATGTATAGCGGCGTAGACGGGCCGTGTACAGAGCGTATTTGTGATCTAGTAATCCACAAATATTTTTAGTAACAGCTCATAACCACTAACGACAACCATAGACCACAGAAGACCGCCTAATAAACTAATGTCGCTATGCCATTGATTAAAAAATAATATATTATGTACCTTTTCGTACATTATATATTATTATGTAATCGTAGTAGGTAAATATTGACCACAATATTTACCTACTACGATTTTCTGCGGTCTTCTACAGCTGCGGTTGGTCCCTGTAATGGGTTCATTGCTGGTAAAACATTCGCAAACTCAACCGCAGCTTGGTCTGCTCCCACAGTATAGCGTGTGCCAAAGCCTTAATTATTCTAACGAGCTATTTTGCTACTAGCCTAATTTTGAGATTATTTTCTTGTTATTTTGCGTGGTCTAACTTTTTTGTTGACAAACTCATTTTACCAAAAACAATAAATATGTGTCCCACAATCAGTAGAACTTTGATAATTGTCATGGGGTTGGGTGTTTTCTATGTATTCTATGATAATTTACGAGTGCATATATTTTTCATGTAGTTCCCATAATACAAGCATTGCTTAGTTTGGGGCTAGATGATGCTGTGTGAAAAACGTCCAGCAATATTTATTGATTTATTTAACTATACTTGTAAAAATAAAAAAAGTAAAATCTTTATAGACGCCGACCGTATTGACATCACTTTTTTTCATTTCATCCCCGTTGAGACCAATTTCCTTCGAGGGAAGGAAATGAAGGTCGGTGCCTCGTCGCCATTGCGTTTCCATTCAGTGATGTAGCCATTTCTTCAGCGCCATCATTCAGTACCATTAAAGTTTCTTTTAATGTGTTGGAAGAAAATTAACGTCACACCTGAAGCGGGATGGTAAACGTAAAAAATAAATGAATGGCCTATAAAACCGATCCTTACATAAGACTCCACTTCAATATCTCACTGTATTTTATTTACTGTGTACACAATTTAATTTAAATTATTATTTTAGGAGGCATTCTACAATTCTACATTGATAAGTATTTCAGCCTTTTAATTAAACTAGCAGAGGCAATAAACAAGACAGGCCAATACAGTCCATAACTTTTCAAACTTATAAAAAAGGGTAAGTGATAAAGTGTTCAAAAAACTTTTCAAGTTTTAGAATTTCAAACGATTACGTAAGCCTGTCAAAATGAGTCTCCATTGACATTCTGTTAGTGTAATTAGGGAGCAGGTTTTTAAGGAAAAAGCTGTGCCAAAACAAAACCTTGATGGCGTTACCAACTCCTGTTGAAGACTCGTGCAAACAACATTCTTCTGATTACCTTGAACTTTGAACGAAATGTTTTACGTTTATATTTTCCAGGCCTCCCTGATTTTATCGCTGTCTGGTAAGAAAATTTAACCAAGCCTAATGAACCCTGGAGCCATAGATTTTATTTTCGGCCAACCCTATAACATCGCTAAATCCCTCGGCAAACACGTTTTAAAATAGGTTTGTTGATTTAGGGCCTTATATCTTCAAACTGGAACTTCCTATGGAATTCTGGTACCCTGTGTTCTGGTTCTCACAAACTTGTGAAGTGATAAGTATAGTGAGATTAAGTAAACAACGTTTGCAAAAGGTTTATCTTACGAATTGAAACATTATCATAAAGAACATTGGGAGCTTGAAAACCTTGGAAAAGCTGCTGAACACAATCCATGCTTTGTGTCGAAGTTTGTGGGTCTTACAAATAACTACTATTGTAAATATTGACTAGTGAATTAGGTAACGTTTTCTTTAAATATAATCTATATATATACCTAAAATTACTTTGGTAGGTTTATACCTAGCACTATTTTTACGATGTCTAAATTATTAGTTAAGAACATACTAGTTTCTGTACACAGCTTAGTTCACGAGCTTCAAGTAGGTACATACTTGAATAATGAAACTTTAATTATATCGACTCACATTTAAAAAAATGGTGGCGCATGTTTACTGCAAAACATTTTATTATTAAAACGAACTTTACTTTAGGTTCAGCTGCTACGAAGATCACTATCACTATCTACCATACCCTAAAATACCATACCCTTTAATAAAAAAATATTCATTCTATTTCTAAAAAAAAATATTTTATGTATTGTAATAATTGTTTTAAAATGTATTGCAAGAAAAAATGTGTCCTCATCGGTAGCACGTCGGTGATTTCTCTTTAATGTGGGTTAAAACTATAAAAACCAAATAAACAATCCTACAACTTCACAGTATGCCCTTTTGTTTATTTATCCACAAGACCGTAATAATTACGAATGATTCGTTTGTGTATATGGTGGCAATGAAAAGTACCAATGTGGTCAAAGGATTCAATATGCCTCGTTGAGTCACCTTTCATACACAGATATTAAATAAATGAGGTAATGTAAGTTCCAATTAACAATTAAAAAAAAATGGTAAAAGTTTTTTAGATGCAATCGGTCACAACTTTTGGAAAACGCACCTTCGCGGAGTGTGAACATTTAGCTCGGCCCTAGAGTGGTGTTCGGGTGGTCCGTGCAGTCCCACTCAAAAACAATTCTAGTGAAGCCGTCATCCGCTGGGATAAGCGGCCTCATTATTCACTAAAAGCCCACGGCGTGCCCGCTCGGGTAATTGGAGGCTTTGTTCCTTTGCGCTCGGCTTTGACGCTCTTGTGGACTATACTAGACTTGCTCCTCGAATTATTATTCGCAAAACCAATGGTGTACACGAGGCCTTAGATTAATCTGACATTTGAGGTATGAATTGGTTGAGCGTCGAGGATAAACGTCGCATTACTTTTTGTTGCAGCATTATTTTTGTTTTTACATCCGCCGACGTAAAGTTCTGCCTGAAAATAAAACAATTTACGCGAGAATTCCTTTTAGCGTCAACGTTTTTAAAGTTCAAAAGCATTCTGTGGTAATTTCGCGAAAAAATAACTTTTACGTTATTGTCAAAAACAGTCGCTAGATTTTACGTTTCAGCAAAGCTAAAAGAGCATTGTTTTATTAATGTTTTTGTTTTCAACCAATTTATTATTGGAATCATTGGTAAATATTCACTGACTTATGTACTGTTTTATGTAAATCAACGCTGGCATTTACCATAAATAACTACTTATAGCTAAATAGAAGCGAAACTCGCTTACGCAAGCCGCAATTTTCATAACCTCTTTTATCTAGTTACATGTAACTTTCTAATCTAAGTTGTGTAGTCCCGTCGCATCTTTCACTCGTGCCGCTATTGCAGCAAGTATCAGCTATGGCCTAATTAATTGTTGCTCAGAAAACACTGTCACTTTAATTATAAGTTTCGGAGACATATCTAGTCCAGGGTTCGCTATAAAAAAATTAAATCATTCAAGAAATGTCATCCAGTTCAGGGTGACATTTCTTGAAATGTTTTTATAAAGGGAATTGAATGCCTATAGTCAGTACCGGCTATTTTTAATACCAGATAATAAATGCTGGACATTTTCACACAGTATCATCTAGCTCCAAAGTAAGCAGAGCTTGTGTTATGGGAACTACATGACTGATATACAACTTATTTTTTTTTTTGTAAATATATATATTATCCGTTGAAAATACCCAGACCCAAGACAAATATTTGATACAAACATTTGTCCCGTAGTGGGAATCAAAACCGCAACCTTCTGCGTCTCAGCCGGGCCTTCGCCTATATCACTGCACTCCAAAATTTAATTAGTAGGTATAAACTAACTGTCTACCAAGTTTGTACACAATCTGTTTGTATATAAGATAAGTTTAGTCACAAGCAAGATCATTAGTAGGAGAAGATTTCCTTTTATTCGTTCAGTTCTTATCTAGTGGAAATTGTGAATGGGAGTCTAAAATGCTACTTATTGTACTCTAGATCAAAATATCAAAGCTAATTTTAAGGCTCGAAGAAATTAGCTTTGATATTTTTAGCTTTGATATTTAGCGATTTGATATTTAGGCGCCGACTGCGCTCGTTATCCCGATCCCCGCGGCGCTCAGACACAATTGCAAAGTTACAACTGTCACTTGCAATCCACACACAATTTACAACCTTATATCGCATGTCATAAATATGAAAATATGACAGAAACTTTTCTTCATCACAGTTGTCGACGATATTGCCGCGCACTGCTTTGGAAAAATATTTACCTTCATCTATGAGTTCTGTATGGAAAATTAAGTAATGTAGAGTACCCAGGTTGACTTTCCCCAAAATTTAAGAGTTGGATAACTTTTTTAAAATCTTTCTTCTGCTTATTATCTTACTAGCCTCTGCCCACGGCTTCGCCCGCGTGGTACCCGGATAAAAAGTAGCGTATGTGTCATTATGATGTATAAGCTTTATTACTGTAAAGTTCCATCAAAATCCGTTAATTATGTTTTTGCGTGAAAGAGTAATAAACATACATCCTCACAAACTTTCGCGTTTATAATAATAGTAGGATTCTTTAATCGTTGTTGTGTATTTTTTTTTTAGGGATAAGTATGGTGCTTTTTGAGATGTTTGAGCTGGTTCACCATTGAGTTGGTGAAAAAAACATTTTCTCATAAAATTTTGCGGGCGAGTTTTAGACACAGGTATCAAAAACTACGAATACTGAAATCATAACACGCAGACCCGGAACATATAGGCATCTGTAAAACACGCAAACATTGGTGCTGCATCGGGAATCGAATCCACACATCTTGCATCTTAAACGACTATTCGCCCGCCACGTCACATATGTCATCGGCTAGATTGGCTAGAGTTGAATCTAATAGCTAGAGTGGACACCAACGCTATGGCTGATGAAATAGCAATAACCAAGACATTTCTCCTTCGTTCCTGTTATGAAACGAATAGCAATGTAATTATGTTGACTCGTCTGTATTAACAACGCAGTTACGTTCCAAGAAGCTTATTGCACCGGCGCGTTCCTGGTTGCAGTGACGGTAGAACGGACGACTCGATAATGCAGAACTTTATAAACATAATTTAAAAAAAATGTGCCCGCCTTTTTTAAGTTATAAAATAAGCAGTTAAGTCAGATTATTAGAAAAATCTAATATGATTTAATAAAAAAATATAGGCTTGCTTCGGAATCATCCATTCAATAAAACAAGCGTATCAATTACATAATATTATCCTTAGTTTTGAAGTCTGTTATATAGTATTAATATTTTAATGACCTATTCCTGTGATGTTTGATTAATGATGATTATTTGTAAGAGTTGATAAACTGTAAAGTGACAGACACATCAATAGTTTAGAGCAGCCCAGAATGTCAGTAAATTCAAAAAAGAATATTTTCCAGTGGTTTTTTTGGTTTTTATTACACTTATCATTAGTGTGCCGTGCCTATAATAGAGGTTATAATATATATCAAGGCAATTCCTCTATTACTCTAGAGCGTTCTCTACTGAAGAGATAGGTGTTTTCAATCACAGCAAACAGCTTGAAACAAAAGCGTTCAAAGTAATTCAGTACGTAGGTATGTATTTTGCTGGTAGGTATTTGTAGTCCAGAAGCTTACACGTCTTCGTAGAGTATATTCAGACGAACGATGTTTACTCTAACTCGCTACAGGCATAACCTTTTCAAGTCAATGCCGGCTCTGAAGACTTTCAAAGTTTATATTATGTGAGTATTTATTTTTATGTTGTAACAAAAATATTACGTCTTACTTTTACCAATCCTTTTAGTAATATAAAAGTAGGCACCTTCTTAATTTATTCTTTTATAGCTTATTATATAGTAGATATTATATAAGCGTTTGATATAAATCGATATATACGAAGCATAATGAACAACAGTGTTGAATAGTTATTTTTGTTTCAGGTTCTGAGGGTTGAAGTAATTTAATTAAATATAGCAAATTTAATCTCAACGCAATATATTGGACCAGTTTTATAATCGCTTTGTCAAGTCTCCTTTAAACTTCTCATTGTACATAATCTTGAGCTTACTTTAGGTACAGCATCGGGCTTATTAGTAATTACCTGGTCTATATGGTATACACCTACAATAAATGCCAGGGTAGGAAATTTACGAGTTTCCAATAGGTCAGTCTGATATCATTCTCGGATCCAAGTAGGCGTTAATTATCATAGGCCACGTCAATATTGATCTTGTTATTTGTACATAGAATGAACAAAGTTCCAAACAATACATATTGGCCAACAAGTATATAAACTAAATTACCTCCGAAGTAAATGACTTGCCATTGTGTTATAAACTGGTTTCTCTTCAACTTATTTTTTACATTGAAAACCCTGACGTGTAATTCTATCATAAATTACACTTGTGGCTTGTGTCAATAAAAGCTATCTAAAAACTAGCCTCTGCCCACGGCTTCGCCCGCGTGTTACCCGGATATAAAGTAGCCTATGTGTTATTCTGATGTATAAGCTATATTACTGTAAAGTTTCATCAAAATCTGTGCAGTACTTTTTGCGTGAAAGAGTAACAAACACCCATCCTCACAAACTTTCGCGTTTATAATATTAGTAGGATAATTTGTGAAGACATGGAATCTATAATCAAACAAGCTAACAACCTTCCATGGCAAATGCATAAAGGAATCCTTACGTGGCGGGTAAAAAATAGCCGATAGCTAAGTATAATGGCTCAAGTTGTTTCCAAAACGTTAAGGTTCTTTAACCTATTATTTTGAATTTACCTATTTTTATGTCGAACCTGTCCAAGTACCTACAATTTACCTCACATCCTGTCTCAGAAGATCAATGACGTATTGTCTAATGGATTAGCTCACCACCGTCGACGTAGGTATAATACGTGCTTTGATGGAATTACATTTTATATCGGACGACTATAGAAAAGGGTTTTATCGTTGTGACTCTATTTTATACTAGCTACTGCTCACGGCTTTGTCCGCGTGGTGCCCGGTTAAAAAGAAGCTGATGAAAAGTACGGCAACGTTCGGAAGAAACGAATTCGCTTGACCGTTTTTTTGTACGTTGCTAAATTACCCCGCTCTCCACGATATGCTCTTTTATTTTAACGGAATAATATACAGCTTCTGTCTACCCTGAATATCTATTTTAAATATTTTTATATAGTCAATTAAAGTGCTAGTATTATAAAATATATGTATGCTAGTTAAACTGTGAAACATGGCCGACCTAAATATTAAGACCTGTCTGTACCTATGTTTCGAACAAATAATGTTATTGTATTGTATTGTGTTGGGGATGTTTTTTTTAAAATCGGATTTATAGTTACGGATATTCCTTCATACATCCAAACTAACAAATTTTACCTATTAATTATAGGCCTAACTCCATACTAGGATTCCCTGTATCTTGGATATCTGGAACTACGTACCGTGGTACCACAACATCCAGACCCGGACTAAATATCTGCAAAACATACAAATATTTGTCTCGCAGTGGGAGTTGAACTCACACCTCTTGCGTCGCAGCTGGCTACTCGCCCACTGCGCCGACAAGGTCGTCTAAACGTCCAAACTTTAGCATATATAATAATAGTAGAATTTTAAGTTTATTCATTTTACCCGCGATACTCGTATAGCCCGTATATGCGTTTGCGTAATTTAAAAAAAAAACAATAAAAAAATTGTACGAATAAAAGTGTGTAGTGTGTTTTTTTGTTTTTAAAGTATTACACAAATACTTTAAAAACAAAAAAAAACAATAATACTATCTTGATAATGTTAGACTAGAAAAAGAAGGGTTGAAGTCATCGAACGCAGGCAGGGTAAGGCTGGCAACATTACCTCGTAATAATAATGCTATATTTTTGAGCACCCTTTGATCATTAGCCACCGGATCAGTATCTACATCATAGTCGATGACGACCTCTGTAGCGCAGCGGGCGAAGGTCCGCCTGAAACGCATAGGTTGCGGGCTCAATTCCCGCCACGGGACAAATGTTTGTATCTGCAAATATTTGTCTCAGGTCTGGGTGTTTTCTATGTATATTATGTATGTATTTACAAAAAAATATATATAAGTAGTATATCAGTCATGTAGTTCCCATAATACAAGCTCTGCTTAGTTTGGGGCTAGATGATGCTGTGTACAACTGACCAGCACTATTTAAAAAAAAAAATATAGTACATCATAGTACATCAGATACTCAAGACAATATTTTAGCTATAACAAATATATACAATAAAAAGTGGCCCATCTCGCTCAGCTCAGCTGCGTCCATAAGTCCACAAGCTGACGGAGTAGCATTTGTTACGCTGTAATGTTCCACCGCAGAATACTTAAAAAGCTTTTAGAGAAGTGAAGTACGTCTAACTGTCATTAGTTTCACTAGCCAGTTAGACTGTGACAGTCATTACAGGGTCCTGTGAGATAATTAAATTCAACGGCTGTCTTGACGAATTTTTCGACGAAGAAAAGAAAAATATCTCACTACCACCTCTACTCTCATAATTTAAGTAAATGATATTTTCGAAAGCTGTTTCTGCGATTGCTTTAATATTGTATGATTTCTAATAAAATGTTAAATCGTTGTTAATTAAATAACTGTTCTTGGTAAGTATCAATCAAAGTGCTAGAATTGAATCAGACAGAAAAGTCTTTACAGATAGAATTAATGGTTCTGAGCCAAAGTTCTGATTTCAATGCATATTGATCACTTTCAAGTACCTACTTCAAGGGTTCTGTTGAACAGAAATCGAATGGATTATTACCGTTAGGGACTGCGAAGAAAATGGCCTACGGGGCTGTAATGAGACTTTCAAAATTAATATTATTTTCATTCTCAGAAGGGACCGTCCACACACACTGCTTGTTTTTTTTACAAACATAACTATGCGCGAAAAATGGTTATTTAACGTATCAACAATATTCGCGTATAGTTATGGGAAACTTTTAAACCTTTTATTATATGAACGTCTCAAATTGATATACCTAATTCAAATCTTTTTTTTTCAATAAAATCCGACACGATTTACTAGATAGCTTCGTTGTAGACGAAGGTACCTTTGTGGGAACATTTTTAATACATTTTACTATTCTATGTCGTAATATTAGTATCGGTAATTTTCGTAGAAAATCATTTATGCTATTTGTATTGGTTTTAATCAAATCGGAGCTCTACGTGAAATACTTCAAAATACATCCTAATATTTAGCAACAAAATAAATAACCTCTGGTCCTACATGATCACGATCTACAAGAAACCCGCAAGACAACCAGATACGTCTCCTTGACAGTGCGGGATTGAACAAGGAACGTGCCTTGCAGTACAAGAAAACATTAAACAATTATTTTCAGAAAATGGTTTTCACCATGAAGTTAAAACAGATGATTTATCTCAATTTAGGCCTTTGGAGTAAAACTAGACGTTTGAATCCTGTTTGTTTCTATACTTAGCCTAGATTTAGTAGGCCTGGTCAAGACACGATTTCAAATCACTTTTCGTAATGAGACCATATTGAGTTTGCTACACTTTGTGTTATTACAGGAACATAAAAATATGTATTTAAAGTCAAACTTTCTCTATAAAATTTCAATAATTGAAACACATTGTTAGCATTATGATTTTATTGAGTCCGTAAACCATGTTTTGTGACCACGCAACTGGGACTCGAAATGCTTCACCACAGGTTCATAGAAAGCTGGTTACCGGCGCCTTTCAGATATGCTGATAAGAAATAGCACACAGCTATTGAAAACCAGCGTAGCTTCACATTATGATGATTTGGTAATGATCTCCTTAAGATTAACCAGTTTCAGTCAAGCCTTACTGTCATGAATGCCTAAATAGGTCTTGTACAAGGATTGAAACAATCCTTCCTTAAATAGCCCCAAATTGAAAATGAACACTGTTCGAAAGTAGACTTAAAGTTCTGATCCTGAAAAGCTAACGAAATTTACCTGTATATCATGTCAACTATCACGATTGATGGAACTTCAAAATTCAATCACTTCAATTGACGTGAGTAACAGTAAGTATTGATTAACAAAACTATTAATATTTTATCGAGATTTGATAGTAAAATAATTGGATTGCACGTCAACTATTAAAAAGACTCTGTGTTACAATTAACATCCGGAATATCTAAACAGAGGCACACTTACGTCGGGTTGCCGCGCGCTTCAATTCGAAAGCACGAAGAGACCACTGGCCGTAGGTCATGTAGACTAACTAAAAATTAAAAAGCCATCAGAGCAAACTAAGAGACTCAGGAGTATTGCTCTCTAAGCTCCAGCGACAAGCGCCGGTTACCTGTTTTTTATAAATGTGGCCATTATTATAGGTGAACGGTCCCGTAGGCGGATAGGAGTGAAGCTTGATGTGTAGTTAACGGTATAATAAAGGAAAGGAAAACAATAACAATTCGTTTCAATCGTCCTACTGCTTCTATTAAACTTAATAAGGTAGACAGACGATATAATATTAAGCAATAATTTATTTCTCAAACTATTAAAACTGATTAATGAAACCGCTCGTTGGTAACACGGTCTTTTGTGTAATGAAAAGATTACATCACATCAGGTCGCATCACAGAAAAATACAAGTAAAGTAAAAGTTATTACCATGAAAAATTTATCATACATATTTTTCTACTATCTGCAAATAAGTGTTGACTTTTAAGACTTTGAGATGATTTATTACCCGAGATGCAAGGAGTACATAAAGTAAGGGGTTTTTCGTTTGTTCGTACCTACGTGAGTTTGTTTGCTTGTTATCATTTTATTTTTTTGTTATCGTGTGGGAAACTTCAAGAAAGGGTTCTAAATAGATTTTAAGACATACGACTAGGGACTAGGGACCGCTGCCATACAAGTCGGAATCTCAAATCTTTCTAAAATATATTTAAAAACATATATGTATGAAGATTGAAACTTACTAAACAATACAAGATCAATACAACTTGGAATTTCTAATAACAGAATTAAGTAAGAAACAAATCACTAGAGAAAAAAATATTTTTAAGGAATAATCCGTTTCGTAATTAAATGCTAATAGACTGATAATGTTGTAACGGCTGAACAGATTTTCAGAAGAACACTTCCAATCAAGTCACCTTTCAAATAAAAAAAACTAAATTCAAAATCTGTTCCTACCCTTACGTAGAGATGCCAAGCGGTATCAACGATACACCAAATAACAAAACTGGTGATGAATAGGACAGGAGAACGAAAACTTACGTGAACATCCTGAGGCGGCTCCTGCCGGCAACGTTCTTTTTGATGATGAGTGCTGGTTCGCGAAATGATCACCATAAATCACAGTTCTTATTGTCTGAAGGCGTTCGTTTATGTGGTACCTCCGGAGGGAGTTTAGATTTACTTCTTAATTTATTTTTATTTTTGAAGCGGAGCGTAGCAAGAAAGTTATTGAATGCCGGCGAACGAATTGAGTGAAAGTACGACGATGTAGGCGAATGATTTGTTCTTGCGTGTGACGTCACGTTTCGTTCAAAGGAGGGAGTGAATGGAAGGATATCGATAAACTATATTGTAGTTGTGTAATATGATGTATAGATGGCGCTAACATTATTCCCCGGGCTGAAGGGATACCTTCTGAATAACTAATTAAAAATTATAATTTATAATAATAGCGAGCGAAAAGTAAATTTAAGATTAATAAGCTAAGTTAGTTCTGATGTACCTAAGATGTTTATTGAAGTGGCAGTTTATAGAGCTTTACAATTGGCCGAACATAAAAGCCAGTCTTAGTACGAATTTTCGCCACTCTAGTTATTTGATCTCTGCCCGGATAAAGCTCTTCTATAACGGCGAGAGGCCAGCTTAATACTGGAGCGTTGTCTTCTCTAACGATAACAATTTGTCCCTTTTGAAGGGGCTCAGAAGGAGTGTTCCATTTCTGCCTGCTTTGAAGTGAGGTCAAATATTCTACTCTCCATCTATGCCAGTAAGATTGAACTAACTTGTTAAGCATTTCATAACGGCTAAGTCTGTTCTCAGGAACATTGCAAACGTCTTGAGCAGGAAGATACTTCAATGGCGTTATATTCAAAAAGTGTGATGGCGTTAAAGCTTCAAGTTCATTAGGGTCGGAACTCAATACACACAGCGGACGGCTGTTTAAAATTCCTTCAATTTGTACCAAGACAGTATTTAGCTCTTCGTACGTTAAGATTTGATTTCCAATTGTTTTCTTTAAATGAGTTTTGACAGATTTTATGTTACTTTCATAAATTCCTCCGAAATGGGATCCAAGAGGTGGATTCCGTTTGAACTGAACGTGTAATTCAGCTAAGTTTTGATCAAGATATTTGTTATGCGCATCAGAAGTTAATAGCATGTGCAATTCATCAAGTTTTCTTTTGGCTCCTACGAAATTAGTACCGCCATCGCTAAGGATCATGGAAACTGGACCCCGTCTACTAATAAAGCGTTTAAATGCTGCTAAGAACATTTCTGTACTTAAATCGGAAACGAGTTCCAGGTGCAAAGCCTTTGTTGTCAAACAAATGAATAAGCAAAGATAAGCCTTGACACTTCTTACGCCGCGACGGCGATAAGGCGTTACAAAGAATGGACCCGCATAATCAACACCAGAGAAAACAAAACTTTTGACTTCACTTACCCGAAAGTGGGGTAAATCTCCCATAAGAGGGCAAGTATTTTTTGGCTTCAATTTGAAGCAAGCGTTACAATTTCGCAAGCGTTTACGTATCATATTTCTAGCGGAAAGAATCCAATAATTTTGCCGTAGTAAAGCTAAAAGAAGGCTTGGACCTGAGTGAGCGTTTGCAATGTGAGAATGATCAACCAGTAAGTGAACAATCGGATCATTAGCAGGTAAAACAATCGGATGTCTTTGCGTAAAGTTTAACTGAGCGTTTTTTAAACGTCCGCCTACTCGTATGAGATTGTCTTTGTCAACGAAGACATTTAGTTTTTGTAAGGCAGGACTGTTTATTTCGCGAAAATGTCTTTTTTGAATACTTCGAATAATATATTTTTCTGCTGTTTCTAGGTCGTGAACTGATATATCACGGCGCGATTTTAATAATTTTGTAAATCGTAATACGTAAACCACAGTGTGTAGGTATTTATTCCATTTTGACATACGATCCGCTAAGTCATATAGTACGTCTGAATTCATTTCAACTGTTCGAATGGCGAAAGTTGAGTTTTTAATTTCGGGAAGTTCTATAACAGGTAAAGGTTTAGCATGAGTTTGAACAGGCCATTCGTTTAGCGGATAAGCGAGCCACGATGGGCCATGAAACCATAAATCGTTACCAACGAGTTTGCCAGGCATGACAGGGCGCGAAATAATATCTGCTGGATTTTCATTTCCAGGTATGTGAAACCAGTGTCGTGCTGGCAAGTTCTCGTTGATCGCGGAGATGCGGTTAGCGACGAATGTTTGAAATCTGAATGGCGGAGCGCGAATCCATGACAGTGTTACTGTGGAGTCTGAAAAGGCAATAGTCTCGTTTATCTGAACGCGTTCACTGATGGAGTCTCGCACGGCCACGATTAAGTTAGATAGTAACAGTGCTGCACAAAGTTCGAGGCGCGGTAGGGTGACAATATTGTTTGACGATGCTACTTTTGATTTTGCACAAAGGAGTGTTACTTGACCTACGTCACTCTCACTCTGGCTAACGCGAAGATAAACAACAGCACCGTAGCATTTTTGGCTCGAATCAGCGAAACCAATGAGCGAAATTTTTCGAGAAATTTGTAGTATACCTACGTGACGCGGAATTTTTATTGTTTCTAATAAATTAATCTCGTTTTGAAATTGAGACCATTGATCTTCAATACAGGCGGGAACATCATCATCCCAATCTAAACCGCGTTTCCAACATTCTTGGACAAGTAATTTTAATAGCGCTGTGACCGGCCCGAGCAATGACAATGGATCAAAAAGTCGAGCAGCCGCGGAAAGTATAGTGCGTTTAGTGCATTTTGCGGGATTTGAATTGACTTTGAAAAAGAAGCAGTCTTCCTGGATTTTCCATTGAAGACCGATAATTTTAATATTATTGTTTTCGTCGAAGTTTACGATATTAGGAGCTTGCTGATCGATAGGAATGCGTTTCATTAATTCGGTGTCATTAGTGACCCATTTAACAAGATTGAAGCCTCCGGCCTTGAAAAGATGCGTGAGTTCGTGATACAGCTGTTCAGCTTCAGAGATCGTGGCCACGGAGGAAACATAGTCGTCCATGAAGAATTGACGTTCGGCTGCCCACGCAGCAGCAGGCCAGCGCGTGCGTTCATCATCAGCAAGCTGTTTCACGACGCGCATTGCCAAGTACGGCGAACAGGAAAGGCCAAAAGCGACGCGAGAAAAGGCGTAAGTGGAAATCGGATCATCCGAATTAAAGCGGAATAGAATGCGTTGGAAGCTGTGATATTTTGGGTCTAATTTTAATTGGAAAAACATTTTTTCAATATCTGCGGACAGGGCAGATAAAGTCGGATAAAGTCGAAGATTTATTAATAGATCAAATATGTTCGTTTGCAAGTTCGGTCCGGTGTATAGAACGTCGTTAAGAGATTTATTTGAACTAGTTTTACAACTCGCGTCTAGTACAATTCTAGTTTTAGTAGTGGCTTTATCTGGCCGATAGATAGCGTGGTGTGGAATATAGTAGCACGGACCGAGCGCGGGATTGTCTATCTTTTTGAGGTACCCCTTATCGATATAGTCTTGAATAGTAGCGTTGTAATCTTTGCGTAATTCGGGATTAGCGTTTAAGCGTTTTTCTAAATTCAATAGGCGTGTTCTAGCGATATTATCAGAGCGACCGAGCTCAGTCGGTTCATATTTGAATGGAAGCGCAACAGTGTATCGGCCGGTATCGTCGCGAGAGAAAGTGTCTTTAAAAATGCGTTCGCATGCTTCATCGTCCGGACTAAGATGTTTTTTAGCAGGTACACTCTCGAGTTCCCAGAAACGTTGGCTTAGGTCTTCTAGTGTGGGTTCAATGATCGCGTGAAATGATTGGTTGTCGTCGCGATACGAGTGCGGAACGCAATCCGCTCTTCCCATCACTACATAACCGAGTGACGTCTCAACCCCGACAACGGAAGAACCCGGAGCAGTTATTTTACGGTTCCCTAGCAAAAACGGGAACAGCTCGTTGCTGATAAGACAGTCAAAGTCGGCAGGCGTGTGATATTCATCATCAGCTAACGGCAAATCACGTAGGTGTTGTAGTTCGGACGTGTCAATTAAAGTAATTGGCATTTTGTCGGTGATCGTATCTATGACGCGTGCGTTGATCGTGTAACTGCACCGTGAGTCGAAGCGAGAATGAATTTTAAATTTAGCGAAACCCAGAAAAGGTTTTACTGAAAGGCCTATGCCCTTGACAGTACCAGGCGCGTGTGTAATATTTAAATTTAAGCGATCACAACACGATTTTGTGACGAAATGACCCATTGAGCCACTATCTAGAAAAATTCTTATCTTATAGCGTTCACCTGCGTCATCATAGACATATACGACGGCGCTAGGCAGGAGTACAGTTGTTGCGTTGGAACTAAGAGCGGATGTCATGAATGCGGTCCCATCATGCGGAGCTAACGGGGGGTGTTGTTCAGCGTGAACATAAGGTTCATGATCGCGCGCGTCCGCTGTCGCCGGTGCAGGTACGGGCCGCGCGGGGCGGTCCGTGCAGGTATAGGTTTTCGACTCGCAAGCAGCGGCGACGGCGAGCGGCTGGAAGCGCGTAGAGACCGCGCGGCCGGCACTCGAGCCGGCGGCAGCGGATTCGACCCGAGTTGAATCGATGTGTAATTGCGTGTGATGCATGCGATTGCAAACCGAACATCTGTTGTATGAGCGGCACGAGTTTAAATTATGAAATCCCAAACAATTCACACATAGGTTGTTAGTTCGTACGAAATTAACTCTCGCGGGTGCATTCAACTTAAGAAAAGCTTCACATCTGTACAATGGATGTACATTGTCGTTTTTGCAAAAGGCGCATTTCGGAAAGTTTGAATTATTTTGAGCAACAAATGTGTGCATTGCCTGGGATTTTGGTTTATTATATTGCGAGACAAAAGGTTTGCCTGGTTGCGTTTTATTATATGAGTAGGTATTCGCGGCTCTAGTAGGTATCCCGGAATTACGTAGCATGTGAATCTTACTTTGTTCCTTTATGAATTTAGTTAGTGAGTCAAAAGTAGGTAGCTTCTCTTCGCGGTGCGCTTGTTCGAATAAGTTGACAGTTTCTTTGTCTAGCTTTGATATAGCGAGATGGGTGAAGATAAAATCCGAGAGATCGTCAATACCTAACTGTTTCAATGCAGATTGAGCGGCACAAAAATGTTCTATAAATGCGTCTAACGAATTAGCAGACGGAGACTGGCTACCTTTGAAATTGAGTATCTGATCTAAATACATTGTAGCTAGTGTCCTTTTGTCTTGGTACTTGTCCTTGAGAGCGTTCCATAAAATTGTGTAATTGCTAGCGATCGGAGGAATTCCCGCGCAAACGCTGAGAGCCTTGCCGGAAAGTTTCCCGATAAGATACTGTACCTTTTCTGCTTCAGATAAATTTAAATTATTATGTATGAGTGCGTTAAAGTTTTCATAGAACATCACCCATTTATTGGGCGATCCATCAAAGGACACTAACTCCAAAGCGGGCAGTTTTCTTTTTAAAAGATCATAGTTACTATTTGTTTGCGTTGGCGTTTTAGATTTGTTCGATTCAGCGGCAACGCAAGTAAGTTCAGATTCGACGGCTTTTATGTTACAATACAGTTCATCAAATGCAAGCAAAGAGGCGAAGTCTGCGACAGCTTTTGGATTTGCGGCCAGCATTGATAAGCTCAATTGCTCCGTCACTTCAGTGTACTCTTGACGAACCTTTTCTAATGAATGGATGCGAATCAAAAATGAACTTTTCGCTTTTTCGCTTCTACAGCGGGTGCTCAGATCGTACATATTTTGCACCAATTGGAACAAGCTTTGTTGCTTCGCGGTAAGCATAGCAATTTTGTTTTCCAAAATGGAAGTATGACTTTCCTTTGTGTCGGAATCAGTATCAGAGGCTTTAGGTGGCGGCATTTTTTAGAGTAGGTAATACGTTCGAAGCAACAAATATATACGTGGTCAACAGTAACAATGAAAATATGCAAGCACAATCAAGATAAGTAAAATTGTAAAAATGCAATAAATCAACCCGGAAGAAAAAATGGCGGCGTAAGAATGCGTGGCAATGAATAAAATTGAAATGCGTAGTATGGAAATGTGTAAGTTTTAGCGTGTTTTTGATTGAAATAATAAGAAATACAAAGTTAAAAGCGTGTTGCGTAGATAAATAAGCGTTTGTAAAGTGTTTTTGAGGTGTGCATGCGTGCGGTAGGCAGTTTGAGCGCGTGGCGTGGGTTTGGAAAAAAACACGTAAAACTGTATGAATAGCGTAAAATATATAGATATTAGGATGGATTAGGAAGGATTAAGGTTCGAAGGACCAGAACTTATGGTGATGAATAGGACAGGAGAACGAAAACTTACGTGAACATCCTGAGGCGGCTCCTGCCGGCAACGTTCTTTTTGATGATGAGTGCTGGTTCGCGAAATGATCACCATAAATCACAGTTCTTATTGTCTGAAGGCGTTCGTTTATGTGGTACCTCCGGAGGGAGTTTAGATTTACTTCTTAATTTATTTTTATTTTTGAAGCGGAGCGTAGCAAGAAAGTTATTGAATGCCGGCGAACGAATTGAGTGAAAGTACGACGATGTAGGCGAATGATTTGTTCTTGCGTGTGACGTCACGTTTCGTTCAAAGGAGGGAGTGAATGGAAGGATATCGATAAACTATATTGTAGTTGTGTAATATGATGTATAGATGGCGCTAACAAAAACAATATTTTACGCCTTTACGACCTTCACACGACGGTGCGATTAGGTATTTAGGCAAACACGGTAGGTGTAATAAAGTATTCTTAGTATCTTCTGTCTATCTAAAGGTATTCTGATTAGAAGCGAGTTAGTTAGAGAGAAGACGTGTTTCAGCAAACCTAAGCTAAACAACAAAAAGTGCGAAACAAATATCTTGTATAACTGTGATTGTGGAACAAGGCTGTAGGAATGGTGTGGCTTTTCAATAAAACCAGCGGCGTGGAACGGGGCTATCGGTTTTCTTTAGTGTTAGTGGGCAATTTAAGCCGGCAGCAGCTACAAACTAACATGCAGATATGGAGTGTATAGTGGCACCAGTTGGTCTTATAGTACCTATGTTCATAGCTTAGGCATCTTGAATGTGTATAAGTTTCTAGTTTCTTTAATAGTGTGCTTGTATTACACGTACGCTGTGTTATCAGGTCATAAGCCGTCTTCCCAAAGCAGCAAATGGCGGTGGCCGAGGGCGTTGCGCGGGTACCAGTGCAGCACGCGCTCTGCCCACCTTCCGTCTGACGCGCGGGCCATATGCCCAGCCCACCTCCATTTCAGTTGACATGATAATAAAACTGCATCAGTGCTTTCGGTTCTCTCTCTTCTTTCTAATTTCCTTCAGCGTGGCAATGCAGCCAACATTTTGGGAACGCTTCCGTCTGGTAGTAATCTGGATCAGTTACCTATCTATAGATTGCAACGGTCTGTTTCATCTGTATTTTTTGTATACTTGTGCATAATTGTATTAATAAATAGTTAATTAAAGATTGTCGCTTCATTGAAGTACGTATGAGTGATGGTATTTTTTAAAAATTAGATTGATAAGCTTACCACGCTTTGAAAGTGGTATCAGATCAGATTTTTGTGATGTCAGCTAGGTATACACAACACAGTCAGTTACCTTTTTATGAAATATATTTTTCTAATGGGGCAGTAATGAATAGCTAAAGCAATAAAGCTGTTAGACACAAAAGACTGAGATATGACTTCACGTTGACGCCCACGCGGGTTTAAATATCAAGACAGCAATTTTAAGACCATGAGCAAGTTAAAAGCGTCGAATAGTAAAAAGTATATATAATCTTAATTTGAAGGCAAATAGGCATACAGATGAAAAATGATTACAGCTGTAAGTCTTAGCAGATCTGCAAAAAACTCAGCTAGAGATAGAGTGCACTGAACAGCTATTGAAGAAGGGAGCAGTATTATTGCATATTAATAATAAACAGCCAATAGACACATACATAGTTCTTCCTACATTGAATCACCTTTTCGTTGGTATCAGGAACTACATGTACCGTCCTACCACAACCAGACCGGTTACAAATATCTACAAATAATGCAAACATCTGTCCTGCAGCGAGAACCACGCATAATGGACCAACTTAGAGTCTAAATGCGGAAAAGGGAGTCCACCTACATACATACATACATACATACCTGCAGCGAGAATCGAACCCGAAACTCTTGCGTTTCAGCCGGCTCGTCTGAAACGCAAGAGACCACCGAAGTCGTCAAAATATAATTTAATTCATTAATTTCTACCTCGGTATGACTTCGCTCTCTTCATAAATTCTGATTCAAAGAGCTCGCTTCACTCTCCTTTTACGTTTTTCATCTTTAAATGCTTAAGCTTGTTCCACGCTGTGTAATGAGAAGAAAAATACAAAATATTGGAGATGCTTCCGTTTGGGTAGTGATCTAAATCAGTTGAGCCTATCTAGATGGCTCAATTTTAATATTTTAACGAGACAAGTATTGTATTATTCTCTTAATTAATATGTTAATTGAATGCACAACTACAATATGTTTTATAAATATCAGTTTTAACCCTCTGATATATTCTCACACAGCATCATCTAGCCCCAAACTAGGAAGAGCTTGTATTATGGGAACTACATGACTGATACACTATTATTACTAATATACTATGACTGATATTCTTTCAATTATTCTTTATTGTACACACAAATAAACACTTACAAAAAGGCAGAATTAAATGGTATGTACAAAGGCGAGCTTAACCCTAAAAGAGCTTTAACGTAGTTTTAATATTGTTCATTCATTCATCAGCCCAAAGCTTAACACTTGTACTCAACGAAGTGTATCCGCTGCATCATGCCCGTCACTACACCGGTCACGTGGCCGGGAAACCACCTTCGAATGCCAACTCCACCATGACTCCGCAATTCTGCTCCATTTACGTTCCTTCCAAATTATCATAATCATTTACATAGCGAGGCGACGTGGAATAAATTCCTTATTATTATCGGCCCTAATTATTGTTCTTTGTGTTCAAATTCAGGGATGATTCTCAAGCGCTCTGGGTTGAGTCAGTGAATAATTTGGCGGTAAAATAAAAATCTATGGGAAGCTAAATGTATGGGATTGACATAGCTATTATGTGACGTGGTTAATTAGCAACTGTTTAATAACACAAGCGTTCGACAGTGTCATGGTTATTTCTACTAATTTCTTTCTACTTACCATCCAAGTGTAGGACATCCACGAAAATCTACCTACATAAGCTTCAAAGGGTTCGCCTTCATACCTAACCTACTGACTACTGACTAGAATATAGATTTAAGGAAACCTCAAATGCCTAGAAACCAGAACCGCTCACGGCTTAGCTAGCCGTGAGCGGTTCTGCTTTTTAGGCCTTAGGGATCGCGAGTTCGATACTCACGTGTGAAATCCTATCCGATCGTGACATTTGAAGACGTGATAATAAACAAAATGCGGTATTTAGATAAATAGATCATTGTAACGTAGCTTACAGCATAGTTTATATGGTATATGTGTTGAAATGACAATAACTGTGTAGAATATAGAATAGAAACGAAAAAGAATATTGGCCCTCATAGACCCTCTGAAATTCAAAGAATATTTTTTTATATAATAAAGCTTTAATAACTAACTGCTGGCTACATTTTGCAAGTACTTACGATGGGAAAATAAAAACTGCAATAACTTGTGTGGTTATTGCAGCACGGCGCGACGCGGAAGGAGAAAGTCGCAACCACTCACCCTGATGAAGACTCTCGGAATGAGTCGAAACTTAGTCGGTGCCTTCACCGATAGTGCATTCCGTGAAAATTCCCGTTTTTACAATATGAAATAAAAACTGCTTTAGAGCCTTTGGGAATAAACCAAATCGGGGGATAATTTCTTTTTGGTTTAAATCAAGTCACGTATGCGTTGGTAGGATTACATTAAATTGTTACGAAGGTCGCAATTATCGTGCTATTTTTAGTGACAGTAAGGTTTACTTTAGCTCTTCAAGCATTTTTCAATGATTTATACGAGTATTTCAAGTAACACAGTATCTGAGATCTTATCTCTGAAGTGTCGTTAATTGGAGCCCCTGTCTATATTGAGGCCCATTATAATATTTTGTACAATTTTTGAATAATAAACAAGAAACTACGAAATACTTTTAAAAAAATCGAAACTTGGTATGTACAGTTTTTTTATTATAAAAATGATTTCTAGACATTTGTATAGGATGTCTCAAGCTGTTTTCATAAGAGCCAATCCTATCAGTCAAATAAAATAATATTGTAAATTTAAAAGTATCCTTCTAGTTATAAATGAGAAAGTATGAGCGTTTAACGACCTCGGTGGCGAGGCGGGCAAGTAGCTAGCAGAGACACAAGATGAGCGGCTTCGATCCCCGCTGCGGGACCAGCTGCACATGTTCTGCAAACATTAGTCCCGGGTGTTGGTGTTGTGGTACCATGGTACTCGTAGTTCCTGATACCCACGATACAGGGAATCCTATTGTGAGGTCAGGACTATATCAGTATGTGACTATTGGATGTATATAATTTGAATGTTTTTTTCTCATAACCTTTATGACTTCAACACCATGTAAACCAGTTTATTCAAAGTCTAGAATAATGTGCGTTGGTATGTACCTCCGCTATTTTTTACCTAGCTACCATAAGAGCAAAGTCGTAAGCTAGTAAGTGTATCAAACTTACTTTGTATATAATTTACTAAAAGGTAGAATTCTGGAGTTGACCAAATAGTTATTTACCTTTGGAATATATTGAGGACGCTCAGACACATAAATTGAACTGAGGCAGAGGCGTCACATAAACTTGATTTATCTCAGTTACGTAAGTTAACTCCTAACAAATCTTACCTTACACCAGTCTGTTGCAATTCGATATTTACAAAAGAAAGTTAGATCGAAATACGTTCTATTCACTCGTTTATCCAAATATTGATACGATTCAAGGATAAATATTATTGTACCACATTTTGATTATATTTAAAGAGAGTTTTGCCTAAATCAGAGGCTTGGTAAACCACAATCATCGAAATGTTGTTACATAGGTATAAGTATGCATTATGAATTTATGAATATATAGTGCACTGATATGGTGGACATCCGAAAACTAAAAAATACCTAGAAATCGTGAATTCAATGAAATTGGTTTAGTAGGAACCTACCTATTACAATAATGAATGTCTCTGAAAGGTGTGTATCTGAGAAAAGGTTTCATTTTTATTTATACAATAGATTACTGCAACTACTTTAAAAACCAAAAAAAATAAGAGAGGCCGCTTGCGTATTCTCACAAGTAGCATCCCAAACGAAGCAACAGTCTGGGATTAAACAGGATTAACTATTAAATATGTATGGTTAAAATGTTTGAAACGACGTGTTACCAGAGAGCTCTCTTATCGGAGTCAACGCATTAGCATTGCCATTCTGTGGGACAGTAATGCCAGCATTTTGGTGCCGCTTCTAGTATGATCTGGATTAGTTGTATCTATACAAATCGTTTGCAACGGTCTTTATATAGCTAAACTATTTTTAAGTATATTCTTACATAGTATGAAGTTGTATCATTCTTTCTATATACTAAGAACTTTTAAAGAACTTTTAACCTCTAAGTTGATCAAAAAAAGTAAAAATCAGTTTCATATCTATGACTCAACTAAATCAAATTAAGCCCATCTATCCATCGACAAATTAAATTACCAATTTCATGTATGAGTGTAAATGTCTAACTATTTACAAAGTTGGTTACCTAAACAAGGATGTTGGATCCAATTTGAATAAATCTTCAGCGAGTAGATCAAGTTGAGTGAGCTTAGTATTAATTGGAGCTGTATCTTAGTATTATAATGAGATTTCCACACGACGCGAAATTTCGTGTGTTTTGAAATGTAGTCCTATCTGTTTGACGGCTGGTATAGAAGTCAACCTTATTTAGGCCCCGAGTTCACCAACACAATAACGGGATAGGTCCTGATCAAAGTTTTTTGACACATGTTTTCATAGGAATCTGTTATCATATTCAATAGTAAGACTAAACCGTCCGTTTATTATGTTAGTAAACTCAAACCTAAGCTGCTCAAAGTCATAGACACCATGATTTGGCATCTGTGACGTCACTGCGCCTAGCATTATGCTGAGCTGATAACTTTTTGGTGCAACATTGAACTGTCTAGGTAGATGGATTAGTAAGGTGCGAGGCGCATTTCTGTTACAGTTATACTTTTAAGTAGGCTATTTAAACTTTTTTTTCATACCTTATCCCACAATGTTGTTTTTTAATGTCATGCTAAATGATGTTTTCTTTTTTCTTTCTTTATTTTTACCAGCACCCGGAAACGCGTTTTAAGAGGCTGTTTTATTATTTGTTTGTCCACCATTTATTCCCAAAATGGTTCATTGAATTGCAACGAGCTTTTTCGCGGCAATCAAATTGTATGTTTTCAATGATAGTTCTTAGATAGGTTCTGCAAAAGTCACTAAGGTGCGCTGTATTATGTAAGAGGCAATGGGCAAGACATGAGTTTTAAATCCTTTACAAAAATTAACTTGTCTTTGGTTTGATGGACTGGGTGTCGTTCCAAGATATTTTTTATCTCAATCTAATTCTGTAGTTTTTTCTAAAATATATCGCATTTTGTCTTAATACTCGGAAACCCCAATTGAAGTCATTTACTGTAAAAAATATTAACTTACTAACTTCTGCCCGCGGCTTCGCCCGCGTTGTATGTTGATAAAAGTAGCGTATAACCTTCTCCAGGCTTCAAACTATACAAACGACCCCGTGGTTAAGCCGTGAAACATATATAACAGATTATGACCAAATCACAAAATATAATTATAAATTGTAGACTATGTGTTATCCTGATGTATATAACTATAAAGTTTCATCAATATCCGTACCGTTTATTTCACGTTAAAGTTTATTTTTACCAACTTTTGAGTCCGTATCGAACGAGGGAATATTTTGTATTCTTACAAGTTTCAGAACTTTATTGCAAACCCCCATTTTTTTTGTTTAAAAAAAAATACGTGTTTTATTATTTATTTGTACCGAGTTATGAGCGAATCTAACCAATGAATACAATTTACCATACAAAGTTTTGCACTCAATTGCACACCCCCCAAAAAGTAGTTTTGAAAAATAAAAATACGTGTTTCATGATTTACTTGAAAGTTTATTTTTAGCAAGTTTTGAGCGAATCTAACTAAGGAATAATATTTTCCATAGAAAATGTTACCGCCCCATTTAAGCCCCTTAGAAGTCGATTTTCGAAAATCAAATAAGCCTATGTGTTATTCCAGATCCTAAACATTCCAAATTTCAACAAAATCGGTTTAGTAGTTACGGAGATACGTGGTAACTTATACACACACACACACAAACACACACACACACACACACACAGACAGACATTCACATTTATTATATTAGTAGGATTGCCTGTCTCTAGTTTTTTTTTTTGTAAACAGGTGTACTTTATTCATACAACTATTTACAAGTAGGTATATACAAAAAACACAGATAGTTATGTATCTAGCTAGGTTCACATTTATTTAAATTCCACATTTCCCCTCCTTGTTATTTGTAGCTAATGTTCTAATCACTGTTTCAAAAACCAACTGAGCGTTTAATACGATTACCCAGCTCCCTAATACCTACGCCTAAAATACCTACCGTCGCTCTTCAAGCTATGAAATCACAACTGTATTTATACTGTTCATCTTGCACCATTGGAAACGACATTTTGATCATCTCGTGCTTTAAAATTGTCAGCTTTAATTAAAAATGATATTTATTGTTCGTTGTCAGACTTAATTTTCAGGCAATAATGAAACGCTATTTGAAAGAGATTACGCTACATACAATGTATAAAGCTGTAATTTTCTAATCGTCCTAAATTTGTGATTAAACGTAGCTTTTCAGTGGCAGTAGGTATGTAATTTTTTATTACTCGCCTTAACCTACTCGTATCAGATACGTAATATTATTAATTTAATTTGTGAGCTTAGATGTTGAGCTCAAATCACAATAATTACCTACTATCAAAAGTGTCTTCATATCTTGACGTTACCTAATACTACAATTGATTGACGTTGATTAGATTGTGCTTGGAGATACAATTAAATAGGGTGAAATTCCAGATAATTATCTGTATATTTCCCGATGCTTAGTTCAAAGGACTCGATAATTAATAAACTACCTACCTATTTGCAATATGTGAAGTAGACAGATAGACAGATAGAAAATACTTTATTGCACACCAAATAACACTTCGGCTTAGTTAAGTACTACAAACTTTGACAATGTTGTACAACGGATGGTCTTATCGCTAAGTAGCGACTCTACCAGACAACCTTTGGATGGAACGGACTGTAAGAAAGTTTACAAGGGGTTTAATTGGTGTACTTACCACATACTATGAATATACTATAGTTTACGCAATAAACATATATAATACACAATATAGTATCCCTAGCTATATTTAAAGCTCGTATAAAAAACTATTATCTGTCAGGTATGTCACAGTAGGCACTAATTAGATATAATTTTTTTTTTCCCCCTATTTTAATCTATTCGCTTTTTTATGTACTTATTGTCAATAGTGGGCCGTATGCCTCTTTGCATCAACAAAACATTTTAAAAAGTAACGGATTTTCCTATAATAGCTAGGATATAGGATCCTGCTACATAAAGTACTTACGGCGCCGATTCTGTATATTACACCAACTAAACTTAATTTAAACTCTCTTGTACTGATAGTGTACGCAAGAAAGAGATCGCAAGAATTGTACTCCTGTCAAATCAGTTTACATGTCGCTTTTCTTCGTGTTTTTGAAATTACAACTAAATTTGTATGGAAAACTTAAATCTGACTAATTTGAATCTCTTTATTACTTGCACTATTAGTATAAGAGAGCGACAGTTCAAATTAAGTTTAGTTGGTGTACTACAGAATCGAGGCAAATGTCATCGGGTAGAAGTACCTAAAATAAAACTATAGCAATCTAGGTCAAACTAAACTATCTCAATCGCAAGCGATTATCTACCAAGAGATTCATGCTGTGGTTTATTGTTATAGTTTCGTCTGTCCTACTGCGGTAGGTAAGTATCTATTCCCACTACGTGAATACATAGTTTCATGACGATGGTAATAGAGGTATCTATTATATAGCCGTTGTGAGGAAACAGTGATTTATTTTTTAATTATATTATTAGTGTTGATTAATAATATAATTAATTAGGTATATTACCGTTGTTTATGAGTGTCGGGAAGGTACCGATATTCTCATTGACATAACACTGTCTAGTCTACTCTAATTGCTGTTATATTTGGGGTTCCGAAGCCAAATGGTGAAAACGAAATGTCAGTCAGTCGATTTCCCGTTTATTTTAAATGGTATCAACATAGAATTTCTATGTGGATATTTTTAACCTAAAAATGAAAATAAGAAATAGGTGTATATTTTTCACGCTCATGTGTAAAAAGTGGGGAATTATTTTTATATTACGAAAATTAGTCCGAAAAATTTTTAAACATATGTTTGGGAGTTCGGGACCATAGCGTATTTGGACACGGGCACTTTATTTTGCAAAAGTTTTTGTTTTATATTAAAACAATGTACACAACAAATAGACTAAGATTAGAGCGTGAAATTTAAACATAACTGTTTTTTTTTATTGAAGATCTCTCAAAGTATCATCAAATTCGCATTATTTATTCAATTTATCAGGATTTACTTCATCAGACAAAACCGTAGCTACATACCAACCTATATTTGCGTATCCTGGCAAATCCCCTGACACGGCCTCGGGCATATCCGGTCTGCATCCGAAGGGCGACAAACAGACATTTACACAATTTTAAACATATTTGCCAAACATGTTAATTTTTATTTCAGCCTTAGTAATAAATCTCCGTTTTTGCCGATCTTTTACAGGTGTAATTGTGTTGTGATTATAACTACTCTGGCAGATATAAAACTGTTTTTGTGGGAAAAAAATATAACATAATAAATACCGCAAATATAGAAATGTACGTTTTTTGGCACATAGACTAAAATATATAAATACCAATGCAGGTAAAAATAGTAAGCAAGTGTGGCTCGCATTTTCCCCGAACGTGCGAGAAGAATGGATTACCTAAATCCATGGCGAAATAGCGTAGGTGGCTTTTGCTGATCTAATTCCGCTAGCATACCATAACTAAACATACAGCGAACGCGCCATAGAAAGTGACGGGTAGTCCACGCAACATTTTATATTTTAACTTTTATTAGGAATTGCTCTAGTTCATCCCGCCATCGCCGTTTTGGTCTGCCGCGTCATTTGTCGCTGCGATGGAGCACAGCATCCTGGGTTTCAAGCGAAGAATATAGTCATAAACACTGTACTGCGCTCTAAAACACAAATCGTAGACGTAGTTTACAAAGCCATGCTGAAGTGGAACTGAGCAAACCACGTCTGTCGCATGTTAAATGAGTTGTGGGGGAATATTGCCACTGAGTGGCATCCTGAAATCCATATTTATTTCTGTTTTAATCTTTTAATCTGGGTCTTGTTTATTATAAAAAAATCAACGGATAGTTAACATATGTATCTCCTGTATTTTGAATGATCAACACAAAAAAAATACGTCAATTAGCCACAATATTTATAGAAAAATCCACCATTATTTCAAATGTTTACTCATTCTAAGATCATGAGCGATCATAAAGATCTTTTTTCGCATTTAACCAACCATAAAATATGATTTAAAGTTCTTGTAACGCAATAAATAAATTATGCATGTCAGCAAGACGGGTGGTAAAGTATCGGTAAAATAAAATTGTATAATTATTTTATGATTTGCAAGTATATTAAAATTAAACCACACTCGTGAAATAGTTTTTAGGCCAATGCCAGAATAAGCATATGAAATAAAATAAAAAATATTGCACCACCTACACGACAATGTCTATTTTTTGGCCATGTACCTTAAAATACCTGTGCCTAAAGTAAGCCATTACCAATAACCCTAGAGTTTTAATCACACAATATTTTTGTACTTTCAGAACAGTTGTTATATGGCACAGAGAAACCATCATATCCTACCACTATTATAAACGCGAATGTTTGTGAGGATGGATGTATGTTTGTATGATGGATGTCTCTTTCACGCAAAAACTACAGAACGGATTTTGATGAAACTTTACAGTTATATAGCTTATACATCAGGATAACACATAGGCTGACATTATATCCAGGTACCATGCGGACAGAAGCCGTGGGTAGAAGCTATTACTAATATAAACGCGAAAGTTTGTGAGAATGGAAAAATGTTACTCTTTCACGCAAAAACTACTGTACGGATTTTGATGAAACTTTACAGTAATATAGTTTATACATCAGAATAGCACATAGGCTACTTTTATCCGAGTGCCATGCGGGTGGAGCCATGAGCAGAGGCTAGTAAAATATAACATATTTAAACATCGAACCGGTCAACAGATGAAGAACATAAAAAAATGTGAATGCCGCAAAACGCTGTGCTCGTAATTATGTAGTAGGTAATGTATCTATGAGTGCTGATATTAACATTTCAAAGATTACAATATGTAGGGTTGGGATTTAGAAAGCTGTCGTACGAATTTTGTTAAAAAAAGGTCATGGAATGGACTCTCCCATTCCAACGGTACCACTCCCAAAGTTTCCGAGAAATTACGTTTTACAATTTAAATCTCAAATATGAACTTACTTTGAATAAGGCGTTATTAATAGCGTTTGGCTCGTGCTTGTGTTTTTAAGTTCCCTAGTGGACTGAGCAATGTCGTAAGTACTACAATTTAGACCTGAATAGGATCCAGTTCGGACTGGTTGAAGGTTGGCCCATTTTAAATATGTATAGTATATCGGAATCCAGTAGACAAATTCGCGAGTGAAAATAAAGCTAAAAATAAATTCGTGCAAAACACATACAGTATTTCTGAGCTTTAGTAATGAATAAGCATATTTTTATGTTTTCTAAGCATGCGCGTTATAAAACAAGTTCCAACTCCAGTTCATTTTATTTTTCATTCATTAACCTAAAAATGTTTAAATATTGATTTCTCGGAAACTTTTTAATTCCTAACTTTGGGAGTAGTACCGTTGAAATGGGGAAGTCCAGCCCTTCCACCCATTGTGCTTTTTTATTTAAATAACGACGGCTTTTTAAATCCCCCTCTCTACTACCAGAAATTTCAAAGGAAACGCTTGAAAGCCAATAAAGATATCTACAAATTGAAAACTACAAATGGGTAAAGTCTGTCCGAATCAGTGGTTATAGTGTCTTTTCTAAACTCCTAAGAATCTTTTGTTGCGCTCGGGATTCAATATGGCGCCCGTGACGTAAGACAGTGCTTTACCCTCCTCGGTGAATGATCTACTACTTGCTACTGGAGCGCAGTTAGCTAGATTATGTAGCCAGATAGGTATGCTCAAGAAATTTAAAAACATGCTATAGTACAGCTCCCAGGCAACATAGTAATACTTTCTTTTTACCTTATACCTAAACTAGCTGGGCCCCTCGGTTTCAACCGCGTAAGTTACGATTTTATACTCGTCATAACTTCGAAATTAAATGTCCGATTCGAATGAATTAAAAAGTATTTTACTGCTACATACCTTTAATGATAAAACTATTTATTTGGATAAGAATTAATACTACGATACGAATGTAATCAACTTTTGTTTCTACTGGCGATCTAATTAAATTTTAAAAAACAAAAGTTGCTATTGTGACTTAACTATGATAGTTAGATATATTCCCGTAATGACTTTTTTGTAGGTTATAATGAGTACTTTAATCATGAAGCACATAATTTTTGTGTATCATCAATAGTTTTCTCAGTGCACGCCAAGTAATTAATTTTATAGGCAAAATTTTGCTACTTTGGGTTGCATTATTGCAATTTTGTTAGGGATCTCTACTTTTTTGAAAATAAATTATAGCCTATGTTACTTTCTGATAATTTAGCTTTCTATTGATTAAAAATGGTTAAAATCGGTCCAGTAATTTCGGAGCCTCTTCGGCACAAACAACCAAAAAAATCCTTTCTCTTTATAATATTATAGTATAGATGTTGTGTCCTTTTGCGCCCCACTCTATGACTCGACAAGGTAAATTGTACCTACATTGTAGTACCTACCGTAGCGTAGGGGGTATAGATATATGGTATGTATCTATCATATAAATTACTTCATGCCACGCAGCTTCTTCAGCTACTTTCATGTATCACAGATTAGACTTAAGCTACAAAGCAGATAACCTAACTCGTACAGTCTCACACCATCTGCCCTAAGAACAACTTGTCTCTATCATTTATTTTAGTGTATTTATATCCGATCCATCCGATTAAGTGACGTAAATACTAAAGTGACTTATATTACGAATATAATATATATCAAACCAATCACATTTAAAAACTGATCTCGTTACTTCGTTCCAGAAATTCGATCACGATGATGCCAGCTTACATACTGATATAATTATAGCAAACTAACTTAATTAATACAGAAACTGCAATTAATTACATACAACCCTGGTTAAAGAAGTAGGTATTATTAAATTTCAGCCTTAATTCTTAAGAAAATAGGTGATGGTATGGTTTGCAGCATGAATCTGAACCAGTTATGAAATTGAATGTTTATAACCGTATTTTGATGAAGTATTAGCTCGCGTGTTGTGATTGCTAAAAGTTGTAGAAACAGTAGATTGAATTGCTACGTAACAATTTATAGCATGGGTTTCTTTTACAGATTATCATAATTATCAATTAGATGGATAAGTAATACTTCTACTATTATAAATGCGAAAGTTTGTGAGGATAGATGTTTGTTACTCTTTAATGCGAAAACCACTACACAGATTTAGATAAAACTTTACAGTAATATAGATTATACATCAGAATAATAGATAGCGGAAATCGAAGACACACCTCTTGCGTCTCAGTCGGCTACCCGGCCGCCGCGCCACGGGGAAAGACCCAAGTAACATCTTTAAACTTTTCACAAATCCAATCATTAGTGCTAAAGCCGTAATAGAACAGACTGAAATAATAAAAAAAAACCCTAGTAATACCGTCTCCCTAAAAATATTTATGCACCAAAATAGTTCCCGCAATAAAATTGAAACATCCGCATGGGGTTATAGGAACCCAATATTCTACTCGATGTAAATAATTCAGTAGCATCCATTGCAGAAAATATACTGCGGAAAAAAAGTCTTAAAACTTGAACGGTCTTCATTCGATCTTATTGCATATCGGACTGTGTAGGTTGAGCAGAAAAAATACACGTACGAAAAAATATTGTTTCAGACAGTCAATTTTTCAAAGCAGATAGAGAATTGAATTATTAACGACCTCGTTTAAATTAACTCCATAAAAGGTTTTTTTGGTGAAAGGTTATAAATAATGAAAGGAAGAAGAAAATCCATTATAATAGGTTATTTGTTTCCTTTTAGGAAACATCAACTTTTTATAATGTCCTGTAGGTTAATGTAAAATTTTCAACCTACACAGAGATCGAGTTAAATATTTCGATGTAGTTGGTAGGTACAGAAATAGGTAGTTCACTTCTGTAATTCATAATTTTTGTGTCTTTATTATAACCTTGATACATTCACAACATACTTATTGAACTTACGCGTAGAGCACCGTCCTAGACCAACCATTAAACCATTAACCATCATAGAACAATCAGGCCCAGTTTATCGCAGATTCGTCTGGTTCTTTAGTCGCAATGAATCGGTGTAAATGAACTTTCCACACTCCACTTGGTTCTTGTATTTAAATTTTCACTTTCACCCACAATAGTCTCGAGGTTTTGTCAAGATACCTACCTTTTTTACTTATGCTTAATGCTAGGTGGACCTCGATGAACGTACTTTGGTTAAATTTGTGATGATCTAGAGAAAGGCCAGGTCATCAAGAGGCCTGATGAGCATGCATAAAGAATATGATGAAAGAAAAGAAACAAGAAAGAAAATATTTTTATTTTGCAAAACGGAAAGAAGACATCATCTTTGCAATAAAACAGGCAACCAGGTACTTATAATAAAAGATAAAAAAACTGTTGCCTACGTACTAAAACCCGCGCCACCGAGGTCGCCAGCAATACCTTGCGTCTAATTCAACTATAATACAAACCTTGTTGAGTATTATACGAGTAGCTACACACACTAATATATTACCTACAGCTTAACAAAGCTTTGTACGCCCATAGGTTTAATTATAACGTCCTATGCGAGATTCATTGGGATTATACATACATACTACAGACTTATATCGTAAATGCGGGAACAAAATTTCAACCAAATTTGTGCAGGTATAAATTGCATGATTTTCAACCTCTATAAACTACACATTATTAGTTTAGCCTCAGTAGTAGCTTAGGTGACTATTTCCCTGTCTGAGGAACTATTGTACCGAAGATCTTGAAATCTCTGACGTAAAACGTGACGGAGAAAAATAACCAATAATCTGTTTTTTTTTGTCATACTCCGTCACATTGTTGCTTTGGATACGCAGAAAATTCCTTTATCAGTCATTAGATAATGAAAAGGGAAACAACTAATACGTGACAGGTTGCAAGCCCATCGCCGCTAATTGGAACACTAACTAATTGCACATGCCTTTGAATTTTTGGTTCTAAAGCATGCCGATTTCCTAACGTTGATTTCCTTTATCGCTTTGAATAAAAAAATCATTGCCGCACGACTGGGTTTGGACCCACGACCTTCGAATAGGAAGACTGCTTTTTATTCGAATACCACATGAGTAGAGCTGGCCTAAAAGCTAATAACCTACGGTTATGTACATAATCTTGAAGATTATGTTTACAGACATAATTAAACTGGTAGGCAGTTAATCTTCTCAGATTATAATAAAGTAGTGGAACGCCCTGCGACTTCGTCCACGTTCAGCTTATTTCGTACTTTATCTTCCCGCTGGGTTTGATGTTGAGATGAAGTGAAAGGATTATCCAATACCCCTGGAGGGTGCTCTAGCCTCCAGGGGTGGAATATCGCAAAATCCTTTTATCTTGCACCACTACACACCAAAAGGAACAAATACTTTTCAGGTCTTTATGACTTAAGATTTAGATTATACGTTGACTGTGAGTCAGTCAGTCAGTGTGTCATGTAACGAAATATATAAATAAATCGAATCATAAATCGAATCTAGCTTTCTTAGATCCTATTAATTAATATGGAACGCTTTTAGAGCTCGCGTCAACTTGTAGGTATCACTTTAAATAATGGAAAAACAGAAAGGCTACATTGTATGTAAGCTTTGCATATCGTTGCCTTCTCTGTCGTCTCGTAGTGAAACTCCTATACCTAATTACTATTATTTATTCCGTGATCGGGTCTCATTTACACGACTGATTTACGAGTTCACACATCGGGCCCGATCTCACGTGGCAATGATTTATGCATAACAACTACCCCTGCTGTGTTAAACGCGTTATTGGACCGTGGCCATGTAATGTAAAATACTTTTGTAGGATGTGTATAGGTAATCAGAAAATGTTTCGCTTTACGAAAGACAAAGCTTTAGCTTCACCATAGCGTCCTCAATAGCAAAGCTGAAAGTGACATCGCTATAAGACTTCATGGTTAGGCCCCAGTTCGTGCATTTAATGTATGTGACGGGTCCTTCCAGTCTGTTATGGTAATTAATTTGACAGTAATTATAGACTCGTAGTCATGAGTAGAAACTTCTAGATTTATACATTTTTATTTTCAAATTTTAGAAGCTATAGACTTTGTTACGGCCATAGAATTAAAATTATCGTGGTTTGGCATCATTTCAGAATATTATTACGACTATACCACGTACTTTACTATTCTCCTGCTGACGTTTCGTTGACCGTTTAGAGATCCTTCCTCATGCGGCCAATGGGGAATCATCTTCGTCCACCAGTGTTCATGAAATTAAAGAAAACATTTATTCATATAACTAAAGTTGTAAACAAGCTTACGGCCCACCTGTTGGTAAGCAGTTACCGAAACCCATGGAAGCTTGCAACACCAGAGGCTTCATTCGCGCCTACATTATAAATTGTGCATGCTTGTGTTAAAATCTGCGTAGAACAACAATTGCCTTCTACTATGCATTGTAGAATACTTATCTACAACCCGTCAAAGTCAGACGAAGATTTTTTTTAAATTGCGTTTATTGTTCACACGTATACTAGTTTTACATTTTAATTTTGCAATGGCGGCAGTTTTCACACTTATCTCTAGTTATAGCTAGGCTTATTTCTATTGGTGGAACCCACAGACAGAAGACCTTTAATTCGGATTCATTTTGCATAAATATTTGTGTTGGTATTTAACACTACCAAACTACTATCTCGAACTGGACGAGGCAGTGCAGGAAGGCATGATATCCGCAAATGTTGCGGGAAGTTGGTGGATTGAGGTAGCTCAAGATCGTTTATCAAGTCACGGCCTATGTCCAGTTTTGAACTTCTACAGACTGTTGATGATGATTTAGATAAATCTACAATGGTTTATTTTATTTTATTTATTCAACATAATCACACACCTCTCATAGATTTTTGTCTTAAACTAATTAACCTAACTTTTTTTTTACTTGAATATAATTAAAATAATAAAATGTATAGAATAGAGTAGAAAAAAATATTTACACATAACAATTTACAATTTATTATTAAACCTAATTTATAAAATAAGTGTAACATCAGTCTCTTGCCTCGAACGAGCTCACAAACCACACTTTTTTCTGAGCTCATAAATAGGATGCAGTATGAAAATATAGAAGAATCCATAAAGTGAGCAAATAAGTAGATCTCCTCGGTCTAATCGCTAATTGCTCCTTTTCCCTCTCTTTGTTCGAAAATAACACATTTCACTCAGCAAAAGAGCTATCCTAGCTTTAGATAATAAAGCCACAAATCTTTACGGCCCCAATAACATTCGTTAGTAATCTTATTACCGATAATAGACGTAATCAGTAGAATAACTTCGCGCATGAGTACATTGAATAGCTCTTCGGTTAGAACTTAATTCCCATACAATTCCCAATAAGTTTAAGTAGGTTATAGAATACAAAAAATACAGAAAAAAGATACAAAAAACAGGCGAAACGTAATTGACGAAAAACAGTGGTAGTGCCTGATCTTTATATATTAATGATATTTTGAAAGTATAGTGGCTGCACTACAGTTTCAATTCTGCAAAAGAAAAGACTATAGGGCGCGGGTAATAGGTATTTACGATTTAATATGTATTTCATATATTGAGGTATTTACGCACGTTATATACATCGTGTAAATAAGTGCTCGGGTCCGCTATAACATTATCATAATACAATGATTTTAAATGATTTTATGTATAGGATCATATTTGACAGCATGCTGATGAAATGATCATCTAAAACCACAAAAAATAAATACCAATTTTACGCAATCGTTGTCGAAATGCGTGACTTTTGAGAAGAATATTGAAATGGTGGTCCATTTTGAAGAAATGTAAAGATTTTACTTGTAAAATCAGTATAATAATTAACATTTTACAGATAGCTATTACAGACTATGATTATAGATATTGACATAATATTTTTATGAAACTTTATCTAAGCTGAGTGCATACATAACTTTCGCATCATATTACGATTTTATTTACTTTCTTTCAGTTTAATAATATGTAAATTTTATAGGTAAAAACCTATAATTAACCTATAAAATTGCAGTTGCGTCGAACTGACAACTTTGAATTGAAACATCTGCGGCTTGATTTGGAATTCTTAATTCGAATTAATGTTGTGTTAAAAACAAAACTATTTTCTAAAACAGTAATTCATTTGTTTTTATGAACAAAAGAATTACTGTTTTATTTGTTATTTGTTTTACCTCCAATTTCATTACATTTGCAACAATGGACTCTTAAGAAAACCCACGTTCTTTAATTTCAACGAACAATCGTTATAGTTTTAACTAGTTGAGTTCTGGAAATGTTGATGTCACAAGTGAATCTGGGGACGCCCGAAGAAGCGGATCCGTCTCAAACTACAGCTGAGCTTGCAAACATTTATGGGTAATTTATGACAATCCAGTAAAGAAGCTAAATCAAATTACTATTTTTCCATACAACACGGCAATTTCATAAGTAAAGACTTAATATTCTCTAAAAAAGATAACTTTTTAGCCACAACTTCAGCTACGAGCAAAGATAATTTATTTTATAGGTAGGTACTTCTATTATCATAATTCGTTTGATTTTGCACATGAGTGAATTAAATCTGCCACGAATTTAGCATAACATGCCAACAATCGCGGAATACATTTAATAAAGTTTTGTAATAATTAGGGGTGTTCTAGAGGGTTTGAGCAAGGGTCTATTCATATTCAGACCGCAGCCTTCACGCCAGACGAGATCCCCAGAGAGTGGAAAGCTTTTATCAAGCTGTTCATCCATATACCAAAGTGTAATTGTTTTATGGGATTTTGAGTGATAAAAAACGCGCAGTGCGCGATGGACGGATGTGGGGCTTAAGACATGTTTAGATCAGAGTAACTACCTTATTAATTAAAAAGTATTTCTAAAGATATTTGAGATACCTATAAAATCCTACAGTTACAGTTTTGGATATTCAACCAAAAGTGTTTATAATTTATGGTTTTTTTTTATCAAACAGTTAATTAAAAAGTATTTCGAAAGATATTTGAGATACCTACAAAATCCTACAGTTACAGTTTTGGATATTCAACCAAAAGTGTTTATAGTATATGGTTTTTTTTTATCAAACTGTGTTTTTGTTTTCTTGATCATCCTGCTTTAGGTCATCAATTTAGTATCAGACCTTAGATCGGGAATCCGTGGATTCTCGATCTATCTACTAGCGTTATCACACAGGATATTGAGAATAGCCCAATACGTATGGCCATTCTTGACATATTAATTACCACACCTACGTCAAAATTCAATATTAAAATGAAACTCCCTGTTTTTAGATAAATTAGAACATCAACATAAATGGCAACGATAAAGTTATTTGTCTATAGTAGACAACCGTTTCGTTTGTTCTCTAGTTGAGGGTTGTCGCAGCTCTAGGAGTGTCAACTGATTACAGCTCGGAATACCTTTGAAAGATACAAACCTCCGTGGGCTGCTTTCAATTAATGAACGCGCTGGGAGTCGAGTGGCGCGATTGAAGCGAATGAATGCAGTCGTGTAGGTGACAAACGTTTGACCCGAGCTAACGAGACTGCAACTTTGAAATAAGTAATTATTATAAAAAAAAGTGGTAATAGATGCGAAACTGTACATATTTTTATTATTATTAACAGCTTTAAAAGCACAATTTAGTCGAATTAGTAGATTAATTCAAGTATCGACAGCGCGAGGAATAAAATATACTTTATTGTTACGCTTCTATGCCCTATTTTTTTACCTATTTAATGTTTCTACTAACGTATCTGGATATAGTCCTGTTTTGTAGCCTTACTATAAAAAGCATTTTTAATAAGGTCACTTTTACTCCATTACTTATTAAAGCTCTCTAGTAGTGTGTGTATTATTTGTGTTGTAGGTTTTGCAAAACCAATCAATGGTCACACAGCATCCCAAAAATTTAATATTAAATATTCCGGACGCCCGTAAAAGAGGCCGATTTTATACTTTTCATCGAAACAATGCAAACAGCTCTAATATAAATATATTACTATAAACCAATCTATTGAGATATACACAATAATATACACATATACGCTTCGTACACAAAGTAAATGATATACAAGTATGAAAAATAATAATTGCGTCGGTCATTTTAAATTGGTCGGCGTAATCTCACTGGTGTTAATTACATTATTAGGTTACAATTATTTAGGTTGCTTGAAACCACATATTTTACACTATTAAGTAGGTACTGAAAGTGTTTACAACAGATAAATATGACGCTATGTTAAACATAACCAAGAGAGGTTTCACATGATCGTGCAAGCGTTGAGGCAATGTGTTGTGCTAAACGCGTTGGCACACCGACTTTGGAGAATGCTGGCAGCATTCTCCACAGTCGGTGTGACTGTTTAATCTTGTAAGTAATTTTGAACCATATGGGCATTAATAGGATCATTAAATGTATTTATTTGTGAACGTTGACCAAATAATAAACTATCTCCTACTAAGGTTTGGTTGACCGTTCCTCATGAGCATCGTCCGTGGAACCAAATCACCCAAAGACGATAATAAATCATACCAAACCACGATATTTTAGATTCATTAAAAATCAATTTCATTTAAAACTGATGTGTTTTTTTCCTTTGTTTCTGTTCCTTACCAAGAATTTTATTCTTATTGAAATTATTTCGTCTCGATATATGAATACCGAACGCAGGACCATCAAGCGTGGTCTTAGACGGTGCATATAACAACCAAAATTGGTTGAGAGAATGTCAGCTGAATGACATTGTAAAATAAGTAAGTAGGAAAATCCTATCCTACTAATATTATAAACGTGAAAGTTTGTGAGGATGGATGTTTGTTACTGTTTCACGCACAAACAACTGAACGGATTTTGATAACATACACAGTAATATACATCAGAATAACACATAAGCTACTTTATATCCGGGTACCACGCAGGCGAAGCCATGGGCAGAAGCTAGTCAGTGAATAAAATAAAAATCTTTACACGTCTCAGTTAACTATTGCGCGCAGCATGCCACAAGCCGTCGCGTAGTATGCCAGAACTTTTACAATGTTAGGTCGGTTTTATGATTATATATTATTTATGTCTCGGTTCCCGCGCTTCGTTTACAGCTTCTGGCCGCTACTGTCTTCAATCGGCATGAATATTACGATGATTTGGTTTTCAAATAAACTTTATTACTTTTTTTCACAGCATCATTGTATATGTACGAGTAGTTATTTGGGTAAGTTTGTGTTGCTAACTGTTCTGTCCTTTATAAATTATCACGGAATAAACATAGTTACTTACATAATAATGATTCACTTCACTTCTTGATTATGGTTTTTGTAACTATTTGTCACATTCTGCCAAATTATGATTCTTATTAATAAAAAGCTACGCACTTCGATTTTGACATTGATTTGATACATACAAATGATAAGAGAGTAGTTACAATTATTTTCTAAGAAACATAAGCTAATGAGTAAAAAGCTTACTCAACTGCACAGTGCTGTCCAATAACGTTCAAGTCAGAAATCCCAAAATCAATTCAATTTCAAATAATCGAGACCAACCAAACTACGAGCACCTCTTTACAATAAGCAGTTCGATCGCGCGAGAGTGCTCAAAGCACTCCTCAGTTCACAACTCTCAACACAGCGCAATCGTTTCGAATGCTCGTCGAGATTGCTTACGTTGTTGCTTCTGATTGAATCCGTCGACCACGCCGGCTGACCCGGAAAATTAACCCTCCGAGATAAATACCGATATGTGTCAAGTGGCTACGAGTATTAGTTGGAGCTTTATATGGGTGTAACGCATAAGCGGTAGAACTAACACTCGATGTTACTGGGTTAAAATTACACTCTTAAAATAGTGTATAACACCACATTTTACTATAAACCAAGCTCTTATGCTACCTAACGAAAGTTAGTTTATCTTGACCCTAGTCTATTTCGTCTAAAACATGGCCAAAAACAGTTAACAGTAATCAGTTTATTTATTATATTTTTTGTACTTAGAAGTTGCGTTTCTAGCCACGGGTACATAAACGTGCCTATTCTATCAAGAGCTCCAGTTGTGTTAATGACCAACATTTTGCCGTTGAGGAAAATGGGGGTCGGAGGTCACTTTGTGGTTTGTAGGTATATATCTCTATAAATAGTACTGGAGCTCTCGTGAAAAGATTATGATATTAATTAGCGATATGATAGTGTTTATAAGTTGGTAGTGCATATAATAATAATCTGTAATTTATTTTTCTCTTTTTAGTGTTTTTAGCGTATGCATGTTTTTTTTTTATTTTTGAAGGCTTTTTTTAAATATGTTTATAAATAACAGCACCTACTAAACGAACTTATACATTTTTTGGTTTTTCCATACAAATAACATCTTCCCTTTACCGTTTAGTTCATTTACAAAATTCCTATTCGGGTTAATCCCACGAACAACCACATAAATATATGAATTGATATTCAGGACTTATGGAAAAATCTTTTTAGGTTTTATGGAAAAATCTATCTCGAATAGATAAATTATATTTTATCTTCGGCTGAACCGCAGTGTTCATAATTGTAATTCAGGTGGAAAACTAATAAATTTGGCACTATTCAAATGGTTTATGCATTAATGAGGAAATTTTAAATAATAACAATGTCAAAATACGACCGACCGATATGGCGCGATGGGCGAAGGCCCGCCAGTGAAACAGGAGGTTGCGGGTTCGATTCCCGCCCTTGGGCAAATGTTTGTACGATCTGCAAATATTTGTTCCAGGTGTTCTGGGTATTTTCTATGTATAATAAAAAAAATATCTATCTATGTAATGTATTGTATTAAGTATATCAGTCATCTAGTACCCATAACACAAGCTCTGCTTAGCTTGGGGCTAGATGATGCTGTGTGGATTGTCCAGCATTATATTATTATTAAAAAATCTTTAATCGATTGCCATTTGATAATGTTTTTTTGAAAATAATCTCAAGGTGGGCGAAAAAATCATTTCACCGTCAGAGCCATCATCTAAAGTACATTTTCAACACCTTGTTTTTATTAAAGTGTCCGTATTTGAACTAATTTGCATTCAAAGTCCAGTCCACACTTCAACAAGTGAAAAATAAGTGGTGTACTTTTTTACCGCTGAGTGGCGGCGCGAGTTCAATGTTTTGCCTTCCTTTAATACATGATGAAGGTTAAGTGGTCTGCCTGTCTGTTTCACTTAAAACGTTGGCCGAAGGCGGGTAAACTGGCCACTTGAATTCACAATATTGCCTACATTATGACAGGAGCCCCAGGAGGGAAGCGAAATATCACACCGAGATTAACCCTTCTGCCCCGTTATTTTTAAACGTAATAGTTTAGCCATGGTTTGAAAATGGGTAAAATACACCTAGCTAAACCTAATCTTTACGTTTTTCATTCTTCAGTAAACTAAGCACATACAAATTTAATGAAGATTAGAATTCATATTTTTATTAACAGTAGGAAGAGGACTATAATAACTGCAGTAATTTAGCTAAGTCTTGTATTGATATAACCCTTCATGATTAGATGATACTAGCTTCTGCCCACAGCTTCCCCCGCGTGGTACCCGGATAAAAAGTAGCCTATATGTTACTCTGATGTATAAGCTATATTACTGTAAAGTTTCATCAAAATATGTTCAGTAGTTTTTGCGTGAAAGAGCAACAAACATCACAAACTTTCGCGTTTATAATAATAGTAGGATTTAGACTCAATTTATCTAAAATACTTTGCTTTAATCCCAGTTCGTATAAAGTCTTGTTACGACCACTAATCATAAGAGGTTAATCATATCCAATGTAAGCAGTTTATATTTGTTGTGTGTCACAGAGTCTTTAGACAGGGCGACGCTCAATGAACAGACTCAATTATATTACTTTAGAAAGCGTCCGCTGTCTCAACCTTCAATACGACTTCCATTCATGTATGAACAATATTTTGACACGTATCAATTTATTAGTGAAACAAGCAGACCAAATTAAATACATGTCATCTCAGGATTTATTTGTATTGTATTCAATTACAAAGGTTTTAAGATGCTGTGTGAATGTTATTAAGTAGGTAGACATTGGAGCTTATTGAAGATGTATACAAATACATTAATATATAAACTAGGCTGAGCCTATATTATAATATTGGTTCTTTTCATTTCTGGTATAATAAAAATTGTAGCACAATAACAAAACTTACTACAAAACCACTTTTTTAATATTAGATTTATTTTAAATTACCCACAACAATATACACAACTAGCTAATACAAACTCGTTTAAACAAAGAATTGTTTCTTCTTATGTAGAGAGATAGATTGCAGATATTAAATGTTTTGATGGAGGGTAGGTCACGCATGCAGAATCGAAGTGGTGACGATTGTTGGAGACGTCGACGGCTGCTGTTGAAAAGGCACGACGTGAGCCGTGAACAGGATCGTGAATAAAGGCCCAGCGGCTGCTAATATCCATAGACGAGTCGCCAGTGTATGACGGTTCTCATATATGAAGTTACATGTTTTGTTGAAAACACATTTCTGTACCAAAGCCTTTTCATTACACTCTGTTCTTTGAATATACTCTGGTCTGTTCTGTCACTCTGTTCTCTGTACACTCTGTTCTTTGAATATATTCGAATGAACAGGTATCTAACATACAAAAAACTGAATGAAGAGAGCTTCCAGCTCAGATTAATATGCGAAGGAAAATAGATCACACAGCAGGAAAGACATAATCCACAGTGGTCCTTTGACGCCGTTCCTTGTAGCTTAAGCGCTACAAACAGGCACAAAGGCAGCAAACATAATTAAATTTATGTACCTAGGTACAACTTTGTGTAAGTCTTTGTAAATTAGAAACAAATCGGATTTGACGAGCTCAGTGGCGAGGCGGGCAAGTAGCCGGCTGAGACGCAAGAGGTGCGAGTTCGATTCCCACTATCGAAGCAATGTTTGCATTTTCTGCAGATATTTATTCCGGGTCCTCGATGTTGTGTTACCATGGTACTCGTAGTTTTGGACACCCCAGCAATCACTATATAAATGTGATTGTTGGGTGTATTTTTTTAATTGTCGGACCCTAATAATGCAACATTACTGCAATAGCTCCACGAAAGCTAAGCAAGTGATTCTATGTTTTCTAGAGTTTTTTTTATATACACTGCCATTGCTTAGGAATCTCTCAACGTTTTGGATGTCTGTTTTAGCTATATATTATTACCTCGTATCTCGATAATTAGCAACACATGTAGGAGAGATAAAATATACTTAACCAATACAAATACCTTACATTAAGAGAAGGTTGTCTGGAAAAGATCGCTTTTAAGCGATAAGACCGCCCATTGTACCTTTATCATATTGTGTTACTGTTTATTTTGTTTATATCTTAAGGTGTACAAAAAAGGATTTTCATTCATTAATTCATTCAACTACGAGATTCAAGAGTCCGTAGATTCTCAACAAGCAATTAGAAGAATAGCAAGAGCAAACATAAAAAAATAATTTATGAATACTTTTTACTGCAACCATCAACGCGATTCCCACAAAATAAATCTGAAAAGCATTACACAATAGGCTCGTAGTGTTTTTGAAAAGTATTCTTGTTTACTGCTATAAAGTTTTGTTGGATGGCGTAGTAAAACCTCATACAGTTCAATAAAAATATGTTAGTAAGTATATCTGCTACACAATGCGACCACCTACGTTAAGAAAAAGCTTGTAGGTGGCAGCTAGTTCAATCCATCCTCTACACTCTTATTTTGTAAAGAAGTCTCGAGATATATCATGAATATAGGGCGAAACGGCACAAGCTTACATTTTTACCTTATCACCAACAAAGGTCAGGGCAGTGCAGCACTAGGTAAGACAGTATAGTTTAGTTTATAAATAAATCCTACCTTCATTTTGTTTATATTTGCTCACGCGTATTGTCTCAAAGAAGGAAATCAAAAAACTGTTTGACAGGTCAAAATGTAGGATTTATAAATCTCTTATCGTTTATAGACTTACGTGAGCCCATGTCACAGTTGCTTACCCAAGGACATTGGTAGATACCAAATATATTTTTATGTAGAATAGAATAAAATAGAACAATATTTATTTATTGCTTGAAGTTATGACTATAATAATATTAATATACATGATTAAATAGATACTTATATAAAGGCAGTTTTTTTTAGTTAATAATCAAATATTTTGAAAGTTACAGCTGCTTAGGCCTAATTATAATTTGAACCCAGACAGCGCTGATTTTCAGCATTATTCAGTATATTTCTCGCATCATCTTTCGCAGCTGAAAACTATCTTAGACTGAGCTAGCTGTTTCACAACAATAATAGTGGTTATTGTTTTATTACCGAAGCGCGATACTGGCGATAATAAGATGACATGAAATAGAACACTGGGTTGCGATCTCATGACGCAATGGCTGTTTTAGTTCTGCAGATTTCATGACTTGTTTTAGTAGTGATTGAAGGAAATTTTATTACGCTCATTGCTTAAAATTTACTTAAAATTTATAAATAGAACGAGGTTTTCTCTTTGCAAAATAGCTCTAGATCATTTTCTTGACCCGAAAACAACTTTAATATTTTTGGAATTGTGAGCAGACATTTTCCAATCGAAGTTCTTATTCGACGATTAGGACCACACTGAGTAATGTGCTAGTAAAGCTATGATAGAACCGTATTTCCAGTAATTTATTCAGCTGTTCGCATAATGACCTGGATTCGCCTAGTTCGGGATGGCTTAAAGCTAACTAATTTGGTTAATGTAAGTGATGGGAATTTGTGCCAGGAACGTTCTCCCAGCACTAATATATGGAACTGACTGGTCGGATTTCAGTCGGGAATGGGTTTAAACGTTTTGCACGTTACGCTCGTTAATCTTGTCCAGACTATCTTGAAGGAAAGCAATTTAGTCGCGGTTATAGGAGCTTAATAGACTCATTAGAGTTCATAATTTGATTTTGGTAAGAAGATTTTCAGTATCTAATACTCAGACCCCTGAAAAAGTTGAGATAAGGAAATAATTTAGCGCGCTTACATACCTATTGGAAGAAACAAAGTTAAACTTTCATGGGTCGGAAAAGCTTTAGTTTATTTTTTGTTACAATGTACATAAGATGGGTTCCACATTTTTTTGACATATTAATGTACGTTACTCTGTAACCGTGAGAGACACGCGTGAAAAAGTCACAATTATGGACAGTATCTGTAACGTGAACAAAAAACAACGCAGCAAATATGTGGCAAGCCCGTGACATGTCACGCGGTACGTTGAAATGTCACAAATCTGGACCGGTGTTTATTTCTGCATAAGTGCATTTAATTTGCAAAATGTTTCGTGAAACCACAAAATTCCATTTGTTTTATTAAAAACAATAGCTAGTAAAAATATTGAACATTCAATGGTCATCTGTCGGGGTCGTAAACGACTCACATTCCATGCAAATGCCATGTCAACAGCCGCATGTTTTATTACTGTCTGTTTGTCTGTTAACCAATCGGTGACTAACATGATCGTTTGGACTGTGCTACGGGGCTTGCAACGTTTGCATGCGGCATTATGACACAACGATATTTCGAAGTCGAATTTTATAGAAGTTAAATACATAAGGAGCTGTAGTGAGCGGTATCCTGACTTCAAATCCAGAGGGGTCGAACCCTGTTGAACACCAATAGATTTTACCACTCGAAAAATATATGGCGGTTATGAAAAAATAACCGCCATGCCTTACAACCAAAATTTCGACGGGTAGTGTTCCAATAAAGCGGCGATGAGCTTGCAACCTGTCACGTGAAATGTGAACTATCATACTTGCAAAACGCAAGCTTGTATAAAATATAATATTTTAAGGTGTCTCTAACTGCTCCATACATGGTCTCCTAAAATATCATAGCACCTGTACTCGTATCTACGGATGTCCCATCATGAGGAAAACAGCGTGTTTGTTTTTTTTTGTCAATATCTATGAACCTGTGTTGTGAGCAAGTAATGTTATTGTTTATTATTCAGTCATTGAGAATGATGAAGGTAATATCAAATTCAGTGTCAAAAAATGATGACATTGTAATAAATGAACGTTTTATGGGTAGTTATTCCGTACACAATGTTGCTAACTAAGATAATCTGGCGTACTTGAACCAGGGTCTATTAAGCCGAACACTAACTAAAGCACTTTGAGTCGTTTATGCTACGTCATAAATTTGTATAAGATTCCTTGAAATCATATCAAAATAAGAGGTATAAAAAGGTTATTGCAGAGTTGACTTTTTTTGAAAGTATACTTTAAACAAGGGTAGCTAGTGTAGAAAAACTATTATTATACAACTCAAGTGACATACGAGCATCTGTTGCTAAGCGGTACCTATAGATGCTTGCAACACGCTTGCAGAAGTATTACTAGCGCGTTACCGATCCTGATACGTAACGATTGAAAAGTCTCATGTGCCTGTAATTTCATCTGCTCCCATATTCACCAAGCCAGAACGCAGCCATGCTGCTTGGCGGCAGAAATATGGTGATAGTATTTCCCCGGACGAGGTCATTCACAAGAAGCTCTATTACTTCTCAAAAATTATGTCAAGTATGTATATTTAAGGCTTGCGTTGGTAGGCTGATCTTCTTCAAATAGTGCTTTTATCCAGTCGTCGTTCTGGTTCAGGAACCGAAACGCAAACTTCTGCGTCTCAGGTGCGCCACAGGGGTCATCAAATGTAATTAAAAAAATATAATTAAATAAAAAATAATAGAAATACTTCATTTAGTATTAATAACAGGAATAAATAATACAACATGGCCATAATTGTAAGTACTAAAGAGCCGCTGTGTGTGCGTAATACATAGACATATTGTAGGCAAGCAAGCTTGTCATAACATTACGCGCTGCGTAAATTATAACTGTATCGAATAAATACGTGCTAGGTACTTGAATATGGTAATGGCAGTTAAGTCATCGAATGTATACACAAGTGCAGGTGATTATTTGGACAGCATATTTTGCTTCACGAGCAATTTATGTCAAGTGTATTGGAACTGGAGGATAGTCTATGTAGTAGCAATCATACGAGACATTTTTTCGCCGCCATACTAGACTCCGTATAAATAAGTAATTTTGTGAGCTAGCGGTCTGGTGTCAAAGTTTTAGGCCGTAGCTGGTACTGGCATATTAATCCAAGTCCATCGTTATTGATATCTTTACTTGGAAGAGATCGCTCTTAGTAATAAGGGCCGCCCTTTATGTCACCATGACTTAGATTATGAAATCGTTTGTTAGGTGTCTATTATTCTGGTTTATACAAAGAGCTATATATTTATCTATCTATTTGTCGTAATGTACCCTCCAAAGCTCAGCTTTAAAAGTTACTTCCTAGCTGATCTCTTAAGAATGACTACGCCACAAGTGCTTTCATGATTAACAAACACAAAATGGCAATTACACTTCGGTGAATTGGTGGTACGTGCCAGAGAAACAAAACGTTTTCTCTGTTCCATAGTCATGACCAATAATTAACTAAAACCTACACGTTGCTATTTTCTTTACATCTCGCCTGAGTAAGTATGATTGCACGTCCAGTAGTGCGCCAAAGAACCCTTAACGTGTCATAGTTTGTTCGAAAACCGTTGACTTTCATCTCAATCAATGTGTGAAGTTTTCTTTGCTCCTGTAGTATTCGACTACCGTACCTCATTCATGAGGTTTCTCTGGAAATTTATATAAACGTAAAATACTACAATGTTTAAGTGAAGGATAGGAAATATTTTAAATTCCTAGGCTGCTCTTATAACTGTCGTTGAAATGTTTGAGAATGTTTCAAAAATCATGGTTCTGGACACAATGAAATAAGATATTTTTTTATCAATAGATAAAAATATTAAAAAAAAAACTATAGATAATTTATTTTTATATCTATAGATAAAAAAATATTTTATCTTATAAGACAGTACAAAAATAGACGCTTGAATTTTAAGAAGACAGTTTTTTAATCACTCTCCCTTATTTGGATTTCGAGCCACTCGTGTGATTTTATTATTTAAAATAAAAGTATTTAATTATTCACTTTTTAAACATAGTTTTTTGGTTTTCGTTTTCATGCAAATGAATTACAAGAATGTGGGCAAATACGCTAATACAGCAACGGCTCTACGTATTAAAATATACAATTTGAACTCTTTGGCTTGTCATAGATTCCCCAACACTCCCTATAAAAGGGGTTATGCGCTTCTCACGGTCGCACCCGCCCACAGAGATGGTTTCTGTGAACGTGGACGCTAGTTACCCAGCGCTAAGTGGAAAAGCTAAATGTGTTGGCATCGTTGTAATGCCTGTTGGTTTTGTAGTTATGGGGGTGAGAACTTTGAGCTGACATTTTGAATGTTCAGTTTCTGTGTTTAGCTAGACAGCCTTCACAGTGGCTTTAACGCCTGTTCGCGCCAAACTTAAACCAAGTCTTCGTGTGTTAGCTAAAATTATTATTCCGAGAAGGGAAAATAAAAAAAAACGTCAAATACGTGTTCGGTTGGTTCCTTCGATTATTTAAACTGTTTTTTTACAGAATGTGAACTCATAAAAGTTCCTCTACAAATAATGACGGTATTCAGTTTACCAATCCACAGGATACAACAGTTTGCTTTGACAAGCACTTAACTCCTGCCTATCTTACATAGATCGCGTGTAGATACTAGCTGCTCCAACGACCAATTACGGCAATAATACCCGATACCACTATTTGACACGTCAACTGATTTCAAACCAAGTATATTTTGTGCTTGTACAGCGATATAAAATTGCCATATAAACTCACTTTTATATGCCAAAAGAAAAAAATTTTAACTGCCAAAAGGATCAATTTTCACAGCCATTAGAAGGCACCTCTTAATGGTACACGTCATCGCTTCGACATAACGTCAGTGTCCTCTGACTCTTCGGTATAAATGAATGAATGAATGAAAGTGCTTTATTATATACCATAAACCAATTCCAAAACAATTTTTTTTTCGAAAGTACAATGGGTTGGTCTTATCGCTGAGATATCTCTTTTGGAAATTTTATTGATAATTTTCTACACAATGATCATTGACTGAAAATTACCGACTCCATGGCCGTAGGTAATTACCTGCTATAGCGCCTATTTCACTATCAGAAATGTCATATGACACAAAGCTAGGAATTCGATATTTACGCCTGCTCTTACATCCGTGCGTGTGTGATCACTATAAGTGGAACCACTTAGATGCACATCAATAAATAATCTCGCGTCTGTAGAAGCCGTTAATATCTGTTTTAAACAGTGTTAAGTGAGTTGTAATCAGGCATATTCGAATACTAATATGGATGGTTGTAGTGGCTAATGTTTCGGCTTCTTTATGTGATATTATGGACAGTGTTTTATTGACAAATAGTGTTCCATTTACGCCACTAAATAAATGATTTGTATGTTAATTGATGAACATCACTAACTGATTGTTCGTAGGGCTTTAGGTGCCATGGTCTAACTCATAAGATAAATTCTAAAATACAGCTGTTTTCCCCTATTTTAAATGAGTCACGCCAGTGTCATGTGGAATAGGTTTAGTAATATAATCAGGATATTTATTTTCCTTCATAAATACTGATAAAACAAACAAACACGCGTAGATAGATACTTAGTGCATAGATTTTTTAGAATACCAAGTAGGGGGTAGTCAAAGGTACGTCCACATTTTATAAGTAGTTAGTATTCCAAGACAGATGTAAGCCCATCGCCGTTTATTGGAAAATTTAACGATGGCACATTTCTATATCGGTAGCTTCATTAATGCAATATGCTTTTGAATTTTTGGTTCTAGGGCATGCCAGTTTTCTCACGATGTTTTCTAAAACTATTTTGAGCACGCATTTTTAGGGTGAAAAAATCCATTGGTGCACGACCGGGTTCGAGTCTAAGATCTCCGGATCGGATTTCGGGGTCTCACCCACTAGGCCAGCACGGCTTCTCAATACTAATGTATCATAATATAATACTACTAGCTTTTGCCCACGGCTTCGCCCGAGTAGAACCCGGATAAAAAGTAGCCTATGAATTATTTTGATGCTATATTACTGTAAAGTTTCATTAAAATCTATTCAGTAATTTTTGCGTGAAAGAGTAACAAATATCCGTCCTCACAAACTTTCACGTTTTTAATATTAGTAGGATTTTATCATTATTACCCACTATGTCTTAAAGTCACTGGGATTGGTATCCTGTGATATTATAAAAACTCAAATAGAAAGCCCAGCGTCACAAGTACAGGTAAAATAACGCACGCGTGGTCGTCATTGACCATTTAAATAATACTTATATAATAATTATTAGGTCTAAGTTACTAGCGAAGTTATACCTCCAAAATAGAGTAGACTGTTAGATGTTCCTTAACTTGAAACACCGAACCGAGCTACGTGTTAACTCCATTATAGACAGTAACATCATTAGTCATTTTCAGAGTAAACTTGGACGTTAACGGTATGGGCCTACGAGAAAGTGCGTGTATGCCGAAAGTTCGAAGCTACGTAAGATTTATGAACACGAAACAGTTTTGAGCATGATTTGAATTCAAGTTGATCGATTTTTCATCAGGGTTTTCTACTAAATAAATTTGATGAACAGGATAAAACAAAATCAAAAGACTGTTTGCGTTTTTGATGAGTTTTTTCCTAAAGGCCTTTCCTTTCTGGAGCCGATCCCATTTTGTAAGTGAACACCCACGAACAATGCCTATATCTGAAAAGTTTCGTCAAAATTGCTACTTGCTCTACCGCTCTGCATTTCGTATTAAAATACCAACATTTATGTTTGTAACGTGGGTACCACTCACCCAGGTGAGAGGGCCCAGAGACGATGGAAAGCTTCCAGTTCGTATTTAGACGGCTAAACTGAGATTAGACCTTTATAGGTAGTAGGTTAGTGGGATTTAAAATAAATTAAATTTGTAAATACCTTAAACATAAGGAACATCAAAATGTAGTCGAGATTGCGTATTTGAAGTGAAGTTAAAGGTCAAAGGACGTTTTCTAATCATGAACCATTCCTTTTCAACATCGCAACCCTCCGGAAAAGTGGTTATATTACACTAGCCTCTGTCCAATGCCCATGGCTTCGCCCGCGTGTTACCCGGATAAAACATAGCCTATGTGTTATTCTGATGTATAAGCTAAGCTATATTACTGTAAAATTTCATCAAAATCCATTCAGTAGTTTTTGGGTAAAAGAGAAAACATCCTCACAAACTTTCGCATTTTGAATATAGTAGGATAGAATAGGATTAGAAGGAACTAGTATGTAAGACTGAAAATACTCGTAAGTGTTTTTAATAAGTGTGTGTGTAGGTATCTTGATTTTGATCATAGTAATCTACTCATAAGCCTTACTCATAATATTTTTTTAACGATCTAGTCTTGATATAATTTACTTTCAATCAGATCCCTATTTTTTTTTTATTTATAAACCGACTAGCCCCTATCTGAGGTTTCGCCCGCGTAGTATCCGCAAAAAAGCCTATGTGCTATTTTTTAGGTAACAAACTATTGTTCCAAATTTCTTCTAAATAGGTTCAGCCGTTACGAATAATATCAGCAACATACATCCAAACAGCTAATCGTCCAAACATTCATTCATAATATGAGTCCAGAAACCTACCAAACCTTTTTAATCGTTTACGAGATTGGGACTTAAATATGACTATTTTTGATACAAAAAGCTTTGACTCAACGCTGAAAATGGCAGTTACAACTCTACCAGTGCAAATATGCATTGCCGAAACACCTAATTCAGATAACTAGGCATATTCACCACATTATGCTAAGCTCATTGTGATCACACAACAGAACAATGGCATTGATTTGATAGAGATCATCAATACACTCCGTCTATTATATTGACGCATTAACTGAACCAATATCTGGCCTGTGCTACGCCTCTCTTTATCAGCCTTTATTGAAAATGATCTCCCTATCTGCTTCTCATATCGTGTTATTGGTTGTTTCTTGGTAACCTTGGTCTACCTAAATAAATACTTCTAAAAAAGGTACCTAGACAAAGGTACCTAGTCCTCTCTAGGAGCTAGTACGTTTACGATTTTTCCTCACAGCTCAACTCAAGTAGAGAACTTTTCCAGTGCAATATCCAATATCGTTGGTTTGGATCTACAGGTAGGAGGCACCTTCCTAATCTGCGGATTCGAACCTTTGAATCATAAGGGCCTAACACTACCCGTACTGTATTTGAATTACGAATATACACTACAAATTCAACCACAGTTATCTCGGAGGTTACAAATAAGCAATAAATACCTCGGAGTGAAACTTTTGTACGCGATAACTATAATCTCTTCTGCGCTAATATCTGGCTTATATCTGAACCCTGGGGGTGATTATGACGTAATTAACTTATACTACGGATGTAGGTTTTATTCATTTTCCTCGCATGGCTGGCTGTATTGGTTTCTGTGTAATCTGTGTCGGCTGTGTTTTGTCAGTGCCCGATTTTCTTTATGACCGCATAAATTGGGGCAGTGGCGTTGACGGTGGCAGTGTCGATTTGTATGAATTTACATGGGTTCACAATGACTCGAATTCAGATAACTGTTCCCGCAAGTTGGTCCGCCTTCACCACCATCGGGATAATTTGCGTGGGCCTTGAAATTTATGGAACGAAGACAGTAAATTTATTAAATTTGTGTTGAGTTTGGCAGATTTTTATAAGTATAAATGGCGATCTAACAAACATATACGGATCACATACGAAAAGTGTCTGATATAAGTTCGAAAGCATTAGTAACACTAAACAGTCCTGGTCCTCGTAGTATCCGGATAAAAAGTATTATATTGTCATTCAATAAAATAATCAATAACACAACGTAACGTACCTACGACGCTTACCGGGTTCAAACACTACCACTTTGAATTTTATTTTGTGCCTACTTTGATAGGCACAGTTTAAACTTTGAATGTATAATTTCATACTGGAAGGATAATCCTTATTTACATTAGAGATAGCAGATAAATAAGACTTCCTCTTTCACACAGCTTTACTTTTAATGGCACTAAGTGTCCATTAACTTGAGTGCAATGTTAAAACCATTATTTTACATGTCGCGACCACCGGAGAGCTTTCCGATAGCTTAATGAATAAGGACATTACGCCTGGACCGGACCGGTCTTTTCACATAGCCGTTCAGTGACGTAGACGGGACGTAAAAAGACACAGACCACCCTGGTTCTCCTGCTTATTGCTTACATATCAGTGACGTAGGCGGGACGTAAACGGACGCAGCCACCCATGTTCTCCTGCTTATTGCATATACATCAGTGACGTAGAAGGGACGTTAAAGGACGCAGACCACCCTTGTTCTCCTCCTTATTGCATATACATCAGTGAAGTAGACGGGACGTAAAAGGACGCAGACCACCCTTGTTCTCCTGCTTATTGCATACACATACGTGACGTAGACGGGATATAAAAGGACGTAGATTACCCTTATTCTCTTGCTTCTTGCATACACATCCGTGCAGTTATCACAGACAGGACATGATATGACGTAGATTGCCTTTGTTCTATACACTATCATAATCGTGAAGTGCTCGTAGCGTGTCTTGCCCCAGATAAACTTGGTTGAGCATTTGTGATAGGTATCCGTTAACCTCAACACCAGGCTATTATTTTACTAGCCACTGCCCATGGCTTCGCCGGCGTAATACCCAGATAAAAAGTAGCCAATGAAAAGTAGCTCTTACCGTTCAACAGCGTTGTTTCTAGGACACGAATTCGTTTAACCATTTTTGCATCGATTTATGTTGCTAAATTGGTTTTCACAACAAACCCCTATATTTTAAAGGTAATATAAAGCCAATGTCCATCCTAAAGGTACATTCTAAATATTGGATATTTATGCCCCGTTTAAAAAAAAGGTATCTACTTTTCTAACGAGTAGGTCATGAACTTTATCTTTTCCAAGTTTCATTCAAAGCAGTACAGCCGCGACAAAGTTTATTGATAGCCAACATTCACACATACATCCACCACTTTGGTATTTATTCTAAAGTATGATAGGATAAAACGTTTTCACGTAAAGACGTTTTCACATATCTAGATATGTATTCCAGAGTTACCAATTCCTTTTTATACTTTTCCGAAGAGAAAGAACATACATACTATTTCTGGAATCCGCAGATTTTAGTTACAAAGTTTAGAGCAGTATTTGAAGATACATAGATATATATTTATACCAATTGTACAAGAAACATTGAAAATAAATTACAAAATTAAATTAGCGGTACAATCTGTCTAAACCTAACTGTATGCAACCTAAAGTAACCGTTTCTGTAACCTTATATTATATCAATGCGCTCTAGTCTATGTACGGGTGTATGGATAAACCTTTGTGTTAGACCGATATGTGCCTGTCCCATCACTACAGGGGGTGTTTTTATTGAGACTTGAATCACAGATTACTCTATAGTCACTTAGAGCACCAACGGAAACTATCACAAAATAGTTTACTATGTAGACGGTAGTAAAAAACAATCTTATTTTATTGCAGTGATTGAAAATAAAGTAGATCAACGATAAAGATATTAATAAGCAGATGTCACACGGGAGTTAAATGGTTTAGAATTTATTGCGTCTTTGAAAGTGTAAGGTGATCTCCAAAAATAATAATAAAACCTTGTTCTGCGGGGTGGCATGGGTAACATAAAAGTCACTGTTCTTTAATGCTTAAGCTGATAAAAATGGATTATAATATTATGTTCGAGTGTTGGTTAAATTATAAATTTGTTTTTATGTCTAACATAGCCTAAGTCTTACAACACATATGGATCATTTCATCCGAAATAAAATTAATTATTATATTATAATTATCATCATATCAATTAACTTAGTAAGTTCAAAATCTTTAGTCACGCATGGCAAAAAGTTTGTGACGCTTTTGCAAACGGTACAATCTCATTTGTCCACTGAGAGAGTGACTTTCTTAACTTCTTACTCTGTGTCTTCCAATTCCATTCGATAACTCTTGCTCCGCAGTGGTTGTTGGTCATACAAACTAAATTGCATGCCCATTTCACATAAGAAAGTACTCAATAAACAAAAACAGGTGACGAAAAAAGACCCAGCACAACAACGAACGAAAAAACCGATGTTACTGACCAAAGCTTAATTAAATAAAAATTGGTAGAAACATTCCTCAATATTATTGTTAGACAAGTACAATCACAGCATAGTGAGTCACATCGTGAGAAGAGTTACAGCTTGTTCTATGTGTGGGCGATCTAGTCGTACGCAGGCGTAGAAACTATTCAAAAGTAAGAACAAAACGTAGGTATAGAATTCCTTGTTATTTTAAAGTAAGTTAGGTCGTAGGTAAAGCTAACAACCAACCGCAGCATACGTAAAGGCTATGCACATATGCATAGTGTGTCACAAACACACAATCAAATTGAGTGTCACTTTATCAGCTATAAAAAAATTTAACGCCTCTATAGTTTTTCTATATCAGAGAAAGACAGGGCTAGAGTTCGAGGCGATAAAGTTACCTCTGAAGTGATAAGGAATACAGGACACGTGAATACGCCTCTCACATTTCGTCCACCTACAGAAGCGGATATACGAATCCATCCTGCCCTGGGCCCTTGGCTTTGGGTACCCTGCCTGCGATCGGTGATTTGAACTCTATTTTCTACCTGCAGTCCTATTACTATTATTTACAAGTTTATTATAAAATATATAGTTAAATGTATTTTAACTAATAAATTAGTTGTATTATTCTGTCTGTACTTAAGAACTGGAAAAAGGAGTAAGAATAATAAAAACTATGTTTCAGGTAAGACTTTCATAGCGATATCAAGAAAAATACATTGAGTAGTGATTTTCAACGGCAGAGATATTGTTTTTAAAACGATGTTAGCATGACACATCGTGCCGACTTTTGCAAACGAAATTAACCGCGGTTGATAGAACCTTTAAACAAAACGACTATCTAGTTAACATTTTTTGTAGCATCAGAGCATAAGTACTTTCATAGGATGGTAAAAAAACATGCCCTTTAGGGATTTGTAACGAATTACCCTATACAAGTTTACCATTTACCAAATCAAAGTGAATTTCCAGGGAGTACGCACCGCCCTAGTTCTATATTCATCCAGCACAACGGGTCCACCCAAGGGAGTGAAGCTGACTCATCTAAATTACATGACTACTGCCTATCAAGTTCCTTAAGTACCACTACATAAATAACTCCGAAAGGTTGTGTAGGTTAGTTTGCAGGAATCATAAGCAAGTAAACAGTAGATTGAGAAAATCTCAATCTACTGAGCAACGCTCGACGATAAAGAACTTGCACTAGACGTTTAGGAACGAACCGTAGATTCCCGAAACATAAGTATGAACTGGGAATGAAATATGAATTTTCTAATGAAAACCTTAAGCGTCATATGTAACAATCTCTCGTTTTAAAAGAACAAATATCAGAAAAAAAATATTTTTTTTTTCTGATATTTATTTTAAACATCATAACCGCTCTAGTTAGTATATAAGATTGTAAGACCATTGCCGCTTTATGTACCTACTTATTCTTTGTTTTGTTTTTATTTCAGCAGCTAAAATGGAATCCATATAGTAAAATAAAGTTTAAGTTTCTGATTAATGCATACCTTATGCATTAATCAGAACAAAACATTATACAAAGAGGCCAAACATTTTGATTGTCCGCTCTTATATAATAGTTTAGTAAAGTTATTTGATTTGCGTATTTTCGGTGTAAAGTTCAGAGCTAACAGATAACTACCACAACGACGAGAGAGCGCAACTTTTTTATCCATCACAACTAAAAAAAAGGTACAGTTATAATTGTGGCTATCAACACTATCAAGAGCATTATAACATCGCATAGTGAAACTTCAATATTATAAGAAACCTATTTGGCATCCGAATTTACTTGAGTGGTTGATCGCAGTTTTCTACGATTGGAAACTCTACCATAAACATAAGGACGAGGCTTTTTGTATCTAAAGATCATAAAGATTTATTATTACATCCAATAAAATGTGCAAACAAGATTCTGTACCTTTGAAAAATGTACTTTTACTTTGTATCTGTTTTTTTTTACAATTTTAAGGTTTTTTTTTTTTAGTTCTCGCGTGGTTAAAAAAATATTTAAACCTTCAGAGATAGACCAGACTTTTGAATAACATAGTTCATCAACAAGATTCCATACAAAAATCGACATGTTCGTAACATATTTGTAACTCTGAATAGAGGCTCTGAGAATCACCTTGTTTATTTCTAACGTAATTCAACCTTTTGAGAATATAGTCGTGACGTGTTGAATTAAAATGAACATGCCGCAGTCATTTTTATACTCTCAAATATTAGACGTTAGCTCGTTTAAAATAACATAGTTTTTCGGTAAGGTGTAAACAAAAGCTTTAGTGCCCCTGGCTAAAATCTCATTACAAATGATGGCCTAAACTCGAGTTCATCAAGTTTAGGCCTTATTTGTAATTAAACCGGCTTCAAGTTTTGCCCTTACCCTATAAAAATACTTAGGGCTTGGATGGATTATTTTAATTACCAGTTAATTCATCTTGCAAGTAGTATTACACATTTTGCAGTGGTTTTTTGAAGCTGTTACGTCCAGGAACTAAGTCCAATATAAATAAATACAACAAGTAGCTCGCAAATTTGTTATCTACGTGGTATATCTGTCGCGTATAATCCTCTTTTTTATATAACGGCTTGCCGCTTTACAAAACAGTGCTGTTCTAATTTGGCGTACTGACGTCCAGCCGGATTTCATTGCAATACGTTTAACAAAAGGGCTGCCAATATTTAGCCATATTATAAAAAAGAGAGGTTAAGTTCTTTGGTTTTATTTATTACAAAACGTGCGCTCTAATTTATAAAACAGCTACACATTATCAGCCGCATTGGAAAACGCGAAACGCTTTGTTTATCCGAATTACAATCCAGCTTGACATCAAAACGCCAAATTAGAAAACAGCACTGTTATGCAAAACAGTAAATCAAGCAATCCATCTGCAACATATACATATATGTATCGCAAAATCTTGATCGTAGCTTAATATTTTTTCTACGCCCAAACTCGACGAATAGATAAGTAGAGTAGATACTCTACTTATCAAAACTCGTTTGACCTTGGACATACAAACATAGTACTCAGTTCGCTAAAGATATTCGTCGAGTTTGAGTGTAGAAAAAATATTAAGCTACTATGAATAAAACGAAAAAATATTTAAGCCCTTTTATTTTAAGTGGCAACCAAGATTTTGCGATACCTTCTCAAATGACTTATGGAAAATTTGTGCTGGATAAGCTATTGGAAAATAAAAATAGAGTTGCATTGGTAAGTTTGACAGCTGTTGTGTAGCTTAATTGATTGATTTGCGTTATTAAGTTGATAATTCTTAAAAAGTATGTTTGTTTATCGAAGATAAATGGAGAAACAGGTGAAAAAGTCACATACGGCGAGATGGCACAGCAAGTGGTAAACACAGCATCTGCCCTGTTCAACCTTGGCGTGAACGCAGGCGATGTTGTGGGAATCTGCAGTGAGAACCGAACAGAGTTTTTGACCACCTTTATTTCTGCAACATGTACTGAAGCGGTTGTCACATTCCTCAACTGTGCTTACAGTAAAGGTAACGTTACAAAACTACATATTTTGTTCTTATCTTTTCTTGCGTTACTCTAAAGAAGTGTATATCTTCGTAATAGTAAATGACAGTCGAGGTACTATTTGCAATAAAAAAATGTATAAGTAAGCCTGGATATTTGTACCTCTATATATTAGGTTTGTTTTAAACTACTTGAAACCTAATTTCAATAAAAAAAATTGATCAAGATTTTGTAGTCAAAGATTTTCAATTCATTTACGAGCACCTCTTGTACAGAGTATATTTTGATGACTGAACAAACTAAAATATTAATTACTAAGATATAGGTTAATTTATAAACCAACATTTTATATGAGACTGATGTATTTTTTTATTTCAGATGAATTGATACACACCTTGAAAATATCGAAACCAAAGTACATCTTCCTTTCCCCGAACACCTACAAGTCGTATTACAAAGTTATGCAGAGATTGGATTTCATAAACAAGTTCTTTATTTTCGGCTCTTCAGTGTCAGACAGAAAGGTGACAAGCCTCCTAGATTTTGCTACAAAATATGTAAATATCGAATCATTTAGACCCGTGGAATTTAACGGTAAGATTTTGATGTTTTTTTTTTATGAAAGTCCTTTTGACACGACTACATATACTTTATTATATTAACCTTCTCTTTATCATCCAGATTACCAGGCCTGTGTTTTATTTTTAGTTAGTTTATTTTAGCCTGGGCTGAATAACCAATGCTTTTGTCGTTCGCATTTTCATCCTGACACGTTTCTAAGTACGGTTTGGTGGGAAAACTGTCTGACTAGGTAGCGAGTCTGACTTTATTTAGATTCCAGCTCCACGAATATTTTTTGCATTAGTGAAAAAAACGTTATCCCATTGAAGAAATGTCTGTATCAACACAGCTTCGAATATTTTAGAACTACAGTATATCTACAGCATTTATTAACGTGACCATTTTTACATTGCCGTAGACTTTATTTTTTTAAACTTCTAATTTAAGATGAATGAATTAAAATAAAGCTTATGAAATAAACGAAATAAACAATAACAAAATGAAATTAAGGTACAATGGGCGGTCTTATAATTTTTCTTCTTACTCGGGATCTCTTCCAGACAACCTTTGGATTTAATGTGATTGTGAGAGATTCCGAGGTTGTACTTTATAATGTGTTTTAGTTAAAAGATGAATGCATGTACATGGGTAAAAAATATTTTTTTAATCTATCTGCAGTCAGTTCCAACTCCAAGTTTTCGTTCCAAACCTAATTTAGGTATTTAAAATTAATTTTGTCCATTAATTTTGCCTCTGGCTTCACTCCGATTAAATGGGATCGTCAACGTAATAAAGTTTAAGATTTGCTAACTGAATAATTGAAATGATATTTTACAAAAGATGTCGTTTTAATAGGAGCGGAGAAAACGGCTCTCATACTTTATTCGTCGGGCACTACGGGTTTGCCGAAGGGTGCTAAACTGTCACATCGCAATTTAATTATATCTGGACTCCAACCCTTGTAAGTATTTTATTGACGTTCCAAAGTTTATACCTAGGCACTTAGTTTACTTTGAAGTGTACGACATTTTATTATAAGTACATAAACAAAGGGCCCTCGTATCTTACTTATTAAAGTACTACCGTAAGTAGATCTTACATTTTACTGTCACGTGGAATGCTAACTACTATGCAAAACGTGGACATGTGCCCAATATAATGTTTGAACATGTCTCTGTTAGCTCTTACTTGTATCCTCACAGATTGGCATACTGAGTATGGATCTCAGGACCTCCATCATGGGGATTACAGTCATATGTTTTTTTATTGGTTTAAAACTTTATTTGAAAATCGTGTTTACAAACTGAAAGGAAATTTATGCTTTTATTTTTTCATAGGTTTCGGTATCCAGTTATTTTAGAAGCTGCCATTATTTTGGAATGCACTTACATACTCGAGGTAGTTCTTAGTTAGTTCAAGTATTTGTAACTCTATCGTTTGCGTGTTATTAATGTGTGCACGACGCTCAGAACTTACTCATTCAAGATTCATTGAGAGCTTTCACTGAGGACTAATCGTTGAGTCAGTCTATAGATTAAGTTGTCTACGACACTCAATTGAATGGAATGTTTCTAAGGCAATTTAACAAATAGGTAACTACTTATTTTATTCGACACTGGCCCGAAAGTTTTATTTAAGGTTTTATTGAGTTAATAAAGTCATGCCTCTTACTGCTATCAAACTGATTCTAGTTTTTCAACTTTTCAGGCCTTATAAACGAGGTTTGATTTGCTTATCAATAACCCCGTGGACCAATACCGTCGGCATAATAATGACTATGCGAGGAATAATCAACAACGAGACGATAGTTTATATAAACCAATTCAACGAAGAAAACTATTTGAAATGTATCGAGAAGTACAAGGTGAGTTAGCAATCGAAGTACCTAGATGTACATGATAATTTAAGTGTGAAGATAAAAAAATTACAAGAAAATGAACCTTGACCTTGTGAATGCAACAAAAATCGCAAAATTATGTGAATATAGAATCTAAGAAATCATAATTTCGGTGACGTATTCTCGACGTCACTATTTTTTTTCCTTTACTGTTAAAACTTTTTAGGAAATTTCTTTCCTGTAAATTTTATTGCGCTAGTGCAACAACTTCATCACTTAATTCTGGTTACCCCTCTGTGAACTTTGTTCCTTAGTATTTGTTCAAAATGTTCAGTTCTAAATAATAAAACATACATGAGGTATGATTCATATGGACCAATGTGGATGGAAACAAGAGCAGAGGTAGGCGAAAGAATAGATAGATGGATTGTGTGAAGGATGACATGGTTAAGAAAGGAGTGAGTATTGAGATGACGACTGATAGAGGAGAGTGGAAGGGGAAAACATGTTGTGCTGACCCAACGTAATGTGGGATAACGACAAGATGATGATTATGATTCGTATGGGTCAAAAGGTTTTAAATCACATGACAACCTCTGTGGCGCAGTGGGCGAAGGGCCACCAGAGGCGCAGAAGGTTGCGGGTTCGATTCCCGCTTTGAGGCAAATGTTTGTATGATCTGCTTTCATTTGTCTCGGGTCTGGGTGTTTTCTATGTATAATATGTAAGTATTTACAAAAAAAATATAAGTAGTATATCAGCCATGTAGTTCCCATATCACAAGCTCTGCTTAGTTTGGGGCTAGATGATGCTGTGTGAAAAAAAATGTCTAAAATTATTATTAAAACAAAAACACTTTTCAAGTTTTGGCCCGTCCTAGAGGTATTTAGTAATGGGATTGAATTATACAAACAAGATGGCCTATGCCCAGACTGCGTTGGAAACGTCAAAACGAGAAAATTATTAAGAGTAGACGGATATGAATGCAAATATCAAAAAGATAACGAACCTAATTATAAACAGGCTGGACTACTACTAGCTGTGCCTCCATTGTTGGTGTTGTTGAATAAATCAAATTTATTACGACAGTATAATATGTCTTCAGTAGAACGTATTTACTGTGGAGGAGCACCCTTGGACACATCTGTGATCGATGATGCAAAGATGAAGTGAGTGTCTACTTTAGAATTGGTTCATTCATATAATGGTTGGTAGAGTCACACAGAACATGACAACCGATTGGTTGTCTAGATGTATGGATGTAAATAAAACAGGCATAATGAGGACACCAGTGGAACAGCGGACGAGTAGCTTGCTGAGACTCAAGAGGTTCGATTCCCGCTATGAGAGAAATGCTCTGCAAATATTTGTTCCTGGTCTGAGTGTTGTGGTACCATGGTACCCGTAGTTCCTGATACCACACTGGAAAACTTAGTGTGGGGTCAGGACTGTGTGACTGTTGGGTATTTATTATTTCAAAACATGGTAAGCTAGAAGAAAATGTTATTGATCATAGCACAATAACACACAATACTAATACTTCAGGTGAGCTATGCCTGAAGTACTTTAGAAAATCCTTGATAGGGTAGAAGAAGCGTTGGCAGACTTATGATGATCAGTAACATAGCGAAAATTACAAATTATAGGACTGGGCAAGATTATGAAAGATTATACCTGATTCTAGGCAAAATTCTGAGTGTTATAAAACAAGATCAATAAATTTTTATGCAACTATATTTATAATCATTTATAGGTTTTTGCTATCTTTAGACATAATGAAATGAAACACTTTTAAATGGATCAGTCACGTTGATATCGTAACGTCATGATTAATAATAAAAATAAAATAACGCGATTAATCTATTTAAAAGTGTTTAATTTCGTTATAACTATATCTATGTATGCTGTGTTCTGTAATTACCTAAACTACTGTGTTTTGAACAGGTTCCCAAACTTGAAACACGTATTGCAAGGGTATGGAATGACAGAATCATCAGGAGCTGTTACTGAAGAAAATGACCAAACACCAAGACAAGGAAGTGTTGGTAGGGTCCTTGATGGTATCATTGTAAAGGTAGGAATTTTAAAGGCGCTTTGTAAAATATGATGAAATCTAAAATGCTATGCCATTTTGGACAATCCGTAAAAGAAGAATGGCATGCTATAAAAAGCCTACCAAAGCCGAATCGGTACAAAGAAGAACCAATCAGAAAGATGTTTTTTTTTCAGATAGTAGACGTTGAAACAAGGGTCCTGCTTGGCCCAAACCAACCAGGAGAAGTGTGTGTGAAAGGCCCAGCTCTTTTCCAAGGTTACGTTGGTAAAGATTTGAAAGAAGATTTGGATAATGAAGGCTTTTATTGCGCAGGAGACATTGCCTACTTTGATGAAAATGGATACATTTATATCGTGGATAGAATAAAAGAGCTCATCAAATATAAAGCTGGTCAGGTAGGTGTACTTTTTAGGATGACATAGACCTAAAATCCAATATCTTTACCATGTTCAATATTTTTTAGGTAGCCCCATCTGAATTGGAAGCAATATTGAGGCAACATCCAGCTGTGAAGGATGCAGGAGTGATTGGTACTCCAGACCAATTAGCTGGTGAGCTACCAACAGCATTCGTGGTGAAGTTGCCTGGAATATCAGTAACAGATAAAGAGTTGATAGATTTTGTTGGGTCAAAGGTAGGCTTATTTTATTATTATTATTTTCATTACATGAAAAGATTCAATACAATTATCTACGTTGTGAAAATTAACATGTAAAGGTACATAATTCATACAATGAGTGACATAACATTTTGTAGTCTAGCTCATCCCGCCATCGCCGTCTGGGCCTTCCACGTGATCGCGGCGCGTTCGGAACCCAGTCTGTAGAACCCATTTTATTCCAAAAACTATCGTGAATTTGATAATTCATACTGTAAAACTGGATTTTCACTTCTTAAATTATAATAATAATGATACCCAAATGGTATTTCAGGTATCCTCGTGGAAGCAACTACGTGGGGGTGTAACATTTCTGCAAGAAATACCAAAAAATGGAAGTGGGAAAATATTGCGACGAAAGTTACGTGAAATGATACCTAAACCTCTTGTTAGCAAACTTTGAGACTTTCCAGAGGTCGCCTACTGAGAAGTCAATTAGTGCGCGTCCTATAAGAAAAACTGTGTATTATTTCTCTGTGACTTATTTTCATACGGTATTATATTTGATCACGTGAAGAAATAAGAAAAAAATATGTTTTTTTTTTAGTTGGTTGGGGTCAAAATAGGTCTCTGTCTCAGCTTGATAAAGCATAGCATTAAAAAATTATACGTTCGTTCAACTGCGATTAGAATACCTATAATCAAACCTCAATATTGTACCATAACGCTGTCAGCGCTTGCAGAAGACTCAGACCCGCAGCCAGTGGGGCTAGGGCCCATTTAAATCATGCAACTTTATTTCTTTAAAATATTGGCAATAATAGAAGAAAATTAATTGTGTGCGATTAACACAATAATATTTTACAAGAATTTAATGCACATACAAAATTTAATAGAAGTATTGTATATTTTTTTGACAGGTAATAATTTAAACGCCAATTTGTTTAATGACATTCTTGAACAGAGAGAATTGCTTTCAAGTTATGACTAGAAAAAAAGTTAGTTACTTATGTTGTTTATAATAAACCATACTTACAACTTTAATCACGGTGGAAATACTCATTCATACTTATACTCACTATATTTTTGTAATTTCCATAAAATGCCATACACTGAACTCATGTTTGAAGGTGGCAGGACAATAGGTAATTCTTGGTAACCAATAATGGCCTACTGGTTGTACTGTTTATACATGTTACAGAACTCAACTTGCCATTTAAGAAAAAAAAAAACAAAAATTATTTACAAGATACTTACAACTTATTGCTATAACTTTTTCGTAAGGATCAGGCAACAAACTATGTAGTATGGTGTAAATTGGCCCTTATCCACGTCCATTGTGTGTGACGTATGCTTTGCTACAACTATGCGTCCGCCTATTTTCCTTATTTAGAGAACAATGATTGTTGGTAGGTTCGCATACGTTGGTGGGTGGATGTAATAGACCAATAAGGCATTAAATTTACAATCTTTAACGTTCTCTGGTTAAATTGCATGGTTCGACCTTCGCCCACACAAGTTGTATCGCCTAAAGCGTATGGAATGGTACTGCAAATGACCTATTTAAAATACTGCTTGATCCATTGTGAGACTTGATTAAAACTCACCTCAAGACTAGTCAGCACAATATTATGATAAGATCATCGAACATAAATCTTGACAAGTTTTTCGGTAATGAGGCCAATAAATAATGATAAATTTATCAGATAATGTGTGTATATGTATAGTATTAACTATACTATACTTTATATATAATAGGTATACTACCCTGTTCTATTTTCACACTCGACTGCTACTTTTTGGTAACTCATCCAACTGATGCTGAGTTGAACAACATTTTGGTATAGCCGTACCAATGTATAATTATGACCCAAACATTTTTTTTTGTTATTGTTTTAGATTAGCCCATTTTCACCAACTGCTAGGCATAGATTTTATATATATTAAAAATATAATTATGAATACGTTAGATACCTGCCTACTTTTAGAGGTCGGTCTATGAAAACCCATTATATTTTCATTGATTGTGCCAAATAAACGATTATGCTATTATATTCTAATAAAATATTATTACCTGACGCAAAGAGGTGCCTACACACTATCTAGTAATCTAAAACTTTTTTAGACTTTTTCCATCGACAAGCATAATGAGTTTATAAGTTACATAACATAGCCCAACGTTCAATATACATTTTAGCCACTGGCTTAAAAAAATATTCATTCGGGTATCCAATTTACACATTTCAATAATAAGTCATGTCACACCAATCACCAATACAAACCCTGCAACATATAATTTCGAAAAATAAAATATCGGAATACATTATGTTCCGATTATATTCTAGGTTTTAAATGTATCTGTCAAAACGGATTTTGTGTAACATATCAACGTCTCTCGGACGTACCAGTTGCATGCATAAAATGAAAAAGCTTTTACGATCTTTCATAAAAAAGCCAAACACGAATCAGCATAAACTTGGAAATATTTTTTTCTTTAGTGCTTGTGTACTTATTTGACGTTTTAACTTAATGTCTTTATTCAGTGTAGGAGCAATTTATGGTTGCCCGCATAGATACAGCTAACAATAAAACACGAAAATTTATAGATGGTGTGCACTCTGCACACATAAAGCCGACACCTTATATGACAGTAAACATTTACCTTTCAAGGCGGCATTAACTCTATCCAAATCGTAAATTGACAATGGAAGAGGCTCGTTCAACAACCGTAGTCGTTTGTTCCCCTTCCCGAAGGCTTCGTGAAAACCGTCGCTCAAAAATATGCCCGAAGAATGCCTGTACAGTTTGTAAGCGCACTTATTCGACCGAAGCCAGTCGACAAACACAATCGCACCGTTCAGAGTGCGCTCGTCCCCTGAAAAGACGTGACTTTTCAGCTCCTCAACGTTGCCTTTCATAACTAGCCGAATGTATAGTTTGTAAACCATGAACACTTTCGCGCCAGGCTTACTGCGCTTTATCTTCCTCACGCTCAACACTCTCGCTGTGAAAATGTATTTAGATTCAGACACCGCTGACGACAGAATCTCGTAGTCATTAGTTATCGTCTCGTTTAAAACACATTTGAGACCATTTATGTCTTTCTTGCGGTAAACCGTATCCCGCTTTCTCGCGACACCCTTTAGACGAAACTGGGCGTAAATTATCGTGATGTAGTAAAGCGATAACACTAAAAACTGAAGCTTCATTTTTATTGTAGCTGTGAACGTTGGCTGTTAAGTCTCGTTCCAGGGAACGTGTATTGGAGCCATTTCAGTTGGTCGCGTCGCGGAGAGACTGTACGTAAACAAGTGAGCACAAAGTTGCGTAATCGAGCTTAGGCGCCACTGAGACGCGTGCGCTAGCGCAGCCTCACGCGTAGACTGGGACACCTCACAATTCAATGCAACCTTCATCGACGTAAACAAACGTGGTTTTACGTTTATCTCTCGTTTATCTAAGCTAATTAGTGGTATGCTAATTGGCGCTTGGTTTCCAAAGTTACGGCAAAGCTAGTGTATGTAGGTACAGGCGCAGAGCTTTCGTTGATTGTTTGCAGATTTACCAATAAAAATTGAAAAATACGGCACGTTTTAATGACACATCCGTGTCATAGCTAGTAGAACTTTCATTATCACACAGTCACAGGTCACAGAACTCGATAAATTCTTCAACCAACGTTTGTGTCCCAAATTATAAAGCTCAGATTTGACAATGGAGCATAATACTCTTCCAAAATTGTGCTCCATTGTTATATCTCTATTTTCTGTATTGAAAAGGCTTTGGTAAAATTTTATATGAAACAAGTTTAAAAATGATGCTAGTCGTCTCCGCACGTACGTAGTAGGTGATTGCAAGCGCTTACAAGAGGAATTTGGAAAGTGGTACGGGCGTAGGCGGGCGAGTCTCGCCTCACTCTGACGAATCTTCAACGTCGCACTTTATATTTTTAACAATTTTCACAGTCAGTTAAGTGCTTACTTTGAATTGAAGAATTGATTACTAGAATTGATCATTGCATTATTCTGCAGCATTGTTGTACTGTGCCACCATAGTAACTACTCATAGTTTCTGATACCCAACCACCCAGAGAATCATAGTGTGGAGTCAGGACTTTATATTATGTGATTGTTAGATGTTTAATTATTTATTTATATAACACATTAATCAAGATTACTTTATTTAAAGTGATTGACAACCATTCATAAAATATTTCAATGATGTAACTTCAATTATGAATCTGGCATAAGTTATCTTTAAGAGAGATTTCATGGTAAAAATCGAAAATCATAATATTAATTTAGTGTTTACATGTATGTAATCAAGCGGGCTTCGTGTGTGGTTTGTTACTATCGTGGCGAATGAACTCAGTCATTAATTTCTTTATAGTCCATTACGGCTCCTGCGATGATAGTTACAGATACCGCCTGTGGACGATAGACATCGATTCATAGATACAAGTAAACCCAATCTTAGTTGTTGCATCACTTACCTAACAATAAAACCAACAGATTGGCGAGGCCAGGCCACGCAAGCTTTCTTGCGATTTCGCGTCTAATGAAGCAGATTAGATCGCTTACGTGTGTGGGTCCAGGGTTTATCTGTGGGGATTCTCATGGATCGTGCGGTCAGTAGACTGATATGTATCGCCCCTATGAGTAAAGTTACAAGCGATGAAGGGCTGAAGTGGACATACGTAATAGCGCGCGCATTGACGCTACTTTACAACGTGGTTGTGGGATCATAGATGCTATATCCCAGATTAAGCTCAGTCACATCCCGAGAAGCACGCAGACTTCACTGGACTGCAGATGAGCGAGATACTCATCTCGACGCCGGATTATGCGAGGCTTAAATTGGATCTTCTCGGAATTTTTAGGTTAAAATGGCTTTCGCAATAAAATTTATAGCGGAGTATTTGACTCGGAATAAAGTATATTCCTGACCCTGTGAATTGAATTAAATTCCATCTCCGCGTTGTTTTATTTACTTTTTATGCGCGAAACTTCTCATTTTTTCCAGATTGAGAAAAAGAGTCTTTACGTTTATGATAATGGCACGAAATTGGTTAAGCTAAAACCAACTATAAAAGAGAATAAAACCACTTATGCAGATAAAATATGTGTCTGGCTCTTGGACCATTAAGAGACAAATAAAAATATCACTTAAAATTTATTGAACGTTGCTTAACGCGTAGGATAGGGATGACACTCTATTATATTCGTTTTACGACTGACATTTACTTATGTCGTAATATTTGTTCAACTAATTGGAATATGTTTGCGTTATAGATAATCTCTATACGGTAATATGTATAGAGTGTATGTGTATAGGTCATGTTTATACTATAGCGGCAGACTACAGACGCACTCACTGCTCAATCCATTAACTTAACGAACAGTTGTCAAGATGTCGATCAAAATCACCTCTTAACCTTCACAGTGAACATTATGGATACACCCACACGTTTAAATTTCAACAGAGTTATACCGGTTGTGATAGCTTGCTCTTATTTAAGTTTTTCTTAGTAGCTTTCATTTCTAAAATCAGACTTCATATTTGGATTTTTAATAAGGCATGTTAAATCACGATCTTGAAGCTTACCTTTTACAGCGGCGTTTACCCTGTCCAAGTGGTATAAAGTCAACGGTACAGGATCAGTTAGCAGTCGCATCCTGGGGATGAGTCGAAACACATCAATAAACACTCCATTGCTAAGAAAAATCGCTGAAAGTCTGGGGCGTGGTGCAGGGGCGCAAGACTCCCGCGCTCTCAACTTTTCCACCACAATGATAGCACCACTCAACGTTTCCGAACCGTCCTCAAACTTTACAAACGATCTTAACTCACTCACTGTCCCTTTCAATACTCGTCTTATAGAAACCCTGTATAAGTTGGATCTCTTTCCGTTCGCGCTTTCTACCGGCTTAGACTTCTTTACGTTTAAAACTTTGCCAGTAAATATGTACTTCGACTTGGCTATCGCCTCCATCAAGGACCACTCGTCTTCGATAATCGTCTCGTTGAAGCTGCACGGCGGGAGAATGGCCCGGTGTCGTCTGTGCGTGTATCTTTTCCTCACTTTACCCTTGATCCTGATCTCGGCGGCGACGATCGCCAGCACGATAACATAAACAATAATTGAAGGCCTCATATCGCTGGATCGTGTACAAACCAAAACAAGACCGCTACAAATGTATCTGTCACATTATGCACGTTATTTATACAGACTAGGGATCGTAAAGTCGCTGACGGCTTATTATAGCAGTAGAGGCGTTGACATCTCACTAACATAAAAACATTAAATCGAATGTTTTATTCCAAAACTATTCATCCTATTTTTATTCGAGAAATAGGCATAATTTCTGGATGAGCAGAGGTCTCTATCGACCGTGTTTATAAACAAACATGAGTGACTGTGACCGGTATAGTACAGCGGATGCGTGCGCGCGCGCAGCTCGCTAGCGATGACTGAAGCCTGTTTACGCAGCCTCCCAGAAATTAGGGGAAGAAGCATACGCTGAAACATTAGGACTATAAAATAATGTGCTACAAATTAAAGCTTATCTTATTTAAACTAAAGCAATTTACTCTTGGGAGAGCAAATTGCTTTATTAATTTTTATTTACATTTAAGTGGTATCAATAAAAGATTTTAACTGGGACGTTGAGCTTTCTTTGATTTTATTTGATCGATCCGTTGTATACATATACCCTACATAGGAATTCCCTGATACTGTGGGTATCAGGAACTACGCGTACCATGTTACCACAACATTCAGAATATTTACTGATCATGCAAACATCTTTACCGTATCTTTTTTTCTTTCCGGACTTTATTAATAAAACCTTACAGTGTTGTTAGAAATTAAAGTTTGTCATACACTGAAAACTTGCTAACTCAGACCATAGCTTGCTAATTGAAAAAGCAGCCGCATTGCGAAAACAAACCACCGTGAAGTCTTCATGCATTGAACGCGATGCAATGCTACTGCGGTTCCACAGATGCTTGTGAAAGCTCGAGATCGCGATGCGTGCTGCGTGGGCGGACTGGATGTGGCGCCGTGAATGCTTCGTCTTGGCTCAAGGTAAAAGAATAGAGACTGGCATCTATTATTTTTAATCAGCAATGCAGACAAGAGAAATTATAGATGCGAACCGACAAGGAAGAAAAAATCGCAGCATTGAATTAAATTAAAGCACTGGGGAAACGACTTTTATCCTCTACCAGCTAAACGGCCTCCACAGATAAAGCAAAACCAATTAGTTTACTATCTGACGAAGACGACGTTCTAACCCCACGGTCCGTGGTTTCACGGATCATAGCCGACGATCACGGAAAGCAACGCACCGCACTAAGGCTCTTTCCACGGTTCGTATCTTAAAGGATCCAGATATTCCAAGCATTAATTTAGTCATGCCAGAATACCAAGTGAAGAAGAACTTATCGCTGCAGCGGATACGACGCAACGCTACGGACGCGCCTGCCTTACCACGGACGAGACTTTCCCCACAGTGGAGTTTTCCGATTTGGACTCGTGTGGGATAATTCGTAAAATATAATCAAATATAATAATCCGTAAAATATAGTAGTATATCATAGTCTATGGGAGGCCACGGTTTAGGAATAATTCGCTACATAGATCGATTTTCTCAGTCTGCAGAAGCCTTCAAACGAGGAACTCAATGTGAGTTCCAAGCGTATTAATTATGAAGCCACTGCCCACGGCTTCACCCGAGTGATAACCGGATAAAATGTTTGTGTGTTTGTAGGTCACAAAATACACTTGTTCCAATTTTTATCCAAATCTGTTCAGCCGTTACGGAGATTATTTGCAACAAATATCAAAACATATAACTAACCAAACTTTTGCATTTGTGATATTAGTATGAATGTAGGTACACTAATATATTCACAGTGTCAAAATCATGGGATGTTGGACGTAACTAAATAAATACGACTTCAACTAAAGCCAATTGTGGCTACGCACAAATCCTAATCACCTATCACTAGGACCACAGCTACATTTGCCAACAAATCTTTGAGGTGTAATTGCAGTATACCTACGCCGATACAGATACACCAGCCTTAAACCATAAATCAAGAAACAAGTAGCGCAACACTGCCTACGTGGTTTTGCACATCGCCTGCGTATGAAATAGCAACATAAATTTATATGTTATGAACTACTGATTTTTATGTTACACTGTTTTGAACACCGATCTCAAAACGGGAATGTTATCTATACGGGTACAAACTGCTACACTAATAGCAAAACGCTGTACCCAAACTAGCTCAATGTATGTTAATGCTATATTTTAAATTATATATTGCAATCAAAATATTCGCTTGATTTCCCATGAAACGGTTTTATCAGGTTAAATAGTATTGCAGTAACCGCAAAAACTGAATCTTTGCACTGTTCATGAATAAGGAAGCCATTTTGATAGCAAAATGTTAAAGCCTATGTAGTTGTTAACTTTGTTATTAAATTATTCATATTATGTAGTTTTCACGCGTCTATTCATCGCTTTATTTTTTCAATTCAATAATTATTGTGTTGAAATCACTTAATGTTTTTAACATTAAAAACCGTCGCTATGAAAAAAGGACTGGGAAAACTACTTGGTGATATAAGTTCTTTGAAAAATTGATCTTGCCCCTTCCACCTTTGACCGATAGTACCTAACAACAGAAATCAACTTTTAAGGAGCTAACACAGGAAATAGGCTGTCCAAAAAAACAAAGTTACGGCTTAGTTTGTGGTTAAACATAATTATGTTATAATTCGTCTTATTTCCAAGAATACGTTTATTTCAAAAATATTTTTTTTCTTAATACAAAAAAATGCAAATTAAGCTCTTAAGCTTATTTTTTTTTTAAATAACACTTACGATAAATCTCTGATCAGAGCTGTCTAATGACAGCAGATATTTTTAGGAGACACTCATCGTACACTTACAGGTATCTAATTTTTTAATTTGGAAATGAATTCGTTTTGTCATAGTTTTTTTTTGGCCAGCTCCGTTTCATTAGCGCCACGGTATTGCGTACGCTGCTTGCTAATGCTTTAATTAAGATCATTGGATCTTGCGTCAAAATTTATATGGCTAGGTACTTATTGATGAGCTAATTTGGCAGCTATCTGCTTTAATAGAATTAACATTCGAATTCCTTTGTTTCCTCTCAAAAAAAAGCTTGGCCATTTTTTTAATGTATTCGCAATAAATAATAACATGCCTTTGCTTATTATTTATTACTACCATTTTTTCGAAGGATTCTTGCACTTTTATGATTATAACTAATCAAAAATATCTAAATGCTCTAGTTACATAATAGAGGATGGACATAGAGGCATACGTTTGTATGGAAAAATGCTGTCAACCTTTCGTATTATTTTCCACTGAAAATAAAAAAAATGAATGGATGTAGCAAACATATTATTACACAAAATTATCTCCTAATTATAAGCGTAGTTATTTCTGCATATGAACTACGTCTGCAATCATTGATGATAATAATATAAAAATATTTTTATTGCAGACAGATAGACCTCAAAAAGAAGATAAATATATTTATGTAGGTACACAACATTCTTCTTCCCACTCATATCTTTGTTCGCGGTCCTAAGGGGCAATAACTGTTCCCCTACTACATAAAAATTGTATTAATGATTATTTAGTCTGGGTATATCGTAAGTGTTTTTGCATCATACGTCAAGAATTCTTTGACAGACTGTGCTGTGGGTACACAGGTACATTACGTATGAGGCCGAAAGCTAGAAACCAAGTCTAGTACCATAAACTGGCAACACACACTAACTGTAGATATTCGTCTTGAGATTCTTCGGTATCTGTGACTAAATTTTCCAAACGCTGCCCATACGTTCGTCATGGTACTCTTGTAGAGCCTATGTCTACTATGGTCTATGTAACTTCTACGAATGATGACGATGATGTTATCCTATAATTAATTATTATTACCTATTTAGGTAGTAAAGTAGGTTTAGCATTTCATTGATTTAGTAATCAACAAATACACATCGTGGCCGTGTTCGGACAGCCACAGATCAAAAATAAGAACCCTCATTTCAATCCACGATGAAAACTCACGCTGCTAAACTTGAAGTGGGTTAACAAGTTTGATGGCTTGAAAATACATCGAGAACGAATAGTAAAGAGTGTTGTACGCACGTACGCTCGTACGCGACTTCTACGAGTGGTTGGCGTACTTTTGTTCCACCCATATAATTGATGCAGTTGAACCACTTATGATGTGTAGATGTGTGAGGCATCCGCCCGTAAGAATGTGATGAAAGATACTACCACCAACGATGCCAATTTATAGGGTTCGAACGAGTGAATATTATTACTATTCAAATATTTCTGAAGTTGTTTTGAACCATGCATTTCTTATTATGTTGGGGTATTCAGATGCATGTCCAAACACTATATTTGGCAAATGTCCACGTCTCTGCATAAGAGGTTGCAAGCTCACATAAAACACATTCTAGAAAACACTCAATCCATCGATTATTATGAGATAGTAGTTACCTAAACAGAATTTTACATAAGGTACCTATTTATTAGATATTTAGCGAAAATATTTGTGTTTGACATCTTACTAACATTATAAATTCGAAAGTTTGTGTGTGTAAATATTTGTTACGTATCTCCGTAACTACTAAAACGATTTTGATAAAATTTGGAATGTAGATAGTTTAGGTTCAAGAATAACACATAAGCTAATCTTATTAAAATAAGCCACTAAGGGTGGTAAAGTTTCTATGGACAACTTTTTTCCTCGGTTCCTTTCTCTACATTTTATCTACATACATACATTATTTCAATTCACCCAGAACTCGGTTTAAATAAACTATAAAGTAAATAATGAAATAAGCATTTGTTATTATTACAAAAAACCCATAGACGGTGTAGAATAAAGTTCTGTGTGTGAATATTTAAATATTTTGTTGGTGAAAATAAACGTAAATAATTAACTTAGTAATATTACTAAGGTCGTAAAGATACTATTGCTTTTTTATTCCCTAGAAATTAGATAAACTTTATTCACTCACAAGATGGTAAAAATAAATCATAAAAGCAAACGAAAGAGTTGTAATACCTATTGTCTGTTCAATCAAGACAATAAATACTACAACCGTCTTATAAAAACTTTCGCGATCAGCGAAAGATCAATCGTGGAGTCATAAATATCCTACTTACTATATAATAAACGCGAAAGTTTTTGAGTATGGATGGATGTAGTGCACGACGCGACGTGGAGGAAAAAACGCGATCACTCACCCTGATGAAGACTCTAGGAATGAGTCGAAACTTAGTCGGTGCCTTCACCGATAGTGCAGTACATGAAAATTCCCGTTTTTACAATATTGATGGATGGATGTTTGTTACTCATTCACGGAAAAATTACCTAACAGATTTTGATGAAACTTTATAGTATAGCATATAGCTTATACATCAGAATAACACACGGTCTTCAATTTATAATGATATTGTGTGATTTGGCCACAATATAACGATAAGTATCAATTAAGTCAGTAAAATTATATCGGAAATATCTATACCTACCCTATATGTTTCACGGCTAAACCGATGAGCTGTATGTGATGAAATTTTATATGGACATAGTTTGTAGCCTGAGAAGGTCAAACATTACTTTTATCAACATACCACGCGGGCGAAGCCGCGGGCAGAAGCTATTAAGAAATAAAAATAGTTCAAAATATTTGATATTCATTGACCGTGCCTAATTTAAACAACACCTCTGTTGTTTTAAGCCATCAGAATTTCAATATTACAATCATTTCCTATCCGTATTCACCTCATAAATAAACAACGACCGCTGAAATATGCACAGCGAAAATAAAGCGATAAACAGTTGATGCGATATTGACGTGAACCGTAAATAGGGTTAGCAGGCTTGCCCTCCAGTAGTTCATAGGGCATAGAGCCAAAACTGTAACAACGCAAATACACCACTCATGGCCCCAACAACGAAAAGAATCCGCAAAAAATAAGCTAAGCATGCAACTCAAGATGATCGCATTCATTTATATTCTGTTTCACGGGCATGTAAGTAGTTTCGTTAGCTCCCGTCTAGTATTATATATTACTAGCTTTTGCCCACGGCTTCGCCCGCGTTGTACCCGGATAAAAAGTAGCCTATGAGTTATTCTGATCTATAAGCTATATTACTGTAAAGTTACATCAAAATCCGTTACGTAGTTTTTGCGTGAAAGAGTTACTAACATCCGTCCTCACAAACTTTCGCGTTTATATTAGGTGGTAGTAGGATATCTGTGCTCTCGTTTTCCAAACACAAACACGGTCCCGACTTTACTCCCTATGACATCTTCAGATACAAACTCGGTTCGTAGATCTTTGAGGATACCAACTAAGGGGTAGTTAGAGGATCGTCGTTTTCTAGTCAACCTGAATTTGTTGACAGACCGTTCCCTGAGGCCTAGGCACTAAAATAGATACCTATTTATGATATCTTTCAAAGATGATCACATTGCAGTTTTCTTATATTATTTGTGGTCTCATTCCATTAGGTCATGTTCTAAACTAACTCCAAAAAAAAAGTGGAGGTTATCAACATAGATGCAATATTTTTTTTGCTATGTACTCCGATTACTTCGAGATAGTTAGTCCTATCCAAATATTTATTTCTTTACAGCGTAAGGAATAATTCCGAATCAAAACAAATTGAAAAAATTAACAGAGTTCTGTAACTTAATAGGCTTTCCAAATAGGTTAAGTCCACATATTGGTAAATCAATTCAACTACTCGGCATACCAAATTAAACACATTTTTATTAAAAGAGCTGTACGTAACTTTTTTCTCATTCACGAGTTCTCAATTCGTCAGGCTTCTACATTTCATCCGGCAGCCCTAATCGTGAATAATATTTCGTGTACCAACAACGCGGCATATTCCAATAATTCACGGTTCGGTCGCGCCCGAAACTAATCCCGATTTACTGAAACGATCACCGGGCGATATTAAATCACTCTGTCAAACTGCAACAAGCCTCTCATTAAACCGACCCCGGGCCATCTATGGCACCTGTTTTTGAACATGTTGATAACGAATTCAAATTACCGCAGAAATTCGCAGTAGTTTTTTTGCTATACTAAACTTTTTTGGTATGCATCTTACACATACGTTGAATGGTTGGCGCGGCAAAAAGAACAAGAACTTAGTCTATTAGTTTGAAATCCATTACGCCCAATTATTACGCCCAATGTATTATATTATGTATTATATTTAGTTCCGTGGTTAAATTGATTGTTATTAACTATTATAGGTATTTACAATTATAGGTGTCTAGGAAGTTTTTTTTGCATCACAAACCAGTATAAAGTATGTGTTGGGGATAGGGGGTATGTGTTTGTTTTTTTGTTTGTTTGTCTGTTACTATTATTCTCCGAATACTTACCGATTATAAGTACAATGATGGTGTTCTCTGCTTACTTTGGAACTAGATGATGCTGTGTGAAAAATTTATTATTTATTTATTTATTATAATATAATGCAAAACAATTGCAAAACCCGCAATTATATTGATATAATTAATATTAATGTGGTTTTTACAATTGTTTTGCTGTTTGAATTATGATTTCGAAACTTCCAGAAAGGTTAGGTTTTATCGCCACACCTCACTAGGGGGCGCTTCAATAGATGATGGAATAAAACAGTCGTGAGTTTAAAAAAATATCTTGTTATATTATTTAAATTGAGTACCCTCTTTTATTTATGCCATTATAAGAAAACAATTAAATAACTATCTGAAATACGATTGCGTGATCTGCCAAAACTACTCAGATCTTAGAGCAAATTCTAATGCAAATCTACGGTTGGTGGGATCTAGTCTTATTAAGATTATTTTCTCGTTTTAATATATTCTTTATGGCGTAGACATGGTCTAGCTGGAGGCGTATCATCATTTAACGACAGTTTTCTCGTGAAATTATCGTTAAATGATACCGTCAATATGCCAGGTACTCGCATTTTATGTAATTGGTGGTCTTTCAACGGAGAAACTCGCTGCTACAAGAAATCATAATTGTGGCTATAATAACTAACTACCTAGAAATATAAACTTCATATCGACTTAAAATATGGTTCTTGCTAAAATAATGTCTATACCTAGCTATAATGACACAAATAAGCGTGCTAGATTTTTAAGTTTCAAAGGGCTATGTACACTCAGAAAATCCTATTCCCAATCAGCAAACTGTTCTGACTGAAATAATAATAATTATAGTGCATTAATATGACATTTTAAAAAGTCGTAAACAAGATTTTTTTATCTGAACGAATAAAAAATCAACGAGTGTTTATTTATTTCCTATAGATTTGATACCTTTTTCAATAAATATTTGAACTCTACTGATATCGGTAGAACTCAATAAATTGCTTCATTAAAACCCTTGCAAGTTTTCATTGCAACGGCTTTCCACAGAATACAAAATCCAACCTAAAATGCAACTTCTATCGTCAGCGTATAAATAGAGGCAGGTAGGTAATTAGGTTCAGAACGAAACGTTCCGTTGAAATAAAAGCTGAAATAGTCACCTTTGTAAGCGGCTTTCGATTTATGCGTGCCTTGCAGATGCAGAGTGCTGCCTCGCACTCGACTGAAAGAACCGAGCATTTGCAAGCATTTGCACCTCTCGTAATACGGTTTCTTGGTGGCGGATTTATTGAGTAGAAAATATTTCCTATTTGTACAATTTCAGCGGGTCAGCGACTAGATTTTTTTTGTAATATTTTGGTTGTGTTATGGGAACTACACGACTGATATACATATGTACTACTTATAATATTATGATATACTACTTATAATTAACATTTATTCATACAACTATTTACATGAAGGTACAAAAAATGAAACAGCTAGCCATCTAAAGACCGTTGCAAGCGATCTATAGATAGCTCAACTGATCCAGATCACTACTACTTATTACATATATATTTTTTGTGAATACATACATATTATACATAGAAAACACCCAGACCCGAGACAAATGTATAATAATAAAAATAAAAAATGTTTATTGTTCAAAGTACATAGGTTACATTTATATCTTATCTAAATCTTACAAAATAGATTAGGTTGTCTGGTTCAAATTGGCCATCTGACATTTTTTTATCGCAATAAGTCCTATTGACTAACCTCAGAGTTATGTTAGGAACAAAGCTTATGACGTGCGGTGGTTAGGATTTTTTTTTTTATTATAGTGCCTTTTTTTCACGTAGGTATGAAAAAAAGTTCATATTATTATCTCATATGTTGATATTATTTTGAAACACGCAAATGAGATCGGCTGGAATGTTGTGTTGCTCTAATATTTAACTATAGTACCTAGTTAGTATTTTATTTTACATCTTCACAGGGAGAAAGCTTCAGGAAAATATAAAAAGAATTTCCTAAATATGCATGTTTTCCGACAACAACATAATTATGAAGCTCAAAATAAATATGTAAAAATTCTAAAACTTTCGCTTGAAATAAAATCCTCGCAAACTAAATAAAATCTGTAACCCAAGTCAGGATTATATGAAAGAGGCGCTCCCCTGGAATATATTTTTATAAACAGCTATAAATTGGCAGCGGAACATCATTAGCCTTTACTAGTCCAGTTCAATGGACGAGAAAAGACGTGCACAAAAGTGTCGAGCTTGGCGGATGTCCTTTAGTTCGTTTGAGGCAAAGAACTGAACGTCCTTTTCTGAATTTCATAGACCGAATTCAATTCAATTGAAGATCCTATGCGTCTGTGAAAGTCTGAAATAAGAGCTCTAAAGAAGAACAAAGCGGCTATGAAAAATCCCTTAGGTATTTTCATAGGAACTGAGCAGGATGATGTGGGAGGCAGAATTTCTTCTTAGCTTTTAGACACGCATTTTGGCGCAGACAGTTTCTGAATTAAAATATCAAAAAGTAGCCGTAAAAGTTTTGAACAAAAGCATGATATTTAAACTGTAAGAATAGCATTTTATTTTATTTATTTTTAAACCTTTTTTTTGGATACAACGAGATACTTGGTAATTAAAATAACATTACGTTATTATTCTTCATGAATATCTATAACATTAAGTATATATTTTATCCTGTCAAAAAACTAAATGCTAATTTTTACTAAGCGTATTTTCATCTTCCGCCACTCCATGCTAAAACTGACCACGTTCTCGCAACAATAACAAATATAAATAAATGTATTCGAAATAACATATTTTACTAAAAACTCAAGCATTTACAAATCATTATCAATAAGAAGAAGCAGAATGTACTTCCATACATCAGTTGTAAGGCTTGGATTCACACGGATTAGTTTACTATGTCTACATTATCTGCGAGACTTGTGCTGTAGACATCGCTTTTGATAAACATCACACCAACCAGCAGGCCCTTATGATATTCGCAGAAATTATAGTTAGCTATTAGAAATTAGATAAACTTTATAGCTATTACTCATACATACCTACTAGAAATAGCTTCTACGTACCTAATGTTTAATCTTAAACTGAATCAAGATCAACGATTCACAAACATGCTGTGACATGGTACATACTCGTACATACACAATCTTGCAGTGTGTTACGCAAAGCTAACCTATGAAGATCGCTGCGCTTGCACCGACCTCAATAAACATGCAGCTAACTAGAATGCCGCATCAGCGGGAACGTGGCCGGCTGACGTCAATCACACGCTTCGTGGGAATTATGTAGTTTTATGTTCACATTCTTTGTTCAAACTTCGAACGAGTTTCAAGTGAAATAATTAATTGTAATTTTGATATTTTTTTGAATTAAATTTAGATTAAAATAAAAAGCATTTTTTAAAAGAAACCCTTGAGAGCGGCCTACGTATTTGGCGCAGCCGGTAGGATACTTTTACTTCTTAAAAGTAAAAAGAACCTACTAGTGCTGTTCTCCAGGAGTGAATCCAGAAATCGATTCCACAAAGGTACCAGACCACGAGAAATGCTGTAAGTCTTTGAATCTTTCAAATCCTTACTTATTCCTTATTCTAATCCTTTCTTTTGTGTATTTTATGTGTATCTTTTGTGTGTTAGTTTAAACAGCCAAGATTTTTCATCCAAGAGAATCGCGGATTATTAGGTTAGGCAGTAGCAGTAGATTTTCTAGTAATAGGCTTAGTGTTATAGACGAGAATAGAAATTTAGAGGAAGCCATGTCTCACGAACCCAACCCAATGGATACAATCTACAAGTCCCTTAGACTCGTGCCGGATTTTGATGGCAATCCGCATATTCTCACAAGATTTATTAATCTTTGTGATCAACTTGTGCTATCTCATTTTAAGACAGGGCCGGGTAATGAACTTACGAATCTTGCCCTTATAAATGGGATTTTAAATAAAGTATCGGGGTCCGCGGCTAGGTTGATTAATTCAAGTGGGATACCTGATAATTGGCAGGGTATTAGAAATGCGTTAATTAATAATTTCGCAGACCATCGTGACGAGACCGCTCTTTATAGTGATCTATCCTTAGAGACCCAAGGGTCAAGTACTCCGCAGGAATTTTACGAACGGTGCCAAAATTTATTTAGCACCATAATGACGTATGTCTCACTTCATGAGTCAGTCCCAACCACTGTAGAAGCAAAACGCGCGCTGTACCAAAAATTGACCCTTCAGGCGTACTTACGAGGTCTCAAAGACCCTCTAGGATCCAGGATACGCTGTATGCGCCCTGAGTCCATGGAGAAGGCCCTGGAATTTGTCCAGGAAGAGCTAAACACGCTATACATGCAGGAACGTAGTGGTGGTGCACCCAATAGAAAGGAATGGCAGCAGCCAATTTCAAACATGCCTAAATTTAATCTGCCCCTCAACAACTTTGCCCCAAGACAGACTAACGGACTTGGAATTGGACCAATGAAACCAATCTTTAACATGCCTGGTCCATCAAGGCAGAATCCTTCTTACCAAGGCTGGAGGCCTAACCCCACGCCTCAATTCCAACCACTGCAGGGTCCTTCTCGCACACAGCAAATGTTCCGCGCCCCTCCACAGAATTATAACCCCCAAAATAACGCATTTAGGATGCCTTTTAGACCACAGCAATCATTTAATTTTGGCAATAAAAATTTCGGCAATGCTCCGCTTCCGCGACCTACTCCCATGAGTGGTGTTAGCCACTTTGTCGAGAAGAGGTTACCCCCTACGGGACACGACTGGCGAAAACACGGGAATCCACCCCCTAGTAATTACTTTAAGACACGAGAAGTAAATTTCAACGAGTTTGACGGATACGATAATTATTATACTGAGGACTATGACTATCCCGAATACTATCAGGACTATTACGATTCATACGAACCTGATCATTACAACTATCATCAGTACTCCTACCCCGAGCCACCAGTAGTAGAGGAAGTAAGCCAGACTCATGATGAAAATTTTCAGCAGGATTCGAAATCAGAAAAGCCAAAATAGAGGTCAACTTGCATATACAAAGGCAACTAGGCTACGTTCAGACCACAAATCCACCTCTGAAATTTCTTATCGATACAGGAGCTAATCAGTCCTTTATCAGCCCTAATGCCGTAGGAAAATATTTCAGGCACATTCCTTTGAATTATGACCCTTTCGAAGTGACAAATGTGCATGCGACCAGTAAAAATGACTATTCAATAACGTTGCCTTCTTTCCCGGAATTTAATGACCCACATGACATGACTTTATATGTTTATAAATTCCATAATTATTTCGACGGACTTATAGGCTTTGACTTACTTGACTTATGGGACTCTAACATCGATCTGAAAAATAAATTACTAGTAACTCGTAATACGCAGATCCCCATTCAAATGTACGATTCCAGAAACGTCAATTTATATGAGGAAATTATTCCAGCAAATTCTTCGAAGGTAGTTAGATTGCCCGTGAACTCACAAGACGGCGAAGTTTTTGTAGAGAACCAGACGATTTGTAACTGCCTTATTTCAGACTGTATAACGACGGTCCAAAACAATCGAGGCTGGGTAGAAATCACTAATCCAACATTTAATGATGTAATTTTTTCTATGGATCGTCCTGTTAAAGCTGAAATATTTAATATCGAATGTGACAGTACTGAAGTTTTATCAGACCGCGCGAAAGATGTTTTATCGCGTCTCCGAACCGATCATCTTAATCAAGAAGAACTTGCGAATTTACGGCGCTTATGTGCTAATTACGCGGATGTGTTTTATCTTGAGGGTGAACCACTTACATTCACTAACCAGATCAAACATAAAATTAGGACCACTGATGAAATTCCAGTACATACTAAGAGTTATCGCTATCCTTACGTTCACAGACAAGAGGTCAGAGAGCAGATAACTAAGATGCTCGATCAAAATATAATAAGACCTTCAGAGTCTGCATGGAGCTCTCCTATTTGGATTGTACCCAAAAAGGCTGATGCTTCCGGCAAAGTTAAGTGGCGTCTTGTCGTGGATTTTAGAAAAGTTAACGAGAAAACGATTGATGATAAATATCCCATTCCTAATATAACAGACGTACTAGACAAACTAGGTAAATGCCAATATTTCACTACTCTTGATTTGGCCAGTGGATTTTACCAAGTAGAGATGGATCCCTCGGATGTTCATAAAACAGCTTTTAATGTAGAAAATGGGCACTATGAATTTTTAAGGATGCCTATGGGCCTTAAGAACTCTCCATCAACCTTCCAACGAGTGATGGACAATGTCCTGAGAGGTCTCCAGAATGAAATCTGCCTAGTTTATCTTGATGACATCATTATTTTCAGTACCTCCCTTCAGGAGCACATTGTTAACTTAGACAAAGTCTTTAACAGATTAAGAGAGTCAAACTTCAAAATTCAAATGGACAAATCCGAATTTTTGAAGCTGGAAACGGAGTTTCTTGGGCATATAATATGCAAAGAGGGTGTTAAACCTAACCCTAACAAAATTAAAGCCATAGAAAACTATCCCATCCCAAAGACTCCTACTGAAATCAAACGTTTTCTCGGGTTGCTCGGATATTACAGGAAATTTATTCCAGATTTTGCACGTATTACCAAACCACTAACTCAATGCTTGAAAAAAGGATCTAAGATCAAACTAGATCAAAAGTACACCAACTGTTTCGAACATTGTAAGACATTATTAACCAACGACCCGATCTTGCAATACCCAGATTTCACACGAAGTTTCATCTTAACAACTGATGCCTCGAATGTAGCTATCGGTGCCGTTTTATCTCAAGGTACCAAAAGTTCAAACAAACCGATCGCGTACGCATCACGAACTCTTAATTCTAGTGAACTAAATTATAGTACTATCGAGAAAGAGCTTCTAGCTATTGTTTGGGCAACTAAGTACTTCCGACCGTACCTCTATGGTCGAAAATTCCTAATCCTTACAGATCATAGGCCCTTGCAATGGGTAGTAAATCTTAAAGACCCTAGCTCACGACTTACAAGATGGCGTTTGAAACTTAGCGAGTATGACTATAGAGTCGAACACATTGATGGCAAAGGCAATACAAATGCTGATGCCCTGTCGCGCATCGAGCTTAACAATGAAGAGCTTATGTCGATCGTTGTTAATCCATCCGAAACTGACCACGCGTTAGATGAATCTAGAACTATAACAGCTACAGAAACTGCGGCTGGTTCAAGAACCGCCACTGTTCACACGAACAATGAAAATCCCATCTTGGAGGTCCCAATCTCAGATGACCCTTTGAACAGATTCACGAAACAGTTAATCCTTAACGTAGTAGGTGATATTAAAGGAAAGCCGGTAGTCACCAAGCCCTTTGAGACGCATACGCGAATATCAGTCCAAATATCTGAATCCAATATGGAGGAAGATGTTATAAACGCAATCAAAGAGTACGTCCATCCTAAAATAAAAACCGGACTATTAATAAACCCTTATTTAGCTATGTATACCATTATACCTACGATTCAGAAAACGTTTAAGAATTCCGCTATGAATTTAACTTTAACTAAGACGGAATTAGAGAACGTTAAAGAGTACTTAAGACAGCAAGAAATTATTAACAAATACCACGATGGTAAGACCAATCATCGCGGCATCAATGAGTGCTATGTAGCGTTATCTCATAAGTATTACTGGCCTAAAATGAGGGAGCAAATCACTAAGTTTATAAATGAATGCACAATCTGTGGTCAAGCAAAATATGATCGCAGCCCGATAAAGCAACAGTTCAAGATAGTTCCACCCGCTAGTAAGCCTCTTGAATTGGTCCATTTAGATCTTTTGACAATTCAAAGTGACAAATTCTTAACCATCGTAGATGCATTCTCTAAATATGCACAGGCCTATTATTTGAGAGATGGCACAGCTGTTAGTGTAGTGCAAGCCTTATTGAACTTTTGCACTCATCATGGACTACCCATCACCATTGTGACCGACAACGGAACCGAATTTACTAATCAGCTTGTTGCGGAATTTGTTAGGATGCATAAGATCCAGCATCACAGAGTTGCTCCTCATACGCCAAATGAGAACGGCATAGTTGAGAGATTTCACTCGACAATACTTGAACATCTCCGTATTCTTAAATTAAGTCAGAAATCTGAATCTGTAATCAATTTAATGCCCTACGCCCTATTGGCTTACAATAGTAGTATTCACAGTTTTACCAAGTGCAAGCCGATAGAGGTAATCACAGGACACTATGATCCTCGCGATCCTTTTGACGTAGACCTTTCAGCTCATTTACTCCAACAGTACATGACTAATCATAAAGACAAGATGACCAAAGCCTACAACGCGATTCATGACATGTGTAGTACGACTCGCAAAGACCTCACAGATAACCGAAACAGGGAACGGGAACCGGAGGCTGAATATTCTCCCGAACAACAGATTTTCGTGAAAAATCCGTTCGCTTCCAGACAGAAATTAGCCCCTCGTTACACTCATGACATCGTAATGGCAGACCTCCCTATTCATATTTATACTAAGAAAAAGCGAGGTCCTGTTGCCAAGTCTAGGCTAAAGCGTCTCTCTAAAAGCGCCCGATTGTTACAGGACGCTCCTGATTATTCACCTGCTCCTGGCACCAGCCCTAATGCAGGAGATAAGACTTGAAAGTCTCGATGATGGACCTGGTATTTTACCTTTCAAGTTAGGTTCAGCTAAAATCGTTTCGCACTACCATTCCTTTCTGCAATACGTGGACCTTCAAAAATTAAGAAATAAAATTAATTCAATCGATAATCAGATAGACAATATTAGCCCTCAGCTACATAATAAAACTAACTCCTTATTCGAGCCTCATATACTCTATCTTAAAAGTAAACTTGCGAGTGTTTTAGATCAGTTACAGACCTTTGAGATAAATCGTGTAAAAAGAGGACTCGTAGATGGTCTCGGATCGGTAGTTAAAAGTATTACAGGGAACCTTGATTATACAGACGCATTGCACTATAATCAAGCTATCAAAACTTTAGAGAATAACGAAAATAAATTGGTAACCGAATTTAACAATCACGTTAGTTTAGCTCAAAATTGGAGTTCGCAATATTCAAAGATTTTAGACAGTATTGTAGATAATCAGAATAAGATCCAGATTTTAGTAAATAAAGTTGAACAGGCTGAAGCTTCCAGGGACTATGACCTAGTCAAGTATGCACACCTAGCTCAAGTCCTTATTGTCCTTACAGATAACGTAGATTCTATATCTCAGGAACTACTTAAATTACAGAATGTCCTTGCTTTTATCAAAGCTTCCGCTATGCATCATTCGGTCTTAAATTTGTATGCAATTCGCGATATTATTCGTAAATTGAACGTACTATATGGCAGTCAGAAAGTGGTAGATTTAGATATTAGAGAATATTTCGATATAATTAGATTAGGCTCTTATTATGTAAGTAACGAAATAGTTATAGTTTATAAATTCCCGATCGTGCTCTCAGCCACTTATGATATGTATAAATTATCTATCATTCCTAATAAAAACCATGAGATCCTTACTCCTCCTTTCCCATACCTAGCTATCCATGAGAAAGATTTCAATTACATAGAGGCTGAATGCCCGAAGACCAGTAAATGGTACCTTTGTGAGGAAAAAAGGAGCCTGCAGAGCCGATCATCAGATGACTGTATCCAGCATCTCATCTCTACACAACAGCGAAGCAAGATGTGCAGCCCTACCACCGTTACTTTAGAAAAACCAGCTTACGAAGAACTCGACGAGAAACACTACAGCATCAGTTTCCCAATCGCTACGAAAGTTCATCTCTCCTGTGGTCAAGATCTTTACAAGACACTTCAAGGAAGTTTCCTCGCTATAATTCCTCAAAAATGCTATCTTGAAACGCCGAAATTTACGATCTCTAACACCAACGATCGTCTGAAGGGGCAAGCGTTGAAAATAATGGACCTACCAAAATACGACTTCGCAACATCATCTTCAGCTCCAGCATTCAAACTGAACTCGATCAACTTGGACCATCTTCATGGCACCAACAAGAAAATCTCACTACAGTCGCCGCTGCATTTAGAAAAGTATATCGACCACAGTCTATACCATACTACAATCCCTATGTACGTGGTTATAGCCTTCAGTGCATGTGCACTCGTTATTGGCCTGCTATACAGAAAATATCGATCGAAGCTAATAAAACATTCTCACAAAGTTTCTGAAGAAAGCCAAGCTGAACTACAAGGAGTTTATGCCCTTCCAACTACCAAAAGGGTTGATCTCAATCAACCCCCAGCTCAATTTACGACAAGCTTCAATACTCGCTGTTCTTCGGGTGGAGGTGTTACGCAAAGCTAACCTATGAAGATCGCTGCGCTTGCACCGACCTCAATAAACATGCAGCTAACTAGAATGCCGCATCAGCGGGAACGTGGCCGGCTGACGTCAATCACACGCTTCGTGGGAATTATGTAGTTTTATGTTCACATTCTTTGTTCAAACTTCGAACGAGTTTCAAGTGAAATAATTAATTGTAATTTTGATATTTTTTTGAATTAAATTTAGATTAAAATAAAAAGCATTTTTTAAAAGAAACCCTTGAGAGCGGCCTACGTATTTAGTGTCACGGGGCAAATATACGAGTAATGTGCCCTTTTGACGTCTGACATGGTTGCGACACTAAACTTACTTGAACTCGTGAAACCAAAACTTCCTAGAACTACTACCTACTTCATTTAACCTCATCGTTTTAGATAACTTGTCAACTTGGCAACTTGTCTCATAGTTCAGATAGGGCTGCCACAAAATTATTTTTTAAGGTTGACAAAGTTACGGAGGATGTGGACCCCTCTGTACAAATGCTACTGGGGGCCACCGCCACCACACTTATTTAAGTGCGGTGGCGGTGGTAAAACAAATGTTTTACCGTGAAATACATATTTGATACTCGCAACAAATAGTAGGTATCCAGTGTGCCAGAAATACGTATAACGATAGTATTGTTTATAAAAGTGTTTATAAAATCATTAAACGTGGCATACCAATAAAAATGTTTCAGTTCGCATGTTCTTAATAATTTTGTTAAATGTTTTCGAATGGCATTTCATAATACTTTGTGTTTTTATTTTCTCGTTCAGATTTATTTTTATACAAAAATATTGGTAATTTATAAAATTTGTTCAAAATTAGAAATAGTTACTTTGAACTTGCTATAGCTAGCCGTAATCTATGGAGTAGGACACCATGTATGAGCGGCATATAAAAGCCAACCCAAACCAATCTCGATGGCCAAATTAAAAACATGTTCAATTCAATTAAATGAATAGCTCAGAGACATAGGGTTGAGCTATATGATGCTACAGCACTGCGCGGATATCCATCCTCTTAATGTAGTAACGCTGTCATTTTCAACACAGTGCCAAGTGCCAGTCAGTTGAGAAAGAAAAGGGAGGCGCAAATAACACGCAAGGCTAGATTACATTCACTTGTAGACAAAGAACCCGTATAATTTTTAACATCTTACTATAACATTTCTTATTTTTTTTTAGAAATGTATTCTTAGACTGTGTTGGTTAAACTGACCTAAAATTAACCTATTGAAAAATTATTAATTCAGTTAAATTGGGATGTTGAAATGTAAATTAGTTAATACTTAAAACCAAATAATTTAATTCAGACCCAATTTTTATATAGCTATGATTATGATGAAGCTCTGTCCGTGTGTATAAGTTAAAAAAGTGTGTTACAGAAGATAGTTCTTATTCTATCCCACATTTGACAGAATTAAGCTCAAACTATTCTCTTAAGGTAAGTAGGTAATAATATTAATAATGCTGGACATTTTGCACACAGCATCATCTAGCTCCAAACTAAACAGAGCTTGTATTATGGGAAATACATGACTAATTATATTCTTATTTTGTAAAAACATATATATTTTACATAGAAAACACCCAGACCCGAAACAAACATTTGCTAATCATACAAATATTTGTCTCGCAGCGAGAATTGAAAGGGTTCAATTCTCGCTGCAAGCTTCTGTGTTTCAGGCGGCTTCGCCCACTGCGCCACAGAGGTCGTCAAAGTAGTAGTAGTCTAGTAGTTTAGGAACTATAAAAAATATAATAATGTACGTATAGTTTGAGCGCGATACTGAAGCTTATACAGTGTTGTAGCTGTACCCTTAAGTCACTCGGTGATAACCGCATCCAATGCAATTACAGTAATCCGACGACCGTCCATCTGTTGAAATGAAACCGGCTCGAGTGAGGACGTTTATTTGAAACGGTTCCGTAGCCAATTCAATGATAAATTATTTTAAACTTTCAATCCGAAGGTTGTGGGTTAGAATCCCGTTGAGCACCAATTGATTTTTTCACGAGAAAACATTATATATACGCTATGTTCTCTAACGGTGACGAATAACATCCTGAAAAAACCAGCATGTCATAAAACCAAACATTTTAGGACATGTGACGAGGCACAATGTTTTTTGTTCACCATATTGGTTCATTCACGCCAAACTTCGCCGTGTTATAAAGAGCCGATGATATGACGAACAATAACAATATCAAAAAAGCTGTTGACCTAAATCAATCAATTAAGAATTTGCTAAAAAAAATATATAAAAATGCAAGAAAGATGAATGAAAAGCCATAAATAATGAACTTCGTTATATCGATGGCACCTTCCGTCTACCTTTCATCATGTCACGTAGACATCCGATCAGCTTGCGTATTCGATTCATTCACAGATTTTTTTAAAACGTTGTTTTAGAAGTTAGAATCTACGTTTTTCTGCATAAACCTATGTTACGGGCAACATATTCACTTTAAACATCAATATACCATTAAAATTTCATAGAAAAGATCAGTATAACCGTCAGAGTATGTTTATTTAAGTGTATACTAATAATAATAATAATAATGGTGGTCATTTTGCACACAACATCATCTAGCCCCAAACTAAGCAGAGCTTGTATTATGGGAGCTACATGATTGATATACTACTTATATACTTTTTTTTGTAAATACATATATATTTTACATAGAAACACCCAGACCCGAGACAAATATTTGCAAATCATACAAACATTTGTCTCGTAGCGGGAATCGAACCTGCAACCTACTGCATCTCAGGTGGGCCTTCGCCCACGGCGCCACAGAGGTCGTAAGAGGTACTAAGAAAGGTATTTAAAACATCACATCTTAAGGGCTGTCAAAGGGAGTCAAAGGCTAAACAAAAAGCTTGCTATTACCAAATATATTTATTGATATACACTAGTCTATCCCTCCTGTTTGTTATGACAGCGTGATTATTCCTTATTCAAGTAAAGCTAAAAACCTTGGTGTTATTTTCGACAGTCAGCTTTCTTGGGTAGGTCATATTAATGATGTCAGTAAAAGGGTTTTGCGTTTCAGATACTCAAGCGCCTCCAGAAGTTTCTTCCTTTTGAAACAAAAATCACTTTTGTTTGATGTTACCCCTTCTTGACTATGCCGATGTCTGTTTTCTTGATGCCACGAAAGAACTTCTTAACAAACTGGAGCATCTAAAAAACCTGTGCATCCGTTTTATATTCGGTTTGCGCAAGTTTGATCACGTATCCGAGTTTAGATCCCAACTCAAATGGCTCCCTATTCATCGTCGTCGTGATCTTCACGTTCTGACACTACTCTATAAGGTTCTTTACAGCCCTCTATCTCCCCCTTACCTCCGTGAGCGTTTTCAATTTTTGGTCCCTCGTTATATAACGTATCGGACCTCTAAGTCCTTTCTACTAAAAACTCCCTCTCACTCGTCTAGCCGCTACAGCGACTCATTTACCGTTTATGTGGTTAAGCGTTGGAATGCCCTACCCCATGTCATTTGTGATTGTCCTTCAATCGATGTCTTTAGGAGAAAAGTTAAAGAGCACTATCTGTCTCTCTAAATTATGTATGGTATATGTTTTATAGTATCTATATATTTATTTATTTTGAAGTATTGTTTCATTATTCTCTTTCTGTACACCATCTTACCTCTATAATTACATCTCTCTAGCTCAAAGTTTGCTGGAAGATAACTATTTTTTAGAGTTAAGCTCGCTTTTGTATATGTCATTTAATTCTGCCTTTTTGTAAGTGTTTATTTGTGTGTATAATACAGAATAAAAACTTCAGAACTCAAATAACTATTTTTAAAGAACCACGTAAAAACACTAAAGTTATTTTTGACAGTTGCAGCCGTCTAACGATAATCGAAAGCTTTTAGTTTCGCAATTTGGCTACGAACTCCTGAAAAGGCACGGATGTTCATATTGGGCTATCAATTGATTTGTTCGGGCCACAAATACGAGAACTAATCGCGGCGTTTTGGCAAAGAGTTGAGTGCTTTTGCAGCGCTAGGTATACCTACATACAGTTATTGTAAATTACTCTACTAAATGCAAAAGTGTTATGTCTTCATGGTGATAAATAATGCAGGTATATTCAAAGTCACAAAGCTCTGGAATTAGCTGGTTGAAGTGACAATAGGCATTTTTCACACTTAGGAGTTTTCACATTTTGTCATAAAAGTTATATGGAACCATATTGGTAGAACCTTATAGTGTGTATAATCCTACCCATGAAAAATAAATCAGTTCACAATTAAATGGCAAAGATCGCGTAACATACATACAAAAAAAACATACATACGACTAACCTCCGCCTTTTTTTGAAGTCGGTTAATATTGTTTTTCTTTTTCTTCAGTCAGAACTGTGGCGACTGCTTATGCAGACATTACGGCAAGTGTCCTACTCAAAGATCCCGCTTGTAACAAATATCAAAACATCTATCTTGAAAATTTAAAACCGTTCCGTTCTGTTTAGTTTCGGTGCTTGTCACGTAGTTGTTCGGTGTATAGGTCAGTCGCTGTTGTCGATACAGATCACCTTCAGCTTCAAGTATTCAAGTTAACGTAAGCTACAATTTCCCAGTATCGTATCAATATCCTAAGCATCGGTACAAATAAAAATGATGAAGTCAAGTTGATGATTACGAAATCATATGGTAAGGAAATTAAACTCACGGAACTATTTGTACAGAAAACTACAATCAACAAAAAACTACTTACTTCAATTTGATAAAATCTGGCTCGCCTGCCAAAAATATTCTGCAACGATACAATCTGAAACGTGCCCTGTGTAAAAATGCATTGTCCTTTTATTTTAGAAAATCCTGGTTTGTGTATTACTTGGTAGAAATATTGCTTCATAAATCTATTTGTCAAAGGCAATAGGCCCATCCGGTGTTTGCAGTAGTTCCGGCGCCACGCGTCGGTGACAAGAAATGCAGCCCCACGGGCCGCGCTCAATTAACATAATTGAAAACTTGACGCTTCCAGCGAGAGTTTTATCTGAGTTCGTATGCGTTTTCGTCGAAAAACAAATTACTTATAGATTTACGGGTAAAAGGAAATTAAAGCCTGAAATTTTATCACAATGGTTTCGCTAAAAATCATCTTAATCACCCATTTTATAAGTAGGAATACGACTAAGTACTGGGTGCGCGAAAAAAATGCATGTAAGTCATTTTAGCATTTTTGTTGTTGGATTAAAAAAATGAATTGTATCTTGATACGCTTTAGGAAAAAATCAGTGTGTGGTACACGGACGAACAAGCGAACAAGAAATTTTGTTCCAAAACCCTTAAATGTGCCAAGCGAGAAATAAAGGCGCATTTGCACAAAGCAGTAATTAATGAGCATGATGGCTTAGACTTCAAGTTATGGAGTACCATTGAGTAATCTTGATCTAGCAGAGTCTAAAGGACTATCCACACTACGCCCCGTGCTACCATAGAAATAAAGTTCAAATTCATAGGCCAGGTTAGCGCAGACACGGTACTGCGTGTGGATTAATCCTTAAAGTGGTCGGCCTAATTATTCCGATCGCATGCAATACCAACCTGCATACACATAAGCAACGTTGACGGTGAAGCGAGTTACCAGAACCAGCCACTATCAATTTCGTCTTATTATCACATTCATAATTCAAGGAGTTTTACCTATGATTTGATGAAAACTTAAACAGTTTCCCAAATAGAGTAGATTTGTTTGGTAATGTTTCGAATTGAAAGAGGTGTTTTTTGTAGACTCTACATGCCTATCGAGTTGTTTCTGATCGTCCATAAAGATCTGACCTGGCTCTTCCAGTTGTTACATCTAGGAAGTTTTGCGAAAGGAGAAAATGTAAATTGTAAATTTTCGGAGCCGCTCTTCGAACCAGCCATGTAAAAGCCATCTTTTTACATGAATGTTGTCTAAGAACATGAAATTTAAACGTTATTAGATGCAGCAAGGTTTCAAACGATTAGGGGGCAATTGTTATGCAAATATGTGCTGTGATACTTCATTGCACTGTTTGTAGACAGAGCCCAGCTGCTAATTAATTCAATCTGTGTTAGCTTTGTAGAGAGTGTTGGGACAAGAAAGCAGGGCTGCCAGCCTTTGAACTGTAAAATATCATAATAGACTGAAATAATTTTAAATCCAGCTCTATACACCAGTCTGAATGGGTCATTCCCACCAAAGCCAAATCTATTGTTCTCCAAATCATAAATTCTATACATGGGTTGCCAAGCAATCCCATGCCATTTTAAATATAAAACATAAAGTAGTTTTCTTTCCCAGTCAATGCAACGAGTTTTAGGTAGGTTCGTAGGTACAGTTAACAGAAAAAGCCATAGACTATATTTTTTTAGTTTTCCTACCATTGTACGAGCAGGTACTCTATCGACATATTATTTCACTGTGTTATTGTAAATCTCATGGAGTATGAATGTTTTTGACGTCCTCAATACATTCTTCTTTGAATGCTTGTGATACTGACTTGAGCTGATCCTGGGTACACAAATGACGATCTTCGTGTAGAATTCGTGCGCTATAGCAAACAATGTTTTACAACTACTACTTGAACAAATTGAGAATTTATCTCGGTTTTTAGGTCGGTTACATACAGAATCATTGTCAATCTTTATTTTTTGTTTAAAACTGTGCCTGGAGAAGATAGTCAAAAAGACTAACTAAAATATTTTTACGACACCACAGCTACTGTTCGATCCTGTCAATTCTCTCAGCAATGTTGATCGAAGAGGTAGCCTAGGGAGGCATTCTGTCTCCAATATCGTATGAATAAACTGGTTTGATTTCTAAGCAACATGACAGGATGAAAAATAAACTGACAAGGTAAGTTAATAATATGAATACTCTGAACTAATCGATTTACTTGCTTAGAAAATTGTTCTTTCTAAGTAAAGAAAGAGGAAAAAAATAACTTTAAAATAAACAAGAAACCCTCGAAAGATCCGATCACCGCGTAGATCGACTGCCCCGGTAGATATAATATACAAATTCCACTCCATGATTTCTAGGCTTTACTTTCAGGCTTCAATCTATCACCGCCCACCTGTAGTCGATATGACACGGCATGCGATTTCGCTTCCTTCTCTTGGGTATCTGGGCCCAGGATCGTAATGCCATTCCATTATATTGCTTATATACCAAGTGTTTTACAATTCTTGACTAGAATTCACTTCCTTATTTTTAAATCTGTTAAAGACAGAGTAAAAGCCGATTGAATCGAAGTACAGTTTCCAACGACAGATCCGCTAGTTAATTAAGTGACTAGCCCTACCTAGTACCTACCTAAATACTTAATAAGTATGTTAAAACAAAGCTCATTAAGTATAATGTACCTACCTGTTCCACTTTATTTACTCGACTTGGCAACGCTGCAATAAGGTACATCATTAAAAGGAAATTATTATAATTTATGTTAGCCGATAAGCCACATTAAAACCTCGAATGCTTTAATATTGTCGCGCTTTAGAATAAGTGAGTGCATGTTTGGAAAACTATTATTATTTTCATTATGCTGAGCTTTTGGGATTTTAATTACCTGAAATAACCATTGTTTTCTAGGAGTATAAAGATACTACCTTTGAAATACTATCGCAGGTGGTTGTATCGTTGCTTAATTTAAACCACCTACTTTCTTAGCTATACCTACTGTTTTTGAAAAATCTGGGAACAGGGAGTTACGAAACCTCGATATTTTAACTATGCATCATCGGTGTTTGAATGGAGGGCTTCAATACTTTTATAATCAAAGTTTTTAGATCTCGAAATATTTATTAAGAAAAGCCGCAATTCGTGCATCAACATCACACCTGGATCGGGAAATTAACAGTCATCCACCATATCTATCGAGTACCAGGAAGGGGCATGCATCGGGTAAAAAGGACAAAAAATAACGTAACAGAAAAATCATACTATTAAGACGCTGCTTTGCAGGTTTTTTTAAGCCCTTCGTCGTCGGTGCTGATAACGTTGGTTTTGCTTGTCTAGCCAATATTTTTGGGTAAAATTACCAAACTATTGCTGAAGTAATATACATAGATAGATATTTCCCAAGGTACCACTAAACCGAGTCTTTGGCTCTTCGTTCAGTAGCAATTCATTAAACAGAGACCGTATATCAAAATAGTTGTCGCTACGAAATATTCACAAAGACAACCAATAATTGTGTTCTGGGAATATTCTCTTTGGCAATTTGTCTCTATACCTTGCTATTCATGTCACACAGTTTAGATACCTAGTTCATAGTTTGGGGATAGCATAGTTCGTAATAAAGCAATTCTTTATTGCTAAAAACTGTAAAAAAAGGTAGGTTGTATTTAAAAAAGTTTCAACAGCATTGCCTATTTCAGACATACAATAAAATTTTTGATCTAAAAACCTAGTTAAATTTAGGTTCAAATTTTCTTATTAAAAAAAGTATTCTATTCATAAACTGATTAAACTGATTTGCAAGAAAAAATATCTAGTAGCGGTTCTCCTTCCGGAAAATCAGACTTATGCCCGTCTGCACTATGCTTAGGCAAAGACGGGACTAAATTTTCTGAAAAAAAGAACAGTGAAACGGATACACCCAAGTCTTTGCCTAGTAAACGGGCATTAGTTGGATCTATTATCGACGAAAGAGAATATCAGGAATGTCAGTAATAATTTTCTGTCTAAACTAGGTACTGCACTTCACTTTCATCAAGATAATAAAATAAATAAATGCTAGTCATTTTTCACACAGCATCATCTAGCTCATCTAGCTCCAAACTAAGCAGCGCTTGTATTATCGGAATTGACTGATATACTAGTAATATACATTTTTTTGTAAATACATACACTATTATATATAAGAAAATACCTGGACCCGACACAAATATTTGCAGATCATACAAACATTTGTTCGACTCTTCATCATCTACTTTCTGAGAGACCTTTTAAAGAAAAATAAGGATAGGTACCAACTTACCTACTTATTTTTTATACCTACCTGTTCTTCTTCTGTATTTTTTAATAGAAATAAAAATAGCAAACTAAATTGAATTGTTGCTTTATTGTTCATCCAGTGCGGGTGCGGATGTCACTGTTTCATTATGTTTGCACGTGACTATCGACCACCATCGAACATATTTTATATGTTATGTTAAATTGCTAAAGTTAGTGCATATTCTAGAACACGACCCGGCTGAGACGCAAGAGGTGCGGGTTCGATTTCTGCTTTTCATGTTTGCGTGTATGCATGTTTTGCAGATATTTGTTCTGAATCTGAGTATTGTGGCACCATGGTGCGTAGTTCCTGATACCCACGATCCAAGGATTCCTTATGTGGGGTTAGGACCATGTGTGACTGTTGAGTGTTTATATCTATATTTACGGCCTTTGGATTTAAAGCCAGGTGCCGCTTATTATGCTAAGAAATATAAATTGGCTACTTCTTTTATTAACGAAATAAAACACTTCCACTTATAGAACTGATTTAAGACTAGGAAGAACATGAGTGGAGTCCAGCTTAATATACAAGTTACAGAGATAAGGATATGTAGAGGCATAGCACAAGGTGATCTTCTATCTCCAAGAATTTTTATGAATTTTTATATGAAAGGAATATTCATTAACGGAAGCTATCTAAGAAAGTTAAGATTCGCCGACGACATCGTACGTTATTCTAAAATAACGCACCTGGGCCTGAAATTGATATACGATTGAAAATTACACGGAACAAATTCTAGGAACATAAATAAATGCTGAAATCGGATACCTAGATGCATTAATTTTCAAGGAAAAAATATGGACCTTGCTTCCTCCCTTGCCTCTCGGACGCTATCTAAACCTGGATTTTCGACAAATTTACTATAAATAAGATCCAAACAACCCAAAGAGCCATGGAAAAAAGCATTCAAAACATAACATACGAGTACATAGCATTCGAAACACAGACTAAGAAAAAACAGAAAAAAGACAAAGGGTATTGAAGCTCTACATCATTGCCGAAGACGGAAATGGAAATGGGTAGGCCACGTAGCAAGAATGAGCGATAAGAAATGGACGAGAGTTGTAACAACTTGCGCGGTCCAGTCAGTAAACGAAAAAGGTACCAATGGAAAAATTTGGAAGCGTAATAAAATAAACTTCTTGAAATGACTGGATAAAATTAGCCAGCAATAGGGAGTTTAATTATAAAAAGTGAGAATGAAATCAATTTTAACAAATGTAGAACAATAATTATTATTTAAAAAGTTAAACTAGTAAAATAAGTACCTTATATTAATTATTCAATCAGATTGAAAATTAAATTATTAATATAAAATTATGGGTCTATGTTTAATTTGTATGAATTTACAAAAAAAAGTATATAAGTAGTATATTAGTCATGTAGTTCCCATAATACAAGCTCTGCTTATTTTGGGGCTGGATGCTGTGTGAAAATGTCCAGCATTATTTATTTATTATTTTTTATATAAATGAACTCAAGCGTTTTCATTGTAATAAAAACGAAATATAAAAACAAATATTTTTATTTACTAATAATAGGTATGTAATATTATTTGGTCCATCTTGCAATAGAATAAAAAATCCATGTGAAATTAAAGGTAAGTCATTAATAATACAAAACGGTCCCGTATTCTTTATTCTGTTGTTACGAGCTCCCTTTAATCCTTTCCCCGAATGCTACAGAGAATATGGCGTCATGTCGTCAGTAGAAACTGTCCTAGCGACATGACGTCATATTCCCCATTCCATATTCCAATCTGCTTTTGACGTGACTGCGGTCTGCGATGTCCTTATGATCCACAGTCGCAGTCGCAGTGACGTCAAAAGCTAGTCCATGAAACTAGGCCACAGTCACGTCAAAAGCAGATTTCTAAGCGCTTGCATGTCTACCGGCGCGTGCCTGCACGAATTCTTGCACTACGGATGCGAACTTTTGGTGCGATAACTTCTGTTCATTTTATTCGCTTATGTTTCTTGTAGAATGCATGAAGAACACAGCTATAGGCTAGAGGCGGAGCGCCTTTAATTTGTAGATACATCATCAACTCTGCCGCGGATTATTGCCCCTGAAACGTTGATAGGCTTTTTGTGTTACCTACGTCCTTAGGGACACAAAAGGAATACATTGATTGTAGGTACTGCTCAAAACGCCAAGCGTAAACTGTTATCTTCGGAAAGACCCGATAAATTTATTTGCTTATGAATAAATGAGAATTTACTACAAAAATACTGAATCATACATAGCGAAATAGCTTTAATAATGCCCGACTTAGTAAACGCTTGTATTCAATCGACATTTTATTTACACAATTTTAAGGTAGCTTTACATCTTATATTTTCATAGAAAGACTTGTAGACAAGTACTTATTTTTTTATTGCTTACTAGGCATGCCTAGGCATGCCTCTTGTTTTATGAGACAAGAAAACAAAACAACAAGAAAAAAAATACCTTTTTTTTAAACCAACTTACAATTTACAGTAAAACAACAAACGTGAATAAATAGTTTCAGCTCTACTAACTGAGATATTATATTATGCATACGTAGTAGTCTGTGATATATGCAAAAGGAATCAATGAGGTAGAAGGCTGCCCCTGTCATCACGGTAAAACGGACGAGAAAAGCTGCAAGCTAATAGTGCGCATGAGCATTAGGCACGCCTCCGTCGGCTAATTGCATAGACGCACGGGTCGTTACCCGTGCGTTCTCCTCAGCAAGAAGACTGTTCTCCTCAGAAGACTGTTTTCTGTTATTTAATTTTGCCCGTTGGACCAAGTACTGATAAGACGTTGCATGAATACCATATTCATGCAAAGGGGATTTTAGAGAGATAGATAAAAGATAGAAAATACTTTATTGTACACCAAATAACATATCAGCTTAGTTAAGTACTATTAACTTTAACAATGTTGTACAATGGGCGGTCTTATCTCTACCAGACAACCTTTGAATGGAACGGACTGTAAGAAAGTTTAAAAGGGGTTTAATTGGTGTACTTACCACATATGAATATATTATAATACACATAATTTATTATATACAATATACCTACATATTTACATATTATATACGTCATAACTTTTGTATGATCCAAAACATAGATAAACCAGAAACAGGCAACAGTTAGTGACTCGAGGACAAGTAGTGTTCCTTGACCAAAGATTTAAAAATAGGTAATGATTTAGCACGTCTGATGGTAACAGGTAGTTCATTCCATAAACGGACAGCCTGTACTGTAAAGGAGTTATCATAGTAGGAGGAGGTGTGTACAGGTGTCAGAAGTTGAAGAGTTTCAGAAGAGCGCAGGGATCAAGCATGGGAGAGATGAATATATTGGAAACGTTCTTTGAGATAGGAAGGTGTGGAAGGATTGAAAATAATGTAATAAAACAGATTTAGGATATGAGTATTCCGGCGAAGGCGTATGGGTAACCACTTGAGCTTACTGCGAAACTCAGAAACGTGATCATACTTGCGTAAGCCAAATATGAAACGTATACCGAAGTTTTGCAGGCGCTCAAGTTTATCCAGCTGCTGTTCTGTAAGGTCTAAGTAGGAAGCATCAGCATAATCCAGTATTGGAAGAAGGAGAGACTGTGCAAGCGAAATTTTAGTGGCAGTCGGAAGGAAGTTGCGAAGTCTCCTAAGGGAACCTGCAGAAGCAAAAATTCTTCGGCTGACTTCAATTAGCTGAGGTCCCCATGACATCTGTCTGTCAATGAGAACACTTAGATTTTTTACCGTCTCACTCTGCTGAATGTGAACGCCATCAAAAAGCACCTGTGGGAGACAAGACCAATCTATCTTGGATAACATCCGCGAGCCCCCAACCACGATGACTTGGGTTTTGAGAGGATTAACCCGAAGTCCAAATGCTTTGCTCCACTCCAGAATTCGACTGAGATCTCGATTTATAATATTAATAGCTTCAGGCAGCTCCTCTACTCTAGCTTGTTCGTAAATTTGAAGATCGTCTGCATAGAGGTGGTAGGATGAAGTTAAATTTTGGGAAACTGAATTTATGAAAATTGCGAAAAGAAGAGGTGATAAAACGCCGCCCTGAGGTACGCCAGCAGAAATATTGCACCATGATGAGTACGTATCATCAATACGTATACGCTGCCGACGCCCATGCAGGTAACTAGAGAACCAATCAATCACTGTTGGAGATATGTTAAGTGAGCTTAAGACACTTAGTAGGATATCAAAATCAACGTTGTTAAAAGCATTGCTGAAGTCCAAAAGCGACAACACGGTAACTCGTCCGTTGTCCATGCCATCACGAATGTTATCAGTAATCTTAACCAACGCTAACACAGTACTATGGCCAGGACGGAAACCGGACTGGAAAGGATTCAGGAGATTGTTTTTGGAAAGGAAGATGCTGAGTTGCTGATGGACAAGGCGTTCAAGGACTTTAGATAGGAATGGGAGAATGGATATTGGACGGAATTCAGAGAATGAAGCTGGATTAGACTTTTTAGGAAGAGGAGTTATCTGTGCTTCTTTCCAGAAAGTAGGGAATACTCCAATGGATATAGAGGAATTAAGGATATGGCGTATTATTGGTAATATTTGGTCCAGGATAGGTACTATCATATTTCGACTTATACAATCACTACCGATAGCATTAGATGAAATAGATGCAATGCTCTTCTTAACATCACAATCAGTGAATTGACTAAAATTTAAGGACGAATAGTCAGGAATTGGAGTAGAGGAGAGATTTTGCAAAGTTTGAGATTTTGTGTGCACATCAATATTGGTAGAAGAGGTAAAGTGCTGATTTAAAGAATTTAGATCAATGTTTTGAGGAATTTTATCTTGCTGACGTGATTTTCCAATTCCTAGTGACCGAAGAAATTTCCAAACCTTAGCAGGATCGGAATCTTCAACAGAGTTATAGATGTAACGGCGTTGTGCGTCCCAACACGCTCTATTGCAGTGATTTCTACGATCAATGGACTTTTCTTTATTGTAGTCAGAGTACCTATACTTCAGCTTCGCCTTTGCTACAACTTTCTTACGCATGGCGGCTCTCAGTTCGGGTGTTATCCAAGGAGCTGGTAGATGATTTAGCTTAATCTCCCTAAGAGGTGCGTGCTTGTCGTACAATTTCGTGACAAGAGTGGTGAAAATTTCTACTTTGCCATCAACTGTAGCCTCAAAATGATCCTTGTGATTTTAATAAATAAATGAATTTTGACTTTGACTATGACTTTGACTTGGACATTATGAACGAAATAAATGAGTGAGTGAGTTGACGACTTAAAAGGAAGGATAAAGATAGAAACCTATTATGCGACCAGGTGCAATGAAAAAGTAAAATTTAAAAATTATGTAACGACGTACCTATTTCAAACGAACAAAAACGTAAATAGGAACGCTGAGACTTCTTGAAGTAATTGCAGTTTGCAAATTTAAACAAACGAATTGATTGTAATGGAACAATAAGTACGTACCAAATATGTAATGTCACCTTGAAAATAGGTAAATGTACATATCGTAAGAAAGGCCCTGACTAAGCCAAACGAATGGGAGCAATCCTCATGAAATTTAGTATTCAGCACTAAGAATAACTGCAAATTCGTGTTGATAGCCATCGAGTGCTCGGCGTTATATAAACGTATTTAAGACGGCGCAAGCTGATAACACGACACTAGTTTTAACATCTGGAATGTCCCGCTTTTGATAAACATATTTTGGGATCGGGATCGGGATCGGGATCGGGATCGGGATCGGGATCGGGATCGGGATCGGGATCGGGATCGGGATCGGGATCGGGATCGGGATCGGGATCGGGATCGGGATCGGGATCGGGATCGGGATCGGGATCGGGATCGGGATCGGGATCGGGATCGGGATCGGGATCGGGATCGGGATCGGGATCGGGATCGGGATCGGGATCGGGATCGGGATCGGGATCGGGATCGGGATCGGGATCGGGATCGGGATCGGGATCGGGATCGGGATCGGGATCGGGATCGGGATCGGGATCGGGATCGGGATCGGGATCGGGATCGGGATCGGGATCGGGATCGGGATCGGGATCGGGATCGGGATCGGGATCGGGATCGGGATCGGGATCGGGATCGGGATCGGGATCGGGATCGGGATCGGGATCGGGATCGGGATCGGGATCGGGATCGGGATCGGGATCGGGATCGGGATCGGGATCGGGATCGGGATCGGGATCGGGATCGGGATCGGGATCGGGATCGGGATCGGGATCGGGATCGGGATCGGGATCGGGATCGGGATCGGGATCGGGATCGGGATCGGGATCGGGATCGGGATCGGGATCGGGATCGGGATCGGGATCGGGATCGGGATCGGGATCGGGATCGGGATCGGGATCGGGATCGGGATCGGGATCGGGATCGGGATTAGTGTGATCGCCCAGCGGGTCGACATCGATTTGGTGCAGCATAATGCTAAGACGGGGACCTTTGGCCCCACACAACACAAAATTAGGCAATTTGTTTGTCTGTTTTTAAGAATGTTTTTTTGAATCTACCTCTTATATTTATTCAAAAGTTTGTGACCAATAACAACTGTGTATGAAACATACATAAATATATGTCGCTGCCCCGCACGCACATCGGCGTCACGGAGGACCAGCGTTATAGTGGCACAAAGTACATTTATAGCCTAGTTTTGAGTAGCAGTCGTTTTTGTTGTCAAGCTCATTTTTTTAAATAACTCAAACATATTGAATCCTTGCAACACAAAATAAACGTTTTATATCTAATCTTATCTTAATCACTCCTCGACTACCATTTGCTGTCCTCGACACATTATTATTGTTAAACGTACTATCAGTTCTATACACGCTTAGCGGAGCTATTAGCCAGTAGGTATATACATTTTAAATAAGGTTAGTTTGTGTGCATTACTGCAGCAAAAAAAGTGGAATCTCGCTATTTTGAGCCTCATTTACGTGTAAATGTGCCCGAAGTTTTAAATTTGTGCCCTCCGCCGTTTTTAAATTATTCAAGAAATTAAGTTTTTCCTGCAGTAACGTTTTTGCTAACAGGAGTTTTGTTTGTGGTTGAGCTAGAGGAATAAAACGTATGTATATGGAAAGATAGCTCTCAATTCGTGCCAATTGTGCCCTATATCTTGAATTTGTGCCCCCTAAGACTACTGAGCTTAATGAAGTTTTATGGACACATCTACGTTAGTTTGTACCCATTCGTGCTAGTTTTATTATCATAAAAAAGGTCATGGTCACGAGTTATAAGGGTTGGAAGGAAAACCTAAAACAGCTCCTTGCTCTCGAACCATGAAACCGCTGAACTTACTGATAGTGGCGTTATGTACCTCTATCTAGCCTCAACATCTTGTGTAATTTCATAAGCGCACTTAGTAGCTTACGAGTTGTGACGACTTTAATGTTGCATTATTTTGACCACATATAACTCGAGTTTCCTTTGAGCTGTCGTTTTAAATGTTAGCTTATAATTAGATCCCATATTCAAATACACGTACACGTAATTTCAGCCAAATCCATGCTAGAATTAGAGAGTTATTTGTAAAAGCCTGTATGGTAGTATTTTAGAACATTAACCGTTCAAATTCGAATGACAGTTAAAAAGCGAATCCCCAATACATGACGCCTACCTTCTTTAATGTTGACTATATAAATTTGTGTTTAGGTACAGCCCTCTAAAAAAGTTTATTTTTTTATTCATTTGACGTCATTCTCTATAATAAATATTTTAGCATGATTTGTTTTCTTTAAATTAAGGACTGATTTTTCAAATCTCAGATAAGATGTCTAATAATTAACTACCTAACGAATAAAGATATATGTCTGTTAAATAATAGCTTGTCTATTTTTCAATCACTAGATATCTAAGAAAAAACTATTCAAGCCATATTTTCGACCTTACTTCAGAGTGGTGAGACAAATATATTCATTAGACATAATAATAAGTTAGAGTAGGACAGACTACTTCCATTTTTTACGAGGCAGAAAATTTACAATATTGAAAATGACATTGAAATTTATAGTGCGTTCACACGCTTGTGATTGACGTCCTCCATGCTTACATTGTTGGCAATGACTGGCATGTGTCCATGCATATGAACAGCTTGCTTGGCCCACCGACGTGCGCCCGGCTGAATGAGAGCTGCTTCCAGGGCTGCTTGCCAAGCTGCATGACAAGTTTATTTTCGCAAGTGCGTGTCTACTGACTTATTTTTATAAATTATTACTACCTACAATTGCTAGGTACCCACATTATTATCACTATATAGGTAGGTACTAAGGTCTATTATAAACGTATTGTGTTGTTTCTAGATATAAATAAGATAGGTATATAGAGTCTGGCAACTCTACAATGCAATATAAAATAGAAGTCAAATTATAATAAACGTCATTGAAAATTGTGTAGCGATCTCAAGCAGACGTGTCATTCTCCAAGTTTTCCCATTCGACTGAACATACATTTATACATTTTATTTTCATCAGAGCTTTTGAAAATTATTTCAATGGATTTAATTAAATATCATTTGGAAATCAAGGAAATGAGTCAAGATGAAGCCCATGAAATAAAGCATTATTTTAAAGGTACGTACGTAGATCTATAATTCATATTTTAGAATTTGACATGATGCGGACGTGTAAAATTTATGACTTTTTTGTATCGAGAAAATATTTTCCTAAATCTTTATTAGAAAACACTTGAAAAAACTAATTTAAGCAATAGTAACATTAAATGTTTTTGTATCTAATGACATTCTAATTTACGATTGGTTTTCACATTGTTTATATGACGACGATTCCATGAGCCGTATAATTTAAACTAGCCGATGCCCGCAGTTTTACACGCGTAAAACCTATCCTAATTATCTATAATTGATAGTTGCATCAAAAATAATTGCGTAACTTGCACCTTTAAGGGCTTTTTTTTAATACCCTGATACGTATTCAGTTCTTTTGTATTTTAAGTATCCAAACTATGTTCACAGCAAATCGCACCAAGCGTTAAACATTTCTTAAACAAACTTAACACACCATCCCGTAGGATTTTCTAAACCATCCCTCCAAGGGCGTACCCTTGGAGGGATGGTTTAGAAAAAAAAGTATTTGTGTTTTATCATTTGTTCTAAATAATATTTATGCCAAGTTTCAAGCAAATTGGACCACTCGTTAAAAAGTTCCCATACAAACTTGGATACCCTCTACAACCCCCTTAGTTTGGGTAGATAATTATATTAATATTTTATCATTTGGATTGAAGAATATTTATGTGAATTTTTAAGTTCAAGGAATACCATTTTTTCATACAAAGGTTTTCAGTACTTTTCACCCCCTTAGGGTTAGAATTTTCTAAATTCCTTTCTTATTGCTCCCCTACACCATGTGAGGTATATACCCTCAAAGTTTCATGCTTCTAGGACTTATGATTTAGGCTGTGCGTTGATCCACCAATCAGTAACGGAACAGTTTTATATACTACTAGCTTCTGCCCACGGCTTCGCCCGCGTGGTAACCGGATAAAAAGTAGCCTATGTGTTATTTTGATGTATAAAATATATTACTGTAAAGTTTCATCAAAATCCGATAAGTAGTTTTTGCGTGAAAGAGGAACAAACATCCTCACAAACTTTCACGTTTATAATATTAGTAGGATAGGATATTGATGAATAATTATACTAACTGACGTTTAAGTTATCGATCAACGTTTAAAATTTTCGTTATGTGTAGCTCCACCCAACAGTGCTAATATTTACAATGCCTTAAATACATTTTTAGGAACACCCTCTGAGTTTATCCGAATCGGACCAAGTGGCTACGTATTTCCTAAATATGAAAATTTAATGGAGCAACTATCATTTTTCTACAACATGCAAGTTCGAAAAACCGATACCTTCGTCGCTTCATTTCCCAGATCAGGTAAGGTCTGTTTCTTGTACATAATATTTACAACAAACATATTATGCTAGGTATATTTTTTCCAAAATGTTATATTTTCTAATAATAAGATTCTACTCTAAATCAATATCCTTTATTTTAAAACAGGCACTACAATGACCCAAGAATTAGTTTGGCTCATAGGAAATAATTTGAATTATGAAACTGCGGCATCGCAACATCTTTGTGAGAGATATATTAGTTTAAGGTAAGTAATTAAGAAAGCAGTGCATGAGCATATTAAAAAGTAATTATATTTTAAAAATGCAAAAATTCGAGCATGTTCCAAGTGTAATGTTTCATGTCCATCATGGGCAATACTGTCGTGAACTTGTTTGTTATTTTACTATTTCAACTATTACTAAAATCAAGTGTACTGAAGAAAAGAAATGCGTCGTTCTGTGACTTTAAAATTTGTCATCAAACAAAACGCGGCGTTGAGAGACCCGATGTGACATTACGATCGAGGAGACGACACGCTCACTGTTTTGAGGACTCGATGCGGTGATTACTAGGAGTAAAGTATATGATTCGGATAAGAATAAATGAGTGTGAGTATTGAGGGTAGGCCTCTAATCACGACCAATTATACGTTTAACACCTTTGTAGGAAAAGCAGTTTGGAATTAACTGCTTTTCAGGTCAAATCTGTGGATGAATTTTATTTACCATGACAAACAAAACTTATCAGCACCTAAATAAATGTATATGGATATTAATTTAATGTGTCGAATCACTTTACAGGTCATATGTAGACAACGCCCTGGTAAAAGCAACAAAGATCGAAGAATATCAGCAGCAGAAATGTAAACACATTGGAAGATTACAAAGAATGACATGGCCGACTGATAAATTGACCGACACTACGGATGCCCGCTTTATAATGTCGCACATTCCATTTTCTATGCTACCACCTGACACTCTGGACACTGCCAAGGTTGTGTACGTTGCAAGAAACCCACTGGACGTAGCGGTGTCCATGTACCATTTCTACAGATCACTCAAAATGTACGAATTTGTTGGCGACTTTAAAACTTTCTGGCATTTCTTTTCTAGAGGCTCAAGTAAGTAATATTGTCTGATTTTAAACTTTTCGTCTCATACATACTGTTACTTTCTTTCTCTTTGACATTTCGGTCGATACTGGATTTCTCAGAAAATAAGTATGTCAAATTCTCTAAAGTTATGTCGCCATCCCTAAAAGTTTTTGTTTGTATTTTAAAAGCTGACTGCTCATCCTTTTAAATATTAAAAAGGTGATGTTCTGAAAAAAGACAAAATATGTGATAATTCTTAATATCCAATCACGAAAGACCCAGAACAGACTAAAGTGGCGTGTGATGAAGGAGGCATAAGCAAGGCGGTGGGTTACTACGAGCTGACAATAATGAATTATTCTGTAAATAATTTACAAATTCTGTTCAAGGTTCATGGGTAAAGCTTAGTGTTCTGAACTGAAGCTTCGAAAAGTACGAGTACCTACCATTTGTTCATATAATTATAATGGTATTGCAATTATAACTATATGGTATGCAATTATAATCATTATTTTGATTCGATTTATTTTTTCATTTTTCAGCTATGTGGACACCATATTTTGCACATGTAAAACAAGCATGGGAAAAGAGATATCATCCAAATATGCTGTTCCTGTTTTATGAAGAGAATACAAAAGTGTGTATTTGGAGTTAAGACGACACCCATGGGTTTTGAAAAAAAAAACACTTTTAATTAGTTGTTCATGTTCGAGTGCAATTTGTCAAAGATTAACCTGGTAAATTCGTATTGACTAAACGTTGACAGTGTTGTTTTTTTTTGCAAAGTGATAAAATCACTCCAGGAGCGGCTCCTACAGTGTGTAGTACAAACAATACAAATGCACTTTCCTACGTTTACATTATCTCAGTTCTGTGCTCTTTACAAAAGCATGGATACAAATTATTACTTAACTGTAAGGAGAATTATGGATATAAAAATGTGCCAAACAAGATTTTACTGCATCTTTTATATCGAGGATTTTTATCAAATTATGTTTTCGTTTTCGATGATTTCAAGAAGGTAACGTTTCTTGTTTTCGAAAACCAAGCTCTTAGCTGATATGTTAAAATAGGTTCCGAAGTCCAGATATACCTCTACATAAATAAACATGAGTATGAGCGTGCATTCTTAATTTCAGGATCTTCCCGCTGCGATTCGACGCATCAGCACTTTCCTCAACAAGAGTTATAGCGATGAACAGATCAGGGGGCTATGTGAACATATGAAATTTGAAAATTTTCAAAAGAACGAAGCTGTGAACCTGGATTTTCTAAAAGAGTTTGATGACGTGTTTGTACCCCTTGAACAATCGTTTATAAGAAAAGGTGTTTATCAACTGTATTTATATGACTTTTTTTTACTATATTACTTTATTTACTATATTGGACATTAGCTTTCCAGCACGTAAAGTATGGATAAAATATAAATTCAAATCACCAAGGTATTTAACTCTTATGCTTAAAATATAATTAATTGATATTTTTAATATCATATATCCCATAAAACATGAAAATACTTTTTAAAACCAAACGTAATTATGTTGTTTGTTTAGATTTAACCAAGTTTTTATTTATATATCGCATAGTTCCTTACAAACAATGTTATGCTAGGAAGACTTAATGCTTAAAAATTATCTACCAGTCATAAACTGCAGTCTTCAGTGGGCCTAACACTGTACTGCCAAGAAGCAGAACGAAACGAAATGAAACTGCAATCTTCAGTGGACTTATACAGACTGTTAGTGATGATGATGATGACAAATACATCGTAATAAAAACTAAAATATACTTACTGCGACACAGGTTTTACTGTTGCAATTTTGCAATTTTCAGCGTTCTTTTTGTTTCTGTTCTAAAGAAAAAGACACTAGTTTCCGCAGTAAACTCAAACAATTTCTTATCGCAAAATGTTATTACACCGTAGAGGAACTTTTGACTGATACTTTAAATTAATTCCATTATTGTTATTATTTGTTGACTGATCTTAAATATTTGACATGTATATTGTATTTTGTTTGAATTACCATAAATATTGACATAATAAATGCTATTACACCATAGAGGAATTTTTGACTAATAAATTTAAATTAATTTTATTATTGTTTGACTGATCTGACTTAATTGTAATTCAATATTGGATTAATAATTAAGAATATCATAGCCTTAAGCTCGAACTCGGGAAGGGTTGAAAAGGCCTAAAGTAGGAAATCAAAAAAAAAAATCTTTAATTACCTATTTTCGGTCTTAATTTAACTTTTTGCAGTTTACATAGCCATACATAGTCTATGGCAACCTTTCCTTCAAAAAATATTTGGAGCAAAATGTGCAAGTCTAACTTTACAGCAGAATGTACAAATCTAACTTTACAGGTAAAACTGGAGGTTGGCAAGACTATTTCGACGAAGCCATGACGAAGGCAGCTTGCAGCTGGATTGAGGAAAATCTTCGTGATACCGATCTGAAATTCCCGGGGCTAGATGTTCTGCTAAAAGCGAACCAAAACAAAGCAGCTCAGACTAGGGTTGAGTAAGCATTGCCATTCAACGTGGCAGCCAGCATTCTGGTTACCAACTGTAGACGACAGATATCGACTTGGTTATCGATGACGGCTTGTTCCATATCTATAATTCGATAAATTTTTTATTTTCATTAAATACCTTTATCTAAGCTATCTCGCTTAGAAATAGGTATTTATAATTGGATTGCATAATTGTTAATTGTACTTATTATTATATTGTAAGTATATTATCCTAGAATAACAACTTACGATATAAAATTATATTATAGATGTTTTTTGCTAACCAGGACAAATTTTATAACAAAATTAAATAAATTGGTAAAATTAAATAAGTTTAAATTTCCACTTCCCAGAGATTAGCCATACAAACTATAGAGCTAACGGGTACAGGTTTAGGTGGAGCTAAAAACGACTGAGTTAAAGCTTGTTACGATCTGATGCCTGATTTTAGATTATGAATAAAATATTCCGACCTCCTACATAATATCCCCGAGGATCTCGTACTAAGTAATAAATCTGAAGATGTCTATCATGGTGATTTAAGTCGTGTGCGTGTTATTTATACAGACCGGTATTTCGATATAGGGGTATTACCCCTATATCGAAATACCAGGTCTGGTCATGATATTGAAATATTCTTCAACTCCATCAACTGTGATTGTCTTATTCAGTGTGGAATTAACAAACACGATTCCCCACGATGTACATCGTCCGATATACGACGGCCCCATCGAAAAAACGAGTAAAGTAAAAATCGCTACTTTACAGGAGCAATTAAAACATAAAAACCGATATTACTCGCTGGTTATTAGATGTACTTAAATACAATGTATAATCAAATAATAGAGGAAAAAATCTTCTACCTCAAAGTAAAAAATGTATATTATAAAAATATAGATAGTTTTTTAAATATCAATAAAAAAACTCTTTTTAAATTATTATTTTAGCAAAAACAATATTAGCGGCTTTTCGTTTTCAATGTTTACACTATTATTCGTGGGAAAAGTTGTAGTTACTTAAAAGTGTAACATAATATCAATTTGATTTCCTATGGGCATTTCGATTTGGTAATGCGGATATTCGATAGTTACATGGTTATTCTAGTAATTGGTTATAAATTTTAAAAGTGCAAAAAAGCATTACAGTTTTGAATTCCCACGAATAATATTACAAAGTAAAATTGCAATAAAAGTGTAAGAGTAGACGGTGTGCAATGTTCGTGCGAAATGTGTGTTATTATTTTCATTATTTTCAGTGTTGGAATTAACATTCCAAATACTATTTTATGTAAAAATAAATGAATAATATTTCTGAAAAAAAAATAGGAGGTGTATTTTGAGCGGAACTATCCAAAAATGCAATAAAAAAATACGGAAAAACCTTTACACGCTTATTAAATGGGGCCGTCGAATTATACCTAGTGAGTATACGGCTCTCAATACATATTATGTGGATATTTATACTTACACAAAGAGCTTTTGCCTGTATCCAAGTTATTCACAGCAATTAACCGGTAATCAAAATTATAAAACACCATAAAAGTAGAACTTTATATCTAAACTTCGCAGGTCGTTAAAGTTGATGATCTAGTTTGCTTTTCCAACTTTGGTATCAAGGGAAAACAACACCGTTGTAAACTTGAAATCACAATGGTGTGGTCTGAAAATAAGCATTTTTTATAATATATGTATATCCCAAAATAATTACAAAAAATCCTAATCAATTTCAAGCAGAGCTTATATTATGGGAACTACATGACTGATAAACTACTTATCTACATATTATACGAGTACATAAAAAACACCCAGACCAGAGACAAATATTTGTAGATCAAACAAACATCTGTCCCGCGGCGCGGCGGGAATCTAACCCACAACCTTCTGCGTCTCAGGCGGGCCTTCACACACTGTACCACAGAGGTCGTCCTGTCGCCATAAGTATCAACCTCAGCGGAAATCGAACTCGTGACTTCCCAAACTTTCTGGAGACACGAAAATAAATAAAAAATATTCTCATGGCATGTACTCGTAGTTGGATAAGGATAGCATCCGGTCCAAACTTGTTCTTTGAGACTGAACAATTTTACGAGTTTTTTCATCAGTGAGTAAACCGCTCTGAAGAAACAAAGTTCCTGAATGTTAAGTAGAATTTGAGTTTCGTTGTTTGAAGGTCTCCCCTCAACAATATCCTTAAGAAACTCAGTGGAAAGTAGCTAAATCTTTAAGACTTTGAACACGTGTCAGTCTTACCTTTCTTGACAAAGAAATTTTGCCGTTTGGCAGTTGTAAAAAGCCCAATAAACTAAGCATTCGAGTTTTAATTTAAAATCAGCAAAGCTCTGACGGTAACAGGTAGCCGCAATAACTCCCAACTGACGCCGACACCCGCCCCGCCTATCAGCTAATCGCCGCCTACTTGTTTATTTACGTGCTCGCATTAAAATAGCCGCATACGAGTAAACGGTCACTAATCGCTTTTAAACTGTTATTCTACCGGTCAATTATTCCTAATAGACTTACCTTTAACGGCTGCTTCGATTATCTCTAGGCTTCGCAGCGTCAGCACTAACGGTTCGACCACTAAACTCAGCTTCAAATAGCTTTCAGCATGCTTTCTTTCCGTAAGAAAAATGCCATATGTACGCATACGCAATGGCCGGCACTCTAAAGCTTGGAAACTCTGAACGAACACAGTGGCATCACTGAATCTCAGAGACCTCGGCGTCCCGAACTTTACCACAACACCTATATCATTCAAATCTCCCTTCAAAACACGGCGGATGTTCACTTTGTACACTCTTGTTCCGTTTATACCAACACTCGCACCAAACACTTTTGCCGTGAATATGTATTTTGAAAGTAACGTGACATTTTTCAATAGAATTCTGTCATACGTGCCAGTGCTACACACAGAGGTCGCACGCTGATGTTTCTTAAGCAATTGCACGTTCGCGAAGACGACGTCCAGGGCGAGTATCCACAAGATGAGCATTGGGAATCGCATGATGAATAAGTAAATGGCGGAAGACAGTTGTTTTCCCGGGATCTCATTCAGTTGAATGGAGATAGTCACGCGAAGTATGTGTTCGAAGCGTGCGCACGAGCGCAGGCCGCACTGGAGGCTGCGCTCTCCGGCTCACCCACTCATTCTAGATCATTCACCGCACCCCACATATTTACATACTGATTGGTCCCGCGTAAATAACACCACACTTGTAATAGGACACGGTGACAGGAAGATAGAGATATATTGATACAATACAACACATATTTATTTGTGACGGAAGTCGAAGCTCACGTCTCTACAAAGAGGTAACATTTTTTGACATCCTTACTGTTCATGACATCTTAATTTATTGTTTGTTTTGGATTTCGTTCAAATGTTACCAAATATAAAACCCACATAAATCCAGCAAATCGTTATCCAGCAGAAAAGGTTTTATTATGTTTTCCTACATACCTATTTATTTTATATTGTGCACTATTTATCAAGGCATTATCATATTACACTCTGACAACACGCTTTCACTATTCATGCTAAAATATCTTGTGCGATAGTCCTACTAATATTAAAAACGCGAAAGTTTGTGAGGACGGATGTTTGTTACTCTTTCAAGTAAAAACTATCAAAATCCGTTTAGGATTTTGATGAAACTTTAACAGTATTATAGCATATACATCATATTAACACATAGGTTACTTTTTAGCGGGTACCACGCGGGTGAAGCGGTGGGCAGAAGCTAGTAAGTTTATAATGAAACTATCAGTAACGGAACTCACAATCAATCACCAGTAATTACTTTAGTAACGGATCATTTTACATAGCGCAATTATTAAAGAGATATGATGTTTTTTGCAGGCGATGGCAACTCGGCGCCGTAAAACGACCAACGAGCCAGCCACATCAAAAATCAATTTGTTGTTGCTCAGAGCATGGAAAGTATTTTGCGATAGTTACAAAGCTTGTATCTTACACAAATAATCTATTTTATTCTTGTACATAATACACAGAAAATACAGACAAAAAATTTACATTATGAGAAAATACAAAGGCGAACTAAACCCTAACAAAATTGTATTCCAGCGAACCTTTCATAAACCTTTTTTCTTTTTAGGGTTTCGTAAATCAAAAGGAAAAAACAGAACCCTTATAGGATCACTTTGTTGTCCGTCTATCTGTCAAGGCCCTTTATCTCGGGAACGCCGGGCCCTTTATCTACCGTCTCTTGAAGCTGAGAATAAATCATAATTCTAAGTTAACATAAAAAAACTTAATTTTAGGAAAAGCCCGGAGAAAACTGCGAGACTCGATTCCTGAACTATTTTTAATATGTACCTACAAATTTGTACGGAACCCTCGGTGGGCAAGTTGACTCGCAATTGTCCGGTTTTTTTTCTTTAACACTTGCACTTAAACTTCTAAATCATCTATAGAGTATCAATTCTAGAAGTTACCGAGAAGCTTTACTTACTAAAAGTATAACACAATAAAAGTATAACACTGTAACACACACACAAATCAATAAAAGTATAATGCTGTAGGTAACATGATTCCAGGGATTCAGAATTAGTTTTTTATTAGAAAGCAAAACCAACTTATTTTTATTCAATAAAAATCAAAAAAGGTAAATATTCTGTTTTACTTCACGCTCGATGAATGTCCTTTATATTTTCTAAATCTCACTGCTGTCTCTAGACAGTTTCTGCAGCAGCGAGTAAATATTTATCCGAGTTCTATATTATTTATTGGCTTGGACTCGTTTGCTGTTTTTGCAGCGAAACAAATAATCTCTCGGAATAATTTGTTAAAGTCCTTTACAATCATTTAACTAATTAGGCTAAGTGATGAGTTGCGTCCCTTTTTGCTGAACTCTCGTGTTGGTTATAATTGACTAGCTTCTGCCCACGGCTTCACTCGCGTGGTACCCGGATTTAAATTAGCCTATGTGTTATGCTGATGTATAGGCTATATTACTGTAAAGTTTCATCAAAATCCGTTGAGTAGTTTTTACGTGAAAGAGTAACAAACATCTATCCTGACAAACTTTCGCATTTATAATATTAGTAGGATAGGATTTTACAATGCAAATGAATATGATTGAATTGTATTTCGATCATGTAGTTATTATAAAAACCAAATCAAAAATTTTCGCTACTTAGGTAAGGGCGGTTTTAGTTTTTTAAATGTTATTTTAAATCAAACAGCCAACAGGCATGCGATTGGCAACACCACGAGGCCATTGCTGAAGCATTGCCTGGCAAAGATGAAAAGTTGAAGAGTCTCATGTACTTTTCAAACTGGAACACAACAATATCAGCATTACTGCTCTGTGGCCTAACCATCAAGTCTTATTGCGATTCAATTTAGGTAAAGATGTCAAATCCCGCTTTGCGAATGACAAAGCTTTAACAACGCCATAGCGTCCTCAATCGCAAAGCGGAAAGTAGCATCTTTGCCTGAACTGACTCGCTATAAGACTTCATGGTTAGGCCCCTGGTAGTAGAAATAAATATGGTACTGCCGACATTAACTATTTTTCAAAGGAGTTCAGATTCACATTCGAATGTCAGTGCCTAGATACCTATAGACCTATAGCATGCCAAAAGCAGCATACTTTATAGATAATTAAGTGTCAGAGAGCTATCACAAATACATATAGAATTTTCGATTACGTGGATGTTAATAATCGATACCATTGTTTTACTACACACTTAGCTCTGTAGCTCTGCACAACATACAATGGCCAGACCTAAAGGTAAGGTGATCTAAAGATCACAATTGGTATATCTACAGGCACAAATGTAAATCTTTAAATAATTTACGACATGACACGATACCAGTGAAATTATCGCGTGTCATATTTACAGACCGACCGTATTTTATGCATCGAACGGATTACGTGTGAAATATATTTTACCTAGGTAAGTGCGTGAGCAGTATCAGATTTTAATGCCCATTCCATTGACGATATGGGGTTTTATGCTAGCTGAAACGATTTGCACAGGACATTGCTAATATTGGGAATGGATTAAACACGGATGGCTCTAGGTCGCGCTGTAAAACAGATTATTTTCTTCCGAGGGGTAGAGTAATTTGGCACTGCAAGATTTAGGTACGGATCATAGGATAAGATACATTTAATGGTTATTTATTTTTGAAAGTTTTATATGTTTTTTAGGCGTCTTTATCGCATTTAAATTTTTTATTATTTTTCCGACTACTTATACTGCAACAGCCGTGGCGCGCCGTGGTCACGAGATGCCGGGATGTTCCATTACCTATTGGAACATCGAAACGTCAGGAAAATAATAAAAAAGGTAAACGCGATAGACCTTTAAAAAAAGTAATAATTAGGTATACTGATCGCGAAAGTTTTTTTTTTAATCCTTCACTTCGAATCGAAATATATCAAGAATTTTGGTCAGACGGATAACGATCTCGTGGCTTAGATTGTATAGCACTCGCATACCAAGCTGGAGGTCAGGGGTCGAGTCCCGTTAAGATTGATATTTCTGGATATTTTTTTTATATTTTTTATTATAATAATCTCGAGATTCATTCAACATTCGTCTTAGCCAGTTACTTGCCTGCAGCATAACCAAGGTCGCCAAAGTAGCAATCCAGCATGCCAACATGCGGCTATTGTGTTTGACTGTAGGTACTCAATTCAATATATTTTAGATCCATTAGAAAATAAACTACCAATAATTAAGTATTTTTATTAGATACCTAATAGTCATTTAGGGACATGTGTAAATTGTATAGAGCGCGCTGGCTTCGTAAAGTTTTGACGTGTTTAGTAATAACGTAGGTAAGTACATAGAGGTGTAACTATGTACTGTTGCAGTACAACAACCATCCAAATATGTTCAATAGTTTCCAAAAAGGGCAAACAAAGTTGACAGCGTTTCACTTAGCGATAGAGCTTCGATAGCAAATAGTCTATAGCCCCTTTTTCTTCCATTTACATTGTAAAGTTAGCACAGAACTGTCAGAGAATAAGAAAAAAGATAAAAAAGGACAAAGCCCAAAACATAATATCTTCTTTGATAGGGACCTCTGACGATAACATTTTGAACACTTTATTATCCATCTATCCATTCTGTCATTTGTGTTTTGGTCATTCTGCATGATGTATGAAAAGGTTCTAGTAAACGAAGGTGGAAGAACCGGTGTAGTGAAAGAATTCAGAGACTCCTTTCATGTCTCCAAATACCTAATGACTTTTGGCACAATTCTATGTGTAGGTAACACTTTAGATTCGGAAGAAATTGAACTGAAACTGAATAAAATCTATTAACCGCGAGCCATAAGAAGTTTGTTAACTAGTACTATTTATCTCCGAAACGCCTGCGGTTTTTCCCAATCGATTTGTATGTCTCAAAGATGGTTCTTAGATAAATTCTACCGTCACAAGTCGCTAAGAAGCGCTGCAATCGACGATGGAAAACACAAATATTGTTCATAAATAAGTAATAATGAACTTGTAAGCGTAAGCGGACAAAAACTCCAATGCGGTATTTTGAAGCTGGCTGGTATCGCAGTTATCATGTAAAGTATCATGGTAAATAATTCAGATGTATATAGGCACTTAAAATGCAATTTCCGTAGCCGAATCACAAATGCGGGGCTCATCCGTAGATTATAAATTCAAAAACCCATCGGCACTGAGCATTGATCTGTACCGAATCCAGATTCCATAATGCATTCTGTCAGTGCATTACAAATGAGCACTCGGCGTCCCTAAGCCAACTGTTGGATTGGGAGAGAAGATTGGGAGCTAGTAGTGATATTCTTTCATTATAGTTCTAAAGCCGCTATGCGGAATTAGGTTAGAATGTCTGCTCTATGACAATGTGCACTAACCACAGTTCTATGATAAATACAAAATGTACAAAAGGTTGGCGGTAAAACAAAAGTTCGTCTCGATTCCGTAATTTTGATAATGAATACATAAATAAATATGAGTTCTGAAAGTGAAATTGATATTGACTAGACTCCACCAGATCTAAGATTGGAAGCCGAATTGCCGACGGGAAACCTGCTGCCAGCAATAGTCTAAAGAAAAATTCGTACAAGATCTTACATAAGAAACTGTTTTTTTTTTGTTTGCATTTTTTGAGAAAAGCTCTATATATCTTACGTCGGAAATGGCAATTGCCTGTCTCGTATTATTGAAGTCACGACCTGCAATTGTCTACTTCGCAGCCTCTACAACAATGTACTATTTGTCAGCACACAACCAATTTCTGTCCACTGATTCGCCCGCGTGGTACTTAATATCCATACGTTCGCATTTTAATTAACACCCAACAGCCGCATAATACACATTTTGGCGATCACAATAGGCCTGGGACGGCCGCAGTGATACTAAAGCCACAAAAAGCCAATAAAAAATAGTGTTTGACCCACACTAGGATTCCCTGCAATTAAAATAAAATTAGTATTAGTATACATATTTTTAGAATTTTCAACACTATACGATTTAACCACTAGCTTCTGGTCTAGGAGGGTGAAATTTCCTGCGTGTTTGTAGTGATTACTTTCACAACTGCCACACGCCGGAGGCTGCGTGAATTATAGCCGCACCTACGTTTACGTTTTCAAATAATTCCCTGTGCTTGGGAATTATAACCCGTGAATAAACATAAAGGCCTGCAACAGAGTTCAAGGTTATCAGTAGCGCAACTTCACAGTAGCAAGCTGTGATGACAAGCCAGACTACTGAAACCATATGCTTCAAATATTTTCCGGTTGCAACACGGCCAAGGGTTCCGATTGGATTTTCAAGAAATAAATTATCGTCGCAGTATGTAGGTACATAATCAGTTAATCAGCTAATTTATCTACAGTATTATGCAAACCGTAGCACTTTCAGCGTAGGTACCTATCACTGGTGGCATTCTCAGCTAGTGTTGTATACAAATGCCTACGGTATCTAATTCTACAAAGTATTGCGTTTACACACTATTTGACGAGATTGATGGCGTGGGCGGTGGGGCAGTAGCTGGGTGCGATGCAAGAGGTGCAGGTTCGATCCCGCTGCAAAACAAATCTTTGCATGTTATAAGCCTTTGCAGATATTTGTTACGGGTCTGGGTGTTGCTGTACCACGGTACTCGTAGTTCCTAATACCCACGACACAGGGAATCTTAGTTTGAGTTCACGACGATGTAAAATAAACACCTAAATCTAGGGTGTTTATTATTATCTACTATTATTGTTATTGGAAGTTGGAACCCAGAAGGTATAAACGACAGAACCACAATATCGAATAAAAGGAATTTTGTTTTTATTCTAGCGAACGGCTAGAATATACAAATAATGCCAAACAATCGGCTTGAGCGAAAGCGAAAAACTATTTCCAGCTATTCGAAGATTGAAATATCTTTCCCTTCAAGATTGATTGTTTGATTTATTTCTATAACACGGTAGTACAAAGTGAGATCACTGATTATACATCACTGTGTCAGCACGGCAGGCTGTAATTCCTAAGCGGAAACATCGTCGTAAATAATTGTCGTGACTTTCCCGCTAATTCTGGCAAAGAGTGAAATCTATTCGATCGTGACTTTGCCATGGTTTGCACACTTATGAAAAATTGCTTGCGCGTTTGTAACCTGTTGCTAGGTGTGCTTTAAATTCCTATTTTGAAAATGAACACAAGATTCCTGATATATATAATAAAAGTTTATGCAAAACGAAAGTGTAACGACCAATGCCCTTTCATTGTCATAATAACATTGGTATCAACGTACTGCCTACCTATGCCGAGAAAAATAATGACTGTTTTGTCTGTCAGGCTCGTTTAATTTAGCTAATTAACATTCAGCAGTAAACCGTAGTTCAAGGGCTTTCTATCCAATATACCGGCAAAAATTACATTAAACAAAAAATTATACGCTTTTCTAAGTTTTAAGTCCCTGATGTTATACTCCAAAGAATTCCTTTAAGAGTTTCTCAGAAGATTCAGCTATCCAAACAAATTACACGAACGTACCTACAAGTTAGTAATTACAGTGACAAGACGAAAGCGTAGGCATGTGGCAGCCTTGTCTTCGGATGTCACAGCGGTGATTAAACATTCCTTCCCTTGATATTAACCCGTTTGAAAATTCTAACAATGTCGTGTAGTAGCGCTTTCTATGAAAACGTTTACTTGTACGTAGCTACTTGTATTGCTGTATAGGCATCTGAAGCACGCCCATGTTTGAGCATTAAATTCCTACTGGTAGTTTGAAATTAATAAAAATACTTAGGAACTACCTGACATTGTTTTTCTTTCAGCTTTGGTAAAAGCCTTTACTTTCAAAAGGCCATAGATAATACTTTTTGGGCTCATTTGATTAGGTTGCATATTTTTAAACTTCGAGATTTTGACATAAAAACATAGGTTTTTATATTGGGTTGCTTAGATTGTACAGCTTAAGATATTTACACACGAGGCGAGAAGACTCTCGGAATGAGTCAGAGAGTCTTCATCAGGTAAGATACCGTAAATTAGGTAATTCCTGTAAATTCCCTTTTACAGTATAAAAAGTATTTACACCTAGGTTTACGCATGGAAGAATTTCATCCATGATTTCTTTGGTTATACACCATCAAATGTACGAGTACCTTTACTAATTTATTAAAGTAGGTCTAGTGTAAATAATAAAGCAGGGTTTACAAGTTTGTACCTACTCAACCAAAAGACTGATTTTGATTTTCTAAACATTCCTTTGTAATTTCGCAGATCTTATCTTAGTCGAAACCGAACTACACGACCTTTGGTATTTCGAAAATCTTTTGCTCTATATATTTATATTGAAGTTAAGGTTTCATCAGAAGTACTTCGACGCAGATAGATCTTTAATTCCTTTAAGTTTATGACAGCGCACGACAGTCTTATATTACCCTGAAAATAATTAACTTTAGATGCATCTACCTTTGCTCCTATTCTCTATCCTTTATCATTATAAACTATACTATATACTAATAATAATGCTGAACATTTTTCACACAGTATCATCTAGCCCCAAACTAAGCAAAGCTTGATAATACATACCCACTTTGATTTAGAAAAGACATTATACTTATTTATCTGCAACACAGTATAAACTGACTTTACCATGGGACTCTGGAATAAAAATGAATGGAAGTTTTACAAAAACATTCAAACTTCTATAATTGAAATGAAAATTGCGCATAATATGGGATAATATTCATAGTTTTGAACTGAAACACTAGCTAGAGACTAGCCTAGCTGAAAGAAAGTTCACGACTTTGTAATGTGAGTTAGTTTTCCCGGAGGACCAGCTTACGGAAGACAAAGAAATTTTAAATTCTCATTACAGCAACATGCTAGCAGTAAACAAGACTCGAGTGACCGTAATTTTGGCATTCATGAATAAATATTGCACTTGGCCGCGGTGGGCTTCATATTTTTTACGTTAAAAGTCTATGCAAAAAGAACATTTTGTATTGTGATGTGAACTTGAACCAAATGCACTTTCATTAGTATTTTTAAAATGTCCCGTACATGGCCGTAAGAAGACACACACACACACACACACAAATATCGGCGAATTGGTAAGGCATTTTTAACCACTCATAAACCTAGTAGAGAGTAGCTACGTAATAAGGCATTTGACTATTTTCTTATCGAATCTGCGAAAAGCTTACTTATTAAAAGAGTACTTATGTAACCAAAGTCGTCAAATGGAAGAAATCATAATTTAGGGATGAAAAATACATCAACACACGCCGTTTTAAACGACTGAGGGGGACATAGAAATAATGAAAAGAAGCTTTTAGCTATATTACCCCGCGGTTGAGCAAGCAACTGTTATGACAAAATTAATGCTTGACGTATAAGTGAGTGCTCACATGGTTCACCTCAATCTTGATGACGAGGGGTGGCCATATGAGACTCCAAAGTTATGTATTCATCAGCTAAACGGGTGATAAACGTGGAAACTGGAAGTATGTTATGGCCTCTTTTTATTAGAAAAAGTGCTATTTGCACGCTCGCTGTAGCGTTATGAGCAAGTTGTTTTTAAGTGAAATGTTGGTTTATGGTACCTATAGTCTGATAAAAGGTAGAATATAAAGTCTGATTTATTTTTTTAAGACGAAAATGTGAAGAGTGCCTTAGCTTATCCCTTCCAAGAAAATTTCGCCTTTATATCAGTTGGATTATGATGGTGGAAATTATACCAACTTACTAACAACCGTTCGCCATTTTATGCCATGCTTAGAATACAGATGATTTTTTTTTTGCTCTTATAGATAGATGGGAAACCACCTTTATAAACGACTAGCTGCGCCCCGCGGTTTCACCCGCGTAAGTTTCGATTCTTCGGGAATACCGGGATAAAAAGTAACAGTAAAGTATTTTACTGCTACATAAATACCCTTGATGAGAAAACTATTTATTTGAATAAGAATTGATACTACGATACGAATGTAATCAACTTTTGTTTATACCGACGATCTAATTAAATTTTAGAACACAAAAGCTGCTATTGTGACTTAACTATGATAGTTAGATATATTCCCTCGAGGACTTTTTTTGTAGGTAATAATGAGTATTTTAATCATGTAGTACATAATTTATATGTTTCAACAATAGTTTTCTCACCGCACAAAATTTTGCTACTTTGGGGTTACATTATTGAAATTTTCATAAGGATCTCTAATTTTTTTTTAAATAAATTATAGCCTATGTTACTTCCTGATAATTTAACTTTCTGTTGGTGCAAAAATGGTTAAAATCGGTCCAGTAGTTTCAGAGCCTATTCGGTACAAACAAACAAACACACAAACAAACAAAAAATCTTTCTTCTTTATAATATTATTATTATAGACTAGTTGTTTGTAGGCGATTGCCCGCGGCGTCGCCCGCGTGGTATGTTAATAAAAGTAGCATATGACCGTCTCCAGACTTCAAACTATGTCCACCAACTTTTGAATGAATCGAACCAAGAATTACAATTTATACAAAGTTTAGAACTCAATTGCACACCATCAAAGGGCAATTTTGAAAAAATAAAAAGTGTTTCATTATTTATTTTAAAGTTTATGTGTAGTTTTGAATTAATAAAACCAAGGAATATTTTTTCTATAGAAACTTTACCACCCTGTTTAACCCCCTTAGGGGTTGATTTTCGAAAATGATTAGCCTATGTGTTATTACAGAACCTAAACTACGAGAAATTTCAAAACCGGTTTAGTAGTTAAGGAGGTACATGGTAACAAACATTCACACACACAGACTTTCGCATTTATTATATTAGTAGGATTATAGATGGAGCACCTCTTTGGTTTTTTTTTTTTTAATTTGTGTCGCACAATTGAAGTTCCGATTTACCATAGGATAAATATTTTACAAATGATGAATGAATGAAACTCAAATTAATAGGTGACGCTTGACGTAATTTCCGTTTCCGAATTCCCGCCGGTCGTAACGTTCCTACAACCCATTTATTTCTAATTTAGGTATATCTGGCTACTATAATAATCTAAGTAAAACAGTAGTGATTACTGATTACTTTCTCTATAATATAATATTACAGTTAATTCAAAAAACATACAGGCAATAACAGGTCTATTTAACTATGAAAATAGATTTAATATAAAATTGAAAATACTACAAAACTTGTTGTAATAATTTTTTATTAGATTAACTGATATTATTTATATAGGATCGTAATAAACTAAACAGTTAAACTAAACAGTTAACTTTAGTGGCTGGTTTCTCTATGTAGTATAGGTAATCTAGTACATAAGCTTCTCTTGCACACTTATAAATACACCATCCCAGGTTCGAACGTTGCGTCTCGTTAAAATAAAGCAAGCATAATGAAAAGGTATTGGATACAAAAAACTCTATTTTTAATTTAGCGAAGAAAAAATGACAACATCTAAATAATAATTTAAATTAATAATTTGTCTAAATGACAACCAATGACAGACAATAATTGTCAATATAAGCTAAGTGATATCTGATGAATAAGGCTGGTTGCACACGGTATCACTAACTAAACTAAACATGCACTACTCTGTGCAATGTTTGTATAGTGGTCACTGTATAATGTAGTGCATGTCTAGTGTGGACATATCAGATCTAGCATGAAAGTGCTAGATCTGGCAAATTTCATTAAATTTATACGAGACCACGTATAAATTTAATGAAAAAAAACACACCTCAGGATGAAAAAATGAGTGATGAAATTGCATATTTAACTTTTTATAAATTATCCGTTACATGAAGTCGGTTTTTGTCACAGAGAGAGCAAGATTTTTTAAATAACACTAAAATAAATTAGGTGTTTATAGGTAATTATTCACATTTTTTTAAGTTTGAACATAGACCGCGCGCAGTCGAATTGGCAGGAATGAAACTTCTGTTTCTTGAATGAATTATTGTTTAACTACTGTAGGTACAGGTCTCGGCCGAAAAAGTAATTAACAGCCTCGTTTAAAATCACTTTAGAAGGACTTGGCTGCACGCCTCGTCCTTCCAATATCATTCGACTGTCAATCGCTTTATTTCGGGCACCTACTATTCATTTTATTGTTCTACTTATGTATAATGCCAAAATAAAAAAGTTTTTATCAACTTTAAGTCCGAAAATGATACTTTTTATGAACTTTACATAATTAATTGAAAAATAAACATAAACAAGTTAAATCGCGCTCGGATTTCCTTATCTTTTTATCTATATGAATTTTCAATTACTTTTTTTTCTATATACTGGAAATATCGGCTAGTAGCGATAGTAAAGATTTGATGACGCAGCATACTTAAAAGAAACTTTCCAAGTAGTTATTGACACATATTTATCCCGATAAATCCAGAAATAAATAAAAGACATTGGTTCCTCGTAGGTCGTTTATGGCACCAATGTGAAGAAAGCGCCATGAGTTGGGACCTTATGTGAATTAAAAGTAAACACACACTTGTTGATAATCGGTCAAATTCTCTCTCAGCAATTAAAAAACAATGGCAAATAATGGTGTATAATCAAATACATAATATCTGATCGTAGTCTAACACTCAACTTTGTTTTTAAACTTTAACGTCTAATAAACTTTTAAGAAAGTAAAAAAAGCTCGTCAATATACAGTCGTATCACAGACTATTGATCTATGATTTATTATACACACACATATTGCAAAAATATAACTATTTAAAAAATTATGAAGGTAATGAAAATATCACCATCAAGCAATATAAAAAACGCCGCTACTAAAAAAATATTTTAAAAATAAGTGTATAAAAAATTACAATGTAAATTACCAACAAGTGTCTAATAAATTGTTCACACTCTAAAAAAATAAAAAAAAATAAACGAATTCACCTGGCTTAGGGATAAGTCTCAACAGATCGCAGCAGAACTGCTCTGCCGCGCACAACACCCCGCCAGGAACGTAAGTCGTCTACAGACTATTCCGAGCCCCGACATCGAACTGAGCTACTTCTAGACCCGGAGCCATGGCGTGCTCATCCAAGCTACCACCGATCTCCTAGCCTAAATGGGCTTCGATGCCGCACCTTACGGAGTAAAGCGCGACTATAAATGTCACATTGTTTAGAGCCTCCCGACTCTCAGGACTCCTTAAAACATCCTTGCTGCATTTGCCTAGATAGGGTTCTCTCTTATATGCGTTCAGAAATTAACCTGCGGATGTTAGCTTCGCACCACCGGCCGCTCGACCGAGTGCTTAACCAAGTATCCGGCACAATTGTTATTGTAGGATTAAACAGTGCTACTATCGCAACGACTCGCCATCAGTAGGGTAAAACTAACCTGTCTCACGACGGTCTAAACCCAGCTCACGTTCCATGTTAGTGGGTGAACAATCCAACGCTTTGCGATTTTCGCTTCGCAATGATAGGAAGAGCCGACATCGAAGAATCAAAAAGCAACGTCGCTATGAACGCTCGGTTGCCACAAACCAGTTATCCCTGTGGTAACTTTTCTGGCACCTCTTGCTAAAAACTCTTTACACAAAAGGATCGATAGGCCGTGCTTTCGCAGTCCCTATGCGTACTGAACATTTGGATCAAGTCAGCTTTTGCCCTTTTGCTCTACGTGAGGTTTCTGTCCTCACTGAGCTGACCTTAGGACACCTGCGTTATTCTTTGACAGGTGTACCGCCCCAGTCAAACTCCCCGTCTGGCAGTGTCCTCGAACCGGATCACGCGAGAGTCATCATAACAGTTTTCACCGAAATACCGCTTTCACGCTTGAATCAACCGTACTTCTGTGCTACCATACAGGACACGGCTGCAACAGTTTCCGCTCAACCGAGTGAGTAAAGAGAATACGAGAGTAGTGGTATTACAATGTTGACCGTGAACGATCTCCCACTTATGCTGCAACTCTCGTTTCTCGTTACAGTACCAGACTAGAGTCAAGCTCAACAGGGTCTTCTTTCCCCGCTGATTCTTCCAAGCCCGTTCCCTTGGCTGTGATTTCGCTAGATAGTAGATAGGGACAACCCTCCAACCTCCCATGGTCCTACCAACCTTACGGTTATACGGACCGAAACTTTGAGAGATGCGCCACCGAAGCGACTCAACTCTCTACAAATTATATACTCTCTCCGTCCCAGCACTCTCCCCCTTCTGGGGCATGCCACAGCACAGAAACGGACTTCATCGCCGGGCCGTCCTTGCCCAGCTCCGTACCGAGTTGTGTCTCCCCCCCATCCCAGTTCGTGCGCTCCTCCTCCAAACGACGTCTTCGATGCCAACTTCGAGCGAACTGTTTCAGACGCCCGAAGTTGGCCGCGGTACTAACTAGATCTACGTGGAATATCGGTCCCTCCTCCCCGCCCGGGCGCCTAATTCCTACCAGCAACTTCTCCCGCTCCGCGTCATACATTGAACACTCCCATAATACGTGATCACGCGTCTCCGGCTCTCCGCAGGCGCACTCAGCCGCATCGCTTAAATTAAGGTCTTTTAACCGCTTCCTAAAACAACCATGCCCCGTCAGTATTTGGGAGGTGGCGTGATCCGGTTCCACCCAGTGCGCCCTCATGCGCTCGCTCACGTCTGGGAAGAACCGGTACAAATCACGCCCCTTCTCCTCCCCCTCCCATCGCTCCTGCCAGATTCGGAGCACGTCCTCGCCGATACTTCGACGCAAACGGCCCCACACCTCCCTTGGCTGGCCCTCCACCTCGGCCTGTCGTCTGCCCGCTCTGACCAACGCTAAATCTGCCGGCAGAACCCCTGCCAGAATTGGCAGAGCCGCAGTGCTGCACGATCTATAGGCCTTGGTCAGCAGAACCAGTGATGACCTCTGGGTGCGCAGAAGAACGCTACGGACGACGTGTACCGAGGCCCTGTGGTACCAGACCCGTGCGGCGTATGTGATAGTCGCAACGTATGTGCCCTGGTACAGCACCCTCAGTGCCCGGTACCGAACCCCCCACGAGTTTGCGGAAACTCTGGCCATCTTGCCAAAGGACTTTGCGGCTCTTTCACCTATGGATGCCGCGTGTGGCGCAAACGAGAGGGGGGCGTCCACAATCACGCCCAATACCGTGGCCTCAGCCACCGAGCGGATCGCAACGCTCGACTCGTCGGCCCTCAGCACTGGCGGTCTCTGAAGTCTTCCCTTTAGTGTCATGGTTTGGGACTTGGCCGGGGCAAAGCTCAGCCTGTTTCGCCTCCCCCATTCCGCCACAAGTCCCAGAACCAGAGCCCCCATTGATTCTATCTCCCTGCGCGAGTTCCCCGCTATTAGAATCGTCACGTCGTCCGCGTAGGCTATAAACTTGACCCCATCCGGCACCGGCAGGCGAAGCAGGTCATCGAGCAGTACGTTCCAGAGGGTGGGCCCCAACACCGAGCCCTGAGGGCACCCCATAGTGGGCTCCTTCCATACCGCCCGATCACCCGCTATCATGGCCACCTTGCGCTTGTTAAAGTATGATGCCAGAAGTCTATACACGTTTGGCGGGCACACCCCGCGCTTCGATTTGAGAAGAATCATGGGCCACCAAGCGTTATCGAAGGCTCCCGATATGTCTAAGAAGACAGCCTGCAGGTACTTTCTGTTGCATTCCTTCACGGCGTCCAAGAGGGACCCTAAGGCCGTCGCGGTCGACCGACCCGGCATGAACCCGTGCTGGCTGGAGGAGATGCCGCGAGTGAGCCCCGGCAAACTCCAGAGCAACACTCTCTCCAGGACTTTGCCAAGCACGGGCAGCAACGTGATTGGCCGATACGCCTTAGGGTCCGTCGGCGACCTGCCATTACTCTTGGGCAGGATTAATAGGCGCCCATCCTTCCAGACTGACGGAAAGATACCTTCAATAACGCATTTATTGATGACCCCCGCGAACTCTGTGCCCGCGGCCCTGAAAACGTGCTTCAGCATTCTCCCCTCGATGCCGTCCATACCCGGGGATGTATTGGGTAGCGACATGATGATACGCCGCAGGGAGTCTAAATCAATGGGAGCCGAGTTAGCCCCCGAGGGTACGAGGGAGGCCGCGACTCTGACCTGACGGTGGTATACAGTGTCAGTTGTAGGGTCGTCGTCCGGACAGAGCGACGCCATAAGAGCCTTCATAGACTCGCCAGCGTCGCCCGTGTCAGATCCCAAGTATCGGATCCCGTTTACAACATTCACCGGCGGTCGAACTCGCCCGCAGGCCTCCCTATAGGCCAGCCCCCATGGGTCCTGGTTACCCGTATCCGCCAGTTTTCGGAAGTGCTCCATTTCCGCAGAGGCCATTGCCGTCCGATATTGAGCCCTGGCTCTGTGAAACTCCTCCCTAGCCGCCTCCTCGGACCTACCACCAGCCTTTCTTGCGCTCTGCCAAGACCGACGCGCCCTGTTGTGTTTGCCTCTAAGGCTGTCTAGGCCGGGCGTCCACCACTCATAGCCACGGTCCTTGGTTGAGCTCCTGATGGTACCAAGGCACTCAGTGGCAGTGCGCTCAATTAGCGCTGTGAAGTCCCTACTCAGATCTTCCGCTCTACCTCCCATGTACAACTTTCCCGCGCGGATGTGGATGGACGTCTCGAACTCCTTCCAGTCAACACCTCTAGTCCTATAGCGCACCGGGTTAATGGGCACCGTGCTCCGCACCGCTGTTCTAGCAGCGGGGTGGCCAACTGAAAATGAGATCAAGCGGTGGTCGCTTGATGACACATCGTGCACCCTCCAGTCCCGAACGCGAACTCCACGTGTGCTGAGGGTGACATCAATGTTCGACTCACCATTCGCTGTGCTGAAGGTGTACAGTTGACCACTGGTGTTGTGCACCATTAGACCACGGCTATGGATGAGTTCCTCAACCTTAGAGCGGCGGTCGGTAACGGTATGGCCTCTCCCAACGTAATGTCGGGGTTCCGAGTGCCATAGCGGGGAGTGGGTATTCAGATCACCCCCGACGAGAACCGCCTTGCCGCTCAGGACATCCAGCGCCCTCTCTAACTGTTTCAGATGGGAGTCGATGCTGTCGCTGTACTGGAAGTAGGCGGAGATCACGTACAGGTCCAGGTCCTCTAGGTGGCAGCACAGAAAGTGGTCCGTAGATAGGTGGTGCAGAACCGCACACGGCTTGGAGCGGTTGTGCACGTAAATGCCCGCCTTGGAGCATTCCCCGCGCTGGACAGTTAGCCCAGCCGTGGCGTATTGTTCCTGAATCAGAACAATATCCAGGCCTAGGGAGTCCGCTATGGCAGGGAGCTCTTTCGTGGCGGCGGCTGCACCACCTAGGTTTAGCTGACCCATTCTGATTGAGGCCGTGTTATCCATACTGGATTGTCTGTATTAATTGTTCCTCTGCATAGATACGAGCAGGGCAGCCACGCGACGCCGTTCTGTGTGTGCTGTCGCGCTTGAAACGCTTGCACGTCGCGCAGCACAGACTGGAGGCGCTGCAGTTCTCCCCACGGTGCCCAGTCTCCCCGCAGCGGCCACAGGTGTCCTCCTTTGCCCTGCAAAACTTCTCCGGGTGCCCGTACGCTTGGCATTTGTTGCAGCAGGTTACCCTCACGAAGTCAGAGACCTCCACCTGCTGCCATCCTATGAACACCGTTCCCCTTGTGACCAGTTCCTCGCGCAGCCGGGCGCTGCACTCGCAGACTATTGTGGTCTCCTTGTGGGAGCTTCCCCTACGTGACCGCTTGAAGGCGCCCCTGATATCCACCTTCACCTTTTCAAGGGTCCAGACCGGGTCGGTGGGGAAGTTAAGCTCCCACAGTTCCTCCACGAAGGCGTCGAAAGAGGGGTCCCCGTCGACATTCCTAAAAGCGACGAGGGGCTGCCGTCGCTTGGGCTCAACAACCCTAAGTGATGCCGGGGCAGCCTTCTTGAGGCGCTCGGCAGCCGCTACTGAGGCTGTGTGCACTAGCACGCCAGCATTACCCACACTACGGACCCTCTCTATCTGGACCGACAACGCCCGCGGGTCCACACTTCTCTTCAACTCTGCCTTTGTCAGCTCCGAGGTATTGGTCTCGACGTCTTCCCGGGGATAGAAAGCCAGCACCGGGCCCTGCGCCTTAATGGGTACAGGTTCTATTCCCTTCCCCATTTTAAGAGCCATGGCAAAGCTTTTTCGTGCGGCTCCCTGAACACCTGCGGCCGCTACCTGGGCTGGTGCTACATGGGCAGCTCCCTGCACCGGACCTGAGGCCATCTTGGCCTCCGCAACGTCGGCCCGACGTTCCGCTTCCGCCAGTCTAAGCTCTAGGGTCGCCACTACGCCTAGGATATCTTGACCGTGGCCAAAAATGCCACCTACATCATTCTTGTTTAGCTTCGAGCCTGGGCCCGAGACTATCCCAATGATCTTTTTGACTGCCCCGCGGACACAGCCAAGGAGCTCCAGTTTCGATGCTGTCTCCACCGCAAACTTTCCGCTGGGCTTAACCGCCGTTCCTGCCTGGGTCTCCAAGGACGCAGTGGCTGCCGAGTGTTCCTCGGTCGTTGGTACGGCCGGCATTTGAGCGGTCTGTGTCACCGCGGCTGGCGTTGATCCGCCTGCCTCGGGCTGCACCGCCCGCTTGCTTACCGCCAGAGGAGTTGGTACCGATGGACCTCTCGTGGCCCGCTCGGTGCGTGCCCGAGTCGAGGCTGGTTGGCATTCAGCTGGTGAGCTCAGCGGGCGCTTAGTGTTTGGCGTAGCACTCGGGGGAGTGCGGTTGAGTTTCGCACGCGGCGTGAAGTGTCCACCTTCGCCGTCCTCCCTGTCCGACATTATGACACGGTGTTATAGGAAGCGGTTGGTAAAATGTTCCTACCCTAGACTTGCCGGTTGAATAAGTTAAGAGCGACGGCGCTGCAAATACGTAAACACACGCACAACAAAGAATAAATAAAAATTACACAGAAAATATACAAAGCTCTGCGATGATACGCGGTAGACCGCGTGCGCTAGCGGAGATCGGGCAGACGCGAGACAAGTTATTTAAAACGACACAATCGTACGGTTCGATGTGGATTCTAAATGACAAAATTAAAGCAATACAAGTCGCACGCAGAGCGCGCGCGACGTGCGGAGCGTGAGAGAAAATTTAAAACGATACTACAAATACGGTTTGATGTGAAAACTAAATGACAAGGTTAGAACGATACAAGTCTTACGCAGAGCGCGCACGACAGGCACTGTATGGGAGAAAATTTATAACGATACAACAATACGGTTTGATGTGAATACTAAATGACAAGGTAAGAACGATACAAGTCCTACGCAGAGCGCGCACAACAGGCACCGTATGGGAGAAAATTTATAACGATACAACAAATACTAAGTGACACAGTTTAAAACGATACAAGAGATGCGCAAGCGCGCGCAGCGAGCGGAGAGTGAAGCCCCCCACTCCTGACAAACCTTATACCCTTCCCACTCTAATTCCAAGATGGCCGCTGACACTATAGCACTTTTGCCCTTGCGAGAGCAGGAGGGACCGATAAACGCACTTGGAAATATATAAATAGATTAAAAATCAACGCGACGCGAAGGAGGCACACGTGCGTCTCCGACCCGAGCCGGCGACGAAGTAGATAGTAGATAGGGACAGTGGGAATCTCGTTAATCCATTCATGCGCGTCACTAATTAGATGACGAGGCATTTGGCTACCTTTGAAGAGTCATAGTTACTCCCGCCGTTTACCCGCGCTTATATGAATTTCTTCACGTTGACATTCGAAGCACTGGGCAGAAATCACATTGCGTCAACACCCGCGAGAGCCATCGCAATGCTTTGTTTTTATTAGACAGTCGGATTCCCCTTGTCCGTGCCAGTTCTGAGTTGACCGTTTAACGGCGGCCGAGAAACCGCATCAATCCCGCACAAGACGAAACAGACACTATTTCAAAGCTTGAATGATTCACAAAGCATCGAGCAACTCAAGAACCACCCCCCCACTTATGGCTTCACATCCAAACCCGGCACACCCCGGTCCTCAGAGCCAATCCTTATTCCGAAGTTACGGATCCAATTTGCCGACTTCCCTTACCTACATTATTCTATCGACTAGAGGCTCTTCACCTTGGAGACCTGCTGCGGATATAGGTACGAACCGGCGCGACATCTCCACGTACGTCCCTCACCTGATTTTTCAAGGTCCACAGAGAGAATCCGGACACCACTCAATTGTGATGCTCTTCGCGTTTCGAAACGTATCTCCCTATTATAGGCTTCCACGGGTCTAGAACGCTCAGGCAGAAAAGAACACTCTTCCCAGATCACTCGATGGCGTCATCAGGCCAGTTTGGGTTGCCCCGTCGTAAGCTCGCTAAAAAGCAAGTGTACGAATATGAAACGGTTCCGCTGCCGGGTTCCGGAATGATAACCGGATTCCCTTTCGCTCAACGGGCGTAATTTATCTTTTGATAACACGCCACATCGACATATGATTTCTCATTGAGCTTAGGATCGACTGACTCGCGTGCCATTACAGTTCGCGCGAAACCCTTCTCCACTTCAGTCCTCCAGGCTCTCACCAGAGTATTTGCTACTACCACCAAGATCTGCACCGACGGAGGCTCCAAGCAGGCTCACGCCCAGACTCTTCCGCGCTCTCCGCCGCGCTCGTCCTACTCGTTACCGCTTAATGACATCACAAAAACATCGCAAATGCACGTAACGGTAGTGTATAGGCAAAACACTTAAGCGCCATCCATTTTCAGAGCTGGACCCTTTTGCAGGTGAGTAGTTACACACTCCTTAGCGGATACCAACATCTATGGCCACCGCCCTGTTGTCTCTAGAGTCCTACGTCTTTTAGATTTCTTTGAGCGTTTATTTGGGCGCCTTAACACTACGTTTGGTTCATCCCACAGCGCCAGTTCTGCTTACCAAAATTGGCCCACTAAGCACCGTCATCAGTCCCCGGCTTCACGGTTTAAGCAAGCCGGAGTTTTCACCCATTTAGAGTTTGAGAATAGGTTGAGAACATTTCGATCTCAATTCCTCTAATCAGTCGCTTTACCGGATGAGACTGATCAATCGGCGCCAGCTATCCTGAGGGAAACTTCGGACGGAACCAGCTACTAGATGGTTCGATTGGTCTTTCGCCCCTATACCCAGTTCCGACGATCGATTTGCACGTCAGAATCGCTTCGGTCCTCCATCAGGGTTTCCCTTGACTTCAACCTGACCAGGCATAGTTCACCATCTTTCGGGTCCCAGCAGTTGTGCTCAGAGTGCATCCTTATTTCTGCTTGGAATAGGGACGCCTCAGGAGTGCGAGAGGTCGACCAAGACCGAAGCTCCATCCTCCCTGAGCAGGTATTCACCCACCTTCACTTTCGTTGTGCCTTTGAGTTTTTAATCTCAATGACTCGCACACATGCTAGACTCCTTGGTCCGTGTTTCAAGACGGGTCCTGCGAGTGCCCGAAACTGAATCATCGCTGACAGACGCGCACGGTCCGAGACTTCATGACGTCAGTGACAGGCTCCCATTACTCGCATCCATCAGAAGATGAATAAAAGTTATAGATTGCCTCGTGTCGGGCCGGACGCGAAGGAACGCGTGCGCGATTCTAATCTTACCGTCCGACAGCTTGTCAGCAACACCTCGCGACCTCTGAAAAGAAAATTTCTCTATTTTAGAGAGTTTTCTTAACAAGGAATGAGTCTTTCATAACGAGATGTCACATAGACCAACATTGAACGAGTCGCGATGTATTACTAAAAGAGAAGTGCACGCTGTCTCAAGCTATCGATATAAAGTCGTAAACGAGAAACAGCGCTGAATCTCTCCGTTCATTCATTCGAGTTTCGCAGGTTTACCCCTAAACGGTTTCACGTACTCTTGAACTCTCTCTTCAAAGTTCTTTTCAACTTTCCCTCACGGTACTTGTTCGCTATCGGTCTCGTGGTCATATTTAGCCTTAGATGGAGTTTACCACCCACTTAGGGCTGCACTCTCAAGCAACCCGACTCTGAGGAGAGTCCCTCTGGCCACCGTCTTCCGTCGCTACAGGCCTGGCACCCTCTATGGGCAAAGGCCCCGTTCAAGGTGAACTTGGACGGAATCAAAGATGACAAGAAAACGGAACCTCCCGAACACCACATCTCCCGCCGCCCTTATAACGGTAGGATTCAGTGCTGGGCTCTTTCCTGTTCGCTCGCCGCTACTAAGGAAATCCTTGTTAGTTTCTTTTCCTCCGCTTACTGATATGCTTAAGTTCAGCGGGTGATCCTCCCTAATCTGAGGCCAGCGTTTTGATGAAAGCCATGGTGAAAAGCTTCCTGAATGTTTCAATTTACGAATTGTAACAAAACATGTAGCGTTTTTCCCTCTGGCAGAAAATAAGTCTCGGAGATAGCGCTACAGCAGTGTACAAATAACTGATAGTCGATAACACTCTTGATTTTTAAACGGACGTGTCTTATTGACAGAACCGTCACAAGCACGTTCATTGAGCATGCAATGTGGTTTGAATTTGTTTCAGCCGGCCCTCAGACAGAGATGGTCCTGAAAATACATTCTAGGACCGCAATGTGCGTTCGAAATGTCGATGTTTAAGAATTGCAGAAAACATTACATCGCGCAGTTGACTGCGTTCTTCATCGACCCACGAGCCAAGTGATCCACCGATTAGGGTAATATTTTAGTACATTTTCAACATGCCTATTTTGCTAGACATCTGGGTCCTGCCTAATGTTTAGCTTAACATCACTGTCAAGCTGTACATGTAATGAGTTATTGCCTTCCAAATTTTAGACCGCAAAGATTTTGGTTGGCTGTGAATTTTTGTACAAAGGCGCTTTTTGTGTAAAAGGGTTTCGTTCGTATCTAATCAATACTATGTAGGCGCTCTGTAAGCCAACGGCCCCACTCGCCGGTCGACTGATTCACTACACTCCGATGTTATACACACTCTATTATGAACAGACCTTGGTTATAGTTTTTTATAAAACTACTTATATCGCAAAATTAACAAACCGTTTTTATTAGATGAATTTATCCCATCTCTTAGATTGGACTTATGCTCAAAGTTTGAGCCAAATTTCAGGTCATGAACGGTATTTCATCATCACAAGCAGAATCCCAAATCTAGATACCCTGGTGCAAAACTACAAATATATTTTTTTGGTTCTAGATTGGAAAACTTTATATTACAATAAAATACCTATCTATATTAATCAAAAACAACGTCAGATAGTATCCAGTTCGACCTTAAAATCTTTAAAACCTAAGTAATTAATCAAAGGATTTTTTCCAAAACACTAAGTTATACTTTACTAAGCCCCTACAAATAAGTAAATCTAAAATCAACACAAACACAATACACGATGAGTCAGTTGTTAACCTTAACAAGTTTTAGACAGGTGCATGACGTCATAAACAAAACAAGTGACAAAGGAACTCCCTATCTCCTCTGCCCCAGATTAGACTCTACTAGAATCGATTGAAAAACCAAACATAACCGAATAGTTATTATTTTAATAGGGAACAAAATTATAACTGTTACACTGCAATAAGAATATTATAGTTTTATATTTGTAAGGGTAGTCAAATCGTAGACCTGATCAAACTATAAACAAATCTTATGGATGCATAATTAATTCGTAATTTTATACAGCAAAGCGAACCAAGCAATACCATAGACTTAAATTACTACGCTTGTGTTATCATTATCAGCGAGATAATCTTCAGTTTACCGTAATACATCAATAAATAGAACGGATAATCAAACCTATATCAAAATTCGTAGATAGGTTTTGAGTTGTGCAAGAAATAACACCAGATAATAGAATAGACTGCAAATAATTGCGCAATGTAGGCGAAACGAAAATCCAAGACGGTATTCGTTTGTTCATTATGTTACTGGTTCTTTCTTAGTGGCTCTGCGTAAGTTCAGAGATCTGACCAGACGGAGGTATGATGACCCTGAAAAGAGCTTAGTGGCCGATGGTGAATGAGCTCACACACACTTCATTTAACATCATCGGTCACACAGTGTGTGGTAGAGTTATTTTACACGTGTCACACGAATTTTAGGGCATGCCGTTAGGACATGATACAGCATAGCACTCATAAATTTTTAACCTCCAAAAAGAGGGGCGTTATAACTTTAACGTGAGTATTTATGTGTCTGTATGTGGCATCGTAGTTCGGAAACGGATGAATCGATTTTGATTTAGTTTTTTAGGGTTCAGTTCCACAAAAGGAAAAAAAACCTTTATAGGATTACTTCGTTGTACGTCCGTCTGTCAAGACCCTTTTTCTCAGGAACGCTTGGATGTATCAAGTTTATATTAATATCAAATACGTAGGTCTACAGTCACTTTAATTATACAAAAATTCAAGCTCCTAAGTCAATGCAGTAAAAAAAATCGGCCATTTATGCGGCATTATTGGAACTCCTAATAATCCTAATAGTAGTGGTATTAAAGAACGCTTTAACTCTACCATAACAGAGATTTATCGTTTAGCTCGATATGAACAGAAATATACAGATGCGGCATCTATAATGACATATGTTATAATGGCGTACAGTAACACCATACATTCCGCCACAGGTTTTTTTTAAGTTTATTTCGGTCACACAGGCTTTAACAACATGTTTGACTCAAACTTTGAAAAGGCATACATGCAACAACTTTTAAAAGATCACGCAAGGCGCACTAGGTTTATTTACCAGGACTTGTCGAATAAAATGTTAGAGAAAAAAGAGAGAGAAGGATGTAGAGTTTGAGGAAGAGCAGGTAATATTTACAAAGGACGTAAATACGCGGAAGAGCAAAGATAAGCCACGTTATATAAAGGCGGTAGTAAAGGGAAAAATATAGCGTAATTTAATACCAGTGTTAGTAGGAAACAGAAAACCACGGTTCCTATTAAAAACGTGAAACGTCCTCCACAGTTGCGAATTCATCGTAGTGACTCTAGTAGCCAGGGCCTTCAAAAAGGTGGATAAAAAAATCCAGGAGTTCTTCCTGTAAAAATAGGACAATCATTTAAACAAGTGGATAAATGGACTTTAATTAAGGTATTAGATTTAAGTTGAATATATTTATAAGAAAATAACGATTGTATCTATGAGGCTTCTATTAGTAATTTAGTGAAAATAGAAAGAACTTCAGCAGTTAATGCATATATGAAAGGAAATCAGATAACATTTATTCTAGAGATTGCCTTAACTGATGATAACGTTTTTAACTGCTTCAAAATTTACTCATTCCCTATTTTTGATCAAACTCTGAATAAAACCTTTGCAAAATACCCAAAATACCATTGGAGGATGACACCATTCTCTATTCGAAGGAGACTTGCGTCGAGCAACTGATGAAATTTCACAACGACCCAAGCAAATGCAATGCATTTTCCATGGAAATTAAAAGCATTAATGTCCAGCGTATTCAAAAAAGTAGGTGGATAATTTACTTGAGAAATAGCACCGTTTAGGTAGAAAAATACGGTAACGATATCTTTCTCAAATCCTTCAGCGGTTCCTATTATAAGGTATACTTATATTGAAGAAAACTGCGAGATTTTTCCGCATTACGTCCGTCTTCAGCATCATAGATCATAATATAAATAAATAATAAATAAATAATGCTTGACATTTTCACTCAGCATCATCTAGCCCCAAACTAAGCAGAGCTTGTATTATGGGAACTACATGACTGATATACTACTTATATACATTTTTTTTGTAAATACATACATATTATACATAGAAAACACCCAGACCCGAGAAAAATATTTGCAGATACAAACATTTGTCCCGTGGCAGGAATTGAACCCGCAACCTTCTGCGTCTCAGGCGGGCCTTCGCCCACTGCGCCACAGAGGTCGTCAAATATGGAAATACAATAAACCATAAATTGGACCCAATTATTAGTTTACTTATTTAGGTAATTTTACAAGTTCCTAAAAGATTCCCCATCTAGATATCAAGAGTAACTTAGATGACCTGAAACACCTATCATACAATCTGAAAGAGAAAAGCTAAGAAATTGTTAGTGAAAAAACATGAATAATTATAGTGAAAATAAAAAGTGTTAGTTTAGCGACTCTATTATTGTTTATCCTTACATATTTTAAGATTGAGGTTACATATTTTATAAGAATAAAATTAAGCTTTTATAATTTTTCATGCGAAATTATTTCTCATCTGGCGAGGGAGGTGTTATGTTGTCACATAGGAACGACCATTGTGACTACGCACAGAACGACCATTTTTCGAGCCTAGACCTTACGTACGGCCACGTGCAAACTCGTTGAACCAATTCTTGACGGTGGCCATCGATGGAGAAGAGTCACCGTACACAGCATCCAAGCGCTCTTTGATTTCGATGCGCGTTTTCCCTTCCAAAAATAGGAATCGAATCACCGAACGATATTGCTCTTTTTCCATTTTTGTAAAACCGATCGACACGTTCGCTTCCATAAGTTGTCAAATTAAAACAAATGAAGGGATTGGAATGAAAATTTGAAAAAAGAATTAAAAAAGAATGTGCTAAACTGTGGTAAAACTCTTTTGAAACTACAGCGCCCTCTGGCGATGAGGCTAGGTACTTATTGAATGCACCTCGTAATTATCATAAAAGATTCGATGTAGCAAGGTAAGATAAGAAGGTATGTACCTACCTAATTACTATGGATCTTTAACGATAAATTTTAGACAGCCTGCCCAACACTGGCACGGATCCTCAATGTGAGTTGAGTTTACATTAATTAAACAATCCTTTCAAAGTTTTGTTACGCGCGTATGAAGTGCGTGTTTCCCTCTACTAGTGACTATTGAAATCCGGGCGGAATGAGGTAAGTCGGATGGACGGTGGACATTCTGTACCTACGTATTATAATAGTAATATATATAATGTTACGAGCTAGGGTTCGGTCTAAAATAAGTCCAATTAAACACTGTATTAGTAAATCACTTTATAAAAATGTCAACAAAACAAATAACACAAGGAAACTACGAAATTAAAACAAAAACACTACACTAGGTACAAGGTCGCTTCCCGCGCTTATATATCTCGTAAGGCGTTTCTTCCAGAACATTCTCGTAGGGGGCGTGGCCCGCACGCTGCCTCGCTCCGCCCCGCCCCGTCTGGTACCGCCTCAAACACTAGAAACTACCAGCTTTTACTAGCGCGGTTAGTGCCAGTCGATGGTGGTAACAAGTAGTGCGTCCATTTGATAAGAGATGGCGCTAGTGTATCGTAGTTAACTAGGCCGCGCTCGTCATATTGCCAGATCCGTAATATTTCGCCAGACGGTCAACATGAAAACATGAACGATTTTAGGAGCTCCTCGCAGACCCTTTTGAATCGATAAGTGACATCGTTAATCGGTCATAACACGGAACGGTCCGTCTCATTTGGGCTGTAATTTGGGAGACTTTCCTTTTTTCACCACACACCAGTGAACCTTCGTTGAAACCCAAATTGTTTAATTTCCGGTCATAACGGGTCTTCATCTTTTCAAACGTTTGTTGGCTGTCTTGTCGGACGTTTTCATATACGCCGTTGATTTTATTTCGTAAATCGCTCGCATAATCTGTTATGGTGCGTGGAGAACCAGGTGGAATGCCAGTTATCAAGTCCGCAGGCAATCGTTGTTCACGTCCAAAGTTCGCAAAGGCAGGAGTGACATTTGTGCTCTCGTGAACTGCACTTCGGTATGACAGCAGAAACGGCTGAATGTACTTGTCCCAACCCTTTTGATTGCTAACCACCACTTTCGCCAGATAATTTTCCAAAGTCTGATTAAATCTTTCCACCATTCCGTCCGATTGCGGGTGATAGGAGATGGTTCTAGTCTTATGAGTGCCTTTTTGGCTCTGATACGATGCACGATCGAATATTCGAAATTGTTCGCCAATTTATACGAACTTTTCAAATCTTTTAATCTTTTTTTTTATATTTTAAAAACGGGAATTTTCACGTACTGCATTATCGGTGAAGGCGCCGACTAAGTTTCGACTCATTCCGAGAGTCTTCATCAGGGTGAGTGGTTGCGACTTTCTCCTTCCGCGTCGCGCCGTGCACTACCGTACAGTGTTTAATCTTCATTCAAAAAAACAATAAGTTGATTTTGTCGATATAAAAAAACAATAACATCCAACAGACTTGAACGAGCCTTAATCTTTTTCTTTGTATTTTTTAAGAACGCCTCCAATAATTTTTAAACTCTCTATTTCACTCCCACTTTAGAAATACGCAGTGTACTATCCCGTGAACTCATCACCGATACGGGAATTCCCCGCGCATAGTCATGGGTTTCACACTGTTTGCCTCGTTTTACAACTGAGCCAGCACACTGTTGTACCACAATTGAGGCGAGGCAGTTTTTAAACGTAGTTGAGTGAGGTAGTCTTGGGAGCAGTGTGCACTGTGCGTGTTATGTGGTGTGGGTGGGAGAGCAAACCGGGGCACCTGCCACGGGCGACAGTTTCAGGGGGCGCCAAAACCATAATGCAATGAAGAAAAAAAACCGGTTCACAAAGCGGTTAGCATCCAGCGCACGTTCTATCGATTATTCATTTGCCTTTAAAACGCCCAATTGGTTTCTGAACTCATCCTAAGGGTGCATTCCAAAATGCGCTGCGAGCAGGAAAAATGAATTTATAAAGGTCATTTATTAAAGGGTTCTGCCGGTTACAAGAAATGCAACCCATTATTATATTTGTGAGTTTAAAAAAAATATATGTCAAACGCTGATGAGAGGGCGCCACTATAAAGTTTCTGCCCCCGTACGAAAAAATCGTAGATCCTGCGCTGCGTGCGGCAAGCGCCTCGCACATAGCACTTCACTCCATTACCACACCAAACAACACGCACAGTGCACACTGCTTCAAAGACTGCCTTACTCAAATACGTTCAGAAACTGCCTCGCCTCAATTGTGATACCACAGGGTGCTGGCTCAGTTGACCTCACACGATCCTCGTTTTCAAATAGTGTGCTACCATGACTTAAGACAAGAGTTACCAAAATAAGAACAGCAGAAACATAGAGCTCAAAAGTATTGGTTAGATCGAAAAAGTATCCATAGATGGCACTATGCAATGACCTATGTGGCAAATATAAACTTGTAAAATAGGATGATAACTGGGACAGCTGTCATCCGCATACAAATTCGAAAATTCACAGGTATCATCGTAAGTTTTAGAAGAATCGCTTTTTTAATCTAGTTTCAGAAAATCACTTTTGGTTGAATCACTAACATTTGGTTTAGATTTAAATGACATTCATAAGGAATACGCACTTCAAAAACGGCCATAATATCTTTGGGATCGTCGAGTGAATCTTTATGTTGGTTTTACCGTACTGCACATTGCAATATAAGTAATTAGTAAAATATATTAATTGTATAATTTGATTGACCTATCGATCTTTATTTATATTTCGTCTTCTATCTGCAATAAATTGACCGGAGGAGGGTGGGATTTAGAAAGACGTCGCAAGAATTTCGTTAAAAAAAGGCACAGGGGTGGAAGGGGTGGACTCCCCCATTCAAACGGTACCACTCCCAAAGTTAGGAATTGAGTAGTTTCCGAGAAATTAATATTTAAGCATTTTTAGGTTAAGTAATAAGTACCTATATATGAGCCTCTACTGGAGTTAGAGGCTTGTTTTGTAACGCACATGCTTGGAACTCGTAAAAAGAAAGAAGCGCGGGAATACTATGTATATTATGAATTATTTTATTTTTATTTATTTTTGATTTGCGAATTTGTCTCCTGGATTCCTTTGTATCGAGCCGTTTGTCAGCGCACACTAAGCTTCACCGCTCCCGCGGCTCGCTAGTCGCTTGGAGGCCGGCAGAGAGCTCGCACGTATTCACGGAAGGCATTTGTCCAGTGGTCCATATTACAAACAGTCACTTATATTAATTTTTATGTTTTAGGATGGCATCTACAACCAAAGAAAAGACCAGTGAAACATGGGATAAAAATGCAATGGCAAATGCAATTAAAGCTATACGAGAAAAGCAAATGGGCTTTTTGAAAGCATCCAAAACATACGAAGTACCTAAAACCACGGTTATACGCTTATCAAAAATAGAAGAACAATCACTTAGCGACATTACGAACCATAAACTTGGAAGAAAATCGACTTTACCGAGTGAATTGGAAGATGAATTAGTTGATTATATTCTGGAATTTGAAAATTCTGGATTTGGTCTTACTCGCAGGGACATCAGATATTTGGCTAGCACTAAAAAAAAAGCACTCGTTTTCACAAGATAATGAATCTGCGGGAAGATCATGGTTGAGGTTATTCCTCAAGCGCCATCCTAACCTATCCTTTCGCCGTCCAACGGGTACATCAATCGCAAGAATGAAAGGCTTTAACAAAGAAAATGTAAACGCATTTTTTGACTTGTTGGAGAGCTCTTTGAATGAAATCCAGTATCCTGCGACCAATGTATATAACGTGGACAAAACTGGTATATCAGTCGTGCCATCAAAAATGCCGATGATACTGACACTCAAGGGCAAAAAACAAATAGGAACTGTAACGTCAGCAGAACGTGTGTTGTGTGATCATACATATCACACAAGTGATCAACAATCACTTGTGTCAATCACCGAGGAAACGGGACTGATGAAAGGTGCTCCACCTGGTGCCATTCACGCTTGTCATCCATCAGGATGGATACAACTTGAACTTTTTACTCAATGGTTCGAGCACGTGAAACCAACTGCTACATCGCCGGTTCTCCTGATTTTAGACGAGCATCTAGCCACACCCTAAATATCAAGGTAGTGGATTTAGCCAGAGAAAACCACGTTCGAGAGAAATGGATCCAATGAGCATCTTGTAGGCAATGGGCTTATGAAGAGTGTGCTGGCATAGAAGATATGGTTCATTTCTATGTATGCGAATTGTGTACTTATGATTAGTTTAACCTTAATAATTGACTGATTCAATTTTAGGCAACACGACTCGTTTTTTTAAATAATTTTGAACCCAATTAACTATGGTCCATATTTGAAACCATGTGGTCCATATTTTGTACACTTTTTGCAAATTCACAATAATGACATATTTTAGAAAATGTTGATTATTTCTAAGATGTTGATGTTTCATAAGAATTTTATCAATCGTTTTTGATATCAAATAATTATCGAACTGTTCAAAATATATAAGGCTAATTAAACTTTAAAATTCTGAGTTTTATTTGACAAAATCCTTATGGTGGTCCATAATTAGCGCACTTACTCTACTTAACTTACAAAATTAGTCATTTCAAAATTTCTCATTTCTCGGAAACTATTCAATCCCTTTGAGAGTGGTATTGTTGGAATAGGGGAGCCCATCCCTTCCACTCCCTATCCTTTTTTTACCTAATTTCGTGCGACGACTTTCTAAAACCCAACCGAAGCCGGGGCCAGAGACTGAAGAGTGTGACCAAGGAAGTTTGCCCTCCCCGTCACGGAGTAGGTACTTCCGCGGTCCCTGATATCTTATCTTGATATACTTAGGTATCTTTAGCGAATCCAAAGTGAAATGAGGATAGGAAACAACTACTTAAATCAAAGAAACTATTTTCATAACAGTATTTGTAGGAAGATAATTTATTACAAAATGCATAGAATTAGATATGTCAATAAATATGTAACAACGAAGATTGATTTATACGAATATCACATCTTGTAGGATAGATCAAGGAATTGATAATTTAATTCCTATATGTTATAAGATAAAGATAACACAGTAGTTAGATATAAAACGAAGCTAAGGATGTAAGTACTTCGATATTATGTAAGTACCTACTTTACCTACCAAATCCGTTGCTTTTACGCTGTTCCTAGTTTTAGATATAATCGCTAAGAAATTTGCGTACCTACAGACGCAAATATTTTTTATTTCTTATTAGTACTTAAGTATTATTAATAAGGTGGGACAGTCACAGGTTAAAACAGTGTGTTAATTAATTATTTACTAACGGTTAGTTTTAGTTACTGCTCGTACATTAAAGGTACATATTATAATACCAAATGCTTTCGGATTTCTCGTTTTGGCACGTTTTGTCAACTGAACTTGCGAAACCAAAAGTGTATATAGATAGACACTAGGATCAGACATGCCAATTTGCCCCGGTCTAGTAAGAAAATAATTACAACGAATGGTCCGAATTCAATGCAAAAGTCATCCACCTACCAACACACCTATTCCGTGTAAGAAATCTACCTTGCTCGTTCTTTCCAGCTGAAATGTATGACTGTGACGATGCCGATTGACCCGTATTTAAATTAATACGGGTCGTGGCAAAACGGCATGTCTAATTCTAATTCTAAGTGGGGGAACTAAGGTCTGCACTGACGTCCCGCATTGGGGTGTATTGTGCATTATCTCCCTTCTAACCTGACCCCAACCAGCCCATCTCCTTGAAGTAGCGGAGAAGGACTCTGGGTTGATGACAGCAGTGTTCCAGTATCCCTGACCACTTATCAGTTAATGATGCCGGAGAGCGTGAGTTGATGAGCTCTTGCAGTCCCGTCTTCGACCTGACTTCATTTGTGATGGTGCAATGTATTACCACATGCTCCACAGTCTCTTCAACCGGGAGACAACCTCGACAGAGTCCACTGTCTGTGGCCCCTGTCTTAAGTAGTTCGGATCACAGTGTCCCGTGATGATGCCCACCATCATCCTCAGGTCGTCGCGTTTCATATTTAGTAAAGTGTTCGTTAATTTGCGGTTTTTTACCGGTAACAAAGTTTTTGTATGTTTGCAGTCCAGTCGTTGATCCCATATTTTCTGGTGAAAAGGATTTCGGAGTTAAGTTTCAGACTGTTTTTTATTTCTGCCGCTGGACGGCATGTCTGTGCCTGCCCTAAATCATGTCAAGTTCATAATCATCATCAATAGCTTGTAGAAGTCCAATGCTTAATTGTCTTATAAACAATCTTGGGCTACCTCCATCCACAGACTTTCCGCAACCTTTAAGATGTCATCGGCCCACCGGGTGGGAGCGTTCCTACGCTACGCGTCGGTCGTCCAGTTCCTGATCGCTATTTGAAAGCCTTGTCAATCATGTTATGTTGACATCAGTTAAGCGTTAGGAGCACATATCGCTTAACTGATATATAATTAAGAAAGGTAGCTTTCTTAATTATATATTTAATATTTATTGGGAACATTTACATCATTACCACCGAATACTGAAACTAAAGGTAGTTAACGTCAAGGCCTGGGGACAATTGGAAATTTACAGCCCCTTACGTTATTATGGTAAAGTATGGTTTAGCTTCTTTACATAATTTCTCAACAACTAAACTAATCAATCTTAGTTGGTACCTTGATTACCTTGGTACTTCGATTAATATCAAGGTGTTATATAGTACCTTGATATTAAGTAGAGGTAATCAAGGTACCAACTAAGATGAATGGTAAATTATTTTTGCTGTAATGTTCTGTAAATGATTATGGTTGTTGTGTTATTGTTATGTTCTGATTATTCTTTTAGACCATTTTATATTGAGTTAGTTTAATTACTAAAAACGAGATTATTTATCAGAATTTGTGAGTTTGGATGTTTCCCGATATTTAAGTTGCATGCACCATGATCAAGACCATTCTTTTATTGCGATAAATTATATTCATAACCGAAATTATCATAACCATGATAATTTCAAAAGTTCAATTATTTATTTGTGTTCTTGACTCTTGTTTCCAAATCCGTCCCCTTCACACTGCGTATTTTCGTAATGAGTGACGTATTTTCAACTCACCTATCACATTAGCATCTCCCTCAAACTCTACTCAAATATTGAGTAGCATTTCAGTACCTTTAGTTGCCAAAATGGAAGGGGGCTGTTAACGATATAACGTACGCCGGTACTCAAACTTGTCAAGAAAGTTTGGAGTTTAATGCGTTGCAGTTGGCTTCAGTTTCAATTGCCCTTCTATGTGCGTGGCAAAAAATCATATTCATATATTTCGTATCGTGGGAATGCGCTTTCTGTACGTATTACTATAGTTTCTTCTGTCGTTCTTACGGGCAAACGAGTCTAGCGATATTGTAAGATGTGCACGCGCGTGTGCCTTGAGAGGATATTGTAAGGCCTCGCGCAGGCGGTATCAGGTCTCGACCGCTGATGCGCAGACGATGCACGCAGCCTATGAAACCCGGTATTGACATAGCTCCTGACAACCTGTAAATAACAGATACCAGATAGTGGTTAAACTAGCTGATTTTACAAAATTGCTGGACATTTTCCACACAGTACCATCTGGCCCCAAACTAAGCAGAGGTTTTATCTGCGGCTCAGGCGGACTATGCCCACCATCTTTAAATCCCCTACGTGTATTTCCAACATCGACTGCAGCCCTCATCTAAGAACCACATGTTGAAGACATACAAATCGATTACATTACAATCCGATAATCCCTTTCGGATTTAAATAGACTAACAAACAACCCCTTACGGCAAACAAATATACGAGCTCCTTACGTCGCGGGTAAACCTGAATCAAAGGATGACACTAAGATAATTTTACATTTAGAATAGGCATATTAAAACATAAGAAGAATAGCCTTTGGAACGCGTTGCCTGTCTCGATAAGGAAGGCCGTATTCAAACTCGTGTGAAGCTCTTTTATCTGACAGAAACATCACTTGCTCTTTAACCGACGTCTTATAATATGTATGTATATTTATATATGTATGTACTAGCTTCTGCCCGCGGCTTCGCCCGCGTGGTACCCGGATAAAAATGAGCCTATGTGTTATTCTGATGTATAAGCTGTATTACTGTAAAGTTCCATCAAAATCCGTTCAGTAGTTTTTGCGTGAAAAAGTAACAAACATCCATCCTCACAAACTTTCGCGTTTATAATATTAGTAGGATATGTATATAGTGTGTTATAGTGTTTTGTAAACGTACTTTGTGATGTTCTCAGGAGGCAGACCGACGTATACGAACGGATCGACGTCCAGCGACGTCATACGACCCTTCGCCGAGCCACTGGCCGTCGCCGATCCCAGCTTCAACACCCCATCTTTCTTATATCTCCGCGCAGAAATCTTCGATTTTCCATCCACTTTTACTTTCCCAGTATGTAGTTCATAAGGCCCGCTTCCTGCATCCCAGCGTAACACGGCCTTATTCTGCACAAACCCCAGCCAAAAGTGGTCCCTAGTCCCGGCACCGCTGACTAAAGCGCCTTCACCGCAAACGGACGACACTTCCGCCCATATATCGAATCTCTTCGCCGGCAATCTAACCCGAGCCTTCATAAACGCTTCGCCGTCAAACAGAGGGACCTCATAACCGGCATTGATATGCTCTTCCAAATACTCATACGTCGAATAATCCTCGTTCAGTTCATTCACAAAATCTTCGAAGTCTTCTTCTAAAGGTTTTTCTTTTGGTTTTGTGGCGCAATTTGTTTCATTAACGTAGAGATTTTCTGCGAACGTTGAAGATAGATAGAATGAAATAACTACAAATAGTGATAGCATAAAACTAGCGGTATCCAACTGGGGGGAGGATGTCTATGCAGGTTAACTCCGGTTCGGGGCTATCTGGTTTGCCGCTGTCGCTTGTATCGACTGATACGTCCGTTTGGAGTATTCCGGCTGGGATGTAATTACTAAGCGATGTGTCGGACTGTGAGCTCTGTGCACTAGCTTTTAGTACCGATCTACGAACGCGACTACCTCTTCTGACTTGCGGTTCTTCGCTGCAAGGTCCGAATGCTTGGACCACGATATCTGACTGGGTCCTACAAGCGTGGTTGCGTAAGTGGCACGCGGATAGGTAGGTTCGTCCGTCGCTGCCGCATACGGATGGCGCCTCTGTTTTGGGGCATTCTTTGGTGGTGCAGTCGCAAGTGGCGAGACCGCTTCGGACGATGCAGTAGGCGCCAAAATAGCAGGTCATTCTATCGCAGTTTGTTGCTGGAAGCTGTGTTGACTCGGCTGTGAACAAGCACATTGAAAGTATTTAACCCAGTATTACGTATTCTGCGGTAGGTATCCAAACTACGTTTTCAACAAAATTATTGAAATCCGCTATCAGGCGTATTTACAATATGTTTTTACAATATGAATAAAATAAACGTACCTAACTTTACAGTGAGGTGTTCAGTACTCACGGTCAAAGCATCCATTCGGTCCAAGCGAGTGTTCGTGGTCGGAACAAACTGTGCACTTCTGCCCTTGAATCCCTGGCTTGCATACACAGCGACCCGTCATTTGCTCGCAGTCCTCACGAACGGAGCCGAATGCTGAGCAGCCGCAGGCTGAAACATGCATGAATCATGTAACCCGCTTAAAAAAAGTAAAGAGTCCCTCAGAGCAGGCAATACCTGCCTGTTGCAGATGTTAATAGGCGACTGTAACCGCTTTCCATCAGGGACGTACGCCTATTTTTCTCGAAACAGCGATAAAAATATATTAAAAAACACTCATCTCTGTAATCCGAATCGTTCTTTATTTTTTAATTCGTTCTTTATTATAATTGTGGCACACTGCGCTTCCAGACCAAAATCGCCGATGTAACCCATAAGTCCGCCAAACTAAAATGGGACTGGGCTGGGCATGTGTCACGAATGCCAAACGAGCTGTGGACTAAAATAGCTACTAAGTGGGTCCCACAGGGTGTGACGCGGCTCAGGCGGAGGTGGCGCGACGATCTCGACACATTTTTAGTGTCCTGGCCAATCGACTCACATGACCGCGAAGAGTGGAAATAGAGAAGGAAGGCCTTTGCCTTGCAGTAGGATCAGACAGGCTAATTTAAAAAAAATTGTACACATTGAACAAAGTAGGATTATTACGATCGTAATTTGCGTTGTCGTGTGAAAAAATATATAGACAATTCTGGATTAACGTAGCATTTGGTAATCTTAGCAACAGTCTGCACTAATATTTTTACTAGATATGTTTGTAAGTTTGGATGCAGGAGGTAATATCCGAAACTACTCAGTCGATTTCGAAAACTATTTCACCAATATTATAGAATTGACCATTGACCTTCAGGGTGGGCATGACCTGTATATTATTCCGTTTAAATAAAAGGGATTTTCGTTAAAACCTATTTTGTTACATAAGTCGACGAAAAAATTAACGAGCGAATTCATTTCTTACAAACACTGGGTTTAACGGTAAGAGCTACTTTTCAACGAACTTCAAAAAAGGTGGAGGTTCTTAACTCTGTATTTTTTTCATCGGATACTTTTTATCGGGATACTACGCGAGCGGAGCCAGTAGTAGTAGTTCATAAAAAAAAAAAAAAAAACAACTTCAATTAACGGGGAGTGGATAAAAAGTTCAATATATTACTCCCCATTTGGTCACCCTTAGGGGTGATATTTTTTCATAAAATGTATATGGGACTACCTACCGTTGAAGTTAAAGTTTAATGGGTATACCATTCAAAAATAATTATTAAAATCAGTTCACAATTGACGAAGACACAAAAAAATACAGACGAATTGAGATGATCCATCATTTTTTGGAGTCGGTTGAACAATGATATTAAAAAAAACTCTTACGTATGCATCCAGTGTGTCCTGTCCCGATCCTCGGTAGCCCCCAGTACCCGGGCTCGCAGCGGTCGCACTTCAACCCGCCGACTCCGGACCGACACACGCACTGTCCGCTATCATCGCACTGTTCCGTCACGGACCCGAGCCGGTGGCATCCACATTGCGACGGACACCCGACGCCGCCGGGGCCGCGGGCGGGGGTGACACCATCCGCGCAGCAGCCGTGCCACGAGTCTTGGCAGCCTTTTTTTTCTATTATTGCTTTATCTGAAAAGATGAACAATTTTGCTGTGTTGACCTAGGGGGCTGTACCCCGACATCGGCGATGGGCTTGCAACCTGTCACGTGGAATACTAACTACTGGCAAAACGCAGAATTATGTGAAAAATAATGTATGGACGTGCTTCTAACTACCTGCTTCTTAGTATACTCAAATATCTACGCAATGAGTCAGAGGATGTCCATCATGGGGGATACAGTCGTGAACTTGCTTATTGTTTTTTTGTAAAAAAAGTCTTCAAAACACTTGTTTGGAGGAAGTCTTCAAAACACTTGCACTTCGTGGGTAGTAAAGGACATTGTCGTCAGAGGCCTAAGCTACGGTGCGCAAACATGGTCACTCACTGAGTTGCAGAAGTCCAGGCTCAAGATTTGTCAGAGGGCAATGGAACACAGCATTACTGGCCTTAAGCGCATGGTAAAACTTGACTTGGTGACGTAGAGAGGTAAAAAAAGTTATAACTAACCTTTTCTACAGCATCTCGCAGCTTTAGCAGTGTGATGACAATAACTCCCACCGGGGCAGTCCTTTCGATGAGGCCCACTGCCGCAGTCCATAGGCCGTCCGTCAGCGTCTGTCACCGTTTCGTCGTCTCCGCATGGCTTGAACTGCAAAATAAAACAATACAAATTAGGAACATGACGTTGGCCGTCTATCAAACAATGAAACGTGCATCAGGGGTCATAATAAGCGTAACATGTGCATTGCTGCATTAGGTAACATGTAACTATCTTAACAATACAGCCTTATGTTGGGCGCCAGTTATACTTTCAGTATATCTTGGTACTATACATTTCTACGTATCTGACACAATGACTGAATGATTCGTTTCATTACTGTTATTGGTTGCGATTCGAAGTTGTCCCATGTCGGGATGAGACTAAAATCATGACTGTCCCAGGATGGGCGCCACAATATCTTTAAGCCTTTGCTATAGATATTATAATACTTTACTAGTTAGTACGAAAGAACGAAATATAATGAAAAAGAGACTGGTCGATAAAATACGTCACACGGAAATAAGATCGAAAACCAAATTCATAGACACGTGTGCACGCACTAAAAATGAAGTGGCTATGGGCAGGACACGTAGCCAGGATGGATAAAAAAAGATGGGCCACCGTAATCACCACTTGGAGAGGACCAAGAGGGAAAAGAAGAATCGGCAGACGACAAGCTAGATGGACCGACGAAATATATAGATTCCTTAAATCAGAAGACTGGACGAAAGTAGCAACAGACAGAGACCGCTGAAAAGAACTGGAGGCCTTTACCCGAGAGGGGTCCTAACTATAAGAAAATGATAAATATATATATACAGTGGTGGTCATATAATTAGAAACACCAACCCTGTCTTCTATTTTCATTACAAATTAACATCATAACTAATTTTTAACGTGCCATAGAGGGCTCCTACGTATTTATATGGATGTATCGGTTCTTTTAAAGTATTACTATACGAGTTTAGTAATAACAAACAACAATTTTGATATAAAAATATAACATTTTAATAAAAAGTCTATTAAAATACATGGACTAAAGTGGACAACTAATTAGAAACAAAAAAACAACAATATAAACATTAACTAAGTGAACAAAACCACATTTAATTTGAATAATACTATGAATACTACATCCAAAACCAATTAGTACTGTTAGTACTTGGTAGGGTACCCTCTGTTGTCGATTACAGCTTTACAACGACGTGGCATTGATTCTATCAGTTTTTCACACGTTTCCAAAGGAATACATCTCCAAGCTTCTACAAATGCGTCGTAAAGTTGGTTGATATTGGTGATATGCTCATCCGACAATGTTTTCTTCACAGTGTGCCACAAATTCTCTATCGGATTTAAATCCGGACTATTAGCAGGCCACTCTAACACTATCACCAATTGTTGTCTGAGAAACGCTTTAACTCTGTTTGCTGTATGCTTTGGATCATTATCGTGCTGAAAAATCCAATTCACTGGCAAATCATCTGAATATGGGATCATTGTCTCCTCCAAGATTTTTTTGTATTGAAACTGATCCATCAGCCCTTCAATCTTTCTCACGGGACCAACTCCGTATCCGGAAAAGCATCCCCATACTTTAACATTTCCACCGCCGTGCTTAACTGTTTTTATAGTGTACTTGTTATTCAAAGCCTCGTTGATTGGTCGCCGTACGTATCGTTTTCCGTCGGAATTTACCAAATTTACTTTAGTTTCATCTGAAAACAAAACATTTCTCCATTGATTTGGAACAGTCCAACTGGCATATTTTCTAGCGAAGGCTAGACGATTTTCTCTGTGTCGCCTGGTGAGAAGTGGCACTTTCCTAGCAAGTCTTCCATACAAATTTCCTTCAACCAACCGCCTACGGACTAGTCTTGCGTCGTTTCGAGGGTCGTCTTGTGAAAATACTTCTTTTCGTATAACATTAGAACCTTTAAAGGGATCTGTCTTAGCCAAATGAATCATAAACCTGTCTTCTTGAACGGTGGTCTTCCTTGGCCGAACTTTTCTAGGCACCTTATCGGATGTTCCATGTTTTTTGTGATGTGCAATGGCGTTAAATACCATCTTTACGGAACGCTCTAAATGATCGGCGATCTTTCTGTAAGACCATTTTCGTTTAAAATGAAAGTTTACTATAATTTTTCTTGTTGCTGCATCACAGCTCTTGTTTTTACCCATTTTTAATAATTAAATCTGACAAAAGGTAACTAATCCGAATGAGTAAGAAAAGGCGGCAAAATGCATGATGCGTTGACATTCCGAAAGGTGAATTTTAGTTTTAAAATTCAATTTTAGAACCTAGTCATACTTTGTTTCTAATTAGTTGTCCGACTGCCAATACTAAGAATATTGATTGATACTTTTGCTTTAATTTTTTTTTTATAATTATTGTATTGGTTGTCTGAATGTTATTGCTTATTATTATCCCAGAGATATAAATGTACATTGTGATTTCGTAAATTAAACTATTACCTCCAATTAATTGAATTAATAATGTTGGTTACATTAAAAGACTACCAAGTGACTAAGTGTTTCTAATTATATGACCACCACTGTATATATATATATATACAAAATTAATTATGCAATATTAAATTAATTAATTGAAACATAAATTATCTAGATAAATTAATAAATTTTAAAATTGTATTTTTAATTTAAGGAATAAACAGGCTTTTTTATTTTTATTTATATTTTATTTTATTCACTAGTACCTTCGAGTTAGCCGAAACTTCAATAAGCGCGGTACAGCTCATCATATTGTATTCCGTCGTGTCGTAGTAAACACAATTAGTTCTAAATGTCGATAAATAATTTAATGCCCACGTTGGGCGCCACTACAAGTTTTTGTGAACAATACATTTATTTACCTCCAAGCCCCTGCATAAGGGCAACGGTCGGAGTCTCAAGTCCTCCTGTCTTCGGCAAGCTTCCAGTTTCATATGACACAATGTAGGATACAGTCGAAGGTCTGACGCGCAGACTGGATTGGACGATGTTGCCGCGGCGGCGGCTGCTGCGCAGTCGAACAAACATGCGCACCTGAAAGGTACATGAAGGTTGAAGGTCAGACTCGTAGGGACTTCATCCAAAGCATAAAACTGCTATGCGTTTAACGAGTGCAATAATTTGGATAATAATAGGTCACTACGTCATAAATAGATCGAGAATACAAAGAAGTGAAGATATTTAATTTACAATTAAAGAGATGTCCTACTGGACAGCTGACCTTATTTTGGATAAGTTATCAAGAAGGGAAGAAGAGAGAGAGAGAGAGAGAGAGATTGTGAGGGCGCACGATCATTAACTGCCATTAACTTATTAATTAAATGATGAATGAATTTTTGAAAATAAAATCCTGCCAAATTAAAAGTAAGAAGCCAAAGTAAAACAGTATATCTATCAACTGCTATCACTCCTATTGTTCGAGCCACACATAAAAAGTACAAACAAAACCACGTACACATCATTTTTAACTTATATGTTTTGTTAAGTGCTTTTATTATAGAAAATGCATTACTGTACAAAATAAAAATAAGAACACATGCGAACTTAATTTTAGAATTTTCTAGCATTCCTTTATGAATTGTAGAGGAGGGAAGCAATGCTATATGTTACATTACGCTATTTTCTGAGGGCTAAAGTTAGACTTGTTGACTGTGTAACATGAGTTACCTCGGCTGCCCGTGAGAGTCGACCGCGCACGTCGCCTCATATGCGCATTGGACGCGGGCACACACCGCAGTACCTGCGCCAGGCTCACTTGAACTCTCTATATCGTCTCCAGTCCGAATTTCATTGCCGATATCCGTTAGTTTCGATGATTTATTTCCTCCTGGAAGAATGAATGATAATACTTTATTAAGTATTGTATTAAACACCCCAAGAAAAAAACAAAATAAACAAAAACTTTGTAATTCTAGTAGAATTACAATTAGCGATCTTGTCGCTTAGGAGCGATCCCTTTCAGACAATATTTAGATGAATCTATGAGATTGTAAATGGTCGGCGGTGTGATGTAGACGAGATGTTTATTTAATTGAATTGTCCCGAAAATTCTGTTCCACCAGGGGGTCTACTCTACAAACCGATAAACGATATATCGCTTCAATTATCGTGCTAAACCTACTCTACGTTACATCGTTTCGACTATCATTTGAACGAAGAAACGACCGACATTACTTTTGACAATCGATGTCGTAACCCTACTCCGGCATCACTAAAAACGATACGATAATTTAAATTTGACAACGAAACAAATGTCAATCGACGAACTTATCAACGATGCCCTTGATGCTATCGTGCGCATTATCGTTTCGGGTTATATTGTTCTGTTTTCTGATAAAATCATCTCCATTTCGTTTACCGGACTCCGAATCTTTTATACCTTCGAGCCCTGCTGCCTACTGGACTCTCTGCATTCTTTTCATTCGACCTCGGCCTGCTGCACTACGGACTCTTGATTTGCCTCTTGTTTTGGAATAATGGCGAGATTTATGCTTGCCATGGAAGCCATCGAGGAAAAGGCTTTACAAAAACGACATTTTAAAGTGACGAGGGACCAGTTGGATTTGAACAAAATTCCCGACTATAATTTCATCGGGAATTATAAACATAGTAAAAGTTTGTTTGAAGGTAAACTTGTATTTTTTTTTTACTTTATGATTTTTTTTTTAATAATTAAAAATAAAATTGTTGTTAAAATACTGCTTTAAACTTTAATGCTGTGTGTACTAGTATCTTTTTAATAAACGAATTTGAATATTCACCACGACGAATTTTTGCTTCAACTTCAACTTCTTAATTATGGCTTCTGTGGCTAGTTGTAACAAGAATTTTACTTGTAAAGTTATCAAAACACAGGTGGGTTTGTTGATTTGACATTTGACGTTGTCACTTCATTTACTTTCATAGATAATTGTTATCATTTTGCCTAAAAAGTGACATAAATAGTCAAGCAAAAAGATTTAGGCTAAATGTCTATTATCCAAGCCTTTAGATTTTCCTATCATTCGTTCCGAAGATTCGACACATATTGTCTATGCTTTCGACAAACGACAAAGATTGCGAACATTTTTGAGAGTAGGGTACGGCCGAATAATTCGGAGCACTGTCGTATCGTAACGATAATGTCGATATCGTTTTACGGAGTAGACCCCCTGAGGTCTAGACGAATACCTCACGCTTACCTTTCACGTTAACGCAAATTTGTCAAGGTAAAACTTGGCATCTGCCACGTAACATTTCCTTCCCTTACCATTCAATTTTTCCGCAGGCGTGAACGCCCACAGAAAGTGGTATTTGTCTAGACCTGTCTTTGTCTTTAATGAAATGCGTTACCCATTTTCACCACATATCGAGTAATTTTCCGTAGACTGTGCGTCGCGCGCATTTCTATTTAGACGATCACAACTACCTGCAGCAGTCGTTAACGGATGACGCCACGTTTTTCGTAAAAAAAATCTTCTTCGAATCTTAGGTTTTTTGTTTACGAACGCGGTTTAAAAAAGCTGGGGTTAGTAACTAAAATTCACCTGTAGTCCCATTGCCCTCAAGTTCAGTACACTCTCCATAGTAAGCGACTCGTATGGGCTGTTCGCCCCGCATCCGCGCCTCGCATGCGGCCTTCTGCAAAGCGCACTCGTGTAGGTACGTATGGCCGGTGTTGGAGCACACCGGTTCGCGCGCCGAGTCGGCGCACGGGTTCGCGCAAGCGCAGGAACCTCGTGCGCACCAAGTGCCCGCCGGACATTGGACGCTGAGACAGGAATCTGAAAGGAACAGTTTTTATGAGAGGATTGAATCGTAAGGAAACCGGGCATGCTCTAGAATCTAGAGCATGCCCGAATTTAGAGAGCAATTTAGAGAATCAAATCTTAGTCAATCTAGAGTCTAGATTGACTAAGATTTGATTCTCTAAATTTCCCACTACCGCTGAAGGATCATCAAAATAAAACCAAACAAAGTTTTGTTTTCTTCTGTTGAATTTGATATGATAAATATTAAGACTATTCAGTGTTTAGTTAATCAACTGAAGGCGCGGATCCACCCATGTGGGCACACATGGGTGGATCCGCACACTTAATATAATACTTGCAGATTATACAAACATTTGTCCCACGGCGGGAATCGAACCCGCATCCTTGTGTGTCTTAGGCGGACCTTCGCCCACTGCGCCACAGAGGTCATCAATGAGTTACAACATAAAAAAAATCTACAATACTTTGTACACTCCCCAGAATAATCCTGTAGGGAAAAATAATAAGACTAGACTAGTTTTTAAGAATGATCATTGCGCTTGTTCAACATTTTTGCGTCACATTCAGATATCTTTGAATAGTAGTGGCACAGATATTAAAATAAGTATCTTGCTACAGATTTCACTCCTAATTTTCTCATGTTTGCGAGATATTTGACTAAACGGTTCGAAGGCACATAAAGTGTTTCAATAAGCGGCGATGCGGCGGGCTTGCGGGTCACGTGGAACGCTAACAACGCAAAACATGGGCATGTCCTTACATGCCCATGTTTCTGTTGACATGCTTCTGACTATACCCTACTTAATATCCTCACGGATCGATTTATTGCTCGATAAAGCGGTTATCATGAAGCTTAAAGATTAACCTTTTTATTCATAATCACTCAATAACAAGTCGATAACTCTAATCTTATCCTTCTCTAACACTAAACAAAGGATAGAGGCAGATAACTTTTATCATGCTGCTAAAGTTATGAAGTGATTATGAATAACGGGGTGAGCCATTAAAAATATATACGCTCTGTTTTTCCAACAGTTTAGTCATTAAAAATGTTGTCTGCACGCACTTGAGGGAAGATTCGATATACACACATCAAAAAAGTTTGCGATCAGTTTGAAAACTTAACAAATTTTATGTTATGTCGAAATATTATTTAAAAAAATATAATGAGTTGTTTCCTTGTTAAAAATACAACAAATACATTTAGAATAAAACAAATCATTTTAATATTTGTATAAAATGAATTTAAATCAATTATTGTGGAAAACCAATTAAAAGGAGCTAAACATATTTTAACTTTACAAAATTATCGCCAACTTTTTTGCTGTGCGTGTGTTGCTCTCTAGCGTAGGTAAAAACCTCACCACAAGAACCCATGTGCTTGATATGAAGACGCTTCTTATCTCGACAAGACACGTCACGCAAGGAACAAACACTGCTGTAAGTTTTGTTGTTGTTACCACAAACTTCTTCGGTTTCCTATAAAAAAGAGATATGGCTGAAATCATTACATCATAGCATTAAAAACGGTACTAGAGCACACCTTGGCCACTTTCGACAAAATGTATCTTGAAATTGCGTCGTAATCACCGCATGCATAGGAATGTGTACGTGAAGGATGCCGTTGTAAGTGTGAGTGAATGATATATACAATTTAATTTGACTTAACGAACATTTTGTTACGTACGTATGTCATCCACTTAGAACAAATGAATAATGAAATCTGGGCTGAGGCAAGCCGGTGGGAGGGAAAAAGTGGCCAGTCTGTATGTAGAACCATTATGTATTCTGTACTCAGGTGTTGTCGAATCTGCGAGCTACATAGCCTGCCCATTAGATACCTACCACTTTACCTTGTTTATAGTATAATTATTTGCAAGATATGTTTCTGGTCAAAATAAAATATTTCTATTCTATTAAAAACTTAACGTACAGTTCCTTCTTCACAATGCTTCGGGCAAACGCAGCTTGCTTCAGAAATCCCGTCGCTTTCGCAAACAGCGTAGTACTCGCAGTTCTTGTTCTCACATCCGTCTGTAAAAATAAACATAGTTATGCCTGTTTTATTGCCTTTTAATTAACTCACTTTTCAGTGTGGCTGATAATAGTTGCCTTTTTAAAATTTATTTGTATTTGAAGATGGTCATTCTTAATCTAAATGTTCCTTTTGACTTTAAATTACTTTCTTTCTTAATGATTTATAGGCAAGCGTGTGGCCAGGATCTTATCTGGTCCCATCAAGTATCGAGGAAGTAGCCGCCTGTCTAGAAGATTATTATGGACTTTATACCTTTTAAGTCTCAGGGTCGGCAACGCGCGAGTGATATTAAGACTTAAAGACTCCAAGATTACATTTATCGGGAAAGACAGCAGCCGGCACTGGTTATATTTTGCAGTAGTGATGATGGCCGCATAAAGATGCGGAAAGGTGGGACTTCTATCATATCGTACTTCTATTATAAACGAAAGTTTGTGAGGATGAGTGTTTGTTACTCTTTCATGTGAAAACTATTGAACGGATTTTCATGAAACTTTACAGTAATATCCTACTAATATTATAAAGGTGAAAGTTTGTGGTATGTTTGTTCCTCTTTCACGCAAAAACTACTGAACGGATTTTGATGAAACTTTACACATCAGAATAACACATAGGTTACTTTTTATCCGGGTACCACGCAGGCGAAGCCGTGGGCAGAAGCTAGCATTACATATTACAAACGTGAAAGTTTGTGAGGATGGGTGTTTGTTACTCTTTCACTCAAAAACTACTGTACGGATTTTGATGAAACTTTACAGTAATATAGCTTATACATCAGAATAACACATATATTACATTTTATCCGGTACCACGCGGGCGAAGCCGTGGGCAGAAGCTAGTTCTTTTAAAAGAATGCAGTAGAGCAGGTGTCGCTACTCACTGCAAGGTCCGTCGTAGAGCACGCGCACGTCGCGGCGATGCCTGCAGGCCTCCAGTTGCAGCTTGCAGCGGTTGCCGTACGAGATGCCGTCGGAACCGCACACGGGCGCGAACTCGTTCGAGCAGCGCGGACAGCGGCACACGCCGCGCCCGCCCGTCGCCTCGCACACGCCGCCGTGAGGACACGCGCGATCCGCGCACACCCCGTTAGAACCTGCAACACATGCAGCCGCTCATCTCCTTGCACAAGAGACTAGGAAAGATCCGCTTTGTGCATGGATCGAGTGCTTTATGCGCGCTTTATGTATGGTGTTGCAAGCGTCAATAGGTTACGGTAACTGCTTACCATAAGGTGAGCCCTATGCTTGTTTACCACTTTAGTTGTATAAAGAAGTAGACATTTTGCAGTCTCTGAATTAAATCGTGTCATTAATGGCATTTTGGTAGGCCTTTTAGGTTCACAATATTTAACTATTTAGTATCTATAAACGCTCATAAACGCTGGATTACTTGCTACAAATACGTCCTAAAGGCGCATTTATATGTATGTAGGTCATTTTGCTAATATGATCATTCGATACGTAAGGTTGCTGCCTAACCTGATAGCAATTTACTCGTACCACAAATCCCTGAATGCAGGAATCAGCCCTGTCGAGCAGGCACGCAGCCCGTCGCAACTTACACTCGCACACGGTGCGTAGCACTGTTTCACAAAGGCTGCACTTGGGAGTCTCGCTAGCTATAATCTCTTTGCAACTTACCACAAGCCCCTGAATGCAGGACTCAAGTCCCCTGCCGAGCAGGTCCGCCCGTCGCAACCCACACTCGCACACCGTGCGTAGCACTGGTTCACAAACGCTGCACTTGGGAGTCTCGCTAGCTTTAATCTCTTTGCAACTTACCACAAGCCCCTGAATGCAGGACTCAAGTCCCCTGCCGAGCAGGTCCGCCCGTCGCAACCTACACTCGCACACCGTGCGTAGCACTGGTTCACAAACGCTGCACTTGGGAGTCTCGCTAGCTATAATCTCTTTGCAACTTACCACAAGCCCCTGAATGCAGAACTCTCAGTTCCCTGCCGAGCAGGCACGCAGCCCGTCGCAGCTCGCACTCGCTGTCGTGGGTCCTTGCATCGGAGCCGCACACGGGGCGCAGCACTGGTTCACAGGGAGGGGGGCAGGCACAGACCGCGCCCCCGCCTTCCACGCGGCACTCTGCCCCGTGCCGGCACTCTACTTCTGCGCAGGGATTCACACCTGAAAAAATAAATGTTTGCACTGTTTTTAAATGTTGTAATTTTTTTGCATGACTGAGACTGAAGGAAACATCTTGAAAAAAACCGGCATGCCCTAGAGCCAAAAATGTGCCGTCAAGTTTTCTAATAAGCGGGACGACCGGCTTGCAACCTGTCACGCGGAATGCAACTACTTTGCAAACGCAGGCATGTGGATCATGTTTGGAAAGCCTCTGACTACCCCCTATTTGATAACTCAAGAATCTACGATTGAGCATTATTGATGGTCGATCTTAGGATGTCTACCATCAGAATAACAGTCATGCATGCGTTTGACCACGCCCTAAGCTGTTTAGTGACCGCAAGAATCGGGATGTCCACCGTGAGGATAAATAGTGAGTGTGATTGTTATTTTTCTCCGGTTCTTAGTACCTTAGTAGGTACTTACTCAAACCTCTCCAAACCTCTCTGGATCTAGGTAGATTTACACCATATAAAGTTAATGTGCCTCCTGATGCAGGTATATTCATCTTCTGTCGTGAGATTGTGGATAACATTTTAGATAGATAGATAGATAGATAAACTCTTTATTGCACACCAAAGCAAAATACAAAAAGACACAGGAATTTACAATAATATAAGGTACAATGGGCGGTCTTATCGCTAAAAGCGATCTCTTCCAGACAACCAATTTTACAATTTTACGATTTTTTACTTACTCTCGTCGGGCCCCTGTAGTCTGGGGGGCACGTATCATTGCTATGGCTGATACGGCGGTAGCTACGCCTCTGACACGAAGCCAGGAGGATATTACCTGAGCTGCACTGTCCTTTGAATATGATCTTCAGCTGTTTCCTAGCTCGGCACGACTCGCGATGCATCTGGCACTCGTTTGAGTAAGTCTTGCCGTCGGAGGCGCAGACTGGTGAGAATTCCAGAGGGCACGGCTCAGCGCAGCGACACGATGGCGACCGTCTATCGTCGAGTTGGCAGACTTCTGGGTCTGGGCAGGTTACGCCAGCGCACGGGTCTAGAAGATATGTTGAGTATATAATTTTAGGCTGGATGGAGATTTTAAGTAACTAATCCATTCTGAAAAATCTAAGTAAGAGTACCTAGGACTTGTCATACCTAATACATTTATTTTTAGTGTTCCGTACCTCAAAAGGAAAAAACGGAACCCTTATAGGATCACTTTCTTTGTCCGTCCGTCCGCCTGTCTGTCTGGCGTTGAGGCGTCAAGTGGAAATAAATATCAAGAACATAGGTCTACGGTCCTTTGGGAGCTTTACAAAAACCAAGCTTCTAGATAAACTTTTTCTTTTTTTTTTCGTGAGGGAACCCATCATGGATACCTTCCGCCCCCTCCTAGGCGGAAGGCTATGCCAGACTCCAACTGACTAAAACCTCACGGTGTTCCTTCGGGCACCTTTGTAAGGGGATCAATTTTTACGCACGAGCAATCTTCCGCGAAGCTTGTAGGTAACCTAACCTAACCTAAAGGTTTAAGACGTTTATTCCCATAAAGACATAGTCACTTACATAAGAACATAAATGTCACAAAAAAAAAAGGAAGGTCGTTCTAGTAGGTACAAGTTAATATGCAGGCAGTAAAATATTTAACCCCTCCAACGCATATTTTGGGAATTGTTATGCTTTTTATTAATAATAAATTGTGCTAGTTTTTCTGGGCATTTCTACCAGTAAATACACTTCGTCTCTCACTCGAGCGAAATAGCTGAAGACAAGGCGTGTGACCTTAAGTACGTCAGAGTCCAGTATCCATGGTGAAGATAGATCAAATCGGGCCGTACACTCACCGCATTTACCGTAGTACTTGAAAGTGATGTTAGTATTGGCTTCGCAAGCAGCCCTCCTCATCTCGCAGTCGCCGGGGTAGTCGCGAGCGTCGCTGGCACACAACGGCCGCGAGCCTTCGTGGTCTCCGTAGTTGGGGCACGAGGTGGGGCACTCGCAGTCGTAGGAACGCCCATCGGGAGTCGGCCGGCAAAGTGCGCCGGGACCGCAAATGACCCCGTGACACGGGTCTGGTACGTCTGGATGTAATAGTTAAACATTCGTAACTGATCCCATACCACCTGCTGCCTGAAGACTAAAGTCTTCAACCAGTGCGTCCTCCCCGTGATGACCTACGGTGCCGAGATGTGGACACTCACAGCAGGGCTCATCCACCAGTTTAAGGTGGCACAGCGAGCTATGGAACGAGCTATGCTCGGGGTTTCTCTGAAGGATACAATCTGTAACGAGATTATCCGACAGAGAACGAGAGTCATCGACATAGCTCAGAGGATTAGTAAGCTGAAGTGGCAATGGAAAGGTCATATATGCCGAAGAACCGACAACCGTTGGGGTAAACGAGATCTTGAGTAGAGACCGCGTCTGGGCAAACTTAGTGTGGGGCGCCCCCCGGTGAAGCGATGACTTAAGAAAGGCAGCGGGCAGTAAGTGGATGATAAGAGCCGAACACCGGGCTGTGACGCGTATTGGGAGAGGCCTATGTCTAGCAGTGGACTGATGTGGGCTAATGATGATGATGATGGAACCAGATCCTGAGGTATCGGCCATCCATAGATAATAAGTACCTTAGCTGTCACCCCGCCACCCGCCCATACACAACAGGGGCATTGATGGTGTTTTCCTGGCCCTCACGACAAAGTCAAAGATTTTTATTACCTACCAATGTCATCAACAGCATGTAGACTGCTAGGACTCTATAGGCCTCCCTTAAAAAGTGCCATAACCAACGATCTACCGCCTTCCCGCAACCTAAGATATCATCGGTCTATCAGGTTTCTGGGCTTTCGTCTTCCGGTACGAGGTAAAAGTCTGAAAATCTATATGACTGTAATTTCACCGGGCGGCACCCTTATCCTTCAAACCGGAACATACATTACGTACTGCTTGCCGACATCATAGGTATAGATCGGTACCTACAATGGGCACTTCCAGGGCAACATCACCCTCAAAGTTTTCCTTAGTTTCTGGCACTCATCAGGGCGCTGTGCTTTTAAAGACTGCGACGCACGAGGTACGGGTTCGATCCCCGCTGCGGGACAAAAGTTTGTATGTTCTGCAGATATTTATTCGCGGGCAAGGTGTTGTGATACCACGGTACTCGTAGGGGTCAGAACTATGTATGTGTCTGTAAAGTGTTTATTTATTTATGCCCTACCGCCAGCATAACTTGAACTAAAGATCTAACTACCAAAGCAAAGGAAAAGTGTTGCTTACCACTTGGAAACAGGTAGCAGCACTCAGCCGCTACAACTAATATGGACACCAGTGACCAACTGATCATTTTTCGGCTCACGAGACTCGTTTGGCCTTTCTTACGACCATTACACATTGTATTTTTAAACTGCACATAAAGCTAGAACAAATAATATATTATGGTGTATTTCTAATAGGGAGTTACACAAACATTCAACAAATGAGATGATTCATTCAACAGATAGCACTAGGACGATTTCGATCAACAGAACCGATTATTTGATCGAAAATATCCCCTCAATATTGCGTGAGCAGAATCCAAAGTTTAAGGAAAAGTTTACAATCCCCGTAACAAAATAATGACTAAGTATAAGGCAAGCCTTATAAGTGCTCCGATCGATACATCAGGGATGTTAGTGCTTCTAAAACATTAGCATAAACTACGATGTAACACGCCATTGACTAATAGAAATACTACTTACCATTGATTTCAGATTATTAGAAAGAAAGATTTTTAACTATTTAGTAACAAGGTACAGCACTGACGATGTCAAATCGCCATTGGGTATAGAAATCGGTCGTGGACATTTCCCCGACCCTAATGTCGGGGTAAAACTGATCACTGACGTAGGAAGGTCGGTCAATTGAATGGAGCCGCGAGCATGCGCTGTCTTTTTTCGTTACAGTGCGTGGATTTTGCAAGATTTTCATTGGATTTAACCTGATAAAAAATTGCTGTGAGCAACATTAAAGTTGTTTGGGTAGGTAGTTTGCACCGCGGTGCGGTGTCACCGCCATCCAGTTTTGTTTTTTGTTCTATATACTAATTTGTTCCTTACTCAAGAACTACAAGGCCTGAAACAAAATTAACAAAATATGTCGCATTGTATTTTTCTTCCAATCGCCTAGGGCCTCCATGCCTATGGCCGAGGGCCTTTAACGGGTTATTCCGGTTGTTCTAAGATCTTCGGCCCCATCGGGGACATCGAAGTTTTTCCTCGCTGTCCCCCAATTGTTCACTTTTGCCATAAGTTTGAAATCAAAGACGGAAAACACGAATTTTATGTTTAAAAATTCGTTATTAAGTTTCCGTTTCGACTAATTTAGGCAAGCTGGTTATGAAAATTAGATACATTTTGAAATCAAAGGTGGTTCCGTTTAGACTAATTTAGGGATACTGATTATGAAAATTATATCCATTTTGAAATCAAAGGTACAATTTTTATAACCATTTTTTTTGATTAGTGAAAATTGACTTCGTTCAATTGGTACATGTGGTAAGTACAACTAGATGCATAAATCTAGGGGAGGAAGGAATTGCGAAAGGTAAACAAAATTTTCAACTTTAATGTTTTTATTTAATAATGGTGAATAACCATAAGATGCTTTGACTCTTATTACATTCCCGTTCATTTAACAGAGAATAGGAATTTACATAATGTATAAAAATAGGACTGTATGAGTCCTAGGACTCTAAAAATGCACATAGAATGAGAAACGAGATTACAAATCAAACACTCATAATGCACTGCGAAAATGCAATGACAAAGTATATGTGCCCCCCTCCATCAAGCCAAATACCTTGAATTGCACATGATTTAGAAAAAAACGCGCAAATCTACAAACAATTTCTAGTTTTGTACATTATTTATCTATCTATCCACTACTATATCACTTGTATCTCATTCATTACAAACACTCGGCGTGATGAAGACGCAACAAATAAATATATCAGATTACGTTTAAAAAAATATAATCAAGACCGATAAAATGAGCGGCAAATTTAATCAATACCTAAAAAAATAAGAGTGTTCATTTATTTAAAATCTGTACATCAACAAACATTAGAACAGATTCAGCAATAAATAAATTCATTATACAGTCTCACTTACAAACGGGCGTCACTAAAGTCAAGTTGGATCGATGCTCGCTTATCGTATAGATAAAAACCACAGCACTATTGTCACTTACACTTTACAATCGGTCAGACCAGCAACATCGTCGGAAACGTAACACTAAACACTATGTACAGAAATTACAGCTGTATTTACAAGGTGAGTGTTCATACCACTCTGTGAGGCTTTAAGTAGGCGGAGCGCGTCGGTCGTAGTCTCGCCTGTAGACCTCGCGCTCGTAGTCCCGCTCGTCGTAAGGGTAAGCCTCGGGTTGTGCGTAGCCTCGCCACTCGTCGGGGTAGGGCCGCACTGGTGGGAACACCATACCGGCCGCCATGGCCGCGCTCTCGTAGTAGGGGGCGTACGGGCTCGGCTGCATGCCCGCTGCCGCGTACGCGGCCGCACCGTACCTACTGAAAACCCAAGTCGCAATCAAGCATTCTATAATTCGACTCTTCACATCTTTTCCTCAAGGACATTTTTCAAACAGTAAACTTTTAAGACGCTAATTTCAAATTGTTTTGATTCTTTCAAGGATTTTTTGATTATTTTTTAAGCTCGCGATGATGGTCGCATTTACACGTTCGCAAGGTCCTGAAAGAATCTCAAACCGAATATCAAGACACATTTCCATTGAAAACTTATCAGAAAATCTATGTATGAGTCTAGATTCAGTTTGAGATTTGTTACGAAATACGATGCCTATGATCGAATTCCAAACGGCATTCGTTTACACTTGATTACATAGTATAATTAAATAACAACCTTCTCTTATCATGTTGCCGTGAGGCCCGGTCGCCGCGGTACTGCCTGGGTCCGGGGTACGCGGGCGGCGTCCAGGCGGGATGTGCCGCGTGATCGGGATGCGGATGCGGCATGCCATACGCCGGCCGCGACCGAGGCGTGCCTAGTCCACCGCTGTCCCGCCGCGTCCGTGTCCGCTCCCGATCCCGGTCTCTATCCCGTTTTTGATCCCGGTCTCGGTCCCGCTCGCGATCTCGCTCGCGATCCCGATCCCGGTCCCGTTCCCTGTCCCGATCCCGCTCAGACCGGCTCCGCTCTCTGTACATCAAATCATCCGTCTTGAGGCTTTTTTCCCTATTGCGATCCTTATGCTTGTGTTTACGTCTGCAGGGATGGAGAAGCGGTATGCTCGTGAGCTTACTAGCAGGTTAGGTACGTGATATGTTAGTAGAAGCATGGGTGAAAAGAGTACATCACTAATTTGGCGAAGTTGATGATAATTATGATGATTCTATTCAACTGCATAGCAATTTGACTTACCGCTCATGGCGTTTTGTCTCAGTAGGTTCCGGATCGCATTCACCATCTTCTAACTTTCTCTTTACGCCTGATGTGTGCGGAATTTTATCATTATTTGTTTTATCAGATTTATCTGTCTTAGCTTTCTTCACTTTCATTTCATTGCCATTGTCACGCTTTTCTTTTTTGGGCGTCTTTTCATGGTTGTTTGATTCTAGGTTGTTTTTATTGTTCTGCAGAAAATAAAGAGTTGTTTATGGAAACATTCATGGATTATGGGATGGCATATTAATAAAATAAAATAAAAAGCATACCTTTACATTTTCCTTTTTGTGTTTACCTGATTTCTTAGGACCATCAGGTTTTTTCAGTCCATATTTGTACAACCTATACAACTGTTTTGCGTCGAAATTCGTGAATTTCGATACAAAATACCAGAGATTACTTCTCCATTCTGCTTTTTTGTCAGAATCTGGGTATACTTCTAAGCAGATATCGATCTGAGCCCCGATTTGCGCGAGACACGATCTTGTTTTCGCGACCTGTTCAGTCTCAGTAAGCGTCTGATCGGGGTTATCCAGAGCTCTCAGTGCTTTTTTTACTGGTCTCATTTTTTCTTTGCACTGTAAACAAGGAATACACACAATTTTAAAAGATGAACATAATTAGATCTCACTGGAAAAGTAGGCAAATTTCTTGTATCAAATATACATACCTCTTCAAATACAGATGGATCCAAGTCACCTAATACTTCCAAAGTCCGTGGTTCATTGTTGGCTGTAAAATGCATTGGGCCCGCGGGCTTCTTGCGGCCTTTTGTTTTCTCTCCCTTTGTCCTGTCCTTACCCTCTTTTTTTGTTCTTTTCTTATCCTTCATTGTTTTATCGTTTGAGGTCTCGTCGTGCGTTAAGATATCATCAGGTTTTAATTTACCCTATAACAAGAAATCAATCAATAATAACTTGTAAAAGTTTAATCAATTGAAAAAAAAGTCAGCTAATAAAATACAAACCTTTTCAGCCTTATCATTCTTGGTAGTTTTACTTTTCTTATCATCAGCAGAGCTTACATCATCCTCTACCGTGTCTTTTGTAACTGGTTCTTTGTTACCGCGTTTGCCACGCGGTTTGGTCTTCTTTTGTTTGCCATTCTTTTGATCCAGAAGTTTTTTGATCACTTTCAATAGGTACTCGGCGCGTGAATGCAAATGTTTGGCTTGAGGTTTCTTGTCTTCGTTTGTGAGAATTTTATCGCTGATTTCAAAGGACGAGTCCATTTTTATAGCTTCCCATGATCCCATTCCGTATTGGTAAATACCGGCGAGTAGTTTTGAGTCGTCTGGTACTCCCCATTCGACATCGAAATTTGCCGGTCGCGTCCTACAAAAATTTATAAGCATAAAGGTGGATCAAAGCATAAAAGATTCTGGTAAAGCGGTGCATGTAGGTGGCCCAAAATCGTTCGTCATCGCACTGTTTGGGTGAGGCCTATGTCCAGCCTTCTATACTGCTGATCATGATAATGACGAAACATTTAAATTCTGTCAAATTTTGAATCGTAAGTACGAATAGTTCTTACCTAAAGTCCAACTGCCATTTTAGCCGGTCTTCTTTTGTATCGGGCAAGAACACGTCTAGTGGAGCCATCTCCGACAGGGCCGCGGAAAATGTTTTCGCATTCACAGGTACACCACCAAGTTTGAATTTTTTTACGTTGTTTTTGCGACCAGACTCGTTTGGTTCACCTGAGAAAGTAATGTAGTATGTACATCTAGTAAGTGCATGAAAACTTTAATAAACTATAGCGTTCTTTAGGGTTCCGTATCCATAGGATGCCAATGGGACATTATTGCTAAGAGTGTGTTCAGACAGACGTCAGCGTTCCGTCATCGCAGCTGCATTTCCATACGCATACGTGTTCGGCGCTATATTGTTTTCTTTAGTTTTCTTAGGATTATAAGATTTTGAGGAAGCATCGCATCGTCGCTTGTCAAGCGTCCGTCTGAACAGAGCTTTAAGCTTACACAGCCCGTCCGTCCGTCTAACTGTCATTTATCTTTTCAACAGAAATTGTAGCCAGACAAATTTCAAATAGAATACTTGTCACAATGGCCTCTAGTACCCCAAGGACGGTCTCGGCTTGATTATGTTATACTTGGCTGGTTTTTTATGAAGTCACGTAAGGGCTGAGGCACCAAGTTTTGACCTTGATGGGGTTGCTTCAGAACATCTCTTGAACGTAATTCCGTCCGATCGGTAATGGAATTGTGACATTTGAGTGCCTCTTTGAGTGCGAACCTAGCGCCAAATTAATTTCAATATTGTGTGGATATAATGTAAACTAATTGAATTGTCTAATTCTTATAAGGCCCAAAATGGTACTCTTGACGCTATTTTGACAGTCAATTCACAGTTGCGTATTGTGTTTGGTATTGCGTTGAAACAGGGTATTACACAATAGCAAATCAGTAACTTTTTCGTAATTAAAACTTGATAAAAAGTTTGTTTTGTGCATATAGCTTAGCCTTTGTAACAATGTCACACTCTTGGATTGAAATTCACAATTGATTGGATTTATAATTGGGTTCAAGAGTAGGCCTGCTGATTTGGGCAGAGTATGTTCCCCGCGATGTTCCAACAGTTAGATATTATATGGATACTTACTTGGTGCTTCTGAAGTATCATTCAACATTGCTTTACATCTCTCCTCTAGGACCTCTCCCAATTTCTTAAGTTCCGCTAAAGGCTTTTCTTGGAGTTCTGCATCACACGCTATGCTGTCCAGATGCTTCAAAGGCGCCGAAAACTTTTTGTAACTCTTGACAAACCTTCGAATCTACAAAAAACGAAAATCATTTCCTTATATCAACCTGTGACTAAATCTTATGTCAGAGTTTTTAGGCCACGCTTATTCTTAAACTTCCACAGGAATTTCGAGGCATAAAAATTTAAACACTTACTTATGCATAAAGCTTAAATAAATAAATAATAGGAGTATCTCCATTCTGAAGCCGTACCAGGCACCATTGCGTTTGCCTGAATCCAATTCTGTAGTAAGGAACACAGTACTAAGCTAAACTTTTTATAAGGTACTAGTCACTAGTCTTTTTTTAAGAATCAAACACTTGGATGGGCGATCATTAGTGGCATTTGAAAGTTTAAAATGTACTTCTGCATTTAGGACAGCAGATTAAATTAATGAGGTATCTTATTTCTGTCACACAAAAAAATAAAGACAGGATTTTGTCTTCTCTTCTATCGAAAAACCGTCTTGGGTGCACATGTTACTGGTGCAGGTTTACCTCTTGATCTGTGAATCCCTTTATTTTCTCCCTGTGCGAGGCGGGCGGGCGGCCTCGCTTCTTTGGTCTGTCATCGCCCTCGCTGCCGTCGCCTTCAGAGTAGTCGCTGTCAGCTTCGCCGTCGCCGTCCGCTCCATCGCCGTCCTGGCCGTCAGCGGAGCTACGGCCGCGGCGTTTGCGACCACCTTCTGTAGTTAATACAAGTTATTATGGGGTATGGTTAACAGCATACTAACTGAGATTAGAATGAGCAAAGAGCAGTTCTGAGAATCTGGATTCAAACTGAAGCAAATCGCGGGATAAGCTTGTAGGGTAAACTTGTCCAATTTGTACCATATAAAAAAATATTTTTTTTGTAGATCAATATGGATATTTATTCATGTTTTGCTGGATATTTGACTCGGAGATAGATTATGTTTAATAGGCATTGAATGTGATCAGTGTGCAAAACAACAAGCCTGATCCACGCTAAATACAAACAAACACCCGAAGTCTACTTCCTAATTATAGTAATAAAATGGCTATGGAGAACTAAACCATTCCAGTGTGGCTTAGCAATAAAATCTGAATTTGAACGTTAAGGTCGAAAAGTATCCTTTTTGCTAATGTAATTTAGGGGGCATTTCAGTAGTTTTGTGGTTAATGAACTTACTATCAGCGTCATTCGGCTGTAAGTTTTTCCTTCTCGGTGGCAAGTACAAGTCCTCCATTTCTTTGCTCTTCTCTTGTTCGGCGATCGTTTTACGAACATTTTCTGGAATTATGTCATCCTGCAACAGAACAAAATGGTTACAAACTTGATGCCTTGCTTCAAAGTCGGATCGCTTACTATAGACAAAAGTTTGTCTATTTCGTTTATTAGAAAGAACACGAAGGAATACATACCCAATCTTTACTCTCTTCTTCAACATTTTCTTTCTTGACTTCCATAACAGCTTTGTCTTCGTCAAAGGCGAAACTGGCTACTTTAAAGGCCGACAGGAGTTCATCCCCCACCATCGTAGGCCCTTCATCGCGCGTCTCGGCACGTTGCAGGATTTCATCAATATCACACTGTAAAAATTACAGAACTGATTATTCATGTCCATTTCGAAACTTTACGCTTCTTTCTCACACGAATGCTTTAGCACTGATGAGATGGCGACAAAACACTATAGAAAAACACTTACGACGGGTTCCTCATCATTCTCATCGTCATCTTTGAACAATTCCTCGGCACCAAACTTCAATATTGCATTGAGATCTTCCTTGTTGAACGGATTATTCGCCGTCGTCCCCGACGTCCCACCGTCGCGTTTATTCAGGACAGTCCTCCCTGTAGTGTCCATTCTCTGGATAACGAGATGATCCAGCACCATTTTCCTCTTAGCCCTTTCCACAATATCTTCCTCCACAGACCTGGCAGTAACCAATCTATAAATGTTGACCTGTGGATATCATTTGATTTACTTAAAGAATTCAAATATAACACATGCTTATTGTAATGGCATGCAACTTACCTGATTTTTCTGCCCAATACGATGAGCGCGAGCCTGGGCTTGCAAATCGTTTTGTGGATTCCAATCTGAGTCAAATATTATCACAGTATCAGCAGTGGCTAAATTAATTCCTAGCCCGCCCGCGCGGGTCGACAACAAGAAGCAGAAATCTGTTGAACCTTCTGCATTGAAATGGTCAAGGGCCTGTTTTCTGATTTCGCCCTTTATGCTACCATCTAGCCGTTGAAACGGAAAATGCCTTCTTTGTAAATACTCTGCCAGAATGTCCAACATCCTGACCATTTGAGAAAATATGAGAACCCTGTGACCAGTCTCTTTTAGCCTACATAACAGTTTGTCCAACAGCAGAAGTTTCCCAGAACCTCTCAATAATTTCTGTAAGGAGATAAAAGCTAATGAAATTACGATTGCAAAAATGGCATCATGATTATTTAATTCAAAGAAAACATGAAATACCTCAACAGCATCAGTTGTGGCTAGAGATGCTCTCGTCTCATAGTCCTCTGGTTTAGTCAATAAGGCATGATTACAGCATTTCTTCAGTTCAATAACTATATTGATGAATGTGTTTATAGATCCTTTCACACCTTTCCGAAGGGCACTATAATTCTTCGTGAGAATCCACTTGTAGTATTGTTTTTGTATTGATGTCATTTCCACCCTCAAAATCTGTTCGACTTTAGCAGGTAAGGACTTTTCAACGTCTTTTTTCTGCCGCCGCAATATGAAGGGTTCCAATTGTTTATGGAGCTTTTCATATCCTTTAACTGCAGCATCCTCATGGTCCTTTTCAAAATCTTCCCATGACTCAAACCTAAGTACATAAATAGACATTAATTTGAATACTCCACCAAATGGTAAAAATCGTGGGAAACTAAATTTAAGTTAGCATGAGCTAGTGGCAAACTTAGGTGTCGGTGTTTTAAGGGCGCTCTAAAGCATCCGACATTGTTTCAAAGGACTATTATTAGCCAGGACCTCATGATGCCAAATGAAGCACAAATGCTTATTTCCAAATACCAATGCCGGTCACCTATCTTTATAGTACCTTGGCGGAATAGTGCTTAACCCAGCTGATCTGTTATAATATAAACCATACAACTATAGACAACTAAAAAAACAACTTACTTGTATGGCATAATAAAGTGCAACAGAGCCCAAAGCTCTTTCAGGGAATTTTGCAATGGTGTACCAGTAACAAGCAGTCTATGGTTTGTATCAAACTCTTTCAATGCTTTGTACAATAGAGAATCATCATTCTTTAGCCTGTGAGCTTCGTCTACTAGTAAACACGCCCAGCTAAATGACCTTAAAAATTGTCTATCCTTGAGTAAAATCTCATATGTGGTTAATATTGCATTAAATTTCAGTCTTTTCGAGCTAGCAAAACTCCATTCGAATGATCGGATCTGCAAAAAAAAGGTCCTTAAATTTTGAAAATAAAAAATAAAAAAGTTTAAATTTTGAATGTGAAACTTACAATATCCCTGCTTGAAACATCGCCGAGATATGTAACTACATTGATTTCTGGTGCCCACTGCACAAATTCTCTCTGCCAGGCTGTCATTGTGCTCAGTGGTACTACACAAAGGAATGGTCCATACAATTGCTGAGACTTGAACAGGTAGTATAAAAAACAAATTGTCTGAAAATAAGAAAATCAATAATTTCAGTTAATTGAATTCCTGTTTGAAAAAAAACAGCTTTATGAATTTGCAAGTTGAAGTGACAATGGGCAGGCCATGTACATAGTTCGCAAACCCAACAACAGCTAAGAAAGAATAAAGGTTCTTGAAAGGTGACCACGAAACTGGATGATGCAGTGTAGAAAAGCCCACCCAATGGACCTGAAGGTTGCGGAGGTGGAGGGAGGTGGTCCAAGATGGTTTGTCATGGAACTTTTAGGGGGAGGCCTATGTCCAGCAGTGAACTTCTACAGGATGATAATGATGAATTCCTGTTTACTATGTTTTGTTTATTACCTGTATAGTTTTACCTAAACCCATTTCATCAGCAAGAATGACCGAGTTGTCTTTACACCAGGAATGTATCATCCAATTCAATCCATCCATTTGATAATCTCGGAGTACAAAACTCTGGAATCCAAAACAAAAATAATTTATTAATTACGTTGAAATAATAAAACGAAAGGACTAAATGTTGAGACAAGTCAACAGTGTGCCTACTAAGGACTAGTTTCCCAGTCCTTTTACCTAACAAAATATTAAATAAACAAGAATTATAAAGAACCCCAAATAGTAAACGAAATTCTACAAAGTCAGTTTGTTATAAAAATCATGGTCAAATTAAATTGCCTACTAGTAGTGACAGCTGTTGGACGCCGCGCGAAATTTTCTAAGTTCGCAGCCGAAGCAAAACTAGTCTATTTCGAGCACATACCACGAGATGGCGTTGTATCAAATTAAACTACAAGGGAAATGCAAAAATGAAACGTCTATAAAAAAGCATAAAATATCTCTTTCAATGTTCAATATAGAAAACAATATTTTAGCTTTTAATGGTTGACACCCATTAAGGGTAAAGGCAAAAGAAAATATATGAATCCTAAACATAAAAAAATCTTTTACAAATAAAATCATTGCAAATAACATAATTTTAATTTTCATATCAAAATGAGTGTGATTTTGTATTTTTCTTCTCATTTCTAAAAAACAGTGTCTAACTAACCTAGAAGAACCACGTCATGCACTGCAGTAGTTTATAGTACAAGATGGCGGCAACGCCTAAATCTAACACAATAGTAAAATTGTATCCTCTATGAAAAAATGTCAAGATGATGAGGGTTTATTTTAAGATGAAAATTGTATGAAAATTAAAATCAATAAAATAATGCATCTCATTATCGTTTTTTTTTATAATATACTAATAACGAAAAATGGACAAAGATTTTAAACAATGAAGCTAGTTTGTAATAACTAAGATGAGTTAAATGTGATATTCAAAATGGCGTAAGCGTTAGTGCTTTTTTAATCTCCATTTTGTAATGTGGATTGCATTCAAAATGGCGGCAGAGCAGATATTTGAGCAAATTTTATTATAAAGATATTATACCTGATCTTTGCCCATGTACTCTGGTTGTTCTTTAAGCTGATGAAACTTTGGTCTTCTTCTAAGAACAGGACAATGCCTTGTAGGCGTTGTCTTAGCAGCCTCTCGAAGTTTGAAATGTTCAACCTCTTTGGGCCATCTCCTTTCTATTAAAACAGAGTCTTCCCAAGTTGCATCAGCATAAGGAAGGGACTCCCATTTACAAAAATATTCTCTTACAGTTTCTCCCCCTTCTAGTTCTCTTGTCTGCTCAGCTGAAGATGAATAATTAAAATAAGTTAATAACTGAATATATAGCAATATTCAAAGCAAATTGCAAATGTGTTGCTTTTACACAATGAAATATTACATACCTATAATCCTTTCTACATAGTTGTATGTTTTGACCAGCTCCAGTTGCAGCTCTGATTGACATTCATAGTAATCTATGTCTTCAGGGCCAGCTTGTTTCCTCCACCATGAAAGTTCTCCTTCTTTCTTTATATAATTCTCTAACTTCTTAATTCCTTTGACTTTTTGTTCTGCTAGAGATCTTTCAGATTCCCATGTATTGTGAATATGTGACCAGCCTTTCCATTTGATCAGGTACTGAGGTTCAGTTGTATCTTCATCATCAGGATTACAGCCTTCATTTAAATCTCCATTTTCTTCTATGTAATAGACTGTAGTCACATTACCAGTGACTGCATAATAAGAAGATATTAGCTAAAATTCAACATTGTTTTTGCACCAAAATGCAAATTAGAATAACAAATTAAGAAAAACATTACTATAGTTTGAATAATTAAAAGAAAAATTTTATAGAAAAAAAGAAATACCTCCTTTCTTGCCATGTCGTATCCCAAGAACCCTTTCAATTGTTTCACTGTTGTCTTCTGGTTCAGGTTCTGCCTCTGCTTCTCCATCACCATCAACCTCCAAAAGATCAGAGGAATCTGTTTGTTCATCACTAGCTTCCTTATAACTAACTGCAGCACCCTTTCGCCTTGTTGCCTGTCTATAAGGGAGACACTTATTACTAACTAGAATAAAAGTATTCTATGATAGCTTCCTTGAAATTTATTTAGTTCTTACCTTCTTCCATCTTCATCTGAGCCTTCTGTGCTTTCGTCATCATCACTTGTGAATTTTCTTCTCCTAGCAGGTTTCTTTTTTCTGAGAGGTACACTTCTTTGGCCTGGTCGTTTTGATGGTGGGGGTGGGGAACCTTTTAAATCACTATCACTTTCTGATGAGTTTGAATTCCATGAATCACTAAAAATTTGATTCTTTATAAAATTTCAAATAGATAACATAATAAGAAAAGATTATAATAAGATGTTCAATGAACTAATTTTACCTTCTCTTTCTACTTTTTCTACTGTGATTTCTTCCTCGTTCACTAGAATCACTATTATCAGCAGCTACTCTCAATCTGTCTGGTTCTTTCCGAGATCGAGCTGAACGTCTAATACCATAAATATCAGGATTATCTTCCCATAGATCAGATTTCACCTTTCCATGATTATTTCTAGATTTTGACTTTGGTGAATAATCATCTGATGAATTCCTGTCTGTGTGATGATCAGACTTTGATGAATTGGCATTGCTGTGTTTTGGTGATGACTTTGTGTCATCACTGTGATTCGATCTGTCTGCACCAGATTTTGCAGAACCAGATCTTTCAGATCTTGATCCTGAGGAGCCACTAGAACCACTGTCGCTATGAAAAACAAAAATTTATATAATCACACAAATTAAGACAAATTTCTGCAAAAGACTAGAGGCCCAAGCAAAAACAGTAATTCTAGAAATACATTAACAATAATGTCGCACATTAGCCAGACTGGCTGACTTTATTTATATTTATTATTATACCTTTCACTGCCTGATCCCGAGACACTTGAGTCAGTCTTCCTTCCTTTCTCGCTTGCAGATTCACTTCCAGATTCATTCATGGAGCCCGTCTAAAAAGAAACATTAGTTATAATGTAATTTTTATCCTGATTGAGTAGTCCTGTACCAACTATAACATAATAGAACCTTTATCTTTACAATAATGAGATGCTCAGTAAGTAAATATTAAAATAATATATCCTAAACCTATCCTTACAGTAACACAGCTTAAATTTATTTATCTTAACAGAAATAGGTACCTAGTAAGTCTCTTGAATGGTTGTTTTGCACAGACAAATACACACCATTTTGTCTAATAATTCAAAAATTTTACCACTGAATCTCCTAGGCAGATTTGATTGAGGTGCTGTGTAAATTCTTGGTTCCAATGGGCTGTCCAATATTTAACAAACAAAAACATAACCTCAAATTCTTTGAAAATAACATTATACCTACTACTTTTATGAAAATTATAGATAAAATTACACATCTTTCATTATAGAAAAAGAGACTGCACTGGCTCATTCTAGGCTCTTTTAGGTGGCCGAATATTAAACCAAAACACAACGACATAACCTATAAAGCTTGTTGTTCATAATTGCACTGAAGAAGACTAATTTTCAAAGCTGAATTGTAAAAATAAGCTCATTTCAAAATTTATTTTCACTGGCCATTTTAGGAAGATTACGTAACTGCAAATCTTTGGAACCACTTTTTATGTAAAGACTACAATATTTTCATACATAAAATCATCAAAATGTATTGTAAACAATCACAAAACCCCTAAAATCAAAAATTACGTCTTAGAATTCCACGCAGTTTCAGGGCCACACCCAAGACTTCCAGAACATTCCGCAAATATTGTATACACAGATATTACAAAAACATTGTAAAAAACAATAAAACAATAGCAAAATAAGGAGATAAACACTTACCAGGAGCATTTTGAACCGAATTCAAGGAACACACGATTACTTGTAAAACTGACGAGTAAATTCAAAGAAACTTGGATATTACATTGAGAAAGAACTAATGAAATCATTAGTAAACAAATAAATTAAAACAGTGTTACGATAGGGCTATTTTAGACAAGAAATTATTTTGCAGTAAAATCTCGCAAAGGGACGCCATTTTGTCGTCGAAAGAATTTGGTGACGACGGAAATGAAAAACCAGTATTTTTTCCACACAAATTCAATAAAAACAATGTAAACATAAGCAAGTTTCACTAAAAAATTGAAAATGAAAACTTTACAGCCGTCAGAAATACTAGTCCTACAGTGAAAATGATGCGAGCACCGCGCACTGCCAGCGAAACTCGAAAGCTTCAGCCATATTGCCATCTGCCAGCAGTAGCCTACCTAGCGAAATAATCTGTAGTGAAGTGAAGTTTCGATGTTAACGTACCATATGGCACGATACTTCTAATACGTAGGAATATGAGCAAGTATTTAGTAGTAGCAAAACCCTGTAGAGTACAAAGCACCAATTGCAAAAATACATAATTATTATTTACAAAATATTAATTCTGGTATTGCAGCGCCCCTATTAACTGGCGGTCTACCTATCTTAAGACATGGATACCATAAACACATGGATATCGATTACTAAAAACACATCTCAATAAGATATTGCCGTACGATTATGCCTAACGATAAATCAAGATCTTCTAATAAAAGTAAATTCCACGAAAACGGTTATTTCTTAAAATTAAGTTTTTCCTGTGTAGCAGAACACAATACATAAAATGTTCATATTGTAAAATAGGTTTTTTTCATGTAGCATACTATCGGTGAAGGCACCGACTAAGTTTCAATTCATTTCGAGATGCTTCATCGGGGTGAATGATCGGGACGCTCGCCTTCCGTTTCGCGTCATTCACGCTAAATGCACATAAAATGCATAAATGCCTTATAAATATGTATAAACTCTGCCAATTTCTAGCTAAGAAAAAAACAGGTTTTTGACAAGAACCCGTAAGGTTTTGAAGTTATTATTGTGGTAAAACGTCAAACAAAAAACCACTATGGGAAAAATACTAAACATATTGTAAAATAAGTAAGAAGATTGTTATCGTTCCTTATAATTGGAACGAATCAATTGTTGTTAATAATAATTTGTAATTAGATCTACCACCTCACCAAAGTGTCCAAGATCTTTTACAATGTGGGATCCCTTACACAAACAAGAGGACTTGAGTTGAAGTTACATTTTGTACAAAACAACTGAAAAGCATGTTTGGTTTCTGAAAATTGTGAAAAAAAATATGGTGTATGCCAAGATTGTAGCAGGTGTAAATCCGTAGTCTTTGTCTTACGCTCCAGAAACGAGTATGTGACTCTGATTGCAGGAAATAGTACTATTTTACATACTGCTTCAATATGAATAATACCTACCTATACCTAGTATGAGAACTTTCACTCACTACTGATTTTCAAGCCGATGTTGTCAGTAATCTGTTGACGTAACTTCCTTCATTATTTTAAAATGGCAATAAGCTCAGGTCATGCAGCCGTGCCACAGAACAACACTAATCAAAAGAGAGTCGTACATACATACCACAGTGCGGGAGACGCAGAAAAACGTACACATCAGAGACAGTGAGAGACAGATGTCAGTTTCAGAAACAAATGATTGTACATATACTACCACCACTGTATGTATTACTAGAGTATGTATCGGTATTTATATAAACGTATGAATTTGCAAATATATAAATAGTACAGCAACCAAAGGATTCAATCAACACCTGAAGGTGGAAATAATCTTAAAGCTTCATTACCAATTGCCCACAGAGTACTTTTTAATATAGGAAACAATATATAATTAACCCAGAGTAGAGGTAGTAAAGAGGAACTTCCTCGGAGCCCTAACGAAACGCTTATAATAACAAAGCGTTTGACTAAAACCTGCTGCTAATGATAGTGTAATTGACAAATATAGATAGAAAGAGACAAGCCATAGTCAACAGGTCAAAATATTTATTTGACTGTTATTGATATACCTAGGGCGAATGTCGATCATTTCAGTTGGCAAACGTTCTTCACCAAGTGTTTTTCGAGATAAAGAATCGGCAGCCGCCGCGGCAGCTGCCCGACCTCGCCGCCGCGCCGCACCTTTATAATATCACTAACTAGTCTGTATACGACACTATCTGTGACAGTGACAGTGAGTGAGTTTCAGACAGAATCTGGGCAGTAAATAAAAAAAAACAAGGTGAAAACTCGTGAAAATTGATTTTCTTTCAATTGACTGAAGTTGAAACTAAAATTGTGTTGGTACTAACTACAAAGAAACCGGGCATGTAAGTACCTAGTACATGGCAAATAGCAAGTCTTGGCCTCCAAATATTTATCATACCTACCTGAATTACATATCAGAAATACCCTGACGAACGTTAAACAATTCAGATAAAACTACATAATGAGTAGTTAGCTAGATGTGTGGTCTATACCGGATTTGTAACGACTCACTTTATTTAATTTTTAGGTGAGGATAATTCACTTCAAATCGGTGCAGCTATCTTTCCTGCACTGCAATACCTAGTTACTACCAAAACAGTTTATTTCAAGAGCAATGTAAGTACTTACCTATCGCATCTACTCTACACTATTTTAAGTAGGTATCTTTAATTTACCTTCAGCATTACATTTCACTAAATTGTCCTGCCATTGTCTAAGACAATGCTCAGACACCTGAGTGGTTAGATCTAGCAGCTCATAATGGTGCTTTGTAGAAAGGGTATAAGCCATAAAAGTATTTTCTTTGTTTCAGCATGAAATTTACCGAGCTCCCCCTGGAAATTATGATAATTATAATCCAAAAATTGGATACACCATCCATTTACAACATGTACTACACTTGCAGCCATATTAGAAATGTAGTCACTATGCAAGGTGTTGTAAAGAGATGCTGCTTTTCTTTAAACACATTGGCCACAGTTTACACCTTCAAAACAAAGTTTTTTACTGATCTTGCTGGTCAATTACAAGAACTCAACATCTGTGGAGCCCCTGATGTAAGGAAGAAACTGCTTTTATCAGGAATGAGTAAATTGAAAAATTTACTGACATTAGATATCTCATACACAAATCTCAACTTAAATGATTTTATATCAATTCACAAAGCATGCCCTACAATAGTAAACATAACATTGAACTTTATGATAAAAAAAAATGGAATAGCAAAGCTGACTGATGAAGCCATTACAAAGTGCCGGAAAGCATTTAAAAATTGTAAAAATATCCATTTAGTTGGCTCCGCTACCAACCTTTTGTATGGCAAACTTTCATTGCTTCTATTGCAAGATGCTGACTTACAGACCTTGAAGTTCTCAATTGCTGAGAGTGACCGATTACATACAGTTTATGTGCCAGAAAAAGCCGGTGAAGCTCCAATAGTGAATTTCAAACAATTTTTCTTGTTTTTCCTGGACTGGACAACAGTTTATGCATTTTTTGGTTCCTTCTTTATGCTGCCTGTTCTTGCTATGGTAGATTTAGATACAGTTGAAGTTATTGTAATTATAAGACAGAACCTAAAAAAATTTAACATCCATTCTACACCAATGTTCAAAAAATATTTTCATGATACCTTTAATGTGCAAACCGAGAAGGTATACATTTCCGAATATGATGATGCCATAATGGGTAATGCAGCAATTATGATTTGGGATAAAGAATCTCATACTTTTGACGAAGATTTTTTCAGTCAATTAACAAAAAAATTAAGACCATACTTTCCCTGGAACTGTGCGAATACAATTGAGCCTCCAGTGCCAAATATATACGACTGGTTTTACTTAACCCCGACTGTGCCAGATGGTAAATTAGAAAAGCGATTTATGGGTAATTCTAAAAGCAAACGCAAGGCGCCACCAGATGTCGCGTTTGATTATGACAAACTTTTTGAAAGTAAGGAGCGTTTGCAACTGTCCATATTATGTGATGAGTTTATTTTGAATCCTGTCACATTAACAGCGGAGTGTAGTTATCTTGGAAAACTAACCTACTTAAGTTTAACAGGATCTGTCCGTTTTACATCAGAGTTCTTCAAAGTTCTTTTTAAAAGCTGCGTTAATCTCGCTACACTGAACATTGAAGCTCCCGCCATATCGCCTTGTTTTCTGCCTATTTCTAATTATGTACATCAAAGCCAAACATTGAAAAATTTGCGTCTTATTGACAGAAGAATTGATTTTAAGCTTTTGTTCACTGCTCTTGCTAAATGCCAGAAACTAGAAAGCATTTTTCTGATAGAAGAGAGTTCTGCTGAAGATACCGATATCGGTAATCCTGAAATAATCATTGAATCCTGCCCTAATCTATACAATTTGCAGATTCAGGCATATATGAGTGAATCTACTTGCATTAGGAAGGAAAAACTAATGAAGAAAGCTAAATTGAAGTTTAATAAATTCCATCTTAATTTGATATTACATGCTAAGGATGAATACAATAGGAAATTTTATAGTTATGATCAATACATCAGTGTATTTAACTTGAATCCAATTAAACTAATCAATTAAGGACCTATTGTATTAACTAACTACATACCTACTTGTCTTATTTACTTATTGGTATAGACCACAGATCTTGGAAGGTCGACGACTTAGTCACATATTAGCTGTTGAGTCAGATATTATAATACATGGGGTAGCGATTCAATTTGCTTGCATCGTTCTAGTAATTTATTATTATGTAGTACATAATGCAACTAGAAAACCATTAATCGGTAGAAAAGAGTTCTGCTGAAGATACCGATATTGCTAATCCTGAAACAGCTATCGAATCCTGCCCTAATCTGTACAATTTGCAGATTCAGGAGTATATGAGTGAATCTATTTGCAATAGGAAGGAAAAACTAATGAAGAAGGCTTTATTGAAATAGGTATAATAAATTCCATCTTAACTTGATATTACATGCTAAGGATTACCTAATACAATAAAACATTTTAGAGTTATGAATCAACATACCTAACAATGTATTTGACTTGACTCCAATTAAACTAATCAACTAAGCACCTAAAGGTGCTTAGTTGATTAACTTAGGTATTAACTGAGTACCGAGCTGTCTTATCGACTTATTTAGACAAATCTCTGATTAGAAACATCTTAGTGAGGTGTAGATGCTATTCAATTGGCTTTTATACTTCTAGTGATTTTGTTTATTAATATGTAGTAGGTATATAATGAATGTAACTAGTTAAGTAAGTATATCGTACTACCTACTAGATAATATGTCTAATGACTAATCAAAATGTTAACTCAATAAAAATATTTAATGAAACAATCTCTACAAGCACCGTACCAAAATTGTACTTTCTTATTGACCTTCCCTCATCTCAACACACAGTAGATACTACGTGGGTACCTATGTACCTACCCTACCTATGTAGGGCATTAATTATTGTATATCTCGACCCTAGAGTCAAAAGGTCGGATATGTACTTCCGACCAGTCACTTTTCTCGCCCCGGAACCTCAACTAGTAGAAGTCTAATTGTTCTTGGGTTAATATATGTAGTATACGGGCGGCCCTATGTAAGAAGTGAATTCCCGGTGCACCCACTGGTGGGTGCACCCGGTGGATGCACGGGTCGATTGTTAGTACCTTAAACTAAATACCTACTTTATAGTAAAATAAAACATGTAAATATTATATTTCAACTTTACTTATCCTATATAAAATATGTAGGTAGGTACTTTTAATATATAAACAAAAATGTATGTATTTAACTTAATACTCATATATATAGCGGAGTCGCACGACACTTTTTAGAAAATGAGTACCTAATCGAAATCTCTTTATTGTCTAATTGCTTCAATAGTTTTTTATATTTAATATCAAACATTACGTCCGATTTACTCCGTTTTTGCTTTTCAAATAGTGAATTTCTGATTCTTGAGTCCTGATATTTACTTTCCTTCCGAAGCAATTGTACCTCGTGTGTTCATAAGTCTTGAGACACAGTAAAACTAAAATATTTTTGGAGCTAAGTTGAGTATTCATTTATTGGATATTAAAATTAAAACTACTGACATCTAGATCTGTATTTAAAAATAAATCATTCAAAATGGCCGCCTTTGCATTCAATGCAGGCCTTCAAACGCGTGCGCCATTCATCTATGGCGGCACGAATCTTTTCAATGGGAATCCGTTTCGATTCTTTAATAAGGGCTCGCTTGAGAGAATCCAGGTTTGGGTGAGACTTTCTGCATGCCCTCAGCTCCAATTCCGTCCATAAAGAATAATCCAAAGGATTCAAGTCAGGGCTTGACGAGGGCCAATCTTCGCTCCGAATGAAGCCTGGCAAATTGGCCTCCAGCCAACGTTGGGTAGTCTTAGCTTTATGGGAGGGAGCAGAGTCCTGTTGGAAAACCCAGTATTTTCCAGCGAATAGCGTATCATTTAATGGTTTAACCACCGCTTCCAATATGTCGGTTTGGTAATTTTGTGCCTTCACCTTGACGCCTTGCTGGCAAAAATGAAGCGAAGTGACCCCCTCGTAGGAAACACCCCACCAAACCATCACACTTGCTGGATGATGAGTGCGCTGGACATTGCGTACAGATGGCTGGACGTCCTTTGAACTTCTGGCGTAAACCTTATTGTTCTGCCGGTTAAACTTTTCTTCCACCGTGAAGATCTTTTCATCGGTAAACAGGATATTTTTTGGATCGTGTCTCTTCAATAGGTTCCGACATCGTTCCAGTCGCAATTTACGAAGACGCTCGTTTAAATAATGCACTTTCCTTCGACTGTAGGCCTTTAGTTTAAGTATCCTGTTCACCGATATTCGCGAAATGTTGGTCTGCAGAGCTAATTTCTTTTGAGTCCGGCAAGGGTTGCGACGAATTCGCTCTCTGATTACTTTGATGTTGGCGGGCGTCCTTACAGACCGCGGGCGGCCACATCTTCCACGGTCTTCTAAAGAGCCGGTCTCCTTGTACCTCTTTATGGTATAATACACAAAGTTCCGACTACATCCCAAACTTTGGATTTCACTAAAAACTTGCATTGGTTTTTTTCCTGCTTGAAACAGTGAAATTACAGTCGCACGCAAATCTTTTGTTGGCGCCATTTTCACGGAGAATGAAACAAATATTCAAATGTATATTTTTTCTGATTCAAAACATTCGAAATTAAAAATAAAGGTTGCATGAATTACTTTCTTTTTAAATTAATTAAATAAGTTCGTCTCAAAACTTATGAACACACGAGGTATAAACAAATACAAGGTAGGGTTTACACGCATCCTCGTCCTTTATGTTGATGATGATGATGATGATGATGAAAGGCGTTATTTTGCTTCTACAATGAGTCATCGGCGCAGAACCACGAGTTATTTAACAAATCATCACTTAGATTGTCAAATTACAGTGTGAAAAGTTGTTATTTTGACATTGTTTACCTTCTAAAACCATTTGTAAACTTAAATGATTGTAAATGTAGAAATTCAAAAGCTTGCAAGTAATTTAAACTTGTTCGAACAAGTAGCTTGCTTGAGTTGAGGCGACGGACCGAGTACGATTCATTCTCGCTCGAGCCGTCGGACCGTACAGACCTAGAAACCCTTTGTACAACGAAGAATAAATTAGAAGAACATCTCCAGTGACCAGCATGCTGGTAATGGTAGTGGCTTCAGCATTGCTGACGACACACTTTCTTAAAACCACCTTGGAGCCACCTGCTACGTCATATATATTCTATTTAATCGCTTATAATCGCAGGGTCCTGTGATTGTTCTTGTCCTGGTCTAGGCAGAATAACAGCGCTTTGTGTTCACAACAGTCGACATTATGCTGAGCCTAGGCCAATTTGCTACTGCAGTACACATTACTCACCTTCTTATTTATTTTTAAGTGCTGTTAATCCCTATTTTTAAGGAAATTAACAACAATTTCCATTTCTAAAATTGCTCATTTATATTGTGTGTATTGTGGTAGGAAATAAATGTTATGTCGATGTCTTATGTCTAAATCGCCTAACTTGTTGATTTTCTTTATTGTTTATTTTGTCGCATGCACGTTATTGCATAGACACTTTTCGCACCTTGCGAATTTTGACATGTTCATAATTTGTCATTTGTTATTTATAAAACCATTGTACATTTTGATGATGGAGCGTATTAACCCAAGTACAATTAGACTTCTACTCGTTGAGGTTCCGGGGCGACTTTTATTCATAGCGGCAATAAGCATTTTGTTCTCTTTCTGGCAAACCGACAGCCGTAGATTTCTATCTCATTTCATTGCAAAGATACATAGGAGCATTATGTCGGATATGAAGACTAACTGAAAATTCTAGGTAGCATAATTATTTTTACTTAGTTACATCAGTATGCACCGTAGTAATAAAAAAAAATAAGTGGTGTATTGTAGATTCGACCATTACTTATGCTCCTAAATTAGTATTTATATCATGCTACGCGTTACTGCACTTGCGCATATCTGTTTCTAAGTGGTTAAAGTATAAGTGGGTACGTAAAATCACAACAGACGTTTTCTGTACCTAATTAAGTCTTTTGAGTACCTAATTAATGATTTTGCGACTTTATGCCTGTAATATTAATATCTTTACATTAAAATTTATGTAACTAAGTCACTTTTTAAACTTTTTGTCTCCCATCAAATCAATGTTTATGTGATTGGCGTGTACGAGATCGGTCTATTCCGCCTCATGAAACTCCACTTGTAAATGGAGCCTCTTATTTGTAATCAATCACTCGCTAACTTTAGTAGCGTGCTAAAAGTTGTCTGCCTCTATCCTTTGTTTAGTATTAGAAAAGGACAGGGTAAGAGTTATCAACCTGCTAAGTTAGCAAGAGATTATGAATAAGTGTGTGTCTTTATCGCGCTGTAAGTGTAGAGACATACAATCCTCCGGTTAGGTACTGACGAAATCTCAACTATAAATGCCAATGACCCGACGGATCCGCCTAATACTACAAATGATTCCGAACACAGCTCATCTGCGACTGCAAGAACAAAAAAGAAGGCAGCAAATCCAACCAAAATCGTACCAAAGAGAGTAGGAGCTAAATTTGCTAGATTTAAAGGATCTCCATTCCGTATTAATCTGCAGTCTTGGAGGTATCCTCTCATAGAAGATATCTCATGAAAACAGACTGCTAATATTTGATCAATTAATTTTGATAATAATGCGCTAATTGGAACCAACGCCAACAAATTATTTTTAATAATGTATCAAACTACTTACCTATTTTCCTGGAAAGAAAGAATAGGTACGGAAGTGTGTTCCAATCGCCTTTCAATGTTCTTCCCTCGCGGAAATACACTAGGTACCTTTTAGCCAGGTACCTAGGTACCACCCTACTTTGTCGGACCGGATTGTCGGATTGCTGGTAAAGGATAGAAAAGATCTGGATGATGATGATGAAGGCGGGTTATTAGAAAAAAGCGATTGCTTTATAAAGGAGTATCTTTATTTTTTTTTCCGGATTTTTTATGAGACGCTAGCTTAGTGATAGACAGAGACAAGATGCCTAGTACCGCGCTTCCTCCGCATGCGTATGTCAGCACGCCTCGGTAATACTGTGGGCATTCGACAACGTCTTCGCATTTGCTGGAAAAAAGACAGAAAACTGGTTAGGTTTGATAATTACTAGCCTATGTGGCCTGATAGATGAATCTGATGTATAAGCTATATTACTCTACAGTTTCATCAAAATCCGTTCAGTTGTTTTTGAGTGAAAGAGTAACAAACATACACAACAATAGTATATACCTATTCCTAGTTTGGCAACAAATCTTTAAACACATAAAAAAACAATAGTTTTCTATAAGAAAGTGGTGCCAAACTGCCAATTTTTACCTACAATTCGAACAAAAGTAGGAGGTTTATGGGTTTTTATGGAGGTAGGCAGTTACCCACCTCCATACTAGGATTGGTAGGTAGCAATCAATGTTCTACCTCGTGTGTTCATAAGTCTTGAGACACAGTAAAACTAAAATATTTTTGGAGCTAAGTTGAGTATTCATTTATTGGATATTAAAATTAAAACTACTGACATCTAGATCTGTATTTAAAAATAAATCATTCAAAATGGCCGCCTTTGCATTCAATGCAGGCCTTCAAACGCGTGCGCCATTCATCTATGGCGGCACGAATCTTTTCAATGGGAATCCGTTTCGATTCTTTAATAAGGGCTCGCTTGAGAGAATCCAGGTTTGGGTGAGACTTTCTGCATGCCCTCAGCTCCAATTCCGTCCATAAAGAATAATCCAAAGGATTCAAGTCAGGGCTTGACGAGGGCCAATCTTCGCTCCGAATGAAGCCTGGCAAATTGGCCTCCAGCCAACGTTGGGTAGTCTTAGCTTTATGGGAGGGAGCAGAGTCCTGTTGGAAAACCCAGTATTTTCCAGCGAATAGCGTATCATTTAATGGTTTAACCACCGCTTCCAATATGTCGGTTTGGTAATTTTGTGCCTTCACCTTGACGCCTTGCTGGCAAAAATGAAGCGAAGTGACCCCCTCGTAGGAAACACCCCACCAAACCATCACACTTGCTGGATGATGAGTGCGCTGGACATTGCGTACAGATGGCTGGACGTCCTTTGAACTTCTGGCGTAAACCTTATTGTTCTGCCGGTTAAACTTTTCTTCCACCGTGAAGATCTTATCATCGGTAAACAGGATATTTTTTGGATCGTGTCTCTTCAATAGGTTCCGACATCGTTCCAGTCGCAATTTACGAAGACGCTCGTTTAAATAATGCACTTTCCTTCGACTGTAGGCCTTTAGTTTAAGATCATATTTAAGTATCCTGTTCACCGATATTCGCGAAATGTTGGTCTGCAGAGCTAATTTCTTTTGAGTCCGGCAAGGGTTGCGACGAATTCGCTCTCTGATTACTTTGATGTTGGCGGGCGTCCTTACAGACCGCGGGCGGCCACATCTTCCACGGTCTTCTAAAGAGCCGGTCTCCTTGTACCTCTTTATGGTATAATACACAAAGTTCCGACTACATCCCAAACTTTGGATTTCACTAAAAACTTGCATTGGTTTTTTTCCTGCTTGAAACAGTGAAATTACAGTCGCACGCAAATCTTTTGTTGGCGCCATTTTCACGGAGAATGAAACAAATGTTCAAATGTATATTTTTTCTGATTCAAAACATTCGAAATTTAAAATTTTAAAAGTTTAAAAAAGGTTGCATGAATTACTTTCTTTTTAAATTAATTAAATAAGTTCGTCTCAAAACTTATGAACACACGAGGTATAATTAAAATAGTTACGCAGTAAAGCTAATATACCAATACCAATACCTACTTAAGAAAAAAATCTCATGGTTTTATAATACCAAATAGTACCTATATACCAATAATGGTCAACTCAGTCTGGAATAGAGCCCTCGTACCAAGAGGTCACGGGTTCGGTCCCCGCCTGAGTGTTTAAGTAATTTTAGAAACGTCGAAAATAATTAAGCTGTAGTAGGTAGCATAGGCTCACATTAGGGGTACCACCTATGGGGTGCCATGTCGGTCAACCTTCTCGTGTGCCTGTGGGCTCTGGTCGCTTATGGATCAGCCGGATCCGGGGTGAACAGAAGCCTATGGGACGGTGCGCCTCGTTTAAGCTCGATAATAACTTCTCATACGTGGGATCTTATTGTCGAGCAACTAATGGACCGACCGGAGGGGCCCCTTCGCGTGTCCCTATGAGCCGCATGGGGCACAGCGGATGGGGCAGCATGGTGGGCTCGTGGAGGAGCACCATGGGAGGGCCGGGGCGGTGTATGCTGCTTCGGTAGGAGGGGGCGCCCTTTTAAGAGCGCGGACGAGGGCTTGGCGGGGCCTGGTGTGGTCCCGTCTTGCGGGGTGGGTGTGCCCTTTTCAGGGCGCACCGTGGACGGAGGGCCGGGGCGGCTTTCGCTGCTCTGGTCCGCTTGCGCGTCCCAATGATCTTCGAGGCTATACCGGCAGGGCTACCCATACCGGTCAGGCTTGGAGTGAGGGACAGCGTAAGTTGGAGGGGGCGCCCTTTTCAGGGCGCGGATGAGGGCTTGCGCGTCCCAATGATCTTCGAGGCTATACCGGCAGGGTTTCCCATACCGGTCAGGCTTGGAGTGAGGGACAGCGTAAGTTGGAGGGGGCGCCTTTTTCAGGGCGCGGATGAGGGCTTGCGCGTCCCAATGATCTTCGAGGCTATACCGGCAGGGCTTCCCATACCGGTCAGGCTTGGAGTGAGGGACAGCGTAAGTTGGAGGGGGCGCCCTTTTCAGGGCGCGGATGAGGGCTTGCGCGTCTCAATGATCTTCGAGGCTATACCGGCAAGACTTCCCATACCGGTCAGGCTCGGAGTGAGGGACAGCGTAAGTTGGAGGGGGCGCCCTTTTCAGGGCGCGGATGAGGGCTTGCGCGTCTCAATGATCTTCGAGGCTATACCGGCAGGGTTTCCCATACCGGTCAGGCTTGGAGTGAGGGACAGCGTAAGGTGGAGGGGGCGCCCTTTTCAGGGCGCGGATGAGGGCTTGCGCGTCCCAATGATCTTCGAGGCTATACCGGCAGGGTTTCCCATACCGGGCAGGCTTGGAGTGAGGGACAGCGTAAGTTGGAGGGGGCGCCCTTTTCAGGGCGCGAGTGTGGGGTCACTGGCGGAGATCGGGGGATTCCGCCGGCTTGCACGGCCCCATACATGGCCGGGGCCCGGGTGGTTCTTGGGCCACCCGTCGGGGTAAGATGGTGAATGCTAACGCGACCCCATCTTGCCCCACTACGGCGGGCGACGTCAACCAGGGGGGTTTTAGTGGGTTAGAGTCCCACATACCCCCTTTCGCCACCCCCGTGGCGGAAGGGAGATGCATGGCATTTCCCCCCTTTAAAAAAAAAAAAAAAAAAAAAGGGGTACCACCTATCCTGTAAGGATATGAAGGTTCTGGGGATTAGCAGAGGCAAGTAACTCCAAACGTTGTTAAGTGGTAGGTAGGAACCTATTTTTTATATTATTTGGAAGCAAACCCTATGGAAAGCTGTTGCCGTCGTATCTCTGCAAACTTCAACACTAGGTTCTTCAGACAAATAAAGCATCAGCAATACTGGTGCATTGCTGATGCATGAAGAACATCTTACTATTTGTTTGTAACGGATCATCTTGTGGCACCACGAGGACCGTGTACCTTCGGACACCTGAAGGTAGTCAGACTTACTAGTTCTCAATCGCTACAACAGCTATTCCGGTGACAAGTTTGTCCGCAAAGGTGACGATCGAGTAAATGGCGGCTCCTTGATGCGAGTGGGGACCTATCAGGTCAGCCGTCACGCAGAGGCTGGAGACGAGCGTGATTGAACTACCAGCTCCTGAAATATAAAGTAATAATTTACACGTACCTATATATAGGTAGGTACCCTATGCGTTTTAAGAATATATGAAGATTTAATGTGGTCTTTTTTGTTAGTCTCGTGTCGCCCGCTTCTACCGGTTTACCCGTTTTTAGCACACTTATATTAGCTTCGCTTTGTAACTATCTAAATAACAAACAAACAATATAATCAAATCTTGGAAGTAAATTTTAACCTAGGTACTTCTAAATTTTATTGTCGTATCGAAATGAAACTTTGTATGTACTTATATGTAGTTTGTATGACAATACTGTAATTTGGTATATTGGAGCTGATCTGATGAGGGGCCAGGCGGTGGATAGTGGAATATTTTTTGTCTAATTTTTAGTGCGTGACAGATAAAAGCGTATTATTTAGTTTTTTTTAACAACACATTTTTGGAATTATATTAAAAGAATCTTGAGCATGGGTTCCTATATAGATTGAAATTACAATGAAAATTATCACAGCTGAAGGTTTTACAATAGGTTTAGAAGTAGTAGGTAAGCTTGTTAATCATGAAGTTTTGAAATGGTAAATTTGTTATTCCTGTAGCGCCCCTGTACAGGCTAAACCGTTATCTTTATGGAAATACCAATAGGTCATATTTTTATTATTTATTTTTATAAAATTATCGCGAGTTACAAAGCTTTTCTAGTAGATATAGAATTTTTAATGGCAATGGAAGCCTTGGTACATAATATTAAGTATTTGAGGATGTTCATTATGGAGATGCCATTGTAAGCGTGTTTTTTTTAAATTAATTTACGCCGATTCCACGTTTGCGACCAAGTCTAGAAGAATCAGGCAAAAAACTGCTTGGTTTTTTGGCTGATTCTATATTTATACTTATTTGCATTTAAATATGATCCTTAAATTCAATTGTCGACGACCTCTGTGGCGCAGTGGGCGAAGGCCCGCCTGAGACGCAGAAGGTTGCGGGTTCGATTCCCGTGACAGGACAGATGTTTGTATGATCTGCAAATATTTGTCTCGGGTCTGGGTATTTTCTATGTATGTATTTAAAAAATGTATATGCCTAAGTAGTATATCAGACATGTAGTTCCCACAATACAAGCTCTGCTTAGTTTGGGGTTAGATGATGCTGTGTGAAAATGTCCAGCATAAGTTGTGACCCATAATGTAGCCGGTATAAAGGGCTCGACTTAGCTTACCTATCAAAGTTGCTACCATGTAAATCTGCATTATGCTGGCGTGGGGGTCTATAGCCAGCGCTATCCATAAGCAGCTGACCAAGCTCAAGAAACTTCCGACCAAATAGCACACCTGAAAACAATAAGATTTTCCTGTATTTTGATATCTCACTACTATACTAAGTAACATAGACGTATTAATTATAAGTACCTACATTGAGAATCCTTTGCATTGAATAACTCTAGAAAGACAGAGTCCTGAAACCACACTAGTATTCCTGTATTTGTGTGTGTGTGTGTTTGTTTTATGTGTGTAATAGGTTTTATCAAAAATCATAATTTTATTCCAAAAACTATCGTGAACTATTCATATTGTAAAAATGGGAATTTTCACGTACTGCACTATCGGTGAAGGCATAATTTCAAGACGGTGATTGTTCTAAGCTGTGGGTCGTTTGTGAACCTAACAAAGTTGTAACTGTAACGTGAAATAAACGAAAGCTTACTTATTACCTTGAAACGGAACTAAAATAAAAAATCCCGAGTCGATTTATTAAAGATTAACTTTTTACAAAATTTTTGTACTTACTCGTCATCTATGGGTGTGTCATCAAAGTAACACAAAAGTTTTCTCTTTACGAATTATGATGTCGATTTGTAGCTTATCCTTCACCCAAAATGTGCAAGTAACACAAAAGGATGTGTGTTTGTCTATTTATCAATTTTTTTACTATTTATCTCCGAAACGGTTAATCCGATTGAAATGTTTTTTTGCGATCGATTCGTATGACTTCAAAAATGGTTCTTAGATAGTAGACAATGGAAAAAATTACCACATCGGTGACACTACAGTATTGCAAAAATGTTGACAAAAAAGCCATGTCTTACCTCGTTCCCCATGATATTCAACTTGCTTTTGAACATTAACGAGAAAAAGAACGATGCGATATACAGCACCAAGGGTACGCTGGCCACCAGCTCTGACCCAGCACTGGGATTCACCGACAGACGCTCTTCTAGGAAGAGAGGGACGTATACCAGACTCAGCGCCCAATACAGGCGAGAGAATACATATCTGAAAATAGAAAGATGTATTCCTCGTATATTCCACGTATGACAGCGCCCCCTAAAGAAGTGTGGTGTTAAAACTGTTTAAGAAAAAAAATGAGTCACACAAAACGATTACAAAAAAATTGGATGACAATCGGTTAAGCCGTTTCGAATTCCATAGGCTATTGTAACGGCGGCGCCTAGTTACCTGTGCCACAGATATTCCTGTGCCAATAAAACCTAGGTTTCTAAGAACCACCCTTTATGTTATGAAAAATAAAAACACGCTTCGCCATGATGGGCATCTTTACATACTTACTCAGTAAATATTTGGGGGATTCCAAATAAGGGAAAGTCACAGGCACGTACACACATAACATTTAGCACATGTCTGCGTTTTTGCAAGTAGTTAGCATTCCACGTGACAGACAGGTTGCGAGTCTATCCCCGCTTGATTTTAATCGATAAAAAACCCAAGCGCTATTTGGCAAAAAATTATGTCAGTAAATAACACGAACTCACAATAAGCTAGTCTGATACAGAAGTGGCATTTGCAGGAAGTACATAATTTTCGACTTGGCGAACTTAATAGGCTCGCCCTCCTCTCCCCCATGAGTAGCAGAGGTCACGTTGCTTACAGCGAGGCCATTCGCCTTTTGTTCTTTCGGATCTTTGAGCTTGAAAAACGCTTGGAATAACACCAACGAGATGATGCCGATGCCGGTTATAATGAGGGAGACATTCTGGAAATACGAAATATTGTCTGTCAATATTTGAATATTTATCTTGTTTATTTACAAAGGTTTTGAAAGTAGTGACATGATATGCCTTCCACATTCTCACTGTAACTTGTTTCTATTTTCTATCTATATATGTACCTACCGACAATACGTATTCATTGGTGCCCGAAACATCAGTGAAGAAAATATTAAAATAAAAGGTGTCAGTTCGGACAAAGTGTCCGAAGATATTGTCTCCGAAACGTCAGCAAGCCATTAACTCTCTAGTGAACACAAAATAAAAATACAAAAAACAGGAATTCTTAAACATACAAGGTACAATTGGTGGACGACAGTGTACCTACGAGTAAACCTATTTATGAATATAATACTATTAATAACGTACCTATATATCTACACATCCAAATTGATATTTGTATGTATTACAAATATGTAATACATACAAATAATGATAGATAATACGTAAGTATGTACCTTCAAGTTGATTCAAGACAGATGGCTCAAAAGCAAAAGAGATTTGTAGTTAATAGGCATGTAGTAGATACCTACTAACAACTAATCAGATAAGTATTCAATGAGCCTTTCCTAAAAAACATTTTATTTTTCATTGTTAACCAAAGTTCTTTCTTCGCAAAGTAAATAGCAGTCCAATAGTGTCTGTCAGTTCACTGTTTAAAAAAATAAAAATAAAAGGCATGGTTTGATGCGTGTTTAAACTATGACTTACCCTGAATTTAAAATCATCAGCGGGTCCAATAAAAGTGCTGTAATTTGTTGCTCTCAAAACAACCCAAGTTATGAGGTAGACAGCCAAACTTGAAATTACTGAAGCCATATATCTGAAAGAAAATACAAAGAATTAATACAAAAACTTTGTTTTCCCATACTTACATCAATATACGTCTCGGCCAACTATCCAACTGCAAGTGTAAGTTTGTGATCACAAACATTTTTTTTTTCATAATGATATAAAAATAAATTAACATGGCCTTGCTTTTTTCAAATTTCATGGTTCAACGGGAAGTAGGTTTTGTTTTATTTGCCAGTATCAAAATATTTCGCATAAATGGCCGTATTGTTTTATTGCGTTAATTTCGAAGCTTGATTTTTTAGAGCTCCAAGGGACCTACGTATTTGATATTAATACGTAATCCAAGGGACGCTCCAAGGGACCGTTTTTTTTCTTTTGAGGTACGGAACCCTACAAAAATAGTAACGTTTTGATCGACATCAAATCGGACCGTACTTGCAGGTTCTCCAATGGTTGTCAGGGAACATGTTCAAGTGAACATACTGCTCTACCGTCCAGCCAATCTAAAAGACGTTATGAGGATTGTGTTATACCCTCCTCAAGAGTTCCATTGTCTTTCGGGCCGCCGCGCCGCTTAGACTCCAGACTAACATTGTGTAAGTCTAGTTAATATTTACATTAAGTACATTCCTATTTCATTACGTCGCGTCGTAGTGAAATATGATGGCTTTTGTGTAACATTACCTATTTATTTCGCTCACCTTATCGATGTCAACTCAGACCGGACTTGCAGATTCTCTGAGATGTCCGGGATCATGGCCAGGTGTGATATCTGCACAACTGCCCAGCCGATTTGGAAGAACGATATGAGGATCGCGTAGTAGAGCGGCATCCACCAGTCTAGATACTCCGCGGTGCCACCTACCCAGCAACCCCAGCATCGCACGAAGAGAAGAGGGAACGTGCATGTGATTAGGACGCAACCTAAAAAGTAGGTATAGTTAAATAAACAGCCAACAGACACAAACATAATCCTGTCCTCACATCAGGATGTATCATGAGTATCAGGAACTACGAGAACCGTGGTACCACAACACCCAGACCAGACAAATATCTATAGACATGCAAAAATTTGTCCCGCAGCGGGAATAGAACCCGCACCTCTTGCATCGCAGCTGGCTACGCCACCGAGGTTGTGAGTCTTATCAAGTTAATATTATTTAACGTTTTTTTTTAATTTACAGCAATTTATCGCGACCAAGCCTAGAAGGATTATTCCTAAAAATAACGAACTTGAGGATAGTCCGCGGCAAGCCTATGGAACTGCACTAGCAGCCAGCCAGGACGTAGCTTATCGCCCCTAAGATATTTGTTGGAAAGTTCCATTTACCCGTAGTTCAGCCAGTACTGGCAATCCTTTTTTGAACCGGAACATGTTGAATGCTTTACTTAATCGGAATATACTATTTAGTAACGGATACTGTCTATTTTCATCGTCATTCACATTTCAACGCCCATTAGTGACTTGTAGCGGTTACCTAAGAACCGTTCTAGAAGTCAAGTCTTTTCAAGTCAAGTCAAGTAATTTATTTTGTAAGACTGTAACCTGGCACAGATCGAGTTATTAAATACAAGCTTCTGCCCACGGCTTCGCCCGCATAGTACCCGGATAAAAAGTAGCCTATGTGTTATTCTGATGTATAAGCTATATTACTGTAAAGTTTCATCAAAATCCGTTCTGTAGTTTTTGCGTGAAAGAGGAACAAACATCCTCACAAACTTTCACGTTTATAATATTAGTAGGAAGTAGGATAGATAGGATTGACATACCATTCGAATGTAAAAACTCAAAATTCAATTTCAAGAATCTAAAGTCACATCCCTTCATCGACAAGAAAGGAGCTGATGATCTTCTAATAGTTGACTCATAGCTAAGTACAATTTAATGAAGTCACATTTATAATGGAAAATCAGAAACCAATGAATTGATCGACTGCCTGGGTAATAAAGGAGAACAAAAGGCTTGTTTATGAGTTAGTGACTGTTTCTATTACTGTTGCTACAGTCATAGCAAGTACAACCACATAGAGAGTTATTTTTGTGTATAAGGAAAGAACCGTGTATGAGAGATTTTTCTGTTCGATTGATCTAAGAAGTTATTTCAAATAAGTATCACACTTCCTACCTATGTAGGTACTTTCACTAGACTAACACTAGATACTTTCACGCAAAAACTGCTGAACGGATTTTGATGAAACTATACAGTAATATAGCTTATACATCAGAATAACAAATAGGCTACTTTTTATCCAGGTACCACGCGGACGAAGCCGTGGGTAGAGGCTAGTATTTTTATATTTAACGTCCTACTTCTATTATAAACGCGAAAGTTTATGAGGATAGATGTTTGTTACTCTTTCACGCAAAAACTACTGAACGGATTTTGATGAAACTTTACAGTTAATATAGCTTATACATCAGAATAACACATAGGTTACTTTTTATCCGGATACTACGCGGGCGAAGCCGTGGGCAGAGGCTAGTATTAAATACTTCAGTGGACGGTACGGAATGAAGCCTTATCATTAGCAGAAAAAGCTATATACAGCTTATCCACATTCAAGTTGCAAAATATATTTTTTAAATCACTCACCAGCTAAGTGCCAAGCCTTTTTCGTGCCGTATTTGTCAGCTAGCACACCTACTACTGGTGTAGCCAATGCATCGACCACTTGCCCTGAAAATAAAATGATAAGTTAGTAGGTAGGTACTCACTAAAATAACCCTTCCAGAAGGGGTTTTCAGCAAATAGCATTTCAGTGAAAGCAGTAAGGTGTTGCTGCTCAAAAAATGTTGGTCGTTACCTATCTAGTCGTAAAAGGATCGATTTAGCCCAACCAACAACGTACTTTTGAGCGATAAAAAAGGCGCTCAGCAATATTTTCATAAATATCAAATTGTGCCTAACAGATTGTTCGTACATGTTGTATAACTACTAAAGTATTGCACTCATTGTATATATAAGTTTCGAAGATTGAACGACATTCATCTAGTTCACAATGCCTTAAAAATTTCCTCTGGACAAAGGCACCAACGAAAAGAAACAGAACTAATTGGGGATGAACTCCTAAAATACTTACAGAATAATTTCCTTCATGAATTACCCGGTGCAAGTGAGCATGATGTTTTATCGCTTAGCTAACATTACAATATTATTGTAGTGTATCGTATATAACAAATAGTTGAGCTGTTTAACTTAAAACAAAATTACAAAATTAAACAACATACCTACTTATATATTTATTGGATCTGTTGAAGAGCTGGCGAAAGTAGATTATAAATTACTAGATGCTACCACTATTATAAACGTGAAAGTTTGTGAGGATGGATGTTTGTTACTCTTTCACGCAAAAATTACCGAATGGATTTGATGAAACTTAACAGTAATAGAGCTTTATACATCAGAATAACAAATAGGCTACTTTTTATCCAGGTACGATAAAAAGTTACATACTAGTTTCTGCCCATGGCGCGGGCGAAGCCATGGGCAGAAACTAGTATGTTATAACGGTGACTGTAAGTCAATTAAACAATTTGTATATAAAAAGAGGATCTGAATTTCTAATAATCTAAGCATGTTAGATTATTATTAAACCCATTTTGCCACTACCTATATCCTATTCTACTAATATTATAAATGTCAGTTCGGATATTGCGATTTTTGTTGCTAATAATTTCCGTAACGTATGGACTAAATGAAATTTGGAACAAGATCGTGGCCTATAACAACATTGCGAACTACTTTTAATTCGGGTACCACGCGGGCGAAGCCGTGCGAGCAGAGGCTTATTATTATTGCACATATTCTTTCCCTTCTTTATAGTGTTCTTTTTAATCCTTCCTCGCCATGTTATCTTAAGGAGTGTTTTGAATTTTTACACCACGCGCATGATCGAAACCTTCGCTCTTCCGAAACTCTACAGCTTCATACTCCTGTCCATAGTTCGCAATTTTATGGTAACTCCTTTACGATGCAAGCTGTATGATTATGGAACGCCCTACCTTTTTCTATTAGATCATCAAATCACTTGCTATTTTTAAAGTTATGGTATACAACCATTTCCTTTCTATGTCTGAGAGCTGCTAGTAAATAGTTTTATATATTATTACATATTATTATCTCACATTATTATTATTTGTATGTATATTATATAGGATATGTATATATATACATGCAATTTATGTAGGTATTTATTATTTTATGTATATATAGATATTATAGGTTTAGGTACTCGTACACCGCCGTCTTTTGATTCTATTTTATCTTGTCCATCCAAAGGTTGTCTGGAAGAGATCGTTTTTAGCGATAAGACCGCCCATTGTACCTTATATTATTGTGAATTCCTGTGTTTTTGTTTTTTGCTTTGGTGTGTAATAAAGAGTTTATCTATCTATCTATTAAAATGTATATTTTGAAACGATTATTTTTTATTGATTATCTGCTAATTAAATTAAATCACAATAATTTCAGTATTGAATAAAAACTTAATCTAAGCAGCATTTGTAAAGAATATTCTATGCGATTCTGTGAAATTAAAATCTGACCATATCTCAAAGAAAAGGGGTCCATGTAGAATTAGGCTTTACTACTGATGCTGATGTTTTCAAGGATCTTTAGGCAAAAAAGGACGATTCGACGTCTCTAAAATTATGCTTTATATTTTAATGAATACCGATTGTATTTGACCTGGAAATATCACTGGATCTCACCTAATAGCAGCATAGCGCCAGCAACAACTGCTCTCATGTCGAGAACAGCTTGAAAGAACAGCATCATGTATGAAAACCACATGGCAGCGCAGAGGTCGTTGTAAACGTGACCCAGGCCGTAAAGCGCATTCTGCCCCAAACGCCACCATCGTCGGCTGTATTGGCCACTGAAAAGGAGTTTTGTGTGAATGTTTTTCAACCGACTTCAAATAAGGAGGAGGTTCTCAATGTGTCTGTATGTTTTTTTTGTTTGTATCTTGCGCGAGATCAATTTTGAACCGATTTTAATGATTCTTTTCTTAATGGGTAGGGTGTATAGGTATACCTAAATCTTATAAAAAATATCCCACCTCTAAGGGTGAAAAAATGGGGTATAAATTTTCATATTTGACCTTTCATCAAGTTCCTGCTATTTGAAGCCGGTTTTTTTTTCTTGATTAAAAATTGTTTTTATAACCCCAATTTACCTATAGTGATTTGGCACTGAGAAGATCGAGAGAAAGCAACGAGGAAGAGCTGGTCATGTGACCCTAGGCATTCTAGCCACCATAGAATTGCCATTCGGTTGTCCTATGAAATTTTGTTTAAATATTTCCTCATGAAAGTATTAATATCCATTTCTGACTGGCTCCATCAGTTTGTGTGTCTATTCAGACAACTTTTAGTACGAATACTGAAATATTGTATTTTTTATAAAAAACTCAATCGAAATAATAAAAATAAGCTAGGAAAGAGCCCTGCTATGTTACTAATACAGATATTTCAGTAAAAATTGGATAGGTATTGATTGAGAAAGATAGAAGAATAGTAATTGAAGATAACTACAATGGTAGAAAACCACAAGGCATTAGAATGCGATCGTTTCATATTACATTTTACACTTTTGGTTGATCTCAACGGTCTTGAGCTGAGCCTGCTGTAAATAACTGATCACAGTCTTACGTTGGTGTCACCCGATCCCGTACAGTTTAGAAATAACCCCTTAATGCTAGTCTACTCATCGAACAGAATCTAAGCTTGTCTATGAGGGTTATCCACAAGACGCATATAAAAGCTAACAAGGTACCGAGTACCTATCGGTCTATCTACTTTGCATTCGCAAGTATTTTCTAGGTATGCCGGAGATAGCAATCACGAAAAAAAACTTGAAAAATCGAATCTAAAGGAGATATACTTTAGATTAGTTTTTTTTTACTTTTCTTAAAAGTACATATCCATAAACCTAAGGCGCTGCCACGCCGCCGCCGCCGCGCCGCGACGTTGTGGTCTGAATGCAAAAAAAATAATTTTATGAAATACTGCACTGTGACCTAAGATCCATAGAGTGATTAACTTATTGGAGTTTCCTCAATCCCACACAAGATTAACTTAACAGGCCGAACGATTTCCCGTTTCATGTCCTAATTCGGGGCAGCCGCTTGTTACCAATTGGCTGGACAAATTGCACAGAAGAGAATTCGCATTGAATTAGATAAAACTTCGTCATGACAGTATACTAGAGGCGTATGATGGACCTACCTCGAATGAACTTCCACGCCGTTGCAATCACTTTTTTCACTTTCAACAACTTTATCATTCACATCAGTGGAACCGTATTTAACACTCATTTTACAAATAAATATAATAAAACAAACAGTCAACAGCACTTGCGCGAATAAAGTTATGAAGCACCACATAAAACAATTGATTTTATATTTGCGCAAAGTGGGTATTATTTCAACAGCTGTCCAAACAGAAACAGGGGTCTCGATTTTGTTGTATGACTGGCGTGTGTCATGGAAGGAGAACAACACATGTATGACTTCGAATTAGCCCCATCCAGCCAACACATCTAACGCTGTTTGCTCTACGGTTATCAAACTTGTGTTCCTGAAGGTTCATTCGCATTTTTGGGTAATGAACCTGCTGATTGTGTTATTCTAGTAAACGTTATCAAGACCCATTTACCTACATTTTTTTAATCGATTTGTGTAAACGCTGAGCTGAAAGTAATAAAAATGCATCCTGAACACATGCGTTAGTAATAACTGTAAAACTAATCGCATAACAGGTTTCAATTTAAAATTCATTGTTAAACTTTCAGGTCTGTACGATCGATGACCCGAAGTTCTAGAGTACTCTACCTTAGAATTGGCTTCCGTGGGTATTAGGTTTCCAAGCCACAGTTCATGCATCACTGCCTACAACCACGTATTTGATGTGACCTTATTGGGTGAAATGGAAATGCCACGTAAGAAATCGCTAATGAATTTAAAAGAAATAAGGTGTACTAGAGATAGGATTTGACACTGATGAGTAGCTAACTTTTTTGCTTAAAATAATAACGCTATCAAAAACCTTTCATGGTTTTGATAGCGATGTACAGTCAGCGAAAAACTGTGAATCTCACAGGTTAAACCCTTAGATTTAACTGCAAAATATTAGGATACATATAAAGATTCCCTCGGCCCTTAACTATTTGCAATCAATTTTCTTTGTTAATAGAGAATTTATAAATAGGCGTAATATATGCCTATAACATTACCTATTGTAACACTTATTAGCTCTAGTTCACAAAGGTAGGCGAGTTCGTAGGACCTTCGATTTGGCATAGACTTTATAAGTTAGGTCATTGTCATTAAATAGCGCCACTTGTGTCATCAGTTCATACTTTTGTTTTCAGTACTTGAAGCATGTGTAATGAGTGTTTTATCACATCAATGACGAACGTAACAAAGGTGTTTATGGGTTCCATCCAATGAACGGATAAAACTGTATGGCTCTGTTAATCTACGTAGGTAGGTACACAAAAACACTAATAGGTAATAATAATAATGCTAGTCATAATCTAGTAATTGATGACGACCTCTGTGGCGCAGTGGGCGAAGGCCCACCTGAGACGCAGAAGGTAGCGGGTTCGATTCCCGCCGCGGGACAAATAGAATAGAAAATATTTTTATTTACCTTGAAAACTACTACACAAAACTTATGGTACCTACGTTATGTTATATATAATGTAAATTTTCTTTATTGTGTGCGCAGCAGAGTCTGAGGTAAATATGGCCTGCACTCAGCGTTATGCTGGATAAACACTGGTGTGTCTACCCAGCGCTGGTTTTCGGAGGAGTCCAAAGGGAAGCCAACGCCACGACCACCTAGGGTGATACATTTATAACAAAAAAATAAAAATAAAATAAATACAAAAATTAAAAAAAAAATACAACTTAAACATACATTTCCTATCTATCTGTGTAAGTTTAACAATATTTAATTAAGCAATAGGAATAAGTAAATCTTAAAATCAAATTTTATTTATTAAAACTAAGGCTGACACCCCGTCTGCTGGTCGGGTTGGTGGTTCGGCAAGATCGAGTATCATTAAATAGTCTCTGCTCATACTGTCTCTGCAAATGTTTGTATCTGCAAATATTTGTCTCGGGTCTGGGTTTTTTTCAATGTATAATATGTATGTATTATCAAAAAATGTATATTAGTAGTATATCAGTCATGTAGTTCCCATAATATAAGCTTTGCTTAATTTGGGGCTAGATGATGCTGTGTGAAAATGTCCAGCATTATTATTACTATTAATATCTGTTTTTTAAAGGTAAACAAGCCAACCTATCCATTTTACTTTATGATTATGAGTGGAGAGGGTTGGATAAAATCAGTAAGCCAGTGGGGCCAAAGAGCTGGTCAAAGTCTGTCTTCAGTTCAACGGAGCAAACAAATAAAGTGGCAGCGCAGCCAACATTTTGGGAACGTGTCTATCTGGTAATGATCTGGATCAGATGAGCTATCTACAGATCGTTTGCAGCGGTATTTAGATGGTTGGATAGTTTCATATTTTGTATTATTCTCTTTGTAAGTTAATATACTTTCACTTTAACAACAAAGTTCATGGTTAAGTGTTGTTTTTGGGAGAATAACAATATCCTAAAGTTGGTACCTATCTAGAACTAAAAACGGGTATTTAACTACGCAGATTTCAAACCATCAAAGGCCACTTTTCTTGTTATCAAACAAAGTACTTCCTGTGATTCAGTCTCGGTTCTGTGGGACGTATCTGCTTAGTGATAAATCAATGAAAACTAAACGCAACCCACACTGAGTCAGGTTACTTGTCTAGAGAGGATTACTTATCTTTTGTATGCGTTGAGCCATGTATTGTATAGTATTTACCTATAATATTTAAGTCTCAGCAGGTATTTTGTTTAAGGCGCCCGTAACTACAGACTAAACAATCAGCCAAATGTATCTACAACAACATCATTATCATCTACGTCCAACGTTACAGCAGTGGACTTCTACGTACCTAATTTACTTATTTTCCATTTTCGAATCTAGTTCAGAGGTCACCATCCCTGATTTGGTGATATTCAGCAGTCAGGATCTCGGCATTTAAGTTAATAGTTTGATATATTTACACATGATACTTGACTTTTAGTACCACGACAAAATTATACCAAAACACGTTAATTTCAATGCTACATGAAACTTGGGCTCAAGAGCCTGTTTTACTGTTCAAAGCAAAACACGATACTTATGATAAAAAAATAAGAAAAATCTTTTAGTTGGATTTTGAAAACTCTACGGTACCTACCTATATGAAGAAAAAATATTTTAAAACTCTACGGTACCTTACCTATATGAAACATATTATTACTAATACCTACTCCTTATTCCAGAAATTACTTACCTATTTAGATTAGATTAATTAATTTTGTACCTACTTAAGTACCTATCCACTCTTTTAGTGCTATTTTTTACTCTCATGTCCCAAATCTTACCCTCATGCACCGTGCATATATTTGCATGAAGTGTGAGGTAATGTACGCTCCTATGAATTTAAAAACCAGTCTGATTCCAGTCCCAGTCTAGGCTATGGTGTAAAACAGGAGAGGCCCATCGATTCTCAACTAAAGCGATTTGAGCACCATCTGTGAAAATCTTTCAGAACCCACAGTAAGCTAAGAACAGTGCTATGCTAGTGGTTACGTACGCCACGAGTTTAAGCTACGTCGGCATTGAGCCCGTTTACTGAGGAAAAAGTGAGGTAACCAGTACACAGATGGCAGCACTAATCTTCAAGCGAATTTTATAGTTAATACAATAAAATTGTATGTAGTCAGTTATGCTCCATAAATTGACAGCAGCAATCTCTTGGATTTATTGAATGTAGGTTTCTCTTTCTAAACCTAAGTATCCACTCTGTAATTATAGACCACGAGTGTCCCGATTGTTCCAAAGCTGTAAAGGGTAGGTACCTTAAAAACTGTCGAATGTACGTGGGATAAAGGTAAAATATTTTTGATTTTCTGGATACCTTCAATGGTTTATGTAGAGTTGTATCCCATTTGTAAATTCTTTGCCACTTTACTGCACGCAGTGTACTGAAAGAGTGCAGAACTTCAGATAAAAACAGTTCTATTTCTGAAAGAGATTAACACAACAAAACAATATAAGAGCAGCGACTGTCATAAAAAATGTGATTGCAACGTCACATTCGATTGCACATCAGAATGACTGCCATCGGTATAGGCAAGCTATGCAGCGGATGTACAGTCGGCGGTAAAATCAGTTCACATAGAAAAGTAGAACCAACCCTGTATTCTAAGAAAGATCTAAAATTAAATCTAGACTCCAGCATAGATTTTTTACAAACAACATGGTTTCAAAATTGTTAAAAATTCTACTTAGTCTATTAATAGATACTGGCTTTTAGCTGACTGTACCTACCTACCCACCTCCCTCTTGATTTATAGCCAGTGGCCGTCTGCCTTGACTATCGTGCTGCAGTAATTAAATCCCATATTAATTGATCTGGCGGCACTAATAGCAATTAATATTTATTGTTAGATGTAAATTGATCTAAACTACCATGAAAAGTTGGCGTTGATGCACTTCCGTATATTTAAAGTTTAAGGTTCCTATCCTAGAACCTGCGACCAAATCTAGATTGAAACAAGTATGTTTATTAAAGTAACAATTTATATATATTAAAAAACTGTGAAACTAAATATAAACTCACTAAAACAAAATATAATTTACCTACTCTACAAAAATGTCTCAAAAAGTTCATAAACATTTTGCAGGTAAATCAAATGACGTTTTAAACTTTTGGATGTTTGTTTATTAAATCAACGTTTTTATTTCATTATGTATTTTAGGTGTTAATTTAATTATCACTTAGCAAGCTCATGCATAATTCGTTGTCAACAGGAAAAGGCGCTCAAGGTTTAAAAAGTGACACAGTTCGAGCTTAAAAGGTCAATGCGAGAATGGCCGATAAAGTTTAAACTGGTTTCCAGAAAGCTTTCGCTCCCAGTCAGAGTTTGAGACAGGGTTTCTGGCTCTGGGCAAGATTGCGCTGTGTAAAACTAACAGAAACTTCACAGAAATAATAAAATAATTTTGAGAAAAATAATATTCTTGGAAGCTTTATTAAATCTAAAATAATGGTAACAATGTCACATTGTAGAAGATAATAATAAGTTATTTTAGGGCTCTGTACCTAAAAAGGTCCATTATTGCATCACTGTGTTTTCCGTCCGTTTAGGTATGTCTGTGAAGAAAGGCAGGTGATAAGTTACTTAACAAAAATAAAAAATACATGTAAAGATTAACAGGTTTTTTTACAGATTTTCTGTGCTAACGTTTAGACCAAATTTACATTTAAATGTCGCTTGGTTATGAGGCCTTTCTCTGGGCAAGAGTCCGTATTGCACTTGGCCTGTATTATTTTACGGATAAATTGATTAACACGAGATTTATTAATTGTCTTAAGATTATCTTACACCAATATAATTAAGCCTCCCATTGCGTTGCCCCTTGGTACAACCCTACGTCCAATAAAATTGTTGTTTAAGCTCGGAGCGCACTAATATGGATGTACTGTACCCCGTTTATGGAAGACAGGAGTGCTTTGGTGTCTGTTTAAATTCTTGTTGCAAGGATCTTTGAAAAACTATTACGTAGAAGTTATTTGTTCTGTGGTAGATTCGAATATGTTTGTTATTTGTACCTTGTAGAACATACTCGTAGGTATTCTGATAGATTACACCTGTGCGACTGGAGAATATGACAAGCACTTTAGTGGAACTCTGCTCTACGTACATCTATAGGTAATTCGGTGTCGTTTTTAATAGGATCTTATAAATCCTAAAAAATCGACCTAGATGATACCCGAAACCGCTGCTTCCCGCTACATTATAAAAACTTATTATTTCCCTCGAATAACGTTTTTAGGGCTGACTGACGCACTTCAAGTCAGATACGAATTGCAGCGCCCCTTGAACCTTTGAGACCTTATACCGAACTCTACAGCGGAATATCACGCTATAAGCTATGCATCGGTTTTTCTAATCATCATTTATTTTATGTCCTTTATAATTATTATCAAAATAATAAACACTCTGTGCCGTACCGTTTTGTAACGTGTTTTTACAGAGAAGTGGGAGGACGTGCTGAATTATATAGCATTTGTCACATTTATGTATTTAGGTCTAATGTATTGATTTATTTGGTTATACGTCAATCCTTCGGACAGTGTAATAACTAGTTTAGACCTTTATAGAAACAAACACCTGTTTGACCAACCGCAATAATGAAACTCATTATGCCCGTGTGCACTATAAGCTCAGTCAAAGAGTATCATAAAGATAGATTTCTATGTAAAAAAACAGCATGACACGCTTAATCTTAATGCAGAGGGGCTCAGAAGCTCAAAGAATATATTAATATTAAGAAAAACTGAAAGATAAGAGCAATAGATTGGCGCTTTCACCGAAACAGAACAAGTATGATCACATCACATACTACCGCTCGCAGTTAAAATGGCTTAAAATTCGGTATCGCCGGGATACCCACATTCTCTGCCTCCTCTACAATACCCTCCATAATCCTTTCTCTCCTAACTACCTCAAAGAACGTTTTTCTCCAGTCTTCTCCCAAGACCGTTCTGCTCGTTCCTCTCAACATCTTCGACTGACCCCTGAACATTCTACCTCTTTCTATACGGACTATTTTACTGTCACTGCGATTCGCTTGTGGAACTCTATTCCAGCAGAAATCCGTAATGCTGTATCCATTGGAGTCTTCAAATCCAAACTCTATAAATATTTCATCTCTCTACAAAATAGTCAACCAAATTGAGCATTTATATTATATTTGTATGTATCTAAATTATATATTTGGATGTAGGTATGTATTTAAGTATGAATTATTTTTCATTTTATGTAAGTATGTAGTTTATTTTTATTTTAAGGTAGCTATTTATTTTATTTAATAAATTGTTTCTCTTATTTTTGGTAATCAGCCAAACGCACTACCGCTCCCCTCTTCATAACACAAAGGTTAGCTGGAAGAAAATGCTAATTAGCATTAAGTTCGCCTATGTACTTATTTTATCCTGTGCAATAAAGCATTTTCTATCTATCTATCTATGGCTAGGAATGAAAATCATAAATAAATACTATCGTATCCAAGTCCAGATGAATAATTTATTTTTTTTGCCAACAAGTGCAAAATTGTTTGTCAAAAATAATAAAAACGTTGGTGTCATTCATCAGATGACACTTTGGTTACACTTGTATGATTTTGAAGTTTAAAAACATTTATAACACTTAGTTATAAACATAACGTAAAATTGATCCATTTAAAAAAAAATGGAATTTCAAACAACAAGGTATTCTTGTAGTTAAAGTTAAGCAAGAAATTGAAAGTTTTCCGCTTTAAGTCCTGATAAAAAGTTTCAAAGGTATTACCGCTTCCTGACTCTACGAATAGAAAGAGTTTACAGAGGAACGACGCTTGTGTAAGTTGTAATATAATAGCTTATTTTGCCGTACCTAAGTTACTAATAAAACCTGCTTAAAAATAAGCAGGTTTTATTAGTAACTTAGGTTTTATTAGTAATTAAAAGAGAATTTTTGCCTCATTTATCTGTAAAAAATTGCCAACATTGTTCGGGTTATAAAATAAAATTTATTTTTGTAGTCTAGATACCGCGGAGAAGACAAAATTTCAACATCCAATAAACGATGTTTTCTAATTTACAAAAGTCACAATGCTAATTATTTGTTTATTCAATGGATTAAAGTCAGATTTATTCGGAACTGGGAAAGCCTACAATCCGGATTAAAGGCAAAGCCTGCAAAGCTGCTTGACCCATTTTAGATAAAAAACGGTCAACAATGGACAATTTATATTAGGAATCTATATATTGTATACATATTTTATTCTAAAATTGCTTTTATTAGCAAAACTTTTACAGTATATAAGTAATATTCGAAAGCTACCTAGGTAAAGGTTATGCTTACTATTTGTTTCAAATATAACTTTTACTTTTTTTAAACTGTCAAGAGCTAAAAGCGTAGCTTAACAACAGGTACAAAGAAAATTGTAGACTGGTGCTTAGAAATTCTAAAAGGAAAATTGCCATAAATTTTAAACTGGACTTTCCGAGTTAAATTATTAATTTTCATTAATTTCAAGTTATATTTGTGTTCATTAATTATGTTCTTGGGCATATGATATTATCGGGCTACGATGAATATTCGCATTTGCTTTCTGACTGTAGACTCAGTAAGAGTTTTAAAACAACCGTTTTGTCTACAGAAGAAAAGGCAAAGATAACTTCTGTTAATCCTTTGCGTCATACAAAATAATTAATTACTGTTGTCTTGAGTGCACCTGCTGTCGTATAAAAAATGAACTGTGTCTTCGTCACGCTACTCGAATATTGCCATAGATGGTCCCGGGGTAAAGGAGAACATGACGTTCAAACTAACATAGAACGAAAGCTTATTCGGGAAAACCGGTGACGAATAGAAGTCAACAAATAATTCCTTGCACATGCCTCGTGCTTTAGAATTGTGCATGCTCCAGTCGGGATAATCCAGGACAATAGCTTGATATGATTCATTTAGGGCCCGTGGGCAGAGCTCACGATTTATGGAGCTCGTGTATGAGCCGTCAGCCTGTCCCGGACAATCTGCAAGCTTACCACCTACGCCGTCATATTGCATTGCGCTCGTGATTATACTAGCTTTGTTACATAGTACGTACCAACTGTGTTATCTATGATGCCTCAGTAAACTTACTTACTTACAGTAATTAATTATTTTTTAGGTAACTACCTCAGTGTATAAATTTACCAATTTCAAATCTCAGGGAAGTTTACGACATACGTATTTCTCATTAATTTATTCGTTATTTTTAGCACTCATCGCAATCACATCAAAAAAGCATCTAGTACCCCTGCCAGCCTATTTCGATGCTTTCTCGTGGTCCTATTATATCCCACTAACGGAACCACAAAGGAAACTTATTTCTCCCACTGCTATAATATGGGTGGAAAAAACATTCCCAAACTTACTTTATTCACCTTATTGACTAAAATATACAATTAATGCAAAAAAGTTTGAAAAATCAGCTACTAAACCACCATTTTGTCTTCAAGTTCATGAAAGTGCTTTTTGCACCTGTTTGAATCAGTAGAACACCGAGAAATAATTTTCCTTCGTAGTCCCATCAGTGGGACTATAGTCCGTGGTTCTACTATATATAGTAGAACCACGAAAAAGCACCGGCGTCTATTATAAGGTAAACAACTATTCAAAAGCTTACTAGACTGCGAGTGTCTTGGCATACATGAAGCGTTGTACAAACGATCATCCCGCCTTGGTGTCCCGTGATAACAATTTGATTATTCGGCGACTACGGGGTTTTATTCTAGGTATCAGCTACAATTATTACTATTTTGAATTGGAGACATTACAGAAATATAATTATATATTGAGAACGCTCTAGCTGCTAGCTCCCCAGAAGATTCTTCTTGTGGAAAGCACTTAGAAATGGTGTGTTTCTGGCTGGCCAAAACTAAGTGCATTATTCATTTAATAACATTGAAATCACCTTAAAGAATCAGCCTACGACATTTTAAGATAATCTTTGCTAATGACCCCAGCCTCACCCTTCACTGAAACAACATCGCACCCTAACAATTTCCAGGGAAATTAGTTTCCAGATTGCTAGTTGGGTACCTGCAATGTTTGATTACCTAGTCATCAGGGGGTGATACAGGGTACTTGCGCAGTAGGTTGGTAGTTTACAATAACCTACCAATCGACCGACGGGTTTTTGTTCCCCGATTTCTCCGTGTTTTGGATGGGTTGGGTGTCTACCGTTTGCGCTGAAATACAGCTATTATTTTGGCAAGCTTCCGTTGTTTTTGAAAGCAACAGGTCGAATTAGTCTCCCTCTTCGAATCTAAAGATTGTTAACAGAACCTAAAAAGATTGAATGTATTTAGAACAGCATGTTTACGTAACAAAATCGAAAACTCGCTGTGCCCGAAATGATTCGTGTCATATCTGCATTAACCAAGCTACTTAGGCTACCACTCATCCTCGCCATGTTAATAAAACATCAATGCTCGTTAAAATGGATATTAGTATGTACCAAATGTAGGTCATAATCCGGGGGAGGTGATATCGTCAACGTTGCGCATTGCTATAAGCACCGACCGCCGCGCGATCCGTGCGAAAACGCCATAGACCGTTGGATTAAAACAATTTTTATGTTTATTTTTAGTGCAAGACTGACCCGGTTTATTTATGGCAGGTTTAGGATCCGCCGTATTTCATAAGTGCGGGAGATGTCCAGATGTTTAGTGTAATATTGTTAGCAAACAATCTTGAAGTGAAATTGCAAATCATAATCGAATGAAAATGTATTCCGGCGTAGTGCAAACATAGATTTAGGAGCAAACATAAAATAATATTTGTTTTTTACGGATACAGATTGGTTTCAAATGAACGCTATAAAAAGTGCCGTGCACATTTTTTTCACTCTACAATTTCTAGCATGCATCAAATTTTAAAAGTGGTAATTGGAGTGAAATCTTTCGTTTTATGACGTAAATTCCATCTAACAAAAAAGTTATTTTACATAGTTGAACGGTCTTTATTAGCGCATCGTGCGTGTATTTTATTACGGCGTTATTATCGCATCAGTAGCCGTTGTAAGATCGCATACAACCTAGTACAAAATGAAATGAAATCAGATCGACGACCTCTGTTTTCTTTGTAATAAGTATGAATTTAAAAATATATATATATAAGTCTCTGCTAATTTTGGGGCAGATGATGCTGTGTGATAATGTCCAGCATTATTTATTTTCTTTATTTATTTTATTTAGATATCGAGAAAACGCATTACGTTATTATCGACTTTTAAAAAGACCTAACAACAAGAATGAATGAATAATGATTTTATTGCATATATTTCACGTAGAAAATTCAATTTGAATTTCACCTCGTCAACAGGTTGACGTCTCGTTTACAATTGTAAAAGGACTACTTAGGCATTATTCAAAATAGAATATGATTTTAGGCATCGGTATATCGTTTAATAAACATCTTTATAATCAGTTAGCTAAGAATCGATAGAACTCCACGAAATCGTTAGAAATATTCAATATTCTAAATCTAAAATAAATACTAAAGAATAATAACCTTGGTTCTGCTAGCAGGATCACTGAACTTTTTAAACACTCGCACGATACTTCCAAAAACAACCTCACTCCCTCAATGCAACCACGACCGCCTGTCGAGCCGCCGCCAGATCGGAAGTCTGCCCCCCGATCGCGTGGTTTTTGACTTTCTATATTTTTATAATATTTAATAAAAGTTCTTAGTAAATATTATAACCATTCTATAAAATCTTGATGGAATTTCTAAAAGAATATAAATATAATTTTTACGTGTGATTTTATAATTTTACAATATGCTTGATACGATTTGAACCAATTCATTACGTAATCCTTACAATCGTGTATCCTATACAAATAACTACAACCCACCTCTAGTTTGTCAGTCATTAGCTATCTTCAATTTACAGATACAGATTAACTTATTTATTTGATCTACAAAAAAAAACTATTGAAATGTGGCCAATAATCAATTCAATTTCTTCGTGAGTCGAAATGTTTTGCGGAAAAAACAGCTATGAGCACAGTTACTACCACTATGCCATAGGTCATGTCTCGACCGCCACAATTTCTGCGGCCTCAACCACAGTTCCTATAACTCAATAATAATGATAATCTCAATAGGTATATTATCACATTTAAATCAATCACAGAACAAATTAAATACAGCATTTGACGCAAAAATATAACTCGAAGCTGTTAAGAATGACGGCGTTTATTCGACTTTTCTATTTGCAAAAGTCATAATCAAGAAGTGAAGTGAAGTGGCTAATATGGATGTCTTTTACACATTCTATGTCGAAAGTTTTGGATCGACATATTGGCTGATTGTGGTGCCATTATAATAGTTTTGGTGTATGTTTATATAAAAAATGACTTATTCGACTTGAATTGGGGGAGAATTGGCCTCCAAGAATCATCAAACATCATCAGCCTATATTAGTCCACTGCTGGACATAAGCCTCCCCTAATGAGCGCCATAGCGCCCTGTCTTCAGCTTGCCGCATCCAGCATCTGCCTGCAGTCTTTCGCAGATCGTCATCCCACCTGGCCGGAGGGCGTCCTACACTACGTTTGCCGAGTCGCGGTCTCCACTCAAGAACACGTTTACCCCAGCTGTTATCGGTTCTTCGCGAGATATGACCGGCCCACTATCACTTCAGCTTGCTAATTCGTTGAGCTATATCGATCACTTTGGTTTTCTGACGGATGTATTCGTTACGAATCTTATCCTTCAGAGAGACTCCGAGCATAGCTCTTTCCATAGCTCGCTGAGCGACTTTGAACGACTTTGACTTTGGTGGACCAGCCCTATCGTGAGTGTCCACGTCTCAGCTCCGTAGGTCATAACGGGTACGACGCACTGATTGAAAACTTTCGTTTTCAAGCATTGCGGTATGGATGACGAGAAGACTCCACGTAGTTTTCCAAACGCTGCCCAGCCTAGCTGGATCCTCCTCTTGGCCTCCTTCTCGAAATTGTTTTTACCCAACTGCACAATCTACCCAAGGACACAATATTCGGAAACAATTTCGAGAAGGTGGCCATGTACAACCACCGGTCTTGGAACAATGTGGCCATTGATCATGACTTTGGTTTTATAGTGACTCCGCCATTAAGACTATGTCATCAGCGAATCGTAGGTGTGAGATGTAATCGCCGTTTATGTTAATGCCCCTACATTTCCAGTCCAGCATCTTAAACATATCTTCCAACGCGCTCGTGAACAGTTTCGGGGATATGACATCCCCCTGCCTCACTCCTCTGCGCAATTGAATGGGTTTAGACTGCTGGTCCTGTACTTGGACACTCATAGTGGCGGCCTCGTAGAGACATCTCAGCACCTCGATATAACGATAGTCTACTTGGCATCGCTGTAAGGATTCCTGTTCTGCCCAGGTTTCGACGGAGTCAAAGGCCTTCTCATAGTCCACAAAGGCCAGACACAGGAGCTGATTATACTCTTCGGACTTCTGTATAATCTGCCTCACTGTGTGAATGTGGTCTATGGTGCCATATCCTCCGCGGAACCCAGCCTGTTCTGGTGGCTGGAACTCGTCGAGTCTTCTGGCGAGACGATTTGTGGCCACTCGTGAGAGCAGCTTATAGACGTGGCGCAGAAGTGAGATCGGTTTATAGTTTTTAAGGAGGGTTTTATCTCCCTTCTTAAAAAAGAGCACCACCAAACTCCCGCTCCACGCCTTTGGAGGTCTCCCACTGTGAAAGACGGTGTTAAAAACGTTTTGTAGCTCCTGTATAACAGGGGCTCCTCCTGCTTTCTTAAAAGTTCTGATGTAATTCCGTCCTCACCGGGGGCTTTTCCATTTTTAAGCTGCCTCAGAGCTAACACAATCTCATCTTGACTGATGTCTGGCAGTTCGTCGGTATAGTGGCGCGTCAGGGTGGCTCTGGAATCGTGGGCGTCTCGTTGGGAACGAGGGGCATGTGCAGAGTATAAATGGCCATAGAAATCCTGTATCTCAGCGGATATCTCTGGCTTCGACAATACGGTCCTTCCGTCATGCGTTTTAAGCTGAGTGAATACTTTGGACCCTCGGTTTCACTCTATCGCCTCTTCAATGAGGCGTGTGTTGGAGCTCTGAAGGTCGCGCCGTACCATCTTCGCAATTTGCTTGTTCAAGGCTGACCTCTCTGACGAAGTCACTTGGGTGGTTTCCCGTCTTTTAGTCAGCAGCCCAAGAGTCCCATCCGAGAGTTTGGACTTCTTGCCAGTACGCTGCTTTTGACAGAACTTGATGCCCTCGTCCCTTAACGTTTCGACCAGATTGTGTAGGGTCTCGTCAGCGTCATCAGTGGATTCCAAGGCAACAAATCTATCACCGAGAAGCTGCTGGAACTTCTCAGTGCCCGCCATGATTTGGATTGGATTAGGTCGGAGCGTGGCCTTCATCAGACGGTTTCTTTCAAGCTTCAAGTTGATATTCAGAGAGCCTCGGAGCAGTCGGTGATCAGATCCGGTATTGAACCTGTTGATCACTGAGACATCTCTGAATATATGCTTGCTATCCGTCATGATGAAGTCGATCTCACTTTTAGTCACAGTGTCGGGGCTTTGCCATGTCCACTTCCTTTGGGGCCGTTTCTTAAAGAAGGAGTTCATTAAGAACAGCCCCTCTTTCTCAAGGAAGTTGACAAGCATTTGCCCCCTGTGATTCCTAAATCCATAACCATGCGGGCCTATTCGGGATTCATTGCCAGTCTGCGTTCCCACCTTGCCGTTAAAGTCCCCCATAACAACATTGAAGTGAACCTTAGTGGTGTTGTGCAAGGCTCTGGATATGTCCTCATACATATCCTCCACTTCATCATCCAAGTATGCCGAGGTCGGTGCGTAAACCTGAATGACCTTTATGCTGTAACGCTTGGACAGCCGAAGGATCAGGTACGCTACCCTGGTCGACACACTGGAGATTTCTTCAACGTTGTTAGAGAGGGCCTTATTGACGAGGAAACCTACACCACCCTGGGATGTTTTATCACCCTCGCGAAAGTAGAGAAGATGGCCCGAGTCTAAGGTTACAGTGTCCTCTCCCTCTCTACGGACTTCACATAACCCCAGAACATGCCATTTAATGTTCTCTAACTCCACTTCCAACTGCGCTAAATGATGGTCAAGCCTCAGTGTGCGTCCGTTAAACGTAGCCAGGGTCAGTTTGAGTGCTGAATGGTAGCCTGGGGTAGCCCGGTGATTCTTAGCACCCCTTGCCCCGCCGTTACCATGGCCGCTACCATGACCAGGAATAGCGAGGCGGCCGGGAACTGGGGGCCATTTTTTTTCGGCTTCAGACATCATTGGGGGGTAATGCCCATAATCCCCACGCTGGGCATGCGGGTTGGGGATCGCAGTTAGATGAAGGATTGTTCTACAGGGGGCGCTGCTGCCCACCCCCCGGTGTATGTCCCTTAGTCGCCTCTTACGACACCCACGGGAAGAGTTGTGGTAGTGCAAATTCTAAGCCGGCACCACACGGCAATCCACACGGCAACTCCAAGAATACTAGCTGTAAAAAAGCTACCTATAGGTACCAACTCTTGAACTGAGCACAAAATCTGGTACAGTCTCGCGTTTATTGATTTAGATCAAGTAATAAGCTGATCGCAGCCGGTAAAAACTAACTTACCGCACATATTTTGTTAGTGTACAACTTTTGTAATATGAATGTCACGCTTCTCGGGAAACTTCTGGGCATGGCACGGCTTGTCGAAATAAGCTTTTTAAGCGCGAAACTGTTAGTTATACTTCAAGCTCACTTAGAAAAAGTAACTTTAATACACGTCGTACACGCTCGATACGATTTTTTTTACTGAATTTTTCCAGAGTGTTACATGTAAAGTAACCATCACTCTAAGTCTTAAATCTTCCACCTAAAAAAAGACCTAAATATATGAAGGTCTTTACACCGTTAATCTTTTATTTGTGCGATATTCCTATAAAAAGTTACCACCGATCATGCGATATAAATTCAAGGCTATAATTGCTGTGACATTTTATTTAATGATTAAATTTTTATCCTGTAATGTATAGTGTTAAGTTTATGTATAAGTATTAATATTGTATGGATTTTTATAATCTGAAATAAATGAATAATAATAATATATTGTTTTATCGTTAACAGCTAAAAGCTAACCGGCTCTCTTTATTATATATACTAAGAGCCACTAATGTTTCATCGTTTTATTGCTAGTTATTTTAAGGTCCACCAATATAGAAAACGTTTTATGATTTCAATGCTTCTAGATAATTGTGAAAGGCTTCCTTCCAGTAATTTGATTATCATTTTCAAGTGTGTAGGACACTAAAAATATTCAAATAACCTTTATTTTATTCACTAATGAAAAGCACATTTCAAAAGTTTCAATTTTCCTCACGAGTCTAGCTGAACGTGAATCTAATTTTTTGGGTCTGACAAATGTATTTTAATCATTTTGTCAGACATGCTCGTACAGTTTTAAATTAATTTAGCGTGAATATGAATATGTCTGATACACACTTTTAAAATGAGTTTTATTTTTTATTTGTTAGGTATTGCAGTAGAAAATTAATAGGTATTAAATGTTATATGCTTGTAAAAAAGGTCTAGATTTACGGCTTGTGACCTTTGTTAACAAGACATGCATACACTGTTTAGAAGAATAAAACATAAATTACTTCTCTATCCACAGGTGCTCTTGAACTACGAGCATGTAGACAATGCTCATCTCAAGGTGGTACTAATAGTAGATAGTGAATTTTAACAGATTTCAGGAATATAATCTGTCATTTCTTTGCTATTTCCACAAAGGTCGTTTTATTCCGTCTTATTCATTTACACATTTCAATAAGAGGTACTTGCACGGTAAAGCAGGTGCATGGGACTGCATTCTCGCGCTAGAAAAACTGGATTCTCCACTCGACCGGAGACTACCAAGATTAGAATTGATAGAAAATTTATTAGACTATGGCTTCAATCGTTTTAACGATCTGGGAACAATTACGCGAACACAGAAAGTATAATACTCAATCTAAGTTAATTATGAGACACCTTAGCCTTTGTTTCAATCCTATTACTATTTTTAATAAACAAATATCAACTATATAAATGTACTTACTTATTGAAAAATTCACAAGTGGTTTTTAAAGATTTAGGAAAAACTACTATTAGGAGTCAGGTAATATTTTTAGAGGACTACGGGTTTTACCATAATAATTTAGAACAAGCTACACAGAGTAATCAACGTACACACAAAAATGTAATACATAGCCCATGTTATGAGGACCACCTCCTTTTATGAACTCGGTTAAAAAGCTACGGTATCCCTTGAGCATTTTACTTGTAGCTACGAGCATTCATGTACTGTTTCTATAAAACTAGCTTCTGCCCACGGCTTCGCCCTCGTGGGTACCAGGGTGAAAGTAGTCTACGAAGAAGAATTAGGCACAAACTATAGGTACCTGTTATAAATTATATCCAAATTAGTTTATCCATTACGAAGATTACTAGCAACAAACATCCATCTACCTACTTTCGCATTTAAAATATTAGTAGGCTAAGATGAAAAATATGACGACCGATGTGGCGCGGTGGGCGAAGGTCCGCCTGCGCCACAGGAGGTTGCGGGTTCGGTTCGATTTGCAGATCGTACAAATATTTGTACGATCTGCAAATATTTGTTCCGGGTGTTCTGGGTATTTTCTATGTATAATAAAAAAATATCTATCTATGTAATGTATTGTATTAAGTATATCAGTCATCTAGTACCCATAACACAAGCCCTGCTTAGCTTGGGGCTAGATGAATCTGTGTGGATTGTCCAGCATTATTTATTTATTTATTTATTTATTTATGAGCCATCCTCCGCGCCAACAATAGAAATATCTATCAGTTTCGAAGAATAAAGATTTATTAGCATTAAAATAAGTAAACTGCCAACAGTATATCGCAATTGTATTATTTAAACGTCACAGGTTAATACTGCACATTTCGGATGAAAATTACATCGCAGTAATTAGGTGGACACTCGACGGGTACACAATTAAGCTGCACTGTGTCATGATGGATTGAAATCTCATTATGTAAATGCACCTGACTGCAGTATCTAACTAATCTCCCGCCCTGTCAGTATAGCGGAAAAATCGTGCACAAGACGACTTGGCATCAAATGTTGAATGAATGGTCTTCAAAGGCGATATTTCAAGTCATTTAAGCCGTAAATCAATGAACAAGTCATTATTTACATAATTTGAAAACTCCCGACTCCCATCATTGTTCCATCCATTGTTGTTCCCATCAACCATTTCAGAGCCCCCTTGTGACTTAAGGCAATAAAACTTATTCAAGAACCATCCTTGAAGACATACAAATTGATTTTATTTTCAAAATATTTATTTTCATAAATAAAGGTCATCTAATACATGATGTGACAATGTATATAGGCCCTTATAGAGAGATATAACAGGATAAAGAATATAGGGTGCCACGCCACACCTTGAACCAACAAAACAAATGCTGGGTACTAATAACGGACAGCAAACATTCAAGAGCAGCCTTGCCTACCTCATCTCGACTGATACGTCGTCTGCTCAACCTTCCAAGGCTGGACATTCGAACCGTCGTGGGGTCAAACACAGACCGGTTACTGCCCCGTGAACAAACATCTTTATAACATTGGAGTCACAGACAGCCCACTCTGCAGGGGTCGTCTAACCGAAGTAGAAACAGCTGCCCACGCAATCCTAGAATGAGCAGGCATATCAACTCAACGCCAACAAATCCTCGGCAATATGAGGTCAGTCCACGAAGGCTGTGAAGATCCTAGGAAGGTTCTGTGCTTCTGGGCTGAATTAATGCTGTCACGCATAATGGACTAACAATAAGTCCGAACACACTATGCACACATACACAAGATATCAATATATATTACTAATTTCTACCCACGGCTTCGCCCGCGTGTTACCTGGATAAAAAGTAGCCTATTTGTTTTTCTGAAGCTATATTACTGTAAAGTTTCATGAAAATCTGTTCAGTAAGATGCTAGTAAAGAGTAAAAAACATCCAGCTTCACAAACTTTCACGTTTATAATATTAGATATATTTCTTTAAGAAAAAATAAAAACGACTTTAAATAGCGTTAGAAATTGATAAAAAGTCCAATATGATATTTCACCCCTATTTTTTCACCTTTAGGGGTGGGATTTTTATATAAAATTTATACGGAACCACCTTTAATTATACCTTACTCATTAAAAAAGAAATCGGTTCATAATTGGCGAAGATATCGCGTAAGATACAAAAAACATACAGCCGAATTGAGAACCACCTCCTTTTTTGAAGTTGGTTAAAAATTAGTCTTCTTAAAATGTATATTAGTATGTAAAAAATAAGGTACTTATACTTACCATAATATATTATTTGAATAAAATACCTATGTATTTTATTTCAGACGATATTTTACTGAATGTATCGAAGTTTTTTTGGCCTGATTGTTTATGTAAATGTAAATCGTTTGGTTTTGAAAAAATAGAATAGAACTCCATTTTTTCAAAACCAAACGATGAACACATAACCTTAGCCTCCTTAATTAAGCATAAACTGATGGCATATCATTTGGATTCATTTTTTATAGAACTTGTGAATTTCCTCACGGTTTTTTACTTCAACGTTTTGAAAAAATCAGTTGGCGCACGGTTTCCAATCCACGATATTCGGATAGAAAGTCAGGGTACCGCCTACCAGGCTCACTCGGCCACACTCTGTGATAGCTTGTGTAAAGTATTAATTTATAGCCGTCATCATTATCGTTAACTTCAACAGCCTGTGGGTAGAATTGCACTGCTCGACAAAGTTCTCCTTTAAAGAGTGCCATGATGAATGTTCTTGGGCTACAACCTTTATCCAACGAATTCCCGCAACCTTTAAGATGTCGTCGGTCCAATGGATGAGAACTTTCCTACACTGCGTCATTCGGTTTATGATTGCCATACGATAACCTATCCTGTACAGCGGTTGTCAGTTCTTCGAGCTATGTTATGACTTGCCCATTACGACTTCAATTAGCTAATTCTAATATTTATAGCCGTTGCAAATACCTATATGTGAATCGACTCTAGAATATCGAATGGACTCGAACTGATTACTTTGCACCTGCAAATGAAATTGCCAGTGAAAGTATTTCTGTTTTTTCACATGTATCGTGTCTGGAATCTATAATTCATATCGCCCGAGGACACTGTCACAATTACGCGACTGGCGTGCAAGTCAGTGACCAAGCCAGGCTTGAACCAGATTAATTTCTCGGATGCGACAGACGGTCGCGATTTTTGGTCGCATGACATCGTATCAGGAACAAAGAACTGTTTTGTCGATTAATTATACAAAAGAACGAGTTTCTCCGTTACTATCGAATACTCAAACACAACTCAATGTTGTGCTTATCAACGATCTCTTCCCAACTATCTTGAGTAGCATTTCAGTATTTGGTATTAAGCCTACAAAACTGATGAAAAATGTATTATTGTATATATACGGATATAAATAGAAGGATTTTCTGTGTTCCTTCCACAGGAATTATAAAATACAAAACAATATGGATATATGGGTAACAAATTTGGGGTAATGCGTCCAACTCAAACTTAAACATCATCCAGGGACTACAAGAGCATTTGACATGGATAAACCATACTTAAATCCATATCAATTGCTCTATGTTCATAACAAATGAAACGTGCAAGAATACTTAAAAGTTAATACTATATGGGTGGAAATAGGCTACAAAATAGACTATCGAATCATTCTAATCAATTGGATACTGGAACCTGACAAAAAAAACAGCTAAAACGAAATATTATCCTGAAACACAGTGAACGACACTAAGTCAGTTGTGTAACTATCTGAATGGAGTATAGTCCTAAACAACAACTACACACTCAACAAATTCACTTATAGCAAACCGCGTTAAACAAACGGAGAAAAAAAGACCAGAAATTAGGATTCAAAAAAAAAGTCGCGACCCATATCACATTTCTAGATCAAAAGCCGAAAACACCCGAATCAAAGCTAGCCTCATAATTCGAGCATTTAACATTAAAGGCTGGCCGTATAAATTAGAGCGCGACGGGGCATAGCACTTTCATTACTGAAATTATTTGCTAATTTGCGCAGAACACCACCGCAAGTACTTAACGGGGTAGCAGGGTGTAATCTACTTCATTACACGGGTTTAGGGATAATTAACAGGGAAGCTGCGAAATGAATGTTACCATTTACCATTGGTGAATGTGCAATTTATTTACTAGGTATGTGTTGTTTTTGCGGGCATAAAGTATTGTACTGTTCAAGTTTGTAGGTCTGTGAAACAGAGGCCAATTTCTGAAACGCTATCAAATTATGCTCTAAACAAAAAATACTTCTATTGTAGGGTTTCATTGTTACTCATGTTGTTATGGTATCTCAAAAATGTACTCACGTAAAGAAAATGCTATGTTCTTTCGTTGATTGCCAAACATAATATAACACTTCATAATAAACACCTTATGGACACATATAATAGTAATATATATTTTTATTTTTACTTTGTTTACTTTACATACATGGTCCTGACCCCACACTAGGATTCCCTGAGTCGTGGATATCATACACTACTAGTACCGTGGTACCACAACACCCAGACTCGAAAAAATATGTGCAGAACATGCAAACATTAATCCCACAGTGGGAATTGAACTGGCACCTATTTCGTGGCAGTTGGCTACTTGCCCGCTGCGTCCAATGCCCGTCAAAGTTGGACATAGTTGGGCAATTGTATGTGTACATGATAACTTTTGAATGGCTATTACTTAAGTTAAAGTACCTACATTCCTGTAGGTCGCGGTACCTACAGTAGTTAGATAGCGAGAGTTAGATTTGAGACCGTAATTTTGGATAATTATTTTTCTAGCTTACCACAACGATAATACTAATTCACAAATTCTAATCAGGCATCATGGCCATATTTCCTAATATTCTGCGTATTTTAGACAAATCAAATTCCATATTTGATATTTGCTAATATGGTTGCAATCTGTATGCGAATACGTTGGGAATGTATGTACGCCATCAACATATTTGTCGTTAATGTTAACCATGTAATTACAATTGGCTGTTGTTGATGGCAGCATGCATTAAGGAAAAGCACTGAATAAAAGGAAATAATTACGAAAAGTACGAAATAATTTAAAACAAAATGGACCTGGGGATCTGGACAAATACCTCACGCTTAGTTTTCCATTCACGCTAAGGCAAATTTGTCGAGGTAAAACTTGGCAGCAGTCACGTGACATTTCCACAGATAACGTTATTTCCTTACAATTCAATCTTACCGCAGGCGTTAACGCCAACAGAAAGTGGCACTTCTCTAGACCCCTGTCCAGATACGCTACTTTTGGGTTTAAGTTACCTAATTATCTTCGAAATTTGTCATTGAACCTATCGTACCAATGTTCGTTGGCATATCCTTCCAAATGCTACTCGTTAACTGAACTCGATAGATATGATTAATTCGATTAGAAGAGGTAATAAAAATATGCATGTGTACCAGCACAACCAATAACTCAAGCGCAGTTTGACCTAAAACACGATGACAAAAAATATCCAGTGACATGAAAAACGCAGCATCTTTCCTATGAGTTATTTTTGACCAAAACTTAAACTACAAATTATTCAGGCAGAAACTACAACGTATAAGTGTCACGTTTTTTCGCAGTGCGGACTGAAACACTATGTGATTACAAAATGGTATAATACCTAAATACTCGTTTGTTTAGTACCTACCTATCTCATTATTGTTTGTACAGTTGAGGATGTAATCTAGCAGTACTATAATGTAACAATGGAAAATTGCAGGTACTTATTACTAAATAGGCAAACAAGCATACCTTGCTTGTTGCTTGCAATACCATAGGTATCACAAATGTAGGGTAAGGAAAAGGTACCTAAATCTAATAACGCTCCATTACCCTCATTTGGTCTGCGTAGTTGAATAAAATCGAGTAAGTACTTACATAATATTATTAGACATAAAATATGGAACAGCTTTTAATTTCAGCTAGAAGTTAGTAAGCGATGCATGCTAAGTTGGAATTAGTGCATTGCAGTTGATCTCAAAAGCCCTATGCTGCTTACGAATAACATTTTATTGAAGAGTTTTTTGTGTTTTGCAAAACTTTTTCTAACAAACTTGATAAATTCATAAGTACTTCTTTACAAATTTCTTCATGTTCTCTTTAAATGTATTCCTAATCTATCTTACTACAAATGGTAATCTTCATATAAAGATTTCCTCATGAAAAGTTGTACTCCAGCACTAAGGGAAAGCTAACGTTTTAACAAATACTGACAACAATACTTGCACATAAAGGAACGCGTGTTGCTCGGTCAGCAAAGATTTTTGAAATCCTACTACTATTATAAACGCGAAAGTTTGTGAGGATGGATGTTTGTTACTCTTTCACGTAAAAACTACTGAGCGAATTTTGATGAAACTTTACAGTAATATGGCTAATACATCAGAATAATACATATGCTTCTTTATATCCGGGTATCACGCAGGTGAAGCCGTAGGCAGAAGCTAGTAGATCATATGTCTTCCTCCTTATATGGTAATTATTTCACTGAGCACAAGTGCAGTACCACGTCCACACGTGCGCCAGGCGAGCCATTAGCGGCAGCACTTGAGGAGTGCATCGCGATTATTCATATTATATTCATCATTCATATGAATATATATTTTCATAGCTTTGGAATTCATCGAAACAAGTCCCGTTATAATGAATGAATGAATGAAAATACTTTATTGTACACCTTAAGATACAAACGAAATAAACAGTAACACATATGAAAAAGGTCTTATCGCTTAAAAGCGATCTCTTTCAGACATACTTTGGATGGAGTGGATTATATATGATTTTGAAGTGCCGGGGGTGTACTTTATACTTTTTATAAACTAAACTTTGTGTTTGTGTGCGTGTTTGTAATTTATAGAATACTTAATTTACGAAAAAAAAAAAATTATGGAATCAGAAATTAAATAAATTTGTCCAAGTTCAAGTAAAATTGGATTGAACTACTTCAAAAGAAGTCTAAATAACGTAGGTAACAATTACCTACGTAATCTGTCTCAGGCAACAAAATATCGAACACAATGTGACCTCCTCAACCTTCCACAAACCTCTTTTGAAAGACCAATGCCCCTGCGAGCAATTACTCTTTGAAGAGAGCTATTTGTTAATGTATAACTTTGAAAGTATGTTTTTGGAATTTACGTATAAAATACGTATTTAGGCAAAAAAGTGGGGTACTGTTATTCAAAACGTTGACCTGAGGCCTAACCATGAAGTTTTATAGCAATTTAGTTCAGGCAAAAATGACACTTTCCGTTTTGCAATTGAGGACGCTATGGCATTGTTAAAGCTTTGTTATTCGCAAAACGGTATTTCACATATTTGCCTGAATTGAATCGCAATAAGGCTTAATGGTTAGGCCCCTGACCTCGAAGTGTCCGGAGCACATAAAACAATTATTCAAGGCGGATAGCGATTACGTTGTTTTGTATCTAGAATTCATGTTATCAACTCTTGGAGAATTGAATCAAAGGCAGCTTTTTTGCCCCGTCTGTCAAGTGCCAGGTTAGCAAACGCTCTCTAGGAAGCGAGTGGCTTTAATCAAATGAATATCATGAATGGAATGGCCTTTAAACTCGAAAAGCATCTCAGCAGAAGTATGTCAATGGTTTGGCCTCACAAGTCAAATCGGTCAAAGGTAAACGATTTGTTGGTACGGAAATTAATAACTGATTTCTAAAATTTAAGTAACGTGTTTTGACAGGTGTCTGTGCAGAATAATTTAGCTATATTAGATAGCTTTTGCATTATTCGAATGTATCATCTAGTATTCCTTTTTCACTGGAGTCAACATACATTCACATACCCAATAATAAGCATAAAATTATTGTATTTATACTACATTCACTGTGCTTCATTTCGACATTGACAGTTTTCACCTATAACGCAAGGAGCTGGTATGTGTTGGGGGTAAAATATAGTTTTTAGGGTTCCGACGAAAAATGGCAAAACCTGAATAAACTTATAGTTTCGTTAAGTCCGACTCGATCAGTTCGTGATCGTATCGAGATAACATTTGATTTGTAGACGTGTTTTACTAACACCAACCCTTTTTCCGCAATTGTATGTGAGTAATGTGGGGAAATTTCATTTCTTACCTTGTGTAGGGTATCATTGAATAGGTCTCTAAAAATAAGTTCGAGTTTTCCAGAACTTGGGGTTTTTAACCCTCGTCAAAGAAATATAAAGCTTACTAGTAGCTGAAGTTGAGTCCACCCTCAAATTGTTCAACCTTAATTTCTATAAATCCTACTATCCTACTAATATTATAAACATGAAAGTTTCTGAGGATGGATGTTTGTTACTCTTTCACGCAAAAACTACTGAACGGATTTTGATGAAACTTTACAGTAATATGGCTTAAACATCAGAATAACACATAGCCTACTTTTTATCTGGGTACCACGCGGGCGAGCCCGGGGGCTGAAGCTAGTATGAATAATTGGTTTGGAGTTATGACTCAACTTCGGGACCCTAAGAGAAGCAGTGCTTTTACACGTCATGGGCCGCTTTATTAGTAAGTTTGTTGAAAACAATTCAAACAAAAAAATAAAATACTGCAAATAAAATTTCGGAACATCTACTTATTCAGGAAAACTAACTTTCGTTGACAGCATCTTCTACATTTTTAACAGTTTCACGTTAGTATACATGTTATGTTTTGTGAGAACCTTTTGACGACTGCTGAAAATCAGCGCAGAGATTTCGTTTGCAGCACATGCTGAGCTCGGGGCTTTTCATATGAACCTTTACGTAGCAGCGTTCTGCATACATATTTTATTCAGTACCTACCGTTCCAGAATCTCGTCTCCTATACCTATCTATGTAAGCGTTTGTATAATGTGTTATTTGTTGTTTTTGTTGTGTACAGTTCGAATAAATAATGAATAATGGTTTCTTATTTATTATTATTTGTTACTATTCTTCTGTTGAGCGTGGTCGCGACTGTTGCTAATCTTTCATACTCAATAGTTTTTTTTTAAACACTTAACATACACATCTATTATTAGCTGTGTACCGTGGGTATCAGGAACTACGAGTACCGTGGTACCAAAACACCTAGAACTAATATCTGCAGAAAATGCAAACATTTTTTCTGCATCGGAAATCGAACCCGCTGCACTTACGTCGCAGCGAGTAGACGACTCGCGCTCCGCGCCATTGAGGTCGTCACTTTAGTGAGTGATAGGTACTTTCGTTTTTAAAAATAAATATTTCCGTAAAATTTCATCACGTGCAAAATGTGATTGAGAAATTGAATCCGCTGATCTAATGAGTCGTGAAACATCAAGTTAAACAATTTGCTGTGGTTCCAATTAATACAGTACGACGGTTGTACAGATACAACGTAGCTTCCTACTTTTACCTCTTAGCTGTTTTAATTGGAAACGAAACTCTAGACCTAGTTATTTGTTTGAATATTCATCGAACAGGTTATCATACCTTATTATTTTTTAAGTTTATTTAATGGCCCGCGTGGTACCCGGATAAGTAGCGTATGTGTTATTCTGATGTATAAGCTATATTACTGTAAAGTTTCATCAAAATTCGTTCAATACTTTTTGCGTGAAAGAGTAACAAACATCCGTTGACTAACAAACTTTCACGTTTATAATATTAATAGGATTTTACCGACGACGTTTCGACTGTATTGTAACCGTGGTCAAGTAAGCCTACAATCAATGTAAGTATAATAAACTATAAAAACATCCAACAACTGTCACACACATAGTCCTGACCGCACAATATGATACCCTGTATCGTAGGTATCAGGACCCCGCAGCGGGAATTGAACCCACGGGTTCAAGAGGCACGCCTCTTGTGTCCCAGCCGGCTACTACCGCCGCGCCATACCGAGATCGTCGAAATATGTAATAAATTATATAATGAAGACCTCTATAGCGCAGTGGACGAAGGCCTACCTGAGACGCATAAGGATGCGAGATCGATTTCCGCCGCCCGACAAATGTTTATATGATCTGCAAATGTTTTGATAGATATTTGGATGTTTGTTGATAATGATCTCCTTAACGACTGAACCGATTTGAATGAGTAATAGGTATAGATCGTGACCTAGAACAACACATTGGTTACTTTTTATTCGGACACTACGCCGGCGAAGCCGTGGGTAGTGGCTAGTGTTACATAAAATAATGAAATGTATAATTGTTTACTTGATTTATTACTAGAAAGATGTGGGTATTTTCTATGCATAATATGTATGCATTTACAAAAAAAATCTAAGTAGTATATCAATCATATAATTCCTATAATACAAGCTCTACTTAGTTTGGGGCTAGATGATGCTGTATGAAAAATGACCAGCATTATAATAACCGTCCTCTCAAGTAAAGTATATGTTTTGAAAAAATATATCAACCTGACCCATAAGGTATGCCTTTTTAGGAAAATAACTATACAAACTTTACTAATGTAAAGAAATTAGTCAATCTTACAGGAAGTTGCTCTAGATCGGTATCAAGGTTTAATAGCGTGAAATAATACAGATAGTCTATCGTTTGAATAAGCGTTTCGATTCCCGTGCTGCTTGCTATAAGGGTGATCAAAATTAAGTTTTTAAAATAATATTTTTTTTCAGTCTTTTATCCCAAATAAGAACTCACCTATCTATACTATGGCCAAAAAAAATTAACCATTTTATGTCCCGAAAGCCGCCAAGCTTAAATAACATGACCAACTGACCAGCCCAATCAGGCTGGTCATGTCTGCCGCATGTAGGGTGACCAGCGGGCCAAGTTAAAGGGCCAGTTGCCCTGACACTGCGTGATCACGTCAGAGCAGATTGACTCATTTACGCATAAGAATAAAACTAATTGGAAGGATTTTTTTATTTCCAACCTTACACATCCGCATAAAAGGAAGAAAATCTAAATAAAAGGATGCCTTTGCCCAACAGTGAGGCAATTAGGACTGAACATGATGATAATAATATTATTAAAATGGCAACGCGTTATGGGCTTTGTGCACCAAAAGATAGTCACCCTGTACATAGTAGCGGCATAGGATTGAAAGCAGGCAATTTATACAGAGGCGATAAAATCTCATCTCATAATCAGTCGGGTTATAGTGGTGCTACCGACGCGGCCGTGCCACAGGCAACAATCAATTAGCTACGCAAGCCTGCTTGCTACTATAAAACGAACATAATAAAAAAGTAACAACGATAGACTGTAAACACGACTTAAAAGACTAAACGAACGGCTTATTTTCATAAGCAATTGGCATATACTTTTTATTTATTTAAATATGGTACATATTTAAATAAATAAAAAGTTAAATTAGCCTCTTTAGAGTCTGAAATTCCGCAGGAAACTCATTGATACATACACATGAACACTCAAACACCAAACCCATGCACGAACACATATTAACGGCTTATTCCACAAATCCCCTGCGAAGGGGATTTCTGGACTTTTTGTTCACAAATCCCCTTTGCTGGCCCTTTGAGTATCGGAAGGGTATTTGTGGACAAGAGTTCCAGAAATCCCCTGATCCATTTATTTACACTTTAATTTAAAAAAAACACAAATACAGATACCTAATATTTACATATTACTCACAGTCTTAATTATTTTATACATAGGTACGTTATTATTAACGATTACACTTTTTAACTCACATAAATTCAGTTATTTTGATCAATTGTATCCAGTGTATAAATAAAATCTCTCATATTATATATACGATAATAAACGAAATCTTGTATTCATTAAAATATCTCAGAAAATCAGTTAACAGTAATCCTCCCATAAATAAGTTCTGTAATCAGTTCATCTAATCGCATATGATTTGTGTAATAAAAAAATTATATATAAATGTATTAATTAATGCAACAACAATATAAATACCTATTGTTTAAGCCGTAACTTATTATACCAACCTTTTTTGCTATTTGTTAACTTTCATGTACAGAAATATCAGTCATTATGTTTAGCGATAAGATTGATAATCCTATATTGCACAATTATGTCGGTTAATGCAGGGTATTCCAGCAGCGGCGATACGTTAGTCATTATTTGGATACTTGGTCAATCCTTTTTTTAATTTTCCTTTCCCTTCTTCGCGTCTCTCATACCTCGCCTTGTTGGGGCGGATCGGGAGACTTTAAGAGTTCGCAAGGCAGTGGTCGCCAAGAAGTTTGACAGTCAGGAGGCCGGGCCTTAATGCCCGGGGCTAGGGCATTAAAGTGAACGTGGTGTCTGTTGTCGACGCTGTAATACATTACACTTTTTAAATGACAAAGTTTAGTTAAAAAAGAAACAGGATAAAACATAACTGATAATAAGTTTATAGAAAGTATTACAGGCTTTAATAATGAAAATCTCTCCTCTCCTATTGATATCTCCAAGCATTTTTTAGATTTTTTCACACAAATAGTCTTAGATTTAACAAGAGATCTCATGAACTCTGAAAGAGAGGCAATTAAATACCTTAACAAATTCACACCACCAAATACGTTTGTGCTTAAAGATATGACCCCAATTTGTATTATTAAAATAATTGACCAGTTAAAATGTAAAAGCTCATGCGATTTGTGGGATGTGTCAATATTGTTAGTAAAAAAAATTAAGGAAGTAATAGCTTTACCCCTAGCTCAAGTTATAAATAACTGTATGCTTAGTGGTAGCTTCCCTGACATGCTTAAATTGGCAAAAGTAATTCCCTTGTATAAGAAAGGAACTAAATGTGACGCTATTAACTATAGGCCTATATCCCTTTTGCCCATATTTAGTCAAATTTACGAGAAATATATTGCCAATGAACTTTATACATTCATAGAAACTCACAAAATCCTAAATAATAGGCAGTTTGGGTTCCAGAGAAAAAAAGCACCTGTAACGCAATAGTGTCTCTGTTGGAAAGAGTGTTGTGGGATTTAGATAGCTCAAAATCCATATATGCCCTTTTTTGCGACCTTTTAAGGCGTTTGATTGTGTTTCTCATAAAATTCTTTTGCAAAAGCTGGAGTATTACGGTGTCCGGGAAAGGGAACTATCTATATTTATATCTTATTTACAAAACAGAAAGCAAATTGTATTATGTAATGGGCACAAATCACAGGAAAATAACATTAAAATGGGAGTGCCACAAGGGTCTATCCTGGGTCCTTTGTTTATACTTTATATTAATGATCTGTTCGTTTGCGTCGAAAATGAAAATGATATAGTTCTCTTTGCCGATGATACTACTGTAGTAGTAAGTGACAAGATAAAGGATAAAGTTTCTGTAAAATTGGATATTCTAATAATTGACATAAAAAAATGGTTCAATGCTAATAACTTATTATTAAATGTAGAAAAAACAAATATTGTAAGATTCTTTTTAGGTACTGGACATAACAATGACAACGCAAAAAATACAATTGATAAACATTTTATGAACACTACTGACACAATAAAATTCTTAGGTATAAAAATTGACAGCAAATTAATTTGGAACAGACATATTGACACTCTCGTCGGAAAACTGAGATCAGCGGTTTATGCAATTAAAACAATCAGACAATTAAGTGACATTAGATCGGCAAAAACTGTTTATCATGCGTATTTTCACTCCATTATAACATTCTTGCTTGGGGAAATGCGTCACAGTCCTCCAGAATATCCTCTCATCGCTATGAAACAAGAAATAGGGATAATATATATCGAGATAATATACATGATGTTGTGACTATAGTACATAAGTTTTCGAAAAAACAAAGCATCTAGCTGCCGTAAGATCTTGAACAACGCTGTAGAATAGACGACGCTGAGGCGCAGTGTTGAAGGTCCGCCTGAGACACAGAAGGTTGCGGGTTAGTTTCTCGCCGCGGGACAAATGTTTACATGATCTGAAAATATTTATCTCGGGTCTATTTTTTTACAAAAACAGTATATAAGTAGTATAGCAGTTATTTAGTTTCCATAATACAAGCTCTGCTTAGTTTGGGGCTAGATAATGCTGTGTGAAAATGTCCAGCATTATTTATTTATTTATTTCATTATTTAAAAGTTGGCAAGGCGTTAAACAATTTCTCGCTGAATAATAAAATAAAACAATGTACTGGCAGCGCTACCGTCTCCGAAACTTTTCACTTTTACACATAGCTTACTTTGATCCAGACGAAAATGCCTTTCGTCAACTTTTCGCTGGAATAATTTTAGCAAAGAAACTGTTAGAAACAAGTTATGGTGGTGGTCATATAATTAGAAACACTTAGTCACTTGGTAGTCTTTTAATGTAACCAACATTATTAATTCAATTAATTGGAGGTAATAGTTTAATTTACGAAATCACAATGTACATTTATATCTCTGGGATAATAATAAGCAATAACATTCAGACAACCAATACAATAATTATAAAAAAAAAATTAAAACAAAAGTATCAATCAATATTCTTAGTACTGGCAGTCGGACAACTAATTAGAAACAAAGTATGACTAGGTTCTAAAATTGAATTTTAAAACTAAAATTCACCTTTCGGAATGTCACCGCATTATGCATTTTGCCGCCTTTTCTTACTCATTCGGATTTGTTACCTTTTGTCAGATTTAATTATTAAAAATGGGTAAAAACAAGAGCTGTGATGCAGCAACAAGAAAAATTATAGTAAACTTTCATTTTAAACGAAAATGGTCTTACAGAAAGATCGCCGATCATTTAGAGTGTTCCGTAAAGATGGTATTTAACGCCATTGCACATCACAAAAAACATGGAACATCCGATAAGGTGCCTAGAAAAGTTCGGCCAAGGAAGACCACCGTTCAAGAAGAGAGGCTTATGACTCGTTTGGCTAAAACAGATCCCTTTAAAGGTTCTAATGTTATACGAAAAGAAGTAATTTCACAAGACGACCCTCGAAACGTGTCCGCAAGACTAGTCCGTAGGCGGTTGGTTGAAGGAAATTTGTATGGAAGACTTGCTAGGAAAGTGCCACTTCTCACCAGGCGACACAGAGAAAATCGTCTAGCCTTCGCTAGAAAATATGCCAGTTGGACTGTTCATCAATGGAGAAAAGTTTTGTTTTCAGATGAAACTAAAGTAAATTTGGTAAATTCCGACGGAAAACGATACGTACGGCGACCAATCAACGAGGCTTTGAATAACAAGTACACTATAAAAACAGTTAAGCACGGCGGTGGAAATGTTAAAGTATGGGGATGCTTTTCCGGATACGGAGTTGGTCCCGTGAGAAAGGTTGAAGGGCTGATGGATCAGTTTCAATACAAAAAAATCTTGGAGGAGACAATGATCCCATATTCAGATGATTTGCCAGTGAATTGGATTTTTCAGCACGATAATGATCCAAAGCATACAGCAAACAGCGTTAAAGCGTTTCTCAGACAACAATTGGTGACAGTGTTAGAGTGGCCTGCTAATAGTCCGGATTTAAATCCGATAGAGAATTTGTGGCACACTGTGAAGAAAACATTGTCGGATGAGCATATCACCAATATCAACCAACTTTACGACGCATTTGTAGAAGCTTGGAGATGTATTCCTTTGGAAACGTGTGAAAAACTGATAGAATCAATGCCACGTCGTTGTAAAGCTGCAATCGACAACAGAGGGTACCCTACCAAGTACTAACAGTACTAATCGGTTTTGGATGTAGTATTCATAGTATTATTCAAATTAAATGTGGTTTTGTTCACTTAGTTAATGTTTATATTGTTGTTTTTTTTTGTTTCTAATTAGTTGTCCACTTTAGTCCATGTATTTTAATAGTTTTTACTTTTTATTAAAATGTTATATTTTTATATCAAAATTGTTATTTGTTATTACTAAACTCGTATAGTAATACTTTAAAAGAACCGATACATCCATATAAATACGTAGGAGCCCTCTATGGCACGTTAAAAATTAGTTATGATGTTAATTTGTAATGAAAATAGAAGACAGGTTTGGTGTTTCTAATTATATGACCACCACTGTATATGCCTCAACATAGACTAGCCAAAGTAGGCAACAGTTTTGTTTGAATAGGAATTAAATTGTTTAATAACCTTTCGCATGAACTACGATTGGAATTGGAATTGGAATTGGAATGGGAATTGGAATTGGAATTGGAATTGGAATTGGAATTGGAATTGGAATTGGAATTGGAATTGGAATTGGAATTGGAATTGGAATTGGAATTGGAATTGGAATTGGAATTGGAATTGGAATTGGAATTGGAATTGGAATTGGAATTGGAATTGGAATTGGAATTGGAATTGGAATTGGAATTGGAATTGGAATTGGAATTGGAATTGGAATTGGAATTGGAATTGGAATTGGAATTGGAATTGGAATTGGAATTGGAATTGGAATTGGAATTGGAATTGGAATTGGAATTGGAATTGGAATTGGAATTGGAATTGGAATTGGAATTGGAATTGGAATTGGAATTGGAATTGGAATTGGAATTGGAATTGGAATTGGAATTGGAATTGGAATTGGAATTGGAATTGGAATTGGAATTGGAATTGGAATTGGAATTGGAATTGGAATTGGAATTGGAATTGGAATTGGAATTGGAATTGGAATTGGAATTGGAATTGGAATTGGAATTGGAATTGGAATTGGAATTGGAATTGGAATTGGAATTGGAATTGGAATTGGAATTGGAATTGGAATTGGAATTGGAATTGGAATTGGAATTGGAATTGGAATTGGAATTGGAATTGGAATTGGAATTGGAATTGGAATTGGAATTGGAATTGGAATTGGAATTGGAATTGGAATTGGAATTGGAATTGGAATTGGAATTGGAATTGGAATTGGAATTGGAATTGGAATTGGAATTGGAATTGGAATTGGAATTGGAATTGGAATTGGAATTGGAATTGGAATTGGAATTGGAATTGGAATTGGAATTGGAATTGGAATTGGAATTGGAATTGGAATTGGAATTGGAATTGGAATTGGAATTGGAATTGGAATTGGAATTGGAATTGGAATTGGAATTGGAATTGGAATTGGAATTGGAATTGGAATTGGAATTGGAATTGGAATTGGAATTGGAATTGGAATTGGAATTGGAATTGGAATTGGAATTGGAATTGGAATTGGAATTGGAATTGGAATTGGAATTGGAATTGGAATTGAATAAATGGATCAGGGGATTTCTGGAACGCTTGTCCATAAATCCCCTTTTGATACTAAAAAGGCCAATAAAGGGGATTTGTGGACAAAAAGTCCAGAAATCCCCTTCGCAGAGGATTGTCGGAGGGGATTTGTGGAATAAGCCCATATTAACTTATAAGAACAAACACATGAACACATTTAATTACATCTTTAAAACTTATATTAATCAGCCAAACTCATTAACTACATTACCATAGACTGCAGACTTGTTGGAGGTACAGATTACTGCCTAGTTAAGTATTGGCCACTTGAATAAGCAGCAGGAATATTTTTGTTGAGTTAATTAATTTAATCATATATTAACAATAATGTTGAGCGATTGTTGGACATTATGTATTTTTAAACACTTTTGAACGGAATAATCCGTTGTTTTATTTTATTTTTATTCCTGACATTTCGAATGCTTTGCAGATTTTTGTGGTCAAAGGTAGGCTAGATGGCTGGTGTCTTTGTGAACACACTGTTCACAAACAGCAGATTTTTTCCTTCATTCTAATGGCAAAATTCTTCGCTTTGTTTCTCTGTAAGGCAATCCAACAATCAATCTTATAGACCCCAACAGGGATGCGAAATTTCACCGGTCTGAGATGATTTGGTTTTTATACGGGTTTTATAGAATCATGTTTCAGAACATGACATCTTAAGTAGGTAGGTACTTTATATAACTGCGGCGATAAAGTCATTTGGACTTTGGAGAACCAAAGTCCATAACACAAACATTGGTTATAAATAATTCGACAGTTTGCTTTCTTTACAAAAGACATCAACGCGCTTCCTAGATCCCTTCGTAGATCTAGTTATAGTTCGTACTCTGTTTCATAATTTGTACATGCTAAAAAGTTAAACATATCACAACATACAACTCAGAGTAAGAGTTCATATATTCAGAGTAGTACACCCAAATTCCATAGAAAATACACACGATTCTTCTAATCAAACATTGCGTTGCGTAGAAAACCTCTTACGAAGTGGGCCTCATATCAAAAAGTTATCACCTCTATCCCGTTAGTTTGTCCAATGATTAAAGGTATAGTTGCCGACTTTTACAATAGCACATTGTGAACAAGGTTACCAGAGACCGACCGTTGAGTCAGATGATCGGTTTCGTCAGACTCACGCGTGGAAAGCAACTTTTATGAGCCTAAGCCCGAGAAGCAAACATGATTCTTATATAAACTAACAAGAAAAAAAAACTTTTGCTCTTTACGTGCCGTTTCAACGGCCGACAACTACCTGCGGTGACCAAGCCCATGAAATTACTTACGAGTATAGAATGACTACAATTAAATATCATTGGCCATAAAACGATTTTCTGAATGGCAAAACAATGCAAATACCAGATAATTATAGGTTTTTAAAGCTTATTTACTTATGTCGGCGGATACATGGTTCGTACAATAATTGCTTATATTAAAAATACCTTATACCATCGTCATCACAAAAATAGAGCTCCATGAAGGGTCTACAAAAAATAAAAACCTACATTTGGGATCAATAAGTAGGTAATTTTGTTTAACAAAGTATGTGGTAACTGTTATGTTGCAATTCGGATTTTTAGTAGCAAAATTATGATTTTACAATATTATACATCTTCTTTGACAGACCTATATTCCTATCCCATATTGTGAGGTAAACTTTCCTATTCTTTTCTACCCTTTACTTAAATCCTCACTTTGTCCGTGGAAGCATCGCATGCGGTTATGCGAGATGTTCCTCTACCTACATCCACCTGACTTTTGAAGAACTTAGATAGCCTCTTTCTAGACAGGCCCATGCTATCTCAGCCTGCTTTCTTGCAGATGATGATGATGACGCCACAAAATCCCAGGTCAAATAGAAACTTAAAAATAAAAAATTATAAATAGTGGCAGAAAAAAAACATACATATTTATAATTCGTCATATTGCTACAAATCTTATTATTCCCACATCATGATAAAAAAAACTATAAAAAATGTGAAATGAATTCTAAAATAATAGCTGCGAAAAAAACTATCTGTAGTTAGCCATTTGATATTTTCTGAAATTTAAAAGACGGACTCATTATAGTTGCTCAAATCAAGAATCTTGTTGTTTTACATTTTTTAAAAGTTGATAATAATTTGAGAGAAAATAAGAAACGTGTTATTTTCGCAATTTCTTGCCAGTGCGGTCTCTTAAATTGGCCAAAGCTCTTCAAAAAGCCGGTTATAAAATAATTTAATTTGATTTACAAAAAGTGCCACATTATTGCGAAGAAAGTAAAATACCCTCACAAACAAACCAGTAAATCGGTAATGGCTCAGTTAACCGCTGCGTAAGGCTCAGTGCATTGGGCAGAATGCCGCCGCAAGCAAATACGAACAGTCTGATTCTGGAAAAACCCGCGCAAACTGGCATGGTTACGGCTACTATGGTGGCAGAAGCGATCAGTACATTGACTCGAACAACCACTTAACAACCTTTTCCCTTTGATCGCCCTCGTCAGCGCCACCGCGCCAGTTTTGACCGGGCCTTCGTCCGCGTTCAGTACATATTTTCCATTCAAACTTCATTTATAAAGTGAAGAGGATATTGAAGGTGTTAAAGTTAGATAGATAGACAACTCTTTATTGTACACCACATAAAATGCTGCTTACAATTTCAAAGATATCAAATTAAAATCTAATCACGGGATTACAATGGGCGATCTTATCGCTTATAGCGATCTCTTCCAGACAATCTTTGAATGGGCAGGAATTGACGTGAACGATAAAGGACGATGGTGTTTAGACAATACATACATAGTGACGAATTATTAGTTAGAACAAATAAACTTATATACATGAATAAATATACTTACATATCTTACTTCTTACTAATATTATAAACGCGAAAGTTTGAGAGGATGGATGTTTGTTACTCTTTCACGCAAAAACTACTGAACGGATTTTGATGAACCTTTACAGTAATATAGCTTATACATCATAATAACACGTAGGCTACTTTTCATCCGGGTACCATGCGGGCAAAGCCGTGGGCAGAGGCTAGTATAATCTATAACCATAAATAATCTATATGATAGCAACTCATCAGCTTTGAGATAAGGAACAATAGTGACTGTGCAATAGCTTTTTGAAGTTAAGTTCCTTTGTATCCTAAAAGATCTACGCCCTAAGTATCTGAGGATGCTAATTTTGGGAAATACAGTCGTGAGCGTGTTTGTTTCTTTAGATATCTATCCTTATGTAAGAGAGCAAACTACAAAAGATATCCTAGTAATAGATTTTTCAAAAAAGTCGGTCAAAAAAGGCACCAATAATTTCAATAAAATTCGCGGATTTTGTTTTGTATAAGAAATAAGAAACTTGAAATTGAATGAAACTAAATTGAGATCTTACAGAATCAGCATACCGGCCCTACGCAAAACCAGCCAGCTACAAATAATTCCATTCGCGCGCTCTATTTGCTGCGTACTTCGCTTTGGCCCTCTGAGTACGTTTTGATGTTATCCTGTTAACATCAAGTGACAGACTGAAGAAGTTTTGGGGTTATTACTGTAATATACTCGTATATTCAAAATGTTGAGGTGTACTATTTTAGTATGGAGCAGGGCGCTTTCGACTCTTTGAATGGAGAACTGAGTAACAAAATAGATCAGTGGTTGAACAGAATGATCTAGTAACCACCTTTTAACAGATCAAATTTTATTGTTTAATTTTTAAGTAATATCGTTGACTCCCCGAGTCTGTAGGTTAGAGATCACAACTAAAGATGCATAGCGACGGCTCATACATTATGTCAATAAAAAATTATAATAAACTTCCGACACAACTAAAACACATACAAAAACATACACTATTTATAAAAAACTTATTTCTTTTCTAATTGACAGATGCTATTATAATATTGACGATTATCTAGAACAAGCTTAGCAGTAAATTAATTTAACATTGTAAATAATAAAATGAAATTGAAAACTGACATTAAATCTGAATTGACATGAAATAATATGACTATTACTAACAAAATAATGCACCATCTCCTAAAGTACCTACTTTGACTACCTACAATGAAAATAAAACCTCGGTCTGCCACCGTACCCTAATACAAATTTCATTTGAGAGACTTAACTTTATTTACTGTAGATATTAATAACTAGTTTGTTTACGCAAAACCTCGGCCTGCCTACCTATCTGTTGCTATACCCTTAGACAGGGTTCATGTGAGATACCTACCTATAAACACCATCTATGTACCTACCATGTGAAAGCAATAAATGTAGTGAGTATTGAGTATTGAGATATTTAACAGTTTTATGATTTTGTCATATTTTCGCTGTCAGCTAATTTAATAGACACGTGTCCTTCATTAAGTTAGTTGAACAGCTATGCATCGAATTAAATACGTATTTATATTTATGTATTTGTAACTTAGTGTAAGAAGTCTTGTTTTAAAAATCATTTATGCAGTGTTACTATTAGCGTTAGCTTAACTGGTGTAAGGATTTTTAGTTTTTACTATTTATCTTGATATTGTAAACCGTTTGTGTCATAATACAATACAATAAAATAAATAAATGCAGATAGAAAAAGCTGAGAGACGCCAGTCTCAGATTTCCGTAGCTATTTGTTACTACTTTAAGCCAAAAGTGTTAAACCTAAATAAATTTCAAAAGTTTAAGTTTCTTCTAATTAACAAATAATCACGCAGTGATATATATTATGATAAAACGCAATAAACGAGGGCATGTGCCAGTAATGCTGGACATAATATAAATAATGCTGGACTTTTTCACACAGCATCATCTAGCCCCCAAACTAAGCAGAGCTTGTATTATGGGAACTACATGACTGATATACTACTTATATACTTTTTTTTGTAAATACATACATATTATACATAGAAAAACACCCAGAACTGAGAAAAATATTTGCAGATCTATAAACATTTGTCCCGTTACAGGAATCGAACCCGCAACCTTCTGCGTCTCAGGCGGACTTTCGCCACAGAGGTCGTCAGATAGGTTTTGTCGCCAAAAGTTATATGGGGGCGCTATGACCGACGATGAAAAACCACTTCGGTTTTTTTATTAACTTTATATTGTCGGTCCTCACTCCGAATCAAAGTCACTTTCGTATGCCTATAATTTTAACAAATTATAGCAGAAAGCAATCCGTTTCGCCTACAGAGGGCTGTTCAGTTAACAGTTACACAAGGTACCTAATACGAGCTGAGATTAAAACGTGTTATGCGCATAGATGTGGAGCTCAAACGCAATCAGCGCAGGGGTTAAGTATGAGGGCGTTTGGTTTAATTAATAAAGGGGCATAGTGATCGAGCGCCCTCTACCGATGATTGCGCACGGGAACATACTTGAAGCTTGAGTATTAAAACCACACACCACAACCATAGAACAGACTTTCGAAGTTATAATATGCCTAAAGATATTTGATAACTCATAGTTTTAACTGCGAGGATGCGTTCGCCGAAAGAGGTTGTTTGTTTTTTTGTCTGTTTTACCTACGAAACGGCTAATCAGATTGCAAATCGTTGTTTTTCAATCGATTTGAATATCTTAAAGGATAGGTTTTATCGTCACAATAGGGGCGCCGCAATACGTGATGCAAATACAGGAGAGTTTAACATTTTTGTAAAAATACATTTATGCGAATATTTTCAGGAACGGATGATAGAAATTGAAGCCTACTGATAAAGTACTTGTAGATGACAAACCAGATCTCAACACAATGGATAATTTGACTTACCCTACAGAGACATCTCGTTTCTCAAAAGGAAACAAACCGCTAGGAGTCAGTTTGTTCGCATGAGCTAGGGGTCAATTCTGGTGTTGAAATTTTTATAGCCGGGACCGACATCTTAATGGGTCCTCCTAAGCACGAAAGCATTCAGTTCTAAACGACATTACCTGTTGACATGCCCCATGGTTACCAGGCGAAAAGTTACTTAACCCAGCTGATATGTTTAGAATGACGTGACAAGCTACTAATAATAGTATGGGTTTAGGGAGAGAAATAAATGCAGTGTCAATGCTAAACGTAAATAGTGAAACTGCATTCAATGAATAAAACCATGAATGAAATTATAGAAGATGCGTCAGAAACTTATGCATTCATTGATAAAATTGTGAATTGCGCATATGAGACGAGTGTGCATGCAAATGACGCATTGTGCACGCTGAATCAGTTCGCGGTGCAGTGGAATAGTGATGTGCATGTGGATAGTCATGCATTTGCATCGACTTTGAAAATCATTTAATGATGAGGCTGAACTCCGATTAATTGTTCACCAAAATTACTTAAGTGTAAACCTCGTTTAGTTAACTTCATCCATCAATAAAAGTGATTGAAGCTGTACTTAACAAAATTAAGAAAGGCACTAAAGAAAATGAAATGCTAAGCAGACTTCACTGCACTGACATGGCAAGAAAGAACCAAGTCTTAATTTTCATTCGTTTCGAGGATTGAATAGTAAAATGAAAAGCTCTGAGGGAATTTTCTTTTATAGCCGGTTGGTATAAAACCTTTCACACACAGACGCTTCTTGCGACACAAATATTTTTTTTATAAAGAGGTGCATGAAATGTAAAAAGTGCTACGAAAGAACTTTTACCACAAAGAATTAGTGAATCTTAGCATTACTTGGATTCAGTAAGACCCAATGTATCGATGAGGACATCTATCGATATCGACAGTCGATTTTAAAGGGCTTCTTCTCTAGGGCAGTTCAACTCGCAATCGCAATCATCGCATCGACATGCCACGCCGCGCTACCACAGTCGCGTCGCGACTCCATTTTTCATTCTCTGACATCCGCTCTGTTAGCGTGAGCGCACTAGAAAATTTATGCCATCACCGTATTGAAGTCCAGACCAACAACTGTAAATGCGTAGAGATAAATGGCCAGGACTAAAACAATTTATTATGGGATCCTGCAGTACCCACATTATACCCATTATCAATATGCAGGTTGTAGATGTTTGTCAATATCTATTGGTGTAATAAAAAAATAACAAACTTTCAGAATAAAGTTGACGAGAACTCAATTTTATTAAATACTAGCTTCGCCCGCGTGATACCCGGATAAAAAGTAGCCTATGTGTTATTCTGATGTAATAGCTATTTAAAAGTTTCATCAAAATCCGTTCAGTAGTTTTTGCGTGAAAAAGTAACAAACATCCATCCTCACAAACTTTCGAGTTTATAATATTAGTAGGATTTGTATCGTTAGTTGACTAGTTAGAATAGGGTCGAAAGAACCTACTTAGCTTAACTGCCAACTAGCAAAACTGCCGACAAGGAATTGTTGGCTTTTAGGCCTCATTATCACGTGCTCTAAGTCCTCTTCTCGGTGCCGATTACTGGCTCTGTCCGGTAGAACGATCTTGCCGACCGCAACGGACACTGTAAATTACATACGATTACAATTACAAAAAGAGCTCTATTTATAGTTGAATACGGGCTTTATACATAGTTAAGATAACGCTTTCAGAACGTGGCTTTCATATCAGAGTGTGCGAGCGGAAATCGGCGCCCATCTCGGTCTCCGTAATTACGAGCTCGTTCAAATGATCGGCCACCAACCGCCACCGCTCGGTTTCAGATAATGAATTACCAAGCCATTGCTTGCTTGCAGAATCTAGTCGGAGTCGTATCGGCAAGTAACGAAGTTAGCGGCTCTCCGAAGCAGAGCGGATCGCGTCGTGACTCCCTGGATGCCTTCGGGAGCATTCATGGCCGAATTATCTTTCGAAATGGCCGATATAAATTATCTTTAATGGCTTTTATTGCTGTAAAATATCGATTTGATCTGGGATTTGGGAGTTATTGAAAGTTTGTTTAAAAAATAATTATAACTTTTTGCGTGCGGTGATAACATTTTACATGGATTAGATTTCGGTAATCATTTTAGGATTAGGAACGTGGAGGAAAGCGATCTTTGGAGTGTGGAGGCGATAAAAGCACTTTTATCGTGAATTTTACGATTATTTTCGTAGTATCCCAGTAATAAATGCCGAATCAGATGAAGTGAGAGGCCGCGGGTGGCATAGTAAAAAATAACTCTATTTACTTCGCCAACATAAAATGTAACCTCTGATAATATTGAAGACGTAAAATAAGTTTGATACGTATTTTGATGGTTTTAATTTGAATATCATTAAATAACGAACAATTTCTTTGAATACCTAAGTACTTTTGTGATAACAGACGTTTAGCTATATTATACCTTCAAAGAAGCTTTTCTGCTTAGTGAAACGTACCGAGTAATCCACAAAGCTAGTGGATTATTACATGTTGAAAGATTCTGACAATGTTAGAAAAATTTAGGGTGCCGCATAACATGCATGTTATCCCAAAAAAACAAGAACGTGAACAACAAACGTAAAAACAGTAATAATAAGACATATTGTAAAAACGGGAATTTTCACGTACTGCACTATCGGTGAAGGCACCGACTAAGTTTCGACTCATTCCGAGAGTAGTGCACGGCGCGACGCGGAAGGAGAAAATCGCAACCACTCACCCTGATGAAGACTCTCGGAATGAGTCGAAACTTAGTCGGTGCCTTCACAGATAGTGCAGTACGTGAAAATTCCCGTTTTTACAATATGAATAGTCAAGTTCACGATAGTTTTTGGAATAAAATAATAAGACAAATCATTTCTCGTTCTATGAAAGATTCGGTGAATAAAATACGCGTCGAAAAAAACAGTAGCCCCTTTCAAATATAGCTTCATTTTCCTGAACTAAAAATGACGTCACACGTATTTGACCGAAAGGGTCAAAGCTGGCTATAAAATGTGGAATTTACTGGACGACCGCAGGTTTGAGACCATCCGAGGCATTCCGTAAAACATGTGGCCGGGCACGAGGGTGGCTTTCGGTGCCACTGAATTACCCCCTGATAGAGATTGTCTGCTACGGACACGCGAATTTATATTACCTATTTATCGGCGAAAATGCTCTGAAAAATTGAAATAGAGTTTTAATTTTATAGACGACCGAGCTCTCGGGCGCTACTCGATCTAAACTGCTATCTTCATTGCTTTAGGAATTTATTAAACGCTTTATAATTCAGTCGAGAAATTGCTTCGTGATGTCGATGACACGAACATTAGCGAATTTGAGCTTGTTTCGTAAGATGTTGTTTACCTCTCGGCTTTTATTTGATCGAACTTTGATGAAAAAGTTCAAAGAAAGACTTCAGATTTCACAGAACGAAATAAAAAATATATATAAAAAAATGATACCACACCACAATTATTTCAATTTAAAGCGGACATTTCCTATTTTTATACCATACCCGATGGAATGATAGGTACTATTGCAAAATTTTAATCTACTTTTGTCGCTGACTGTGCATAATTGATTACAGATATAACGCTGTGGCAACATATGCTTAAGATAGGCTTACATCGCCCCTATTGGCCATTTTCCAATTTATGTTTTAGATACATAAATTGCCCAAGCAAATTAGCCTTAGCCTTAGCCTACTCACAGCGTGTTCTATTAGCCCAAGCAAATTGTAACCTAATTTATACCACAGCACAAAATGCAAAAGCTGGTCCACTTTATTGAAATATCAGTGATTGAAAGCTTTTGGTTCGATTAAGTTTGCTCTACTTTTGAATATCAAACGTATTGTTCCGTATAAGTAAAGAGATAAGTATATAGAGTATCTTACATGTACCTACTCAATCACTTTCAACGCATAAACTTAACAGTACCTACACTTGCTTGAGCCGGGGATTTTAAGAGCTTTGGTTTTGGAGCTTTACTTAAGTAAAGAAAGAATAGATTTTCTTTATCTGGTTAGACAAAAAATGAATTTGATTTGATAAATATTTCCTGAGTAGATACCTACTTATTATTTAATTATTGTTTGTGTCAAAAATAAACGTTTATTCTATTATATTCTATTCTACTTGGAAGTTTTTGAAGAATTTGTTTCGTATTCTAGCTTCATCTTCCTTTTTTGCCGTTATCTGAAAGTGCTTTCTACATCTACTGTGGTTTCTGTTTCGTGGTGTGGTTCAATGCCCTATCCCTCTTAGTTTTTGGCTGAAGCTCAAATATTTGTAGGTACATCAACTTTTTTTGCTTTTTTGCTTTGTTACGGCCATTCTAACGTTTACCTCCTAATCTGTGACTTCCATATAGTTTTCAGTCTGCCTCGTGAGTCAGTTTGGTAGTTGTATCAATAACCATGGTTTGCTTATCGACTCGTGACCAGCGGTTTCTTAATCAAATCCACCCCCACAGGTATGGAAATGCACAAAGTCGAGCTAATTAGTCCACGTGCGTACTAACATCTATTTTGTGATTCTGAGTAAATATATTTTATGTACATTGATCGATTCTACAATCAGTAGGTGTAATTTTCTATAATTCTTCATATATATAATTCATTTTTTTTGTTACCTTCATAGAATGCATTTATTCATACAACTATTTACAAGTAGGTATATACAAAAAATACAGATGAAGCTGCCATCTAAAGACCGTTGCAAACTATCTATAGATAGCTTTTTTAATTGTTTATGTAGGTGGAGCCTTATATGTTCTTTCTAACTAGAATTCGTTTACACTCAAGAATATCACCGGAAGACATACCCCTTCCGGTATCTTGCTTATTTGTTACGCTCCTCTTACGATCTGCTCGAATAAAAAGTAGTATATACAAAATCGATTAAGTTCGAAAATATCTTAGCACAAAATGTGCCCGTTGGCTTTTATGTAAACATCCAAACATCCAATTTGGAAATAGGTATATTTATTAAACTACAGTGAAATAGTAACCCAAAGGTAGGCGTAAGAATGTGGGCGTTTCAAAATAATCGTTTTGTGAATAAAATTCCGTATTTTAAATTAGTTTTTAATGAAGTTGTGTTGTTCGGCCACTTTAAAACTAATGTTATCGTGTTTATTGGAATTGACTTCCGTTGAAAAAATAGGTACTCATTTAGTTGAATTTCATATGACCACTGAAGATTCTGGAGCTTTATCTGCTAAACGTTATTCTGATGTATAAGCTATATTACTGTAAAGTTTCATCAAAATCCGTTCAGTAATTTTTTCGTGAAAGAGTAACAAACAGCCATCCTTATAAACTTTCGCGTTTATAATATTAGTAGGATAGGATTATGACGTGAAAACACATCGCCTACTTACAATGTATTGCACAGTACCTTTGTTCAAACAGAGTGGGATACAACAAATATTCTGAGTTTTTTCGTAACTGTTTCGGTTTCAATCTACGAGTATTTGATGATCGAGCCGGTTTGCTTTCACTTTACGGATGTAATTGCAGGACTGAGTACCTACTTCTCAAAAACATTGGATAAGTGTTACAAATAATTTTATGAGTCAATTTGTAACATCATAAACAGGGAAATATGTTTAAGAATATTATTACGAGTATACCACGTACTTTACTATTGTCCTGCTGACGTTTCGTTAACGTTTAGAGGACCGTTTAGAGGAAGGACCTCTAAACGGTCAACGTCAGCAGGAGAATAGTAAAGTACGTGGTATAGTCTTAATAATATTCTAAAATGATACCAAACCACAATAATTTTAATTCTAGGGAAATATGTGCTTAATAACTTCCATAGTGAGAGATAAATTAATTTTATGTGGTACTTACAAATCTGTCGCACCACTTTGTCTTTATAAAAAACCATTGAATACCAAGTTACATAAATAAGTAGCTGAAGGTTTTCAATTTGGGGGAATGCATTGAATCCTACTACTATTATAAATGAGAAAGTTTTTGAGGATAGATGTTTGTTACTCTTTCACGCAAAACTGATTTTGATGAAACTTTACAGTATTTAGCTTTTACATTAGAATAAAATATAAGCAAATTTTTATCCGAGTACCACGCGGGTGAAGCCGTGGGCAGAGGCTAGTTGATAATAATATTAAAAACCACTAGACATAGACCAGAGAAGAGATACTACAAGCAATTAGTAGTTGTACTTATACGTTAATCCATTCTTCTACGATCTCTGTGGCGCAGTGGGCCGTCTGAGACGCAGAAGCGTGCGGGTTCGATTCCCACAGCGGGAAAAATGATTGTATGATCCGCAAATATTTGTCTCGGGTCTGGGTGTTTTTATGTATAATAGAGGTATATATGTATTCACAAAAAAATGCATATAAGTAGTTCCCATAATACAAGCTCTGCTAGAAGATGATGTTGTGTGAAAATGTCCAGGATTATTATTATTAATATTACTAGTATAATTGGCGAAAGTATGGATACCCATTCATGCGAGGGAAGCCGTAGATAGAGTCTAGTATGAAAAAAAATGAGATCTCGCTTATTTATATAAAAATATTCAATTGCAATATCGGTTCATAGCTATTGCCTGGTTCTAAAGGGCTATCGTAACAGTTTTTAAACAGGCGCTCTCATTTTGAGAGCAAACTCGAAATACTTGTTCAAGCTGATAAAAAATGTGTTGTAGGTATCACTTTACACTTCAAATCTGGTTTGAAAATAATGTTATCTGCTCACTTGAAGCTTGGCGTGAATGCTCACCACGAGAAGTGCTACAGATAGCAGTTCCGTAAAAAATAGTGTGGTTCTCGGTCTCAGGCAAAGTTTTGATTGCGCACTTCGGTTAGATAAATTTATTCATGTATACAATTTGTAAAGTTGTTTTTAGATAGAAAAGAAAAAGTGGCCGTTCTTCTCATTATGAGACGTTTTCTGAAAGTAGTTATAGTAGAATGATTTTCTTTTCGTCGTTTCGTGAACATTCTTTGCTAATTTATTTTTGGAATGGTAGCTGAGTAAGTTTTCTACTACAATGGTTGAATGAAAAATAGTTTTCAGTATTCTTTTGAATCTCGATGAGATTTAATTATAATATTATTAGTATAAACTAAAAAAATATATGCATAAACTAAGAATTTACCACTTTCATAAGTTCATAACTCAGAATACAATATCATATCATACTAATGATTAGATCTTCGTAGAACGAACTCTGTATGATTTGCTCTGTACTTACTACGAGCAAGAGTTATCCGCGTGTTGGGCGTAAGTACGACATCCTAGGAATTAAAGTCCACTTTTCCATTTGGCACGTCGTCAAGGCAGATGCGGAGCACAGTTTTCAGATAGAGGCTAAGTTCGTAACTTTTCGCATTTCCTCGGCGCCCGCGCCCGTCACTCCCTTGGCAATCTCGACACTGTCGCATGTTGTGAATTTATTCCGAACCTACCCTGCAATCTAGACAAAACGTTTCACCCAGTTTTACAAGCGACTCACCTATCGACCTCGACTCGGCATTAAATTAAAATATCAAGCACGCACCGATGCTCAGCCGTTATTTCCCATGGTAATGTTATAATTACCACAGTCGTTACTTACGCTAAAAGCTATTTATTTTGCATAATGGTGTCTGGGTGAGCGCAACAACAACAATAGTGGCTCGCAATGCGGCCGGGCGTATCTGCGCGCTGCGCTGCGCTGCTTCGAACACCCAAACTTGACCACGGCACTGCTTTGTCCGCAGTTTTAGCTCCGGTCACTTCTCCCCTTTGTTTATCCACTCATTGTGAGCGTGCCTAATCGCCAGTATTAGTTATGTCTAAAGACAAATAGAGTCTGCTTTACTTGTCCATGACTGCATTTGCTATTTGTTTTACGAATCTATTCAATAAATATTTGGACCGTTAAAGCCTTTGTGCTTTGTATGGAGCGAGCGCAACTTATCTGTTCATATAAATGGGTCACATTTATTTTTATGTTAGTACATAGAGCTATTTTGATATTTTTTGTCAGTGTCGAAACGTTGTAGGGGTAATTTTAGATGTCACGTCGTCGGAAGGGACCCATAGCTGCGGGCGACCGGAACACTTCTTAGGTACTATGATGACATCATTTGTGAGAGAGCGCGCTATCGTCAGGCTTGTATCGTAACTTGGAACATCACATCACCCAAAAAAGATAAAATATATTTTACTTTGTTGGATTGACCTTTTCATTAGACGCGTCGTTTCGGTTTTTGCTACATTCGACTGAAGGATAACAAAGTTATAGAAATACCTAACTATATTGAAATAATAAGAATTTAATGTTCTAACGGTGCAAACCAGCACTAACAAGTTTAATACGTGAAACCTAATAAACTTCACCTAATATATCACAGCTTGTTTATTATGTAACACGACTCGTCGGCTGACCTCCATATTCCGTTTTAACTGAGCTTCTAATACTACAGTTACCGGCTGTTGCTGTTGTACCGGCTTTCTTTTGTAGCGACATTCGCATCTAAATCAATAGTACCTAACTATACACTAGGAGCCACAGCAACAGCCCGGAAGTGTAAAGAAGAATATTGGTTTGCGTGTCAGATGTAAGATTGATAGCACTGACCTCCAATGACCCAAAAGTCAATTTCTCCTGTTTTACGTCGCCTCAAACCGCCAGCATATTGTCCCGGTTATTAATCACACTAATGACCTCAAATGAATAAAACATAACCATGTAGGCTTTGCTATTACAAGAACATTTACCTTCATCGTTACAATTACCTTAGTTCGTGTGTAGCGGTGACAGGTTACTAACGAACGATGAAGCCGTAACTCAATTATTCGTGCTTTTACATACCGTAGTAGCTTGTAAGCACTAACTCAAAAAGAATGAAAAGTGTAAGCAAAGTGCTATTACTTTTAAATGTGGTGATGATTGAAGTCGTTGCTTTTTTGCTTTCTTTAAGTCAGATGTGTCTAAATTGTTTCTAAACTTACCTCGAAGTAATAATCAACGTTAGTAGTAGTTTAGTATTATTTTGATAGGGCCCGTAAAATGTAACTACAAACACACAGCACTCACAACTGTATCCACGATGGGCATCCTCAGATACAAACTCAGTGCGTAGATCTTTGAGTATACCAAGTAAGGTAATCAGAGGCGCGTTCAAACATTATATTTGGCAGATGCTGTTTTGCAAGTTGTTAGTATTCCACGTGACAGGTTGCAAGCTCATTGTCGCATATTGGAACACTAACAGATGGCGCATGCTTTCAAATATTTGGTTCAAGGGCATGCGGGTTCCTTACGATGTATATCTGTTAATGTAATGTTCACCACATACATTTTTCAAGTGAAAGAAATCTATTGGCATGACCAGGTTCGGACCTACGATCTCCGGATCGGAAGTCGGAGTAACACACGGCTCCAAATTCAAAAAATAATCCACTTCAAATGTTTTTGAGTAACTGAATTTTACATTGCAGTATTTTCCCCGCAAAAATTAAGTGTTTACCAAAACTTATAGAGTATCGATCAATAGCTTCGCATGTGTGACAAACACTCATAACGTTAAATTTTTTCTTGCTTTAATATTCCGTGTGAACGATTTTTAATTAAAAAGAATACCCAACAGACCCATAAATAATCTTAGCTACACTAGGATTATCTGTGTCATGGGTATAAGAAACTACGAATACCGTGGTACCACAACACCCAGATAGAACAAATAGGTATCCGCAGAACATGCAAACATTAGTCCCGCAGCGGGAATCGATCCCGCACCTCTTGCGTCACTGCCGGCTACTCGCCCGCCACACCATCGTGGTCGTCATAGATATCATAAGGATAAGACAAACATATTTGATATTGGAACGAGCCATGTTAGGTTTCTAATCAGTGTTATTTATGTTACCGCCGTGACTCGGACATCCTCTTGAATAATTATGTAGGTGTGGGACATTTAGGTTTCTTCAGCGTTGCAAAAAGCGGTGCATGGTGCACGCCAACGGTACTTTGAAATAATGGTAAAATGGTCTAAGATGGGTAAATCCAAGCATGAGCAAAGCACAGGGTTACAAATTGTTACATTGTACCGGGTTAAAAGTCTTGTTAACCTGTTACTATGAAAATTGTTACAGGGATACTAAGCTTATAACCAGTGTCATAATATGAAGCTCGTAAAAATACTGACGAATGAGGTCACAATATTTATTTTAGCGTTAGGCTGTTATCTGCAGTGGTATTTAGTTCGAGTACTTATGTGCTCTATGTCGTAGAATATTTTATTTATTTGCAGTGATGCATCGTGTAGCAAGCTTGCATCAAAATGATGGATCATGGTTATCACTCGTTTAGACGCTCAACTTCTTATAGGTGGTATCTGTATGCAAGTATGAGTGTTCTATTATTCACAACTGCCACGATCTGTATTTTGATGTCAGACTTCTTTCTTCTTTGTTCTCACTTTTTCTACAGAGAATCCATACTGTGTAAATAGTGTAAAATTAATCAAAATAGGATACAGTTCAAACGAAGTAAAGTTTAAAAGCCGGATATTTCTTGTACCAGTTTAATGTTAAAACATCTTGGTCAGCACATCCCTATTCTTATAAGGAAGACGTCGCCTGATTCAAGTTACTTGTAAAGGGAGTTACTTCGACATACACAGTATGGACCTAACGAGATACTCGTACTGACATGACGAGTACCTACACGTCTCTATTATTATGAACAAACAAGAGCCAGGCAGCAGTTTAAGTTAGCAAGTCGAGTTTTTCAAAGGTTAGTTAGTTTGTAGATGAAAATAAAGACGTGTTTCCAAGAAAGTATTACTAAAGCTATCCTATGGAAGATATTATATCTACAGGGTGACTATGAAGGCCAAGTAATTTAGAAAACTTGCTATAAAAGTAACAACAGTAAATAGAGGTTTTCAACCTCCAAAGCCGCTCCAAAGCTGGCATTAAATACCATAGACGTATCGAAAAAATATTCTTGTCCTATGTTTTCGCAACTAGGCTTTTCACGAAGCTGGAAATTCTTATTTTATTTGAAGCCAGTGCGGGTTCCGTCCATCTTCCCATTCTTTATTGTTTGATTACAACCTTCTACTTCGCCAATAACTTTCGTAAAATATGCCGATAGAAACCGCGAATTTATATGCACGCCGTGTAACTACGGAAAACTTACAAAGTTTATCAATTTTATGAGACGTTGCAGAGTATTCAAGCTGTTTTCTGGAGTGCTTACGTCATTGTGTTCATGTTTCACATCGCAGAAACGACCTATATGCTAGAGCTGAGATCAGAAGGTTATTCTATTAAGTCATAGATATTATTAAACTTGCAAGTCGATAGCCGATTATAATAATTTATCAAATGTTCGTGACTTGATTGATATTCGATTCGATTTAAATATTTTCTGATTTATTACTCATAGTATGAACAATTGCAAGCCACATTTTAATGTAGGTATATCATGCAGCACCTGTGCGTAACACAATGCAGTGTCGTATCACGTGTAAGTAGGTAGTTTATCTACTATTGAAAATCCAATGTCCTTCCAGGCAAACTATGTGTGGCAGGTGAAGCTTATGACAGGCTCTTTGGCCGGGCTGGACGTGTGCCAATTCTTTGTGATTTCCATACAAACACACCCACAGGTGTGCAAGTATGCATGTTCACTATACCTATATACTTCCAAGCAAAAATACATAGGTACAAGTAGTACCTATGTATTTTTGCTCCAAGTAGACTGTACTTGTGTATTAAAAATGTAGGCATCAATCAATCTAGTCTGTTTTTTGCCATAAATTGTTTTGCTTTCTTTGGACGAGCCACGTCAGCTGCATTCACGAGTACATAGGGGCAACCAATGGATGCCAGCCAACGGGTGGTAGGCACCATAACTTCGTCGCTGAGGCAGGTGTTGGAAACGTTTGCGTGACTACTTCGATGCTTGGAAGGATGGTGAGGAGTGACGAGTCATACGTTGTGGAAAGATTTGGCGAATAATTTTGTCTATCAATAAAAGTAAAAATAAGAGTTAATAATATTTTCAATCATGTGACTAAATTCTTCTGTGCAGAAGATTTTGTCCGTCTCTCTACGTAGCGTCTTTATATATATATAGCGATAGTCTATTTTACCCGACTGTGCAATGCAAAGGCAGGTTATGTGTGTGTTTGCGTCTCGTAATTCTATATTCTAAGAGAATACTAATTATATTATGCAAGAAAGCATACACATACTTGCCGACTTAATAAGACTAATGACATTATAACCCACATGCACAAACGTCACTTCATTCATATGGCCTGAGTATTTTGCGCACTTCCTCATCTAAAACGGTAAGGCCACCAAACAAAGATCATTGATTGCTCAGTTTGGAGCGCCACGGATTGCTAATTAGTTCCACTCAATAGTCAAATAACAATCAATATTCAATAAGAAACCACATACGTTCCAATTCCATACCAATACGTTCAATGGATTGTAATTGTTATGAATTTTGAATTTCAACATGCATTTAATAAAATTATAAATAAAAAAATAAAGCTCATTAGTAAAGATCTTAGTGGCCCCTGGAATAATCGCCTATGTGGCTCGTAAAACAATTACGCATCGCCAGAGTAGTCGGCTGAGACGACAGAGGCGCAAATACTTGCGCGATATGCAAATATTTGTATATTATTATGGTACCTCGTAGATCCTGATAACAATGGCACAGCAATCTATATTATGGGGTCAGGACTATGTAAGTGTTAAGTGGTCTAATTGTAAACAGATTCGGATGATTGATGCATTAGCGGTTGTAGGTGTTTCAAACGATTTCTGCCATAACATTGGAAAGCCATATCAGAGTCGTTCATACACGCAATAAATTGCAACAGGTTCGCGACTGGCTCATACAAACACATGCATTTCTTGAAAGTCGCGCGGTAAAAGTTGCGAAGTTCCGAAAAAAATTTGAGTAGTTATCTCTTTCATCCGCAACAGTACCTACTGTTTTTGATTTGCCTATTTTGTAGCCGGGAACGTAACCATACCGCATGCATATATTTAGCAAAGGTCATGGTTATTATCTCATTCAGTAGTGTTTTGAATATTTTATCGATTAACGTCGACGGAGATGTCTTGCTTTCTTGCTTGTTAGAGAAGGACATAAGTTATGTAACGAATGAGTTTACTAAGACAAACTAAACTGCCTATAGTATCGAGACACACAGCATTATGCTATAGGGCATTAGGGTTACGTAGGTATTACTTAAACTCAATGGTAAACTTTTCGTCGTATTTATATTTTTTCGTATAATAATAATAATAATAAATAATAAACATTTACTTCAAGCAACAACATTAAACATGAAAATGATCATCACCTACGTTATGTTACCTTAGAGGCTAACACATATTCTAATATTAAACGGGAAAACATTATAATATATAAGTTGATATATTCTCAATATCGCGGCCACTTTACTTTCATACCAACATTTTCCACGAATAGTTTTACTTACGTGTAGATCTATAGGTACGGAATTCTTTATATATCTACTTATTCAGTGAATTTCCAAACAAACAGTAAAAAGAGTGACCCTTCCAAACAATTTGCAAATTGAAATAGTTCCCATGCAACATTCTCTTATGTAATTCCCTACCTAAATCTTAATATTAGTGCTCAATTACTAAATTAGGCTCCGCGCACTATAATTAGGAAATTGAAATAATACGTCAGGTTAAGCTAATGGACTAGGAAAGGTAATTTTGCTAACGGTTCTGAACTAAAACGTTCTAGACACATAACAGAGTAATATTTAGCAAGTTATCTAGAAGCATGAACTGTAAATACTAATTGCACAGCTATGATGATGGATGGTTTGGGCATAGATGAAAGAATATGAGAGTTGAGAAAGGTATGTGGGTTACTGTACACCATAAAAAGTGTTCTACTTTTTATAGCATAAATACCTTTAAAAAGTAAAACAAATTCACTACATCCCCATGATAGACCTCTTCAGACTTATACTCTGTTCGCGGATTTAATATAAGTAAATAAATAAATAATACTGGTCATTTTTCACACATCATCATCTAGCCCCAATCTAAGCAGAGCTTGTATTATGGGAACTACATGACTGATATACTACTTATATACTTTTTTTGTAAATACATACATATTATACATGGAAAATATCGGGTCTGGTTTTCTGAACACCCAGCAAATATTTGCAGATCTACAAACATTTGTCCCGCGGCGGGAATCGAACCAGCAACCTTCTGCGTCTCAGGCGGGCCTTCGCCCACTGCGCCACTGAGGTCGTCAAGGTACATACCTAGTGCACAATTTATATTAAAAGATAAAACAATAAATTGGCTAGGCACCGAGAAGCCGTTTACTTCCCGTTTCTAGTCCTTTCAAATAATTAGCTAAATTAATCGCAAACTCTTTTTGATGTGTGCAGATAATACTGCTCTTGACTTCTAGTCGCATCTCGGTCATCGCGCAATAATGCGACCCAGTTACGTTGATTTGATGAAATTGGTCATACTTAACGAATTATTTGTCTGACCTAGAGCCTGCCTACGTAATTTGAACGAATATCATGTGAGTTACTCGTAGGTGTGCGCTCCTCACGCTCACGGCTGTATTTTCCAAGATGGACATCCTCAGATACCTATTCAGTGCGTAGATATTTTGAGAATACCAAGTAGGGAGGGATACTCAGAGGTATAGGAACATTATATTTATTACTAGGTTCTGCCCACGGCTTCGCCCGCGTGATACCCGGATAAAAAGTAGCCTGTGTATTATTCTGATGTATAAGCTATATTACTGTTAAGTTTCATCAAAATCCGTTCTGTAGTTTATGCGTGAAAGAGTAAGAAACATCCATCCTCACAAACTTTCGCGTTAATAATAGTATTAGGGATCTACGGCTCGTTATCGTCGGAATAACAAACGTACATACAAACTCCGGATTGTTCAAGTCTTTGTCTAAGCTAATTTATGTCCCGTCGTCCTACCACTGCAACTACAAGGACGGCAGGCGAGGGGGCGACGACGGGGACGAGGTCGCCGGCTGGCTGCGACCGGCGCCGACAGCACTTCACTACAAGCACGGAAAAAAATAGACGCACGTTTCTTTACGTCAATATACCTATACGATAGTCCACTCTTATTTCATTTTAAAGACCTGCGACACCCCAGCTTCCTCGTTCACTTCTCTCACTCGATCGATAAATTTAAATGAGAAGTTATTTCCATGGAGCTTTTCTGAATCATTTATGCAGCTGGTAAGCAAGCTGCAGCGGAGTCCCAGGACTGGGCTCACTTGCTAATTACTATGATTCCTGTTTCCTTTCGTTGCTACAGAACGGAACATCTCAATTATCTGCCCCGTCACTATCGTGGAGGGTGCGCATTGCGCACTGAACCGCGGTTTTGGCATTGTTAAATTAAAACTCATAATCAATACTAGGGCATCTTAATATGGGTACTAATGTTATCCATATCGGATTATACGGTACAGACATAAACATATTGTAATAACTACTTTTAATATTGTATCTGCATATATTATATTAATTAAGTTCAATAATTGTTGATGTGTGTTTCTGTCTTAATCCTACTACTATCATAAACGTGAAAGTTTGTGAGGATGGATGTTTGTTACTCTTTCACGCAAAAACTACTGAACGTATTTTGATGAAACTTCACAGTAATATAGCTTATACATCAGAATAACACATAGGCTACTTTTTATTTGGGCATTACGCGGGCGAAGCCGTAGGCAGAAGCTAGTAAATGATGTTCTATTCAACATGGTCTTGTTATTAATTTCAATGAATAAAAACCTATTGACTTTAACTTTGAACCTACATAAAAAATCTTATCGACCTCGGTGACGCGGCTGGTGAGAAACGATGCAAGAGATGCGGGATCCATTCTCGCTGCGGGACAATTTTTTGCATTGTTCTGGATCAATTCCGGATCTGTTGTTGTACCACGGTCGTTCCTGGTGAACTTTGTATAAAAATCTTTGTTCTTTAAAGTTAGAAACATGAACATTTGAATTACAGGTACTGAGCATATATAAATAATAAATAATGAAATGTTTAAGGTTTTTGGACTTACACATTTTAAGGGAAGCAAATTTTTTGAAAAACGACTCCACGCATGCAATGCCGATGGCAACAGCTAGTTGTATTGTACATTTTTATGTTAGTACTATTTGTAGACATAATCATGTACAAAGTAAATTGTTCCATTGAACATAGTTCCCGATGGACCCCTGACAAGGTTTCGGGAAGTCGGTGGATAGAGGTAGCCTAAGATCGTTCGTCATGGCACTCTTTAGGGCAGGCCTAAGTCTAGCAGTTGACTTCTGCAGGCTGTTGATCGTAATGATGAACTTAATTTAAGACCTATCAATAAATTGAGTGAACGTTCCGACTCAGTGCCTAAGTTCAAATAGGTTGATGGCACTCAAAGTATTTGAAACTTAGAATGTAAACAAAAAATAGAACGAAGCTATTAGCAATTCCATTTATCTTCGATAAATTCGTTACAACTAAAACGGTTAAAACTATATTACTCAGATTTGAAATCCAATCTCAGCTGTTACATGAGTAACGAATTGGACATGAAATAATGAATCTATTTCACAGTAATGAGAAGCTTACTAAGATAAATTTGGCAAATAATTTGGTGTTTTTTGTCTGAGATACTTATTATAAGACTTAGCAGATCTCAGAACTTATTAGAGGGACCTTTTTACAGCCAAATGAAAAAGTTTGACAATGTTGTTCGAACAAAAAATATAGTAAGTACCTACGTTAGTTTTAGACTCAGAATCGAAACTATTGAAAACAAACTGGGAGTCACACAGTCGTTAACCTATACGTAACCTATCGAACCAGGACGAGACATACATGGGGTAAAATACGAAAAAAAAAATGCTGCCAGGGTGCTACTTGGCAGGGGTTTTTTAAACAATGTTATTCTTGACTGTACCTAATCTAGCCGGCTGCGCTAGCTAGTGTTTCTATGGCCTCCTTCATCGTTCCTTGATAAGGTTGACGTTGACGACTGTGCCATCCGGTCTATTCTTATAGGGTCTTAAATGGGCAACTTTTTTTTACCCCTTTATATCGTTTTTCATGTCGGAATAGACAACAGAAATTGATTTTGTCTTCTCTTCCGTAGACAAAACGTTGTCTTGTGTGCTCATACTAAGTGGGGTTGAGAATAAACAATGTTTTTCTCACTGTGGAATATTTTATCGTTACTTGTTTGATGATAAATGACGTTGTCAGATTAAAGAGCTGCATCCGTTTTATTGGATATGTGCGGAAATTGCGCAGAATATCCGTTTGTCATATTTGTTTCAGATCTATTTGGTTTGAATACTTAAACAATCAATTTCTATTATTCAAATGTTAGTCGGTTAAATACAATGTTTGTGCCTATATTTTGATATTACACAGATAGGTCAGTTACCTATTACCTAACAAGATTATAATTCAGGAAAAGAAATAAGCTAAGCGTAAACATGGATGGACTACCCCATACCAAGTGAAAGCAAATTATAATAAAACTGCAAAGCCCGCAGTTGCCACACATCTTAATTTTTCATTGGAAATTTAAATTCATAAAATTTCATTGAATTAATTTCAGTAACTAACTGCCTGAATAATGCATGAACATGAAGGATAGCAAGCCTAACTCATGCTTACCTTGGTTTCATGTCTGACTTGGGAAGACTTAAAAGATATCCAATGTAGGTACGTTATAAAATTGCTCGTTGTAGGTAGACACCGAAAATTTAGGCAACAATAAAATAACTCTATCAGATATAAAGAAATCAATTTTTCAAAATTTTTACAGCTACTAAAGCATACCCACAACAATACCTTTCTCAGTCTGTTTCATAGAAACTTGTCAAGTGTCAAAAAACTGACCACAGACTGTATCTGCCACCAGTGTACAACGCGCTAAATTATGTTTGCAACAAATAAAAAAATCATGTTTGTTTTGAGTATGAATATATCATGTGTATATATGTATGTATTATAAATTTAGTTAGGTTATTGAGTTATTATCATAATTATATATATCGATTATTTTGCACCCAGTTGTCCAGCGATCTTCGTGGCATCATGAAGGCCCCGTCTGAAAACCAGCGCTGCACCTGACCCTTAGGTTCTGGCGCAGCATAATGCTGAGACGGGGACCTATTTGACCCCACGCAACACAAAATGACGTACCTACTTTCTCTGTTTTTCGTTTCGTATTATATGTTAAGTATCTGTTTTGTGTTTATCTATTACTATTTTTTGTTTAACTTTTGTGTTGTTTGGGGAAAAATAAATGCATTTTCTTTTCTTTCTTCTCTTTCTTTCAGTACTAGGCAGTTTTTACCAAATGCTACTCGCTAAACTCTGTTTCACGCTTCTGCGATCCAAGATTTAAAGAGTTTTATTCGTTTAACTAATGCTACTGTCTTCTTCCAATAAAAACACCGTAGTGGTTTTAGATACCGATTCAATGATACCTGTTCAACGATACCGCTGTGATAACAAACACGCTTGTCATGCGGACATGACGAAACTATATGAATTCCACTTTCGCCATCAGGCTAAGGAATTCTTAAAACATATGTCATGCAAGGCAGTCATTATGCTTAAAAAATGCTCTTTAAAAGATTTTATGGAAACTTTTCGAGTTATCATTTGATATGCGGAGTTATTCAGCATATCAAATGGTTTCAGATAGGTATATAGGTAAGTAATGAAATAATATTCGTGTGAGTTATTACTATTAGAGCGAGTAAGTTTCGGCAAGACAGAATGGAAATGAGATTATGATTGAGTTAGGCTACTCACCAGCAAGGCAATGTACGACCAAGCGTCCCAAAAGACTAAACTGGAATTGTCTTGCAGCAGAAATTTGTGTCTGACTAACATTGACAACCAAGATTATGTGGCTGCTAAAAATGATACATTATGGAAGTAGGTAAGTAATTATATGATAGTTTACAAAATAATACCTAATAAGGGCTTCGCAAAATGTTACTGTGCTTTTATGATTAAACTAAAATATTATGTTTGGGTATTTGTTAGCAAGAAACATCGGTCGTGACAACTGAGCTAGATCAAGATATAAATTGGAACAAGATATCTTAAATAAGTAAAAAAGAAAAATATTTCCAAAGATGAAGAAAATTTATTGAAATTATTTCAAAGTTTAACTAAACTCTGAACTCTTGTTGTATTTTACCATCTTATTCAGCGCCCCCTAGTGACTGGTGGCGATATTATTTTTTATTTAATAGTAGCGATGTTTCAACACTGACGTAGATCAGTCTGTTCGGAAAAGAGTCTCATCGGAGTTTGGTCCTGCTGAAGTTCAGGCTTATCGCAGCAAAAGATCGCATTTCAATCGGTTAAATGGTAAGAACATGCAATCTCTTTCGGCGAACGCATATACGAGCTCCGTTGCGGGTAAAAACGCATTTCAATAGGATCAGCCGTTTCGGTCAAAAATGTAACAGACAAACATATTAACGAATAACCTCTTATCCCAAACACATAGTATATCGGTTCCTTGCGTTTGGGTAGAAATTTATACATAACTCGCTCTAAAATAACACATGAGCAAATCTTTAGCCGAGTACTAAATGAGTGAAGCTCAGGGCAAAAGTTAGTTTTATATGATAAAGGTTTATGAAATTTGGGCACGATATCAAAAATGTAACTTATAATTAAAACCCTGATGACTTACTATGAAACAGCGAAAAGTGTTAATTAGTCAAGTTTAATTAGGCTGTACCCCTTGAGAACGTACAAAGGCGCTTTTTAGAGAGTTTGACCTAAGGTCCGACCTACCGTACTGTATGCCTATAGAGGAGAGGCTACACAGGTAATATACGTAGGAGCTCGCTCACTCACTCCACTTTGGACTTCTGTCAATGCACACTAATCAGCATTATTTTATACGGTTAAAATACTCCAAATTTTTGTGACATAGTTCTTGATGAAAAATCACTGCGAAGAAGACGATATAATAACAAAATAAATAAATAATGCTGGACTTTTTCACAAAGCATCATCTAGCCTCAAACTAAGCAGAGCTTTTACTATGGGAACTACATGACTGATATACTACTTATAAACTTTGTTTTATATACATACATATGATACATTGAAAACACCCAGATCCGAGACAAATATTAGCAGATCATACAAACATTTGCTCCGCAGCGGCAATCGTACCCATCTCTGGCGGGCTTTCGCCTATAGCGCCACAGAGGTCGTCAACCTAAAAAAACTTGCTATCTAGTATTAGAGAGAACATCGTTCGTCGCGACGAATAGGCGATCTTCTCCTTGCTAGTTCTGGAGTTTCATACATGACTTGGAGACGTCGCGTCGTCTCCAAGTCTACTGCTGCCATAAGAACAGAAAACTGCAGCAAAGAGGGAAATAAAACGCAGCCTTTTAGGGCTGGATAAGGCCATAACTTTGAAAATTGAGACATATAAAGAAGACTGCATTAATTTGATATTATCATAGACCAACTAATAGTTTTATGGTATAACCTAGTATCTAGTACTCTTGCTAGCCGAGAGTCTCTTGCTGACTCTGGAAATATTGCAAGCTTAAAGTAACATAGCTGGTATTTATTACCAAAGCTCAATACATTGGATCAACTTGATAATACCTTGCGTCTACGTGTTTTGATTAAATTAACACGACCCCGTGAATACCAAGTTGTAACATGTGTTATGCGGCTGAGTAGTATAATACAACTCTAATTATATTTGGTCCTACTTAACAAATGTTTTGCCAAGCCAGATTCTTAGCATAGTTCATAAACGAGGGACAAACCAAACTGAAGACATTTTTATCAAGTTATTTTTATACTATTTTCGACCTAAGCCTTTAAAATATTATTGCCTGATTAAAAAATAGCTGCAACAATAGAAAATTCAAGCAGTTTAGTCTAATATTACTTTTACATAGACTCACCGCAAAGAGTAGCCTATTAAATGCTACTGCGTAAATTGACGTAGTTTCAAACTCCTCGAATTAATCATCAGAAGCGGTCACTCGATCTTCCACTCTCGATTACAGCTAATCTCAATAGTTTCCAACACAATGTAACTTCCTCGTCGCAAAGCCTGAGGCAGGAATAATGGACAACAAAAGGTCAAGTTTGAAATCTGATTGTCGCTACAGTGCACTAGGGGCAATGCCACAAATAGCCCCTACATTATTTATTGCAGCCGGAGGTACCTCCTGCAATGGAGGAGGTTGATTAGGGTACTTTTAGGAACAATTGTAAAAAACAATAAATTCTCTAAATTAATTATCTCATGTACACGAATGATGGTAGGTAGAGATTTGAAATTTGACTTCAAATTGTGAAAGAATGAAACACATTCACTATCATTTTAAAATGTGGTTTTTTATTTTGGCGAAAATGGTCTAATAACATTGTAGCCAAGAAACAAATCAAGATAAAATGTTTGCTTACGTGAGAAGTGGTACTGAATCACCTTAAACAAAATGTTTGTTTATCTTTGTTGTTTAAGCAACTCAGTTTTTTTTGTATAGACATACAAAACCTCCTTGAATGGTTCAAGATTTTGATAAACATGCTAAATTAAATTACAAAAATATTATCATTATATTTTTGTATTTTAGTTTAGCAATTATCAAGGAAGTATAAAAATATAGCCAAATCATGCCTACATAATGTATCATTTTGTTTCGTTCCAGCAAAATATCTTAAACTCGACCGAAGGAACAACCAGAGTCATGTAGACCGTTCATTAGCAGTCGTTTGCTCCCTCATGCCAATTCCTTTCGTATAATGCGATGTCTATCATGGGACTTAGCGAACATACTCCAGATAATTATCTAAATGTGAGAGCAATACAAAGTACTTTCGTTTCTAAGTTGAAATGGTTTCTTGTTCTGTTACAAAGACACCAATTCACATGTTTCCCTAAAGGTAGGCGGAACCTCCATTCAACAGCTTTAGAGTAGTAAGTATCAGGTGTAAAACGAGGGCTTGACTGACCCATATAGTGCATAAATTATTGTATATCGTGACTGTTTTTTTTTTGTAGTTATGAAATGCAATACATTTACTACATTGTCCGCAAGAAATGGCTCGGACTATAAAATTAAATCGGTTTAAAGTTAATGTATTTTAAATTAAATTAAATCGATTTACTTGACACAGACATACGAAACAAAAAGAAGAGTTTGATTAGAGTTTTAGAGAAGATTTATATCACCAGGAAATCCAATAGCTAATAAGTCGTTTGTCACTTTTAGGAAACCTGAAAGCTGCTGTTACTTAGTTTTACAGATCTGGGAAAACAGTTCCAAGGAAATCTCCTTTGCGCACCATCATCATTAAACAGGATTATTCAAATTATGCTACCCTGACACCGTTTAAACATACTGGAAACCCTATTATCATCCAAGCCTGAGCCAAATCTCACCATGACAGGATAATTCTAGGCTTATTCAAATTTGTTCTGGCACATCTGTAGGTTCAATGAATTCCAGTTTAATGGTGCGTGCCAATGTCCGAGGGCGATGTGATATGTCGCGTGTAAATACACGTTAAACTTTATTCACATGATCATAACTTTTGACTGTTATACTTAACTAGCTTCTGCCCACGGCTTCGCCCGCATGGTACTCGGATAAATAGTTGCCTATGCAGATGTATAAGCTGTAAAGTTTCATCAAAATCCGTTCAGTTATTTTTGCGTAAACGATGTATCAAACATCCTCACAAACTTTCACGTTTATAATATTAGTAGAATATTATAAATTGTCGTGTGGGGCATCTACATTTATTTAATTATTATCTTTTTTAGTGTCATGTAACCTTTTTGCTATGAGAACTATGAAGAACTGATAGCTTGCCATCTCAGTTAAAACGCCTAGTTGACCGACTGTAATGAAACTGGAAAAATCCTTTTGTGGTCTGTAGTATCCATGTCTTATAGGTTTATAATGGTTATACGTAGGTACTTAATGGCCATAACCTGCAAAGAACAATCCCAAATATTTTTATGAGCACACTGAAAAACCCAATAGTTGAATTTCTTAATGTTGATTCCATATCAGTTGAGTCAACATTAAATTACGTTAAGACAAACGTTTCAACACATTTGGTATTACAGAAAAAAAAATGTTGAAATAAAATTATTGTTTCAACCGCTAAAAATGGTTAATATAACATAAATTTATATGTATAATCTCATAGAGGTCAATTTAACTGTTCATTTAGTTATATCAACATATTGTAAAGTAGATTCAATAAAACAATTTACTAAATATAACAAAATAATTTCAACTTTTTGCTAGTAATTTAAAACAACTATAATGAAATGTTAAGTTAACATATTGCAAACAAGAACCAACCGAGTAGTTTAGTCAAAATAACAAAATAAATTTAATTTTTTGCTAGACGTTTAAAACAGCTATAACTTAATGATAAGTCAATAAAATTGCAAGAGTCATGTCAACATGAAAACTAAGTCGAATTCACAAAACATATTCAACTATTTGCAGACGTTCTAAACAACTATACCAATTAGTTAACATAACTAGTGTATTAAGTTGTTAATACCTTACAATTAATTGCATAGTAGAATCAACAAATTAACTTAGTCAAAAATACAAAATTAATTTAACTTTTTGCTTGATGTTTAAAACAGCTATAATTAAATGCTAAGTTAACAAAATTGCATAAATCAAGTAATCATGAAAATTAAGTCATATTGACAAAACAAATTCAACTATTTGCAGATGTTCTAAGCAACTATACCAATTAGTTAACATAACTAGTGTACAAGTGGTTAACACCTTACGAAAAATTGCATAGTAGAATCAATAAATTAACTTAGTCAAAATAACAAAATAAATTTAACGTTTTGGTAGACGTTTAAAACAGCTATAACTAATTGATAAGTCAACTAAATTGCAAGGGTCATGTTAGCATGACAACTAAGTCGAATTTACAAAACATATTCTACTATTTGCAGACGTTCTAAACAACTCTACCAATTAGTTAACATAACTAGTATAATAAGTTGTTAACTCCTTACATATGATTGCATAGTAGAATCAACAAATTAACTTAGTCAAAAAACTAAATTAATTTAACTTTTGGCTAGATGTTTGAAAAAGCTATAACTTAATACTTTCCCCTCCCTCCTGCCTCGCTCCATTCCGCGCCACCGCTCGCGCGCGAGCCGACTGGAGCCGAGCGGGCAGTGCAGTTCAGTTTAGACAGTGTAATAGCACGCGCATGCTCCAAGTGGGAATTGCTTTCAAGTGCCTAAGTTTTATCTAAACCTATCTAGTGCTAGTGGTGGTGTATGTGGGAACACCAAAGTATGGACCTATGGACGAAGAGGAAATCGCGAGGTCACTGGTGCATGAGTACCTCAAGGAATGGGGTTTAGCAGAGGAGACGATTAAAAATTGTCATGGTAAATACGTATCTACTATCTAAGTGTTATGTTGATTTTTACCTTTAAACAAAATAAATGTGTAGTTATAGTGAGCTATTTTGCTGCACTATGCATTTCTTAGTAGGTACAGTTCTCGCGGGCTAACAGGTCCGGATGAATTTTGTGCAAGTGGTTGCGCAGATCGCTTTTATAAGACCGACCGACAGTATTGTAGGTACGTACATGCATGCGCCGAAGTTCGAAACACCTATGTTTAGTACGGTCAAGTTAGTCTGTGAGAATTGTACAATCAAAATGGGTAGGTACCTAATTGGTCTACTGTTAACCAAAAACAGAGGCCTTTCTGACATAGGCTCACCTCGTTTTCAGTCAGAAAATATAATTATTTGGTTATGTAGATACACACTGTATAAATTAATTTTTGGTTTTGCGTTTCAGACAATGAAATCTCTGTAGAACTTTTAACCGATATTAGCGAATATAAACTGAAGGAACTGGTGCCGAAAATCAAGGAGAGGATTCTATTAAGAGCCGGCGTCAATAAATTTACCAAAATAATACATGTAAGTACCAACCTATCTTCCAACAGCAGCAAAACTAGTAGGTACCTAAGTAATCTAACAAAATGTTATTTCAACACATTACAAAATATAATGTGTTGAAATAACATTTGGATGAGATAAGGACAAGAAGATGATGATGACAAAATGTATTTTTTTAGTAAAATACCTACGTAGATGGGTAGGTACTAGGTATGTAATATAAGGGATTATTAAAGCCTACTAACGACGTCTTTTTATAAGTGTGTGTTTATGAGTTTTCTTATGCCGAAGAAGAAAAGTTAAATTTACTTAACGCAGTTATACTACGGCAATACCCAATGTGCATAATGTTTAGTTTATTTTCAAAAGAGAAAGTTTTACACTGCATCTGAGGACACAAATTCCGCTCCTCCAAGCCCTACATGTTCGGCTTGTACTAACAGCACTACCAGCCTTATTACTGATGAAAAAATAATACTGCATGTTAATTTTGAATTTTATTTGTTCTATTATACCAGGCCACTCAGAAAGTTTTGCGAAAAAAAGTTTTTATGTATAAGGCACTGGCCACTTGTAAATATTTAGAAAAATTTGGTTATTGAAAAGTAAAAATACCATTGTTTGAATTTCGAATTTCCCTCCACATTTTTTCGAGAGTCAAATTAAATTATCGCGTCTCATTTAAAAATGGATCTGCATCGAGAGCATTTTCATGCGATGATTTTCTACGATTTTAAATGTTGCCTAAAATCTGATGAGTCATTTGATCGACTTCAAATGGCTTTTATAGATGAAGGACCTTCAAAAGCAACCATCTATCGTTGGCATAGCGAGTTCAAGCGCGGTCGCCTTACTTTGGGGGATGAACAAAGGAGGGGTCGTCCTACGACGGCTGTCACGGAAGAAAGTGTGCTGGCAGTAAAAAAAAAATAATTCAAGAAAACAGGCGAATTACATACGAAGAGATTCAACATACACTGCAGATTGGTTCGGGAAGCGTTCACAAGATTCTTCACGAGCGCCTTCGTGTGAGGAGGATAGTTTTGCGCTGGGTGAAGCACAACCTCACCGAAGCTCGGAAGCAGGCCCGTGTAGAGTGGTGCCGTGATATGATTAAAAAATTTGAAGCAGGCTCGTCTCGGCGCGTTTACGACATTCTGATAGGTGATGAATCCTGGATTTATCAATACGATCCAGAAACAAAGCGTCAGTCGACAGTTTGGCTGTTTCAAAACGAACCAACGCCTACGAAAGTGAAGCGATCGAGAAGCGCGGGAAAAATTTTGATCGCTAGTTTCTTCACTTTGACGGGGTATCTGATTTCAATTCCATTACGAGACCAAAGCAGCATCAACGCCGAATGGTATATCACAAAATGCCTGCCAGAAATTTTGTCTGCAATGAGCAAAAAGCAACCGAACACCGGGCTCCGCGGGGTACTGCTTCACCATGACAACGCGCCCGCGCACTCAGCGCTCAAAACAAGGGACTTCCTGGACACCACACCGGTCAGAGTCTTGCGTCACCCTCCTTACAGTCCTGATCTGGCACCGTGTGACTTCTTTTTATTCCCTTAAGTAAAAAATCAGCGGAAAGGGATACAGTTTTTATCGCCGGAAGACGCACTAGCAGCGTCCGAGAAGACCGTGGTAGAGGTGTCTGCGGCGGACTGGAAAAAATGTTTCGAAAATTGGTTCAGACGCATGAAACTTTGTATAGAGGCTGGTGGAGAGTTCTTTGAAAATTAAAATATTTTATCCATAGAAGTTAGTTTTTTAGTTTCTTAAAACTTTCTGAGTGTCCCACATATAAATCTAAACTACCACTGACTCGCCGACATGGTTGTTCTCCCAGTTGCAGTCGTGGGAGGGGTGATCGTTTGATGGAATCGTATAAAGGAGGATATAGCGAGTAGAAGGAAAATCATAAACTATTTATTTTTGCCCCTTCCACATTCAAATCTTGTTTTGTATGGAAAATGGTAAAAAATAATGATTCTTCAAAATTTGACTTAGAGTGGCTATTTTTCTGAAAGAGAACAGCTATGGAAAACTGGTTCTAGCACGTCTGAAATCAAGTAATAAACTTGATGCGACTAGCAGGTCATATATAACAAAAAGTATTGTGGAGTGGTACATTAACGAATGCATGAAAAAATAAGACTTAATTGTGCTTTCAGAAGCTGTCACTCGCTTCATTCCAACAGAACTGAAGGTTTTTACTAGTCAAAATGACACCATTGGCACTATTTACAAAATATTTATTGTGTTTTCATTATTATCATAATAGGTGCAATTATTATGATAATAATTGCAACCACAGAATACAGTAATTTAGCCACATAATAAATAATAGTACGATTTTGTAAAATGACACAATGGTGTCATTTTGACAAGTAGGTGCCTTCAAGAAAATAATATGGGGTAAAAGAGTATACCTACAAAATAACGAGGTTAAGATGAGGTTGCTACGATTATGCAAAGTTTGGTTTTTGGTTTCCATAATACCTAATCTAATAGAAATAAATAAAAAAGAACATATTGGCTCGTTTATTAGTTCATCTGTCTTCGTGTTTGATGGTTTTTCTTTTCTTTTCAGACTCCAACTGATGTTTCTATAGACTTGAAAAACGGCGAGACGTCTACCGAGAAAAAAACTTAACCTGTCCTTTACCTTACCTTAACCTAGAAATGACAAAAAATAACAAAAGTGACAAGAAATTACAAAATTTAATAAGCAATAAGTACAAGTCTAATCAAATCTAAAATGTATATGTCTAACGCTCCTGTCACTGTAGTCATTTACTGTCACATTTCAACATATTTTACATATAAATATTTTATAAAATGTGACGTTCGAATATAATTGAATATATTATGTCTATTTAGCACGAGAATTGCCTAATTGTGACATTTGTTTTTAATTAGATTTTTGATATTTGCGACGTAATATTACTTTGTCTAGGTGCCGTGTAACTTAGGTCTTATGTATGTTGTTATTTAGTTATATTCAATGTTAAATAAATTATATTTAGAGTACTAAATCTTTTAATTTTTTGATTTACTATTCGGTTTCCTTTGGATACACACACATACACACACTTACACGAACATAATTAAGAATACATAAAATACAGATTCATTTAACCACAGCATATGCCGGTCAAATATATGTATCCGGAATTTACTGCATGGTGACTGGGAAAAACAAATGCATTTTTATTTAAGTATAATATTATGATGGAAGTGTATTGTAGAATAAGCTTGCGTTGTGTTAAAGTTGTTGGTTTTATTGGTATTTTGCATGTATGTACATAGGTAATAGATTATATATGAATAGATTTTTCTAAATTCTGATGTAAAGTATCTTAAACTGAAACGTAAAAGTATTTGTACAGAATGTGTTGTTTGGTAAAATCAATCTGCATTTTCATGGAAGTATTAGAATAAGTTTGAACCTAAGCTTTGTGGTATAATCTACTTAGATCATTTGTATTTTTGACAGATATGTAAAGTGGCAGTAGGATATAATTACATTTTGCACTAATCTAATCATGCAAAATGTATGTCAGTCAACATCAAACCTAAATGATCATCGTTTCTAAACTTATGATAGTTCTAACATGAGTTAGACATTTTACTAAAGAGGCTTTCCACAATAATTCATAAGAATATACTTTTGAAATATTGTAGAAACACTCTTCTAAATGTATTCTACCATGAGTTTTGAAATATTCGTTTAACATTCAGGTTTGATGTTGACTGTACTTAATTATTATGAGCAAATATTATTCTAATCTACTGCTACATTACACCTATGTCAAAAATACTGTATGATCTAGGTAGATTTTACCTGAAAGCTTAGGTTTATCTAACATAAGGTGCAGGTTTATTTTACCATAAAAGTTAAGTAATTCTAACTAAATGTCACCTATTAATCGTAAATTTACAACTCAGTCAAAAATACCAATATACATAGGTTAATTTTACCATTACATTTGGGTTATTCTAACATAATGCTATGCGTCGACTCTACATTACACTTCAGTCAAAAATACTATAATAATAGGTAGATTTTACCTAAAACTTAGGTTCCTCTAACGTAACACCACAAGTTGGTTCTACTAATGAATGCAGGTTTATTGTACCAAAATCATTGGGTGATTTTAACTTTAGGTCACATGTTAGTTCAACATTCGCAACTCACTCAAGAATACCAATATAAACAGGTTATTTATACCACTAAATTAAGGTTATTCCAACCTAATGCAAGGTGTTGTGTCTACATAATAACTCTGTCAAAAATACTTATGGTCTAGGTAAATTTTACGACATAACTAGGTTTAGTTAACAGCACCACTAGTTGTTTCTTAACAATGCAGGTTGATTTGACCAAATAAAATAAGTACATCTAACTTAAATCTCACATGTTGATTCGTAGAAGTATGTTGATTTTACGAAAAAACTTTGGTGTATCAGACTTATTGCCACATGTTGATTCTACCTTTCAAAAATGGATATATACAACCAATAGCATAGATGGTAAAAACAACCTTTTTTTATCGGTAGGTGCTTTAGATAACATATCATTAAGAAGTTTAAATTACTATTTCAAAACATTGTTAAAACAACCTAACTGGGTTTGGTTAAATTTACCTTTTACAAGTAACAATTTGATTTTAGCTGATTTAACAAATCATGTAGGTAGGTGCTATATTAACCTTAAAAAAAGGTTGAAAAAAGGTTAGATCAACCTGTTTTGGTTTTTCAGTGCAGTTGAAGGGCTCGTTTTTATTACATCGTCTACATTTTTTAAAGTATTTGTTACGTGATACGCGACAATATTACAAGCATTACTTACGCAAGACGCAATAAAATCGGTATCTGTATGACGCGAACCCGTTTTGAATGTATTTAGGGTCTTTAAAATTAGCATAATGTAGGTAGAATAGGTATGTTCCCTATTTAGCGGAACTAATAGTGAGTACCTGTATTATTTAGGGAGGGCATTTTTTTTCTAAAGTGTTATTTTTCGTGATTTTAGTATTGACAATAGCGTAACTATAAAAAAATATGCTTTTTGTGCCTTGTTAATACAGAAAAGTATGTATTTTTATTTGAAGTCAGTACAAAATAGTTTGGAGGCCGGCGGGGTGCGACGGTTAAAGGAAAGGAATACCTATTTTCGTGTCTCATACCACAATACCAACTCTAAATTCTCATCCTATCCTACTACGTAATGCTATAAATGCAAAAGTTTTGATGAGTATTTGTTTGTTTTTGAACCGATTTAGATGAAGTTCGAAACGGGTAAAGTTCGTGGCCTAGCATAACACATAAGCTAAAAAAAACGTGAAATTCACACAATTTAGGAGCCACAAAAAGTACTAAAATATATTATTTATTCAACACAAAAACTTTATTAACCGAGTGCAAGTGTAATTCAACTTCTCAAGTCAGAGAATTGTACTTTCTCATACACAGTACATACAAACCTACCATTTATTTTTGATCAAACCATGCATAGACCTACTTCCTTAATCAGTTTTGTGGCAGAATAATGCATAAGGAATTAATAGCCTATATCAATAATTATAAATAATTATTAATAAATAATCATATAATTACCCACATATTTTACTCACAGTCGCTTTAGGGACCTCAGTAACAACATGTCATTTCTTCGTTCAATAAATCTGAAATATAAATAGCAACTTAGTAGGTACAACTGAAAGCTGTAACAAAGATTCGCAGTTTAGAATTGGCAGAATTGGCATAAACTTTTCAGTTTCGTTAGCTAAATATAAAATTGTAAACTTTATGGTTGACTTTTAGCACCCACCGAACGGCGATACACATCATAGATTGGCTGACGGATCTTTCTTCGAAAAGTGAATGGTTACTTGAATTGCTATTCATCACATTATAAGCAATTCAAGTAACAATAAAGTAGAACTAAACGTTCGAGGCAATTAATATTTTAGAAGTAGTAAAGCTCGTCCAAGGAAGTTATGCTCGCATTGCTGTGTTCTGGATTCAAGGGGGTGCTGGTGAAATTACAGGCATGAGACTCTTTATGTCTCTGGATCGGCAACGCGCGAGTCATACCTTTTGTGTTACAAGCATCCATAGGTTATAATAACTGCCTACCAAGAGGTAGGCCGCATGATTGTTTACCACTTTAGTTATGTATAAAAAAGCTATCAATGTCCAAAATAGCTAACCAGTAGAAATTAGTCACAACATCAATGAATCACGGCGAAATTCGTGGGTAAACTAACAGATTGGTTAATTCGATCCGGTCTCGATACTACTAGTTTCTGAAACGTGACAACACGAACACTGGAGCTGACTCAGACTGACTAAAAATTGTTTATTGTTTTACTTTTTAACATGGCGAGTGTCTATGCGAAGATTTTTTTACGATGAGTATAAATGTAGCGATTAATTTAATAATTGCTTTCTGTTATTTCAGCAGCTAGCTAATGACTTATAAATGTTTAATTTTAGTTGAAACCTAAATAAAGATAGCTTTATCAAAACAAAAATATGATCTGAAAGGTTGTAAGGAAAGAGATCAGTTGAACAGGGGCTGGAACAATTTTCCAAATTAAATATTTACAAACTTCTGTAAAACGTCCGTCCTCGGACATGTTTTAAAACATCTTTCATAATACACACCCTGTCTTAATTTGAGGCGTACCACAGGTGTTAAAATATTCACGTGGTTTCAGTTAGGGTTTGACCTTTAGTATTACATGTGGGTACGAAGGACTGAGTAGTAGGAAAGACTGCCTTTGAGTACTAAAATATAATCTCTTAGGTAGTACATTTAAGTTTTGCTGGGTTATACTTCTTGATTTCAAGTTCCAAGACAAAAAAATCATTCATTATTTGCACATGTCTTTTGTAATATAGGTACGAGTATGTGTTCAATGAAGAATTATAAGAAATAATGACACATTTTAAAAAATAAGTATTATTTCAATACAAATAATTTTTATATAATTTGAAAACCCCCGACGTGTTTTTCCATCACGTATTGCCGCGCCCCTAGTAATAAAACCTATCTAAGAACTATCCCAAAGGCCATAATCAAGAAGTGAAGTGAAAGTTCACTTCATCCATGAAAACATACACATCTATTTCAAAAAACCGTATTACAATCTGATAAGCTGTTTCAGAGATAAATGGTAGCATTGTCATTTATTTTTACAGAACGGCACGTACGTATTGTTCAACACATACTAATAATTAAGCGTGTTCGCTAATAAGAGACAAACAAACAAACAAACCTCTTGTGTCAAACGCGGGTATACGGGTACAATTTAGGAAGCAACTTGTTTTGGTGTGTAACCCAATTACATAAAATCATTATAATCTTTGATTACAGTGGATCGTTGTGAATTAATTTTTGAAGACAACGACATATCATATACATAATTATGATGTGCCGATTAGTATACGATAACAGCTCATTTACATACATAGCTCATCCTGATGTTATAAAATAGGCAAGTAACAGGCAATAATAAAAAGTTTTTTCCATTTTCAAAGATTTTAATATATTTACTGTTATTTAATATTGCTGGCATGGCTAAGGGAGCGATACTTTTGTATGTAGTAGATATAATTATTTTTTTATATGATAACCTATCCCATATTACCAGAAAAAAAAATGCACCAAAGAAACAAAGAACGAGGGTGTACTGGCTCATCACCTGTATAAACAAAAGAGCGTTACGTCCGAGTGTCCGCGTGTCGCATTGTTAAAGAACGGGTGTGGAGTTACATTTACAACTAGTTACTCGTTACCTGGCGTTGCGAGGTGTAGGGTGGCATCAACGGTTAAAGAAACCTTACCTCGCCTTTTTTTCCTGCCGTCCACTGGACCGCACTTTGTTCGAACCGGATTCCCGATCGAGCGTAGCACCGAACTATGGCATTTTCTGTGGCTCAGCTCCTGCGATTGCTCTCAACTTATGATTCTGACCCCAATCGACCACTTCGGAACCTAACTGCAGCTTGTTTTTTCACCAGTCTACTTGTCCTTTTTGGAATCGCGGCCGATAGAACGTACCATATTGTTTTCTTGAAGTTTCAATGGATCTTTGGATATAAGTTTGAAGATAGAAGGTATTTCGATTTCGGGATTGCGTGATCAGTTTTGCTCTGTTAACGAGATAAGTAAAGTTTCAAGATAGTTTTTGGGGACTGTAAGCAAAGTCAGCTCTATTTTAACAATTTAGGAATAAAATTTTCCTTTAAAACAGCTCATCAAATAACACTTAAAAAGTTTACCTAGTCTTAATCAATTATTATCGTAATCATTAGAGCAAATAGTTCTCAGTCTTATCAGAGGCTTTCGTCACAGACGTGGTAAAGATGAGCGTCACGCGTGACCGCGTCAATGGATTAACCAATAGAAAAACCGTTTCAACCGGAAAAACTTATCAACATTGCAAAACCAAAACATTAAAGACAAAACCTCACTAGTTTGTGAATAAAGTGAGATAGCGTTTCTCGTAAAAGTAAATTGAATTCTTCACTCACTATCACCCCCAACTCGATAGGTTATTGCGTATTTACATTAATAAGGTTAACTAAACAATATTCTAAAAAAACTAAACAATTCAAAACTTATTCAGTAAATATATAATGAAACACGTCTACAGGGACAAACTATGGAGACTTTCGTATGACTATCAATGCCGTTATAATCTTGAAATGTTAGACCTCAGATATGAAAAATAAATTGAATACATAATGTTAGAAATATAATGATGCTAGAGCATTCGCATTTTTCAGATCCCAAATGAATACATCGTAGATAGTTTAGATAATTTAATACAGTAACAATATAGCATTTGCTACGACGGAGACATCGCGTGGGTTAAATTGAATTCTGAAAATAACTTAGCAAATCTTCTCAAACCTTATTATACTGTTACCAGTTTACATAAATAATGCACGTAACTGAAAACTGGAAAGTTTATTGAAAGTTTTGGTTTATTTTAAGAGTTTGCGCTAAGTATTGTCCAAAAAAATACGAATGAGAATTTGTTCGTGCGCCGGTCGTCGACCGTATAATATTGGCGTGAATTATGGTCACGAAACCTAAGTAGTTTTGGAAACCGCCGCAACCTCAGGTCAGCCACTTGGAAGGCAAAGTTTAGAATGGATATTTATCCAACTTCAAGTTAATTCTCAGTCTTACCTTTATCTAGTCTAGACAGATCTGAATACACAAAGCCTTGCTGTAAATTTCATAAGTTACACAATACCAATACAACTAACAAATAAACACTACTAAAATTGTAAATGCTGATACAATATCTGGAACTGTGTAGATACACAACTATTATAAAACGATCAAACAACGATCTGTTATAAAACTATCTGGTATACACTCAACTATCAGTATATTTTCATAAAACCACTTTGGTATGTACTTCTTATTTTCAAGGTCTAAGCTTTGTACATACATGAAGATTGGGAAGACTCTTAGCTAGAAAGAACGATGGGCGATTGATGAAGGCTGTTACCAAATCGTGACCAAGAGTAGCTTGGCGACCGAGAGAGAGAGACTATGTGCCTGATGGTCGAACGACATGGTCAGCGTGGCCGGGAATCAGTGGATGAGAATCGCGAAGAGATCGGAAATAATGGTGTAATAAAAAGGAGGCCTACACACCTAACAGTAGGTGGAGGCGGGCTGAACTTTATACATTGCAAAACCACTTTTGTAGAGTTTGTACTAAATTGATAACTAGTATGGGTACTATATGGGTATATAGCACAAGTACTTACCTAGCTAGGTAGGTATCTATCTTGTGATAAAATCTGTAGATGCCGGCATCTAGGGCAGTCAAACCACTTGGTGCCCATAATCTGTTGACTGTGATTTCCTGCCCCGAGATAACCGTAGCTCTCGAATACCTACTCTCCATTTTTTTTATTCTCAATTTGCCCTAACAACTGATACATTGTGAACATAGAATCGTTTTCCAAGAGTTTTATGCCGTTATTTGGACAGAAAGAGCCATTTAAGATTTTATGCCGGGCTTAGAAAAGGCGAGTTACAGTTTGAATTGCACTTGGAACTTGCAATGGTTGGCAACCAAGAAGCGAGTCAAGCTTGCGCAGACATAATGCGAGCTGACAACTGGCTTCCCCGCTGCTCACACTGTGAAAAAAAGCTTTATAATAAAATGGTCTAAAACTTGATATTATGTTAATTGCCTTCTGGTGTTTCGATTTTAATACAAAGTAAGATTGTAAAATTCAAATTTTATGACACAGATACTGATAAATAAACAGATAAAAATATAAATTTATATTTTTATCTCAAACTGATTTAAAAATAGGTCGGAAATTATTATTCATAACAACTGATTTAATATTCAGAAGCAAACAATTGATAAAACTAAGAAAAACTAAAAAATATATTCATATTCATTTTAAATTAATCCACATTCTTTCAATGGCCATATTAAGGCCACATAATGTTTTCATCCTTACGTTTTTGTATCGCATTAAATAGCCAAAACACAAACGCAAACGTCAACACAGTTATGTGTGAGACTTTATTCGGCTGTCAATGCTATCGCATAACAAACGGGTAATAAGTATCCAGTAACACGATCAAGAATGCGTATTTTAATGTTCATTATAAAGCGGTAGCCGCGGACTGTGGACTGATGGATCTGATAAGCCCTTCTAGACAATTGCCCGTCGAAGAAAGGAATCGCTTAAAATAGGTTTGTTGATGATATAAAATTCGCACATATAAAAGCCCCTCAAATGAGAAAGTCAATGTTGTTAATTCGGTCACAAATAATAGAATACAAGATTCGGTTAACGTATCGCCACTCAGGTGGTAACTGAAAGCCAGGCACACTATAGGGTAACACAACTTTTACCAGCATTTCCCAAACCGCAATGTTATTAAGCTTCGAAGTTCAAATTATAATAGAGGTACTTTTTACTCTCCAACTACCAACGATATAAAGTTTTAAGCGTTTTGTTTCTTAGACAACCACTTGTCTAGAGTGAAAACGGGGCTGCCAAATTTGGCGGCGCGAGTAAAGAACAACGGTATTGTTTAGTGATAGTCAAGATAAAGGATTTATCAGTTTAGTTACACACAAAAATTGTACGAAATATATCATTGATTTTTTTGCTTTTGTAACCGTATCAAGATCATGATTTGTTATAAAGAGACCTAGATAGTGAACTCAATGAGCTGAAAAACGTTTGATAATTCAAGTCATGAATGAATGAATGAATGAAAATAATTTATTGTACACCATATTTACAAAAAACAAACACTTAAGAATCAGTGTATCAGTCATGTAGTTCCCAAAATACAAGCTCTGCTTAGTTTGGGCCTAGATGATGCTGTGTGAAAAATGTGGGCTTATTCCACAAATCCTCTGCGATATTTGGACAAGAGTCCCAGAAATCCCTTGATCCATTTATTTACACTGTAATTAAAAAAAACACAAATAACTAAATAGGAAATCAGTCTCTGATTTTTTTTTGTACATAGATAATCATTAACGATGGCACTCTTTAACTTACAAAAATTAAGTTTTTTGATCAATTTTCACCAGTGTAGAAATAAAGTCTCTCATATATTTACAATACTAAACGAAATTTTATTATTGTATTATTTATTAATCAGCATGATACATTGTTCTTACCGCGTCCACCGCAAAGACACAGATATCAGTCGTACTTACTCGTACTTTGTTTATACTGAACTTAGTATTATGATAGCGATATTTCAAAAAGTAATCTTTTACTATAATCATCTACTTATAGCTCATATCCAACTCTGACTGGACCGCTTAGTTGAGCGCAAGGTTAGGGCGGTTAAATCTGAACTCGGACGGTGCATTGCGTTGCACAACCCACGTCTTGTCGACTAGACTGACCGCCAGCCAAATTAATTATCTGCCGACGTTTTTAGACACATCGGTCGGCGTGATGAAACTAACTTTGCTAAATACAAATTTGAACTTTGTTCGTTTCTATTGAGCAATTGACAAAAACGAATAGGTTATCATATGCAATTTGGTATTAATGTAGTTTTGATTGCAAAGTATCATCAAGTTACGCAATACTTATTCAGCTCTTGTAAATGTGTTTGATTTGTGGGATTTACATTTTCACTGCCGTTGCTGAACAAACTTTAAGATTCCACAAAGTTTACGGAAAATCCTGAAATTCTAGTGCAAATCATGAAATTGAAAGCAGTCTATTCAGCGAAACGTGACATTTTAGTTCTTTAGTATCTAGATGTTGGAATTAGATTTTGACTACCGTCGTAATGGGCCGTTTATGCAGATTTCTCGTAGTTCGTGAACGTTTTGCCTCGAGTTATGAATGAGCGTTGCAGATTTGCGTCTAATAATCGGTCGCAGGCTGGCATGGCGCGGGCGAAGCGGCATCGAGCGGACCTGCCCGCGGCTCGCAAGCCGCTCGGAAGCTCCTAACTGCCGCTAACGTTGCCTCCATTCCTATGTAAATCTCGCTGCTGCATCCGACGACATTATAATACAGACAATTTGTATGTCCCCATGCCCTTTGTGGTAGAAGCAACGCTATCGGTTGTACGAAACTGCAGCCACTGCACACGTTACACGAATATCGTGAGGCACTAAACAACGGCTCTAAATAGAACTTTATAGAACTTGGCATCAAACTCGATCCGATTTAATAGCCAACGCTGATGTATAACAATATCATGGAAGAAATTAGACTAGTTATGTTGCAGCACCGGCGATGTAAAAGTTAGCGTGACTGGAATAATTTATCCCACAAATAGCAAGAGACTCTTGTAAACAAATATCTTCCGCAGTAAATTAATTAAATTAAAATTCAATACGTGTTTCTAATACGCAGCTTAGTTAATTTTATGTAGATCGACCTACCCCTTGTTGAGCTTATGAAAGTAGAAAACTGAGTCTTCGTGCAGCATTCAGATGGTGTATGGAAATTAATATTTTGCCTTATGTAAAAACTTGTAACTGGGTCGGTTTTGTTAAAAAATGAAGCTGGGTTTAATCCGATAATATATCATTGTTTTCATCCAATTAAGAAGTTTTATATACATTAACTGTACATCCGTGCAGGTGAGCAAATACACATTTACTTTCCAGTGAAGCCTGGTTATTGACAAAACAAATAATTATTGTTACAGGTTGCTCTTACATATTTTACGATTGTGCTTGGAGCTATATTGTACTTACTAGTATATACATATACATATATGTATATACAACGTCCCGATGAAATAAAGCAAAATCTGAAAATTGTTTGATGGGAATGGAGAGTAGAATTGTTGTAGCTACTTTTTTATTTGGGTAGTTTTTTTTAATTAGTACATTTTTATAAAACCGTTTCTGAAAAAATCCACGCGGCGCGGGCGCGGCATGCACAATAATGCACATCATTGATAAGATTCGAAGAGCAAAAAATATAATGAAATTGGAGGTAAAACAAACACAAAAAACAAGTGAATGAACACTGTTTTTGAAGATATATATTAAATACTTTGTATGTCATAAATACACCATTCATTTGAATTTAGAATTCCAAGTTAAACAGTTCAAAGTGGCCAGTCCGATAAAACGGCAATTTCATAGGTGAAGACCTACTATTACAACACAGCGGCAGTGGTCGAACCGGACACGTATATCATTGTCACAATTTCCAAAGTAGATACAAGATTGACCAGATTTGCGGGTAACTTGAACGCCATTTCCTCTTAGGGCGACTCCTCTTGAGTCCAGTAGACCATAGATTGGTATCAAGTTAGTAGCAAGACTTGCGATACGTAGAAGCAATTATGAGTTTTTCCCTAAGGCGCGACGGCATCCGGTGCCTTCCAGTGGTAAGATTGTTGCATCTTGTAATTTGTCATAGATAATTTGTTTAGCGTAGGTACTGTTTATGTTTTCGAACATACATTTTATCTCATACATCATCATCCTCCGCCAAACTTAGCCCACTTTTTGTAAAAGCCTTCCTCTTTTTGTGCCATCCACCTATCCTGCGCTAGTCTAAGCCATCCACGGCCCGCGACATTAACAATTCTGTCGTCTGATCTCACACTGCCATAAAATATCAGCTTAAAACAATATTTTTTTACTTTAACTATATTTATCAGCCTGGCATACCATTTCAAAGGCCTCGTCATGGTACTTAGTTCTAGCCTTAGCGATCCTCCATTTCTCTTGCAACAAAATTTCAACAACTATAATAAGGTAAGTGTCGACAAAGAACATAATAACGTCGGTATACGACTACTTTTATTTGGGATTATTCCTGGAATCTCCACCAAGGTATAACCCATGGTGGGGATCCCCTAGCGTGATATGGCGTAGTAAAAGGGTTATAAAAGTAAAAGTAAAAGTAAAAGGGGATACCCACCAGGGACCGTACCATGGTGGAAATTTCCGGAACAATCCGTCGAGCAGTGGACTTGCGGCTAGTGACATTCGTTAGCTATATGAGTTCTCTTCTCTGTCTTAACTTATCTGTGTATGTTACATACCATACGTACTCTCTGTGGAGCCTTGCAACGAATAAGGGGAGCATCATCGACAGTAAACAAGATTTCTATTTTTTTTACAGTTAATTGCGCTGTGCAAGCCGGACATCGGCTTCAACATTAAATGTTGTTGACAAAGTGACCCTTAGCTTTGATAGTTTGTTAATATAGTTTGTACAATTGTGAGCAAACTACCTACTGTTCTTCTACTGCTGCAATTGGGCCCTCCTATAGATAGATAACAAGATAGATGGACTCTTTATTGGGCATAACATAAAATAAAAAAATGCATAATGGGCGGTCTTATTACTGAAAACAATTACCTCCATTCATAAGGTGGAGTTATACCTTTTACGTTTGGGTAAAGTGTTAAGCTATCTGCCATAGGAACAGAATTTAGTGGCCACGAATAAGGCAAATGGGTAACCACCATTCACTTCTCTTTTTTTCTTTTTGTAGAGCATTTATTTACAACAATAATGTCTAAATAGCGCATTACACGTTACACCTCGATTGACGTTACCCACACGTTTTCTATTATAACACAGAGTAATTTGTTTTCGGCTTCCGCAGTAGCCTACAAAGGGCACATTCAGACAAAAAGCAGGTTGCCGTCGCCTATCTGCCGGTTTTTGAAAGAACGCATGCAAAAGATCTAACAATCGTATATAACGACAAAAAATATAATCAAACAAGTACAAACATTAAATGATTACATGAGCAGATTATCAGTTGACAGCCTATATAGGTAAGTACTTGCACGAATAATAAATATAAATAAGTGTGCATTTTTGTCAGTCTAAGCCGAAAAAAATAAGCACCGGCCGCTATGCGACCGTCGGAAATCTACGTGAATGAGGCCAAAAATTATAATCACGTCAGGAATGTCAAAACGATTTATCAATTTGATGCGGTATAATTTTCAACGCATACCAGACTACTATAGACCATCTAATGAATGCCAGATACATTACACTTTGGAAGCCGGAGGGCACGAGAACGGTGTGACTAAGAGAAATCACTATATCGTTCATTAGAAATGCCGGCTGATGTGATTAACCTAAGGTTTGAAGTCTTATTTATGTTGTCATAAAATATTGCTAAAACCTAAATCATACCGAGGGTTAGATATATCGACAGATTGTTTATTAAAAATCGTAAACCACAATAAAGAATCAAAAAATGAATATACGCTTAAATAAGAGGTACACCACGTTTATAAATATCACGGTTATATGTAGTTTAAATTGAATCTCTAAACTACAAAATGGTGGTGGAATATTGGACAGAAGCGTTATTTGAACCAACGCATCATGGATCAGAACTAATTCAGGTTCTCACTACGCCTAATGCGCGTTTTTTTTCATTACATTAGCTATATGGCAACGGGCACATGTTTTCTAGACGGAACATTATTTGCTACGGTTTAATTGGAGTTGGGTTTAAGGGTACCGAGGGAATACTTGAGCCAGCGCTAAAGCCTTGAATTACGGAGAAGCTGTAGCCGTCATATAATGACCGTCATATAACCAACGTTATGAAGTGGTGACCGTCAATCTTCAACCAATAAAGAACTTTATTGACGATTTCTGCGTCTACGTTATACTACTGCCGCGTCTTTACGAAACCTAAGCTTGAGAGACTTGGTGTGCAATTCAGAATCGTAAAATTGGATATTAGTTTACTTTGTTTAGTAGGTAAATGCTGATTACAAATAGAATCATTTTTGGCGTGTTATATTGAGCTCTACATAACAAGCGAGTAGAATAAGTTTTGCAAAATAAATACCAGTCCTATACCTACTAGCTGTAATAAGAATTCCATTTAACCAATGTATGTTGAAAGTGATAGCCCTAAACAATACATTGATTTATGACTCAATCAAATGCAAACAGCATGGTCAGTCGTAACGGTCACAGATCAAAACAAAATGAATGCCCAATATATAGGTCATTCCTCGCATTCATTGAGTCTTCACTCCAGCCGTCAAAATCAGCGACGGTGCTGTTAATCAAGAGTCAGTATGAGTTATCAGTTCGAAACAGTGATGTTATTTTCTTTAAATCAGAATGAATTTCACACTATCTAATAAAAGTAATTTTATCAGATACATAGAAAATTCCAAAAACTCACCGAGACTGTTGACCGAGGACAGATATTGTTTATTTTTGCCTATGCTGTGTACATACACAGGTACATGATGGACAGATCAATCTATGCGAGACCTAAACGAAGTTTAGAAATAAGAAGCTTTATAAACTTGGCTATACTTGTTTTTGGCTGTTATTTCGTACAACCAAAAACATTCTCCATGCTCATAAATTCGGAATACATTGATGCCTTATTTAGATTTATCGTATCAGTGCTCTTTAACCGAGTCATTTGAACATAATGAGATTGCGGAGGCTTCTCGTGACATCAACTTTATACATTTTCTCATAACATGGTAACCATCTGTGTCAATATGTCCTATCCCGCTTTACGTCTACTTATAACATCTCCGCTCGTAAATCCACATAATATCATTGACAGAAATCCATCTCGTGCTCACATAAATCTCCAATTGTTACAACAAATAAACGAATACAAAGAACTTTTACGTGACGAAAGTGACACGTCCATGGATGTGTAGTTTGAAAATGATATATTTTTCCATTATACAACTAAGGTTTCAATAAACGATTAACTGCAAACGATAGTATATTCCGGCTAAAGCATATAAGAAACAGTTGTAGTTTCGTACCACTTTACAACTCTTAGAATCTAGGTTTGGATTAAGCCCTCTCTATAGCGCAAAAAAATGACACTGGCATGTAATAAACTTCATTTCAGATATGTATATCTACCTATATCTATACAAATAATGAAGCTGAAGAGGTTGTTTGTTTTTTTTTGTCTGAACGCGCTAATCTCTGAAACTGACTGGTAGTTTCAGAGATTAGCGCGTTCAGACAAAAAAAAGGATTTGAAAAAAATTTTTTTGCATTTGATAGCCCAATTCTTGAGGAAAGTTTTAAGTTATTTAACATCACGCTACTACCCTTACGAGCCGAGCAAAATAAGTAATATCGCGGGCGGGCAATGCGACGCGGTGTGCTTGGGGCCAAGGGCGGCCGTGGTACAGCTAGTATTTGAATAAGTAAGTAAGTACGCCACTGTTCGAAATGTTAAGTCTTCATTTTATGAGCACGTACAACGCAGTTGGTCTATTTAACCAGAACAGTTCACCAAAGTAAGCATCTGTTGTTGCCAGTTTGGAATACCCAGTGGGCCCGATTAAGCTGTGTTTAAGCTATATTTGCATAGCTGTGAGGTTTACTGGCAGTTGTCAAACGCTGCTGAATTTCAGCTGGAATGTTGTCGATTGTCGAATAACAGGAATGCTCAAACGTCGTCGAATAAATTACTTTTAGGGTAGGTACCTTAATTTTTTATTATAAGTGCACATAAAACGAGCACATAGATACTGGACAGATTCTGTTGTATTTGAAGTTGATAATTTTGTGTTCAGTAGCTGGCTGAAACGTGGTCGAAAAAATTACTTTTAGGGTAAGGTATTTACTTCACCTTATGTTTTTATTGTAACTGCTCATAAAACGAGCACTTAAATACTGGACATATTTTGTTGTATTATAATTTGGAAATACGCTTACCACTGTTTTTCGTAGATTTTTCATACATAGTAGGTTATTTGTTATCCCAACATTCTAAGACGTGATAGTATCTCAATAAAAAAACAAGAATAATATTAATTTGCTATTTTTGTGTAGGTATTTTTTTACAAACATATCGTTCGTATAAAATTCCGAGCAATATTTCAACGTGATTGCACATACACATTCCCCATAGAAATAAAAGCAATATTTATTCAGTAAACATGGAGCACGATTGAAATGTAATAATGTCACTGAGCTGAAAGAAAGCGCTGCCGTGAACTTTCCACAAGGGCGGGCGGTCGCGAATCTCAATCCGCCCGCCCAGTGTCGCGTTAGCCGCCCAACGGGACGACCGTGTGCATGTCCATAGATTTTACATGTTTTTCGTAAATACTTTGCACGGTGATTTATTTGAGTGTTTTCGATCACGATTTTTGATTAAAAAAAAACCGATGAAAACATATGATCAGAAATTATTGTTTACGTTTAGTGCCGTCTTATCTTCGAGAAAGCATATTTAAAAGCTAGTAAGCTTGCTAAAATGGTATGTGTTTAAAGCTGAGTTAAAATGGTAACAAAAAGTTTTTTGTTTATAATTGAAAACCGCAAAACTGTATGCCTCGCGAACTTTCACGAACTGTAATCGCAAACTTTAACTCAAGTGACTGAAAGCTTTCAGAACGAACGTTTTAAGAAAAATATATATGTTTAGCTGGAAGCAAGGATCGCAATTTAAGTGAATAAAAACTCTTCAACAAAACTTTACGGATTTGCCGAAAAGTTTCAGAGTGGACTTATACCTAAACTTATTAGGAGAAAAATACTTTCGGAGCAGTAGAGGTAAGTTGGAACCTTGTACTCCTAATAAGATTATTTTTCTGTTCAAAGGCACATGCCAAAGTATCTACACTGAGCGTAATACTTTTTTAAGTGCGGCTTCAAACCTGCAATTAAACGCTTATTCTAACCCTCTTATTCATCATTTACTGACTAACTTTAGCAGCGTGTTAAAAGTTATTTAGTGTTAGAAAAGGACAGAGTTAGAGTAAACGACCTGCTAATTTAGAGAGAGATTATGAATATGAGATTAGATATAAAAAAGCCCACGCTCACTACTTTATTCCCCATGCTGGGCATACTCAACGAGAAGATCTTTGAGGATACCAAGTATGGGGTAGTCAGACAGAGGCACGCCCAAACATTACATTTGACATATGCCCGCATTTTGGCAAGTAGTTAAATGTATAAGAAATACGAATGATAAAAAATACTCGCGTTCAGTAGCATTGTAAGTATTAAGTTTTTCAGGCTACCCTATGTCAGTATGTCCCCTTCATCAACCCTTCAATGAAGTTGCAAAACAAATCAGATCGTAATGACAGGGGTATGGTACGTTCGAGTGAGTACTTACTGTGCCGAACAAAATAATTTATTTCGTCTGGGTAATTGCTTACAACCACAAAAGTAGGATACATTTAATTGAAGAATCACTAGGAAACGGATCTTACTTTTGTTAAAAACGTTTTTTTTTTACTGTTGAAATGTTCTATTGATATTGAGCAAGCCTCGGTCGTCTACTAGTTATAGTATAAAGAACAATACAAACGACGGTTTACACGAACCGTTCCAATTAGAATCATTGTGAAAAAGTTTAAATGAAAGTGAATTAGTAGACTTAAATTATTCTTTAAGCTAAACCAAAATTTTACAATTCTTGGGTGGAAATCTCTTCATTGCATAGCTGCATGATCCTGAGTAATTCATTTAAGTGCCTATCCTCTATTATTGAAAGAGAGAATATTAAGAAATAAGGTAGTTCCTATCCAAAGTTCTTGAACGCCTTGTCCATCACCAACTCAGCATCTTCCTTACCAGAAACAATCTCCTGAATCCCTTCCAGTCTGGTTTCCGTCCTGGCCACAGTACCGTGTCAGCGTTAGTTAAGATAACTGATGACATTCGTGATGGCATGGATAACGGACGAGTTACCGTGCTATCACTTTTGGACTTTAGCAATGCTTTTAACAACGTTGACTTTGAAATCCTACTAAGTGTCTTACGCTCACTTAACATATCTCCAACAGTGATTGATTGGTTTTCTAGTTACTTGCATGGGCGTCGGCAGCGTATACGCATCGATGATACTTACTCATCATGGTGCAACATATCTGCTGGCGTACCTCAAGGCGGCGTTTTATCACCTCTTCTCTTCGCAATTTTCACAAAATTCTGTTTCCAAAAATCTAACTTCATCCTACCACCTCTATGCAGACGATCTTCAAATTTACGAACAAGCCAGAGTGGAGGAGCTGCCTGAAGCTATAAATAATATAAATTGTGACCTAAGTCGAATTCTGGAGTGGAGCAAATCATTTGGTCTTCAGGTCAATCCGCTCAAAACCCAAGTCATTGTGGTTGGGGGCTCTCGGATGTTATCCAAAATAGATTGGGCTTGCCTTCCGCAGGTTCTATTTGATGGCATACACATTCAACAGAGTGAGACGGTGAAAAATTTAGGTGTTCTCCTCGACAGGCAGCTGTCATGGGGACCTCAGTTAACTAAAGTCAGCCGAAGAATGTTTGCCTCTGCAGGTGCTTTAAGAAGACTGCGCAATTTCCTTCCGACTGCTACCAAAATTTCGCTCGCACAGTCTCTCCTTCTTCCAATACTGGACTACGCTGATACTTCCTATTTAGATCTCACTGAACAACAGCTGGATAAACTTGAGCGCCTGCAAAACTTCGGGATACGGTTCATATTTGGCTTACGCAAGTATGATCACGTTTCTGAGTTTCGCAGTAAGCTCAAGTGATTACCCATACGACTTCGCCGGAATACTCATATCTTAAATCTGTTATATAACATTCTTTTCAATCCCTCCACACCTTCCTATCTCAAAGAACGTTTCGAATATATTCATCTCTCCCATTCTCGATCCCTACGCTCTTCCGAAACTCTCCAACTTTTGACTCCTGTACACACCTCCTCCTATTATGATAATTCCTTTACTGTGCAGGCTGTTCGTTTATGGAATGAACTGCCTGTTAGTATCAGACGTGCGAAATCACTACCTATTTTTAAATCCTTAGTCAAGGAACATTACTTATCCTCGAGTCGATAGCTGTTGCCTGTTTCTGGCTTACCTAGTTATGTATTATAGAATAGTAAATGATAGTATCTAGGTATTATGCTGTGTAGTAAGTAAGTAATTATGTAGGTAAATAATAGTATAGTGTTTTCATAGTATGTGGTACACCACTTACAACCCCTTGTAATCTTTCGTACAGTCCGTTCCATCCAAAGGTTGTCTGGTAGAGATCGCTAATTAGCGATAAGACCGCCCATTGTACAACAATGTTAAAGATTTTACTATTTTTTTTTTAAGTTGAAATATTTGGTGTGCAATAAAGTATTTTCTATCTTTCTATCTATTCTATCTATCTATCTAGTTTTGTGTAAGTCTGTGTTATAAAATATAATATTATCTATTCCAAATGTAATTTCAAAGCGGTTCAGCTATCGGCTGTTACAAAGACTATTAGTCACTTTCGCATTTGTCGTCACGTTACAACAGATATTATGTTATCCAGGTTTTTTGAGGGACACATTGTTCTAGTTTAAGACGAGTTCCTCGTTTTTTTCATCAAAATATAATTAACTAGCAATGCCCATGGTTTTATCTGCATGGTACCCGGATGAAAAGTAGCTCTTACCACTATGGCTGCCATGCCGTTTGGAAAGAAACGCATTCGCTCGACCGTTTTTTCGCCGACTTACGTTGCAAAATTGGTCTCCATGAGAAGTTATTTTATTTAAAAATAATAATATATAGCCTTTGCCCACCCTGAAGGTCTACTCTTAATATTGGTGAAATATTTTTTTAAATCGGATGAGTAGGTAGTTTAGTATAAAAGTATTGATTGGCCTAGTCTTAATATTTGTATTTATAACTTGCAGTCTAATTACATGTTCAACAAGATATCTAGTACTGTCAGTAACTTGTATGAGATCATCTTTAGTCCATAAAGTAGCTAAATACGAAAGTATAGATAGATGGACGACCTTGGTAGTACAGCAGGCATATTTGATCTATGTTGGATGTATTGATAAGTACCAAAAAAAATTGGATATTGTATAAAAGTCGGTCTAATCGCTGCTCGATCAAATGTTCCTAATGCAGGTACCACGCGAGCAAAGCCCTAAATTGGGCGGAAACAAGTGGCCTGGAATTTGTAAAGTTAAACCAATTCGCTGACTGAACGGATTAACGGAACCAAGAGGATTGTCAGCAGCCGATGATCGACAATTCCGTCGCGGTTCCGGCTGATTGTCACCGACACTCAAGAGGCGTGGGAAGACAAACAACCGTTGTCCTCGTTAGCAGCTTCTTGTATACTCAAAGCACTGGAACCATAGAACACTGCAGTTGTCCTAACCTACATTCCAATGTGGGCTTTGTTCCGACGTGATAGCACTGTTATTACACCTGAAGATGTTACTTGTGGCACAGGTAATCTAAGAGTAATATCGTACAAAAGTTGCACTCCTGCGAATGTCACTTCCTTGGCTCTGCGTAATCTTATAAAACTCAAATGAGTACGAGTTGAAAACACGGTTACCAATGCCCAAAACATCAAAATATCCTTCTAATTTTCAGTTTTAGAAGTTTTAGTCATTGCTAAGCCAGGCTAAACGAGTCGTTTTCCATTGCTATTTTGTCAGTTTAATTAAGGGACTGGTTGAGATATGGCTGTTTTAAAGCATTAGACTTATGGTGAAAATATCAGTGCGGTGAAAGTATTAAGAGTACTTCGCAGGGGCCTTTTTGATGCTCAATGTACCAAAAAATATTCATCTATTCGAACGGACCATATTGAATCTACATTATGCAGGATAAAGCTCAGTTTACATTTAAGGCGATATGGAACGACACAGGCCTGCTTGCAGTTCCACTTGGACTCACTCCTGTAATATTTATTCGGGACAGTAAAATCTAGCGACAGTCTGTTGTGTACGACTCAGGAAAAACATTGGGAAATCTCTTTATTGTAAGTATGTATTTAGGACGGCCAGCTTGAGTAATGTTTCCGTTTGTATTGAGTCAAGAAGGCTCTAGGAGTGCTTTTGTACTGCATACCATCCGAATGCAAGAAATGTGGATGGAGGAAGCGCGAACTGTCTCGGATGTCGCTTGTGAACTGCAAAAACAAAAAGCAAATACGCTCTCAAATGTATTCCCCATGATGGACATCCTCCGATACATACTTAGTGAGTAGATCTTTGAGGATACCAAGTTGGGGGTAGTCCAAACCTTACATTTGGTACTAGTACATACCCGCGTTTTGCAAGTTAGCATTTGATCCTAATTCCAGAAAATACGGATGGCACAGTATTCGCCAGTCCACCGTTAAAAGTGGTCACGGGCGATGCTAATTATTAAGAGCTACTAAATAAGTTACGAAACAGTCAGCAAAATTGTCAAAAAATTTAATCATGCTTTTTTACGGATGTTGCGTACCATCGCAAAACTCAGTGCCGACCCGCCCTCTCTAAGCAACCCGATATAAAGATATTCTGACTTCAAAAATGGATCCCGGATGGTAGACCAGACAACTCATACAAAAAAGAAGTAGGTATACGACTATGTACTTCGAAACGAACCTATTATTTTCTCGGATTCGGATCGGATGCAATGCACTGTAGCCCTTTACTATTTTGAACACATGTCACTTTGTTTGCGAGTAGTTAAATCGTTTACAGCATTCTAGGGTTGTAAAATAATTAATTACATTAGAGTTGACAAGTAGACGGAAGAGCTGTGCTCCGGAACTGGGGACCAGACACACCCCTAAAACATCACGTGCTAACAATGCTACTCTATGTACTCTTGCCCAGCCGGTGGGGACGTACCTATTGAGATGGAATTTTCTTGGCTGTGGCAATTTTCTTAGCTATAGTTAGGAAAAGGCTATATTGTATTGGGCCTTATAAGGCCATAACCATATTGTATTCTCGACCCCAAGCTCTCCTTTCCACTTTCCGAAAATTCTAGAAACTTCTTCAAGATTTTTTGTACAGAAGTAAATAGGCATCATCCAGCCTCAAAATAAGCAGACTTTGTGCTATGAGAACTACATGAATGATATACTACTTATATTTTTTTTATAAATACATACATTCTATACATAGAAAACGCCCAGACCGAGGCAAATATTTGTAGATCATACAAACATTTGTCCCACGGCAGGAATCGAACCCGCAACCTTCTGCGTCTCAGACGGGTCTTCGCCCACTGCGCCACAGAAGTTGTTTTGCATGACAAAATGTACCATTAAAATAATCGTGAGATATTACTGTTTGGTTGAAAGTCGAGTTTAAATACAGGATTTTCCTTTAGTTTTGCTTCAACTTTTAATACCAACCAACGCGTTTTATTTGAAAATTATTTACGAATTGATTATACAGTTCTGATAGTAAAATAAGGTATAAAGCTAAATTTGATGATGATAAATAATTTGTTGCTGCTTGTTCACATCCACACATCCTTGCAGTTTTTGCTGCACAACAAGTTTTGGAATACGTTTTGCATGAAAACGTTGACAAAAACAATAGGCTATTTTTGAGTATAATCATTTTAACTGATGGAAAAGATATCCATTTACTTCACATGATTGTGAATAACTGCAAGAAACAGGTATTCTAGGTAGATGAGTCGGCACGCATTGCACGGGCCAAGAAAGCCAGTCCGATAGGATAATGTGCCTTGCCTTGGAATTAAAATCGCTTTAGCGTTCTTTTTCAATCGAAATATTATTTAAAGGGATATATAAAAGGCAGGGTTTATTAAATTGTAATTCTATTTTAATGGCCCACCAACCACCCCCGAGCCCATTTCCGCTCAGTAACAGCTTCCTTCCATGCATCGCCTGGGTCCCTACTAACTGCCATTTAATCTGGTCCTTACGTAAGTTTGTTGCGACTGTGCGGCGATTATCTATGCATGAGTTTTATTTGTAAGGATACTAAAGATACAATATAAACTGGTGTTGCCAACTTTACCAGTTTTAGAAGGAAGCAGGAAAAAAATATAGCGATAGGTTAAAAAAAACATTGTTCTTTTTACTAAACAATTATACCTAGTTACTAGAATGTATCAAGCTACTGTAATATAAAAATCGTCATATATCAATTTCTGTATAAATGTTTATAGAGGTACATAACTAACATAAATGATAAATGTTTTAATTAGTATAATGTTTTTAAATATTTGCATGTGCATATGAGAGTAATATCAATTTATTTCTTAAAAATAATGCGCTACTTCGGATTTATCATTTGATGTTTCGACATAATTCTCTAGCCAATATATCCTGACACTAGTTGGCTACACAGTATAGAACCGGTTATACAACGACGTTAACCGACCGGACGACAACACAGTCTTTTTTTTTGGTTCAGTGATCTAATCTGTAGGAATATTCTCTCGAGTAGGAGTGAGAAGGAAAGGTGGTTTTACGTTAGCGTAACTCCGATGTTGACCGATGCCACCCGATGGTTGACGAAGCTAAAAGCAACGCTAGGGAAGCTCGTGCGTCGGCGTCGGTCGCCGGCTGTCTCGTGTCTATAAACGCCTACACTCACAGACGGTTATGTACCATGACGTGAATTCATTGATAGTTTTTTGGCTAGTGTTTTAGTTTTTATGTAATCTAGGAATAATTTCTCCACGTAATTTTTTTAAATTTTATTTAAAAAAATTACGACCTCAATTTTAGAGGTCGCTTTAGCTATAAAGCTCAAAACATCGTTCAACGAACTAGATATTAAAATGCAGTCGCTTTAGACAAAATAATTAATACGTAATAACGTTACGTAACGTAGTTGTAAAATCAAGTAACTGTACAAAACCTTGTAGGGAAGGTTGCGGGTTCGATTCCCGCCGCGGGACAAATGTTTGCATGATCACCGCAGCACAAATGTTTGCAAACATTTATCTCAGGTCTGGGTGTTTTCTATGTATAATACGAACCTATGTATGTATTTGCAAAAAGAAAATATTACAGTCATGTAGTTCATAAGCTCTGCTTACTTTGGGGCTAGTTGATGTTGTGTAAATGTCCAGCATTATTATTGCTCTTACTCTCTTTATTTATTTAAAATCCCAGGTTTTGTCTGGAACCTTAACAGGCATTAGTGGAGCTGAAGCTAACACTAAGAAGCCTTTTTGTATAATACATATAAAAACTTAATTTTCTGGATGGCGACTAATATATAAATTGACTTTTGGAAATATGGATGAAAAACTGGGATATTGCAGGAGTATAATATGAAATGGTTGCTGGGCTATTCACGACACCTGCCAATTCTGACTAAAACTTGCCATACCCTTATTATTATTAATAATAATGGTTTTTGATACACGTAAAAAAATACTTATTTATTATTAGCATAGTTTGATTCCCCATGAATGAAATTATTATAAATCCTAAAGGCCACGAAGAAAGCGAGGTCGTTTTTGGCTCTTGATAATATGGAAATACCTACTACCTTGATACAACTTAAGCAACGTATTACAATTTAAGCAAGCAACGTATTGAATTTTCAAAGCCAAGCAATGTAATTTTTTGTACAAATGTAGCAAGCTTTTTCGCAAGAATTATGTAAACAGTGCTTTAATTAAATATCAACAAGACAATAAATATATTTTAGTGCAATAACAAGTTAAGGAACGAGCTCTTTGTTCGGACCGGTTCGAATGATCGAAAGTGGGTGAGTGTCAGTCAGTAGGTAGGTACTGCCTGTATAATTCACTCACAGCTGAAAGAACATACCTCCCACACATCCATAAATAACAGCTTACAGTTACATGCATGATATGCGTAAGAAAGGAGTGAGTCCTGAGTTGACGACTGATATTGGGATACGGAAAAAGGAAACTACCTCTACAGTGCTAAAGAGATGATGAGTCACATATAAAGTCTTAAGCGCGCACTAGGATTCTTTGTGTCATAGGTAACATGATGTTCTTTGAGAGATAACGTCCACGAATTTCCTAGCTCTATCTTGTACATACTTGTACATTACCTTTACATCCATACATTTCATACTTACTTCAAATAACAGACAAGACAAAACACCCTAACGACTGCAATCTCCATGATCCTCATATCCACACTCAGTACGCAGATCCTTGAGGATACCAAGTAGGATTTAGTCAGAGGCACGTCACGAACATTATACTCGTATTTGGCGCAATCCTACGTTTTGCAAAATAGTTAGCATGCAAACCCCGTGACAGATGCCATTGAGTTTTAGGTTCTAGGACATGCCAGTTCTCCTACTATGTTTTTCTTTGCAGCTTTAAGCACGAATGGAAAATTCCATTGGAGCAAGTCCGAGTTCGAACTCACAACCTTAATTGGCACAACGTGCAAGACAAGCTTTTTGATCAGTGCGTTGTAGTAATAAGTGAACCAGATGTTCTCTGTGTATCTGTGATAGCAGTAGGAAGGCGAGTGAATGTAGCTCAACGGTAACATTGAGCGTGAAGGTTCACCAATTAACTGAATTCCATAAGAACGCAAAGCTTTCATAAAATGGTCATAACTTATCTCTTTTGCATCAAAATCTATAAATTTTCTCGGCCGCTAAATTTGTAGCGTGATGAATTCCACTTCCCACGATTTGTGATGAATGAAAATAGTCAATTGTTTGACCGTGTCACGTTGGTTGTTTGATATCGTCATCCATAACTCAGTCTCCGAATATCGGGTCATTACCGTTAGGGACTCCGAATAAATGGACTGCCAGTCCCTGGAGATACTTTTCAAATTAATATTATTTTCATTCCTAGAACGGTTCCTTCTAGGAATGAAAATAATATTAATTTGCCACGCCCACTTTTTGTTATTTTACAAACCTTCAGTACAGCCGTAAACATTTTTTTATGGAAAATAAGTGACAATATAAGAATAGAATAGATTGGTTTATAAAATATCTTTTATAAGCAAATAAAGAGATAGAAGGCACTTAAATTATTTATAATTTGGCTAACTCCACATTTTACTAATAAATCTAGGCTAAATCGAACGCTATTTTATATTTTGAGATCTTTAAAATATAAATAAAGTTCAGTACGACCAAACAAATTGCCAAGTACAAAAAGCAAAAGCATTTTGTACGTGTTATATGAACGGCCATAATCTGTTGATTCTGCTTTGATTTCCTTAGATCAATGCGATTAAACTCTGCTTGAGCTCAGACAATATATATCGGTGTAGTAGTTGAAACTGTTAAAAGTGGTGATGACAATGTCTCGGAAAATATAACAAAAAGTCATCCAATCGGAGATATACTCGTATGTACCTAGCAGGGAGACAAGGAATTAAGCTCATAGCTTGCTTTCAAATTTTGAGAAGAACTAAGATAAATCTACAGGTTTTGTTACCTTTCTTCGATCTTCCAACAAAAGTTACTTATTTAAAGCACAGATTGCAGAAAACAGGAGCCTTTCTTTAATCTTGCCCTTTTTGCCCAAAAACATTTCTTAAAAAAACAATCACAGTCCCGTTGCCAAAATCTATTAATTTTATATCAGCTCTACAGCTTCCACAAACATTCCTTTGCGTAGATGTGGTAGGTATATAGGTATATGTTGTACAAACACGAGTATTCGAATAAGATACAATTTCGATGTTTGCAAAGGCGCAAAATTAAAGCAAACAAAAGCCATCTGAGTCTGGCTAATTCGCAACACCCTATTAAAAATGTATCGTCGGCATTTGCTGCTACGTGATTGGGATCTGGATGACTATCATATCATTTTTTTAATAAATACATAAGCTTGGGAGTTATTATTTAGACCCAATAAGAAGACGTATAATTTTCTTTCGTCAGTTATTCAAGGCCCTAACCGTTTTATCGGTGTATGGCGATCTAGTACCTATTTTGTCACTAGATCATCAAATATTACTCATGCCATCAAATGTATGTCTATATCATCATGTATTCCAAAACGAAACGAACTTAATTGAGAAATCAGCATAGATTTTATGATAGTTAAATAATTCGCAAAATAAGCGTAGTAATGTTAAGCCGATATAACTTGGCGGCCCTGAAACTAACTTTGGGGCGGGAAGGACTATCTAAACCTATCTATATATTGCTGCCCTGGCCCGTCCTGCTCCTCTATAATCGTGTGACAAAATATCTTCTATAATGTACCGATCGTTTTTTGAGCCGATCCACGGCACGGACAGGTAAGAGCCTTACATCTGCTAAGCTTAGCTGCAAAAACACCACAAAAACAATCAGATACAAAGGTCCCACGCAACATGCAGAGGAGGTCGTTGCGATCCGAGACCCGTGACCTCGTGCCAACCACACCATGACAGCACGATCCTGCTTTACTTGAAGAGTTTCAATCCTTTTAGAATATTATTACGACTATACCACGTACTTTACTATTCTCCTGCTGACGTTTCACGTTAGTACGTGGTATAGTCGTAATAATATTCTAAAATATTAATACGATGACCTCTGTGGCGCAGTGGGCGAAGGCCAGCCTGGGACGTAGAAGGTTATGGGTTCGATTCCCGCCGCAGAACAAATGTTTGTATGACTTGTAAATATTTGTTTCGGGTCTGGGTGTTTTCTATATAATATGTATGTATTTACAAAAAAAAGCATATAAGTAGTTTAACAGTCATTCAGTTTCCATAATACAAGCTCTGCTTAGTTTGGGGCTAGATGATGCTGTGTGAAAAATGTCCAGCATTATTTATTTATATATAAAATGATACCAATTTCAAATTTTCTAAGTTTTACCAATTTCAACTGTTGTACTTGCTAGGTTAATTTAGCAAAGAAAAGTAGTTTAGATTATCCAAAGTTGTTCGATGCCAGTCGTAAATTAGCACTTGGCTAAGACCAGCTGTATGCTCTTGCGCATGATGCACTCGTTAGCATACTATGTGGCATTTGCTGTATCAGATCGGGAAGCATCGTGACCTGTAATTCAGTGCCCTATCGCATCCTTCTGATCCGCCATGAGATGGACGTGATCGTAAATAACAATGACATTTGTTTTGATACGAGAATCAGTCGCATCGCTAGAAAATATAGGTACAATCTCGGAACGCGATTCATCTTGTCTGTTTGTATTTAAAATTACTAGTAAATCAGTATCCACTAATTTATACGGTTGTAAACAACTGGATTTGTTTATGCGACGAAATTAAAAACAACCCATAAAAATTAACGTCCCATAGCATAGCATTACAATTAATATAATAAAAACTAAAATACTCTGGGTAAAAGGATAAAAGATTACCGAAAGCAAATTGCAATGCAATGCAAATTGGCAATTTTAAACTCTGTTAGTTGGTGCCTCATTTATTTTATATGCCGTTTTTAAACATTTTTCATGAATACGCATGCTAAATTTGATTTTCATTTCATTTTTTAGTACGATATTAATAAGGTCCATAATAGTTAGGACAGTAAGCATTTAATCTGAAAACAAATGGTTAGCAATTTTATTATGAAAAAGCTTTTAAAGAAACCAGGCAAGTACGAGGCTAACTTGCGCATCGAGGCTTCCGTACAAGCCTTTATGATCACCAAATAAATTAATATTACTATGAAAGCACCAAACATCACTCTAACGAAAAGAATAGTCGAACTGGGCGACAAACTTAACTTTGTAGTTTAAAAAATATTCTCCCATACGTCACGGTCAATTCTCTAATAGCAAAAGTAAGATTGTAATAGCAAAAAAAAAAATTGGTGGAACATTCGTAGATACTATCGCATTCTATGCGTGGAGTAAACTTAATAGACTTAACGTGTGTAAGCATCTTAGTGGTTATGTCAAGACTCTACTGTCTGTGCTCTCCATTGAATGTGTCAGGTCAATACTCAGTACATAGATCCGTGAGGATACAAAGTAGGGGTGGTTAGAGTAAAGTCCAAATATTATATTTGGCACATGCCTACGTTTTTCTTAGAGTAATTTTGCGTGACAGGTCGCAAGCCTTTCGCCACTAGACACTAACCGATGGCACGTGCCTTCGAATTTTAGCTCTACGGCATGCCGGTTTCCTCACGCTGTTTTCCTTCTCAGTTTTGAGAATTACGTACGTATATGAATTCTGAATACGTATTCAGAAAAAGTTTCCAGGAATCCCGTGTTAATATTTTGAATAAGTAGAGAGAAGTTGTTAAACTCAGTCAATATTACTAAGAACAACCAACTTTTACTAAATATTTGACCAACATTTACTTACACAGACCAGGCTTAGTCCAATTAATATAATTAGTCGACCTTAGCTTAAAGTAATGTCAAGAAACTCTGTTCAGCATTACAGACAACTTATGAACTTGGTTTACTTTCACCAAATGAACGTTATTCACCGAAAAAGTTGGGAAGTTGTTGCCCAATTTTAAACCATATAACACCAAACATAGAACTGAAATTTTAATGTTAGCTTAGGTACTTTAGTAGTCAAAGTAAACTCGTAGGTCTATGTAAGTGGCAAGTGGCAAACAATAGTGGCACATGTAGGGCGAAGCTATATTTGATTTAGTAAGTTTTAATGCCATTACTAATGTAGGAGGCCTTAGAAGTGTATTCCTGTTACTTCCAAACACAATAGAGTTTGGGAGTACTTCCCGATTTGATAGAATAGGTACTAAAATGTGTTGGTTGTACGTAGAGGTGTTACCTTTCCGTAACTGGCGTTGAAATACAATTTATGCTCATTTCATGTCAAAATGTATATTGCCAAAATAAAATAATAAATGCCTTAATTGCAGGAGAACCAGATATCTAAAATCCTAGAATTAACCTCTTAAGACCAATTCAATCCAGAGTAAAATACACATTTATCTTTCAATCTGCGCAGCAGCACTTAGAAAATCAATCAATATTGATGAGTTGGCTGGAATAGATGCTGATTGGTACGATAGACGGGTCTTCGATGAGGATCAATTCAAGGCAATTATTGCCGTAAGTCGGTCACACCGCTGACTTTGCTTGACCGATATTCGCAAAGACATAGACAATTAAAGTGATTTTTCGAACGCTTCCATTCAATTCCGTTTCATTCAGCCGTTCGTTTGCCTCGTTTGTTTAACTGCCGGAGGTTTAAACGTCAGTCTTTCTATGCAACCAGCTTTTGACTGCAAACTCATAGCACTGAATACTTAGCGATTCTATTGTTTGTCCGTACTTAGAATGTGGCCTTATAAATAGTAGATCATTTTACGTATTCAGACAAATGTGGATTAAGGGCGAGTTTTATGAAAATACAAGTTTTACCTGCAATGTCGTTCAGTATACTTTGAAACCTCGGTAGATATTATTTTTGGGATCCATTTAGTCTCTGCCTACACCGAAGTCCTATCTAATATGATCTTTCGGGTCAGCTTTAAGATTAACCCTTAGCAGCTTATGAAAATAGGTAGACTATTCCGCGTTATTTTTCCTTATTGCCCATCATTATGGCTTTTTGTAAGTAGCCACTTTAGAGCAGAAAGACTGCTCTTTGTGCTTTAATAGATACTTGCCATAGAAAAAGATTGAATTCATTGTTAAGCTCTTTTAAAGTGAATTAGACACTGAGCGAGTTAGAGTTAAATAAACTTTGAAAAGAAAAAAGGAAAATCTCGGAGTAACGTCATAGACAACGTGCAAAACTTTTAATAAAATACCTCGGAATCTGTTTTATGAGCGGCGTCTGCTGGTTCCGGGCTCGAGGTGATTGTATTACTAACGTGATAAGAGCTATTTTCGTTTAAAATTCATGAACAGCGGTGCTCAATGGCTGAAAGACTTTGGATCTACACCTTTTTCTTGAATTTTCTTTACTGGAATGCAACTCGATGTAAATAAATGAGTAGGCGACTTGTGAGCCGTAGGAGCTTTAGATGCTAACGAAATAACTACGAGTTTATATTAAAAATTTGCTAATTGATAGGCTTAGTTAGGTAAATCCATTTAGTAAAATGTTTGAGTTAGTATAGCATTGTCATAGCGTTGAAATTACATTGAATTGTAAATACAATAATACAATCAAATACAATTTTTAAAAGAACAATTTTCCCACAAAAGAAACGAACTGCAGACAGACAAAACAAACAGAAAACCCTTTCAAATTAATCTGGGCAATGTGAAGAGATAAGCCAGCATAAAAATAATGATTCGAGTGAGGCTTTTATTGTCAACGAGATCAGACTGATGAAAGCTTTCTCACGAACGAGAGATGCGGATGCGGCTAACAAATAAATCAACTCACAACTCTACCATATCTTCAGTCTTTCAACTTCAACTCTAATTGGCAGTTGTTTAGCTTCCATAAAAATACATTATAACCATTTTTGAATACGATTTACAGGTTTGGGTGAAGTAATAATAATAAATAGCTAGAAAACACCTGCTGGGCCGCGACGTGGCAATGACCTCGACGAACCTATTTTTGGATGGCAGGCAACCGACCAGTAACTGTCTACAGAAATTAGGTAGGTAGGTAGATAGAATTAAAATTCAACCCTTGAATAAGCGGTCTTTGTATTTATGTAAATCTGATAAGGTTTCGTATTAAATGCGGTAAAGAATACTGGGTCCGCATAAGTAATTGATAATTTTTTTTCTGGTGTTGTGTTTTGACTAAACACCTTTCGCATTCTGACAGACCCATTTGTATGATAATAAGCTATAATTACAAGATATACATGGTTGATTATATTACAAAATATATATTGAGATAATGCAATGACAATAAAGGGTCAAGATCGAGAATTCAATAGTCCCAATTCTGTTTTAGATGTGGCCCATTAAAACCAGTTTCCTCTTATTAGGTTTCTACTAAAATTTTGGTTACCTTCCACCTATATTTTGGTACCTACTTATTAAGCAACTATTTACAAGTAGGTATATACAAAAAATACAGATGAAACAGCTAGTCTTATTAAGAAGACTTACGTATGAACAAGAAATATTATTGCGTAAACCATTCATTTTTATCGGTTGTCACGTCTTGCTTGTAACGTGGTCTTTAACATTGACCTCATAAATTCTCAGCTCACCAATTGCCTACACAAAACAAGTTATAATTTGACATTGTGAAGAACAATAGCAATAGGCCTCGCGTCGTCACGTGACGTGAATCTGCAAAAATATTACTTTAGCTAGTGCTAGGCTATTTACAACGGCAAAACGTGCTTGGTACCTTAGTTGTGTTGTGTGCATAAGTATAGAGGTAGTTCCTATTTTAATAATACTTTTACGCTATTGTGAGCTTATTTCCCTACAGAAATCATCTAAATGTAGCATACTTTGTAAATAAGTTGGGTAACAAAAGTAGAAATTTTTCGGAAGTGTTTTGTAGAGTCCGACCGAACGTATAATCGCTTCAGTTTCGGCTAAAAACCTCACTTCAACTTCAAAAAAAGAAAAAGTTTATTATATAATAATATATTTGTCGGACAACATTTTGCATTTCTAAAACCTTACCTATTTTAATCGATGCCCGCCCAATAGCAAATAATCTAAGGCGAAGACTAGGAGTGTCTTATTGTAATTGTTTTATAGAAATCTGACACGAAGACATGCCTTAGTTTTTCACTTTATTGCAGGCATAGAGAAGGCTAGATACTAATTTCTAAGCGTCAGGCGAAACTGGCTTAAACCGAAGCCGACGATTTGGTAGGACACTAGAGTCTTGTTACTTGAATCAAGCTGGGAGAGACGTAGTCGGCGCTGCGGCACGCGGTGTCGTTTAGAGGAAGTGGTCTCTTCCAATTAAGAGCATACCCGCTGGATTGCTTCCCGTGTTTTTGTCGTTTCTGCAATTGTCTTCTCGCAGTCTTTCCTTTTACAGCGTTTTATTTGGCACGCCTATCTCTGGTTATTCAATTTGCGGATCCTGAATTTTTTACCGTGTGCGTTTCTCACAAACTAACTATTAATGAGAGCATAACGTTACTAGGACGTTATGCTATAATTAACATGTTTTGTTATGTTAGTTTACTGCTGTGATTTTTGTAGTTTTTGTGTCCGTCAACTTTACAAATACAGAAACTTTACAAATTTCCGTCAACTTTACAAATACACAATATCTATTGACACCACTCGTATCTGGAGTCGGCGCAGATATAGGAGTAATATCGCGATGTTCACTTTTGTACAATATCGACACGTCTAAAAGCGGCAGGCATGAAGGCATGGTAAGGGCGATACAGGGAATGCCAAAACTGGAGACAGAACCGAAAAATGCACAAATAAGCTAAAACTATCTAAGCATATTGACAACCTCTGTGGCGCAGTGGGCGAAGGCCTGCCTGAGACGCAGAAGGTTGCGGGTTCGATTCCCGCCGTGGGACAAATGATTGTATCTGCAAATATTTGTCTCGGGACTGGGTGTTTTCTATGTATAATATGTATGTATTTACAAAAAAATAATTATATAAGTAGTATATCAATCATGTAGTTCCCATAACACAAGCTCTGCTTACTTTGGGGCTAGATGATGCTGTGTGAATATGTCCAGCATAATTTAATTTATTTTAATTTTATATTTGCCGGTTCTAGTAGTTTTAGCCAAAAATTGATTACAGTAATATGGACCATCCTATCCTACTAATATAATAAATGTGAAAGTCTGTGTGTGTATGTGTGTGTGTGTGTGTGTGTGTGTGTGTGTGTGTGTGTGTGTGTGTGTGAATGTTTATTACCACGTATCTCCGTAACTACTAAACCGGTTTTGATGAAATTTGGAATGTAGATAGTTTAGGTTCTGGAATAACACATAGGCTAATCTTATTTTCGAAAATCAACCCCTAAGGGGATTAAACAGGGTGGTAAAGTTTCTATGGAAAAAAAAAAAAAGTTTATGTGTACCGAGTTTTGAGTGAATAATTGGTTTTATTCACTCAAAACTTGGTACACATAAACTTTAAAATAATAATGAAACACTTTTTTTTTATTTTTTCAAAATTACCTTTTGTGGGTGTGCAATTAAGTTCTAAACTTTGTATAAATTGTAATCCTTGATTCGATTCATTCAAAAGTTGGTGGGTATAGTTTGAAGCCTGGAGACGGTCATACGCTACTTTTATTAACATACCACGCGGGCGAAGCCGCGGGCAACAACTAGTAAGGAATAAATAATGCTAATTTATTTGGGTTGGAGTTGGTGATTTTGATATTATTTTTAAAGGAGTATCGTATCTGTCTCTGTAAGGGTTATATTTATTCGATGGTAGAGGGTACGTCAGTATGCAAATGAAGAATATTGGGAGTAGCGGTGACGGCGCTTGTGCCATTGTCGTCGCACCCATTGTGTGGGTTCCAAAGCTCTGATATGTGGGTACAGTGAGGCAGAATGTTCTAACGCTTATATGAAACCTATGAAAATGGTATTTACTACTTGAACTGGGTAAAAAGAATACCATCAGTTCCTGTAAACCAGTACCTATAATACGAAGAAAGGTTACTAACTTTGTCACTAAAAATAGGCTACTGGTGAATCTGGCTTGAAATCTTTCGTTAAACAGTTTTTTTTACCTAAAATCAATTTGGTAGTTTGACATGTATAAAAGAGGCCATGAAAGAAAATAAAAGAGAACTAAAATGGATTGTTTTTTATAAAACAAAAATGCTGTTTCTGTAGCCAAACTTAGCGGTTGCTCTAATGATTGTACACAAATGTATAGGGTCCAATACGAAAATAGTCGTCTTCCGCATGACAAAACGGTATCATCGGCGTATTTGTCTGGAATCGTGATCGAAGCCGACGATTTCTTACCACCAGTGAACTGCTCTGTCGTGACGGCATTCGTGGCCAATCCATATGGATAATTTGACGAACCCATCAGATGAAATGCACTCCATTAACTTGACGACCAAAAAAAAAAAAAGAAGATTGCAAAATTGACTGTTATAAAAAGCTTGGAAAGTTCTCAGCGAAATGATTACAACCGTTGAATATCCGTAAAGGCTATTTTGGATTAGATCTTTTATATGAGAATTTCAGAACGAGGTTTGGATAATTTAACTGAACAAATATTAGCGGTAATTTTAATCGAAAACGTTAAAATTCATCATGTATTTTAATAGGTTAACACACAGTATCGTGTTTGTATAATTACTTTGTGTAACAAACGTGTTTATCTCTGTTGAGCGACAGACACCGTTAAAGCTCGTACTCCGTGCCAAATCTCTTCATTAGACTGGTTGGGAGGCGGCCCGATAGCGGTACCTCATGTTTACATCACACGACTCTACACAAATACGAGCGATCAATATGCACTTATGACGGCTTCCCATTGGACGCCATTCACCACTATTGGACGCTATTATCACAACTGTTACTTTAATAATATTGAACAGCGACCGCGGAAGTGCTTTCACGTATTTAGACTTTACCATTTGACGATAACGTTAATTTATCACGCCTTCGCTGTTTAAACACTTCTGTGTTCGATCGTAGTTCGTTAAATTTTTCAAGAATTCAACACTTGTTTGAATAAAAACACTTAATTTCAGTGGCATAACAATAATGTTCGAGAACACTCCTAGAATTTTAATATCCGTGAATGAAGTAAAATAGCAGTAGTCGATTGTGGACATTGTTTACAAAGCAGTAATATCGCCTATTCAATGCTATTGTTTTAAAATGCATTAACATAGAAAACATCAAATTAAATCATCATTCGTAGGCCGAAGGAGCGTCGAGCACTTATTAGGATGCGTGTGAGGTACCTACGTTGCCGCCAGAGTGCCCGGGGCAGATAGAATGCCAATGAAACATTATGTTCTAAACCTTGCAATTATTGCATGTTGCATTAGCTAAAATTGTTCAAAGCCCCGCAAATGCAAAACACAGTGCGCTACCATGTTATCTCGCCCCTAGAAGCTGTAATCAGCTCAGCGCGACAGCCGCATTCGTCTGCAAATGCGCCTATTTAAATTACCCCCGTCCGCGACAGAAACTGAATAATAAATTAGAGCTCAGCTAAACAAGCACTAATCGGTGCTTACGATCTCTCCGAATCGGTGATCGTTGATAATGGGCGCAGCGGAGTGTTACTGGTGCCGCGTTATATCGGCGTCAAATAACGACTTAATCATTTGGAAAAAATTAACTAACTCGATTGCGCGTAACCGAATGGAAGAGTTATTGAATGTTCGTTACTTACTGGTATATTTAATGCTTATAGAACAAAATAGTAATTTAGTTGCCCAAATTTATTATAGAATTTAGTTAGTACAATGCGATAATACCGGTGGGAAGCAATGTTGCATTTAATTCCGGTAAACATTTTGGCATCAAAATATTGTTGTGGCGCTCGTAGTTTGCTGGCAGACGTCCATTAGTAACTATCGAAAGGCGACCGCAAGGAACGAGCTGGTGCAAGCAACGCGCCGACACTGTGCTGATTGAAATTACTTGAAGTTTCTTCGATTTCACAGCACAGCAACAAATTACCATGAACCTAGACAAATTGAGAGAGTCGGAATTGCAAATGCTATTTTATTTCTGAAGAAGCATTTACTTTACATATTATAGGGACTTATTATTTTTATAAGTCGTCGTCACTGAGCCACAGACCTATGTGGCGCAGTGTCGACGACCGATGGGCTGTGACGATGGGCGAAGGCCTGTATGATTGACAAATATTTGAATAATCCGCAAATATTTGTCTCGGATCTGGGTGTTTCCTATGTATAATAGGTATGTATGCATTTACAAAAAAAAGTATAATTATTAGTATATCAGTCGTATAGGTAGTTCATTTCATGTAGTTTGGGGCAAGATGACGCGGCTGTGTGAAAAATGCCCAGTATAATAATTTTTATTATAGTGTGGGGTCAGAGTGTCTGTTAAGTTATTTTTTTATTATTTGATCATCAGAGTAGGTTGTTAAATGAATTTAAAATTGTTTAAGGAATATAGCTGCCTTTTTGTAAGTGTTTATTTGTGTGTACAATAAAGAATAAATAAATAAGGAATAAATAAAATAGTCGTCCACATGGTATTAAATGGTATATACAATGTTTCACAATGAAATCGCTATAATTTATCATAATCTTCATTGCTACTACCGGCACGGTGGCAGGTGCTAAGTGTCTGCAAATTGGAATAAGTGTGTTATTCCACAAACACACTTCTACCGGGTCAACCGAAAAGAAAGTACGAGCTAGACGGCAGTTATCTAAACTTATGTTGTGAATACGCAAGTTGCGTGTGCGCAGCATATCGATGCAACATGAAGTTCATCGAGCAGGCTCAACTCAGCACGTTGATGCACGCAAGATGGCAGTTTCGGCAAACTGGCAATGACAACAAACTATCCTGTAAATACTAACAGCTCGAGGGCTCAACCGGGTTTAACGTCCCTGCGTGGAACACAGCCAAGCAATAAAACTTGATGTTTATACAACAACGACTCCGCAACATGCTAGTTTATGTTAGTATCGGGCTTAGTTTGAACTGTATATTAGTATGGTTACAGCTCAGAATACTACATACTTATACTAGGTATCATAATAGCCACAGGTACAATAGGTACTATATACACCCGCTGGACCGGTCGGGACACTGTCGCGTGCGGACAAAGGGGGTCGGGTAGAGCAGAGTATACACAGCACTTGCAGATACAACAAAAGCATGCGAGATCCGACTGTTTTATCGTACTAATTTGTGACCGCAAAAGAATTGGGTAATTGCTACATTTCATTTTGGAATGTCAGTGGCAAGTTTGCTGCGATGTGCAGCCAGCGTGAGATTGCCTGTCATATCTGAGCAAGCATGCAATATTTTTTGGTTGAGCTTGCACCCAATTGTACAATTATGTACAATGACGCCAGAGGTTCGGGTTTCATTTCCGTCTGGATGTGATGGTACAGTACTCGTAGTTTCTGATACCCACGAGACGGAATCCTAGTGTGGGACAGGACTATGTATGTATGTCTATTGGATGTTTATTTATTTAATGTGTAGACTAGCGCAATTGCCGTGTGTGTTTAGGTTTCAGTTTTCTAGATATTTTAGGAGGCATTGCATTTCATGATGGCATATGATAAATTTCGGAAACGGATGCTGCTTAAATCATCTTTTATAGATGTAAAAGGCCTATGATGATGATGATGATAATGGTAAATTTAATCATAGAGCGCTTGTTATTAAAAGACAATGGTGAGTTATTCTTAATGATAAGGACGTTCTAGCGTATTCGAGCTATCTTCAAAAGTAGGGTACTTATGTCTCATACAAAATAAAAACTTAAATATAATAATTAGCGTGTAATTTGTGTACACACCTTAATCACCTGTGTAAAAGTTTCCAATTGAAATATTTTTAAACTGTAGATTTAATAGGAGTGTGGAGTGGATTGGTCGGCAGGTGAACTGTTATTGTTGCAGTTAACGAGACCATTGTTCGCGGGGGTGTCATCCGACCTGCATTGTCCCTCCGCCAAGTGTTATACCAACCAGACCATTGTTACGAACTCTTATATTAACCCTTCTCTTCAATTTGAAGAACTTTTAAATGAAGAACATTTACTTAAACATCTACGACCTCTACCTCAGTGACGCGGCGGGTGAGTAGCTCCTAGCTGCAATGCAAAAGGTGCGGGTTCGATTCCCGCTGCAGTACAAACATTTGTATATTCTGCAGATATTTGTTACGGAACTCGTAGTTCCTGATATCCACGTCACAGGGAATCCTAGAGTGGGGTCAGGACAATGTATGTATGTTGGGTGTTTTTTTTATTTATTTATCAAGATGGTTGAGGCTTTGTGGAAACATGCCATCTTGTTTTGTGTTTTACTATTTCTTGAAAGTAAAGGGGAACCTTTATAATGAAAATAAAAATCAAAAGTAGGTACCCTTGGACAGCCAGAGTCGTGGATATCAATAATTACGAATACATAGAGTCATAAAAGTCATAATAATAGTATAAGTACCAGTATTATAATATCTGTGATATAAGTAACAGAGACGACCTCTACAAAACTACTTAGTTTTGGTAGAGGTTAACGCATATACGGGGTATACGTTTGACGGAGGTTGTTTGATTGTTTGTCTGTTACAATTTTATCACCGAGAGCGCTGCAATATACGATGGAAAACACGTCTGGTCTTTTAAAATTATACAAATATCAACTAGTTACAATCCTACTACTATTATAAATGCGAAAGTTTGTGAGGATGGATGTTTGTTACTCTTTTACGCAAAAACTACTGAAGGGATTTTGTTGAAACTTTACAGTAATATAGCTTATACATCAGAATAACACATAGGCTACTTTTTATCTAGGTACCACGCGGGCGAAGCCGTGTGCTGAAACTATTTTACTTATACTGCACATCCAGCAATGTTATCAAACTTCGTCTATGGTTTATGTCATCGTTGGTTAAACGACGTTCCACTTTTTAACAGTTTTAAATATAGGTAATTTATTTTAAATTATCAATTCATAGACGAATCCCGTCTTCCACAAAGAAATTGTTCTATTCAATAACCAGAAAGTGCACTGAAGTTCACTGTTATTGTATCGTAAACACTAGAAAATAATCTCGGCAAGAGGAACTCAATGTAACGAGCCGAGGGCTCTTATAGACCGAGAGAAAGTAAAGTGGAGGTTTGTAATCTCGGCCAGTGGCATCAGTGGAGAAGCTACGTAAAAAGAATAGCAGAGGGCGATCTGCCCAAGGTGAGACGGGATTACTTTCAAAATAGCCAATAACATATCAAGGTTGACAGCCGGAATCGGCTTTTTGGAACACTTCGTCCTTTCTGTATCATACAAACATTTGTCCCGCCGTATCGAACCCGCTACTCCTTTGTTTCAGGCGGGCCTTCGCCCACAGCACCACAGAGGTCATCCTACTACACACAAATTAGGATAAGACGACACCACACCATTTCTCGCTCTAAGCCATTATATTACATACTTCACCTATTCTCTTTCTGTGTGAGTGAAATCACGTGGCTGGCCCAAGAATAGCTCCAGCATATCAAACTCTTTAGGACAATATGGCTCTACCAACACGCATGTACCAGTGCGTTGGTTTCCGGTCCAAACCCCCACATTCATGACAGATCTTAACTTATTTAAAACTATCGAGCTCATTTATGTTCACTACGATCAAACCCAGTTACCACCCAAGCTACGAGTTGTCTATTACTATTTATTCCATAGTGGAAGCAGAGAAAATGGTACAAAGATACAAAATTATTACGTAGAGCGCATTATCATAATAAACGAAATAGACCGATATGGTAATGTTATTCAAAAATATATTTCCAAGCAGCAACAATATGTACCACAGAATTCTTATTACAAAAGCTTTTAGTGATTAATTATAAGATTGATGTAATTACTTAATGCATACCATTTGTAAGACACAATGATGTTACACGTCCTGCTGCAAGGTTTTATATAATTACAAAGCCTCTTATTAGATATCTAACCCATTCATATGTATATCTAGAGGTATAATAACTGGTTGTAGCACGCGGCAATGCCAGGAGCCAAAACCACGATTAATCAGCGCGAACCTTGGAACTTCGTGCTCTACATCTTAAGGCTAATATTAATTTCCAACGAGTACTTAGCGCTGCTATAATCCTTATAACACCCACTGACAAGTTTCAAAACGCATTTCAGCGTTGTTAAAGATTATGTAGAAAAAACGGCAACGATAATCTTACTAATATTATAAATGCGAAAGTTTGTGAAGATGGATGTTTGTTACTCTTTCACGCAAAAACTACTGAACGGATTTTGATGAAACTTTACAGTAATATAGCTTATATATCAGAATAACACATAGGCTACTTTTTATCCGCGTACCACATGGGCGAAGCCGTGGGCAAAAGCAGTAAATAAGTCCGTATAAGCTGGTGGGCAACTCTAGTGTCAACATTTTAACAAGGCATAATGGCTGTTATAATTTGAGCATCCGAAGCACGGAAGCGTTCAGTTTTAAATTTTCATTCTACTGGTGACCTGGGCCTGGGTGTAGGTACTTTAGGCAAACCATGCCAAAAGTAAATAAGGTAAGTACCGACCTTCATAATGTACTTTTGTCTAGGTTTTTGTTTTTCAAACAAAAGTACTCGAAAGTTCTTGTTAATTTAACGAAGTTGATTTTTATTATTGAAGCGTTCGTGACCTTAATCTTTTGTGAAAATACAATAGCGCAAGCCCCGACTACTTTCAAAGAATCGAAAGTGATTTAGCTTTATTAACGAGTTTTTTCATGGGAAATGCTAGACGTGACTAAATTCGATAAACTCTCTAGGTAATACAAAGTTACATATAAATATCAACCAAATAATATTGTTTAGCGGCGAATTCCTTTTCCGCAATATGATGGCTGTAACTTCCTTGAAAATCAAAGCATAATACAAGTAGTCCGTAAATTTCTGTCCCCACAAATGGGAATAGAAAATAGGGATCCTATAAATTGACCAGACAGTTACAACATAGTAATTCGAATGCCGCTCCATTTTACACATAGCCGCGTAAAATCCTTTTAGGAACATTTTATGTGGACCATATTCAGCGAAGTGTATAGAAATGCTTACAAATAGCAAGTGCTCTAGGTGCCAACGATTGCATGGAGGTGTAAATTGTGGAATGTATAAATACTGTGGGTATTAGTCCGATGTTTGAACAAGCGATTAGCTCCGCTGCGTAGGTGGTCATTTGATAAATATGTTCCATTGGGACCGGTAACAGTGTTTGGAGATGAGATTAGAAGTAGCGAATACAGCTGCGTGAATAACAAAGGTATCCAGAAATAGACAGAAATATTTTCATATTGCAGGTTCATTCCAATAAAATTCAATTCAATCTCGCCGCCCAGCTATGTAGTTACAATCATTCGTATTGAATCATTCGTATTGAACTCGGCTAAGTGCAAGTCAGACTCACGGCCAGAGGTATCATTTTTTAAGGGTAGTTTTGATAGTTCTGAGGGGTTGTGGTAAAACAAATAAAGTCATCGGTCATTTTTAGTTTTACGAAGTGCTTTCCTCAGGGTACTTTTATAATACTTTAAAATTTTAATTCTGGTATTGCTGATAGCTACTTATAGTAGTTGCTGAGATGCTGAGACTGGCGGCGCAGATGGCAAGTCTCAAAGGATTTCTTTTTACTTTTAAGGTAACGGAACCCTAAAATGCATCGCGTATTAGTAAGTAACCGTAAAATATAAAAAAAGCAGAACCAATTATTTTCTCAATATTGGCAGTCGTTTAGCCATTTTAGCAAGAGGTATCAATTTACCTTCACATCGATTCGTCTCAGGTCGTGACAATCTCTAGAACTTCAAGGAAAAAATCACAAGCAAAAAGCTTTGTAATTCGCGTTTCCTGGCACCGAAGGCGTTGAATAATTACGAGTTTTATTCAACGTCAAAATATCAATCAAGTTAATTGAATAGCAAATCTAATGATGCGACAGAGTTATTTTTAGCTTGAACAAAAAAGGACCCTGAAATCGTAGCAAAAACATGGAGCGTCTCGTCTGTACCTATTGTTATTTGAAACGCAATACGATGGTACCTTGCATAATGTATGGAAGAAGATATGATACAAACGTGCTGTTTATATTAGACACATCTGCGTATGCCATCGTTCCTCGCTCGGAGGCACGCAGTCTGCTATTCCAAGGCTAAAGTCGCGAATTATAAATCTTATCTACCCACTGCACAAACACTAGGTACTTGCATCGGTATTTCGTACCTATTACTGGGGAACATACAAGTTGCAACCTACTTATCGTACCGACCCTTTATAACTAAGAATTGGTAGGTAGCGAAAGGTTATGCATTGACATCTCCAAACATATTATGTACATAGACTTTTAGTAAATATGTTGGGATTGTAGCTCTATAAGAAATCGTAGGCTTAATTAAAAACAAGAAATGCTGAGAGGTCCGCCACCTCACAAGGAAATATTGTAAACCGGTCAAATGAGTGTTGAAACGAAAACATGAAAGCATGTTTCGAACATGTTTTTGTAAGCGCTGCATTGGAACATATTTTTTCTCTAGGACCAAGTTAGGTTAGATCTTAAAGGTGATAGGATGTACCTAAACATTTGTATGTCTTTATTTGATTAGCTACATCAAGAAATGAGTGAAAAAGGTTCCGGCTAGCTTTGTAGTTTGCACTCTAAGGCTTTACATAATATTTGTAAGCTAGATTCTTTTGACATAATTAGTACGGACAAATGAACGATCATTATTGATATCCTTTCTTAGATATAGGATATCCTAGTGTGGGGTCAGGACTATGTATGTGTATGTTGGGTATTTATTTATGTTGATACAATTCTACCTCAATTTACATCCATATCAGCTCAGAAACGCCTACCAAGAAAGGTGCCATTGGCACCTTTTATGTAAAACCACCGACAAGTTGGTAATAAACTAAGTGACTACTTAAGAACGAAATAACTTAATCTTAAAAGGTGTTTAGAACCTCGAGACGTTTAAGCACAACTCTGTTTCTATAGTGAGATTATTATACACATACCACCTACTTAAATCAAATAGCCAGACCTTTTAGTTGGTTTTATGTAATCAGTCCGTCAGCTTATTTGTTATAATTTATACCTAACGACATAAAATATTCATGGGTATCATACAGAGTCGGCAGCTTACGAGAAGAATGCCGGACTGATGTAATAAAGCCCACCTGCGCTTGCGCCGCCAAGCGGTCTTCAACACGGGAATTTTAGACGTTTCAACAGATATGATATTACACACAAGTATGCATTAAATATGCTACAATAATGATTTAATTACACACAATCATGGAACAATGTTGCTGAGTTGAGCAGTCACCATTTGTATTGAAAGGAGGCAAATAAGGAAACTATGTTCACTATACAGTTTTTTTTGTTGGAGTGTAAATTTGGCTTACTTTGGCTAGGCAGTACATCATTTCTAAATATATGTCATACTAGCATGTGCCCATGGCGGATATTTTGCATATCGTCGTCATTTTGGAGTTAACAATAAGCAATTTGCAGTACGTGCGTTCTGCTACTGGGCGAAAAAAATACCTAAACCTTTTGTTGCATGCTTCGTTCGCGTGGTTACCAGATAAAAAGTAGTCTATGTGTTATTCAAGATCACGAACTAAAGCTGTTTAAATTTTCAGCCAAATCTGTCTAGCCGTTAGGAATATTATTATTAGCATCTAAACATCCAAACTTTGATATTAGAAATACAAGGATAAAACCGTTGCATGGCTTCCGTAAACCAGAAACTTGAAATTTTAACAAAGGGTTTTCTGAAATAGTAGGATATAACAAGGCGGAGCTTGTATGAAAAGTCTTTTAAACTCTACTCACATAATGTTCACATGACAAGCGTCTTGAACCTAATTTCTAATGATATTGGATTGACGAATAAGGGTACGTTACTGGCGGACTGGGCAGACTGACAGACACGTCACGGCTACTAATACTCTAAATAATTATGAAATAAGATAAAAATAGTTACTTACTTGTAAACAAATATGTTATTTATTTTACAACAATAATGTCAATATGGAATGGTAGATAAAATCAATGTATGAGTTTAAATAAATAACGCTTGTGGAATCGTAGCTATAAAAAAAACACTTAACTATTGCAAAAGTCCTTATGTATCAATTTAAACATTATGTTATTGTAAGTGTAGACAAACTCGACAAAGGGTGAGTGGTGAAACCTGTAAGTACAACTCAGTTATCTAATTATTTATTCAATATAGTCGTAAAGGGCCATATTAACTATATGAAAGGACTAGCACGCCTGTTACGACATTAATCTCTGACAGGCGTAAAGTAAACAGTCAGATAGCACAATAATATATTTGAAATTAGCTTTAGCAGTAGGTGAACTAGAGTGACATATTAATATCTTTTTAGGGCACCTTGGCTGAATATTTCACGAAAATTCGCGGATAAATGCAATACGGGAAGTTTGAGCGCAGCAAATGTCGGCCTGAAAATAAACTTATTTGTCTTTCTAGTGTGCTTACTGCTTGTAAAGCTATACTGCGTCCAGGTACTTATTGCACGGGCATTAAACTTTATCGGCCATTGAGTGGATATTATCGATATCCTGTGATTTAATGGTGAACACGAGCGTTCACTGAAATATACAATTAGAATGGTCTATGATAGGTTGCGATTTACTCATAGATTCAAGTAATTTCTGATTAAACAAATTCTTTGAATTCCTATATAATTTCTTGGTGGGTAGATATTCACCGGAAATGATCACACAAAAGATTTGATTTCCAACAGAAGGCTTGTGGTATATTATTGATCTTTGAGATTTGCATGGAACTAGGATGGAATGAAGCTCCTTCCTAGTTCCGAATCGGAGTTTATTTACCTTCATAATTAATAGATACATACGTTGGTTACTCACCTACTCACCTCGTAGGGTAGATTTAGTAAAAACTGGTTACATTCATCTACTTATAAAATCTGTTTGCACAGCACTAATAAGGTTTTTGCCAGAATCAGGCCCATCATCGAGAGATTCCTAGAACGGCTCATTTTGAGTTATAACTAGAAATTGTTAGTCCAGCGAACACATCAAGTTATTGTGTAAACAAAGCAATATGATAAAATGTTCTTAACTACATGCAGCTAGGATCTTAGGACAAGATGCGTTCACAGAAAACACGTAGAATATAATATTTGACGACCGATGTGGCGCGGTGGGTTCGATTCCCGCCCTGGGACAAATGTTTGTACGAGCTGTAAATATTTGTTCCGGGTGTTCTGGGTATTTTCTATGTATAATAAAAAAAATATCTATCTATGTAATGTATTGCATTAAGTATATCAGTCATCTAGTACCCATAACACAAGCTCTGCTTAGCTTGGGGCTAGATGATGCTGTGTGGATTGTCCAGCATTATTTATTTTATTTATTTATTTATTTATTTATTTATTTATTTAGCCATTAAATCTTGAAAATATTGCAGATATGGGGCAGGCTTGCAAAATATTCAAGTTTACAATAATAGAAAATATTGACATTGCCTGAGAGTAAACCCAGGAGCATGCCGATTTCAGTTGCTATTGTCGATGAGGAGCGTGGAGAAATGAGATAGTAAACCAAGTTCAGTAAGAGCAAACCAAAACCACCGAACACGCTTCCGACTGTAATTCTCTGGATGAACATGCTCAGATCTGTACTCGGTACGTAGATCCGTTAGGCTGTAACTATAGGGTACCTACTCAAAGTCACGTCTACATTGCCATGTATTGTTTTGTAGCCTTCCGCGTAATAGGTCACAAACCCTAACTAACTTAGATTGTAGTAAGATCACATACTAAAACACCAGATAAACTTTTTGAAAGAAAATTATTAACTTTCCCCAATAGAAAATAAAGCTGATATAATTGAATAATAGGCTTTTAAATAGCTGACAACCGCTTTTAATTAAAATGCAAAACAATTCAATTTTAACCAGGTGTTTTAAGCACAAATTAGTAAAAACACTGGAAAAGTTATTACAGCTTAAAACAGTTATTATCCATATTAAAATGTTAACAAAGCCATTAGGGAACATAAAGGCCCGGATATCTTGAAGTAGTCCATTCGTTTTTACTGCTGATTGTGTGCACGCACACCTGAGCTAACTGAAACTAGAACTATGAACAATGCATCTCAAGCATTTTAAAGCCAAAGGTGTCAAAAATCAATCTTAAAACTCCGATAGGGACTCATTACAGTTGGGAGTTTTTTAAGGGGTTTCAACATTTTACTCATGTTTTCAATGCATCCTGCATTTCTAAGGATTAAATATCTTTAGCTTCGATCTTTAGGTTGCGTGCATTGATCATTCATTGACATAGAAATTAGTTGCCAAAACTGTCTCAGATGGCACTCATGAAAGAAAATATTTACGATCTTATTATTGCGAAACCCAACTAGATAAACATATAAAATGCATAAACGAACTATTTCTTACAAAATGCTTTGACAATTACAAAATTAATCATGAAGGACCATAATCTTGATCTATGGCTCTTCTACGTCGATTTAGAGCTCCGAGATGTAAAAACATTACGTTAATTACAGAGAATATAAAAGTTGGAACGCTGACCAGACGTAGAAGTAATTACGTTTCTACAGGGTTTGAATTTTAATCAATTGCTGGTATTCCAAGGCGTAGAACTCTTATGCGATGTCCTAAATGGTGCAGCGATGCGATACGACATTATTATAATAAATGCAAATCTACGCACGTCCAGTGACGCCGTCGTCAAATGGAACTGACACAGTAGCGTCGTTCCAAAAGAGTGGCTCGTATTTAGTTATATATCTGTTCATGAAGCCATGGGCACTACACAATCACAAGTGATAGCTTCTTGCCATACGAAAAACATATACCTTCTAACGGAGTTTGTGGAAAAAACTTTCTAAACAAGTAAATGTACGCGAAATTTTAAAATTTAGGCCCCCGTAGCATTTGTTTTGTTATCTTCGCACTGTGTTGCATATCATCGCTTTGCCACACACCTCTGAGGCATGGTAATGGGTTATTCAGTCTGTAGGAGAACTGGCACACACGCTCCGCCTTCAGGATAGCGCCTTCATTCAATTTACGCGAGCGAGTACGAACGTATATTATTAAACGCGGTTAAAAGCTGTTCTATTTCAATTTGTTTTGATTCCATTCACTCCTGCGATTTCATTTTAACATACGCTTTCTTATAGTCATTCATTGAAACTTGACAGATACCGCATCAGCAATACTCCTTGTGTTGCAGATAACATAAGTAACGGTAACTATTTAGCATCTTGTGGGCCGTATGTTTGTTTGTCTCTAAACACATTATAAAAAGCAAGTAGAACTAAATAAATCTAGCAAATAAGCATTTACTTCTGCAAGAAATTGCGAAGACTAGATCCCACGAACACGACACCAAAGACATTACAATAACATTACATAATAGTCACGTAATTTACCAGTTGTGATCTAAAGTTCAGTTGAAATGCAACGAGCTTCATTAGAACTTCCTTTACCGGCAGGTGCATTTGTTGCGTTGCTATTGGACGGGATGGGATGCGCAGGCGCAGACGCTGATTTACAACACTCGATAGCGCGCAGCTGCTGAAGGCTTATTCAGACGATGCTAGTAGGTGCCAACTGGCGTCAGAATGCCTTAGTAAAGTCAATTTATACTGTAAACGAAAACCATTTGTTTCTTCCTACTCAGAAACTCGGTAGTCCGGAACCAGCGGACGGCTAGCCGGCAGAGACCAAAGCCGTGCGGGATCGATTCCAAATCAACAAATCGACTGCAAAAAAACGCGATCAATCCGATAAGCCGTTTTGGAGATATATGGTAACAGACACACAAACAACCTCTTATGGCAAACACATTTATATGGATCCTCGTCTTCGCCGGTAAAAAGGGGCTTCTTATGGGCGGGTAAGAAAAAACACATTTACAAACTACTAGTGCAAGTTACTATGCACCGTCTATAAAAGGCTTAACAATCCGGATGGGATAGCAAGCAGGTGCTAAGGACAGGCTTGAGTTAGGAAGTTAATGTTTATAAATGTCAAATGGAGGAAGTTGCGAAACTAGATCCTTCGTTAAAGTATGAAGGGTGTCATTATCCTATTTTATCAACGAACTAACTGTGCCACGGTCGCCATTAGCCCCCGACCCACCACGTCGCATCGCCCGCCCACGCTATTACTTATTTTGCTCGCTTCTAAGGTTCGTAGCGTGATGTTAAATAGCTAAACCTTCCTCAAGAATTGAGCTATCAAATGCAAAAAAAAAATTAAACTGACTGGTATTTTCAGAGATTAGGGCGTTCGAACAAAAAAAGCAAAAAACTAAAAATCCTTCACCTTTATTATTAGTATCTATATTGATTCAATATGGCCGAACAACAACTTGTCGTACAAGTACTGTGTTATATAGTATTTATAAGTCTACAACTTATTACCAGTTACAACTTGTTTTAGCAACAAGATTATTATTTTGAAAGTTTATTTTTTTAACACCCAACAGTCACGATACAAGTGAGTGCATAAGGAATTCCCTGTATCGTGGGTATCAGAAACTACGAGAACCATGATACTACTATACCCAGACCCCAAACAATTATCTTCAGAACATGCAAACATTCTGCAGATACTTCCGCAGCGGGTTGCGGGAATACAGCCTGCTTCTCGCCCGCTACGCCACCGAGGTCGGCATAAACGTTTTGATACACATTTTGACCGAATATTACCATAGAGCTATAACAAATGCGATTTAATTTCAACGTAGGTTTATCTCCTTACAGAATCACTGCTAATTAGATTTTAGCTCCGCGGTTAACTGCATTGTTATATCGTGCCTATAGTTGGCAACTGAATGAATAGAGCCATTCATTTCAAAATGCCACTTGTCTCTAGCTTTGCAAAACATTAATACCGTTTTAGGATTTAATTACACCTAAGCAGCCTCTAAACCTATGTACAGGGCACCTGATAAAAGATGTTCAAAATGGGTATGTTGACTGTTTAATATTATATATTTAAGTAGGCTTTCCTCCTCGAATACGACGGGACCAACCAAAATAATAGTTCGCTCTCGATCAATTAATGTCTATCGCTTCAAATAACAGTTTTTTTATGAAAATAGGCATACCTGATGAAAACTTTCACCGTTGCATATAGACATCAGCAGAACCAAGAGCAATGCTAATGCGTTGCCTGCCCTGAAGGGCTCATTTATATTTTACTGCTCTCGTGATTATTCAATGAGTGTCTAAAGCCAGCATAGAAATTACAAAAACGTCTTGCTATTTCGTTTACAAACCAACAGTTCGTTCTTCAGTGGTAGAAAGCAGTCATTTTTAGTGTAGTTCGTACCACAGACTAGTTAGACCTTCCGCAGTGTAGAGTAGCGTGACTGGGGATATGACAGCGGCGACGGGCGCGGAGCCAGGCACGGCCTCGCCCACACGCGATATCACCACAAAACTGAGAAAAAAACTGATATTATATCAAAATTATGGCCAAACTACGAATCGACTTCGCTGTTACTAAACTTATCTGAATAAGAACTACTATTCGTTTGGTTGAACCTAAATAATAGAATAATATAAAACTCGTTGACTGTTTATCAATTTAATGATGCCATGCAACACTTGAACTGTTTATTTGATCTGCTGACAGGATCGCTTCAAGTGACTGATGGTAAAGTTATACAAACATCCTATATATTCAAGGCGTACAATAAAGTATTTTCGTTTATTTTGCAATGAATTGAAAAAAAATTGTTTTTATGAGCAAATAATCAACACTGGTGTCGGAGTTTTATGTCACCTGAAAGCCTCCGACATGGTTTAGTTATATTTACAGTCAGCACCGAAATCGTGACGTGCCCTTCAAAGCACGGAAGCGCTCAGTTCGAATACCGGATAATAATTCTAAATCAGTCACATCCAAATAGTGACATATGGGAACATAGTCCACAAAGCAAAACATGCCACAAGTAATGCAAAGGTATAATTATAGCAGGCAGTATATTAAAATGATTCCCTATAACATAGGTAGGTTCAATATTTCATCGGCGCGGCGTTATCAAGAATCGAGAAAACGCTACGATATTTTGAAAAGTACGGGTAATGGCCGCCTCGGGAGATAGTCTAATGGTCTTCTTAATCGCTAACCGCGAGGAAATCGAGGTGTGGGTAATTAACATTAATCATAGCGATGTGGGCTCTGAGGGGTAATCGAGATCATCACTCCTGGATGACGCTGACTCGCTTAAGCGTGATAGCACAGGAGTCAGGTTACTGACTCCTGTGCTATCACGCTCATATGGAAATAACTGTAAAATTAATACCCTAGATTACCAGGGTATTCATTTTACAGTTATTTTCATATGTTACTTGGCCCAAGTTTAACATGAATTTTACAAAAGCACCCGAATGTTACAAGGGAACCCCGAAAGAATAATATTATAACTTTCGGGGGCCCTTGTAACATTGTTTCCAAAATGCATTAGGCTGACTTTCCCATAAACGCGTTAGATAGATAGTACTTTATTGTATATGTCCACCACATATGTTGCTTACAAATTAAAACAGAGAAAATTATACACAACGCGATCTGACTGGCGCCATATCCCTCAATGTGTATCGTTCCTACTATAAGGCCCACTTGCACGACTCAGGGCAAGAACTTCAACCCCAAGTTACGATGTAACTTGGGGTTGAAGTTGTTGCACTACTCGGTGCAACACAATACGAATAATAATTTACAAGACCTGAATCGCGCAAGTGACACTAACTTTATTTCAGGAATTTGTTTATGATGACGTAAGAAAATCATCACATGCTCTCGGACTTTATACAATGTACAGCTCTGCGATTATGAATGACGCTGTGACAAAAGAAACGTGGTGCAGATGACACTGACTAATAACCGTTGCTTTGCAAAGCTCCATAACCTTTTATCTCTGTGGGTTCATTAGCGCTCATGTGCAAGAGAGATGGACAATTTCAAGCCAACGGAATGCCCATTTTCCTGAAATATATAGGAAGATTTGAACAACTATCCAAAACAAATAGGTATCTAACTAGGATATTGCACAGGCTCTGGATATTATTTTTATCACGGAATAAATAACCAAAGTATTCTTCTAGGCTTGGTCACAAGAAATCGGCTTATTTGCACCCAGTTTTCAAGATGATTCGAATTAAATGCAATTGACTTTAGCTTTGATACTGATTGCATAGGTCAATGGATACGGTGAAGAGAGCCCGTGGTCCCGTTTAGTTTGACCCTTGATAGGACTACGGGTTACCTACTCGTAATCATCTAGTGTGTATTTTCCACCAAGAATTTAATTTGACAAAACTGTGGCAGGAAAACCGATAAGCCGAAATACGCTGTGATGTTCCCAGAAATCCCGATGCTCGCATTCTGGAGTTCAAAAGTACGTAGGTAACTGAACGTGACTTATCTACCGAAACCCTATATGTAACTACCTACCGGCTAAATGTGGGTGTAACCATAATTTTGTCCAAAGCTGGACTACATTTGTATAGTCAAATCGATTGCTTAAATTACTATAAATCTTACTTAGTTGCAGCGATCAGCGGAACAGGTAACAAAATAAACATGGGGAGTAAAGCAACCACGCAAATACTGTTGTCCAAAGTAAAAGAAAATTTCATGGTCATTGCGTGTTTTTGGCTTGATAACATGGCAGACCCTGCCTCTTGGGTTAAAACAGGCATACATAGAACCATTTATTCAGATAAACAACCACAAACAAGAAGACCTACAAGAAATATAAGGTAGACGTAAAAAAATAATTAAATTAAACATAAACATAAAAGATAAGCTATGTATAGAAGTGAATTTTTATCAGACTATACTTGAATTTTTATCATGCTACAGCGCTGAAAATAAATGATTATAAAGTAGTAGCTTATCTCAGTCCATATTTGGCCATGCATGCATCGAATATACCTAATAACAGTGAACTTTTTAGTCAATTTTATTTTTAAATAGATACTTGTGATTTTATTCCAAAAACTATCGTGAACTTGACTATTCATATTGTTAAAACGTTCCCGTTTATACAATATGGACACTTGTGATATTTTAGAGGATATCCGGCTTTACATACGGACGAAACAACGGGTCGTTGGTCAAGTGAATGTTGATCGTGTGTAACAGACATCCACGACGGCTGTAAGCCACTGTGCCGTGTGATGTAGTGGGTCTTTATAAAATTTACCAATTTCGGTCCACTCTACTTCTAAACAGGTTATGTTTATCAATATTTCATGATGCAATCAGAATTACGGACTAAAACTATTTTTCCGTCATCGTATTTTCATAACCGAATCTTTTTTGCAATCACAATCGGTGTTTTATATACAAGCCTTGGTTTCTAATAAATTGCTAACAAAAATTACGGCCGTATTCTTTCAACGTCAAGGTAAACGTCAGTTAACTAAGTAGGTATTTATTTGACGCAATACAAAAGGATAATCCATTAGGACCATAATTCTTACCATCTAATTCCACAAAATTTTGTTCTACAACTTTTAGAATTGTGACCATTTTAAAAGTAATATTGTGTAAGTTTTCGTGAAATAAGAACAATCACTTGATATGCCAGCCTAAAATCAACTATTTCTTGACGTATACTAATACGTAAAAAAACCCCAGTTAGGACTACCTAACTGGGGTTTTTATCCAAGAAGCAGCTGCTGTTAGAGTAATTTATTACAATAACCATAAAATATTCGAATATATATTAGAAAATGATAAAAAGTCCTAAAGTTGTAGAACAAATTATTTGTTGGGTTTCATTGTAGGAATTATGGTCCAGCAGCTTTTGTGTTATTTACAATAACCTAGTATTTATTACCCCTGAATTTCCGCCGTCATATGCCGGTCGCCGATGCTTAAGAACCTCAGTAGGTACCTACTTTACTGCCCGACCTAGCTTCGGTTCAGCAGTTCGTCACAGGCCGACAACGCGGCCGATAGTTCTATTGCCACTTTTTATAGTCGCCAATAACCGTTAAATTCGATTACTACGTGTACCCGGATGAAAACAAAAGTTAAGTACCTAATAAGATATTCCAGCCATACCATGCGCAATCGAATCTACTTTTAGTTAGTGAGAAACATCATTTTAGCCACTTACCTCGGCAAAGGAAAAACCGCACGTTCTTTCTTATGATAATATGTGTTGGCTAAGTATTTGTATAATTACCATAATTGGTACAAGTACCTGATAGACAACTACTACTATCTACATATTTCATTACGCCGCTCATACTAAACAACTAGTTACTTTCCTTCCTTATTATCGTCCTTTGTGTACCAGTAGCTAAGACTATTATTGCCAAATTGTTAACTGCTATTAGAATTTAAATGTCTTTGTAGACTATGATCCTACCATACAGGCTCTACCTGGTATGGGGAATAAAGCTGTAAAGAACTCTATTTTCAAGAATTACGAGGATTAACGGTATAAACTAGTATGTCAAGTTTTGTTTAAGAGTTGAGTGTAAATGTAGGATCATATTTTTCGATGATACACAAATTGGTTGTTTGTGGTTTATAACGTATCTAAAGGCCACAATCAATTGAAGAATTCATTCATAAATTTCTATTTTTGATAAATCCTTGCAATTTCTTCCCTAATCTTCGTGCTATGAGAGCAAACTCACGCGTACGCGGCGCTGCTAGAAAGTAGAGCAATCCGAGCGGTGCGGTGTGACGACGCCATTGGCGGCTCTACGCTGTCCTACGTTCGCGATACCGCCTAGTTCTTACTTCTCACGCTACAAAATTTACGAACTGAACGCATTCGCTTCGAATCGCCCGCGCCGCTTCCATTTCGCCCTCTTACACCACTTGAAGTAGCTACGAATGTTTGATTCATACTGCGTCGCCGCCGCGCCACAGCCTCAACGCGTTCCCGTAGAGTTCGCTCACGTAGGAAGACACGAAAGAGTGATTAAAAATTGACTTCTATGATTACATATTAATTCATATTACTATTATGGCATGAATATTCAAAGGTGAGACTAGGTGCGGCGTGTTTGTAGTGTGGTTTGTTAGGTGCGTTGCATAACGGTGTTGGGTCAACAGTGACCCTGTGACATCGACATGACCCTATTAGCACCCACAAGTCTGCGGATGTTGCGTATAGGCAAATATTCAAATTAGTTAATAAACTATATAGGTGGGCTTCTGCCCACGGCTTCACTCACGTGGTACCCGGATAAAAAGTAGCCTATGTGTTATTATGATGTATAATATAGCTATATTACTGTAAAGTTTAATCAAAATCCGTTCAGTAGTTTGCTTGAAAGAGTAACAAACATTAATCCTCACAAACTTTCGCGTTTATAATAGTAGTAAGGTTGTTGCTTTACTGACTGAAACTGACAATCAAAAGCACTGAGAAAGATACCTATGATTGAAATAAGGCCCGAAAATTAAATGTGTATGTCAACGCGGAAAAAAGTTGCGGGTATTCTACTAGTTTAAAATTATATATTAATGTTGGCCTAGAACCAAAACGAAATAAAAATGTTCGATATTGCAAAAAAGCTTACAAAATTTTAGATGCAATTTTACGACTATGCATTCATATTGCCAAACCTAGTAAAGTAATAACTTATTTCATAAGATCACGAAAATTGTATAACATTTATTTTAGAAACGCTGGAAGCGTGATAGTAGATTTACCACGCAGATTATCCACGACTTCGTCGCGTTACTTTGTCAATGTCGACCTCTGTGGCGCAATGGGCGAAGGCCCGCCTGAGACGCAGAAGGTTGCGGGTTCAATTCCTGCCACGGGACAAATGTTTGTATCTGCAAATATTTGTCTCGGGTCTGGGTGTTTTCTATGTATAATATGTATGTACTTACAAAAAAAATGTATATAAGTAGTATATCAGTCATGTAGTTCCCATAATACAAGCTCTGCTTAGTTTGGGGCTAGATGATGCTGTGTGAAAATGTCCAGCATTATTTATTTATTTATTTAATGTCATCGCAAGCGCAACAGTGGAACAGATATAATAGACAAGCGTTTATACGAATTTGCTTCACTTGTAAAACGCTTGGTTTTTTTTCGAGAAAGAAAGGGTGTCTTTAGGGAGACCACATAACTATTACACCACAACTGTAAAAATGTCACCTGGCAGTGGTCGTCACTCGTGCATGAATAGTCCCGCTGCTGCTGCGACATTCCAGTAGAATGTAGTTGTATTTTACCAGCGACAAACAATTGAACCGACCAACGAAGAAGCTGAGTGGGGGATCGGTTGCGCTTCCATGTGGCTGCGTTTCGTCCACATGTGTAGCTGTGGTCTAGTTGTGGTTTCGTCCATCTAAAGCTATTTAAAGTCACAGTGTGCCGGACCGAGCCCATACTTTAGTTATCTAGCGATTTTGCGCTTTCGCATGAACGATTGTCTAGAAACAGTGTTTCCACTGAGAATGTAAAATTACGTTTTATGAGTTTCGTTGCATTGTACAGCAACCCTAAATATGAGGCTTAGCTTTTTGATTAATTAATCTAGTGGATTAATATAAGTTATTTTTTTATATTTTTTTCGTTATTTGACTTGCCTAGCTTGCCCGGTTTTGCTTATGTATATATGTTGTTGGTTAATTTGTACCCGCCACGACAGAAGACTTTATACGCGTTTGCAGTTTTTGTCTGTTGTTTTTTGTTTTTTTTTGCAAACGATTTGTATGTCTTCAAGGACGGTTCTTAGATAGATTTTATCGCCACAAGTCATTGGGTGGCGCTACAATACGTAATAGAAATACACACGTAGGTTTTGGTTTTTTTTTTTAAATATTAACTTGTTATCTCGTAATATTGGACTAAATACCTATTATTTTAGGATTTAGAAGCAGTTCTTGGAACTAGGTTCAGTGGCTATGACAAAACAATATGATGGCGACCAGCGAGTTAAACAAGAAGGAGATATCAGGAAAATAGAAACAAAACTAATAATTATTTTATTACTACCTATTTGGACTCTGTAGTCAGCTTAATGATACACGGACTAGGTACTTATTATATAAAAATGGTTGTTACAGATCAGTTGCAGTCAAAAGCATTTGTGAAAATATTTCAACTTCCAGTTAATGTAAGTTTAATTAAAAATAAACGTAACAAAAACAATATCATCCAACTACATACCTACGTAAACCTGACCTTTAACCAGGATTCCCTGTGTCGTGTTATTTTCTTTGGTATATTCGTTTCTAAAAGACCATAAGCTGATGGCTTCAACAAAGCCGAAGGGTCTATTCGAAAACGTTATTTGCCATAGTTATTTAGATCAACTGTAGTTAAATCTACGTCCAGCACAGTCAATGCATGTAGGAGGCCGTTAGTGGCTTTTGCAACAGAGAGTTACTCTGCTTCGGATAGCAAGCAAACGTCGTCGAGCCACGTCGATATATTAATTTAAACACGGTTTGGCCAAAAATAACATTGGCGTTATAATATAAATATTATTAGTTTATGAGAATGAAAAGGTTTGTTTGAATTTATCATTTAAGCCGACGCACTCAGTATTTAAAGATCCATCCAAGTTCTCATTTAAATGTCAAAGATGTGCTTACTCGTACGTACAAATTGTATATTTAAATACTTCGAACTTATCATTTATCCTGCTAGCGACATTTTAGCGGGAGATAAAAATGTGGTGTCGATAAGCATCGAGCAGTCTGAGATAAATGAATAACCGCGTGGGAGGAGGCACCTGTTCATTCATAAGGAGTTAATCTGGGGGGGGACAATAACCTGCTCTACTCGAAGGTGAGCGAAAAGCGAGTGATACGACACTAAACAATACATAGTTCGGCAAACGGAACTGCGGGTTTTTGTGAGCTGCAATCTAGCTCTATTCAGAGAAAACACATTAATAACGGCATTATAACAGACAAATAAACTTTATATACATACCTACATAGAAGTAGAATGTTCGGTTATAAAGTAGGTTTAGATATGTCACTGTACTAATGACATCCAGAATATACCAAGATCCTAAAAGGTACTAAAATCGAAACTCTAAAACTAAAAACGCATGTCTTCCGATGTTAGCGAACTCAAAGCAAACGCGGCAAAAAACTCCTTAGCGTTTTGTTTAACAATGTATGGGTTTGGCGCAAAAGCGCAGCGCGGCGCGGCGGCGGGCTCCTCGTACGTAAAGCTTGCTGGTACAGTCGCGTCGCAACGCTTCGCGTTGGATCGCTTTGTTTTGGCGCCGCTCCGCGTAGGTGACCGCCTCTGTGCGGATTAATCGTTTTTTATGTACGAGTATAACATCGCTTCAACTTTTACCTAGAAAATCGGGTAAGTCATACCACGAAGAGCTCCAAAATCGACAATGGGTTTAACTGTTTTGTTTCTTAGAACAACATTTTTATTGTTTAAGATGATGTGCCGTAGATGTAGATTACGCATACTAGGTACGTGTCATCAACTTGTTAACATTTTCCATACAACATCCTAACTACATCTGTTATAGACTAGCTGCTGCCTACGACTGCGACTACAGTAGCCTATGTGGTATTCTAGGTCACGAATTATATTGAATACCAATTTCGTCTTAATCGGTTCAGCTGTTACTCATACTCATACTCATACTCATTTATTTTTAACCATGGGAACATAGAATACACTTGGTTACGTCGAAAACTTACTACTTAGAATGGTGCTAGAAACAGGCAAGTATTTTACTTACATACCTATGAATGTTTACATAATTATATTAAATTACTGCAGTAAAGGGGCAATGTCAAAAAAAAATTAAAAAAAATGTTGGTACAATAATAAGTTAAACAAAAAAAAAATTAACAAGTAATAATAAATAATATTTGCTGCTGTAAAGGGGCATTGTCAAGTACATAATGTTAAAATTATTGGGTTAAATGTCAATAATTATTATGGTTCTGAATGGTTACGAAGATTATTAGAAACATCATCAAGACATTCGTAGAATAAGTCAGTAATTTTAGCTTTATGCTTAATGGCAAAGTTTTCAGGCAGCCCAAAAACCTCCAATAAAAATAATTAAATATTACTTTGCCTCCTATTATCTAATTAAATAGATAGATATTGTACTTAATAAATGATACTCTAACAGCCTTTCTATAGCCAAATCAAGTGAAAACATTTTCGTTGTTAGTAAAATATAAAGAATATAATACTTTGAGCATATTTATTGCTCGACTATTAGTGCAAAAAGCATTTAGTAGCCAAAATGATTTCCAATCATTCAACAACAATTCAAGTAAAACAAACCAAAAAACTTGCAATAAGCCTCAAGAACTTGGTGCAAATAATCTAAATAAATGTTTTTTTCCCAAGATTCAGGTATGTTTTGTACCTACAGTAGGTACGTACGGGCGTAACTTATATTCTGAGAATTTATCGCATACAACACCCGTTCACATTGTTTACAAGATTAAAAGCCTTCGCGAGAAACGTCTCTCGATTGGCAGCGGATGGATTTAGTGATTCAAACTTCCCAAGTGCGATGTGGCGACGTATGATATTCTAAGAACAAGATCGAACTTACCGATACAGGGTAGGAAGAGATATGACTGAGCCCAAACTGAGTAGAATCGCACCTATCTTTTTGGCTCAACTTGCATCGTATTTAGGCAACATAAAAAAACTGTAACGATGGGTCAACATTTGTAACATTTCAACGTACATTACTGCTTGACCGTATTAGATACGCGTGACATGAGCTGTAAAATAAATTGGAATCGGCGATAGATTTTGTTATAACAATCCTAAAATAAATCGCGAAATTATGAGCAAGTTAAGCCTGTTTGCGACGCGACGCAAACAAGCAGAGTTGTTCATAATTGCAGAAGAGTCAAATAGGTACCTAATATGCAGAATGGCTACTGCATCGGCAAACGGGTATAGTGCTAGGGTACTAATCAAGTCTATTGACGCATGTTCAATTACTGCAAATTGCACGTATAATTATTGGCTAGAATGTTTCCACGTGCTATGAATTGTAGAGGAATGAGGAATGCTGAGCTCAAGGCGAGCTGCTGACATCATTGCTTTGAAAACCTAACAGCAACTATATTTTATAGCCGTTTTTCTGGCAGACTATTCGGCGGCAAAATAGATTTATTGAATTATAAAACGAGGTATAAATTATTTACTTATTTATATTCTGATCCTTTTTTACCGGTTTACAAATCGAAATAAATTTAAATCTAGTTTGATAATTGCAAAATCGTGTCGTGTCAGAGAAACTTTGAAACGGAGTAAGTACTTACGAATTAGAAATGAAAAGTGGAGGTCGCACCAAAATGTCGGAATTAGCATTCATATTGTTGCGTGATTTAAGCGCCAGCCATGACCTTCTTTTCACTCGTGGAACAATACCAAAATGCATCTCCATTGATCTAGTTTATTGGTCTTTCTTCTCTAGCTCTAATATTTCTTGTGTACTACGCCTTGAGCCAATCAGTGACAAAATATAACAAGTATAAGCCATCCCCGAAACAGTTGCCAAGAAATTGTTAACAATTTTTCACAGAACACAGCCGGTAATCCACGTGGCTAGTTAGTTTCGTTCAACTGCAAAAATGAACCGTTTTTAAGTCCTGTGGAGGGTTTGAAGCACACTACTGCTAGCTGACATTTAGCGGGCTTTGATTAAATTAAATTTATGATGGTAAATTTCCGATTGTTTGCGCTATCGTGCACCTTTAAATTACCACCATTGTTATAATATTGACAGCCCATAAATCGAGGATTACGTGAAAGCTTCAATTTATATTATGTTTTCTTCGGATATTCTATATTGAGACGCTTTCGGGGCTTGTGAAATGGGAGCTCGCATGAACCGATATATGGATTTAAGATGATTGATGACTGAAGACTGAAAGTTCTGAGAGTGCCGCCCGCAGCCTTCCCTGGGAGTTGCGTAATCCACTATGTCCTAATCTTCAATTGAATTGCTAACCAAGTTGCCTTAGAAAACAAGTACTTACGTCGCTGGAATTCTGATTAAGTATAACTGTATAAAACAAGTTACGTTAGACTCTATCACTAGCAACGAGATAAATAATTAAACACCTAGAGTCTCAGCGCAAAATCATACATACAATAAACTGACTGTCAATCATAACACACTTTTTGTATTATATTCCAAAAATTTCAAACCAGGCGGGATTCAAAATCGCACTTAAAAAAATCAACACAGCCTAACATTAATAAGGGCCTTACTTATAAAGATTATTTAACAGTTGTAAACAGTGTCTTGTTTGTACTTTTCCATTTGAAATGACGCTTATCGGAAAGAGACAGTGTTTAGATAATCTTTTTTTTTATAAGTAAAGATAGTTTAGACTCTTTGATGTCCCAAAATTTTACCTTAAAGGGTGCAGCAGAAATATGAAGATTCCAAGATTCCAAAACTAAGAGATATTTGTAAGAGTGCATAATATAGCATGCTTCTTTAAGTCCTCAATAAAGTATAATTATTTAATACTAGCGTACCGTGGGCAGAACCCACGGCTTCGCCCGCGTGGTACCCGGATAAAAAGTAACCTATGTGTTACTCTGATGTATAAGCTATATTACTGTAAAGTTTAATCAAAATCCGTTCATTAGTTTTTGCGTAAAAGAGTAACAAACATCCATCCTCACAAACTTTCACGTTTATAATAGTAGTAGGATTAGTAGGATTACTTGACGTCGCGTCGCGGGCGTTTCAATAGTTTTATTTTAAATGCAACGTATGGATGGACGTTTGTTGCAGATATTATTAGTAACTAATTTATATGAAATTTGGAAATACATAGATCTCGATGGAATAACACTTGTAACTCTCCAGTGTACCACGTGCACGAAATCTTAGGCGGAATATCTATAATATTTAATATCTACATTAATGAAATTCTAAGGAGGTGAAATGTGTAAGTTCGTATGTAAGATATACATAATACGAGTATTTCACCAATATTTAGAATAGACCTACAGGGTCAACATAAGCTGTACGAGTATATTATCCTGTTGAAGTATAAGGTCTTTTCGTGGAGACCAATTTTGCAATGTAAGTCGATGGAAAAACGGTGGAACGAAAGCGTTTCTTACGAACGCTACCGTAACGATAAGAGCTACTTTTCGTCGGCTTACATTTTAACCGGGTACCACGCGGGCGAAGCCGTGGCCAGTAGCTAGTATAGAATAAAATTGAGCTACTCAGTTAAAAGGCCGCAGTAGGAACTGCCCTGTGGACAGCTTGATTTGCCGATGAATGCCGCTCCTAGTTATTACAATCGCTGCAACCCAATTATCCGGGAAAAGTTACATACATTTTATGACTATGATCATAAGACACAGAGACACGTCTTTTCCGTCTGTCTGCTACGTGGTTGTGAGCGGGTTTTTAAAGGTTGCTCGAAAAACTGTGGTAATTTTTTATTTTTTCTATAAGTATTATTTCTAATTATTATCGCATGCCAGGCCAGATGTGCCGAGCCACCTGTCTTATCAGGGAACAATGAACTTATATGGCCTTTCCATAACTTAGCAGCCATATTTTATACTGTAGCACAGAAAAATTGCAGTACGATCTACATGTTTGCTAGATCTGCATATAGTTGTCCGGGTCTGGCTCTATTAGTAGCATGGAGCACCCTAAAGGTGTTAAGGTTTTGTCGAAAGAGCAGACTCAAACATTATTATCTCTCTCTTTTGTTTGACGGAAAAGAGAGACAAAAGGTACGTTTGTCTTCTCTTCGTAGACAAACGGTTGTCTCGATGCTCATGCTAAGTCTGCTGGGTATCTTTGGTACTTTCTCGTAGTTTATAATGTACAGGGTATTTCAGCTTGTTTGACTTTTGGATATGATTAATAAATCATATTTCTTAACAAACCATTATTAATCTTAAAACAAAGCGAGAAAGCTAATTTAATATGGAAAAACTGTTTTGAGGGGCTCAGGGCTTGCCAAAAAACACCTGTCATTTTATTAAAGAAACTCTAGCAGCAGATGTTGCCTGCCCTTGCTGCAGCTATATTGCCTTTTATTTGACTTTCGTAAGGTAGAGACGAAACTGTGGTCCGATTGAATTTTATCCCCTAGTTTTAGAGCTGTGTGTGCTTTAGAGGCACGACACATAAAAATGTATTTCTAACCAAAGGTTAATAAATATTTTAAATATTTCTAATAAATATTTTTAGCCTTTCTTTATACATCCCTATAGTTTTCATCGCACAGGCCGAAGTAATATGGCATCATTACTGGTTTACAGTTTTTCTAAATGCGTAATTACGTGCGCGTTTAGGGGCGGTGTTAAGCGTGCATCCTGTGGGGTGGACCGTGCAACGGTGCTGTGACCGTTAGAGTTACTGTAGTTGACGTAATCAAAGCTACATTAAATATATAATTATATGGTTGCATGTTCCTTGAAGCTTATTCAATTTGAAGAAGGCTTACCTTTAAACAGTGATTTGAACGAAAAATATTTGTATTGATCTCTTGAAGCGCAAATTTAGACTCGGCCTAGAAAATGATGCTCTGAAAAATATGTACGTTTAAAATGCATTCTGTTTCAAAATTTACATTTTAACCTCAAGACAATCGGCTCCTCTAAAGAACGTCAAGCTCAGCATCACCTGTCATGAGTGTCCATTATATTTTTTACCAGAATAGAAATATCAGACAGTTTTATAAATCATACTAAATGGAAGGGTGACAAAAATGAGCTTCAACCGTTTGCAACGCCCACAAACGATTTTCTATTTAGCATCGGTTAAAATAACACAGCTATTTTCCGAACGTTCTTGTAAATATTATGTTCTTCGGTTCGGCTTGAGCTATTCAATACGTCAGTGGTGGAAAACTAAAACGGGAGCTCACCATATCTTTTGAAATATGTAGTACCTACCTTTTTATTTAAGTCTACCATAGCCACTGACCCATAACCTACCTACTGCTCTCGATTCACTAAACTCAATTTGTTTGATTTTGACAGGTAAACCAAAAAGTTTACAAAATAAAATAATATTGAAATTATTTTCTAAATTGTGTTCAGCTGAGTGAAAACCTTGAAGAGTGAACGCAAGTATTTTTATTCACTTGGTTAAGTGAACGTCTCGGGTTTACAGAGCGGTACGACAATCGACTTGTCTGAAAGATGTGACTTTTTATGTTTGCTAGAGTAAATATCCATTAGGGTAGGCGAGTAATGGCCCGGTTACATTAGATGCCCGAGGTCGTCTCTATTACCAACATTTTTTCTTTTCGATATTAGAACGACAAAGCAACGCTTTTTAGTTTATTATCAGTAGATATAGTTACTCAAGCTCAGGCTAAGTAGATAGATAGCTAAGTCATGGCTTTGAAATAAAACAGATCATAAAATACTACTTAGATCTCTACTTTGAGATCCAATTCGATTTTGGAACCAATTATTTCGTATATAATTTGGTCGAATAATAAAGATTAAAGGTAAAATTTGTATTCCGAGAGTCAGTCGTATTTTGTAAGTGAGTTTGTTCATACAAAACAAGAGTGTTGTAAGCAAGTATCTAGTGTAGAATGTAAATAGAGCAACGTGTAGTGCAAATGTCTCGCGCGATAAATCGTCTCGCGACAGCGATGCCTCGCTCGTGCTCTCTTTACGCTATATTTAGACTACACGATTAATTTTTATGTTCACGGCTCCCTGACTTTGTGAATGTAGTGTATGAAATTAAATGCCAAGGACTTGAGTACCTACCTATTTACTTTCTATTTTGTATGGATATTTTAAAATAGGAACCAGGAAAGTTAATTTTCCTGGGAGCTACTTTCGCGGATCGTTTAACTAATAATAAAGAGGTAATAAGGCTATTATTTATTTATAGTCTTGCATTTCCGAACCGATTTAAAATAAATGTGTTTCATGTTAGAAACACATAGATTATGTCACTCAGTTCATTGTACCTCTTGGCAAATGCCTCCTCCAGCATTTTACATTGAGATCTATATTGGGCAACTCTCCTCCAATTAAGATCTGCTGTGAGTTTGATCTAATCCTCCCATCTCCGGTACTGTCCACCTCAGCTTTTCTTGCCATCCCGCGGATACCCATTGGTGACAATTTTGCTCTATTTTTCCTGGCAATTAAACACCCAACAAACAACTAAAAATAAAATAAATAAACACAGAGATATATAGTCCTGACCCTACACTATAATTGCCTGTGTCGTGAGTATTAGGAACTAGGAACTACTATATCTGCAGAATATGCAAGCATTTGTTCCGCAGCGGAAACCGAACCCGCACCTCGCCCCCTGCGCTACCAAGGAGGTCGTCAACTGTTTGTATAATTATTATTAAGTGGTTAACTTTGGTGTTAGAGTTTGGATGCCAATCGAAAGCCTCATGATCAAAAGCTCAAAGGATGGTTACATGGCATTAAATTCTAGTCAAATATCTAATACTGTTAATAATGTTTTACACTATTGTGTTCACTATTCATGATACCTGATGGATACTTACGGAAGTTCAGGCCAATTTTTCAAACTAACAACAGGTAAGCACAAATCTACAGATCTTTACTCCAGACTAGACTCAATTGCCCCTCACGCTAATTTTACATTAGATATACCTACCTGAACTTACCTCTACGGGCAACGAACTCAGTGAAAGTTCTATCAACTATAGACTCTATAACAGCTGTGCTGTACAAGTCTGACTATGTAGACAAAAAAAAATTGTAAGCAGTTTGGTGTATTTTTTAAGAAACAGTCTTAAACTCCACTGCTATCATTGTTTAATGCTGGTTCTTTGTGAACATCATCATGCAAAACAAAATGCAAAATCATCATCTACAACAAAATATGAGCCAGCTGTTCCCAACACAGATTAAATATGTAACTACAGAACTATGAACAGAAGTTTCACTAGGTCTACAGCCAATCCAACTGACAATACTAGCCAATCAGCGCAGTGCACATTCTTTTTAACTAGGTCTCGCATCTGAGCCATATCGACTGAAACGGAGATTGATTTAGTTCATTTAAAATTGAAGCTAGTGTAGGTATTCTAGTGTAGTGTAGGTATTTGTACACTCGAGAGGCGAAGAATGTAAGAAAGAGTTTGATCGATTTTGTAATATTGGATTAAAGAGTAAGAAAGAACGTTCTTGACACTAAGGTGTATTGCGGGGTCGGCATTCATACTGACCACTTTCTTGTCATGAGCTTATTAATGGGTCTTTTCAAGGGATGGCGATACCAGGTACAAGAACCCATAAGTGTTCACGAAAGAATAAAAGTAGAAAACCCGCAAGCAGAAAAAGTGAAAGATGAGTATAAAAGTAAATTGGGTGAAAGGTTTGTTGGGTTTGATGTTATTTGTGAGATCGAAGTTATTGTGTGATGTTATTTATGAGTGTGGCAATCGTTTAAAGAACAGGTAGTGGGTGTGGCTTCTGAAGTATGTGGAGTTAGTAAAAGGAGCAAAAGTATTAGGAAGAAGGATGTTTGGTGGAATAAAGATGTACAAAAGGTTGTATATGAAAAGAGTAAGAAAAAAGGATGGTTAGATTGGTTAGCAATTAGAGCTAACGAAAAATGGATAAGGCTAAAATTGAGGATGTGGATGTAGCCAGGAATGTATATAAGAGACCGTGAAAAGGAGTGGTTAAAAGAAAGAAAGATGAGCAGAAAGATGAGCTTGACAGAAGTTTGTCTCAGGATTTCCGGACGAACATAAAGTTTTTCTGGAAATCAGTTCGCTCGGCTAGAGGGAAAAACCAAACCTCAGAGCTGAACATCAAAGTCAAATAAATGCACTAGAGAAGAGTTTTGAGAAGTATAACTTTAAGCGAAAGAGTGAGGAACTGCGGTTAAGAGAGTTGTGTGGAGTTAATTAAGATGTAGTAACGAGAGTTGAGAACGGTATGTTGAGAAGAAGATTAATAAAATAAGTAAAACAGGGTGCAATCTGACCAAATTGGAGACATTCTAGAGAAAGGTCAGGTCAGAAGTACACTGAACCGCCGAACTTGTATGAAGAATTTGATGAGGATGAATAAAGCGAAAGAGGTATGCCAGGATCGTAGCAAGTGGAAATCCTTGGTCTCTGCCTACCCCTCCAGGAAACAGGCGTGACTATATGTATGTATGTATGTAGATATTCGCCGGCAACTTCTACTATCAGATCACACATACCACACACACACGCTCTGTCTGGTCCGTCACTGAAAACCTATCTATTTAATCTATTTAATAATAAAGCACACTGCTGAGTAAAGGCCTCTACTCAACCACACATTGAAATTCACATGTTTTTTCAAACATTGTGTTTTATACCGTCGTGAAACAACGGAACCAATGCGTTTCGTGTTGACTACTTTAGACGTTTCCAACTCAGAACCTATTTAAATTTTCAACAGCAAAATCAGCATTCCAAATTACCGACGCTAAATATAAATTTCTTGGATCTAAAGTAAATAATCTCATAGACTTCATTATAATACCAGTTGGAACCAATTTGGTCCGTTTTAGGGTAATACAGAATGAATGTAGGTTTCAAAGTCAATACTATTACATATGCCTCATACCCTACATCTTGAGAACAATAGGCACTCAAGAATAATAGCTGTATGAGTATGGACAGCTTAAACAAGATGGCTTAGACGGCGCATCACGGTACCGGAGCCAAACCACAGGGAGGTCTCAACTGTATCTCGTAATATTATCTTGATGGGAGTGCGGTCACAACCCGGTGCCCAGTACGTAACTTCACAAGCCTGCTACTTACCAATCTCAATGATGTAGGTACATCTTTGAGATTGGTAAGTAGTAGGGTTAGGTAACCCACCCCACCTAGTAGTTAGAGAAACGGTATGTTTTTCAACTTTATTGTGATAAATGTATGAGGTTTTTACTACTGAGCAAGCGAAGGTATGACATATGTTCTCTCAAAAAAATTACCACTAAGCTACATAATTTTTGAAATTGTCATGGTTGTGTATATAGCTTTTACTCAAACTGGTTATTTACAATGATTCGTGACGTGAGTTTGAAAGTTGCCTGGATATTTTGGCATAGTTACACGTACCATGATCACGGAAGGAATCCTCCTCTAATAAAAATAATATCAGTTTATAACGTACCAATAATTCAACATTGATGATAATTATGTCAAATTTGATCTCAATTATAGCAAGGTATATCTTTCACATCGTCGTGTAACGAAGTCAATTAGCATGATTGTGTCATGTCATCTGATTAAAGCCTTGGAATATACATTGAAATCGAAGCGAAAACGAAAGTAGAGCTGTTCATCTACAACAAACCGCTACCGTGTCGCTACACTTGCGTAAACTAATTGAATATTTATCGAAGCAGCCATCAATGAAACCCTTTATATGCTAAACAGACTTCCGTCAGCGAAAATAATAATTTCTCGTGTTATTGCAAAGTGACGGTGCCTAGTACCATTATAAAAAGGGTGAAGGGAGACAGTGTATGTGCTGTAGCCTGTAGAAGGCTTGTGTTACTTTTGATCGATTGTATATGTGAATTGAGCTTTATCACGCCAACTTTAGATTCAGTAAACTTCTTCTAGATGCATAAAAAGTGTATCCATATAATAAACAGATATTTTTTTATCTTTGTTAAATCTGATACTTTGTTTTTATTGTTCTCTTTTTTTTCAATGTTTCAGACACGAGCAATTTGTATTTAGAATTATACCTGTTTATTGAAGTTGGAGTAACACTTTAAACGTTGTATGTACACTATCTTCTGTGCCCGTGGTTCGTGTTCCCATAGCATGGCGCCGTCTCGCCGAGTCGGATGACTCACTGGACTCTCCATGCTTTTACCTACTCCCCTTTCATTGGCGACCATTTTACCCCATAATTGATGTGATATGCTCCCCCAGGTTATGGTTTGTAGTGCTCTAATAATTAAAATAATATGAATCGCATTGAGAATTTATAAAGAAAATCTAGAATAATAAGCATAGAAAATTCGTTCAAAATTATGCATAAATTTACAGACTCTATGAAAAACATATTATTGCTTAACCAAATACAACAGTAGATATGAAAAAAGCTACCTCAATTAAAACGAAGCATAAACGTAGAGTATGTATGAGTCTATACATAGATGAGGCGATTATATCACTGCTCAACAAGCGGCTGTCTAAGAGGTATCGCCAAATACTTTGCGTGGTGACGATATCTACTAAATGAAGCATAGTTGCACGAAATGTGTACTATGAATATGTAAAACCGCGTGTCAAGGCTTCAGGGGCAGTTGCGTGACTTGCGCCCTTGCATCCCTTCCCGCATAGAAAACTAATTTAGCGTACTCGCTTATTAAAATGTCAGCGTCTACTTCGGACTTTGTATTTGTTTACTCTACCCGTACTTTCTAACCCTCTACTTAATACTATATTCAATTTTACTCTTTATCAACTTATCTACATAACCTATATGAATAGCTAAGGCGCTCTTTAACGCTTTTGTAGATAATTTTTAACCTACAATTTATGACATTGTTGAATTGAGGATTACAAAAACCAGTAGCTTATTTTACTAAAATTTAATAGTACATTACTAAAGTTGTAAATCAAATCTCCTCGTCCACTAGTTTTCTAGAATAAATACTTAATATGTCTGTCATTTTCACTTATTCGCGCACAATACCAATGTCAGTTTTGTTACAAAGCTCTTTCCTCGATGGCCATAAAAAGCTCATTCAGTCTCAAGAAAAAGTTGGAATAGTAACGGATACCAAATAATCTGCTCCAAACGCGCGCGTAACTCACGAAAAAACGGTTTTCGTTCTCGTGATATTTCCTTGGAGATGCAAAGCAATTTTCTGCAAGAGATAAGCTCTCTAAACGAGTTTTCCTACACGCAATATTTATTTGGAAAACAAACCTCATAGCTAGGTTTTTACAGATCGTTTCCTACCAAAACGAAGCTTTGAACATCGAAGTTGGTGAAACGTTTTTTGCAGATGCCTCGATTAATGATTTATGTAAACAATAGATGAACATTCAAAGGGATTCTGAACGGAGCATCTGGCGTAAGAACGTAATCAAATCGTCTCGTGGAAAGTATTTCTACCGCTTAAGATTTAGTAACAATCCAAGAGCTATCGTGAACTTGACTATTCATATTGTAAAAACGGGAATTTTCACGTAATTCCCGTTTCTACAATATGAATCCAAGAGCTCTTCTTATTGTCGTTTACGTATATTTTGTGTTCATTATAGTATACAGAGTGTTACTTTAGATGTTAGCCTTTCCCTACTTACTGTCAAAGATTATCTTTTTGAGTGCTGTAAGATATTTCTAGAAAGACTAGGAATCGGATCAATAATTTAAAAATTCACTTTGTTGTCTACGTTATCCATCTTTGGAGTGGTAAGTTTAAAAGGCAGTATTAGTTACAAAATAAGGAATGGCGCTAGCGAAAGTCCCGTTCAGTGCACTTTCCAACTCGATTTGCCGCTCCATGTTTGAATTTGAATGCAGTAGCATAGAATACTACGGTACTATGGTCCCTTTCCAGTAACGAAAGTACTGTTACAACGATGGAGTTGCGGGATCGATTCTGGCTTCAAGACAATCGATTCTGTTCTGCAGATATTTGCTCCGGATACCATCGTTACTCGTAGTTCCTGATACCCACGATACAGGGAATCCTAGTGTAAGGTCGGCATTAATATAGCACAAAAATATTAATTCGTATAAGAAATATAGCTATAACCATAATAATAGATATAAAGATAAACTCGCTGTTGCCACCTTGTAGACTATAAAGTTAGAAAATCGTATGAACGGCAAGGTGTACCTTTTATTACAAAATCCCAAAAAGATATACAAAAATTGACAATTAACAAATTTAAAAATGTAAGTGCCGGAATTTTATAAAAAGACCTACATACACTATAGTATTCGCATTATATAAAAATATCGGATTATTTACAATCTTGAAATTGAAGTTGCCACTCGATGAAAAATGTTACAATTTAGACGTAACTTTTTTTGATTGTACCTATTGTTTTGTAAAAGGATCATTAAAAATAAGAACCAGCCCTGTTTCTTACCTTAAATTATTTCTAAAATTTACGTTTCAAGATGATTCCTTGTTGTGGTTTTAATGAATAAATGAATTTTGACTTTGACTTTGTAAGTACTTTTGGAACTTAATGCATAGAAAATCATACCCAAACAATTATAGCAGTTTATTAGTCAAAAAGCTCAGACCTCTGCTTCTCACTGTAGATACCTTAAGTACGACAAGCGTCGTGGTGCGTGACGAAGATTTGCATGCCGATATAAAACTGCAATAAAAATGAAAATAGCACGGTACGATTATGCTTCTGGACAGAGAGGCTGAGCGAACATACGGCATATTTTCACGTATGAAGGAATTGAAATAAGTAAAAAAAAATGTTACTTTAAACACAATCCTAATGCACGTGACAGACGTGTACGATAAATTTCCTTCGTTCTTATTGTAAATGCGAAAGTATGGATTTTGTTATCAATAAACTTCGTGAAATATTCTTGAGTAACAATCTTGTACTCACAGCGTTAAGTAGCTGAGTCGAATGAATCATTCAGATGACAAATAGCTTTCACAGTGAAGATATTTAGGCACAGTATTAGGAGAGTATCTCGAAGTCGGTTAACCACGGGCACGAGTCGAGAGTGAGATTATCCGAATTAAGGTATTACGCCCGCATCGACACCGACAGGCGGCATTCGAAGGATTTCCCAGAAGACAGATAAATCACGCTTTTCATGGTTACAGTTTCGGCTTATACCTTTGCTTTGGTAAAATATTTGTATCGTACAAATTGCCAGCGCAGAACGCCAAGTGATGTTATTATGGTGAATTTACGCGTGAAGATGAAATCCCGTAGTAAATGAAATCCCGAGAGCGTCTACTTGTTTACTGAAATAAGTATTACGTAAATTCATGCAGTATTTGCCACTCATATGCGGATAATTAAAAACATTGTTCTACGAGCGGAAATTAGTTTTCTCAATAGATAGGTATCTAGATAGGTGAGCTGCATAATGTTCAATCTTTAAAATTTGCTAAACGGTAGATTAAGCTAAAGTGTAGCTAGCAAAGGCTATTTTTTATACAGCCTTGCTGAAATACGGTTTAATAGTATCGCACACCTGTGTTCGAGTAGGCACTAGTAAAATTTTGACCGTAAGCTATAAAACAACAGCGCGTGTGTGATGAAGGACGAATTCGAACATTCGTGGGCCATTCCCAGGGGTTTGGAGCGTCTAAAATCTTGTATTACGTGCTACATCAGCGGCCACTACTGGATTACGAGCGAGCCGCCTTTACGTGAGTTATGGTTTCATTTACGACTACAGAACCTGGGAAATTTAGAGGGCAACTCGAATAAAAACTGTTTGTATAAATAATAATTTCAAATAACTCGCTTCAAAACCGCATGAAACTTTTAAGACAAAAAAAACAAGATAAGATTGCAATATTTTGCAGAACAGTTCGTCTGGAGCTTTATGGCTGGTTAGCAAAAATCTAAAAGTGGACTGCGATAAAACAATGTTTTAAGCATGACTAATTTAGATTTGCCCCGATTAGGTAAAGTTAAGATCAGATTAGGTAAAGTTAAGCCCAGAAAATGTATTAAGAATCACGATTTATGAATCAAACGCTTCGTCATCTTCATCATCATCTAGCCCTTCTGCACCCACTTTTATGATATGGGCCTCTTCTTTTTAACACCATTCTTTCCGGTCTCTTGAGATTCTCATCCACTGACAATCAAGAAAAAAAACGCACTCACGACATACAAACGCGTTCATATTTCCCATGATGAACAAACGTATTCAGTGCGTAGATCTTTAAGGATACTTACTTACCCAAGCAGGGGTAGTCAGCAACGTCCAAACATTACATTTCGCACATGCCCGCGTTTTTTCAAGTAGTTAGGATTCTACGTGACAGGTTGCAAGCCCATCGCCGCCTATTGGAACACCAACTGATAGTGCATGCCTTCAAATTTAATGCTTATTATATTATGTTACGAAATATTTTTATGTTTCAATAGTAGGTATCACAATCTGAATCTTAAATAAATCTACGATTTCAAACAAGTACCATTCATTAAGGCATGTAAATTAATACCGTAGTGAGGCTAAAGCCGTTTATTAAAATTAAACTCGCCCTGGCGTGGAACTAGGAAGATTAATGATCCCTTGAATACTGAGTTATGTAAAGAGCAAATGGAATGGGGCTAGACGGGCCACGTCCTGGCATCAGTCCAAAATCACTTATCTCGCTTTATTGTTAACAGGAACTGCAATACGTTTGTATAGATAAGTCTGTCTCAGTAAGTACGAGTACCATAGCTCTGTACCGTTACTGCCGATGCGATTTATCGTCCAAGCTGGATGAGTTTATCCGTTCCAGGATTACTGTTTTTATTTCACGGAGTTTATGTTTCTCTCCTGACGAATAAGGCGTGTTAGATTTTGCCTTCTAATTTTAAGTTCCGTTTAACATTTAAGACTATCTTAGTGTTTTATATCCTATTGTGATAGAGACTGTAACGTTTCCCACGAGGGCAGTAAGAAAACACGACATTTAGCATCGTCGCACCCGCCTGCAGAGTCTACGTGCCGTACACAATATACTTGTTCCGAGACAAGTTGGTTAGAGTTTGCGAGTTTCGAGTTATATTGTTCCTGCAGGAGAAAATAGGAAACAAGTAATAAAAATTGTTGGGAGATGTGAAGGGACAGATTCCTGTGGAATTACGTGAGCAAATAAGACATTCCGGGATATAGCCGGTTGAATAATTGAGGGCAACGTTCGTTGTTAGTAGACAGGAATGTATAGATAATATATGCGCCTGCACATTCACTTATCGACGATTATATTGCTTGCCAGCAATTTCATAATTTTAGCTCTTAGGTAGGTATTCCTCTTTTCTTGACGTCTTAAGCTCGCACATAAAAAACGACTAAAATGTCGACGTCTACGAACTTTACGTAAGAATATAGTACTAGCCTCTGCCCACGCCTTCGCTCGCGTGTACCCAGATAAAAAGTAGTGCTTGTGTTATTCTTATGTATAAGCCATATTATGATAAAGTTTCATCAAAATCCGTTCAGTAGTTTTTGCGTGAAAGCGTAACAAACATCCATCCTCACAAACTTTCGCGTTTATAATAGTAGTAAGATAAGAAGTGTAATATAATACCTTCCAGCCCACACCTGTGTTAACAAGCGGTGCCAAAAAGAAAATATTTTTTTACTGACACCTTATCAAGGTTTAATTAAGTTAAAGCCACGTAAATGTTAAGATAAGCTTTTTAATATTAAGTTATAAGCACAATTTTAAACAAAATTAATAAAAAATAAAACTGTAAATTTAGTTGAGAACAACGTCTGCTAGTACTTATTTCAGAGAAGTTATTTCATAGAGGAATCGAGGGAATATCATGTAAAAGCGTTGATTAACTCACTAGTTGCCGAGAGGTATATTTCGGGATTGAAACTCAATATCGTATCCAATGCGGCTGGATTTGCGGCAATTCATACATGTTAAGTCGGACATCTCGGACAATATTTCACGATTTTTCCGCTTCCAACGCAACGGATCCTGCACGCATGATCGCCCATAAAGAAGACTATCAGATAGTCCGGACCGCCGCCGCCCGCTCCGCACATCAATAACAATCCTCGAAGATCCTCCGCGCTCCATATAAGCCACGGCGACAATTTGTCCCGGATTTTACTCAACTGTAATCTGTAAATATATTCTACGTTCATAGCAAACTCTGGAACTATCAAACGTGTTAAAGTTTGATATAGCTAAGTTATAAATCGCAAACTCTTACATTTATATGCAATATGCAAGAATATCCATAAATTAACCAGAACATTGAATTTGAGCTTATTCATAAAGGTAGCTAATTGCAGATGAATATTTGTTTCTTAATGAACAGGAAGCCGATGTTGCCCTGTGGGTAAGTAAACCCACTTTTAGTAGTAGATACGGAAAGTTTTAAGGCATAAAAAATAGGTATATATACGCGATACAAAATGGAAAAAAATACAAAATAATTTATTTATCAAAATAACTACTAAAAGCGCTGTTTACATTAATACAATGAATCTCGCACTAGGACTAGCCTGTATCGCGGGAATGCGATCAAAATTTACCAAGAAGTGTTTAATGGAGAAAACAAGCGAGTTTAGGTAGAATATCAAGACTTGATAAAAAAAAAATCTAGGCAAAAAGAAAAACAATAATCAAGTGCATAAGTTACAAATGTGCCTTGCACAACTGAAGGTTAAGGTTCTTTGCCCAAACAAGAAGAGTTACGTAGTGAGGTGTGTGTGTGTGTGTGTATGTGTGTGTGTGTATGTGTGTGTGTGTGTGTATGTGTGTATGTTTCTATGTGTGTGTGTGTGTGTGTGTGTGTGTGTGTGTGTGTGTGTGTGTATGTGCCTGTGTGTGTGTGTGTGAGTGAGTGAGCATGCGTGTGGGTCGGGGTTTGGGTGCGTGAATGTGAGTGATGTGTTTAATACTGTCTATTACTAAGGGATTATTTAAACAGGGATAGTGTTTTAATATTTGTAACTTTACCCACAGCTTATGATAAAGGGACCAAAAGCGACTCTGTTTCTTCGTAGTCAAGCATAAAGCCAATTTTTTATTTTTGTCTTAAATCCATATAATGTACAAAATCCAAGTTCAAATTGAGTAAAAAGCGATGATTTCCTTTTGTGAAAGGTAATTCAAAAATGTAGTGGTACTTTGAGTATGAAAATGCTGTAATGATTTCATTCATTTGATAATTTTTTAAAGCAGTTTTATTACATTTTTGGATCAGACAAACCGCATCGGATACGGAAGCCCGCAGGATTTTATGCAAATATATCACCAGTTCACTCCAAATCAAAAAAATATTATGAGCAATTAAGGCACAGAGTGTTCGCGTTAAAAAAGTAGACCCAGATGCTATTTCATCTGGATGCTATTACATTACTGTTTCTCGTACTAGAAATACCGATTTACATTTTCTCTAAACTACGAAATTCACTGGATTCACAATATCTGAAAATTATCTACTTCGCCTTGGCGCAGTCTGTTCTCACCTACTGTATTACAGCTTGGGGTGGATCAGTCAAAACCAACATGCTTAGAATAGAACGAGCTCAAAGAGCAGTCCTGAAGGTGATGACTCGCAAACCTTTTCGATTTCCTACAACCGAACTCTACTCGTTCTGCGGTGTTCTCACAGTTAGAAAACTTTTCATCATAAACACAGTTCTACGCAAGCATTCTCAACTTACTTATGATCCACTTAAAAGTCAAAAGCGCAGATCTGATAAAGTGTGCAAGATTGAACCCCGCAGAACTGCTGTGGCAAGCCGTCATTATCACTAAATTAGTTCGATGTTGTACAATAGAAGCAATAAGGTAAATAACATTTACCCACTCACATTACACAAATGTAAAACAAAAATGCTAGCATGGCTGCAAACCCTCTCATATGACGAGACTGAAGAGCTATTAAGAGTTATTATATAATTACCGCATACATCCCACCACCCTCACACACTACACACACTTACACGATGTTCTCCTGTGTAACCATGGCTCTTACGAGACTTGTGTTATCAGGAGAACACCCACACTCAAATCTCACACATACATACCTACTCTTTCACTCACAAACATTAAATATAACTAAACTTTATATTATATTATTAACATTTACTATAAATATCTTTCCCTAAACCTACTGATGTAAAAAAAATTATAATATTTGTTTTCTTTAACCAAATTGTTTCCAATTAGCAACATGCTGTACCTAACATTAGGAGGTGGGCGTTGGCAGTTTTTTATAACTATTTCTTTGTATTTATGTACCTACTTTTTATTATGTTCCAATAAACATTTTTTTTTTAATGTAATTTATTCATCTTTTATTATTCAGTATAAAAGTTTTCAATACAACGAGTAAAAAAATTACCGCACCATTTTGGGCAATCGTTAATTGATAATTGGCGAATCATAAGGAACAAAATAAAATTAATCTAGTTTCATTCTGAATTATATTAGTCTATTAACGTTTCAAAAAATATTAACCTTAACCTTCTATAGCAATTAAATTGCAGATAAAATTAATGATAATTTTTGGAATAATTACGGTTTTCAATGGCAATGACGGCATTCAATCGTGAGATGATGGAGTCTGTAGGTAACTAGAACTCTCGTTAGGCACTATTAGAGAAGTACCGGCACTGTAGGTTTTGCTAAATATTTTAAGTTGTTTAGGTCGTTTAAAATATATTTTTAAACTATACACGATATGAGTAGAACTGAGACATTTGTCAAGCAAGATAACACTCAGCATGCGGTCGAAAGCGCCCACAAAGACCACTCCTGGCGTCAGGATAACGGCATATAGCTGTCTTCCGCATTTGCGGTGGAATGCCTGCATTAGCGTAAACAAACCGCAGCTAAAACATGACAGCAAAATATCGAAATCTCAAATCCTATTACAGCGGCGCTAAACAAACTTGGTATTTTCTACGTGACTACTTATAGATTTTTTTTAAATCACCAAAGCTAGTATTCACAGCTCTGCTGCTATTAGAAGTTTCGCAAAACTTTATCTGGCAACAAACACGTATAGCAAAATGTTTTTTGATACGCATTAAATCAGTAATTGTTAGATAAGTTAAACCACAATCATCGTTATTCTCAGAGCATCACGCCCGTAATAGTCGGTCGGTTTAGCCATTTCAGTCGCATCTCTTGCGAGCATCGTGAGACTAATGTAATTAGTTCATTACTTTGTCCCGGGACGCTCCTCGCCCGCTTTGTATGTCTCCGCAGATTTATGTAAGCCTCCGTGTTTTGCTGTGGGCCAGAATACGAAATTGCGTTTTTTACTTCCCGTATAAATTGCTAAAATACGGACGCGGTAATAGGCCCCAATGAATAAGGATAAAAATGGTCTTTAGAAGAAAATTAAAATACTGAATACTGGAGTTATCCCAGCGTAATTGAAATCTGTGCTCTGCTGTGTCTTCATTTGAATAACAAAATATGTCCAGTCCACCTTGAAAATTTGGATCGAAGAGTATCAAGCATTTTTTGTTCTCCATGATTAAACTAAACCTTGGTAAATGGAACCGCTGGACCTTGATTTTATTAAAGCAATACTATTACGACATCTGATAAAAACAAATGACTACAAAAAGTCTCATCTTGTCTTGCTCGCCTGATTCTCCTTGTATTTTCGAATGAATTACTTTGGGTAATTTCGATAAATGTGAAGTTCATGTTTAGTGTTACACATGTTTTATGAGGTGGTTCTGAGCCAGAGTGTACCGTTAATGAATGTGTAATGCTAATGAAGGCACACCTGCTGGCCGTAGTCGTGGCCCAACAGATGAGTGGTCCGGTAGCCTGGCTATGCATCATTTCCGCCTTTAGCTTAATCTCACAGCACGATTAAACACGAAGCTTGAACTTAAGAATATTCAACTTAAAGATCGCTAGTTTTTTATCATGATACGAATGTCTACTAAAATGTGGTACAATTTTTATTATTTTCCAAAGGTATTGATGAAGTTCAACGACAATATTTCTCATCTGTTTATGCTTCGACTTAAAACTTTCTTGAGATTATTAGTTAGTCAAATATTATGTCTAAATTCGCCTTTATGAATTTAAAATATTGACTGATTTATTTGTGCTAATCATAACATCGAATTCATTATCTTATAAATTGATTCAACATAATTAGTCATTATGAGTACGGACTCAGAAGTGTGTTTGTTTATTACGTTACTTATATCTAAGCATTCCCGGTTACATGCTCATACCTAGATTGAACGTTGTTCCTCTTTATCTGAACTCCCTAGCCAATCAAGCGAGGTTTATTTCGGTGGCACATGCCGAGGGCGTTAGCATGCGTCAGTAAGCCGTCTATACCACTCACGCGACTAGGTTTGAGTACAGCCGGGCTCATCGCTGACAACCAATTAGCCTCGTGCCCCCGTGCTTCTGTGCTCCGACTGTGAGGCACACATCCCTCTGAGGAAAACTAGGGGTGTTGGACACGAAATATAGAATTTTTAATTTTCGGAGTAAGAATCAAAACGTCTAATCAAAATAAAACCTTCGCTCCGTGTCTCAGTGATATCCAAATTCGGAGAATATTATCAGATATTGAATGGAACAGCATAAAACCATTGCTTGGCGTACAAAAGATCGCCGGAGAATACTCGATATTCGATGGAAAAACTGGCTTTCCAAAGATTTGAAAAACTTTTAGAGAACTTTCACCACTACCTACCCCGAGAGTGGGCTTGAGGCCGATAAAACAATCACACAACCATTCACCGACTCCGACCCCGGTTACAACCCTGGCATACACCCATTTATCTTTATTCGATAGAATCGCACGACGGACTCACTCGAACCCTGCGAACGCCGATACGAAACCAATTTCGATTGAAGCTTCCTTACAAAAGCTCAACTTTCCAAGCTCGGCCATGCCCGTGACATACGTACAATGCCCGGGAAAATTTATGGCCATTTAAATAAATGCGCCTCGTCAAAGTCAGAGGTCAGTTTTTTAGGGTTCCGAAGCCATATGCGAAAACGGAACCTTTAGTTTCCTTATCTCTGTCTGTCAGTCCGTATGTCGCCGTTTTCTCAGTAAAGCGTATCGAAAAAAAGGTATGTAGTCTTGTTTCATAACATAAAAAAATGAAACCACTATTGAAGTAACTTTATCGCGCAACATCTAGTATATGTAAAGTGCAATATATTTTTTTACTATACTAACCAACATACTATCAACGCAGCTTCATACTTAACATCCCGGTGGTGTATAGCTGCAAATATACTGAGACAAGACCTGTTTGGCCCTTACGAAACGGACTAGTTTCCTATCACGGTAGGTTAGCATTTGATAGGAAAATTCAATTCATTTGACTGATTTCCAATGATAACTTTAGGAGTTATAAGGCAACTTCGGTATTTTAACATAGTCTCACGTCTTGGGCACTTTATTTTTATTTTATTTAACTGTCCATATATTTTGAGCGTCATCAGCTAGAACATTCATATTCCATTGGCATATTCATGTTGTAACTAGATAGACCACTCAAATCATCTCTCATAAGTCATAACATAATAGTCGAAAATTCTAAAAAAAATCCAGAACTGTGAATCAGATTTTCACAATAATCTTATAAGTAAGAATGTTTCCAGACATCCAAAGGTTGTCTGGAAGAGATCGCTTTAAGCGATAAGACCGCTCATTGTACTCCCGCGATTAGCTTGTAATTTGCTCCGTTTGAATTTGTAAGCAACATAATATTAAGTGGTGTACAATAAAGAGTTATCTATCTATCTATCTATCTATCTATCTAATGTTCTAGATTTTTGGCTCTAGATTCCATGGGACCTGGACCAATCTAAAACTGACTCGGCAACAGTAAGACATCGGTGTTCTAACTATTGTTTGTAGTTTTCGTTCGGACACATCTTGTTCATGGACAAACTGAGCAAACTGTGTGCGATTGTCAAGGTTACTTTGCTATATTCTCAGAATAGTTTGTAAGAGGCGTCGGTGACTCAGTACAGTACCATGAGCTCGTGATTCACTGTCTTCACATCACTCTTCGATTGTTTCCGATAATTTGCTCTGTTTCTTATCCATTTGCATCTATTCACATGTGTGTGCTATTCTTTTGTTTTGTGGTCAGTACGTACCAAACTACGTGTGCAGCTATTTGATTCTATCAATGTTATAATAACACTGAACTAAATACGTATGAGATAGCAATTCAAAGTTCCTCGAACCTACATTTTATTGTGTGTCTGTTTCGATTGTTTTTAGTTCAGAGCCGTATCTTGAAGATAACAATGTCGAAACGATTGGTGTACATACAAGGTACATGTATAAGTCAAGATTAAAGAGGGATTGAAATTAGTTTTCGAGCTAAGCCCCGGGCGATCGCTTTCAGCATAAAATCTGTAAGGTCTCCAGCTCTACTGCAAAAAGTTCCGGATTATTCAGGAAACTATCAGACCGTTTAGACCGCTTATTTTCTCTTTTGCCTTTATCCGTAACAAGGACCAATTCAACAACTTTAAACTATGTACGAGGTTGAAGTTCGACTATATTTTATTTAAATATGCTATACTGTGTAGTGATACAGATTGCAATTTGGCCTCGCGGTTAACATGCAGCTTAGTGTAGTATACAGCAACTTCCAATATAAATGTATTATGGATGATGCAACCATGCAAAAGCACTGAATAGAGTCATCTTCATTGATCTTTCACATTCGAAACATCAAAAACTATAACAGTGGCCGTTTGCTGCAGTGTCGATTCATTGCGATTTGCATATTGGACGATTTAACCAAAAAAAACTGGACTAAATAAAAGCAATACTGTCGGTAGAATCCTGAACACTTTTTGTTTTACCACAATTTGGTAGTAGTGTCCAAGTCTGTGCAAAAAAGAAGATATATTGGCAACCTTAGAGGGGGGACAAATACTCATATAGATATTAGGTTAACGATTAGGTTAAATAGAGAACATAGGTTTATTTTTGGAAATTCCACTTTACGGGGAGGAAATGAGGGGAGAAACTTTGTATGAAAATCTCTGTTCTTTAAGGTTGGAAAGATGAATATTTGAATTATAGCTATTGAGCATAAATAATAATGACGTGTTTCAGGTTTTTTGGATTTTCAAGGGTTTTTTAAGAGTGGGAAACAGGGGGTGAACGTTTGTAAGGGAGTATCGGTTTTTTTTTTTAAACACGTTTTTGCTCGTGCAAAGCCGCTGGCAACAGCTAGTTAATCATATACATACATGTAACTACTGTGTTTTTTAGATTTTTAATTTTAGAAGAAAAAGCGCACGATGTTTCTTCGGCCTAGACTATGAATACCTTCAAAAACTAAAAGCTACGTTGAAAAAGTAGTTTCTCGATATGAGAGGACAATCACTTATTTGTGGGTTGGTAACATTAATTTCATTTATTAAAAAATCTTGTTCGAATGTTGGTAAAGTCTTCCATTACGCCGTGTTTCATAATTAATTATTAATCATATTATACCACTGCAAGCAAAATGCTCTAACCAAATACATGAGATCCGTTCTTTTCAATAAATTCCCGAATAAAATGGTGCATTGTTCGCTGGGAGATATTGGTGCGTATAACAAATGGCGTGGGTTCCCGCGGGACAACCGCACCGCTGCCGCTAGCGATTTGGAATTCGGACCATCATTAATCTAATGATTTTTATCTTGGTGTCATGCCTGCTGCTGCCTAACCTAGCCAGAGCTTGTGGTGATTGATGTGATAATTATATTTTGTGCATTCGATTGTTTACTATTGGACATAAAAGTACCTAAAGTACCTCCATATTGATTCAATTCAGAATATAGCAAAAACACACGTAACGCTTTCTCCGTGGCTTTACCTACAGGATAATACAAGTAACAATTTTTTTTTATTTTTTTTTGTTCTGAGTTCTTCTGCGATCATTCTTCAGACTATGAGCAGGTTCGGTGTGGGTAATCAGGCTTGTAAGGGAAGTGGTCCAGTGATCATTTCTCCTTTTCTTCAGGTATCATGTCCGTCGAGTTCCATGATGTGTTGTCTGCGTAGTCTCTTTGGGTAGCTGATGGTGGTTAGCTGTGATGCCAAGTGATTAGGATGTGTGTTCAGGCGTTTTTTTATATTTTTCGAGTATTGTTTGATTTCTTCACTGACAGTGTCGATACCCAGTTCGGTGTGCAGTTCAGAGGTCTTCAGAAACCATGGTGCATTGGGCAAGTTCCTTAGTATGGCATTTTGTGCTCTTTGTATGGTGGCGATATTTGAGTTGCAGGCTGATCCCCATAGTTGTATGCCATACGTCCAGATCGGCTTCAGCACAACCTTGTAGATCAGGAGTTTGTTGTCTGTGCTTAGCACCGAGCTTCTACCTAGTAACCAGTGTAGGTTTCGATATTTCAGGTTTTTTTCATCTCTTTTCTTCTTCAGATGCGTTCTCTATGTCAGTCTACGATCAAGATACATTCCCAGGTATTTCACCGAGTCGCTGTGTGGTAGTATGTTTGCTCCTAGGTTGACAGGTGGGCAGTCTCCCTTGCGGAGTGCGAAGGTGGCGTGGGTCGATTTCGAAGCACTGGCCTTAATTCTCCACTTCGTCAGCCACTGCTCTATTTTATCTAACCCAATTTGAAGGGATTGCGATGCTTCGTTTAGGCCCTTGCTACTAGCCAGGATGGCTGTGTCATCCGCAAATGTGGCAGTTACTACACCTGGGGTTTCGGGTAGGTCCGATGTAAAGATGGTATACAAGACAGGGCCCAGTACTGATCCTTGGGGTACTCTTGCTTGTATATCATGTAGGATCGAGGTGAATTCGCCATCCTTTACTTGGAATATTCTTCTGGAGAGATATGAGTTCAGTATTCCAAAGAACGCGTGTGGGAGTAAGTTCTTAATTTTACTAAGGAGACCTTTATGCCAGACCTTATCAAAGGCTTGTTGTATGTCAAGGAAAGCAGCCGAGCAGTACTCTTTGAGTTCCAGAGATTTTCTTATCTGGTCAACGACCCTATGGACTTGTTCTACGGTACCATGCTCCTGCCGGAATCCGAATCAGGGATTATCGATTTATTAGCTAGTGTTTTTAGCATGCGTGAGAGTAGATTTTTTTCGAATAACTTTGAGGTAACTGGTAGCAAGCTAATCGGTCTATACGAGCCAACCTCGTTAGCCCTCTTTGTGGATCATAATTATTTGTGAAATTTTCCAAGCACTTGGAAAATGTCCATCTCTTAAAATCCCATTGAATAGTGTTGCAAGGAAAACTATTCCTTTCTTTGGTAGCTGAATCAGAATCTCTTTGGTTATTTAGTCGAATCCAGGGCTTTTTTGTTGTCAAGTTTTGAAAGATGTCTAAAGACTTCTCTAGGGTTGATTGGCTTTATAGACACGTCTAACTGAAAGTCCTGGTTTAAAGTGGCTTCGATATCAGAATCTCGTTGTTGCTTATGACATCGTTAGGCTTGAATACCTCAGCTAGGTGGTTTACGAAGGCGTCTACTCTTTCTTGTGCTGTCCTGGCCCATTTTGTGTCAGTGAGTCTCAGAGGTGGTCGAGTTCTTTTAGGCTGGTTCAGGTTTGACGTAGCCTTCCAGAGCGAGTAGTTTGTCGACCTTGTTGCTGTTAGTGATTCAAGATGCAGAGCCAGTGTAGCGTTTTTAGCGTTGATTATGAGTTCCTTGAGCTCGACTATAGCTTTGTAATAGGCTTTTTGTCCGCATCATGTCGGCTGCAATGCCACACTCTACGATGACTTCTTTTTTCTTGGATTTTTGCTCCTATTTCCAGAGCTACACAGTTGTGTCTGGGTGTTTTTGTTGGAAAGTCAGGAGTAGTAGACCAGCATGCAACTTGAATGAGATTCATAAAGTGGGTGGGTAGCAGCTTCTTCTATGTCTTCGGAAGTCTTGAGGGCAATCGTCAACTCAAGTTTCCTTTCAATTATTTCTCTAAATGAGTCCCAGTCCGTGAACTTGTTACACATTTTCGGGGTTGTCTCGTACTCTAAAAGCGTTATACTAATCGTCAATAAAACGGGGGTGTGAGCTGAAGAGCCGTCTAGGCATGAGTTGACCTTGACAGAATATTGTTGCATTCCCTTGCAGATGAAAAAGTCAATAACGTCCGGTAATCTATTCTTATCAGTAGGCCAGTGCGTTGGTTCCGCAGTAGATAGTGTTGTGAGATTATTTTTGTCGATTGATAGCTTTAGTTGTCTTCCTCTTGTGGTAATCAGCCTTGAACCCCAGTGGAGATGTTTGTAATTCCAATCCCCTCCAGCAATGAATTTAGGGCCAAGAGTGTCTAAGTAGTATGTAAATTGTTCCTCTTGGATTTTGTGTTTCGGTGGGTAATATATTGCAGAGACGATGAAGTTCCCGGATTTTCCTTCGACCGCAATAGTGGTTGCTTGAATGTGTTCAGTCTTATACTGAGGTAACTCATAATGTTTTATTAAGGACCTGACAATTATTGCTGTTCCTGCATGTGCAGTACCATCAGGGTGTTGAGTGCTATAGATTGTATAGTTTTTGATGGTGACCAAGCTTTTGTCGGTAAAATGTGATTCAGCTATTAGAAGTATGTCAAGTTTGTGAATATGTAGCATTTCAGCTTCATTGATATTTGGAGCCAAGCCGTTGATGTTCCATGCAGCAATATTTAGACAGATTATTGTGACATCTTTTCGACGAGGGTTACAATAAGGCCCATCAGCATGCTCATTTGGTTGAAGAGCATGTCCATTTTTTCCAGTTGTTTTATCAATAAGTCTTGTAGGACTTGAGTTGGCGGTTGATCCTCTTTTGATGATTTTTGTCTTTGTGGTTGTAAGGGTATCCCTGTGTTGTAATTATGTGCTTTAATTGGTTCTGTGTTCAGTGGCCTTGTTGTATTACTTTCGTGTCTCTCTGGTTTTTGAACGCTAGTTACTTCAGAGTAGGTATTTTGTCTTCTCGGTGAGTTCTCTGTATACGTAAGCAAGTCTTCGTTCATTGGTCGTTGTATTTTTGGTTCGAGATATTTTTTATGTTGTGCGTATGCCCCTTTCTTGGTTCTGTCTTTTGTTGCTTAGATGTTGTTTCCTTCGGTCACTCAGGTTTTCGTTGTCTTACAATGTTGTTTACTTCGGGATAGTTGTCTTGTCTGTTGTGCTCTATCGGGGTCATTGGCCTGAGATGGTCTTCCTCTATGTAAACAGGACCATTGCTGTGCCTGGTTGTGCTGTAGTAAGTATTGCGGTTGTCTTTTTTTCTATTTAGAATTTCTTGATATATGTACTTTGCATCCTTTATAGTTTGCTGGGTGCTCTCCAAGACATAATGCACATTTTGCCGGTGTGCTACGGTCTTTTTTTTGCAGTCACTTGTCTTGTGTTACCCTGCGCATTTCATACATCTATATGGTCTCATACAGTTATTTTTCGAGTGGCCATATTGCTGGCATTTATTGCATTGCACTTTTGTGTTTCGTTTTCTAGGTTCCTCAATTGTAACTGCTGTGTTATAGATGTATTTGATGCTTTTTACTGCCTTGTTGTTGGGATGTCGCTCAATATTTACGAAGAATGTTGACGTTGGCTTTTTTTCAGGTCCGGTCCTTGCATTTATGATTTCTCCGCGGACTTTGTTGCCTGATTGTTCAATTTCCTCAACAATGGCTTCGTGAAGAGTAGAGTGGTGGAGGTTTTTGATGACTACTCTGTAGCACCTTTCTTCCTTCCTTGTGAATGTATGACCTATGAGCCCCATTTCTCTCACTGTATTCATTAGTTTTTTGTAGGCTTCAGCTGTAGGGCAGTTGACTCTTAGCTGATTTTTATTTATTATTTTTAGGATGTATTCCTTTTTATCCAGCACAGTTTGTAATGCTTCTGTGAGCTTGTTCACGTCTTCGGATACTCTTTTTCGCTTATTTGTACCTATCGTTGGTACCTTCTGCCATTCTGGGTTTGTGGCGCCCGTCTGTTGTGTATCTGATTCATGTGTTGTGTTGTGTGTAGTTTTGAGGTAATATTTACATTCTCCTGGTGAGAATCCTCATTGGGGGCTGTAGCTATATTTCGATTGTTAGTCGATTCGTTTGTTTCTGTAGCATCGCTGAGTGATGCTGAGCGTGGTCGATTAAACAGCCCTGGATGAAAAAGCTGTTGGGTTAGGATCTTTGGTTTATGTAGTTCCGTTGGTTCTTTAGGTTGCAGTCCTTTGCCCCCCCCCCCCCCCCACCCCCCAGAATACGTGGGGCAGCCCGAGCTATGCTCAGGGTGGGATTCTCCGGCTTCACCGGTACCTACCCTCCTAGGGTAGTTTTTCTTTTAGTCTTGCAGCCATGTTGGGGTGATTTTATCATTGTCTTCCATTTGACAGCAGCACACGGTACTAAAATTGTAGCTATCTCTTTCTTTCTTGCTTGCACTATCAGTAAAAGAGAGCGACAGTTTAAATTTAGTTTAGTCAGTGTACTACAGAATCGAGGCCATTGTCGTCCGTTGAGTGTACAAGTGCTTATTTATTCCGATCACATTTCCCACGTGCAGTGGCACAGTATAATAAACAGATATACTATGATGTAGCTACTAGGTACCTCGTAAGTACAGTACTGGCGAACTGCGAACTATAACGTTGGTTGTAGGTATGTTAAATACGATACATATGAATATAGACGATACCGCCGCTCGCATGTTTACTGCTAATAATTGCAAAGTTCTCGTTACACTCCTTTAAATTACTACCTAGTAGCTACTACCTAGCCATGCAAAAAATTAACGCATTAAAATAATAATGATATGACCTGAAATTAATTTACATAAATTAGTTGTAAGTAATAATACGCCCCCAGCGGTGATTGTAATAAGTCGTAGATAATGACAGTTTGCTGAATTGCAACAAACGTAGAAAAACGAAAAAAAAGAAAAACGTTCTTCACCTGAACGTAACTTACATTGACAATGGCAAGCATGAAGTAAAAACTAGTATCTTTGCCTAAGAAGCCTTAAAAGCGCAGAACCTTCAAAGACCTGACCATACGATCAAATCAAGCGCCCTTTATGAGCCTTCACGCAAAAACAAATAATTTTACTTCCCGTTTACTTTATGTTCTAAACAACTCAGTTTTATTTCAATTATTAATGTCAGCAATGAGGAAAAAATATTCCACTTTTTGTAAAGTTTGGTTGAGATGCTGTCTCCCGTTGCGGATTCTTTCTTTTGCAAGCCGTGATTGATGACTTTTCTTACATCATGACACTTCTCTAGGCCTTTTCGACGGAGGCTGTCTGAGGCTGTCCCCTAAATCCATCAAGGGAGAAAGAGTCAATTACAGTTAACAACCACTTTACCAGTTGATATCTGCTGCCCTCGTAAAATCAATGAACGCTGTGAGTGCCTATAAACCCGACTCTCTATGTAAACAACTATCGATACCACCCAAGTACGTACATACGTACGTACTTGGGTGGTTCGTAACCTTAAACTTTAGCTTGAACCTTACTGAGGAGCAAATTATATATAAACATGATTTATTTCTTTATTAAAACATTCATACTAGCGTCGTAAGTACATACAAAAAACAGATATACCTAATAGGATATTTTGGATTAGTGTTAGAACATCAGTACATGCGCTTATCGACAAAAGTTAAATTTTTTCCGCAACTTAAACCACATACTGGGTAGATACTTTGATTTTCCTAATATGAAGTAGTTATTTCTACAATAATGGCTAACCTTTACAAGTTAGCTATCAGGTAATGCTTTTTAAACGACTAATTGTACGGTAGATATTACAACGTCACACACCCACAACATATCCAATGATAAATGACTACAATTTACGCAAATCTTCTTTTATGAAGAAAGCCCGACGTGAGCATTATGGCCTCACGCATCTTTACAAAATCCTAAGCCCAATTTGGTTGTGAAGTCACAACTATTTCCACATAGGTAGATGGTGCAGTGCACACCTTATCATTTTGCTCATAAAGGTTACATTCAAATCTACCTTTGAGTTGGTAGACGTGCGTGAAGTGGGCATTAGGTATGTGCACAATATTATTTGCCGAGATGGCGGATTGCGCAATCGATTTATTGAAATCGTATATTAGGATCATCGGTACTAACATACTAATAAAAAAGTATTACAACAATCCAAATATGTAGGTATGAGTAACATGATACTTGTGTCCTTGATCCGAATTGTAAGCTTCAGTTTAAAGTTCAATAGCGTTCTATATTTTTGTTTTTAAACAAGTTAGGTTAGACCTACGAGTATGATGGAAATCTTTAGAATGAGACTTAGGTTCATAGAGAGCACTTATGAAATTTAGACAATAAGTACCAGTGATTGATAGATCTAGCGATATTCAAAGTAGAGTGAACCGGCAACGAAGTTCATTAACAGTCTGTTGCCCAGTGATCCATACGAGAAGGAAGCGACAACGGACATATTTCACCATTGAAGCGTAAAAATCGTCACAAGGCTAATTAATTACTAAATTAATGTTTTCTATTCAAGAGTTTATTTTGAAAGCTTTCCTGTTCTGTACTTTGGAAAATTTGTAGGGACAAGCTCTATTTAAGTTCAGTATAGAATATATATACAGTAGCTATATGTTCAGTTAGAGCCGGTGCGTGCAGCGGCTGATGCGGCCGGGAATCTCAAAAGGCGCAAAAATAGTCTCGACATAGCCAAAATTGACTAGTCTTGACAAAGCTTACTTATTGAAGCCTTTTGGGGTTGAGACTCTGGGTCCGTGGGAAACGTGGGCCCTTAGAGTTTTCAAAACTCTGTCACGACGACGACTGGTCGAAACGACGAGTGACCTGAGAGCTGGCTTTTATCTGGGTCATCACATAAGCATTGCCATTCAGCGTGACAATGCGGCTAGTATTTCGGGAACCTTTCCGTCTAATAATGATCTAGTTCAGTTGATCTATCTATAGATCGTTTGCAACGGTCTTTAAATAGCTAGCTGTTTCATCTGTATTTTTTGTATTTACCTACTTGTACATAGTTGTATGAATAAGTTTATTTACTATGAGTTGTTATCTCACTTGTAACTTGAAATCTTTTTAATAAGATTCATGTTATTATGCAATTAAATTAGAAAAACAATGTGTCCGTATGTAAAGTAGACTTTATTCGTTAGAAAATAATCTTGTCAGCTAAATGTTTAGCCAATTTAATTTAAATAGGAACAAATTCAGATAGCACTTATATCGATACGCTCCATTTACCACCGCAGCTTGGTGCGACCACTTGTAAAATTAATTGGATGATTTTTTTACCGGAACGTAAAATTATTCATTTCTCGTCGGCAAAATCTGTCGGCCCTACCGCCACTAGGTATCTACATACCGGTAAAGGAAAGGAACTTGATATAATGCGCTTTTAGAACTGGTAGTGAACTAAAATGCGACGTTGTTAGTCGGTCGGCTCAACAGACAAGGGTAAGCAATTTATTACAACATAAACAGTACTAAATCTGCAAGGGCAAAATTCCAGCACGCATTCAAAAACCGTAAACCATCAATTAACCTTACAAAAGCATGATTCTTACACCAGAAATTCCCATAATGCGGTAGGTCCCGTTCTAGCAAATGCAAAGGTAAAATGTACGAAAACATTTTTCATGGAGTCTTGTGCTCGTGCTAGCTTAGTTTCTCGGATAAAGCCCTCATCTTGATATACGACTGATTCTCATAGCTGGGTAGTTTTTTTGTACGGTTTATTGTCGTAGAACTGGTGAAAATATTTAACAACAGCGTGATGGCTATCTGCCGTTGTAGTCTATCTCAACTAATTATCATAATACCTGAGCTGGATAGCCAATTTCTGCTGCTTGATAAAAACTTTTTGAAAGTAGAGAACTAAATATGAATATGATACTCGTTTATGATAATGTTTACAAAAACTACGAGCGAACAGAGAACATACAATTGTTAGAGGCTTTTTTGTCTTAGTAATACAAATATAAAGCTAGTAGAGCCCGGCGATTGTATGGCAGCAACTGCCTATTAAATTTAAAATGATTTTGGACTTGACTAGTGCTATTAAAATGTTATTAAGAATGGGACGTAGTTGCGTTGTTATGGTGTCGGCTATGGTGTATGGAGGGAGAGCGTCGGAACGCGTTTGATGCATAAGTGATCAAATGGACTTCACTAGCCGTGGGTCGATGTAGCATTGCGCAACAAACCGTTACCTATTTAAATTGGGTTTGGATTGATTTGATTGAGCACCACAGGATCGAGCTTTCATGCGGCAAGATATTTGGTTCCACTCAAGTCGGTCCGGACTAGAGCACAATAACTGACAGATTACGCAGCAGTACGTGACTTTATATCATTTCTTGCAATTATGTCACCCCCGCTACAAAAGTCTTTGATGATATCGCAAAAGTGCATTTTAAAAGGCCGTTACACCGCGGGAACCACGAAGTATCTAAGTAGAAATACCTACCTAGGCAGGTTAAGCCGGTACAATCGCTTGAATAAATATGTATAACTATATAACATTTGACGACTGATGTGGCGCGGTGGGCGAAGGTCCGCCTGCGACACAGGAGGTTGCGGGTTCAATTCCCGCCCTGGGACAAATGTTTGTACGATCTGCAAATATTTGTTCCAGGTGTTCTGGGTATTTTCTATGTATAATAAAAAAATATCTATCGATGTAATGTATTGTATTAAGTATATCAGTCATCTAGTACCCATAACACAAGCTCTGCTTAGCTTGGGGCTAGATGGTGGATTGGTGGATTGTTCAGCATTATTTATTTATTTATATTTATTTATTTATTACATATTTTTTTAAACGGTATTAAAGTATTTATTTCTTATCGATGTACCTTACACAGCAAACAAACAACAATTATGTTACTATTAAATTGTGTCTGTCAAAAAATATATGCTCTAGTCTAGATTCAGATTGAGCATCGTTCTAGAATATGAGTCATCATAAGGCTCTATGAAAATAGAATGCAATAGTCGGGTTTCTTAGAAATGGCGTTAAGAGAGTAGAAGAGCAAGAAGGAAATTACTTGAGAGTGAATCAGCACCTGTTGCTCGTGAATTTAAATCGAAACAACATAAATAGGAACCTGTGCTTTCTTAATAATAGAAACCAAATGGAAGTTAATTTTGTTCGAGAAAATACCAGCATACCCGCACATAAGTACAAGTAGATAAAGGGCCGTTTTTGATTGAGGGAGCAAGTCGAATAATTGCTCATTTTTAAAGCGAAACAATTAAAATGAATCAATATTACATTTTCCAACTAATGTTACACACAAGCAAAGCTATACACCGTTAGAAATAACCTACGATTAGGAGTTTGAAATAACAGTAAATATAGATTTCTAATAAATAACACTATGAGCGTTATTAACTACGCGCCTGACACCAGTAAAATAATAGGTATCGGCATGATATTCAATATTAATGTGGCGTGAAATAATTTAAAACATTTTCCAGGGGCTATCAATCTGGCGTTAATGAGATTCGTCCGGTGCCCGGCACGATTGCGTCCACCAATTTGTGCCACGTTGCAACTCACTAATGAAATACTTACATAGGGTAGGAGCAACAAATTCCTCGTAAAATTGATCTTTTCTGCAATCATGCTAACATCATTGTAAAAGTCCCTCTGGCTTCATTCTGTCTATTTGTCCGATGGCAATCAATTTTGACACTAGTTTCTTAGCAAATTAAAAGATACATCGCCATTTCCTACAAGACTCGTAAAGCCAAAAATTAATGTCCTTCAAACCTTTTTGAGATATTATTTGTCTTTAGCGAGGCAATCGTAAAACCAAGGCCCGTATTCACCATGAATCGCTGACATCGGGACGGACAACGGACAATCGGAAACAACTTTTATTATTAAACAAACCTTTGTTTACTTAATGGTCAAATGAATTAAATATATTCTGCAAGTAGTTACATTCGAACACTGCGCTAGTTAGGTACATTGTGTAACTGTTTGAGAACTTAGTCATGGAACTCTGTCCTGGAAGCGGCTAAGCAATTTTTTATTGGTCATTGCTAAGGAAAACCAAATTGATATATCGATATTGATGATTGTATCCAATCAGATGTCACAGCCCCAGGCCGCGACCGCGACCTATGACCACACTTTCACCGTCTTCTCTGCCCACAGGCTCATCGCTTTCCATCCAATTAATTCAGTCTCCCAAGTCTTTACTCTTTAGAACAAGCCGCATCAATGCAAAACATTTATTACAGAACAATAGTTTACGAGTCATTTGCAAACAATAGCCAACCGGAAACGATGCTCGTATACCTACTAAGAACTCGTAAGTAGACTTTCTCTGCAGATTACATGATCGATCGCAATGGAAAAAAGGTTTGTCTGTTACGAGTAGGTATAGATATACTTAGATATTTACCTATATATCTATCCTTAGAGTGTTTTCTCATTTATTGTGCTGATTCTCGTTAAGGTGATAAGTAAAGATTAAATAGGCGGGGCTGAGATTATGATGTAGACATAATTTTCAATCTGAACGTTTCCTGCGTTTGTGGCGTCTCAATTGCTGCTGCTCTTTTGTAATCAACAATTTGTGTCGGCACTCAGCGAGAAGCTACCTACCACCGCCCGTCATTCAATAACAAGAACAAATTCCAGGCAATTTCGGTTCCCTCGTTATGATTAGGTCTATACCTACCTACGTCTAGTTTATTCATCCGTAATCCGTATGCTTTAGATATAATAAACGTTAGATCCGAGATATTTTGCTCGTTTGAAACAGACGCAGTTCTATTGTTTCTAACAGCAAATGAATACAGGCTGATTCAAACAATATAGTCCAAAAGGCACAAGTTAATCAGAAGACCTTCAAAAGGTCCTTCGAAGCAGGCAAAGTTGTAGATATCAATAGAAGAAGGCAACCTGGTTTTCCATCAAGTGGACCAGTTTACTTTTACTATAAACGGCCTTGTAAAATCGACCCCATTTATGCCGACTAACTTCGTAAATAGATTTTTTTGACGCTGATATTCTGAGCAATACCTAGGAAAAGGACCCACTCAAAATTACATTATTTGATTGAGCGAGCCAAGATTTTTGAGTGTACTTGGGAATTCTACCGTTTGTATGTATCTTTCTTTGTCCGACGATGAGGAAACTGGTAGGTAGGTCAAAGGTAGGTTACACTGATCAATTTTTAAAGTTCGAATATGAGCTTAATCAGTAGGGGAGTTTTTAAACTATTGGGTCGCAAGATCTCAGTTTGTGGTGAAGTACTAGTAGGTATAATGAAGTCTTCAGACTAGTTAGTACCTAGGTACTTAGTACCTAGGTACCTAGGTATTTGTGACTATAACAGCACTGATCACACGCAGACCAGTTATCTTGAGAATCGTCAGATATTGCGCTCACAATTAAATATTGCTCAACTTTTCAAACTCGTGAAACATACGAGTACATAGAAATGGGTGATTTGAGTGGTTCTTTATCCGATAAATTGTTAGTACAAGTACCTACTTAAAATTACCTTATGGACCATGTTGCTTGAATCATTCTCATGTTGAGGAATATCGCAATACAATCAACACGCGACCATTTTTACCTATATACATACAAAATTACGGCTAATCGGCTTTCCGCTTCACAGCAAACATTAAATTATATTTACCGCTGGATAAAACAGATATGGTAAGTAATAGAAAAATGCTTATTATACATGCAAACTGCAATAAAAAGGCTCTATCCATGGAATTGTAATATAAGTGAAACGTTTATAGTCATATCAAATCACTTTCTCCCGAATTATAAATGTCACGGTTTCCGAACGTGGTCACGTACCTAATAGTGATAGTAATAAACTAAATGGATCTCGCTCGACTACACTCGTCTTAAAATCTATTCGATTCCTTATACCTATCGATGGTATGTCGATCGATAGATATCCGTCGATCGATGTCCAACTTAATGAGATTTTGAATAATGTTCAAAGCGCTATGAATCCTAATCAGGAGCGCTGCAAGAATGCAAATTCCAAGTACCTACGATAGTTTCCAGTAGGAATTCGATCTTGAATGAAGGATAGTTTTTCTCTCTGCCTCTATATATGTTAATGGATGCACATAGACAGATAGTCTGCTATATTCTGTTTGTAAGATTCAAAGGAATGCTCGAACCGGTCGGACTTCCGACGACGGACATTGCCGCACGTCTTCGAAATTACTCCGAACAGCGAATTATTAACATTGCGTTCACTCTACGGTTAACTTCGCAAAATTCTTCAAATGGTTTTTCTAATTTTATTTATGAAAATAATTTTAAACCCGAAAGTTAAATGAATTAATTAATCTCCATCCAGTACAATTCCAACGAAATAAGAACATAGAAGATTGAACTTAATATTCAATTTGTTTTACAGACTTGTTAACCAGTTTGCAAACACCGGCAAACGCTAGTAGGCGAGGAAACGCCTCGGTCTAATACCGCCCATCGATATTATTAATGCAATCGAGTGCGTAGATATGGATGTTATTTTTGAAACAGGCCAGTTGCTCAATCATAAGATCTGCATGCCTGCGTAGCAGCGTCTATATACTCGTAGGTAGGTACCAAACGGATGCTGTCGATTGTAGAGTATTTCGGTCTCGGGAAGCTTAAACTGGTGAAGACAAGTGGAAAAACACAAAGCACCGCCCACAGTCACTGTTCTGCATAAGGAAATGACGCGAATCGTACTCACCTACATTAGCTTTATTTCGATCTAGGTATGTGCGAAAATCCCGATCCTGAAACCCCGGCGACAGACGGACGGTTCAGCTTGGTCGTTAGGATCTACAAAGCAATTTGGCACAGCCCGATTCTACCTAGTTTGATATAAAAAAATTGTATTTCCTAGGACGTTTGTGCATAATCCTCCATAACTTGACTCCTAAACCGAGTTTAACAAATCATAAATTACATGAACCCGTGCGAAATTCACAGCTTTGTTTTAACTGGTTGTCATGTTAGGTAAGTCCTCATTAAATAATCCCCCCGCGGGTGGTGTCATTCGCCGAATTCGCTTATGCAAATAAGTAATTCGTTTGTTTGTGAAGCTTTTCGACTCGAGGTTAGACAAACAAAATGTTAAGAGATTACTTTTCCAAGAAACGATCTACTCAAAAAAATACAATAGGTTGGTACTAAAGTCATAAATTATGGTAGATATGACGACGCGACATAAGGAGCCCCGTATATGCGTTCTTGTTTGTTCGTCTGTTACCATTTATCACGGAATCGGCTTATCCGATTGAAATTCAGTTATTTGCAATCGATTTGTCTAACTCAAGATTTCAAAAGTCACAAGTCACTACGGGGCGCTGCAATAGACAATGAAAAACGCTATAGGTTTTTTTTTAATATACCTACTACGTTATAAGTAGGTATGCTTATTTTGACAAACTCGTGCTTCAATCCGTCTTCTCTCTCTCCAGACAACCTTTGGATGGAGAGGATTATATATGATTTTGAAGCGGATTGATGTTCAATGGAACATGATAAGAACCTACAAGTTAAACATAGGTACCTAAAGGTTAAAGAATAAAAAACATACCTACGCATTAATGCGACATGTTTTAGGGTAGGTAAGTACGAAGCATGATGATACTGAGTTGCTTACTCATTTTGTCTTCTGTCAAGTGGATACCCGTAAAACACGGCCCGCAATCGTAAACATCCTAGGTAGGTAAAAAGGAAATCGGCCGTGTGACGGATGCATCGCCGACATCTCTAGGGGCCATTGGGCAAAAGAGATGGGCAATCAAACAATTCGGGTCAAACGTCTTGCTCGTGAAGTGCCCCGTACCTCTGTTTCTCAATACACAACTACCTAGGCATTCTCAATTCTAAATTATTACAACTGAATTGCGTCATAAGCGTCTCTATCAATAAGGTAATTTTGTTTATAAATTACGAACTGGTTAAAAGTAATGACCAAAGTAATTAACTAGGTACCTTTACCTACTTATAACGCTCATTTAATTCGAACAAGTTAGGCAGCATCATTAGAATCTAATAATGATGATTTCTTGCACAGAAAACGACTAAATTCTTATACTAAATGGCAATTTTCTAGTCTTGATGCTCATAGCTGCGTAGAATTTAGAGCAACTGCGGAGACGCTTTATTTAGATACCTCAAGAGCGGAAGCTATTTTCTTCTAAACTGGAACTATCATAAAATAGCTCAAAAAATGAAACTTTAGGTACCATGTACCTATAAAGTTAGTAGCAGGTGAGATTACGGCGACAGGCAAGTGTCAAATTTTGAACATAACCTATGTTAGTGCTTTAACAAACAAGATATTGAATTCTTTACTTGTGTTTTACATATTCAATGAGAATGTTTTCAATGCGAACTGAATCTCCTATTCCAGAAACGTAAACCAACGTTAACTGTGTGAAGTGTAACATTAGGTAAGCAAGTAGGAACTTACCTACATAATTCAGTATATATATATACATATATACTGAATTATGTAGGTAAGTTCATATATATATACTGAATTATGTAGGTAAGTTCCTACTTGCTTACCTAATGTTACACTTCACACATATATATATATATATATATATATATGAGTACCTATCTACCTACCTAACGTTTGTTTTAAATAAGTAAAAATATAAAGATTTTTAATCAGTTGTTTTATTTTGTTTTCTTCTGTTGAATTTGAAATGACATTAAAAAAACAGACAAAATAGTATTCATATAATCAAATGTTTAAATATCTTTATATTATAAGGGTAAGTTTTGTTTTTGGTCTTGTTTTGTTTTTCTCAATTTTTTAAAACTATAGCCTCTACCCACCGCTTCGCCTGCGTGGTACCCGGTTAAAAAAAGTAGCTATCAAAGTTACGAACTATACCTGTTCTAAATTTCATCCAAATCTGTCCCGCCGTTACGGAGATTATTAGCAACAAACATCTACACATCAAAACTTTGACATTAACAATATTAGTAGGAACTAGTAGGATAGGATGATGATAAGTACCAGTTTAGCTAGGTCAATCAAAGACTCACAGCGTATACATATACGTATATTGAACACAACTTATGCTAAATAATTTCAACAGGCCAAAAGCCTTGGAAAAAAATGATTCACATTTCGGTCTGAAAAATCAACCAACTAGTGACTGATAGGTACTTCTTGGTACGATTGGAAAGCGACTAGACTGCTGGAGCAGGGCGTGCCTCATCAATCTTGTTAAAAAAATCTGGCAAGCAGAAGTGTCTTCGATAATCCCGCTGTACATCATACTTAGATATTTACATAATGTAGTTACAATATTGATCCTTGATTTTATGATTGAGATAGTGATGGTATCTACTGCTGTCTGCTACTACTGTGTTATTTGCTCATTCTACGACGTATTTTTTATTGCAATGGCCGACATGATGCAGTAGCCTCTGCAACTGCAAACCCCCACCAAGTCTCCATAGGATACAGGCGTAGCATTGCATTTCACCAGCAAACCTCTGTGTGTTTCGAAATAAAACATAGCATCACATTTAGTGGAATCATTTACGCTGCGTGTAAATCGTGTAATATGCTCATGGCACATCGCATTGCATCGTTGGCCCGGAAGTCCGGTGTCCGGCGCCTAGCACAAAACATGGCGAAACTCAGCGCAAAAAGGGCAGTTCGCGCAGGATGTTAAACATTACACAAAACAATGACAAATGAGGTTTTGTCATATAAACCCGAGTCGCTTTATTGCAGACTACTGTGCCTGCGCTATATTTAAACCCAGCTTCGCGGACGCCAATCCTAAAACTAACCAAAGCGTCCGGCCGACACGCCTAAACACTAATTAATGTTTCATTTCCAAGTCTGCATTCATTTGCGTGGAAAAAAAATCTTGGTATTATAAGGGACTTATTCTTTTTTAAACTACTAGGTACTTAAAACTACATTACACGCCCTACTTGTCTTTACATTGATTGATCGAGAGAGTATATCTCTAATGTATAGGGCATAATTTATAAGACATTACCTAATAAGACCGACTTCAATTAACGGGAAATTAATAAAAAGTTCAATATGCAATTTGATCACCCATTTTTCACCATTAGCAGTGGATTTTTCATAATATGTATTATAGAGCCACCACTGAAGCCCTACCCACTAGAATAATAATCATTAAAATCGGATCACAATTGGTGAATTTTATCGCGAAACATACACACAAAAAAAATATAAAGACGATTTGGAAACTCTTGTTTGAAGTCGGTTGGGTAATAATTAAATCATCATATTCGCGATACGCTTGCAATCCCAATTTTACGGTTTCTATCCTGCAGATACCTACTTTATTATCAGATCCTCACGTGCCCTTATTACTTTGCTTACTCTTCCGAATAAAAAACCAAAGATCGCCCACAAAAAAATGATTCGGCTGTCGTGATTCCATTAGATGATGATTTTTTTTTAAGTTTTACGGGAAAAAGAGCAATCCTTCTCTATAGGTATATTCGGTTAACAATTGGCGAATATATCAGGTAACAAACACGCACGATAAAAAAATCCGTTCAGCCGAATTGAGAACCTCTTCCTTTTTTTTGAAGTTGGGGGGGAAAAAATATTATTCGTTGAGGACCTTCCGGAACTCCCTAACTGTTCATCCTACAGTTTCAGGTATATTTAGGTATATGTACTTATTAATTGATAATACAACCTTTTTACATCAGCATCTTTGATCTCGTTACAAATCGGCCAATAGTTTGCTGTTAACCTGGTAACTATTGGTTCCTTCGATTAAAAGCAGATTCCTAGTAACATTAGGAATATTCTGGTTTATGCACGTTTTACGACTTTTAGCGTAGTGTTAAATGCTATGTACTTATACCAGCTTACGGTGAACTACTATTTCTGTACGAGTAAGGTACCGAGCCCTAAGATGGCCCACATTTTGGCATATAGCTATAAACTGGTGAAAAAAGGTTATTTACTAAAATAATCGTAAGTAGGACGTAGGTCCTTTATATGCCAAACCTATATTCTGAAAATTCACCAATTTTTCCTACATTTTCGCTGTAAAAAATCATTTTTGAAAATCATCGACTGTGGGCCACCTTATACAGTTAGGGGTCTAAGATAGCCCGCAATATTTAATTCAAAAATAACGTTCATTTGAGGTTTGCTATATGTTTTTCATTAAACAATCACTTTGTATAGAGGTTTACGTATCTTGTTCTGATTCTACTTATTTTTTTTTGTCATGGGCCATCTTAGATCTATTAAAACTAAAAATAGCCATAATACCAAAATCTTTGATTATATTTAAAAGACGATTACACTTTTCTTAGTTATGCAACTAATTTTTAAAATAAAATACAAAAATATAAATAAATAGGTAGGTTCCCTGAGTAGCCTATCTTAACTTTCATCCCGTATTTATATATTATATTAATTTCCATCATGTTCTGGTTGCAATCTTGTTTTAATATAGTGTTTCACATTAAAATTACTTGCTTTTCAAACCATTCTTTTATACTAATAGACAATACGAAATAATATAATTCACAATAATATAAATTGCCCGGGCCATCTTAAGCTTATATGGAGTTGGCCATCATAGGATAATTTTCGGTAATGGTTAAAACAGCAAAAAAATCACAATGAATAGGTAAAGCAAGGACACTTTACGTTGAATAAAATGAACAAAAGTTTATTCTTCAAGGTCCACTAGTTAAAACAAACGAATACAAACTTGAAACGCCAAAATAAAAAATATATTACCGAAGCGATGTTATAACTCGTCAAACCGACAAGACGCCACTAACAAACTGATGTCCGCTGTCAAAATGGCGGCTTGCTTCCGTTCGTTTGCAATTGACATTTTGGTTATGGATGCGTTCACACATTTCCGCGAAATTTTGATGGTTTTGAATCAGTGGAAATACATTTTATTTAAAGTGGGCTATCTTATGTACCGGGCCATCTTAGGGCAAAGTACCTTATACCAACATACTTAGCTTATATGTACCAAGCAAAACAAAATTAAAGGAACATAATACAAAAACTTTCTGCAAAATGTTAAGCAACCGAATCCGTAAAACCCTAGTCGAGAGTATGTATTTTATTTACTCTGAGGCCCGAATTTCACACTTCCGGCAGAGAGAATATATGGTTATTATATTTGACCTTACTAGTTAGTTACCTATAGAGCTAAAAACTCAACAATCATAAATCCAATGGAATGCGCCATTGTGAAATTCACTTATTTAGGTACCTAAGAGTGTGGTATTAGTGTAGCACAATAATTTGAATAATTATTAGGTAGGTTAATCACGAGTCCTATGTTACATGATATTTGATGTAACAATATGATGTGATTTAATGGTGTTGATGACTAAGGGCCTTATATATAAAGTAAGGCCCTTATCAGTTGATTAACTGTTTAATCACTGTTTTGTGTCTGATATATGACATTTCAAATAATTCAAGTAATTTCAACAAAACCAAACACTGTTTTTGTAAACATATTTATAAGTAAGGGGGCAAGAATTGTATCGTCTGTTACATCACATTGTTTCGTATAAACCAACAAATGTATTACGAAGTTGCTCTCGTCTGTAACAATGTAACTAAATTTTCTTGTTCCCAACTCTTTTAGCTGAGCTAAAACAACCCTGAGTGCGAACACTATATATCTAAGAGCAGGTACATAAAGTACATACACTCTCTATGAGCACAATGCATGCCGTGCGAAATTTAACTTTTGTATGCACATTCGCCGTTCGCTGATTGTGGTGCTTTGGGAATGCTTGAACAAAATTGCCCATTGTCCTTATCTCATTCTCGCCCTCACTGATTAGTAAGTAACACCATGTTTTTATCGTTGACACAAAGCAATTCCCAACAAAAATATATTGCCAGTTGTGGGAAATTTCATTATGTGAAGCCCGCGCCCTCAACTTTTGTTTTCCCCTCGATCTCACGACTGTCTTATTTAACTTTATTTTCTCACACTCAATACTCACTTTGGATTAATTAAGTAGGTACCTACGTTTTGTTCCTGTGCCCGCGGCTGAATACAAAAGATACTATTGTTGTTGTGGTAAATAGATACGGATGTTGAGCCTTAATTAGACGCGAAAACACTTCCGTATAGTCAATTTATCTGCACACTAGATTTAGTCAGTGTGTGCTGTCTGCATTCACCGTGCTGCTTGAGAATAAGTATTACAAGATCTAAAGTTTGCCTGGGCTGTTAGGTGTACAAAAATTTAAAACGTTTCAGCATAAATAGCTCTAATAATCTCTACTATTTTGGGCAAACTCTCTTAGTCGACTAGTTTGGGCAAGTCGGGTTCAGCCGCAACGGTCAACAGTCCAATGCGATTTAAATGTTGTAGATACTATGAGGGTATTCGCATGGGATACATCCGCACAGACAAGTGTTCTAATAGTCCTTATGGGTTATGAAAGACGTGCACAAATACTTGAGACGAAATCTGATGGGGACTAGAGCTCTACTAAATTGCTCTAGTACATATTGTCATGAATCGCGTGATTGTTAACAGAGCAAACACAATTGTGGATTAGTATCAACTCTCGGCAGTTGGTACCTACGGACGGTCGGTGGACGGAGTGGACACGGGTCACCGCTACACAATGAGCTACTTCCTGCGTCCAGCGGGCGAACAAGGACAAGCAAGCTGACATGCGAGACCACTCACTTATCTCGCCATCGCTGTACCTCAATTTAGACCTTATTTCAGAGCACTACAAATTATAGTATGCATTCGCATTCGAAACTCGACAGCAAAGCTTATGTGATCGGCAACTTGGCGTAAGATGCTCTACCTTCTTATTCAGTTTTAACGATAAACGAGTATTGCAGCTTCATATTACACTTTTCATTGCCATTTTATGTGTCAGTATAACAATGCATAAGCACTAGTATATATTTGGGTATTAAGCAAACTAACCGCTCACTAACAGTCGACTTCCAGATTTCAGCATCACTGAATCTAGCGTATAGTAAACTCCATTCCACGTGACCATGATCTATAGTAAACGAGCGTAACTGTTATGAAATTGGAGTCTCGATTGTGCTTAATAACGTGTGTAATTAAATCTTACGGTCGAAGTTGGTCGGTGACGTCTCGGGCGGAGTCGTCGCGAGTGGGATGGTGATCAGTGATCAATGATATGCCATATAGGAGGCACGGGCCGCATCCAGGCGGCTAACGGCGAAGTGGTCGGCGCGGCGGCACGGCTGACCTCGCGCCAATTACTTGCCCATTAGCGCACCGAGTACAATACCCCAGCGGATGTCCAACTCTACCACCCTCGCCCGCTCAATTTGCATTTGTTTAGAAGTAGATGACCACGCGTCCACGAGCTTTGTGTCACATACTAGGTAATCCTCGCTCAATGTAGCACGGCCATTTTAATAACCTCATACAAGTCACTGAAATCATGCAGACCATGCGGTTTACCTAATCGCCCATTGTTCGCGGATTCGAAACATGAATTATTGAACACTGTACCGTATCCAAAATATTATTTATGGCATGCGACATAATAAAAGAGGGCATCTAAAGTTATTTTGTGAGCAATAAAAGCTTGTTAAACGTTTGCGTCCGTTCTATTATAAACACTCAATTGTACCTTCTACATGCCTACTACGTGCCGTTACGTTAATATAAGCATGCGGTACAATATTAATTTTAATTATATAACTGGGTAAATCGGTCAGCATCATCAACAATCAAATCATGCTAATAATACAAAAGTTATGGAAATATTCAGCAAAAAATACAAACATCATAACTTTCGCATTTATAATATTAGTAGAATAAATAGGATGGGATTGTTCACGTCATCATTTTAGTTAAGAACAAAAATGACGGAGCTATATTTAGTGTTGTATAGTGTAGAGCATGATATTTAGCTTGGTATTTCGGGATGGTTACGTAACTAAAATTACCATACCATACCCTAACAATTTAATTCCAAAGTCACGCAACTCGCATTATGGGCATTATAACGAAATAGGAAGACACGCGTTCCCTTGCTCTAATTTTATCGTCTCATAGACGTGGGTCGAGACGAATTTAGAAAATTTTAGTGGATTAGTCGTTCATTCGACTCTTTTCGCTCATGTTTGTTATTTAATGGGCCAAATCCAGAATATTTGGGGCTTGGGCTTCACTACCTACGTAACTAGTTATATTCCTGGGCTTCTGGATGACAATTCCGGAATACCAAAAAGAATAATCAACAAAAAAACTATTTTTTAAAAATGGATTTTGATTTTGAAAGAGCAGTAGGGTAGTAGGTAGGTTCTTAATTAAACATAATTTGTTGTAACTTAATTTAACATCAAGAACTTTTAGTTTTCCAATCTCTTTGCTAAAACCAACTAAAATTTAACACTCTAAGAATCCAATTTGACGAGATTAAACCGACGCACCACAGCACTTTTATATCAGTGAAAAAGCAAATGGCAATGCCAAATCAGCGAATGAACAGACGAGGAATGGTAATGACAAATGGCGGACTATGTGCCTTATCAGAGAGGCCTGGGGAGAAAAGGTGTAGCCGTTTTGTCGGCGAAGTGAAATGCCGGCGACGTCGTTAGCGAAGGGAAGCTCCATCTAACTGCTCTATCGAGTGCTCACCTCACGTAGTACCTGAGATAACTACTTAAGGTTTATAGATGATAATGGCCTCGATTTTGTAGTACACTAACAAAACTAAATTTAAATTGTCGCTCTCTTTTACTGATAGTGCAAGCAAGAAAGAGCTAACTACAATTTTAGTACTGTCAAATTATTCAGATTTAAGTTTTCCATACAAATTTAGTCGTGATTTCAAAACATGCTGACTATAAACACGAAGAAAATCGGCACGTAAACTAATTTGACAGCAGCACACAGCAGTAAAATTCTTGTCATCTCTTTCTTGGGTACACTATCAGTAAAAGAAAGCGACAGTTTAAATTTAGTTTAGTTAGTGGTATAAACATACTTTTGATTTTTGCAGCCGAATTACTATAGAGCTTAACCAAAACAAAGATTTAATTCCGTTTTCCTTACCATTGGTACTAAAAATGAAACAGGATTATTTAGTAGTATAGCTTGGATGGTAGCATATACAGTAGAAAAAATTCGCAGCCTTCACTTGCATGCACAAGAATGAATGGAACTGAACCTAGACTTTTGTTTGTTTGTGGCAAAACGCCATTTGCAAAAGCAAGCGCCTTTCTTGCCTGTTTCGTACAATAGAGAAAAGATAGGGACGTTGTCTTTTGCTAAAATATATTGTCCCCAGCTTGCGGCGTACTTTGCACACCCTGAACGCTGATATGCAAATAAGTTCCAGAGAGATCGTAAACCGTTTCATATCAGATAGCTAAATTCGGAGCAGAGTATAACCAACTAAAATAATGTAAGACCATAAATTACCTTGTTAATCTGACGTTTTTTAAGTGTTTCGTAAAATAATATCTTAGATATAAGTTGAGGCTGCTTCCAAAGTAAATTTCTTCTACTTTTTTCAAGAATCAGTTTGGTTGGGTAGCGTTTTAACATTTGCCGCTCGACAAATGTTTGTAAGATCTGCAAATATTTGCCTCGGGTCTGGGTGTATTCTATGTATAATATGTATATATTTACATAAAAAAGTACATAAGTAAAAATGACCAGCATTATTTATTTATTATTATTATTATTTACTAAACAGAATAGCCGAGCCTGTGACAAATGGTCACGATAACCCAACGCGTTCCACCCCAGCTCAAAGTAGATACCTGTACGTATCGGAATACAAAGATCTCGAACTTATTTGTATTTATCTTCCGTAAATGTTTCTCTGGAGAAAGTTTGACCTTACATGGCCATAGGCAACCTGTTGTTTATTTCTTTTATATTTTAATCTGAAGAAGTTTTTCGTAGCTTTGTTTTGTAGATTTTGGAAGGTTGTGTATTTTCAGAGGACATTTATATTATTTTAACGTCTAAGTAGGTAAGAGTACAAAGAGTTTAGAAGCAGTAGAGCTCCTTGTGAAAGAGCTCGCCCAGGGACCTACTAACCATACCTATTTCTGCCGCCAAGCATATGCTCACATTGCTGAATTCCGGCTTGATGGAATCTATGTTTGGGATATAATTAAGGGGTAATGAATACTTAAAAATATACAGACTTTGGATTTTAACAACACCAAATATTTAAAGCCGAGTTTTAAGCATCGACAGAGGCACAGACACTGTTTGACAGAAGGTTACAGCTGCATAATAGCAATACCGCAGGTAGGTACACAACAAACCACTCAGGTAGCACCTGTCTCCTACAAATACTTCTATAATAAATAAATACACGCTCCGTGGTAATTTCTCATGGAAATACCACTGACACACTTGCTAGCAGATAAACTCTATGTTCCTTATTGAAAGGATATAGTTATGGTAAAGTAGGGGTTTGCGTAGGGCATAGTGTAATGTCATCATACATACCTGCTTAGCACACACTTATCAAGACATCAGGTTGGACGTGTTTGCCTGGGCAAAATATAAAAAAAGAACTTGGATACATTTCAAAAAGTATCTTACTTTGAGTTTTGAAGAATACTTAGATAAATAAAATTGCCAGTCTTATTTTACTGCAATATTATTATTATCCATTCGACGACGACGTCAAAGTTTATAGATGTACTAAATTCATGGCTTTTTATTTTTTCACTTTTTTTTCAATCAGCTCGCCCATCGCTCCCTACCTGGCACTCAGCGAGGGGTGTGCGAAGGATAATAATGAAAATAAACTAGCATCGCCACATGTGTCTGAGCCATTTGGTGCATAGCCACATTTTGCATTTCAATTCAATGTTAAATAATAATTTTATATCAAGTCCAAAGTTTGATGCTGAAAGAGAAGCAAATATTGTGTGGTGGCACAAAAAAGATGGTGGACAGAAAACCTTCCCATTCTTCACGAGAATATGAAAAATGAAACTAAATGATAGGTATATTTTTTATAAAATATTAAGTAGATTCAATTTATTTTGCTAAAGATGCAGTGGGCATTCACCGAGAATCTCAAGCTTGCATTCGCATCATAATGTTCTTTTACTTATCGCCTCCTTACTTTTTCTATTCGTCGAACTGTGTTTCTATTTTATGACCCCTCATTTTAAAGCGTCAACACAAAACCAAAAAAAGTAGAGTAGAACTGGCAACGCATTGTATCGAGCGAGGAGTGGTAAACGTGGCAACGGCGCACACGCATATTGAGGTAGAGTCTAGAGAAGCCTGTTGGGCGAGTTCGGAGGGGCGCCCGCCGCGCCAGTGCCCCTGCCGAGTGCGCCGCGACAGCACGCGACAGCGCTGCTCCACCCGCGACAACTTCTCCACCAACGCACCCGCAGTGAACAACTTACATTCTCCTACTTAACAACCGGTTTGTGCTGTGATAGCAGTGTCTTCGACCGATTTGTGTATCTCGTGATTTCTGTGTACTACCTCCACCGGTCGGAGAAGCGTTGTTGTATGTTGGATTGTGTTTGTGTTCACCAAAATTGGATTTTCTGTCCCCATGACCCGGGAGTTAGAAACGCACGGTAATTGGATTACTAAACGGAGAATACTTTCGACTGGTGAGTGTCATGTCCACTGTTCAGTCCGCTGAATAAATATATGAAGCCAACCGTTATGGCGCGCTCAGATTGACGGTCACGGAGTAATATAGTTAGTATTCTTTGATCACGGGCTCCGGTTGTTGTGTGGAGGCGGTACAAACAAAACCGAATAGGGGAGCGAAGGAGAGAGCGTGCATTGTTGACACAGGGCAAGTAACAAGCGAACGAACTGACGAATCCGTTGCAACGTACGGGCACAAGAGACTACGGTTCAAACGGTGGCAGGTAAATTGATCATTACAAAGCGCGCGTTTTCTTTGCTCTCCTATTATCGAACGCCTGTAACTTGTTGCTAGTAGCGGTACCTATTTGCTAAGTTCATTTGTTCTTATTAAAAAAAAACAGTTATTTCAACGGACATTTTCTTCAGCCAACTAGGTACAGGAACCGATAACTTGACCACGAAGACAGTATCTTTACCTACGACTGATTTCTCGATAAGGTATGAGTACCTACTTAATTAGCTTAGAATGATAATGCTCTGGGTTGTTATAATGGAGACCACACACTGTCCATTTTATAAACTTGATATAATTAGGTGTATATTCAAGAAAAGTTGTACCGATGTAATGTAGGTATACATTCCAGCATGTCATAATAAGGGCATTGTCATATACCTCGCAGATCCATAAAAAAAACATAATGAAAAATTATTTTACCCTACCCAATTAACTACCTATGTACCTTTATTCCTTTCTAAACAAGCAACGTCGCTATCTTTGACATAAAATAATTTATCTAATCACGTGATACGTAATCACTTGTCGTAAGGAGCTCGTAGGTAGGTAGACAATATTCAACTCTACAATATGGAACAGTTCGTACGACTGTCTACGTTTATGTCTCGAAGAGAAAGAAATACCTACTTACCAAGACAAAAACAGTAAAGGCACCACAAAGTTTACAGTACAGCCCTACATATTTATGAGTCCTTGATTCTACAGTTCTTGTTTATGAATAAAGGGTACGAACACTATTATAGTAGATTTTTATAACAATAGCTAATGAATGAAAGACATTATCAACATCCTGGCGTAATAAATAACGTAGGTATGCGTCATCTGCTGCGATAATGAATAGACGAAAATACCAGATGCGTTGGCACAGACAAATTATAGTATCTAATTTACTAATTGTAACAGAGAACACAGGTCAGCAAATGTCAGTTAAAGTAAGTCAGAAACCGCTAGAAGACTTTTCTCAAAGAGAGACACAAATTGGAGACATATCATTATTTTATTATTGGGTCTCTAGGTGTTCTGCCCTATCTATTTTCAGGTTCTTCTACTTATCTATTTAGGTTCTTACTACCTACCTACTCCTTTCAACTACCTACTTTCATATTTAAGACTATTAGCATAAATTTGGTGTGCCTTCTTAGTGAGTAGATGAACTTATACCTACCTAATTAGGCTCACTTGGATGTAGCTTATTTATCTACCTATACCTATCTATACATGTCTACGCGCAAAGTGGCGTTCCTTAGCCAAACGTAAAATTGTTTTTATTTTATTGTCACCTACCACATGAATGCAATATTTTACCAGGTGCAGGGGGGGGTCCTGATATCCTAAACACAGGGAAACCTAGTTAGGAGTTAGAGCTCGGCCATGTACTCGCTACTATAGTGTCATGACTGTGATCGCAGTTAACATAGATACTTACCATCTGTATGAGCCAAGGTATCAAGACATACTTACTAATAAGTTAATAACTAGTACCTACCTACTTAGCATGTAGGTGTTGTGGTACCACGGTACTACGGTACACGTAGTTCCTGATACCCACGACTCAGGGAATTCTAGTGTGGGGTCAGGGCTATGGATGTGTCTATTAGGTGTTTATTTATTTTTTATTTTAATAATATTAGTTACAAGATCCAAAAAAATCGAACAATTACTATTTTAGGTACTGTTATGTTTTTTGCTTGGATTCCAGTCATTGATGAAAAATCATATTCGAGGAATAGGTATAAATAAATAAGTTATATAGCCGTGGGATATTAAGGATATGTACATAATGAGTGAACGAAGCTGACACTCGTATAGGTACCCATTTCAAATACTAATCAGGAATCCCAGTTGCACAAAATCAAAACCCTCTATTTTCGTACTACAAAATATTTTATCATTATCGTATATACCCTTTATACCTACTACTATATTGAATGAATTAAAGAAATGATAAAAAATGATTCCAATTCATTAAAAGTAAATATAAGCGTTTTATGATAATGATGCTCGTAAAGCTAGGAAAGATGAGATTTTTGATTGTGTGGACTATTTAGAAAATAGTCAGCACTCAATCAGATATTTCCATATAATTATCCTAATTGATTGTTTTATTTAGAAAGACCAGGTTAAATCAAGAGTACTCTTAACCGAAAGACGTACAAAAAATGTGATGGTATGAAAGTAAGTCAGGTCAAATATTATGTCAGGATCGTGGAAGGTGGTCTTCAAAATCTCTGCCTATACTTAGTAATTAACTTTGTGTCTATGTGAAACACGTGTGAGGGTTTATGTGTAATACTTTAACTCAATGGATTATTTACAATGCAGAATTCTTATTTTCCCGTCGAATCTTTATTTCTCCCATCACGTTTTAACCCCTCTATCTCTATCGTTTCATTTGAAGACACACTTTTCAGGCGTGACATCGCCGCAAGCAGCTATAAATCGTACGTTGATATGGAAAAATGCCGCGAAAACTGTATTTTATCGTCTCAAAAAATCTTATTGTGTGTCAACGTGCCGTTTGCGGGAACGGTCCCATTCGACGAAAGCCTTTTTTGAAAGACGTTATTCTGCATGTTTTCTTTCTTTTACAGGACGTTCTGTAGATCCGCCTTAGAATTAGGCGCTACCGCTAGGTTTCCCTTTTAAAATTCTTAAAAGCGATTGCGTGTGAGGCCTTTTCAAGTGTAGGGCAGTCAAGTTCCAATCAACCATGCGTGTTTCAGTTTGTATGAGACAAACAAGCCCTTATAACTTTATTGAATAACTTTATTTAAAAAAGGACCCATATTTATTTAACGAGGCAGAAAGAACCGCAGCTTCCCGAGTTTAGGATCATGTAGGACTTCGACGAGAAAGGATTGGTTTAAATGTCAACAACAACTCCGTCATACTATCACATCGCCAGTATTGCCACAAATATTTCCGCCATCTTCTATAAGTCCCCGATAGTCGAGATACCGCAAAAACAGATTTTATTGAATAGTTTATTTCTTTCTATCTACACAAAAACTATAATATCGGTAGGTAAATACAACTAAAACAACAAGCTATAATATGTTAGCTAGCTACTCGTCGCGAAACAATACAATGTCATCTGAGATCAAAATAGCAATAGTTACAATTTTCAACTGCCATTATTTTGCGTATCTTCGGAGGGATCGTCAGGATTCGACTTTTATACATGTTTGATGAAGGTTTCACACGAGCCAAGATTGTTTATTTTAAGAAATGTCAATATATTTTATTTGGAGAGCAATAAAATATGCGAAGTATTTCATTGTATCGGTGATATACAGCCCATGTCCGATAACCACACGTTTGTTTAGGCAGGCAATGGTACCGGTAGTTCCAGCAATAAATTGCAGGTTCAAAGCGTATCTAATATATTGCCGCATTGGTATTCATCAGTTAAAATACTGTACGCATTCAATGGAATTTCCATTTACCCATGCAGCTTATAGCTCTCTTCCAACAGCTAAAACAGCAACGCAACCCGGATAGCAGAAACTATGATATTAGTTCGAACGTCCCATGGTATTTTATTGAACAGCTGTGCAATTGTTAAGCGAACATCGCGCTCCTGTTACATAAACCAACCCTTTGAGTCATAATGCTGCTTAGGGTCAGATGCAAATACAACGCAACAATTGTGCCTGTAACGTTCAAATGGATGTAGTTGATGAAGTAAAATGGAGTAAAATTCTATTCAGATTTTTCAAGCCTTTGTACACATAAACTATTAGTATTCAATACATTAATTAACAAATAATCGATAAATAGGAGTAAAACTTATCATCTCTTTGACAGTCATGGGCACCCTGCGTTAAATCAGTGACCTAACCTAGTCGGTTATTAGTGGTCCCTAATAGGGCATAGTGACCGATCAATGGTGAAAGAGGACGTGTGATTAAACGATTCAGCAGAGGTTCTTTCCAAGCAGGAATCACATGTCATCATTCTTCTAAATTTCGGTCCAAGAAACTGACGATTTTTCATCATATGAAAGCATTATATCATGGCTCTTGCGGCACACCTACATCGGTACGTTTTACTGTTGATGAGAAAATACATTTGTAGACACACCATAGGATTCGAACATAGAAAGTCGGTGTCACGAACTACTACACCACCAGTGTAACCATATCAACCATCAGTTTACTTCTCTACATAAATAACCCTGTAAAAGTATTTGGAATAAAAATATTGAGCTCAAACCGCTCAGAATCTAGAAATGAGAAATTTATTTTTATTGTTTATGGGTCTATACAATATGGTGTGCTAATGTTAACTGTTTTGAGGCACGGTGTTTTGCAATGAGCATGATTTGTCAATAGGTTACGAAGCTCAAGATACTCGGATAATAAAACCTTACAACTGCCAGTAAAGAACGAACCGATTGCATCTGGAGTTTATATTATTAATTTGTTATTCGAACTATGGGTGAACTTACTTCAGTTATAAAAAAAATACCTATCAAGAGGAGCCACTAAATATTTAAAGAGTACCTAGTTCTATACTATGTGTAGGTATACAAACTTATACAATACACTTTAGCAATAAATAAAAAGTTACGTCGAGTAAGAAACGTGTTCATTTTACAATAAACTATTCAGATCGAGATGTAAATAACACACATTGAAATAAGATTGCAATGAAGCGAATGGCATAAGTTCTCGGACTGGACAAGTCGATCGAGTTCTGCTTCTCACGAATATAGTAAAAAAATGGTATGTAAAAACAAATGCGAAGGACCAGTACGAGACTGCAGGAGAATGAATATATAGTGCATGTCGAGTCGAGCATCCCGTGTGACCGAGAACCGACCATACAAGTATCTGAGGCTGCGTGCAGTAAACAACATCCACTCTGTCATTTTCATTTATTATCAGTTTGAAAAAGCCAGTTTTTGCTTGCCAGCCATGGATAAGTGAAACAGCGTAGGTGGGAATCAAATGGGATGCCGAGATGTTATTGCTTTAGTATGATGTCGATATCTTTTATTAACAAGGTTATTTTCAATAATAAGAAGTTAATAATTTAAATAAAATAGCACGATATTGAATATCAAAAAATATTACAATTACTTGATACTCATTTAAAACCTACTGGTAAACAACAAGCTAACGGATTAATTATCAGAGTAATTGTAAAATTGTTTACAAATCGCCTTATCGCCTTCGAAAGGAATAAATATAATTAGTCTAGGTAGGTAGATATTTTGACGAGTTGGTCGAATCTTTGATTAAAACAAAACGCTTAGCTAACAAATTATCAAAGATAATTAAATATGAGTACCGTTATCAGAATCAAAACACTTACCTACCTATAGCGGATGATAGCGATGTTTATTTATCTGAACGAGTCTCTATGGATTCAGTGTTCATCATAAATCAATTAGTTTAGGTACAACTGTCGTTTTTATCAAAAAACAATTTGTAATCATTGAAGCGAAACTAATGCAGATTTCTTTAAGAAAATGCCCTCTACGTACTTCAAGCAATCATTCACTGACATGTCCGTACCATTTGTTACAGAAAGCAGAGAAAGTTGCGGGAAGATGGCGGACGTGGAAAGGAGAAGGCACTAAAACAAAATGGCCGTCGCTTGCGCGGTCCTCTTGTTCCTTGCATCCACGGCGCATGCCTGGATGCCGGACGCAAGCGCACGAATCTATGTCAAAAATGGTAAATAGTATTATAATAATCAAAAACGCTCTCATACCATAATACATGCAATGGATCATGATGGTGCTTTCTATTGTAACTTGAACTCTCTTCTGAATGCATGAATTTTAATAACTTCCAACAACATTGGCGTAAAAATTACATAAAGCTAAAATTTTACTAAAAAAAAATAAAGAAAATGACAAAAAGGTTTGTGGGGATGAGAATACTTAGATCGGAAGAGGAGTATTCAGAGAATGTTAGAATTCCCAAAATCTTCCAACATAATGCCAGCTGACACCGCAGGTGCAAGAAACTGCGAATTTGGTGGACTCACACGTGAGAATTTCTCAACCAATTGTTATGAAATCGTAACGCTTATTGTACTTCAATCGCTCAACAATAGAACATTGTTCCTTAGATCGACATAAGACGAGATTTCTAGAGATTTGGGACAAACTCCTGTTTAAATCATTTATAGAACCTGTTAATTAAGTTAACATGCCTATGAAGGTATGACATACTAAACAGGTGGTAGTGCACATGATTTTGTAGATACATAATTTAAGCTGCTTTAAGTACCAAGGTACCACTCGAATAACTGTTATATATATATTGAGATATATTATATTGAGATCATCATTTATAAGTAGCAGCAAAAAAAATATAATAAATTCGTTGGTTACAGGCGATGAAACTTCGGATCAATTCGTGGGCAACGCGACAGCACCAGACCACTTCCGTATTTTAGACAAAGACGTCTTCTCCATAATAGTTGGTGGCAGGTAAGAAGAATGTTAATTTAGCTGAAATGTTAAATGATGGCTAGACTTCATATGCTAAGGTTTTCCATTTAACTTTTGAATAAAAATCTTAACTAAATCCTTTCAATTTGTTAATTGTTAATCCATTTAAATTGTGCTGAAGTACACTAGAAACATTTCATAACATTAACGTTTAACGGTTCAAAACATTATTTTTAATAATATTATTTTAATATTGTTTAAATATTGTTCAAGTTTGGGCAGGACTGCATTATTTTAACAATATTTTTTCCCTTTACAGAAACACTGTATATAACCTCAGCCTGTACGACTTATCAGAAAATATTGAACAGGTACGTAAAAATATACCTACAGTTGGTAGATCTACTAGGACATCGGCCACTCTATTGCCGATGAATCCACATGACTACACGAATAGGATGCATACATATCACCTACATTGTGTTTATCGTAATATTTGGAATTTCGTTAAGAAAATATATTATTTATTATCACGCACTACAGGTTAATAAAACTACAATTCCTGATAACTTTTGTGCAGTATTTTGCACCTATCTGGGTTAAACAAACATGTAAAGATTAACATAAGAGTTGCTTAAGTCACGAAAAAACTTATCGTTGAATTGATAAAATATAATATGTGGAACGTTAACAGTTCACACAGCTATTGTAGGTTAGAGAAACTGTAAACGGGCATTCGAGATTGATAAATAAGATACGATTATATATTCCGCGATTATCCAATCGGCTCGATTGCAGTTGCTACCATTCGGCGACCCAGTCCGACCACCTCAAATATAACTCTTAATAAATATATAATACTTGACTACAGGTTTATGTAACTAATCTTAGGCAAACAACTACACAACCCCGTGTCGGTCACTTCTTGCACTCTGTTTATTCTTAGTTACGACCCAATTTTGCTAGGCAGAGTACTGTTTGTTTTCTAAATCTTGTTAATTTTGTTTACAATAATATCTGCAGCACACATCGCACTAACATTTTAAATGCATAAAAAAATACTTAAAAGCTTTTAACACGAATTATCTGCTATATTTTAGAACCACAAGATTACACAGTAGTGTTTAAGTACATTATGGTAAAATTATTTTATTTATTTATATTTATTTATTTTTGTTATTTGTTTTTTTAATTTTACTGCGTGCCGAAAAGTAAAGGTGTCTGCATACAGCCACTTGAAATTAGTAGATTTGAACGCAACCTATTTAGGTTGCGTTCAAATCTACTAATTTCGATGAAAGAGATCCAAATTCAAATGAGACAATAACGAAAAAGTTTTGTCGTAGTCATTATTAAACGTAAAACCCAGCATGCCGGCAACAAAATGACAATATTTCCGCGCATATTTGAGAAAATAAATAGAATGATATTATTATGTCTTTTAATTATTTATTCAACAAGGATTAGTACTTTTCTTTCAATTATAAATTGCTAATATGCTATATTGTAGGTACATTAACCAAATGGAATCCACATAACGTAATTCATTTATGAGGTACGCAATAAATTCGTGCCAAACGTACCTAACTGTTAGATAAAATATAGTAAAACAATTTTTAATTTTTTTACTACATTGGCAGCGCCAATGTAGTAAAAAAATTAAAAATTGTTTGAACTTCAATCTCGCTCCCGTAAGAGTAAAAATATATAATTCATTTCGAGGCTACGATTAATGGCATCACAATCTGCGCATGAAATAAAAATACGAGACGGACGGACATAGGGCCTAGCTAGCGTTGGCACGCAGCCAGATATCGCTAACGTTTCATCAAAAAACACTCACTAAAGGTACAATGTATACCGAGCATGTTACTTCTCCAAAGTTATTTTTAATTTGCGTTCAATGTCCTCTATTTACAGAATACAATTATGAGAATAAACTTAATCAATTCTTTCAAAAATTTGATGACAAGCAAAACAATTAGTCTGTTTTAATAAGCATAAAGTTTCAGCATGATTAGTGTTTGTACATGCACGGTTGGTTGCAATAACCACACAGACATATTATATTATTTTACTGAGGCAAGCAGTATCATGAAGGGAAGCTGAAGGAGCCCATTTCAATGCGAGTTGTTGTTGAAACCTTCAAACAAGATAGACATATGTTATGTTTAAACTAACCAAGCCACAAAAAGTTTTATGTCGAGTTTGATGTTTAAAATTACTAGTCACATATTAGGGCTAGCCAAGCCAGTGATGCGATGAATTATTCACAGGCTGCGCACGGCCCGGCGTCCACTGCGTCTCGCCAGAATACTAATACACTCTACATGGCCTCTTTTCTTCCGTCCGTCCGCCATTTAAGATTTTGTTGTTAACACCATTTTAAATTAAATTCTTAAATTAGTTTTTTACAAACTTAGGTAGGCAGGCACGCACTTTATGTATGAAATTGTTAGCCGCTCTAAATAAATTCACTATCAATGCACGCACCATGGCAGGGCTATTTAAAAGATCTCTATATCGTCTATAACATGAGTTTCTAATGTAATACGAACCTTAATTACCTACGTCGTTTTAGTATTTAATTGACGGTTTGTTACTACGGTGAATAATCTAATAGAAAAATTTTTGTTCACAGCGCATAGAATGGCAATCAACAGACGCTCATAGAGAACTATGCCAATTGAAAGGTAAATCGGCAGATGAATGCCAGAATTACCCTCGTGTAGCAGCAAGGTCCCATGGGAGACTGTTAGTATGCGGAACAAATGCATTCAAGCCCCTATGCAGGCGGTACGCCAGGCATCCACCGAACCAGCATCTTGAAGAGTACGACGGATCCGGCCGCTGTCCGTACGACCCGCAACACAATTCTACAGCCATTTTTGCTGGTACGTACCACACTTTCACATTTCCTATAGTACCTCTTACCTAAACAGATACTTATTATACTTGAAACTTGACGACCTCTGTGGCGCAGTGGGCGAAGGCTCGCCTGAGACGCAGAAGGTTGCGGGTTCGATTCCCGCCGCGGGATAAATGTTTGTATCTGCAAATATTGGTCTCGGGGTCTGGGTTTTTTCTATGTAAAATATGTATGTGTTTACAAAAAAAATGTATATAAGTAGTATATCAGTTATGTAGTTCCCATAATACAAGCTCTGTTTAGTTTGGGACTAGATGATGCTGTGTGAAAATGTCCTGCATTATTTATTTATTTATGTGATACTAATTTGACCTTTATTTTGCTGCTTCGAGAACACATAGGTATTGGTATGATGATCTAGAAACAAGGCACGATGCTGCGCGGGCTCGTTTTGCTGGCAGAGGGGTAAAACACGACCGTGCGATGAACACGATAGTGGTCGATTTATTACCCAACAGTTAGATAGGTACAATAAGAAAGAGTAACAAACATTGTTGCAGCAAGTGCAAGATTATCTACGTCTATAGTAAAATAAGATGGTGTGACGTGCGCGGATAGCTAATTACGGTACCTACGCTAGCGCCATCTCTGATCACGATGATAAGAGTCTGCGCTAGTAAAAGACAGTAATGTGTCTCGAATATTCGAGGCAGTAAACGGAGAACGCCCCCTATGAGAAAGTTCTGGAAGGGACGCTGCCTTGTTTATGGCGGAAAATTGAGCGCGGCAAGGGATCCGAAGCCATAGTTCAGTTCAAGATTTAAATGTGAAAAAATCGAAGTGACTCTTGTGCTAGTGTTGTACCTAGTTTGAAGTGTCTTTGTTTTCATTGGCCTCGATTCTGTAGTACACTAACTAAACTTAATTTAAACTGTCGCTCTCTTTTTCTGATAGTGCAAGCAAGAAAGAGATAGCTACAATTTTAGTGTTATCCATACAAATTTAGCCGTAATTTTAAAACATGCTGACTATCAACACAAAGAAAAGCGGCACGTAAACTGATTTGACACCTCTAAAATTGTAGCTGTGTCATTCTTGCTTGCACTATCAGTAAAAGAGAGCGACAGTTTAAATTTAGTTTAGTTAGTAAACTACAGAATCGAGGCCATTGTGTAGTTTTGTTGTAGGTGCTTACTGTTTGTTTTGTTGTAAATTGTATAGTGTGATAGTTTGATATTACAGTGTTCCTTTAGTGTACAATTGGACCTAATTATTTTATCCCGTACCCCCTATCTCGTAACTATAGTTACACCGATGTGTTCTTTAGTCGCGAACGAACGAAGCCGCATAATCAGCATAATCACGACTCCTAGATTCATCTGCAATTTTAATTCTAATAGATTCATGCATCGTGAACTTTGCTACGCTGTAAAAAAGGCACGAACCATATTATTCAACCCCTAACATACTTCCGTTTCGACTCTCATTCAAGACAAGTTCCATTTTTATAATTTTCAGACGGCCAACTTTACACGGCAACAGCTGCGGACTTTTCTGGAACTGATCCTTTGATTTACCGAGAGCCGGTGCGCACAGAACGATCAGACCTGCGATTATTGAATGACCCATCCTTTGTTGGAGCAGTGGCATCAACGAGTCATGTATATTTCTTCTACCGGGAAACAGCAGTGGAATACATGAACTGCGGAAAGGTATTTGTCGAAAATCATATACAGTGCCTGACTGCCTATCTCTACCAAAGTCCAATGAACATTTGAATAACTTGTTTTGTCCTACAGGCTGTATATTCAAGAGTGGCAAGGATATGCTTGAACGACAAAGGTGGTCCACACACGTTTAGTGATCGATGGACATCATTTTTGAAGACTCGACTCAATTGTTCTATGCCTGGAGAGTACCCCTTCTATTTTGATGAAATACGTAAGTAAAACTATTATTATGCGTCTCTAGATGCCCAGTTGGTGCACAATTTTTACATATTTTATTTTATCATATTTTTATTTTTATTTTTTATTTTTATTGACGTGTTTTCAGAAGCTACAACAGATCTGATCAACGGCGTTTATGGTAGCGGAGGCAGCAGGAACGACATAGTATACGCAGTCTTTACCACACCACAAAACGCTATAGGAGGATCAGCAGTGTGCGCATTCGCTATGAGAGATATATTAGATGCCTTTGAAGGAACATTTAAAGGACAAGAAAGCATGAACTCTAATTGGTTACCCCTCGAAAAAGAAAAAATCCCTACTGATAGACCAGGATCATGCGTAGAAGACAGTCGAACTCTTTCCGATTCGGCAGTTAACTTCGTAAAAACTCATCCACTGATGGATAAATCTGTTTCTTCGTTCTTAGCAAGACCGATATTGATAAGAGTTAGTCTTCAGTACAGATTTTCAGCAATAGCTGTACATCCTCAAGTTCAAGCTATGAATGGAAACAAATACGACGTTATGTACATCGGTACCGACGATGGCAGAGTCATAAAAGCTGTGAACGTAGCCTCAAACGAAGGTATGTTCGATGCCAGCGTTGACGAATACAGTAGGAACCCTGTGCGAACAGCTGTAATTTCTGAAGTCCAGGTCCTACCCCAAGGAGTGCCAATAAAACAGATGCATGTCGCTTTAACTACAGAAAAATTAATAGTTGCCTCTGGTGATATCATAAAAGCCGTCACACTATCCCACTGCGGAAACGTGCAAACATGCAGGTATGTGTGTGATTTTCTTTTAATAATTAATTTGACTCATTGTTTTGACAGGCTGTTTTGTAACAATTCTTTTGTCTTTTAGGGAATGTGTTTCGTTACAAGATCCTCATTGCGCGTGGGACTCAAAGCAACAACAATGCTCTTGGGTAGGAAACAGGCAATTTCCAAACCCCGAGAGGTTTCTTCAAAACGTAGAGTATGGAAAGACTGAAATATGTAATAAATTGCCGGCCCTCCTGCCGGGTGACCGACATAGTAATAGAAATCCGGGAACAAAGAAACCCACGATATCCGAATTAGACCGACAAAAACCAGACGACATTCAGAATGAAATTTTGATAGAAGTTGTAGAAACTAACGTTTTGTCGGAAGAGAAGAACACTAACCACAATAAGCACGAAACCGGTAAGAATTCCCACTGGTAGACTTTAAAAGTGCTTCCAATTTTTTCAATTACTTTCAAATAAACATGTATATTATTTATCATAGATTCTCTAACGGTGGAAGCAGCGGAAGGCAACATCTACAGTGCACAAGCGCTTATGACAGCTGTGGTGGCTTCATGCCTCGTAACCCTCATGGTTGGCTTCGTCATTGGGTACTTGTTCTCTCGGCGATTTCGTCACCCCTTTCTTCAGGATACCTCTCCCTTTAATGAACAACACAATCAGTTGAACAGGTATGGTATGCAATGTTTTTATATCGTTTGCATTTACTTTAACCATGATATTATTATTATAAAGGAAGTTATTGACGATGCAGTTTTCCTTTGCAGTCGAATTTTTACGATTTCTGGAAGTGAGTCGAAACGAAAACACTCGCATTATTTATCACATGTTAATTTAAAGCACTCTGCACCGTGCCATATTTGTTATCGTGATAGTGTTCTATTTCTTATTCACGCAATGTTGATACAGCACAAAGATGAACGTTTTACAATGTAAATTATTACATTCATATGTTAATAATAAATAATTTTCAGCAAAATGTTCTTTTGCTACTTTAATATTGTAAAGCTTGAGTTAACCTCGTGCTTTTCTTTACAGATTGGGTCCTTTAGAAACGCCCCTGAATGCCAATTCAGCATACATGCCGCCGCGGTCCAAGAATGTCAACATGGTTGCGAATGTGTGCACTAAACCAGACAATTTGCATCTCGAGCTCGGCAAAGAGCGAACACTCGACCTACGAAATTCTACAGAATCTCTAGACAAAGATCTCAAGTGCGGCACTTTACAAAAAGTAAAAAAGACTTATATTTGAGAATTACCGAAACAAACTGTGTACGGGTCCATTTCTAAGTGATTGGAACTGTAGAACGATGTAAAGCATCGCGTGTGCCAAGTCTTCCGATCCGAGTGTTACGGCAGTAACAATGTTTAGTAAATGTGTAGTGCGGTGTGAGTGAATGCAACATGCAGATTCAGATTGTAAATATCGCTGAGTGGCTGTACAGTTTAGATATCCAAGAAACTTTTACAACATTCATAGTAAACAAAGGACTGCATTTAAAAATATGATATCAATACCACTGATATCTCGACTTTAACTTTTTATATAGTTAAGTGACTGAAAATAAATTATGTTTAGCGCTAAAGCAGAACGCTAATTATACCATTTTCGAATCACCTAGTTCGTACCCTACATTATTATTATAATGTAGACTACCTTGTTGAATACGAGACCTAAGTAGACGTCTCATAAATATATGTGAAATGTATGTATGTGGTGAAATATAAATTTTTAATAAAGTTCTGCTTTAGACGCAAACTACATTATATTAAGGCGTAAATTTTGTTACATTCCACAGGTAGATTAATAATTGCAGTGCAGCTATTGTGTAAATATAATCAAGAATGTATATAGCGCTATTTGAAAGCGAAAGGGCTCAAGAAATTAATTCGATGTAGTCAGACAAACTAGAAATGGTCAGTTAACTGCTATCATGACAAATTCTTATGTCTCCTTGAAACTAGGTCCTTTCAACCGCTTAGTTAGCGGTAGGCGGCGCAACCGTAAAGTTGTGCTTGTTTTTCACACAGCTTCATCTAGACGTAAAGTAAGAAAATAATCAACCAGGTACTCTTATATCTTCCAGATGGAAAAAAATCTGTACCTATCACTGTCAACAGTCAAAAAATTTGATATTTTGTTTATCAAGATAAAATTAATGTAACACAATACATGTGTTACACAATACCTCTAGACACCTAAGTCTCTTTTGTATAGTAGGTAAATCTTTAATGTCTTTAACTCAATGGGCGTTCAACATAAAGAATGACATAATAAAATTGAGAGGTTTATCATAGCATAGCATGTAATATAAAAGTTATTAGATTCTGTTGAAAAGTGAAATTATTATAGTTATAGCAAATATTGCTGTGCTAACGCATAGTGCCTTGTAGGTTGCCAATTTAGTGCCTAATGTTAGGACAGAGAATATAATATTTATAACCTACAGTAGGTAATTGATTCATTTTGTTTTGGTAGACAAAATCTTATATGAAAGTTATGCCAAGCACAGCCCAATTCAATTATGTTTTTAATATTAATAACTATCCACTTGATTGTTTGTTATATATTTTAAAATCTTGGGCTGAAGTAACCACCAGAGACCTAAAAATAAACAAGTGTTCCCACCGTAAAAGAATCAAAGTATCTTTATCTAAAATGTATCTCAATTCTGTATATATTATTTTATAAGAAAATAATGGGTAGAAATTATATTTAAGTTATTAAGTACATTATTAATTCACTGTTTGTAAACAGTCTCTTTTCTAGACTTACACTGAGCATAGAATTTGTATCCTTTCATAATTGTATATATTTTACACTCCTGGGAATTAAATGTTATAAAAAGTTTTTATTTATATTTTTATATTATGAAGAATCCATTTAAATCTAGGGACATTTTCAATTTTCCATATTAGTGGAGAGAAATATAAGTATTATAATAACATTATTTGGTATTTTATTTTCCTATATTTAATATACAGATCACATACCTTCCACTCCTATTTTATTTATGACTTCCATGGTTTAGTTCATTATATACTTCTTTTGAACATTAATTTGAGTTATCTTGAAATCAAGGTGTCAGTATCTGAATCAATGTAGTTAATGTAATTACAAAGAAACTGTCTCTTTTCCACTGCGGACATTACTATATCAGTATTTAGGGTAATACCATCATCACAAATTATAGCCTCCTCTTTAACTTCAGAACAGCCTTCATGCATTAAGATAAAATTGTGCAAAACACATGCAGAATATATCAAAATGTTTATAAACTCTGTCTTAAAGATTTCAATGTGGTTTAGTTTTCTAAACTTTTCTTTAAGTAATTCAAGTGCATTTCCAATGTATGATCGAGCCTTCCAATGTATCTCATTAAACTTCATCTCTTCGCTTGTTAGAACTTCTTCACTAGTAAAAGGTGTAATCAAATTTATTTTCAATCTATACTCTGAATCACCTAATATGTGATTTTCAAAATCAATAAAGTTTTGCAACTCTTGTGCTAAAGTGCTGTCTTTGAACACCTTGTTTTTTCTCGTCTTTCCCAGGTCACCAATGTGGATGTCAATAAACATGAGTGATGCATCACAAACTGCTTGTACAAGTAAAGTACTATGTCTAGTCTTTCTTTGCCCAACTTTAAGTCTGCATGTATCAATAAACCCAACACAATTGGGAAATTTAAATCTACTGTTCACTCTTATTCTTGTCACATGCTGATCTTCTACTGACGGCCAGCTGATATAATTAAATCGATTTTCAGTTAAAAGTGAGCCAATTTCTTGAAATATATGGCTCACGGATGATTTGTGAAGACTGAACAGTTTACCAATTTCATTGTAGGATAGATCACTAATGAGGAACATTAGAAATACATGGACTTTTTTGTCCAATGGTATATGCCCAGGTGGAACTAAGTCTTGCAAGCAACTGACAAGTGCCTGAAATAAAAAAATAATCATGTAAGTAGGTACTATGTTCCATAGAAAATTTTCATGTTTTGGTGTGTGAGAAATAAATTGATTGAGTATAGGTGATCCTATGTGTTACAATTTGATAGCGGTCAGCATACATAACTAATATTTTAATATTCATGTTTAAATAAATAAATAAATAAATAATGCTGGACATTTTCACACAGCATCACCTAGCCCCAAACTAAGCAGAGCTTGTATTATGGGAACTACATGACTGATATACTGCTTATATACATTTTTTTTGTAAATACATACATAATATACATAGAAAAACACCCAGACCTGAGACAAACATTTGTCCCGTGGCGGGAATTGAACCCGCAACCTTCGGCGTCACAGGCGGACCTTCGCCCACTGCGCCACAGAGGTCGTCGTTTACCTGCACAGTGCTTTTCTTGACTTTGAATGTGGCTTCATAATCATCGTCAGAAAAGTTAACAACAGCTTGTTCATAATAATCTTTGATTATTCGAGGTGATGCCACAACTGAGTCATTAATATTTATTCCTGATGGCTTTTCTATATGAATCGCATCATTGAAGGCATCCAAATTTTTAACATTTTCCAAAAGTAAGTCAGCTATAGCAATTACTGGTTTATTGACTGTGGTAAGGTTATCATCGTCCAAAAACAATCCCATCACAAATTCTTTTTGAAAGCTGTTCATTTTATTAATAATAGTAGCATTGAAGCTTTGGCTAGTCAGGTTTTTTTGTTTAGCTACGTAGGCTAGTTTAAAAGATTTTATCACGGTTTTATACTGAACGTAATAGTTATTTCCTCTAACTTTAACACTACCTACAAGTCTGTAAAAAATATTTGCACATCGCACAGCCAAAAACTGAGCAAACAATATTGTGTTTTATTTTATTTTCTCATTGAAAAGGTAAAATCTTTGCGTATGATAGCAACATAAAGTGACAAAACAAAACAAAACAAACGTATCCCCAATTCCCCACTATTCCCCAGTTCCCCACAGACTTACTTACTTACTATCCTGAACTAAATAATGGCCGCGGATATTCTCCACTAGAATTCTATGCTCGTACATTAAAGGGACCCGACCGGGTAAGACGAGCCAAGATTGTACGGCCTATAACTGTTAAGCCGTGGATAGCACAGACCGTGTAGCGAGTGCTTTCCGTGGTCGTACCTATAATATTATACTCTGTAGTTGTACCGGCTGTCAAGCTCGCTTGACATTATTATGCCAGTTCGTTATTAAAATATCTGTGACATGGATAATCTAAGTCACAGATATTTTATTACCCTAAGTACATACCTATAGTGTGTCTTTAATTTTAGTTTGGATTTTGACTTAGGGTCCGCTCAAACTGAGGCGGTGGATGGCGGTGGCGATCAAAGGGAAATCATTCTAAAGTTCAAGTTTATCATAAAATGAGTTAACAATACAGAAAATTATTTCTAAATCATTATGCCATTACTTAACGACAAAATAATAAAAATGACAAAGTTCGCGTGAATGTATTGGTCGCCGGCACCACGATTAATACATCACGCGAAGTTAGCACCGCGTCAGTTTGAACGGGCCCTTCCTTAATGTTATTTCCATTTTAAGCTCAATCAACCTCAACCCCTAGCAAGTATGTGCAAAGATCAGTGTAGAAGAAATCACCACTACGTTTATCATAAATTTCCTGGCCTATCTCATTTTAACATACATATATACGACATATGCATATATATATATATATATATATATATATATATTTATCTCTTCTCGTAAATTGTTGATCCAGTAACAAGCCCATATATATGTTGATCCACCTTTAGCGTGACATTCCTTGGCTCCATTCCGTTCGATTGTGATGAAACTGCTATACGTCAGATCCGGCCGCCATGACGGTGAATCGTATTTGATCGGGAAACAAAATACTCGTCATGAGAAATTTACAAGATTGTTGATCCGTAACGGCTAAATATTTTATACGAATCCGACATTTCCTCATCTACTTTATATCCAACTCCTAGTTAGACATTGTTGATCCAGAGCCACAAATTACGCAATTTATTACAGATAACAGTACATCTAAGTACTAGAGAAAGCTATACGTAGTGTTGCAGTTAAACAGACAAATCGTTCGTGGTTTCTATCAGATGTTTGGCAAGCGCGTAGTTTCAAGTTAGTGCACGACGCGACGCGGAGGGAGAAAGTCGCGATTACTCACCCTGATGAAGACTCTCGGAATGAGTCGAAACTTAGTCGGTGCCTTCACCGATAGTGCAGTACGTGAAAATTACAGTTTTTACAATATGAATAGTCAAGTTCACGATAGTTTTTGGTATAAAAAGTTCAAGCTTGTGCGGTTGTACGTGTCGTGTATAATTAATTATTTATAGTTGTGAAGTTTACGGTGAAACTGTGATGGCTGATGGAATTGAAGAAGATGGTAAGTAATTTATTCGTACTAACTACTAAAGAAAAACGCAGCGTAGGACGGCTCCCCACTAGGTGGAAAGACGACCTTGTAAAGGTTACTCGGAGGCGTTGGATGCAGGCTGCACAATATTTGTCGCTCTGGAAGTTTATGGGGTGGCCTATGTTCAGCAGTGGACGTCTTATAGCTGAAATGATGATGATAAACTACCTACTAAGTGAAAAATGAGTTTTTACAAGCTTTAAAAAACAAGATAAAGAAAACACCATACAAACTTTAGGTACTTACAGAATTTCACCTACCTACGAGTAATCTACATACATACATATAGTCACGCCTGTTTCCCGGAGGGGTAGGCAGAGACCATGGATTTCCACTTGCTACGATCCTGGCATACCTCTTTCGTTTCATTCATCCTCATCATATTCTGCATACAAGCTCGGCAGGTCAGAAGTACATTCTGACCTGGCCTTTCTCTAGAATGTCTCCAATTTGGTCAGGGTATGTTCGCCTAGGCCTTCCTCTTCCAACTATCCCATGCCGCTCGCCTTGTTTACTTGTTTTTTTAATCTTCTTTCGTCCATCCTTTCTATATGCCCAAACCATCTCAATATACCTTTCTTAACTCTCATTACTAAATCTCATTCACTCCATACTGCTCTTTTAACACGCTGTTCCTCACTCTATCACTCATAGTTACACCACACATACTTCTCACAGCTCTTATCTCCACTGCAATTATTCGACTTTGATGTTTCTACTGCCATACCCAACTTTCACTTCCATACATTAGTGTTGGCACTAACACTCCTCCTTGCACAGCTAATCGTGGCGTCTCAGATAATTTCCTGTTGCTCATGAAGGAGTGAAGTGCCCCATTCACTTAATTTCCAGCATTCACTCTCCTTTCAATATCTTCCTCATGCTTCTTATCCCTAGTAAACATAGATATACAAACTCTTTTGTTCCACTCTCTCTCCGCCAATCACAATATCACATATATTCATACATTAATCTTTATCAAAAACCATTACTTTCGTCTTACTCACATAAACTTTCATCCTTTTTCTTCCAAACGCTTCATGCATAATTATTGTTACCATCTCTTGTAACTCATCTATCGATGACGCAAGTATAACCTAATCATCGGCGTAGAGAAGACATTTAACGAGTAACTCATTCATTCTTAATCCACATTCACTTTCTTTCAAATCTTTTAAAAAACTGTCCATGAATAGATTAAACAGCCACGGTGACGCTAAACATCCCTTTTGGATGCTAAACCATTCAGTGTATGACCCGTTTATCCTTATGCAAGCACTGGAATCTTAGAATAGATAGATTTCAGAGCTCGAATTAGGTTGCTGTCTACTCCATTCATTGACAATACCGATCATAGTTAATTTCTCATCCCTGTGTCATAGGCCTTTTCCAAATCCACGAAAGCGCAATAGACCTTTTGACCCTTGGCCAAAAACTTTCCTGCTATGCATTGCAAGGAAAAGACCTGATCCGTACGTCCTATACCCTTTCGAAATCCCGCTAGTGCATCCCATATTTTCTCATCGGTTTCTTTCACAACTCTTTCAATCAACACTTTCGCATATAATTTGCCGACGATGCTGAATAGGCTAATGCCTCTGTAGTTTTTAATGTAAGTAACGAGTAATCTATCTATAGGTACTATAATAAGAATGTAACATGTCAAATTCTGTGCACTCTATAATTGATACTGAAGCCAAAAATTAAATCTTTTGAGAACTAGAATGTTGGTTAGAGTTAATATTAAGGCCATTTTTTGCAATGGTTGCATTTTTGTAAGTAATAACTTACCAAAAAATATTTTAATATTATTTTTTAAGGAGAAAATATGATGTTTCTTTTATAATGTTCATTACATTGATTGTTATATTTATGTAAGTATTATTGAGTTAATTAACGGTTGTGTTTGTTCCATCCAAGTGTTATTGACAGAGGAACATAAATTAAAAATGCAAATCAGATAGTCAATCGTTATTTCAAGCGATAATGATAAGTGTGCGATATTATGTGTAATTGACGAATCAGGTTTGTCATGCGTTTATTGATACTGTCCCATAAGTGTAAGGTGCCGCGTAATTCATTGGTAAAATTAATGAAAATAAAAAAATAAACAATTTTTTATTCTCATTTGCCCTTATTTAGTGTTATTATGTTTACTATTAAAAGTTTTTAAAAGGATTGTTGATTTTGCCAAAAGATATTTTAATAAGATAGATAGATAGATAGATAAACTCTTTATTGTACATAACACCAATTTACAGTACAAACACAGAAACATGGTAAAAAGAACAAAAAAATTTTTTTTAAAAAAAAATGGGCGGTCTTATCGCTGAAAGAGATTTATTTCAGACAACCTAAGGATGGAGATAAATATTTAAAAAGAATGACGGTGCTATTGCCTTAATAAAAGTGTGAAAAATAAACATAAAAATACAAATTAAACATTATTTTGATATAATACCTAATACCTATATCTAAATATATAATACCTAATACCTTTATCTAAATATAATAATAATAAGGTTACAGAACGAAGAATTAATGTTGATGTTGATTTTATTGAATTGATTAAATAACTAAAAATAATTAAATCTTTTTTTTCTGCATTAGTACCTAATCACAATATATTTTCTTGATTAGTCCCTCTCAATTTGAAATTTGCGTGTGATTATCAGTCAAATGCAGCCTATTTCTATTATAGATTAGTTGAACACGAGAGGTTCCGAGGTACCAATATGCATAGAAACATGTAGGTAGGTATAAATAAATCACACTTAAATCTTAACGCGATATTGAGTCCAGAAAAACTAAAATTATTCTATAGGAAACTTGAAATCGGAACGCACTCAAGGTCGTTATTATGTTTGAGTGCAATTTTTTAATGCCACACTGTTTTAAATATTTTGGAAACTCAGAGTAATTTCCAAGTACTTAAAAATAGTACCTAGGAGTACTAAGTACTCGTATTCATTCAATAAAGTAGATAGGTATTTCTCGCTGGTTTGATCGAAACATGGTTAATATAGTATTATTTGAGTTACCGAAAGGAACTGCAACGTCGCGTTCGCTAACAGCCAATCAATTTGAATTTTTGAATCGGATCAACAACTGATCGCCCGTGGATTTGTATATGTGATCAACAATAGTCACTTATTGCCATAGATATTCAACCGTCTTTATTGGCTCCGAGAAAAGCTATCACGGAGCCACATTAGTATGCTGCATGTTACAAACGGATCAAGAATAGCGGTTCGGATCAACAATTATCATTGGATCAACTAAGTGCTCGTGGGATACCGCATATGATCAACAAAGTACGAGTTGGTATAACTATATATATATATATATATATATATATATATATATATATATATAAATAAATAAAATAAATAATAAATAATGCTGGACAATCCACACAGCATCATCTAGCCCCAAGCTAAGCAGAGCTTGTGTTATGGGTGCTAGATGACTGATATACTTAATACAATACATTACATAGATAGATATTTTTTTATTATACATATATAGCTGTTATTAATAGCTACAGAAACTGTACGATCTTTGTAGGCGAGATGAGTTTTAGTTCTTCTGGGCTGGATGTTGTCCAGATGAAGGCTACCCTTTATTCAGTAGTCCACACTTTCCTAACAGATGAAGGGTCGATTCGTCCGCCTCCTTGCAGAGTCTGTAGAATTGTGAGTCACATAGCCTTAATTTTAAAATGTGTTTGTGTTAAAGCGGCAGTGTCCAGTTAAGGCTCTAACCATGGGTAATGCGAAGGTTGTTTCTGTTTATCGCATAGAGTAGACAGCCCCAAAAGACGCAATGTTTGCTAGGAAACCATTCTGTCAACTATCGCGACACTACTAACATTCATTCTGTTTTGTACTTAGAAGATCGGCTATTTTTACCACACCATTTAATTGAGCAGTAGGGTATCGTTAACTTAGTTACTGTATTTTTAAACACAAAGTAACAAGACGTACGCAAGTGACGATTAGCCGCGTTTGCCAACATCAGTCCTAAAAGACTGATGTGTTGACAGAACAGTATGGTTCAATATGACGCCTCTCGGGGTTAACTGCTCGATGGTTTAGCGCTAAACATTTTAGACTGAAAAAAAGTTGTAAAAAAAAGTTAATGTGCGTGGTTGTCTGCGACCTACGTTTTTTTCGTCTGTTAAATAATAAAAGGAAATAACCACTACGTTTGAATAGACAGACGCCATCCATTACATTTTAAAACTGACGGAAATAATCCCATAAAATAGAATCGTTGCGTTAGCATCCTACTTTTTATTTTTAATATAGTTCCTGCCTTAACCATAAGTCAGAACCAACTGCAGACCATTGTTTTACCACAGATAATTTTTTTTGATCCTACTTTTTTACCTAATTGCACAGAAAAAAATACGGTAAGACAAATTGGATGATCGGTCGGTAATTCGGTATTCTCCTAGTCTGTGCTCATTCTCCGTCTCCGTCTCCGGCTGTGAGCGATTCAAGTAACAGAACAAAATTCATTTAATTAAAGTCTTAACTTGCAGTCTTCTGAAAAGACCGAGAGTTATGGCGAAAATGCAACATATCGCCTGTGGCTATCATTCAGATGAGAGGTGAGCGTATGAAGCTATTGCATTATGCCTGTCTTGATTGTCATCTCTTAATCTCATTAGCCCTTTTACTAAGCCAGAATTGGAAATTTGAGTATGGAAGTGCTAACTACATCGCCATTTGCGCCCTTCCCCGCAATGACGACCTCTGTCGCAGTGGGCGAAGGCCCGCCTGAGACGCAGAAGGTTGCGGGTTCGATCCCCGCCGCGAGACAAATGTTAGTATGATCTTGACATATTTTTCTTGGGTCTGGGTGTTTTCTATGTATAATGAGTATGTATTTACAAAAAAAATAATAATAAGTAGTCTATCAGTCATGTAGCTCCCATAACACAAGCTCTGCTTACTTTGGGGCTAGATGATGCTGTGTGAAAATGTCCAGCTTTATTTATTCCCTCATGGATAGGTTAACGCAGTAGATTATGTTGTATTTATATAATTATCGTTAAAAATTTGGTTTTAGCGTCAAAAATGAAAAACTAATCTATCCAGCTGCATCAAGAAATAAAGAACCAATATTGCAAGTGTTGAAGAGGTTCTTATACTGTGATAGTGAGAGCAATGAAGAAGAAAATGCATTTTTCCTGGAAGTAGCATCGGGATCAGGACAACATCTAGCACATTTTGCAACACACTTTCCTAATGTCACATTCCAACCAACTGAAGTTGATGAAAACTTACTAGGTAGCATAAAATACTATGCAGACAATTGCCCCACAAAAAACATAAAACAACCACTTTTACTAGACATTAGAAAGAATTTGTCTCATTATGGATTAAAACAGGATAGCATTGACTACATTTACAATGCCAATATGATTCACATTAGCCCATATGAGTGTACTATTGGCCTGTTTAAAAATGCTGGTTGCTTCTTAAAGTCAGATGCTCTTATGATTACTTATGGGCCCTATAGTAAAGATGGTGTTATAACACCAGAAAGTAATGTACAATTTGATGCATCACTTAGAGCTAGGGATGCCACATGGGGTCTCCGAGACTTGACTGAGCTTACAAAATTAGCGGAGCAAAATAATTTGTCCCTTATTGATACCATAGAAATGCCTGCTAATAATTTGACATTGATTTGGAAGAAGAATTGAGGTACATCCCATAGTCTATACCACTCTGATATTAGAGACATGTACACATGTAGTCAGTTAGATGTTTGTTCCTTTATTTCTAGGGTTCCATAATGCAGAGGGTGCCAACAAGACCCTATTACTACACTGTCTGCTACATGTAATTCTGGTTCTAAGTAGGAAAAACAAGTTCTGCTGGCTCGCATTGGGGTGTTATTATGCACAGTCCCCTTTCATCCTGACCCTAACCAGCCAACCTCCATAAAATAGCTTAAAATAAGGACTTGGTTGATGACAGCAATGTTCCAGTATCCCTGAACCTGAGGGAGTTTTTGGTGAAGGAGAGTATGATTTGATTAACTCTTGCAGTCCTGAGTATCTTTTTAACTGTAGGTACTAATAATGTAGTCAGTTAATATATTTACATAATATGTTTGGGTACTACAGACTGTATTATGGCAAATAATAAAATACTGTATGGCACAGGGCTGATCTTTTTTATCTAGGTACCTATGTATTGTGGAGCGGGATATGAGATGGCACCCACATAATTTTAGGTCTGCATTTTTAGGTAGGTACTTATACTTTTTTTGGCTTGACTATTTGTAACCTTAAGCTTATTCACCTAAGTAGATACAAATGTATAGTTAGTCTGCCTAAAATACCTTTTTATAAGCAGAAAAAGATTTAGCTTAAAATTTCATCCATCATCACCTCTCATAGGTCCATGGTAGCTGTACATAACAGTGGCTCGGGTACGCTTGAACGTCACCAGAGGGTCTATGCTGAGTTTATAACGTGTCAAAACGTTGACCGTATCGACAAGATTTCCATACAAAAATTGACGAAACGGACATCGTTTCGACAAGTCTTGAACGTATTTGTAACTCAGAATAGGCCCTTAGTAAAAATTGGCTCGTAGTGTTCCACGTTATACGTTTTCATGGCATAATATTCTAAGCATTAACTGACGTTTTAGATTTATTTCATGTTGAAAGTATCTATGCCATGCTGACATTGGAGCGCAACTGGCCTCAGTCAGTGAACAATGTCGTATGAAAAAATGCAATTGAGGTTCACTCTGTGGTTCGCGCGCAATCTTTTTTGGAAGAGCTTATCTTCCAGAAAAAAGTACATGGGCATTTTTACTTAGAAAAGCACCCCTACAAAAATTAAGGAGATTTTTTTACTTGTGTTTTTTAGTTGATTGAGGTTTTCATAATATTTTTTTTTCGTACTGAGAATTAAACATTATTTCCGAAAAATAGCGTAATTTACATGAAAAAGAGAATTAATAAGTGGACACTATAGAAAAATAGTGGTCAGTTTGGTGACACTAAAAATCGCCTGTATTTTTAAAAATAAAGGGACTGATTATTTTCAACTTTGATTAATTCCAAATATTTTAATTTATCTTAAAAAAATACATATTAATCTAGAAATAATTTAATATTACTTAAGATTAAGATTTTAATTTCGTTTTGTGACCATTGATTCCATTGCGATCATTATTTTCTTTTTAATTTTAAGTTAAGCATCCTGTTTTATAATTAATTAATTGTATACTCTTTATTAAACTGTTTTAAATAAGAGAAAAAAAACTGTTTTAAATAAAGTATAAATTAAAATGAAATTATTAATAGTAAAATAAACATGTAAGTTGGGACACTCACCAAACTGACACATCTAAAATCCTTAGAGTGAGGCTACAATGATGAAAAATTGGAATTCAAAGTCGAATTTTTCTATAGTAACATTCATTTGTTGTTTTCAGTCATGTCGAAAATCAAAATAGGTAGGTAGGTCTACCAAACTAATTAAATATAGATTAACTACCTGCTAACACTAACCTTAAATGTAATCAAAATGATTGTTAAATTTAATTATTATTATTATATTCTTTATTGCACAAAAAAAGAAAAGAGTGTACAAAAGGTGGGCTTAATGCTAAAAGCATTCTCTACCTGCCAACCTCACAGGTTTACAAAAAGGGTTGGCGTGCTACCTTAAAAATAACAAAAAGGGGAAAAAAATACGGTACTATACAATATTATACACTTAAAAGAAACAAAAAATATGATAAAAAGATTAAAGGTTGGTGTATAATATTATTATAAGAAACAGCTGACAACATAATGCTTACTTTGTATAAATACATAAAATATATTTAAATAAATATATAAATAAAAAATATACAATAAAATAATGAATATTGGAAAAGGACAATATTGTATTTTAAGGCTAGTGGGATGCGTTTTTTAAAAGGTGTTCGTAAACCAGTCTTTTAAATACAGGTTTACTAGGCGCCCTTTTAATATTGATGGGGAGAGAATTCCATAGTCCTACAGAAACTACCTCGAAAGAGTTGCCACGGAAAGAGGTTGTGTGTTGAGGAGTAGCTAGGAGAAGAGAGTCGGAAGATCTAAGGTTTCGGTCATGGGTGTCCGAAAGGAAGGTAAATTGACTTTTTATTTTGAAAAAAGAAGACACAGAATTCTCATGTTTCTTCGATCACGAATGTGGAGCCACTTCAGTTTAGAGCGATATTCAGAGACATGGTCGTACTTACGAAGTCCGAACATGAACCTAATACACGTATTGAGTAAACGATCTAATTTATTAAGGAGTTCTTGGCTAATGGCACTTAAATGAACTTAAAGAAAAACAATAATTATGAATGTTTCGTTTTTTTTGTTTTTTCTACACTTGATCAAGCAAAAAGTGCGGATTAAAAAAAATATCGATAAAAACCGAATAAAAATCGATAAGGATTTTGGAAAACAAGGTACTATTTTAATTTTAGTTTAATTTAAATTCTAATCTTTCGGTTTTAAATTCTTTTCTCTTTTACTTATCAATATTTTTACCATCCAATATTTTATCCAAACATTTCGTTTGATCAAGAGTAGAAAAGACACATTGTAATGTAGACCTAGCTTTATGAGTCAGTTTGGTGGTCCGCCCTATATGTGACGGCTCATACGTCACTGAACTGACGTCACATTATCCAAATGAGATGAGAAAAAAACACATGCTAACCATGCAAGACGAAGTTTGTCTGAATTAACTGTAAAAAACATTCCTCAAATAACACCAAAAAGCGATTAAAAATAGTTTAATATTGTGGTACAAATATGTAATGAGAAAAAAGGCTTTAAAACTGTTCTATAGAATAAGCACCATCCGCCGACACCAGCAAAACACCGTATTTACTTTAGGAATTCACCAAACGCTCTGATTCTAAAATTGCAGCTATAATCCTTTATGGACAGTTTTTCCATAATTTAATAAACAAAACGGTTTTAGTTAAATAAATAATTGCTTTTGGACCGTCACTGACTTGCTGACCTGTCCGGTAGAGACAAGTTTTACGTTCTTAACAAAAATGAATTTGACGCCTGTAATAATAGTATCATTTAAAATTTTAAACCCCTGAGACGGAAAAAATACTCCACTACAGTAATACATAAAGTTGACAACAAGGAAATATTTCCGGTAATTTCACTATGTTCGAAGCTGAATAGCACTGGGACAAGTCAAAAATGGCTTCTTCTAATATTTAAATTGTCCATAATTTAATAAATTAAGCTTAGGGACCTTACGCACTAGCGGTTGGCCGCTAGGCGGTTAGACTCGAGCGGTCCAACCGCTTAACGCGGTTTCTTCGCGGTTAGCCGCCATAGCGGTCAGCCGCGATGAAACCGCGTTAAGCGGTTGGACCGCTCGAAGGCGCGTGGCTCATAAACAAAATGGACGCCGTCGAGATAGCTTGTGTTATTTATTTTTACTCCCGAAAACAACGAAAGAAAAATAAAAAAAGATACTGGATTCATCCTTTACTAGAAACACGCAACGAATTTGGCCAGTTCGCAAGTTGTTTTCAAGAACTGAAGAAGCACCAAGATAAATTTTTCGGCTATGTTAGAATGAGTGTTTCGTCATTTGAAGAACTACTAACAGTTTTATATGACAGCATCAAAGGACAAGATACTAAATTTCGTGACTGTATCCAACCCGAAGAGAAATTAGTAATAACATTAAGGTAAGTTTGATAAATAAAAAAGTTTTAGTAGTTAATATGTTTTAATTTTAATCGCAATGTGGGTTCATACGAGTAATTGAATAAAAAAAGTAGTAAACTATAACTATTACTGAGAATTATTATTATCATTAAAAAGATCTAGATAATCAGATTCTTGAGATATCTGTGAATGTGTTGATTCAGGAGAGGTTACAGATTGTTATTGATTACATGTTCCACGGTGTGTAGGTGGAACTGAGGGCGATGGTGGTGGGTAATTATTTCTAGCAAATGATGGTGTCTGATATCCTTGGGATGGCCCTTGGTTGTAGTAAAAAGGTCGTACGTAATCCCAAGTAGAGTTACAGTAGCTGTATCCAGACGTTTGGGCTTCAGTAATGACTTGCATTATTTGAGATTTTGTACGTAGGCGTATATGTTCAGGCACTTTTTTTATTTCACTAACCAACGACAAAAAGAAAAGTCTATCTTCATCTTCTTCCGCCTTTTTCAACTCTACATTCTTATTTAAGACGTTAATCAATTCAACTCCTATATCATCTTCTTTGTTATTCTTTTTTTTTCGTTTTGGCGGTGGTACTACGACTGGGTCAGCTACGTTTTCTGTTTCATTTCTTTCATTTTCTTGCCTTTGCATGCTGAATCAGTTTCATTGATAGATACTGTGTCCTTCAAAAACATTAAATTATTGTAAAATATGTATTGAGTCTTTTTCTTAGCCGCTGACCCACTCCTGGTAACATTGTCCTTTAGAGCTTTCACGAAATTATTCCTAATGTTCTTCCATTTCTTTTGTAATTCTTTTCCTAGAACAATACAACAAACAAGTTAATGATTTAGTCATAAAGTAATAGATTTGTTGTAATTCGTGTGACATGTGCAATAAAGATAAAATAAAAAATAATAAAATAATAATAAAATGTTTGTTTCAGATATTTTGCAACAGGTTGTACATTCACGGAACTACATTATACATTCAAAATTGGAGTAAGCACTGTAGCAGAAATCGTACGAGAAGTTTGTTTTGCAATTTGGTTTTGTCTGAAAGATATTTGTTTGCCTGAACCAAACAAAGACGCTTGGAAAAAAATTGCCAATGATTTTTTTCAAAGAGCAAATTTTCCTAACTGCTTAGGTGCTGTTGACGGCAAGCACATACGATGCATTGCACCTAATAACAGTGGCTCGATGTGTTTTAATTATAAAAGTTTTTTCTCTTTGGTTTTATTAGCAATATGCGACAGTAATTATAAATTTGTTATGGTTGATATTGGAGCTTTTGGTAAATTCAGTGACTCGTCAATATTTCAAAATTCGGTTTTCTATGAAAAAATGCAAAAAAACCAATTGGATATTCCAGAGCCACAACCGATTTCACAAAGCAGCGAGACATGTATCCCATACGTTTTTGTAGGCGACGAGGCATTTGCGTTATCTACGAATTTAATGCGCCCATACGCAAAAAAAGATTTGGATGAAACCAAAAGAACGTTCAATTACAGGCTTTCTAGAGCAAGAAGATATGTAGAATGCAGTTTTGGAATTTATGCAAACAAGTGGCGTATATTTCATAGACCTCTAAATGTTCAATTCGCTCTAGCAAAAGATATCATAAAAGCTACTTGTGTCTTACATAATTTTGTAAGAGACCGAGATGGCTATTGTTTCGACGACTCACTCAGTTGCCCTTTGCCAGAAAATGTAACACAGGAACGATTAAGAAGGAACAATAAAACTGCGTTGAGATACAGAGAATTGTTTGCCGAATATTTTATGACTGATGGGAAATTAGAATGGCAAAGAAATATGATTTAACTGAAAATAGACGTATTTCTATGTTCTAAGATGTTTAAAGTATGTTTAGTTTCGTTTAAATATATGTAATAATAATAAGAAATACTTACCAAGATTTTTTTTTGCCTCTGTTGTCATCTCCTCTTTTCCAAAAATATCTACTAATTCTTCCCATTGTTTCCGTTTTAAATCTCTATTCTTATAAACTGCTCCTTCACAATTCCAAATAGCTTCTCGTTGTTGAATTTCAACAATGAATTTCTCTGTGTCGAAGTTCATGGCTGCGCAACTGAAAACACGTGCATACTTCACCGGCGGCTCGCCGCAAACTAACCGCCAGTGCGTATACACAAGATGGCGGCTAGCCGCGAAGCGGGCCGCGTCACTCCATTCAACCGCCGCGGTTGAAATTTTGTGGCGGTTTAGTGCGTACAATCATAAGCGGTTGCATATTAAACTGGAAAAGCGGCTAGCCGCGCGGTTAGCCGCCCCCGCGGTTAGCCGCTAGTGCGTAAGAGCGCTTATTATTTACGCAATGATAGTTGATTATAAAACAAATTTAATATATTTATGATCGATTTGCACCCCCCACTTTTTCAGCGTAAATGTGGGGGGTGTACTTTTTTGTGAAAATGCCCACATATTTTCTCTAATTTAATGTATCAAAATGATCGTTCAAATACAGGCTTTATGACAACAATAAATACATTTTCCATGAATAAAACTAGTTAGGTAGGTACTAAATTGACGGGCAAGATCACAATTTTGATGGGGCGGTCGTCGAACTAACACGCTATTAAAAAAAAAATACATATTTTGTGATTATCTGTTTACATAATAAAATTCCTTAGTAAATTAGCTTTCCGTCCATATAATTAGTTTTGACTTAGCTACAATAGATATTGAGATACAAGCGATTCCTTAATCGCGGCGCGTCTATAATTTTCTACGATAATATGGCTCGCGACCTTGGACGTAACGTGGTGTCATGGACGAATGAGGCACAGATAAACATTTTTTTGATCGTACAGACTGATGGGAAACGACCCTTAGATATGGTCACAGATATTATAATGGATGGTGGAACACTACTCAGGGTTTTTTTTTATTTTTCGCGGTGTCCAACGGATACTACGATTTACCATAGGTAATACGAATGAACCGTGACATCAAATAATAGGTGACGTTTTGACGTAATTTCCGTTTTGAATTCCCGCCGATCGTGGCGTTCCTACAACCCATCCATATTTCTATTTGCCTACTTTAATTATCTTAGTAAAACAGTAGTGAATACGGATTAGTTCCTCTTGAACCTAATATAACAGTTAATTCAAAAACAGGCAATAACAGCATAGAGCTGTTGAAAATACATTTAATATAAAAATGAAAATACTACAAAACTAGTTATTAAATCTTATAAAGGTTAGCTGATATTATAGAATATTTATATAAGATCGTAAATTCACTAAACATTTATAAATGTATAATACCAAATAGTTTGTCGATGGTCTACATTGTAGTGGTTGGTTCCTCTTTAGGTAATTTAGTACCGACATAAGCTTCTCTCGCGCATAAATACACCATCCCAGGTTCAAACGCTGCGTCTCGTTCAAATAAAGCAAGCAATTATGAAATGGTGTTGGATACAAAAGACACAATTTTTAATTTAGCGAAGAAAATAATTATTTTGTTTCCATGACAACCTATGGTAGACAATAAATGTCAATGTGATATCTGATGAATAAAGCTGATTGCACACGGTACCACCCTAAACTAGACATGCACTACACTGCAGTGTTTGTATAGTGGTCACTGTTTAGTGTAGGTAGTGCATGTCTAGTGGGCTTATCAGATCTAGCATGAAAATGTTGATGTAAATAATTCTTCGCGGCGGGCACGTAATGCTCAGTGAGTCAGCCCAATAGATATACCGAGTTGAAAAGTAATGTTTTACAAATCTCTGGAATGTATCTAACCGACTTTTTGACGCGAACTTACTTCTTAACTTCTTCATGATTATTTTTAAATTTCTTGGTAGTTTACTTCTCACTCACCTATAAACATGCTTTAACTTAAAAGTAGGTACATACTAAACGCTAGCATAGGCTTGTACCTACCTACTTAACCACTAATAAATATTTATTAAATATATTTTTATGAGTGAGGAAAAGGCTTTATAAAAAGACTGGCATGGACGAGTTTGACAGAAAATGACATCCTCGACATGTTCAAGATTAATTTGTCATTAGTACATACATCGAGAATTATGACTTGAGTTAAAAACAATTGCAATCGCGTCTCGCGGGACGATAGTTTGGGGGAAATTCATCTCTATAGCAGAGTATAAGCATTGCTATAGGGTACATGTTCGATTGGCAATTTTGAAAATACGAAATTGACCTCTTTGTTGAGAACCTCCTTGGACTAAGCGTTCCTACACGGAGTTCCTGCCTTACCATAGCGTGGAATGAGGATGCTACCTAACGCATCATGCAGGCAGCATTAATATCTGTGCCCCAAGTAAAAAAAGAATGACAGACACTTGAAACACTGATCTGACCAACTTAGCTACTTTATAGCTAGATTTATATATTTTTTGGCATCGGGCAGCTACAATTTTATGAAACCTGTAGTGGTAAGCCACCAGGCCTAAAAATGGTGCTTTATCTCAGAGCCAATACCATAGATGCTCTATCTATGATATGGTGGACGGCCGGGAACAGGAATTCCCCGTTTCATTCATAAACTCAAACCGTAATTACTACCTCTACCTCTCTCTGCCTGCCGAATGAATTCGATAACTCTAAACTCAATCCTCTGCATCAGAGACTCCCTCAGGAAAAGTTGTTAATGCTACTATTATTATTGTATTTTGCCTAAAAAAAGGACTTCAAAACATGAGTTCTATTGAAAAATACTCGTAATCAATGAAAAAATACTCGTAATCTGGACACGCTATCGTAAAACAGGCAGCGTGGCCGAGCGACATGCCGAGCGACAGGTACATCCAAAGTACTGCTCGACAGAATCGTACCAGGACCGCCATGATGTTGATTACGGGGCTCCACAGCTCTTCAGACTTGCTGATAGCGACCAAACCGTCCAAAATCATTTACGTGAAGTGGGTCTGCGTTCCCGAAGGACGCTGAGAATTCCACCTATAGCACCCCGCAATCGTAGGGCCCGTTTATAATGGGCTCGCGAACACAGAAATTGGGAGGAAGAAGACTGGTATCGTGTTTGCTTTTCCGATGAATCTCGTTTCGGTATGAGGCCGGATACAAGACGTACTCGAGTTTGGAGGACCTCTGGATGACAAGAACGTTTGAAATTTTTTCAGGAAGTTCATTATTATGGACGGGGAACAATAATGGTTTGGGCCGGTATTTGGATCGGTGGAAGAACCGATCTCATTTGGATCAGGGGCAACCTCAATGCTCAGATTTATGCGGAGAAGATTATTTCAGACGTGATCATCCCTTTGCGACGCCGGTTGGGTGATTCGTTTCGACTAATGCACGACAAACACACGGCTAGAGTCGTAACACGCACTCTTGCCGATGCTCGCATCAACGTTTTTCCGTGGCCTGCTCAATCGCCAGACCTCAAAACAATTGAGCACGCCTGGGATATGCTCCAAAGAAGAGCTCTGCCGAGTATGGACGCCTCGCATACCCCACAACAACTTTTTGACTTGTTAGAAAGAACGTGGGCAGCCATTCCTCAAAGTGATCTTGATGAACTGATTTTAAGCATGCCAAATCACTGTGATTGGCCTCGATTCTGTAGTACACTGACAGCACTAAAATTGTAGCTATCTCTTTCTTGCGTACACTATCAGTAAAAGAGAGCGATAGTTTAAATTTAGTTTAGTCAGTGTACTACAGAATCGAGGCCATTGTGTGATTCGTGTCAGTGGTAGAAACACAGATTATTATTTTTTATTTATACAATAAAAATTTAAATTTGCCTTTAAATTGACGACATTGACTCAGGTTAATTTCCCACAGAATGATGAATGAGGCGAAAGAGGTATGCCAGGATCGTAGCAAGTGGAAATCCTTGGTCTCTGCCTACCCCTCCGGGAAACAGGCGTGACTATATGTATGTATGTATGTAATTTCCCACAATTTGCAAATATTTCAATATTTCTTAATTTTTACAAAATATTGGGATAAGTTGTTAGCTTAAACATAGGAATTAAAGTAAGAAGTCAGTCTGGAAGACTAGATTTGGAAAATATTAATTGGATATTTTGAATAGTTTAAAATGTACATAATCCCTAGACACTTGACGTGTGTATTTGAATTGATCGTCTATTCCTTTACATTTTAATACGAATGTAAATTTTAATTATAATAAGTAAATAATTTGCTTATTTTTAATACTAATAAAATAATGATTTTTATAATTTGCCATTTTATTTTTACTTACGATACATTTAGCTACTTTCAACAACTTGCCTAGCTACTGGCTAAAGGTAGCAGCTGGCGACACTAACAAAGTGACAACTTTTCTCGTTAAATTCATTGAATGAATCGTTGCAAATTGCAAAAGAAAAGCCATTATTAAGAAGTGAAGTGAAGTGAAATTCATTGAATTTAAGATTTTGAATTGTTTTCGATCATCTTGTAATTTTAATACGCCATGTCAAAACGTCCAGCGTCAGTGGCATTTGTTGTTGAAGAGGCCGAAGAAAAAGTTCAAAAGAAAACCGAAGGCAAAAAGCACTCGCTAGATTCCGACGAAGAGGACAGTGGCGCAGAAGAAGAGAAACGCAATGTCCTCAACGCTGATGATATCGAAGGTGAAGAGGATGGAGACGGTGGAATGGAAGGTGAAGTAAGTGGCTAGGGGTGTGGTAACTATCAGACCTTGGCAGACTAGCGGAGATGGCAATAGTGTAAATCTGTACCCCGATGGGACCGAAGATCGGGGGGCAACGGGAATAACCAGAAAAATAGACTTTAAGTCATTGTTAGATGCCATGTTCTTGCTGGTGCAACTTATGCAATTCCTTCCATTTATTTATCTCTAATGAGGTCTATTTTTCCTCCTTTTACAACATAACAGTAACTTTCTCCTCTGTCTGGCGCATGTAGTCCATTCGCAGTATTCCTCTTCCTGTTTATTTTTGATTATAGTTTTTAAAAACCTGTTGCTGTTTAAAAAAAATCTTCATTTAATTTTCATAGTTTTTAATTTGGCAGACCCTGAGGACACCGGCAAACACACATTGTGAGGAAGCTAGAGTTCCAATAAGCAGCAATGTGCTTGCCACCTGTCAAGTGACATAACTACTTGCAAAACCCCATGTTTTGCCAAATGTTATGATTGGATGTATATTAAAGGTCTACGGACTGAGCATGTATGTGAAGTTGTCGCATCATTAGGGATATAGTTGTTGTTAGAATGTAGTTGTAAGAATGTTTGTTTTTTTTTAATTTGGCTCAGTGTCATGCCCCTGCTTAATTTAATTTGTTCTTTATTATTTATGTACACAGAAAATACAGACCAAAAACTTACATGTAGGACATATACAAAGGCAAGCTAACCCTAACAAGAGTCTTTCAGCAAACCTTTGAGGATAGGGACATCTGAAAAATAAGGGTGTGTACACAAACAGATAAATTCTAAGAATATGACTAATTATAACATACTATTTTACCTAAATACATAAATAATATATATATATATGACGGAGCAGGTGGCTCCAAGGTGGTTTTTAAGAAAGTGTGACATCAGCAATACTGACGCCACTACCATCACCAGCATGCTGGTCACTCATAGTTGACGACAGAGGTTTCTAGGTCTGTACGGTCCGACGGCTCGAGCGAGGATGAATCGTATTTATGCAAAAACACAAACTCAAGCAAGCTACTTGTTCGAACAAGTTTAAATTACTTTTGAATTTCTACATTTACAATCATTTAAGTTTACAAATGGTTTTAGAAGGCAAACAATGTCAAAATAAAAACTTTTCACACTGTAATTTGACAATGTAAGTGATGATTTGTTAAATAACTCGTGGTTCTGCACCAATGACTCATTGTAGAAGCAAAATAACGCCTTTGCGCCGACATATATATATCACACAAATTAAACATACATACAATATATACATAATAATATGCAATATTCACAAGGAGAGGTAGTATCTTTTACTCAGAACTTTGTTTGATTTGTCTGCCAGTTACATGCAACAAACACTTCATTTCCTCCTGTGGGGTTTTTGTAAATGTGTTATTCCTCATTTGTCACACCTTTTTGTCAATCAATAATAATAATAATACTATTTTAAATACTACTTCAGATAACAATCACTCCATTCAACATGAAAGAGGAACTTGAAGAGGGTCATTTTGATGCTCAAGGACACTACCATTGGAAGAAGGAAAAAGAGGTCAGAGATGGCTGGCTGGACAACATTGACTGGGTCAAAGTCAAGGGAAGGCCTGAAAACAAGTACAAAGTACATAAAGATGATGACATGAAGGGACTGGGCGATGAATCCAGCAGTGATGATGAAGAATTAGAGGAGAAATTTCAATTGATAGACAATTACAAGGAGATATTTCAACACATGAAGCCTAAGGAAACCATTGCTAAAACGCTTCAGAGGCTAGGTAAGATAGACATTATTTTCCTTCATTAGGTACTAAGGTAGCCTCTTCCTTTAACAGTAATTTCTGGATTAATAGTTTAGTATTATCTGAAAACAAAGCTGATCTAATGCAAATATGTATTCTCTTTATAAATAAAAAAAATTGAAAGATTAATCTAGAAATTACAATTTGATAATGTTACCACCTACCTAATAACTTACCTGTACTAAAATTCTTTGTAACTGCTGTACCAATTTAGATGAAATTAGTATTAGATACAGCCCTGGATTGTTGGCGCTCTTATAATGTGATAAGATTAATAGTAAGGAATGTGCAACTGTTGATTTATCAGAGCGACATAATCGCACCGTGATTAAGCTCTTTAATAAAGAATAAAAAAAAAAAAAAAAAAAATAATGTGATAGCATGCAAGACTATTTCTCTCAGAATATATTTTTTACTTACACTAACATTTAAGTTCAACCATATATTATAGCAGGGTCATATAAAATGAGGTACTATACTCGAATATTATTATTTCAGGAGCAAGTACGAAAATCTCCAGTGCTGAGCGATGGAAGCGGAAGAAAGCTGGTATCATTGATGAAAGTGGCAAAATTGTAACCAGGGTGACAGAGCTTGCAAACCAAATCCTCACAAAGACTGGTAACATGGATATTTACCAAGAGTCTTATGAGAAAATACAGACCATACTTGCTAAAGATAAAAGCAAAAATGATGATGCTGGTTTAGATATGTATGCAGATGATTTCGATCAAAAAGAGAAACAAACATTGGTTGGAAATAAACCGGAAGAGGAAACAGAGCAAGACAAAGAGACAAATTCCAATGAAGTGAAATGGGAGTTTAAATGGAGCCAAGAAGACAGCGCAGAGATATCTGGACCACATTCCACAGAGCAAATGCATAAGTGGATGACTGAGAACCACTTTAAAACAGGAGTTTGGGTTAGGAAACATGGTGAGGATAGCCCATTTTACAACTCAAACAGAATGGACTTTGAGTTATACATGTAGAGCCTTATAGATTACTAGCTTCTGCCCACGGCTTCGCCCGCGTGATACCTGGATAAAAAATAGCCCATGTGTTATTCTGATGTATAAGCTATATTACTGTAAAGTTTCATCAAAAACCTGTTCATTAGTTATTGCATGAACTCTTTCATGCAATAACTAATGAACAGGGTTTTACAGGGTGTAACAAAAATCCATCCTCACAAACTTTCGCGTTTATAATAGGAGTAGGATAGGATTAAACAGTTGCCTAAACACTGCTTGTCTTTTTCTGAGTTATTTCAAATTCAACAGAAGAAACCAAAACATTGTTGAGCTTAATAACTGTTTAAAATCTTTTATAAGCTTCAGTTGTTCCTCACAGACCAATTGGTATACAAAACTAGTTGTGCCATCCCAAATATTGGTTCTGTTGAACACAACTAGTTGTGCTATAAGTGTTCCTTACATGAAATCTGCCATAATTATGTCATCACCCTTTCGGGTTGGTCATAAATACCAACTAACATATCGAAGTCAGATCTGCTCAGAAAGGATTTTAGCTGTGCCAAGTAATGTTTAACAGAATTAATTTTTGGGATGGCACAACTAGGTATGTATTCTGGTTGGTCCATGAGGATATCACTGTAAGCTTGGTAGTTTTACTAATTTGTATATAAGTAATCTATAAAACTGGAACTAATATTTTTTGAATAATTCTAAAATGAATTATAGACATCTGTTTTTCGTCTTATTAAGAAGTTTTAAGAATTATTAACTTTGACTCGGACAGTAATAATAAAATGGCCTTAATCAGAAATAAAACACTTGTTAATATTAAACATCTTTTTTTCTGCTTTTAAAAACTTTTTCAGCAACACTGTGCATGCTTACATCAGTCAACAACTTGGCTAGTTGATTTATTAAAACTATAAATAGGGTGATAACTTGAACTATTACGAATTGTGATATTGATGTGCCGATTTCTAACCAGCTCCCGATGTTCTTCACATTGAAGAGTAGGAGAATTCCCATTAGATTTGAGTAGATCAGGACTATAATATTTAGGTATCCAAGAGGTGCCTGCAAATAAACAAATAAGGATTTTGAAAATTGGGATTTGATAAAATTCTAATCAGGTTGAACTTACTCAAGATAAAGCTTTGTTTGGGAATTCACAAATACTGGAAAAAAGGTTCTCGTACGTAAAAATATATATATATAATAATGGAATGCTTGCATTACCGGATTGAAGGGTATGGGTGCTGATGAAATTACAGGCACACACAACTTCACCTTTTGTCTCAGGGTCGGCAATGCGAAGTAATAGCTCTCTGGTATTGCTAGCTGTAATTTGCTCTGTTTGAATTTGTAAGCAAGATATTATGTGGTGTACAATAAAGAGTTATCTATCTATCTAGCGTAGGTTACGGCAACTGCTTAGAAACAGGTGGGTTGGCCACAAGTTTTTTTTTTTCATCCATCATCTGCCATCAGTATTCTGATGACATCATAAAGGTAGGTTGCGGGAAGTCTGGATAGAGGTGGCTAGACAGTTCGTTTTGGCACTCTTCTGGGAAGGCCTACTTCTCTAGGATTATAATGACAGATTAACAAACTTTTAGTTAGGAACTATATAGTGCCCACGTTTTGGTAGTTAATATAGTAGCTCTATCATGAGTAACGCCCGCGACCGCGTTCGGCGGTGGACATACGAATACTGTGCGCAGCGGCCCTCCGGGATAAATTAGCTACTACCAAACGTTATTTATTTTAAACTAGGTACTGCCCACGGCTTCGCCCGCGTGGTAATGTATAAGCTATATTACTGTAAAGTTTCATCAAAATCCGTTCAGTAGTATTTGCGTGATATAGTAACAAACATCCATCCTCACAAACTTTCGCGTTTATAATATTAGTAGGATTTTTAAACTTGTTGCTTCTGAAAAGAATGTAAGTTGAAGCAAGTCACCTTTGTCAAATGTTGAACAGCTCTAAAACTGCATGCCACACACAAGAATGGGGATAAGGTCTTCAGTAGTATCAAGGTGGTTATCACGAAAGGCTGGAATGATGTCAGGAAACATGTCACCCATCTCACTTCAAATGAGTTCAGTGATGCTATATTGCCTGTCCCGAAGAACGCTAAAATTATGTATAATACCTGCGTAAGTGCTAAGGAAATAATTATATTGTTAGCATTATTTTATTACCCGCGACGTAAAGAGGCTGTATATGCGTTTAAAGTAAGATGTTGCATCTACCGCAAGCCTGTAGAACGGTTCACAAGTTGATGAACCGATGACATTGTAATGATAGCCGGAAATCGATGGCTCAAGACCGTTCGTCATGGCACTCTGTGGGACCTAGGAGTAGATTTCTACAAGCTGTTGATGATAATCCAGTCGACATAACACACGAGACTTCACCAATAAGTCTCAAGGTTGCGGGCGTAATGCAATCATAAAAAACACCCAACGATCACGTACTGATTCCCTGCATCGTGGATTTCAGGAACTACTGTATGTGGTACCGTAGTTCCTGAATCCAGAACCGGGACAAATAACTGCAGGACATGTTAAAATTTTGCCCTGCAGCGGGAATCGAACCCGCACCTGTTTCCGAGCTTCGGAGGGCTCGTCCTAGTAGGACGTGTTCTGTGAGCTAATACAGTTGTTACCGCTCAACATCAGGTGTACAATTTGCTTGTTCCGTCACTTGCTCGAAAGATCGACAGAAAACAGGAGCCGTGAATAAATTTGGTGCGCTTATTTCATGATTTTACATGACATGGCTTATTTCATGGTTTTACAAAAGGATACAAAGAAGAATGCTCTTCTAAAATCAAGGTTGCTTATGCTCCTTTCAACAGACATCAAGCTAACTTTGTCTTCGTCAAAACTGCATTCGATTATCTGCAAAGACACAAACAAAGTAAGTAATAAGTACTTTGTAAATTTAAAATAGCGTCAGTTTTAAAGGATTCTTTCTTATTTGAAATTCTTTTCTTTTGATAACCATCAATATAAGTAGGTTACTATAGTCACTCTGCGTGTTTGGAAGACCCATCCATCGGCGCGGTCAGGCAAAAATATAAAGTACGGTAGAAACGTAGACCCTAAACTGTAGGTATTTATAAAAATAAATAATTCTTTGTTTGTCCATATGCGTTCTGAAACGGCTTATCGGATTGTAATGCGGTTTGTCGCATTTCGATTTGTACGTCTTCAAGGATGGTTCTTTCTTATGTAGGGTTTATCGCCACAAGTCAGTAGGTAGCGCTACAGTCGATGGTGTAAATACGCGCCAGGCATTGCAACGCACGCCAGGCACTCGCTAACTAAAAACAAATAATTGTAATCGGGAACAGGGATTTTGCAAGCAATGCGACATATCGCTTAAATATCTAGAACTACGAGTATTTTTCATCCCAACCAAATGGGTAAGTAATTTATTAAAAAACGGTCCACTTGTTGCAATATAAGGAGCATGAATTGGTAGCTCCGGACACATGCCGTTCAAGCTTCAAGTATCTGATGATGGAAGTGGACCGTCCTAACTGTGAAGCCTGTGGTCAGAGAAGCTGCTTACCACCTTCTGATAGTGTGTCCGAAGAATTTTATAAATTTTTGCAAGCTAAACAGCTAACCAGATCGATGTGGGCCTGTTTCGGGGCGTGCTGCGCCAACTTCTGACGCAGCTAACACGCTCCGGCCCATAATATGGGCTGATTAAAGAAATTGTATCTTGAGCAAGTAAGAGAGAACGATTGAACTGGCATGTTCGAAAATCGACAAAAGTTCAAACAAAAAAAAAATAGTAGAGCTTGTGATCTTGTCCGGGGAAGTACTACCACCATACCTATTTCTGCCGCCAAGAATAAATGCAAATTGCTGTATTACGGTTTGAAGAGTATGGGTACCGGTGAAATTACAGGCACATGAGACTATTCGCCCGTTATGTTTCAAGATCGGCAACGCACGAGAGATACCTCAGATGTTGCACGCGTCCTTAGGTTACGGTAACCTACCAACAGGTAGACTTGTTTGCCACTAAGTTGTGTGAAACTTTGTTCAGCTAGAAGATTTCCATTGATTTTAAATGAGACAAAAGAAGGTTTTATTCAACGTTCGGCCTCTAGGCGAATGTTGAATGATAGATTTTGGGAGGCGTTTCACCCCGACTATGAATACCACTGTATAAAAAAAAACTTAAATTATTTTACCTGGATTTTATCTAAATGGAGTAGACGGAATTCAATATACACCCAACACATCAAGTTGAAAATAAGCGTCACAATAAAAAGGCCCTCGTGCGAAACAGACATCAATAAATAGAAATTCAATACTGAAGTGTTGATGGCGACTAGACGGCAAAGCATCCTTTTTGAGAAGGCCAGCGGCAAAATTGGTGAGAGCACTGAAATTACAAAAAAGTGACTAGCCATTTCAGTTTAAAATAAAATTCATGCAGTAGGTAGTCGTTAAACTTGACCATATCGCAGTTTTTTTTCCTCGGGCCACCTGATACAAAACGATGAAAACTGCAACACATTATTGCTGATGCTTTGTTGTTTGGTGTAAGGCAGATTGATCATATTTTACAATTTTTCTTTAAAATGGCTTAACCGATTTTAATGCAGTGTTTTGCAAACGTTTTGTAAGGCTGCACGAAGACGATTCTTAGTTAGGTGACATCTTCATAAGCCACAGGCGGCGCTGGGATAGATGATGAAATTTATAACGAAGATATAATTATGATATGGATCTTACAAGATCATGCAGATTTTTTTCGGAATCGTTTGGCTACTTCAGAAATATATAAATCTTATAATTCTTTATTGTACACAGAAATATTAAACAAGATATTAGGTGAGGCATGTACAAAGGCAAGCTAACCCTAAAAAGAGTTTTCTTCCAGCAAACCTTTGAGGAGAGATAGAGAAGTGATAAAGTTGGTATGTGTACAAAGTCATGAAATAAACTTAAAATACCACTATATTTTAATAAACTACATATTATACATACCTACTTGAACTACCTATGAATACACATACACCGAAAATAAATACAATATCATCATATTAATACATAAATACAAATAATATATATAATACATAAAAGGTTTTCAATTTTATAAAAATTACTTAATACAGGTGCGGATTCGATTACCGCTACGGAGCAAATGTTAGTATATTCAGTCTGGATATTTGTGTTGTGATACCATGGTAATGTATTTTCTGATACTTACAATACGGATAATTCTCTGTATATGTGTGTGGTCAGGACGGTCAGAACTATGCAGGTACCTATGTGGCTGTTGTGTGTTTTTAAATAATAATAGGAATAAAAATGTAAGTAGGTACCTGCAATAAACCAAGCAGTAGTCTGATCGAAATAAGATACCGATGTGCCTCTTTCAAACCTCTTTGATTGCTCATAAATATTTTGTAATGATACAACCAGTAATACAATTTGTACTCCACTTAAAATAACTTCTCTTTTGCTCTCTTTTTCATTATAATACAAAGGCAGCAGCAGCTTGCTAATGTAAATGACTAGGGCTAGTAACCAAATTAGACCTGCTGTAAGTCTGAAAATAAATATATGAATAAGAATCGCAAGACGAAACACAGACGAATGGTCGAAACATACGATGCCAAACCGGCAGAATTGTTCACACTATTCTATTGATAAGGTCCTCACACGAAGGCTCGAGTTCACCAACAAAATAAGCGGACGGTAAGTCTAGCCATTGATTATGATGACAGATTCCTATGAAAACATGTGTCATGTCATGTGCTTTAATTAGCATCTAACCATCCGTTATTGTGTTGTATTCGGGCCTAATTAGCTAAACAACTTTTAAAAATACTTATAAATTAAAGGCCTGGTCAAACTGGAGCGGTGGCGCACCACAGCCCGTACGGGTAAATTACGGGTACGGGTGAAATAATAAATGTTGGAACGGCTTGTATCTTACCACGTGGGATACTCATTACTACGAAAAATGTGGGCATGGGCCAAACATGTTTGAGCGTGGCTCTATCTCCCCTACTTGGTATCTTCATAAATCTGCGTACTGAGTTTAGACCTGAGATCATCATGGAGATTACAGTCGTGATCATGTTTGTTTTGTTTTCATTTTCAAATGTAACTTCCACAATCAATATAGCCTTGTTTTTTTTTCAAATTGATACTTATTTTTAACCGACTTTAAAAAAGGAGTAGTTTCTATGAACACTACCTACGCATATAGAATCGACAGTTTTCATAAAATCCTATCAATTCGAGATAAGTGTGTCATAGAATACTTACACCAATTCGATAAAAACATCTTTCCCAACCACAGGCATAAAGGAAAATACGCTGAGCAACAAGCATCCCATGGACCACGCCACTAATATGGTTCTGGACAAATGGCTCCTAGTTGTGGATAAAAATGGCCACAAAGCCATGCCTAGGAGCGGAATACTTAACATCCATCTATAAGTAAATGATAGGGCCTGAAAAAAAAACAATTAATTAGTATGTTTTTCATTCATTATTTATTGTACACACAAATAAACACAAAAAGGCAGAATTAAATGACATGTACAAATGCATTTTAACCCTAAAAGAGTTTTCTTCCAGCAAACCTTGAGCTAGAGAGTGGTAATTATAGAGACGGGATCGTGTACAGAAGAAAATAATCGTGTAGATGTCCTCTGGCATGACTAGTCTAGATGTAGATGGACATAGGCCTTTTCCAAATGAAAAATGTTCGCATGTTCTGCAGATATTTGTTCCAGGACCGGGTGTTGTGGTACCATGGTCGTAGTTCCTGATACTATACTATAATTCGATATCTTAGAGCTGATCTGATGATGGAGCCAGGAGGTGGATAGTGGAACTCTACAGTGGCTACTAAACCCCTCTAATTTGGGCTCATATGATTCGTTTTGACGAGTCCAATAGATTGGGCTTAGTAACGAGCGTCTGATGATGGAGCCGGGAGGTGGATAGTGGAATTATTTTTTATAACTTTTTAATGCGTGATAAAATCGTTTTTTTTAATGTTTCTAAACTTTCTAAACTACACATCTTATTCTAAACTTACCATTGCAACAGACCCCAAAACATAGCATATAACTTCAATCCATAAAGAACACAAGTTTCTGCTATTTTGTATTTGTGTGAATGCATGAACCCAAACACTGAATGGTGATAATGCATACCACCATAAAACTATAGGCATAACGAAATACAAATAATACTGAACTGGTAAACTTTGAGCTGAAAATAAAGACATTTCTTATTTTAGAAATTCCCACATAAATAATAAAAAACTAACTACGCAGGTAGTAACAAAATATACAAATGAAACAGTTGACCCCACTGAAGGCCGTTGCAACGATTTATGTAGATAGCTCAGATAATGCAGATCACTCACTTCCAGATGTAAGCGTCCCTAAAAAGCTGGCTGCAATTATATTCCAAAAACTATCGTGTATTTAATCATTCATATTGTAAAACGGTAATTTTTACGTACCGTTCTACAGCATTTTTGGCTGCATTTCCTGGCGTTAATATCATAGGAAGCATAGATATCCTTAACCTGGAGAAATACACAGACTACTTACGAGTTTCAGGCGAGCGAATCTCGAAACGACTGTGATAGCCTGTACCGAGATCGTTACGTGAAGCAAGAGGTGCGGGCTCGATTCCCACAGGGGGAAAAATTTGCATGTTCTTCAGTTGTTCTACTGGTCTGTGTACTGTGGTACCATGATACTCGTCGTTCCTGGATATGACACAAGGAATCATAGTATAGGACTATAATATTGGGTGTTAAAAGAAAAGGTAAAAATCTTACCATAAACTAAGTAGCATGCTATTGCACAGAAAATTAAAGACACTGCATCGACTAAAGGCTTTTTATCCATGCTTGAATTATTCAGACTGGAGGCCACTGCCTGAGCTTTGACTTTTTGTTCTGATAGCACCTTCAATAAAACTGCTATCCACCCCAAGAATGACAAAGAGACGAGTACCAATAAGGGTCTTTGATAATAATCATGATAATATCTCAACCCTGCCAAACTCAGTCTTATAATTTCCTCGCTAAAAGCTATAACTTCATCAAATTTTTGATCCTTTATCATCTTCTCTGTGACACTAATGATCTCATCATATTTTTCCTTTGTGAATGGTTCATAAGGTTGGTATAGATATTCTATGGCATTTGTTTCAACTACTTGCCTCTTTTTGTCATACTGTGAGGCCAGCTGTCTGCTAATGCTGTAGATAGCTTTAGCTTTATTTGGTAATGTCATATTCAGTAATCCATGGATTGGTTGACCCTGGAATTATTGTAATAGCGAATAAGCACAAGGAAACTGATTAACTTTAGTTTTCATCTATAGAATGCTCTATAGATGAAACTTAAGAGGACAAGAATATTGATAATAATGGATATATGCACAATGTTAGGTTTTTGACATTAGTAGTAAGTTATTAAATTACTTCTGACACAAGAGAAGCAGAAGAATCCCATGATAGTAAACTTACAATAGAATTAACAGGCACAGGTATAGACAGGATTGTTGACATAAGAGGAGCGAGGTCAACTTGATTCACATCTAGTCTGTGATCCTGTGACATGTCAGTATTATCCTGGTCTATTTGGGCTGGTTTGACCTGCTGCACTCCTGAACCCCATATCACATAGGGTGTCTGGGTCTCGTGATCATCTCCAGCACCATGTGACCCTGGAATCAATAAGAAAACACTAGTGTAGAAACTACAAGGAAATTTTCTTCAAGAGTTGTGAAGAAAATTTCCTAACAATTTTTAATCATCAATTGATGTTTTTAATAAGAGAAAACCTATTTAGATCCTATAGTTGGGAAATTCTCTGGTCCTTAGGCAAAGCTCTGCATAAAATACCACTTCCCATGGGAAGCTCAATGCAATATCTTATAAATAGAAGTAGGATGGTCAACAATCTTTAGATAGCTAGCTGTTTCATGTGTATTTTTTGTACATATGTACAAGCAAAGTAAGCAGAAGCAAAGTTCTATATACTAAAGATTGATGACCTCTGTGGTGCAGTGTGTTAAGGCTCATCTGAGATGCAGAAGGTTGCAGGTTCGATTCCCGCCGCGGGACAAATGTTATATTTGTCTCAGGTCTGGGTGTTTTCTATGTATAATAATGTAAAAAAAAGTATTTAAGTAGTATATCAGTCATGTTTTTGCCATAATACAAGCTCTGCTTAAAATGGGGGTAGATGATGCTGTTTGTAAAATATCCAGCATTATTATCTTACCCCAATCAGTCATCCCATGATCTGATGTCATCAGAAAAGTTGTTTTCCCATCATCTCCATAATAATCTCTGATTACTTTTTCCATATCTCTGATTCCTTGGTCTACATGTGTTATGGTATTCAAGAAATTTCTATAAAACAAAATTATACAAATTCTAATTAATTGATCATAAAATATTGCTGTACAGTATTTTAGCTATTCTAGTGGTATTTTAGTTTTATTGCTTAGGATATATGTTACAGATTAGGATTAGGATCTGTAGCCTACAAAAGCACAGGCAAATTTTTATCCAGGTATCATGGGGGCCACAGGTGAACCCATGGGCAGAGGATACCTAGTTTAAGATATCCTCTAAACCTCTTTTCAGAAATTATATGAATGGTTAAAGATTTCGGCTTACCAACTAAATAAACAACAATAGTCCAATTTGTTCCTCATAAGTCATAAAACTTACACTGTTTTTGGTTTGTGAGTGTGACCAGATGTGTCAGTACCCAACAAGTGGAGAAAGAATACAATTTTATTCATGTGCAACTTTTCTTTCAAATCATCATCATATTCAGCACTCTGAAAGAACTGCTTTACTTTATCAAAGACCCATGAATCCAAATGTGTTGTGTTTCTATCAGTGCTGAAACTCTGATCATATGGATCAAAATCATTCACCATGATATGGCCATCTGTGAGTCCTTTAGTGAATATATTGACTATGTCATAGGTTCCCCAACACCAAGTGAAGGCAGTTTGGTTGAAGACAGAGTCAAAGTCAACTGGGTTCTCTTTCCAACCTTTGGCGATGGCTGAAGGGTCCTCATAAAACCCAGCAATGACAGCCACATGACCTGGGCGAGATTCAGTAGGCACTTGAGTATTAGATATCCCCCACCTGCCATTTGAGTTAGCTATTGATCTGAAACATAAAGCTATTTTTACGTTGTTTTCTGTATCAATCTTATTATTATAAATATGAAAGTTTGTATATTTGTTGCTTCTAACATTTGTAATGGCTGAATCAATTTGGATCAGGTAAGTATAGATCATGACTTAGAATCGCATAGTCAATTTTTATCAAGGTTACACGCAGGCGAAGCCGTGGGCAGAAGTTAGTAGGTGCATAAATGTAACTAGCAAGTTGGTGATCATCAATGCTATAATTACCTCTTACAATCGATAACGAACATTTTTAAATTTTTGCCAAGTACCTAGTTACTTTACTGACCTCAGGTATGTCATGGTAGTGTAGTTGATGAAAGATTCTGCCCGCAGACCGTCCACCACGAATAGAACAAGCCTGTCTGCTACTGCCTGATGTTGAGATTGATATGGCACCACATCTTTTACTATAGGAGACTTGAAGTAAATATCGAAGACAGAAACTAGAAATGTTAGGTGTATGAAGATCCCCACAATAAACATTTCGACGAGCTTCTTTTGTAATGTACAATCATGCTACTTCATCCCGGTGGAGTTGGTTGGTTACATCTAGTTTAGCGTTATCGTGTATCAGTCAGCGTACTTTCCTATCTTAAAAATTACTATGTGCAGCGTACCTAGCAAGCAACTAATTACAGGTCCGTGTTTTAATTATCATCAATAAAAAATAAAATCATTAAAAGTACTTCTGTGAATAAAATTCAACTTCAACTTAGTAATAATCCTTCAACTTCAACTTCTTGATAATCCTTAGACATCGGTTTCTGACAGTCAGTCATTTGTTTTTGACATTGATTGATTTGGTTTTGGTTGACTGACAATGACAATCAATACTAACACCCATTTTATACTGGTTCACACTACATCGATAAAATCTTTATTTATGATAGAGGTCACAAACTCACGAAGTGTTTACTTGGTTCGTTCATCATGTCACTTGTTCCTTCTTGTTTGTATTGCGTGAGGTCACAGACAGCAGACTAGATCAGACGGGTTATATCATAGCACAGCAACTAGAATGCTAAAGCATACAGTCTCACACTAAACTAACGCATGGTTGTCTAATGACCTTATAAAATACCGAAGTACCTAACTATTGAACAAGTACGGTAATCATTCTATTATTATTACATAATATCTATATGTATAGGATCTAAGGTAGTAATATCCAACTTAGATATAATATATATGTATCTATATCATATATATCTATAGTACTTAGATAATATAATATAGATAGGTAGTCTATAATATCAGGGGTAACCTAACTATAGCAGGATGAAATTTCACTAAAAAAGTGAGACTTACTTGCCCATCGCCTAGGTGCAGGTACCTACTTCTACGATTTGGTACAAAAAAAATAAACATTCAAACAAAGTCAAAAGGTTTTATTCATTAAAATTACACGGTTAATTATAAAAATGTAACGGTTAAATCTTTTAAAATTAAATTTGCTAACCAATCTAACCTATTAAGAGATTAAAATGTAGAATTAGACTCTGTACTATTTTCATCTAAAGTCGTACCAGCAGCAATCAAACTATATAGTTCCATGTCTTGAGTTTTTCGTATGTTATTTAGGGCTGTATCAGTCGAAACTCTCTCATCACATGTCTCATCAGGCGTCAGGCCAAGGGTTATGTAAGCGCGGCGCATTTGACCAGCGCTTAGCCACCCACGTTGACCTGGATCAAAGCTCTTTACAACAGCTTCTAGATGTCTGTAATTAAAAAGACGTAAGATATATCAGTTTCTTCAAATAGTGGAGCATGTGACGTGAAAAGGTTTTATTCTTTTAATGCCTCATAATTAAATACATAGGCCTGACCTACACTAGGATTTCCTGTATTGTGGGTACGAACAGGAACTACGAGTAATGTGGTGCCACAACACCAAGACCTGGAACAAATATCTGTAGAACACGAACATTTCGAATCGAACCCGCACCTCTTGCGTCTCAGTCGACTACTCGCCCGCTGCACCTCCAAAGTAGTAGAATAGCGATTTCGTAGTGAAACCGTTGGAATCATATAATGGAAATTTCTGATTAAGCAGACATTTAAAAAATATGAACAAAAAATATTCTATCTGGCTGGTCTGCGAATTTTGAAAATAATATTCAAAATAAACGTTTTCTTTGTCATCTATCCTGCTAGCCCCTCGTTCATTTTCGTAATAGCACACTGGTCTGTGTTAATAGGTACCAAATTACCGATTTAATACTTAGCGCAGCCACTGCTGTGTTGACTGGGGTGGGGCACGCAGCGCAGACGGGTCTTACTATTACTTATTTGACAAGCGCGTGTTATCATATTACTGGATTATTATTATTGTTATGCTTGAAGCATTCTGTATAATACCTCCTGACAACAATTGACTGTCCTAGGGACCCGTAGGTCAGATGGATAAGCCCGATGGTAGATCTTCCTCTTTGTAAATGGAGAACACAACACCAACCATGTTCTCCATACTTTATTTCTTTTACAAAGGTTTTAACATCTTATGGTGATACTAAGATCAGATCATAGGTAAGTAGGTGCTGGGTTAGCTGCTGCTGCTTAACTTACTTGTTTTCGTACAAAACCGGAGCAGACCCATGACCCGCGCGATACAACATGCAGTCATTCAATAGTTTTTCTAAAAATTCAATGGGCTTTGCTGATCCTTCTGCAATTACTTTCGTCAAAAGGAATCTAATCAGTTCAGGAATTCGACGTTCTCGCAAGTATGATTCAGTTCTTGCAGCCGTAGAAAGTATCTGCTGTTTACGAGCTGAAATTACAACTTTTTCCGAAGATTCATCATCTCGTAAACATTTGCAAACTGGAATTGGCTGATATTTAAGTGCTGGTTCAAAAACTTCTTCTTCCATGTTGTCGAGACGGAAAATCAAAAATTACGTGAGAAAATCAAAAAGTATTCGACTTCATTCATCAAAGTCACAAAATTTTAAAATCAGTAACTTGGAAAATTATTTTCAAATATTTTTCTCTATGACTCGACCAATGTTGCCAACCCTATTGTAGAGAAAAACTGCACACAAGCCCAAAAAAATATAGAAAACTGTAAATATTAATAATACCTAAAACTAAACTAAATTCGTCACAGTCACAGACTTATAGTTATGTAGGCGTTAGCATCCCTTAGTCTGTGTTCGCAGTAGTTCGAACAGCGGCACTGTCCTTAGGAACTACTGCGTTTTTTTATTAATCCTGCTTCGCTTGAACGAATTTCAAACGATTATTATACGGTTTATTTACCAGAAATGACGTCAGAAAACTCTACTTGTGATTGTGATGCTTCGTCAATTCTTCTGCTATGCTATTACACTAGAACGTTCTACCCGGCATCCCACGATCTACAACATAAACTACTTACACTAAAATATATCTAGCTTCTGCCGTTTTAGTAGAAAGATGTTCGTTGTAGTGTGAACATAGATCTCGGACTAGAAGTCACCTGATTGGTCATTCATTAGTAATTACGTTTTGTACCGTCTTTCATAAACAATACTCTATTTTTTGATTGTTAAGGTATAAAATGTTATTTTAGTCCACGTTCAAACAAACGTCAAAAAAGGTCATGTCAAAACAATTCAATTCAAATAAACGGCAACTGCACAACAAATATTTTGAAAAGTACGGCACTGATTTCGGCTTTGATTCTAGTGATGAATATTGTAATAAATTAAATAAGTAATCGTGATTGTGAATAGTAAATAATAGAAATGGGGAACGATGATTCAGAAGAGACACGTATAGGGAGGATTGACGATTGTAAGTTGCTCAAAAGATTTCGCATATTGTTTTTAATTTGCAATACACGACTTTGTCTTGCAGTTTATGGTACCCCGATTTTAGTTTCATTTATAATATTATGTCATTTATTTATAGGCGATTCAGATATTCGCAAGACCGGACAAGAAATGGACGTTATCAGACAAAGAACCATCGCCTATGAGTACCTATGTCGTCTGGAAGAAGCTAAGACCTGGATGGAAGCATGCTTAAAAGAGAAACTCCCTCAAGCCACAGAGTTTGAGGAAAATCTCAGAAATGGTGTTTATTTGGCAAAGTTGGGTAACTTTATTGCTCCAGACATGCTTCCTCTGAATAAGATCTATGATATAGAACAGAGGCGTTATAAGGTGAGATTTACTCCAAGACCCTAAAATTCTATTGAGCATTACAAGGTGATTACGACTTTATTTCCATGTGTACAAGGTTCTATAGATAGGTATAGTAATCACTGGCATTTAGCATGAACCTATTATTCTCATAATTATTGTTGACATTTTGCTAACAATGGTAATTGATTAGATAACATTTTATAATCATTTTCTGTTTTCAGCTAATGGGTCTCCAATTCAAGCACACGGACAACATAAATAAATTCTTGCAAATATTAAAGAGAACCGAACTTCCCATAGTAAGTTCATCCTGCTTACCTAAAAAATAACCAAATACTTCTTTACTTGCTTTACAAGTTATAACAAAAATCAACTAATAAATAAACAAAAAAAAATAAACACCTAACAGACACATACATTGTCCTGACCCAACACTAGAATTCCCTGTATTATGGGTATCAGGAACTACAAGTACTGTGGTATCACAACACTCAGACCCAGAACAAATATCAGCAGAACATGCAAACATTTGTCCCATAGTGGGAATTAAACTGGCACCCCTTATTATTATTATTTCAGACATTCCAGCCAGAAACTACAGATATATATGATAAAAAGAATATGCCCAAGGTAATATACTGCATCCATGCCCTGAGTACTCATCTATTCAAACTAGGCAAGGCTCCACTGATACATGATGTTTTTGGCAAAGCTGTATTTACTGGTAAGAATTCAAATATGTTTTACAAGTACCTATAAATGACTGACTGAGCTTAAAGAAATAATAGTAATAACATAGTTATTTTACCATTATTTACAAGGCTCTTTACAGGGCTGCCATTCTTCAACCTATTTGCAGTGCAGGGTGACCAAGAACGAATGACTTAATGGTTCTTGGTTATTAGATATATATTTTTTTACTAAAAACAGTATTTACTATGATTTGTGAGTTTGAAAGCTTCTCTATATCCCACTTTTAGTAAAAATGTTATTCATAACTATGAAAGTTTCAAAGGTATTTCGTTTTTATCAGTATAAGTCACTAAGGGTCGCTGTAATACGAGGTGGATAACACAAGTTCTTCTTTTTTTAATTAACTTCCTAAAAATTCAAAGGCCTGTGCCATTGATTAGGGTTCCAATATGCAGTGATGAGCTTGGGACAGATTGAATACATGGAATAGTAACTATGTACTTGCAAATTGCAGGCATGTGTCAAATAGAATGTTAAACATGCCTCTGACTAGCCCCCTACTTCCAAAGATCTACTCACTGAGTATGTATCTAACAATGTCCATCATGGGGAATACAGTAGTGAGGATTTCTTTAACTTTTTCCTGCCTTGACTGGTCTTAGTTTATTATTTAGGTACTATTATGTCCAGTAAAACACCATATTTCGGTAAATATGTTTATTGAGCTTTGTAGCAGAACACGCGTAAAAATCAGACTGAAGAAATATATAACTACCCTCTACTTAGCCAACCTTATTGAACAAGAAGGTTAGGCAAGTACCCACAGTTAGATACAACATACCTTTCCCCCAAGTATGTTAACAGCTCACAACAAAACAAAATTACAAATAAAATATAGTATTTTCTATGAATAATTAAACACAACAATTTTCAAAACTTAAATAACTTCTAATAAAAGTACACATGAAATACATTAATTAACCAAGAGATAAATCAATAAACTTATTTATTTTCTAACTTACAACATAAAGTTACAATCATGAGCAGGTCTTGTATAAGGAGACTTACTGTGAACAGATAGTTTGTTTTTAACTTTGCCACCTGAAAACCCAGGCTCTGGCTCTACTGGTATGCCCAGCATCTCGGCCCATTTATCTGCGCTTGGTATCTCGATTATTTGTTCAGTATTCTGTCTGGAAGAAACATCTTCCATTTCCTGTTCTTGTCCTTCCTCATCCCCCTGCTCTACATTTCCCCGTACTTCATTCCTACCTAAATCTTGATTGTCTTGTTCTATTACTGTGTCAGGTGTCTGTGTTTGTTTCCTAAATAGCTGGTCTATGTGTCTACTCACAACAGTTCCATCTCCCGTTTCAACCTGATAGCTGGACGGACCTTCTTTATTTACTACCGTTCCGGGTAACCAACGTGGTCCACTACTAAAATTCCTGTACATAACATTTTGCCCTATATCCGTCTGTCTGTTCTTTTTTTGACTGTTTCTTAAAACTTGATTTTCCCTATTTTTTCGCTGTTGATCATGTGGATTAATTGTGTCTAATAATGTACGTACCCGCCTGTTGAACAGGAGCTCTGCTGGACTTTTGTTAGTAGCTGCACACGGCGTCGCACGTAGTCCTAAAAGCATGTTAGGAATTTTGATATCCCAGGACATGCCGACCATTTTACGAAGTTTATCTTTCACGGTTTGTACCATACGTTCGGCCATTAGTGGATGGGTGGAACGGCGCCGACCTAATATGCTTTATTTTATTAGCGTCTAAGAATTGTTTCATTTCAGAAGAAACGAATGGCGTACCGTTATCGGAAACCAAAGTCTCGCACAGTCCGTGTATAGCGAAAATTGTTCTGAGGTGCCGTATTACTGTTGCAGAAGTCATATTATTGACGATGAACACTTCGGGCCACTTAGAATAAGCATCGACAATAATCAAAAATGTTTTATTCTGATACGGCCCTGCAAAATCAATGTTCAACCTAGACCAAGGTTTCGCTGGCATGACCCATTCGTAACTAGTCTTGGGTGGCATATGACGGGTTTCCAAACATTTTGTGCAACTCTGTACTAAAGCCTCAATGTCATCATTTAACTGTGGCCACCAAACATAGCTTCTGGCTAGCGCTTTCGTTTGCACAATGCCACTGTGCGCTTTATGTAAAGCGCGCAAAACAACTTCACGCAGCGATGGTGGCACCACCACGCGACAGCCCAAGAGGATGCAATCCTCGTGAAACGATAGTTCATTACGATGCAACCAGTATGAACGTAGTTGATCGTCTGATTCTTTGGCAGGCCAACCGCATAAAATGTGATGGCTTACCCGATTCAATACCTTGTCACGCTTAGTAGCGGATGCTATTAGGTCAACATCAATCGGAAAATCCTCAGGAGCCTCGGCCATGAGCAGTATGTCACACAGTTGTGGTTCAGGCTGCTCTGGAACAGGCTGCGGCCAACGACTCAGCCCATCAGCATGACCTATTTGTGTTCCTGGCTTGTATGTTATGTCATAGCTGTAAGAAGTAAGTACTAATGCCATTCTGGTAAGACGAGGTGACAGGACATTCGGTATTGACCTTTTTGGATCGAAGATTCCCAATAAAGGTTTATGATCCGTGACAATTTTAAAATTCCTGCCCATCAGGTAATTATGGAATTTACTTACACCAAACATGATGGCAGTCGCTTCTTTATCTAGCTGAGAATATCGTCGTTCGTGCGAATGCAGTGTCCTAGATCCCATGGCAATAGGACGCTCCTGTCCGTCGTCCATGACGTGAGACAATACAGCTCCTGCTCCATACTCTGAACTATCGCAGGTGAGTACCAGGGGCTTGCTCAGGTCGTAGTGTACGAGTGTCAGCTCAGAGGACAATAAACGTTTAGCAGTATCGAAACTGCTCTGCTCTCGGTCAGTCCACAGCCACTCCTGAGATTTGTCGAGCAATCTATGTAGAGGCTCGAGTACGGTGGCTTTATGAGGTACGAACCTCTCATAAAAGTTATATAAGCCTAAAAACGCCTGCAGCTGTTGGACATTTTTGGGTTCTGGTGTATTTATTATGGATTCAACTTTACTCGATGCCGGATGGATACCTTCGGCGTCGATGACAAATCCCAAAAATTCCACTCGCTCCTTGGCAAACTTACATTTATTTCCGTTGAGACGCAAACCTGCCCTCTCGATCCGCTCCAGCACGATGTCTAGACGCTGCGTCATCTCCGACATGGTGCGGCCGCTGATGATGACGTCATCGATCAGCACGGCGACGCCTGGCACGCCCGCCAGCAGCGCTGTCATCAGTCTTTGGAAGATACCTGGGCACGCCTTCACGCCGAATGCTAATCTGTGTACAGTGTAAAGGCCCTTGCATGTGTTTAGTGTTAAAAGTCGCGCTGTGGCGTCCGTAACGACTACTTGAGTGTACGCTCTATCCAGATCGAGTGTCGTGTAAAATTTCCCCCCCGAAATGGTCGCGAAAACCTCACTAGCAGTAGGCATTGGATACGTATCAGACTCTGTAGCCTGATTCACAGTGCTGCGATAATCACCGCAGAGGCGAATCGCACCGTTCTTTTTGACGATCGGAACGACTGGTGTTGCCCATTCCGAAAATGAGACGGGCCGAAGAACATTTTCACTTACCAAACGATCTATCTCTTTTTCGACCCTATCTTTAATAGCATAAGGTACAGGTCGCGCTTTCATAAACTTAGGCGAGGCATTCGGTATCAAATGTATCGCGACGGGGTCCCCTCGGTAGGTACCGAGTTCGTCCCTGAATACCTCCCTGTGTTTAGTTCGTAACTCATCGATTGCAGTCATGTCAACGTCTGAAATTTGATTAATTTTAACAGAAATCTCGAGAGCCTCAAACCAATCGCGTCCTATGAGATTCGGGCCCGAGCCCCTAGCTATCACTACGTTCAGTTCACGCTTAATGTCTTTATATTGCACCCACACCGTAGCTTGTCCGACGACCGAGACCGGCGAGTCGTTCCATGTGCGCAAGCGACTGCGCAGCGGACGCGGCGCAGCGCGCGGTGGCAGACGCTCCCACGTGCGCTCGTTGACGAGTGAGAAGGCGGCGCCCGAGTCCACCTCCATGGTGACGGGCACGCCGTCCAGCGACACGTGCAGCGAGAAGGCGGGCACGCGCGTGCGTGCGCCTTCCACGTTGTAGATCCCGTTCAGTTGTGAGTCGACCTCGTCGTCGGCGTAGTTCACTTTTCCAGGACCACTTTTCTTTTTAGCGGTGCAAATCTTCTCGATGTGCCCCCTTTTCTTGCAGTAGTGACACACCGCGTTGAGGAAACGACATTCGCCCCCATGACGATCTCCGCATCGGTAGCAGAGACGGACGTTCGGTCTGGTTTTCACTGCGTTCACGTCCATCGGTTCCGGAGCGGGCGGCTGTTGGTGTGCGGCGGCGCTGTGGTCGGATGCGGTCGTGCAGTCGGTCGGCGCGGCGGCGTGCATCATGCGCGTGTCCCTGCCCGAGCGCTCGGCCGACAGCATGGCGTCCACCACGTCCCCGTACTGGAGTTTGTCAAGTTTCAACAGGTCGTACTGCAACTTGCGATCGCTCATGCCGCATACCAATCTGTCTCGTAGCATGCGCTCCAGATTCGGAAAATTACATTCAGAGCTGATTTTTCTCAGTTGAGCGATGTAATCCGATGCCGTTTCATCCTTCACTTGATCACGCTTGTAGAATTTGTATGACACTGATATTTCGTTCGGCTTTGGACTGTAGTGTTTTGTCAAAATGTTCACAATTTCATCGAAGCTCACCTTACTCGGTTTCTTCGGAGTGATTAACGCAAGCAAAGTTTCGTACGTTTGAGCACCACAAATTGTATAGAAATTGGCCCTCTTTACTGAATCATCAGTGATTCCACTCGCCTCGAAACAAAATTTCAGTCTATCAATGTAATTGTCCCAATTGTCAGTTTTTTCATTGAATTCATGAAATCTCACTAATTTACGCTCCATGGTTCACGTTTAATCCAAGTCGCCACTATTATGTCCAGTAAAACACCATATTTCGGTAAATATGTTTATTGAGCTTTGTAGCAGAACACGCGTAAAAATCAGACTGAAGAAATATATAACTACCCTCTACTTAGCCAACCTTATTGAACAAGAAGGTTAGGCAAGTACCCACAGTTAGATACAACAGGTACCTTATTCTTGTGTATCCAAATTAATATTTTTTATTTTTTCAGATGAGGAATTGGATTTGGTATCAAAAGACTTGCAAAACTGCACCCATCCACTCCCAATGTTCCAGAAGATTGGTGGCATCTTATCCAAGAGCAATATTGACAATGGAGATAACTTGCATAATGCCATGGTAGAACTGAACAAAGTTTTAGACTCTGAGAAGTCTATCACATCAGCTCTACTCAACCCTCACCTGAAGCTAAAATATGTACAGAACAGACTTATAGAGGAGTATAAAAAAGTCTTACAAAGTGCCAAACACGAAAAAGTTCAGGCAGCCCTTAATCATTCCCTCAATGATAGTTACATTCCTGATGAATATGACGAACTACTGACTGCAGTAGAAATACAAGGACACATAACAGCAGTTAATTATAAGTATCTCTGGAAAAACTTATGCAAAGCTACACACAAAAGTGATATCAGCAATATGCACAAAATATTTAATGAAGGCTGGGTGAAAATCAAAGATTACAATAGCAAGAATCTAGATTTTTACTGTGACGTTGTGAAGGAAATCACTGAATGTAACAAAGATATTGATGTAGAGAGTGTTACCAACTGGCATAAGATATTCCAGAACATTATTAATGAAGGAAACAGAAAGTCTCTTGAACATTCTGATCATAAAATCGCCATCGCAAATGTTAATCAAGCTTTAGATGAAGGGACCCCTGAAGACTTGTACAAAGCTTTGAATAATCCGCATTTGGAGCTGAATATGAAGATAGAGAGGTTTGCTGTACCCTTATTATATGAGGAAATGAAGTTAGAAAAGTGTGAGTTAGAGAAGAATCTGAATGAGAGTGAAATCGCCGCGTCTTTGGCGTATTTGACTGCGATCGCTGCTATATCTCTCGCTGTCGAAAGAGGCGATGACGCCGTTGTATGGAACTCTTTAAACTCTCAACAAATACATTTAGAAGGACTCAGACCGCATTGCCGTCGGAGGTACTTATCAGCTTTGGCTACAGCTTTACAAGTCAAGGCTAAACAATGTGTCTGTCCACTGCTTACCTTGGAAGACATTCGTGATACAATTGATATGGTCAATTTGAAGGATGATGACAACGAAGAATGTAAGTTACCCTGAGAAATTTGTTTTAGTTATATTCATCGGTTATCATTGTGGAAAATCAAATAACATATCTATTAAAAAAATTAAGCAGTATCTTCTCTGAGAAAGGGCATAGTCTACATCATCTAGCATAGATTTCCCGGATACTTGGCGGTACTGTAATAGCAATTGCAACAAATTCTTACTCCAGTTTTTCCTTTTCAGTGGTTCAAGTAATCAGTGCCATTAACAAGGCAGTGTCTGATGAAAATGTGGAATCTCTAATGTCCCTCTTGAAAAACTCGACTCTGAAACTTTCTTTCCCTTTACAAAAAGAGGAGAATCATCTCTACCTCCGAATGCTGAAGAAAGCTCTAGTCCAAAAGGAATCTCAGAATCTATGGTATGATGATATAATACAGACAATAGCTGATGTGAATGAAGAGTCAACGAAAGTAAAAGAGCTCACAGAAGCGATAGTCCAGTTGAATTTAGCTGTAATAAACAGCAGTGCTGATGAATTTTGGGATGCCTTATCCAGCCCAGTTCTTACCTCTTCCGATTTAATAGAAAGTTCATGCATGGATATGTATTTCCAAATGTTTTCCAAAGCATTGAAGAAGAGGGGGCATCACAACTGCCCTTGGATTGTATGTCACACTGATGCCGGTAACACGGTTTACATCGACGTAGAATCGTATACTTATAGCTGGACCACTCCTAAAGACTTCGTGCCGTACGCGCGATACCTTACACGAAAAGATATTAACTCGATAATAGAGAAGACGAATAAGCACCATGTGAATAAATACAAACAGATGATCCTGGAAAAGTCGATTGTAATAATCCAGGCTTACTGCCGAGGGTATTTACTGAGGGATCGTCTGATACGCAGATTGAAATACTTTAAGGAAAATGAAGAGTATGTGGTCAAAATACAAGCTTGGTGGCGGAGAGTCGTCGTACAAAAAAAGTACGGTACTATGATCAAGATGAAAGCCATAGAAGCTAAGTTAAAGCGAGAGAGAAAGCAGAACCCTTGGGCGTGGTATAAAGTTCAGGTAGATATGCTATTTAAATGAGAACGATGTTGATTCAGAATAATTCAGTTATAATAGATTAGTACGTAAATATAATTAGTCTTCTTATCCGCTTCGTGAGGAGCCCGAATACGCGTACGTTTATGTAACAATTTTTCGACCTCCACCAGTGTAATAAGTACAATTGTTGCAATCGTTTTGCATGACTTCAAGGGTCATAGGTTTTATCGCCACAAGTCACTATGATCAACACTATGATACTAGGGGGCGCTGCAATAAGTAATAAAAAGACGACCATAAAAAAAAATAAGGTTGAGCTTACTTTTATACTTTTTGTTTGGTATAGCTGAGGCTGCAATTTGTTGATTCGTCATAGGACTTCCTGGTACCACATCCTTAATCTTTTTTTTTTTTAATTTCAGGAGCACAACATAATAAAAATCCAAGCACTATGGCGTGGTCGCCGCGCGCGCGAAGCATTCACGTCGTTATTTCATTCGCCGAACCCACCACTCAAAGTCATCAAGAAATTTGTACCAATGCTCGACTTTTCTACAGAAGATTACGATCGCGAAATAGAGCTACAGTCTTTAAAGTCAGAAGTCGTACAATCGATACGAAAGAATCAGGAGTTGTCAAAACAAATTGACGACATGGATCTTAAGATAGGTCTTTTAGTACAGAACAGAATCGCATTACAAGAAGTGGCTGCGCACGGATTAAAATTAAACAATCTTGTGAAACACAACTCCATGACTAAGCTCGTATTCCAGAACCGCGCTGATGGAAAAAGTCTTATGACGGTGACAACAGCGGTTAAAGGGTTAAAATCTCTGACGAAGGAGAGCAAACATCTGTTAGATTCATACCAGCACCTATTTTACGAGCTCCAAACCAACCCCACTTACCTTTCAAAACTATTATTCTGTATTCCGCAAAATAAGACAAACTTTTTCTTACAAAATGTTGTACTGAGTCTGTATAACTTCGGCGCTTACGCCAGAGACGAGTATCTCCTGCTGAAACTATTCAGGTTCACGCTTGAGGAAGAAATCAGTTGTAAAGTGGTGAAACCTTTTGATATAATCGCGTCTACTCCCCTGGTACTCAAAATGGCGGTCAGCCTTTCCCGTCAGTTATCAGGACTGAACAGCCTGCAGACGATTATCGGACCTCTGGTTGAAATGATGTTGAAAGATAAAGATCTGAATATAGAGACTGGACCAGTTGAGATTTATAAAGCTTGGAGGAATGATACTGAGATGAAGAGTGGAGAAATATCGTAAGTATTCTATATTTTGAATATGATAGGGGTGTCCCTATTTTCTATTGCCTCTTTTTTAACTTGTATATTTGAGAGCATGCAATGCAAAATTTCACTGAAATTTCGCTTTAGTATTACTAGTCTTTTTGGCATAAGCAAATTGTTACATTGTAAGTATTTATTTGCAGAAAACTACCCTACAATGTGTCTCAAGACGAGGCTCTCACGTATCCAGAAGTGAAATCACGGCTGGAAACCGCATTGAGTCAGCTTAAAAGTATAGTCATCATGTTCCTGGATAAAATCACCAGTTCAACGGAAATCCTACCGTTTTGCATCACATACATGGCGCGGGTATTACACCGATCTCTGACTTCTAAATTCCCGCATACACCAGAGAAAGATATACTGAAAGTAAGTCAAGAATATTTCGCTGCTACCCCTCATTTTCGTAAAAAAAAAACCTTGCTTGAAGCTATTCTATGTCGGTTTGCTGTAGCGTATTCGCTCCCAAACGGATTAACCGATTTGGATACAGTTTTTATGTGTGATAGTTATAATGAACCAGGTTATTCTAAGCTACTTTTATGGTAGTCGGTTTAGCCGTTTCCAGGATATTAATGTGGGAAGATTACAGTAATCTTCCCACATTCCTAGGTACGTAACTAAAAATGAAATGATATATTTTGACATTCGTTTACTTTATTTCAGGTGATAGGTAACTTGGTTTACTACCAGTTTCTAAACGCAGCTATTGTAGCTCCTGACGCGTTCCACATCATCAACTTACCGAACGGTGGAGGACTAACAACGGATCAGCGTAAAAACCTCGCATCTGTCGCTAAGATCCTACACTTTGCCGCTGCTAAGAAAGGGGTAAGTGGTTTCGTCACGTCTTTCGCTCTTTTTTGGTCACCCAAAAAACAGTGACTGACATCGAGCATATGATGGTGACTGATCAAGTTCAGGTATTGGCGTCGATTATATTGTACACCAACTTACTAAATTTTATCTATCGCTCTTTTTACGATAAAAGTATAGATAAAAACTATTTACTATAATAACAAAAGAAGATTAAATTTAAGTTTTCCATACAAGTTTAGTAATGATTTCAAAACGACACGTAAACTTATTTGACAGGAGTAATATATCCTTGTCATCTCTTTCTTGCGTGCATTATCATATCAGTAAAAATTGACATTTTAGTTAAGTTAGAAATTAACTTTAGTTGGTGTATTAGAGAATCGGCGCAACTGGCTGGTATTGACCGATGATGGTTAAAGACGCCACGCAGCTGCGTTATAACGGTCGATATTATCGCAACGCTTTTTTAAGATGTACGTTAGCGTCCTTTCCGCTCAGCTTCGTTTTTTCTGCCGATATTCCCAGCGTTCTATAGAACCCAAATCCTACTAGCGCACATGTCGTGATATAAAATAAAATGCACTGAAAACAGAGTAATATCACAGGATCTTGTATCCTGTGAGCGCAATGTCCTATCTATCGCGTCCGTATTTAGTTGTGTCTTACAAAAGCATTTATGAACGTGTTACATCACTTCAAAATTGTTGTCTTAGGGCCTGCCCGTTTCATCTCGATAGTTATACTATACCGTTTCTCAAAAGAGTATCTAGGTAATATTAACTTGTATTCTAAAGAAATATACTTTGCAGCCGGGATGTCGTTATTCGAGTACTTAGGCGTATCTACTGAGTATGGATCTGACCATATCATTTTTTATATTTGATTTGAGGGAAAATCTGACTAGTTCTTCTGGCCCTGTTCTATGTAATCGTATTCTTTCAGTTCGGTGAAGAATCCAGCCATCTCCGCTGTATGAACTCGTTCATTATCGAATGCCACGAGAGGATGAAGGAGCTTTTCCGAAAGTGTTGCCGCGGACCCACGCTTGAAGAGTACTTCGCAGTCGATGAGTACACTGAAGCCACATTATTAAACCATCCACACATTTATATCACTGTTCAGGTAAATTTAAACATGGAGTTGTTATAATCAATATTGTGCCTACATGTTTTAGCGTTTTTGCATTTTGGTAGGTCCCATAAAGAGCTAAAGAGTTCGGGGTCATTTATTCAATCGTGCTAATATTATAAGTGCTAAAGTTTTGATCTTTATTCGTAAATTATTTCGGTTACGGTTGAACTGATTATTTTAGTAACTCTTAACCTAGAATAACATAAAAGCTACTTTTTATACGGGTAGGTACCCCGAGGGTGAAACCGGGAGCAGAGGCTAGTGTTCTATTAAATTGCCTTTCAAGGCGTACACACATTCAGTTAAGGTTTTGCAAACAAAGATAGCAACTTCAATCTTTATATGCAAAAGCCACACCCAATGTGGAAACCGTGATGTGTTTAGCATGCCACACCCCACGTACATTCCACAAGTATTGGGTATTTTTCAGGAAATCGTAGACACGCACGCACTTCTAGTAGAGTATCAAGATATCATAGCACCGGAATCCCGCGATCGCCTGAACGAGCTCTTGGATGACTTGGGAGAGGTGCCATCTGTCGCGCAACTGGCGTCCCGAGACGTTGATCCGGTTAGTTGTTGCTTTGAAAACTACTGGATTAAACAGCCAGCATCACCAGAGGATGAGTAGAGCGCCAGTTAAAAAAAATCGGGACATTTTCACACAACATCATCTAGCCTCAAAGTAAGAAGAGCTTGTGCTATGGGAACTACATAACTGATATACTACACGGGTAAAAAGGATTTCTTTGAATAAGAAAGATCGATTTCTCTAAATATTTGGTTATTACAAAAATATATTTTCTTAGATTAATGCAATATTTTTAAAACAAAATTACTGCTTATCTTTTTTAAAGACAATATTTTTCTCAATTTTGTTCTTACTTGAAAATAAATATGTTTATTTCAAGATTATTTTAAGTCGTATCAAATAAATATCAAATAGATGTGTTAAATAAAACAATATGTTTCTTGAATTAAATTTATTTATCTCGTAATAAAAAAAATGAGATGATTTTTTACTATTACGAAGAAATTATTGTCTAGCGTCTATAAAGAAAGAATCATTTTCTTGGAGGTAATAAAAATGTCTTAATGGAAAGCAATTTGTCTTTCTATAAGAAATCAGTTTTTACCGTGTACTTATATAGTATTTTTTTTTGTAAATACATACATAATTATTATACTATTGGGGATTTTTAATAAAACCAAATTTTAAAAAGGAAAATTACAAATCCCCCAGGCGATTTATTATTAGAATTTACAAAGAAAACAACTAAAACAATAAGTTAGCGGTAAAACAACAGGAACGCAATAAAATACGTCCGTACAGCGCAAAGTCTCGAAGAGAAGAAGAGAGCTTGCGACACTCGCGCTGCTCTTTATACAGACGGCCGGTCGCTCGCGTTGCCGGCTTTGCTGGAGGTAGCTATCAATACATAGAAATAACCCAGACCGAGATAAATATTTGCAGATCATACAAACATTTGTCCCGCGGCGGGAATCAAACCCGCAGCCACATATGTAGGATGTCAAATAATTGACTTGTGGATTTTTACAGACAGAAATGTTTGTTTCTAGCACATGGGCGAAAGTACAGAAGAGAATGCGCGACTAGAAGTCTGCTTGGCTCTAGTGAATAAGTTCCAGACTCCAGCTGATGACATGACGGATCTGAACAAACTCTTCATCAAGACCAAGGAACTGTGTGTAGCCATTATACCCTTTTTGAATGGTAAGTTGTAATAGCCGTCACATCATAGCGCTATTCTCATTCAACATACTTTATGCGCAGCAGCGCAAGATTTGTTCATTGAACTTGTACCTAATTTATCTAATAAATGTTAAATACAAATTCAATTGTTTATTTCAGTAACTTAATGGATTTGAGATCTACTTTTAAGAATCTCCTTCCGTGACAAAATGTATTCGAGACAAAAGTTCTATAATATTATTATGTCTCTAGAAACACTAGGATTGGCTAGTAACATTATCTTGTATCAAGTTTTATTTCTCATAGGTGAACATCTATTAGAAGCACTATGCATCGGTACTACAAAAGAACAACAGGAACAGTACGCGAAAAAGATCCAAAGACGCATTTATTCCGGCCAAGCGCGGCAAGACGAGGCGATGTCTCTACGCGAACATATCGCAAAACTACGCAAGAACCTCCAATTACTCGAAGACGAGGGCTACGTGACCAGAGAAGACGGCTACCAAGCATTGATAACTTCAATCGCACTAGATCTATGTAACAAGGGGAAGTACAGACAGGCGCAAAGGAGAGCTCTGGCCACCCTGACGAGAACTAAGCAAAGTTTGACTGAAAAGACTAAATACTACGAGGAAAAATGCAAGTCATATGATCAGTACATAAAGTCTTGTTTGGCGAATCTTCATGCTGGGAAAAGGTAAGAAATTGATTCTTGGTATGACCATTACGTATGGGGCAGCCACGACAGTAGTATTCAAATGCGACACAACTAAAATCTTGAATCGTGCAAGACCTTGCCCCTACGATTGGTTGTGGTTGTCCCAATATTTCTACAAAGAGAACAAGTTTAAAAATAGGTAGAATTTGTAAATTTAACGTGGGAAGATATTGTATATATTCTAAGGATCTGACAGTCGAAAAACTACTCAAAAAAATTTGTCAAGTCTATACCCTTTATGCAAAACATCAAAATTGAGAGTGAAATTAGACTGAAGGTATATCGAGACTTGGTTCTGAAATAATTACGAGGAATTTTGGGCTTAGATGCATGATGGATGACATCACGTTGTAATCACGAGGTTCATATGTAGTTCGGGCCCTTGAACAGCAAATTTATTGTATTTTCATCGAAGCAGCAGTAAAAATCTACTGTTTCAATTTAAATAGTTAAGTCCTTAAACAAAAGTTGTAACCTATTATGTGTTGAATTACTCCCTTTTATGATGGCATAAAATATGATTTCACAGATTGCTTGAAACTATTGATTTTAGTTAATTACCTTAAAATATTCCAGGAGTGTCCATGCGTGCTTACGACGATCCGGCAAAGACATGCAGAAATTAAAATCCAAGCTCACGGTAAAATACTCAGGCGCAAAGCTCTTAGAAAGAGGCGTGTTGTTAGAAATAGATGGTTTATCATCATCACAGTTTAAAAACGTTCAATTCGACATCACACCGACCGATCACAACGGAGTATTTACAATCAAAGGGAAGTTTATGGGAGTGGAAATGGAGTCCATCGATGTAGACATACAAGATCTGCTACAGAAACAGTATGAAGGGTGCGCGATCATGGATATGTTTGGGAAGGCGAAAATTAACGTAAATCTTTTGATATTTTTACTAAACAGTAAGTTTTATGGTAAGTCGTAGGCTTTCGTCGAAATTTTGGCGAAGGTATGTTTGTCCGTCTATTTTTTCAGTATGTACCTACAAAATTCACATAATTAGGTGAAGTATTAAAATACCAAATATTTTTAATATTTTTATGTATGTAATGAGTTTTTGTTAGTAATCAATTGATATAAAACTTCTGTTAACTTAAATTAAATGATTGTATCATGTAATTTTAGATAGGTAGGTACTACCTTATCCATTTAACTTCATTGATGAGATTAAGTTTTTTAAATGTTATGAATTAGTTATTCTAGAATTAGGTGTTTCTCTTTATCAATGTATTTATAAATAACTAATTGTCCCGTTATTCGGACCAATGTGATTGACTAATTTTTCTTATTATTTTATATAATAAATGAGGCTAACAGTTTTATAAATATTTTATTTAACTACTATCGACCCTGCATTCAAATATCTGTCTTTTTTGGAGGACTTTCTAACATCTTTTTTTCATTAAAACCTTTTTCTTGCAATAAAATTATGAACACAACAAAAAAACAATCAGCCAAATTGGCCGAGCCATTCTCAAGTGATGATCTTTCTACATGCGGAAATTGATTTTGACAACACGCATAAATTAGCTTCACTTCATCATCATCATCATCAGTCCACTCAGTCCACTGTTGGACATAAGCCTCTCCCAATAAGCACCACTGAGTCCGGTGTTCGACTCTTATCATCCACTTTCTGTGAAGGTTCTAAAGAAAGTAGCTTCACTTGTAACTAAATAACAAATAAACAATTTAATCAAACTTTGGAAGTCAATTTTAACCTACTTATTATTGTCATATTTAAGTTAAACGTTGTATGTATATATAGTTCGGATGACAATACTATAATTTGGTATCTTAATTGGAGCTGATTTGATGATGGAGCCAGGAAGTTGATAGTGAAACTCTTCAGTGGCTACTAGTAAACCCCTCTAGTTTGGGCTCATATGATTCGTTTCGACGAGTCAAATAGATTGCGCTTAGCAATGAGGGTCTCATAACCAGGATGGAACCAGGAGGTGAATAGTGGAATCCTTTTTTATAATTAGTGCATAATAAAAGCGTGGTTTTTAGTTTTTCTAAGTACACATTTTATTATTTAGGTACTTGTGTAGATTTCTAGGTCGTAAGTATTAAGCAAATTAATGTTGTATATAGTTAAAGAAATTTAAAAGAAAAACCTATCAGACAAGTAGAGTAGGTATTACTAAGTTCCAGGTTCGTAGAATTTCTACGTAACAAAGTTTTGTAATGTAAGATCTTCGTTTGAACGTAGTGGCTAAATTGGTATGGTAGAAAATGGAACATCACCATTGGCAACAACACCCATGCAACACCATATGGCCGACTCCACACCGGGCGTTGGGGCCAACGTGTGGAACTAGAAAATTACATTTGCCTCAACGATGGTTTGTGTTGGCAGTTGGCCATCGCATATTGGTTTTATCAAAGAAATCTGCGCCAACACTCGCGATTCGTGTTCAGACGTTGACTAATTGTGTTCAGCGACGCGACGGATATCGATTAAGTACGTATCTATAATTTTATAATTTATAGAACTTTACCAAGCACACCCAGAAATATGGGATGCAAAGGTAATGCATGGAGAACCATTCATAGAGGTATGGGAATGATTTACTCGATCAACGAAATTTAAAAAAACCTCATAACTTTCAACTTGTGAATGCCTAGCAAATTAACCAACCAATAAGGGTAACGGCGTTAGGTCCAACGTTGTAATAACTTACTCTCCCATGTGTTATCATCACTTATCAGTTATCACATAACACCTAACAGTATCCCTAACTAGTCTGTGGTGTTATCTTCACTTTGTTTACTTCATGTCAATCAAACGTCAAAATGATAACAAAATATGCACCAAAACTCTCGGAGCCTCGAACTAAAGATGTGGATTATGCTAGTGACTAGTAAGCATTACATGGTTTTCGATTGTGAATTATGCGGCGCGTAACGAAGAGACTACAATGGTTTTTATTTGGGGTTTTATTTACAGGTTTTTACTGTGAGTTTTTGCTATATTATGTTGTGGTTGCACAGGTATTTATACAGTTTTTTTTTATAATTTACAATATAACAAGGTTACCATATCAATGTAAGTATTCTTCAATATCTACAAAGTAACATCAAGTTGTAGAAACAGATATTTAAGTTGGTTTTAAAAAAATCTGGTTATTAATAAAAGGTAAATGTGACAAACCTCAAACAAACTACTAGCCTTTGATTCAGGTTCAGCCATTACAGAGCTTATTAGCAAAAAATATTCAAACAGTTTATCTTCTAAACTAAAACACCTTTAGTTTTAGTTTTTTTTATAGGAAATGGTTGTCTAGAACAAACCGCTGTTTGCGATAAGACCGCCAATTGTAGGACAAATTTAAGATGTCTTCTGTAGTAGTGCATAATATGTCAAGTCAATAAAGTATTTTATTATTATTTGAAGTTAATGTATATGACTGTGCCTTTAAGCATAAATTACTATTATTTCTTATGGTGTTTCAGTGTAGCTGGCCATTGTTAAGATCGCAAAACAATAATGCTTTAAAAGCATTGATATTAGCCGATACACACCTACTGGGTCCACAACGTAGTCATTGGGTGGATAAATGGAGACGAGAATGGCAAATGCACCGCAGCTTTCAAACTATCATTGCCATGCATCAACCAGATGCAGTATTCTTATTAGGTAAGCTATGGTAGGATGTTAAACAGATAATAGTAGGCAGAGATATTATGCCTATTGCCCAGTGGAAGGGCTATTCCACTGCCCTATAGACAAAGGCTAAATCCTTTGCCTCCCATATTTATATCAACTTACCTCTTTAGGTACCTACTGTTACTACATATTTACCAGGCCAATTTGGTGATAAACATTGCGCATTGTCCAGAGATTGGCTTATCCTTTGAGCAGTGTTTCCTAGTTTATTTTTCTTCAGCATTATTCTCTTCATTTCAGGAGACTTGTTCGATGAAGGTGAATGGAGTAATGATGTGGAATTCCAAGACTATGTAGATCGTTTCTATAAATTGTTTGCAGTGCCCAGTGTTATCAGCATGCACATTGCTGTGGGAAACCATGATATTGGCTTCCACCATTAGTAAGTACCGTCCCACTTGACTAGTCTATGGGAGGAACCATTTTCGTGGGCAATGTATTATTGGTTTACTTAGTTGGCGATTAGATACTCAATTTCAAAGAAAATCCAGTCTACAATTTAAATAACACGTCTGTACCTACCTACTACTGTAGTATTTCACAATGAAAGTCTTCCGAATTGGCCCCTGTGGTTCTAGCGGTTCACTGATCTAAGAATGTGCTAGGCAGGAGGCATGTATTCTCATGAGCCATGTTGGCCTAGTTAGTTGCAACACTGTTTCGAATTTATTGATGACTGGGACTGCGACTGGGTTTGAACACAAGACGAGTTCAAACTCAGTTGCACGAATATTGATTTTTGCACTAGAAATAAATATGTGCTCCTTAACTCGTGCGCAATTGGTGATGAAAACTTTGTGAGGAAGCCCACTGACGGTCGATGCTCAATCATTGTCCTGTGTTATTTTCAGTATGAGTCGCGATTCTGCCCGAAGGTTCGACAAAGCAATGAATTCGTCTTCCGTCCAGTTTCTGACTTTGAAAGGGAATCACTTTGTGCTGGTCAATTCTATGGCGATGGTGGGCGATTCTTGTTCCCTGTGTACTGAAGCCATAAGGAGGATAGAAAATATTTCAAGTGGGTATTATTTGAAGTTTTACAAACATTTAAATCCCATTACATCCTCATATACTTTGAACGAACATAAATATGTATTTTGTACATATTTATGCTCGTTCAAAGTATATGAGGATGAAATGGGATTGGGCGATGGGCTTCAACCTGTCACGTGGAATGCTAACTACTTGCAAAGTGCGGGGATGTGCCAAATATAACGTTTGGATTGGACCTACTAATTATTTCGACGATTAATTTTTCGACGACTGCTGTCTGATATTATACTTATATTTTTTATTTTGAAATACATACATATTATGCATAGAAAACACTCAGTTACAAGAGATAAATATTTGCATATACCCGCGGCGGAAATCAAACCCGCAACCTTCTGCGTCTCAGGCGGGCCTTCGCCACAGAGGTCGTCAAACTTATTTGTCTTCCACTTCCGATTCCAAACAAGACTGATTAAAAAGCTTTTTTTTTAGAAAAGCTGGACTGTTCCCAGGGTTCTGCTTCCTGCGAAGGCAATAATATAAAGAGAGTAAGCTACAGTCGCCCGATACTCATGCAGGTAATAAAAAAAAAGTGGGTTTTATTTCTGTAACAGGTTTTTATAATTTTCATTAGGGTTGGGACCTTCATTTAAGTAGAAAATACTTGTGTTAGTACTTAATAAAAGCAATTTCAATTATGGGTTCTGAATAAATAAATAAAAATAAATAATGCTGGACAGATTCACACAGCATCATCTAGCCCCAAACTAAACAGAGCTCGTGTTATGGGAACTACATGACTGATATACTACTTATATTTTTTTTGTAAATTCATACATATTAGATACCCAGATCCGAAACAAATATTTACAGATCATACAAAAATTTGTCCCGCGGCGGGAATCGAACTGTGTCTTAGGCGGGCCTGCGCCCACTGCACCACAGAGGTCGTCAAATATCATCATATCTCCTCTGTAGAGACGCCTGCTTATAGCACCGCTCTAGCATAAGCTCAGGTATTTTCGTGTTCACCAAGCGTTAGAACAATGACCTGGGGTATAGACAAATACCACTTTCTGTGATGTATGGAAATCACATTAGCTGTTGAAATGTCACGTGACTTCTGCCAAGTTTTTTCTTGACAAACTTGCGTTAGCGTGAATATATATTATAAGCATATTGCGTGTGGAAAGATAAATTGTTGCACGACAGGATTCGAACCCATGGTCAAAGTTCGAGGTCACTAGTCACTCCACAAATGCGCAAAAATGGTAGTGCTGAACTAATTAGGTCACAGAAAAATTTTAAAGACTCTTTGTTGTATGATTTAGATATCTTTTGTCACACTTGATATTTTCCATCGTAACGCATTTAATCTACGCGAATTGGTCGTGTTTGCTTCCTACACAAAGGTTTTAGCTGCAAATATTTAAAAAAAAAACACGCACTTCTATATTCCCCATGATGGACATCTTCAGATTCATACTCCGATCATTGAGGATGGGGGTAGTCAGAGGCACGTAACATTTGGCACATGCCCGCGTTTTGCAAGTTAGTTAGCATTCCACGTGACAGGTTGCAAGCCCGTCGCCTATTAAAAACAAATGCTGAAAATTAGTGTTTTTAATTTTCAGCATTTCCCTCTATACAGAAAATCTGATGCATCCTGCACAGAACCTGATGCCCCGCCTTTCCCGGAGCGAAATAAACGATTTCGACAAAAAATCGACGCTCTCTCCGTACGCGCCACAAAATACCTCGTCGCAAAGTTAAAACCCAGAGCCGTGTTCGGGGGTCACACGCACCATGGTTGTCTGCTACATCATTCCTATGAAGACAATATCGAGTTTGAGGAATATTCTGTGCCCTCGTTTTCGTGGAGAAATCGGCCAGATCCGAAGTATATGCTGGTAAGTTTACGTTTACCTCTAGACGATTGTGTTTTAAAACGTTTTGTTCATATCGCGTAATATGTTATCTAATTGCGTTTTTTTATGTATGCCTCTACGTTTTTTTATATATTTCACCTATGATAGTAAAGATCTATTATTACATAATAAGAGGTGAAATCACTCTCAACGCTAACGATTTCTTTATTTTATATCTTTTATTTACATGGAATTTACATAAAGTGCTCTCGTATAATTTGATGGAGATACCTAGATAAAATTTGTCAATATCCAGTCGCTTGCTCACCGGCAAAAGTTGGTCCATTGGTCAAATAAACTACTATCAGATCGCACGCACAGTAACACTGATGACATGCAAGCATCTACATTTTAAACAAAGATTAACAAACAAATTTACTTTTAGGTCACCATAACACCTGACGAATATGCGGTCAATAAATGCGGACTTCCCCTGGAAACAACTATAGCTATATCAGCTGTATTATTTTTAATAGTGTCGTGGTACATAGCCACATGGAAGACCTTCGGTAGATAATAAAATAAGATTAAAATAAATCTCGAGATTATATTTGACAATAAATATATTTGACAAGATCGAGCGCTTTGTACATTCTAATATACAAGAGAATCGTGAGTATCTTAAATTTAAGTACATTTTGAATAAATTGTAGCCATGATACCCTTACAATACTCATTTAATTTTACATTACACTTACAAATTCATTAACAAAATTATCACAAGTACCTAATTCAATCTTGAAATAAAAATAAGTTATCAATACATTACGATAGTAAAAGAGGTAGATTACAATAACGTAAGAGATTCCTTCAACAAACTTAAAAGTAATAAATACTGATGTTGGTAAGATTGAGAGAAGGCCTGAAATCTTAACTAAATGCATCAGAACTGCAATAAGTACATATACAGTACCTACATGTACACAATCCTTCATCAAAATTAGTAATTGAGCTTTATTTTAGGCTACTTGAAAACTACCAAAAGGCCAACTCAATATTTTTAGTTGATATTTATAATTGAGGATGTTGAAACTCTTCAAAAAGTGTAGTAATATGTTCATCTAACTAATTAGACGATAACAATAATTGATTTGGTGAGCATTTTTAAGCATACTGAAGGTCAACTTAAGATCGTAACAACATTATAAACTATCAACTGCGTAGCACCTAACACTTACATCTAAAATCAGTCTGATAACTCGAAAATGAGTTTACAAAGATACCTACTACCTAAATCTACTGAGCATTCAGTACCATAAAAGCAGATCTTTAATTATATTTTAAGCTACAATATAGATTATTTAAATTCAGTACGATATAGTATGATGCCACCATTTAAGTCATTTAGCTTACGAAATAATAATGATATTGAGATTACATTTCTTGATAATTAAAGAATAATTTACAAAAGAATATTCCTCATAACGACCAACATTAAGAATCAGTAACGTGCATTCTTCTTTAGTTTGTAATTTTAATAATGCTACGTAAGAGATACTAATTTTAAATTTTACTCAAAATTTCTATCCATTTTGGCCGAAATGGTATTTCCTGGTATATTTTGTTATATAGCAAGAATATTTTTTATCTAGCTGCACATTTCTTCAAACTCAGTAAAGGCACTCTAAAGTATCTACTTACCTTGCATATTCAGCATACCACAAGGTAAACCGTTTGGTATACCTATCATTTAAAATATTGAGCAGCATAATTAGGTTGTAATAATAAGTTGAATACTAAAATATACAATCCTACAGATATACAAATGCTTTGTCACCATATCAAGTTAATATACCAACAACATGCCATGGAATTTTCAATTATGTAACACTACACTGCAATTCAAATAAATACTGATTATGATTACTGACTAAGGTTACACATACACAGTGCTTAACTTCCCTTAAGAATTCAGTCCCCTATTCTTTACTTCAGCACTTGGTAACTCAACAAACGCGCTGGCCATACGCTCAGGGCGCTAATGGCAAGCTCGTTCTTAACAGATCACCTATGTTCTGTACATTTAAAACTTTACTGAGCGACCGTTTATGCTATTTACAACGGATAGCTTCCGTGCCACGATACATTCAATCACGTCGGAGTGCTTCAGATGACCGAAACTCCGTTACCTGTAAGTAGCCAGTAGCTCAAATTCAGCAGGTGAACAGGACATAACCGCTGGCGATGTCCCGTTGTAAGTTCTATAAGAATATTATCTGAAGCACTCTCGGTGGGGTTTGAGCTGGAGCGGGTGTGTCGTGGGAGCGGGATCTTGCGTGATGATTGTGAGGTCGAGACGGACGTGGCGTTTGTGTTTGCTTCTGATGGTATCCACTGGTCGCATGCCTCGCCGACGAGCATATAACAGCGTGTAGGTATCTGTCGTATCTGCAGAGGTGCGAATCCCCTCCGCTCGCTAGATCCAAGTAACCATTGCCGATGTTATCAGATTTAGTTTTGTAGTTCACCGGTTTTTCGCTAACTGTGTGCGATCTGTTCCGATGCTTCTGGTATCTGTGACTGCTTTCTTCTTCATAGACCACGGATTCACTGGGCTTTCTGGAAAATATTAAAGATACAATAAGTTCATGAAACTGGGGTAGCATCTTTTTCAAAGATAATTGAAAGGAGCTGGGGCATATCATAAATCATTTCACAATATTGGTTCTTTCTACCAACAGTCAATAAAAAACTTTCAAGAGACTCTTAAAAGTGATTAAATAAAATCCAGTGACACAAGCTTCTGAGCTCTGTGGATGAGCGAACAAAAAGATTAATAAATCCCACTGAAGTACAGAATACCTCTAAACCGCCTGTGATTATACTGAAAGGGTGTTTGTAGGACGAGAAAATAATTTTAGCTGTAGGTCCCGGAGCTATGATAAACCCCATTTAAATAAAATTTAAATTACCTTGAAGCTTGAAAGCTCAGATGATTCTTCTCCATATTGGCCTGAATGATTTCTAGCAGCTCACGTCTCTGCAGACTCCCCGAGCGTTTCTTAGTGTGTTTGCGTTCGCGTGGCTCCCTGCGCGGGTGACGGTGCGGCCTCGGATGGTGGTACGTTGTTTGTCGTTGCACCGGCCGCCGATCGTCTGAGCCCGAGGATTTAGACGACCCATCATCGTCTGGTGACAATCTGTCTCTTTGTTCTTCGTCACTGTGTTCTGCACAGTCCGGCGGTGGTACGGTCACCACAGGGCATTCCCGCCGGCGCCGTCTGCGACCTTCGCGCCTTTCTCTTTGACTCCTTTTACCGTCTTCCGGTACTACGGTTAATCGCACTTGGATCGTCTTCGATCCGTAATGGGGAACGGTGACTGATTTCCCAATTGACTCATATATTGTTGAAACGATGCCCGCAATGTCCTATAAATAAATAAACGATAGTACACATCACTGAATAAATTTACAGAAAAGGAATCTTCCATATTTGCTAGTTTGACTGATTACTTACATCCTTAGTCATACGACCGTGTCCATCGAGATCGTACAGTGTGAATGAGAATTGGAAAGGTTGTTGTTTGGAAGGTTCTGGATGCTGCAGTTCCACGTCACAAGTCAGCTCCTAAAACAAAATAAGAATTTGAAGATATTAAAACTGAGACCACTCATAAAAACTACAACTAGTTCCAGGCATCGCTAGCATTCTCCGACAATCTATAAATCAAGCCAACATTCGCAGTTAATGTCGCAATAGGAAGGGACAGAATCCGTCGTGGATCGTGAACCGGACTATAAAACAATGACCCCTATCCTGTTTATATTCTGAGCAATGAGGCCACATTAATATCACACAAGACCGAAGCTCACATAAAAAATACACGTTATGCTTGAAAAGTGCTGAATAACAATGCAAATAGATGTTATTTTTTTCCGCCTCTAAAGAAATTAAATGAATAACTAAACGCTAATGCCTATAGTTTTCCCAACAAAGTGATTCCCGGAGTAGTTAAGAGCTGTTTATAGCACTTTCTTATAGGGTCTTGTTATGGTCGAGAATAGTGGGCATGCACATAAGTAGGTAGAAGATATCTGAGGCGCCGGACGCGACGCGCTTGGCGGCACCGAGGCGGCGTCCTCTTTATCTGAAGCTTTAAAAGGAAACTAGCAACGCCTTTACGATCACTGAGATATGAGGCAAAGTGGAGCCGCTCGCATTGCGAAGTTATAGCCGTACAGACACAGAATAGGTAGATAAGTGTTGTTGACGTAACTGGCTACAAACTTTCTTTGAGCAAATACGAATGAAACATTCAGGTTCATGGTAAGTAGGTTTACCAGTGAAGTAGGAGAAGATAAAATCAGTTTTTTGTAGCATGGTTTTGATATCATCTGAAATCACGACTTGGATGCTCTTACACAGGCTTTCTAAATTATTTGAATTCTTTTTTGCCACAATTAATGTTCCGAAAAGATTGCGCTAATTAGTCAAAAGTCAATAGGAAAAGTTCTTCCTAAAAATAACATTAGCAAGTTGATAGTCCAGAAGTCATCGGTTAATTCGTAGGTAGGTAGGGTATACCAGAATATCACCCGCAATGAATTTGCGGAGGTTCTTTGATGAAGAAACTCACCTCAAAGCGCAATCTCGGCTTGTCATCAACTGGCGAAGCAGGAGCCACGGGTGGTTTGTACTGTGGCTCATGCCTCGGTCTTGGCGGCGGGGGTGGCGGAGTCTGCATCATCGCCCTCGCCTCGCTGGGCAGCAAGTCTGGTGGGGCAGAGCATTGCGAAGCCGCTCGTCCGACCAGCTCTTCCGTGTCCGTTCTATCAGTCTCTGTACTGACTGCAAATAAAAAACGAACTGGTAAGTTACTTGAATTAAAGAAAATAGGTAAAGCTTAAGTAAACTGAATAGTGATGAGATGTCATAATTTATTATACGAAATGACATTTAGGCGAAACATTTCTATCGAAGTGGCGTGGCGTAGGTTTTTCAATTGTGGTGCATGGGTAATCAATATACAGTTCCGTTACCTACTGGCGGTCAACGCACAGCCTAAACCATAAGTCCTAGAAACATGAAACTTGGAGGGTATATTCCTCTATTATGGTTTAGGGGTGCAACCTTTGTATGAAAAATCGTATTCCTTTAACTTACAGTCTTGAAACTTCACATAAATATTCTATGATAAAAGTCTTATATAATAATTTCCCCAAAATACCCCTCAAAGGGGATGTAGGGGGTGTCAAAGTCCAAGAGGTGAAAGGTAGGGACAGCCTAAACCAAAAGTCCTAGAAACATGAAACTTGGAGGGTATATTTCTCTTATGGTGTAGGGGTGCACTAAAAAAGGAATTTGGAAATACGACCCCTAATGGGGTGAAAAGAGCTGAAAACCTTTGTATGAAAAATCGTGTTCCTTGAACTTACAAACCACATAAATATTCTTCAATCCAAATGATAAAATATTAATATAATTATTTAACCAAACTACCCCTCTAAGGGGTGGTGGAGGGTGTTCTGAACACTTGAACACCGTGTTCAAGTTTGTATGGAAACTTTTTAACGAATGGCCCAATTTGCTTGAAACTAGGTATAAATATTATTTGGTACAAATGATAAAAGACAAATACATTTTTTTTGTGAACTACCCCTCAAAGGGCGTAGGATGGTGTGTTAAGTTTGTTTAAGAAATGTTTAACGCTTGGTGCGATTTGCTGTAAACTTAGTTTGGATACTTAAATACAAAAAAACTGAAAACGGATGCAAGGCATGCAATTATTTGTGATGCACCTATCAATTATCTTTCCTACGCGAGTAAAACCGCAGGCATCGGCTAGTGTGGTAATAAGATTGCGGCAAACGTGTGCTGCTAGTAATCTCTTATTTCTAAATTAAAGTACTCCCATAATACTTTGACCTCGTGGGGCGGATTTTACAGCCTACTTCGTTTGTATGTCTTATTCTCGAGATGAGCCACGCCTCTGCATATTGCTTCGTCAAATTGTGATTTTAGGGTTTGTGTAACAAAAACAAAATAATATTTTTCTAGTACTCATATAAATTATTAAATCAATGATAGCCGGTAATTTGATATTTCGTTCGTTTGTAGGTAGGTACTGGGATCGACCACTCTCAACCAACCAGTGTTTTGTTTCAGAGCCTTGCGGCTACGGATAGTGAAACGTGGTTGGGCTCCGAGAAACGCAGACCACACTCCACAGTAAAAAAAACAGGTAAGTAAATAAATAGATAGACAATAATTGAGAACTATCTATTATGTTCGCATTTCACGCTATTCTGTTATTGTGATTACTCGGAGATAATAACAAGCGTGCACAATGCCGAATGTCGAATTGCCAAATACGGCGAATGCCCCAAAACTATTTTGTCGGCAATGCTCAAAAAGTTTTTCTGAATCGAGTCGACCGACCGACGGCGGGCGAGATGTAATGTACCCAACCCAAGCGAAGCGACAAGGGCCAGTAGGGACGTTTCCTGGAAGGCCTCGGGGCGAGACGCTGATTGTATAGTTTAGGATCAGCCGTGATACATCTGCCACTACAAAATTCTGCGGCTTCGCCTAATTTCTACTATCTTGGTAGGTTACTTTACAGTTTTTTCGTTTCGGGAGAATACTTATAATTTAGCAAAAAACAATACTAACAATCAAAATAAATAGATGCTGATAACACCTAATTGCTTGAAATTCTGGTGAACGGTGTAATTATCAGATGCTTATGTGAGATATATATCAATTTCTAACGAAAATTGCCACCTACTGATACAATGCCATGTGTTTGTTATTAGATTTTTAATCAGAGGGGAAATAGTTTTATTGCTTAGGTATTTTATTTTAGGGGAGGTTGCTTGCTTTGCCACACGCGCTTTAATGACCCTTCATTTATTTTCTTTTGACATAACATTTTATGAAACGCTCTTTTGTTGGTTACGTTTGATTTTCAATAATTACTTTTTTTACTTAAGAAAAAATTTATTTTTTTGATGTTGCAAAGTACATATTTTTTTTATACAACTTAGGCACCAATACTATTCAAACCGAAACACAACAATGCAAGCTGATTGGCGGCAGAAATAGGTATGGTGATACTTCCTAAGACGAGCTCTTTCACAAGGAACTCTACTACTTCTTAATTAAGTTCTAATGATTTAAGAAAAGTTCCATTGTAATTTGAATGTAATGTAATAACATGCAGTTAATCCTTATAGCTTGATATTATTAATAGCAGATTATGTCACATGTTATTTTGCTCTGACGTTAGATTAAAATTAAGTAACGAGTTTTATACGAGTAGCATTTGATTAATAAAGATCGTTACATATAAAGCAAGTCAATAAAATTTACGCAATATTTTTGATATCCTATAAAGTTGTGATTATATTCACTTTTGTGTAAGATTTCATGTGTGAAATCTTTGAAGTAGGTATAATAAGGTAAGTGTGAAGTATCATCCAGTTTGCCATTTGTTTTTAGATATAATTATCTTCTACCTTTGATATTGTTTGTTCTTAGGTTCACTCATGAAGCCATCATTATTTCAGCAGACTAGCATTATTAGAGCAGACTAATCAGAACAAATCAAATCCAATGAATATCTTATTTAATGTTATTCAAAGAAATATTGTTTTACCGGTTGTTATTTTGCTATTAAACACAAAATATGCTTCTCGTAAATATCAAAGTAGGTACCTTACTTAATATTAACATAATGGTATACAAATGTCGGCTTTTAAAAGGATGCAGAAATAATTATAAAACCAAGGGTATATTTTATAAAAAGTATCATTGTCTGCGCCTCGGCGGCAATGCGACGTACTTCAAAAGCTTCCTTTGAAGTCGATCAAATGAGCGGCTCAGTTCCATTTGCATTAAAACTTGATTAACATACTACGGTTTACAGTTTTAAAAAGGATTTTACGTATGCGAGTTTAAAATTGAAAATTGAGGCAACTTGTAAATAAAAGTATTCAACATACGTTGTTTTCATAATTAAATAGAACGAGATCAAAGTGATATGCATCCGCTTTGAAGAAGAATCAGTCTGTTCGTACCTACCTACTCTTATTAACAGTTCCAATATGCTTATTGATGAGGATAAAATACTTAGATGTGAATATGATTATTGTTCATTATCACATCACTATCTTAATATTATTACATTGTGAACACTAGATTCATTATGCCTGGCAGTGTGCACACGATGAGTCATTACTCTGTTGTAAGCTTGTTTTTACTCTTTGATATTAATATTCTTATTACACATGTTTTATTTGTTAGGTAGGTACCTTGATGATCATCGTTTAACTAAACGTTCTCAGTTTTTAGGGAGACCTATTATAAACTTTTAGAAGAATGCGAGCTAAACTGAGTAGCTAAAGCTGTTTATCTGTCTTTATTCTTTTTTTGGTTCTTGTCGTTGCCGCGGTCGAGGTCGAGTAGCGAGCCCAGCCGGCGCGGCGGGCGGCTCTTTTGATCTCGCCGACTTTTGATAACATCCGACTGAGATCATAAAATCTTATAATCACATGTACGTTACTTTACATCTAAAACTGGTATTTTGAATGAGCTGTGGTATTTTTAACGGTTGTTTCAAATGAAATTCAATCAGAGGGATTTAAGATACCTATCTAAAGTTATAATTTATCTCGGATGATTAATGGAGTTATGTTAAAAAGTTAACAATTATTAGGATTTAATATTATTAAATAGATACTTACCTAATTTGTTTCTTAAATTAAATTCTGAGATATAGTACGGTTCAATACTCATCCCTACAGCAATAGCGATGTAGAAAGTTAAAAGTTACTTTAGAACATCTATCAGTAGGTATAATTTATTTTTGTGTCGTAGCAGGTATTAGTAATAGTTAGCTTCTCAATTTTCGTTGTCGCGTCGCTCGTCGTGATGAGACTAGCTCAACTAAAATTCCTCCCATGGTCCTTCTTATTTAGATAAGGACCATGGGAGGAATTACTATCGATTTCAGTCATCAATGATCTTTTGTAGTAAAAACTTTTAAAAAATTGATGTTTTTAATTATTAATTATACCTAGTCATTTCTCACCATATTTTATCAAAATATTGTGACAGACAAATAAAGCTAAAAAACAATCAATGATTTAAGACAAGTTACTTTACTCTTTTCGCTTAGTTGTAGTCAATATATATATAATCATTAGTAGATTATGAATTTCAATGTTAAATCAATAAATAACATGCCAGTGGCGATGCGTTTATGTTTTATGCCAACAATTATTACGTTGTCAACAGATATAAACGAGAGTTTTTGAAGGCTATATAGTTTATTTCAAGCCACAGAGACACTCGAATGAACTTACTGCTGAATTTCTTGTATCCATTTCTAAACTTGTTGCGCCACCACTTGACGAAGTGGTGCGCCATGGGGGCGTCTGCGGCTGGTGCCGGAGCTCTCAATGTTTCGTAGCACGTCATGCGCTGCGCTCACGCACGCATCTCTTACATATCAAAAGTGCCGCGAAATTGTAAGGTCACCGTGTAAAACTCTAGCACTTCACTGAGAAATAGATCACAACACAAAATTCATAGGTTTCGGCACACGTTGTTAGTAGGCATGTAAACTGTGACCCAGTTGCCGCGTGAACTAGAGCTGAAGAAGGAAAAGAGCGACCGCCCTACTCGCGTAACGTCGAGTGACTGACTGATGGATTAAGAAGGGCGAAGAGAAGGGAGGGGCGTGAGGTTCGGCGTGGTGTGGCGCCCGTCTCTCGACTCGCCTCGCGTCTCTGCGTAGCGTGGCGTGCCGTACGTTTGGTCGGCGGCATTGATGTTTGGGTACTTTTCATTCAAAATACTGGGCGTACATACTCCTTCCTAAACTGTAGGTACTATATTCCTTCCATGAAGCGTTCTTCTATTTCTTATACGTACATACTGACCACAATCACTAATTGTATCAAATTTGATTTAGGTACCTACAATACTACCTACCTGTTTGTAGCAATCAGAAGTAGTTAGGTACTTATATAATTTTCTTATAAAAATGTGTTTCACTTTCATAGGATTTTTTATTAATAGGTCCAATCTCTTTTTTTTAACCTTTCTCCCCTTTCCTTATAGAAAGATGTTTTTGACCGACTGGTGTCTCTGTGACAAGTGACAGATAGGAAGTAAATAATTAAACACCCAACAGACACTTTTGCCTAGTCATGACCTGACCCCACAGTAGGAAACCGTGTCGTAGGTAGGTATCAGGAATAATTCATATTGACTAGGTATTTCAAATTAAGGATTTTTACCTACTCGTAAGAATCTAGGTACTTAGGTATTATCATAACGTTTCGTGCGTGTGTGGTCCCTAGAGGCTAGATTTCATTACCTATAGAGTACTAGTCCTAAAAATAGACTAGGCCACCGCTTTTTGGTTTAGTCACACTCATGATAAATAAATAATCCGATTTAAACTGCATTCTGTTTTTATTAAGTAGGTAGACCTTCCTAATTGTTCACGTACCTAGGTGCCTACCTAGTTAGATTCCAAGCATCTATGTAGATACTTAAAAATAATTTAAAAACCTAGTCTATCCATTTTCGATGACTCATAATTATGAAAACCAACAGCTCTGTTTAGAGTCGTCGATAAGTTTTGTAAAAAAGTTCATGGTCTTTTTGGCTTTCCCTTTGCACAACTCTTAGGTATGTTGCTCTTAATACGTAGGTAATAGCACCAGAAATTGTTATTTTTTTTATCTCGAAATCTTTCTTAAAAATACAAAACAGATGAACTTATAAACAAGGTGTAAACCTACAAGTTAGCTTCTAAATAAACCCCTAAAGGAATCTTATACAGTACCTATTTGTTAATCTGGGTCCTCGCTGCGGGATGTTCATAGAACAGGCAACGTGACTTTAACGAGGTATATGTCTACGTCTATGTGCAGTTAGGTACAGCAGATGGACGCTTGCAGAATGGTAATGATGGCGACAAAGACTCATTACGCATTATTGCAGTTGAAAAGAACCTTCAAATGCGATGAGACTTAATTACCATCGACAATATTGCATTGCCCAGCGACTTCGGCCTGCCAGTTTCGTTTGTCAGTGAATTATGCCAACTTTTACTGAACCAAGAAAGCATGATAAAATTACCTACAGGGCAGTAATAGAGAGAAAGGTGCCGCGCATCCGCTACGTTGGCAATGCCAGCTTCCATGCGGTCGACGACCCTGACTCAGCGATTACAAAAAAGATTATGGTAAAAGTAGATGGTACCTGGTAGTGGCGAGAAGAAGACGGTATCTCGACGAATTTAAACCTTAAAGAAACCCGCGACATTGCCAGCAATCACGGATTAGCCATGCCCAATGCTAATCTTAGAACAAAACAACGATTTAATAACCCCTGGGGACTTGGACATTTCTGTTTCTACTTTAGAATCGTAAAATGCATCTTTTCTTTGCGTAAAGGTTAAAAAGTTGGAAGCTTCTTTAGAAATCGGCTTGTAATAGACTGCATTGTACATAGCAACGTATTGTTATTTTCTAAGAAGGCGATTCTTTTCGTATGTTCGCCACGGCCTGGTGGACTTCGTACCTTTTCTAATGCCAAGGGTGGATAAGTATGGGGTGGTATTGGTGCCAGTCGGCGACTATTAGACGCTTCGAATTAGAATTTTACGGCCTCTTCGTGTTAGGTTTACTGTCGGTGAGTTATCGTCGACCGAGATGAGGTCGTATTCCAAAACTGACTTACAACAAACATTGTTTTATGTGCGTAATAAAGAAATCTCTACATAGAAATACAGCGCGTACGATTGCGTGCTGAGGTGATTTTGTTTACTCGATTCAGACAATTCGGAGGATGATTGCGCTCTTATGGTCTCTATAATTTAGAGTCATAAACCGGTGACTGTTAATACATTAACCGGAATAGTGAAACAGCTTTATTTTTTAAGCTTCCATGGAAATAATCCTGATGATGTCACAACAAAATGAGCTGCATAGCGGGCGGGAAGCTCCCGCACACAGGCTCTACGTGGGTGGCGACGTGTTCCACGAAATAGTGTTGATGGCCAGTCTTAATATCATCGATCTATAAACGCTCGATATTCAATAAAACAGACCGCCACGTCCCTTTTATGGTAAAAGCCTTACAAGGATATTATAAAACAGTAAAATCCGTCAAATTGATTGACCACCCTCATCGAATTCGAAATCCGTAGGAGTTTTAGAGACGTTTTCATTTACGCTTCTTGGTATTAGATACTTGCTTTAATAAAATGATTGAGATTCATATTTGTGAAATTTGACCAGATCATTCAGTCTATTTTGAAAAAAAAAAATACATTTACTAGCATTATTAACATCCGTCTTTAGTCCGTCCTTTACCTTACAAAAAAGAACTGAGTCAGTCAGTTATGTTCTTATCACATTGCGCAAGTTCTCGCTGAGACTGCGTGTAGGTAGAGTTTGACCTTCTATTTCCATCTCTCCAAACCGAAACAAAGATACTACCTCTTCACTAATCTACTAAGAATATTACTTACTTGATTTGTAAAACCTACGTACTGTTTCTCATGCCACTTCAATCTTGTGAGACTTCACCTTAGCTTGATAAGCACTTAGGGGTTCTTGGTAAGTCAAGTACTGATGCGATTCTCGAATAAAACATTTCAAACTGCCATTATATACCTTAACAATTTTGTTCTATCGTTATGTTTATTTTAAATCTCCATAGGGAGATCAAATCTTTGTTTACGATCTTGTAATAAAAAGATAATCTTACGAAGTGACCTGGAATGTTGATTGTGCCAGGCCTGTTTCACTTCAAATCTTGCTCTCAATTTAATAGAAGCTGCACCCATAAAATAGTCAACTAATTCGAATGCAGAAAAACGCTTGGAGCTAATAAGGGTACAAATAATTACAACATTCCGTCACCGTATCGAAGCTTTATCGTCAATATTTGTATGGAAATCTGGACGATCCGTCACCCATTCGACATGTTTATAATGTGTTTGTAACTCAGCATAGACCGTCCGATTCCTCTTTCTTAAACGGATCTGGACCACAGATCATGGTAGAAACTAGATACATCGCAGTGAACCTTTTATACCATAGCAATATTATTTATTCTGTAATAGTGGCGTTATTTCTGCTATTTAGCCGGCTGGCACTTGGCCAGATACGGTCGTTTCGACTACATTGCGTGGGCAGTGGGCATTGCCCACTCACGTATTTTCACCGCACTCCTACAATTTTGAGTTTTCCATCCTTAAATGTATAAGTATATATTATTGAATTTATAGCTCCATGAGCTGAATATGTCTGCTGCATGCCAAGCTACTTGCAGGTACAAAGTGGCGGACTCTACGCTGTCACGTGGAGAGCCAAGGCAGATTGCCGGTTGAGCTCGGATCTTGGCCTTAAGCATAGCAAGGTAAAACCGTAAGGAGTAGACGTTCCCCACTCTGCACTTGCGAGGCTCCTTTAACACTTACGTGGGCAGGACGGATCACGACTGAAATAGATCTATCTAGAAGCATTGATATTGTTAAGCATGTGGTGTTGACTGGATGAGTTACTTATAGTCTTTTTGCATTGGTGCATTAAATTGGAACTTAGAATGTCGACATTCATCAATGCACCTGTTCCCGCTGTCCGAAGCGTCCGTCATATCCCAGGTATAAAGTGGTTCAGTACCTATGTAATTTAATTACTCTTAAAGATTCCTATTTGATTATCAAATCGCAAATGAATAATTATGCTGGCAAAAGACAGAGACCAAAGGGGCTAGACAAATTCCACTTTCTGTTGACGTTAACGCCTGCGGAAAGATTAATTTGTATGGAAATGACATTAGCTGCGGAAATGTCACGTGACAGCTGCCAAGTTTTACCTTGACAAATTTGCGTTAGCGTGAAAGGAAAAGGAAGCGTGAGGTATTTGTCTAGACCCCAGGACACTAGGATTATGGAAACAACAATATTGACTGCGAAACAAGCCCTTGTAAACACGATCCCACGCATCATTGTAGGTTGGTAACCTTCAGCAGGCGGTGTAGCGACTATTAATTATTCTACACCGGTCGGTGCTTCAAAGGAATAATAACCCACGATTATTGTATCCCTTATACAACGGCGAAACGCTTCTTTCACCCATATCAAAACCTGTTTCTCAGTCTTTCTCATGGCAAACGGCGTAAAAAATATCCCAACTTAATAGCTCCGAGGTGTGATTACCTACTACCTACTCTATGCATTCTAATAAGATACAGTAGAGTTTTAATTTAAATAATGGAGGGCAATCATGCGATCGGGTCACGCAAAAGCTGGGAGCAAGAACAACAAACAACCTTTCAAAATAGTATTTCTTGTGTAGAAATTATTATCTGAATTGGGTTTAACTAAGTTACTATCTTTAACGTATTCCAGAGTACCTTTGAACTATATGATTCGATCTCAGGTTATGAAGATGCTTTTATAATAGTCCATCTATACATAAATGATGCAAGGACAAGGTGGGAAATCTGGAATAATACGAATCCAGACAAAAGTTTTAATAAAATCGCTCAACGATGACAAACTCGAATTCGTTCTTATTTCACAAGGGATGAAACGCACCGGCAACGATCAAAGGGATTTAAATGATATCAATACCTTTGTGCTACCGCTGAGCCCTTTGTCGGCGTCGGCGACATCAGAGGCGACGACTGTGCCCGCCGGCCAATCCATTATTTTACAAAGAGAACATCAAAGGAGCCGGCCGGCTATAACGTCACGTGCCATCATTTGGCAGCCTTTGTAACGTTTAGATAATGTCGCAAAAAGGACTTTTTGGCTGTTTTTTATAGTGAAGTTTTCCCTACCTACTTTTACCCCATAACAGAACTAAAAAGCTTCTGAAAGTAAACGAATAACTAGACTAGCAATATATTATCCGGTTCGAAGGACCAGGGTTTTGATAATATTTGTTTTTATTTTAGGAAGCATACGAAGTAAGTTCCTTTCTTCAAGAACAAGCTGCTGTCAAGAAGCTACAAACTTTGAGCTATAATAAAAGATGTTACAACACAAGAGCTCTAATTAATTGATTGTGTCTCAGTCAGCTGTTCACTGAAGACAACGCGGAAAATTGGTGAGTGTTCGTTCAGTTCGAAATTGAATTCGACAACGATATAATAATTTAAACCTTGGATGGCTTATAAATAGGGTACAAATTGTGTGATTTGCTACCTAAGGTATGCACTTACACATAAATATTTATCAACGTCAATCCATATTATCTCCATTGTCACATTATTGTTTGCTCCAAGAAAATACTGAGTCAGTTACCTACTTTGAAGAATTTTAGTGTCCTTTTTCTCTCCGCTCAAAACTTAGCACCTTGCATTATTAGCCCCAAACTTTTATCGGTGCTATTTGTATTCTTGGATGCATCTCTACGTATCGAGGTTGGCGCTACTAGATCATACAATCAACGTATGATCAACGTGGATTGTATGATCAATATTTTCTTCTTAAACGCGGAGTCACCAGTTTCAAAAACAATATGGGACTCAGTAGGTAGGTATTATACCTAGTACTTACCTAGTGTACGAGTTTACTGACACCAAATGTCCGAGGTCAGTGCCTGTACGGATTATTACTTACCTACTTGTCAAAGAGAAAAAGACCGCTAAACCAAAGCTGATCTTAGGCTTAAGACCGTTTTGACCCGGTCCGATCCGTTCCGGTAAGAATAACAATACAAACGGACTGTAAGAATTCAACGCTAAAAACTCGTCTATTGTGATTGTGACACATACATCGGTACGTTCTGTTCCGGTCCGATCCGTTGAGTGAACTACCGGAATGCGTCGCCTCTTTCTCAGTTTTCTGTCTCGGTCTCGACGCGAACTGAACTGACACCTTAGGCCCGCCGCCGCAAATGTTGGATGCTGTTATCGAATCAGGGCACCCGAAATTCCATACGGAGAAATTGTTCGCCGCACACGCACGATTCTACCTAATACAACAATACGTCAGAACGCACAGGCAATGCGTGTTGGCCGTCACCCCCGCCGGGTCATACCGTACGGTTAAATGAACGAACCGGGAAAGTAGTACCCGAAAGCGGTACGAGTATATAGATTTTCTATGTATTGGCGCACTCGTACGGTTCGTTCGTATGGTTTAAGTCAAATCGCTCCGTTACATACCTTCCTAGGGTGTGGACGTGAGTGCTTGTTAATTTTGTTTTTATTAAAAGTTGCTCATGAGTCGTGATCTAAAAAAATCTTGCTTGGGAAAACGTACCTTGGCGGAATTCAAACCCGCAACTTCTCTCTTCTTATCTTCTTGACTCATTTTTCGAAGTAGAAAGGTATAAACCGTTGAAATTCGTCAAATTTTCTAGGTACATGTTATTTCTCAATTCTAACCTTTACGCATACGACACGATCGTGACGAGCTCTGGCGCAAGGGTAGGAAGAAACCGAATGCAATCATCCGACCAGTGCTCATCCGATCGGGTAACCGAATTGAAGAATCGGATAAGGTACTTGTTTACCTGACATATTATGCGGCAGGAGAAAACGGCATGTTGTCACGATGTGTCCGATATCCAGTTCTATTCTTACCGGAACGGACCAAACGGCCTGTCTGACGGCACCCTAATATCTTGTGCGGTTGGTGAAGTGACTCGGCATGGCATGAGTGTAGGCACTGGTATCGGCACTACCAGCCTGTTAAAAAGTGTACAAAAATCCGACACTGCTTGTGTTGGCGGCGGCCTGATAACCAACAAACTTTGAAGTTGCCGTGCCCGCCGGGCTCGCTACGTCTCTCTACACGCGCGTTAATTACATTCAATAATAATAACATTTGAATAAGTATTGAAAAAAACATGTTTCTTGCCTTTGATTGAGTAAGCATGTCATCAGAGCTGGCAACTTCTAAAGAAATGTTGCGTTTTGTAACCTTTGATTATATTACACCCTGACTAGATGGCTAGAGTTTCGTCCTGCAATCACAATTCACAACAGTAGGTAGGTAGAAACAGGTCAGACTAAGCAAGCTTAGATCTATAACTAGGTGTATGTTATATAGGTAGGTAAGTCATAAACATCTGACCCCACACTAGGATTCCCTGTATCAGGAACTATGGGTACCTACCTAAATATCTGTAGAACATGCAAACATTTGCCCCGCTGCGGTATTCGAACTTGCCATCTCTTGCGTCGCAGACGGCTTGCGCCCTGCATCTTTTTCGCAAAGTCTCTCAAACCGATTAGGTCCTTTTCAAAAAGGTTAACAAATAAAATTATTAATTTGAATAACTAAAAAAAAAAAGCTTTTTCGTATTCTTCTCAACAAACCCTTTTATTTGATACCCATATCAAATGGGGTGCATAAAAAAATGCTGGACATTTTCACACAGCATCATCTAGTCCCAAACAAAGCAGAGCTTGTATTATGGGAACTACATGACTAATATACTACTTATATACTTTTTTTTATATAGGTAGGTAGGTACATAGAAAACACCCCGACACGAGACATATATTTGCAGATCATACAAACATCTGTCCCGCTGCGGGAATCGAACCTGCTGCGTCTCATGGGGCCTTCGCCTACTGCGCCACAGAGGTCGTCAGAAAGTTTTAATAAAAGAACTAGGTAGGTATTTTGCAAACAGCTTTCATAAAAAAAATCGGAGTGACTGTTTTTAGTTCTGGAGTTTCGATTATGAATAACTAGCTTCTGCCCACGGCTTAGTAATATAGCTTATACATCAGAATAACACGGATATGTTATTCTGATGTATAAGCTACATTACTGTAAAGTTTCATCAAAATCCGTTCAGTAATTTTTGCGTGAAAGAGTAACAAACATCCATCCTCACAAACTTTTACTATAATAATATTAAGGCTAGGATATAACCTACTTATTAGAAATTTTACTAGTGTTTCTTCTTACACTACACGCGTCATGTCATGTAAAAAACCAGCGACAAATTGACTATTTCGAGGCGTGGCCAAAGGAGGCGGCGGCAGTCAAAGGCCCGCAATGATCAAAGGCGCCGCCATCGAACGGCCGGGCTTTGATCTCGCCGCGCGAAGTGCAAATTATGTTATAAAAGACAGTGAGTGGCGCACCCGTCCACCGGTGCACTACTAATTAATTCAATTCATTGCGTTGCCACGTACGGCGCTGCTCGTCTAGTGCTATTAGAACTCTTATATGTAAGTAACCGCTAGCACAGATACCTATTATAATACTATACCTACCTACTAGCTAGACGGGATTCGATTTGATTACATTACTACCTTGGGTACTATAAGCTGTTGCTGTTGACAAAGCTGGCACAAAGTGATTATTGAAATATAATTACCTATAGTTACTTACGCGGAGAGAATACATTTTAAACAAGCGACATTACGCGCCGGTTTGAATAAAATACCCTGTAGGTATGTATTTGTCGTTTCAATTTATGGCAATTAAACAGTGTTCGTTCGTCGGTAAACAACAACCGGTTCTAATGCCGCATCCACATGGCTGGCCCAACCATAAATAAAATAATAAATAAATAAATATTTCTGGACATTTTTCACACAGCATCATCTAGCCCCAAACTAAGCAGAGCTTGTATTATGGGAACTACATGATTGATATACTACTTAGATACTTTTTTTTTTTGTAAATACATACATATTATACATAGAAAACACCCAGACCCGAGACAAATATTTGTAGATCATACAAACATTAGTCCCGCGACGGGAATCGAACCCGCAACCTTCTGTGTCGCAGGCGGGCTTTCGCCCACTATGCCACAGGGGTCGTCAACCATAGCAGACGCTGGCAAATCCTAAACCTCTACAAACGTATGACAAACGTAGAAAGAGACAGACACTACACAAACGTCAAACTGTAGCTATCCACACGTTGCATTGGTTGGTTGGAGAGCTTGTGTGTTCCGAAGTGCCAAATATGGCGGACGCCGAACTTGAGGTTGCAATGCGTTCGGCTTTATTATTTTTATAAAAGTTTTTTTATTATGCTAGTCTGACCACGCACCGAGGCTTCCTCTCTATATTATAATACTTTTTAATAATATCTGTGGTACCAGCTTATAAAGCACCAAACATTGCTGTAACGGAAATATAGATAGATAACTCTTTATTGCATACACCAGGATAAAAAACACTTTACAGAGGATCTTAAAACTAGGTTGTGGTGATTCAATGGGCGGCCTTATCGCTGAGAGCGATCTCTTCCAGGCAACCTTTGGATGGACTTGAATTAAAAGAATGTGAAGAGAGGTGGTATAACTGCAATAAAAAATAATAGATATTTAATAAATAATATAATGTGGTATAATGTATACCTATAAACAATACAGTAATATAATATATAACTACAAATGCAATGACTGGAGCTAAGAAAATGATAATACTTAGTTTACCGAAGTCGAAATGAAAGACAAACTTAACTTTTTTGTTGAAAAAATGTTTGCCCATACATCGGTATACGTCACAGTCAATTATCCAACTGCAAGAGTAAGTTTGCTATAACAAAAAAATATTATTTAACAAAAAAGTGACGATTTTCGGACTTTTTACTTTAAGAAGGCTGTGAGACCTTGCTTCTTGCCAAATTTCATTAATTGAATTTAAGTTTATTCCAAATAGGAAATGACATAGCAGTTAACACTACAGGCGTTATTTCTATTACAAATAATATACACCCAATAATTTATGATTCTAGGTCAACGGGAAGTACCCTATAGGTTGATTTATTTGCAAGTATCAAAATATTAATTTTGCATAAATGCCGTACTTTTTTATTGCGTTGACTTAGAAGCTTGAGTTTTTTAAAGCTCCAAGAGTGCGTAGGCCAACGTATTTGATATTAATTTCAACTTGATGTCTCCACGCTTTCCAGAAGAAGGGTCTTGACAGACTGACCCAGATAAAGAGACAGGACAGACGGGCAACGAAGTGATCCTATATGGGTTACGTTTTTCCCTTTTGAGGTAAGGAACCCTAAAAAGGAGAAAGAAAGAAAGGAGAAGAAAAATACGTTTTTAAACTCCTTCACAGGTTTTTAAAGCACTTTACTTAGCCGACTGCTACTTTTTTATCCTTGTAATCAAACATGTGGATGCGGCATTAGCGGTAGGTTTTGTTTAAGCGTTATTTTGCGGACTGAGAGTGCGCATAGGGCGGCATCGGAAGTCGAACAAACGAATTGAGGCTTATCGATAGGAAAATAATTTAAATATAGATATTATGTGTGTTACTGAACACTGGATATTACAATTTGAGTTACTCCCTTATTTCCAGAATTTTAATATTGTAAGTTCCTACAAACGTAAGAACGCCATACGTGGTGGCTCTTTGATTGTTGTTAAAAATACTTTAAAATGCAAGGAACGTAAAGATATCGCAAATCTTAATATTGAGAGGACTATTGAGCTGTCGTGTATTGAGTTGGAGCGGCATATCGTTGTGTGCGTTTACCGTCCCCCCGATGCGAACCAAGCTATATTTTAATCCACTATGGAAGAAGTACTGTTAAAAATTTTTGCCTGTCATAAAATGTTAATAGTGTGTGGCGATTTTAATATAGATATTCCAGTTAATCCCTTATCTGAGAGACTTACCAATTTATTTAAATGTTTTAATCTAAAACATCTATTTGATCAACCTACAAGGGTCACGCTGACTTCCGCCATATGTATTGATAATATTTATTGCAGTAATATTCCAATTAGTAAATCAGTAATTAAATGCTTTAGTTCAGATCATTACGGTCACAGTGCCTTATTTACTTGTAATTTAGTAAATGAGCCCCAAGAATTCACTTACCGGCCTATCACTGAGAGCCGTATTATGAAATTCCAGGCCAGTATTGAATCAATAAGACCCACAGCAATATTTTTAATTTAAAAACTTGTAAAACTAGAGCACGTGTCGGATTTGCTGAATGGGCTACACCAGGTATTTATAGAAGTAGGAATAAATGATATGATCTATATGCAGCTAGGGAGTCGACGCTACACGATCCTACGTTTATCTTTTACATAAAGAATTATTCAAAAACTTTCAAAAAAGTTTGTCGTGTAGCAAAATCATTGCATTTAAGAAATAAAATTGCTAAATCTTCCAATAAAATTAAAGCTAACTGGAAACTAATAAATAATGAAATAGGAAAATCTAAAACCCGGATTAAAGAGATAAATTTGAACTTCGAAAATAATATACTGACAAATAATATTGATGTCGCAAATGCATTTGATAGTTTTTTCTCTAGTGTACCCAAAATAGTAACCCAGGCGTTAAACTCTTCAGCCGCTAGAGCGACTTCTTTATTAGAATCAAGTGTTGAAGCTTTAGACAAGTTAAGAAGTCGTGTTTAGCTTTAGACAAGTTAATGCAGATAGTAGAGGTATTGTAAAAACGTTTAAGTCACTAAGCATAAAGAATACTGAAGACCTATGGGGGATATCAACAAAAGTGCTAGGTACGATAACAATTGATATCGCTCCATGTTTTCAATAGTTGTGTTGATGAAGGACTATTTCCTGATCTTATGAAATACAGTAAATTAATTCCTTTGTTCAAGTCTGGAAATGTTAGAGATCCAGCAAATTATAGACCGATTTCTGTATTGCCTGCGCTAAGTAAAATCTTTGAGAAACTTATTCTTTCGCAACTATTGTCATACTTTAACAACAATGGGCTATTTCATAATAATCAGTTTGGATTGATGATGCAACTGATGCAGGTTCCTTGCTCTTAAAGCATATATTGGAAGCCTGGGAGAACGCTCAGAACGCTATCGGAGTATTCTGCGATCTGTTCAAGGCTTTTGATTGCGTAAATCATGATACTTTAATATTTAAATTGAATCATTACGGCATTCGAAATAAAGCACTGGTTCTTGTACAGTCTTACTTATCCAATAGAGTTCAAAGGGTTGAGGTTGGTGGTGAGAGGTCTTTGGGATCTACTATTGACATGGGGGTGCCGCAGGGTTCGATACTTGGCCCTTTCTTGTTTTTGGTATACGTTAATGATCTTCCCTTTTACGTAGAAAACTTATGTGATATAGTTCTATTTGCGGATGATACTTCTATAATATTCAAAGTTGATAGATGTAAAGCCAATTACGACGATATAAACTTATCTCTATCGAGAGTTCTTGATTGGTTTACTGTCAATAATCTTTTGCTAAATGCTAAAAAAACTAAGTGTACTTTGCCTAATGTAATTCAGTATGATACCAACATTACATTAAATGGAGAAACACTAGATCTTGTAGATTCTACTATATTTTAGGACTCCATATTAATTCAAAATTGCAATGGAGTACGCAAATAGAAGCACTTGCAGGTAGACTTAGTTCTGTTGCATATGCAGTTAGAACAATTAGACATCTTACTGATGAAGCCACATCTAGGTTAGTATACTTCAGCTACTTTCATAGTGTCATGTCATATGGTATCTTACTATGGGGGAAGGCAGCAGATATCCATATAAAAAAGGTTGTTCGTTTTACAAAAAAGGGCGATACGTGCCATTTATAATATGAAGCCATTATGACAGTAACTTCACAGTATATTTATGAAAACTTAATGTACACGCATAAAAATAGCGCTAGTTTTATTAAAAAAAGTGAGGTGCATAATATTAATACTAGAAACAAAAATAAATTACTCATTCCGAAATTTAGATTAGAAAAAACAAATGGGTCTTTTATGGGAAACTCTGTACGTTTCTATAATAAGCTTCCGGTAAGTGTAACCAAGCTGCCCATTCGAAGATTTAAATCTTATATAAAGAACTATCTAATAAAGAAGGCGTAATACACCATAAATGCCTATATTGAGGATAAAACTGCATGGCCCGATGTCGTCGCTCCGCTCCCTCGTTAGCTTAATTGTCAAATTGCGTATCTGTAGTCACATATTTTTTAAGAATAGGTTAAGCGTTATATTATAAAGCGAATCCTGTGTTGTCTTAAGAACTTTGGTTGATACTTTTTAGACTTTATTCAATTCTTTGAGTAGCACTCTTTTTCTATAAATTAATTCACCTCGTTCGATTGGCACCACACTAAAGCTAAATGAAGGATCATCAAAAAAATAACCAAGCAGAGTTTGTTGCCTGATTCTTCTATGCTTGGTCGCGCGCGAGGAACCGGCGTAAATTCACTTTCTAATTTTAAATTCACGTAGTTTTTAAGTTGACGTTTCTATATGATCCTTGTGATTTCAATGAATAAAAACCTATTGACTTTGACTTTGACTTTGAATACCTCTTCAACTTGTAGACATGACAAAGCTTATAAGTTTTATCTAAAAAAGAAACATGCCTACGATTTTAATACCCATGATGGGCGGGATCATTCCCACTCAATGTAAATGATTCTCCCTCCCAATCCCACGAAATAGTTTAATAATAATTTAGCTACTTATTTTGTTTCAATCAATCCCAAGCCACAGAATACAATATCAGTACCAGGTCTACGCCAAGCAAAAGTTAGTACAGCCAACAACAACATCGTAGTAAAGATCGGCAAGATGTTTTTTGTTGCAAGTTGCAATTTTGAAATTTTGAGATGGAAATTAAAATGCAAGCGCAACCTCAGTATGTTAAATGGTAGAAAATCTAAAAAGGGTAAGTAGGTACCTTGGTATTTAGATTGTCGTGATAGTGGTTTCAATTTATTGTTATAGTGGACAGGCCATGTAGTTCGCAAAACCATTGATAGATGGAGGTTAAGAACGATCAGCACTTTATGGGGGAGGCTTAGGTACGTCCAGCAGTGGATTCTACTAGGCTGTTGATGATGGTAATTGTCAGCATAGAAGTAGCAAGGGCGACATCACAGAGCTCGTGAGATCTGTTGATGAAGCCAAGGGGCAGTTTTGAAGTACCTAAGTACCTACCTAACTAAATAAATATCTAGGCTTAGGTCATTTTGTCTTACAATCACATGGTTCATTAGATAGTTAGTTACTTTACTTACCTACTTAAATACCTACATACTACTCACATTAATTTTATATGTCGTAAAATTCTTACAATGTTACACAATCTCTACACTGCCAAAAGTTTTTACCCAAGCAGACAGAAAATTATTCCGCGTAAAGGCATTCGTGCCGTTTCTAAGTATTCCATGGGCATGGTCGAAGTACAGCCTACCTCGTAGTTCCACCGAGGCTGGTTGTTGTATGGAGGCGGCCGGCGGCACAGAGTACTTTGTTATATACTGGACGGCGGGATGCGAGACGACCGAGCGAGTCTCGTGCGTCGACCCGCGGCGAGCTTTGATCTCGCCGAGCCGAGTCCGGACGACTCGGACGCAACTGCCGACGGACCCCAATGTCACTTTCCATCAACCTTCTCGTAAATCCTGAATACAATAATTTAAATTCGCTTCATCGACCTTTGATATCGGTTGTGTTGCTTTTGTACAAAAAAGCATCTTAAACTAAATTGGATTCTTATGAATCAATAAATTTATGCTTATGTACCTATTTATAAATCTATCTAGGTACTTAGTTTTTCTGTAACTATTACTTACAATAAATTTATCACATAATAGCGAAACTTAGAAAAACATGCGGTAGGTTCCTACTTTTCTTTTGTCCAATTTTACTTAAAACACTTAAAATAAATGATAACTAAACCAATCTACAAACAGAGGCTCTGTGAAAATTATAAATGGAACTGCATACCTAATCAATAAAACAACACAGATTATTGTAAACACAGACATTGCTGACAAAACGCTGTGAAACTACTCGCTCGTAAAGCTGTCAACTGTTAATAAAATCTGAGTTTCTAGTTAACTTTTTATGTGTATAACGATTGAAGAAACTATAATGATGATTACGCTTGTTTGAGGAAGAGTGCTCAGTTACAAGGGTTCAGTCTAGCATGTCAACTCTGTCAAACTGAACCCTTAAATTGTTTTGCCATTTCCGTCTCTCCGTCCTTCTTACCTACTAGATTTCTACACATGATATTGAAAATGTGCATGGTGTTTAAAGATAATAACTCTTTACTGAATTCACTTTACATAATCCTATTAAACTAAGTCGCTTTGATACAATGTAGGTAAGATGTACTAATGCAATAATTATTCATAATTTACTAGGTACGTTATGAATGAGTTAACTAATGAAAGTTATGAGTCAGTTTCAAAAAACTATAACTTTGTGTTTGACTTCAGTCGGCAATGCTATCAATCTAGATTAGGTATTTTAAACTCGATGTCGGAACTGAAGTCTTCATTGTGCGTTGTCCGATACACACTTGACCACTTTAGTTTAGTATTGGTTCTTTATTATTCATAGTGGGTAGCTAAATTAACTCTATATAATAAAAAAAAAAACATGAAACGTAGATAGTGGTAGTAAGTCCAGTGAAGTAGTACATTTCAGCAGATACTTATTTACTTACAACGCTGTCGGTCGATTTCTTTGAAGATAAGGTTTAATTTAAGTCCGAGCGTGTGAGATTTTATCAAAGAGGAAGTGCCGTGGTAGGTTTTGAAGTCTATCTCTTGACACAACAAAAAGATTAACAATTAGAGACGTTTATTTTTGCCATTACATTACACATATCCAGCATAAATAAATATAGAGCTAGGGTTATCCACAGTTATCTCATAGGTACTTAATCTAGTAGTATTCATATAAACTAAACTCTATTTCATAATTTGAGCCCTAAATGGTAGTAGGTTTTTGTGTAAAAACTTCGTGATATTTTAAAGAGTATTTTATAGATCTTCTACGATAGTTCGGTGTAAAAGGTACAAGATTTTACATTAGCTTTCTGTTGTGAATTTCGATTATATTTGCCAAGTTGTAGATAAGACCAGTATTTAGAGTATTTTATTAACGGTATTTAGAGTATTTTATTCTGAGTATTTTATTTAACAGACAACCCTAAGAGGACGAGCGACAAGAGATCCGATACAAGTGGTTACTCGGTAGCGCTATTTCCGACATTCTAGGAAGATGTCCTCACTTCGGTATACATACACGGGTAGGGTACACCGACGGTTTGGTGACAGGCTCTCACACCCAATGTTTATAATTTGCCAACATAAACAACAATTACTTTAGATTCTTGTTATGTACCTAACCTAACTACACCATTAGGTATCGGGAATTCAAGAAATAGCTAACTCATGGCTAACTTTAGAATGCCAAGCCAAGAATTAATGGCAAATACATCGTAAACAAGTATCTTAATGTTAGTCAGAAAATGTTTTGTGTGCAGTTGTGCACGAAGAACTTCTTTTGCTAATAATTTTGGGTTTTTCGCTAAGTATGAAATTGTGTACTGATTCTAAAATATTTTTTAGCGTTTAGCCCCATCGCAACACTTCCTATTGTGTATCTATCTAGTTACAAGACGTGCCAAGAACTAATTTGAGCGCATTTCATTTTTCTAGAGCATATTTATATAATTGTGTAGCTTGAAAGTACAACATAATCATTAGGCTGGTAAGCAGTGGCTAATGAAATCAACACCTAAATAAATTCTAGCTATTAAAGAAACATTAGAACTACGTCGAATTCACAGATGGACGATAAAATTTAGCATGGTGAAGGAATCATAAAAAAATATATAATTTGGTTCTCAGTAGGTAGGTATAACTAACTCTATGTAAGTAAACTAACTAATATAGTGTAGGTATAAACGAGGTAACCAATCTGGAAAACAACGTTGAAAGATCTTTATTTCAAAATGGCACCTTTCCAACTTATCTTATTCATAACTCCGTGAAATACTTTTATTAATATCTCATTGTTGTTGCGTTATCATAGGAACCCCTGGTGTTACACAGTCGACTCAAGAGCAGGATTTCTTTATTTGTTTACTTTTCTTTCCCGCGACAAGACCGCCTTTCCTATCGCACTTTATCTATCACCCTGTTTATATAAGCCGAAAGCATTGCCTCAGTCAGTAAATAAAGTGAGAATTATTATCAGTTTAAAGTAAACTTCGCAGGAATTAAAGCGTAAATATATAAATATCGCAGTGAACTAAGAGAGCTATGTTTGATCGCGCTGTTTGTTAGGTAATGAAATTTTTATATCAATGAAGAGGCTATCCAGTACCTGTCAAAGAAACCAATGAAAAAATTAAGAGCTCCTATTCTCCCTATTAGTTAGAGGCAAAATAAACAGACGTAAACAGGATGTGGAGAAAATACGTTATATCCGGCGCTAGACCTGGAGCCTGATGGATTACTTCTTTACAAGATTTTGTTTCCTTTTTTTATAACATCCGAAAAACCTCATATTTATATTTTTTGTAAACAGTTAGTAGTAATTTTATGCCTGCCTTACTTAGTACTCTACCGGTTATCCTACTACTATTATAAACGCAAAAGTTTGTGAGGATGGATGTATGTATGTTACTCTTTCACGCAAAAAAAATCTGAACGGATTTTGATGAAACTTTACAGTAATATAGATTATATATCAGAATAACACATAGGATACTTTTTATCCGGGTACCATGCGGGAGAAGCCGTGGCAAAGACTAGTTGTAAATAAACATCATGTTAATTAGGCGTAGTGATCACCGGTTGACTGGTATCGGTAGAGATCCAAGTTGAATCTCTGGGAAATATGTCATTCATTCCTCAATGTCTTTTTGTTATTATAAATAGACAGCCCCTCGACCTAGGTTGGTACGTGGTATAAATATGTTTATAGGTACTTATTGATTGACTTCTGACTGGAGCCTCGAATCACTGCGGTTGAAAGCAATTCGAATTGGAATTGGGGAGCCAAACCCTATAAAATTGAAGGTTGTAGGTAATTGAATTTACCTACAACTTGGCAGGAAATTGCTCGCGTAGGTATTTGAGTTATCAGGAGTATTGAGTATTGCAAGGGACATAAGTAGGAACATATCTGCCTGATACCTTTAGGGAAAAATTAGGTGAATCATCAAGACAAGTCTGACAGCAACTCAGAAGTTTTTTTTGAAAAACATAAATGTGTTCCTTGTGAAATGAATGCTATTTTTTGTACTATTTGACGCAAACAAACATACGAGTAGTAGGACAGGATCGTGTTGAATAGAAAAAGCGTCGGATTGAGTCGCGGAAGCGTAGCTCTGAATGAATGCGAACTCCGACATTCAGCCGCGGGCTCGATATCCGATTCAATTCACTGCATCCAACTCAAAAACCGATCATTGTTGTGACAGGAGAAGGCTGAGGAGAACAGACGAGTTAACATGAATCCGTCGAAAATCGCATCCTGTTCTTTACAATTTATTAGCGCCGGAGAGCGTATTCGCGTCCGGTCGCGTCGTGAGCTCTGTAATCATTTCTGTCCAAATATTGATCTTTTTTCGCTTCCGTTCAATTCGATCAACCGGAAAAGGGTGGATTTTAGTCCACAACCTCGTAATCAATCCCTTCAAACACCCCTTTATAAAGTGAAATACACTAGAAAACATAATAAAGGATTTCTACGGCCATGTGATACGCAATGGAAGATAAACTTTAGATTTTTTTCTTGCTAGGTAGATAGGTTTACCTACACTAGTATTGTCTTGTCCTAGATGGAATTATTATGGAACCCATCCATAGTTATTACCTATATAGAAATTTATATTTAAAAGCTAGTCGTAAAATATAACTTTACGACGATTATAAATCACGGAATTCTATAGAAACCTTTGTTATATCTCTGACCATAAAACAGAAAGCATTAAAATGGCGATTAGGGGTCGGAGTGTCTCATCGAACTCATAAAATGACCCAATAAAAGATATGATATCAGACAGTGGGTAAGGTAATGTTTTGTTTTATTTCCCTCAAGCTCGTGTTGCTTCATAAACTTCATACCTAGTTGTAGGCATCACGCACATCACATCACGAAGCGCTATGGTAGGTAGGTAGTACCTATTTGAAACCATAATGCCTGAAACTGTCTACCCTAGCTAAGGTAACTTCATCAAATATACCAACATGTAGGGGAAGATTTTTAATCAGAAGCTAATATCTTCTTCAAAATAATTACCTACAATGCTGCATGATAGGCACATTTATCAACATCATCTACCAGCAAAAATGAATGTATTAACAATAAAATACTCTTATTTAAAAAAAAATAAACACCAAAAAGCCTTTCGGTATAATGAAATATTACTAACCAAAAGTACTAGTTTTATGTAAGTAGGTACTAAGTATAAATAGCTGTTTAGCTTATTAATCGTTGATAACTATTTTTGCTTTATAATTAATGAATAATAATAATAATAATATGTTATGGGAACTAAATGACTGATATACTACGTAAATACATTTTTGTAAATACCTACATAGGTACCTACATATTATGCATAAAAAAACACCAAGACCCGAGGCCAATATTTGCAGATCATACAAACATTTGTGTTGAATATGGTAAGTATTGTGACAAGTGAATGGGGATCCACTGGGAACCACTGTTCATATCAAATGTATACCTATTTATTTGTTTACCTGTCATTGTTAGTTATTCCAAACAAACACCACTGTAAAATAAGTTGGAAAAATGTAGCTGGGCTTAAATAATGTAAAATAATGCTTTTATGGTGGGTCATCCAAATTCTAAGAACAGTTCCACCGAATAGAAATTTGATTCTAGAATGTTATTCTTGATCGGATCAAAAGATCGAAAGATCTGTAATCGGGGCACAGATATTATATTACTATACTATCGGGGCAAGACAATAACAATAGGAATGCCTGGCTATGATAATCCTATTTATTTTCAAATCGTATTGACTTAACGCAGGAATTCGTGAAAAATCCGTGTCCTAATGCCACGGTTGTTAGCGGCGACGTCAATGTCAAATGAAGCGGGCGGACTGAGGCAGTGCGATGATAATGGAATTTCTGGGAACAGCCCAGAACAACCCTTGTGGGGTGTGCCGCGGGGGGTGGTGTGCGGGGCCGTCCATCCATCACGCAGCGGGGGATGCAATTAGAACGAAGTAGATGTGCTGACACGAACGCGACCGATGCGCCGCCTCGCCGCCGCTGAGCCGCGGTCGAGCCTACTTCATTTCGCTTTGCTAATGTTTACTTGGACTCTACCATAAGGTACGGTAAGGTAGGTTCGTGCCGTAATGCTCTGTAATTAAACTGCTGATTATTGTACCGTGTTAAGATGGACGTTCTGTCTCGTGGATCGAGCACGCCTAGGTAGTCTAGGTACCGTTTGTTTGTCGTGGTTTATAGGCTATTCTAACTATACTACCTACTTAGGCAGACTGTAGAATTATTATACCTTAGTGACAGATTTGTAGGTATTTTTTTGTTTCAGGCCCAGTCTTTGTCTTGCTTCTAGAAGGTACTGTATAGTAGAAACTCAAACATCAAATTCTGAGGTAATATTGGCATAACGTAAAGAGATAATTAATTATTATTTGTGACAAAGTCAAGTATCTAGTAGTATCTACGAGTTTAAATACGACCGGCAGAGATGCATTCCAAGCTCAGTCACGGTTTATTATAGAGGCATACCTACTTACTTACCTAATTTATCTAGGTGGTAGTTTGATTCGAAGTTATTATCTGCTGATCTGAAATTCTTTAATATTTAGGTGGTAGAACACCATATCAACCTTAATTATTATTGGTTCGTTAAGTTTAATTCACATTATAAAATCCGACAAAAAAGTTAATCGTCCATCCGGACGAAAGCGGCTCCATTGGAGTAGTCGGGCACGCAGTAGCAGCCGCCGATTATCCGCCGATAAGACACAAAAACAACTTTTTGATTTATGAAGAAAGCCTGAGAGGCGGCTACCGGGCGCCGCGCCTCGCTCTGACTTCACTTTAGCTTTAGTGAAGCCACTGTTCAAGTATTCTGCCTTCATACATTATACGTAGTAGCAATCAATGATAGCAATTTTACTTTATGCTATGGATATCTCAAACATTACTAAAACTTGCGGAAAAGCTTCCGTAAGTCCATTCGTAAAGGGAAGTTACGGTGTCATTTATTTATCGACCTTGCAAACTGATGTCCCGTTCTCATTACACAGCAATGAGCGATCTCATTACTGGTGAATCATTTCTGCGTTCCGGATCTAAGTGCCTCCCGTTTCTCTAAAACCATCCCAATTATTTAATAAACCCCATCATCACAACCATAGAATTACATTTATTCTGATAAATATACACAGTTTCATGAAGATCAGAATCAAGAAGATCAGATCCGAGGGTTATTGTTGGACAAACATACATTATATTTACGTACATAAAGTGCCGATTTATCAAACATTATACAGAGAGCTTCGCTCGCTCGATCAAATAATGTCATGCCGAGAACAAAATAAAAAATAGCTAAACACAGGTCTTGGAAGTTATTTCGTAAGTGAATGACATTATAGACAAAAAGCTTGCTCTGTAAAATGTTTGCTTCTATGAAATTAAGAACAATTGCTCTAAACAAAAACCTTCCTAATTATAGATAACTTGCTTGCTGTTTTCAAAAATATTTCGAAAAACAGCTCTAAAACGTGCCTGTGTTTTCCATGCTGAGATTTAAAAGAATTGCTTTAAAATCTGTTTAGGGTTTTTTTATTGCTTTTTGTGGCTTTGGTATCACTGCGGCCGTCACAGGCCTATTGTGATCGAGTCTGTTTAGGGTTTCTTTCAACGCCGACATTTAGAAGACTTGTTCTAAAATCTGCTTTCTACGCTTAGAAGAATAGAATTACTCATCTACTCTAATGCTTACGATGCTGCGCTATTGACTTGAAGAAGCTCTTTGCTAGGTATCTAGTGTCGCGCAGTACCTACTTAGATGATTGCTTGTAAGTTGTAACCTGCGCTGGGAAGCTGTTTTTACATTTAATAATGTAACGAAATTTTTATTTGTCTACATAATATGTGCTGAGACATCACTAGCCGAGACCACGAGACTTGACAAGTCCGTCGCGTTCGTAGCCGTCCCGTGGCCAGATTTTGAAACATTATGTAAATGAGGCGGGCGGATGGTCTCAAAGAAGCCGACCTCTACCTCTCGCCCAAGCCTTTTATTAGGCACGCTTTAATTTTACATTTGAATAAAAATAAATGAAATATTGCAGATTATGATAAAATTATTGCTTATGTAACTCTAGGTTCTTTTGTCGTCGATATGAGTGTCTCTTGTCAAAAAAATATGGTCGGTAGATAGTTAACTAATTTTATTATTATTTAGTCTGTATTGTCCCGCTGCAGGGCAAAGACCCCCTCCCCTCCTTCAAATCCTCTCTGTTGCCTGCTAGTTATGCCCATGTCCTTGATGTAGGAATCCAGCGCATGCCGCCACGTCCGTTCGGGCCTTCCACGTGGCCGTCGTTTGTTTGAGACCCAGTCGGTGTTGATCTTCGTCCACAGCTCGTCTGACATACGACACACCATGTCCGGCCCAATCCCATTTCAGTTTTGCAGTTTAGTGAGCGACATCGACAATTTTTGCTTTGGAGCACAGTATCTTGTTTTAACGCGATTCATGAGTTTGAGTACATGAGGATGGGGAGAATGTAGGTAAATGTTCATGAGTCTTCGTTTTAAGGAAAATTTTATGAAAGCATCTCTCCCAGATGCTTTCATAAAGTGTTTCTTGGACTAATAGCTCCTCCAGGTATTTTCCGTACCTACGTCAAGCAACCTGTTCATCTTGTCTTGCCTGGAAGGAAACTCTTTGGTCCAGTTACAAATACTCATGGACATGCTTAGTCTCCACACCATCGACTTCTGCGAAGCTGTCTTTGCCATTTCCTAGCTCTTTTGCTGATGAGGAAAAAATAACTTCCAATATAATCAGCAAAACGGAGATTTGTCATTCTCCTTTCGCCAACTATTGAAGCTTATTTTATTGTAAAATAAGCGATTAGATATACAAAGATTTAGTCTAAAGCCGAACTGCAGAAGACGCGTACCTCTCTCGTTTCTAGTTCCTAGTCCATGCGGGCCTTGGATAATAGGGTTATCGGTGTTTTCTCTTGGGCCAATTTTTGCATTGAATTCGCCAATGACTAGCGTGCACGTGCCTCTGTGGTCATCGCAGGCTTTATTTAGATGAAAACTGAGGTACAGGTAAGGTACCTACATCAATATATATAAAACTGTTCCGTTACTAACTGGCAGATCAAAACGAACTGGCGGACTCTAAACCATAAGTCATAGAAGCATGAAACTTTGAGGGTATATTCCTCGAAAAAGGAAGGAATTCGGAATATTCTACCCCTAAAGGAATGAAAAGGGCTGAAAACCTTTGTATGAAAAGTCGTATTCCTTGAACAGTCTTGAAACTTCACATAAATATCCTTCAATCCAAATGGTAAAATACTAATATAATTATCTTTATTAACTACCCCTCTAAGGGGTTGTAGAGTGTTCAAGTTTGTATGGGAAGGTAAAGCTCCCATAAAAACTTGGGTGTCCAAGTTTGTATGGGAACTTTTTAACGAGTGGTCCAATTTGCTTGAAACTCGGCATAAATATTATTTAGTACAAATTATAAAAGACAAATACATTTTTTTCTAAACTACCACTCAAAGGGGGTAGGATGGTGTTTAAGATTTTTAAAGAAATGTTTAACGCATGGTGCGATTTGCTATAAACTTAGTTTGGATACTTAAAATACAAAATAACGGAATACGTATCAGGGTATTCAAAAAAAGCCCTAAAAAAAAAATTGCATGCCTTGCAGGGTGCAAGGCATGCAATTATTTTTGATTCACCTGCTATTATTGCTAGTAATAAAATAAAGGAGACGATACATTTTGTGATACGGGCTGGTTTAAAAATATAATGTTCCTACCTACTAACTACCTACTTACCTCAATGGATAATGGCAATATATTGGTGAATAGTCATAGTCACACGCTCACAGCAAACAGATTGAGTGCGACTAGTTCTATATCCGAAAAGTAACGAATAACAGGGATATTTCACAGCAATTCATCCAAGTCGGTGGCGCCGAGTAGACGGAGAAATGTTTGCTCATCCAATTCGCTCCCTCCCTTCCAGTGTTTGAACAGGAATCAACTGAGCTCTACATCCTTCTCAGTGAAAGAATTAACAATGATAGATTAGTAGAGATATTATTTTATTCAAACTTAACTTACCCTAAAGGTACCTAGTAAGGAAAGGTGTGTGGCCTTCATACAGTTTTTACTTGTCAATAAATCAAATACAATTACGGCTTCTTCAAAATTATTAGAATTAGATTATGGTAGGTACCTAATTATTTACGTGTTTGGTTGCCAGCCACATTATTTTTAGGCTTCAGTGATTGTGTAGAATAATGTGGAAGGCGTCAAATTTGTCATAATTACTAAAAATACTCAAATTTATATGAATTTATTGTAATACAACCCAAACTACTCTAATTAAAACCATCGAGCAGGATAAAAGGAATATAAATTACTAAGCCTTAAAATTAAATACCTACTTATATTAGATTATGCTGACGCCAGCTACCTCGACCTCACTGAAGCCCAGTTAAACAAATTTCAGCGCCTTCAAAATCTTTGAATCCGGTTCATATTTGGCTTACGTAAGTATGACCATATTTCAGAATTTCGCGCAAAACTCAAGTGGCTTCCCATCCGCCTTCGCCGGAATGCACGTATTCTTTCCCTTCTTTATAGTGTTCTTTTTAATCCTTCTAACCTTCCTCACCATATTATCTGAAGGAGCGTTTTGAATTCTTACACCACGCGCATGATCGAAACCTTGGCTCTTCCGAAACTCTACAACTTCATACTCCTTTCCATAGTTCGCAATCTTATGTTAACTCCTTTACGGTGCAAGCTGTATGACTATGGAACGCCCTACCTTTTTCTATAAGATCATCAAAATCACTTGCTATTTTTAAAGTTATGGTATAGAACCATTTCCTTTCAATGTCTCAGAGCTGCTTGTAAATAGTTTTTTTATATTATTACATACTTAATAAATATCACACATTATTATTATATGTACAGTGGTGATCATATAATTAGAAACACCAACCCTGTCTTCTATTTTCATTACAAATTAACATCATAACTAATTTTTAACGTGCCATAGAGGGCTCCTACGTATTTATATGGATGTATCGGTTCTTTTAAAGTATTACTATACGAGTTTAGTAATAACAAACAACAATTTTGATATAAAAATATAACATTTTAATAAAAAGTCTATTAAAATACATGGACTAAAGTGGACAACTAATTAGAAACAAAAAAAAACAACAATATAAACATTAACTAAGTGAACAAAACCACATTTAATTTGAATAATACTATGAATACTACATCCAAAACCGATTAGTACTGTTAGTACTTGGTAGGGTACCCTCTGTTGTCGATTACAGCTTTACAACGACGTGGCATTGATTCTATCAGTTTTTCACACGTTTCCAAAGGAATACATCTCCAAGCTTCTACAAATGCGTCGTAAAGTTGGTTGATATTGGTGATATGCTCATCCGACAATGTTTTCTTCACAGTGTGCCACAAATTCTCTATCAAATTTAAATCCGGACTATTAGCAGGCCACTCTAACACTGTCACCAATTGTTGTCTGAGAAACGCTTTAACGCTGTTTGCTGTATGCTTTGGATCATTATCGTGCTGAAAAATCCAATTCACTGGCAAATCATCTGAATATGGGGTCATTGTCTCCTCCAAGATTTTTTTGTATTGAAACTGATCCATCAGCCCTTCAATCTTTCTCACGGGACCAACTCCGTATCCGGAAAAGCATCCCCATACTTTAACATTTCCACCGCCGTGCTTAACTGTTTTTATAGTGTACTTGTTATTCAAAGCCTCGTTGATTGGTCGCCGTACGTATCGTTTTCCGTCGGAATTTACCAAATTTACTTTAGTTTCATCTGAAAACAAAACTTTTCTCCATTGATGAACAGTCCAACTGGCATATTTTCTAGCGAAGACTAGACGATTTTCTCTGTGTCGCCTGGTGAGAAGTGGCACTTTCCTAGCAAGTCTTCCATACAAATTTCCTTCAACCAACCGCCTACGGACTAGTCTTGCGGACACGTTTCGAGGGTCGTCTTGTAAAATACTTCTTTTCGTATAACATTAGAACTTTTAAAGGGATCTGTCTTAGCCAAACGAATCATAAGCCTGTCTTCTTGAACGGTGGTCTTTCTTGGCCGAACTTTTCTAGGCACCTTATCGGATGTTCCATGTTTTTCGTGATGTGCAATGGTGTTAAATACCATCTTTACGGAACACTCTAAATGATCGGCGATCTTTCTGTAAGACCATTTTCGTTTAAAATGAAAGTTTACTATAATTTTTCTTGTTGCTGCATCACAGCTCTTGTTTTTACCCATTTTTAATAATTAAATCTGACAAAAGGTAACAAATCCGAATGAGTAAGAAAAGGCGGCAAAATGCATAATGCGGTGACATTCCGAAAGGTGAATTTTAGTTTTAAAAGTCAATTTTAGAACCTAGTCATACTTTGTTTCTAATTAGTTGTCCGACTGCCAGTACTTAGATTTTTTTTTTTTTTTTTTAATTATTGTATTGGTTGTCTGAATGTTATTGCTTATTATTATCCCAGAGATATAAATGTATATTGTGATTTCGTAAATTAAACTATTACCTCCAATTAATTGAATTAATAATGTTGGTTACATTAAAAGACTACCAAGTGACTAAGTGTTTCTAATTATATGACCACCACTGTATGTATACTTACAAACAAAGCTTCACCACGCCACCAAACAAAGCTTCTATTATATAGGATATGTATACATATATGTAGGTATTTATCATTAATATATGTATATATATTATTATAGGTTTAGGTATTCGTACACCGCCGTCTTTTGATTCTATTTTATCCTGCCCATCCAAAGATTGTCTGGAAGAGATCGCTTTTAGCGATAAGACCGCCCATTGTACCTTATTATTATAAATTCCTTTGTATTTTGCTTTGGTGTGCAATACAGAGTTTATCTATCTATCTATCTACTTAAGTACCACTTACAAACTATTTTCATTTTAATATAAAAGTAGCTAATCCTTAGGTATTATAGGTAAACGTTTTATTAATCGTTCTTTATGTACTGATTTTGTTTCGAACTTCGGCGCCATAGTTTTGAAATTTTTGTATGTTTGGTAAACCAATTCAAAAATATGTTTTAATACGAATTTACCCCTTAAGTACCCAATATGTCAATATGGATGTGCCCCAACAACGCCAAGAAACAAAAAAAAAACCGTTTTTTTTTGGGTTAAAAAAAACGGAACTCTTAGGATCACTTCGTTGTCCGTCTATCTGCCTGTCTCGCAAATAAATCAAAACCTATAGGGTACTAGGTCCCGTTGATCTATAATCATGAATGACTCGCACTTGTCCGGATTTTTTCTTTCAAAAATCACAATCATCTCTTCATTGGTTTTAATTTTAGTGTAAACACTTTACTCTAGTGAAAATACCTAGAGATAATCTAATTTGAAGTTACGTCTAATATTTACCTACTTTTGCTAGACTAGAAAACAATCGGTTCTAGCGTGATTATTAGTGATAAGTCACCCTATTCCGGGAGCGGGGTTTGCGTACCTATAAATTTTAATTGCGAGTGCAATGTACACCTACGTACACAGATGAATACGCGAACGTATGACTAAAATGAGTTAATGAAAGTCCAGGTTTGCCACTGAACGTATCTTCAGAATACGCCCCTTCACGAATCTACCCCACGTGATACATATAGTAATGGTCTCTTAAGAAGGTAAGTATGGGTAAAGTAACTAAACTAGCTGGAATTTTAATTAGTTCTGCAAGCAATGACTCATAGTTCACACCATACCTACTTACTCCATAGAGTTCCATAGCTGTCGCCACCCCCTGCTGGCCTTATCAATCAAATGGCTGACAGTAAGTGCTTGGTTGTTTGGTCTGCATCCCTACAAAAGTACAAAATAAGTGGATATAGGTACCTACCTACCTAGTGGCGCAAGCGTTAATATTAATCACTTATAGGTAGTCAATCACTATGTGTAAAATGTAACATTACTGACATACGTACATATAGATATAAACTATTGTGATTTTGGCACAAGTCAAAACATTGTTAAAACAACCTAACTGGGTTTGGTTAAATTTACCTTTTACAAGTAACAATTTTAGTTTAGCTGATTTAACAAATCATGTAGGTAGGTGCTATATTAACCCAAAAAAAAAGGATGAAAAAAGGTTAGATTGGTTAATTTAACATAATTTTAGTTTTCGGTGTACTGTGATATCATTTTGAAAAAAACATGATATTTTTATAGTTAAGTGGTAGGTTACCTACAATTAACGCCTACTATAGTACCTACCTACCTACGTAACCATTTTAATTTACCTAGGTACGTACGGAATAAAAATGTTTAATAAACGGAAGGAAAGTAACCATGTTTGGACAACGAAACCTTCTCATTTTATTTACCTACCTACTTATCATGTGGTAGAGTAGGTAATAGTAGGTATGTACCTATTTCAATATCCACCAATGCATGGGTTTGATTTCCTGTTAGACCTAAAGGAGCGTAACGTAGGTAATTTAACAACGCTGCACAACGAAACATCATCAGATGATTTTAACCCCGGGTAGGTAGCTAACTATCAATGCAAAGTCGCAAAAAAATACCTACATAAATGTACCTCGTGTGTTCATAAGTTTTGAGACGAACTTATTTAATTAATTTAAAAAGAAAGTAATTCATGCAACCTTTTTTAAACTTTTAAAATTTAAAATTTCGAATGTTTTGAATCAGAAAAAATATACATTTGAATATTTGTTTCATTCTCCGTGAAAATGGCGCCAACAAAAGATTTGCGTGCGACTGTAATTTCACTGTTTCAAGCAGGAAAAAAACCAATGCAAGTTTTTAGTGAAATCCAAAGTTTGGGATGTAGTCGGAACTTTGTGTATTATACCATAAAGAGGTACAAGGAGACCGGCTCTTTAGAAGACCGTGGAAGATGTGGCCGCCCGCGGTCTGTAAGGACGCCCGCCAACATCAAAGTAATCAGAGAGCGAATTCGTCGCAACCCTTGCCGGACTCAAAAGAAATTAGCTCTGCAGACCAACATTTCGCGAATATCGGTGAACAGGATACTTAAATATGATCTTAAACTAAAGGCCTACAGTCGAAGGAAAGTGCATTATTTAAACGAGCGTCTTCGTAAATTGCGACTGGAACGATGTCGGAACCTATTGAAGAGACACGATCCAAAAAATATCCTGTTTACCGATGAAAAGATCTTCACGGTGGAAGAAAAGTTTAACCGGCAGAACAATAAGGTTTACGCCAGAAGTTCAAAGGACGTCCAGCCATCTGTACGCAATGTCCAGCGCACTCATCATCCAGCAAGTGTGATGGTTTGGTGGGGGTCACTTCGCTTCATTTTTGCCAGCAAGGCGTCAAGGTGAAGGCACAAAATTACCAAACCGACATATTGGAAGCGGTGGTTAAACCATTAAATGATACGCTATTCGCTGGAAAATACTGGGTTTTCCAACAGGACTCTGCTCCCTCCCATAAAGCTAAGACTACCCAACGTTGGCTGGAGGCCAATTTGCCAGGCTTCATTCGGAGCGAAGATTGGCCCTCGTCAAGCCCTGACTTGAATCCTTTGGATTATTCTTTATGGACGGAATTGGAGCTGAGGGCATGCAGAAAGTCTCACCCAAACCTGGATTCTCTCAAGCGAGCCCTTATTAAAGAATCGAAACGGATTCCCATTGAAAAGATTCGTGCCGCCATAGATGAATGGCGCACGCGTTTGAAGGCCTGCATTGAATGCAGAGGCGGCCATTTTGAATGATTTCTTTTTAAATACAGATCTAGATGTCAGTAGTTTTAATTTTAATATCCAATAAATGAATACTCAACTTAGCTCCAAAAATATTTTAGTTTTACTGTGTCTCAAGACTTATGAACACACGAGGTATGATACCTACCTAGGTATCGTGGATTTCTACATTATTTTTATCTGTGCTCTCATGGTTGGATGGATGGATGATAAAATGTATGTAGGTATATTGTGGCTATAGACTATTCCATTAAGTAACACCGGTCTTGGGTAACACCTAATGTCCATATTAGATTAAATTCACCAAAAAAAATAAAAAATCACCATTAGCAACTCATGCGTAACAAAACACATTCAAAAATTCGTACCCCAAAAACGGAAGCCAAGTGGCTTATGCTTAAAGGAGATCGATGGTGCAACGAAAGCAAACATTTTGAAGGGCATAGCTTCGCAGCAAAGCTTCCGGTTTAATATCCAAGGTTTCGCCGAATCTTTCTTTATTTAAACCGGTGTGTCTGTTAGGACTTTTATTACGAACCATATGTAATTGTTTAATTTTTTTACTGTAATGTCATCTGTTTTTATTTTCAGTTGTGCTATAGTCATGTCATGTTATTCGACCGAAATATGTAAATCGAAGTTTTTGTAAGATCATCATCAACGCAAAAAGCCTTGCTGAATCTCTCTAAGTCTATGTTTTCTATTTATTCACTGACCATATCCCTAACCCATTATCATCGGTTTTCTACATATTTCTATCAGTTGGAAGTGCGGGTAAGAAGCGAAGCGAAGCGGGTACACTTTTACGGTTTATTCACTATCATAGCCGACGCAAGCCATAAGTCAAGCAAGCAAGGAAACAAAGTAGACCACACGGGAGACCGTATTGTACGTCCATGGAAAGCACACCCCTGGAAAGTACAGCCAGTATTACAAACCATTTGGTTTGAATTATCTGAGTGTGTTTTCCATGGTCGTACAAAACGCTCCGTACAAACTAAACACATGACGGTATGCTCATCCCTGGAATGTACACCCCGGATTACAAACCAATATTCTCGATGCTCATTGGTCGAGAGTTCGTCATATCCTTGATCTCTCATTGGTCGATGCGAAGTAGTCGCATGACGAGCACGAGCCTCGTTTGCACTGAGCAAGTTCTAATATGTTCAACCAAGAGTTGCCATTGATAAGTAATGCAAATAATAAGTTAATGTTGGCCTGAAAATTCCTTCCTAGGCAAATCCGTCTTAGATAGGTTAGGTTATTAGGTTTTTTTTATTACCACTCAGAAAAGGAGGATTGCTATTCGAACTTTACCGAACAAACTTAGGTTCAAAATAAATGAAACCAACTGGTTAGTTTATCTGCAAAAAACGACATAAATAACTAATCTACTTACATTAATTTACTAATAGCATTAAATACTATGGCAACACAGCACTTGCCCCTTGATAGCAATCGCACATGTAAACAGAGCTTCATATTGGTTCGTATTCCACGGCTGTGCATTTCAGGGTTGTACAAAACTGGCCGTACAAGGTGAACACGTGTAGGGAATGCACGCCAAGTATTTGAAAGCAATGGTTTGTAATACTGGCTGTACTTTCCATGGTGTGCATTCCATGGACGTACAATACAGGAACTCGACCACACCACACACAGGAAACATTTTTTAACCTCTGTGTCAAAGAGCAAAAGTGCATCCTGTAAGATCAAAAAGTTTTTAATCTGTGCTGTGGGTGAAGCACAGATTAATTTTTTTAGTGATGTTTCAGGTCACAGATTAAAAATTTTTTGCTCCTAGTCTGGTCAAGGAGTCCCTGTATTGTACGTCCATGGAATGCGCAACCATGGAAAGTACACCCCTGGAAAGTACAGCCAGTATTACAAAACATTGGTTTCAAATACTTGGTTTGTAATACTGGGCGTACATTCCTGGGCGTGCATTCTCTACACGTGTTGACCTTGTACGGCCAGTTTTGTACAACCCTGGAATGTACAGCCATGGAATACGAACCAATTTCATGCTCTGTTTTCATGTGCGAGTGCTATCAAGGGGCAAGTGCTGTGTTGCCATAGTATTTTACGCTATTAGTAAATTCATGTAGATGTAGTAAGTAGATTAGTTATTTATGTCGGTTTTTTGCAGATGAACTAACCGGTTGGTTTTATTTATTTGAACCCAATTTTGTTGGATAAAGTTCGGATAGCAATCCTCATTTTCTGAGTGGTAATAAAAAAAAACCTATTAACCTAACCAATCCAAGACGGATTTGCTTAGGAAGGATTTCTCAGGCCAACATTAACTTATTGTTTACATTATTTATCAATGGCAACTCTTAGTTGAACATATTATAACTTGCTCAGTGCAAACGAGGCTCGTTCTCGTCATGCGACTTATTCGCATCGACCAATGAGAGTTCACGGATATGACGAACTCCCGACCAATGAGCGTCGAGAATATTGGTTTGTAATCCGGGGTGTACATTCCAGGGGTGTGCAATACCGTCATGTGTTTAGTTTGTACGGAGCGTATTGTACGACCATGGAAAGCACACCCAGATAATTCAAACCAAATGGTTTGTAATACTGGCTGAACTTTCCAGAGGTGTGCATTCCATGGTTGTGCTTTGCATGGACGTACAATACCACAGACTACTATATGTACCAGGGTATACAATACGGTCTCCCTGGTCAAGCGTGTTCAGTTTTTGCACTTATCGTGTTTATAATAAAATAACAAAAAAAGATACTGCAAATATGGGCAAAATAAGAAAGCCTAGGCCCGGAAGGGCTAAACGAAATGAGCCAGTCGAAGATATCAATCTAGAGGAGGAAATGCCCGTCGACAGCAAGGAAAATGCTATTCAAACTGTTATGGACCAGTTGCAGGTTAGAGAATGTTCATGATAAAAATTATCTCTGGATTAAATTCTAGTACGTGGTTGATAAGTATGCTGGACCTTACGTAGAAATATATCGCACCTAAAGTGGTTAAATTCTTGTTCTTAGGCTCCAAATGTCGAAGAGAAATACTGTGGTCTTCAAACTCTTGCTCTCCTCATTGAAAGCCCAGGCAACATGACTCAGATCATTGATCAAGGGCTCGTGAAAGTCGCCGCACCATTGCTTCTTGATGCTGCTAGTTCTGTGAGGAATGCTGCTGCTGGCATGCTAAGAAACATGTCTGCCATCAGCATGGAGATCTGTGACGCCTTGGTTGACCAGGATATTATGACACCTTTGACATGTTATTTCCATGAGGTAATAATCTTTTGCAAATTATAATTTTAATAATTATTTAATTGAAATCAATATCTATGTGTAACAAAAGTACCTTCGTTTTTAATACACTATGCAGACAAACTCACACACACACATTTTAGAATAGTATTTTTCAAACTTTTGCAATCAGGTTAACATAATTTATAATATTTTTATGGGTTTATACACTTTTTTATTATTTTCCCAATGTTTTGACTGTATTGCAACATCCATGGTCATGGGATGGCATTACCCATAATACAGTCTAAACATCAGGAAAATACTTTATTCTATGTACACACAAATAAACACTTACAAAAAGGCAGAATTAAATGACATGTACAAAAGGCGAGCTTAACCCTAAAAAGAGTTTTGTTCCAGCAAACCTTGAGCTTGAGAGAGGTAATTATATAAAATTTAGAGGGTCATAATTTAAAAGGTAAACATGACCCATAATTTGAGGATGGTTCTTACATAGATTGTATTGCCACTAGAGGTTGTTGCAAAGGATGATGGAAACCACATTGGAGTTAAAATATTACACTTTTACTAAAATTTACTTGTGTTATCTTATTTCAGCACACTGAAACATGGGTGCCGGACCCCAGCTCAAAAACAAACACAGAAGATGTTGATACTTTTGTGCAATGCATCAACTTATTGTTGAATGTTTGTGAAAGTTCAGGTAAATTTATTTTCTAGACTTAAAAACATTATATTTCATCGTTTACAAAGGCTTACTGTTTCTGCTCCAAAGAATGTTGTGGCAAAACATCCTTGAGTTTCTGAAGGCTTACCATGGTTACCAAGTCAACAGTTTAGACAAGAGAGAGAAGATGATTTCTGTCTTTATTCCAGTAGATTTTTTTTTCTGAATGGACTTTAATGCTGCAGGGCTGCAGATGGCCTTGGTCAGCGTCACCGGACTACGGCGAGCGCAGAAGACGCTCAGCATGTAAAAAGTTAGGATGGGGCAACTAGCACAAGGGCACCACTTAGGTACGGACCTTGGCTTGGGCCGTTGCCAGAAGGGTTATAATAGGAGAGAAACGCCCCGGTACATATCTGGACCGTGAGTAGGCGGAAGTGGGGACTCGTCGAGCCCGCCGGCGGGCTCGGTGTATCTGTGGAGTGTTTGCTCTGTCGGGACTTGATGACGTCACCACCGCGTTAGCGGTGCTGATGGGGTCATCGGGGACACCAAGAACGCGTCTTGGTCTACGGAGGGTTTTCAACTCGGGTGACTCGATCGAGTAGTCGGGGATAGTGGAGATTAAGGGGTTCGGGTGGGATGAGGCCAATTCATAATACCGCTTAGAAGCAGTTTTTATGAATTTGGCAATGGATATTCCAGTAGACAGAATACTAATCAGTAATGTATTTCCCTTAATAGAAGCTCAGCTGATTTTGGGGCTGCTGTGTGAAACTTTCTGTTGTACACAAATTTTCTGAATGTTGGACAGACCACAGAACATGAGGTACTTTGAATGTTTAGTGTCACTGATGATCTACCACAAAACTAAATAGCTGGTTTTGGTTATTTTTATGACCTAAATTTCAAGTATTTAGGAACATCAAGTATATAAAAAAATTGGGTTTATTCTGTACTAGTTTCTGCCCACAGTTTCGTCTGTGCAGTACCTGGGTTGGTATAATTCTAGGTCTTAAACTAACTATTCCATGCAAATTGACTTAGCCTTTCCACAGAATATTAGCAAACATCTGGACATCCAAACTTTCACATTTATAATATTAGTAGGATCTTGGTGATACCCACTATACTGGGTGATTGCCTGTACTTATTGTTGTTGCAACAAACTCTCACAGTGTTTTCTGTCATGTCATTATAGTTCTCTTACAGAAATTGCAATTAAATATGTGGGTCAAACAAAAATTCTGGACACTCTACCAAGATACCTTGATCTCACTCTGTTCGGGAATGCTGTTACAACCGCTGTACTACAATGCCTGATTGTTGTCATCGAGGATAATCCCATAGCAATGGAAAAGATCAAGACCAATGCAGAAAAGCAATTGACTGTTCTTCTTTCATTAGATGGAAATGAGCCTTCCATACTCCTTGTTAAGACTTTATCTGCTGGAGTGATAATAAATGCATGCGGGGGTAACATTGCATTGTTACCTATTGATGTAATAAACCAGATAATCTCCATACTGGCGACCACTCTAGGAGTAGACCATAGACTTGCTTGCAATCAGCTGTCCAGTAATGTACCTTTGAGCGATGCAGCTGGAAAAGTGGAACCTCCTACGGGGAAGGAAGCTCAGATACTGGACAATCAGATCAAAGCTATACTAGAAATTCTAGATGCTCAGCAAAGTGCCATAGAAATCATTGCTAATATTTGTTCTTGTGATGGTGAGTAAACTTTAATGAAGGCCTTAATTGTATCTGGGTATTTTCTATGCATAATATGTAAGTATTTACAAAAAAACGTAGGTATACATATAATTAGTATATCAGTCATGGTCTATGGGAACACAAGCTCCGCTTAGTTTGGGGCTAGATGATGCTATGTGAAAATGTCCAGCATTATTATTATTATTATCCTTTATTTATTTCAATTCTTATATGCCTGGGGCCTTTACAGGCATTAGTAGAGGAGGTCGTTTAAACGGAAAGCACTTAAAAAAACGTTATTGAAAAATAGTCTCTAAGCATGTTATAAATAATAAGAATTTTAGAATTTTTAACTTTAGTCCGCATTATAACGGCTTCGCATGCGCGTAGTGCCATCTACAGTACAACTGAAACATTTGAATGTGTTTCGACTGCAATAATTGCAATCAGATTACAGATGGCAGCACCTTCTTCACAGTAGTCGGTCCTGATAAATGCAAAGACCTTGTTTTATTATGCGACCAAATTAGGTATCAGTTGATTTCATACCGAACATTTTAAGCCGGCTAAGGCAAGCCGAGGGTCAGGGGTTTCCGTCGACCCCAGGGAGTAATGGGGCTCCGCGGTGTCGCCACGCACCGAACGCTGGCCACAAGCGCGCCCTCCGGGATTATTATTATTATATAAAGTCAATCTCTCAAGATAAAAAATATATTGATGCATGGCTGGAATTCCAATCACCACATTCAGATAGAATATTATTTTACTTTCCACTAGCCCAACACACATCTCATACTCCAGCAGTATTTTCTGCAATTCTAAATGATGAAAAAAATATTGCTTAAAAGATAATGGCTTATTTCAGAAAATGATGCGGATGAAAATGATAACACACATGACGAATCGTCGGAGAGTGATGAAATTGAAGATGATCAAAATCAATGTATGAATGAAAATGGTATAGTTTTAGCGGAAGACAGGTTGCCATCACAAGTGCTGGAAGCTCTGATATCTCTGGAACTGTTTGAGAAGGTGTGGGCCAGGACACAAGTGCCAGCACAGAATGTCCTGCTAATACTCAAAGAATATGAGGTTACACAGTTAATACACAAAAAGTAAGTTTATTTTTAAATTTTCAGTATTAAAGGAGCTCTTTTTCCTGAGAAGAGTGCTGTCACTGATATTATCGTGGGTATCAGGAACTACGAGTACTGTGGTACCACAACACCCAGATTCGTAGCACATGTTTGCAGAACATGCAAACATTTGATCTGCAGCGGAAATCTAACCTGCTCGCGGCGGGCGACGTTTTCAAAATGAGCTAATCGTGACAAAATCCCAGAGGCTCCTTTCATGGAAGCCGTAAAACACAAAAATGGCGAAAATTATTTTAATTGGTGTACGATGGGTTCGAGCCTTTAGATCGAAAGTCACTACACCAACAGCGCTCTACTTGCGATGTTTGTTTACCGTAGCAGTATATTTATATAAGTAAATATACTGCTACGGCCCACAAAAGCGGTTACCGCAGCGTTGCCAGAAGGTTACCTTTGTAACCTTTTAGGTGATTTTTAACTACGTCAGGTTACTTAAAGGTTACACAACTCAAAAGGTTACTTTTAGGTGATTTTCTGGAATTCGTAATATTCATAGGTTTTTTTTTTTTTTTTTTACTTGAATATAAATTTAAACAGAACGTAGTAGCGCTCTTTTTTAAGAAAAAAAAGGAAAAATGGGTTAGAAAAAGATAAATCGTGAAATGCAACTTCAGATGGAAAACACTACTAAATTATATTTTTTTTCTGTAAGTTAATATAACCAACATCTGTCTATCAACTTTCAGTAACTTATTAAAGAGGAAAAATAAGAAAGGTTACTTTTCACACCAAAAGGTTACTTTTTTATCTATTTTAGGTTACTTTTGTCATGACTCTATTATATCGCCTGTATATATCTGCAACTAGGGGTATTTTATTTATTTTATTTTATTTTTGAATACGATACTTTGCGTGCCTTGAAGGAACCTTCTCACATATTATTTACTTTCATAATTGCAGACTCCATACGTTACAAACGAGATCTTTACTATGCATAAACAACATGCTATCAGCCCTTCCCATAGAAAACTTGGGAGGCATGAGTGGTCTTTACAAAATATGGACTGAAGCAGGGAAATTAGTTTTTAATCAGAATGAAAACAACTTAAACCTATCGGAATCAGCGACTGCGGTTATGAGGGCAGCTTTAGATAAAATGAAGTTGAATGAAAATAGACACGAAAATGATGGTAGCTTCTTTAAAGATCTACGGATAGAAGATATTGTGGTAAGTATTAGAATAATAATGCTATATTATAGTACTGTTTTAGTCTGGGGAAGTATTACCACCATACACCTATTTCTGTCGCCAAGCAGTATTGCTCGCATAACGACCTCTGTGGTGCAGTGGGCGAAGGTCCGCCTGAGACGCAGAAGGTTGCGGGTTCGATTCCTGTCACGGGAAAAATGTTTGTAAGATCTGCAAATATTTGTCTCGAGTCTGGGTGTTTTCCTATGTATAATATGTATGTATAACAAAAAAGTATTTAAGTAGTATATCAGTCATGTAGTTCCCGTAATACAAGCTCTGCTTAGTTTGGGGCTAGATGATGCTGTGTGAAAAATGTCCAGCATTTATTTATTTAGCTATGTTCCTGTTTGAAGTGTATGGGTACCAGTGAAACTACAAGCACATGAGACTTTTCACCCGTAATGTCTCAGGGTCAAATACTCATATCTTTCCCCCTAATGTGTTTTATATCGTTTATCGCAGCGCCTCTTAGTGACTTAGGCGATTAAACTTATCCAAGAACCAGATACAAATCGATTACGTTAAACCGCATTCAATCGGACAAACCGTTACACGTTACGGAGATAAATAGTAACAGACAAAAATACAAACAACGTTTTACGCCATACACTGGTCGCGGGTAAAAAAGTATTGCATCCGTTCCAGACACTCATCACAGGCATCAGGGAATGCCAAGTGCCAGAAATAAGATCCAACCTTATCCGTATGCTGGGACTATTAGCACTTCTGTTAGTCACGAACCTCAGTGAAACCAACACAGATACATTAATAATACAGGCCATAACGCAATTTATCCTAGAACAAGCGCATAAAGAGAATGATGTGTGGGTGTTGGCTGAAGCTATAGATACGATCATAGATCTATATTCTGAGGATGAAACTGACGTTATCGCGGCTAAGGAGGATTTGGTGCAGAAGTTGACCATTTTGTTGCCAGTTTTGAAGCTGAAGGTAAACTAGTATAATAATAGTAGAGCCAATTCGTCCCCAAAACACCTCGCGCTAAGATTCATACATGTTTTCGGCTCAGCTGATGACTGGCCTGAAACCGTATGAGATGTTTTCGCGCTATGGGTTTTTCCTCCCCCCCAAACCCCCCCCCCCCCTCTTGGCTTATGGTGATAAAACCAAGAACCATGCTTGAAGTTTCCTAAATTGTAAAAAACGATTGAAAATTGACTTGTGATCGAATCGGACTGTAAGAAATCTTTGAATGAAAAAAACAGTATTACTAGTACGTTTGATGAATTCATCCAAGAGCATCCAATCTTTTGATCAAAGTCTCAGTAGACATACCCTTATAGCATCCTTAAAGTTCCGATACTACAGTTGATCACTAGATTTTTAGAGAACTTACTTTTTTAAACTATGGAGAACAGACCAGCACCCGGTCTGCTCTCCATTTGCAAAGGGGAAGATCTTTCACTGGGCTGTTTCATCTGACCTACTTGCCCGGGGTCTAGGACCGTTGAAAGGTTGTTTGTCGGAGGTATATGCTCAGGTTGCGTTAAAACTCCACTTGCGCGATCTAGACACTTCGAGAGCCATCTGTGTATAGTATATGGTAGCTGATAGTGCTTCGTATACATATATCAGTAGCTTGTTGCTCTTCGCACTGCGTTGATGTGATGTAACATAGTTTTCAATCATGAGGCGAGAAATATCAGTACAAAACATTGTCCAGTTGTGCATAATTAAAGCGTTGCAAGGCTCTTTTCAGAGCCACCATATCTTTACCTGTACATATACCTACCAGTGTCACACGGTACAGTCCTAATAGAATAAAAGTCATGTTTTTGTTTCAGGCAAGACAGCAGAAGAAACTTCCCAAAAAATATAAGGTAATCGTCAGCACTGCATTGACAAACTTACCGAGATTTATCAAGTACAAGAGGGATAGAGTAAGTAAAGTCAATTTAGCTTAGGATGATACATTTTGTATGAAACATTTATTTATTTTACAGAAATATATATTTTAGTATTTTGTATTCAGATGTTTTACTGTTAGAGTCCTAGTGAGATACTAGGGGCCGAAGTTTTTTAAAAAAACACACACACATGACCTTTCTGTTTAAGCTGATAGAACAACTTTCCCATAAGGTACAAAAGCACTCAATTGTAAATTCCACTCACTCATTGGAACGATAACCATGCTGAGCAGAACCACCATGCAAGTCACTCCACAAGCTAATTCAAGCCACACAATCATCATCATCAGATTGCCCACTGCTAGACATAGGGCTTCCTCAAAGAGTGCCATGAATAATATGTATACATACATATTATTCAAAGAAAACACCCAGTCACAAGACAAATATTTGCAGATCATACAAAAATTTGGCCCGCCACGGTAGGAATCGTACCTGCAACCATCTCTATTTGGCGGAGGGTTTTCCTACACTGCATCGTCCTGTTCGTGGTCGCTATTGGAGATTCTTTGTTTCCCAGCGATTGTCGGTTCTGCAAGCTTTTGATATGGCCTTCCCATTGTCACTGCAATTTTCTGAGAGCTATGTCGGTAATTTCTTTGAATAATCCTACACTGTTGAGTGCTAAATGAAATCATATTTTAGTAAAATAGTTTATTTGACAACAATGATAGGTATTATGCAATGATGTTATAAATATTTTTTTACAAATGCGTTTAATATTCTACGTAACAATGCTGCTTCTTGTATAACAGACATGCATGAGCTAAAAAAAGACATGACACCCAAAACTATACTTACAAAAAATAATTATTTATCTTCGATTCAACCCGTGTTTATCGTAAAAACTTCGCTAAAACCTGTACGTACATTCTAATATGCATAAATATTTACTCATAATATATTAAGCCATTATAAGTAGTTAACTATCACATTTACGATAATCTTACATTTCTACTGCGCGTAGAAATGCGTTATTATGGCTAAAGTTTACCTTCAATTTGATTGATAACTTAGGTAATCTGTTGAAGGCACGTGTCTATTCGATAGGCATTCTAATGCTAATAGGATTTTTACATGAAGTGCATATCCCCTTCATAAATTTAGACGAGATCCAATTACAACTAAATTTTAATTAATAATTTATATATGTATGTATTAAATTTTCTTTGATGTGTGCGGATTTGTATCAAACTACTCTTATTGTGTTCAATATTCAATATAATATGAATTTCTCTCCGTACGTACTGTACTGGGTTATTTTGTTATTAGGTGCCCACACAAACTTTGAGGAGTTCAACTGTGTTTCTTTCGAGCCAATTTTCAAGTTGAAAAATAATTTCTCATAGGTACTATACTAACTGACCTTAAACGCAAATGCATGGGTTTCTCTGATCCTAGTTGATCGGGATTATGAGCATAATTTCCCTCCAAGTTAACTAATAACAGAATCACCCTGTGTACAACTGACTGACTAAAACACGAATCAGGGAGAATTGGAACCCCCGTAGTGACTTCTCCTAGGCTTTGGTATGGGATTCGGCGACGAAGTGCCATTCTTATCGAATCTCCTCTTAATCTCTGACACAGATAGGCGATCCTCCGGGCCCGGGAGATCGTCTTCATTCAACGCAGAGTTTAATTTGCTTATTTCTCTCTCGAGCTCTCTTGTCGCTCTATCGATTTCCATGAATTCTTTCTCAGTGCTCGAGATAGTATCGATGCTCTGCTTTCTAGCTGCCTCATCATAAAGTTTGCACACTACCTTCTGCGGTTCCTCATTTCCATTCGTTTCTTTTGTGTTTTCATTGAGGTTTATATCGTAAGTCATGTAGGTTGCATCTAAGTTATTGTTTAGACTCTTGCTCCTTTTGTTCGTCAGGACATGGAAGTCTTCCAAGTTGCCTCGCCGTAATCTAATATCGTCGTCGTTGACGCTGGAGTTTCTTCTGTACTTAACGATATTTACTTTAGGGAATGTTACGGAATTTAAAATGTCTTCATCTGAATCAACCGTCTTGATTGGAAACTCTTCTATTTTCAGTGTTTCCGCATGTAATTGGACTTCTGTTTCATTGTTATTATTATTCTGTAGTTCGCCAGTAGCAGATTTAGTGACTTGTTCTTCCATACTAACTTCGGTTCTACTCGTATGCGTTTTATTATTTTCATCTTCATCTTCGACGATTTTGAGTTCAATGTTCAGGTTAATTTCATCTATATCTGTATCACCTTCGACTTTGGTTTTATTTTTGTCTTCGGTTTCGCTTATTGGCAGTTCTGAAGTTTCGCTGCTAATCTGTAAATTAAAGTTATTAGTGAATATAAAAACAAAAATGGCAGGGCGATAAATGTTGGTGTTTTGGCTATGAAAATATTATTTAAACAATTCACAATTTGGAAGCCAACAACTTCGGTATATCTAATTTCATCAGCTGGAGTGAAAGAGATACCGAGTAAGCAAAACGTGATAGTACATTTAAGCTAGGAACTAAAAATTAATGAGGTGGTAGTAGTAGTAGTAGTAGTAGTAGAGCTCCTTGTGAGAGAGCTCGTCCGGGAAAGTACTACTACCACAACTATCTCTGCCGCCAGAAAGTAATGCTCGCATTGCTGTTTTCCGGTTTGAAGGGTGCCGGTGAAAATACAGGCACTTGAGACTCTTCACCCATTATGACTCAGTTTCGGCAACGCGCAAGTGATACCTTTGGTGTTGCAAGCGTCTATAGGTTACGGTAACCGCTTACCAGCAGGTAGCCGTGAGCTCGTTTGCCACCTTAGTTGCATAAAAAAATAAAAGAAAAAGGTGGCCTCGGATCGCCTTGCCTATAAATGAAGAGTCATGGCTATTATACTTACTGAGATGTCAGCAGCGCCAGGCGGTGGCGGCGGTGCGCGTTTCTTCTTCCGCTTAATACGAATAGGTGCTACTGGCTCCTCGTCAAAAGGATTAGTGCTCTCCACGCTGAGCCGAGAACCCGAAACTTCGCTGCGGGCCATGCGAGGCGTTATACTGTAAAACAATCACACATTTTAGAATTCCATGTGCAAAAGTCTGAACTGTAAAAACGTGCTTTCAGACAGTGAAATCATCATGACATTTCCTAATACCAAAATTCGAAGGCATGTTCATGAAAAAACTAAACGCACTGGATAATTTTGCACAATTGTTCCTACTGGTATCGGTCACAAGAACATCATCAGGGTCACTATATCTGCTAGCTGACATAACGCAGGGTGACTTAGAAACAGTCAGTAAAGTGACACGTTGAAAGAGTGGTCCGCCGCATGTATAAGCATTTATTTTGTAGTGTGATGTAGTTTATCTTCTATCATGCTGGTTGACAGTTTCTGTATTATCATGTTTTCCTGTAACACGATATCAGCTTATTCTATGTCCGGGAATTTTATACACAATTTATGACTTCCATGTTCATAACTAATTCACGCATGTTCTAAGTAGCTACTACTGTGCTATGCGATAAATTGGCTGTTTGATACAAAATTCTATATCCTAATCTTATAAAAGTAAAAAATACCAGGCAAGAGTTGTTCAAGTGTCGCAGTGGTTAGGAAACACTTATATTAAACGGGATCCTTAAGACCTTGTGTGGGTTGAAATTGTTGAAAATTACCTGCAAGTCACATCACACTGACTGGAGCTACTAACCCGATCTTGGACCCTACATTTACGTTTAGTTTTGGTGACTACTCCTATACGAGACTGAACTAAGCAAGTGTTTGAGCATGGTGTTGACATAAAAGTGCAATAGTATGTTATTGTGCTGATCTTGTCAATTCCTAATAAACATGTCCTTATCATGCATTTGTAATTTTTACCTTAACCTTTAGGTAAGGAGAATGGTCGGTGATTTAGACAAAAATAATTGCGCAAAACTCTTACTTCAGTGAATTTGCATCGTACTGGCTGGAGCTACGTAGTCGCTCTTGAAACCTAGAGCGTGGTAGAGGTGTGATGGACCCTCCGTAAATGTAGCGTTCCGGTGATCCCACTGTACTCCTCTGACCAAGAGTTGAGGAAGTTTGTGAGTCTGGAAAAAAGGACTCGTCAGTTATGGATCAGTCAAACTTCACTTACGGATCAACTCTTTAAGCATGACAATAAGGCAAGTTTGCGGTTCATACTCGGAAAATCTGATTGGAAGGTATATCTATAAAAAAATTTTTTTTACTGCGATGTTAGGAATACTGTATATGCTTTTACCATAAGAGGTTGTTTATCAGTTCCGTTCATATCCGAAACAGATTATCTGATTGAAATATGATTTTTTGCAATCGATTTCAAGGTTGGTTCTTATACATATAGGTGTAATCACCACAAGACACTTGCGGGCGTTGCAATAAACGACGGGAGATATCGGGGTTTTAACATTTTGCAAAAATCACTAGGTACAAGTGCGAAGCCCAAAAATGTGTTCATTTGTAATTAGGTCTTGTAGGTAATCTGAGTCTTTAGTTTTTGTTTATATGTATGTATTGCGACGTTGTAACTATTTACAGTCTATGTGGGTGGTCGACTTTGTTCATGGGTAGGTACTATCGGGCAAAACATGTAATTCACGCTCTACATTAAGTAATTACAAGTTTATTATCTTTGACGGATGTTTTGTTATCTTACATTGTAACGCTCGCCTGTAGACGATAGGACTGCTTTCTCCATTTTGTCCTGAGTTCTCCTGTCTAGACTTCTTCTTATCCTTCTTCATAAACGATCTGAATGCCCTGGAACAAGCAATCATTCTTTTGTCAATAGATTATTTTATCATGTTGCTCATTGTGACCATAGTAAAAACCTTCATATACCGTAAACCACAAAATCGTAATAGTCATGCTTTTATATATTCAATTTACGAGTAACCTTTGTTGGCAGTGAATAAACTGTGGGATAAATTGTGATTTTACTGTATCAAATATCAAGAATAATGTGAAAACGTAAAGTTTGTTTTACTCGGCCACCTATTGAAATAAATACGTAGGTTCTAGGTAATAGGTTCTAGATACCCCTAAAAGCAAAACTTATTTTGCTTTTAGGGGTACCTAGAACCTATGTCTGTTTGATCATCCTTTTGTTGCCTGGAAGAAATCGCCCCCTTCAATAATACCGCCCATTGTATCACCGCGACTTCGTTTATAAGATCTTATAACTAAAGTGGTCTTTATAACTGTGTGTGCAATAATAGAGTTTCTTAGATAATATATTTCGAATCAAGGCAAGGTTTGCAAGTGAAAATCATGTTGAACATGCACTCCGTTGGTTAGGTGCACGGTCAAACTATCTAACTATCTACTCGTAGGTTTAGTGTACTTGATTCCACTTCAGCGGTCAATTGTACCGTGACGGACAAGCATTCATCCCACACCCACGAGTGCCCACGATAAACCCGCAGAACCAACTCTTCAGTATTCTACACCCAGGCAAGGGAGCTAACTCTGTATCAATCTGTAGCCCAGGCCATTGTGCGATGGACTTTCAATGGCCATGAAGATGAAATTTAACTGCCCTATTGACTGCCGATTATTTTTAGTCTCTTGTAGATTGAATTGGATATGATTATCGCGTTTGCCTTTTTTATTATTTAAAAACCCGATAAAGACCCGCGATTAGATAACGTACCTTATTTATAAGTTTTATAAATAAGGTACGTTATCTAATCGCGAAAGTTTGAAAAAAACTTCTCCGAAATACTTTCCGTCTATCTCGATTCTCAAGAGATGATTGAAGCAGTTACTCAAACACAAACTAAGTGATGACTGTTAAGAGTATTTTGCAAGTAGCCAGCTGATACTAGAGATGCGGATTCGATTCCTGTTCCATGTGCGGGACAAATGTGACAAAAACTAGGGTGCCCTTTATCATGGGTATCAGGAAATATGAATACCATTCAGATGCAGAACATGCAAACATTTGTCCCGCTGCGGGAATCAAACCCCCTTGCGTCGCAGTCGGTTTCTCGCTCGCCGCGCCATTGAGGTCGTCGATAAATTTATTTTTATGATTCACCTGACTTGAACTTTAACACCTGTACCTACTATGCGGCTTTGTATTTACCAACATACGAAGTTCAACGAAATATAATATATTTATTTATTTCGTTGAACTATATACCTACTATATAATCTCCAACCAACCATTAGAAGAAACGTAAACCAAAGTTGGTTGAAACCTTGGTTTACGAGACAAACATAGGTCAAGCGAGATGGTATTAGAAAGAAGAACTTTTTCGCTTGAACATCACACCTACAAATAAACTGTTTACGGTGCTTTTCCAAGATCAGCTAAATAGGCCACAGTGCAAGTGTATCACAACTGAGCTAAGACTTCAGAGATTTTACAGCCTCATAAACTTCTTAGTTTATCGTTTAGCGCTCGTTTTGAGTCATGTGTTCGCTATTCGATTATGAGTTTATAAGCAAAGGCATATATGACATTATAAATCTTCTAGGTCGAACCGATAAGCAGAGATTTGCCTGACCCGATCTTGAACCTGCTGTTTCTTGTGATGATGTAGCTAATTGCAACGTTATTATAATGCGCTTTTTATTACAGCAATTTAATGAATCCGGTTTAAAGGTTTGATAGTAGTTTTTTATGTGCACCTGAATGCATTTAACTTGTGTTGATTTATTCGATATGTGTAAGTAACGTCGAGTACATAACGCCTCGATGGTACCTAACCACCAACGTTTGGGTAGCCTAAGTCTAATGTGATGTTAGGTTTTTATAAAGATGGATGGGAGAACTGACAACTTTTTTGTCGTGGCTTATAGCCTTTGTAGCCGTTAGAATAATAGAATAACTGGAACTTGTACGGTAAGGTAGAGCCTTGCCTACCGTGTGAGTTCTCATTTGCAGCCAGATGTTCTTCTTACGACGCGTTGTTATGTGCCAAATAGCCTTATAGCAATTAAATAAGAAATAAATTAAACAAATTTTCCTATGACTGACGTATATCTTCCATAGTAATTCGTAGAATATAGCACAGTACCGAGAGAAGCGGAAGGAAACGTGGAGCTACACTACACTGTTGAACATTTGCTCAGTGGGATAGAGTGCACACCACTACGGCTGCGTCATGCTATTTCAGCAGGTTGAAGGCATGACCAGTGGCCTTCGTAGAATCATTAATCTTTAATTTACAGCTCTCGGTTCTTACTAGCCCAGTAACATTATCACGAGCTCATGACCCACTATCGCATTCTCGTGAAACTTTATCATGAAACTGTTGACCGAATGATTCATCTTATCACTTATCCATTGTCTAAGGCCAGGGCCTCATTGGAAGAACAGTCTTCAATAACAGCCAGTTTTGGAAAATGTGTTAAAATACAGTAAAAACAATCTACTGAAATTTGTAGATTCTAATATAGTGCGCGCTCAGTCACCATAACGGAAAGAACGTGTTAAATTTTAAATTCATATCACGTACAATCTATTACTTTAATTTCCACATCTTTTCCTCTGCATTTATGGATGTAGTTCCTTATCCATTATCTTCTATAGACTCACGTAAAACAACCGTGTATTATGCTAAGCCGATTGTGTATTGTTAAGATGTGTGGTATTATTAAATTAACACTTTGTTTATCTATCGGCGTTGTGTAGGCACTTTATTCGAGCTCCTCAATCCTGCTCATAGGGTGGTCGGTTTGACTCTACCTATTATAAAAATACTAGTATTATAAAATGGCCGGTCTCTTAAATTTAAAATCTCGTCCTTCATTTAACATTTTTAATTACCTACATTCATAATAGACGAACACAATCGAGCTTTAATCGAGTAGGTACTAGGGATTCCCCCGTTTAGTCGCGGTTGGTTCAATTAGCTTTAAATCAAATCCATGTTTCGCGTTTGGTCCAATTGGCAATACTTTTGATCATTTCATCACTTTCGATGTCATGAAAAATTACGATTCATAGCGAATCAGTGAAGCTATTTTATCACGAGACTTTGGAATTCTAACTTGTTACGGGGAACACGTATAACTTTGTAGAATAGGATAGAGTAGATCGGATGCCTGTAGTCACAGAATCCAGACAGATATTTTCATTAGGGCCTTTTTCACCAAGTCTTTTGTTGCCAGGATTAGTGAAGAGAAGTGACTAGTCACAAAAATTTCTACTACAAAATTACAAATGCAGTCAGCGTTAAATATAGATGAAGTAGGAAGGTAGTCATGAATAAATGCATTTTAAACTTCTTTGCTTATTCTTGTTATGTTAGAATATAAGATGGTAATTTATGTCGTGTATTGTGTTACAATTGCATGTGGCCAATAAAACAAATTGTCAAGTATGCCACTGTAGCAATTATGAAGGTTAGTAGGTCGGCAGATAGCTGCTCGTAAAATCGTCTGATAAATGCGTAATCACTGTATTAAGTTTATATGAAAGCATGTTTACACGGCATACACATTTATAAGAGTTTTCATTACGCATCGCATCTACAATGAAACTGGAGCTGCAGGCTACAAATAGGTGACAGTAATCGCTCACTAGCTGAAGGGCCGAACGCCTTTTTGCCTCAAAATAACTGAAATTACCTATAACTTATTATTATAATCCTACTTTTCTGTTAGTGAGCAATGGTATTGTAAAGAAAATCACAGAAACATATCATGATTTTGCTAGGTTAGCTGGGAAAAATTTCAGCTACCGCAGGAGCAAAGTTCATACTTTTTAACATTACCTGATGAATTGAAGGTTTCTTCGACCGCAAGCAGGTAATTACACCTGCGAGTGTTTTTATCTCAATTTGAGTGACCTAACATTTGGCACATGCCCACTTTTTTGCAAGTAGATTATTTGCTATAACTTATACTTACACGTCACTAATTTCAAGTGCTGCATTTTTATGTAGTTAGGTTGTGTTGTTATTTATAACAGCGAATATAGTAGCATATAGTAGATAAGTAAGTACCTACCTTTAAAAAGTACCTATAACTACCATATTCGCTTGTAAATTATTAAAAAAAAAAACACGACTATATGCCCCTACTACTCAGTGCATAGATCTTTGAGGATACCAAGTAGGAGGTAGTCAAGGTCACGTCCTAACATTACATTTGGCACATGCCCACGTTTTTGCAAGTAGTTGGCATTCCACATGACAGGTTGCAACTTGCAAGCCCGTCGCTGCTTATTAAATTACTAGCTGTGCCACGGCCGCCCTTGGCCCTCGACCCACCGTACCGTGTCGCCCGCGCTGTTATTTCTTTTGCTCAGCTCCTAAGGGTCGTAGGTTTGGATATTGGATTGGGCTATCAAATGCAAAAAAAATCAAATCCGACTGGAAGTACCAAAGCCCATTCAAACAAAAAATCAAACAACCTCTTCAGTTTTATTAATAGTAGGTACTCATATATTTGCAAATTAAAATAAACTTGTGATCGTGCTCAAATTATTTTATTCATCTTCACTCTAGTTTCAATGTAAAAGTTCAAGAGCTCACGCGTATAATGCAGAGAATACCTACCTCCAGTAATATCATGTAAGTTTTTGAACCGATGCCAAACACCAGCGCATGTTACGAGAAATGCAACACATTATTTTGTTGTATGTTCTGGATTATAAGGTCGTTAAGATCGTTTCATGAAAATACCGAATTTCAGCTGATACGATCTTACAAACAAACAAACACGCTCACAACTGGACCCCATGTTTGACATCCTCAGATACATTATTCAGTAAGTAGATCTTTGAGGTGTAGGGGGTAGTCAGAGGCACGTCCAAAGATTACATTTGACATATGTTCGCGTTTTGCAAGTAGGTAACTGTTAGCATTCCACGTGACAGGTTGCAAGTCCGCTTATTGGAACCCTACCTAACTAAAGACATAAATGCCTTAAAATTTCCTCATGACGTTTTACTCATACCTGTAATTTTTTGTTTTTTTTTGACACAAGACGGTATTTATCATTTTTAGTGTTTATTTTTGCCAGAGGGTTAGAGAAAGAACCCAGGTAGACAAGTAGGTACCCTTCTCTACCATCCAGCATAACATTATGGTATAGGTATTATTAGGTGCATACCAAGCACCAAACATGTTTAATAGCATTAGATAATTGTTTTCTAACAAGTTTTTTTTTAAATAGATGTCGAATTTGTTGCGTTGCTATTCTGACAAACATAGAATTATAACTGGCATCTCTGACCTAACCGTGAACTGGTAGCCTCTAAAACCATAGAGTTACTACTTAGTAAAACCGTTAATTAATAAGTTGGTAAGTAGAGGTACTGTTCAATGCTATGCGTGGTAGAGCATTACTCTGCCTACCTAACTTCTTAATTTAATTAAGTAATTTTGTTGCGTATATTCTCTAGGTTACCTAGGTGTAGGTTATCTAGTTATTGTTGCTACTTTTGTACTATAACTTTGTGGTTTGCGTCATTGGTTTGTGACTTTCTTGGAATTATATACCGTTGCGTGATAAGTTGGTATATATGTAGGTAATAAGGCAACCGTAATGTAACCTTTTGATAGGTTTTTTTTTAACGAATGTTTGTATGCAGTTTATTTTTTAAACAAATTTAACAATACAATTCTTCAATTCAATAATGTTTTTTCAGACATATATTACAATTTAACAAACAATCAGTATAATTAAATGTAATATTTGTCTCGGGTCTGGGTATTTTGTATGTATAATATGTATGTATTTAAAAAACAAGTAGTTTATCAGTCATGTAGTTCCCATAATACAAACTCTGCTTAGTTTGGAGCTAGATGATGTTGTGTGAAACTGTGCAGTATTATTTCATTTCAATATGGTCCATATAAAGCCACGGTCGGTCTCCAAATTCATGCATTATTGTGCATTATACAATGAGTTGTAATAAAGCACAATAATGCATGAATTTCGATAAAATAATTATATACTTCAGGTAAGTACACACACCTTGCCATGCATTCTTCATTGATGTTTTCATGAGTAGGTAAATACCATTGGTAGATACGCACTTATTAATAACAATATCGTTCACCTGCTGGCTAGGCTAATAAAATATTAATTTATTGTAAAAGCCTTTCGTGTCCAGCATGCGAGTTTTGTATAGCGATGTGTCAATCACGTACAAAATAATTATGCAAAATACGTATAGAGTTAGTGACAATAGTGACTTCAATCCTATAAATAAGCTGTGACGATACACCTATTACTCAGATATCGATTAAAAAACTACCTAGTGTTGCTGCATCTGATGCGCTCTCCGCTCTAAGCTCATTTGCGTATTTAGCTCGAAAAGCTTACAATCAGTTCTTAGTATGTATTCTTGCAGAATTTATAATATGTAAAAAAGGCACCAAAATGAAGGAGTTAGGTACTAGGTAGGTACATGACCTTGGGACCGCTTTACGGATACATACGGATATTACGGCCCACCTGTTGGTAAGCGGTTACTGTAACCTATCAACAACATCAGAGGTATTACATGCGAGTTGCCAACCCTAAGACATAACGGGTGAAAAGTCTCATTGCCTGTAATTTCACCGGCAATGGTTTGAAAGGTATGATGACCCTTCAAACCGGAACACCAATGCGAGTGTTACTGCTTATCGGCAGAAATAGGTAAGGTGGTAGTACTTTCCCGGACGTGCTCTTTCAAAAGGAGCTCTACTACTTATCCCACTAGCGGGAATAATGGGAATAACCCTCGAGAAGTACCTTACCTACCTATCTAAATGTAATTATTATGTAGAAATAATATAAAATTAATCATCACCCATAAACAATGAATCATTGTGATACCAAAGTCTACAAGAGCATTACACAGTCGTTTAAAGTAGGTCTACTTAGTTGTTTTAACAATCGCTATTGTTGCATCTATATTTTGCTGAATTGAGACATTCAATAACCTTGCATATGCATGCAAATTCTTTGACTTTAAAGTATTAACTAAAACGTATAATACGAATATTTTACTACCTCAAATGGATATCAAATGGAAGGCGAGACTAAAAACCGACCGGCAGAAACCGCTAACATAGCGCCAAGTATCTAATTACTGTTTCAGGGTGAAAATATCTAGTGAAATCAAGTGTTGGAGGCTAACTACTTGCGTTTTATATTGCATGTGCTTAGGTAGGTATAATATGATCAAAACGAGAGCGAAGTACTCGCTAGATATGTATATATTGGTGAAGAAGGAATCAAGAAATTATGTCCCAAAATCGAATAGAGGTGGGTAATGTTTAGTAGTCTCCAAGAGCCACTCAAGTGTTTGTCGATTTTTGTACGTAATCAATTTGGCACTGTAGACATTCTTACCATGAGTTCTTCAGGTCCTTGATTCCAGAGAAAGTGATGCTGTTTGATCTCTGCAGCTTCTTTCCGAGAGTCCAGAACCTGATCTTGTTGTGGTTATCATCCTCATGGAACGGGTTCAGGTGCTCAGGATAGTCGTGAATGGACACCGTCTTGTGTGGAGCCGCCATCGTTGCCATAATTGATGATCACTTTTACATAATAGGTAAGTAGGTATCACACAGGCGTCGACCACTCTCTTTATCTTTTATCACACTGAGTTATCACTGTGATAGCTTTTATCGCGAGATAATGTAGTGTTTGTTTTCGCGGTAAGTAAATACGTCGGTCGCGTAGCATCGAGGCGCTCAGCGTCGCGGGTAAAGTCGGACTAAGGAGCTGGTAGCTACTCGCGTCCGCAGCGTGTCGCCACCGGTCGTTATCACCTTATGCCGCATACCTACTCTGCTCGACATTGGCTGCACGGCATGAGCTCTTGTGCAGTCATGAATCCATGATACGCGTTCGTGCATGCGAATAGCTGCACTTTCTTTAGTTATTGATCCGCTGTTATTATTTCTATAAACTGCTCTCCCGATCCCATGTTTAGATTAACCTCGTGTAGTATATTGCATTATGGTGCTTAGATAGATTTTCATCACCCGTATCATGGTAGGTAGTAGGTAAGAGTTCTATTTTACGCGCTAATGTGCTACAGTGTTTTTGTCAGTTGATTGATCACCCGTTATTTCTATGAACCGCTTCACCGATCTTTGGGATTGACCGTTTTGTATATAAGTTATAACCTTTCTATGATTTGACTGACCAAGTTTACGGATTAAAAGTATCAATCATCAATATCTTCTGCATTCAAAACATGCGCTGCATTGGATACCATTATCTCTTTGCATGGAATGAAAAAATGCTCTACACTATCTCGACTCAAATCTGGTGATATTTTTCTATAGGTTTTACAATTCCCTATGCATTTTCTCCCGTACTTCTCAATTTGTTTTTTAAAATACCATATACGTAGGAAGATACGGCAGGAAAATATAGTATAATAAAAAATACCTAATCTACTAAGTATTAGAGATATTGCGAATTAGCGAGAGCAATAATTTAGAACGCAAAAAATACTAAAATAAATTGTGGTATTAGTTATGTTATGGTTTGCAGACACAGAGTCTTTGCTAAGATATGTATTGTTAAAAAATAGAATTTAGTAACAATTTTAAAGAATTACCACATGTTTGTTTTACTGTAAAAAGCAGACTTTATTTACTAAAGGTGACGCCATTCTACTCTTATGACGGGGCCACGTCACCCGCAGATCGGCGAAGGTCTTGTAAACTTGGGAAAATAATATGATTTTGTGGATATCGTTTCCTCAACATACCTACGCCCCGTTAAGTATATTTCCTTTGCATCTATTTTTTTCAGGCAGGTGTATCAGTAGAGTTAGGTACTATTCTAGTAACGATAGATCAAATAGCTTAAATCATTTAATTAAACTGACTTGAGTTTACCTTATGTAAGACTGACTTGGGTTATTAATAAACCGTTAGGAAAATAAGCTAGTTATCTTCTGGCTTATTTATTCATATCAGTGCCCGTTTTGGTTCAAGCACCGTGATTCAGAAAACGTAGTTCGAGGATAAACCGTCGACTAAAAATAACACCACACCACTAATGGACTGGTCTGAAAGTTATTGATCCACCACACAATGCCAAGTCTGTAGCAAGTCTCGTGGTCATTATAGCTATGAATGTAAACAACAATATTTTCTACTAGATCAATAAATGGCTGGCGGTTTGGACCTGGACACGCAAACAAAATGCATGTTTAGGCAGAATAAGATTTATTGAAGTGAAATGCTGTACCTGCTTTTTCATTGTCTGCTTTGTTCTTTTTAATACAAAGGTAGGTTATTTGTGAACAAAATTATGTAAGGAACATTTTAATTAGATAGGTATTAGGTTATAGTTAGTAAATCGATTAAAAGACAAGGTGTACGCTTTTATAACAAACTCCCAAGGGATATGTACCTATTCAAAAATTGACAATTTACAAATGTAAAAACGTAATTAAACAAAAACTTTAAAAAAGGCATACTATAAAATAGATATCGGATTATTTAGATGATAAAAACTCTTGGGATGGAAAATTTAGGTACTAATTGTTTTGTAAACGGATCATTAAAAAGAATAATCAGCCTTGCCTTTCTTTCCTGGCTTGGTCGCGGAGGATCAGGCAGCATAATAAAATTCAAAGTGATCTTTGTTATTTTAATGAATAAATTAAATACAGATTATTCATCTGTCTTTACTTACGCAAGTTTGAACAGATACGATACCTGTCTATACATTCACGTATATAAATCTACCTACTTAATATGTACATAGTAGGTACCTAGATAAAATACATATTTGAAGCAAATTGAATGTGCATGATGTTTGTACTGCATCAAGCGAAGGGAAACCCCCATCTTAACCGCTAATCAGGATGTGAGAACCGGCATTGTGTTCTCAATTCAAAAATTATTTCCATTGCATTGCACCAGCAATTGTGGTCAGCCCGATTATCGCCGATTCATTTGGCGTTGGTACACTAGGTCATTCGTTAACACTTATTAGCTGGTAACTGTAAGTGGTAGCACAAATTAGAAATAGGTAAAAAGGTATCGGATGATACGATGTTGGGATGGTAGAGTCGTTTCTATGGGGGACTGCTTTTTTCGCGTTTTCTTTGCGGGTAGTATGCGTACAATGCACCTTTTTATGTTAAGCAAACAGGCATACGTTCGGCCCATCTAATGGAAAGCAGGCACGTCCTCTGCCACATAGTGTCGTAGTTCATAAGTACTATGTTTTTAAATAAGAATTTGAATATTATAACTAAATGCATTAATTCATAAAAAATGGGTTAGGTATTGCAGATGTGTTGCCTGCTCTGAAGGAATCTTTCCTATGCATCGTTTGAGGAAGACAGTAGATATCTTGAGCTGGTTCATCATAATATTGAATGCTGGGTATCCTGCTGTCTTTAGGTCTTCTCACTCTTGGATTCTGTAGATACTGTAAAGTTACGGTAGATAACCTTTCAAGGAGGAGGTTTGATGTACCTATTTAAATATGATAGACAGAAGTGAAACTGCGAATAAAAACAGCTCAAGAAACGAGTGAGAATGCTACCGGAAGCTGTGACTTATTTCGGACATTGCAGAGAGGATGCGTCCGAGCCGTCCGCCACGGACTACGGCATTGAGCAGCAATCAGCCGGGTAATGGCGCAGTCATGCCATTTCTACACTTCTTGCCAGAGGTCAGCTATAAATCTTACTGCACGATGTGATACAAGGGAACTCGCAGTCAGCAGCCCCAGTAAATCTGTGGGGTCTGTGGTTAAGGTATTGAGAAGCTCTAGTCTACCCTTTGAGGAATAGTACTTATTATAACCGCTTGCTCTATTATCTATTAGAAATCGTTTTATGTATAGCTATTATGTTAATCATCTTTAGCTTACAAAGCAAAGAGGTGGCATGGTTGTAAAATAACAAAGGTGTTCCACAACTCATACAAAAATTAATTATTGGTTCCAATAACGGTGGGTTCCGAACGAGTCACACCAGATCCGGTCAGTGAGACTAGAGTTACTCGATGGGAAAAAAACGTTGGAACCCATCCCAATAACCTCTGTCAGAAAAAAAAAAATATTTTTTAACAACTGTCGAACGATGTACTTCCTCCAAGAAGGTCGAGCTACCACGAAGTAAACTTATGTTTTCAACCTATGTTAGGTAGTAATAATGCATGAAAAAGGTTTATCGATTGTTACAATTAACCTAGTTTTATTGACGTAGTACAAATAGGTCGAACGAATACCTTTGTAAACCGTTTCCTTGACAACTCACGTCACTTCTTCCAGTCGTTCAAAGGCGAGAGTTTTGCCAAAAGTTTTTAAAAACGTTTATTAAGTATGAGATCATTTGTGTTATTATAAGATTTTATTTTATTGATAAACAATCATGGCTACGGCAACACCTCCGAATATATCAGCTCGGATATTCTATGGCCTACGCACGGACATTCAGTAAGTTACAATATGCGAATATGTAGCAAATCGAAGAAATTGGGAGTTCGCACCCTGTTTTAAAAACGAGGTCAAGGGTTAATCTTGAGACACTTCGATGTGATTTTTAGGCAGGACTGGTCATTCTAGGTTCTCCACGCAGCTTCGTTATGGTTCGCAATCTAATATTAGCGAAATAATAGTAAGCACAAAATATCAAGCAGTCCTTTCAAAGACTTAGCTTTGTGCTGAGAAACGCCCGAGACTTTCGCAGTGATAGTGTTGCGCGGCTTCTGTTCGGGGCTCTAGTGCGGAGCAAGCTAGAGTCAAGTAGTTCCGTCTGGAACCCGCATGAAAGTACGTACGCATTGTTACTGGAGAAGGTTCAGAAGGCGTTTCTGTAGAAGCCTGTCAGTAGAAGCGAGAATTTGGGTATTACCCATATATGTACCCAACTAAGTTTCTCCAAGGGTATCTTGGATACAATTCCCTACAGACTAGAAGAGCGTATGATCAGACAGCAATAATGTGCAAGGTGCTCTGTGGTATGATCGACGTCCCTGATCTGCACAACCTTCTGTTTCGGCTCTACCTTCCCAACAGAAGCCACAGACTTTTCTCTGTACCCTCCAGTAGAACCGTCGCTCGTGCTAACTCCCCACTACCTCGCACCCTCGCCGGACTCAACAGACTTCTTGACCAGAACCCAGACTGCGATATCTTCGCAGATGAATGGAAGAGTGTAATGTTGGTATGCCTGAGGTTTTGCGAGAGTGACTAATGAAAGGATGCTTGTTTGTGTTGTTAATATTATTTTAATTTGTATTAATCATTTAAATATTATTAAAAAAAATAAATTTTAGATTTAAAAGATGTTTTTAATTTTATCTAACTAGTGTAATTGGTTTAATCGTGTTACCTACTTAATAAATAAATAAATCATGTTCTCAGACTATATATAGATACCCGTGAAGAGGTGATAGTCGAGTTTATTAGATACCAATTTAACCAGGTAATGCATGATTTATAAGTGGATCCTTGATATAAATACAGTTTATAACAACTTTTGTTCTGCATTAGAACCCGCACTTCGTGCATCTCCGCCGACCCGCCAGGCCACCGAAGTCCACCTTCCTATTTTAAATACTTAGATTACATTCGTTCTTACGTTCAGTCTTGACCTAGAAACTGCGTAGGTACAATGCCCATTACCTGTCCGAGTCCGAGATCATCTACCCAGCCGGCGGAGTCATCGTTATTCATAATCATCTCCAGAAGAAACAGAAGTTCATTAGACTTCAGGACAAACACAAGCCTATCAAGTCTTTGGTGCTAGCTCCAAACAGGTTAGTTTTTTCAGAATTTAAGTGCTCCTTTCATATCATCTTCAACAGACTATATCTATAGTATATAGTCTCTATAGGATATCTATCTTATAGAGTACCATTGCGTATAGTCCTCGGCTACCTCCATCCACCCACGTTCGCGGGCCACCCAGCGTCCTGTCGTCGTCGGCTTTGTAGTCGGTGTTTATTCCCCAATGGTTGTCGGTTCGGTGAGTTATATGGACTGTCCATTACCACTTCAACTTGCTAATTCTGAGAGCTTATGTCGGTGATTTTAGCTCTTCCACAGAATTTCTCGCGGAATTAACAGATGTAAAATACGTTGTAGTTTAACAATTTTGCAAAAAATACTTGTTTTACGTTAGATATTAGAAAGCGATTTTGAATAAAATGTCGTATTCCAGGCGATGGCTAGCCCTAAACGAGATCGCCGAAGAGGGCCAGAAACCAATTATAACAATATACGACCTAACCACTTACAAAAGACGCAAGATTTTGACAGTTCCCTTCGAGAACTCAACTGCTAGAGAATTCGCATGCGTACAATTTACGTATGATTCGAAGTATCTTGTCGCGATAACGGGAGAGCCGGACTGGTACTTGTACTATTACAATTGGGACAAAGGAAAGGTCGAGAGTCATGCCAAAGCTCAGAATCCAAATGGCCAGGGCGTTGTGGAAGCTGTAAGTCTCACCCATTATTATTTAGTAAACTGACGAAAAATATGTCTACTCAATAGTTTCACTACAATGATTTTTTCGTTCTTTCACAATCGATTACAACTGGTAATCGATTGTAATCTACAAGACACATTGTTTAGGGCCACCTTCACTGACCTACACATGGTGACGAAGAAATCATAAACATGTTGAACTAACGGTAAAATGTGATCGACAGCAACGTAATTGTGGTTTCAGTAAATAAGGTTAACCTACATACAACGATTTTGATTGTAGGTGCAATGTAATCCATCAGACGCGACCCTGGTTGTTATAACAGGACCTTACACTTTTCGTATTATGAACGTCTCTGAAACTGTGTGGCGTCAGTGGGGCTGGTGCAAGGCTGAAAATGTAAGTTTAACTTATTTTACTTACGTAACGATTTCATCGGACGTTTTTTAAACATTACATAATTCTGGTTTAGAAAATGCTATTTATTTTACCAGTTTTCAGTAGCGAAAGGAATGTATTAGAAAGCGACTGAGAAATACCTATCTGTTTATTTATTTGGGTCTGGGTTTTCTATGTATTATATGTATGTATTTACAAAAAAGTATATAAGTAGTTTAACAGTCATGTATGTACTCGTAGTTCCCATAATACAAGCTCTGCTTAGTTTGGGACTTTGGATGCTGTGTGGAACCATTATTTATTATTGTGTCCAGCATTATTTATTATTATTATTATTTGAGTTTATTCGCACTAGTTTCAGGTCTCTGGGATTCAGGGATCAGCTGTGCTTTTATTATCAGTCAGGCTGTCTAGTTACACTACGATTTTTTTACTAAGTATAAAAAGACTCTACATTGAATTTTTCTCTGGTACAATTTTGGTAGATATCCAAATTTCCTTTGAATTGGTCCAGTGCTGTACATCCTTTTTGCCATCCAGATTAATATAACCACGTGCATGTGGCTGACTCCGGACCGCATCATGTTCGGCACAGCCACCGGCCTCATCATGATGTGCGAGAACGGGGAGTTGCGACAGAACTGCGTGTTCAAAGCAACTGAGGTCTTGGAGATGTCGCTGAAGAAAGTTGAGGCCGAGTAAGTTACGTACTTATGTGTGGTATTTTTTCAAATACTTTAAATATTTTTATGTGTGCTTTACCACATGCTCCAGGCAAGCTTAAAATGCCGGTACATAGATCTCGATATAACGTGGTTGTACTTTAAGCAGCCGGAAGCTTCTCATACAAATGACGTTTACCATAAAAACCCCTAAATTAAGCATTCATTCATTCTAAGTATTCTAACGGAAAAGTTGCATTCCTTCTAAATAAACATACATGTATTTTCCTTTGTGTTTAGGACTTAATATAATTTTCCTTCTGATAAGATGACTGACTTGTTGAAAAAGATTCATAATGCAAACATTATTTTTTAAGCTAAAGCTTTTATAGTCATTAAATGTTAGTATTAGATCATCGCCAGACGCGAAAAGTAGATGAACAACCGTTTAAAGAAAATCACAATGACAATGACAACACTATTGCGTCCTCAATCGCAAAGCGGTATTTAACATATTTGCCTCGATTGAATCGCTCTATGACTTGTTAGCTAGGCCCTAGGTATCGGAAAAGTTTGTAGAGGAAACTCTCGACCATTCGAATGCTGGTCGTACAACAATAGATTTTATAACTGGAAGAATGGATCCTTTTACCACTTGGATTCCTTTATCATGGGAGGACCCATGAGTCCTTTATTCCCCCCGATGCAAAAAGAGGGCATTATAAGTTTGAAACCCTTCTTCTGTCTCCTGTGTATACTTGATATCGATTCACCTGTAACGGGTGAATCGATATCAAGCTATTTTATTTTAAAGTTAGTATTTTACCTCCACACGTCTCCTTCTGAGACACTGCAAAAGAGGCTCCAATACATGTTAAACGGGTAAAAGATTGTCCTGCCGTTTTTTATTGTTTTGAATGACTTTAAAAAAGATTCTTAGTGATAGGTTTTAATCATCACAGAATACACGAGTTGCTTATTTTAAAATGTTGTACAAATCTTATATAATAAACTGAAAATAAAAGTGCAAAAAAATAATGTTGACAATGAATATGACCGATGCAATGAAACAGGGCAGAAGAGGGCGGCGACAAAGCTAGCACCTCGAGCAAGATGGAAACAACAAGCGAAACAGGACTCACTGACGAAAGCTATCCTGTGACGTGCTTCTCCAACTTTGCTAAAGGTTAGTACTGCAATCATAGATTTTTATAGTGGAGGCTGGCAAAAACGAAATGAGCAAAGCCTGTAGCATGAGCATGGCCACCCAAGACAACAGTTTTGTTCCTGGTGCTAAATATGGTTCACTATAATGATAATGATATATTCAGTAATGATGGAAACGTTGGTAATTACTATTCGTCTCGTAAACGCACTACTGGTAGTGGCAGTCAAGACTCCTTGTAGTTCCAAGGGAGTGCCCCTGTGAGATCACACAAGCATCACAGATGGGCTCTGAAGTAATTTTGGGCATTTTCCCATGACCTGGAAGTCTCCAGAAGCTTCTCCAGAGATTCTCGCTGCAATTCATGCAATTCGTTCAAGTGCCAAGATATTTGCAATATCTGCAAATATCTTGACACTTGTAGTTTTTGCAGATTATAGAGTTACCATGGAAGTTACCTACTGATTAGAAACAATTATCACTACCTACTAACCCGATATTTCGGCACAGTTATCGATATGAAACCCTCACCGATCCATCGCATAACACATACTTCCTAAGCCCCGTGGATACTTTAGTTCCTCCTGTGATCATGGAAAATGCAACTGTGCTGTGCCGAAATATCCCGATATAAAACTCATGAATAAACAACCTGTTTAGTGAAAATGATGTATGAGTCAAGTAAATAATTAAGTATATGATAGAGGAAAACATTTCGTTCGAACAGGATTTGCCTTTGCCTGCGGTCCGGGATACGTCCACATGTTTGAGAAAGAGACGCCTCATCACTGGAGGAAAAGGAACGTGTTTAGAATCTCAAAGAAGTCTTACAAGTATGGCACTCTTTCTATTATACTTCATAAATAAGTATTTCTCGTGTTAAAAATAAATCTCTAAAATTATCTGATGGTAACCACTCCAAAAATTTCGTAGATCGATAATACTGTAAAAATGGAATTTCACGTAGCGTACACTCATCCTGATAAAGACTTCTGGAATGAGTCCATTCCAGAAGTCTTTATTTACCGAAAGTTGTTATATGTTAGTATGTTACCGTATACCTATACGGTACGTTATAATTCCCGTAAAAATATCGGCTTTGTTTTCGACATTTTAAATCAAAAATGCATTTCTCATATTTTTTAACAAATAGCAAAAGTTTGAAAGATTCTACCGTGTATGTGTTTTTGATTCAGACACACAAGAGAGTATCCGATGTGGTCTGAATTGGACGCCATACAGCACATCGCGATTGACCCAAATCAAGAGACCTTGCTGATCACGACTTTGAGGAAGCAGCTCTATTACGTGAAGCTGTTCGGACAGCACATGCTTCAGGTGAATCCGTCGTATTATCTCTTTAATTCAAATTCAAATTCTTCATTTTTATACACACACAAATACAACATTACAGATATCTTACATACTAATTGTATCGTTCATCTCTTCCGTTAACAAAGAACACTTTACATATTTACAAAATTCATTCTGTTACCTAAGTAACATTGTAAGATTGTAATGTACAAAAGCCAGTAGGTACCTAGGTAAATTATACAGATAGAAATTATTACATTTAACAACCCTTACTAATAATACTAAGGTATAGAGATAAATTTAGAAAATTGCCAAGCTGATTTGACAATAGGCAGCCATAAAGCTCTGATGACATCTCAAAGTTTACGGAAAATGGATAGAATATGGATAGAAGTGGCGGGAAGTGAGGAGGCGAGAGGCGCTTAAGTCCAGCATTGAATTTTTATTTCCCGTTGATGATGATTGTGATGAGAGATCAATGTGAAATTAGGGACGGATTAATGTTTGTTACGTATAAACTTAGTAATCGCTGATATGATTTGGATGAGTAATAGAGAAGTATTCCATGAAGAGGAAATGTTTTAATCGCAATGATTGAATAGCAACTATTTAGGTATGCCACGAAATCAACTAAGTATCAATATTTTGTCCAGTAGCGGGAATCGAACCCACACCTCTAGCGTTTCGGCTACTCGCCTATCGCGCCATCGAGGTCGTATTAACATTTTAAGGGTATGGTCGTTTTGGTGTGTAGGGGTGCAATAAGAAAGTATCTTCTGAAATCACCCCTAGTGGGTGCACGGAGACCATGAATTTTGTATGGAAAACTGTCAACGTGGAGGAATTCGCAGGGCATTTCACTAGACAACAACGTTTTATCCAGGTACAAGGGGGAAAACAATTAAATTCTGTTTTAATTTTAAAATGTTTTTCAACCACTTCTTAGCGCTCTTTACATATTACTTAATTTATCGTATGCAAACGCATGGTACGACAAATTGCTGATTTAAGGACAGATCGCATACTAATTGGAGAGACATAATGCTCCTTTGCGACAAAATGCATGAGATATATTGCATAGAAGGTACCTACTTATATTCAAAAGGCACTACAAAGTTATAATTCATAATTTCTAGAACCCGGAAATCGCGTTTGCTGAGCTTGGGCCGGCGATGCACTTTGGGCGCATCAATTCGCTCTCGATGTGTGCTTGGAAGCCGATCTTCATGACGTCAGGCGAACAGGACAAGAGCATACGGATATGGAACTACATGACGGACGACGTAGAGATGATTAAACTGTATCAGGAAGAGATTCATTGCGTGTCTCTGCATCCAACAGGTTCGAACCTGTATTAATTGTCCTTTCAACTTGGATCAATAGTGGATTTGCAGTCGTGGGTCGTCCTTTCTAAGTTAAGAGCACGTGATGCAAGACTAATGAATGACCTTTATTTTACTATTGGTCGAGGGTTTGAATCCAGTTGGGCACCAATAGATTTTCAGACGTAAAATTAATGTGCGGAATGCTATTGTGTTCGGCAAAACACCGTGAGGAAACCGGCATGTTACCACAGATTCGAAAAGAACTTGAACTTGCTTGGCTCTCATTTTGACTGGCTTAGCAATGTCCGAAAATTCTAAAACTTGAAAAGTGGATTTTATTTATCTGAGTTTGCGACTTTCATTTTTCCATTTTCAAGTTTTTATAAGTTTTGGACATTGTAAGGTGCCCTACAATAGGCTTAGGGATTCATATTTAACTAAGTGTAGCAAAATGATTCAGTGCGCCTCGCGAGGACCTATTCGTGCATGTGTAATTTTAGTCTTCGAATAAGAAAAACTAAACCCGGAAAGGACTTTAAACTTAAGACTGTTATATTTTTGATAGTTAACCCACACTTAGAGCAAAGCGGTTAGAGCGCCCTCGTACAAAGATGCAGGTCATGGATTCGATTGAGCCCTGTGTTCATAATTTTAGGGACATTTTTGGGAGCGAAGCGTTAACGAATTATTATCTTGCAGGCCTCTTCGCGATCGTGGGATTTTCAGATAAGCTGAGATTTATGGTTGTGCTGATAGACGACTTTGAAGTGATGAGAGAGTTTCCTATCCGGAACTGCAAGCAAGCTAAGTTCAGCACGAACGGTCATCTGTTCGCGGCTGTCAATGGACAAGTGGTGCAAGTGTTTTCCTCCACGTCTTTTCAGAATATCTATAACTTGAAAGGACATAATGGGAGAGTGAGATCTCATTCTATTACTTTATTAGTATTAGTTAGTTCAACGTACAAAGATCTCGTGATGTTTGAATCGTAAATCTGATCTTCATGAAATTTTACTCGATTATCACGGGGGTATAAGTGGTAATTGTTTTTGAGGTATGGAAAAAATATCGGGTCATGTGGAGTGTCTTGATAGAACTTTGATTGCAAATTAATTCAAAAACAGTTATTTTTCAATTCTAGCCTTTTAGATTTTTTTCGTGTTGTGTGAGTGTTCTATTCCGAGGACTTAGAATCCAAAACTAAATTGATTTTAAGAAAAGTTAGGTAGACACTTACCTAATTGCCTACCTATTTTGATTTGTAATAACATTACTATAGGACGACCCCGAAATGATTACTCATTACCAAGTAGGTACACATTAAAGAATAATGTGCCCAAATGGACCGACGATAGAAAAGAAGAAATTCCACATTTTTGTATTCGGTAAAAAAGTTTTGTTTGTATTTTAGATCAGCTGTCTCGCGTGGTCAGCGAATGATCTGACATTAGTGTCATGTGGAACGGAAGGGGCTGTATATGAATGGAGCATGTCAACTGGACAAAGAGTCGGCGAAGTCATCCTCAAAACGAATCAATTCAACGCTTGTGCGGTCAACAGGTAATAGCTTGCGCCTTGAATACATTGTATTGTATTCAATGATCTCTTGAACTCGTGATAATGAAAGCGCTTTCAAAACCACCGCAGTGAAGACGCGAGGGACAAACGTTTTGCATGTTGCAAATATTTGTTTATGTTTCTGTCTTTAGAGAATCAAGGCATTTATTTTAACAGATTTATCATTTTCCAAACCTTTTAAAACTCGATTGAGAAGTTTAGTGAGAAGTATCTACAAGGAGCACTACTCATCCTTGATTCGATACCTGTTGCCTGATCTATATTATGTATCATACAATAGGTTTAGTAGTATACAAATCCATTGGTGCTTGACGGAACTCGAACCGTCGATAAAATCAAAGCCTTGCATCACGTGCAACTCACGATCTCAAGTCAAAGTCAGTGTTCCAAGTTCTGTCCAAAGGTCAAAAAATAACAATTTATAAATGGTTGTCTGCATTGCTAACATAATAATGCAATGCAGCATTGCTAACATAATAATGCGTCAAAAACTCCGTATTAAAAAGTGAGCCTAATTCTTTATTTACCACGTTTACGTTGCTTTTTTAGTTCTTAAACTTCGACCAGAAACATCCCAAGTTTATCGGCCGGATAACGATCTGGTAACGATCTCGTGGCATAGTTGGTATAGCCACCGCGTACCAAGCGGGAGGTCGCGGGTTCGAGTTCCGCCGAGGTTGACCTTAAAAACACTTTTATGTTACTGAGAACTACGTAAATTACCTACTAAAAATTTAAGCTCTGATGATAAAAGAATTTGATGATTCCAGTATCGGGAAAACTACTTACGGCGTCGGAACAGACGGAGAAGTCAAAGAAATAGGATCAAATACGATTCGGAGGAATTTGGGGCTCATCGGATGCGCTTTGGACACCATAGTCCTGTCTCGCTCTGACATGATGCTTTTCATAACAGGCGGAGAGGGAGGAGTGACGACAGTACAGCTCCCTCTTCTAGACAAAGCTATTTGCAATGAGTTTCACATGCACAACAAGAAAGTAACTTGCATCGCGCTGGCCTACGATGACCAAATCCTAGTTTCCGTAGCAGAAGACGCCTCGATCTGCCTGTGGAGACTAACAAACGCTGATGGAAGAGCAATCGCTCTGGATAAAGACTTCGCCTATTCCAAAGAGATATTGATCAGCAAAAAAGATCTGCAGGAGAAAATTAACAATATCAATGTAAGTCTACTTGGGTGTCCCAGAATATATATAGTTACGAGTGTGTCCCCTTGTTTCTCCATTGTCGAACGCAGCGCCTCCTAGTAGGTAACTTGTGGCAAAAAATTTAAGACATACGATTGCAATAAACCGCATTACAACCAGCTAAGCCGTTTTGGAGAAAAAGTACACAAACAAAAAAACAACTCGCTATGGCAAACGCATAATAAGTTTATACGGGCTCCTTTAGTAGCGGGTTAGAAATGGTGTTAAAACTCCGCTGTTTTCGGCAGCCTCGGGACAAATCTTGCATGTTCTGCAGATTTTTTATACGGGTCTGGGTATTGTGGTACCACGGTACTCGTAGTTCCTGATACCTACGATACAGGGAATTCTAGTGTGGGCTCAGGACTATGTATCTATACTAATACTAGCCGATCCCGCGGTTTTACTCGCGTAGGATAGGTAATTGTTAGATGCATCAAAAATAATTGCTTTTTGAATTTTCACGTATCGCACAACATGATTATGATGAAAGTCTCTTTTAATGTTTAGTTGCTGAGCACTCGGATGAGCGAGCTAGAGACAGAGCACACGTACCAGCTGCGACAGGCCGAGGCGACCCAGGCAGAGAAACTGAAGGAGGTCCACGAGGGCTACTGCGCCGCCATTGAAGAGCTCAAAGAGAAAAACGAGGTAAATATTAACATTTTCACTCAGACTACAAAAAGGGGGTTTTCAATCTGGGGCTATGATTTTTTATTGTGTCGATTTATCCCTTAGTCTAAACTTTAGCATCTGATTGAGATACCTTGTCTGGAATCATATTTAAATGGTTTTTCTAGTTCTGGCGCGTTATGACGTTACTGCAAAATATTCCCTGATTCGACGTATTCGAATTCAAATAGTAGGGATGTGGTTCGGAATGACTGAAAACCAAAATAACTGAATCCTATGATACTCCCTTGTTACGAATGTGGTGTTTACACTAAGCCACAGGGTCCAGTTTCAACCTGATCAAAAACAATCCCAAGTGACTTCCCAAGAATTGCGACTTTTTAAATTTGATATTTTCGCAGCAAGACGACCTCTGTTCGCAGTGGGCGAAGGTCCGCCTGAGATGCAGAAGGTTGCGGGTTCGATTCCCGCCACGGGACAAATGTTTGTATGATTTGCAAATATTTGTCTCGGGGTCTGGGTGTTTTCTATGTATAATATGTATGTATTTACAAAAAAAATGCTTATAAGTAGTATATCAGTGATTTAGTTCCCATAACACAAGCTCTGCTTACTTTGGGGCTAGATGATATTGTGTGAAAAATGTCCAGCATTATTTATTTATTTATTTATAAAATTAGATTTCCCATAACATTGCATATTAATACATAACACATCCAAATATATTTTTTTCTTTATATATTCCTACATTGGTACTTCAAGCAATCTCTAATTGGCGATTTAGATACCTAACGTGAAAATATATCTACCTTGACAGCAAATGGAAAACGAACATACACACGAAATAGGCATGATTCAACAAGACATTGCCAAACTGCGTTCGGGCCACGAGAGAACGTTGCAAGCGCTGGAAGCGGACTTCAATGTCAGGCTTATTAGCGAGTACGACAGATATCAGGTAAGGAAATGTTATTTTTTTTCCTACTGGCTTAAAATTATATTCGACAAACGTTAATTTTCGATTTTTAATATTTATTTACTTGGAAATCCCGTGAAAAGCTATAACTTCATATTACCCGTGGAGTTTACTTTGTGTGATAACCTACATTTGTGATTTACAATCTTAAGTTTCCATTTTCTTGTAAAATATTTTTAACGTTAAGCTAACAAAAAAGAGCATCTCAAAATTCATATTGTTAATTTAATATTGTCTTTGACTGTACCTACCGTATTGGTGTAGGTGTATTTATATGACATATTTATTAGCGTATGACACAACGACAAATATGAGGTAAATCAAGGACGCGTCCACACTGCAGGTGGCTAGGCAGCTAGGTGGTGTGCTACGCTACATGATGCCGTAGGTACTGCCGTTAACTAGTCTGCTAGGTGTTTAGATGAATTACTTTGTTGCCACGATGGCGAGTTTTCAGAAAAAAACAGCCTTGACCTAACTTAGATAAGATAAAAAAATAAAAAAAGACAAACAGTTGAGTATACGCAAGCTATTCTAGGTTTATTAATAAGGCAGTGTTTGCATTGTGATTTTCAATAATTAGCAACGTTTTGTGATATTTTAGAGCCTTGAAGATAAAACGGCTAGGATGAGGAAAGACTACGAACAGAGACTGGAAGAGTTGGCGGAAAGCAAGCGGCAAGCATTGAGGGAGATGAACCACATGTTCGAAACTAGGCTAGAGGAGAAAGACCTCATCTTGCAAGAGGTAATTCATCATCTGGTCTGCCCTGGGTCTGGGTATGTGGTACCACAGTACTTGCAGTTCCTGATACCCAAATACCCACGTCTCAGAGAATTCTAGTGGGGGTCAGGATTTGTGGGGCGACTTTCTGCAATCTTTAAGATGTCATCCGTCTATCGATTAATGGGCCTTATCATCGCCCGATTCGTGGTCGCTATTCGATAATCTTATTTCCCCAGCGGTTGTCGGTTCAGCGTGCTACATGGCCTGCCCATCGGGACAAATGTTTGTAAGATCTGCAAATATTTGTCTCTGGTCTGGGTGTTTTTCTATGTATAATATGTATGTATTTACAAATAAAAGTATATAAGTAGTATATTAGTCATGTAGTTCCCATAATACAAGCTCTGCTTAGTTTGGGGATAGATGATGCTGTGTGAAAAATGTCCAGCATTATTTATTTATTTATTTAACCTACACCTGGATACTTTAGAAAATATTCATTTGCAATTGTGTACGATACTTTTATCATATTCATAAGATAAAATAACATATACCTATTTACTAATAAGTATAATAGTATATTGTTAGATAGATGATAAGTTTGTTATGATTTTTTTTCTAAATAAACTTTTACTACTACTACTTTCAACTTCAATTTTTTAACCTGAGGGCTAAATTCCGATTACTGAAGCTCTTTTACGTGTAGACAATATGCTATGTCTACATAGCTGGACACATTCAGATCATAAAGTGGCATTTTTTTAGCTTCAAGAACAAGCAGATATGGAAACAAGAGAACATGAAACGATAAAGGCATCTATCGAAGAAGACGCAGATCGCGAGATAATTGAAATAAGGACTGCCTACGAAGTCCAACTGAAGGAAGAGAAGGATGCCAACGTACGGCTGAAGGGAGAGACTGGGCTTATGAAGAAGAAACTGATCAGCGCTAATAAGGAGATCGATGAGTTTAAACATCAAGTAGCACAGTTGAAAGGTAAAACATCGGTCACCTTTATATGGCTTAGTTTAGGCACTGTGCGTGCCCCAGACTTTTATCTCATTCTTTTGCTCTACGATTCAACAAAATATAGGTATCGTTGTGATTAAATTTGGAGATTTTTTGTACATACCCCGAAATAAAAAAATTAAAAAAAGATTTAAAGTATTACAATCCTGAATTTGCAAAAAATATACTTTTTTCTTTTGGGTTGACATAATAATAAAATTAAAATAAAAAGCCAAACAGACCCATGACATGTTCTAGCACACCTGTACCTACTTCAGTTTTAACTAATGCCCAATAGTGGTGTCGGAATGTCTATGCCATCTTTATAGGTCTCGTCTGTTATAACCGGGATTGACACTATAAGTAAACGTGCATATCAGAACAAAGCGCCAACAAATGCCACTAACGGTAATCCATCTAAGCTGAACACCACGAGCGTTTCGCTCGCACTGCCTAATAAATCTGTTTTACATTTTGAATTTCAGCCGAACATAAGCAATTTCAGAAAGTTATATCCACATTAGAGCGAGATGTAGCCGATCTGAAAAAGGAGATATCAGAAAGAGATGGCACGATTCAGGACAAAGAAAAGAGAATCTATGAACTAAAAAGGAAAAAACAAGAGTTGGAGAAATACAAATTCGTTCTCAACTTTAAGATTACAGAGTTGAAAAATCAGGTTAGTAGTAGGTAACATATAAGTAGGTGCATTGATAATGCATAGATTATTTTTATGACTAACGTTTGACCGCGGTTCTATCCCTGTATAACCTAAGTACTACGTACATACATAGGTATATATTTTATGTAACCTTATTCTAAGACGCATCTTAAACTGAATCATATTAAACTTCTAGTGTCAATAATGTATGCTGATCTTGTTTTAGTTTAAGATTTATTTTGGAATACTAGCATTGCCCCGTTGGGGCTAAGCGAGAATGTTTTTTTTTCCAATCTACTTTGAATTCGGCGAATATGAATTTTACTGGGAACTATTCCATTCAGTTATTAATTTTATTAGATTCAGTTTATAATACGTGTTGAAATAAGGTAAATTTACCATAGTACGTAGATTATATCCGTATATGAGTTAAGTGTAAAAACCCACAGACAGACAGCCTCCATAAATATAGAGATGTGTAATTGAGGTAATAATTTTGCGTATAGATTGAGCCAAAAGAGAGGACGATTCGAGAGCTGAAAGTTCAGATAGACGATATGGAAAATGAGGAATTGAAGCTGTTGAATGTAAAACATGAGCTCGGTACGATTCAAGGCGCACATTTGAGTGTAGACATATCATCTCATTAGGGCAGATCACATTATCTCAGTATACAGTATAACTAATGTTATAGGAAGCTAATGCTGGTCGGCTATTTTCGTGTCATTCGAATATAAAGTTAACCGATCGGCATCAATAAGTTAGTCAAAGCCTGGGCTACACTTGTGTCTAGTGACATTTATTAGAGCTCTGATAATATTGCGGTCCTTTTTTAATACACGCAAATAATAGGACAGCTATAATTTTAGCGCGCAGGCATCAGACGCAGTTGTGGCTCAGGTACGTACCTTAACTATACGTAGAAAAAAGTTACAGCTGCAGTATTTTAACACAATTTATGAATTCAACAGATTGATCCGTTAGAGCGCGATATAAAAGCGAAAAAAGTGCGTATTCTAGAATTGGAGGTGTCACTGGAAAACCTTCTAAAACAAAGAGCGTTCCGCGGTAATTTCTACCTACAGTTGTAATTCCTACGTTCAGTTGTAATTTTTTTCCCAAATCATGTAGATTATCTAGATACGCTTAGCAACATCACACCTTTATTTCACGTAGTATGAATGTTAATAGAGTAGGTAAGTAATTATGAACTTCTTTTAATTGATTTGCCAAGTCATTATTATTTAGCATATTTTGCTATAGTAGGGTAGTAGTTTAGTTTTATTTTCTACCGGCATGCACTTTACCTACATCTTCAACACGGTGGTTATATATGCTTATGGTTACAGATGATAAGTAACGTTTCTATATTTAAAAAAACTGTCATAAAATATTGTTTGGTTGCGTACAAAAACCGCTTGTTTAAAATATTACATAAATTCGTACCTACAACTTAGGCCTAATATAATGTTAGTGACCTTGGCCTAAGAGTGCTTGTACACCCGAATCTTTGAAAATACGTTCTGAGTATCCGTAGCATTTGTATGAATGGTTCTGCACAACATCCGTCTTCTATAGTCCGATAATACTTAGTTCAATAGTATTTTCCCGGATTCGAATCGGATGCAGCGCACAAGTGCAGTTATGTAGGGGACATAATGATAACAACGACTTGGATTTACAGAACTCAAAATCAGTCAGCTGAACGAAAAGCTAACATCAGCGAAGAAGGATTACCTGAACGAGGCCGAAAGGAACCTCACATTGAAAAATACTTTGAAGAAAATCAAAATAGACTTGCACAATATGACAGCTAACTTCCAAGACCCGATGAAGTTGAAATTGAACGTAAAAGTGAGTAATAGCAGCTCTGTTACACAAAAATGTATTTTGTATGGAGCATTATCAGAGTTTCCATAAAAACGTTTGATTTTTAATAATTCTAATACTACTATTAAAAATAAACAATATCCAGTAAAAATACATAGACCCCAAATTGAGAACGTCCTTTGTTTTTGAGTTGATTGATAATTAAAAGGACGGCAGTTGTGTCCCTGGCAATTCTCATGCTTTACATCAATTCTGTATTCATCTCCACAGACTCTGTTCCACAAATACGTGGAAGACATTGACTTTGTGCGCAGTCGCGTTGCCGAGGACGAGGCTATCCGCGAGTTCAACCGACAGAGGGACCACCTCGAGAAGCAAGTGTCTGCGCTCAAGCAGCAGTTGGCCAAGTCGCTGGGAGGATCCAAGAGCGATATTGGAAAGATCATGGATGTAAGTTCATGTACAGTCACGAGCACCAATAGATACGTAAAATCTGTCAAAGTTTAAAAACCTCGCATTTCCTTGATTAATTAAGATCCGAATTCTTGTATAAAATAAATTTAATTCCAAATCGAGGAAATCCGTATAACTAAAGTCACATATTTCTCGGAATTAGCAAATCGGAATAGTCAGGCAATATAACTCGCAGAAACGACCACCGCTGGAGGGTAGTTTCTTGAATAGCGACCATGACCCGGACGACTCCCCATGCAGGAAGTCAGTGGCCTAGTTCGTCTTGGTACTCTTTGGAGGAAGAATGTCTCTTTTGACGTGCGAATAGAATATTGTTTTAACGGACAGTATTAAAACATTTTTTTTGCCTGTGTGCCAGATTTAATTCTTATATCAAGTCCCCTACTTGATAACGAGATCTGCATTGGCGTCTATCATTGGGGTCTTGGGTTGTATTTTGTGGTTTTTCATGACTGGGTTGAGTAATATCAGGCGTGTTTGATACGGATGAAACCATCGCAATAAGTCATAGGAATATCTACAGATATTATTATTAACAAATGGAAGAAAAGCAATCAAGAGTCAGTTTAGTGACCCTTGTTATAAAACCGGAACTGAATTAATTGGTTTCTCTAAAATCCGTGAAGTCTGGGTTTCGGATGGAAGTACATATTTTGCAATCAAATCAGTCTGAGTTACGATGTAAAATCAAGATTTATACGGAGTTAAATAACTCTAATTAAAATAATTCAAACGAGGTCAGGGACTGTCTAGTTATGACAGCATTGATTAGGATAGTTCTTTGCTGAAATGATAATAGATAGATATATAGATAGAATATACTTTATTGTACACCAAATAACACATCAGCTTTGTTAAGTATTATCAACTTTAACAATGTTGTACAATGGGCGGTCTTATCGCTAAATAGCGATACCAGACAACCTTTGGATGGAACGGACTGTAAGAAAGTTTAAAAGGGGTTTAATTGGTGTACTTACCACATATTATGAATATATAATATTATAATACACATTATACAGGGCGTCCCAAGACTATGCGACATGAAGGGAAAGTACCTTAAATATTGTAGATAGGATATTTAGCTGAAAGAAGACTTGATTTTATTTTTAAAAGTTAGAAATACTGCATTCAAAGATTTTCTAAAAATAACTTGCTTTGTCTGGGAATCGAACCGACTCAAATGTGAAAAAAAAACACTCCGTATATTTATGATGACATTCAAAAAAAAATCCTCTTTAGTATAGTATCTCAAAAGAAAGGAATAACGTAAAATGTTTGATTCAAATTTTAAGATTTTTTTATTGCCGACGACGATTTTCAAGTTCCTTGACCAAAGATTTAAAAATAGGTAATGATTTAGCACGTCTGATGGTAACAGGTAGTTCATTCTATAAACGGACAGCCTGCACTGTAAAGGAGTTATCATAGTAGGAGGAGGTGTGTACAGGTGTCAGAAGTTGAAGAGTTTCAGAAGAGCGCAAGGATCGAGCATAGGAGAGATGAATATATTGGAAACGTTCTTTGAGATAGGAAGGTGTGGAAGGATTGAAAAGAATGTTATATAACAGATTTAGGATATGAGTATTCCGGCGAAGGCGTATGGGTAACCACTTGAGCTTACTGCGAAACTCAGAAACGTGATCATACTTGCGTAAGCCAAATATGAAACGTATACCGAAGTTTTGCAGGCGCTCAAGTTTATCCAGCTGCTGTTCTGTGAGGTCTAAGTAGGAAGCATCAGCATAATCCAGTATTGGAAGAAGGAGAGACTGTGCAAGCGAAATTTTAATGGCAGTCGGAAGGAAGTTGCGAAGTATTCTAAAGGAACCTGCAGAAGCAAAAATTCTTCGGCTGACTTCAATTAGCTAAGGTCCCCATGACATCTGACTGTCAATGAGAACACCTAGATTTTTTACCGTCTCACTCTGCTGAATGTGAACGCCACCAAAAAGCACCTGTGGGAGGCAAGACCAATTTATCTTGGATAACATCCGCGAGCCCCCAACCACGATGACTTGGGTTTTGAGGGGATTGACCCGAAGTCCAAATGCTTCGCTCCACTCCAGAATTCGACTGAGATCTCGATCTATAATATTAATAGCTTCAGGCAACTCCTCTACTCTGGCTTGTTCGTAAATTTGAAGATCGTCTGCATAGAAGTGGTAGGATGAAGTAAAATTTTGGGAAACTGAATTTATGAAAATTGCGAAAAGAAGAGGTGATAAAACGCCGCCCTGAGGTACGCCAGCAGAAATATTGCACCATGATGAGTACGTATCATCAATGCGTATACGCTGCCGACGCCCATGCAGGTAACTAGAAAACCAATCAATCACTGTTGGATATATGTTAAGTGAGCTTAAGACACTTAGTAGGATATCAAAATCAACGTTGTTAAAAGCATTGCTAAAGTCCAAAAGCGAGAACACGGGAACTCGTCCGTTGTCCATGCCATCACGAATGTCATCAGTAATCTTAACCAACGCTGACACAGTACTGTGGCCAGGACGGAAACCTGACTGGAAAGGATTCAGGAGATTGTTTCTGGAAAAGAAGATGCTGAGTTGCTGATGGACAAGGCGTTCAAGAACTTTAGATAGGAATGGGAGAATGGATATTGGACGGAATTCAGAGAATGAAGCTGGATTGGACTTTTTAGGAAGAGGAGTTATCTGTGCTTCTTTCCAGAAAGTATACTCCAATGGAGATAGAGGAATTAAGGATATGGCGTATTATTGGTAATATTTGGTCCAGGATAGATACTATCATATTTCGACTTATACAATCACTACCGATAGCATTAGATGAAATAGATGCAATGCTTTTCTTAACATCACAATCAGTGAAATGACTAAAATTGAAGGACAAATAGTCAGGAATTGGAGTAGAGGAGAGATTTTGCAAAGTTTGAGATTTCGTGTATATCAATATTGGTAGAAGAGGTAAAGTGCTGATTTAAAGAATTTAGATCATTTATGAAATATAAAAGGCGACAGAGATTTGTCCCGTTACTCGATATACCTCTAGTAGCGCTATCTGACTAATATACTCGCTGGCAATCAACGTGCCACGGTATGTCTTGGAGGCTGAAATTTGGGTTGTACATTCAATTGCAAAAATAAATATAAATTAATTACTAAAATAGTAATAATACCCGTGGGGAACCGGGGCCCTTCGCGTTTTCAAAATTCTTTCAGGGCGACTGGTCGTAGCGACGCGTGACCAGAGAGCTGGCTCTTATCTGGGTCAACGCATTATCATTGCCATGCAGCGTGGCAATGCGGTCAGTATTTTGGGAACGCTTCCGTCTGGTAGTGATCTGGATCAGCTGAGCTATCTATAGATCGTTTGCAACGGTCTTTAGATGGCTAGCTGTTTCATCTGTATTTTTTATATATACCTACTTGTAAATAGTCTCAAATAGTTAATAATAATCATTGTAAAAGTACGATTTTATCCCAGGGGTTAAGTTACCAGCTTAGTTTAAGTAAATTTTACAAGCACCAATCCAAAACAAATACAATAATTATTTATTTTTTATAGGAGAATTGTACACTCCTAGGAGAGATAAACAATCTCCGCATCGAGCTTAAGACAACCCGATCTCGGTGCTTCCAAATGGAGTCCATACTTGGGCTGTCTGCTAGATACATCCCACCAGCCACTGCTCGCGCCAAACTGAAACACGTTACAGAGGACCGGGAGAAACTGGACGAGAAATTCAAACAGAAGATTGAGGTAACACATCTCATTTATAGATCCTATTGCCTGATCGATATCCTAATATTGAATTGAAAAAATCTTGAACTATTTATTTTGCCTGATTTCTTCGTTATTAGAAATATTTTTGTAGTAGAAAACATTTTACGATACTGGGTTCAACAGATTTTGCATATTTTCTGGTTTGATTGGTTTTTTATCTGAAAAATGGCGTATTTTGTTTCATTCGTTTCCAGAATCAGAATGTGCTTTTAGTTACGTATATCGTTAGTGTTTGAATTTTTGAAGTGAAACAATAGGTTTGAGAGAGGTGTCACCGCAGAAATGAGCAGGATCTATTAGCCATACGATAAAATAAGTTTGCATGTTTATTACAGTAATCAGGTTCTAAAAATAATGATTCATAAAGAAAACATGTTTTGCTCTTATCATTTCTTTTTTTACATATCGGTCTGAGTTAAGAAATATAGTTCGAGTATAGTTTATCTGTGATGCTGTCATCTCGTTTAATGTTATTGTCCTGGTGATTAGAACCACGCATACATACGCATAGTCGTGGTAACGCTAGTGATAGAACATAGCGTGAATGCTGTAACGATTTGGCTAGCTATTTGATATCGAACCAGTTAGTTATACGGAAAATGCAATTAATTATTGAATTGCGTTACAATAGTTTAACTGTATATTAATTTCTACAGGAACGTGAAGAGATAATCTGCGCCCTAAAAGAAGAGAACGACCGTTTGCTCGGCAAAGTTCGATGCATCGAAGAAGCGGTCGAATTACCATCCGAACCGGAGACGAATGACAACGATGAACATTAAAATAGTTGGAAAAAAAAAAGTTTCTAGAAATATTAAAAATAGCTCGAGCAATCCCAGGATTTTGAGGGAAATGTTGCATTAAGACACGACTTTCGTAAAACGATACCTAATGTCTACGTAATGAAAAAGTTGTGTTCCGAACGAAATTATTCCGGGTAGGTATCATTTTAGAGCGAGTTTCTCACGGACCAACCGGTATGCACAACTAGTTGTGCCATCCCAAATATAAGTTCCGTTAGACACAACTTGGCACAACTGAAAAATCCTTCCTGGACAGATCCGACTCGGATAGGTAAGGTTGTTAGGTTTTTTTATGACCACCTAGAAAGGGTGATGTCAAAGAGAAAATTTCTATGTCAGGAACATTTATAAAACATCTAGTTGTGTCTAACGGAACTACCAACTAGTTGTACCCAGTTGTGGCACAACTAGTTGTGCATACCAGGTGGTCCGTGAGGAACACCTGCATTTTAGGACCTAGCGTAATTTTATCAGTATACATACTTTCGAACTATTATTGTGTGTAACTGTAAAATTGAAATAAGCATTATGGAACTGATTTCAGGCAAGTTAACAGAGACTAGCAAAACGACAATGGGAACGAAACAGCAGCACTCAATTTACGAGGCTTAGCAAATATCCAAAACTTCGAAACACGAAAAATAGGAAAGTTTATATCAAGTGTTCCCTTTCCAAGTTTTAGAAGTTTTGGACATTGCTAAGCCGGTCAAAATAGGTAGTTCCGCATAGACATTTTGTTAGTGTAATTGGGGTGCTGATTGGCCGAGATACTTACAGTCATTGGTGGTTTTACTTTTACTGGATAACGATAGTACAGAACGTAAAAAATCCTTTTTTTACAATATAAATAACTTTTTTCTGAGTGAAGTCCAATAGAACTTTTCATCGGTGCGCGTTGTTTGACCGCACCGATGATTATTTTTGAGCTGAGTATCGTGAGTGCTATTTCAATTTTATCGCACTTTCTACTAATACTACTTTCTAATATTAATGATGAGGATTTGATGTTTGTTAATGCAGTGTCTGTTAATATATAGTTTATATAATAATACATAGGCTATATTTTATTCGGATACCACGCGAACAAAGCTAGTAAAATATATTTTATAAGAAAACGTTTATTCAAAACATAAATGCCTCTTGACAGTATTAATATAAATATGCATCTTATCATAATAATAATTAAAAGCTATTAATATTGCGCCCTTTATAAAACAAATATAATTCACTGACATCACCATACATAACTCGTGTCCTTAATAAATAAAACCATATACCAATAACTAATAACCGTCAACCGAACCTTACAGCCTTATAAAGATAACATAAATTAAGTAAGGCTATAAATCCTTTCCTGGCTTTACCGCAAAATGTTACCTAAAATTATCCACGTCTTTGGCCCAATGTAGCCTTTCAAAGTAATTATTGATGAGCGCAGACGTGCACTATGAAATATGTCTGCACTAAAAATAATGCGAAGCAGAGTGTCTAGACAAATACCACTTTCTGTTGGCGTTAACGCTTGCGGAAAGTTTGAATTTTATAGAAATGACATAAGCTGTTGAAATGTCATTCATGACAGCTGCCATGTTTTTCTTTGACAAATTTGCGTTAGCGTGAAAGAAAAACAAAGCGTGAGGTATTTGTCTAGAGCCACCAGGCCAGTCATAACATGATAAACTTTACGCAACGTTTTGCGCCGCCAGTTTTCGATGTTTCTCAAGCGGAATAAAGTCTCCAAATCCCTGACTAAAGTAACTATTAAATAATTTAAAGAACAAACGGCAAAATGGCTTTACGTCCCTTGGGGTAATCGGGGAATTCCTTCTTGTAGTTGCGGTGTTTCCCGATCGCCCAAATTGCCATCTGGTAGAATCCTGCGGCGGCAAAAAGTCCCGCTGAAAAGACGAAATATACCATAGAAGTCATTATTAACCCTAGTCATAATCCCTGAGATTCACTGTGTCTGTGTCTTTTTAGAAGTTATACACTTACAAAAAACAGCATGCCCATCGGTTAAACCTATCTAAGAATCACACTTAAGAAGTCATACAAACCAATTGCAAAAATATTAGTCGGATAATTCGTTTTCGAGAAAAATGGTAACATTAAACAATCTCCTAACCCAAACGCGGACGGGCTCCATGTGCCGCAGATAAAAAAAGTACCTTTTGGTCACTGCACCATAAATCAATTCTTTCTTATAAATCACGTTACGATTCTACAAAGGATTGGTTCCGTTTCCACATTATGTCGAAACGGAATACCAGCGTTAATGTGAATACATTAGCATTGGCGCAAGCAATTATGTTAATCACGTCAGCCGCAGTCATGACGAGCTGAATATTACTATTCATTAAATATTTATAAATGTTTATTTTTGTCATTTTGGGTATAGTCATCCAATGTAGCGTGTTAAGGTACTCATTGTTAAGCTGTGTCCAAGGATAGGAGGGTCAGAGACGTTTGATGCAATACAGGACGATAAAATATATGTTTGTTTATTCGAAATACCTATGAATTTTTTTTTACGGACTTTAAATGTTGCAGGCCTTTTCCATTAAACTAAAACCGCGATAATGTCAATGCTGACTTTAAAGAATGCTGCTCATAATCGACATCGAAACAATGAGGCTAGATGATGCTGTGTTAAAAACGTCCAGCATTATTAATTTATTTTACTATTGAAATTCTGTTCAATAAAAAAACACACGCTCCCGACTGTATTCTCCATAATCCGTGATGATACCAAGTAAGGAGTCAGAGGTACGTCCAAAAATGCTTCATAGGAACATTAACCTATGTCTTTGAAGTTCTTGATTTTAGGTTATGCCGGTTTCTTCACGATGCTTTCATTCGCCGGTTTTGAACCGGTTTTGGTGAACGACCGGACTAGAAATCACGACCTTCGTATCGGAAGTCAGGGTACCGCCCACTGGACCAACACTATTCAATAGTTCAAACTATTTCCGAAGTATAGCGAATTTCATCGTTATCAAAATAAATGTACTCATGTAATAACCTTGCTTTGGGTGCATGCTTTAGTTGTATTTAAATTGTAACAGGTATACTTTCCATAGTCCTTACTGTCGTTGGCCGAAAGCATATTACGCTGTTTACGGTTAATATTAAATAATTGGTGCTCTTATACTACTATCACTTTTTTTAAACCTGTTGTTGTCTTGGACGTAAGGAGAACGCTGTTATGAGGACTTGAAAGGACATCCTTGAATCAAGTTTCTGAATAACTTGTTTAAATGTATAAGGTGCACTACCTTGCCCTTGACGAAGTTTAAATATAGTGCATTAAATTCTACACTTCATCGGAACCGTCCAGGCCGTTTGTACGTACAAATTGCACAGGCTGTTCCAGAACACGTATGATTTGATTCTGCACATGAAAGTGAAAATATATTCCTTGAAAAGTCGGATTTCCGTAATATTTGTTTTGTGGTTCAACACTTTTAAATCAGATACGGAATAATCCTACTAATATTATAAACGCGAAAGTTTGTGATGATGGATGTTTGTTACTCTTTGACGCAAAAACTAATGAATGGATTTTGATGAAACTTTACAGTAATATAGCTTATACATCAGAATAACAAAGGCTACTTTTTATCCAGGTACCAAAAGGGTGAAGCCGTGGGCAGAAACTAGTTATGTGTATAAACCTCTCTCGGTGTAGTATTTTAGGACTCCCTGCATGTTGCTCACTTGGAACAGAGGCCAGAAGTTAGAACTAGAGTTTAGAATAGAGACAGCGAATGAACCAGATAACATACCTGGAAGGCATTTAGTCATGATCGTGAAAAACATCCAGGATCCGACCTCGTAGGTGTAGTTAGGGCAGGAGACGTAATTGAAGAGCTGGGAGAAGGGGTTTCCATCGGGGACGGGCACACGCCTCACTTTGGACCCTGGAGGACGCAGGTTCTTCAGCAGAATGTGGGTGCTTAAGTTGCCAAGTTCACATAGCTAGAAAACCAATAAATAATTAATAATAACAAACATTTATTTCAGGTTACAACATGAACATTAAATATGATGGCAATATGCCCTTAACATAAGTACCTTAGAGACATAATATAAATTATACTATAATGTACTTGTCAACACACCCAACAGCCACATGCATAGTGCTGAACCCATACTATATCCTGTTCATAGGTATAAGGTATTACGAGTACTATTATGGTACCACAAAAAAACCAGAAACAAATATCTGCAGAACATGAAACCGGAACCGGCGCGGAATTTGCGTCTCAGACGGCTGGCTACCCATTTGCCCGCGCCACCGCGATCGTCAAAAGAACATTTTTTTATAGTGGGACAAGGTTGACCGAGAATTGTTGAGGAAGAAAGGTTCTTGAATGGCGACCACGAACCGGACGATGCCCGATAGGAAGGGCCCTCCACCCGATGGACCGATGACATCGGAAATTCGATGGATGGAGGTAGACAAAGATCCTTCGTCAAGACGCTGTCTAAGGAAACTCTATATGTATTTCCAGCAGTGGACTTCCACTGACTTATGATAAGTGTTTTTGTTTACAAGATTTTATGTTAAGTGTATTTTTACTTGTGTATAGAGCAGTTTTGACCCTGACCAACAATTAATTTACAAAGTAGGAATAGCGTGGTGTTGCAAAACTTACGAAGTAACAACGAATACCAATGCATAATTTAAAACCAATTTTATCAAGTAAATGAACTTTGATCAAGGTCATGATTATAAAATAAAGTTGGAACATTATCATTTATAAAATAACTAGTAAAACAGTATGGTACTCGGATAAAGTAGCCTAATGTGGTCACAATGCCTGTTTCAAATTTCATGCTAATTGGTTTATCAGTTACAGAGACATTTAGCAGCAAACATATAAACTTTCGTATATATAAGATAGATAAAGAGGCGGTCAAAGTACAGTTAAATATATATATCGAATGGCTTTAATCACCTACTTAATCAAATTATTTCAATATATTAATTAATATTCATTGTTACCTGCAAGGAACGCGTATAAGCGTTTACAGTGAGAGATTTTTTTTGTATACGTTTTTGTTACCATTTATATTTGAAACGATGATTTGTGTGACTTCAAAGATTGTTCTAAGATAGGTGTTACCACAAGTCACGAGGGGCACTGCGATAATTGCACTGGATAACATGTCGGGAATTTAAAAATATTGTAAAAATTATCTTTTGTTCTACTAGTTTGTGGTGGCACTAAAAAGGCCCTTGTGACTAAATGAACCAGTGAGGTGCACCTTAAAAAGGCTACTTTTCATTTTAAAGTCCTACAATAAGTTTTTTACAATAGTCTTCCATTAACTCTTTGTTTACTGTTGTGTGAAGTTAACAATAAATAAACAACCAACAGTCACATACATAGCCCTAACTCCACACTAGGATTCTGTGTCGACATTCCAACATTGCTTATAGAATTTAAAAAAATGATGTAGAGTAATGGGCAGGCCATACAGTTCGCTGAAGCAAAAACTGCTGGGGAAGAAAGGTTCTAGAATGGTGAATACCAATGGGATGATGCAGGGGGGGAAGACCCCCTAACTCCCCAACAGATGGACCAATGAAATCAAATCCTCATCAAAGGAAAGATGACGAGGAGGTTGTGAGAAATCGGATATAGGTGATCACTACACACCAATTTCCCCATCATGACACTCTTTGGGGAGTTCATATCTAGCAGAAGACTTTTATTTATTTATTTATTTTTATTTTGGCACAAACAGTCACATAGAAATATACATTGCTTATTACTTAATGGTAACATTTACAAAAGACAAGGAGTGCCTAAAAGGAATAATTCAATATTGTAGGTACAATTTGAGCGTTAGATAGGACTTACAGTGAACATATTATGTAAGTAGGTAAGGTATTCAGGTGACCTATCTGATGGGATTACATTAATAACAATATTGTGATCTTGATCTTTGTGAGCTAAACATACCTGTCTATTAAATTAGTACTACATGGCGTAAAGTAAAAATAGAACTAGTCTTACTAACAATGGAATAAGTTAGCTTATCTTCTAAACTAATTAGTAATCATCCGAAAATAACATAACAAAAAAAAGAGGTGCAATGCGCACTTTAACTATGCACCTATCTATTGGAGCTCAAGAATGTTCCCAAAAAGGATGCGGAAAACCTTGCTGATATTGTAAGTAAGCTGCACAGCTCACTGGACGTTGATATTCTGTGACAGGATATTAAAAATGTACACCGAAACAATAATATGAAAGTGAATACAATTGTTATTGAATATCAAAACCAACAACTACGCAACAAAGTTATCAAAGCGTCCAAAGAGTATATAAGAGCAACAGAAACAACAAGCTAAATACTACAATGCTGGGTTTTCGTGAGGGTAAAGAACCAGTGTATGTAAACGAATATTTTGTCTCTTCCACGATATTTCGTCAATCACGTTACAATAAAAATTCTTCTCCACTGCACCCCAATGATGGGTCGTTGGTTGTTGTTCCTTATCCATGACAAATAACGTAAGAGATGTTTTAGCCGACATTGATGAGAACATCAATGTCGGCAACTCGTTTGTCGTTGAGTTGGCTGAACATTGTGGAAGACATATAGATATATCTGAATCGAACTTTAACATAATTACTCAAAACATATGTAGCATCAACCAAAATTTTGATTGTTTTAAAATATTACTTAATAGGCTAAAATTGAATGAGGACCTAATAGTCTTAACGGAGTGTTGGCTTTCCAAAGTAACTAACCTACCACTTGTTACAAACTACCAATCATTTCGAACTACTAGACCAATAAATCAAATCGATGGCATCGTTATATACGTAAAAAAATATTTTAATATAAAAGTTTTCGAACCATCATACACCGAAGAAGTTAATTGCCTAATTGTCACCTATAAAAATGAATTTGCAATCGTTTGCATATATAGGCCCCCATGTTTCAACAACATCGACAAGTTTTTGAAGTCTGTTCATGATGTGTTACAAGAATTAAAACATTTCCAACATATTGTTCTCATTGGCGACATTAACGTAGATATCAAAGTAGGAAATATCTACCCAAGGTCATGTGATTACCTGAATCTACTTGCTTTCCACGGTCTGCCACCATCTCATTATTTTTCAACTCGTTTAGGGAGCTGTTTGGATTATTGTGTCTTTAAAGGCAAATTGCGTGCCAAAACAGTTGTTTGCAGATCCACAATCACTGATCATTCAACAGTTGTTTTATCTCTAAGTTTAAGTCCAACACGGCACAAGTACGAAACGAAAGTGCGCAAAAAAATTGATTATGGTGCGGATATCGATGAGCTAGCAAAGATTGATTGGTCAGTACTGCTAAAAAACTATAATTCGAATAATGCTACTAACGTATTCCTCCATACTATTAAGGAAACCATGAGTAATTACACGACTATTGTAAAAAATCCTCGTAAGAATAGATCTCTTAAACCCTGGGTAACACCTGGTTTGATACGTTGCATCAAAAATAGGGACAGATTACATAAAAATCTTAAAAAAGATGCACAGAACATAAATCTTAAAATAATATACTGTAGATACTGTCCGAGACATCAAATTCAGTAATCGAATCTACATTCGATTATTATTATTTTTGTAATATACTTAAAGCTTGGTAAGCGAGTGGCAACACCTCTCTTCCCTCTCTTCCGGTGCTCCTCCAAGTGTGTGCGCTATGCGCTTTGTATTATTTCCTCAATAAAAATGGTTCTACAGCAAGTTTAAGGAGTTATCATTTAACAAAACACCGCTGACTCCCACATGGTCCTTCGAGCCGGATGTCTATTACTAAAATATGTGTTTTACCTTTGGACACCATGTAAAAATAAGAATAAGATGCTATATGAGTAATTTAGATAATAAGCTAGATAACTAGTAAGCAATGTATATCAATCTAAAAGAAAAGTGCCTAAGTACCAATGATGCAAGCCTGTAGTAATGGGAACTAAGTAATTTAGCATTTGTCTAGTTCTTTTAAAATGCGTTCCTATTAGTTTAAGAGACTTTGGTAAGCAATCACGAATTTAGTCTTAAGGTTGAATTTAAGTTTCCTAGAAACTAGGTTAATTTATGATTTAATTTTGACATAATGATGTAGAACCAGCATTATATTTAACTTTAGAATACCTATACTATTTTACTAAGAATTGTAGCAAGCATGAATACTAATATAACAACAAGTATGATGTAAAGTACATAAAATGTCATATACAGTGTAATGAAGAACATAATAACTAGTAATTTGTGTTGTACCTAGGACCTAATATCTTAATAGCTCATATTGTTACATTGTTAAGCTTGTCATCTAAAAGCTAAGTTTTGTTCTTTGAGGCCCCAGCATGTCCGAGACATCAAATTCAGTAATCGAATCTACATTCGATTATTATTATTTTTGTAATATACTTAAAGCTTGGTAAGCGAGTGGCAACACCTCTCTTCCCTCTCTTCCGGTGCTCCTCCAAGTGTGTGCGTTATGCGCTTTGTATTATTTCCTCAATAAAAATGGTTCTACAGCAAGTTTAAGGAGTTATCATTTAACAAAACACCGCTGACTCCCACAGATACCGTAATTCTTAAAAACTTGAAAAATTCACATTTTCGATCGCAAATAAATAAATAAAAATATAATTACAATCTAAAGAACTGCATTAAAAATATATGCCACATGGATAAAGTTAGCACGTCCAATGATAATCTTCTATACCTGAAACCTTCTATGACATAAACCAGTACTTTGCTAATATAGGCGCGGAGTTGGCAGAATATAAAAAAAAATAAAAAAACTAGGCAATAATTACACACCATCAACTCATTATAATACGAATTCCAACTCATTCGTACTATTAGAAACAGACGAAAACGAAGTCATAGAAACTATTAAAACCCTAAAAAATAGCGAAAGCACGGGTTGGAATGGAATTCCATCACTCCTATTTAAACTAGGTGCTCAGATTTTAGCTACTCCAATAGCAAAAATTTGCAATCAATGCTTTGAGGGATCATTCCCGGAAGCCCTTAAACGGTCTATTGTTATACCAATTTATAAATCAGGGGATCGAGATGATATTTCTAACTACCGACCAATCTCACTTCTACCAACTCAAGGAAAAACCAACTCATGTCTAAGATCATAGAAAAATTAATCAACAAGCGGATCAAAAATTACCTGATGAAAAATAATCTCTTATCAGATAATCAATTTGGGTTTCGAGACAATATATCCACAGCTGACGCGGTAAATAAATTAACTTCTAACATTGTAGATAAATTGGATAACAAGAAAAAATGCTTGGCTATATTTCTAGACTTAGCAAAAGCCTTTGATACCGTTTATACCCCTTTACTTCTATGCAAACTTGAGAAGATTGGTTTCCGCGGATCGCAGCTTAAATTAATGACTGACTACCTGTCGAACCGGAGACAATCAGTAGATTAATGACCATAAGAGTGAGCAAAAGCATATCAAATTCGGAGTGCCTCAAGGCAGTATTTTGGGGCCGACCTTATTCATAATATACATCAACGAATTATGCAATCTAAAACTAAGAAACGGCCATATAATTACTTTTGCGGATGACACTGTTCTTTTATTCACTGGCAAGGACTGGGGTGAGAGTAACCTCTGCGCTAATGAGGGGTTTCGAATCATCACTGACTGGCTGAACCATTTATTAACGCTTAATATCTCCAAAACTAAATTTGTAGCATTTAGTATGAGAAATAATAGTCAACCTCCTCCCTTTTCTTTGAAAATAAAAGCACATCAATGTACACAATCCGAAATCTGTAATTGCCCAGTCCATATCGATCAGAACTTAAAACTGGGAAACCAATATAAAGGCGCTTTCTGGACGTACTAGAAAATTAATATACATTTTTAAAACACTTCGGCATATTTGCGATAAAAAATGACAACTACTTATAACCATATATTATGCTTTAAGCCAATCAGTGACTACCTACTGCATCACTTCTTGGGGTGGATGCCCCAAGACTACCCTACTTGAACTCGAGAGAGCCCAAAGAGCACTACTAAAGGTGATGTTCTTTAAAAAAATTCGTTTTTCCACAACATAACTTTATAGGGAAGTCTCGCTCGTAACTGTCAGGCAATGCTTTATTAAGGCAGTCTTAATAGAACAACATAAAAAGCCACCGTCCGAAAATTTGTTAAATGACCGAAGGCAAGACAAAGTTTACCTAACACCATTCTGCAAGACCACTTTTGCCCAACGTTTTATACACTAACTACACTAAACACTACTTTCTTGGGCCATACATTTATAATAAAATGAGTAGACTTAATGAGCTAAAATCTAAATCGAAATATTCATGTAAAAAAGCCGTGACGGATTTTCTTAAAATGCTCTCTTACGATGACACGGAATTACTAATGAGCATTAAAAAATTAAATTGAATAGCCTAAATATTATAATATTAGCAGTAACTGTCTACATAAAAAAACCCGAATATACCTACTAAAGTATTACCATAATATAATCACACATTTTTAAATTACACTATGATTCATTCATATATTCATATAAAACCTACATATTTGTTACATAATTGAACACACATAACACTACACATTATTACTCATACATACTATATATAGATACAACATAATTCTTCAAACGTACATAACATTGCGGAACTCAAAATTAAAAAAAATATATATAAAAAAGATCTGATTATTTTGCTTGTACTATGATGCGTCGTAGTGCAGTGTTATCTCGGCAATGTGCGAGGAGGACAAACACTGCTCGTCGAGATACAGTTTTTTAACTAGTTCGGCGGGTAGGGCGAATCCAATTCGACCACAAAATAACAAAATGTACTTAAAGTACAAATTAGTTTAGTTTATATAATAAGCTATAGGATAATATACCGCATGATTTTGTTTTGTTTTAGGTGTTTTACCTACCTATAGTTCTCAGTTATTTTTTTTTTCTAAGTAGTCTGTACAATCATTTTTCTTAAAATAAAAATATTTGATATTTGATATCTACCCGCGGAATATTATAAATGTATCCATATACAAGATGGATAGCAAATAGGTAGGTTCAAACATTCATCTATTATTATTAATGCTAGACAGTAATAAAACCTTCGGATCGTTGATAAGACAATCTGATCTATGTATGTGTATATCAGATTATTCCATCATAGCAGATACCTACTTAATTACCTACATCTTTTGTACATACTTTGATTATTTCACTTTTACTACTATTCAATGAATTATGAAAAAGATCGAGGTCATGAAATTCTTTGTTATAAGTATCGATACAGAGCGGTAGAAAAAGTTATTACAAGTATATTTTTTGTTCAATGTTGGTGGTACAAATATATTTAATTTACGTGAGGCACGAAGTGGAAGGCGAGCTTTTGAAATAAAATTGAGTTTGTATAAAAGTGTGGAAGAGTCTATTTGATTATTGATAATTTTATAAAGGGTGACTATATCAAACGGGTGACTATATTTTGTGTCGTCAGCATATAGTAAGTAATTAGAATTTTTAATGGAGTCTCCAACATCATTAACGTAAAGTGAAAAAACTTCTATTTTGTATAAAACCATGTTGTTTGTCTGAGATGTGATTACGAACGGTGAAAGATAACTGAGAAGTGTCAATTTTTTCTAAGAGTTTACCGAATATACATAGGTTAGAAATAGGCCTATATTGCGTTATTTGATCTATTTTGTTATTCTTTGGTATGGGTGTTATAAGTGCCATTTTCCATTTAGCGGGAAAAATTTCTGAAGATATAGAATGTTTGAATATATGCGAAATGGGCTTTAGCAACTCTTGGGCACATTTAGATATAAGAATAGGATGGACCCCATCTGGGCCAGCCCCTAGCCCCTTTTACTGGCTCACAATTATAGTTGTCTTGAAAATATTGCTTCTAAGCAATAAGATACAACCTTGGTAGAATACACCTTATAAAACAAACAATAACATATTCATATTAATGGTACAATGGGTGGTTGTAATAATAAGTACTTACTATAAATCCTCCAAGCCCCACATAGAAGCACAGGTTACAAGGCGCAGTGTAGAGAGGATGGTTGATGTGATATGACACATAAACGGTGAACAGCCAGTAGTATGTGCAGTTCTTGAAGAGGTTTCTCAGTGGCATGGTTCCGTGAGAGAAGCGGTGCACAAACAAAGTTTCCAGGATACGCTTGATGTAATGCACTGACCAGCAGACAGCTGCAACACTAAAAATGTATGTTTGTTAGTTAGTTTGTATATCACTTTTGACCTGTCTATCACTTTTAGCATCAGCCAGAAAAAACATTTCCTTATCTGCCTAGTTCCACTAATTAGATTGATCCAATACCTAGGTACCACAGTATCAGTTTGTACATTAGAACTTTTAATTGCAACAGTTCTTATAAAATAGTGCATTCATTTAAATAAAATGTCACCTTGATCACAATGTTCATCAAGTCAACCCTATTTCTTTTTTTCTGGAACTTTTGTGGATTTTCAACCATGTCAGTTCCATCATTCTCTCTTACTTATTCAAGATACAGTTTCTTTAACCCTATTTCCTGGATCACAGATTTCAGAATGCTCTTGAAATAGCCATTCTCCAATTAGGAAACATAAATGAAGACAACTCTTGTATTTGTTTCTTAGTGTGTGTGCAGTCTTTGTTATGTTAGTTCTGCCTGGGCCAGTCTATTGTTAAGTTAGTGATCTGACCAGGTTGAGTGCAAAGCATAAATAAAAACTCACGTAGCTACACCCCCTGGTGTTGAAGATTGCTCTCCATATAGAATCCAGGGCCTCTGATACACCCACAAGTACATAAATACTGGACCAGCATATTCAGTCAGAAACACATTCTTCCAAGAAATCTGTGGCCCAAGATCTTTCACATAAATTTTTCCACCATTTTCTAACTTCAGAGATTTCAGAGTATCTTCGTCCTTTAAGGATTTGCCTTTAGACTCTAACTTGATGGATTGTCGATCTGGGTACAAGGATTTTTTTACACTCTGATGAATTTTGTCTTTTACGTCCTTTACTGTGGAATTCTCAGTCACTTGGATTTTGCCAAGAGGTTTGGAGCCAGTGGTGCTCAGAATTTCGATCTGCAAAGAAATTATTCTGAGTTAAAATGTAAAGCAAAGGCAGTGGTAAAATTTGGCTATTTGCTTACCTCCATGACTGCTAGTGCTAGACTAGAAGTACTCCGTTTACGTTACACCGAGGAGCGAGGGGACTACACTGTCCGTCCGAACGCCGGCCGCTGCTGCGTCGCGTTGTAAATTGTAATAAATCGGGAGGTACTCTTTCTACACTTTCGTAGTGTCAGTTCCTGTATGCACAGATTACAAATTTTTTGATCCTACCCTGTATGTCTAACTTTACCTAGATATGTACGTCGTTATTATCGTTTTGGATATCATATAACTTTTTATTAGAGGAAAACGATTAACGCAAAGTGCAAACGCATGAACCATAAACTATACCCACAGACTAGATACTATTAGCGATGGAAATAACGGCTTAAAACGATAAGCGCGTTATAACGATAAGCTAGCTTAGCTTATGTTTATTGCTTATGCTTATTGCTATTGCTTTTTTTCGCAAAGCGTAAATGTCTATAAAATTGATTTAACTACATTAGGTGTTGAATTAAATGAGTAATATTTTGCGTCTGTGCTGTGTATTGACTTTGAGGACAAAAATAAAAGTTTTTGTCCTCAAAGTCAATACACTACAACAAACTATTTCAAAAAAACACAAAACGCGCGATTTAAAATTGCATAACGACAACGACGCGACGTGACAACGAACGTGCACACAATCGATAAGCAGATTTAACACTGATTGAATTTTAGCTTACCGTTATAACGTTTTACATTATACGCTTATGCTTATTTTAAGCATTTGCTATTTTAAGCATAATGCAGTTGTTGGTCAAAAATAACTCTTATGTGTCAAGAGTTACAAACGTGTTTCCGATAACAGTTGAAATCAGTTATATAATCCGATCAAACAAAAAAAGATACACAATAAAATGTTCGGTATGAAATCAACTGATACCTAATTTGGTCGCATAATAAAACAAGGTCTGCTTTTATCAGGACCGCTACTGTGAAGAAGGTGCTGCCATCTGTAATCTGATTGCAATTATTGCAGTCGACAAATCGAAACACATTCAAATGTTTCAGTTATTGTAGTGTAGATGGCACTACACGCATGCGAAATCTAATAATGCGGACTAAAATTAAATGCTTACTATTTAAAACATGCTTAGAGACTATTTTTCAATAACGTTTTTTTTAGTGCTTTCCGTTTAAACGACCTCCTCTAGCTACTATGTAACTATCGGCCGTTGAAAACACAATACAAAGAAAAATTATACGTGATCTAGACTTTTGTGTACTACCTTTCGATCAGATACAATCCTATGTAGTTTGCCCTAGTTTTAAAATGACATCCAATAAAATATATATATATATATATATATATATATATATATATATATATTGTTAACCTACTAGTTAGTTATCATACTAAATGGACATGCACGAATCTGCAACAATTTATTTAGAATACACGAATTTATTTACTATTGAAATTATTGAAATTAACTAGGATATTATTTTATAACATTTTATTAAATTGACGAGAGACTGATGTCACACCAATCATATTAATTAAGTTTAATAATTGTTAATGTGGTATTCTGTCTTAATAAATGATATTCTATTCTATTCTATTCTATTCTACCAACATAGTCACGACAAAAAACAAAACAAATAATAATTAAAGATGATGGTCGTTCGTACGTAGCTGTGTGTGGTGCATGTAGATGATGCAAAAAAGCGTTAAAGTTTGTTTTGCACCTACTAAACATGGGTAAAAATAGAGTTTGTGGCGTCAGAGAAAAGCAAAGAAGTGGATTTTTTGCTAATTTTCCGTTGAATGAAAACCGTTAAGTACTTTACATATCTAATTCCATACACATAACTTAGAGAATACTAATATCGGCCCGCCAGGCCCACGACTTTGCCCGTGGGAATATAGGAAACCTTGTATTTTTTTTTAGGCCAGTGAGTGAATTTATCATCTATAAATAAATAAATAATAATGCTGGTAATTTTTCACAGTGTATAATTATGCCCCAAACTAAGCAGAGCTTGTATTATGGGAACTACATGACTGGAATACTACTTATATACTTCTTTTGTAAATACATACATATTATACATAGAAAACATTCAGAACCGAGACAAATATTTGTAGATCACACAAACATTTATCACACGGCGGGAATCGAACCCGCATCCTGCTGCGTCTCAGGTGAGCCTTCGTCCACTGCGCCACAGAGGTTGTCGTATATCTATGTACATTTGTTGTATGAAATGAATTTTACATAGAATTTGAATATATTTACTACTTATAAACAAATAAGTTTAATAATATATAGGTACTACGCTTGGCATATGGCTTCTATCAACACAATAATTTTTGGTTCGCTCCCAGTCTTAAATTCATGGATTTAACTAACTGTAGGTAGATGCCCGACCTTTGACTTATTATTAATGAAGGACATGTAATGTAAACATAAAATAAACACACTCACGACTGTATTCCCTATGATTGAAATCCTCAGATACATACTTAGTGCATAGACCTTTGAGGATACCAAAGACAGAGGCACATCTAAACATTACATTTGGCAGATCCCCACGTTTTGCAAGTAGTTAGCATTTCACGTGACAGGTTGCAAGCCCATCGCCACTTATTAGATAATGTTAATGACAAATAATTTGTGTCTGAATATAATGCTTATTTATTTATTATGTGGCCTGCCAGCGGTAATATTATTTTTTCTATTTAAGGTGTAAAGAGTGGGTTCGTGCAGTTGGAAAACAAGACCTTGTTTATTGAAAAGCTTCATGAGATTCGATTTGTATGTCGATGCCAGCGGATCAACAAAAACTTTGCTGAATCTGAAGAAAGAATAAAAGATACGTTGCTCTTAAACCTTGTTCTGATTTCTTGGATATATCACCTCGATAGGTATGCACGATATTCGCTTTTGTCGCTAATTTCACTTTCAATAACCTAATAATAGTCTACATTGAACTAAAAACTACAATATTTTTTGATAACAAAGCCACTATAAATGGTAATGGGTAGTATTTAAACACAAATAAAAAAAAACTTTTTATATTCAAAAATAATCCGAATTCATATCAAAATTATTGATTGCATAGGTGATTATTTATTTGATATGCAATGAATAATATCCCAATGATAATATAGGTGGCTAGTTAGTAAATATCTTATGTAGTTATTAGATTTAATGCCTAAAATAATACGAATTACACGTTGCATTATGTACCTAAAAAAATTGACAGATAAATATTGCTTTATCGCACAATATAAAACAAGTACATAGGTGTACTTAATGCTAATAAGCATTTTCTTCCAGCTAACTTTAATGTAATGAAAAGTGGGACGTTAGTACGTTTAAACGTAATCCTTAAGGATTACCAAGATAAGAGAAAATTGTATTAAAAAAAACTAGCTACTTAAAATAGAAGTAAACTACATACAGAAAAGAAAATAATTTATACTTAAATACATACATCCAAATATATATTTACAAATTATAAATACTCAATTTTGATTACTATTTTGTAGAGACAAGCATTTGATGCTTGTAAAGTTTGGATTTGAAGACTCCAATGGAAGCAGCAGTGCGGATTCTGCTGGAATAGAGGTTCCACAAGTGGATCGCCGCGACCGTAAGAGTCCGTATAGAAAGAGGTTGAATGCTCAGGGGTCAGAAGTTAAAGATGTTAAGATGAACGAGCAGGACGGTCTTAGGACGAAGGAAAATGGAGAAAAACGTTCCTTGAGGTAGTTAGGAGAGCAAGGATTATGGAGAGTATTGTAAAGAAAGCAGAGTATGTGGGTAAAATAAATCTTGGCAATTACGTATTTTTTCATGTTTTATTTATTCCCTCTATATAATGTACTTTATATGTACCAGACGGGGCGGGGTTACAAAAATAATTTTCGTTTTATCGATGTCGATAAAATGCGGTACAGCCCTAGAATATCGATTTTTGGCAACACTATCCATGATTGACAGTTTTGATATTAGGCTGTTTGGTTGGTACATCAGTTTTTTTTTTTTAATGTTGTCACTAAAAGATCTAGATCCTTTTCGAACTCTTATGTTCTAAGTTCCCGCTCTTCTTAGCGTAGCCACAGATATTATAACGCGTAGCGTCACATTCTCTTTGGCTTGGATATTAGTCTTTTGAGCCAAATATTGGCTCACTGCATTTCCAGGTACCTGTTTTATTTCCTAAATCTAAAACAATGTACCAAAGTGGTAACTACCTATTCTAATAAAAGGCTAAATAATTTGTTATAAAATTTTATTAATTCTTAATTTTGTTTTAAATTTATTGTAAGGTGCATTGGGGTAATTCCAATAGGAAACTCTATGAGATGACTAGAGGGCTAATATTTCGGTGAATTTATTAAAGTAATTTTATTAGTACTGCCAGTATAGTTTTAACTTTGTTTGCTTAATGAAAAGATTTATGTTAAATATTATATTAGATTCTTTAATTATGGTTGGGTTCTTTCAAGCATTTGAAATATTGAGTCATATTTTTCTGTCATAGGGGAAATTTCGAACTATCTTGGGATTATTCCGAAACTATTTTAAGTCGACTTCATAGCACTATTACCGAAGGCTTACGTTTCTTTTTCAATCGTATTTACCCTTTACACAAAACATCATCAATTTTGTTATTGGTAAGGCTAATATCATTTCTTACAGCTTTAGTATTTCGGAATTACCCCAAGAAGACAGTGCGGTTCTCAACATTTCAGTTAAGTTCCTAGGTACCTAGATTATAGGGAATTTGGATCGGGATAAAACATTAATTATGAAATGAAAATAATTTATCAAGGCAAAATCAACTTTTATTTGAAGTGGTAACTACTTAATATTTTTATTCTAGTAGGTACCTAGATACATTTTTTTTATATATTTAAAAAACCATAATAAATGACCATAACCATAACCATAATAACCATGACCATAAGTAAATGGTATTATGCAAATAATGCTATACTTTAAAAAAGTTTAGTTACTTACTAAACTTTCATTATTTCTATACTTATAATTAAACAGTTATTATTTAAAATGTGGAAATAGGAACATACAGTATTTTAATTTTAAATTATATTCACAAACTTTCTTATTCATTTATTTATTTAATTTTTTCGCACAAACAATGTAGTGCTAGGACTTAATGCTAAAGCATTCTCTACCAGTCATCCTGGGCGTGCAAAAAGATGGAGTGGCGTGTCTAGTACAATGTACATACACTACAATATATATATTATAAGATACGTATAAGAATAATATATTTAATATACTTAATAATAATATATAAAATATTGAAAATAAACTTAAACAAATAAAACACTTAAATATTAATTGATAGTGGCATCAGAGAGGGGGCAAGTTGAAGAGAAAAAGTAATTAATTGTTCATCTTCCGTGCTCCCAAAAGTGCTACCGTACCGACTTTTTAAATGATTCCTTTGAGTCGACCTGCTTGACAAAGCGTTCCATAAGCGAACTGCAACGACCGAAAACGAATTAGTCCTAAAACAGGTGTTATGTAAAAGGGTGTGAAGGAGAAGATTATCAGCTGACCTAAGTTGTCTGTCATGTGCGTCAGTCAGGAATCTGAAACGATCCTTTAAATATCTAGGGGTGTGTGGATCCCTAAGAACGGAAAAGAGGAGACATAGGATTCTTACATTTCTACGGTCACGAATGGAACTCAGCTCATGGATCAGCTTTATACTTACTCAATTTATTTTCCCTAGTATTAAGATGCTAGGGAAAATAAGTTGCGATTATAAAAATATAACAGAACTGCTAATGACATGGTCCGAAAACCTTACTTACATCTAATTATAACGACCTACCTATATCCGTTTGGTACGCAATCAGTCAAAATAAATTGCATCTTCATAATTACATAACAAATATTCTTTTTCATTATCTCTTTTCTTTTGTATAGCTATATTCTTTACTTATTAATTCCTCTGGAACTTTATCACAATCTTTTCTTTTGGTCGTAATAAAGGTTAGCTGCTGTTGTGGTCTCATAGTTTTTAAGAAGTTGATAGAGAAGTTCGTTTCTTCATGTTTTATTATTTCTTCTATGAACCCAATATAGTACCTCCATTTATTTCTAATAAAATATCTGACAAGCACTGAATCTTTTAATATGTATCTTTCTTTAAAGACCTCTTCTTGAGTTTCATATACTTTGTCCTAATTTTTCAGTTCTAGTAGCTGCTGTTTATTTTTGCCATTTTCCTTTTAATCTTTGCAGTTCAGTATCTTTTTGTCAGGTAAATTTTTACATCTTAATGTTTTTACCATATATCACGTCTTTCTTTTTTTCAGATCTTGGTTCTCTCTTATCTATTTTAGAATCATCTTCAGAGTACTCGTCCATCAATTCTTCGAAATCAACCCATTCAGCAATATCAGAATCGCTAAGGTCACTCATGATGTCGGATACACTAGTTATACAGGTGTCAGATGAAGGCCGGCGCTTTCGTTTATTTTTAGATTTTATGCCTGAAGGACCTGCTTGTTCATCTTGCTTTTGTGCTGTTTGTGTGATTGCAGAATCATCCTTTTTGTTTACTTTTGTTGTTTTCTTTTCATAATGTTTATTGGTTTTTGTTTTCGCTTTCGTATCTTAAGTTTTTTCCATTTCTTCTATAATTTTCTTACCCATGGCTGCAGTTATTACCTCAGCATCTTTAGTGACACGTTTCTTTTTTGCCGCAGTTGTATCTTTTTAGTCTTGTTGTATTTTTCTTAGTAGCAGTTCTTCAAATCTTAATGGAAGAGGCAGTTGGTTTCCTTTTTTTATGACTATGTTTGAAATTATTTAGATTTTCGGCAAACTCTGTGTTTGACTTAGCATGGGCTTGAAGTTCTGTAGGCATACAGGTATTTGAGATGGCTGTTGTGCCAAAAAACTCAACGTCTGTATATCGGCCTTTGATACTTGAGACAGCATGGTAATGTTGGGCTTGAAATTCTGTAGGCATACAGGTATTTGAGATGGCTTTTTAGCCACAAAACTTAACGTCTGTTTATCAGCCTTTGACACTTGAGACAGCAATGTAACGTTATCAGTGTTTGAATTTTCAAGATCATCATTATTTGTCAGTAGCTGATTGTTAAATAAGTCAATGCAAATTTCTTTCAATGTCTTTGGATTTTTTGATTTTACTTGTTTCTGAGCAAGATGCGCTTCTGATATCGTTTTTTGGTATCTTTTGTATGCATCTGGATCATACTTATCCACAGATATCACTTGTGAATTAAAACGATAAATTCCGGCTTTTTTAAATCCACTTCTGATTACATCGGGGTTAGTTTGTTGCCAGGTATCTGCCAGCGCTTGCGCGAAAACTTTTATCGGCATTTTTATGCTAATATTTCTACGCTGCCACTTTACCAGTTTAGCATCCCATATTGTTTTAAATGACTTGAATACAGCTATATCAAGTGGCTGCAACAAATGTGATGTGTGTGGTGGTAGTTTAAGGATCGTGACACCATTTTCAATTACCAGCTCTACAATTCTTACATCGACGTGAGTTGGAGTGACCATCATAAATAATCAGCACAGGTCGCTTTTCACCCAGGTTTGGGATGAGAATTTTTTCTAGATAATTATAGAAAATTTATGTCTCCATCCACCCCTTATTACTGGCTGCATACGATAATTCGAAATCGTAATCTTTGCCTTCTAGTTCAGCCATCCATTGGTCCCAAACAAATTTGCCTTTAAATACAATCAAAGGCGGCAACTTCTTACTGCTGGCGCTTACGCCTGCCAACACGGTGATATTTTCTTTACCCCTTCCGTGGGTGGTTTTCACACAAGGTTTGTTAATTTGTCCAACTACTTTTGTTCTGGATGGATCTAGGCATAATGATGTTTCATCCAGGTTCCATATTGATTGGGGTATTTCAAAAAGATCTAAATCCTTTAAAGTAGTTTCCAGCAACTCAAAATATTCAGCAATGACGAATGGATCTGTCATTTTTCTTCGCACAAATTCTACAGGCTGAGCTTTTTTAATAGACAATCGATGTCTTTTTCGGAAATTAATGAACCAGTCTGGGTCTGGGACATTGTTTTTAAATGGTGTCTGAATATTATTTACTCGCACGTATTCAGCGACAATCTCCATGACTTCAGACCTTGACAGTCCGAATCCCCATTTTTCCATAGTTGTGATTGCTTCTGCTAATTTGTTTTCTTCTTCCAATGGTATAACAGTTGGTCTACCTGCATTTGGCCTGAAAGATTCTGCACCTTTGTTAACGTGTTCATGAAGAGTCGTCATGGGAATATTGTACTCTTGCGCTGCACTATATGCTGTCATTTCTCCGTTTTTTACCTTAACAACGGCATCAGCTAAATTTTGTGGAGTGTATGTTTTAATTTTCTTTCTGACGTAAGTTCGAGGCATGATAGCTCTGAAAAATAAATTTAACTTTTTGATAATAATGTATGAATAAAAACGGGTTAAAAGCATGTGGAAAAACCAACAATAAAATTAGTATGACTCGATAGCTCGTAATGAAGTGTATTTTATACTCGCAAAAAAACTTCATGCCTACAGATATTCTTATCATCGACTATAACTATTATCACGTAATTTTAAACTCAAAGTGTGTTATTAAATGTAATGCATTATTATACTTTATTATTATGTGTGGAGCCATACCACACACCGAACCATAGGTACATACACCACACCGACCACAATACTTTTTTACAGATTGAGAATCACTGTCAATTACTATGAAAAAGCTAAGCGGGTTTATTGCGAAATTATTTTATATCGGAATAATGAAATACTATAATCTATCGCAAAATCAAACACTTATTCAAATAACTTACCAGACTTCCGAGATAAACGTGTTGGGGTTATTACGAATTACCGAAAATGGCGCGAAAAACACTTGCTTGAAAAATTTGATGCTGCACACGCTATGTCCGCGTTAGCTACTCATGACGACAGCGACGACCACAATTTTTTTTAATCTGTGGTGTTTTCTCCTAAATAAAATGGCGTTTTGAGTATTGTGACTTTGAACACGATTTGCACGAAAATATATTTTGCCAAAAAACTATTTGTGCTACTAGAAGTGTTTCAAAAAAGTGTTTACTAATCAAAAACAAGTAAAAGATGCGCTCTGTTGTAGAAATCGGGGCAAGTGTCCCAGCTTTTCTGGGAAAATTGTGGAAATTAGTGAACGACACTGAAACCAATCATTTGATTTCATGGAGTCCTGTAAGTGTTTTTATGCAGTTTGTTATCATATACTTATTATTTGATATGTTTTCGTCGTCTGAGTGGGATTACTTAGTTACGAGCATTAGAAAGTAATTACGAAAACAACGCAGAAAATGTCGCAAGTTTTCTTTATGAGGAACTTGTTTGATAAATAAATAGTTACAAGTCACGTTTTGTACCATGCAGTTTTGAGACAAATTTTATTGTCTCCAAACATTGAATGTTTTGAGAATGAACAGCTTAAAACAGCTGTTGTTGTGTGGATGGAAAATTTTGCAAAATTTTATTATAAAGCTGCAGTGGTCATATCTTTCATGCACATCAGTTATGTAGGAAGAGATAATGTACTAGCTACCCAATCAGTATTCTTAGGTAGATATTTTTTTGACTTAGTATGTTTTTGTATTTTCACTGGTAGAAACAATCTAGATTTAGATCTATCCATTGGTTTTATACAACAGTTTCTGGTAGGTATATATTGTAATTTCTACAGAATACTAGAACCTTATTAAATGCAATTGGATGATTGATTCATAGGAAATTATTGGCCACTGTGTTAGATTTAGCTTTTTCAAAAAACTAAAGCCACCAGACTCAGGAATGTTGTATTTCTTACTTATAACAATTTTTATTGTATTTTTAGGGAGGAAAAACATTTGTTATAAAAAACCAAGCAGACTTTGCAAGGGAGCTCCTTCCTTTGTACTACAAACACAACAACATGGCTAGCTTCATCCGACAACTGAACATGTATGGTTTTCACAAAATCACTTCTGTTGAAAATGGAGGGCTCAGATATGAAAAAGATGAGATTGAATTCTCACACCCATGTTTCATGAAGAGCCATGCTTACCTCTTAGAGCACATAAAAAGAAAAATTGCTAACCCAAAATCTATTGTGTCAAGCAATGAGAGTGGAGATAAACTGATTAAACCTGAACTAATGAATAAGATGTTGTCAGACGTAAAATCAATGAAAGGTAAACAGGAGAGCTTGGATGCTAAGTTCAGCGCAATGAAGCAAGAAAATGAAGCTCTGTGGAGGGAAGTGGCTATTCTCAGACAGAAACACATCAAACAACAGCAGATTGTAAACAATGTAAGCATAAACCATCTAGATTTAGTTATTTATTAAAGAAATTACAGAGGTATACATCTTATGTTTTAGTCACTACTTTCTTAGTAGGTAGCCATTGGAGCTTATCGGAGATGGCAAGGTGGTGAATGAGGATATTGATGAAAATCCTTTCCTATCTGCTGCCTGCTTAATATCATGTTTTACTTTCAGCTTATTCAATTCTTATGCAATCTTGTGCAACCTGGCAGGGCTGCCAATCCTAATAATAATAATGTTGGGGTTAAGAGACCATACCAGTTAATGATCAACAATGCAGCTCACAACACTGGCACTGATGGGTCATATCCGGGCAGATTTAAGAATGTTAAACTCAACAAAGACATCTTAGAGGACTTGAATGATGAAAATATGGTAAGCTTCACTGATCTGTGTTCAGTGTCTGTTTTTTTTAATACATACATACATACATAAACTTACGCCTGTTTCCCGGATTGGTATGCAGAGACTATGGATTTCCACTTGCTATGATCCTGACATACCTCTTTTGCTTCATTCACTCTCATTACATTCTTCTCTTAGGTACTCTTGTCCTGAACTTTTTCCAGAACGTCTCCAATCTTGTCAGAATATGTTCGCCGGGGTCTACCCTTTCCAATTATCCCATTCACGCTTCCCTTATATACATGTTTCGTCAATCTCCTTTCATCCATCCTTTTTTTATTACTTGAAAGATAAAACTATTTAAAAATATACCGGTAAAGATTGGGGGACAAGGAGAATAATCCAATACTTCAACGAACAGCTAACCAATCCACTATAGAAACTCTTGATTGGTTCAAATATATGGTTTATCCATAAAATAATTTGAGATGTTAAATATAACAAAATATGTTAGTAACATGAAGTTATCACTTTGGCCCACCTTGCTGTAAATCAATAATATTGTGTTAAAATTTTCTATTGCTCCTTTCTGATATGCTAATCTAACCTAAATTATCTTTTTTGCAGGAGGATGGCCCAACTATTCATGAACTGGCTCATGATGATATTCTGCACAATGATATATCTCAAGACTCTATGGTTCCTTCTGATTATGTGTCAATTGAGATACCAGCCAATACCAAGACTGTAACTTTTCAAAGCCCAGCAGACCTTTCAACTCAAATAAATTACCATGTCACAATGGAAGATGGTGATGATCCTGACCTAGGTAACATTTGTAATCTTATTCATGTTGTTATTGGTTTTAAATTAGCATACATACTTGGTTTTTCACAGCTGAGCTTTGCTTGATTGTGAGTTTTACTTGGTAATAGCAGGTTTCCTGGTTGTAGCCTAGTTAGATAATAATCTCATCTATAAACACACTTATGTTACATGGATGTGTGTTAGAAGTATTTAATAGCTTTCTGTATCTATATAAACGGACAAATAAACATTGCTTTAAATATTTTGTACATACCTACAATCCTACATGTTTTTAATAAATAATTTTTATTCCATGCAGCTGCAAGAATAGCCTACCCAATCAACAAAATCAACGGAACAAGGACAACTGAAGAGCTGCCTATAGTGACAACACCATCACCCACTCGGATCACATCCACATCACCAATAGACAACACCATAATGGACACTCTTACCAACAATTCCCCCACCTTTCCGACCACATCCATAAAAACTCGAAATGCCGGCAAACATTCAGTTTCAAGATCAGAGAATAATTTCCATTCAATGAACCCATCTGCAGACCTAAAGCTACCAGCTGAAATATTCGCCAGTGACGACTCTGTCAGTGACGCAGGTCTACCGGCCAATGATGATATCACTAATGTACTTCAGGACTTTGCGGCAGAGTCACCTATAACAAACACAAAGGATACAATGCTTGGTGGGATAAACATAAAGTTGGAAAAGCCTGAATCTCCTAAACACAGGAAGTCAAAGAAAGCCAAGGATGAGGCTCTCAATCTGAATTTTTCTGATATCAAGACTGAACTCCAGGATGATGTTGACTGGAACAACATGACACTAGCAACATTGAGTCCTAACAACAATGTTTCGAGGTTTCAATCTAGGTATGTATTGTATTTTTTTTTAATTTCAATAACTGAAAAGAGGGATGTCCTTTCAAATAATGAGTTTAATTTGGTCATGTCTTTGAAGAAATAATACCTATGACGTATCTACCTACTCCAGATGGACCAATAACTAATATAAGGTTGCAGGAAGTCTGTGGATGGAGAAGGCTAAACACTGTTTGTTGAGGCATTATGAGACCCCTATATCCAGCAGAGCTTCAAACTGATGATGATGCTGCACTGAGATGTCCTAAAAAGCACCATTTTATAAGACTACACATAACTCCTTATCATATAACATACTTCGAGACATGACCTTCCTCCGCCATTTCCTTTCTAATGTATAATAATTGTGTGGTATCTAATATATGTGTGGTCAAAATTCAGGAATAGAAGAGATAACATTGGCAAAAATCGGGAGGAATTTTCTTCCCTCTATGGAACGAATTCAAACAAGTATGTGTAAATCTATAACTATGATTATTTTGAAATATGAAACAACCTTGCAGAGTGGCCTAGTTCCTATAAATATTTATTGAAAGTTCATAACTTACATCTAGTTTGAATGAAAGATTCAAAGAGACTACAGAACACATTGCTTTGAAAGATATAATTTTGGATGTAAAATTTTAGGTAAATTCTGCCACCGTGTTTTAAACTTTTCGGACGAGCCATCAGCTAATACACTCATCCATCATTGTTGTGGCATTCAGATCTTTACCTATCTATTTTAAACTTAAAGTCGTATTGTTACACTCGAGCGAAAAATTAAAATTGCTATTTCGTTGTTTAACTCTTTGTCGCGCAAATTAAAATATTTATACGAACTGATCAACAATTCTGTTGTTGGAGTTTTTAGGTCACGGAAAGGCCTTTCTTTGACAATGGCATGGCGTCTAAAATCTACAACCAACATCTTAATAACGAGCCCTCAGAAGGATGTAATTCAAATTATTATTATAACACTAATTAGTGTTTTATTAATGTTTCAGGAATGATATTGATGATCATTTGGAGACAATGCAAACAGATTTGGAATCACTTAGAGAACTGCTTCGGAACGACTCCTATTCACTTGACACCAATACACTGATGGGGGTAAGTACTTCGACTGGAAAAAATATCCAGGTTAAGATATCTAAATAAATAAGAAACAATAAATTATAATAAGCACTTTAATATTGTAATAAGTACATTTATGCAAAATTTTAAAACCCCTACGTATTTTCCATCGTCTGTTGCGCCCCCTAGTGACATGTGGCGATAAAACTATATAACAAATTAATTGAAAAAACTGCATGTCAATCCGATTATAAGCCGGAGATGAATGGTAACAGACAAACAAACACATAAACAACATCTTACGGAAGGTCATTTAAGGGCTCCTTACGCGGTGCGTATAAAAAAATGATGAGCTAAACAAGTATATATACGAAACCGCGGGACATCGTATGTACCTAGTATAGTATTATAATACCTGTGGTACGTACCTAATGTATGCGAGTGTTTTGCACACATACACACAACAAATGAGACACTATTATTGATGTAACATCGATATTTGGTCGAGCAGGTTGGTAGCGTAGCGGGTCACGTGGTCGTCCAATGTGTTTTGCTTCTCTCACACATACGCAAGTTATTCGTAATGTGGACCGGTTCTGCACACAAGCCGGTATCGGCACAGATCCAGTAATAGTGACTACGACTGCGCACGTTCTATGTTGTTTAGCATGTTAAAACGTTTTATGTCACTCTTGTATCGCGCCGGCTGTGATTATTGATATCGCTTCACGTAACGTTTAGATTGATACTTGTTTTATTATGCAATCCGCTAGTCAATATAAAACAAATAAATAATGTAGATGAATATTGGAGGGACTTAGAAGATAATAATGTATATACCTATTCCAGAAAACATACCTGATAATGTTTGGAGTTTGGACTAGCTTTGACATTATCTCAATGAATTTTAAAACAAATGCTTCTTTGTCCATAGAATGCCGATGCAAGAGGTCTTCAGATGTCTCTTCATCATCCAATAGATTACGTAATAATAAACTTGATTTAACGACATTGACATGATAATTTTTAATATTCGTTATGAATACACTTAACAAACTAGTTCAGTCTGTAATTAGGGCTCGTAAAGAGTTACATGATCTAGTTATAATAATTTTGTAACTAATGTTACACTGTATTGCGTAACGTTAGTTGTAGCAAAAATAGGCACATCAGTCAGTGGTAGAAATAATACCCCACGCTGGTTTGGTGTATGCAATACCATGTCGTAAGTTTAATATAGCAATATTTGAAGATAAATCAAATGTAAAGAGTGTTTTGCTTGCAATTTTCAGCTTTTCGGCTCAGATGATCCCTTCTATGGGCTGGCATTCAATAACCCTGCAGATGAGCGAGCAAATAAGGCCTCGAATAATGGTGAGTTACCCCTAATTTTTTTGAGTAAACACCCTATGCATGTATTTTTTTCGTTTTATGAGTTTCAAATGTACTGATGTCTTCAACTTAACACAATATTCGTTTTGACTTAAAAACTATTGCCATTTTTACGCAAAATGTAAAATGTATGGTCCTTTGGACATTCATAGTAACTAATAAACTAGCAGTGAACATGGAATGTTGTCCATGTGCGTCGCTTGATCAGCTATGATCGTATTTTTTTTTTAAATAAAGCAAAAATACGAGCTGTGAATATAATCTTCCTGTCCGTCGTCGGTCTATTCAAGTCACTCCATACTACAGGTATGTTCTTTTGGGCTGTTTCTCAGTTGTATTTCACGTTTATGTTAAAGATACAACCAAAGCGTTACCGATGATTGACTTTGATTGGCTGATTGGTAACAGCGAAGCGTCAACCACACAGTAGTCTGTTACAACTTCGTCAACAAGAACAGTTATTGCAATGCTGTGAGCACTGTGCAGCATGCCGACGTTTGGTAACAATAATACAACCAAAGCTTTACCGATGATTGACTTTGATTGGCTGATTGGTAACAGCGAAGCGTCAACCACACAGTAGTCTGATACAACTTCGTCAACCAGAACAGAGCTATTGCAATGCTGTGAGAACTGCAGCATGCCGACGTTTGGTAAAGGGGTTTAGTTTAGTCTTCGGTTCCGGTGTGTAAATTAGGAGTTTTCGGAGTATTGATGTCGCAGCCAGTTATATTGTAACAGGTTTTACTAACGGCGGTAATTTGATGAAGGACATTTTGACATCGTACACTTATGTGATATCAAATATGCAAAAAAAAGTTTAAGTTTTCTTTGTTTTATCAATATTTAAGTTTTGTATTTTACCCTCGTTGTTTAAAAAAAGTTAACATTAATGCAAATAATAAAATTCCACAGAAACCAGAATTTAAATTCACTCAATGTTTTCATTATTGCTCTGTCTCATCTCAATCCTGATTCACAAAACTTGGCCTAGTGATGGTTGTTTTGATGTATTTTTTTCTTTAATCATTTAATAAAGATGTATTTTTTTGCATTGTCAATAAAAGCCAAGATGCCGAAGGGTGGGTTTACGATTAGCGGTGACAACAAGGCGCAACAACTGTTTACAGACGACGACAACGGTATTACTTTACATGTATCGCACTTTTGAACAGAGGCTTTGCTTATCCATCGTTTTAGAGGGTGGTTTTCTTTTTGATCTGTGGCTAGTTTATTGTATATTTCTTCAAAGGCGTTGTTACGAAATATTGAAGGACCAGGGAAAGGATGGCTGTCAATGTGGCTTCCTTGACATAAGTGCCATCCATATAGCTTCTGGTAACTATTCCATCCTGCCACAAAAAAGAAAATCTCTCATTACCTTCGTAGTTTTGTTGTTTGTCACTTGTGCATATTTTGATTTGCAGTCAATAAACCCATTTTTAGGTATTATTTTTATTATGTTAATTTATGTATTTTACAGCTTTTGAGATGTGTTTAACCTCCGGAAACAGAAAATAATTCCATATAATAATTAGGAATGTGTATTATTATTTTTACTCAGTGCTATATAAATTACGGTGTATGTATTTTATTTATTATGCTAGTTTGTTTTCGATTTGTGTGGAATTTTGGTATGAATAGGCACGGTAGTTATAGTAGTGTAAGCAGTTTACTTGCAACTAAGTTCGCATGTTTTACAATTCTAGGAATGTACTCGTAACACGTTATATTGCAGTTTTAGATGTGATAATAATTATTACTTGGTCTAAAATGGTTATATTAATTAAAGGTAGTTACATTAGAGTTGCCATCGTGAATTAACCTGCAGTTGATTTAATATTTTTTTGGGCAAATTTCAGTGGAGGGGAATCAGCTAATCTCGTATACAGGGAATATTCCAGACTTTGAGGATATAAGCATACCTGACTTGGAATGCGATAACTCTCAGGATGGGTGTATATCTCCCATACCCAGTGGCTCCACGCTAAACACCCCTCAGGTTCAAATGTCGCCGGCCTTCTCTCTGAAGCCATGAGAAAATCTTTCGCCTAACTAAGCAACTTCACAAATAAAAACGCACGACGAAACGTTAAGGTTACGCGACGAGTCTACAACATGCCCACGTACGAACTCTTAAGTGTAAAAATTCACTCAAAATAACAAGTGTACCTACCTACCTATTTATAAATTGTTTATTGGTCGTCTGAAACATTGTTATCATTTGATAATTATATTTTGTAGTTTTCTAATTGTTGAAAACATTTTGAAATCGTTTTAAAGTAAGAGTATTTATTACAATTTTGAATGGGATAGTAGATTTTAGTACTGATAATGTATGTCCAACAAAGCTTATGCAATAATAATACTAACCGTGAAATTTTATCGCTCAACATATGATAATACTAAATTATGATTAAAAACATAACGCTAAAGTCTTATATTCACTGCATTGGGGGCCTTAAAGTTACAGAAGATGCTTGCGTTCATAAAAGTGTAAGCATTGTGAAAAATATAACAACAAATAAATTTTAGTATATGTATAGTAAAACGAATTAATTGATGATCGCTAGTAAAATATCTTATTTTTATATAAACCTACCTACTATTTATACTTTACCACCTAACCAGATTAAAAAAGCCCTCTATTTTGTTTGTGCTTAGTTATTAGATTTGGCATATTTATCGTGACATATCGGTACCATTTTTATTGTTTTTGAGTTTTCGTGATATTATAATATATAAAATAATCATTGTTATTGTTACCTACTGCTTCGGCGAATAGCTCGAGCAATTAGTCTACAGGGCATGTACCTTTTGTTTGATATTTGAATTCATTATGAATCGTTTTGGTTTGCTGTTTCATTAATGTTTGTGTATTTTTTTGTACTTACCTATTTCAAATGCTAAAATATTCTTTAAACTGTGAACAAAGATTAGGTAAGATATTCATCAAACATGCCTATTATGTAAGAAGAATTGCATTACCTACATAAGTTTATTTTAAATGCTATGTAATAAAATATTATAATGTTATAATTTTAGTTTTATTTTTTTTAAGCGTAGAGAAAACATATAACAGGTTGTTAAAGGAAATATTATTATAGCTAAGCTATTTGTAGACACTGAAATGATTAAAACTATCACAGTAAATGGATACTGCAATCATATTCCTCATAGGAATGCTGAGATCTAAATTTAATACTTATACAAAGAATACTAAAATAACAATAGATATGCTGCTGATTATGTTCCGCGTTCTCTTAATAAAGTTATCGCGCGTTCGGGAAGACAACGGGAAAAAACCCTTTACCGTTGTTGCAGGGTCAAACAAAAGTTGTTCCGAGAATTTGAAGAATGCTGCACAGAACACCAATGCAATGAATCTTCTCATAAAAAATAACAAAAATACCAATGTCGGACAAAAGGTCCTATTCATGAATACAAAAATTTATTGCAAAATAAATTTGTTGTATTAACAAAAATGACATTTACTTACGTAATAAAATAAAATAACATTAATTCATGATATATTCATAACAAGTAAACATGATTTTAGTACCTACAGAAAATCATTAGCAAGTCACATAGTTATATAATATTTTATGTGCTACGTACCTAATCATTCTCCTGCTGACTTTCAAGGAGAATAGTAAAGTATGTACCTCATCATCATCATCATCAGCCTATATTTGTCCACTGCTGGACATAGGCCTCCCCTAATGAGCGCCATAGCGCCCTGTCTTCAGCTTGCCGCATTCAGCATCTGCCTGCAGTCTTTCGCAGATCGTCATCCCACCTGGCAGGAGGGCGTCCTACACTACGTTTGCCGAGTCGCGGTCTCCACTCAAGAACGCGTTTACACCAGCGGTTATCGGTTCTTCGCGAAATATGACCAGCCCACTGCCACTTCAGCTTGCTCATTCGTTGAGCTATGTCGATAACTTTGGTTCTCTGACGGATATATTCGTTACGAATCCTATCCTTCAGAGAGACTCCGAGCATAGCTCTTTCCATAGCTCGCTGAGCGACTTTGAACTGGTGGACCAGCCCTATCGTGAGTGTCCACGTCTCAGCTCCGTAGGTCATGACGGGTAGGACGCACTGATTGAAAACTTTCGTTTTCAAGCATTGCAGTATGGATGACGAGAAGACTCCACATAGTTTTCCAAACGCTGCCCAGCCTAGCTGGATCCTCCTCTTGGCCTCCTAAGTATGTACCTATGTTATAAGAATACAAAATTAAATGACACCAAATCACTCTATTTTTATCAAGTAACAATAGTAGGGGAAAAATACCGTTAAGTATAATTTTTTTCAAACTTTAGTGTTGGCCTTGTAGGTCTGCATTTACTGCATGCGTAATCTTCTCATTAATCCTGGAAGAAAAGCAGGCGCACGGGATCTGTCCTTGACGCCCTCTGATAAATAAGGACCTGGCTTTGACATCAAGACTGTGTGCAGTGTAGGCAGACTCCCAATAGAGCAGACAAGCTCAGCAGAAATATTTCTGCATCCTTGGACATCCAAATACTTCAGCTTCTGGCAATGAGACTTCACAGCATTTATTGTCTGGTCCGTTAACTGGTTACAACCCTACAAGAAAGGAAAGATATTAAGTTTTTAAGCTGAAATATTATTTGGTTAAAAACTTAACCAAATAATATTTCAGCTTAGATAACATTTATCTAAGCTGAAATATTATTTGGTGTGCAATAAAGTATTTAATTTTTCTATGTTTCATCAAATATAGGAAGTTCTTTCTTACCCTGAGTTCCAGCTGTGTCAATCTCCTTAGATCTTGGACAATCATTTCAATGGCATCATCCTTGAGGTTGTAACAATCAATAAGATTTAAGTATTCAATGCTTGGACAGTTTTTGACAAGATATTCTACTCCTACATAAGTTATCTGTTGGCACCGACTCAGATTCAAATTGATAAGTTCCTTGAAATTAAAGGCATAAATTAAGCTCACATCAGTTATTCTATTGCAGCCACTGATGTCCAACTCGCGAAGGCCTTTTAAGCGTGCTAATGAGTATCCAGAACAAATATCCAGGGGTTGATTCTCGCACATCAGCATTACATCTCGCTTACGGCGCGCGTCACGCACTATCTCTTCTTCAGCCCTAGATCCAAGGTATATCTTGGGAGGCATAGCTTCATCAAAAGCTGATATTATAGAGCTCTCGTCTCCTTGTAACTTTCCCATGCCCGTGAGCCCAGCATCAGAAACACTACTACAATGACTTAATCTCAATGTATGAAGCTGCAACAGATTCTTGAATACAACTTGTATTGATGTATCAGTGACTGCATTAGTGCAGCAACCAACATCTAAGAGACGGAGATTTGGTAGTTTTTCTGCAACCAGTATGAGTCCTTTGACACCCAAGTTCATGCAATGCATATCCAATTCCTCAAGAGTATGGTTCTCTTCAGCACAGATTCCTTTTTGCAATCCTTCTTCTGTGATCTGTTCACATTGTGCTATATTTAGTGATTTTAATTTTTTAAGTTTACTTATTTCAGCAATCCCTAAATCAGTGACAGCTCGACATCTTTGTATATTGAGGTGTTCCAAGTTGACTAGATTCTGGCAAATGTGTATGAGGGAGGAATCAGTCACTCGTGAACAGAGGCCTATGTCCAGTTCCTTTAGAGACGTTTGATAGGTTGATAATGCCATAATACCTGCATTGGTGAGTTGATCGCATGAGTTTAAGGCTAGGCTTTGTAATTTCAGGCCCTGGGTTTCAGACAGCAACTTGAGGGCTGATCCATCAATCAGAGTGCTCGAAAACAATAGGTGTTTAATATTTTCAGCTCTTGCTGTTATAAATTGCATGACAAAATAAAATGTAAAGACACTCTCTGAGGGATTACGGAAGATATCAGAGCCTGGGGGATAGAATTTTTTCACTAAACCAACATGAAATTGTAGGGAACATGCTGACAAATTGAGATGCTCTAATGCAGGAGCCGCTGATATAAACCGATTGAAGAGTGCGTCAGTCAGGTACTGGTTGCCAGATAGACTCAAGCACCTCAGTCGTTCAAGACTATCAAGTAGAAGACCCTCAGTTTTTCCTTCTAGTAGTCTTCCTGACATGAAAAGTTCTCTGCAACTTTGAATGTTTAAAATCTCTAAGTTTGAACATTTTTGGAGTATAAATGCAAAAACTTTTTCACAAATTTCACAGTGCCTAAGAGAAAGACCAAGGATGTACTCCCCCATTTGTTCCCAAAAGCTATTGAGCTTATTTGATATTTCAACTTCACTGAAACTGTAATTGTAGTAAGTTACGGATGAATTCACAAAGATCTGGATGGGGGATGAATTGTCATTGTTTAGAGGGGACTTGTAAAATACAACAACTTTGTTTTTCAGAAAACTTTGGTCATTGGCTGCCATATACCAGGACTGACAAGTTTCACTTGCAGCTTTTCTGTCCGAATCTGGTAAATATTTGAAGAGATACACCAACACCTGGAATAAGAGGATTTTTTTAATCTTCGACAAGTATCTATGTAAAAGAAGAAAAAACTACTTATTAATTAGCTACTTACCTACCTACACTTTACCACTTACCACCTAATCACGTGAAAAATCTAATCAATGAAATGAAAGCGCAAACAAAGAAATATTATATCACAAAAAATATGTATGGTTTTGAGAAATTGCGATGATACATACATCATACGGTAGTTCTGCCATTATACTTGATTGGAATAATCCTTGTTGTCCACTAAAAATAGATGTTTAAGTGAATATAATGTACCGAATCTAAACTAGGTACGATCAAACAAAACATTTCACGATTTTTTTAAAAGAAAATATTCTGTAGGAGCAAATATTTTTAATCTGTGGAAAAAAATTGTACGACCATAAAAACACAGCCCGACAATGCACGACCTTGGAATGCATAGCCAGTATTTCCTCGCCCCGTTTTCCGTGTACACTTGTTGGCACTGATTGGTCGTGAGTTCGTAAAATTTCTAAGCCCTCATTGGTAGACGCTAAGGAGTCGTATGATAAGGTCGAGTCTCGTTTGCACTGTGCCAGTTCTAAATTTTTAACCAAGAGTTGCCATTGATAAGTAAATGTTGGCCTGAAAAATAATTCCCGCAGCCCAATTATTCGAAAATCACTCGGTGACGAACGTTTGACAAGTAAAATGTACAACAATTTTCCTAACTTACAATCAATAACTGTTAAATAACGATATTCGTATTAACAATTTATTCACAATTGTGCATCAACCAATACAAAAATCATAAATTAAAATCTGTTTGATTACAATTACAGTTCTATGACTACTTTGAAACTGAGGCTCTACTTAATTAACACACTATACATAATTCCTTTCTTAGTGCACCTCTACACTATAAGAGGAATATCCCCTCCAAATTTGATGCTTCTAGGACTTATAGTTTAGGCTGTGCGTTATCCGCCTATCAGTAAAAGAACAGTTTTATATATATTGATTGATGATAAATATTGGCGCCAATACTGGCATCCATAAAGAATCATATTATTATTATATATTACCATGCAAATTCTAACTTATTTTTTTCCCCCGTATAGTAAAAGTATGTAATTTTGTTTCTTGTCACTCAGAAAAAAATGTGTCACACTTACCTACCTAGATATTTAAGTACCTTCTCCGATAACAATAATACGTAGCTGAAATATGATGAAACAAAATAGGTCGGTAGTAACTTACCTACCAAATTATTTCAGATATAACTTATTGCCGAGGTAATAACCCTGACGGTAATATATTGGTGGGCAAAGTTGTAAACAGTGCTCTAGGAAAAGATATTTTACATTGCCCACCATCATATTTACGAATATAAGAGAGCTTTTTCGTTATATGTCTGTTCTTTAAAGTTTATTAGTAACAAACGAACAGTAGTTAAAAAATAACTTACTTACTGCAGCTGCAAAGTGAGTTTCAGACAAAGTTTTCCGTACGGATTTTGGCCCAACAAATACACACCCAACTTCGACAATGACTGACAGCCAACTGAAGTAAGATTGATGAAGATAATCGGTTACTTGGTTTTGCCATACACCTATTCAAATTTGTGCCACACATCAAACAAATAAATGTCGACCTTATTGTACGATTCCTTAGCGTCTACCAATGAGGGCTTAGAAATTTTACGAACTCACGACCAATCAGTGCCGACAAGTGTACACGGAAAACGGGGCGAGGAAATACTGGCTATGCATTCCAAGGTCGTGCATTGTCGGGCTGTGTTTTTATAAACTCTTCTCCATTGCCTTATTTTTTTTAATCTTGTCGACACGACATTGGCAAAATTGTGGCAACTCGTACCACAGACGCCATAAACAAAAGTTGAAGTTGAAGTTAAGTTATAGGTAGTAGCCCAAAGATTAAAGTAACAGACCTTTTGTCGTCCTTAGAACGTTATCCTACTTGTTTGTTGTGACGAAGGATGACGTTGTCAATGCATTGTCGAAAAAACATTCAAGAATAAAATGTCCAACCAAGACTTGTGACAGCCATAATCAAGAAGTGAAGTGAAGTGACTTGTGACAACTAGCCACAGAAGCCAAAATTAAGAAGTTGAAGTTGAAGTCCTGATGGCTTAGTCTCGAAGTACCCTCATAATTCTTTATGTTGTTGGTATTTCCTATAAAAAGCTACTCGCTAAACTTAATTTATACTTCTAGGACTCATGGTAAGGAAACCTTCAACTATTTTTAGAGAGGGGGTGTAACGAAAAAATAATTGTTTAACTCACTTTACTTGTATTAGGGGGTGCGCGATAGGTCACGGTATTTTAAGTAGGTAATAGGTAGGTACTTGCTACCTACTTTCAAGCTGATGGATGGACTTTCTTGTTAGGTACTTAGAAGCTAGGTAGTGTGCAGGTAGTATTAATTATTCTACCAACTCATAGACAAGAAGTCTCTAACTTAGCTAAATATCTTTAAAATACAATTCTCATACCTAGGTACTCTGCAGTATTACCTACGAAATTTGTATGAAGATTTCAAGCTAAAGTGTCTCATGTCTCAAACATGGGCTTCTTACGAGTTTGCGCGTAAGGTTACCTACTTTGTTATTGCCACTTGTTGGGCGCCAGTCAGCTCAGTAAGCACGGGGTGCTCTGCCGTTGGCCACGTGCGTATGCGGAACACTCGCCACGTTTGCGATAAACTTTTCGGATAAACTTCGTAACGCGGAACTCTTCACAATTGGTGAATGAAAAAATATGAAAGTTTTGAGTTAAAGTTCGTTGGTGAAAGTGATTAGGATGTCTAGAAGAAAACAAGCCAAGCCGAGATCTCTGAAACGTAAGTTATAATACCAGGGTAAACTAATAATATCAAAAGCAAAAAAAAAATATAAATTTTACGTGGTAACCTGTATCTAAAGAGTAGGTTTAAACTACACCTATTATAAATTTTGCGAAAGTTAGGATAGTTGCTAATGATTTCCGTAACGGCTGAAGCGATTTAAATAAAATATGGAGCAGGACTCTTTAAAGTTACCTTTTTATAAAACTTTGATGTGAGACATTAACACATTTTGATCTGAGGAATAATTGCGCCGAGCCGGTAATATTTGACATACCTATGTACGACATACCACTTGGTAGTCTAATAATGTGAACGGGGCTTTGACTTGCTCTCTGTAAGCACGAACATTTAATTTTTTGTATTTTATAAGCCAATATTGGCTAAGCATGTCATCTCAGAGCTTACTATCGAAACCAAGCATTATTATTGGCGCCGCGCGCCGTAGTACCTGAAATCGGCTTGAATGACATCATCATCATTCCAATCAACTTATGATTAGTACCTATTCACGTGCCTACCTCATACAAGCTCACCAGAGACCTAGTGGGGGAACAGAGCTCCTTTAGGTATTTATCAACCACGAGTTGTAGAACTCATTAGATAAGTAGATACATAGATACCTACGTAATTAATAACTAAACGATCTTTTGTACCTACCGATCAATGAAACATTCGAAACAAATAAACTTTTACTTTTTATTTATTTCGTTTCAAACAGAAAGTTGTAATTAAGCCACCGCTGACCTGAACTAAAAAATAAAAATAAGCACTACTGTCCCTAAAAAAAAACCGCATGACGTGTTATAAGTGCCTGCAAAATGTATGCGGAGAAAAGCAGAACTAGGTATGCGGCATGTTTTGATATTATTTTATTAGTTTTACGGAAAAAAGAGCAAGATTTTTTGGTTGTAAGTACTTTTAGGAAATCTTAATAATAATGATTTCTAAAAATGTACCTACTATGTGCTATGGATATGAGGTACTGTTTAGTTTAAAAAAATCTACTATGCAAGTACACAAATGTACAGAATACGTTTTATAGACAAATTAAACAGCGTTTGTAAATTATGATTACCTAGTATACTAGAGTTAGGGTGACGACGACCTATCTACCTAAGTACTAAGTGTATATGTAGGTATGCTACCTCCAAGGTGACCTCATAATGAAACTTATGATAGACTTGATAGATTAATATAAATAAAAGTTATATTTTGATACTTTCGAGAACAAATCTAGCATACCATTTAACACACAGGTTCAAAAACAAAACAAACACGCACACGGCTGTATTCCACAAGTTGGACCTCCTCAGATACAAGGTCGCTGATCTTTGAGGATACCAAGTAGGAGGTAGTCATGCCCGCGTGAGGTAAGTACCTATCTCGTTTGTATTTCACGTGACAGGTTGCAAGCCCATCGCTGCTTATTGGAACACTAACCGATGGCACATGCCGGTGAATTTTTGGTTCTGCCGGTTTCCTCATGATGTTTTGCCTTCTCTGTTTTGAGCACTTGTTAATGCGCAATAATGTACGAGCGGCTCGAACCTGCGGTCTTCGGATCAGAAATTGGAGTCACTAGGCCATTACGGCTCCCACCTAGGTTTACTGCATTGTAGGTTAGTAGGTAGGTACCATTTCGTCCATGGTTACCATAGTATAGATACCTACTATATATAGTAGGTATCTAGAATATCATAGTAGGTATCTATAGAATAGATTTTATCCATATACAGCTCGTCTATCAAAGTTTCATAAGAGATACCTATATTGTTCCTGTACTCAGTAGGTGGGTACCTACAGGGTGGTTGAGGTAGTTGACGGATGTGCTGCGTCAGGGATTGCGGCTCGCGCCCTAATATCAGCGTTTTATCAGTGACCGGCTGTGGTCAGGCTTGTCGCGGTTTGGCGCGCTCCGGATGATGGTGCGGCTTTTGATAGAAAATTACCCACCCACCATTAGGTAGGGAAATTTGGTTTAAATACCTGCTGCCTATTCTAATTTGGATTAGAATAGGCAGCAGTAGAGTTTGTACTAAGATCTAGCCTACCTCTATGTAACTATTTTCGTTCTAAGACTCGGAAATAACGTAGGTAGGTTGATCGTAGCGCAACAGTAATTAACGAAAGTGGGAATCTGATTCTTACTCCAACTAGATATTTCGGTGACAAAGCAATAAATTGTATTGAATAAAATTCAATTTACTTGTAGAGAGTTTCTTGCCCGCGATTATCGATAGCGATAATTAACAATCTATTCTCGCACTCAATGCTCTGCTATGATATGGTAGGATAACCTTATACAGCATTACCTTTATATGTAACTACGCTAATTTTTTATATTAGTCACAAAGATTTTTGTGTGAATATTTTTTTCTTATTATATGAATGTGTTTTAAGCAGAAAACAAAACTCGTTTTACGATGATACTCCACGTGCAATTGTTTACACGCCACGACATTGCCTTAAAATTTTGTTTACCACTGAGACTTCCAATATTCAAAGGCGAGATAATCGCTCTGCCACACACGTACCATATCGTATATTAAGTTTACATGAGGCAAGTTTTTTATATTATTTCCATAGTCGCATCTATGAGGCGGAAAACTACCGTGTAAATGGGCCTCACTGAGGCACCTTGATCTAATGGTCCGGTTGAACTGTAGATGAAGAGGCTTGAAAAATAAGACCAGGAAATTCCTAATCTCTAAAAGACAAGTTGCATTATCTATGGACGATACCTCCGAGATGCTTTAAAAGCCAGCATAATGGTCTAAAAACCCAAGACATCGTTGCACAACGAATGTCTTTGTTGTAATGTTGTAACTTTACGTATCGATCTAGTGGCGTCTAGTATTTTCGTAATGCATCCCAGGAGGGTGGCGAGGATGCTGCGACTCTCGGCGGCTAGGGATACCTAATGCAATACCAGCTCTCTGGTTCTTACGTTCTATATTTTAGTTGTATTGTTCTATTTATTTGCTTTGTTGCACCATATATTTTAACATGGGATTTGGAATAAGTATAGTACTTCGGTAGGTAGGTTTATGAGCGTGTTCACACAGTTTCACGAAAGTAGGTACCTTAGATTTTAATGAATTAGGAGTTTCTCAACTCGTTCTACAGGTGAGTTTTTTTAGGGTCACTTAGGCTAAGTCGGAAACCATAGGAGTTATTGAAAAGTGATGTAAGGAGTAACCGGCTCGATTTAAAAATAATAAGTTTTGCACTAAAAAATATGAAATTTATTTTTAGAATTTCTGGAAAAGTATTAGTTTTTTTCATTTTTGGTTTCCTTGTTTGATAATAGATAAATAATAAATGTAAGTATGATAACTATATGTCTAAAGTTGTCGGAACACCTTCCAAATTGTAAATATATAAGTTCAACAATATTAATTTAGATACATTACTACATCTTTGGTGGAAAGGCACAGACACCAAATGGTTTTTTCATCGTTTTGCTGGGGATTGGTGTTGTCCATTGTGGTCTCATGAACATGTTTGCATAAACAGAAGTAGAAACATTAGTAGTTTTCCAAAAAATCTTAAAAAAATCCTCGCTAAGAACATGTTTTGTAGGTAAGATATTAAAATTGTCTTTATTTAATCTTCGTCAATTGTGAACCGATTTTAAACATTATTTTTTTAATGTGTAGGGTAGGGTGGTCTCAAGTAAAATTTATGAAAAATTCACTCCTAATGATGAAAAAATGGGTGGTGAAATTGCATATTGGACTTTTTATAAATTTTCCGTTTTCGGAAGTCGGTTTTTTGACATTTAATGTTTTATAAATTACTTAGAACGAAGTCGAAGGCAGAAGGCTTCTGCCTTCGACTTCGCCCTCGTGGTACCTGAATTAAAAAGTATCCTATGTGTTATTCCGATGTATCTACCTATAAGCTATATTACTGTAATATTTCATCAAAATCCGTTCAGTAGTTTTTGTGTGAAAGAGTAACAAACATCCATCCTCACAAACTTTCGCGTTTATAATATTAGTAGGATAAGATAAGATTTTGCTTGAAAATGTTCCGAGTTTGGACTTCCATATTTAGATACCGACTTGACTTAGATCTAATGAAAGGCTAATCCAACATAACTCTCCTTTGATTCCATCCTCTTACATTCAGAGGGCTCTAGCTTCACTCGCAAGGGTCCAATAACATGTCAATTTCAGCTCGGGCCGGCCCTCATGCGGAGGAATTAAAATTTTACATCCAGTGAAAATGTTAATCCTTCCCGGTCCCAAGCAGACAATAAAAACAAATTGCCGTATCTTGAATTGTTTACTCTGACATCGTACCTGAAGTATAAGCCTGTGTCCATGTCTGAGGATCGCAGAAAAACTCTTAGCCTGAATAATGAGAGTAAAGTTAGTTTGTTTGGGTAGAGTGAATGAAACTACTTAAAAGTACATCATAAACCAATGACAAGAACTTACCATCATAAAATATATCCTATGTCTACAATAGCATTGAAAGCTTAACAAATACTACATTGAGCGCTAGATTAAAATAAGTTTAATAACACTAGCTTTTGTCTATAGTTTTGGCTATGTGGCACCTGGGTAAAAAGTAGCCCAGCTTGTTATATATTCTTGTAAGTCATAAACTAGATAAGTATGCCTTTCAAATCAGTTCAGCCGACGAAGATTAATAGAAACTTAAGTGAGTATGCATAAGTATAAAGTGCAAGTGAATCGCATGTAAGTAAGAGAAGCTAGGAGGTATATATATTTACCTAAAATAGGTAGGTACCTTAAGTTATTATTAGAGAAGAAGAGATAGATACTTGCCAACATGATTTTCTATCCGCACGAAAAGCAAATTTTCTAATAACGTTTTATTTAAAATAATGTAAATAAACTACACATAGATAGATAGATATTATAAAGATAGATAACTCTTTATTGTACACCAATTAATATTATGTTGCTTACAAATTCAAACGGATCAAATATCAAGCTAATCGCGGGAGTACAATGGGCCGTCTTATCACTTAAAGCGATCTCTTCCAGACAACCTTTGGATGGACCTGAATTTACGTGAACGATACAGGATACACTAAAATAAAACGAATACATACATAATAAAATAAATAAATTCTTACTAAATTGCAGTGACGGGAAGGTGTGAAGATCACAATAAACCTTATGAATGTTTTATTCGATATAAAAGCTGAGGATGGACGTATTTGTAATCCTTTTGAAAAGGGTTAAGTCAATTTGGATTTGAGTAAGTATCGACTTTTTACTGGACTCGTCTGCTCGGTGATTAGACGCAGTTGTATACGCGATAGACGAAGTCAGTACGATGTCTTCATTAGTTTTTTAGGGTAGGACATAAGTTCTTAATCAGCAATATTAACAATGTGGCTGATAAATTCCATAATTGAGCTTGTAGGATTTCGTGTAGAAAGCTAGGGCTAGCATAGAACAGTCTTATACTATTTATACAGGGTGGCCTAGAATATGTCAAAACTATGCTACTACTTAGAAAGGGAAAGGGTACTATTAGGTGTAAATTTTGCTCTACGATTTTTAAAAAAACAGCTATTTTAGATGAAATGTTATATTTTGAAAATGTATTCAAATAGTTGTATATTAGCATTCATTGTTATATAACATAATAATATTATAAAAAAATTGGTGGAGCTTCTGTTTTCATGAAAAATTGTCATGGGCAGAACGGCTCCGTTCGAGTAAGAGTCATCAATGTGAAATAATACTCGTTTCAAGATCGTGGTTAGTTCTCTATGTTTGGGTATGTAAAACATTCAGTGCTACAGAAAGGTATTAAAAAACAAATTGATTATAAAAGCCACAGGCGATGAAAAGGAGCAGAAACTCAATAATGACTTTAAAATATTTTCTTCTCGGTAGACACTAATTTAAAAATCAGTTGAAATTAATCTGAACTGTATGCGGCACTTATTACCGAGGCCCGTTATGTGTAACGATAAGAAGTTGATGGCCCTGAGAGGGTGAGCGGGGTGCGGATTCTAGGGCTGCTACGCTTGCTACCATGCTGAGGATCCCCCCTTAACCTGTCCCGTATCACACAAACTACCCTATCCAATTTAGAAGCCAGGTTTTTCGACTTGCCTTGAGGGTATATATAGGTGCGCGTCAGCGGCGGTGGTGACTGCACCGCCACCGCGCTAATATTCAGCCGACATGTGCTCATTTTTACGAAACAACATCATTCAATCATTTTTATAAATTTAAAAAACAGGCAGGGTTCTTCCTCGATCCGATGACTGTGTAGGTGCTTATTCACAGAGGTGCAGCGCAAATATGGAAGTCTGGACAAAACTTAATCATTTGAGTCTTTTGGTCCGTGGGGAATTGAGGTCATTCGCGTATTTAAAATGTGTGGTTGAAGCGACGTGTGAACTGACAGCTAGTTCTTAATCATTCAGTGTAACAGTGCAGCCAGCATTTTGGGGACGCTTCGGTCTGGTGGTGATTTGACTGAATCAGTTGAGCTATCTATAGATCATTTGCAACGATGTTTAGATAGCTCAACTGTTTTATTTGTTTATTGGGTGTACGTCAGTAACTCCCTGAGTAGTTGTGTTATTCTTTCTGTGAATAATTATTCATTATAAAATTCTAGGGAAGGCTGTCAAAGCTGGCTAGAAATATACAGAAGATGAATTCTACAGGCTGTTGATTACGGTGCTTAATAATAGTTTACTATTATCATCGCCATCAACAGGCATAAGAGTCTACTACTGGACATAGCTAGGCATTCCCCAAAGAGTGCCAAGACGAACGATCCTAGGCTACCTTCGGTCGTCGAATTCACGCAACCTTTAAGATGCCATTGGTCCAATGGGCGATCGGTTTACTGCTATAAAACCGTATAAATTACAGAGGAATATATTATGTTTTAAGATTTTTGTTCAAAGGCATTGCGAAAGCCCTGGGTGTTGCGCGTCCATAAAACTTGTAGAGGCCCCGGCGGAGTCGCCGGCAAATTTCCCCTGGGTGGCGCACCCCCGCCGCGCCGCTGGGAAATACGCTAAAGGCATATCATAACAGTTTTATGTTGATGTTGACCTCTCCGAGATGACGGAGCTGCTTAATCGATGCAATTTGTTCAGCGGTGCATTACATGGATTTAATGATTTCAAACGCGGCGCTAGATTTCAGGAGCTCTATAAAATTCGTGTTAACTGAAAGTTGCTATGTTTCCCACATTATTCAATGCGATCATCTTTGACAAAGGGAATAATGGGTTTTTGAAAGCTCTGAGGAGCGTTCGTCCAGCAAATGAACTTCTGATCCACTGTTTTGTTTCGTCAGGAATAACTTACGAGTTTTTTTTTACTTAATAAGGATTTACTTTACTAAGAACTAGAACAACTTACCTTTGACCGACGACGTCCGTTACATGGTGCTATAGTAGCCGGCTGAAACTCGAGCGGTGCGAATCAGATTTCCGATGCGGGGTATTGTTTGCATGATCAACCCCCTTAATTTACTAAGAAAATGACAATGAGTAACAACTCAATTTGATAGACTTTGCAATGTCCAAAACATAAACTTTCCCATTTTCAAGTTTGAATTTTAGACTTGCCTGAGCCTGGCAAAATGAGTGTCTTGTTCCCATAGCCATTTTGCTAGTGTAGTGAAGAAGCTATACTCATAATTGCAGGTCGTAATTTCCATTTTTACGAAACAGTTGCCTGTTTTGTGGTTACAAATAGACTATCACGTAACAGTTAAGTGATGTAATTATGTATCTATTTAATAACTAATCCCTGTAACAGACGTTATAATACCCCTGCCCACGGCTTCGACCACGTGGTACCCGGATTAAAAGTACCTTCTGCGTTATTCTAAGTCACTAAATTAATATTTAGATGCCTCCGTTACGGAGATTATCTATACTAATATTATAAAGAGGAAAGATTTTTTGTTTGTTTGTTTGTACCGAATAGGCTCCGAAATTACTGAACCAAGTTAAGTCGCAATAGCAACTTTTGTATTCTAAAATTTAATTAGATCGCCGATACAAACAAAAGTTGGTTACATTCGTATATTATTCGAATATTGTGTTAGTATGTAAATTATATGTTTGTTACTTCTTCACGCAAAAACGAATGAACCGATTACGATGAAACATGATAGGACCCGTTACTTTTTATCCCAATATTCCTACGGAATCGAAACTTACGCGGGTGAAACCGTGGCGTAGCTAGTTAGCAATAAACATCTAAACCTCCAACCTTTGATATTTATACTATTACCTAGTATCTTTTATCATGAGTCCATGAAATACTTTTTTATAGCTTGAAACAAAAATAAGAAAGATTTTTATTCCCAATCGACTGCTATAAATCACTCATGAGTTTTCACGCCAAAAATCCATCGCAATTCTTATCTCGGCTCGAATCCTGTTTATTTTATCTATTATGCGTGTACACACGTGGATTTTAATATATAGACCACTTTGATGAAACTTAGAAGAATCAAAATAGACATAACTGGCATTTTCGGGATATTATAAAATTAGATAGAGCTCCAAACGAAATTATTTTGGCGTTTCTTAAAATTTTCACCTACTGACTTTTAAAAATACTTAGAACTTCGATTCAGGTGAGTATTTTTTTCAAATCGTCCATTCCACTTTGCTCAGTTGCTACAGGATTCGAGTCTGAAATAGGTTTTAATAGCCGTGTAATTCCCATTAGATTGACTCAGCAATTTTCCACTCTCATATAACAGTGCTTAAAAACATGACGGGCGTCCTTGCCGTACCGTGGTGGAAAGGTGGGTAGTAGGGTCCCAGTGGAAGCGAGTCCTCACCCGCCGCCCACGCGGCTTCCCTCGGGACCTGGCCCAGGCAGCCGCGTGCCGCCTGCTCCCCTGGGAACCTGCCCCCCTCCCCGCACCTCATCATACCCCTCTCAACTCTGTCTCTAAGGAAAATGCTGCTGAGACATTCGACTTTTAATTGATAGGTAGGGGAGATGAAAATAACATTTGAATTGGGAGTGTTTTCTAAATACCATAATATTACCAAAATAGCAAAATTTCGAAAACACTGTGACTTGGCTCACATACGACAACACTGTTCAATTTTGATTTGTGTCCAAATTTTTATGATTGTTTTGTAATAGGGTAAAAAGTTGAAGCCACAAAAGATTTGAAAGTGATATTTGTGTCATGGTTCATACTCGGGTCATGTTATGATTTCGCAACGTCCTCATAGGCATGACTATTCCTCATTTATTTACGGATACTGGGTAACGAGACGACGTCGGCATAAAGGCCCCAGCTACTGTTTTCGGACCCGAGCGCCGACGGGACCATCATCTATTCCCTCACGACATCCTAACACATTAAAATTACAGTTTCCAAGGATACAACAGAAACTACAATGACTTAGCTGAGATGGGGTTAGCGTTATTATTCCTCTGCGCTTATCCGCTTGGTCCTTAATCAAAGTTAGTACCTAGCATTTAGAGCTACCGGAGGAATTGGTCGTTTCTAACGGATTATTGGCAACGATGGAACACCAGTAGAGGTGGGGTTTTAATAGAAGATAATTATGTACTTACCTACACAATATAAATTTTATACACTATACCTCTATCTATTTATTGCATTGCCCTTTTATAACTTGTGGCGATAAAACCTGTCTACAAACCATTTTCTGTGGCGACCTCTATGGCGCAGTGGGTGAAGGCCGGCTGAGACGCAGAAGGTTGCGGGTTCGATTCCGCCGCGGTACAAATGTTTGTATGATCTGCAAATATTTATCTCGAGGCTTAGTATTTTCTATGTAATTATAATATGTATGTAGTATCTAGTAGTTGCGCGGAATCGTCATGAATACATCAGTTTCCAAACCCAAAATATGATTCATCTGATTTCTAAAAACTTTGTCATGCCTGAATTTTTTGGATCCCTTGAATTCTTGGTTCTAGAGCCACACAGTGAGGAAATCCTCACTGTGTTTCACTTCACAACGGCAGGGCATCAAAAACTCTTCCGGCATCTACATCTATGAAAATCTGATGTATGTTCACAAAAATATTAATTTGTTTAAGAAAACAAGCGATAACCACAATGTTAATACTAGAAATAAAGATAAACTCGCTGTTGCCACTTGTAGACTCCATAAAGTTAGTAAATCGTTTAAAGGGCACGGTGTACGCTTTTATAACAAACTCCCAAGAGATATACAAAAATTATCAATTAACAAATTTAAAAACGTAATTAAACAAAAGCTTTATATAAAGGCATACTATAAAATATCTGATTATTTAGATGACAAAAACTCTTGGGATTGAAAATGCTCCAACTCGAACCTATTGTTTTGTAAAAGGGTCATTAAAAAGAATAACCAGCCTTGTTTTCTTGCCTTTCTTTCCTGGCTTGGTCGCGGAGGAACAGGCACCTAGATAAAAACCGACGTTTCAAAGTGGTCCTTGTGATTTTATTGAATAAATGAATTTTGACTTTGACTTTGACTTCACACATGCCATTCGTTCAATCAGCCTTATCGTCAGTATCTTGTTTATGCCACATTATAAATCCATATTGCATCTACTATACTGCTTTCTCCTTAAAATTATACTGCAAACCAGTCGGTCAGTAAGAAAATTGAATTGGCAGCTTGATAGCAGTATTGTGGAGCGGTTGGTGCTGAATGCGTCCCGCGCGGCACATTGCGGCCGCGAGTTATGATGGGCTATCTTGCGACGGTGCTGCCAATGGGTCTCAGTGGCCTCAAGACTATCCGCTTATTTTCATAGAAATTGCCGTTGCATTACTGTGTTTCCCTTGTGGAATATAGGAAACTGGCTCATTCCTACCTCCACAAGACTCGAAACTAAGGGTAACACTGGACCAAATTTGAAAAGTAGGTATAGTAAATATCTATGATTGACCTGTTTGATAAGAATACTTAATATCAAACAGGTTTGTTTATTTATATTTCATTGTTTCACCAGCTACTGTCCAAATAGTACAAACTTAGTAACCTCACATAATCACGCTGGGTTGTTTTAATTGTAGAATCGGATTGTTTGCAAGGCGCGGCACGGGGCGCAATCACGCCAACCGCACCCTCGCCTACTAATTAAGTATGTCACACAATGTAGCTGATTTAAATGCACCTTGTTGTATATATATAGTCACAAGCGATAATTTGTAAGTATTCTAAATTTTCAAATCTATTCCACAGTACTACCTACATTTAATTTAATTTTCGCAAAGATTATTCTAAAAAAAACTCCTGTCATAAGTTGTGACAGAATCACTATACAAAATATTAAATATTGTGATATCATTAAGAAAATATAAAAATGATACAAAATTATCGCTTACACATTTTTTTTTATCTGCTTATTTTCAGCTAACTGTTATACGCGGCTTCACTCGCGTGATAGGAACCAGCTTAAAAAGTAGCTTATTATTTGGTTATTATACGTCAAGATCGATATTTATTCCTAAATTTATCCAAACGTTTTCAGCCGTAACAAACATGTTTTATACTATCCCATTTATCAGATGATTTTTTGGAAACCCCTTTCTTGGACAATTATTCAAAATGACTGCAAAAATACGTAAATGTTTGAACGGAGCGAATTAATCGAATATTTAAGTACACAAATGTGAAAAGATAATATAAATATAAAGAATATAAGAAAATATAAAATAATAGAAAGTAGCTGTGCTCCTTGGAAAGTCCATTAAAACACATGTTGTGTGATTTCTAACTACAGCGACTCCACATTATTCTAATTAGTTTTAGAACACTTGTTCATTAACTTGATATATTTACATGTTGGAATGTTGGATTGCAATTAATTACTACCTCTCTCCATACACTAAGCCTTGTCTTTGGACATTAACTAGTACCTGGGTTATGTTTTATTATAATTGGTTTTCTATGAATCTGAACAATCTAAACACTGCTTTGGTTGTTTCTGATATTTGTCATTTAAAATTTAACACAAGAAAACAAAACACTGTGTAGCTAAATAACTTTTTAAAACTCTTACACCAATATTGAACTTGTACCTCAAAGGGAAAACGGAACCCGAAGCATTTTTGTGGGCGATTTTTTTTTTGTTTTTTATTCGAAAGAGTGTCATCCCGAGTGAGTTAAATAAAGTAATTACGTGAAGATCTGATGATAGAGTACCTGCAGGATATAAACCGTAAATTTCGGACTGAAAACGTATCGTGGATAGCGCGATTTAATTATTAATTTAACCGACCCCAAGAAAGAAGTAGTTTCTTAATTCATATGTACGAGTATGTTTGATATATGGTGACAAAATGTCATATTGGACTTTTTATCAATTTCTCGTTATTTTAAGGTTTTTTGAATTTATTGTCTTATAATTTATCGTTAGAGCAATGTTTGGTGATTTGGCAGTTTATAAAGTTGATTAATGTTAATTATTTTGGATAACATACAAGCATAAAGGTTGTCTGGAAGAGATCGCTATAAGCAATAAGACCGTCCATTGTACTCCCACGATTAGCTTGTAATTTGCTTTGTTTGAATTTGTAAGCAACATTTTATGTGGTGTACAATAAAGATTTATCTATCTATCATGTATGGAACCTTAGGTGCGCGAGTCAGACTCGAACTTATCCGGTTTTTATTTACTACAGAAGTTATACCTTATTTTAATATAACCAAAAAATAAAACAAGAATCGAACAAACGATAAAATTACCATAATACCACTAATATTTGTCGTGTTATTCGGGTAGCGAGATGATAGTTCAGCGGAAAATGCCTCGTAACAGTAGAAATAAATAGGTTGAAAATGGGGTTGGTCATTTTACAAACTGTAAGTTAGTGGCACTTAGGTATTTGAACGAAAAGTTGTTTGGTTTTATCCCTTTTTGAGCATGTTTTTATCGTTTGCAGCTGAAGAAGAGGAATGGAATGAAGAAAATGGCGAAGATGCCGCGGATGAAAATCGCGGTGATGAAGATTATGATGACGATGAATCTGAATCAAACGAGAGGGAACTCGAAGAAGCTATGAATGACGGCACTGCTGAAGGTAGGTATTTTTTTAAAGGTTGTATTTCAGAATCTCATCATGCACCGATGGATTTTTCCATGTAAAAAATGACGGAATTCTATTGCTTTTAAACGGTTAAAGAAAACATTGAGAGGAAACCGGTATGTCCCAGAACCAAAAAATTAAGGACAAGGCACACTAAATCCTTTCACCTCATTAGTTTTTTCGTTATGGGTCACTAGGCCCTTTTCAGGGCTCCATACCTTAACCTGATCACTGACCTAACTCAGGATGACCAAGAAATAACCGGTGGCACGACGTCGAAGAAGACCAAAGTGCCGATTAGTTTGCAACAGACTGCATGTTTTTATCAGACAGTTTTTATCAGACGAGAGTGCGGAAATCTCAAACACATTGTAGCTATAAAACTGGCCATTTGCGTATTCGGGCAGAAATTCAAGCCAGACAGGGTGCCTGACGTTGCCTGACGCTGACACACGGCCGATGATAACGGATGACGTACGGCTCTTGTGTCGCACCAGGCTCGCACTCGATGGGTGCAGTGCTTAAACCGAACAGATAGACTATGGATTGGATTAAAACATGAAGTATGCTACGTAGCTAAATTCAGTGTCGCTATTTCTGGCTCTATTTCTGCAAAGCTTTTCAATAAATACTAAAGACCGTTAAGGTAGCACATTTTTAGCACTCGTAGCTAACCGTAGCAAATTTACAGTTGATAAGTATACCTACCTACTTATATATACTAGTATATATAAGTATATATACTAGTATATATAAGTCTACCTAAAAATCGAGCAATTTCTGGACTGTCTGTAAGGGCTTTGATGGTAAACCTCATCCCCATCATCAAGAGCCTGTTGGGCAACTTCCATCGACCGACTTTCCGCAACCTTCTTTCATTGCGTCTTTGGGTTCGTATTCGCCATTCGGGAACCTTTCTTCCTCAGTGGTTGTCATTTCTGTGAGCTATATCGCTCGCCCATTACCACTTCAACTAGTTAATTGATGGTAACCATACCAGTATATATAGCGTAGCCTAGTTATAAGCGCATGTCCCCCCATTTGTTCATTAAATGCGCCGTCGTTGGCCAACGGACGGCGCCACGGCATGTGTCTATTACGACTGTGTAGCAGTAGGCAACTAGACACCTCTCCTATAGCTTTGATAGTAGTGTAGTGACAATAGAGCTCGTGGGATCAGAAGAGAGAATACAATACTGTTGGTCGAATATTTTTGTGATAGAATAACATTATAGATTTATCAAGAAAAACTACCATTTGAACTGTGAAGTATTGTGTTATATTTCTGTTGTTTTACATTATTGGATTTTTGTATTTAAATGACATGTACGCCATGTAGACGCAACGACAATGTAAATAATTTATTGATTTTTGGAACAGAACATCCCAAGTTTTCAAGCTCATCTTGACCACTGGTAGGGCTAATATTTTTTCGGAAATTCCATATCCATGCTACGGAGTCGTAGTAAAATAAGAAATGTTTCCTACTTGTGTTCTCCCTATTTTTTTAATCCCTTGGTAAGAATTTCAGGTATAATCCGAATTACAGCATTCGTCACCTGGCTTTGAGAGTCCAATCAATGTCATGAAAATTGATAATCGCTGTTGCGAATACATTGTTTTAATTTACGAGTGTGGTCTCCTCCGCACCCAGCACTTAGTAACTGTCAGATGCAGTGGACGCAGCACTACTCACTGCCAGGCAAGCTCACACCCATTTATTGTCAGATTAGCCACTCGCGGACTAAATACCCAGTACAAGTATCAGTTAGAATATATATCGCTTTTTGGGGATGTGTGCTGATAATAACGATGTCCGAAATTACAAAATAAATAAGTTGAAGTTTATAAGAAAGTAGACGACTAAGACGCAATACGTCAGGTGCGGGTTCGAATCTAAGTGTTGGGGTATCATGGTGCTCATAGCTCCTGACATCCACGATACCAAGAATCCTAGTGTTGACCCCACACTAGTGGGGGGACACAAATTAAAACTGTCGCATACATATCATGTGACAGTATTAATTTATTGATCTTCATCATAATCAAAAATCTTGGCGGGCCGAATTGTCAACTCAAGATCTTGAATTAACGAATTTAAATTCAGATTAAAACTTTAAACATTACCGGATGTAAAGAGCTCGCTGCTTTTAACATTGTTCAGAGCTCGGAGCGCGCTTATTACGTTGACGACTTCATTGAAATTCATAAGGAGACCACTAAAATAACGAGCAGTCTCTGGCCAATGCGTTTTTACTGCGGTTTAACGTTCTTTTTACAACTCCGTCAAAGGGTGTGCTTCGAAGTGCCCTCGGCCGGCTGCGACTGCTCCTGCTTTACGAGCCTGTCCTCGCTTATCTCGCGCCATTCACGATAAATCTCCACCCGGCTCCTTGGACTTCAAATATTTACATGCTACTTCTTAGCCAATTCAGCACCCGAGATTATAAATAAATTGTCTGCCGTGCCGTCCCATCATCCACCTACATCACCGCTTTATCTTTCACGACTTCAGAAGTTTTAAAAACAGTCCATCCAAGGCCCATCTTGCGGAGTTGACGTTTTAATTTTATACCATCCAGATAATTTAGGTTTTACGGTACCTAGCAGCGGCGGAATCTTTATGGGAATTGCGCAGTTGTAAAATTGTGATTTACTAGCTACTTGTCTTACTCTTAGGTGTTTTTACTCTGCGTTTTACCATCCCTAGGAATGTTGTTATTGAGGAACTTGCCTATTGTCAAGACGCGTATGAGTATGAGTGGCATACTTGTAAAACAATGAAGATGTAAGATATTTAAAGGAACAAAGCACCCTGGATTTGTAAATTACATATTGTCTGATGCGAATGAACCATCAGTGTTTCATGGCACAAATATCGAAAAAGCTTTCGAGTAGAGTTTAGTGATTTGTCATTTGGTTTGCTAAATTGTCTAAGCATGTTCCTTTAAACCACATATTAACCTGTAGAAAAACAATTCAATACGTACATTTTAATAACGTTTTCCAAAAAACTAGTATCTTCTAAAACACAGTTACTTGACATACCTACCTGCCTATGCACAAAGCGCAACTACCATTCACAATCAGATACAAACTCCCTGTTAGTTTGTTAACAAAATAATGAATGTAACTTTCCACATTGTATCGCAACACGTGTAAATCTCATTTATTTGTCGGGCATCATAAAAGTTGAGTTCACGGGCAATGTTTTCAATAGTGTTGACCTACCTACCCACTACTAATTCTACAGTGTGGGTTCGTTGGGGGAAAAATCTCATGCCTTCATTACACATCTACCTAAGTAAGCGCTGATTGCAATTTCAGATCTGTAATACCCATTTTAATAATCACTAGTAAATTTAAAAATCTAGTTTCCTACTGTTTTTGGATTGGCTAAAATGCAGTGGAGCCCCGGGGAGATGCAGCAATCAGTTCGGCTGCCCCCGGAGGCTGCGTTAATCACGAGACACGGTTCCTGTTGGTGCGCATTTGTGGGCTGGACATAAAAATTCGTCATCTCATAAGGGTTCGAAACAATTGTAAGATTATTTTAATCCATTTAAAAAACAAAATAAATAATAATTGTATTGTATCATTGTTATCATTTAGTCTTAGAATGAAGAGAACTGAATACGTAGGTATTAAAACTAAATACAGTTGCGATGGTATGGCGTAGACTCTGGTGCGTAGCTTCGTTATAGCATTTTTTCTCCCGTGTTTTTCTCAAATGATAGCATGCATGGGAGAGAAAAAACTATTTCGAGCTTACGCCAAGGCTTCATCGTGTCAGTGTTTCGGTTTTCAAATAATGCTTTATTCGTTGTAGGATGACCTGTCGATGATTGGGTTCGTCACATAATGGTGCAAGTTTCAAAAAAAATACAAACCTTGTCAAGAAGTAACTAGATCTAACCAAAAGTTGGCAAAGCATGAGAGCAGCAGCTCAGACACATTGCGCATATATTATGTACTATAACACATTAAATTGCTAATAAGAGCAACTGATGCTGGGAGTACTCGAAACCCTTAACACATTAGTGTTAAGCTCTTAAGCTGCCAAACAAAACTGACATCGCTCAGGTCGAAATTACTAGAAAATAATTATGTTTAGGTAAGAGATATGAGTGCTTATAGTAGTTCGGTGCTAAAATTTCAAAATAATGTTTATGAATGATGTCTTTTGTTGAATTCCTTGCATGATTTTCAATTACTGCTTGCGCTTCATCAAAAATGTCCAATGTTATGTTTGAAAACATAGACAGACTCTCCTAACGAAATAACGATTTTTAGAATAATACAGCTAAAGGCAGACGTTGTCTGTGTGAGCTTTGGGAGTGTGAGTGCGCGGGTCGGGGATTCCCATGGGACGGAAGGAAGTGTGGCCGGGACGCCACCTGGGACCGCGGGGAGAAGGGCGGAGGGGGGGCAAGCAGCAAGACAAGTAACAGACATAAGCGATGGACGCGACTGATGGACATCGGCCAGTTTCTATCCACAATGTTCACGGATTAAAATCGAATTCCCCGAGTGAGCAACGAACACTTTTAGTAATTAAGCTGCATTGAAACAACAGGGCTCAGGTCGCGGGTGAGTCCCTTGCGACTGTTGATAATATCTAAATGCCTAATGGCTGCTGGGCCTGTGACGAATGTATCGAGCCACCTCCCGCCACCCGCTTCTCCACTATGTGATAATTCCAAACGCTGCGGCCGCGCCACCTGGGATCACACAGAGACGGACTACATTCTCTACTTTGTTGTTCACTTTATAAAGCGTAGTTACTAGAACTAGATTACTGTACATATATGGAATAAGTTGCACCCAATTAATGGCGTGCCCCTTACATAGGACCGAGGCACCTTGATGTTATCTATGCATGCCTCTACTTGCTTAGTTACGTCGGGATTTTTAACGATACCCAGCTATTTCTTGTTAGGCTTTGCAGCAACTATAGGTTCTGAAGTTTACTTTTGAAACAAAGATGAAAGCAAAGGTAGTAGTTACTGCATTATCGAAGCATGCGTAATGCGTATTAGCGTAGGTATACGAACTGGTTGGCTTGTTGGGTAAGTTTGGCAACAATTCGACATTGTTGACGCGGCGCGGCACGCGGCTGGTAGAGGCCCCGTGCTACATTCCGCACCCGTGCCAGCACGGTCCCACCACCGGCATTTAATTACCTATCCCGAGACACGGTTGTCCGACATTGCTTGCATTGTTTGCCAGAATAACTTACAAACAGCCAATTGAGATATTCGCATAGGTTTAACTTGAACCTTCATTAATTGAATATTTGAAGCAAGAATTTGCATTTCTGGGAGCTAACTACGCCGATTATAAGCATATGGGTGCACGACGGTTAGTTTATGATTAGAATAAGCCGATAAAAGACAAACGATGCAAAACATTTTCTGCGTCTGGCTTCGCTCGCGTGTTTCGAATAAAAGTTAGCTGTAAGCTAAGACACGAACTATTTTAAATAGCTACCTAACGAATGTGCGTTCTGTCGCCGGGGAGGAAAGACCAAACTATGTGTTTATATACAAAATAAACTATTAGCTTGGCATATTCTTGTAATATTCTCCTAGCCAGTGCCGGCCCGAGGCCAGATTTAGGTTGGAGCGAAATCAAATTTGGGCGCCCCCTACACCGTCACCTAAATTAAAAAACCACGTTCTGCAAGTTAGGAACTTTTATTTATCACAAGAATTACTTATTAAGAAGATCAATAATTTTACTCTGACTGTTAATAAAACTAAGTCATTCATTTTGAGATCAATAATGATCATTAATGTCGGTTTTATTTCCGGACAATTCTTTGGATCCGTTGGCGCGTCATCTTCATAAAGAAAACATTTTTTTATTTTTCCTTATGCATTAAATGCCGGGTTAATATCAGCTTCTTGAACTATCTCTTTAGCTGTAATAAAGCCTGTGGCAGGCCGTTGTCTCTATACTTTTGTAAAAATATAAATATTTGTGCATCAAATTTGTAGCTTCTGATAGGTTTACGCTTTCTGATTGTATAAATTTGCTAACCAGATTAATCATACCAATATTATAAACGCGAAAGTTTGTGAGGATGTTTGTTACTCTTTCACGCAAAATCTACTGAACGTATTTTGATGAAACTTTACAGTAATATAGCTTAATAACAGAATAAAACATAGGCTACTTTTTACTTCGGTTTAAAGATTCTTTATTTCTCAAGGAACAAAATTATAGTTCACTTATTATATGAGAAAACAAAACTTTAAGTACCTACTTATAGGTTAGTATCTTAGGACGAGTGTGCTTAGCTACCTGCTAATATAATTTACTTAAGTACCTAAACTTTAGTATTTACTTAAGTATCAACTAAAAAAACAAAATAAAAACAACAGAGAAAACAAAACAACTTATTTATTTATTTATTTATTTGTATTTTGGCACAAACAGGGGTAAAAGGATTTCTTTGGATAAGAAAGACTGATTTCTCGAAATATTTGGTTATTACTAAAATATATTTTATTTTATATCTTTTTAGAAGACAATATTTTTCTTTATTTTGTTCTTACTTGAAAATAAATATGTTTATTTCAAGACTTATTTTATGTCGTATCAAATAAATATCAAATAAATGTGTTAAATAAAACAATATGTTTCTTGAATTAAATTTATTTATCTCGTAACAAATAAAATAAAATGAGATGATTTTTTACTATTACGAAGAAATTATTGTCTAGCGTCTATAGGGAGAGAATCATTTTCTTGGAGGTAATAAAAATGTCTTAATGGAAAGCAATTTGTCTTTCTATAAGAAATCAGTTTTTACCGTGTAGAAATATACATTGCTTATTAATTAATGGTACTTAATCCAACACAACACAAAGTAGGTACCTAGGAACAAGACGTACCCATTCGGTATTTGCAGAATACCGAATTCACTTCACGCATATCCAACTACTATTATAAACGCGAAAGTTTGTGAGGATGAATATGTTTGTTAGGTACTCTTTCACGCAACAACTACTGAACGGATTTTGATGAAACATTACAGTAATATAGCTTAGACATCAATTCAGAATAACACATAGGCTACTTTTTATCCGGGTACCACGCGGGCGAAGCCGTGGGCAGAAGCTAGTTAGATAATATACAGATATTTCCCAAGAATGGAACGCAAACTAATATCGCCAAATTAAAATGTTCAGTCAATAGTAACATTATAAATTTTATGAAATTTAACGTTTCGTAAATGGTCAAAGTCGACTCATCAACTAGTGGTGGGTCCTCAGCACGTGTGGCACCACTTTTGTAGCTACACATTTTCTCGAAACGAGGCCTCGCTCTTTTCGTTTGGACGAGCTAGCACGCCTGCACAGTTGCACAATCGTGCTAGGCGCGAGGCGCGAGCCAAGCCGCGGGGAAAGATCGTGTTGGCTCGCACAATGCGCCTCGCACATAGCACCACTCCATTACCACAAGACATAACACGCACAGTGCCCACTGTGTTCCCAAGACTGCCTCACTCAACTACGTTCAGAAACTGCCTCGCTGCCTCGCCTCAATTGTGGTACCACAGTGTGCTGGCTCAGTTGTAAAACTGAGCCCCTCGCACGATCCTCGTTTTCAAACAGTGTGCTACCCATGACATCAACTAAAATGGCGACAGCCCTGGACATTTCAAAGCGGGGGGCGCTACTAGCGCTAATAGCGATTTGGTTTTTACCGTTATTTTTCTATATTATTGAGGCGCCGTACCTCAGTGGTAAAATAAGATTGAGACTTAAAATAAGCTATCGAAAGGACAAAGATATATTTCAGATATATTTTCTGTTTGTTTTATATACCACTCAGTGTCTCAATGTAAGAAATGAGTAGGAATTATTTCGTAATATGTTCGGTTCTTGAAGGCGCTGTTCACTGCTACTCTTCATTATTTTACCGGTGTAGGTTTAAGAGAGATGTTACGAAGTTGAGTCGAATGCAGTCCCTGTCCCGGAGTCCCGCGGGACGCAGCCCGCGCGCCCAACTTCGGGCTCCGAGCCCCCCCCCGCTCCCGTGGAGACTACATTTGCGCAACACTCGCGCTGGCCTAACAACGAGCGACAGAACACACTACAAAAGAATACCTACTCATTTTTTGCATTAGTTCATGAAGTGAATTAAATTATTAACTCATTTTGTATATAAATCTTGTTAGTCATTTGATACCAAAACCAGGTTACGTTAAGCTAAGAGATTGTTAAAGGCAAGTTTATCGGCTCAGGAGGCAATTTGTCCCTACAATTTTTTTAGTGGCGAGCTGAAAACATTTTTTTAAGACTGTCCGGTCGTATTTGGGTATGATCACCCAAATTTCTTTTAGTAACATCAACTTGTTCAAAATAAGTTGGCATTCAGAAATCCTACTTCTTGCTTTCTATATCCTAATAATCTTATCTTTCTTCTAAATATAGTTAAAATTAATATAAAAATTATGAATATAAAAAATACATCCTGTATGAGACTCAGTCGAACCAAAACAGTAGAATCAATTATGTTAAAGGATACACAAATAGAATAAAAACCTTATCCAGTAAGTATAAGGTCGCGACTGCAGTTCCATTCAAGTTGATTTTCTACTACGTTTTCGCTGAGAAAACTTGAATAGGATGAACATGACTAAACGCTATCGAAAACCACGTGATCATACTTTGCTTATGTTCATTGTTTACAGTTTTTTTACTTTTATACTAGCGTCATCGCAAATCACTAAATACTTTTCATGCACTAATCCCTTAGTTCGTAGCTCTGATAAAAAAATCAGGACCTAGTTTCACGGGGTTGCCAAGCGCTTATTTACTTTTATACTTGGTAGATAAGCAGTAGATATGCAACCGAATGTTAAAAATAAATAATTTAGCTTTGTGTTTTGGAATATATGGAAACCGCTAAGCTTTATTAGCTAGCTATTTTGACCATAAACTGGACGATGCTGAGCAAAAAGACCACTAGATGGAATAATCACATCGTAAAGGATTTGTAAAGTAGGTGGCTAGAGATAGCTCAAGAACGTTCGTCGTGGCACTCTTTATGGCTCTCAGGTCCAACTTCTACAGACAGTTGATAGTGATAATTAGAAGACGAGTATCTACTATGTGCACTTTTTCAATTATTTGAAATTTCAAGGTAAAATTTCAAGAAAAAAAGGGAACGAAATACCCACCCATAAGGTTACTACAACCTTACTTACTTTAATTTAATATAATTTAATAACAAACAGTCTAAATCATGTAAATGATAAACACTTAGTAGTTATCACTGCGATTATATCACTGTACAAATACAGACCCTAAGATCCTAACCAGTTTTTCTTATTAATTATTTCACAAAGACCCTGTCGGCATCACAGGCAACAGAACTAAAAAGTGCTAAATCCTAGAGGTGTTTCAGCTTTCTGTTAGTCACAGAGCGTACTTATTTCGTTATTTTTATCCAGTGAAAAAGTTCCCTCTTGAGAGGCATATCGGCATCAGTCCGCGGCGTTGTCGGAATAACACCTTCAGTAAAGGTTGCCAACTCGTAAAAGATTTTATGTCCACTTTATGTAGTTTCATTTGAAAATTGGCTTTATTGTATTTTCGTTTATATACATTAAATCCAGTTTTCAGACAAAACTACTTTCTTCACAAGTTGACAACTAAGGTTTTTTGATTCCTGTAGACTTATTTGGGGTAGTTGAGTGTGCAGTAGGTGAGTGTGTACATTGTCGTAATCTCTGAAGTGGAAACGAGGAGGATATAGTTTGTTAAGGTTGTTTGGCGCCGCTTGAGCGAATAAAACAATACTAAATTCCATAATCTTAGCGGTTTGGGGGACTTTTATACTTAGATATGTCCAACCAGTGAAGCCAGTAATAAAAAACTAACTACAAAAGTGGTTTTTGCTTCATGTCTATATATGCACCTGCAGATATTTTACAAATTTCTATGAAAATTTAACAAAATAAGCATCATTGATAGAGTTCAAATTATAAAAATAAATTACATTAAGTTTTAGAAAATTATACCTCTAAATATACCTATTACTGCTCTTAAAGACATACGCAATTACTAAGATTGATTTGAAGTTCAGATAAAATAAAGAAGCCGCATAGTCTCACTACAACTTGCTAAACTATTGATAACGAAGAAGTGGCTAAATCTGGCAAAAAGATTAGCCAAGTTGGCAATAGTGATTCTGAATGGGTTCGCGAAAGGTAGCGCGCCCCCTGGGGGCAGTATGCTCAAGGCGGCAGAAAATTAACGTGCCCCCCTGGGAAATCTACGGCAGCCTTAGAGCCTCAGCCGGCCGCGTCTACTCACCAGGGACGTATTTAATATCCTCACACTCGCGACTCACCTGGACATGATACCTATCATAATGATATAAGTAATCCATGATCTAGTTAGCGTTTGCAAAAAATAATGGACGTGGGTAAGTACTAACAAATACCATTTTAGTAAGAAAAATAAAAAAGGGTCATTCAGAGAGAGTGTAGGCAACAGTAACTGCTTTCCATCAGGTGGACCGTATACCTTTTTGTTTCGACTCGTAAAAAACCTCCTTGTAGACCAGAATAATAGGATCGTGTGTAGATAACATGACTCCGGTTAAATTAACAGTCCGATGTTTGGTTCTAGATACGTACATCCTCTATGATTGGTCGCGCGCGAGGAACCGGCGTAAATTCACTTTAACATTTTAGATTCACGTATAGTTTTTAAGTTGACGTTTCTATATGATCCTTGTGATTTCAATGAATAAAAAACTTTGACTTTGACTTCAGCGCTCCTATGTGGATATCGGCCCTAAGGTTGCGTTATGGCAAATTGCAAATATTCCGCAGATATTTGTTCCAGATTTGGGTTTTGTGGTACTCGTAGTTCCTGATACCCACGACACAGGGAATCTTAATAAATTAATCTTAATGCATATGTATGTGTATTTTGAAAAAAAAACCGTTTACAAGAAGAAAGGTCAGAGCTTGAATGTGTGGCGTAAAGTTGTTAAACTATCTTATGTATTTTCTATTTGACTTCATCCGTATTCAGTGGCAGTAACTAATTTACCGGATTCAATCGCGTGTGAGCGGCACCTTTGGTCGTTAATAATGCATTCCCTTTGCCTGTCACCTTAATAGGTAGTAACTGATCCACTAGCTCTTTACGAAGATTAGAACGAGGAGGATTTCGGCATTCGATACTAAATAAATTATAAATATTCTTAAACAGTTCACTAGCTAAACGCGGTCTTTTTCTGATGTTTCATTTCAAATTAAACAGAATAAAACACTGTTTAGCTAAACAACTGTCTAAAAATCTTTATATTACTTATAAAAAAGTAATCTTTATATTACTTATAAATCTTTATAAGTAAGGCTACAGATATTGTAACACTATACTAGGTAAGGCCCTAAGTACTTAGGTTAAATGTTCATTATTTTTCTTCGATGTTGGCGTTACGGTGCACAAATGAAAGAAACGTTTAATCCTGAACAGGGACTATCCATAGCAAGATTAGCGTTAGCGATGTCACTTGTAGAAAAGTAGAAAAAATAGCTATCGAATTCTCACGTGATCACATTTAGATTGTTCTGTTTTTACAAATTATCATAATTGTAGAAACTCTACTTGGCAGTGGTGCTGAAAAGACGAAACCTAAATAAATAAAGTATTTCAACGAAAAACGGTAACTGTTTTTTGAGCATTCATGTTAATATACTAATATATATTGTAGAGGGCTAAAGAATTCGAAAACGCACGCTAAGAATGTGGTGTTCTATAAAAAATCTGAAGTTAGTATATTTTATCTTACCATCTCATACTACTGGATAATGTAAGCAGCAACATGGCTTACTTTAACAAAAAAGCTTAAGTATAAGGCAACTACAGGCAACACTAATAACCAGGTCCAGAGAGCTTACTACGAGTACGTACTACCTGCTTCATCGGTCCATTCCTCTGGTGCGTTCAGACGAGAGCCCATGGGACGTCGTTATCCTCTGACACATGCATCTGTACTACACAATCATCCATATTTTACGGTTACATGTTCTGTAAAATCTACCAGTGCTAAATGGAATTCGATGAGTACAATGAATACTTTTGTACCTTCATAGTCATAGTGATATAAATTATTCACCTTCGGGACACAGGGAACACTTGGTTTTGTTACTTGGTACATAAATTCTTTAACATAGGCCTTATCAGATTGTAAACAATTGTAAAATAAAAAATAAAGCTTTTTAAAATTCATCACCTTTTCAGTGAAGATTATTATTATAAAATCTTAATGTACTCATAAGTAGAAACGATTTATAAACCGACTAGCCTCTGCCCGCGATATACCATGGTAGACTATGTGTTATTTTAGTGTGACTATGTGTAATACTTATTACATATTTCATCCAAATCGGTCCAGCCATTACGGAGAGTGTTAGAAAAAAACTTTGATATTTATAATATTAGTAGGATTCTGTCTATTCTATTCTATACACATTATGGAAATTATTCGCAACACGGGAAATGTTTTACTCCGCCTAAATATTTTAAAGGACTTCCCCAACTACTAAATTAGACTAAAAGTTTAAACTGGATCACCTATCCGAATTTAAAACGGATGAAATAAGGGTTTCCTTTGGCCAGTTGCTAGCAGAAAATGAATGGAAAAGTGTGGTATTCCGTCGGTCGTTCGCAAGTAGATTAGAGCGCCTAACCACAGCGGTGTCCCCGCCTGGGGCTGATAGGGACTCGCAGACAGACTGCGGTTGCTATCTGAAGAAAGGGTGATACTTTTAGAAACTTTTATATTTTAAAATACAATAAGGAATGCGGTATTTCTACCTCTGGATTCATGGTTCTCGGTAGTAAGCTTTATCACGCGTAAATTACATTTGACACATCCAGAATTACTGATTTCTTTATTTTGGCAAATCTCATATCTCTGTTCATTTATAAATGTTCGTAATGCCCTTTTAGCTATAATAATAATAATAATGTTTGTTCTACCTCGCTTGGAAATATTCTATTAAAAGTATGTTGTATACTGTTTCAGATATCGCAGATGTCAAATCAGAGAGCATGGACAGCTTCGACTCGGGTAAGTGGTTAAACGAGTTTTTCACTTCTAAAAGTCCTTAAACGTTGTAATACTTATGGGTTGCTTCTATATACGAGTCATTTGCGAGACTCGTTACTGACTTGCTACTGCTAATATCATGTATATTGTAACTTTACTGAGTTAAGCTACGCTAAAAATAATGCCCCTACGATATACCTATAATATATCTACGAGCCAAGCATTAAATATCCGCGTTTCGTAACTGGGTGATTCTACTCAAATTGTTACTTTGACGATTTTTTACCCACTTTTTATACTCTGGGTTTAGGGCTAATCTTTGATGCTGGAATGATTTGGATGTTAAAAATAAGTTATTTCACGAGGGGTCTCAAAAAAAAAGAATTAACTGATATTTTACGAGATAATCAAAATTGTTGGTTGCTAACAATGACAAAAAATGAGAACATTGACGAAATTGTAGAGGACAATGACGGTGTGTTGCTCACAATGATAAATCCCTAAAGAAAATCATTTTTTTTACTAAACAGCCTAGATACTCGTAACATCATCAATATTTTATGTAATCATGAAATAAAACGCGAAATTATATGATAGACAACAAGACTGTGATTATTCATTATAATTTGTACTTGTTTGTAGATTCGATATATATATAATGGTATAGTAAAATATGCTATTATAACTACTTGTTTCACATTTATATTATAATAATATACCTATACAGTATATCCAACAATATATTATTATTTTATACAATATACTATATTATTCTAAAATCACTTGTTAATTAGTAATCAGTAGCATATTAAAAAAATGTATGTACGTATAAAACGTCAAATGTATAACAAATGATGGAGGAAAGGTTTTGACGAATGATGAAGAAATTAGAGAAAGATGGAAAGGATATTTTAGTAAATTAATGAATGAGAAGAATGATTGGAGTGAAATATTAGAAAATGTATCAGTAAACATGGGTCAGAGAAGTGATTTTAGATGAAGTTATAAAGGCTGTACAAAGTATGCAAAATGCAAAAGCGGTTGGACCAGATGCTATACTAGATGGACCAGATGGAAGTGGTTGACTTTATACTTCAACAAGTTATTACAAGAGGAGACGATCCTCGACGAGAGGTGCAATAGTTCGCTGGTACCTATCTTTAAGAACAAGAAGGTATGGGAAAAAGTGCAGCAAGGTGCATGAGAGAGGAGAGTGAGGTGACACAGAACCAGTTCGGGTTTATGCCTGGACGTGGGACTACGGACGCTATATTTGGACTTCGCCAACTTTGCGAGAAGTACAGAAGTGCGCACAAGAACTTACACATGGTGTTCGTTTATCTCGAAAAGGCATACGACAGGATTCCCCGTGAGGTTCTGTGGTGGGCTTTGAAAGAGAAAGGAGTGCCTGGAAAATACTTGCTGCTCATTCGAGCTATGTATGGCAGAGCAAACACCCACATCCGGTCCGAAGCTGGCGTCACTAACAAGTTCAATGTGGCTGTAGGCTTGTACCAGGGACCGGCTAAGCCTTTATTTGTTCCTACTTTACGGAGTGACTGTAAATATTATAGTTACGCTGACGATATGGTGCTGCTGAGCCCATCGATCAGTGCCCTCAGAAAGCTTCTGAGAATCTGTGAGGGTTATGAGCCTATGGGCTCAGATACAATGCCAGTAAAAGTGAGATGATGGTATTCAAGGCAGGCTCTCAAACATATAGTGAAGTTCCTCCAGTCTCACTTGTAGGCAGCCAACTGAAAAGGGTGACGAAGTTTAAGTATCTGGGCTACTGGGTCACCGAGACGCTCTCAGATGATGTAGATGTGGAAAAGGAGGCAGGGTATTATCAGTTAGAGCAAATATGCTGGCCCGTAGATTTGAGCGTTGCAGTACTGCCGTGAAAACAAGTCTGTTCGAGCGTACTGCCAATCGTTCTATACGTGCAGTCTATATAGGTCAGCTATACAAAGCGATACTGGAGTGCCCTGCGCGCCCTGTATTATAATGGCTTCAGGGTGCTAATGGGGCTGCCTCGCTTCTGTAGTGCATCGGGTATGTTTGCGGATGCATGCGTAGATGACTTCTACGCGATCATCCGCAACAGAACAGCATCCCTGATGCGGCGGATGTGGGACAGCACCAACAGCTACCTGAAACGAATAGTGGACAGGCTGGATGTCTTACATCATAGACACAGTCTTCATGAGGCACTAGACAGAAGTAAACACTGCACAGTATGCGCCTTGATCAGGTGCTTCGTAAGGAGTGCTTACTTTTAAGCTTTATTAGTATTTAAGTAACTGTATTTATTATTTTTGTCTAATATTATGACTGCAATTGAATGCTGAAATAAAAAAGTTTTGAATTTGAAAGGGATTGATGAGAGAAGTTTGCACGCACCTGAGATGCGAATGTTGAAATGGAGTTACTAGAATGGACAAAATAAGGAATGAGTATATCAGGGGAAATTTGAAAGTAGCACCCGTGACGGAAAAATTGAGGAGTAATAGGTAAGGATGGTATGGGCATGTCATGAGGAGGGAAGAATGTCACATTACGAGAAGAGTGTTAAATATGAATATGGATGGAAATAAAAGCAGAGGTGGGCCAAAGAAAAGATAGATGGTTTGTGTGAAGGATGACATGGTTACGAAAGGAGTGAGTACTGAAAAGACGGCTGATAGAGGAGAGTGGAAGAAGAAAACATGTTGTGCCGATCCCACGTAATATTCCAGATACATAAGGACACAAAGATGATGATGATGTATAACACTGATAATTTATTTTATTATTAATAAGATAGAGATATATGTAGTGAGTTAATATAAGAAACAATTTTCTAAATTAAGATAATAATGTGTACAAAAGTATTTCATATAATATTTTTTAACCAAATATCATCATTGTTAGCAACAATCGTCATTGTTCTCTTTCTGTATAATCATTGTTAGCAACACGCGTCATTCTCTTCTCCCTGGTTGTTGCTGAGAATGAAGTTGCCAATAATGACGAATTCCAGAAAACATATCGTAAATTTCTAACCGAATGGAAACTAAAAGAATAATTTATGTAATCAAATAGCTGCATGTATTAATTAGCTACGTCGAAAAATAATGCTAATTTAAGACACATGATTTGCAAGTTATAGTTATAAATGACAATGACGAAAAAAGTGACACGCTTTGTAGAATCATTTTGAAAAACTCACCTTTCTGAAATGCGACGCGTCTTGCCTCCGTGAAGTGCTATACTCAGTCGGGTACGGGGGGTAAGTCATTTAACTTTTAATATGTTTCGTTTTCCGTTTAAGATGAAAACAAATTCGGTCGAGGACAATGACGCATATTTTGTGACACGTTTTTGATTAAACCTATAATCGATTTCCAGTTAAATAATTCAAACGGTTTTTCGGCATTAGATTAAAGAGTTTGTAATCTGTAAATATCAGTTATTACCATTAAATATACTAAACAAATGAATATTTTATGACGAGAAACTCCGATGCGCAGGTCGTTTTCACATGCCAAAAATAGCCATTTTTAGAGGTTTTTTGTTTATATATTTTTTCCATATTATTTAAATGAAATTTCACTGTTGATACCTTTTTTGTAATATATCTAGACATTCAAATCTAAGCTTTTGTTTACAAAATAATGAACCGTTTAAGAATAATCTTGAAGAACATAAATTTTGGGTCTCCTGTAGAATGGGCCAACTATACTTATGTACGTTCGTTGACAAACAAGAAAATATTAAAACCAGCAGCCGTTTTTCCGCTCTTCTGGGAAATAATGACTGACTTTACAGTACCGTGTAACTTGACAATTCAACATAAAAAGAATACGTGTATTAATATTTGATAGTGGAAATTGTAAAAAGTGCTAAAGTTGGAGGTGGTAGGGCCGCCCGTTAACGGAACCCAAGAGGGTCTTTGCCAAAGTCCCCACTTCGCAATACAGCCGAAAAGATAAAATGAACATAAAGTTGAGCAGCAGATACTCAGCTCCAAGGAATCGTAGTTTCACTCCAGACGGCAACTAAACTGGCGACGCAGTACATGAAACCCAAGCGCGTGTTCACGCTTCAAAATACACTCTATACCATAATATCCCAATATGAGTCATTTAATAGATCTATTTGCGGAACTGTTTTAAATATTTATTCTATGATCCACCAGTACTAGGTAGGTAGATAAGTTGGTAACTAGAGTTAGTTCCTATTTTAAGGCGACTAATACATGCAGTATTAGTCGTCTTAAAATAGCAGGTTTTCGTATCGTTACTGTTATACTGCAGTACTTTCTTCGGAGATAAATTAAGGTCAATTCAAAAGTTTGGAAACTTTTGAATAGGGTAGATGCAAAGGCAAATTGCATTGCGGACGCCAACCTGTGAACTTACAATTAAAACGGACGACCGGAATTGTATACATCGTTTGTCACTTAGCTGGCCGGGCACTGGCCGGCGCTTATTTTGGGAGGGTTATAAAAATTAAATATAGAAAATTATAAGCGTTATTTTGAAAATGTTGGAACGGTCGAAACTCATAAAAGTTGGTGATTTTAATACTTGTTATAAACTTTTAGCTGTGTGACTGTTTTTTCCTTGTCTTACTCAAATAGCATATAAGAACGCTAGTATGCGAAGCCAAATTATTACCTAAACTACGAGTATAAACCAGCGGTGATGGTAGGATACATTATCGCAGTAGGACATTCCAATGAACCCTAAACAATCAAAGCATTGCCAATGCTTGATATGGTAAGAGTAACTTAATTATAAGTCACTTAGTAACAACTAAGTGACTGTACCTTACAAGGTACAGTTTGTGAAAAATGTACTCTGATCCAGAATGAATTCAAATCTCATCCAGTCAACAATAATAGAATCCAAAATGGATAATAATTATTCCGATTGACGTCCACTAGGAGTTATAGCCGGGAACTGTGCAATTGTTGGCTAAAATAAAGCGACAGCAGGACTTTTAGCCGCGGATAGTAACACGACTCTGCAATCAGGTGCAGTTTAAAATGTGCATTGGCGATGTGCCGTGGTGCGGGCTAGGGCGCGGACAAAGAGGTTCACTACACGGAACGACAACGACACGGAGCGGTGACGAAATTTTATCGGTGCTGTGTAATACAATAACGTCGATAGTCTTTCTACAACTACTGCCTGTACGTTTAGAAGGTGAAACTTATTTCATTTTATATTTTATTTTTCACATAATAATGTAAGTTTTGTGCTCTTTCGAATTAAATACAAATTATTTATTTATTTTGTTAAAAAATAGTGGGTTTAATTTTCCTTTTCCCAAAGTTTGGAGTCAATTATTTGCTTCTTGTGTTAGAAGATACTACTTTTCGATAGCCATTTTAATTATATTTTAAAATAAGCAATAGGAAACCAATAAATGCACGAAAAAGCATAATAGAAAAAAACTCATTAAGTATGGGGTTGTGTGTGTGTTTGAATGTGAGGAGTGAGCGTTTCCTTCAAAACTCCGGGGCTACACCGCTATAATGTGTGAGAGTGGATCTTTTGATGATTCTATGCCCCACAACGTAAGTACTCGTAGAGCAGAGACCTCATTAAATATCTTGAACAACGCTGGAGTATACATAGAAATTTACGGTAAATTTACGATCCAGCCGTAACTAAGTACTATCATCACTAAAGAGGTAGTAAAAAGATGATCTTGGTAGAATATTAATTTATTGATTTATAGAAGTAGTTAAATAGATAGATAACTACGACTCGTCAATTGAGATGTAGATACATGTAGGTACATTCATTGTATTAGCTATACGAACCATAAAAACAGTTTTCTGGGATTTTATAATGTGATTATAGAATCCTAGTAAATACAATATCTTTAAAAATAATTGATAGCCACCAATAGGTAAATCCCGTGCCGTGCGGTGTGGAAAAGCTTATAAATGCATTTTCAATAATTAAGGGTCAGACAGGGTGGTGGGGGCGCATTAAAATGCTCGCAGTTAAACTTTCCGATCGTCATCGGCGACACACGGCTGCGATACGCTAAATTGGAGACTGAAAATGTAAAATCTTTCATTTGAAAAGCATTTCAGCAGATTTCTTACTTTGACTTTGGACCAGAACAAGTTAACCGAGTTCTTCGTTTTAATTTGCTCACATTGTTATTAATGTGTATACGTTTTTAACGGGTTATTGCGTTATGTACCTAGTTAGGGTTTCGTAGTCAACAAGGAACCCTTATAGTTTCGCCATGTCCGTCCGTCTATCTGTTTGTCTGTCCGCGGCTTAGCTCAGAGACTCTTAGTACTAGAAAGCTGTAATTTGACATGGATATACATATTAATCACGCCGATACAGTGGTAAAAAAATAAAAATCTTGAAACTAACTTTTTAGGGTAAAGTGCAGTTTAATTTCTGTATGTATCCATTTTGGATTCTATTATAGGGGTGATTTTGTTTTCTCGTCTATCCCATAATGTGGGATGTCGTTGACAGATCGTTCAACAATATTGCGGGTTTGTTAAACCATATTTCGATTCAAGGATCCGTTTGTGAAATAGTAGCTTTAAAGTACTAATTTTTGTCAGAGTCAAGTGTCCCCTCTCCTATCAGCTAAACAGTAGTTTTTGGATATGTGAATACATTCACGGCAGTAGTATATATAATAAAGTTAAAGGGAAAACTGTCACAGCTAAGTAGGCTTTACAAGTTAACAAGTAATAGTCAACCAATTTATAAAATGTACATGGAGTATTAAAAAGGAAATTTCGTACAAATTCCTAAACAGGCAGTAAATATAAGTTTATGGGCAACTAAGGAACCCTACACTGCGCGTGGCTCGACTCGCACTTGGCCTTTTTTATTATATTCCGGACGTTTCGAGTGTTCGACAGCCATGGTCTAAGGATGACTGGAGTAATATGGAGTTCTTGTCGAGAAAAAATGGTATCGTAGTCGCAATTACTCTCATTTCGTGTTCAGATTCAAAAAGAAAAATCTATGTTCAAAATTGGAAAAATATGCATTGTTTTTTGACACCGAATTTTAATATACTTACCCTGCCTGCGGTCGCTGACTTGAACTCTTTTTTCTACCTGTAGTCATATACTGCAGGGAGAAAACAGTCTAGAGAAGGTAGTTCAATAGATACTGTTTATGAAGTACTTAGTTGTATTATTATATCTATATACCTACTTACCTACCTATGTATAAAACTCCCTGATTATGCAACTTTCATTAAATCTTTGCAAAAGTTCTTATAAACGCGAGACTTATTTTTATTTTAACTAAGGTTAGTGATTGAAATAGTACATGTTGGAATTGTGGTAATCTAATAAGACTTAAATATATATTTGGGTAAAGATAATTAGTACGTTGTTTCAAGATGGTTCTCTGCATTAGTGGTGGGTCCTCAGCACGTGTGGCACCACTTTTGTAGCTACACACTTTCTCGAAACGAGGCCTCACTCTTTGGATGAACTAGCACACCTGTACACCAACACAGTTGCACAATCGTGCTAGGCGTGAGGCGCGAGACGTGAGCCGAGCCGAGAGGAAAGATCATGTTGGCTCGCACAATGCGCCTCGCACATAGCACTCCACTCCATTACCACACCACACAACACGCACAGTGCAGACTATGTTCCCAAGACTGTCTCACTTAACTACGTTCAGAAACTGCCTCGCCTCAATCGTGGTACCACAGTGTGCTGGCTCAGTTGTAAAACAGAGCCCCCTTGCACGATCCTCGTTTTTAAACAGTGTGCTACCCATGACTTTGTCACTTGACGGAGGCAAACATGCAGGTAATTAAGAAGGAATAAAGCAAACTCGCACGCTTAAAATAGAGATTTGTAGTTTTCTTGTTGCAATTGTTGCAAGACTTTAATTAGTTAAGACACTTATTCTAACGGTAAGATTGTGCAAATATTTTTCTATAGGTACCCTTCCATTATGAAGTATATCTTGAAGATATGGTACCTAACTACAATTAAATAAATAAATATGTAAATAACAAACATACTCACGACTGTATAATCATTCATGGACATCCTCAGACTCAGTGTTCTTAGAGGATACCAAGTAGGGGGTAGTCAGGTCACGTCCAAACATTAAATTTGACACATGCCCGCGATTTGCATGGGATCTATATTGCATGCCCATGCCGCTTATTGGAACTCTAATTGATAGCATTAAACTGCTATCAATTAGAGCAGCATTTAATAAATAACACATTGTTTAAAAAAAACAATGTGTTATTTATTCAATGAAATCACAATTTTTCAACTTATGAACTAATTTTAATTATTTTAAGATTTTATACAAGTATAATTTTAGCCTTTTATTGTTCACGATCACGTCTAGAATAATCAGACAACAACATAGCTTGTTTTGTTTTTCGATAAACCTTCATTCAGCTTTAAAGGTGCTAACCAGCTGTATCTTACTTGTAAAAAAATAAAAGACAAACAAAAAGAAGTTTCCTTTTGGTTATTTTGTCGGGGAGATCACGTAGGCACGCACCTCATCTGCGGGGCTCCCAGTGCGGCGATAAAATTTAAAATTCAAGGCCGCGTTAACGAACCGGCCTCGCGAAGAAATAGATATTCAAATGTGAGAAGATCCCATATTAACATTTATGGCAAGTTTGCGGGGACGAGACAAAGGCGAACCCCCGCGGAACGCCTGCCGACGCGGCCGCGCACTCCGTCCTAACTACAATATGTGCCTCTACAATATGCAGTGCCTGTTCCAGCTTGGCTCTATCCATTTCAAGTTTCAGCTTTTTCACTCGATTCTCTTAGACCGTCTCAATGTTAGGGAAAGTTTTCACTTTTCATACTTTTGCTAAGTGGGTGGGTGTTCGATAAATATTTCCGCTTCGTTTAATAATGCATTTTAAAAGGAACTAACTAAACTTCTGAAAGTAGAGCCTTTGTGTTCGCTCTCCATTTGCAATAAATAAAGATAAACAAAAGTTTGTAAGAAAACAAATCAAAATCCCAATTCTGGTGGCTGCATTATTTATGCGATATTGCCTGGTGACTGGCGAAGTTCCCCTTTCTTTCCTATGAACTTGCGGTCTTTGTAATCCTCACTTTCACAACTTGGCTCAGTGTAAAATATGACGTGTACTGATTTATTTTGATAAACCCTCAAACTAAACAACACACATTGCAATTTGTATTTTTTATTTACCAAGAAATAGTTAAGTAGGTATTGTTATAAAACCTTTTGTTTTTGATAATGGAAACGAGAGAGGCATTTCCATCGTTCGGAGGCTTTTAGCAGCAGCACACACGTTTCTTATTAATATCAGGCGCGGTCGAAATGGCTGAAGACGTCCCAAACGCCCGCTCTCTCCCAAATAAAATTGCCGCTATCTAAACAAAGAGCCCTAATTATTCGGCCGTGGCGGGCGGGGTCGCTCTCTTATGGGTGTTCTGGGGCCCATTTCGCTTCTCGTATAGGGCCCCAGGGAGCAGCGGGCGCCGCCTAGCCAATCGCCGGATGGTGGAGCGAGCGATCCGCAACCTTTTTATATGCGATATCGGCGCCGACGCCGGACCCTCGCCTCCCCCCCCCCCCCCCCCCCCCCCCCCTCCGGCACCCCCTCTCGGCTACTCGGGGAATTAAAAGTTGGAAGGCTCACATCTGATTACCCAAACACACACATTACACAAGATCGCCAATCTCGATAAGCCCACCACAATTTATTAGCGGTCGCTGACGAGTTGTTTTCGACTCTTATCTCATTAAATGAACTAACAAAATGCTATTTTCGGGTAACAGGAGGAAACCGACTAATGCTGCCTCACGTTGTTTTATTTTATAATTACATCCTTTTCTTTAGAATATCCGGTAGAGTTTTGATAGTCTTTTAACCTTTTTTTTATAAGTCTATCAATACAATTCAAAATACAAAAGAGTGGTTAAAATCCTCCAGCGCTGGCGGCACTGGTATAAGCCAACAAATGGATCCAATACTTATTTTAATTTGCACCCGATTTTATTTTGAGACAATAAATTGAATATAAAGGGTTTCCGAGCGGTTTTACCTCCGGGCGTATTGTCTTCACCCTACGCCTTTGCAGCGATTCCATTGTGTAGAAATTATGAAATAAAAAGGCGATATCGTATGTCAGTGGCGAGAGGTGCGGAGGCGGAGGCAGCGTGGGCGACGGCGACATTTGACACCCAGAGTCCTACTCGTAGGCCTCCGGGCTGCCGATCGACCCTCGACCATTGTGCCAGCATACGCCATTCACCCAGCAACCACCGCCTCATATATTCGATTCCAATGTTTTAACATTCGATTGCCCTCGCAACTCATAAAGGGTTCCCAAGAAGTACCAACGTATAAAACATTTTTTTTCCTTTTTTGAGCTCTTTCGCCTGGGAGCGGCAAAGGGTACGCTTATTGTTTCTATGGAGAATTGTGTGTATGAATAGCTCCCGGGTATTCATGCGCTCGACACTTGGAGATTGTCGGAAGATAATACAAAATAGGCGGGATAGGGCGGTCCAGAGCAGTCTGAGTTAGCAACAACAAACCACCTACTGAACATAATCTAATTAAATCAAGTTATGTTTCAGAAACTTTAAGTTCTTTCCTTAAATTGTTTGGAAAGATAAAAGATGAATTTGAGAGGCTAACAATTTTTCATATGTGCTTTTACCAAGTGTTGGACTTGAGATGCGTGACACATCAGTGTTGTTCATAAACTGTGTCAAATTCTATCTTCTAAAGACCCACGCCAAGAAGCGGGGAGATTTATCAACATCTACGGCTTTCATCAACCCAGATTGCTCAGAAGCAATCTGGGTGCCATCCCAACATGCCTCGGTTCAATTAAACTTCAGCAGACCGTTCCACTCTGTGCCCGCTTTGGCGATCGCACACCTTTCGAGAATAATAAGCATGTCTAGTTTGTTGTATCTTCGATGATACCTACAAGTAGAACAGGAGCTGTCTTGGTTATTGCGAAAATGGATTTCTCAATATATTATAGATCTTCCAAAACTTATCAAAAACTATGTTTTGTAAACGGTCTAATGAATTATGTTATAAATTGTTATAACTAATCACGGAGGATTATTGCTGTAAGAAAACTCTTTTTAGGGTTAAGCTCGCCTTTGTACATGCCATTTAATTCTGCCTTTTTGTAATTGTTTATTTGTGTGTAAAATAAAGAATAAAGAAAGAATAAAGAGGTCTAGATAGTCTTTAGAAGCTGTCCAGCAAAGGGAAAAAACGGTCAAACAATGCAAACCAAAGGCAAATAACGTAACCAATCTCTAGCTTCTCTTTTTTATAAAATAACTGTAGAAAATAACCAAGTAACTGTTTGTGTGATTCCAGAAATTATTATTTTTTGAGTTTATCTGGATGGTTTAATTTTTGTGCTATAACGTATTAATGAACAATCTTGCATAAAATTTTTCAGATAAAACACGTCAGGGTCGCAAAGTTGGTAATATCTCAAGACGCGACGGACTCCAGGGAGGGAATCCATACGCGACGCAGAAGCCTTTTTACCTATGCATGAACCGCAGCCTCTGAAAACTTAGGATACTGTCTAAATTGTGATAGCTGTAGTCAGTATAAAACAGGCGAGGATTAAGTTGCCTTGAAATAGTGTTAGCTCTGCGTGATCTTAATTCGTATTCTAGTCGAAAAGACAACGGCCGTTTGTGACGGCGCCGTCACAAATTATATCGCGCTTCATAGCGTGATAGAATTCATTTATTTTTCTATTAGGTTGAAAATTGCTATCATGTTGCGATCTTGCTATGGACCGTCCTTATGACAGCTACAATGGTCTTAAGACACGTTAGCTTTTGGTGGTTAGATTAGGAACCATTAGGAAGTTTTTCATCTACCAAATTATTTTCTGAAAGTGGGTCAATATAATGTATCTACTCCTTAAATGTTGATGGCACTTTCTGTTTGCATTATCGCTGACCAGTCAAGGAGTTAATCCCACCTCGATCCCCAGGGAGCTGCCGATATTGCGTCGACATTTGACACAGATGCACTTTACTATGCATGGACAGAGATGCCGGTCTTCAAATACGAAAGCTTGCCAAAGTTTCTGATAGACAATTTTAAAGTTAACGCATATCAAATTTTAGCTTATAGACCCTTTCGTCATGACTTAAAAAAACGATTTTGGTTTTTAAGTAAGCGACGCACTATAATATCAAAACCTATTAACCTGTATTTTCAAATTATTGATCCGAAGATTGGTCGCCAAAACAATGAGCATCAGCAGCGTGAAATCAGATGGTCATCGATTTTCACCTTCATTGGCTATTCGTTTTCGTGCAGTGGATTATTATTTGAAAAGCGGAAAGACAGTGTCTGATAAAATCATCGAATTTCGTTTCACTGGTCACAGCAGTTGGTATGCTAATAAATACCAATACTACTAAAAGCGTAGCAGAATCGCAACGGGGTCACTTGAGAAAATCAACTTTTATGGGAGCGTTTCGTGGGAGCTTCGTGATTATCAGTTTAGTAAATTAATGTTAGAGTAAACTAGGCATTCGCAGATGAAATGAAAGATGAGCGTTTATCAGTTATTTGATGCAAGGCGCGTGGCGGCGTCGGCAAGTGTCGCAAAGAGGCTGATGGTATCAGGATCGCCTTCATCTCGCCGCGGCCTACCACCGGCAAATCTCGCCCCTTCAAACTGAAGCCACCTGATCATAATCGCTTTATTTAAATTGTATTACTTTATCTTTATTGTTGCTTTATAGCTAGTTACTCGAAAGGAATTTATGATTTTGCCTCCTGCAAATTGTATATGTAGGTAAGTATGTTTCAAATACTGGACATAGAGCGCACTCTACCGACAGTCGCGAACAACCCTAATTTGAAGAGGTTCTCGCTTTGTAACTTGGGTGTGGACTGACATCTAACGGAAAATTAAGGAACTAAGTTGGAAACGAAAACTTGAGTGTGTGTGTGTAGAGTTTTTGCTATCTCAATTCTACTACTTATAGTAAAAGCACCACCAACCTGTACCTATATTTACAAAATGAATACGATTTTATTTCATTTTAAATTCCTAGTTAGCTAACAAAAAAGAAATTCGAAAAATATTTTATCTAGTTTAGAAAGAATTAACAGCATAAAATGTAACATAATACATGCTGGACATTTTTCACATAGCATCATCTAGCCCCAACTAAGCAGAACTAGTATTATGGGAATTACATGACTACTATAAATTTTTTTTAAAACATACATATTATACATGGAAAACACCCAGACCCGATACGAATATTTCATAACGACCAATCGAACCCGCAACCTTCTGCGTCGCAGATGGGCATTCGCCCACTGCGCCACAGAGATCGTAAAATGTGTATCGTATATGCCTATATGTACATAGGTATAGCATTTTCAGAGCAATTAAAACTACTTATAGTTTTCTATGTAAAATATAAGTGAGGGAGTCAAAGCTGTTGAAAAAAATGTTAGCTTGAAAATATTCAAATAAACACTTTTACTAGGTACTTCTATGAAAAGTTATTTCAAGTGAGGACTGGGCGTGGTATAGTGGGCGGCTCGATAGGCGGAGCCAGCCTCGCCCATAGCACCCACGTGGGCACCCTGCACCCAGGCCCGCGCCTAGAACCTACAAGTTACAATTGCAAATCCCAAAGCACAAATTCCTTACGGACCTACCTACCGTTATGCGTATGAATAACAAGTTGTGTTATCAGACATTCAATATTCTTCCTCTAAGCACAACTAGGTACATACCTCTAAATTTTATTTTTTACTGAATTTTGTTCAGATTCAATTCCTAAATACACAACTATGAATGGAAAAAATATCTTGAAACGGATTTAAAATATGTGTTATTTAAACAAATAGATATAAGCAAATCCATTCAAAATTGCTCTAAACAAGGTAGATAAATTGAATTTATCGATTACAAGTGGCATGTTGGGACATAAAACGAACCGTCTAATTCTAGGTATGTCATTCGTTTATTTATTAGCGACATTATTAAAAATATTATTGCCCAACAAGATTGTATTGCTCAACTAGTTGCGCATACCGTTTAGTCTGTGAGAAAAGCCTGATTTTAAAGGCGCGCATTTTCTCCACGCGAGTTGCACAATTATGTAGTAAGTTTTTCCCATAAGCGTTGCGTTTCAATGAATAAGTACTTGAATTTTATTATTTCACAGTTACAGCTACTCGACCTCCAAACATCAATTAACTTCTGTCATCCAAATTAAGCGGCATTGATCTTCATTACGGTATTGAGATTGTGTTTATTCAGCTATGTGCACAGAATAGAAGAGAGATTCTACGATACGTAGGAAGGTAATGGCTACTAAAATGCGTGAAATGAACCCGTCCGCTATGACCACGACCACCCAAAGCAGGATGTTGGTGGTATCTAGGTACCTACTATAGGCAGATTTACGGAATTGCTTTTAAAATACAAATACCAACCACTTATAAAAATACAAAATTTAAAGGCTTTGTATGTTTTTTTGTTTGAACCGATAATGTTTGGAACTACCAGTCGTTTAATAATCTTTATAAGTAAGGCCAATTTTTGAGTCAAGATTCAAGTTGAAATTTGTTTGGCCTTATATTCCAAATAACTAAGAATTTCAAGCTAGAAGTTATATAAAATGAATATGCACACTCGTAGTTCAAAGACATTGGTTTTGTTCAAGATTTTCAAAAAAACCATTTACCATAATAATGCACTTGCCCCAATCCGTCAAAGGAAAACAGCGTAAGAAAGTGGTACCAAACATTCGAAAGCATAGTAGGTACTCCAATGAGTGGCGACGTTGCAACCTGTCTCGTGGTATGCTATTTACTACTTAAAAGCTCTGATATCCCCTGAATAAGATGCTCACGGATTGACAGTGAGGAGGTTTACTATGGCCTGCTTGGCGAGTCCTTTTTTTCTACAGCTCATAAAAGTTAACTGCTGGACTTAGGCTTCTTTTTATATACGCCACTGAGCCCAGTATTCTTCTCATGCTTTTTCTACTTGCCATATTATTTTCAGTAAATTTTCTTTAATCAAACAAAGTGTAAGTTGGTTACATACCTCGTGAAAAAATAAGTTTAAAAAACTACCATCGCTATTGTATTATATAGGCTTATAAAAAATCTCATAACAGCAGTGAGTCACGCATATACCTACCGTCTCGTGTAAAAGATATTATCAAACCAGTTTCATATTCTGAGAAATTTACCTCATTACACCTAATATAAAGCATGAATTATTCGGGCGGTTCGGCGACAACATGCGCCATGGAATATAAGTACCTACCTAAGTACACCAACAGTGTCCGGCCGTTGTTGTGGCATATCGGTACAATAGTTGACATGACAAGTCAGTTTTAATTTTGCAATCGTGTTCTAGGAACGTGAAAGGGGTGTGTGACAATCGCAGTACTAAAATTTAATTTTAATGTTTGGTTAGTGTTCAATATACTCACTGCACTCTCTATGGAAGACATTTGAACATAAGATGGGAAAAGTTACTGACTATATTATTATTATTGACTGTAAAAAGAATATTATATTTGTTTAAATTAAATACAAATGAATTCTTAACATTGTTCCAAACTACGTTTAGTTTTTATTTTAATCATGTCTCCCAATATATTTGGCATTTTGGAAAACATTTTTGTGTGTGTGAAATGTGGCAAATTGTGGACAAGAAACAGTCTTATCCACAAATTGCCACAGTCAGATCCGGGTACTCTAACTGCCTAGGTACAAAAAGACTCATTCCGAGTGAGAATATTTCAAATCTAATAGTAGAGACGTAATCTCCACCACAATGAGGATAGTTGATGAGCAATCATAATGTGAATACGCTGATTTTCCAGTAGTGAGCAGGGAAACGTGACTTGAGCGTTTGGTGTCCCGCACTACCACGAATACCTACCTACTGTAGAGCAGGCGTAGTGTAGAAAACTTTATAGATGCGAAACTCTTTTTTCAACTCATAAGAACAAACTTCATGTATAAAATACAAACGCAGTGTTTTTGAGTTGTGAGAAAGAGACCACATTTTCGCGCGATATAGTTTGTTCGTTTGTATGGGCTAGTGTTTAATTCTACCTAACCTAGCCGAAAGTTATCTTAAGGGTTTATCGTAGCATATTACCTACATAAAAGCGATTTACTTTATGATGGTATTCGATCTTAAAATGTATTATTGTGATCAAATTAGAAAATTTGTTTAGTTTGATAAATTTCTACTGTTTTTTTGGGAATACCTGGTATTCATTGTCCCAATGTGGTCCAGTGCAGGAGTTTCACTTCCTTTACCATTATTTGTCACAAGCACGAAATACCATAATGTGTTCCCATAAAATCGTCTACAGATTACTAGATGATGCGATGGTTTGTGTGTTGCAAGCGCACCTCGTGTTACGTTCATTTACACTGCCCTGCTGAGTGCTAGTCGAAACCGCAACATTACTCGGTGATTTTAGCAACTTTTTCAAATTAGTGTTCATGGATTTCAAAATTTTAAGTGATTTATTACCGAATGTACATCGCTAGAAAAAATGCGTTGTTACTTTGTAATTAGGTTGGCAAATAAGTTCCACCAGTTTTTCAAAATGTTTTGCCATAATGTTCTGAATCATTCGAAATAGATTGTTTTGTTCTTCCGCGTGTGATTGGTATCTCGTGATTGGTATTATGTATTATTACAAAAACGATATACATTCTTACTTGAAGTAATGGGCAATCTACATAAAAACCCATAAATGTGATTACTGTCTCAAGTTTACGAAATGAAATAAAGGAAAATAACTTTGAATTAGAAATTATGAATCTAGACTTTTATGTTCCATCATCGGCCATATCGTCACTTATCAACAGGTCAGATTATGGCCAAATGAAGGTCTATTCTTAAAAAAAAGTGATACGACGAAGAATAAAAACACTTTATACTTTTAATATTTTTGTGAAAAGCCAAAACATCTCGACCTCTATGGCACAGTGGGTTGAGACGCAGAAGGTTGCGGGTTCGATTCCCGCCACGGGACGAAAGTTTGTATGATCTACAAATATTTGTTTCGGGTCTGGGTGTTCCTATGTATAACTAGCCGATGCCCGCGGTTTTACTCGCGTAGGGTAGGTAATTGATAGGTACATCAAAAATCAAGTTCGAGAAATACGATTTTTCATACAAAAGTTTTCAGCCCTTTTCACCCTCTTTGGGGTAGAATTTTCCAAATTCCTTTCTTAGTGCACCCCTACACCATAAGAGGAATATACCCTCCAAATTTCATGCTTCTAGGACTTATGGTTTAGGCTGTGCGTTGATTGACTTCTTGGACTTTGACACCCCCTACATCCCCTTTGAGGGGTATTTTGGGGAAATAATTATATAAGACTTTTATCATTTGGATTGAAGAATATTTATGTAAAGTCTCAAGACTAAGTTCAAGGAATACGATGTTTCATACAAAAGTTTTTTGCCTTTTTCACCCTCTTAGGGGTAGAATTTTACAAATTCCTTTCTTAGTGCACCCCTACATCATAAGAAGAATATACTCTCCAAGTTTCATGCTTCTAGGACTTATGGTTTAGGCTGTGCGTTGATCCGCCAATTAGTAACGGAACAGTTTTATGTATATTTATTATATGTATGCATTTATAAAAAAAAAACAAGTATATAATGAATATATCAGTCATGTAGTTCCCATTATACAAGCTTTACTTAGTTTGGGGCTAGATGAATCTGCATGAAAAATGTCCATCATTATTTTATCTCTTGAAAGCGTGATTGATTTCGGCCAATAGCAATCAAATAGCATTTTTTTGGTAATATTATTCTGACCACAAGTATGCCAGGTGGATTCACCGATCGTGTCCCGGCAGGTGATGAGTGGTGAGAGACGTCTTCATCGACGCGTGCGCGACTAATCACCTTTCAACCCTATATTACCACCACTGAGTGGCAATTACTTCTATAGACAAGTGGCCATCGTATAAACATAGCCTACTAGTAAAACAACAAAGAACATACACATTAAAAGGTAGATATGACATGAAAATGTAATATCGAACAATGTGGGCACCTATGCAAACATTATTAGAAACAATTCTAAAATATTTCTATGTAGAGCGTCTGTTTCTTAATATGCCCATTTAATCTGTATTATCGCTCTGTCTTCAAGATGAATAATATGCGTAGGCACCTAAGGAGCGCAAATCTTATCTGGTTTTAGGGGTACAATAATTATTTTATTGGGTACTTGAGTAGAGCCGTGTTGGCCTAGCGGGCGGTATTCTGACTTCCGATCCGGAGGTCGTGGTGCATCAATGGTTTTTAAACTATTTAAATGTATGTGCACCATTGACACGTTCTCAAAATTGTGAAGGAAAACATCGTAATGAAACCGGCATGCTGGGCTCTAGGGAACCACAAATCGAAAGCATGTGCTATCATTTTGTATTTCAATATACGTCGATGGGCTCGCAAACTGTCACGTGGAAGGCGAACTAATTGCAAAATGCGGGCATGTGCCATATATAATATATAGAAGTGTTCCTGATTACCTTATACTTAGTCACCTCAAAGATCTACGCACTGAGTATAAATCTGAGGATTTCCATCATACATCATACAGTCGTGAGCGTGTTCTTTTTTTAGTTAATATATTTACTTTAGCCGATGTGAAATACTTTAAAATTTGTAAAAAAAATATTTTAAATTTGTTCAAATAGAACACGCAAAAAAGCGAGGTAAGTAGAAGCAAATATAATAATAATAAATTACTAACGTACCTATATACTATAGAAATGTAGCACGTAAAGGGTTTTTAATAAAAAATATGGTAAATACTTGCCTATCACTGGCAAGTATTTACCATATTTTTTATTAAACATCTTGTCATCGTCTAAATTTGTACTAATTTTCAACGAATTTCCTTGACGACCACTTGTCTAGAAATGAAAACGAGGTATGTATTATTCACTCCGTGTGGCAATCAAATCCTCTTCCGCACTTTTTTCGGTCAACGCAATGATCAACTAAATAGGTAGTGTTAAATTGAGTATTTTGAGTCGGTGTTTTTTATAATCCGTTTCATGAAGCGAAGCTGTTACAAATATCTCATTATTTTGAAGGTTGTACGCAATTAGACGGTCATTATATTTTGAATGCTTACTTACCAGGAAAATACAGTCTAGATATTTCACACGACCACAATCATAACGATTCAACATGCAAACAACTTCAAAATCACATAGAATCCTCTCCGTCCAAAGGTTGTCTGGAAGAAATAGTTTTACTAAGACCCCCCATTGTATCTTTATTATATATGTGTGTGATTGTTTATTTCATAAGGTATACAATAAAGTATCTTCATTCATTCATGCATCCTAAGGGCACCGCGTGCTCTGCACTGATAGTTACGATGGGTGCAAACGCATACACAACACAATGATGATAATGATAGTGAAATAAACGGTTTTATATCATTGTTCTCATTCCCATGATTTTTTTGTATAACTAAAGTGGCAAACACCACTGTCGGTAAGTGGTTACCGTAACCTATGGCCGCTTGCAGCACCAGAGACGTCGTACTGTCACTGAGCCACTGTATGTACGTACATCCCTATCCATATAATGGACTACACCTACGCGGAGACATGTTATCAAATATGTAAGATCATTGCACCTGCATATATCTGCTATCGCCACTGTGTACCATGTAACCCTATCTATTTGATTTTTTAAATCAAAAAAGGTGGTGGTTCTCAATTCGTCTGTTTGTTTTATTTTGATGTATGTTACGCGATATCTTCGCCAATTGTAAACTGTTTTTTTTTAATAGGTTAGGTATAAGGTAAGGCTTCAAGAGTTGTCCCATATAAATTTTATTAATAAATACCACACCTAAGAGTGGCAAAATAGGGGATCAAATTTCATATTGGGCTTGTTATCAACTTCCCGTTATTTGAAGTCGGTTTTTATTTTTTCCTGAATACTTGTATTTATTCCAAATTCCAACTATTATAACAACTTATGCAAAATATTATTTTTTCTAACTCATGTTATCTATTTATTCAAGTACCTACCTATTTATACTGTTTTCACCTAGGTACATAATGTATATATCAGAAAATTTATATTACCTAATGCTGTTGAATTTTCACCTGGACAACTAAATGAGTTTGACATGATAGGATTTTCAGTTCCCATTGAGACACACTGTTTACCGTTGCAACCTTTCTTCTAGGCAAGTTCCCAGCAATTCACATCAAGTGTATCAGCATAACACTGAGACACGATTAGGTTTGTCTCGTTGGGAACTCATTAATAAAACGACTTAGGTGGGTGGGAACTCATCAAGACACAAACTTACAGAGTGGAAGTTACAATATTAGAAATTAAAATACGTTTTTTGCCACTGATTTTAGACGTGATGTGCTGACGTTTTTTAGCTAAGTAATTCCGGAAAAGGTTCATCATGAGCTCGAGCCGCAACCGCGTTTTGACGGTAGATCGGCGATAACTTCCGACCTTGGTCGGTAACGCGAGTGATACCTCTGGTGTTGCAAGCATCCATATTCCATAGGTTACGATAACCGCTTACTAGGTGGGCCGTATGCTCTTTTGCCACTTTAATTAGTAAAAAACTTTATTTTTAATTCTTAGTTTACAATTTATTTTAAGGATAGAACATTGACCGGAAGTTAAAAAATGACCTGATATTGATAAGACAGTAGAAAGAGGGATTGATTAAAGTTTTAATAAACAGTGTCTTGCTACGAATGATATGTTTACATATTGTATCTTGGAGACGTGTGCGTAGGTCCTTTGTTTATCTTAACTATTGTGTGTGATTTAGCGGCGTGCGCCACATCTTCGGCATTTCCTGCCTGTTCCATACTTCCATTGTTGTTATTGTTTGACTATGCTTTGCTTAATCTTGGGTTTGTTTATAGTTTAAGTTCCGAGAGAGTATCTAAACAACCAACATCTTGGTATCTAAGCAATAATAAACTGCATCTATGCGTAACATTAGACAATTGAATCGCATATCTGTATTAATCTTTATATAGGTATATAGAGGAACAATTAGATTGCTGGATGTCTAAAAAACACAACATATAAAAAAAACACATTTAGTAGTGTGACGGATGGTGCTAAAATTGTTTTTATTATTTTGCCCTATCCATACAAAAAACGACATTGCTCATTAACTCTTGATCTTCTACAAACTGGCCTTGTGTCGCAAACCTTGACGTACCTATGGGGTTACGCCTGTGACTATATTTGGAGCTAAAGTTTCAACGATCGTCAAAACTACGAACTTACGATGAAAATGAAGTTTTTAAATGCCAGGGTCTAGATAATAGGAAATACTATAATGGAAGGCTTTATCGCTGAAAGCGATCGTTTTCAGGCAACCATTGGGTGGATGGATTCTAGAAGCACTAATAAAGCCCTATCTACCGTTACACGATAGGTTAGGTAGATAAGGTTACTTTAGGCCACTGATTCTCAAAGTGGGCGATAACGCCCCTTTGTAGGCGCTGGAGGTCTTCGGGGGGCGGTAGAAGTCTTTAGAAGATATTGGGGGCGCTAAGGCGGTCTAGACAGGAAAGCATAGGTTGTTATGTTTAAAAACTTTGGAGGACGCTAGAATTTTTTTTATTCTCAAAGTGGGCGGTGGGAAAAATAAGTTTGAGAACTTGTGCTTTAGGCGAAGCAAATTAAATATTACTAAGTCTCTAGGTACTTCTATTTTTTTATATAACCCTAAACAATACTTGGACTATTTCATTGCATCACCTTTACAAGAATTGACGCAGATTCTAGTCTAACAAAATAAATCAATGTTGGCAGAGCAACTATCTTGGAAGAACGGAAGTCCATCTAGCGAATGGAAAGTGCTGGCAGCGCGAACCGGATGTATGGGCCACTGCCGGACACGCACGGTCCGGTACCGAACATGCACGGGCCGCGTCCGGACAATTTGGAGGGCAAGTGTTCCGGCCAGTGTGTAGGTACCGCTATTCAAAGTTTCCCTCATGCAAATGTTTGTGAGAAAATTGTCTTTGTAAGGGCCATCCTTTTTGTTGGGATTATACCTACATTGTCACAAACGCGTTTCGCCACATAGTTATGCGTTTTGTCACGTAGGTACTCATTTTATTATTAACACATTTTTTCACACGCCAACGCGGTTCGTAACGAACGATTTCATGTCTTACATAAAATAATAAATATGTATACCCGATTTTATCTTATAAATTCATCTAGAAGAGATCGTTCATAACATTAAACCACTAATAGAGGTATCACCTTAACGAGTTTGATGTTTAGAAGGCAACTTGCTACGCATAATGCTGTTTTTCCAGTGCAAAAAACAGCCAAGCGAGTCTCTAGTTTTCCAACAATACAAATGATCTCATGATCTTCGATAATCTATTCAATATATTTTTAACGCTAATTCAATTCTAACTGTCGTATTATTTCTCAATAAATCAGTAACCAGATAAGGATGTATAACATCAAATGCTACGAGTACAATAAAAGTAAACACAATAAGGGGGCAGCTTAATAGAATCACGAAGGTAAGTAGGTAATCAGTTTCTAATGGAAAGGTGTTGACCCGTTAAAGGATGGTTGAATTTTACCATTAGAGTGATAACGACGGTTACTGTTTCTTAGGAAACTAAAGGCATAAGCGTAGAGCAGGTGTCACCGGCAGAGCGCGACCGCAGCATCACCTGCGCCGGAACTACGTGCCGATTCGCCTGACGCCTCGCGAGCTCTGCACTGCCTGAACAAATTGAGCTAATCTAACAAACTGCCTGGTTAGGCCGTACCACATTTTACTGGCTTTCTGTCAATATTTGCCTAGTCTATGTACGTTGATTAATATTTAGGAAATCAATAAAAAAATGGTATAACAGACTGGCGCAACAAGGCACCAAGCGTAAGGTATTCAGGGTCGGGGTAACAAGCATAGCCCACCAATAGCTGGTAAAAAGCTGCGTGACGCAGCCGCTTAAATTGCGGATCACGAGCGCGCCATGGCCAACCGGCTTTTATCGCAGATATTCTTACGGTGACAATGCAATCGACTTTCGAAATACTAATCTGACTGTGCGTTCCTGCGTCTGACTGCTAAGTATTTTTTTTATAAAGATAAAGATAAAGATAAAAATATTTTATTTTGTGTCACATAAAGCTACACATACGAGTTATTAAGTAAATGAGATTGACAACAAAAACGGCCGCCACTCAGCACTATGTTATAGAAGCACTTTGTGCCACTAAAACGCTGGTCTTCCGTGGCGCCGGTGTGCGTGCGGGGCAGCAACTGCGATACGCAGCATCTATTGAAACACTATACACATACAAAATTGTTCACAAACTGTTGAATAATAGAAGAGCTGGATTCTATACACATGATAATTATGCAGATTATGTAAGTGATTACGTATACTTTTTTAAAAATATATAAAATCGTAACAATAATAGAAACTTAAATAACTAAAAATGAGTACCTAGAGACATCTAGACTCAGAACGACCACTTATGTGAGGGATTTTTTTGTGAAGCTAACAAATATTTTTTTATAGAATGTTTAAAAGACCAAATTGATTTCATATTTCTTAAAGGTGGAGGTAGGTTATTCCAACATTTCGTGGCAGCATACCTAAAGTTTATGCCACTCACATCTGTTTTGCGACGTATTACTTGGAGAAATGGAACCTTTGGAGTTATTGAAAACGACGACTCCTCTAGCTTGTCAAGATTCAATGACCATACATTACATGTTTCTATGACCTGCGGCTCAGGCCCACCTTGATGATTAGATATCCGATATAGTTAATGTGTAATCCGAGAACTCAACGCGCAAAGCACCGTGCGTTGTATATTCAGATAAATTATTAACAACGATAAATGTAACTTGTTCCAGAAATGACAAAAGCATAAATTACAACAAAAATAGTTACGTTGCGTACAACGTACTTACGGTCAAGTGTGTAAACCAACGTGGGTCGTAGCATTTGATTCAACAAAAATATATTACCAGTTTCGATTTTGTATATTCAAATATTTCTTGAACCCGTTGAAAAAATATCAAACAGCGTTACCTACGCTGTTTGATATTTTTCAAAATATTGAGCTTAATTTTAAGATTCACCTTAACTATTTGCAATCTAAAATTAAAATTTCCTTTATTTTATACCTTTCAGCCGGTATTTTATTTTATACGGTGAGAAAGAGCACCTTAAAACAGTAACTGAAATTGAAAAAAACTTCTTTAATCGCTAACTACACGTGGGTCTAGTTTGTCTTTAACGTGGCCATCCTAGTTGTCAGCGCTAATCAACCTCGGCGTAGTAGGCGCTGTGTCGGTAGTGTCACCAAGCCGTGGTCCTCGGTTCGTTCCACCACGCTCACGCTCACGCCTAAAGTTTTGATACACTAATTCCCACGGATAACACTGAAAAGAACACTTTCTAATAGATATACAAAAGCACCATTGCTCAAGGAGGACTATTGATTCTTGTCGAGGATTTCGTATTACCAACCTTGCGCATTTCTGTGCAGCAGAAACGCCGCTGAGACCTTCTTTTGCTGGACAATGAAGTATAACCACGATAAAGCTTACACCGTCTACAACATTTTCGATGCTCGTGTACCATTGAAAACCATTGCAAAAGTATTATACTTAACCTCGAATCGTCAATGGTGACGCAAGTTTATTGCCATAAAATTAATGGGATGGAGGCATAAATTACAAGATCGTTGAAGTCCGGAAGCCATTGAAAACCCTATTGTTTCCCAAGTTGAAGTGATTTGGTACTCACGCCCAGTTTTATTGTTGAGGGGATGAATTGATTGTGAGTACGTTTGGTTAATAAAAATACGGAAAGAGATACCATCATTTGAAAATTAAATAAAAATAAGTAAACTGCTTGTTTTTAAACATATAAATTCCATCTGTAGACACAGCAGCCGCGATCCCTGTGACATTCACGCATTAGATAGTAAAGGCGTGAAACGTAGCACCGCTCTATCTTGCCGGCATCGGGCGTTACGGTCACGTATGGCTCACTCCCACGTCTTAATTGACCCATTTCGTGTGAGAAGTCGCGCTCACAGACCGCCGCGTCAGGGATACCATCGCCGCGATACGTGCCCTCGCGTATCTACCCTCGACGAGCTTGATTTGACACTTGCAGCCTGTCTAGTCCCCACACAAGACTATCCATGTCAAAGCAGCCTCCGACCTTCCGACAGTCTACTGGCGCAAACGCTACACATAACTTTCATATTATGCGCAAATACGTATTGGTAGATAAAGTGCCGGGAATTTGGTCCCTACGTAAATACAGCCAGAAGCGTGAGACAATTTTCGAACTATTTATATAATTCGTTTACCTCTAATGCTATTTTGTCCCAGCTTTTGTACAATTCCTTTGTCGAGGGTGAAATGGTGCGGGTAAAGTACCACATAATCGTTTAACTAAATATGAGTTTACACTTATAGTTGAGTAGATGGTATCTAAACCGCGGTCGCATTTTGTCGGTAGTGTTTATTGCGTAGATTTACGTGGTCGTGTTGAAATCTTACTTGTGGTTATGTTCTAACGTTTTAACATGAGCCGACACTTTGTAATGAAGTTTTAACTATAACCACTAACGTTGAGAATTCTCATGTTTTCTTACTCTCTTACGATCTCTATTTATATTTATTTATTTACTAAATCAGTGTTCTCTACCTCCTTATAACAGTTTTACTGAGATTATAAAACGATAAAAGGGTAAGCGACGGACCACCCTGCTTCAGCTTGGTGCGATCTCACAAAAACGTCACCCCCATCGATTTGTTTGTCCTGTGTGGCCTTCATTTTACGCTCATCAGTGGATCTCAATGTAGGAAAGGTCAATGGATGAGATTGTAGTGTTTTTAAGGTTTCGTAACTCAAAAGGAAAAACGGAATCCTTAAAGGATCACATAAAATTTAGCAATAAGCAAGATCTTACGGCACAAGTAAAGGAAGAAATCTGGAAATTTGTAGTTTTATCACATTTTTTTATATTACAAACTTACTTTTGCAGTTGGAGAATTGACCGTGACGTAGGTATATCGATGTATGGGAGAACATTTTATCAACTACAAAGTTAAGTTTGTCTTTCAATCTGACTATCTTTTCTTTAGAGCAATCTTTGGTATTTTTATAGTTTATAAACTCAGTAATGTTAATTATTTTGGCGTACAAGATTGTACGGAGGCCTCAGTACGCAAGTTAGACTCGCACTTGTTCGATTTTTTTCTGATCATTTTTACTTGTTTTTATTTATCACCTTCACGACGGGACAAGTTTTTGTAAAATAATTAGCTACAAAAATAAAGCTACGCTAATAATGTGAGCTACGTAACTAATTACCTATAAAATTGATTGGTTCCGGCTGAAGATAAAAAACACTGATTTTGCTTTAACCCTATGATGTTTTAAACGGAAAAACTTGTAAATTGAAAAACGGGTATCTGATTATCCTACTATTATAAACGCGAAAGTTTGTGAGGATGGATGTTTGTTACTCTTTCACGCTAAAACTACTGAACGGATTTTGATGAAACTTTACAGTTCCTAATATAGCTTATACATATAGCACATATGCTACTTTTTATCCGGGTATCAAAGAAGCAGAAGCTAGACTTATATAAATACAATCAAGAATCCCGCACCTTGCCGTCGATACCGCACTTAGATATAATGAGCAAAAAAAATTGTTAAGTTTGTAAAAGGTTTGATAAAGACATAGTAATTGTTAGAATTATGTCTGTCTGTCTGTCTGATTTATTAGGACGAGAACAGACGTGTGCCGTGTCTCTCCCGGGACGGCGCGCAGGTAGGAAGGAACCAAAAAAGTTAGGGTGTTTGTTGACAACGCAACATCGTCATGGTCGGAAATAAATATTTGAATTAAAGGTTTATGCTTTTAGAAGATTAGATTATTCATATTTATGGGTGAGCAACTAAATATATAACTGTGAATATTTTATTGTTGTTTTGATATTTAATATATAGGTAGCCTCTGCCCAAGGCTTCGACCCCGTGGTATTCGGATAAAAAGTAGTCTTAGTGTTTGTTTAGGTCAGGAACTATATCTACTTGTTTCAAATGTCATCCAAATTGGTTCAGGCGTTACTATAATCATCCATTCATCCTTTTGCATTCATAATAATAGAAGAATTAGTAGGATACGATGAAAATATTTATTGTTTGGTGAGATAAGGAAAAAAAAACGATTTCAAATCAGTGGAGTCACTGTATTCAGGTTCCTAAAGAGGTAGGTACATATTCAGATTCATTTATTAATAACGAATTGTACAGGCTCAGCATTTTTGTTGTATAATCTACTTCCAATTGGTATCTAAGTAGTAACTGAATAAACAATAAGCTTGACAATAGAGACTATGTATCGCAAGTTGTCACACCGTCCAAATCAAGGGTTGAACATTAACGTCTTTACGTAGCTGGTAGCCGACAGCCCGTCTCATCAAATATTCAGGCGAACCGTGTCGGAACGATCACAAACTTGGGGGATTGGGAGATAACAATTTGTAATGGGTATTTACTCTTGAATCTATCTAGTGTGATACAGAGTACAACTAATTAGAGATTTGAGCGCACTACCTATTATTGCAATAGCCACGCTAAAAAAAATCCGGAAAAATATCAAACTTTCAGTACTAGTGGGGAGACCTATTTCCATAGGTCATGTAGTTTATACTTAATTCACCTGGGTTAATTCACCTTGGTAGATAATTATGTTTCACTACAATTTTAATATAAATTTATCATTTTCTTATTTTTTGTGAACATATCTATTGTATTAATCTGTTACCTACCTTCCACCTTTAACGAGATATAAAATACTAAAGTTAATATGACGTATTTCAAAATATTTAACCATGTTGCGACGTTGACACTTCGCGCGCCAGTTTTTGCTCAAATAGACCGAGCAGAACCTTTTGGACCCTCATCATGACGGACATAGCTGTGTCGCAAATGGAGATAAGAAGCACTTTTTCGTAATACTTTATTCATTCCGAGGTTTGGAGGTTGACAGACTAATCGGGCCCGTCACGAGAGGTGCGCCCCGTTTAAGTATTAATGCTAACCCTTTTGTATCGGATGGGCGTTGGCGCCCGAGCCCCGCCAGCTAGATGTCAATCAGCTACGTGGAAGTAACCTGAATGTTTAATGTTCATTAATTTGTTGAGCTCCCGTTTAACATGAACAGTCAAGATAATAAGATAGGTTTTCTAGAGGGGTTTTTAAAGCAAACTGACACAGTTCACAGTCTTTCTTGGTATTGTTGTATTGAATATACATATATATTTTATTTTCTCAATAGAATTCAAACCCCACGGGGACACTCAATGCAGATACTTTCAGAGTTTATCCACGAATTACAGCAGCCAGTGTCGTTGGTGTAATCCCGCTAATATATTCACAACTAAAAGGTAGCGCCGAACAGCCTCTATTGCCCCCCGAGGAGTGATCGCTGGACACCGGGTGACCGCAATACTACCAAATCATATTTTAATCCATCCAAATCTTCACAAAAAATCCTCAAAACAAAACATTTAAAAAACGCTGGAAAGGGAATAGAAACACAATGCAATTGATTACGAAACTCAAGTAGTTAAGTATCGTAATCATCAGACCGTGGATAAATATGTCGAGAAGGCTTTCTTTGTGATTTTAGAAAAATACGAAAGGCTTGTATAAAAGGTTCAGTGCTGCAATTGTATTTAGTGAAGCGTAGTGGAGCGCGGTATAGTAGCGGTAGAGTGCGGGGCGCGGGGGGGTGGCGTCGGCGCCCATTGGCCGCGCGGTGGCTGTGGGTGGAACGGGGAAAATCTAAACACAGTTTTCCGCGCGACACTCCAATTTTGACAAGCTTTTAGCATCATCCACCTGTCATACGATTCATTTATTTCTCGATATATTCACGCACGCCGGGGCCGACTCTCGAAATGCTTCAAACAGTAATTGACGAGTGATTACGCCGGGGATTTTATGAACCCAGAAAGCATTGCCTTTTTCCATTCCATACATCATTTAAAACGTACACAAAAGATTGATGGAAACATGTAGAGACGACAGATATCCGTAAAGTAAACATGTATGATGGTTGTTTGATTTTTAAAGTGTTAACTCACAGTTGAGGGTAATCAAGCGGGAAGAGGCGAGTTCGAGTCCCGCATTGGTTTGATTTTTGGGATATAATAAAATATTGTAATTTTTTTTATGATTTCAGTTAGTTTAAAAGTAGTGAAGTTATGGTTGACGTGCGATTCATGAGTGCAAACCTAAGCTGTGACCCTGAGCAATGATAAGTCGTCATAAGTATCATCATCATCAACAACACCCTGTAAAAGTCTACTGCTGCACATGAGGCCTCCTCTAAAGAGTGTCATGACAAACTATCTTGAGCTTCCTCCATCTACCGACTTCTCACAACCTTTAAGATGACAACGGTTCATCAGATGTAGGACTTTCCAACACTGCGTGGTGTATACCATTCGGGAACCGTAACTTTAGCAGCGACGGGGTTATTAAGTTTTTATTTGAGTATTTAAGCCAAACTGGTATTTACTGGACACGTTTGTCGTGTGTTGTTGATGATAACTGAAGGGAACTTAGTTTGGTAGTTGTTGTCGGCTCGGTGGTGGGTGCCGTGAGGAGGAGGTCGTGTGGGCGGAGCTGGCGGGCGGGGCAGGGTGCCGGGCGAGGTGCTAGGCGCCTCGCCTACCGGAGCCTTTACGCCGCAACTCGCAGTCGCGTCCAACTCGCCGATCTCGGCGCACCGCTGCACTAACTCGTCCGACCACTAAACCACCTGTGCCAAGGTGCGCGAGTATTGACGTTAATTAAACAGATCGGCAGCAGGCACCCGAATAATTGCCGTGAAGCAAGCGCAGCCGCGACGGGCGCCCCTTCAATTACTGCCACCTGTCCATTAATTCGCACGCGCAAAAAACTCCAAAATAAACTGGAACCGATGCACCTGCGGCAATCAAACGACGGTGTCAAAGTGTAGCAGCCGGCTGGCGAGCATCCCCGTGTCGGAGCTCATACAGTGTGGACATGATCATGCTATTCAAGGGAAACAGCAGCAGGCTGGAACACCTCATAGAGAAGATACAAGCGAACAAAGAGAATCACGACGTCACAACTGACGACTTAAAAGGTACGATATTAAAATTAGGTCTTAATTTATACTCGATTGAATAATAATATAATAATAATAATATATATGAATTATTTTTGACCATACTATGTTTAACCTGTGCCAGTCTCCAAAGTGCCATTGTAACTCATGCTGTGGTGTTTTGACATGACCAATATCATGTTATCGGTACAACACTAGAAAAGCCGGGGACAGATGCTAGTCCTTTAATAGGTACCTAATAATACGTATATTTGTTAAGGTACCTATAAAAAAACTGTTTGCTCGTAAATGTATCCATCACAGTTCTCGAGCAAAGCATTCATTACATAGGACTTAGCGTCACTCGATTTATGGCAGAACTGTCGATGCCTTGCCGACCAAGATACTAGTTAGAGTTCCGCTGAATCGGATTTTTTAAGACAAATTTAAATGTAATCTTCTACTATTTCTATATTTATTGTTTGTTTTTTATTAACATTAGAATAGGTTGAACGATTCTGTTGAAATCTTCAAGATAGGGGGTTTGGGGACAGAAAAAGATCTAGCTGGTCAAAGTTTAATATAGCCAGGGAAAGCTCCATACTAGTAGTCTGCCAAGCTACCAGCTCGGTCGAGAACATGATATTAGCGTGCTACAATTATTCACGTTAATCGACCATCGCGCGTCAACACAAGATAAGTAGTGACAGATAGACCGTCGGTTTTTTATTAAGCTATTAAGTCCTAGGCTATATGTAAGTTAAATACTTCACATCAGAAAGGATCAAATGCAACTTCATTATGTAAAAGACTAATATATAGAAAAAATACCTATTTTGCTAGCACTTATTGAGAAACAAAATGTCGTTTGTCGAATAGATGGGATGAACACGTTTTTTTCGCATTTACTCTCTCCCTGATTCCTGGCGCTGGAGTGAGAGTATTTTTCAAATGCTTTTTTTCATGGCATGCTCATTTTACTCTAGTTTAAAGCGTGGGATAGCGTTTTTACTGCCAGCTACTGGCAATATGTTAAAAAGTTTTCTTTATGCAGTTTTTTAGCACTGGTGATTTTCAGCCATTAACAACTGAAAAGAAGTTTGGTTTAAAATAATGACTCGTATAACGTTTTTTGACAAAATAGGTATGTGTCCGTGTTCCGACGCATTATTAAAAAACTCTGTTTTCATGGTTCTTAATGGCATTGGTTCTTAATATTGTTTAATAAAAATTGCTGCAGCCATTTCCAGCGTTATCAATATTCTTCAGTTTAACTCATACTGCTCATTTTCAACGTTATTAGACTGGCTTAAACTCCAGGGCCAGCTGATGAAGAACAGGATCTAGGGTATTACGGTGTTCCGTAAAACACCTTTGTTATTATATAATTTTATTTGATTTCTAATACTAATAATACATAGACCCAAATATTGATTAAAAAATTACATTGTATCCTTTAAAACATTGAAGGATCGCAAAATAGTAAAAACCCGACTTGTTGCAATAAAACCTATCTAAGAACTATCCTTGAAAAGATACAAATTGATTGCAAAAAACTTATTTTTTAATCCGATAAGTCGATAAGAGAGATAGATGGTAAATAGACAAATAAACAAACAACCACTTTTGGCACGTACCGACTACAATAAAAAAGTATTTTTGGATTCCGAAGCCAAATGGTGAAAACGGAATATTTATAGTTTTGTCATGTCCATCCGTGTGTCCTACGCCGATTTCAAGTACGGGATAAAAGCTATGCAGACATTTTTTCATAACCCAATGGATTCTTAATGATACTAGTAACTTTAGGAGTTACGGGGCAACTTCATAGCATGTCTTGGGCACTGTATTCCGAATAAGTGTTAAGTTTTATTTACAGACAAAAAATAACACTACTTTACAAACGTATAAAGTCACTTGATTTATTGTTAAATTTTGAGGAAGAGGTTTTGGGTATACAACAAAAAAATTATTTTATGTAAAAGTTAATAAGATAACTCGACTTTCCAACAATTATCTCATTATTATTGGTGCTACTTATGTGTGTGTGATGGTTTTGGATATTATAATTTTCAGGTGAGTTTTTTTCTTCTTTGAAGATAATGTAGTGAACAATCCACCCACAAAACGCTTAAAGTCTTTACCTACGGACGGGACAGTAATCCCCAACGTTGTACTAATACGCCGAATTTACTTTTTAAACCTTTTCAGTATTAAAATTTGTTAACTACAAAGATTTCAACGTGCAGTACATTATATATACAGAATATATACCTAATCTACAGAAAAATCAAGTTACGCATAACGCAAAAAAATGCCGTACCTATAACTAGGTAATCGGAAGCGGTATAACGAGGCAATTTTTTACCCTGGTCTATACCCGGACTTTATTAATAAGGATTAATGTGAATACTCTTTATTACGATGTTTATAAAGTGGATTGTCGGTTTGGCAAGTAGATAGCGATTGGCGTTGATTGCTGAGGCGCCGGTTGAGGTGTCTCAGACGGCGCAATTAGGAAGTGAGCTTCCGCCGCCCACGACCAGCAGCGGCGCCAGCGTCACCCGAGGAATTGCCTGCAATCGCTGCTAATTACGGCGACCCTACCAGGACGGTGCATCCTAGCGAAGGATACTACTTAACGGGATAAGCGCTACCTACATCACTTCAGCTCGCTTTTGTAAACTAATCTCAACCTCTGTTGCGCAGATGGTTGCGGGTTCGATTCCCCAGACCTGTTTTCTATGTATATATTTAAAATAAATAATATAAATAGTATATCAGTCATGTTGTTCCCATAACACAAGCTCTGCTTAGTTTAGGGCTAGATGCTGTTGTGTGAAAAATGACCAGCATTATTTTATTATTAAGGAAAATGTGATCAGCTTTATACAGCTATCAAAATCATCATAGAATTTATGGCGACTGTCTAGATACATTTTCATTTAAGTAGTGCCATTTTAAACATTTCCTTTATGAAATTGCACTAAACCAAAAATGTATGGAGATTCTTACGTTTGATTTATTATGTAGATTATACTTTAGACTTATATACAGAAAATCGACAAATCCAAGTGAACTATGTAGTTCCAACGATTAATAAATAAGTATGAGTATGGGATGGGTTATACCCACTTTATGAACACTCTACATTTTGATCTTCAAATATCAAAAGGAGAACGAAAACATCATATGAACTTTCAGTGGTTCCGTAGAGAGGTCATCGTTGTAGAGCAGCAACGATATTTTGTTAAATATACTTACATTGTTTTTCTGACAAAGATCATCAGACACGCCAACATAAAATAACCGTGAATTTAAAATTCCAAACCTACAAGAATCGGTCAACAATTGGTTCATTAACCAAATTCAAAAAAAGGAGTAGTTTCTCAATTTAGTAGTTTTTTTTAATGTTTGTTGCTTGATATCTTCGCCAATTGTTAATCGATTTTGATGATTGTTTTATTGTTGTATAGAGAATAATTCCAAAGAGGTCTCATAAAAGTATTATTTCTGAGGAATTTTTACTTTTTCCGTAAAACTTAAAAAACTTCATCATCTTATGGAATCACGACTAGCCAAACCATTTTTTTATTTTGGGCGATTTTACTTTTGTTTTTATTCGAAAGAATCTCATCCCGGGTTAGCAAAACAAGCGAAGCACGTGAGTAAGTCGGAAGGAAGTAAGTAAGGAAGTTAATGTCTTGTATTATTTTTATGATCCTTCATTTCGCTTTAGTGTGGTGCCAATTGAACAAGGTAAACTCATATATTGAGAAAGATGAAATAAAAATAAATCAGCGTGACTCGATTCATGGTGGAGTTGGAAAACGCATTGCCGATTAGAGCCGGTTCGGGTCTCGCTGAATCTGAATTTAGGGCACATTTAAATCTATACTAATAATAAAGCTGAAGAGTTTGATTGTTTGATCGCGCTAATCTCTGCAACTTACAGTCGGATAAAAAAAACTTTTTGCATTTGATAGCCCAATTCTTGAGGTGGATTATAAGCTTATAACCTTCGTGATGCATGATGTTCAATACTTATAGGATTTAAAATCACGCTACGATCTTTAGGAGCCGAGCAAAAGAAGTACTAGCGCGGAAAGGCGATGCGATGTGGTGTGCTGGGGGCGACCGTAACACAGCTACTTTTTAATATAAAATATTTACCAACGTTATTAAAATGTTTTAATAAGTCCTTAAAACAATTTCGAGAACAAATTAAGAAAAATTGCTATACTGAATTTCGTTTGCAATTCTTGAGTACCTAAATTCGCAGAGCTGTCATTATTTTGGCCATTAGTTAAGGTTGTTACACACGTCCGGGGCGTGGAGGGAACTAGATTGATATAAATAGTGCCTTATTAGAGCGATGGGAGGGCAGGAAAATACAACTCCAGCGCGCGAATATATAAAATCACTTGCGACTGTTCTGAAAGGCTCACAGGATTTAAAAAGCCTTGAGTACCTATTGTATTTTATTTAAATTCTACTACAAACCATCCTTCTATGTCTTATAAATTAGTAATCTATTTATTTTTTATTGACCTGCATAATCATAAACACGCTATGTAATGACATAGCGTGTTTATGATTATGCAGGTCAATCATTGTAAGTAATAGTCGTCTTATGTCTGTTCGTCATGGCACTCTTTGAGGGAGGCCTATGGCCAACAGTGGACTTCTACAGACTACTGATGATGATAAATTATCCCACATCTTTATCGTATTTTATTTATAATAACGAAATATGTTTGCCGGCATAAATATACGTAACTAGTTTGTTATGTTAACTAGCTATAAAAACCTCTTTCATCGCATTGAACTAAAACTACAACTACTTTAATATGCGATACTTTATTGTAAGTAGCTTTCACCTGAGCATAAATAAAAATTACTGATAAAATATGTTCACTTTGAGTGCAAAATCTTCATCGCCGCAGTTTCCATAACTCATCATTTGCGTTGATGCCGCTCGTCATCTCGGCCCATTCAATTTGTTTATATTTTACGCCACTCCGAGGTGCTCCCGCAGAAATATGGCCCCTAACATCGAATTATGGGGCCTTACCGATATTTATGATGGTCTTATCCCGACTCCGAGCTACGTCTGCCAGATCTTATGTACTTTATAATGTCTGTAAAGACTTTCAATTGTCATTTATTGAAGGAAGTCAAGTGTTAGGAACTATTTATTTGGTATGCTATAGCCAAATATAGGTACGTTTGATTAAAATTGATTGCCGGTTGTATAGCGTAACCTCAGTGTATCCTTGCAATAACGGTATGTCTTCCTGTCTGACATATGAGAAACGAAGGGAGAGATAACACTACCCGGGCCCATGCCGAGTATAAGCCACGATATTTCAGTAATTGCTCTAACTAGAGTGTTAGCAATCTGTTGACGTATGGGTCATCGTAAATATAGATATCGTAATGAAGGTATGAAGGAACAAATTCACTAACTGCTAGTGAATAATTCTTCGATTCTATGCGAGAGAGTACCGTGCAGAAAAACTCCAAATTAAACACGAGTCAAGTTAGACGAATCGGCATTGTGTGTAACTTATTCAAATCTTCATGAATATGTAAAAAAATACAAATAGAATTTGATTATTGAATTTGATAGTGGCTAATATATAGGGTGATTTTTGAGCTATGGGTTGAAAACTCCCTGGGTCACGGGGAAAACCGTTTGATATTTATTTATTTAACCATTTCGCTATAGTTATATTATATTGTCATGTCAAAGTATACATGTTTTTAATCTAGAATTTTTCCACTATGCATGCAAATCAGAAAATGAACAACTCTTGTATTCATTAATATGATAAAAAGGGTGATATTCAAAGAATTCCTTAATTTAGTGTGTGTGTGTGTGTGAAAGCCGTGTGATTTCTAATGGCAATTACTTGGCCATGGGGATCACAGGAAAGGGCCTTTATTTCTTTGCCTTTATTAAGGTTATTTCTTTATTTATTGAGGTAGTACACATATTATGTATTAAATTATTATTAGTACATGAAAAACTGGTACATACGACATTTTATGAGTGAGATTACGAGTATAATATTTGTCGCACTTCAGGAAAGTAATAATAAAAAAGAAATTAAAGCTAAAATGATTTGTTATTTATCACATTTCATGATGTGAACAATTTTCAGTAATGTGTGAAGTTCTCTATTCATTATTGTACACACACATGAATAAATACTTACATAAGACAGAATTATTTTTCATATACAAAGGCGAGAAAGGAGTGTGTATTGCATAGCGTTTTTTTTAATATGTTTTAATTTACACCACAAACAACAACTTAGTGCGATCACATTTTGGGCTAAATCTACTAAAACAAAATTCTGATTGGAGAACTTGCTTGTGAACAGAGGCGCTGGGCAGCGTGGGCAGCGCGGCGGGGAGCTCGTGGCCGTCTTCGACGCCGGAGCCGTCTCCGTCGCCCGCCTCCACCCCCTCGGCAGACGCAGCCGATGTCGACGCCGAGCCTCCCTTCACCCTCGGCGCTACAGAGCACACACCGTACCAATGCCAGTTCTGCGACAAGGCCTTCCCGAGGCTGTCGTATCTGAAGAAACATGAACAGGTTAGTGACCGTACCTATTTGTTAGAACAGAAAGCCTCTAGAAGAGAGATGTTGAATCCAAACCTCCATTCATCTTCGGGGCTACGGAGCACACGCCCTGTACCATTGCCAGCTCTGCAAACTTTTACAGCACACACCGTATTACCTTTACAGCGACACGGTTTTTCTGAGGCTGTCGTATCATAGACATGAACGAACAATAGTTAGTAGCCCCTTTTTAGAACAGAAAGTTTAACTCAAATACTTCTCTAGACTCAAGCTATCTACTAAAAACGAGCTCCCATTCACCCTTGGGGATATTATAAAGTACACGCTATATCAGTTCCGATCAGTAATTTTTAAGAAACTGTCTTCTTGGGGCTGTCGTATCTGAAGCGGCATGAACAAGTTAGGTATCAACTCAGTCCCCTGAACGAAGTTTCCAGCTGCTCTTATGTGATAAGTAAATAAGTAGGTCAAGATTTTCTCAACAAGTTTAGAAACATGTTTTTATCTATGTGTTCCATAACAAACAGACTAAAGATTAATGGGTTGCAATATCAACCCACAATAGCTCAATAAAGATTTTCTCGTCGCCAACATCAACATAACCTTCCAAAGTCTCCGAACTTTCCCACTGTAATGCATATCCACCGTCTACTCATTACCATAAAACAACTTGGCTAACTGCACAGACAATGCGACTGTTATGGCCGTCATATCTGTGAATTCACAGTCCAGTTTCGCCATGCAGCCCCTCACTTCATTAGCAAGTAGATACCCAAAACAGGCTATTTACAGACCCGGTGCGTAGATATGCATCGCATTCGCCTTGCACCGTGAGGGCTGTGACGTGCTTGGCCATTACGCCGGCCGTACATCTCGCCTCCTTTGTGTTGCGCCGATCTGGCCGCGTTATGATTACGACACACGCTGCGACAGATCTAGCAAGATAGAACAAATAGAAACATCACTTTGCATGCTGCGACTGCTGGCTGGTGGTACGCCTGCATTATGATTTAGATTGCCACGTACTTACAGCGTGGCTAAATTGTCACCTCTAACGGCCGTCAAATTAGGGCGAATCTCGTTTTGAAATCCTTGAAAAAGGAAATCGCTGGCTTGGATTATTTAAGATCGACGATAGTTACCCGCGCAATTGCAGGCCCTGTTGCGGCTCTGGAGATATAGATCGATGCGCGTGCATCGGAGGCCGTTGCGGATTGCGGGTGTATGCCGACAAATGTATCTGGCGATGATCGCGTCTCATTCGCGACAGAGCGGTGACGGCCGGAAATAGGCCCCCGATAACAACTCCCTGGCCTAGCCCACTCTAGCCTGACATGCTTTATCATCGCGCCGACTGCCGCACGCTTGGGAAAGGCGATCATTACAGGAATAAATCAATTACTGAGTCTATATTCCCGTCGGGTATTGTTTCGCCTCAGGAGAAATCGTAAAGCAATAAAGAGTAGATCCATTGAAAAGTATTGCTTCAATAGTGAATTTTAATTGATAGCATGTTAGTTAAAGTTGGCAAACTTCGTACTTAATTAAGCGGTAGTATATGTATTGTAGCAAACTGGGTTCAATCGGTGGGCAACAGATAGAGGCGCAATCGCAATCGTAAAACTGTCGAGCCGTCTTTTTGCAAAGACCCCGAGCCCAAGCTGTGCGTGTGTTCACACAACACACGCACACCTGCATGCTATTACTTTGTTATAGGTACCTACTTAGGTATTCTTCTATCTAAAAATCTTAAAGCGCTATAAGTAACTAATAAGTTAGGTTCATAACATTTACGGGTTCATATGTTTTGTTATGAACGCCCTAAAAATTGTGCAATAGGTAGGTGATCACTTATCTCCTTTAAAATGTTGAGTCACTCTGAGCAATAAGATCCACATCTTTATTACTTATCAGTACGAGCACCAAAAACGTAGAGCTACTGTTTCGAGGAACTCGCCTTCCATGGGAATATTAAGATTATTCATCACATTATAAAGGAGACAAAACTTTTTGCATAACGAGCCTGCACCAAGTCAGAATGTCCATCTAGTTAATAATAAAGATTTTATTGCTGCTGCCCGGTCACTTAACTTAATGTTGACACACTGCATGAATTCGTAATGATGGGGTAAATGATATAAGTGAGTGGAAAAGCGAGCGGGTGTCGTCGCTCAGCAGACCAGTAGTTGACCCCAAGGCTAAGCTCAGCACCTGGCTGTGTGAACGGAGCCCGTCTTGGTTGTTATTGCACTTGGGAAAGTCACTCGGTAGCCGCTCGCTGCCCATTTTCGAGTTTTTATTGGCTATCACGTTCACCTTAAACTAGTTTGGAATGTTCTTGGTGGGATTTACTCGGAAAACTTACCACCATTAGGCGTATAATGTCCGCCGCTCTCACGGTGTCTGTATAAGGTTATTTTAATGTTTGTAATATTTGCGTGCCATTGCACAATAACCCGAGTGCAGTATCGTGGTGGGAGCAGTCCGAGTTGGGACAGCAGGGCTCCGCGCGCGGCGTGCACCCAGGGGCCGAGCTCCCGCAGAGACCAACGTCGTCTTGCTTATTGAATTCTCGCACGAAGCGCTGCGATGACAATAATCAATATTTTGCTGAATACCTACAGCCACCGTTACCAGGAATCGTTAATCTGTATTAGCTATGTATCTATAAATGCTCGGTGTGACATTGCAAATTAAAATCACTGTATTTTTTTGCAAAGAAATAACGAAGACTTCATAAGTTTTAAAACGCAAGACGACCCCGATGTCCTTCCACAAAATGGAATTATCAAAGGCGCTGCGAGTGAAAGCAGAATTTATTGGTTGCGTAGCTTGGAATTTATTAACTCTGTTTGTCGGTAGGTATCAATTAAGCGGTAAGTGCTTACTTACATTATATTGTAAGTAGGCAATGATGTTTTGATTTGCTTGGCTGCCGGCATCGCCTTTAAGATTACCTACCAATATTTAAGCCGCATGAAGAGCGCTCTGTATGTATTAAATCAATGTACTTTCGGAAAATATGAATGCGGATCTCAACCACCAACAAAACAGCTAAACAGCTGTGCATCTTATCTCAACATGAATTAATTCAAAGGGTGTGAGCTATTTCTAATACGATAGATAATTTTACTATATAATAATGTTACGATAAACAGAGGCATGACTCTATTATACATAGTCAGACCCTCAGTTGATCACAATTGGGAATGCACAAGACCGCAAAACTTGTCAGCTATAACAAAAAGTTCTATATAAATAGTCGAAACTAAACTGACTTCATTAAAAAAAACTTTTGTTTGACCAAAAAACAATTACCATATTGCCTAAAGACTGAGAAGCCAAGTCAATCATTTGTAACGTTTGTTTAGTGGTGTGATGTATGAATGTCGTCGAGTTGGTCAATTAGTAAAAGCGTAAAGACGTTCATTTTGGGAGTAAATTATGCTGGTCTGTCTCCGAACTGTGATGACGCGAAGGCCGACGCTTCGGACGAAACTCATTATCTTGCTGGCAGCCGCTATTCATAAGCACTAACATTAACATCCTCATTATGTTCTACTCATGAATAATTCTCACATCATACTGAATAGTGTTTTTTGAGTGAATTTGGTATATGCTTACTCGAAAAACATAACTCATTATTTTCATGTTTGTATTTTGTAAGTTTTTGAATTTACTGCTATCAGATGAAAAATATGTTGATGTGTTATACTTAGGCATTTAGAAATATACTAAGTGGCACTTACATAGTTAAAAACAATAAAACCCTAACATTTTCCTGTACCTACTAACAAAGACTCGTCCATTATAATTTATAAATTTGATAAGGCAGAACCGTTACAAAGACAGCCTAAAACTTGTTATTCTAGTAAGGCCAGTGAACATTACCGATTAGATGGGAATCCATCTCTGCAGATAAGCGGAAGCTCCCGCGCAGGTATGTTATCAGCGCACGTATCGATTCGTTACCCTCAATGACTATTACAATAAGAGGTCAATTACTTTATCGATTCCAATCGATCGGCTGTGGGACCTCTGGTTGATATCTTACTTGAGAGTCACGACGGGCTCCCTCGGGTTTTTTGCTCTATCAACAAACGCCGGCAGTTTGTGAGGTGGGCAGCTCACGCGGCCGAGGCGGTATTGGTGTCGGACCATTGTTCGAAGAGTTCTCACGATGGTTTTTGTAGTCAATGCACCCGTAGTTATTTCGTTTCAATCAATGTATGACTTATATTTTAAGTGTCATGTCATAGACCGATATTGAAACGATGTTTTATTTTGTGGGATAACTAGCGTCCGTCCATAGCCTTGCCTGCGTAGTATCAGGATAAAAACTCATGCGTTATTCCACGTCACAAAATTAGCAACAAACATCTAAATATGGAATGTATCTTAAGGCTGATGGTGTGGTGACACTTTTGAATACTAGAAGATTATTTAATCATTTTTAATCATAATAAATTATTAAAAAACAAATTTCTATGTTCACAGTGTCCTTACTTCATCTATAAGATTAAGTAGTTATTCTAAATTGAAAATCTTTTTTGTTTTACAGACGCATTCCGACCAAATGCCGTTCCGGTGTGAATTTTGCTCGAGATTGTTCAAGCACAAGCGCTCCCGAGACCGACACGTGAAGCTGCACACTGGAGATAGGAAGTACCGCTGTGCACACTGTGAATCTGCATTTTCAAGAAGGTAAGTTTTATGTCATTTGGAATGCATGGAGTCATTTTGATTACGTGGTTAACCTAATGACGCATCTACGTACCTACTGAGTGGATATGAGGATGTACAAGGCTCATCACTGGGATTATAAGCGTGATTGTTTTGATAATTCACCCCGGACTAAAAAAAATGGGCACACCATAGTTTGAGGCCATAGTGTGTTTGTTTGTCTGCGGCCTCGTAGCATTTTGATGCGTTTTTTTGTATGAAAGCATAATAATAGCTGCGATAATTATTTGCGATGTTTGGTGAAAATTGTTGTATCCCTTTGAAAGTCATCAGTTTTAAAGCGTATTTTGAAGGGATCCTTCTTATTATTGCTGTTAGGAACTTTGATTTCAGCTCAAAATGTTGTTCAGTTTTGACAACATCCGGCTTCCGAGTTCAGACTAGTTCAGACCTAGGGTACTATTAAATACGGATGCTAGAACTTAAATTTGGAGGTTAATTAAATATCGAATTCAGAAATTTTATAGGCTGCCACATATATTACGCCTTGATGAAGACCAGCATAAAATTAACTGGATCTGGAGTGCAACGGGTGTTCGGATTTCAATGTTTTTTTTTGTATAAAAGCTGGTAATTGCGAAATGGTATTTTAGCAATAGTCAGATTTTTTTTTATTATTGCTAAATGAATTTATAATAAATGTTTACGGCGAATTTATTTTGCAATAATAACAATTTTGTTACCAGTAGGTCGCAGATGGATTGCTTAATTATCTCCGACGGTAATACGCTGGATTATAAAACAGCACTGTTTTGTAAAACAGCTAGCTGTTATGTAAAACAGCTAACTAAGCAATCCATCTGCGACATATATACCTACTGAAAACCAAGGGGCGTTTCATTAAACATCTCAGAATGACAATTGTAGAATTCGTACGATTAGGTATTAAAAAGGAGCTGCAGAGCACATACCAATGGGTTAGTTGCTATTATTTTGTGGTGTACCTAATCTACCTACAGCCTGCCAGCAAAAGCATTGCAAGCATGATGCAGGAAGACAGTATTAGATTCAGGTTGCATGAGGCCTAAAGAAGTCTCTGCAAGTTTCTAAACAAACATTGAAAAGGTTTAATGAGCAGGCACATGACAAATTAAGATATCTTTAAGTAAGTTGGTGTGGAGCTTAACACATATTAGGCATTGTGATTCGTAAAGGTCGTGATATCTATAAGCATTAATCTCTCGTAAGTGTAAAAAAATGTAACAAAAATGCGTCTCCTATAAAGGAATGCTAATGCGCTTAATTCGAAGCCATTAAATAGTCTGTATTAAACGTGTACTGTAGTGGTTTCTTAAGAGGTGCGCAGGACAATGGCCGCAGAGTTACCGCGAGCAAGATTGATCACCATAAGTCACGGACAAAGCTCGGCACGCTGCACGCTGAGGCGACACGTCACCTTTTTCATCACCTCACTCAGTTCATGTGACTAATTTTCTTCAATTTGTCGGCCCAATGAAACGCCCGTCGAGTGAAAAGAGATGATGATCTGACAAATGTGTCGGGGGTCTTACAAAAATGAAATAATGGGCCGTACCTAAACCGGCGCGCGGCCATTACCGGAGGTGTTTGGGCGATGGTCTCCATTCTGTAGTTCGCGTGAAAAGGCTCTTTGTTGGTTCGGTTTGGTCGATGCTTCATGTGAGTGTGAATTTCGTATGCGTATGACAAATTGTAGTTTCTGGTTTTGAGTAGGTACCTATCGCATTTTAGATACTTTGCACTTTCTAGTAAGGAGATTAAGCGTCTTTCGTGAAAGCGAATGCTAACACCATCCAACGAGTATTTTGTTCGCATAGTAGTTAGTTTTTAACAAGAAAAGATTTCAAGATCATCGTTGCTAAAAATTTCAGCCTCGGCGGCTATCGAACACGCGCTCTCCCGCTTGGTACACGGTTGCTGTAATCACTCACTCACTCACTCAGTCACGAGGTCCGGACAAAGCCTGGTCAAAGTTCTTGAAATGGAGAAAAAAGGGCGTCGACAAATTCAACAAAAAGTTGAAATTGCACCTTGACCTGACAACTAAAATCAACATTCAAAAAAATCAAGTCATAATCCAGGGAAAAATAGGAGAGTACGTTGGTATGGAAAAATAGCAGTCATCTCCGGACACCAGCACCCGCGTTTCAAGCGGGAATCGTAAGTTCGATCCCCGCCGAGGTTGATATTTTAGCAGCGATGGTCTTGCAACCTGACACGTGGAAAACTAACTACTGTGTGAAACACATGTGCCATATAATATTTGGTAATATTTGGACGAGCCTCTCACTACACCCTTTATATAAATTTCGCTAGATTTTCATAGCTGCAACGAAGACCTTTCTCGTTCCAGTGATCACCTGAAGATCCACATGAAAACCCACGACAACCAGAAGCCCTTCCAATGCACGGTGTGCAACCGGGGCTACAACACCGCTGCAGCCCTCACGTCACACATGCAGGGGCATAAACGCGAGAGGGAGGGCCGAGAGCCAGATCGCAGGAGGTCGTTGCGCTGCTTGCGCTGTGGGGAAGCTTTTCGACGACCTGATCTGCTGCAGGTAACTAATCCAGGAAATAAAACAAGTGGTAGTCCAGCCTTTAACGTATGGTTATTGCAGACGACATAAGAATACCGTCAAGTATAATATGAAAAAAACACCAATCCGCTGGTGTTATGATGAACGGTCTTGAGCAACTTCTATCCACCATGTTCCTGCGATCTTTAAGATGTCATCCATATATCGAGTTAAGGACCTTCCTACACTGAATTCGCCATTAGAGAACATTCATTACCATTTATCAGAACAGGTAAAAATACATTGATAAAAACTCTTTGTAAAGAGATATTATATATATTATGTATACTTATTATTATAGAGTAAGTCTGATGAGGGTATAATTGTATAATTCCAGGCTCACATGGCAAGCGCACACGGTGTCGATGCAGCAGCATTGACGCCCCCTCGTCGCGTGGCCTCCCAACCACCCCCCACTCTACTTGCCTGCATGTACTGCACTCGTGACACCTTCACGAGCATGGAGCAGCTGCAGTTACACGTGCGAGCCACTCACTCCGCGTTGCTTAACGGAGAGGCCATGCCAGTCGTCGACCAGCCAGCGCCGACTGACCTCAGCCGACGGGCTTCGGACGATGCACCGCCGGCGAAGCGTCCTCGTTCAGGAACTCCCCAGGCCATATTATCTCCCAACACGTTGCTTTGCAATCAGTGTGACGCAGCTCTGCCAGATTTCGAAGCATTCCGCGCTCATTTGAAAGCGCATCTCGATGAAGGTGGAGAGTTGACAAGAACAAGCCCAGCTCCTTGCGTCCACTGCGGAGCGACGTTCGCTGATGCGGCAGCTTCCGAGCGGCATCTGACCGCTCATTACCTGGCGGTTTCCTGCGAGTATAGTTGCCACAGTTGCGCGAGAAGCTTTCCGACGCCTGATGATCTACAGAAGCATCTGTTGGATCTGCACGCTCAGCATCTATACCGTTGTACGCTTTGTAAGGAGATCTTTGACTCCAAAGTTGCGATTCAGGTAAACTTGCATCCTTCCAACTAGACTTACCTTTCAAGCTTACAGAACTATCAATATTAAGTAGGTACAATGAAATAAAGTTAACAACTCTGGCGGGGATAATTTTTCAAAATGTATGTTCCATAGTACTAAACTAATTGGACAAATTCGTCACATTTTGTGTTTAAAAACTCAAACCAAAGAGAAATCTAAGAAGATTTCCACCGAGGTTCGGTCGAAATTCTTTCGGAAAGCGGGTCACAGGCTAAAATTGATATTTTTGGGATATGATAAAATCTAATTGTCAATAGTACGGGTTTGCAATATATAATAATTATATGTTCATTTTATAATGTTCTAAAGACCCATATATGTAAGATAAAGATAACCAAAACTAATATTATCATAATCTGCGAGCATACATCTTCTGACTGCTAGAGCTGTCTAAACGGCTCTAACGAATTTGATGACATTTACAGGCATATAAAAAATAATTGGGGATAAAAAAAAATATCTAGCTAAGTCTTATATCTTGAAAAAATCCCAAACTAGAAATAAATGATTATGTAAACTACAGGTTCATTTTGCCGTTGCGCATAGCGGTGAAAACAAAGTGTGGGTGTGCCGTGGTTGCGGCAGCGGGGCGGGTGCGCTGCGCTCCGAGGCGGACGGGGTCGCCCACGTGCGCTCCAGGCACGGTGGCGCGCGATGCTCCTGCGGCGCTTTGCTAGGCGGCCCGAGACTTCGCCCGCGGGCGTACCGGTGCCCCGTGCCGACATGCTCTGATGCCTTCGCGGTCCAGTACCTCCTGGAGCGGCATATGCAAGTCCATCATTCTATGGCACAACAGGTAATGCCCCCAAACTAACCTCTAAGTAATCAAACAAAAAAACCACGTAAGTTCCATCATGTATTGCTGCGCCCCTTAGCGTGATATTAAAACCTAAGAAGAGGATAGCTCTTAGATTGAAGTCATATAAAACGATTGCAAAATAACAACATTTCAAAAGCCGTTTCGGAGATAAATGGTAACAGACAAACAAACAACCTCAAACGCATATATGAGCTCTTTGCGTCGCGTCGCTGGAAATAAAATGACTAAATATACATCCATTTTAGAGATAAGATTTTAACACTGCTACCAGAGTCTACATAAAACACAAGTTCTCTTGAGTTTTGTACTAAGTTCTATAGCAGAGGCACCATCACTGGTGATGTTTAGCGATCTGGATCTAGGTAAATGCGAACCAAGAGTTTGATAGATGATGTTGAGTCAGATGACTCAAGTCGTTTTAATCATCCAAAGCAAAAAGGAGAAAAGTCCTAAAATAAAAAACAAACTTTTAGTTGAATCTATTCTGCGATATTTCAAGAAGATTTTTACTAAACATGTAGGTAATAATAAAATAGCCAAAGGTCAATGTCCAGGAAGTTAAATCCTTTGCATTTCAGGTGTTGAACGGAGAGCTGAATAGGCCAAAGCGCGTTGAGAACAATAACGTCACAGAAGCCGAAGGCACCTGCTCACCATGTAACACGACTGAGCCAAGCATTCCCGGGGGCGAAGAGCGGAGAAGGAAGAACGGCGCTGTGGCACTGCAGTGTGCGTACTGCGGAGAGAGGGCCCGGAGTCGAGCGGAACTAGAGGCACATACGAGGGCTCACTCTGGAGCGGCGGCTGCAAGACACAAGTGCCTCATTTGCGATGAGATCCTGCCGTCCGCTGCGGTGTTGGCTGAGCACAAACTTACACACTGCAAGGTAACCTTTTGCATTATTAAAAGCCTCGTTATACTCATCCAATCTACCGCATGAAATTTCTCATAAAGGACACAGCAATTAGAATTGGTGTGCGATCTGTATTTAAATTCTCATCACAATGGGCTCTTTCAACATCATCAGTCGGTCAGTTTGACACGAAAAAATGATTTCTCCCAAATGATTAAACAAACTTGACCAATATATTCGAAAGTTCTACTTTTTATATTGTTATTATAGATTACGGTAACTGACATGTCTTTACGTTTAGATTTTTATGAAATTGTATGATTTAGGAATGAGGGTCTTTTTAAACCGTTCTAGCAAATATTTATTTATTACAATAATAATAATAAAATATATTTAATTGACATAGTAAAATGTTACAAATTGTATATGAATCCATAGGCTCCTGAACTAGTAGAAACTGTATTTCAGGAGCCATTCTTTATTCTTTATTGTACACACAGATAAAACAAACAAAAAAAATCCTAACAAGAGCCATTTGCTTCTCCCAAAGAAAGTTCTAAATATTATGTCGTACATTAATTTATTATCTACCTACTTACAATAAATTAACTACATTAAAAAAAACAAGCATTAGTAACAGAATTTACGCAAACAATCTCTAAACTTACGCAAACAAACGGTATGTTTATTTGTTACGTGATAATATTATCCAAGTTAACAAAATAAATGTTTTATGCAATAAAGTATTTTTTATTACTTACCACTATATTTGAAAAACAATGCAATTATTAGTAATAATAATATTTATATATTAACACTTTATTGCATATTTTCTGAAAGTGAAGTGGCTTTAATGCTAAAGCATTTTCTACTAATAATAATATTGGTCACAATAAACAAAAGAAAAAGAGGACAGATTGTAGTTATTTTTTTGGTAGATGAAAAAGATAAAGAGAAGGAGACAGAGGAATACGAAACCCCGATTTTGTTAGGCATTATCGATGTAAGGACTAGTTTTCAAACTTGACATCGCCCGCGTTTTCTCGTACCTATATGATAGATTTTGTTGTTTGGGACGACAGGTGGTGGCAGGCGACACTTGCTCGCGCTGCCGAGCGCGGCTGGTGTCGGAGGAGTCGTTCCTGGGGCACATGGCGCGGCATCACCCCGCGCTGCCAGCGCCCTGCGTCGTCTGCCGCCAGACGCTCGCCTCCGAGGCCGAGGCGCGGCTGCACGCGCGCTTCCACCTTCGCCCCAATGACGATGAACAGAGGTGACATATTCACATCTCACTATATATGTAACGATTCAATTCTGATTCGAAACACAGCTGCAGATCGCAGCGCATACGGCAGCTGCCATACTGTATCAATGCCATATAAATTTGTTGTCAACTTTATCCTACTACTCGTACTTATCATAAACTCGAAAGTTTGTGAGGATGGATGTTTGTCTCTTTCACGCAAAAACTACTGAACAGATTTTGATGAAACTTTACAGTAATATAGCTTATACAACAGAATAATACAATGGCTACTTTTTATCCGAGTACCACGCGGGCGAAGCCGTGGGGAGAGGCTAGTCCTACTAATATTATAAACGCGAAGGTTTGTGAGGATGGATGTTTGTTCCTCTTTCAAGCAAAAACTACTGAACGGATTTTGATGAAACTTTACAGTAATACTCTGATTCTGATTCTGATGCTATATTACTGTGATGAAACTTCACAGTAATATAGCTTAGACATCAGAATAACACATAGGCTACTTTATAAAGGTTCTACGCGGGCGAAGCCGTGGGCAGAAGCTAGTATACAGTAAAAGTATGATTCGGAAAATAGCAACAGACGACAGCAACAGAGCATCTTTACAAACTGTCAATACCATGAAAAGTTAGTGTCGCTTAGCTACTAGTTACAAATAGTTACGACTTTCTGAGTTACAGTCAGTTGATGTTGCCACCCTCATCGGAATCATTTTATTTTATATGATAGTTACAATATCAATATTTCTTCTCAGGTGCGCAATCTGCCTCCGAGCTCTGCCGGAAGGGGAAGGCGGGGAGGGTGCGCGCGCGTGCTCGGCGTGCTACGCGCGGCATGCGACCCCGCGCCCCGCCGCGCCCTCCGACCACGACTGCCGACTATGCCGCCGAGCTCTCGGCTCCCCCACAAGGCTACAAGCCCATCTCATCGAGCATACCTTCGCCGGCATCGGCGCTTTTACTTGCTACCTGTGCTCGGCTGTGTTCACCAGTGCGGCCGGCCTGCAGCGGCATCTACCCGAGCACTCGTCTGCGCCTAGACCGTACGACTGCACCCGCTGTGGCATCAAATTCTTCTTCCGCGCTGAGCTAGACAACCATGCCTTCGTACATTTAGAAGAAGCTGAGATAGCGCAGCGAGCCTTCTACGAAGCGTATGCGCGGGGAGCGGCTAGCGCCTGGGCCGCACTCGCTCCAGAACTACCTCCTGTCAGCACACCGGTGCCGGAAGTGAAGCAGGAACCGGAGATAAAGGAGGAGCGGAATGATGAGTACATCGAAGTGGCTTCACCACCGCCGTCCATTCCATCACAACCCCCTGCACTCTCGACTCCACCTCTCGTGGTTAAACAGGAGAAGCCTGATGAAGACTGATGGGGCTACCACTAATTTACTTGCTGGTTTACATGTATTAAGTTGTTTAGTTTTAGCTTGAACAAATATGCGCACAACTTAAACCCTCTGGTGATGGACACCCCAAGATCAACACAAATTCCGTGGTACAAAGTAGAGGGTAATCAGTTTATCTACTGAAATAACAGGAATTCATATTTTTTTAAAGATTATCCGGATAATGACAAAACAACCTTGAGTTAGGCACTTACTTAACGAATAATCGAAAATTAGTCGTTAAGTCAGTGCTTGAATTTATTTGAAAATGTAGTTCGTTTCTAAACAGCTTAATACGTGTAAATGGTCCCTAAGCAACGGGATCCTAACACGTTTTAGACTGCATTGCAGTAAATAAGGTAGTACAGGGAGGGTCTATGGGAAGAAAAATTATGCGTCTACAGTCCGTTACAGGTTTTGTTTCATGGTCAAGTAAACACTGTACAGTTTTGTTGTGGAGTTTTTTTACGAATGGGGTCCAGGCCTTCGCCTTGTAAACGTTATCGTCCCTCAAGCGGTCGCTAGTTTGCTCCGCGGCAATATTAGATTACGTCCGAATTCGCTATTGTACCTATAGTTAAGTAGGTAGGTACTCATGTTATGTTGATAATAAATAATCGTTGAACTTTTGCGTTTAGAACGCCTTACTTCTTGTATGTAGTCAATAACTACCGTTTACTTTGGTTTGTAATCGTATGTTTTATAATGTTTACATGGCTATTTGTATAAATTGTTGAATTAATAAATTATTGTGTTAAGCTTCATGAAAAATGTTATTTTAATACGAACCCTTCCTCCTAGTGTGAAAAATGTTCAGCATTATTTATTTATGTATTATTTATTTTATGAAAGTAGTGGAAAACAGCCTCTTTCCTCTTTGATTATTTATACACAAGATATGTTTTTAGTTCAGCTCAAAATAAAATATTTCCATTCTATGATTTTAGATAACTTTCACATATTTAGAAAACCAACAAAACAAACAGCGTAGAAATATACGAAAACTTTAATAAATCATCAAATTAAATCACTTATTTTATTATTTGAACACAATACATTGGAGACTTTGGGCATGGATATCTTATTGAAATTATTGTGGTTTGGTATCATTTCAGGATATATTTACGACTATCCCTATTTTATAAAGTACGTGATATAGTCGTTATCATATTCTAAAATGGTAGTATAATTAATTTTTGTAATCAGTTTTTCCAACTAAGCTGTAGCAATCTGCTGCTGTATCCAGGGCAGTAAAGCGGCGATGTTCACATAAGCCGCAGGTACGTTCGCATTCGCGCAGCCGAGGCCCCAAGACACGAGCCCAACCACCACCCACTGACCACTCACCTGACACACCAGCCCAGAGCCACCGTCACCCTGGAAAGAAACAATTAGATTACTGTAGTTTTTTAATACTCTAACTAAGCTTAGTGTACAATAAATAACACATGTCATCAGCATGTGACTGTACAATTTTTACCCTAACACTAATATAACCCGAAACGATAACGCGCACGATAGCATCAAGGGCATCGTTGATAAGTTCGTCAGTTGACATTTGTTTTGTTGTCAAATTCAAATATCGTATCGTTTTTAGTGATGCCGGAGTAGGGTTACGACATCGATTGTCAAAAGTAATGTCGTTCGTTTCTTCGTTCAAATGATAGTCGAAACGATGTAACGTAGAGTAGGTTTAGCACGATAATTGAAGCGATATATTATATCGTTTATCGGTTTGTAGAGTAGACCTCCAGAGCTTTTTTTGGTTAACGTAATACCGATTGCACCCTGCAGGCGAAGTAGATGTGGCGAAGTAGAGGCTGTCAAAATGTAGATGTGCAGAAATGTACACATCTACATTTTGACGACCTCTGTAGCAAATGTGGCAGTGGTACCGTGTAATTGCAAAACACTGTATCTTTAGTTACACTGTATATTAAGTTACAGTGTTTTGCCTTAACAGGGCTGATGGGCGAAGGCCAAAAACAAATGGACAAATGTTTGTATCAGCAAATATTAATATTATGTCTCGGGTCTGGGTGTTTTCTATGTATAATATGTATGTATTTACAAAAAAATAAGTATTATATCAGTCATGTAGTTCCCATTATACAAGCTCTGCTTAGTTTGGGCCTTAAGGCCATCATTAATGATGCTGTGTGAAAAAATGTCCAGCATTATTTATTTATTTATCTCATGGAATCACGACTAGCCAAATAATTTTTTGTGGGCGACTTTTCTTTTGTTTTTTATTCGAAAGAGTAAGCAAAATAACGTCGAGGGCACGTGAGGACCTGATGCTATTAGAATACCTGCAGTATAGGAACCGTTAACTTGGAACTGCAAGTATATCGGGAATATCGCAATTTAATTATTATCAACCGACTTCAAAAAGGAGTTTCACAATTTGTCTGCATGTTTTTTTTTGTGTGTTACGCCATATCTTCGCCAATCGTAAACCGATTTTAATGTTTTTTTTTAAAGGGGTTTCCTTGTATGGGTATACTTCAAGGGTGGTCTCATATAAATTTTATGAAAAAAACACACATATCGGTGAAAAAATGGGTGATGAAATTGCATATTGGATTTTTTATCAATTTTCCGTTATATGAAGTCGGTTTTTTGACATTTAATTTTATAACTTGGTTTCATCAAGATATCTTATGCTGAAATTTCAAAGCATTAGCTTCGTCCTAAAAACTTGAAACCGTTTACTTGAATTGGTCTGATCAAGTGCACAAATTTACCTGGCTTGAAAAAACATTTAAACACAAACTAAGAATACCTCGCAAGCGTACTTAGCTCTCGCTAGGTTCGGCTTATGCAGAACTTGTTCACCAATCGCCAAAATACATCAATTTTAAACTGATATTTTTATTGAGAAGATGTGAATCAGAATCACAGATACAGATCAGTATGATTTCACATACTGATCTAACTATTAATCACGAATTTGTAAAAAATTGTTTGCGTTAATTTGTGATGGCGAATGACGCAAAGTGGTCCATCATAATGGTTCATCAATCATGACGACTTCGATAGTGAGGCGGACGTGTAGCTGGCTGAGATGCAAGAGGTGCAGGTTCGATTTTCGATGCGGTACAAACCGTGCGTGATTGCGTGGCCTACCACTAGCAGTTGACTGGTTGTTGATGATGATAATGATAATGTTACAACTCTATTAAACGAATTGGAGAATCAAGTGGAGGCAAGGGGTTATTCCACAAATCCCCATTGAAAAATCTCCCTTAGGGGGGAAAACTGGAATCTAATAAAAAATTACTTATCTGTGATTCTTCCATAATGTGGAAGAATCACAGATAAGTACATTTTTTTAGATCATAGATAAGTACATAATAATGAATACCTAAATAGGATGAAGATATACACTCGAACCATCTTATTATTTTGTAGGTGTTGGTAATACTAACGGTACAAGAGTCCTTGTTAGCTTCACCACCAGCGCAGACAAAGGAGGTAGTATCAAGCACGAATCCAGCGCCCAAGCGTGCTGTTTGCATTTGCGACTGGCAGGTAGCAGCGGCCACGATCGGCACGTCGACTTTCTTCAGGATTTGCTGGTATTGACCTTGCAAACCAAACATGTTCTTTCCCCATCCGGCAACCCAACACCTGCAGAACATAATTTATAAAATAATAAATACTTTCAGAACATCATCATCATGCTGTTGTGTGACACCCTGATCGACAGACAATCAGCGCACAGCTTAAGCCGTAAGTCCTAGAGACCTGAAATTTGGAGGGAATTTTTCTTTGGGGGCGTAGGGATGTACTATGAAAGATTATCCGAAATTCCACACCTAGAGCGCAGAGGGAAGATGAAGCGATCGAAATCGTAGGGCATTCCACTAGTACCTACATAAACCAGAAAGATCGTCACGTGTTCCACCAAAGAATCCAATCCATTGGCATGCTTGACATAAGTCAGATGGGGAGGACACTATATTACGTGGATTTAGGGGAGTCGTATGCCCAGCAGTGGACTTCTATATATGCTTATAATCATGATGATAATATGAATCAGTCTGTGTTTTTATCGTTATACACCATTTATCACCACCTAACACTAACAGAACTAATACAATTTATAAATCCATAGAATCGCAATGTAAACTTCGTAGCCCCACTACAGCTGCGCGCCAGTGGGTCTACGCTACGTAGAGGTCTTCTACGATATCATGTTTCGTCTGTTTTTCACCCCTTTCTCATAGACCACTCCTGCCTCCTAACTACACTAATAAAATGGCAATGGGGAACAACTCATTTTGGCAGGCTTACCCCGGTTTCCGTCGTTACACTGTCAAAATGTGCGGACGAAGTAAATCTCTTTTTTTTTTAAAAACAATCTCAAATTTTAACATTTTTTTAGGGACGTCTTTGATTTATGATTGTAATTGAAACCCAGGGTAAGCAATGTCTCAAACATCGTAATCTTAGGCCTAAGGGCCTATGGGCCTAAGTTAATAGAATATGGAATTCCAGATTAGGATTCTGGAATATGCAAATGAGATTAATTCCAGAATTAATCTCAACCATAATTAATCTCAAATAAAATCTAGATTCAAGCATAGATTCTTTTACAATTTTCAATGAAAATAAGTTACCAAAAATCTTGGATTTTTGTTTAAGATTTTTGTGACAGGACAGATTAAGGTTGAGTTTCGTTTTGGCAACTCTACTTTCCCATTTTCAAGTCTAGGCAAAAGAGTGCACTGGTGTCCTACCATTATCATTCGTTAATTAGGGAGCAGCTTTTAACCAACGAAGTCGTATGAAGCCTTACCTTTGACCATTATATACTGTGGTAGCAGACGGTGGTAGGCACGCCCTATTAATTGTCGTCACAGATCCAGAAGATGGAGTAAATGGCACTGCAGAAGACAATCTAAGCACAGTGATATCATATTGCAGGGTGTTAGGATTGTAAGAAGGGTGAGTAAACACTTTCGTTACTGTGTACTCTTTGAATGGTATAGGCTCGTATGTTCCAGCAGCATCCCATTCACCCAAGCGAACTTTGACGTTTGGAGCAGTACCTGCAACGCTGAAAATGAAAGTACCTTATATGTGGAGACTGAACGGTGATATTATTGCTTTTTAAGATTAGTATTTAGGTATTTACGCGATATTCAATACAATACAATGAAATATTATGTAACTTACTCCGCCACGCCGTTGGGTTGCCAACCAATGCAGAATGTGTTCACATGAAAAAACGAACTCCACAAGAAATCAACACGAGTTTCGCCTCTCCACGCAGTATCCTTAGGTCTACATGACTCGATTTAGCCACTCCGAAGACGTATTGCCACGCGTTAGACTGATCAGCTCGCCAACGTGGCGAGACAAACAAGTGTATTTGTCGAGTTTTCCTAGTAGATTGTTTGAGGGAACGCGTTCTGCAATTGTGATGGACTCAACGGTGATAGAACGGAATTAGTTACTAAATATTTCTGTCTGTTGAATATCTTTGCATGAACAAAGTCACGCCTGAGTCAAATATCTATTCAAGGTACCTACTCGAACTTACACATAATTCACGAGCCTGTGTGTAACTGTTAAAATATTCAAGGAGTCGATCAAAACCCCTCCCGCCAGATAGTCATTTTGTTTGGTCAATATTAGTGCCTGAAACAATGCGAGAATATGAAATTGGCTTATGTTAGCTACATGAGATTTTGATTGAGTACCGAGGTGGACAAGTTAGCTTGGAAATTTACCTGCCAGGGGAACTCTCCGTAATTAGCCTGTCCAGCAGCCGGAGTAACGCCTGGACTTGGAACGGTCTGCAGCGTTCCACAAGCGATCGATGGTGTAGTTGTAGTACCCGTGCAGCAATATTCTTGTCCGGTAGGACACTGTGCAGTCTACAAGAAAACAAAGATGCTAGTGGCTTCATGGTTCAATAAATATATAGAGAGTTTATATGTATAAAACTTACCGGAGTGACGATCCTAATGTCGATCATACCAGCACCGTTATTTGTTGCTACTCTAACACATGTTCCCGTCGGCACACATTGACAAGCTTGTCTCTTTTGAATGTGATGATCTCTTCTTGTACTCAATATTCTAATTATGGGATCGGTTGTGGTCAATACAGTTCTGATACTTCTTTTTTCTCTCGGGAATCTAACAGCCGCATCATAGGTCGGTATCTGTGCACTGTATCCGGTAATAGGTGGTCCTCGTAACGCAGCCGATGAGGCAGGCGTGGTCCCGAGGCGCGGGTCTATCGCGAGCGAGCCTGCGGCGATTTCATCGGGATTAAATATACATACAACATCGGGGTTGTTACAAAGTATGAGATCAGACAGCTCCCCACCTGTTGTCGCTGCAGTTGGCGCTGCGGTTGTGGCTGCAGTCGGGGCTGCAGTTGGCGCTGCGGTTGGGGCTGTAGTCGGGGCAGCAGTCGGCGCTGCGGTTGGTGCTGCAGTCGGGGCAGCAGTTGGCGGTGCGGTCGGAGCTGCGGTTGGGGCTGCAGTTGGTACTGCAGTCGTTGTTGCATTAGTAGGCGGCGGTATTGGAGTACGGGAAGTCGTCGTAGTAGCGACAGTCGTTGGTGTCAGTATCGGCGCTGGCACAGCAGGCACGACAATCACAGGAGATGGGTTCGTTGGCAACATGCCCAAGCACGCAGTCAAAAGCCACAAACACATTCCGACAAGAGAGAGTTGTTACTTGGAGAAAATACAAAACCGTACTGCTCTAGCCTATGACATCGTGTATTCAGATCGAGGTGATGGTGATCTAAGTAATAAATATGTCCTTTGTATGATGGTATTCCCTAAGCGTTTCAGCCTTCATGGTATAATGCGCATCATCATGTGGCGACAAATTATAGCAATCATCAAAATATGGCTCACTAATCCGTTGTTCACGGGTAATGTTGCTGTCATAAGTATGAATGAGTGATACAATTTTATCTCACCCTGACCCGACAAATTATAGGAATTTGTCCGGAAACTCAGTAATTCATGAACTGTTTGAGCTGATTCTACATATCTATGGTAGGTATTAAAACATGTCCAATTGTTCTGACAATATAACTCAGCCGAACACCAGAGTCAGAATTCTCGTAATTCTTTCACAATCAAGTATCGATGTAATATTACATCAGTCTATGTCGATCTAATTTTAATATTTCAGTTTTTCTACGTAATTGCTAAGTTTTTTGAGTCGAATACCGATTTTGACGTTTATGAAACAGAGACTTTAGTTTGAATGCTGTTACAAATAGGTAGGTACACGAATTAGGCTTCTGCTAAATATACAGGTGTAGCAAAATAATGGCACACTTCTCTAGAAGTTTAATACAAACGTAAAGGTCTAAAGTAGTTAAGTTTTTTGGAAACATATAAATTGCTTATTCATAGAGTACGTGTAGAAAGTATTATCTTGAAATCTTTCGTTATACCTATGATTTGATTCGTTATTTTGGAGCAAAGATTCTGTATCCAGAATGTTTGTCTCAATGTTGATGAATGTTTTAACTGCAAAAGAAAGTACTCTTGAGAGTTCCATAACCATACATTGCCATATATTGTGTATGTCAATATAAAAATCTCTAATGTATAGTTTAAATTAGTAAATTAAGTATTTTCTTAGTATTTTCCTGCAAGTAGAGGATCTACCTACTTAAGGTCAATAGGTACTCCTTTCCTTTTGGTACTCCTCGAACGATAAGGTCAATTTTACGTGAGCACGTCGGTTTTTTATTCCAAATTAAAAACTGATGATAAAGCATCAGTACAGTGCAGTACACGTAAATACGATACCTACTTCGCATGTTCTTTTTTAGAAAGTAATGACATTATTTCCGCGGGAAAAAATATTCTTCTCTTACTAAGCTCAAGGTTTAATTAAAAACAAATCTTTTGACGTTGTTAAAATAACGTTACGAATATATGCCACCTAGGACTAGCGTCATGAACTAAAACTCGAACTCATTTACTCACTCTACTTTTAAAAATAAAACGGAAACCACTTGTGCACAGATGTCGCTGCACGAACGCATTTAGTTCTACCATTAACCGCTAGATGCAGCGGTCGTGCGACGGGTACTTTTGCGCAAGCCTAACATACGTCAATACAAACAGGACTACAAACGAGAATGTCGTATGTATAGCCATTGTATAGTATAGCGTATGATAGCGCCGGCCAGTGTAGTGCTACGTTCGGTTTGCGCAGACTGCTTGTGTAATTCGAGGCCGCCTGTGAATGCAGTTACTAAATCTGTAGAACCATTGTCGCTGCTCTCGATCATGATATATTTGTGTGACTTGGATTTTATTTTAAGGTGCAGTTTTACACGCAGTTTAGTGATTTAACTTTCTGAGCATTCGTTTGATAGATGTGCCTAACAAATTCATCGATAAGATATAAAAAGCTCAAACAGATGCCATCGGGTGCTGATGCGTAGTGTAGGTATCTCCACGTTATTGACGAAAATGTGCAGATCCATTGGTGCGATTTATTTTGCTTTTATAGAAAATGTAGTTCGGGCTCGGTCAATAAACAGATCGCATGCACCGTAAAACCAGCATTGGGCACCAAGAGATTCGTTAATAAATTGATTTCGAGCCCCCTGGGCTGTACTTTTTAAGATGCCTTCATACAGTCAAGAAATAAATGTGGACCTCAATTCCAACGAAAGCGATGCTAACCAAATGAAGGATGATAAAAATGATGTGAATAGATATGTAGAATCCGATCATGCTCCAAAGGAGCTCAACACAGACAAAAGATTCGCATTCGCCCTGAGGGACTTCATGAGCGCTCCCAACGCGATCGGAGAAGAGAACCTCGATGTCATAGAGACGCTCCCTTTCATTGATGAGCCCGTGGAGCCGGTCGAGGCGCAGTCGGACGAGGAACAGCTGCAAACTCGCGACACCGAGGAGGTGCTGAACAACGCTGCGTGCCGGTTGCGGCGGTGGCGCGCAGCGTCGCGTAAGCTCCGCCGGCCGCGGATCATCGATAACCTGAGTAAGAGTGAAGAGAAGGATGGAAACGTCCGAAAGGCATACAGCGGCGGGCATACGGACCTGGCCGACAGACTCCGCAGCCTGGCTGTGGCGGGCAGTATGTCGGCCTCGGCGGGTGAACTGCTATCGCTGGCGCCACCACCGCCAGCCGCCACGGCGCCACCCTCGCCCGGATGTCTACTCTCTCCCACGCTTGCAGACCAGAGCTCTGTCGATTACTTTGTGAGTTATCCTTATCGATGTTAGGTATAAGTACCTACTTACTACAGCATTGTACTCAGCATCTAACACTCAAACCGGTGGACCGCTATTTATCTAGGTTGCTTAATAAACCTATAGGTATCTTACCTATGTCAAATACTGAAAATTGAAATCACAAAAATCAACTTAGTAGGTAACTAGTAAGTTGTACCTACCTACCTAATATTTCAGGAGGGACCAAATCATAAACATACGTTGGTAGGTACCTATTTACACACCTATAACTACTAGGTACATATTTTTCCAACTTTTGCTAGTGAATAAATATGTATCTACCTACCAAGAACTAAATTTACTAAAAACGTTTTGTTTTTAATGAAGGTTGCTTTTTAAGTAGATTCTATTGCGAGTCATGCGAGTTTGTATTGTATCGTTAAGGCCGTAGTATTTAAATTTAGTAGCGATCCTGATTAGCCGGTTAAGAACCTAAAGCCAAATTTACGCAAACTCGGTTTAGTTTGTGGGAGTTGGAAAACTTTATGCTATATTTCATCATATTACTAACATCTTGTTGTTCTTGTTACCAAACATTTTGCGAAATTTTCTCAATAAAAAAAGGACAAAGTTACCGATAGCTACCCAAGTTATCCCCGATTAAAACGGTCGTTGATGAAATTTAGAAGATCTAATCATTATCCTACTACTATTATAAACGTGAAAGTTTGTGAGGATGGATGTTTGTTACTCTTTCCAACAAAAACTACTAAACGGATTTTGATGAAACTTAACAGTAATATAGCTTATACATCAGAATAACATATAGACTACTTTTTATCCGGGTACCGCGCGGGCGAAGCCGTGGGCAGAAGCTAGTAATCATACTGATTTACAATTTGGAGAAAAAAATTAATGAAAAAACAGATTTTCTCCAAGTTTTGTAGGTGCCACAGTTGTCAATTGCGTTAATGAGCTTGCATACTGATGACCTCTGTGGCGCAGTGGGCAAAGGCTTCTGAGACGCAAAAGTTTGCGGGTTCGATTTCTGCCGCGGGACAAATGTTTGTATGAACTGCAAATATATTGTCTCAGGTCTGGGTATTTTCTATGTATAATATGGATGTATTTCCGAATAAAAGTATATAGGTAGTATATCAGTCATGTAGTTGCCATAATACAAGCTCTGCTTAGTTTGGGGCTAGATGATGCTGTGTGAAAAATGTCCAGCATAGAGTCAAACTTTAGAAGGTCGTTACCTAGGTATTTGCTGCATATCTAATCAATGAATAAATATAGAATTATTTACATTAGCCATACGAACGTGTTGGAAGAGAAAACATAATACCGTTTGATACACGATCTTGTATCGCAAGATGCCTACCTACTCATGAGTAGGTACCCTATTCGATTGACGCGGTTAGTTTAACCACATTTACCCGAGTTACACGTTACAATTTTTACTAGTTGTAGGTATACCTACCTACTACTTACTAATGTCTGGTAACAATAGATTCAACGGTAAATTAAAAAACAAAAACGAAAAGGCACGTGGAACAGTAGTTACAGATTATCATATCAGCGAAATGGCATCAATTCACTCATAAAAAGTCTATTGTATTAGCATTACTGACGTCAATGATGCGTCGTTTGGATACCAGATAAATATCTAGTATTACCTTTATTTGAGGTGTAAAAATTAGAAAAATATAAAAGACACGACACTTTATGTACCTATATGAATCTATACTAATATTATACAGAGGAAAGATTTTTTATGTTTGTTTCTAACGAAAAGGCTCCGAAACTACTGGACCGATTTTAACCACTTTTTCACCAATAGAAAGCTAAATTATCAGTAAGTAACATAATCAATAAATAATTTTCAAAAAATAGAAATCCTTAAGAAAATTGCAATAATGTAATCCAAAGTAGCAAAATTTTCACTATTTGGCGTACGCTGAGAAAACTATTGATGATACATAAAAATTATGTACTACATGATTAAAGTACTCATTATTACCTACAAAAAAGTCCGCAAAGGAATATATCAAACTATCATTGTTCAGTCACAATAGCAGCTTTTGTGTTCTAAAATTTAATTAGATCGCCGGTAGAAACAAAAGTTGGTTACATTCATATCGTAGTATTAATTCTTATTCGAATAAATAGTTTTATCATCAAGGGTATTTATGTAGCAGTAAAATACTTTTTAATTCATTCGAAGTCATCACGAGTATAAAAACTATAGAGCGGGCGTTGCCGAGGAACGGGAAGGGGTTACGTCTATGAGTAAGGTACCCGCGCGGCTCAGACGCATCAGTAACTATGTACATAATGTTTGTTACTTCTTCACACAAAAACGAATGTATCGATTGCGATGAAACTGTATAGGTACATAGCTGTTACCTATAGCTGTTCCTTTTTATCCCGATGTTCCCACGAAATCGAAACTTACGCGGGTGAAACCGCGGGGCGCAGCTAGTATCAAATAACTTTATAGCTAACATGTAGGTACCTACGTGTTACTAGTATAATTATTCTAGCTTGCAACTCTAAAAATAGCATCGGTGGGTACCTTAACATGCATCCTATTGGGCGTGTAATATTATTGTTTTAGGGTTCAATTAAAATAAATACTCGTAAATAAACACCCAACTGACACATAGGTACATAGTCTTACCCCACACTAGAATTCCGTGTGTCGTGGGTATCAGGAACTAAGAGCACCGTGGTATAACTATGTAGGTATCATATACTTATTTAAAAAAATATAAAATGCTTGATTAGGTATACCTATATGATATAAGTCACAGCCAAAATGTATATTCCGCTCTTTTACATAACGGCTAGCTGCTTTACAAAAAAGTACTATTTTATAATTTGGCATACTGACATGACGCCCAGCCGGGATGCCATTGCGATACGTTTAACAATAATATAAAACATTAAATGACAAAAAACTGACTTACTCACATGCTAACGATATTTTTCTCACTCGCGATGACACTTTTTCGAATAAAAAACAGAAGTAAAATAGCCCTCAAAAAATGATTCGGCTAGCCGTGATTCCATAAGATGATGATGTTTTTTGAGTTTTACGGGAAAAGTCCCTCAGGAATAAAACTTATATGGGACCTTTTTGGGATCATTCTCTATACAACAATAGAATCATCAAATCAGTTAGCAATTGACGAAGATATTTATACACAAAATTAGAAATTCCTTTTTTTTGTAATTTGTTAAAAAAATGCAACCGAATTGAGAACCTCCTCCTTTTTAACCATATTATAAACAAAAGAGGTTAGGTTTAAAAAAAAAAAAAAAAATTATAAACCAGCTACACATTATAAGCTGCATTGGATAACGCGAAACGCTTTGTTTATCCGAATTACAATCCGGCTACGCCAATACGCCGGATTAGGAAAACAGCACTGTTTTGTAAAATAGCTAGCGATTATTTTAAACAAATAATCAAGCAATCCATCTGCGACACATACATTTTACAGAGAACGATTTTTATTTGTCAAAAATAATATCAAACATTTAAACTTGAAATAAATGTCACAGTTTAATATAAAATAATAAATCGTCAGTCAGAACAACTAATGAACAAGGGTCTGAACTTACCTGTATTGTATTATAATATATGTGCCTGTACTATTATACAAATAAAAACAGTATATAGTAAACAAACATAAAACATATTTTATGCCAAACATTTTTTTAGAATCTTATTGTGTGTGCAACACCATAAGTAATCTGCCTTTCCGGTATACATACGTAATATCGTATGCCGATAATATAAAGCCGATACTCCTATACAAACTTTTACCCCCCATTTCCGATCCTTTAATGTGAAAATCGAAAAACCCTAAAACACTTCGTTATTTATTTACTCCCATACAAACATTCACACCCCCCCCCCCCCCCCCCATATCTAATGAGAAATCCAAAAACCCTAAAACACTTCACTATTTATTTATGCTCAGTAGCTGTAATTAAAATGTTCATACTTCAAAGAACAAAGACTTTCATATAAAATTCTCCCCCCCCCCCCCTCCCCCACCACCAGCGCCCCCTCCCCCCACAGTCATCACGGCACCCGACTGAGGTAAAACGATTCTAAATCCAACCCTATTCGACAAGGACCACAATAAGTTTATATGCTTATTTAATGGCGGCAGACGCAGGTGTAGCCTCAGCCTAGACTATTGGTTTGTCTAAAGATTCTCAAAAAATCTTCCTCCTTGGCTGACAGTTCCAGGACGGCGCGGCGCGGACGTGCTCACCCGCCGATGTGGCCGCGTGGCCGTGTAGCTCTAAAGCGATAAGAACTTTTCAGTGCAACATAAATTTTACACACAATAATTAACTAAAATAAAAACTAATTGATAGATCAATTTATTACAATAAAAATCTGTTGGTGAATCTGAGTGTTTGTGCGTTAGATGTTTTCTCCTCCCGCCCTTGACACAACCTCATTATCCCATCTGAACGTGTAGGTAGTCGACGTATCTTTATGACGTAACATAGCACCTACTTACAGATAACATCTGTACCGATGAACATGGACTTGAGGCACGCGGCCACATCGTGGAATTCACGCGCTACCCCTTGCGTGGCGGAATCAGTTCAATCTTGATCATCTCCCTACGTCAATACTCGTCTGTACCTACTCGTACATGTCCCTTTGAAATTAGAAAACTAGACAAAGAAATAGCCAGAATCTACGAAAAAAAAGAACCGCTTCTTCAACGCTTCTGTGAAGAAAAACAAGATTTAACAATATTATTTCGATAATAATATGACAAAATCATCTTTCAAAAAATTTACAAAGAAACATTCTTGGTAGCTGATTGAACATGTCATATGATTTTCCTACTGACACAAACTAAACCGATTTAGCCTTAGAGGCTTCTCCTTAAATCCTAGTTAAATTTAATAGACCTACCTATACGGCATAATCTTGGAGGGAGGGCACAATGGATATAGGTACCTAAGTATCTATTTTTAAACTTTTAGTGAACTCTTACTAAGTGTAACAATAGGCATTGTGTGCCAGTGCGTAGGAACAGTTCAACTTTGCTCTAAATCAGTCTTTCTCAAAGTGGGCGATAATGCCCCCTTGTGGGCGCTGGAGGCCTAGAGGGGGGTGGTAAGGGGTCCAGAAAAAAAATTGGGGGCGTTGAAGTGGTTTAGGGGAGCGATGGCTGATTTGTAATTTCATCTACTTAATATATTAAAATTCACTGAAATTAAAACCTACCTACTACACAACATCGATTATTTAGTTCATATAAGTATCTGCCCTGTTTTATTGTATAAAAACTAAAAATATTTAACATAGCTTTCGTAGGATAGCTCGTGAGCTATCAAGTTTTAACATGTTTTTGTTAAATAACGCGATTTGTGCAATCCTGTATCAATCGGCTGGTTCATCGATACTTGTTCTTATTTGCTCATTAAGATTGAGCGTCAAATGAGATAAACGAGTTTGTGCAAGTTTATCTTATTCCTGTCAGTGCGCTGTATTTTAATCCTATATAAAAGTACGTAATATTTATTTTATTTTCATTAGCAGTTTCGCGCGCAATCGTTAAGCAAGTACTTACTCAACATTTCTTACGTATTTGTGAAAACAAAACCATGTTGGAAGCAAAAAAGAAGAGACGGCAATACAGTGCAGAATATATTAAATGCGGATTTATTGAAAATACCACAAACCCATCTTCGCCTTTGTGCCTTATTTGTTTAAAATCATTTTCGAATGAAGCGATGAAGCCTACAAAACTTAAAGATCATTTGAATAAAATGCATCCAGATAAGAATGACAAAAATGTAGCCCATTTTCAAGACCTGGAGACGAAGCACAATGATCAGCCAAGTGTATCAAAGCTTTTTTCGGTGGCTGTTAAGCAAGACTATGACGGACTTCGAGCTTTGTACAATATCTTTTTGTTAATTGCTCAAACAGGCAAACCACACACCATCGGAGAAGAGTTAATTTTGCCGGCAATCAAAGAAGTAATAACTACTGTGCTCCATAAACCGGCGGCAGATATTATCCAAAAAATTCCTTTGAGCAATAGTTCCGTACAAAGACGAATTGATGAAATAGCTAAAAACATTTAAGGGGCTGCAGTACAAAATTTATCAAAATAGAGGTTTACCGTTTTAAAGATTCCTCTAAAACCAAAGACATTAAAGTTCTGAAAAAACCACTAAGTGTTCCCAATAAAGTGATCTACACAGTGAACTATTTTATTATACAATATTTTATGTAGTTTTTTAATAAATCACTAGAGAAACTATACAAAAAATGAGTGTGGGGTTTTAACTCTCACAGAAAACAGTATTTACAAATTCATTAAAAAAATATGCAAACAACATCTTCAATAATACATGTATCTTATAAGATATAAAGATTTTTTTAATTGTAGCTACATTCACTACAATAATAGAAAGAAAATTGAATCTAAAATGTTCCATAATTTTTTTTATGGACGAATAAAAGGACAATGCGCTGCCGAAAATTCTCAGTCGGCCGCGGCCATTGGAGTTGAGAGCACGTCAAATTGTGTAAATACTACCTAATCTGTGTCACAGCCCGTGACGTCACGTAGATGTTGGTAACTGTAATTTTCGATGAAATGATATTTACTTAGCAGTATTAATTATTTGCAATAATGGCATCTTTGTTGTATTATTACTATTGAATCTGGATAAATGTATTTCAGCAAATGGGAAAACGCAAAAGTACCTATTACGTCAAAACGCGAAAAGGAAAATTAATAAAAATACAGTATTAAAGAAAAGTTATTTTTTTTAATTACTAATAACTGCTTATTGTACAGACCTACATATTATGTAAACATTGATTATTATTTTTTTTAAGGGGCATTTCCAAGAATTTATTGAGTGACTTTGATAAGATTATTCAGTTTTATCGCGAAAGACAAGAAAGACATAAAAACAAAAACCTGTACCCGTAGTGCAACTGAATCGGAGTCGCCTAGGACTTTTAATATCTGAATACTGATTACTGGTAGGGAACATAAAACGTAAGATTTGTAATAATTACCTTTTTTATAAGATGTTGATCATCAAGACTGACATTAATGAATAAAGATTTGTTTAAGTTTTAGTAAGATTCATTTTGTCGACCTCTGTGGCGCACTGGGCGAAAGCCCGCAAGTTATATATTATAATATAATGTATAATATATATGAATATACAGGGTGTCTCAGAATGTGTATATAATGCCGAAAGGAGGTCATTGACACCGTAGCACAGTGTGTTATTTTACCTTAGTTGCGGACATCCTAATTTTATGATCGATTTCAATAGTTTAAATCATAATAAGTTACAGAATAAAATACCTGCTTAGTTATTTACCTTAGTTTTGGAGATACTCGTTTTTTTTTTGAAAATCATGAAATTAAGTTTTTGTCTATTTCCGAAAATATGTGAAACTCCTCTTTGTAAAAAAAAACTAACCATTCATCTGAAATATATTATGTTTGAACATGAAAGGCTACATATAACTTATACAAGGGCTAAACTATCTAAACCTAGTAAGGACACTGAAAGAACTCAGAGCGATTAAGTAATAATCAGTGACGCGACACGTGTCAAAATAAAAAGGGGTTTCAAAATTCATAACAAAAATGAACCCCAAAAACTTTCGAAACGTTCAAATGACATTGATCAGTTTTTTTTGTCATTTGATGGTGTCATCTCGTTGTTTAATTTAACGCAGTTTTTACTTTCAAGTTTCGTACTGCAATGGGGAGTATAACGATATGATTTTGTGTGTTAGTGAAGCTCCAAACAATAAGTTGACGGCGGCACGGGTGCTTTATAGCGCCCGGCTACCTTCATACGGCTGTGAATTTCCATTTGAAAATAACTAGACTTGAAGTGCTGTTTTGGAGGTCGTGACTAACTTCACTCCACGAGGCAGGCATCTTTAGTACGTCATGCAAAAGGAAACGTTCTTGAGTACCTACGTACCTATCAATGTAGGAAGGGCAGTGTTGACAAAATTTAGGGTTGTCAATTTGTTTCACAATTTTTTTGTATGGAAATTTGAGATAAAAGTTTCTAAGAACTGTACCCACACAAATGCTCATTTTCATGGTTAGTATACGTTTTCCGGGACACCCTGCATATACTTATACAAGTAGTTATACAAGGCAAATTAATTCTGTTTACTAATTTGGATTAAAATAATACACATAAATTACTAATAATTATAATAAGTTAATGAAATCTCTATAATATTCAAGTATTTGTCAAGAGCACACACTATCCAACCTCGTTGTCATGCAAATATGAAGATTCTGCTAGAGTCATATTCATGAACTCATTCAGACAGTAAAATGCATTGGATTGAAAGAAATATTTGAGTTTTTGTTTGAAATCTTATGTGATTTAAATTTAATATTTTAATTGGTAATTTATTATACATCACTATCTTAATTATAATCTCTTTGTTTTTTGTTAGCCTTGGTTTAGTAGTTTTTCTTTATTTCTTAAGTTAAATTGTGAGTATCGTTTTTTTTAAGTAACTTTCCTTATTTTGGTGTATTTTTTGCTAACTTTTATATATATGGCTGTTGTTCACGATGATTTCCTTAGATAGGATAATTTAGGTATAAATTTGTAAATATAGGTAGGTAGGAAGCACTGAAATAAACGTAGGAAATAGAGAATAGAGTCGTCTCAGTTAGCTACAAGTAGGTAGGATCCTCACATACCACAATAAAACCAGACAAGTAGGTAGTTAATATGCCCTGATTTAGGTAATATTGAAGCTATTTTCCCATACCGTTGTTGCATAGCTAATTATCGAATGAACTTATGCGAAATAAACCGAACTGTTAAGAGCGATTCTTTGTCAATTAATGATTTTGACTTTAAGCGTATATAATTGGCACTGGCTAGTTTCTTACAAATTTTTCTCAATGTGAGATACATAACTGACAGTTTGATCTATCGTGAACCCAAGGAAAACATGTTCCAGTGTTGCTTCTATTATTTTTGAGGCTGTAGTTTGATACCTCATTATTATATTCTTATCAGCATTTAGGATGATTCCATTTGATTGAAACCAATATTTTAGTAAATATAATGACTAGTCGAATATATTTACTAGCTGATTATTTGTCTGTTCTTTTGAGCCTAAATGTGTATTATCTGCAAATAAATTAATAAATGCCCAATCTGGAACACAGCTCGCAAGATCATTAACATAAATGAGAAAAAGTACCGGTCCTAAAATTGATCCTTGTCATCCGTTGATCCGTCTTTATCAACTTGACCAACTTCAATGTTTGCACCATTTACTGTTACAACTTGCGTCCTATTCAAAAAATATGTGGTCATCAATTTTAACCTTCAAAGCCGTAATATTTCAGTTTTCTAACAATATGTCATGTAAACACATTATTATTAACATTTATATAAGTTACATATTTCATTTAATTACACAAAATTAAATACGTATTTATTCAGGAACGTATTTTTACGTATTTAGCGAGCGAATATATTCGCTATCCTAAGCATTTTTTGCAAATACCAGATTTAAATCAGAAATCAGAATAATATGCATGAATATAGGTCAGCTAATACATTATATTACAATTTATATAGGCCCTTATATATTCTACTATCAAATGCAAGTATGCAAATGTCAATAGGTAGATTGAGAATCAATTTATACAAGAATAATTATAAAATGTCAGAACTTATGCCCTAGCGTTTGAATCACTTACATCACTTTACTTGAGAACGGGCCGCAATGCGTAGCGTTTTCAATGTGTACGTGCTACGCACACATGCTTATGCGCGACGCGGCCGATCGCGCCGAACCATGCTTGAACATAGAGTGCTCTTAAGAGTCATTGTGCAATCATCTGAAGATTAGTCAATTCTCAATTCAGTTGGATGAGTCCACTTTACCAACTAATGAAGCATTGCATTACGTGAGGTTTATTAACTAAAATATGTCAAGAACTATTATTTGCTAGAAATTTAGAAGAATTAGAGACAGATACAAAAGGTGAAACCATATTTAATACACTGGAAAAGTTTTGTGATGAGAAAGAAATTCCCTTGCAGAATATTGTATCAACTGCTACGGATGGCGCTCCGGCTATGACAAAGTGTCATAAAGGCTTCATAGCGTACTTGAAAAACAAAATTCCAGATGTGCTCGCTGTACATTGCGTCATTCATCGACAACATTTGGTTGGTAGAAATTTAAGTGAACAACTGTTTCAATCACTGCAACATGTCATCAAAGCAGTCAATAAAATCCGAAACAGCTCTTTAAATAATAGATGATTTAATCAGCTTAGTGTTGTTAATGATGAAGATTTCAACCGATTGCTGTTTCACACAGAAGTGCGTTGGCTATCAAGAGGCAATTGTCTGGCTCGATTTTACAATCTGTTTGACTCTGTGAAAACAAAGTTCTTGGAAAACAAAGACACAGAATTGCGCGACAACCTCATCACATCAAATAATGATATCGCGTATTTGACAGACCTGTATAAATTGTTTAATGATATAAATCTCCAACTTCAAGTTGATGACTTGAACTTAATTAAAACAAAAAATGTCGTTGCTGCTTTCGTAGCCAAACTGCTCTTACACAAGAAGAATATCGGCAGACGTGAGTTCCACAATTTTCCCAATTTATCAGTATCCTGCAACAATGACGACTTGTTTGCCTACTGCCAACATTCCGAAAACCTCCACAGTGATTTTATTGAACGATTCCAGGACATATTGAAATTGGAAATACCAGACTGGGTGTCGGATCTTTTTTCAAATGTCAACACAGCAATATCATCCGAGCTGGAAGAAGAACTTATAGAACTGACAACGAACGAGGAAATAAAAATAAAATTCAAATATGGTACCAAGAATTTTGGCTACAAAAGCCAATTCCACAATTGTACCCTGGATTGTGGTCGATCTTTCAACGATTTTTGAAAGCATTCATAAACGTCGTGATTCTCTAACTTATAGAGATTATAAGTTTACGTTTTATTGCTCACACTGGTAAAAAGTCGTCTTTCGACGTACGACTTTGGTCGTTTTGAATGTAAGTTTAAACTCCAGACCAGACTAATATAGCGCGCTATTATTAAATTAAATTATTGAATGTTATTGTGGTTTTTAAGACGTGGTAAAGTAAAGAAAGATGGGGGGCGCAGAAAAATAATTGATTTTCAAGGTGGGCGGTAGACGAAATAAGTTTGAGAACCTCTACTCTAAATAGACTAGACTAGCTTTGTCTATTTTTGTAAAAGGTAGTATTATTCACGGAAGGCTTTCGCATTTGAGTCATTTTAAGAGGCCGGATTACGCAACTTTCTTTCCAAAGAGTCAAGATTTCTCCATTACTCATCATGTGGACAAAAGCGATGTACCTACCGCACTCTGCGCACTCTGTTGCTGCAACCCAACTTTCCAATTTTGTGTTAGATACCGTGGTACCTACTTTCAGCTGCAAGGACTATTATTTATTTTCGAATCACTCTATTATTTACATCATATAATTTTGTTTACGTTGCATTTCATATGATATAATATATTTAATTGCAAATTATATAACTTACCATCATCATATGAAAAAAATGCTCGAGCGGCCCACTCATATTTTATTTATGGCATAATGGAAAATTACTGTCTAGATTACACATAAAGCTTAAAACATTTGTGAGGGACAAGATGAAGGCGTTCTCAAATCGAACTTTCATTCCCTCATATCCCGACTGCCAGATAGGAAGACGCGATCTACGGTGGAAGTCTCGATTCGCCGGCTATCCGGGTCGAGCCGAGCCGGTATAGCGCACCTCGCGAAACACGCCCTCGTGACCCAAATTTTCGCAATGGCGTCATTGAACAACCACTAAATAGGTCATGCAGTTCAACAGTCGAAACGCTCTCCTCTTTAGTGCATCGAACAGGAATAATGAATCGCGAGTATAGCGGACGTCCCTTTCTGATCAACAAATAACACAAATAATACCTACGTGAGATGTTAACCTGCACAGAATGCACGAAACATAGGTAAATAAAATAAACTAGTGTACTATAGTGTTAAGCAACTAAATAATGCACGTTGTATGGGAAATATCTTTTAACAGCTTCCATCAGCACGCTGAACTATCGATGTTGCGATGCAAACAAAGTACCTACTTTAGTTTATCTTCGATTGACGTCATTAGTTTCTAAATTCCAACTTTTGCAGAACAATAAGCGCTATTAAAGTTTTGTTAAAAATTTATCCTCATCAAATATGATTACAATAATTTTAGTTTTACGTGGGATATGGATAGATTTATCCTGCCTATTGGTTTTTCGGAGGTAAAACGAATAAAAGCTATAAAGTTATTTGTCTATGGACCTTGTGGAATGGAATTTCAGGCTTAGTAAGGACATATTATTTTAATTTACCTTCCCCTCTAATTGCCATTGAAATAGACATTCATTCAATGGCGATAAATTACTATTGAATTGCTGTGTGAAAAATGTCTAGCTTTATTTATTTTGGCCTCAGAGACATGATTGGTAAGGCACCGTAAAAGCTCATAGCGTCTATGAGTGCTGTCAATCCTAAGCTAAGGAACGTTTTCGCAAGCTTATGAGTAGTATGACGTCACTAAAGAGGGTTTGTGAGTATGACTGTTAGTGTTTAATCCTTACGTTGTAGTACGGTAATAAATCATATATTTCGCTAACTGTACAGTTGGCCGGATCAACCACCTAACAAAACTCTTCAGAGGAGTATACGTAGGAATCTATAACATAGGTATCATATCATCTATAACATATAACATAGGTATATAGGTACCTATATTTTAGGACGAATAATATTATCCGTAAAGTTTACGGATAATTTGTTTATGAGATTCGTACGTGTAAAGTGAGAACTTTCACAGAAGTAAAGTTCTAATAAAATAAAAAAAGTTTATGCAATTAATTTCTTGCAATCTTCACAGTATGTACAAGCATTCGTAGAATAGAATAAGCATCAGTTAATTAATGAGTTGTGATTGATTCTTGGGAAAACGTCATATGTTTGTTTAAGTTCATTGCAAAATAATTCAAAGAAATCATTGCGTGGCTCGTGTTGATGTGCAGAAAGTTTCTTCATTTTAGTAACCCAGATCACTTGTGCCACATATAACTATTATAATGCGTATTGTGAGTTTTGTCAATATTTTTGAACATGACATAGGTCGTATAGGGAGAGTAATTTTACGTAGTTTAGGTTCGATGGTTACAGTTTCACTAAATCTATGTTCGAGGCTTGATATCATGAATATGTGTCCAACTACCCACATCTACGAGAAAACATGCCGCTGCAAATTTTAATGTAGGAAGGGCAGTGTTGACAAAATTTAGGGTTGTCAATTTGTTTCACAATTTTTTTGTATGGAAATTTGAGATAAAAGTTTCTAAGAACTGTACCCACACAAATGCTCATTTTCATGGTTAGTATACGTTTTCCGGGACACCCTGCATATACTTATACAAGTAGTTATACAAGGCAAATTAATTCTGTTTACTAATTTGGATTAAAATAATACACATAAATTACTAATAATTATAATAAGTTAATGAAATCTCTATAATATTCAAGTATTTGTCAAGAGCACACACTATCCAACCTCGTTGTCATGCAAATATGAAGATTCTGCTAGAGTCATATTCATGAACTCATTCAGACAGTAAAATGCATTGGATTGAAAGAAATATTTGAGTTTTTGTTTGAAATCTTATGTGATTTAAATTTAATATTTTAATTGGTAATTTATTATACATCACTATCTTAATTATAATCTCTTTGTTTTTTGTTAGCCTTGGTTTAGTAGTTTTTCTTTATTTCTTAAGTTAAATTGTGAGTATCGTTTTTTTTAAGTAACTTTCCTTATTTTGGTGTATTTTTTGCTAACTTTTATATATATGGCTGTTGTTCACGATGATTTCCTTAGATAGGATAATTTAGGTATAAATTTGTAAATATAGGTAGGTAGGAAGCACTGAAATAAACGTAGGAAATAGAGAATAGAGTCGTCTCAGTTAGCTACAAGTAGGTAGGATCCTCACATACCACAATAAAACCAGACAAGTAGGTAGTTAATATGCCCTGATTTAGGTAATATTGAAGCTATTTTCCCATACCGTTGTTGCATAGCTAATTATCGAATGAACTTATGCGAAATAAACCGAACTGTTAAGAGCGATTCTTTGTCAATTAATGATTTTGACTTTAAGCGTATATAATTGGCACTGGCTAGTTTCTTACAAATTTTTCTCAATGTGAGATACATAACTGACAGTTTGATCTATCGTGAACCCAAGGAAAACATGTTCCAGTGTTGCTTCTATTATTTTTGAGGCTGTAGTTTGATACCTCATTATTATATTCTTATCAGCATTTAGGATGATTCCATTTGATTGAAACCAATATTTTAGTAAATATAATGACTAGTCGAATATATTTACTAGCTGATTATTTGTCTGTTCTTTTGAGCCTAAATGTGTATTATCTGCAAATAAATTAATAAATGCCCAATCTGGAACACAGCTCGCAAGATCATTAACATAAATGAGAAAAAGTACCGGTCCTAAAATTGATCCTTGTCATCCGTTGATCCGTCTTTATCAACTTGACCAACTTCAATGTTTGCACCATTTACTGTTACAACTTGCGTCCTATTCAAAAAATATGTGGTCATCAATTTTAACCTTCAAAGCCGTAATATTTCAGTTTTCTAACAATATGTCATGTAAACACATTATTATTAACATTTATATAAGTTACATATTTCATTTAATTACACAAAATTAAATACGTATTTATTCAGGAACGTATTTTTACGTATTTAGCGAGCGAATATATTCGCTATCCTAAGCATTTTTTGCAAATACCAGATTTAAATCAGAAATCAGAATAATATGCATGAATATAGGTCAGCTAATACATTATATTACAATTTATATAGGCCCTTATATATTCTACTATCAAATGCAAGTATGCAAATGTCAATAGGTAGATTGAGAATCAATTTATACAAGAATAATTATAAAATGTCAGAACTTATGCCCTAGCGTTTGAATCACTTACATCACTTTACTTGAGAACGGGCCGCAATGCGTAGCGTTTTCAATGTGTACGTGCTACGCACACATGCTTATGCGCGACGCGGCCGATCGCGCCGAACCATGCTTGAACATAGAGTGCTCTTAAGAGTCATTGTGCAATCATCTGAAGATTAGTCAATTCTCAATTCAGTTGGATGAGTCCACTTTACCAACTAATGAAGCATTGCATTACGTGAGGTTTATTAACTAAAATATGTCAAGAACTATTATTTGCTAGAAATTTAGAAGAATTAGAGACAGATACAAAAGGTGAAACCATATTTAATACACTGGAAAAGTTTTGTGATGAGAAAGAAATTCCCTTGCAGAATATTGTATCAACTGCTACGGATGGCGCTCCGGCTATGACAAAGTGTCATAAAGGCTTCATAGCGTACTTGAAAAACAAAATTCCAGATGTGCTCGCTGTACATTGCGTCATTCATCGACAACATTTGGTTGGTAGAAATTTAAGTGAACAACTGTTTCAATCACTGCAACATGTCATCAAAGCAGTCAATAAAATCCGAAACAGCTCTTTAAATAATAGATGATTTAATCAGCTTAGTGTTGTTAATGATGAAGATTTCAACCGATTGCTGTTTCACACAGAAGTGCGTTGGCTATCAAGAGGCAATTGTCTGGCTCGATTTTACAATCTGTTTGACTCTGTGAAAACAAAGTTCTTGGAAAACAAAGACACAGAATTGCGCGACAACCTCATCACATCAAATAATGATATCGCGTATTTGACAGACCTGTATAAATTGTTTAATGATATAAATCTCCAACTTCAAGTTGATGACTTGAACTTAATTAAAACAAAAAATGTCGTTGCTGCTTTCGTAGCCAAACTGCTCTTACACAAGAAGAATATCGGCAGACGTGAGTTCCACAATTTTCCCAATTTATCAGTATCCTGCAACAATGACGACTTGTTTGCCTACTGCCAACATTCCGAAAACCTCCACAGTGATTTTATTGAACGATTCCAGGACATATTGAAATTGGAAATACCAGACTGGGTGTCGGATCTTTTTTCAAATGTCAACACAGCAATATCATCCGAGCTGGAAGAAGAACTTATAGAACTGACAACGAACGAGGAAATAAAAATAAAATTCAAATATGGTACCAAGAATTTTGGCTACAAAAGCCAATTCCACAATTGTACCCTGGATTGTGGTCGATCTTTCAACGATTTTTGAAAGCATTCATAAACGTCGTGATTCTCTAACTTATAGAGATTATAAGTTTACGTTTTATTGCTCACACTGGTAAAAAGTCGTCTTTCGACGTACGACTTTGGTCGTTTTGAATGTAAGTTTAAACTCCAGACCAGACTAATATAGCGCGCTATTATTAAATTAAATTATTGAATGTTATTGTGGTTTTTAAGACGTGGTAAAGTAAAGAAAGATGGGGGGCGCAGAAAAATAATTGATTTTCAAGGTGGGCGGTAGACGAAATAAGTTTGAGAACCTCTACTCTAAATAGACTAGACTAGCTTTGTCTATTTTTGTAAAAGGTAGTATTATTCACGGAAGGCTTTCGCATTTGAGTCATTTTAAGAGGCCGGATTACGCAACTTTCTTTCCAAAGAGTCAAGATTTCTCCATTACTCATCATGTGGACAAAAGCGATGTACCTACCGCACTCTGCGCACTCTGTTGCTGCAACCCAACTTTCCAATTTTGTGTTAGATACCGTGGTACCTACTTTCAGCTGCAAGGACTATTATTTATTTTCGAATCACTCTATTATTTACATCATATAATTTTGTTTACGTTGCATTTCATATGATATAATATATTTAATTGCAAATTATATAACTTACCATCATCATATGAAAAAAATGCTCGAGCGGCCCACTCATATTTTATTTATGGCATAATGGAAAATTACTGTCTAGATTACACATAAAGCTTAAAACATTTGTGAGGGACAAGATGAAGGCGTTCTCAAATCGAACTTTCATTCCCTCATATCCCGACTGCCAGATAGGAAGACGCGATCTACGGTGGAAGTCTCGATTCGCCGGCTATCCGGGTCGAGCCGAGCCGGTATAGCGCACCTCGCGAAACACGCCCTCGTGACCCAAATTTTCGCAATGGCGTCATTGAACAACCACTAAATAGGTCATGCAGTTCAACAGTCGAAACGCTCTCCTCTTTAGTGCATCGAACAGGAATAATGAATCGCGAGTATAGCGGACGTCCCTTTCTGATCAACAAATAACACAAATAATACCTACGTGAGATGTTAACCTGCACAGAATGCACGAAACATAGGTAAATAAAATAAACTAGTGTACTATAGTGTTAAGCAACTAAATAATGCACGTTGTATGGGAAATATCTTTTAACAGCTTCCATCAGCACGCTGAACTATCGATGTTGCGATGCAAACAAAGTACCTACTTTAGTTTATCTTCGATTGACGTCATTAGTTTCTAAATTCCAACTTTTGCAGAACAATAAGCGCTATTAAAGTTTTGTTAAAAATTTATCCTCATCAAATATGATTACAATAATTTTAGTTTTACGTGGGATATGGATAGATTTATCCTGCCTATTGGTTTTTCGGAGGTAAAACGAATAAAAGCTATAAAGTTATTTGTCTATGGACCTTGTGGAATGGAATTTCAGGCTTAGTAAGGACATATTATTTTAATTTACCTTCCCCTCTAATTGCCATTGAAATAGACATTCATTCAATGGCGATAAATTACTATTGAATTGCTGTGTGAAAAATGTCTAGCTTTATTTATTTTGGCCTCAGAGACATGATTGGTAAGGCACCGTAAAAGCTCATAGCGTCTATGAGTGCTGTCAATCCTAAGCTAAGGAACGTTTTCGCAAGCTTATGAGTAGTATGACGTCACTAAAGAGGGTTTGTGAGTATGACTGTTAGTGTTTAATCCTTACGTTGTAGTACGGTAATAAATCATATATTTCGCTAACTGTACAGTTGGCCGGATCAACCACCTAACAAAACTCTTCAGAGGAGTATACGTAGGAATCTATAACATAGGTATCATATCATCTATAACATATAACATAGGTATATAGGTACCTATATTTTAGGACGAATAATATTATCCGTAAAGTTTACGGATAATTTGTTTATGAGATTCGTACGTGTAAAGTGAGAACTTTCACAGAAGTAAAGTTCTAATAAAATAAAAAAAGTTTATGCAATTAATTTCTTGCAATCTTCACAGTATGTACAAGCATTCGTAGAATAGAATAAGCATCAGTTAATTAATGAGTTGTGATTGATTCTTGGGAAAACGTCATATGTTTGTTTAAGTTCATTGCAAAATAATTCAAAGAAATCATTGCGTGGCTCGTGTTGATGTGCAGAAAGTTTCTTCATTTTAGTAACCCAGATCACTTGTGCCACATATAACTATTATAATGCGTATTGTGAGTTTTGTCAATATTTTTGAACATGACATAGGTCGTATAGGGAGAGTAATTTTACGTAGTTTAGGTTCGATGGTTACAGTTTCACTAAATCTATGTTCGAGGCTTGATATCATGAATATGTGTCCAACTACCCACATCTACGAGAAAACATGCCGCTGCAAATTTTACCTTGGCTAATTTTGTTGAATTAAAGTACCTACGTAATAACATTCCATGGAATAGAGGTAAAACCTACCTTAAATAACTAAACAGAAAAATAAGTAGGTAACCGTTATCTAATGAACTCATTTACAAGCTTAACTAGTAGTAGTTACCACAAGGACGTGAATGACGTCAATAAGACAATTCGTAAGTTGTACCGGTGACAAGCCACACTCCACATATAGCAGCATTTGATTTAATGCGGTCTTGTTATTAGAATAGGTAGTCTCAGTAAAAAAAAATATGAACCTTCTCAAAAGCTTTTCGAGTCCTTCTTTAGGAAATGTCACGCTACGCTAACTGTATATCTTCAGAGAGTCACAGAAATAATGATGTTGATTCGAGACGCTAAACAAATATTTATGTCCAATTTCCTCCCGACATACATGCAGGGAAAAAGTTATTAAGTATCTACTTAAAAACTAAAATACAGCCTTGAAGTTTTCAACCAAATTATTCTTCTTAGATAGAACAACGCAAAGCAATGTTCTAAATACGTTTAGTTACCTAGTACACTAGTACCCATGATATCAAAAATCCTTGAGTATGTAATCTATTCTTGCAAACAAAGAATTTGAATATTAGTCTAGATAGACTAGATAGATGTTGATAAAAAAATCTTATTAACAGTGTAGAAGAGTGACCTTTGTTTCTCTTTGAACAAAATATTTCACTACAAAACTGTGAGCCTTTCACTTTATTCATCCTCAAGTGGGGTACCACGTGTGACGTTAGATAACCACGATAGCAGTTATCAGAATAGTCCTTGTTCATATATCAAAGCTGATCCTTTGAATATTCCAGGGTTCGAGTCCAGAATGCTGCGCAGACACTGCTGGTTTGGAGTCCAGCGCACTCGGTGCTCCTATGCCTCCGCCGGGCCCGCGGTACAAGCTGGCTACAGAAGGAGCCCTGAGAGTCTGCTGCTTCCAGCATACGAGGACAGTCGTCGACAAAATTCTCGCAGCCAAGTTTCTAAGGAGGTGGGAGTCGCACGTGCTCTGTCTGCAAGACTACCATATCATTTCGAAATCGGTGAGTCCCACTTTTTCACAATTTTTACGTTACATTTAGTTACGTCTGAATATGCCATTTATTCGTTTGATGGACTCCCACTCCAACAATTTGATTTTAAAAATAATTGCAGTTACCCACACGCTACATAAAGGCGCGAGTCGACCAATTTGCGGCACTGTGTGCGGTCTGAAATTTTTAATTAACAAACCTGTCAATTCAGGACTGTACTGACTCTTTGCCATTTATGACAAGCCAATTATCTTGTTTTGATATTAAAATTAGTTTTTCTGAGAGTTCCTTAATTCAGGCGTATTTTACTGATTTCAAGCAAATAAAACCTTGAAAAATATTTAATGTACGAGTATCTAAGGATACCTATATTTGTAAATGTACATCTCTCCTATTATTATTCTCTTTTATCTGGTGTAGAGATTATACATGTATATGGTTTAATAGCATCTGCCCACCGATTCACGCGCGTGGTACTCAGATAAAAAGTTACCTACGTGTTATGAACTTCACGAACTATACCTGTTCCAAATTTCATTTAAATCGGGGTCCATCCGTTACGAAAATCATTTACAACAATGCTCCTAACATCATAACATCCAAATTTGACAATATGGTTAGTAAGATAAGATAACAATATTTGGCAAGATATCTTCCTAGTGGTACACCCATTTGATGAATGATTGATCATCTGACTTAGATCTTAGAATCCTTGGTCTCTGCCTACCCCTCCGGGAAACAGGCGTGAATATAATATATACATACATATTATGTATGTATGTATGACTTAGATATCTGGGTTATACCATCGAATCGAAATCGTACCTAACCATACCCATAGACGTTATCAACCCGCGCTAGCAGACTATCCTGTTATTTCAATTTTTAAACAGCTTCAAAAAAATAAAGGGGTTCTCAATTCGGAATTTTTTGTTCGTTCCTCAGAACTTCGTCATTTACAAACAGAATTGGTTTTTTTTTTTTTTTTTTTAAATATACATATAATTAGATTGGTCTCGGTTTTATCAAAATCCAGTTCTGATGATGGGATCCATGTGGAACTGAGGTAACTCCTCAAATTTGAGTGAATAAATGGTTGACGAAATTTCATATTATTGACTTTTTATCAATTTTCCGTAATTTGAAGTCGGTTTTTTGACACTTAATGTCCTAAAACATTTATTTTCTGACAATTTTAGAATGACTGCATATGAAATTCGATTCATGTAAACATTTGATAGAGTCATTTTTGCGGTTTTTTATACCTACAGTGCATTTTTTGTTTTTTTTTATGTTCTAGGAAAAATATAAGGTAAGTATCTATCTATTTGCTGTGTTCATGGTAAAGTACATTAAATTTTATAATCACTGTAGATTTGTTTAAGTACTGTACAACCCAACGCTATTTCTAGAGGCTCCTGGCGGATGCACGGTTGCTTCCGGTCAGAATGGAATTTAGTAAGTTTTAAAACAATTTGAGTAACATTGAAAGGCATTTGCCTGTTTTAAACGATAGGCAATATCGAGCGAGGGGAACACAGGAAAGTTCAGATGACAGCAATTTCACTTAAGTACTTAGTTTTGTAATTTTATAACACTCCACAAAATCCTAAATTTCTATGTAGGTATTTTCAGTGCACAAACCACACAAAGTAAAGTTTTGCGTAATCTGTGCTTATCTACACATTGGTCATAGCATTTTCTGAGGAATTTGCGATTGTTTCTTTTTCATGAAAATACTTGCAACATGACGCAGTTTATCGTATTAGGTATTTCCTACGTATACTCGTCCAGTTCTATAACACAGCGATACGTTTGTATCGTCCTAGAGCTTTTCTACAAAGATAGAAAGGTAGATAATTTAATAGCCTGTAATCTTCGTAAAGATAGAAAGGTAGATAATTTAATAGCCTGTGACATCTGTAAAAATAAAAGCCCTACATCATATTAGTTATGACGTAGGGCTTTTATTTGTAATACTTAGGTATTACTCATTCTCACAGATGCATGAGTAGGTAAAGAGAAATGTAGTCAATATGTAGGTACCTATGTAGTTTTCGTCGTCATCATCAAAATAATATTGATATTAGGTATCAAGTTTTAACATTACATCGGTGCCTATTTTTTGAAGGAGCGGGTAGTCAGAGATCAATCCAAGCATTATATTCGGCCCAAGACCACGTTTTACACAGTAATCAGCTTTCTAGGTGACAGGGTGCAGACCCATTGCCACTCGTTGGAGCATCCAAAGGTTGTCTGGAAGAAATAACTTTTAGCGATTCCTTTAAGACCGCCCATTGTACCTTGTATGTTTATGAATGTCTGTGTTTTTTTTAATGTGCGTTAAAGAGTTTATCCATCTATTTAATATTTAGAGCTTTCTAACTACATGAATTTGATATGTCTAATTAGTTAGAAAGCTCTAAGTATTAGCTTTCATGGAGTTTTCGATTGAAAAAACTCCATGAATGTATGAATGTTGTGTGACAGTAAAATTACTTACACTCCGTTTTTGTTTGACTGTTGACACAACCTGTATCATGATGGGCTGTTTACTGTTATAACAATGGCCGGTCTTATCTACACTATCTTGCGCCTCAGCCCTATCTATATTTATCTGCTTTCACAATAAATAGGCCATATTTGTTTATTTTGAGATTGTTTGCCAGACATAGCTTACTTAACAAATCGCATAGTCGCGTAGTCTACAAGTTAATTATACAGAATCTGAAGACCCCCGATTGTTTTTACCACGTATTGCAACCCCACCTCGTGATCTAAATAGAGATCTATGAAACTATCTTGAAGTACAAATCAGTTATAAAAACGGTATGAAAATCGGTTAGGTTTTTATATATAAAAACAATAAATTTATAAAAACGCAATCACATGTACAATGGAAACCCATAAGTATAGACAAAACAACAATACACAAACGGCGGTATTAATAAGAACAAACGATAAAATATAGACTTTAGAACTACAACCGGGAAAATACTTTACAGCAAATTAATCGTATGGAATTGTTTACTCTACAACCACAAAATACGTAAATTTTTATGATAACAAATATAATAATATGCCATTTTGTCGGTTTGTGTCATTCGGTTTGAGTACCGCGCTAGGTAAAAAAAATATATTTAGGGCCTATGCACACGGCGGCGTCTGCCCTTTGAAATTGTTTGCGTTTGTATCGATTCAAATTCAATTCAAACGCAGTATCGGAGAAAAAGGTAGAGGGAGGGCGCGCCCGATAAGCGCTCTGTATCGACGAAATCGGCCGTTTGTAGCAATACTAACGCGTAATTGAATCCATGAAACGTGTGCTCAAAGTAACACAGGTTACTAGTGTACCTATCGCGTCTGCGGCGCGTTCTACTTGCGTCGTACGCGCGTGGACTGCACAGATAAAATAGGCTCGCCATGTGCATAGGATTTGCATGCTAGATCATTAGTAGGACGGTTGTGGGCGATACAAGATCGATAGCGGTCACTGTACACCAAGGCTTAGTCTTAAGTCCCATTTTATTTTACTTGGCCTTGGATTCGCTCACTGAAGAAGCGCAGAACAAAGCTTCGTGCAAGCTATGCTGATGATGTCGCATTATGTGCTGAGAGCCAGAACCTTTTAGAAGAAGCGATTATAGCTTATGGAAATATCAGTTGCAGACTGGCGGCTTGGTATTGAGCGTTGCTCAAATTCAATATATGAATTTAAACGATCCCGATTATAATGACCAAACTATCAGCACCGCTGGTCAAATTATCCTCTAGTAGGCTAAGATGGTATGGTCATGTCAGGAGACCACCTGACTATGTTGGCAACCAGGCACTAGAACTGTCCGTCCCCGGTAAAAGGTGTTGCCCCAAGATATAGTAGCATACGTTTCTGACCAATATGTCGAGGATAGAGCGAATTGGAAAAAAGCAATAGGAAAGCTGACTACACCACCATGTGGGATAAATAGCTTGTAAGAGAGAGAGAGAGAGGAAAATAGAATACGATAGAATAGAAAATGCTTTATTGCACACATGCGCATTAAAACATTTTAATCTTTATGAAGCATAGCCCATGCACACGGGCTATGCTTTGGTCGATTTAATGAAAACAATGACTTACCTACTTACACTGTATCACTATTATGGCTGTGTTATATTAGCTCCTTATTTTAATAAGATTAGAGGCACCCATTTCTAACCTTAACACTTTGATGCGTGCTTCTTTTTGTGTCTGAATTTTGATCACAATAACGCACGTGTTCAAAATGTGAAAACGCAAAATGAGTAAAACATGTTTATAAAGATTATTAACAAACTTTTCAATTAGTACTTTAAAATCTTATTGGGAGATTTTAACAAATATGCCCAGGTACCCTGCCCTGCGTACCTACTACTAACTTAGTCGGATTTCAAACTTTTAGCTTAGAGGTATGAGATTTCGATCGCCAAACACCATCAAATCAGCTCATACGGAAGTTTAATCTTAAATTTTTAAACCAAATGTCATGCGTTTTACAAATTTGCAACTGTGCCTACAATTGTTTAGTTATTTTAACGAGATTTACTCGTATAATTCCAATAAACGCATACCTTACAAAGTTGTTTCTCCTCTAAGAACCTGAAGGAAAAATCATATTGTGATTTTTTTCTTTAAGTCCTAAGAGGATCTGTGCTCGCGACCATTTCTTCTTGGTGATGAGATGATAATGAATTATTAATTCAAGATATTTAAAAAAATCATATACCTACTAAAACATAATTTTAGCAGGGAAACCATCGAGTTACAGACCTCTGAAAATTTCTACCGTAACGTTAGTTACGTATACTTTGAGCACTCAGGAATAAACGAATCTAAATTTAGCAAAATAGGTTCATTAACTTATACTCCTGAAGGGTATTTATTCCACAAGTCATTGCACCTATTTCAGCCACTACCCATACAATGCACAGTACACTACAGAGACTTTTAACCTCGCCTAAAACAGCTATAATCTAGACCGCTTTCATTTTCTCTGAAGCCATAGTTCAATACACTGAGACCATCAATGTAAGTCACAAAGCTTACAAAAATACAAGGGATGTTTCTCTTTGTGCATTTGTCGTGTAGGAATCTTATTGAAATTTGTAATGCTGTTGAGATTAGAAATATTTGCGCAAAAATTTTTGTGTGTAAGAAATAAGCATATTTTCTAGATATATTTTTATAAATTAGTAATCTAATTCGCAATCTTTTCAAAATATGCTCAAGCGCTGTAAGTCTTCTGTTATCTGCCGAGGAGTTTCGTTACCCACCATCCACCATGCACTATCTCCTACATCAGATCATATCGAACCGTATATCGGAACTTGACAGGCATAATCTATGTCAAAACCGTCTCATAAATCACAATTTAATTACTATATATTAATCATAGACTTAAAATATATTTTGTTATCTAACCTCTTTGATATTGATTGGATTGGTTATTGCTTTTCTTTAGGCTAAACTATATAAGGTGTTTTGATATTAATAATTTATTTTTTCGTTCTTCTCAACCTAGCGACATAAAAAGAACGAATCCGTTTTTTGACTTATCAAAAGATTTAATGGATTATCTTAATAAGACATTGCGTTTTAAGCAATATTTATGTGCCAAGGTTCGTAGCTACTGTTTAAATTGTACTCAATATTAGTTAATATTCATGCTGGTTATAGTTAGTACGGTTTACGGCATTAAATAATATTGCACAGCGCATTTAAAACGAACTGATGCACTATTGTGCTATTAGGCACCCAAATATCTAGTCTATAAAAGTGAGATCCTAATGTATGTTATGTGAAATATTGAGGCGTTTGCCCAATAATGGGACAAATTTGATTAACAGTAATAATATTGATAAAAAAACATCATATAATCTACTTACGAAATAATTTTACACACGATATTGTAGGTGGGAATTATACTAGATTGACACATCGATTGAATCATACAGAAACAATCTGTAAAAATACTAAGATTAATTTCTAGACGAACCTGAAGCCTACCTACCCAAACTGATGACTCCTAACAGAACACTGCGCTAACAGAGTACAAACGGAGAAGACCCTAACAGAGAACAGCTATAGAATAACCCTAACATCATATCACACCGAAGAACAATGGAAGAACAGAAGAAAGCCGAACCATACACCACATTTGCGCAACCGCCGCAAGAAATATCAAGAACTTGCATCAATCACACTTGTATATGAGAACTTCACCATTCTGGAGGGACAAACCATAACTTTGGTTCATAAGTTTCGAAGCCGCAACGAGTGAATTAAAGAAAATTCAAGCACAACTTGTGCAACTAGTGATCGCCAAACTTGAAATGCAATACATAACAAATATGCCGACTTACACCAAAACCCGCCAAACAGTACAACTTGCTCGAGACTAACTCGTAGCTTGAAGACCAACTATTTAGCCGAATGAGAAGCCTAGTACGAGATAAAGTACCAGATTCAACTTGCATATGATGGACCAGTACGGATGTACGGATCGGACGTAAGTCCACTGTGTAAGTACAGTGTGAACGTAAGTAGTGGCACTGTAGTATATTTCTATATCTAACTTTCTTTATAGGAATGATTTCTTGTAAATACCCACGTAGGATGGAAGATACTGCTCTTTCTTCTCATGTAATAATGTTTTTGAGGTGAAATACGCCGAAACATGGATTTTCCGTCGATTATAGCTCAAAGGAGGGCTGGAAATTATGAATGAGTAATTCTTTGGAGCAGTATCTTCCATCCTACGTGGGTATTTACAAGAAATCATTCCTATAAAGAAAGTTAGATATAGAAATATACTACAGCACTGAGAGAAACCTTCAACGCACTTGACGAACTTGCCCTACTGGCAGATAAGATGATGGAAACCAGCGCCAGCACTCAAATATCAGCCGTCAAACCACCTTCATTCAGAAAAACGATACATAATTCCTCGTCAAAGAAACCCGGAAGGTGGCATTTTTTTTCAGGTCGCAGCTCTCAAAGCAGCTCAATCTCACATTATTTTCAGCAATTAGTGACCAGCATTTCACTTCTCCAGCAAGCAGGATCCCCTAAAAACCTAATTGGTTATTTTACGAAAATAGGGGGTCTAGACAAATACCTCACGTTTAGTTTTCTTTTCACGCTAACTCATATGTCAAGGTAAAACTTGGCAGCAGTCACGTGATATTTCCACAGCTAATGTCATTTTCAAACAATTCAATAATTCCGCAGATGTTAACGCCAACTGGAAGTGGTAAGTATTTGCCTAGACCGCTGGACCGCAACCCACATCATTAAGAGCCACGCCGCTTGGGCCTATTGATATACAGATTTATATATTTATTTTTTAAAGTTATGATGTACTTACCTACATACAATAAACCCTACAATGAGGTCAACCAAAGATAACAGTGCTCGTGCGTCATTGGGGTCTAGTTACCTAAATAAAATCGCGTTACATAATAAAGCATATTTATAGCTTAGTTCCGGTTTTTCGCTAGCTAGAGCATAATATTGTCTGAATGAAAGAAAACAATAAATGTTTACATTCGCGTTAATAGCTCTTGGTGTACAAAACAGTTCTCCTTTGACGTCATGGGCACGCGGAAAATATTTCGGCTGTGCTTTCAAATGCTACGCTAATCGTCGGCTTTTAGGCATTTTAGCTGCATTTAGATTGATTTATTCATTATCTTAACCAGCGCTTGGTTGCTACTTTACATTTTGAAAATCGTTAGTATAAGATACGTAAAAATACATCAAATCAAACTGGTGAGCACAGGTCACAGGTCAATTCCATTATGGCGGTTTATTTCTCTTAAACTTTAACGATTCCGTTTTGGACTTCCCCGTGATGGGTTATGATGGTCGTAAAGGTCATCAGACACCGCATCGGAAAAGATAACTATTTCTGCAAACTGTACCAACCAGACGCTAATGTCAGAGGTCAGTTGCAGATAGACTAAACACCAAAGTTTGTCCGGTCCGCGTCAAGCTGATGTAATAAAATGATAGAGTGCCACCAACATAGCCGAAGAACCAACGAATACGTACTAATGAAAAGTTCTACAAACAAATATAGTCACTTTAGATTAATACCGTCAAACTGATATCATTGTCAACTGATTTACTTATTTTGCCCAAGTTAAAATGAATCTGTAAATATAACATCTACCTGAATACAAAACACCCACGCTTACGACTGTAATGAACATAATGGACATCCTCAAATCCATACTCAGTACACAGATATGTGAGGATACCAATTAGGAGTAGCCAGAGGCACGTCTAAACATTATATTTGGCACAACATTTCCGCGTTTTGCCTTACGCGCTTATTGGAACACTAACCGGTAGCACATGCCTTCGACTTTTTTTCAAAACGGCATCGTTTCCTCACCGCGTTTTCAGCACGTGTTAAGCGCACATAAATAGAAAAACTCTTTATTGCATGACCGGGTTGAAACCCTTCAAACTTATGACGGAAGTCTAAATATCCTACTATCCTACTAATATTATTAACGCGAAAGTTTTGAGGATGGATGTTTGTTACTCTTTCACGCAAAAACTACTGAAAGAATTTTGATGAAACATTATACTTTTTATCCGGGTACCACGCGGGCGAAGCCGTGGGCAGAAGCTAGTCCTATTATAAACGCGGAAGTTTGTGATGGATGTTTGTTACTCTTTCGCGTAAAAACTACTGAACGGATTTTGATGAAACTTTACAGTAATATAGCTTATACATCAGAATAACACAGGCTACTTTTTGTCCGGTTACCACGCGGGCAAAGCCGTGGGCAGAAGCTAGTGATAATATAATCATGAACTTAGATTACCAATTTCTCGTATCCAGAAATAGTTTTATTTTATTTTATTTTACAACATGGAGCATCTTTGGACACGTAGGTATCCTTCTAACTAATATTATTAAAGCAGAAGTTTGGATGTTAAGATATTTGGATCTTAGTTGCAAATAATCTCCATAACGGTTGAAGTGGTTGGTACATAAAATCGGAACAGGTATAGTTCGTGACCTAGAATAATACATAGGTAACGTTTTTTGGGTATTACACGGATGTAGCAATGGGCAGAGGCTAGTAAGCATATATATTGAACCATAGGGAAAGTGGTACTCTTAGTTGGACCGTAATAACTCTTACGGAAAATGTACTTGAGTTGAGGCACGTACCTAAGTATGGAGGCATATGAATAATTAAACGGTCCCTCATAAGACAACTGACTAGATTAGGTCTCATTCCAGGCCATTATCCTAAAGTCTTCCGTAAATAAGTCACACAAGACTATTAATTTGTGTAGCACAAAAAACTTATTTTTGTCTTTTGAGTGGTTGTGTGACAAGAATGTGACAAATGCTGAAGACGTCAAAATGTCTTACAAGTCCATTGTATTGGGACATGGAAAACCCATATTGACTCAGTGGTATGCCTTAAGAGTCAAGACCTAACTTCGACCCCTTGTTTTTTTCTACAGTCACTCGTGGGCATAATCACACGTCAGTTTAAATGGTTGAGATAAAAGGAATAGTTATATAAGTATCTAACTTAGCTGAATAGTTTGTCAGGCACTTTGAGATTTGGTAGGAACCGACCCTATTGCTCATCATCACGCTCTGCTCTGCTCTATCACAATGTAGGTATATATTTAGGTTTTGCCATACCTTTACGCTAGGATATTTTTTATGCTTTTGTTTTATACCTACTCAACACACGACAATATAGTCGTTACGCTATCTGGCCTTATAGTGATCTAGTCCCAATAACACGATGTAGTCACATCGAGGTTTAATTATAAAGCGATCTAGTCATACCTACTATCTAGTCAAATCAAGATGTAGTCATAAAGCTTCTAACCCATCTTTATCTGTTACATCTATACGATCAGTCTCTGATCCATCAGGTCGGGTACCTTATCTGTTTAAGTGGATACAATCAAGCACAGTCACAGTCACACACGGCACGACATTAATGACTCGCGTAGTAGCTATCGCATCTATACAAAATTTTCAATCTAACGATTCTTACGCACATTTTATTAATCCCTGACGTAACCCATTAGTATTCAATAGCTGACACACCTGCCCACACGCTTCTATTGATTCTTAATAATGAAAATAAACATATGACGTAAACAAAACTAAAAAAATATGGTAGAGCAGCAAATATGCCGATGTGATTTATGACACCAATTTTATTTTACAACGCGTTGAATTGAAAATAAAACCTACCATACAATATCATATAAATACCATTGCCATAATAAGGTCGTACGTAACTGACGTAGGGGCATAATAGTTCTTGCTAAAAATGCATTTTATTTAATTCAATGAATGAGTAACAATGAGTAGGTAAAAACAATAATGTCGAAAACGTAGTTCAAATTTAAAACCTCTGTGGCGCAGTGGGCGAAGGTGTGCCTGAGACGCAGAAGATTGCGGGTTCAATTCCCACAGCGGGAAAAAGTTTTGTATGATCAGCAAATATTTGTCTCGGGTTTGGGTGTTTTCATGCGTTTGCCATGTATAATATGTATGTATTTACAAAAAAATGTATATAAGTAGTATGTCAGTTATACATATATGTAGTTCCCATAACACAAGCTCTGCTTACTTTGGGGCTAGATGATGCTGTGTAATAAATAATATTAGTATGATAGGATTATTTATTGTAAAAAGGAAAAACTGAATTACTATTTTTACTATTTTTTTGGTGTGTTCTTCTTACCATTTTATTGGTCGAACGAGCGAAACAAGCAATTTTGGAAAAATGGGGCCTGTATATATATGAGTACGTATGTTTATCTGACGATAACTCCCGAATGGTTAATCCGATATGATATTAAACTGTAAAGATAACATATAAATAAGGTAGAACGAAAAGAATACATAGACGAAGTTAATCCCGCAACTAGTTTTTTTTCAGTAACGTATTGGAGCTATAGAGAGATGGAGGTATTATAGAACTCGTATTAATACTATATAAAATCATAATATTTTTTTTTATAACAATGATTTTGCTAAAAGCGAAACAAAATAAACCGTTTTTACTAAAATGGATGTAGGCACAAAATTTGCATACCTAATTAATATTATGTACTTCATCAGTTTATCTACCTACCTGCTCGTATAACGACCTACGGTAAAATTAACTTCATTAAATTAGATTGACGTCAATGGAATTCATATAACAGAATTTTCTGTAAATAGGCACCTACCTTCGACCAATGTACTGAAATATTTAGCAGAGCTCATCTGTGTTAATCGCAAAATATAGTAGTTTAAATAATATTTTAACTTTGATTTGTTAACCTATCTTAGGTTAACAAAGTACCTAACCTGACCTTTCCTCCTTGAAAAGTTTGTGTAAGCGACGGTAGTAAAGATGAACGGAGTTATGTCTAAAATCAAATAGAATCGCCCGTAAATGACGAAACCCGTTGCACTTAGCTTTATGAAATACTAAGACTATTAAAAATTGTCGCGTGCTTTGAACAAATATCTGTTAAAATTCATTGTTATGGTGCAGGACAAGTCTGCCTTAAAAGACGAAATGGCGAAGGTAGTATGGTAAAGTACTGCAATATGCATGCGAGGGTATAATATAAAACCCGGAAGAGAAAGCCAGGCGAGGCTGAGTCAGCGCGACGCGGGCAGGGCAGGATGAGTGCTGACGTCACACTGCTACCGGGGCAATGCACTTTGTGACGTCATATTCTTGGTAGGTACGACACCCCACCTCCTTCTGCAGTCCTAAGCTAACGTTGACCTAATTTCCTCTATCGAATTTGTGACAGAAATAGACTAATCTCCAGTTTCGTATCTTGAACAAATTATGATCGTTTTTCTAAGATCGCATGTTTTTAATCATAAATAAAACTATTAGCTCCTCTTATTTAAATATATTAACCTTTTCACGACAATTGATTTATTTCCTAAAAAATATTCAGTGAATTAAAAAAACGAATGTTTCATTTTACGTGTAACAATTGAAGTAAATATTTATTATTAACTGTAATCGTTAAATGTAAATACTTGTTACAACGCGCAACGTTCGCACACCTTGTCCAAGATAGAACATTCGATACAACCTAAACTGTAACATATTACAATTGTCACGTGGTTTTGCGACTAAATGAATTTCATACTGTACTGTATTTCCTGAAATAAACATTTTTCATTTCATATCTTTATTTTATATCGTAGCATAAAATAAAGATATGAAATTTGGTCTGATTTGGTGATGTTTGGCGATCTGCATTTCGGTATCTATTTAAGTTACTCGTATATTAATGCTTAGACACTGTTTGATAAAACTTTTTCGATAATTATGATCTTAGAACTTGTTTTGCACAAGTGTTTTTACAGACCTCTGTAACCTTGCAGTATATCCGGATGATGTTTACTGTAAAATGTAAAAGTAGGTATACTCGTATGTAGTAACATATTACAATACAATTGCTTAAATCTAAAAAAAATGATTTTTATTCAAATCTTCTGTTGCAAATTACTTATTTGGTATTCCGCTCTCGTGTCCCGAATCACCCTTCTCTCACCGCCGTATTTTCAAATTGAGATATAATGCTATCTTTGTTAATTGCGTTTTTAGTAGTGTCCGACCGAAGTTTCGGTTTCGGCTGGTTTCGGCCTAAAAATCATATTTCGGCCAAAGGTTCGGTTTCGACCAAAAATCAGCCGAACCTTTCGGCCGCGCCGAAACTTACAACATAGTACTTTTCGGTCGCGTTCGGCTAACGTCGGGTGCGCTCGGCACGGCTCGCAATATGGCGTCGCTCGCCTGAATCCGCCGGCCGCTGAATCACTTTGCTCAGTGAAATGACGTTTGTGTCTGTTCCCCGAATAATGGTAAGTAATTAATAAAATTAGTGCTGGACCACCGGCCTAGTACCAAGTGACTGATGCAAGGCTGTCATCGTGCCGCTTTAGAAAGGAAAAGGCTTAAAGCAAGACTGTAAAAACTACAGAGGCATAAGCCAACTCAGCATCGTTGGCAAATTATATGCGAAAGTGTTGATTGAAAGAGTTGTGTAAGAAACCGATGAGGAAATTGAAATCGCTTGTGCGTCCCATACGCACAAGCGGGATTTCAAAAGGATATGGGATGTACGGATCAGGTCTTTTCCTTGTAATGCATAGCCGAAAAGTTTTTGGCCAAGGGTCAAAAGGCATATTGCGCTTTCATTGATTTGGAAAAAGTCTATGACAAAGTGATGAGGAATTAACTATGGTCGGTACTGTCAATGTATGGAGTAGACAGCAACCTTATTCGAGCTCTGAAATCTATCTATGAAGATTCCAGTGCTTGCGTAAGGATAAACGGGTCATACACTGAATGGTTTAGTATCCAAAAGGGTGTTAGACAGGGATCTGTAGCGTCACCGTGGCTGTTTAATCTATTTATGGACAGTTGTTTGAAAGATTTGAAAGAAAGTTAATGTGAGTAAGATGAAAGTAATGGTTTTTGATAAAGATGAATGTATGAATACATGTGATATAGTTATCGGCAGAGAGAGATTGTAACAAGTAAAAGAGTTTGTATACATGGGGACTTTGTTTACTAGGGATGGGAAGCATGAGGAGGATATTGAAAAGAGAGTGACATTTTATTCAATGTTTTAATCACGTTTATAAAAGGTTCTGTTTCGGTTTCGGTTTCGGCCGAAATTATAATCAAACCCGAACCTTCTGTTTCGGTTTCGATTTCGGCAATAAACATGTTTCGGTCGGACACTAGTTTTTAGTGAACTTAAACATCTCCAGTGTTGCCATGAAGTAGTACTGATGAGTAAATTTAATCTGCAGATTGATTGATTGGAGCGTTTTATTGAGTGACGACACTCAACTAATTATCTGGCACACCCATATCTATCAGTTGAGTGCCTCACTATTCGGGTTAGGCAGGCAATCAGTCGTTATGAGTTTATTACGGTGACTCTTCATCAACTCGATGTCTTGACTCTGACAAAGAAAATATAAGTTTGATACGCTTTTATTTTTACTCCATTGAAATATAAAACTTGTCTATCGTAATGATTTTAATGTACGAATTATTACAACGCCCATTTTTTCTATGAACTTATGTTTAACAGACTACAGAAAAGCAAAAAGAGGGTTATGATCTTAATATTTTTTATTGCTATGTTTGCATAATTTATTAATATGTTGTTTATGAGGTGTCGTATGAAGAGTCTTGGCGTTCCGCGTTTTATAATTCAGTCATAATATAAAAGATACAGGTGACGTGATAATATTGTGTCATAATAAATTTCATATTACGTGTAGATGGCAAATAATATTACAAGTACACAATAGTAGATTGTGTCACAAGGGACCAAAATAATGTATTAAGGGCGAATTTAGAGTAGAATCCCGAGCGTAGCGAGGGGTTCTACTCAATTTTTTTTTTTTTAACCAATGTCTCGCAATTTTTTTTAACCAATGTCTCGTCGATAGGCTGATTTTTTATTATCAGCCAGGACTTTTATCGAAGCGAATTGCGTTCAAACTTTTTAGTTAAATAGTGTTCCAAATTGACTTTGACTTTGACCTATTTTGCTCCCACTTATCGAGAAACCCTTCGCCTCTTTTCGAATAGATGGGATGAAAACATTTTTACAACACCTAAAAACCCTGTTTTGTTTATTTCATCATCTATCGCAGCTTATAGTAATGTATGGCGATTTTGTTCGAGTTGGGTTAAACGTATCAACGTTTTAGTTGATACGTTTAACCCAACTCGAACAAAACCTTACTCGAAGTCATACAAAACGATTGAAAAAGTCGATCTAAAAAACTTGTACCTTTTTGGGCGACATTGCGTAATTCAAAATGATATAATTAATCCGCTAGTCTAATTGGACTATTTTGGACTAAAGAATAAAATGTTGGCTAACCAATATTATATTCTTTACACTAAGTACTAATATCAAAACATCTTAACGAGTACATCCCAAGCAAAATATTCTAGTGACTTCTTGATACTCTCTCTGTAGATTTGAGTACCTACTGAAGATTTGTCTTGTTAGTCTTCAATTTACTTTATACATTCTCTTTTTTTGCAGCCATCCGGTCTTCTTGAGAAACCACTGTCGTACAGTTGCATGCAGGAAGTGTACTGCATATCTCGCTGGGATCCTGCCAGGAAATACTGCCTTCGAATAGTGATGCCGCATGGATCGCTTTTGCTTCAGGTTCGTTAAACATTATAAAAAAAAATTGTTCAATGTACCTACACATTGAACAATTTTTTTTTATAAAATTGAAAAACGTCGTCTTTTTGTTTCATCATGTACTGCAGCTTTCCTTAGTATCTTGTGGCGATAAAACCTATCTAACCATTCTCGAAGTCGCATTAATCGATTAAAAACAACCGCATTTAAATCGGACAGGTCGTTTCGGAGGTTAATGGTAATAAATAACGTACAAACAAACATGAACTGTCCATCAATAAATATAAAACGTTTCCGAGAAGTAGGTAAATAACAATACAGTGTGTGGCATACTTTTTGTCCTTCGTTAGTCTCTCTACATTCGAACAAAGAGTAACTTTCCTTCTTTTGCTTTTAGGCTAACGACGCGTACACAAGAGACCAATTGTACCATTCTATTGTATGGAGAGTAAGTATTTATAAAATTTTTTCCTTATTTTTCTGTTGTAATTTAAACAGAACTAAATATTATTATAAAAGCATATTTATTTTCAGAGAAACATCATTAGATATCGCAATTTTCTTACGAAGAGTGTCCGGAAGGAAGTTGTTTTAAAAGAACTTAAGGTAAATATTTTTATAGGACATTTATTATGCCCGTCATCGTCATAACATTTAATGAAAAATTACATTTACTTACAAAGTTTCCTTGACTAATGTCATTATTATGGTGAAAAAACCTTTTTTTTTCAAATTATTAAATCCCTCGACATCTTTGGCAGCACATGCTGACTTATGGCGATAGAACCTATCTAAGAACCATCCTTGAAGACATAAAGATCGAAAAAAACACACATTTCAATCGGATATGTCGTTTCCGATAAAATGGTAACAAAACAAACAGACAGACAGACACACAAACCCACGACACACACTCCAACAAACAACCTCTTATGGCAAAAACGCATATAGGCACTTCTTAGAAGGCAAAAATGAAGTAGTTCTTTTGTTTTTCCAGAATATGGTAGACTTTGTGATGACGACACCGTTACAGGATGAGAGCGTCACACAGGAACCATTGGAAATTCTTACAGATTTGCTCTCTGAGGTGAGTAGGTAAACTTGCTAACTATTATTTTATTATCCAGATAGAATGAGAGGAGGATACGTGTGAGCTAAGACCTGCATATAGATTAACGAATCTGATGGTTGATAGATATGTATCAACCATCAGATTCGTTCGCCAATTCGGCCGGAAAAACTTTTTTGATCTACTCCAGTGCAATGAGCGATAAAACTGATAGATAAAATGTAAAGTTTTATTTTCAAGTTACTTTTACGGTTTATTTACTATTATTCGAAAAAAGAGCCAGCGAAGTGCCAATTGAACTCCCGAACTAATGGTTCTGTACCAACTCAAAATTTAATCAATTCGAAGTCATAGTTAGAATAACAAGATGCTGAGCAGCTTGTATATCAAATAGATTGTAATTTTTCATGTCGCAAGATTGCAGTGGTAGGGAGATCACGTTAGATTATATTTAGTAGGATAACTTTATTTTTTAAAACAGAGACTTATCTACCTATTAAAATGTTGTGCTTACTACATTCTTAATTTGGATTGTGGAAGAGGTCAATAAAAATATCAATCATACAAATTTTGTGGTGATAATAAAAGTATTGAATTTATAAGACATTATAGCAATCATAAGAATATTAAGTTCGTGATGTTCTAATCAAAGTGACTGACAGGCCTTTCATGACATTCATTGACATGCCTGTGTTTATATTTTCGCCAGCCGTATATATCTCGTAGAGCCAAATACTTGGATAGTGTCCAACTATATTCGTTGGATACTCCCGAAAACTTAAACCAGACTTGACTGTAATTCTCGACCAAAACGCATTGAATTTTTTTAGATTTTTTACCTTTGCCTAACTCTCGATGTTAAGATGAAAGTTACGATAAGTATACGAATAGGTTGCTGGTCTTATTTGCCTCCTTTATAAATCTTTTTTTCTAGGACCAAAATACGATATTTAAAGAAACAAAACTCATACAAAAACAGTCAAATCAGTCAGTTTTCAATCGAACATAAGGATAAATATTTATACCTATGCACTACGTAATAGAAAATAACATATCAGCTACATTTTATCCAAGTTACACGCGAGCAAAGCCGTTGAATGATAAAAATAAATATATTTCTTAGAAGCAAGAAGGCTTAGAGAAGTAGATATATTTCTCCGGCAGGAAATAAAATACTTCATGCTCAGCTGCGAGCTATTTTTACTGCGAAAATGCTTTATCGACTTTGCTTTACTTCTATTGTACAGGTAGAAAGGTCAACAGCGACATACACCTACTCACATAGGAAGTGAATGTTTCAATCAACCATTCATAGAATTGTGATTTACTCTCTTCTTATCACGAGCATTGGCTTCACACGTGCCATTTGTATTTGAATTACAGATTGATAAGCGTAGAGCAGAAAAACAAAATAATTTGCGAAATCACATTCAATGACGTCAATGCAATTTTACGTTCTGAGTATAATGTACTTTCATCGCGGTAAAAGTATGAGGAAAACATCAAAATAATTTCCCTGGTAAGCAAGTAGTGAAAGAGTCGGCGTAGGTACAGGAACATACATTTAGAGACTACATTTATTAATTAACCGGTTACTCATATTGTATTCTTACATCAATAAAATAAAAACAATTTGCTTGATAGTTGAACAAAAGTAACATGATACGCGTAGGCGATAACTCTGACAGTAAAATAATTGTCTACGTAATTTACACCATAACATGGCTAGTGCAAACCTGGCTCCAAAAAGATGGCAATCAAAAGTGAGGAAAACTGCTTACAGTTTAGGCACACTGCCAGCGATCTAGTATTCCCTTACGTTGTTTACAGCTTCTACAATTATTTGTACGAAAAAAGTTTACAACCGACCTACTGGCAGATTGAACGCCGTTCTATTTTCCAATGCAAAATGATTAAGCGGATATGTATTTTATTTTTCTAAAAACATGTTTTGCAGAATAAACACAACAATGACTGGGAGGAATGGGCTGAAAATGTAACTAGCGCTTCAGCTCCACTGCTGGCAGAGAGATGCATAACCGACGAGCTCTGTGCGTTACTCGCGCGACTGTGTCGGAGGAGACCGCGAGCTGCCCCGCTGCCCGCTCTCGCTCCGCCTGTGCGACGTGTCCTCACCCGAAACGTCGACTTTGCCAGAGCACCCAACGCTAGACGTCTAGTTAGAGATTATATTAGGTACTGTGTTTTTTCATTAGCACTACTGTTACTTCAAGCGTGTTTTGAGATAATATAAGTGATCTACTAAAAACTAAAAATATCTCATCGCTGACGACAACGCTAAAGTATTATCTCACCTTCAGATATCTGGATATTCTTGACCAATATCAATAATTGTTCTACTAATGAAGTCATCGTCATTAAACGAATTCTAACACGGTTTTACGAATGTATGTGAAGGACGATCACTAAATTACATCAATTTAATGGTCGCGGTAATTTAGTTCGGAGTAGTACAGACTCTATGGTACTCGTAATGTACAATCATGGCCCCGCTAGGTTTATGCAGCTTATTACAGCTCGGTACATAAACATGGAGTCAATCACATCGGGTTCACTTGCGCTGACGTCAATTGTTCGATGTCAATAACGTAAGGATGTTTCTACACTATAAAAATTACGAACGGCCAAAGTACAATCGAGAACCAACATGGTTCATTTACTATCTCAGAACGTGAGCCTAGATTTTAGCACCATGTGAAAAACTACGATAAACGAGCAGACTGTTTAATAGCGGGTGAAGTGCTAGATAGCAATCTATTAATATCTATGGAAGTTATATTATCTGTTGGAGTTTAAACCGGAAAACGGCTTTTTACGACTTCAGAAACAATTACTAACCTTATAACTGATATCGAATTACTTAAATAAATTAAATTGGCACGGGTCATTCCCACCACATCAAAAAAAGATTCCCACTCACATCCAACAGCATTTATTAAATTTAAAATATTATTCCCACATCCACGAAATATTTGAGTACAGTCAACATAAGCAAGGCTTCTGGGTTTTATTTATTTGTATCATGACGACGATGTTCAATCTTTAAGTTGCGAGTCTAAAATAATGCTTGGCTCTACCATGGCTCTTGAATGTCATTATAAGTAAGTACATTTGAATTAGAATCATACCTTCTTTAAAGATTTAATTATCTTTTATAATTACCTACCTTAACAGAAAAATAGCAAGAAATTCGACGCAAATAAATAAAAAAACCGCTAGTCGCTAAGTAGTTACTATTCATAGTTTACTAGTCAAGCTTACACGCAAAACAGACTTTTTTATCCAATCAGGGAGCAACTTCACCGGCTCTCTCTCTCTCTCTTTTTATTGCATTGAAACAAAAATGCAGCTTTTTATCAGTAAAGTCGGCCAATTAACCTTGATCTATTGTAACGCTAAGTACCAATTTGCTGTGTGTTGTGGTACAAGACCAAACAGGAGACAAAACTATCAGAAGATTCTCGTGCTGACTCTACCTTAACTTATGCATGGATGTGAGTTCGTATGAACAAAAATATTTAAAAAAAATATAATTAAAATGCTCGTGGATGTGGTTGGGAACTAATGTATGAAAGTGTTCTTTTCCGAGAACAAAGGGCTTGGATGTGGTGGGAAGTAGCCATTGGCACCACACTACAGTTGAATGAAGCATAATCAAAACAAGCAGAGTTTGTTGCTTGATTCTTCTTGACTCGGTCGCGCGCGAGGAATAAATTAAATTCACTTTAACATTTTAAATTCACGTTGTTTTTAAGCTGATGTTTCTATATGATCCTTGTGATTTCACTTCACTTCTTGTTTGTATGAATAATATATATATATTCAAAAGGTTTTTACCTTTTGACTTTAACTTTGACAAATGTTTGCAACAGTGCTCTCAGCGCACACAACTCGGGGCCGGCCCTTGTGCGTCGGTTCGTTGAGGTGACGCACGGCAACCGTGCGACCTGCCCGCACCCGCGAGCCGCGCCCAACCTCGCGGCCGTTGCATTGGCGGCACTGGATGACCACTTCAGGGAATACTCAATGCCGCATCAGTGCTGCGACAAGGAGGAAGAGGTGCTGTGCTTTACCGACATACTGGACCATATGTAAGTTTTTCACGAAATTCGAAAAACTTAGACGCACTAAGCCACTTAGAAATGGCCTTCCATTCATATTTCAAACAACGTCAAAATGGCGTGACTTGGGCTGTGCTTAAAATAGTGTTTTATTTCCATAAATTTTGTTTGAAATTTGAATGGAACGGCAGCCATGTCAGCGCCAGACGCTATTTCTATGTGGCTATCGCATAGACTTTTCTATTATAGGAAATTTTAACATTTCAGCAAGGAATGTTATACCTCGCATCCTTTTACAGTCCCTTACACTTCACTAAAAACAGGTACTCACGTCCCAAGCAGTACTTAGTGCACAACACGTGTGTGCGCGTTGATGTCTTTTGAATTGGGCCAGTGTTTAGTACAAAAGACTTCACGAGACCCTCAAAATTGTTCCTGTTCTACTGTTTTAACTCGAGAAAAACTTGAAAATTATAACACGAAAATTATTTTGCAGGTGCGAATACGAAGACTGGTTAGTTATAGTAGGTGCGGTGGTCCAGCCGGTGCCGCTCTGCGCGAACGCACTCTACTGCCCACGGGTTGCGGGTAAACTTGCTCGCGTGCTATCCGCATTGGCCAAGGACCCACGCTGCGCCTCTCACGCATGCGTGGCACCGGCTAGGGCCGCAAGACTGTGCCCACCGTCATGGCTAAGAGCTGCTGCTCCTTCCGAACCTTTGTTAGCGCTACCACATGAACAACTCTGCGAGCTTTGGGGTTGTATGGTACGTATATTTCAAACTGTCAATCGAATCCGTCATGCTTCAAGTTACACTAGCCTCTGTCTACAGCTTCGGCCGCGTGTAATCTGAATAAAAGGTAACCCAAGTGTTATTCTGTCATGAACTGTTCAAAATTTCATCTTAATCGGTTCATCTGTTACGGAGATAGTTAGCAAGTAACTTTCGCATTTATAAAATAAGTAGGATTGTGGTATCTAGGGCAAAGATTCTACCAACAAAACTTTCCGGACATGATATAAAAATATTAATGCAACCTAACTAAATCGTCACATTACAGGAGCGCATCAGCTTCAATAATAATATAAGATTAAGTTTTGAGTTTTCAAATCTCAAGTACTTTCTTTCTCAAAAGCCGTAACGTAACAGCCCGGATTTAGATACCAAATGATAATAAAACGCATGACTTCGACCCCTCCGTCACATTGTTTCTATTTTTACCGGCTCATCCTTTTTTATGAAAAAATCATAATTTGTTTACAGTTGGAAAACTTACTGAAGTGTTGTTATAAAAGGAAAAGCTTTCTACAAAGCATTAGTAAACAGCTGCCCGATTTCATTCTAGTCGCGCTAACGGAACACGTAAGTTTCTATTTCTATGCTTAGAATCTAAATCACATCGTTATTTTCGTTCACGGCATGATTTTACGCACATTCCATAGAGAGCTAGTCATCTAATGTGAAAGATTACCTACTCAAATGGTTCCTTTTTTCACATAAAATTATAGTACTAAGAGTTGAGAAGCAATTATCGAGTTGTAGTGGTGACTACGAACCAGACGACGCAGTATAAGGCCCCCCAAACGATGGACCGATTGCATCGTAAAGGTTGCATCACCGCTCAGGATCGTTCGCACTCTTTCGGCGAACACTGTGTCCAGCAGTGCACTTCTACAGGCCGTTGGTGGTGATGATGATGATTAGTGTTTGAGTATAATGAATTCCTAACCATCTTCCCTAGCTATCAGCCGAGAACTAAACGTCAGAACACTCAAAATTATACAAATATACTCAAACAGCCTTGATTTTGTTTGAGGATTGTTCTACCATTTGGTATGGTTGTATTGTATCATCTTTTGTTATTTTTTTTCCAGCCCGCAGCACTGGATGGTCTGTGTTTGATGCTCGAATGGGAGGTTACAACTGACGAGCAAACCCAGCTGGAAATCATAGCCACGCTTCAAGGCACTCATCTGGGACAGCAGTATTACAATGATCTTTGCAAAAGGCAACAACACCTTCAGATATTGGTAAACAAGCAATAAAGATAGATACTTCTTATTTTGACGCCCTGGCTTAAGATCTAAGCTACATCTTTCCGCCAGGTTTCCATTTGGACATTAATAGACCACTTTCGCGCTTATACGCGAGTTCACCAACAATATAAATGGACGGTCAAGTCTAACCATCGAATATCATGACAGATTCCTATGGAAACATATGTCAAAAAGCTTTGATTGGGGCCTTAATAGGTCATGCTAACATGCCGCTCCCGACCTCCGTCGTTAAACCATGTTGGGGTGCCTAAAAGCTTCGACACCAGAGTTGGCAACTAATACGAACGAACGGACAACCTGGCCAATGTCTGATTCTTGCTGATACTACTTGTGACCGCTTAGCTCTGGAACGGAATAATTCATTTCAACGAGTTTTTGTTTCCTCTTTTATCGTTAAACTGTTGCCCAGAAAAGAGCATTTGATTGTAGACCGTATAGTAGAAAGACCCAGTGAGTAAACTACTAAGGGTGCACTTCGCAGCGAGACCTTTCTCATGTACTTATTTTTCGCTTGCACATTACACATCTTATTTACAAGAAGATGTGCAATTCTTGTAATGTATTAATGATTTTTTTTGTGAGTATTTTTAGTAAATCGGACATGTTTTGTTACAGCAATCCGAAGGTGGTCCAAAGCGGCTCGCCCTACCAGTGCGCGCGACGGACGCCGATGTAGCTGCCCTCTTGGAAACTGGAGCTCTCGGGAACCTAGAATGCCTCTCGCTTGCGTTCACGAGCGTGACCAGCGAATGCGCGCACCATCTCATAAAGGTAATTATTTAGTCTGTTATTGTACACAGAGAATACAGACTAAAACTTACATGTAGAAGAACATGTTCAAAGGTATCGTCACAAACATGCTGATGATGATAATAATAGATACGAAACTGCTTTTAAAACTAGAGCTACTTAAACTTTATACTCTTTTACTGACTCGAAAAAACTGTCTTGAAACTGCGTTAATTTATTTTTTGATACGAACTCTGTAGTACGTACTTAGGTCCACGAGAGTCTACGAAGTTTGTTAGTTTTTTAATATAACATTATATCCTTTCAGCTGCCATCACTGCGTTACCTGAACTTATGGTCGACCAAGTTCGACGACAGCGGCTTGCAACTGATCTCTGAGCACCTCACACGGCTGCAAGTGCTCAACCTGTGCGAAACACCGGTGTCTGATAAGGGAATCGAAGCGCTCTCGGGTTAGAACTATTTAAAATAATAGCAAAACATATATGTCAAAACTCTTAAATAAGAAACGAATTTGCAGTAAACCCCAACGAAATAGCCTCAACCTCAACAGTTTTCATAACCGTGAAAACTGTTGAGGTTGAGGCTATTCTAAACTATACGATAATACCTAATTAATTATTGTATAGTTTAGAAGCTTTATTTTTGTTGATATTTGTTTTAGTATGACCTGTCTAATCCAAACCTTTCGAGAGGACTTTGACTCAGTCCCTACTAGGGAGATTATCAAATTACGATGACAATTTAATATTATGGCGACAGTGAAGTTAACATCTAATCGTGTAGACGGAAGGTGGATCATGGAACTCCTCGATAAAAAGTACAAGACTGACAACGTTTTGATAAGCAGGCGGTTATTAATAATTTCCTAATGCTTTTTTTCAACAGAATTTAAATATTAAAGGTGGAGCGTTTTTTTTGTGTGGTATGTTACGCGATATCTTGGCCAATTGTGAACCGATTTTAATGATTCATTTTTAATGGGTAGTGGTCCCATATAAATTTAATGAAAAAATACCACCTTTGAGGTGAAAAAATGTGGGATATAATTTCATATTGGACTTTTATCACCTTCCCGTTATTTGAAGTCGGTTTTTATTTTTACCAGGAAAAAACATTGTGAATGATTATATTTCTGACGCACACAATAATTACATAACAATCATGAAAAAATACAATAGAAATCAATATTGGAATAATATTTCAGGCTTACCAAATCTCCGGCAGCTAAACCTCAACAGCACCAAGCTCTCAGCGGAAGCTTTTGACAGCTTGCGGCAAAGACTGCCCCAGCTCCAGGAATACGACATTCGATACACTGAGGCGTGGTGACAGCCTGACAACTCGGAGAAATCTTCCAATAGAGAACTCCATGCATCAAACGATTCTACCGGTGCAGAAACAGACTAGTTATGGATATGATAATGAATTTTTTCCTAGTCTAGAATCGCATAGCTCAGAATGCCGGAAAGTTTACAATGTACTAGACCACAGCTTCACGCGCTCATTTGATACAGAGAAACGGTAAAAGCAAGCGGCTAAGGTACTCAAAGGGCGTGCACGACATCCGCTCAAAGGATCTGGACGGAACAGAACGGGTGTGTTGCAACAGTTATGACTTTTGCACTGAATTCTTACCTTTCGTTCCCATTATATTCTAACAGGACTGGCGGAAAACGGCATGTCCATGCCCGCCCTAACGGCTCCTAGCATCAAAACGAATCAACCGACGCGGCGGCGGCGCATAAACAGGATAGTAAAAAAATATTGTAGACGGAGTTTAAAATGGCTCTGGAGCCTTTAACCAGAGTTTAAAATATAAATTTGTAAGTTTTAAGGTTTATGACAATGACTTTTGTATACTTGTGTGGTTGATTGATGTAATACATCCGGATTGAACTATAACCGACCCTTGTTTAAAATATGAGTAGAGATACGATGTTTATCTAAGCCGTTTGAACTAGGCACTAAAGACATCACAAAACAACAATAAGAACTTTATTGCAAATCGCACTGCACTATTCACTATGCTATGATAAATTAAATATGTTGATAACCACGTTACTGATTAATTGATCATAGAAAATAACACCAACTATTTTAGTCGTACAAGAGTGGCCAATAATAGTATGGGAGGTTTAAGGCCACTCGAAAGGCTCCGGTATATAGCCGGGACCGACGTCTTAAGGAACCCTCCGAAGAGGAACCCTCCGAAGCACCGAAGCGCTCTGTCGCAAGTACCTAAAAACGTACTTGCGACGTTTAAATAGTGACGTAGCGTGTCGCATAACTGATTTGTTCGTTTAGGTACAAACGATGAATCACATCAGCGTTATTCAACTAAAACTTATTGCTGAACGTGAATTAAATGCCAGTGTAAGAAAATTATTCAAATATCTACTAAACGGCCAGCTCTACATAGAGTTATTATGGTTTATTTTTTGATAGGAAACCATGGAAACAGTTACTTAATAATCAAATTGATATACTTTAGTCTTAGTTATCTTTAGCTTTGAGATTCCAGAACCGGGAATAATCCCATAACAGGGAAAACTTAGACCGGTTCCAGGTACTACGGCGTTTAGTCGTGTAGTCAGCTCGGCAAAACGTCGCCGCCAGCTAAACGGTGACACAGCAGTAGGGAGTTGTTAACAACAAATCAATATCCATCTACCCCAGTTTCCGAGCAGAGCTCGGTCGTCTACTAAAGTCGTTATTAAAGCGGTTTTCTTTATATCAGTGGCAGGCTGCGTTAGGTTCCTAACGCAGATGCGTTAGGTTCCATAATAACTGGATGGCACATGTATACCAGAGACAGTACAATGTATGCATACCTTATAAAGACATATTTTAGAACGCCAGTCTTTCAAACTTTCATAAAGCGCCATCTCTGACTTTAAGAACTATAAAATGAGACTCAAACCACAGATCGCATCTCTAATTACTAAGAAAAGAATGTCCACACAGCTCGGAGCTTGTCTTCGGTCACTAGGTATACTGCACTATTTATTACAGGTTAATTTATATTGTAAAGTAGGGTATATTGTACAAAATGTTATACTTAAAATAAGTAAATTTAAAATAAAATACGCTTAATCTTTAGTATTAATTTGTAGAGTTTATAGATACGGCTGTGAGATTTAAGAAAAGAGATTGAAAGTATAGTGGAGTAGGTATTGGCGTGTTTTTAGCTACAATTAGTAGGTAATAATCTTTAATGGTAAATATTATACAGTTTTCCTCTTAACTATGAAGCGTATTATATTCAGGACTTACCTATATTAAAATCAAGTATGAATGTCTACTGTTAATGCCTATTTATCAAAGACATTATGTTGAATAAGCCTTGCGCATAAGTTTTACTCTCCTCCTTCCTCTACTTATTATTAGTAAATTGTAAGAGTTATAATCCCCAGCAACTATTAATCGGGTTATTGCCCACTATTCAAACTGTAAGCACTAACAGCACAGAAAACAAATTGTTCACTATAGTACACTCTCACGAATTATCAGTAGTTTGTATATGGACGTATCGCAAGTAAAAATGAACTGAATTGTTGCTAAAATTAGTCTTTGAAGAGATATAAGACTTACCTATCCACTGTGTGAAGTGTGAAAATATTTACATTAAAACTGAATTACAATTATTTGTGTCTATCATTGCCCCTTTGACTTTATGGAATCTCAGTATAAATACAAATGTATTTCCAAAGAATATATTTGAGTAATTATCGTTCTACATATATAATGTGTATGATACATCGATTTATCTTGATTTTATACATTTCCAATAACATTTTTAATATCTTGTAGTGATTTTCCAGCGTTGTTGCGCGTCAGTTATGTACAAACCAAAAATAGCCATTTTATGTACAAAACTAAAAAAACTGACTCTATAAATGAATTTTATTCCTGTAGCGGTAGCGGAATTTCAGATAAGATAAAGATATAACTAAGGGCCTTATTTACAACTTGGACAGCTATGGTAAAAGTACGTAGATTGGTTTCTTTCCGTTGATTTTGAAACCGTCCCCTGTAAAAGATAGGGATTATATAGTACTTTATTCATGAAGATTCCATGGTTATTCAACGTTTCTAGATAGGAATTAAATTATAAAATACTTGACTAAATACATTTTATAGAAGCAAAAATAAAGTACATCTAAAAGTTTCCCATAGTTCTCAAGTAAATAAATTTAATTTAAAACTATTTAATATTCCTTACCTCTATAACTCAAACTTAAGAAATGTGTAGTAATGTATAATATTTCACGAATAAAATAGACCTTGAGGTCACATCTGTTTAGAGAGGGCATTTATGGGCATATACCAGTCACTTTTTGTGCAACATCCAATTGTACCCTACAAAGTCGTTTTCAAATGATCAAAACATATGCAAAGTGACATAAGTGTAGTTAGCTATATATCCTATTTTTCATGAAACAAATGAATATCTAATCTAAGATAACAAAATGTAATAGAGAACCGCACCATTGATAAGCGACACATTTATTTACGCGCGCACGTATTACAATGAGTCACGATGTTCCATATTCAAGTACTCTTAATTTTTACTTTACTTCTATTTACATTACCTAAATCGAAACATTTTTTTATTGAATACTAATTGTAGTCGGAAACCGCAATGATACAGTCTCCACAAGAAACATACATAGATACGAACTAAAATAATCAACATTACATACAACGATATTAATTCATTTTGAAAAATAAGAAATTCTCATCTCAAGGTCCCTGATATGGGTTGAAATTGTTATAAATAGGTACCTTCACCAACATAGCGGCAAGAGATCATTTCCCATTTGACCAAACGAATGAAAATAGTACAATAAATAGTAATTAAAATACGTATAAAATACTAGCTAATAATTATTAATTAAAAACCATTAATATACTACATTTTATATTATACTATTAGAATAAAAAAGGAAATTAAAACCAAATCAGTGTCCTTGATACAGTAAGAGCTACCATTTTAAAAAATAATAAGTACCTCTGAGCTTGTACAGTTTTACTAAATTAAAGTCTAATCATCCTGTTACAAAGGTCAGCAAAGGATTGTCAGAGGGCATGTACCTATATCTAGTAACCTAGTAATAATTTATTTTTGCCCGGAAAATTGTGAAAATATATTGTGAATAAAAGTTATATCCTTGCACTTCTCAATCTTAAAAAGCAGAATTAATATGAAAAATCAACAAAACCCGACTGCGTTGTTGTAGAAGAATTAAATGAATATCTATTATTCATATTTTCTTATCAAGAGGAGTTTTGGTACTCATGGATTGGAAGTGTTTTTATTAACATGTCATACATTATTGGACCTGGTGGCAGTCATGTTCTTTTTATTGACAGATTATGTGGCATAAGTCATTCTCAGGACCCCCTCGAGTCAAATCACATCACATTATTTATTATTATTATTTATTATAATCATCACACTCTATCCAAGGTCATAATAAAGAATCCCACAGACTCACAGACATACATAGATTAGCTTTATCCTACTACTATTATAAACGCGAAAGTTTGTGAGGATGGATGTTTGTTACTCTTTCACGCAAAAACTACTGAACGGATTTTGATGAAACTTTACAGTAATATATTACTGTAACTTCTTATTCGGGTACCACGCAGGCGAAACCGTGGGCAGAGGCTAGTATAGTATAAAACGCACGAAAAACATAACTCTCTACTGTCGGGTAACAATAATAATGATTTAATGAAAACTAGTACCGAGTGAGTGCATAGCTCGGTAAAAATGCCTTCCGCCTCTGGCGCCGCGGCACGCGATCTATTCCTGGGAAAATGGATTTGTCGACTATATAAAAAAAGTACAGTCAACAAAAAGAAAAAAATACAGTCTATTCTACGCTGTAATTTTATTGAAATCCCGAAGTACAGTATGCCTGTACTTCGGGATTCACACACAAAATGATGTAACCTAATACTTTCAGACTCTTGAAAGTAATGCAGTTTGTGCATTTAGTATCTTACGAATTTTTATTAATTTCTAAACGCATATAGAATATAAAAAAAAAATACAAGGCGTTATGCACTAATGCAAGATCCTAAAAAAAAAAAGGTTACATGAAAATATTTCACAAAAAATTGGTTTGCGAATATGAAAACAAAGCACATTTTCGGTTTGAGATCTTGGCCGAATTTAAAATGATCGTAATATTGAACTGCATTCAGTGTGGAAATGCCGTTTTGGGGACGCTTCTCTCTGGCTATAATCTGGATCAGTTGAGCTATCTATAGACCGTTGGTATTTCGATGGCTCATTTATTTCATATATTTATATATACTTATTTGAATTTGAAAGATAAGCAGCATTGACATTGCTGTTGAATTAAAAAAAACTATAATTTATGAATCTTCTTAAAAATATATCATTTTTCTATCACATTGTTTCTAGAATCAAACCGCCTTCATGATCAAAGAGACGCACAATCGCGTCTGAAATCCTATATTGTACTACATCAAAATGAAACAAATTTTAATACTGTAGATTATATGATAGAGGTTCAGTTCTCTGCAGCATTCTTTAAAAGTAAAATATAAGCAGGTTTTTTCACTTCAATGGACTAAAAAATGGCCGGTTTACGTTTAGATTAGAGAATGATGCACAGAGTCAACGCTCATAATCATGATTTATTTGTACAATATTTTGTCAAACCATCAAATCAATAATGCAATGTGCATGTAGTGTCTACTTTCAACTAATTAAATTAAATTACATCCGTTTTCTGAAAAGTCTGTCAACGCAATAATTAGTCGATCAGTAGTAACATCTCATGTGATTAGACCGGGAGTTCATTACATAGTCCTCAACTCTATTAATCAAGTACAGTACTACGATTTAAATTAGATGATTCGGCAACGTTCGTGTTTCCGAATTAGTACGATTATGTAACCAATCGAGTCACCACCGAGTTTCCAAGGCGTGAGAACCAGTATTAACACTATAAAAAAAGTTCCAGTATTAGAAGTATATAAAGCTGTTAATACCCCCAGTTGACACATTTAATAACTGAACTTTAAAACAATTTGATCTATTATAATAATTTCACGATAACACTATAAAAAAATACATAATTGTTGTAACAGCTCTACATAAATATCACCATTAGGCGTTTGTATTACCGATGGTAGACGAAATTTGCCGAAGCATCTAATTTAAATCGTAACATTTGATCGCTAAATTGTCTTTCTGTCAATGCACAGAAAGTAGGGTTGTAGATTGTTAACCGCGCTGGCAAACGGCTAAGTTCACGGTTTTCGTCCAAACATAGCCGAACTGTGCTTGAGGTGAAAAATACATACATACGCAAAATTTCATTAGATTGCACAGGCCAGCTGGGCCTGGGCAATCTAATTAAACTTTGTTCAATTAGGGAAAAGGTTTTTAAAAAATCCTGCTAAGCTGCGATCTGGCAGCATTCTTTTTTTTTGTTTTCTTTTATGTATGATACGACTTTGTTTCTCGGTCTAGATGTGATCGGTTGTTTAAACTTCGTCATCCAATTACGTTAACTTGAGATTTGACAACAGATTATTTTAATAGCCTTACAGAAACCGGTCATTAGATTATTTATTACAAAACTATTTGACTCTTTAAATTCTTTGATGAGAGTTTATGAAAAGGAATTTTCATATAAATACATCGAACTCGATTACCTGTTACCCTATCTCGATGGTAGGATGTGAGCTATCGCTATTTAGTGAACGCTGCGAAGACCGCCCACATGATTTCGCAGGCGTCGGGCCTGATGGCCTCCGCTTCGAAGTCTAGATCGAGCAATGCGCGCACGCGTCTTGTGGCGAGCTCGTAGTCCTCGTCGGAGAGCGGCGCGAACGCATTCTCCAGCACGTCGGCAGAGTGCGCCAGCATCAGCAGCGCAAGCGAGCGCTTGTCCGCGTGAGCCACGTCCGTGATCGAGCGCCGCAGGGCTGCCTCTTGCACCTGTATACATTATACATTCTTGTAAGACATAACGTTTTAAACTATCATGCATAAGAACAAAATGTTTACTAAAAGCGGGATATTGCGGGTGTGTGAGTTCGAGTATTTCCCGATATTTCGGCACAGTTGCATGATCACGAGAGGAACTGAACTCTTTGTGAGTGGATTATAGTGCCAGATAAATCGATCTACCCTCTTTCCCACCCTTTTATATTTGAAATTAAAATAATTCGATATTATATCGCGCCCTAGTGACTTATAACGCTAAAACTTATGTTAGGTTCAGAAACTTCTTTGAAGACGTACAAATCGATTGTACAAAACCGATTCACAATCCGATAGACCGTTTCGGAGATAAATGGTAACAGACAAACAAAAAACTGCTTATGGCAAACGCGTATACGGGATATAGTTATGTTTGACGCGTCATTATGTGTGGGAAAAAGTCATAAAATAAGAATAATGCCATGTGTTATAAGTCATTATTCTACACAAACGATATTTGTTTAATTTAATGTGACCTCATAAACATACTTTTGAGAAAAATTCTGCAAGTAATTGAATGTATTTACTCAATAAAAGGATGCCACAAGGTTTTGTTTTGAATATCAAAGTTATGACAGTACCAGCAAATAGCAATCATATTAATCATACAAACAATCTACCTGTATGTAACAGAACATAACATATTGGCGTGAAACAAAATACCAAGGTTTTAGCTTTGATCAAGTGTTTTAAATTGTTTTATAGCATACATGAAATTAAATACCTACCTTCTTTACTAATCGGCATTTGACAACGTTGTCTGTAAGAGGATGTGTAGTCATATCAAACAAGAGGAAATTCTGTTTTTCAGTTGTTAGGACACCTTTTTCAACAAGATTCTTAGCCAGCCGTTCTCTAACATTTTTCAGTTGGTATTTTAACTTCATGGGGTTCCAAGTCTCTCCTGAAAGAATAAAATTATTTGATTTTCAAGCAATGTATGCAAGTTTAAAATTAGGCAGCGTAAATGCCTCCAACATAGCGACTGCTACTGCTCTAACAAACAGTTTAGCGTATCCTCCGAGCGAAAGTGCTCATAGTACACACAGTTTCAAATATTTGAACCTATCCAACTGTTTATCATACTGACAGATGTTTTAGCCCAGCTAGTTGATTTGATTTACTTGCATTGTATTTATTTGGGTAACACCACCGTCCAGATTAAGTATAGCTTTAAAAAAGTTGAATATTCACTCTGTTTCACCACTCAAAATAACCACCTGTGTGGTTACACATCCTACTAATAATATTATAAACCCGAAAGTTTGTGAGGATGGATGTTTGTTACTCTTTCACGCAAAAACTATTGAACAGATTTTGATGAAACTTTACAGTAATATAGCTTATACAACAGAATAACACATAGGCTATTTTTTCCCGGTTACCACGCGGGCGAAGCCGTAGGCAGAAGCTAGTGGATAGTATTAGTATCACTGTGCCCATGCTGGGTCTATTGTGATTGCCACATGTGTTTTCTAAACTTCTTGTTCTAGGGGCGTTTAACATTCACTTCTAAGCCCTGTCACTACTAAGTTCTTAGCAGAACTGAAGGATTTTTAGTTGTGATGAGTTTTAGTTTACCCAGGCCTGACAGGACAAATGCACATTATTATTATTGCATTATTAGATCCACACTCCTACAGATGTAGGGGCGATTCGACCTAACTATTTCATCTGCAGGTTTGTGAGTTCAGCCTAAGGTAGGCAAGTACTTACCACTCAGATATTCAATCCAACTTTGTACAGACTCAGGGGGATCTGTTTCCTTCATGTGTTTCAGAGACTCATCTAGCAAAACATCACCAGTCGGTGTATCTGCAAAATAGACAGCCAAGAAGTTAATTCAAAAAGTTTTAATGTGAAAATATTGGACAACTAAAAGATAATTCAACTTTAGTTGATTTACATATGCATCTTTTCAATTGTAGGACAAAAAAAACAAATGATAGCAAACATTGTTGTTAAATATTAAGCTTCAGATAAACCAAAAACAATCTAGTGATAGTTTGTAACACAATTGCCTCTTAAAAAGAATTCAAATAGGATCAACATATTATTAATTTAATGAGCCCAAGTACAAGTATATCCACCCACACACATCCACAACCTGTCAAGTATGGGTCTTTATATTAAAATTCACATGTAGTATTTTATTTATTACAATAAATATTGTCCTGACCTATTAATTGACATTCCATTTAACATTTTATGTACATATTCATGATAGGCATGATTGACATTATCCATGCAGTCTTGTACCAAACAAAAATTTGCAAAATATAAATAGAAAAACATAATGATTTTATTATGATAGCAAGTATCCTGAGGCATAGAAGTGCTCAGTAAGCATATTATGAACTTTTTTAAAACCAGACAATTTCCAGGCAGTTTATTTTCTGACCTGAATCTGAATTGTTATTTTTCACAAAATGACAATAATTTTTCAAAATGACTTCTGCCTGGCTAATGTTAAAATTAAAGCTCCTAATATGAAATAGCCAGCCAAAATCTAGGCAAAAAATGGTGCAATTACCACATGACTGCTGACTGACTGGCATTAAGAGTTCATAATACCAAATTACAATGAAGTTCAATATACACTGTAAACAACCTCTGTGGAACAGTGGGTGAAGGTCCGTTCATAAAACATCTCCAGTTCTAAATACCATACACCAGTCATTATTCAAGTTACCATTTTTAGGATGAGCTAAATGGTGCTTGAGAATAACTAGACAAACTATGCCATGAGCAGTTTCCAATATGAGAATTCAATACAAACAAATAGGAGAATTCTGGCAGTTTCAGTGTCCATTGCTGCATTGAATTGAGCAACACAACCTTTTTCCTAATTATAATTATTTCTTGATAACACACAAGCAGTTATATGATTGAGCTGATGCATGTATAGTATATGTGCAAATTTAGATTTTTTTAAGAGTTTACTGAGGCAACTGAATGAAATAAATGGTACCTAAATGTTTAAGCGCAGTTCCTGGTATTGAGAACCTTGTAGATTTACTTACCAATTTTAGGTTATCCTATTGGTTAATTTCAATAATTTCATTCATGCTTTATGAAATGATTTCACTGTAGTGTTTATTTAGTATCAAAAATAAATAAGATTCATAAAGTGATGTTTTATTTACCAGTGTGATTATGGATGTGAAAAAAGTTTTTTAAAATATTTTTCAAAATTTAAAACCCTGAACATGATTTTCCACCAATGATTGCAGCGCATCTGACATGTGGCAATAAAACCTATCTATGAACCAACACTGTTTCTGAATTTGCTTGACCATTCATTTAGAATTAATCTGTCTATGGAAAATAAGTTTATCTTGCTAGTTACCTAATTCAAATCTGTTTCCTGGTGCTGATAAAATAGTCATACTCAGCAGCTTACCTGATTTTACAATAACTTTCCTGGAAAGCAATCCTTTTCTTCGCATTCCAGCTCTTTCCAACTCTACACGGCCTCTTAGTCCAAGCTCAATAAGAATACATCCCCGTAAGCCACTTGATATACAATCATTCCAAAAAGATGTATAACCCTGAAAGAGCACAACGCAAGATGAAGCAGTCACGACCTCCGATGATTTCACAACGCACCAGATTACATTTGACGATTACCTCTTTGTCTTTTAGTCCTAGAAGTAGCACTTCTTCCATGAGAGTCAATCTAGTTTCCTTTGAATCCCCGTCATCATAATTTTTATCACTTTTCTTATCATCGATGTCTTGATTTTCCTTCAATCCTCCTTCTGTGCTGCTGTCTTTTACAACGTTCCTTCGTTGCACCAATCCCTCACTTCGATTCATTGTAACATCTAATCAAATAAGATGTGTAAAGTGACTATATTTTTATTTTATTTTAGTGGAAATTGCAAATTTTGTTGTGTGACTGACTGACGTTTGCTTGCTTTCGACCAAAGAGTATAACGCTTTCGACGTCGTGACGTGAACAGTGTCGCCAGCTGGCTAGCTCATATCTAGTCAAGCACGAATAGAGTATCTATCTTTCTTCTCCCCAAGAGACTTTTGAATCTTTACAGAGCAGATTCTGCTCTGAAAATCTAAAATTGATTGCTACAGAATCATTATAACGTAGGTAGTCATTCTGTAACTTAAAGTACCTACTTTCAAGTGAAAAAATAGGAAGTATTTAAGATTTTGTTGCATAGGTATATAAACATTTTTATACTTTGATATGAAATCAAACTCTCATAAACTCCCTAAATAGGAGGCTTTTAAGTTTTAACTGATTGTTTCGTTAAAATAATGGTGTCATTAGGACATACTCTTTGTCGGCCTGCAATAGGTTTCGGTCTTACCTTAGTGGACGCCAACAGCGTGTCCAAGTTTATGACACTCACTGCAGCTGGTGTATGACGTTGTGGCTGGGGTTCCGCAGGGTGGAGTCCTCTCTCCTCTTCTCTATTTTATTAATATTCTAGTTCTTCGTTCGTTTTGTTTCTTTTCATTTTTAGGATGATGAATTCCAATTATACCTCTCTTTTAATCCTGATGACATACATGATGCAGTCAACCTGCTGACTGAAAACCTAGGTGCTGTCTCGTCTAGGTCTAGGATATTTGGTCTTCAAATAAACACCAGAAAGACCAAAGTGATGATCACCGGTAGTAAGGCCTTCATCTCCGCCAAACAAAAACTCTCTCCCATCAGTCAAATATAATGATGTTCATTGGTCTATTGCTCTAAGATGAAGAATCTTGGCCTCACATAACCGAAAACCTATCATACCCTGGGAGCAGCACACCGAAGTCAGCAGAAAAACTTTCCTCCCATGCGCTGCTAAAACAAATCTTGTTAACTCTATTCTACTCTATATCCTAGATTATGCAGATGTGTGCTATCCTAACGCTACTGAGGACCAGCTTAACAAACTGGAGTGGTTGTTGAATCTCTGCAATAGATACCTGTACGGTCTACGCAAATATCCTCTCAACATATTCGACTGACATGACCCCCGAGCATTCAACCTGTTTCTATACGGACCATTCCGTTATATTCCAGCAGAATTCTGCACTGCTGCTTCCATTAGAGTCGTCAAAATTAAACCTTTCAAACATTTCATCTCTCTACAAAATAATCAACAAAATTGAGCATTTATATTTATGGATCTAAGTAGGTATCTAAATCTTACAAAATAAATTTGGTTGTCTGGTTCAGTTGCCATTTTCTAGACATAATGTTAGTGTTTAGAACTTGGAGTATCGGACTAGAAATTCTGTTTCCCGATCCTCAGCGCCTGCCTTTCTTAAATTAGGCTAATATTGTATAGGTATCCGAGTATTGTAACCTGGAGTGCCTACCTAACTATAAATTAGTGGAATATAGAAATAAGAGAATAGAGTGAATAAAATAAAAGAATAAAGTTAAAGTGTTCGGAGTGATAGTATTTGTGAATAGGTTTAATCTGCATTGTTTCTCAGCATTCAATTCGTAGTAGCCTTTCGGTGTCCGAGTAATCTAATTGTAATAACCAAGATCTTAATTTCATTTTGCTGCAAAAAAGAAAATCTAGTTGATGTATTGTACCTACCAAAAAACAGTATTGTGTATTGGTGAACTTGTTTCTAAATTTCTTGCTTTTACAGACTGTCCTGCCGGCGTTTACTTGAAGTTGGGTTAAATGGTGTGCATGAGTGGAGGTGAACAATTATGTTGTGTAGATACAGTTGCCTAACTGATAAGACCTCGCATTAGGAAAGCGAGGTGTTATCAGTTACGTACAAGTCACTTGTCGAGAAACGATCTTTGGGCTCTTTCGAGTCCTATTAAGTGGCTTTTGTAAGCTCCACCCCAGACTGTTATGCAATAACTATAACTTTATATCTATCTATACTCTGTAGACGGAGAATTAAATAATATTATAAATTATGGTATTCTCCGTGTTCGAAGGAGTTTTATAATGTCTACCTAAATAACTAGTTCTAGACATACTTATCGGCTTAGTTGGCAGCACTAAACGAGATGTTCATGATGTTGTTGTGAAAATAAAACATGGCCGTCTCGGTTGTTGTCGCCGTCAATGGGAATCCGCTCCTTTATCAGCAGAAATGTGTTGAGTCCTATTTCAAAATGCATACGTGTAGAGCAAAGTCTCATCCATAGGAAACAAAACTACAACAAATTATTTATTATAATTATTATTACTCAGATATTTATAACATGTAAGTAACTACTTAATTATGTTGAGTTCGTAATAAGGTTTAGAAATGGAACGTTAAATTGTAATGTAAAGCTTTGGTTGGCGCGACTTTTAATTCGATTCAGCCGTATAAAACAAAATAAAATACACAACTAAGGACTACTGTAATAATTTTATTAATACTTAATGTATTTTTGTATCCTACACATCGTACCTAAAATGTAGTAGATGCAGAAAATCAAAATTTGGCTGTTAAACAATATCTACGTACCTAGCTGACTAGTCTGTGTAGGTATTCATCCATGTAAATACGGGCCGACCAACCAATAAGTAAAATACTTACAGCTTACAATTTACCTACCTAATTATCTACCTACATCCTGGGGATTGGTAATTTTATTATTTAAATGCCATACCGTGCCGACTAGAATGAGCAATAGCGAACCTACGAACTAGACTTTGTGTAGAGTCGTTTTACCGATTTTACTTGATGATTTGCCGGCAGTCACTGTTCTACTCTGCTCTGCATTTTAGCTGTATCTACACAGTTCATATCACCAGACAAAGCACCTACCTACCTACGCTACATAAGGATGCACTCAGGAGTAGAAGTAGGTACCTACATGATTATGTAGGTACCTACTTCTACTCCTGACCTGTACCTACATGATTACCTACTAGGTATCCGACTGAAGTAGGAACCTACACTGATTTGATTGGTTCTTATTTGGTAAGATGGTAGCAGCACTCAAAGTAAGATGCATTCGAGAACAAAAATAGGTAAGATACTCGTAGCTATAGGTACTAAATAGGTTGACCCAGCAACACAACATTTTGCTTCTAATGCACTCAAATGCATTGCTGCATCTAGCTTTACCTTCTACTATCGATCGACGTTTCAGATAAAAGGAATTTAATAGATAAGATAAAATTGATAGGAACCAAAAATTTATTAAATGAGCCAGTCCTTTGATTATTTGAAGCCAAGTGTTTATCTTACTAAGCGCGGTATCTACAGAAACAGTGTGAAACTGCGAGCATTTAGATAGGTATTATTTCGGAGCGTGTTGAGTCGTCCGCACGTCTTCAAACTTACTTACCTACTACCTACGAGCAGCACCTTGTATCGCAGAGTACTGCCCCATCGTGAAATGGAGGAGCTGACACATGCTACGGTACGTGCCCACAACTTTCTAAAAACTTATTAAACCTACCATGCAAATAGAAGTTACAGTCGGTTACCTACTTGTAAGGCGCAAATTTTGTTAACCGAACTTGTTATAGTGAATAAAATTGAACTTTATACTTGAAACGTAGCATCACGCCACGCCAGGGCAAGTCGCCAGTTGGCTGCAGAGCTCGAATCGTCGCGGTCGTGGTCATACATTTTCCACTGAGATAACGACCTTACTTAGGCGGGTCAGACGTCCGCGTGCCTTATCGTGTCACTTCTAGCTAAAAACAGTATAACTACGGAATTTGCAAGTATAACACATAAATAGCGATGAACTGGAATTGCGATAATTGTTCTACATACTACTAAGGATTGGAAATTAGGTCCTAAGTGTCAGTTAATAGTGATTATTTTCATAGACCAATTTCTAGATAGGTAAGTCGATTAGTAAAAATATGATTTATAACTAAAATTGAGCGCCCTCCGCCGCATTTAGGTAATGCAGTGCGCGTGTAAGCTGTAGGTACCATTTTAATAATTGGGCGCGATATTTTAGTATATTAAAAAAGCTATTATTGTGCGTAATAACTAATAACATACTCAAAATTAACTAAAAAATAGTTCGTAAGTGAGTGTTTACCTAGGTAAGTAACTGCATTTTTAACATAAAAATGAAACCTTATTTAAAAAAAAATCTGATTTGAAACCTACTAGGTAACGACCAGGAGACAGGAGGTAAGAACCTACTATAAACCTAGATACTGTTTACAAAGGATAGGTAGAGTCGGTACTTGCCTACTGCGTAGGTAACTGAAAACGAAGTCTTCCAAACTTAATTAATTTGTAATAAATAATATACCTAACCACATATTAAATAAAATATCAAGTTGATTAATGTACCCAGCAGGTACCACTGTTTCTGTTGGCCTGCGGGAAAATTGAATTTTATGGGAATGACATTAGCTGTGGAAATGTCACCGTAACAGCTGCCAAGTTTTACCTTGACATATTTGCGTTAGCGTGAAAGGAAAAGTAAGCGTGAGGTATCTGTCTAGACCCTGGTATTTAATTGTTATCTCAGAAACCTCAGTCGACTTGCAAGTACAGTACTCTTCATTGATTTCAATGTGCTCTACCGGAGTACCTAGATTAACAGATAACCAGCCAGTGACAATACCTATAATAGGTTGTCTACCTTGCTTCTCAGCAACATTGTAGAACTAGTTATTTATTTAAAATTATATGTCATTCTCGGTGTACCCAGTACCTTGGACTTGATACATAAGGTAACCTATTTAGGCATATTGTTTGAAACTATTGCCTATAAAAGATTGAATGCAACCTAATAGATATCATTCATTTTCAATTCGATTCTGCCAGCCAATATTTATCATCATCATCATCATCATCAGTATATAATTTTTATATAATTGGGCGTCTCCCAATAAGCGCCACTGAGCCCGATGTTAGGCTCTTCTCATATAGATACTTTCTGTCCGCGCCGGCCGGCGCCGCGACGCGTCTTTCTTAAGATCGCTCCTCCGCTCCACCTAGCCGGAGTAACAATGAAACAAAAAACAAATACTTCAGCTTTATTATTAGGATATAATATCAAACAAAATATCGTAAATAGCAAAATTTTTACATAAACTAAGTTAATTTTTCTAAAAAACACAATATTTTTTTTTTAATAAAGAACTTATTTTAAAAAATCGAGCGTGTATCCCCTTAGGTCACTTTTCGATAATTCTCACGGTTTCAGATTTCTTCTAAGAGGCCCTGAATAATATCTCATTCTGTTCTGTATATCACCAGCGCACTGCCACTTCAGCTTGCTAATCCTCTGAGCTATGTCGATGACTTTCGTTCTCTGTCGAATAGTCTCGTTATGGACTTTACCCTTCAGAAAAACCCCGATCATAACCCTTTCCTTAGCTCGCTGTTCAACCTTAAACTGGTAGATTAGCCCTGCTGTCCACGTCTCGGCGCTGTAGTTTATCATAGGTAAGACGCACTTAAGTACTTAAATTATGTAAATAACTCTTAATCCTGCTTATCCTGCAATGACGTGGGATTTACAACAACAGTATTTATTACGATACAACATTTATTAGTTATGTTTGAGCCCATTTTATTGAGCGTGTCTAAGGACGATAATTGCAGTTTCGAAAATTCCTTGTGTTAAAAATATTGAAGATGTTACAATATAAGTACAGACTGAACGGACCATTGCGTGACTTTATAATAGCATGGCTAGATCTAGCAATAGGTGCCACTTACCTAGCAGCGTTGAAAACTCGGTCAGGTATTGCCAAGCACCTATTAATTTCCATGACTTTGTGAGGGTTATGTTAGACTTCTTTTTTATATCATAGATTTTTGTAAGTAATGTATTATGAAGTAGCTGGTCGCTAGCAGATACCTTAACGACGATTAATTTTATATTCTGCTTCCTACATATCTAGCCAAAACTTATCCCAAACTGATTTTATATAATTGTACCTACCATTTACAAAATAATTTGGAGAATAGTGCAGTGGAATATTTTACAATGACTTTCAAAATAATTGAACTCGAATTACTGAGTCGTAATATAGGGCTGTGTTTCGCGATTATTAAGATGCATTAAATATTAAGGTGCATTACATAAAATAAGTGGCTCTAGACGACGATTACCCACATCGGTAGGATATGTAAATTTGTATATAATACAAGAGCATCTACCACTCTACCTCTACAAGAAGTAGACCAGGTACTTGCTTCTTCATAGAGCACAAAGTAAATACTTGACTACTTTCTAGACTATGACCTCGATTCTGTAGTACACTGACTAAACTTAATTTAAACTGTCGCTCTCTTTTATTGATAGTGCAAACAAGAAAGAGATAGCTAAAATTTTAGTTTTGGTTAGTCGTGTTTTTTTCAGATTTACGGGAAAAATAGCAATCCCTTAGGAATAAAACTATTATGGGACCATTCTCTACTATACAACAACAAAATAATCATCCAAATCAGTAAGCAATTGGCAAAGATATTACGTAACAAACATACATATGATTATAAAAAACAAGATTTCCATACAATATCATAAAATGACAAAAAAACAACTGCCTCACGTGCTTACGTTATTTTTCTCACTCGGAAAGTAAAATAGCTCACAAAAAAAAATCGGCTAGTCGACTCGTGATGCCATAAAATGATGATGATCATTTTACATCCACCATTACATCCTATCCTCATAATTATATCGCAAGTATATATTTTTTTAGACTTCAACTGTAGAGAACGGCGGCGTAGAAACAGTGAAAGCCAGCACAATGATTATACCGAACGGTGTCAATAATCACGAATCAAAACACATGAATGGTGAGTTTACTTTAGATACAATTCAGGGGTATTCCCAAAAAGAGAACCAATTTTCAGAGCATCAAATATATCGCACCTAAATTCCAGTTTCTAATGTTAAAAACGATTCCCAAAAATAGCACCTACTTAGAATGTGGCTTTTAGTGACGGGGTTTTCAATGTTTTATTTAAATAGCAGTCATCGTTAAATAAAACCAATTTATCAAACTAAACAAATGTATTAAACATTTATACAGTAAAGAACTATATAATATTTATTTATTGTAACAAAAACGTTAGTAGAAAAGTTTATTTTAAAATATCCGTGTCAGAATAAAACATCTATTTTTGTATATTTGTACCATAATGAGTTTAAGTAGAAAAATAATAAAATGATTTACATTATATTTGGTCTTGAAAGATAAAGTTTATTGTTATGATCAAAATAAAACATATGTACTCAACAACGTAACCTCATCACTAGAAGCCACTATCCTGTAGGTTTTATTTTAGGGAATAGTTTTTAATATTATAAACTATTCCCTAACTGAACACCAAACCAGGTACTCTGGGAATAGGTTAGGTGCGATATAACTGGTGGTCCCAAAAAGGGAATACCCCGTAATGACGGTTATATGCAATATATTTTTAGGTATTCATAGATAATTCTGAGAAAGGTTTTATTGCCACCAGTCAATAGGGGCACTTCAAAATAGATATTATAAACACCGCGACTGCTCATTATGTAGTTTTTTCAATCGTTTTGCCTTCAACATCACTAGGGACCACTGAAACACGTGACGGAAATACAAGGGGGTTTCATATTTTCTAAAAATGCTACCTGTAGGTAAGTTTGCTTGTAAAAAAGGTTTATTGGATAACATCTTGTCTACCGAGTATGGTTACTATTTTTTAGAGGTGCCTATTTATAATATTTATTGACTCGATTACCTTTTCGAGTCAATAGATATTCCAATCCTCTCTTTTCATTCCATTTTATCCTGTCCTTCCAACGGTTGTCTGGAAGAGATCGCTTTCAGCGATAAGACCGCCCATTGTACCTGTTTTTGATTATGAATTCCTGTGTTTTGTATTTTGCTTTGGTGTGCAATAAAGAGTTTATCTATCTATCTATCTCTATCCTCGTTCAATATTCACGGACAGGACATAACATCCTGTGATTGTTGACCAAAATTACCTCTGCATGTTGAACGACAACATGACGTGATTCTTATGAATCACGTCATGTCGTAAAAAATAAAAAATATGGCTGGATGTTTATACATCCAGCCATATTACTAAATAATGATGCATTTTCTCCAAAAATCACATGAGATATTTTTTGCAGTAACTTTAAAAACTTGACAAATTGTACTTGTACTGTACCGTAAATTTCAAGAACTATAATACTGAAAATTTAATTGCACTCGTCCGACGGCTATAGCATAAATACTTTATATTTTACGTGAAAGCTTATAGTCCAAGAAAAATACAATAATAATAAACTATCCAAACCGCATGGTCCCATGTAGTTTGGATAGTTTATTACCCATGGAAGTAATTCAGATGGGGCTCCATACTCCATCTGTCTTATTTGTACACATAACTAAGGTGCCTGGTCTTATATTTTGAGGACAATATAATACAATGCTCTAACAAGAAATCAACTGATAGGACCGGACCAAGTGATACCAGCAGAGAGCTACACAACATCCAAACCTGGGGAATACGTGAAACTGCGAGCTACATCGCGAGGGATTTCCTCAGAGCCTCCTATCTCAGTTCCCGGTCTACTGAACAGGACTGTTGCAAGATACCCTGACGCAGCTGCTCTGGCTTCGAAGAAAGCCGATGGAAAATGGCACAAAATCACTTACAAGTGAGTGGAATAATTCGCTTTTAGAATTAGCAATTTGAAGTAAATTAACACCCAGAACCGACAACCGGTAAGGGAAAAAGTTTCTCGAATGGTGACCATGAACTGGACGTCAGTGGACTGATGACATCGTAATTATCATTATAATTTCAGCCCAGAATCACCACTGCTGAATATACACCTTTCTTCTTATCTTTCTTTAACATCGTAAAGGTTACAGGTAAGTTGAGGTGGCCCAAGATCATGTGGCATTTCACTCTTTAGGGGCCTATCTCCAGCCTGATGGAGATAACTGAAAAACACTAGTAGTACTAATGAGAACTGATAATGAAATGTAATTACAACCTACCTAGGTAATAGTCTAAACATATTATCGTAGATAATGGCGGTTAACGCCATTATCTACGCTAAACGTAAGGCTTGTTGAAGATGTCGTGGGGTCAATGATTGTTGATAAGACAATGACAAACATGATATAAGAATTTATGTTGTAAATTATTCAGCACGACAACACTAGATATGGACAATATTTGAGACAATTTCGGAGTATCTTATATATATTTTTTGAAACTGTCATGGTTTTGAACATATTTTTTACTAAGAAACGGGATATTTACTCCAGGAGGAACTCTAGTTCCTCTCGTGATCATGGTACATGCAACTGTGCCGAAATATCGGGAAATATTCAAACTCACAAATCATGGTAAATATCCCGTTTTTTAATAAAAAATATCTTATACAAATATAAAGTTTTCGATTGTGTGTCAATCGACACACAATCGAAACATCAAAAACACGTTTATATACCCACCCACTAGTAGCTCGCCATATTGGTGTGTTTAAATCAGGTGTATGATACACTTGGCGAAATATTTTCACTGTATCTTCACGGAAATCTCTATTCAATTTACGATGTGTAATAATGCCTACTGGCCTATCAAAAATAGGTTATAGAATAAAGGTATAGTTTCTTTTTCTAATATGTTTTTACTTCTGAGTTGTTTCTTATTGGACGGTAACTTTTGTTCTCAGACAGTACCAAGAGCTCGTGCGCACTGTAGCAAAGGGTTTCATAAAGCTCGGCCTAGAAAGATTCCACTCTGTATGCATACTCGGGTTCAACTCAGAGCAATGGTACATCGCAGACTTAGCCGCCATACATGCTGGGTAAGTAATTGTTCAATTGGTAATCATGTTTTCGAATGGTGACTATGAACCGGAAGATAAAGTAAACTCGATGGACCTACAATATTGTAACAGGAATGCGGTGGATAGAGGCGGCTCAATACAATTGTCATGGTACCTTTGGAGGCCTTGATCAGCAAATGATGATCTCCTTTCTTATTTTTAAGCTTTTACAAAAATAAGCCAACTTTACCTGAAATAAAACCATTTTGTTCATCCTTTCCCGTAGCGCAGGTAAGCAATATTTTTAGGAAAATTTCATCTTTTAATACAAATATGAGCATGTAGAAGTTTGTAACCTAATAACTTCTGTAAGTTATATATAAACCCTTCCTGTAAACCGTAGCCGGTAGCGCGTTTATGTCTTTTGTATGGGAATACTGATTGAAGGGACGGATGTCGAAATTTTAAGTTATAAAAGTTTGCTAAGATCGGGGGTTTACAAACAATAATAACAGACTGCGTTGATTGACGTAGACTTACATGGGCTGTAACCTAACTCTACACAAACAGTGCAAAAAAAATAGGAAGACGAGTTAATCAGACGTGGTTGTGACGCAGTACCTACCTAGCGCCACAAGCGGACTTTGTATCGTTACTTACATTATCTTGTTGTAGATAACATGAAAAACCTGGTCAAGTACTTGGCCGACATTTTTTGTACGAGCAGTTTATGTGTTGAACAAATATTTATAAGGAAAAACAACTGAGCTAACTTACAGAGTATAACAAATGTAAATGGGTTACTGCACTACCCATTTACATGTAGTTAAATAGTTAAGATATTTGTTCCTTAGATTAAGAATTCTTTTTATTCACTATACTTAGATAATGCTACATCAGAAATACTTAAACTCTAGAAAAAACAAAACAATGTTCTGCTCTCGTGGACAGAAATACCTTTCTATCAATATGTACCTGTTTGTAACTTAATTTATCTTTAACCAGCTTGTCAACAATCTGTAAGCACTTCTATGAATGTATTAAATATTTGTAATATTATATACATAACTAATAAAAATTGCTCATTGATTTTCCTTATTTTTGTTTGATAATCAGATCACAATCTGAAAAGGTTGATTCATGCTCTATTTTATAATATTTCTTCTGAGTAAAATTATAATCAATAAAAATTATATCGCGAATAACCGCAAACGTTACAGATAAGCGTACCAGCTATGTTATGCTTAAATTGGTAATCGTATGTTTTCAGAAAATACATAGTCAACTGATAAAGTTACTGCATGGAGGTTAATCTATTCTTGTATGTACTTTGATTTATAGCCGACTTCAGAGCCGACTAGTTGCCATAGTGCTAGAAACACAGATATTTTATAATGTATAATTTTAATCCGATTATTGTCCAATCCAGGGGTTACGCCGCCGGAATCTACACAACAAACTCAGCAGACGCTTGCTACCATTGTCTCGTGTCCTCAAGAGCCAATATTGTCGCGGTCCAGGATAAGAAACAGCTGGATAAAATCTTGTCGGTTCGGGATAAACTACCGCTGCTTAAAGCTATCGTACAATGGGAGGGACCGGTGGATACTTCGGTGCAAGGTGTTTATAGCGTAAGTACACTTTTTCTCACACTGGCGCATGGCAGTTGAAAAAACATATTAACGTGATTAAGTAACGAGAATCATGTGCTCGTTTCTATAATAATAATAATAATAATAATAAAAAAGTTACCGCTTTTGACAGACTAGCATTTCTTTAAGATTTTTTGATCGGTCGTTCGGTGATGGAGGCGCAAGAGCGGAATCTATGCTCCAAGGGTGGAAGTGATAAATACATAGAACACGGGAGTAGTGTTAAGTGAAACTACAGCACACCTCTTGAGCCGTTTACACCAACATTGCCCCTACGCTGCATAGATATACGCATAATACTCAAACTACTGGTAGATAACAACGTAAAAATGTCCCTAGAAAATAATTACGAAAGATTATTTAAGATATGTAATATAGTAGAATCAATAATGAAAATTACCATCATGATTGAGCAGTACAAAAACAATTAATATAAAACGGGTTGGGTACGCGGGGTACGCGTACCCAACCCGTCAATCTAAAATACTTAGTTAATTGAAATTATTATGGAAGGCGTGAGAGGCGCTTTTTAACGCCAACAATTATCAATGAACTCCCACATAACCTCTTTAACAGTGTAACAAGTAAAAACTAATTGAAGACAAGTTTAAAGAAGCATATCGCTGTATCCATAATAGCTAATAACAATGATATAATCTACCTCCTATCAAAATTTCATTTAAATCCGTTTAGCCGTCTAGGCGAGAAAGGGTAACTGTTTGTTACAGAGATGTATTGATGTAGTTAGGTACATTTACAATTAATCATAATATGTCCACGAGAGCTACTGCCGACAAACTTTTGTACAGTTTGGGAGAAACTTTAAAATGTAATGTACTTTTAGTTTGAAAATAAATAAAATACAAAATACAATTACTTATAAGTATGTTTTGCTGTAAGAAGTCGTTTGTTTGTATGTTTATCTGTCATCATTTCTTTTGTAACGGTTTATCCGATTGAAATGTGGTTTATCACCACGTCTTCAGGGGTCGCTGCAATAAATGATAGAAAGAACGTCGGGAGTATTAAAATTTTGCAAAAATTAACTTGTTGCATAATTTTGTTTTATTTCTTACAGTGGGAACAAGTCCTGGAAATGGGAGCAAAAGAGTCAGACACACAGTTGAACAATATTTTAAAAAGCATAGCAGTCAACGAGTGCTGCACCTTAGTTTATACGGTGAGTATTTTATTTTCAGTTGGGTACTACTTGTCTACATAGAAAACGACAATCCAGACTACTTCTAAGTAAGAACTATATACTTAGTAAGTAGTAGCGACCAGATTCGCTCTACGCCTGACTACAGTGTGAGCGAAGCTATTCGATCCGCTGACAAATTCTGATGGAGAGAATAACATATCGATGCAAGGAGGAAGAGGAAAATTATCTAAAATTAATCTGGATTGTCAATAGTCTTCCATTATATTAATGGATGATCTTTAACGACGGCTTTGCCCACGTAGTACCCTGAAAAAAAAATAACCGAAGGTACGTCACCGACTTTTAAATTTCAACCAAATTGGTTGCGCCCGTTACAAAGTTTTTCAACAACATACCTTCGCATTAATAATATTATAGTAGAATAGAAGATAGCAGGATAGGGTTGTAGTTTCCTGAGTTTATTGAGATATTGAACCTCGAATTCGAAAGGCGAATTTTAATATTACTTCAAAGAATATCATAATATTTTAAAATAAATGTAGCGACATATTGACGATTAAAACCTCAGTTACTTTATTAATCAGTCTCGAATTTCCTGTTTGCATAACCTGTATAACAGATAGAAAAGTGCGGCTCCGTGAAATCAACGTCATTTTACATAACCCACGTCATCGCCTATCATGGTATTGAATATAATCGACATACATACTCATATTCATTTTCCCTCGCCCAGCATTATCTACCATGGTATTCTTTGATAACATTATCTAGTATATAGTATAATAATATCTGTGACATTACATGTACACATTACACTATAGGAAATAAGGTAACGGTCCGGTCAGACTGCAGCGGTGGTGAGCGTGGCGGTGGCGGTGGTCAGTGCATCGACGCGAACTTTCCCTTTTGATAGGCGCCACCACGGCCACCGCCACCGCGCCAGTTTGACCAAGCCTTAACATTTACTTATGTAATGTTGTTTAGGATTATATTTACTATTTGATAAAAGTAAATGTACTTTCACAGTAACTTTCACAGGGTAATCTAATCATGATTATGGAATTTTAGCTCTCCGTGATAAAGGATGATAAAACTTAAACAGGACATTTAGAAAATAGTTAGACATCAACAAGGATGCTGAAGAGCTGCCAAAATGTAGTGCAAAGGGACACTAAATTTTGACGTTTAAGACATTTTAGGAAAAACATCTAACTCTGATATATTTTTTCCTAAATCCTTATTTTTGTCTTAAATCTTTGAATCTATAGCTGACCGAAACTAGGCCATAAGCATTACTGAACGATCTTCGCGGGTAAAAAGTTTTTGGGCGTTATAAATTAATTTGTATACTTACCTACTAATTTGATACCTGTTTCTGAGTAAGATATTATGGATATGTTGCAGTTCGTGCGTCGTCATTATGTCGTTTATCTATACCTACCGAGTACCTACTAATCGATTTTTAATGTTAGCTAATAAATTGAACAAACCTAGCGAATGTGTGTAACCAACACAAACCTGCCTTCGTTTACGTGATTACAACATTATAGAAATACTTATGTATGAACCATTCATACATTTGCCATAAGAGATTGTTTGTTTGGTTTTCTATGTGTTTGTCGGGTTTTTTACAATAAATTTGTATGTCTTAAGGGTGGTTTTTACAGTTCTTAGTGGTTTTTACCGGGTGTGTGGTTTGAAGTCGGATTGAGGGCACTTTGAGGAATCAGTCATGTAGAACGGAAATGTTTTTTGTTTTAACTGACCCAACATACTATCTCTGGAGCATAGGATAGGTAACCAATTTTTTTTTCAAGAATTGCCAAATAAATGTTTTTTTTTCATTTTCACGTTTTGCAACAGTTCCGTTTGGCGCTGAATCGAAATAGACTTCGCTCCTTGTCGAATTTTATTATGTTAAAAATTCAATAAATGACATTCTTGTAAAAAAAAGAACACTGCACAATTGCACAATTTTTAAAAGTGACAATAGGTGGACTTAATGCTAAAGCATATTCTACCAGCCAAACTAATTTGTTGAGATTATTGTTGTCGAGCTACATACAGTTCTTAGTATTATTGATTATTGAAAATTTTAATTTTATTAAATCATCAACATTTAATTATATATTCATTTATGAACTACATAGATCTCGCAGAACGTTTGGCTGAAGTGCAGTAGCCAATTTGGAAATCGCTTAATAAGCTTCGCACCCAAGTTGGCCGCTGCAGAAGCAATCTAGCCAAATGGGGGATAATTGACCCAACCCACGTCCAGTGTGAGTGCGGGGAACCCATACAGAATATGGCGCACTTGCTCTCCTGCCCTCTGTGCCCCATCACCTGCACCTGAGAACATCTCATAGAGGCAACCGATGAGGTTGTACAAGTAACCAGACATTGGTCAAAACTAATTCAAAAAATGAGTTTTAAACGACATGAATGTATCAACATATTAAGTATATTTAATAACACGTACTAGTTATGTTTAATATTAAACTTAAATAATTCTTCATTTAGAACCTGCTAGTCTACTGGCATGTGCGTAATTATTTTAGTGTGATAATATAATTATTTCTTACCACATAATATGTACCTACCCTACAAAAAAAATATTATAAGTTACAAAGGGGCGGGCGGTGCAACAGATGATTGAAAAAGTAAAATAACTTTTTATATGATAAAATTTATCTATCTATTTTATTCCATAGTCCGGAACAGTAGGACCACCTAAAGCAGTGATGTTATCCCACGACAATCTAACGTGGGACGCTTTTTCAATCGGCGAGCGCGTTGGAGATCTGCAGCCAACGAAAGATCGTCTCATCTCATTCTTGCCACTCAGCCATGTCGCAGCCCAGGTAATATACATAGTTAACCTACCTAATTATTATGTGCCTAGTTCTACTGTCCTACAGTCACGATCACTTCTGTAGTTATAGGTACGTAAACAGCGGCGTCGATTCTCTTGTACACCAACTAAACTGAATTTTCTCTATCGCTCTATTTTACTAACAGTAACAAAAGAAAGAGATATCAACATTTTTAGTGCTGCCAAATCAGTCAGATTTAAGTTTTTCATAAAAGTTTTGTCGTAATTTCAAAACATGCTGACTATACGAAGAAGAGCGACACGGTAAACTAATTTGACAGGAGTAAAATCCTTGTCATCTTTTCTTGCGTGCACTATCAGTAAAAGAGAGCGACAGTTTAATTAAGTTTAGTTGATCTACTAGTGAATCGCTGCCATTGACAAACTTAAAAAAATCACGCAAAATACCGAACATAACGTGATTTTACGCATTACCCCGGACGAGCTCACACCGGCGCGGCGGCGCACTATTCGAAGAGGTTCGTCAGTGGTATCGCATACACGCACCCGTAGCGGTGCATTCAGGAATGAATGAATTAAAGCTCTGGATCCATAAAGTCACGCACCGCGGGAAGAGCCTGTGGTCGTCAGATGTGATTTAGTCAGTTTTTATTTTTTCGTGAAGAAAAATTATTCTATTGTTAATGTCGTCAGACGTTGGCGATAGTTGTCTGGTAACGCTACTTATGTACATAAGAAGGTCTAGACAAATACCACTTTCTGTTGACGTTGATGCCTGCGGAAAGATTAAATTGTATGGAAATGGCATTAGCTGTGGAAATGTCACATGACTGCTGCCAAGTTTTACCTTGACAAATTTGCGTTAGCGTGAAAGGAAAAGTAAGCGTGAGGTATTTGTCTAGAACCCCAGGTCATCATCGTCTAGCCTTTCTGAAGCTTCTTCCCCCACTGTTGGGTGGGCCTACTCTTTACAACGCTATTAGTTCCGGACCTTTCTCATCCGGCGGTTCTCATCTATAATGTAAGTACATCGGATATTTTATTTTACCAAACACTTAATAATTCCCAGGTGGTAGACGTATACACAACTCTATCGAACGCGATTACTGTTTTCTTCGCGCAACCCGATGCCCTGAAGGGCAGCCTCGTGGAAACGCTTAAGGAAGTTCGCCCAACAAGGTGAGGAAACAAGTTTTTGTAATTTCGAAACATTGCAAAAACATGAAATCATGCTCACAACTGTCGTGATGATGGATATCCTCAGATACATACTCAGTGTGTAATAATTGCACGTCCGAACATTATATTTGGCACATGCTTGCATTTGGCAAGTAATTATTATTCCACGTGACAGATTGCAAGCCCATCGCCGCTTATTCGAACACTAACAAGCACATGCCTGCAAATTTTTGTATCTAGGGCATGCTGATTTCCTCAGGATATTATTTTCACCTTTTTGAGTAGGTACATCACATTGCGTGTGGCACAGTGGATCGACTAACGCATTTTCACACGGAATATAGAATATATTTGTCATTCACGTAGTGGACAGGTAGGTACTTAGACCTGCCTCTATATGAATAGGTCATTGAATTAAAAATTTAATTCATTACGGCAAATTTTATCGCATGCCTAATAATAAACTTAGATAGCTATAACAAAGATAGAACCGATAACAAAGATAGCTAAGTAGATACTAATTGTCTTGAGAACTTGTATTGAGATAATCATTATTAGAATAATTTATAACGAGGGTTGACGCCATTCGTACAATGTAGGAATGACGTAGTTACCCCAACAATCTTATGTATTATGTATGTACAATTATAATTGTTCACTGAAAAACGGAATATTACCTTGACATTGAGACGAAAGATACCTATTTAGGTAGGCCTATTGTTTGCAGTCACGAAGTTGTTATTTATTTATTTATTTATTATTGAGTAACTAATACGATTAAAACAATTACACTAGTTACATAAAAATAAAAACATCTTTTAAATCTAATAAATTAAAATTATTGTAAAAACATTTGATAAAATAAATCAATATACAGAATTTATACCCTTAAAAATTAATTAGTTAAAAATTAATTGAACTAATAAATAAATAAATAAATAATGCTGGACAATCCACACAGCATCATCTAGCCCCAAGCTAAGCAGAGCTTGTGTTATGGGTACTAGATGACTGATATACTTAATACAATACATTACATAGATAGATATATTTTTTTATTATACATAGAAAATACCCAGAACACCCGGAACAAATATTTGCAGATCGTACAAACATTTGTCCCAGGGCGGGAATCGAACCCGCAACCTCCTGTGTCGCAGGCGGACCTTCGCCCACCGCGCCACATCGGTCGTCAAATAAAAAGATTTTAATAATATTTAAATGATTAATACAAATTAAAATAATATTAACAACACAAACAAGCATCCTTTCATTAGTCACTCTCGCAAAACCTCAGGCATACCAACCTTAAACTCTTCCATTCATTTGCGAAAATATCGCAGTCTGGGTTCTGGTCAAGAAGTCTGTTGAGTCCGGCGAGGGTGCGAGGTAGTGGGGAGTTAGCACGAGCGACGGTTCTACTGGAGGGCACAGAGAAAAGCCTGTGGCTTCTGTTGCGAAGGTAATTATTGGGAAGGTAGAGCCGAAACAGAAGGTTGTGCAGATCAGGGTCGTCGATCATACAATATAAAACTATATATCATATATGTAAAACTTTGTCAGTTTGTATGTGAAATAGCGTCTCCATTGTAGTTTATCTTGGTCCATACTTAGATCATAAATAAAGATTAGCCAGAAAGCGTGTCGCGCGTGCCACCAATCGGGGTCCGATTCGGATCCTTAACGTTAGCCAGTCTGTGAATGATTCGTAATACACCGCATATAACTCCTGGCATTATACTATCTATTTACTAATATAAATTATAATAAACATCCTAAAGATAGGTATAATTTGTAATAAAAATAGCAACTAGCAAGGGTTGTCGGTTGAGAAGTATGGAGGCGCGGGAACTGCGGTATGCCTCGTACAATTTGTTTGGTAGGTACATACGTGGCTTCTGGATGATCTATATTCTTATAATTAGATGTAACGAATATTTTAAAGGCACATCGTGAATTTTTCCTGTCTACTTTCAGGTTTCTCGGAGTGCCAAGAGTTTGGGAGAAAATGTACGAGAAAATAATCGCCGTTGGCGCGAAAGGTGGCACAATCAAGCGAGCCATGGCGAAATGGGCCAGAGAACAGGGGCTCAACCACCATTTGGCGAGAATCAAAGGGTAAACTAATATTTTTCTCTATTTTAGGGAGAAAAACTGTATTTTGGCTGAACGTGTCCGTAGCGGTGCGTCAGCGTCAGATCCGCCAGTTGTAAAGTACCTCGCTTTAACAGAATCGTGCAATATGTGCATAAAACGAAGATGTTTCAATCACAGATATCCGATATCTCTAGCTTCTACACATCTTGTGTTATTTCAAGCGACACAACAATCACAGAAATATGAACTTATGAAAAGCAAACACGCTCACGACTTGATGATGGACATTCTCAACCTATATTTACTTACACCGTGTTCAAATTACAATCGTATACGGATGACGTCTCGTTTCTCTGTGAACAACTGTCAAAACTTTGATATTTAAGTAAGGAAAAACGAGGCATCGTCATTGTAACACTGTAATTGGAACCTTTGTTATTTATTAGTCGTAATCTACGAGAATCCCAAGACGGTCAGAGGTACGTCTCAAGATTGTGTGATTGGCATATGCCCACGGTTTGCATAGTAGTAAGAATTCTACGTAAAAGGTTGCAAGCCCATCACCACTATAGGAGAAAACTATTTTTGTTTAAAGGTATTAATTCGTTAATAATATTATAGATGATTATATACAATATTTTAAACATTTCCTAAACAACCACAATATGGAAGAGAACAACTAGGTAACTCTCAAAATGCTTGATTTAAATACATTGCCGGTAACGTTATACAAAGTGAATGCATAACAAACCGGTCTCTAAAAGAAAGCCAACGACACGACGCCGTCGTTTATTTTGATTGAGTAACAGTAGTTTCCCAAGTTAACACTTACTCAGACAGTTTACAACCTTGTTTTAGTAAAAGTTCCAAGCTACGACTTCCTGATGTTGAACCTTGTCTAATTTAATGTCCCTTTCTGATCAGTTCCCTATCTGCGGGAATGAACGGGCTTCCGATAGACCTCACTATACTCGAACTGCTAGAATTTTGGTATGTAACTAGTGAATACCCCGTAGATCGTACATTCCTAGCATGTAGCCTTAGCCTGAGATACGTAAGTAACAATTTAGCCGATTTAACTAGGCCACCCTGAAATTAGCCGTTTGGCTGCGTTTGAAAATTTACAATCTCATGCAACACAAATTTATTGAATAAGAACTGGTTTCATGCCAAGTTTTTGTAATGAATTTGTAATGTCTCTTAATTTCTGTGCCCTGAAGCTTCAAGTGACCAAGTTAAACACGGCCAATCAGTAGGTAAATACCTATCTATACATATTTTGTAATTTGAAGATAATCTTGCAATCTGATTTTTTCTTTAGGTATTGTTCTAGACCCTTCCGATATCATCGAATGGCCTGAAAATACGCATGCCTATGTTTTTATTTATTTATACGGTAGTCAGGTGCATAAATACTTATACTTAGCAATTTTTATATACCTAATTATAGTGCATTTTACGAGGTATACAATCATCCATCATCATCGACAGCACATGTACCTAATTATTACAAGTATTATTATGATAATATCCGTAGACATTTTAATTGAAATAATATCATACGTTACAAACATTTAATTCTTAGCCTACCTAGCTCTGTTTAATATAGGCCTACTATTCAGAACATTACGGATTACCCGTAGAACTTTATCGATTTATTGCAAGGCCGAGTTACAAATAGAACAATGTCAAACACCACCTGCACGTCTTTATCATTTTACCAGATATAAAAAACGTACAATTAAACCTATAACCTAGCTAGTCTATTTTCATTATCATGCATCAGGATTGTGTGGAACAGGATTGCTTCCATTCGTTTCGTGCAAATTATTTAACCCAATTTTCTTTGCAGGGTATTATTTTACTGCATATATTTTAATTCAGACCATGGGAAAGCAATAAATGAATTGAGTATTGAACTCTGCGCTCCATTCTCATGTTATCCAACGCTGAAATTAATTTCAGTTGCAAAATGTTCGCTATAATTTGAGCACAGTTTAGCTCTCATCATAGGCTCCAGCAGGGTGCAAGAGGGTGCACTTGCACCCCCCTGTCAGGAAAGAAAATAAATAGAAAAAATGACATTTTTTTAAATAAAGTTGCTGTTTGAATAAAAACTGAAAATTTGCTGTCTAAATTTGTTCATCACTTTGTAAATAAATTCTCTGTTCTCCTCTACTCTTTTTCTGTGAACACTGAGCATGCACATGCCGCTAAGCCTCGCGTCTCCCATCGTTGAGCGATTCCACATCTTGCACGTCGTAACGTGCTAAATGTACGTTACATTACACATTGACATTACTTTATCTACATAATATACATGTATAAGTCTATACTTTATCTTAGTTAATAGTACCTATAATGTGCACCTCCCTCAAAGTAATCCTGGCGGCGCGCATGCCTCTCATCATTAGGTACTGTAAAGTTCAAGCTCATTACACTTACGACCTTGCATATCAGTTCTTTATAAACTGAGCTAGATTAGACCACAATATAGAGTCGAGACTATAACTACACATTTCAATAGCTATCACCATTTACCAGATTAGATAAAATTCAAGGCACACAGCTGTTTCAATAAATCATGGATATGGATAGTGTCATAAGGTGCCTGAGGGAAATAAGGCCTGGAGTGTACTCCACTAAAAAAATCCCTAATTCAAAGATGTAGGCATAGTTGTAACTAGGCCTACCTAGTTAGAATTTTATTTTTTATTAAAAAAACTTTATTGAACCAATTTTGTAATTTACCAATTTACACGAGAATTCAGTTTGGTAGACCTTCTTTGCCTGAATCATATTTAAGTTCATTAGGAATTTTAGCTTTTTAGAAACAACCTTAGATTAAGTTTTTTTATTAGTATAGGAAATGGTTGTCAGGAAGAAATCTGTTTGCGATAAGACATCACATATTAATTGCATCACATATTAATTCAAGACTTCAAGTAAGATATTTAAAAAAAAAATCTGCAAAAATGGCCTCACAGAAAAGGTTAGAAGTGTTTCATGATCACCAAGCACATAATTAGATTGAAGGTAAATAACCTATCGACCGACAAACGATGCAAGGTCTATTTATAGTTAGTATTGTATGCGCATGCAAACTGTTCCCGACGCTACACGTGCAATTATTTTTAACCAAGGCAAATACCTTACTACCATGACTTCTGTGAATCAAATTTAAATAAATCATTGTTTGGGTGGTGATGAATAACAATGTAGAAAGCTATTATGATGACCATACCTAGATCATTATTATCTATAAAAATCTCTTTTCTAGCCATGCTTTGTACCATCTACTGTAAGTAGATTTTCATTCGAATCATGGATCTTCGAAACGAAAAATTGTTTGAAGGTTTACCTTCAAACAATCTGTTCATGAATCTACACAAATTTGCGTAGTTTACCACGCAAATTTGTGTAGATTCATGAACAGAATCATCCCTTTCGGTTTTTTATTTGTTTAACTTTTTAACCAATGATTGCTTAATTGAGCCAACACGATCCTTAGTAAATCATCCGGAGTACCTATATTAAATGACACTTAATCCACAATCGGGGTTTTCAATGTCCTAAAAACATTGTCATCATGTCACCAAAAGTAACAGTTTAATTCCCAATAGAAATATGTTTCCATACTAATTTACCTACGTCATTTCATTTGACGACCTCAATGGCGCGACAGACGAGTAGCCAGCTGCGACACAAGAGGTGCGGGTTCGATTCAAATATTTCAGAACAAATATTTGCATGTTCTGCAGATATTTGTGCCGGAACTGGGTGTTGTGGTACCACGATACAGGGAATCCTAGTTTTGGGTCAGGACAATGTGTGTATGTTGGGTGTTTATTCATTTATTTATTATTACAGGCAACAAGGCAGCTCATTGGGGTACAAAATGGCCAAGTCTATCGTATTCAGTAAGGTTCACGAATCGCTAGGTTTGGACAAATGTGTTACCTTCGTAACTGCCGCCGCGCCTCTATCGCCTGAAGTGAAGAAATTCTTCCTTTCCCTGGACATACCCATTGTGGACGCGTTCGGAATGAGTGAGGCGTCCGGTGCTCATACACTTAGCATTTATCCCAAGTAAGTACTCGTTTCTTTGATGAGTAATTACAATAACTACCTTGCCCTTGTCACTACCACTCTGCAACCAGTGAACTGTGAACTAAAGTTTAGACAAAACGGTAAACTGAAATGTACATCTTCTCTTCAGATTTTCTCTAGACTCTGCGGGTGAGCTCCTCGAGGGTACAGAAACCATGTTCGGCGGATCCGTTAGCCCCAACGGTCCCGGCGAGATCATGATACGAGGACGCCACGTCTTCATGGGATACCTCAACGATGATGCCAAGACCAACGACGCAATTGATGCAGAAGGCTGGCTGCACTCCGGAGACATCGGCAGAGTAGATAGCAACAACCTGCTGTACATTACTGGAAGGATAAAGGTTAGGAACGATCCTTGACAAGCGGAACGTCCACGAATTTTGCCGCGTGGTGTTTTTCCTATATCTTCTCTATAGTGTTGGTTTTCGGAAACCTACACATCCGAAGGAACTTAACTTTCGAAGGCTTGGGTTGTATAATTATGGGTGATATAAATATTGATCTTTTGGAAAAATTGAGTCTACATAAAAAAATAGTTGATATACTCTCCATTTATAACTTCACCCAGTTGGTTAATTTTCCTACCCGTTTTGAAAATGATAAAGGTACACTACTTGACCATATCTACATAAACATCCCCGCGGAGCGAGTTGTCGGCGCCGTAGCCGGCGTCGGTACACGTCTCAGCGACCACCTCGCCCAACGACTGTCAATTTCGAGGAACTCTAAGCTGATACCTACCTGTCGACTAACGCGCTGCTTTAACGCTACCAACTGTACCAATTTCAGAGATGCTTTAGATTCCATTGATTGGCTCCAAACCATAGCAAATTCAAATAAATGTTGCAACCAACTCACTGAGACCATCATTAGAATTATAATGAACAAATTTAGCATGTGTTTCCCAATAAAGAAGCAACCGGTTTCCCGTTGTAAACACTGGGCCGCTGAGGAAATTTTTAATTTTAAATACCTCCTGTTCGACGTTCTACAATTAAAAGATAAATTCCCAGATAACGCAGATTTACATGATAAGTGCATATTGTATACTCGTAAATATAACACGTTGCTCAAGGACAAACGCACATCATATTACTCAGATTTAATTAATGCCAATCCAAATAAGTCCAAATGTATGTGGAACATAATAAACATGGAGACGGGCCGTGGAAACCGTGACAAGGTGGATTACATCGATCTCATATAAGAGATGAAAATAACATACCTTTCGCGTCCAAAAGGGATGTAGTGAACGCCCTAAACCTAGAATTCGTGATGGCAGCGAGCAAGTGCGGTGCACCTAGGGCCGACGGCCCGCGCGCAGTCACTGCTCTGAGTACTCAAATGTATGTCAGTGACGTAACAATGAGGATAATACCCTTCACCCCCCTTGAAATCTATTCGATTACCATCAAAGACATCGCACCCAAACACAGCACTGACTTATACGGACTATCTGCAAACCTACTCAGACGCGAAATATGTCCACTAGCGTATATTGTCAGCTACACTTTTACGACCAGCTGCAATCTAAGATTAATTTGGTGGTGCACGAACTTGAGGTCTGGTTTAGGTCAAATGGGCTCGCACTGAACCGAGACAAGACCTGCTACTTAACATTTAGTCTTAACGGTAAAACACCGAAACCGCTACAGATAAAGGCTGGTGATGCAGCACTTAAACAGGTCCGGAGCACTAAGCTGTTGGGCTTCGAAATTGACAGTGTCCTTGTATGGGAATCTCATATAGAGCAGTTGTACGGGAAACTTGGACGCTCTTGCTATGCGCTGAAGCGGCTTGCACTCACCGCCACTCGAGCTATAGTGCGCTCGTGCTACTACGCCACCGTACACAGCACTATAACTTACGGCTTAGAATTGTGGGGACGAGCAGCGGATATGGAGAGAGCATTTATCATGCAAAAACGCGCAGTTCGCGCCATTTTTGGGGTTCCCCGTGACGTCTCCTGCCGTGACCTATTTAAGGAACTCAAGGTCCTTCCACTACCATGAGAGTTTATCTTTCAAATAGCCCTATACACTCACACGCACCTTCCTTCTTTTAAGCGTAAGGGCATAAATGCAACACGAGCCATGCAGAGTAACAGTCACAAAGACCGTCTTGTGACACCAGCACACAGGCTCGCCAAGTCCGGTCGGTCCGTCTGTGTATAACAGAATACCGACCGCTATCCGTGATGCACTTACCACAGGGACGTTTAAACTAAGATTAAAAAAGTGGTTACTAGGACACGTATTTTACGATCTCAACAAGTTTTACCTATTACCCGAAATCTAAAATTACTAATAATTTGTATAAATATGTGTAATTAATTAATTAGGTAATACTTATACCTACCTAACGCGACCTGTAACGTGAGTTATCAATAAATTATTTCATTTCGGGACAGTCGGCGCGCTGGCTTGTGCACTTAAGCCAGCGAAAAACACATGAAACCGGGGCCTCTGGCCTTTTTCTACCCGATCTAAAACCCCCGACTTATTTTCCATCGTCTATTCCAGCCCGGCATGCTATAGGTGCCTTGCTTTTGAAGTTAGTGGCGGAGTCAATATTTTTAATCTATGTATAGTATGTATGTATTCACAAACATATATTTATAAGGAGTATATCAGTTATGTAGTTTCCATAACACAAGCTTTGCTTACTTTGGGCTAAATGATGATGCGTGAAAATGTCCAGCATTATTATTATTTCTTTTCGTCCGTGTTGATGATATTATTTTTGCAATTTACAGGAGTTACTTATAACGGCGGGCGGTGAGAACGTGGCGCCGGTGCTCATAGAACAGACCGTCCAATCAGAGTTACTGCACGTCGGATACGCGGTCTTGATCGGAGACCAGCGCAAATTCCTCTCCATATTGCTCACTCTGAAGGTACGAAAAACTTACTACTTCGTAGAAATATTTAACAAACGCGGCGAGGCATCAAGACTTTACACTACGAGCTAGATGATAGCTTGGGGCTAGATGATGCTGTGTGGATTGTCCAGCATTATTTATTTATTTATTTATTTTAGTTAAACGAGTGGCGCGGCCAACGAACAGCCGGTGGACACGCAACAATGGGTTCGATTCCCGTAGAGGGATAAATGCATGCTCTGCAGATATTTACTGCGGTTAAGAGGCCTACCTTTGTTTACGTGGTTACTACAAAGTTCTTAGAGTCTGAGTGTTGTGGTACCATGGTACATGTGGTTTGGTATTTTCTGGTACCCACGACCCAGATAATCATAGTGTAGGGTCAAAACTATGTATGTGACTATTGGGTGTATTTATGTGCAGATTGCAAAATGCAATCTGCACACGAATTGAAGAGACAACCTTTGCGATAAATTGCATTATATTAACTTATAGAACGCTATAAAAAACTAGGTTTTGAGATGGCTTTGGCCGTGTTGCAAGTTAGTCAATTTGTTCACAACTATATTCAAAATTGCATTTAAATGAGTTCGGTTGTTAGTACCAAACATCCAAGAAAGTAATAAAAAAAATTAATTATCGCTTATTTTCACAAATCTAATAATATGAGCACTAAGCAGTCAAATTTATTTCTAGAGCCATTAATTTGAGAATATAATTCCAAGAGCTATAATAATAATACGAACATAATATTGATATTACATGAATTTTCTTTTTCTTTAACTTGTGAACTTGTGATCGAGGCAAAAAACTTTGCGGTGAAAAAAATTCAACATGTCAGATCTCTCAACTTTAAAAGATCGGTTTCATATTTTCAGTCTAAAGTGAATTCCGAGAGTGGCGTGCCAATGGACGAGCTAGACCACGAGACCAAAGCCTGGGTGGCCAGCCTCGGCAGCTCGGCCACTACGATCAGCGAAATTGTCAAGGATAAAGATGGACCGGTAAGTTTTAAACAATTATAAACTAATCACATGCGAACACTCGGGTCTCCCCCAAATTCTAAATAGATGTTACGTATAGGTGAGAGGCCCAGTGGTCCAGGTGGCCAGAGACCGGGATAGCCAGGACTCTCAGAGTCACTCAGAGTCACCACTCTTTCTTCTCCGTCTCTCTCTCTCTCTCGTATTGGTATAAAAAGTAGGTACTAGCCTATCAAAATTGTACTATCCATTTACGAGTACATAACTTGGTTTTCTCAAGGTGAAGTTGGCCGCCGCCTTAGACAACCATAACATAGTTCGATGAGTTTTTTATTTCTAGTTGAGTCAATGTGTATGTTTCCTAAAGTTATTTATTACTGTGTCAAAAGTTGCACTAGTTTTTGATCAACACTGGAAGTGATTTTGTCCACAGGTACACAAAGCAATTGAAGCCGGCATCATGAGAGCCAACAAACAGGCGATATCGAATGCCCAGAAAATACAAAAGTTTGCAATCCTGCCGGTGGACTTCTCCGTATTTACGGGAGAATTAGGTAATATACCTACCTAAATACTTTATTCTTTATGAATGCCTCAAATAATGTACAGAGCTCAAACACTTTAGATTTCTGAGGGCTGTTTTATTTACCGTGAAGGGGAACATTGTCCTATTGAATAATAAATTGTATCTTGTAAAGTTGCAAGCTAGTACTAGTGCAAGCAAGTAAAAGTTGAGTGTGTAACCAAGCTTATTATATTTAATTTGTAATTTGTAATTTGTAGCTTATATTATTTTTGACACATGCCTCACATTTTTCGTTTCTGGTAGTAACATCCTACTAATATTATTATTTGAGGATGGATTTTTGTTACTCTTTCACGCAAAAACTACTGAACGGTTTTTGATGAAACTTTACAGTAATATAACTATACACATCAGATTAACACATAGGCTACTTTTATCCGGGTACCACGCGAGCGAAGCCGTGAGCAGAAGCTAGTATTTCATCAATTGTAAGACGAATTTCAACTTTTTAATGTTTATCTTCGTTCCAGGGCCGACGTTGAAAATCAAGAGGAACGTCGTTTACGATAAGTACAAAGACATAATTGAAGACTTCTACAAAGAGTGATCTTATATAATAAGCAAAGATGTTAGGGAGAGGGCACACAAACTAAATTATAATTTACATATAATGTACTTTTACTATTGCTCAATTAGGGACTAGTGCAAGGAATCAATGTGATTTAGCTTTTTACGCAACGGTGTAAATAGGTTATATTTTTGTTACAAAAAAATACATGTTTTTTATAAAAATAATTGTTTAAATTAACTCATTACAACTTTATTTAAGCATAATTCTTAATCTAATAAATTGTTCAATAGGAATTACTTAACAGTATTTAGGTACAATAAACGTTTTACAATTTAAATAAACTTCAAATATCTAGTCAAATACTTTAAGAATAGGTATAACTCTTAAAAAATACAATCTAACATACAATTAACACATTTAGCTCGTCTAAAATAATTAAGTACTTAGGTACAGTTTATAATACAAGTACAGATACGTGAAATTATCATTGCAACTTACAGTCAAAATTAAATACATGTAGAAGATGAAGGGTTGAAAATCTAAACTGCTTCATATTCTCGAATTTCATTCGAGGTTTTTATCAATTGAAAGTTGGGATCAAGCACACTATATTTGGAATGAGCGATTGGAATAGTTTTTGCTTATTGTCATTATTTTGTACAATATGATACGAACCATGTAAATAATTGATAATATGCTCTTTCTTATGATATCAGTTTTTTGATAGGCCAACTGAAGCGCCATATTGTTTTATAAGATTATGTGGCGCCACCGGCAATAGCACAACTAGCGCCATATACTAGTAGCGGCCAAGTTTCCTCAACTAACCTCACTAATTGCCATTTTCAATACTCCGTCACTGCCATGGTAACTGAATCAGCCTTTTTTTTATTAGGTTTTTTGGCTTTTGTATCACAGCGGCCGTAACATGCCTATTGTGATCGCCACTAATTTTTTCTTCGCCCATTTAGGTTTGTTTAAAGTTCTAAGCTGAACAAAGCTGTTGAAACTGCAGGGCCTTCTTGAGCGCGATGAGTTTTAGTTCATTCGAAGTTTGTGTAAATCTACATTCGGCCCGCTTTCAATCTCAATATTGACGTTTTCTAGAAAATAATTATCAAATATTGATAATGAGAGTGACGACATTCGGATTGAATCTGTTTGGCTAAGCTGATTTATCAAAGGTCTATGATCCAGGAAGGCAGTAAATTCGTGATAAGGAAGTATAGATAGGTGTTAATACCGTTCAGGGGGTGGTGGCACTGAGGCGCGGAGGTGCGGTGGCTGGAAGCGGTGGCGGACCATCGGCGAGGGGAAGTGGCTTGGCGACGCCGATGCGCACCACGCCGCGGGGCGCGCCTTTCAATGCCGCCACTGCTTGCTCTAGGCTGGCATTCTCAAGATTCTGAAAAAAATATGAACAAAAGTAAAAATCTCGCTTAGCGATAAGACCGCCCGAAAGTTTTGCCACACTAACCGATGGCATGTGCTCTCTAGTTTTCGATGTTAGGACATACCGGTTTCCGCACGATGTTTACTTTCACCGTTTGGAGCGCACAATTTTCTATACAATTTGCTAGAGAAAAAAAAACATTTATTCTAACCTAGGGATTAGGATTTAGTGTACGTCCACTAGGCCATTACGGCTCTCAACCAACCAGTCGCCTAGCAAATCGCCAAGGCAATGAGAGAAATTTCAACTTTTTAATTTAAGTTTCGGATGAAACATTCACTGTTAATTCAAAGCGCACTTAGTAGTAACCTACCTAATTTATTTGTTGACCAGCCCTATGTAGGTATATTGATACTTACGACAAAAATCTAATTAAATTGGCAACAAAACAGTTTAAAAAATCACCTGATCGTTAACAAACAGCAGCCGATCCCCGGGAATCAATCGGCCGTCTTGTTGTGCGACCCCGCCGGGCACTAGCGACCGAATCACGACGAGCGTGTGCGCCGGCCGCAGCGGATCTTGGTAGTCGAGGATCGAGAAACCGAGACCGCGCTCACCTTTTACTAGCTCTGTAACATAAATAAATTGAATGCAATTGACTCAGAGATTCTGTCATACGTTACGGCCCACCGTGCGTAGCCCTGAAACATAGGCCCGAATTCATAGACAAATAGAGGCTCTCCTGGGGAACTGTTCAGGCGCTAAGTGAAAATTGAAGTGCGAATTCAACCTTTATGCGCCTAGCGATAAGGCGAATGCTGATTGGTGGATTTTGGGAGACTGTTCAACCTCCGACTATGAATTCAGGCTTTAGACAGGTAGCGAGAGGCAGAGACGAGGCGCAGATGTGGCGCGGAAGTGAAAATGAAATGTGCAATGCCATAAAGTATATGGATCCATACTTCAATACTTTCAAAACATAAAAAAACAAACACGCTTACGACTGTATTCTCCATGATGTACATACACAGTATCTTTGAGGATACCAAGTAGGGGGTAGTCAGAATCACGTCATAAGATAACGTTTGTACATGCCCGCGTTTTGAGTTAGCATTCCACGTGACAGGTTGCTATCCATCGCCGCTTATTGGATCACTATCTGATGGCACATGGATTCAAATGTTTGGTTCTAGGTCATGCCGGTTTCATTACGACGTTTTCCTTCACCGTTTCACGTGTTAATTGCGCACATTATTTTTTCGAATGATTAAATCCATTGGTGCACGACCTGCGGGGCGATCACACTATCTCATGGCTATCGAGATGGCAATCAATTATGACACTAGTTCCCCATTTGAATGGCCCATCTATCCAGAAAACGGAACGAAACCAATTTCGTTAATTCGCATAGCCCATTTATGACCCTCATCCAGCCTACAAATAAGCGTGATACGATTCATCCCATCCGATGATACCGGCCATAGCTAATGCCATGCCGCCATCTCAATAGCCGTAGAAATTAGTGTAATCGCCCCGCGGGTTCGAACCTTCGATCGGAAGTCGGGGTACCGCCCACTAGGCCAACACACACAATATTATTAAGATTTAAGTATGAATTTAAGTATAACCTATTATCTGCGGTTCAGAGGACCACATAGCCAGCCCCGTCAGCGGCTCGAGGCTACGCGACCGCACCTTGCCCCCTGCTGACAGAGAGCCGCCTTCTTCTGCACCCGCGCCGGCCAGACTTCCATCTGACTTAGCCTAAGATGAGAAAATCAACATTATTTATTTGTTTTATTAAATATGAATATGTTATGGTATGTTGTGTTGTGTTGTGGATAATTTGTGTTTTAAAAAAATATATGTATACGGATTATGATCTGAATCTGATATAAATGAATTAATAATAATTAACATAATAACTTTTGAAACTATCATTATGAACATATTGTTTACTAAATACGAGATAATTATCTTACGGGGAATATCGGGAACATTCAAACTCACAAATCATGGTATATATGCAGTTTTAAGTAAAAAATATTATTAACATAGAACAAACTATTTCTCTTGGCACTTGATAAACGGTCTCATTACGAAACGTGGTCTAAACTCAAGTTGAACTCGAGTTCTGTTAAAACTACTAAACCAAGGTTTAAATATACCTTATCGAGTTTGCAATAAAAGAGTATTATTGCAAAGTTACTAAAGTATACAAAATCCAAAAAAAAAACGACCTAGCTGGAAAATCCGAATAAAGAGAAAAGCTCGATCATTAATCGAGCATGTCGCTGCGTCATAGTTTATTTCTACAAACAAAGCTAACATTTATCAAATTTCGGGTAAATTTTCGTATCTTTGATAAGACGTTACAATTCGAGTTAATGCCGCCTAAATTGATTATGATTTCATCAGTCATCAGTGTAACTGTATCCTGTTTCAGATCAATCAAACTGCAAGTAATAATTAATGATAACCAAATTTCAATGAGTAATGTGTAGAAAACATTCATATTTCTAGCAAAATTATTCCTATCTAACGTTTATTTACCATGGAACATTATTTTTTATCTTGCATTTATTGTTCTTTGTAAACAAAGAGCAAAATGTTTACGATTAATGTTTTACAAAATAATATTTTTAAAAAAATAATCATCATGTTTGTTATGTTAAAGCCGGATATATATTTTTCATCCAGTGTACGCACTTCAATATTTTCCAGCTGTACACATGTATTTACTGCTAGAACATAAATCCTTGTTTTATAATTTTATCCGCGAGTATTGACGTATAATAAGTTTATCATTAGTTTCAGAAGTTATCATTAGTTTAGATTTGTCAGAAAGATCTGACAAATCATATGATTGATAGTAATGCTATCTAATAACAGATAATATCTATTAAGCAAATGATGGAAAGTAACATTCTTAAAGACTTACAATCGGGAAAATCATATTTCTTAGTAACAAGTTAAACTGGACATAAAATCGATGAACTGTTATCATGCAGATACTATTGTAATCAATTTAAGCATTTTACATAATGAAATTCAATATCTATAGTCTAAGAAGCAATGCCGACGCACAATACGATTTTTAACTAGTCAATGAATGGTTTCAATGTAACTTGCTGACCATAAACATCTCAAAGACAAACTACATTATATTCACAGCCATCAATAAGAAAATACCAGATTACTCCCTATTGATTAACTGTAATCAACCAAGTTATCAGAAGATCAAGAAAATTATCTAGGAATTAATTTGACAGTATTATAACGTAGACCGATGTGGCGCGGTGGGCGAAGGTCCGCCTGCGACACAGGAGGTTGCGGGTTCGATTCCCGCCCTGGGACAAATATTTGTACGATCTGTAAATATTTGTTCCGGGTGTTCTGGGTATTTTCTATGTATAATAAAAAAATATCTATCTATGTAATGTATTGTATTAAGTATATCAGTCATCTAGTACCCATAACACAAGCTCTGCTTAGCTTGGGGCTAGATGATGTTGTGTGGATTGTCCAGCATTATTTATTTATTTATTATTTATTTATAACATGGAAACCCCGCTTACCAAAAATAAAAATAAAATTGTTGTCACTAAAAGGAGTGTCAAGTTCGATATACAGTTTATGATTATATATACCTGCATTACCTGCTGAATACCTGCTTGAAGTATGGGGCACAGCGGCAAAAACTAATTTAGATATTCTACAAAGAACTCAAAATAAATGAATATTAGGTAATTTGTTACCTACCTATATTTTTTCATAAATTAGTAAACTAGTTTTAATAAGTGATCTTATTTAAACTAGGTTACATTTAAGTGATCTTTTGTGTTTTTTAAAATTAATTTTATGATAAATAAATTATCTTAAACCTGAAGAAAGATCCAAAATAAGGGCATAATGTATTTATTTAGAATGAGAAATAACAATGCAATGGGTAATCCATGGCATTGTTATTTTTAAAATGGCTTTTTATTTCCCATAATAAAACTAGTCTTTAGACTAGTTATGTGCTCAATGTGAGGTTTAACACGTGAGGTGATAAACCTCACGAATCCAGATTATGGTTCTGATAATTTCTGATTGTCGCTTGTTTTCTCTATTAAATAATACATAGTAAAGTTTGATCCGATTCCCGCGATACAGGCTAGCCCTAGTGCGGGATCCATTGTAATATTGTAAACAGTTTTTAGTATTTTGAGAAATAAATTATTTTGTAAAATAAAAACAACAACATGGGCAACACCGTCGCGAGTATTGTTTTAATTAATACCATGATTCGAGAGTAATTACGGTTTTTTTTATTAACAACCAACAGACATATACATAGTTCGGACCCCGCATTAGGATTCCCTGTATCGTGGTTATCAGGAACTACCAGTACCGTGGTACCACAGCACCCAGACCTGGAACAAAATTCTGCAGTACATGCAAACATTTGTCCTGCAACTCTTCGAGGTCGAGGAGTTTAGAGGCTATGTACCTTGACAAGGGTAGCGGCGGGCGGCGCGATCTCGATGGCGGGAGCGGGGCGCGGCCGCGCGCACACCATGCACACCTCGCTCGACAGCTCCTTCAGGATCGATACCACCTCCAGGTGATTCATGCCCAGGAGACGGTGCCCGTTTACCTCTGCCAAATATATAATGCTTTTTTTACTGGTTAGCACATTTTATAATATACTAGCTGAACCGACAGATGTTATTCTGTCCTTGAATATGACAGATACGAAAAGTACATTCGACAACCACAGATAAAGTAACCACTACGTTCGACAACCAAGATCAGTTTGTATGGGAGAAAGAAACAAAGTTTTTTTTACACATTCTAGACATTCTTTCCAATTTTTCTACCCCCATATACCTATTTGGACAATAAAGAACGTATTTTTCAAACTTTCGCGATTAGATAACATAATTATTATAAGTTTAACGGGTCTTTATCGCGTTTACCTTTTTTATTATTTTCCCGACGTTTCAACTGTATTGCAACAGCCGTGGTTCATGACCCTAAGGTGCTATCCAGTGAACGCCAATATTGTAAGATAATGGTTCGTGAAGCGATTGAAATAAAGAAGTACCCAAATTTTAATCGTGAAGACGGCTATAGACTCTCTGCGTCCTGGAATCCCGTGATAAACAGGTGTTCGCGTCGCGATCCAATTGTGCAGTGCGGTGATACGGTTAGTGTAGTGTGCCGTAATGTGAACATGGACTTTTCTGATTCTGAAATGAGGGTAGTTGCGGCTACTGCCTTTATTTCTCGACGGTAGCTCCGTATACTCCAGTCATCCCGTGACCACGGCTGTTGCAATACAGTTGAAACGTCGGGAAAATAATAAAAAAGGTAAACGCGATAAAGACCCGTTAAACTTATAATAATAAAGAACGTTTTTTTTTTTCAAACAAAAAAATTGTTAAATTAGTCCAGCTGTTCTCAAATAATGCGCTTACCAACAAACAGCATTTCATTTTTATTTATATAGATTACTAGCTTCTGCCCACGGCTTCGCCCGCGTGGTATCCGGATAAAAAATAACCTAAGCTATATTACTGTAAAGTTTAATCAAAATCCGTTCAGTAGTTTTTGCATGTAAGAGTAACAAACATCCATCCTCACAAGCTTTCGCATTTATAATAGTAGTAGGATGATTATTCATCATAAAGGTACTTTAAAGTTACATGTAGCATGACTCTGACATGACATTCAATGGACCAATGTGAGACATAACAGAGAGTATGTAAAGCAGTCAAGACAATGTCGTTATCCGATGAAAATGCTCGTGCTTGTTAACAGATTCCTCCTCAATAATTTAGAACCTTCTCCTTTTATGAAGTCGGTTGAAAAAAGTACTATGCCATGTCACGTGTCACGTGTCACGTACCCAGTAGCTCGTCCCCAGGGCGGTGTACGCCGGCGCGGCCCACGGGCCCTTCGGGCAACACGGAGCGCACGTAGTGATGCGGCCTCACTTCCCGCCCGCCCTCCACATCCACTGTGCCTTCTAGAGAGATGCCGAGACCGCCGCCGCCTCTCACTACAACCCCAACTACTATTTCCACTTCGTCACCTAAAAAAAAATGCATTTTTTTACACAGTAAAATTACACAGTAAAGTAGAATTTGCATTGTTTTTATCACAGTAAAATTTGAGTGGATAATTATTAGGTAAGCAATTATAATCTTACTGGCTTAGAAGAAAATCTGAAAATATGATATTTATCATCATCAACATGCATGCTAGTTTCAGAAATTATCCTGTTATAAATATTATGTATATATTTGAAGTTGTGAAACAAAAAAAAATAAAAAAATGACATCAGCCTATATGTCCACTGCCGACATAGACCAAAAAGTGCCTTGACGAACGATTTCAAAACATTCCTTTTAGACTTTTTTATATGTATAGATAGATAGAAAATTCTTTATTGCATCAAATAGTAAAACTAGGCAAACTTAATGTTAAAAAGCGTTATCTTTCAGATAACCTTTGTGTATTGTGGACTTCGTGGATCTTTTAAGATATCATCGATCCATCGGCCTACACTGCGTCGTCCTGTCCGATAATATTTGTGATACAATAAACACATCTCCTTTTTATCCAAGCACCTCGTAAAGCTTCATCAGCAACCACACTTTAGCCAATTGAAATAAGTTGAGCAGTGAATTCAAACTGATCCAAAAGTTCATTAATGTGAACGAAAAGTTCACTAATGGCGCAGCGGGCGAGTAGCCGGCTGGGATGCAAGAGGTGCGGGTTTGATTCCCGCTGTAGGACCAACGTGTACATGTTCTGTTAATATTTTTTCTGGTGATACTTGTATTTTCCGACACTTTACAATACAGGGATTCCTTGTGTTGGATCAGAACTATATTATGACCGTTGGGTGCTTATTTATTTATTTTATTAATAGCTTCTGCACACGGCTTCTCCCGCGTGTACCCGGATAAAAGTTGCCTATGAGTTATAGTGATGTATAAGCTATATTACTACTGTAAAGTTTCATCAAAATCCGTTCAGTACTTTTTGCGTGAAAGAATAACAAATATCCATCCTCACAAACTTTCGCGTTTATAATATTATAGTACCATTTAATTCTGGCTGCAGTTTGAATACCGCATCAGCCAGCAACTCATCCACCGAACAATGGATATGTAAGAAAGATAGATTACCAAGTATGGCCTGCCACTTCTTCTTGATAGCCTCCTTCTGTTCCGTGGAGCGCGGCATCTCGAAGGGAGGGTCAGCGCGCGTCGCGAGCGGCGGCGGCGGCGGGCTGCGCGGCGGGGATATCGACAGCGGCTCTTCCACTATGTTACTGTCCAGACTGGAAGGAACATTAATTTTGAGATTCCGAAGCCTCGAATCAGTCGAGATGTAACTGAATCGGGTCTGAGAGTTCGAAGCTTATCTGGATTACATTTGATGTAAAGAGGTTTTTTTAAAAATATTTTACGTATACATTTATGCTTTTGAAGTGATTGTTATAACCGGAATCACTAGCATATGCACTATTACATGGCCTGTAATATTTATTTAATCGACATTAAAGATAATATATCCGCAATTAAAACGTCTTCAAAGTAGTAAAGGATAAATATCATGCGGAATACGGCATGCCCAAGAACCGAAAAGTCGCCGGCAAATGCTATCGGTCAGTGTCCCAATAAGCGGCGATGGGTTTACAACCTGTCACGAAATGTTAACTACTATGCCAAATATGATATTTGGACGTGCCTCCTATAGTTGATATCTTGACGGATCAACATTGCTGAATAAAGCAGTCGCTAGATTTGAACCAGTACGTTATCAGCCCCCGAGCGGCGCGGACGTACACCATTTTTGGCTTAAACACAATAACCAGAACCAACAGCGTAGCAACCAGACTTCATCGAACTCAGTCGTGGGCGAATTTGTTTTTGTTTTGCGTTTTGACCTTTGATAACTATAAGAGATTAAAAACGGGAAGTTGGTAAAAAGTCTAATATGAAATTTCATCACCAATTTCATTCATCAATATGATTTTACAGTAGAGTTGGATTTTTTTAATAAAATTTATATGGAACCAACCACCCTTGAAGTGTACCCTTCCCATTAAAATATAACAATTGGCGAAAATATCGCGTAAAATACTCACGAGTTCTGTAAGTGGGTCATTTGTATATCTTGATCGGTGCTGAGCGGCTCAGGGCGATGCATATGGAGGAAGGGGTTGTGAGGAGTGGTGCTAGTCGCTGCCGACTCGCCCGCAGCTATCGCTTGCTGTAACTGCTCGAATTTAGGGCCGCGGAGATATCTGTAAAAGAATGAAATTTGCAAAAATCATAGAAGGATAAAACAAACGATAAAAATACCATTCTGTGCGCTACCGACACATCTTTTTCCACAATACAAAAATGTATTACATTTATCCCGCAGCGGGAATCGGAACCGCACCTGTTGCATCTCAGCCGGCTATTCGCCCACCGCGCCACCGGGGACGTCAACGATTTTCATCATTCGGTAACCTTTTTATTTGAAGTGAATAATTTTCATATAAATTCATATAATATTCTAAAAATAGTATATTTTTACATCTAAATGCCAAGCTAAGTATTTTTTTCTGTCTGTCTGTATAGAAAATATACGACGTGTTTAGGTCGAGAAAACGGTTTCTACAAATAGGACTCATATACGAACCTTTCCAATTCAAGAGTAACGATATTTCCACTCTGTTTCAAGGCGTCTACCGCCCTCTGGTTTGATTTCCCGGCTAAGGAGACTCCGTCGACAGCTACGATTCGATCGTTGACCCGCACTTTGCCGCTGATAGCCGCCGCGCTGCCAGGAGTCACGGATTTCACGAATATACCCGATAGTTCTTCTTTTTCACAGACGTAACCTGAAATTTTGATCAAATGTTCTGTAGTGAAGCGAAGTATCGTCATCATCGACAGCCTGTAGAAGTCCACATCGCTGAACGTAGACGCACACACTGATGACTTTTTTGCAATCGGGGGTTCACTAACAGCTTACTGACCGTTGTTGCAGAGGGTATGTACTCCAGCTACATGAGACACTGGCTGGTAGTGTTCAAACCGACCTCTCGCCTAGTGTCTAAGTAAGTTAATGTATACGTATTTTTTATCATTTTATTTGCTTGTGTTGACTAAATAGGTGTATAAGTTGTTTTTGTATACTAACAAATTATCATGGGTCAGAAATAAACATTATTATTATAGGCCATGCCATGGCGAATGATCCTGGGCCACCTCCATCCACCGTCAAATTTTTTTTTTATACAACTTAAGAAGCAAACAAGCATACGGCCCACCTTTTGGTAAGCTGTTACCGTAACCTATGGATGCTTGCAACACCAGAGATATCACTCGCGCGTTGCCGACCCTGAGACATAACGGGTGAAGAGTTCCTGTAATTTCACCGGCACCCATACCCTTCTAACCGGAATAGGAAAATGCGAGCATTACTGTTTGGCGGCAGAAATAGGCATGGTGGTAGCACTTTCCCGGAAGAGATCTACTGCCTATATCATTATGGCTAATGACCGCTTTCTTTTCGTGTTTTTGATTAGATTTCGAGATTGTTCAGTGAGCTCTTCACCGTGACAGCATCGATGGTGTGGCGGGTGAGTAGCCGGCTGCGACGCAAGAGGTTTCGATTCTAGCTGCGCGACAAATATTTGAATGTTCTGCAGATATTTGATCCGGGTCTGAGTGTTGTGGTACTACGATACTCATAGTTCCTGATACCCACGACACAGGGAATCCTAGTGTGGGGTTAGGACTATGTATGTGTCTGTTGTGCCTTTATTTATTTATTTATTATTTATTTATGTAAATGATGAAAACAACACTGGTAATTAATTTTAAATTATTCCATAACACTAATTAAATCTATATCAAATTATTACAAAAAAAATCGGCTATTTTTTATTAAGAGTGGTAGATTCCTTAATCTTTACTTATACTTACCTAATACTAAAGCGGAAGAGTTTGTATCTTTGTTCGAACGCATTTGATAGCCCAATTCTTGAGGAAGGGTGACATCACGCTACGACCCTTGGGAGACGAGCAAAAGAAGTAATTGCGCGGACGGGCGAAGCAACGCGGTGAGTCGGGGGCCGAGGGCGGGCGTGGCACAGTTAGTAATAAATATATGCAAGATTATTCACCTGCAATGGTGATGCCAAGACCATTTTCATCTTTCTTTAGTTGCACGGTGAATCTGTCGACTTCCGGCGACTCCGCATCTGAAACACGAACATCTACTTGTGTATATTTGTATTACATTTAATCCTTTATTGCATACAACACATTTACAAAAGGAGGAATTAATGCTATACATCATTTTCTACCAGCCGTCCTTAGCGATAAAGCTTATCTAAGAACCATCCTTGATGACATACAAATCGATTGCAAGAAACCGCGTTACGATCTGATAAACCGTTTCCAAGATAAGTAAGAAACAAATAACCTCTTACGGCAAACGCACATACTGGTTGTGAGTTTGTTTTCACATATTGATAGGTTAGGGTACAACGAATCATGTAGCCGCCGGCTGGACCAAAACATGTACCATTGTTAACCTCCAGACCATCCCAGTTATTGCGCAAAGCTCACTCGTCTATTCATCATAATTGATTCTTTCATTTGTACAGAACAGAGTTATCTATTATACAATTAGCATGCTGTGATGCCCTAGTATTGGGGAATACTAGGATATTATTATAGTCAGCATAAGTTCTTATATTTGTATGTGAAGTGTAAACTGTGTTGGGCATCAATTTATATAATAAATAAATAAATATATATATTTTTTAAAAGCCTAATACAAAACATACCAGTTTCAGGTGGAGGCGTGATGGAGTGGTCGAATACAAATTTAGAAGCGGTGTTATTGTGGGAGAGCGTTGGCTGCGTGTGGAATACTTGCTCGAACCCAGCCTCCATCAGGTACCGGTCTAACGCTTCAGGGTCCGAGAGAAGTCTGTCAACATTGTTAATAAAAAACCATGACGACGTACATAAGACATTCAACACTTTTAAACAGATCCATCGGGTTGTTTTATTTCATTGTTATTCCTGACAGTTCGCGTCGACATCGCAATTAATCCGTTTAAAGATGAATAATTTTTATTTTGTCAAACAACCGCGAAAACCTAAAGTTTTTGCGTACATAAAGTTTTTGCGAAGAAACTATCTATGAATCAGAGGGTCTAAACAAATGCCTCATGCTTACTTTTTCTTTCACGCTAACGCAAATTTGTCAAGGTAAAACTTGGCAGCTGTCACGTGACTTTTCCACAGCTAATGTCATTTCCATACATTCAATCTTTCCGCAGGCATCGGCTCGTCTGAGGCAGATTCAACCTGATCCCACACTAAGCCCGAATTCATAGTCAAATAGGGGCTCCCCTAGGGGACTGTTCAGGCGCAAAAATTCAAGTGCGAATTTAACCTTTATGCACCCAGCCATAAGTCAAATGCTGAATGATGGATTTTGGGGGACTGTTCAACCCCCGACTATGAATTCAGGCTTAGATCCTTTCAAAGTCAAAGTCAAAGTCAATAGGTTTTTATTCATTGAAATCACAAGGATCATATAGAAACGTCAATTTAATTTAATTTTGGTATCAACTGAATTACATAAGGCAAAGTGGATTTGATACACTTAGTTTTTTTAGCATTTAGCAAAAGATTATTGACAATAAACCAATCAAGAACTCTCGATAGAGATAAGTGTAAATCGTCATAATCTGCTTTACATCTATCAACTTTGAATATTATAGAAGTATCATCCGCAAATATAACTATATCACATAAGTTTTCTACGTAAAAGGGAAGATCATTAACGTATACCAAAAACAAGAAAGGGCCAAGTATCGAACCCTGCGGCACCCTGATGTTAATAGTAGATCCCAAAGACCTCTCACCACCAACCTCAACCCTTTGAACTCTATTGGATAAGTAAGACTGTACAAGATCCAGTGCTTTATTTCGAATGCCGTAATGATTCAACTTAAATATTAAAGTATCATGAGTTACGCAATCAAATGCCTTGGACAGATCGCAGAATACTCCGATAGCGTTCTGAGCGTTCTCCCAGGCTTCCAATATATGCTTTAAGAGCAAGGTGCCTGCATCAGTTGTAGATCGACCTTTTGTAAATCCAAACTGATTATTATGAATTAGCCCATTATTGTTAGTGTGACAATAGTTGCGAAAGAATAAGTTTCTCAAAGATTTTACTTAGCGCAGGCAATACAGAAATGGGTCTATAATTTGCTGGATCTCTAACATTTCCAGACTTGAACAAAGGAATTAATTTACTGTATTTCATAAGATCATGAAATAGTCCTTCATCAACACAACTATTGAAAACATGGAGCGATATCAATGGTTATCGTACCTAGCACTTTTGTCGATATCCCCCATAGGTCTTCAGTATTCTTTATGTTTAGTGACTTAAACGTTTTTACAATACTATCTGCATTAACTTGTCTAAAGCTAAACACGACTTCTTAACTTGTCTGAAGCTTCAACACTAGATTCTAATAAAGAAGTCGCTCTAGCGGCTGAAGAGTTTAACGCCTGGGTTACTATTTTGGGTACACTAGAGAAAAACTATCAAATGCATTTGCGACATCAATATTATTTGTCAGTATATTATTTTCGAAGTTCAAATTTATCTCTTTAATCCGGGTTTTAGATTTTCTTGTTTCATTATTTAGAAGTTTCCAGGTAGCCTTAATTTTATTGGAAGATTTAGCAATTTTATTTCTTAAATGCAATGATTTTGCTGCACGACAAACTTTTTTGAAAGTTTTGGAATAATTCTTTATGTAAAAGATAAACGTAGGATCGTGTAGCATCGACTCCCTAGCTGCATATAGATCATATAATTTATTCCTACTTCTATAAATACCTGGTGTAGCCCATTCAGCAAATCCGACACGTGCTCTAGTTTTACAAGTTTTTAAATTAAAAATATTGCTGTTAATTTATTGATCACGTTTGTCAAAATAGTAAAAATTTCATTGGGATGATCCAGGCATGGAACTAGTGACATTTGGGATTAAATACTGGCCTGGAATTTCTTAATACGGCTCTCAGTGATAGGCCTGTAAGTGAATTCTTGGGGCTCATTTACTAATAAATTAACTAAATAAATTACAAGTAAATAAGGCACTGTGACCGTAATGATCTGAACTAAAGCATTTAATTACTGATTTACTAATTGGAATATTACTGCAATAAATATTATCAATACATGTGGCGGAAGTCAGCGTCACCCTTGTAGGTTGATCAAATAGATGTTTTAGATTAAAACATTTAAATAAATTGATAAGACTCTCAGATAAGGGATTAACTGGAATATCTATATTAAAATCGCCACGTGGGTTGTGGGATCAGGAGCAGTAAAGTACCACAACACCCGGACCCAGAACCAATATCTGCAAACGTGCAAACATTTGGCTTTCTAGCGGGAATCGAACTCCCCACATCTAGCGTCGCAGCCAGCCGCTCGCCCGCGGATCGAAGTCGTTGAGTCGGAACGGATTCGTCGTGTCTGTTTTTGTTCACCTTATGCGGCGCGCTCTAAAGCCTGAATTCATAGTTGGAGGTTGAACAATCCCCCAAAATCCATCATTCGGCATTCGCCTAACGGCTGAGTGCATAAAGGTTGAATTTGCGCTTATATTTTCACATAGCGCCTGAATAGTCTCCTAGGGGAGCCCCTATTTGATTATGAATACGGGCCTTAGTCGCCTGAACTTGTGTCGCACATCGAATTCGCCGGTGTGCAGCGGTCGGACAAACCGGGCATTTAGGTTAGTAGTTGGGGTACCTGTGCGGCACGATGGGCGCGGGGGAGGGGTGCACGGTGGCGGGGTCCACGGGCCGCGCCACCACCAAGCGCACGCGGGACCCGGACGCGCGCAGTACGCCCGCTACCTGCTCAGAGCCCATCTCCATAAGGCTCACCTACAATCATAATGTATTATTTAAGACTTTGCAAACATAGAAGGTTGCAGGTACTAACAAATATTATAATGATCTGCAAATATTTGTCTCAAGCCTGGGTGTTTTCTATGTATAAAATGTATGTTAGTATTATAAGTAGTATCAATAAATATATTAACAATGCTGGTCATTTTTCACACAGCACCATCAAGCAACAAACTAAGCAGAGCTTGTGTATATCAATCATTTAGTACCCATAACACAAGCTCTGTTACTTTGATGCTAGCAAAACGACGCTGTGTAAAAATGACCAGCATTATTGTTATTATAACTGATAACAGACTAAAATCACCGACAGGTATACCTATACCACAAAGTTGAAAGTATGTTTCATTTTCGGTTCACTTCTTTAGTGTTAGTAAGCGAAGAAATATGGCAACAATGCTTATATATGCGCTTCTACATGTCCGTCTGTCTCTGGCCGTCCGGTCCGTGTATCACACCCCGATTCTGCCTCAATTTAAAGCATTGAAATAAAATTTGGTATTTTCTTAACCCATTACCAAATATTTGAGGGTAAACTTAACTTACATCACCAATTTGCAGAATGTGATCCCCTGACTTCAGACGGCCGTCGCGGTCGGCCACGCCCCCTGCCAGGATAGTCTTGACTATGACGCCGCTCGTTCTCGCCCCAATAATACCTGGAATGTTATGGATTTTAAGGGATGTGAAGTAGCCTCTGTTATACCAAGTCACCATAGTTCTACCAGTGGAACGAAGTGCGGCTTGGTCCACGTAGTGTTTTTTACCCGCGACAACAGGAGCCTGAGCCAACCAAGTATATGACCATGGTTTGTCAATATTAAGTTGAGTAGGAAATTTGTTGTTATCACCCAAATACTGCGCTCCAGACACATGCTGTTAAATAGCTTCAAGTTTTTTATGAACACATTGGTTAAACTGCACTGGTAGGCTAAAATAATTGACATACCAAACCCAAGTCCCGTGCCATCATTGACTAGATTTATGATCTCAACTTGTGCCCAGTCTCCCAATACTATGTTGTTGGAAGTGGAAGCGATTGAATCATCATTGCGAGTTAGGTCCAGAATACCATGGCTCTGAAAAATAAACAGTCTCGTTAAAATGAGAGCAAACACAGTTAACTTCTATGATTTTTTTTGTTTTTAGGGTTCTATACCTCAAAAGGCAAAACGAAACCCTTACAGGATAATTTTCGCTGTCCGTCCGTCTGTCTGTCTGTCTGTCAAGACCCTTTTTCTCAGGAACGCGTGGCGGTATCAAGTTGAAATTCATATCAAAAACGTAGGTCTAAGGGTCCCTTGGAGCTCCAAAAATATCAAGCATCTAAGTCAACGCAACAAAAAAATACGGCAATTTATGCGACATTTTTAAATACTCGCAAATAAATCAAAACCAATAGGGTACTTCCCGTTGACTTAAATCATGAAATTTGGCAAGAAGGAAGGTCTCATAGCACAAGTTAAGGAAAATGTCTGAAATTTGATAATTTGTGGATATATTACATAAAAAAAAAGTTTTTGTTGATTACAAACTTACATTTGCAGTTGGATATGTATGTGTACGATATGTGTATACATAGTTAAATTTTTCTTGAAATGTTCATTATTTTGGTGAACATAAAAGCTTGTATGGAAGCCTTGGTGCGCGAGTCAGACTCGCACCTGTCCGGTTTTATATACACAACTAAAGTGGCAAACAAGCATACAGACCACCTGTTGGACATACCTACATGCTCTATCTTAGATCTCATCAACAGTTTGTATCATTAAGTGAGTTAGTGATCAAAGGTTTAACCATCGTTAATAAAAATACAGTTTAAAAACCAAGTCACCTTCGTCCAGGACTTGCAGGCCCTGTTTCTTTCTTTTCTTCATCCAAAACATCGCCACCACATCCCAAAAATGTTTAGATTTTAGCCAGAATTTTACATCATTTTAAAATTACTACCAAATTATCTTCATCAGAATTATCATCGGCCTATTGAATGCTGGACATAAGAGTGCCATATCGAACAATCTTGGTCTACCTCCATCTACCAGCCTCCCACCTCTTTTGAGTTATGTGTTTGACCACAATCTTATCAGATGTAAAGTGTTGAACTACCTGTTTTGGTGACAGGTTAGAATCCAAGACACTATCCAAATGTGAGATAATCTCATTATCAGAGCCCGAGCCAAACTCAAGGCTGTGAGGGGGGGACACCTGAGGTACCCGCTGCTCTTCCTCCCCCTCATGACTTCCATAAAGGTTCCTAGTCTGCAGTGCCAAGTCACCTGTAAAATCATATATCATTCCTTACAGCTCAACTAAACTACGGTATATATGTTCTTAGTCGGTAGTGCCAAGTCACCATCAAAAAGTAAAATCATAGAGTTCCCACAGTTCAAGTAAGTTTGTGACTACAGATTTTATCCTCCTGCAGATTTATTCCTGGTTTTATGATTTTTCTCAACTAGATCATTTTTTTATCCCCAAAATCTCCATCATGTACATAAAATAGGTACAGATTTTTGATAAAAATCTATTACCTATCTTGTTTTTCATTGTTTATTGCAGATGTGGCAATAAAACCTATCCATGAACCATCCTTAAGTCATACAAATTGATTGCAAAAAAACTAATAAACAATTAGATGGCAACAGTCAAACATACAAAAAGCACCTCACAGCATATACAAATACATGCTTCTCACATCGCAGGTAAACAATGAGCTTTTCTCTGAACCAAACATAACAAATGTTGCTTAGTGCAATTTGCTTTTCACCTGTCAACATAATGTTACAACTTACCAGCCGGAGTAATATCAAAGTCACCAGGAAGAATAGAGGGGTGGTGGGATACTTGTGTAGCAAGCATACCCACAGAATCATGAAGGGTTGCAATGCTTTTCAGAATGGGACTTTCCAATAGGTTTATGAGCATATTCAGGTCATCATTAGTAGCAGCCTGGAAAATATCAAAGATAGATGCATAGAAAATGCTGTTGCACAAGATAAAATTGCTATTGAGCTATTTGTTTTCCATTTTATTTCCAGCAAAGCCCAAAGATATCTTGTGCACTGTAGCAACATCTCTCCGTACATAATTGAGCTATGTTAGATCACATCAATGAACAGAAACAAATTATTGATAAACAAGAAGCTACTACAAACAATACATAGATAGCCATCAAAGTGTCTACATCTTGCAATTGGAGTTTTAACGCAACCTGAAAATGACAAACTGTTGGTTCTAGGACCCCAGGTAAGTATATCAGATAGATCAGCCTGGTGGAAAATCTTCCTGTTTGTAAATGGAAGACACCCCACCAACCATGTTCTCCATAGTACTTAGCCTTTATCTCCATGTTTAATTCACAATTTCATTTCTAAAATTGTGAGAATTTTGGGATTTTCTTATTTACAAATTGATGTTCTCAATAAAAGATTAGTTCACTCACCTTTAGTTTAGGGTCGTCACTTTGATCGACGGCCGCCTTAACGCTCTCCAGTTGCTGCAGAGCATTCGATATATTGACTCCTAAATGCATCCTAAAAGGAAACGTAGGGCTAGAAGGGCGAGTGCAGTCAGTCAAAGAAGTCAATAAATAAATATGATGTATTTCCTCTATCGACGTGTACGTACTTTTACTTTAAAATCAAACTTTTAAATACACCTGCAGAGCCAAATAACAGAGAGCTGAATAAAAAAAAAATATTATTTGCTTTAATTTTTGGCAGTGAATAGGTACAACGCCTTTGAAAGTAGCTGAATTCCTTCACCCAAAGCCTTCACCATTCACGTTCACCAAAACAAAAATAGGTACTATCAAAAAAAATGGCCGGGGATATTTCTACGACACTAGAGAATTGGATGGAATGCCCTCCCCCCGCGCCCTAACCCTCCTAAACCATACGGCCCGAACTGTCAAAACTGTAATTATATATAAATTGTCACTGTCAATACATTTTTGTTTTAGTGTTTGTTTCAAAGAAGCCATAACCAAAAATTGAAGTGAAGTGTTTGTTTTAAAATGCCCAAAATGCTCGATGATTCGTAAACTATTAAAGGAAAATATGCTGACATTCAGCCAGATATTCCCCACATTGCCTAGTTTTTTATAAATAAAGGCTAATAAAATCACCACTTCAACCATTTTTGTCATCTCAGATTGTAGAAAATCTACTTCTACTTCTGTATTTCTGGCCAAACAGGATCGAGGACCACTCGATGTGTGAATGTGGCCTGGATGAAGGAAACGTGAATCACCTCCTATTATATTCCTCAAACACCTCACCTGTCCCAAACTACGATGCTCCCTTTACGGTGTGCGTTACTACAGCAAAAAAAAGTGGAATCTCGCTATTTTGAGTAAGCAGAAAATTTGAGCGTGTAAAATGTGCCCCAAATTTCAAATTTGTGCCCCCCCGCCGTTTTTGAGTTAATCAAGGAATTAAGTTTTTGCAAGGAATTCAGTTTTAATCCATGCTAGAATTAGAGAGTTATTTGTAAGCCTGTATGGTAGTATTTTAGAAACTGATCAAATTCGAATGACTGTTAAAAAGCAAACGCTCGATACTTCAAACTAACCTCTCTCTGTTGACGGAATTATGGTTGGTACAGATACGAACACAATATAATTTTGATTTATTTTATTAGTGAATTATATTAAGGTTTGCCAGATGACAAAAATGATTTTTGAACGACAAAATAATTACCGACAGAAAAATTACCGCCTAGTAGCTGCTGTAGCTATTTATGATAATGTAAGTTATAATGTGAACTCATAGTCTAAAGATTGTACCTATATTGTATTGTATTGTTAAGACAAAGAAATTAGAACAAAGTTAAAGGTAATCAAATCTTTATTCTTAATTTCTTGAATAACTCAAAAACGGCGCGAGGCACAAATTTGAAACTTCGGGCACATAAATGGGCTCTCATTTTCTGCATACTCAAAATAACGAGATTCCACTTTTTTTGCTGCAGTTATTCACACCCCTTTACGCGTTTCGTACTCCACAGATTAATCTTGCAGATTTTGCTTTTAGGCAGATGGGAAAGGACCTTTAAGTACGGTCGGTGAAACATCTTTTTTTTTTAATTTCGTGTCACGAAACGGATGTTACTGATGTAAATTCTTCGCGGCGGGCACGTAATGCTTAGTAAGCCAGCCCAATAGATATACCGAGTTGAAAAGTAATATCTTACAAATCTCTGGAATGTATCTAGCCAACTTTTTGACGCGAACATTATATTTCCTAAGCGCCTTTGAACTTTTTTATGATTATTTTGAATAATTTCTTGGTAGTTTACTTCTCTCTCATCCATAAACATGCTTTAACTTAAAAGTAATACAAACTTTAGGTACCTACCTACTTAACCACTAATAAAAATGTATATAAGATTTTTTATGAGTGATTATAAGACTTTTTAAAAAGGCTGGCATGTACGAGTTTGACAGAAAATTACATCCTCGACATAATCAAGCTAAATTTGTCAGTAGTACCTACATAGATCGAGAATTTTGGCTCGAGTTAAAAACAATTACTATCTCGTCTAGCAGAGCGATATGTTTGGGAGAAAGTACAGCCAGTATTACAAACCATCGGTTTCTAATACTTGGTTTGTAATACTAGGCGTACATTCCTGGGCGTACATTCCTGGGCGTGCATTCCCTACACGTGTTGACCTTGTACGGCCAGTTTTGTACAGCCCTGGAAAGCACAGCCGTGTAATACGAACCAATTTAATGCTCTGTTTTCATGTGCGAGTGCTATCAAGGGGCAAGTGCTGTGTTGCCATAGTATTTTGACGACCTCTGTGGCGCAGTGGGCGAAGGCCCGCCTGAGACGCAGAAGGTTGCGGATTTGATTCTGTAGATCATACAAATGTTTGTATGATCTACAAATATTTGTCTCGGGTCTGGGTGTTTTCTATGTATAATATATATGTATTAACAAAAAAAAATATAATTAATATATTACTATCCGTCATGTAGTTTCCATAATACAAGCTCTACTTAGTTTGGGGCTAAAATGCTGGGTGAAAAATGTCCAGCATTATTTATTTATTTATTTGTTTGACGCTTTTAGTAAATTAATGTAAGTAAATTAGTTATTTATGTCGGTTTTTTGCAGATAAACTAACCAGTCTGTTTTATTTATTTTGAACCCAAGTTTCTCGGGTAAAGTTCGGATAGCAGTCCTCCTTTTCTGAGTGGTAATAAAAAAAAACCTAATATCCTAACCTATCCAAGACGGATTTCCAAGGTAGGATTTTTCAGGCCAACATTAACTTATTGTTTGCATTACTTATCAATGGCAACTTGGTTGAACATATTAGAACTTGCTCTGTACAAACGAGGCTCGTCCTTGTCATGCGACTACTTCTCATCGACCAATGAGAGCTCAAAAATATGACGAATTCTCGACCAATGAGTTGAGAATATTGTTTCGTAATCCGGGGTGTACATTCCAGGGGTGTGCAATACCGTCATGTGTTTAGTTTGTACGGAGCGTATTGTACGACCATGGAAAGCATACCCAGATAATTCAAACCAAATGGTTTGTAAAATTGGGTGTACTTTCCAGGGGTGTGCTTTCCATAGTTGGCTTTCCATGGACGTACAATACGGCCTCTCTTTGTTGTAGCCATGCGCGAAATGTGTCTGTGAAAAGAAAAGAATGAAGTATATCTTTTGGCTAAGGGAACTACTTCATTGATTTAGTTCAGTAGTTCATTTACTTCAGGTATACCGTTTAGTTCTTAGAGAATTATGAATGGATGAACGAAATGAAGAAATGAGTTGCTTTCTTAGTACTTTGAACTATGAAATGTTTTTATTTTTATATCTCGATTTTCCTTCATTGGTACTTTACAGGCTTAGGACTGTCAACCAGGGGCAACATTTTTACTATAAAATAGGTATATAGGTAGGTAAATTTAATATGTTTTTTATAATAATAATAAATACGTATTTAAAAATTGAGATAATTATGAACAATTTACTTTTGTTAATTAAACTGATTAATATATCAAAGTTATTAATAAAACGACTTAACTTATTTTTTATTTGCATATAAAACTGGCCCGTAACATGCGCAACACGACACACTAATAATCGCAAATAACTTACTAAATTCAAACAATGCAAAATAGGTACTTTCTTACTCTAACCAATTTTAATAATCAAAAACCCTAACAAACGTAAACAATCTACTTTAGCAAGAATTAAAGAACTTTATCTCAACGACGTAAGGGTTTGTTTTAATTGCAAGTTCTTAGAAAGAGATATCAGCTATCACTCTTTACTCTCGCTTCTATTGTTGAAAAAATTGTGCAAAATAAAATAGTCTTTGTGTACACGCCATAACACCGTTTTTTCTATCTTCGTCGAGCGTAATGCTAAACGAAGCATTGAAGTAAAAATACACGTGAACTAAATGAACTAAACGATTGTGATGTGACGATTGATTGATTGACTTTACGATTGTGTTAAGAAGAGTATTACAGCTATCACTAAAATACTTTGATACTCTGTGTTCACTACAAATTAATAAAATTGTAATGTTCACATTCCCTTAAAGCAACAGCTTGCCACAAGCAGAAAATGACCTTAGATATAAGTTAAATATTACTCTGCATACAATATCATGCAATAATAAATTAATTCATTTAATTGATTCTAACAGTGTTGTTAGTAAAACATATTATTTGACCAATATGTTTTACTAACAACAAATAATTAAAATAGAGGTTAAAAAAAACTTGAAAAAAGAAAAATTACTTGTATACCTATGACCAAAGATCTACAAACTAAAATTAAATTTAACTTCTGTATTTCCATGTTTATATGGTAATTTTAATCCAATTAATTTATACAACACATTTTTTAAAGAAATTTAGTGATTTGTTCAATTCAATGTTTACATCGAAATCGATCATGGTCTCTGACGGTAAAAAATTCAGTGACTGGGCAACAGCGGGAATACATAAAAGCAGGAAAAAATTGTATGATCTTTATGCTGAAAAACAACATAACTTTAATGAGGAGTTTAAAGAACAAGTCAAAAAGTATTCTAAATTTTTTAAAAATGTTTGTCGTGAAGCAAAAGCGCGTCATTTGAGTTCAAAAATTAAAAATAGCCAAGATAAAGTAAAAGCCACTTGGAAAGTAATCAACAGTGAGACTGGAAGAGTCACAATTAAGACCAATAAGTTTAATTACCGCATCAAGTCCCGACAGAGCAAACACTCCACAGATACACCGAGCCCGCCGGCGGGCTCGACGAGTCCCCACTTCCGCCTACTCACGGTACAGATATGTACCGGGGCGTTTCTCTCCTATTCCACCCCCTCTGGCAACGGCCCAAGCCGAGGTCCGTACCTAAGTGGTGCCCTTGTGCTAGTTGCCCCATCCTAACTTTTTACAGGCTGAGCGCCTTCTGCGCTCGCCGTAGTCCGGTGACGCTGACCAAGGCCATCTGCGGCCCTGCAGCATTAAAGTCCATTCAGAAAAAAAAAGGCAGCGCGTAGTGCACGGCGCGACGCGGAAGGAGAAAGTCGCAACCACTCACCCTGATGAAGACTCTCGGAATGAGTCGAAACTTAGTCGGTGCCTTCACCGATAGTGCAGTATGTGAAAATTCCCGTAGTGCAGTACGTGACTGCACCGATAGTGCAGTACGTGAAAATAGTCAAGTCTTTGAGTACACGCCATGACACCGTTTTTTCTATCTTCGTCGAGCGTAATGCTAAACGAAGCATTGAATTAAAAAGACACGTGAACTAAATGAACTAGAGACACATTCAAATGAGTAGTGAACTAAATGATAAGACAATCTTACGTATGAAGTACTTCATTTACTTCATTCATTCGCGGACTACCCACAGACTACTATACGCACACTACCCATGGCTAGCGTGTTAGTTGTCCGATTGATTATTTTGATTGTTTGTTTTGAAATTTTGGATTGAGTTTATATAGGTGATAGTTGAGGTCATAGACTAGTTGAGGTGTTAAGTGTATACGTGTGTAGTTCAGCAACGTATCTACCTATATAGTGGTTATTTCCTTTACGAGTTCAGCAAAAAACGGTGTTTTTGTTTAGAATCGTTTAGATTCAGGGAGTTTAATTTAATTCGTTGTATTGAAATAAGGTAGCTATAAAATAGATGGTTCCTACTTGTCTCGCACCACAAACATGCTGCTCCGCTCAAGTACTTTATGCCTGTCACAGTGCACAGCTACGATCGCAATTTCTCCTTGAATTTGCGGAATAAACGTGAGCGTAGCTGGGTAAATTAAAAAACAACTTGAATTGAAATATAACAAAATTGAAATAAAACAATTATTTAAAATTAGCCCACCTGTGAGAAATTGTATGCACAATATTAAAAATTGGTGTCAAAAACCATTCAACTCATCAAAAAAGATTGTTACAGCGATAATAATTCTAGACCAAAGAATTGTTTTCCAATCTCCTATTGGTGTATTTAATCACCGTAATCATGGAGGACAATCCAGAAGTTATTGACTTGACTCAGTCATTCACCTATTGCCGAGCACCCATCAACTTATCTTGTTCTATAATAGACTTGGATGATTCTATAAATCTAGGTAAGTTTGATAACCCAAGAAACATCAGTAAGTACTATAACTTCTAAAAAAATTGATGTTCAGTGGCTGGTGAGATCAGTCTATGGAAGCATTTTGGACCTTAAATGGATGAGACTTACCCCAGTCTGATGAGTAATTATAATGAAGTATTAAAAACAACCAACAGACACACACATAATCCCGACCCCACACTAAGATTCCCTGTATCAGTGGTATCAGGAACTACATGTAAGATGGTAACACAAAATCCAGACTGGGTCTGCAGAACATAAAAAAAGTGATCTACAGCATTAATTGAACTGTTTAAGACTCAGCTGGCTCGCCGGCCATCCTACTGAGGGGGGCTAGACAAATACCACTTTCTGTTGATTTTAACGCCTGCGGAAATATAAAATTGTATGGAAATAACATTTGGTGTGGAAATGCCATGTGACATTTCCATACAATTGTATCTTTCCGCAGGTGTTACATCAACAGAAAGTGGTATTTGTCTAGCCCCCGAGGTCATCTTATAGGCATACTTACTCATATCTATCCAATCTATAGCAGCAGTGAGTGAAGGTGGAGTTAGGCTAATCTAAGATATACAATTATAGGTTCAGAAGCCAGCTCAACGCCTCTTGAGACCACAGCAGAGCCCATTGTAATTGAATATGAGGTAGATGTTTTACCTGCAGTAAATACTACTAGGGAAAGGCAAACTAAGAAGTCAACATCTACTAAAAAGAAGGTAAGTTGGTTAATGATCTTATTTTTGTAACCCATTATTGTTGACAGACTGTAAAAGTCTGTTAGACATAGGCCTCCCCCAGAGTGCCATGATGACCTTTGGCTACCTCCATCCACCACATCCTGCAATCTTAGAGATGCTATTGTTCCATCAGGTAGTGGCCTTCCTATACTGCATTATTTTGTAAGCATGTGGTCATTCATTTATGTACAATCACAGTCTGAAAATTTTTACTTCTACTATTTTAGACAAATGTCATTATAACAAACAAAACTTTTAAATTAAGAAATGAGTTTCGAGCCTGACCAAGTAGTGCACAGTATTGATGCTCTTACTAAAGATCTCGATGCTGTGTACGATGGGACCCAAAGGTTCGGACTCCTTATAAATCCTAACAAGACACGAGTTATGATAGTAGGTGGTAAATACTACATAATCCAGGCTTGACATCAGTTCCCTCCCTCCTGTGAAATTCCATAACTCTCCACTACAATTTTGCTCAGAGGTCAAAAACTTGGGTCCTTATATCACCAACAATCTTTCATGGGACTGTCATATTGCTCAGGTTAGTAGAAGAATGTATGGATGCATGCATTCTCTTAAGCCGATGAAAAATTTCTGCCTTAATCGGCACAGAAGATGCTTGTGAATGCACTGCTATTTCCCATACTGGACTATGCAGATGTGTGCTACCCAGATGCTACAGAGGAACAGTTAAATAAACTGGAGCGGCTGCAAAACCTCTGCATATGTTTCATACATGGTCTGCGGAAGTACGATCACATATCTTCTTACCGCATACAGCTGAAACGGCTTTGGATTAGGGAGCGTCGCAAAGTTCATGTGTTGTGCCTACTGTACAACACTCTTAATAATCCCCAATCCCCCAACTACCTCAAAGAACGGTTCAATTCGTTGCACGCGGGGGATCGTCCTGTTCGTTCTTCACAACATCTCCAGCTAATGACACCTCAACATAATACTGCTTGTTACACGAACTCCTTCACAATCACTGCTATCCTCTCTGCGACTCTGGAACAGTATTCTACAGTCATATCGTGAGGTGTCTTCTGTTGAAGTTTTCAGATCCATAGTTTACAATCACTTTTTAGCTCTCATGCTCGAATCTTACAAAGTTTCAGCAATCAGTCTCTCAGCTACATATTGTGAGAATAATATATATTATATAGAATATTTAGTAGTCTATCAATTATTATCTGTAATTTGTAAGGTTAGGTTATGTAAGTAGATAGGTATATGTAATTGTGTTTATTTAGGGAATAGTGTTCATGTGTTATTAATAGATTAGCTCTAGCATATAATTTATGATTTTTCTCATATCCATGCACTACCTCAAGACTCTTCTCCATTAACACAAAGGTTAGCTGGAAGAGAATGCTATCTAGCATTAAGTTCGCCTATGTACAGTACTTTGTAGTTGTGCAATAAAGAATTTTCTATCTATCTATCATAAAAAAGTTATAAATACTCTTTTTGTTATTATCAATGCTACAACTATTAAAAAGTAATAAATGCATATTACTTTTTAATAGTTAACTACTTAAAAAAAATTCTCATTTTAGACTTTACTGCACACAGTGTGCTAAAGAATCTAATTTGAAAACGGATAAACATTATTAGACCGCTACTGTAAGATATGCCCTAAAGTCTAATCTAAGCCTTTACAGACTACTTACTGTAATTTTTTGACGGGAAGTTTGAATCCCAAGATCTTTGTCATTGTTCTCATTGAGCCAATGGACTTCTAAAGTATATTGACAACAAAATAACATTGAATAAAATTGTGCGTAGGTAATCCTACTATTCCTACTATCCTACTAATATTATAAACGCGAAAGTTTGTGAGGATGGATGTTTGTTACTCTTTCATGCAAAAACTACGAAACGGATTTTGATGAAACTTTACAGTAAAGCTATATTACTGTAAAGTTTCATCAAAATATATCAGAATAACACATAGGCTACTTTTTATTCGGGTACCACGCGGGCCAAGCCGAGGGGAGAAGCTAGTTATACATATTTCTTAATTAAGTAAACTTTTGTCCCTATTTATGTATTTTAACGTATTTCAGGGCCCTCTAGAGACGTGTAAAATTAAAACCTATTACATAATTAAAGAGCATAAAAATGCTTTACGACCGATAAGCCTAAGTAGCAAAACATCCAAGAGCGTGAATCATCCAACTAGCTATACGTCTAGTTAGCAAGAACGTAAATGTAAAAATATGATTTTGTTTTCTGTGCAGCCATTTAATTCAGTAAAGATCGAGAAAAGGTACTACACTTTTCTGAACATTTCTTGAAGTCATACTAAACAATTGCAAAAAAATCCGCCAAACATGATTTAATTAATAGGTTAGAAAGAATCATAAGATTGATGACGTATGTTTTGATTTTGTTGATATGAGTTTTAAATATAACTAACTTTTTTTACTCTGTACTTTTATCAGGGAAACTCCTCTCCCCTTTTATAGATATAAAAATAATGAAAAAACCTTTAATGGTTTGGCCTATTGCCGAACTGTTTATTCAATCTTGATGAAACTTGGTAGGTAGGTAGGTTGTACTAATACAATACTATTATACTTATATTATGTTGGAATTCGAATCTTAGCTTAATCGTTAAGGTGGTTTCAGCAGTCGGGTAAAAACAATACTTCGCGAGATGTCAGTTCGTGGCGAACTACTAGTGTTAAATTGTTTCAGAGGCCATCAAGGACTTCAATCACAATAACAAGTTCAGTGAGAGAACGATCTCCTCATTACGGGGACTGTCCCATTTGCCGTGATCCTTTGGGTACTCGCCCTATGGCATCGACTAAATGTGGTCATGTGTACTGCATCAGATGTATTGAACAATCAGTGAAAATAGAAAAGAAGTGCCCAACTTGCAGAAAACCACTAAAAGGTGCCACTGCTTATCATCCTTTGTACCTCTGAAAATTTAAAATTTACTATACTATTTGTCAATATTACAATGCTCTTGTCGTTTTGAAAATAGTTATTTGTACTGTTATGTATAGTTGCAGGGGTATGTACTTCTAATCTGACCTAACAAGATTGAATGAATGTTTAAAACAATTAAAAAACATGTTTAATGAAACACTGGGTTAAGGTGAATATATCTTTGCAGCTAATGCTGCTTTCATACTGCAGCCAGCCGCTCAGTCAAATACCACTACAAAGGCTTGAGTTCACCAATAAAATAAACGAACGACATGATGATGACGGACTTCAATAAAAAATGTGTCAAAAAGCTCAGGTTAGGTCCTAACCGCCCGTTTATTGTTTTGGTGAATTCAGTCGATAATACCTACTAACCTATCTAGACGAAATATCTTAAAAATTACACATTAAGTAGGTATTGGTTTATCTAATTGCCAATGTAGGTTACTTGTAGTTAGCCATTGTTAATTATGGTTTTATAATACGAATGTTGATCGTAATTTATGATTAGAACCAGTCGACATTTTCATGAGCTATGTATTATATGTTACCCAAGTTATCTCAACTGCATGATTCTACGGGCAGACTGGCAGCATTATGCTGATATCACACTTAGCTGGTCAGTCAGTAGAATCATGCAATTGAGTAAAAATCTGTTTCGATAAAATGATTAAGCTATAATTTGTAAAAAAAAATCACAACAGCATATTAAATGCTGTTTTCACACTGCTCTAATAAAAAGAGCGAACTTTTGATTTCAAAATCCTTCGTCCATTTATGAGCGAATATGAGTCATTGAATGAGTGAACATTTAGTTTTTGTAAAATATCTTACTATAATTTAGCATTTTTATTCCTGTATTAGAGATGATCCGCCTTTCATGTTAGTACCTAATAATTTTGTATATGAGCTCACGTTTTTCTATCGTGACGAATAGGTACCTATCTACCTACATTCATCGTGCCGTGATAAACAAGTACCTAATTACAATTATTTGGAAGGCAGACGTGCGATTGTTGTAAAATAGGTTACTTAGAACTGTTAATCTATTGTTGTCGCCGACTACCTACTAATTTTATTTGTATCTTACCTGCCTATAGGCAGCTGCAAGGGAAACTACCCTACATATATTTTGAATTTCGTCAGAAAAAACAAGAAGTCTCCTTTTTTCAGGTCTCTGTAAGCATTATAACTTTTACCTGCTAGAATGTTAATATTCATGAATCGGGTACCTATGCATGTAAAACTGTTACCTGACAAAGGTCACCAATATTTAGTTTTTAAAAGTTAATAATATTTAGTTATTCCCGTTGTCGCCCTATCATCAGCCTCGGCCCCATTGGGAACAACGGGATCCGCAATGCTAAAATAAAGTGGCGTCGAGGCGGGGCCCAGGAGAGCCCATGAGGGTGAGTGAAGGAACAAGTGCCTCTTTCATTCGCTTTGAGGATCACACGTATTGGCCCAACCATAACCAACTCCCGCATATCCTCAAACCTCTGCAAACGTAGAAAAAAAAGACACTACCCACGGTAGCTATCCGCGATTCTTTGCGTAATGGTTGTTTGGGCCAACATGTGGATGCAGTATGAGACCTGATAGACAGTTTAAAATTTCTAATGAATAATTATAATATATAAGTACCTACTTTACCAGAGTTGACGATGGTCATTGGCCATTTACTACCCATGCATGTCCAGTGTTTTGTTACAGTCCATTCCAAAAAAGCTTTAAAGGAAAAGTGACCAAAATGAGTTACAGGGAAAATAAAAATATAAAATTTGGACGTCATGGTCTGGTAGTCTGATGACTTACCTACCTAAGTACTGTTATTTTATTATAATATGGCTAAGATTTCGTATCAATCACAGTTTTATAAGATTTGATGTGAATATTATATGTAACTTTGTAACTATCATTTTCAGCCACTTTTCAAGTTAGTTTTCGCGATGACTTTCACTATGCCAAAAGTTTTTCAATGTACCTATATTTTTACTTTAGTGTTTTTATTTAATAAAGTTTTGATAATAGTTTCAACTAGGTATTTTATATAATTTATGACCTCTTTTACCTTTCTCACCTTTGATTATATAGAGTAGACTAGGTTTAGGTTTTATGAATTGAAATCGTTATGAGACCACAACTTTATTACCCTACAAACAATCATAAAATTTAACATTAACAATTAAAACATATTGCTCATCTTAGTATGCACCTATAGTTACTAATTATCTTAATGTTAGAGGCAAGCATTTAAGAAAGATTTTTGTTTGACGTACTTTTTAATAAAAAGGCCATCCCATGTCCTCGAAAATGCTTTGCGAGGTCTTCAGAGTTTTCAAACTGTTCTCTACAAATCTTGCACTGGTTATCCTTCAACGGTTCGAAATATAATATGTCGCTGTTCTGATATTTTTCGAGGGCTATTTCATTGTAACAGCGTTTTTTGTTTAAAATATATTCCTCTGCATTCGATATACCATGCTCTAACACTAAATGTGTGGAAAAAGAAGGCTTGACTACAAAGCTTTTTCCACATTCCATACATTGGTAAGCCATGCAAGGGTCTTTATGGCTTATAAAATGTGTCTCCAGTTGCTCTTTAGTTTCGCAGGTATATTCGCACATGGTGCAATAACTTCCAGGGACGTTTACATCAGATGTCACCGTTTTTACCGATTCATGTTCATTTGTCCTGACTTGTTGACGTTTCCTTGGTTTTACTTTTCTTGTTGCATTTCTCATTCTTGTTTTCTTTTTGTTATATTTAGTAACATCTATTTTTTTAAGAACCACTTTTGTGTCAAGGCATTTGTGCATCTTGTGGTTCTTTGCGTAATGGGTTTTGACTTCTTCCCAATTCTGGGATATTTTCTCTTTACACAAATGGCAAGTTAGAAGTGTTTCTGGTGAAACAACCGTTTTAAAATTAGACTGCGATTGTGAACATTGGAATGGACATTCATTGGGTAAAACCGATATTTCATTGAAGTTACATTTGTATGTAAAGTTTCTTTTACACAGGTCACATCGTTTAACAACACGATAAATTCTTCTGTTTCCCTGCTGTTTTTCTATTTCATAGGTTGAGCTAAGCATATTTTTGATAGCAATGGTATCATTCGTTCCATGCTTCTGTTGGTGATGGTCCAACAAGGCACACACATCGTTAAAGGTATTTCCACATGCCCAACATGGGAATGTATGAGTATTGGTATGAGTACGCAAATGATTATCTATATTATTTTGAATCACTAACCTGCCTGGACACAATTCACACTGATGATAGAATAAGGCTTTGGGTTCTACCGTGTTATGCTCGTCTAGCAGGTGCTTATTCATGGTTACTTCGTTGAAGCAAGCCACTACACAAAATGGGCATTTGTAAACCTTTTTAAGGTGGTTCTCCTTCATGTGTTCTCTGAAATCGTTTGGGTGAAAAAGATGACAACTTGGGACGGGACATTTTAATCTGGTTGTAGCTCTCATCATTTTAAAACCTTCACAGTCATGTCCATATGGGTAAGTAACATTTTTGGCTGGTAAGTTAATACCACATTCTGGGCAAATGAATGGGGAGCGATTCAAATGAAAACGCAAGTGTGCTCTAAGTCCACATATGGTAGGCAATGCAAATAAACACACCGGACATGAGTGAACTTCATTCGTGTATTGCATGAAATGATCTACTCGGTCCTTGTAGGTTGCACTAGTGATAGATATCTTTTGTTTACATTCAAAGCAACTGTTATTTTGTGTGTTTTTTGTAATGTCTATAACCAGTGGATTCGATCTTTTCTTTTGTATTGGTTTCGTCGCAAAGAAACCTAGAGGTAAAGGTTCTACTTTCAGATCATTTACATTAATTGTAGCTGTTTTAAAAGCATGTGATCGAATATGAAAGAGTAGCCTACATCTATTAAAAAAAAGTTTCGTTTGATTACAAAATCTGCATATATACGTTATTTGCATTGATTTGCGGTTAAGGTGATCATTGTAGCTGCATTCAAACATAAACCTGTGAACAAAAATAATTGTATTAGGTACCTATCTTACCTACCTTACTTTGGGGCTAGATGATGCTGTGTGAAAATGCCCAGCATTATTTATTTATTTATCTAACTAGGTGGTTTGGTCATACACATTTGGTGATGTTAACAATCCACAGTTTTGCTAGTGCAAAGAAATATGGCAGGAACGTATCTATTCTAAATTGTAGATGGACATAGGTTAATCGACATTTTTATTAATCGGTTCAATCGTTGCAACAGGTAAGTACCTATAGTTCGGAATATAGTGATGTGTGTCAATCAGGCGAACGAAGCCAGAGATTAAAACTGGATTTAAGTAGGTAAGTAATGGAAATGGCACACAGGCGTAAACAAATAGTACCATTATGTAGTAGAATGCGTTAGCTAGTGAATAACTACCTAAGCTGTTTTAGCCACTTGGTGTGTTTTAGCTCATTGGGCGACTCCGACTTCCGATCCGAAAATCGTGTGTACGAATTCGAATCCGGGCAGGCATTAGGTTTTTTCCACTATTTAAATTATATGCGCGTTAACACGTGGATACCAGCTAAGTAGGTACTTACGCTAGGTACAAAACGATTAAAGTAAACGTAAAACGAGGAGAGGGCATGCCTTGGAAACAAGGCATTTTTATTCACATCAGTTACCAAGTAGAAGTACCTAAGTATTTTAGTAAAGAGGCGTTGGTCATTTAATTCTTTCTAGCTAGAAACGTCGTTTTTATTCTGTAAATTAGGTACCTACATAACTGATCGGACTTGTCTTTGACTAGATCCCAACTCGATATCCGCACAGAGCTGCTTACCGAGTGAAATTGAGAAAAGATTTGATATAACACTCATTTTGAGAAGTCGACGTAATGATTGTCAATAATTCTACTAACGGGGCCCCCTACAGGTACCTACCTATATAAAACGGGAGACATATAGGTAGGCAGGGCAGGGCTGTCTACTCTATGCGGGGGACAAAGGTCGTGACCTTGTAGGAACCAAGTTTATGTTTTATACTTACTTATCCCCACAATCGATGCAGGGAAATATCTTGTGACCATTAACAGGAACTGGTATTTCATAATTTGGCAGACTTTTAGTGAACAATATATTTTTGATGCTAAATTTATCATCCACATCCATTGTGTTGCCTACTGCAGCACCAGCAGAATCTGAAAGAAAAAAAAAAAAAAGTTTAGCCTTAATTTTCTGTTGAGCTCTTCTAACACAGAGTTTACATTTAGCGCATTCGCGTTCGCGTTCGCTTCAACAACAACACTCGTAGAAAAGTTTATCGAGAGTGAATGCGAAATACCGTTCACACAATAAAGCCGAACGAGCGACGCTGCGCTTGAGTCGCGGGGCGGGGAGATTGTATTTTACATCCATGGAAAGCACACCCCTGGAAAGAACAGCCAGTATTACAAACCATTTGGTATGAATTATCTGGGTGTGCTTTCCGTAGTCGTACAATACGTCGTACAAACTAAACACATGTCGATATTGCACACCCCTGGAATGTATGCCCCGTATTACGAACCAATATTCTCGATAATCAGGTCGAGAGTTCGTCATATCCTTGAGCCCTCAGTGGTCGATGCGAAGTAGTCGCATGACGAGGACGAGCCTCGTTTGCACTGAGTAAGTTCTAATATGGTCAACCAAGAGTTGCCATTGATAAGTAATAATAAAGTAATGCAACAATAAGTTAACGTTGGCCTAAAAATCCTTCCTAAGCAAATTCGTCTTGGATAGGTTAGGTTATTAGTTTTTTTTTTTACCACTTAAAGGAGGGTTGGCTATCCAAACTTTACCCAACAAACTTAGGTTCAAAATAAATAAAACCACCCGGTTAGTTTATCTGCAAAAATTGACATAAATAACTAATCTACTTACATTAATTTACTAATAGTGGAAAATACTATGGCAACACAGCACTTGCCCCTTGATAGCACTCGCATATGAAAACAGAGCATCAAATTGGTTCGTATTCCACGGCTATGTTTTCCAGGGTTGTTTAAAACTGGCCGTACAAGGTTAACACGTGTAGGGAATGCACGCCTAGTATTTTAAAACCAAGTATTTGAAACCAATGCAATGGTTTGTAATACTGGCTGTACTTTCCATGGTTGTGCAATCCATGGACGTACAATACAGGGACTCGCGGGGCGCATGATTAGGCGAGTGACGAACGTTCACATATGCATCTTTCGCCACAGATTAATACTAAGCAGTTACATCCGTCATTGATAGGTACCTGTATTAACGTATGTGATAGGTAGGTAGGTATACAAGGGTGTCAGTTAGTGGGTACAAACATACCTATAACCTACTACGATATCTATCTACTATGTATAGTCAACTCCAAATTTCAATATTCGGGCAAGATTTCACATTATTTTTCAAATTGTTTTCATAGGAATGTTTAGGTATTTTATTTTTTTTGATTTGAAACAGTAATTTTAAAATCATTAAAGTATAAGGATCGCATAATCATAACAATTATTGTAGTAGGTATAAGATAGGTACCATTAAAAACTGTATTTATCTAAGTATCTTATGATAGCTACTTTTCATTCAAAGTTGTTTCGTCGGGGTTGATTTTATACTACTTAAATATAATAAATAAAATGTAACTGTTACACTATAGGTATAACCTACAAATATGTTATAATAATAGGTAGTTCAGTTTCAACAGTTGGTCTTTTCAGACATAGGCCTGTTAGTTAATACAATAGTATTAACTAACAGACTAGACACAAAATACCTACCTATTTATATTCTTCATCGCCAGTGAAAACTAGGTATTTAATAAGTACATTTATTATTGTTAGGTATACCTTACTTGCTAGTAGGCGCTTCGTTAAACCTACATTACCCTTTGTACTAAAAGGGTAATGTAGGTTTAACGAGGCGATTTGTTTTATCTATTAGCAGAATTATGTTTGATTTCCTTTTTTGACATCTATATGTAGAGAAAGATTTAAAAAAGACAAAATAATTTAGCACCAACTTTCATAATAAAATGACATACACGAAATAGTTAGGTACCTAGCTGATAAATGGCGCGGGCAACTTATCAGATTCAGTAATGCTTCTCTTCAGATTTTTTGATTTGTATATCAAATTAAAAGAGAGCACAGCTTGTCATTAGAATTATTTAGGCTAATATTTAATCTTACTTCATACTGTGGGTGGTACATTCAGCGACAAAAGTAGATTAAATAATTAAAATTTTTGTAACTTAAACAGAATCCGTAGACTTTCGTTCAAAATGTTGGCATAACCTAATTTGCCCTTAAATAAGTATTTGCAGTATAAATTCATCGTGACCATTAAAATTTGCTTGTTAAACCAGAAAGAAACGACGAGCATTTAAAAACTGACTGTCGCTGACTGTACAATATACACCTGCTGGAGAATGTGGTACGAGAGTAGGTAAGTTGGTACGTACAACTTTATTACTTATCAAACCATAATGCATGCTGTGTTCACTAGTTTTAGAAATTACACCGACAATATTATCAAATTAGTGTGTCCTGTTATGAATATTATGTGTACATTTCAAGTTGTGAATCAAATAATAATAATTTAAAAAAATGTTAGCTACAAGTAGATACCTACATATACAATGACCTTCATCGTTATACCTACCTACTTGTAGTCTCCTCCCAACGGAACGTCTCGTCAATAACAAAAGATCACGTACCTACCTAACTAGAAGGTACAAGACTTAGCGATAGTAAAACGTGATGGAAACGACCCTCCAGAGTATGACTGTTTGATGTTGCCAATGGCAGGACAGGAAGTGTAGTGTAGGTATGTGTACACTACGAATTACAATCGTTAAAATCTTAACAGAAAGTATGATCTAAGAAACAAAAAATAGTTTATATTGCTATGAATATTATAAAAACTTACCATTTCCAATAAAAAGCTTTGAGAAAATATTTTTAGCTCGAGCGGAATCGACACACGTAGTCTTTTGATAGGTGGTTCGCAGTATCGCCATCATGAAAAAATATTATAAGTTACCACAACAAAAAATAATAATCCCTGTGCCGTTTTTAGTTGTGTAAATAACTCGGAACAATATAATTTGTAATTTCTTAGGAGAGCTACCACTTTGCTTTCATACTAGTAAAACAATTCACGAAAGAAGTTGAATTCAATATTGTTGGATATACATAGGTACATAGAAACGCCGGATTGTCCAAGTAGACTCAGAGAAACCTGCGTTTGCTTCGCTCATTCGATTAAAAATAATTCAATTAGTGAACTTTTTCATTGTAACGCATGATTTTTGACACAAATTGAACGAAACCGTTTACTCTATGCATGATTTTCCTGGCCGACTGGCTGTAATAATAGAATATTTAACTCATCTACTTTGGACAAAATGGTAACTGAAATCAATCGTGTCACCACAGACTTACTAGTGATACCGGATACCTAATAACGCATTGTGTCTCTGTGGAGTGTGGAATGATGACCTCACCTCATCCGGTTATAAATTGTCAAGTAAATTTTGTTACTTGGCAATGCTACATAAAGTAGTGAATATTACAATGAAGTAATTACATTTAACTGTCATAATATTTTTATTTCATTTGTAGGTATAGGTACAAACACATTTTATGATTGTGAACTATCGTGTCAAGTAGTTTTTGACTCCCATCTCGTTCTCGCCATTTTGCATGAGTGCTGCCACCTTGTGACACCTACCCACCCCAAAAAAGGAAGGTGCTGCCACCTGCATGGTATGACCATTTACTTAATTACAGACTTACTAGGATTAGGATAATGATCATCCATCATCATCACAATGTGATGTGTTTTTTTATGTCATAAAAAAACATTGTATTGGTTCCTCATAGGTCCGTCCGGGGGAAGTCAGGGGAGGTGGTGGGGTGGTTTGGTTGTGGCAGCAGGGTTCATTTTCATTCATGAACTGAAAGTTGTCTACCACAAAATATCTAGGACGATGGAGCTCCAGTATTGCATTTGAATGATTTTAACATTATAAAACTAGATAGGTACGCCATAAAACCTAGATCAATCTATCTAGATCTTCTATTATATAACTATTACTCCAAGCTGTGGATACCTAATGGTATTGGTAAATTTTTATTTTTATTATGTTACAGCTATGTATTACTTACTAAAGTAGGATTTACTGTTTGCTGTCCTTAAAAAAAAAATCAAAGATAATAAGACTGCCGCCGCAAAGATATCAGACTACTGTGCTTATATAGAATTTCTGTTTTAATAATACGTAGGTCATAAAAGACTTTAAATTACTTCAAATAAGTAAGGTAAGGTAGGTTTTTCTTCCTTGGTAATAAAGAGGAATAACAAGTAGATTGATAGTTATATATATAAACTCTTTATTGTGCATAACACCAATTTACAGTATAAATACAGAAACATTATAAAAGAACAAAAAAAGAAATGCACAATGGGTGGTTGTAACGCTGAAAGTGATTTCTTCCAGACAACCTTAGGATGTAGAGGACTATTTAAAAGTAGGTAAGTAGATGAGAAAAACAATAAAGATGGATATTAAAAATATATTCTACAAACCTACTACATGTATAGGTTCAATCTTAAAAAATAGTAAATATAATCTTTGGCAAAATATATGGCACTTGCACTTTACATTTTTACACCAACAAAACATATGGTTATGGCTTAACTTAACATTTTTTTTCTTAGAATTGATTTATATAGGTACTTTTAAGAGTAAATGTATAAGTTTGGCACATTGTCATAGTGAATTATTCTAGTAAAACTAGTACTTTAAAGGGAATTAGAGTCAACACTATGATTGTATCCCTGATGAAAAAAACCAAGTAGTTTCTTTTCATAGCTGTCACGTTTAAGATAATATTCAACTTCTGATCTTGTACTAAATGATTTTGGCTCAACAAGTGTACTGTAAATTTTCTTATTCTCAAGCATATCCTCATCATTTGGTAGGAGTGATAAATAGCTCGCTACAGCTTTAGCTGCATCGTCAAACCTTTCTAGATTATAATAGCATATTTGGATATAATTCAAAACATCAGCTATAAACTCGATTCCTGAGTTATAATCAAGAGACTTTAGTTTATTCTGACATTGCTGCTGGCAATGTAGAAGAGCAGCAATATTATTTGACATAGTTATGGCAAACTCTGAGGACCATTCTTGTTGTGGCTGCCTTTCACATTCTAATCGGCAGCTGTTCTCAGATGAAAGATAATCATTCAGTACTTCTTCCATGTTAGCAACGGTGTCTGCCCAGTGATGCTGATTGTATGCTTTTAGGCCGATTTTGTAAAGTACTAAATAGTCATTACTCTCCAAGTCTGTTATTTCCTGAGGATCTATGTCTGGTTGATCTACATAATATCTCATATTATTCCCCATAGCTTTATCATCTGGATGCAGCACAAGGTAAGTGTATGCAGCTGATGCGGCTTTAGGCATTACATTCATTTCAAAATAGCAAAGATGTAAGTATTCATATGGCTTTCTGGCCTGCATATTGAAAAGGACAGATTCTACGACATCACTTTCTAGATGTATGTCCTCAAACCCACTGTCTTCACATTTCGTTAGGCAATCTTTCTTTTTGAAAAAATGTTCAAAGACCTTCAGCTCCCCAATATTTTCTTTAACTTCAGACATATAGGGCTGGTTATTGCATTTTTGTCTACAGTTCAAAATAACAGACTTGTATAGTTTGTATAGATGAATTGATTCTTCGAATTGTTTAATGCATTCTGTCCACCTCTCGCCTGAATAGGCTTTTACACCGTTTTCATAAGTTTTCTGTAATGATGATAATTTCAGACACTTGCTCAAAGCTATCGATGCAGTAAACACCAAAATCAATTTGTGAAACTGAGACATTCTAATGACTGAGTCTTTTAATGTTTTTTAAGAAACAAGCTAAAAAAATTATAACAAGCAAAGCACTCAATTAAAATGATAAAATATTTAAAAAAGTATGTACGTAACCCAGTTTACATTTTGCTTATCTCTTATTGGTTGTACGACCAGGGAATCCTCGGCCTGATAAGGCACAACTAAGAAAAAAAAACTGTTTACCCAAAGTTATCAAGTATTCAAGCCAGCCTTTGTCTTTGTTTTCTGGGATAGGGCCATCCCAAATGTGTTTGTTATAGAATAATTTGCCATCTCCCACGGTTACAGGACGTTACGTATAACGCTACTAGAGTACCTATGCAAACGATTATGCTTTTCTTATAGCAGTAAGGTAAAGTGCAATTAGAAAAGCATAATTGTTTGCATGGTATATTCTATTGAGAAAGTATAGGAATGTACGGTTTACGTTGCAACGAGGTTTGAAGACCTTTATGGCGCAGTGGCCGAAGGCCCGCCTGAGACGCAGAAGATTGCGGTTTCGATTCCCGTTTAGTTTGGGGCTAGATGGGAAATGACCAGCATTATTATTATTATTACGTTCATTCATCAGACGTCAAATGTCAAGTTTTTTGTGAACGGTGGAAGTCTTTTCCTGTTCTTTGCAAATTACATTTTACACATGGGTATTTGCGTATTTTGTATTTATGGTATATCTGGGACAGAGCGGTAAAATACTGGATGTGCAATACAGGTCGTACACGTGTCAAGCTTGTACAGCTCTCATTGTACTGCCTGATAGTTCAGTCTCTATTGAAAGAGCTTTTTTTAAAGAAATAATAAGTTCTAGGTTTTTGCTTCTATGATGGCTAGCTACGGTTCGTGGCACTTACGTTACCCCATTCTAGTTAGTATGGGGTAGTAAGCGCAGCGACGATGAGTTCATCGTAGCGGTCAATTCCGCCCTCTACAGCTGTATAATGGCAGGCCGTACATTGACTGGTCGTACATTACCGTCTCCCTGCATAAGGTAGAAATTTCCATATTCCGCCATTATAGCGTTCCGTTTAGAACCAGACGGTCGATTTTCTAGCATTACACCGACCATATTCTTATTTTCACATCCTCTGTATTGTTTATGAATGTATCATGGATCAAACGAACACTGGCAGAATTGTGACAACTAGCCACAGAAGCCGTAATTAAGAAGTTGAAGTTAAAATCAGAATTGAATGTACCTATTATTGTGCTGTGCAACTGTGCTGTAATCAGTACAGTTGAAGGTATCCTTAATCCCTTACCAGTCTGTGGGTAGGTGATCATGTTCTTTCGAAATACGAACGCGTTCTTTCGAGTGATCGATCACAGAGCGTTGCCAGAAGTTTACTTTTGAAACCTTTTAGGTGATTTTAACTACCTACGTCGGGTTACTTCTAGGTTGCACTAGGTCTGGAAGAGATCACTTACTGCCCATTATACCTTTAATCTTAATGTGTTCTTGTTTATTTTATTTATTATCATATGGTATATACATGGCTCACAATAGATATTATTTAAGTCAAGATTTAAAATTGAAATTCGTCAATTAAGTGGAAGCATCTTAGCAATTAGATAAGTAGATAGATAGGCGCCTTAGATAGATGGGAATGATGGAATTTGGTTCTCGGCAACGTGCTGTGGCAATCGCTCTGGGCACTACGTAGCGTGTTATAAGCCGATTTTGGAAATGTTACCGCATCACTGGCAGTGTGGCAAAGCGACATGGAGGACGAGCATCACCACACGCAGACAAGATTGTTACCTACAAATTACTGCTCGACGAAATCGTACAATGACCGTGGTGAGAGGTTTCATAGCTCTTCGAGGATTTTAATAAACGATAAAACCATAAGAAATCGCTTGCATGAAGTCCATTTCCGTTCCTGAAGGCCGTTACGTGTACCACCTAATTGTACCCCGCAATCGCAGAGCCGGTTTACAATAGGCTCGTGAATACAGAAATTGGACCGAAGAAGAGTGGCGTTTTGTATGTTTTTCCCACGAACCTTGTTTTGGTGTAAGATCAGAAACTAGACGTAGGTACAAGGTATTGGAGGATCCCTGGACGCCAATAACGTATAAAATCATGCCAGGAAGTCAATGCATACAGTGGTTGACAATCATCATGATATAAGCGGGTATTTGGATCCGCGGAAGAACAGAACTGTTTTAGATCAGAGGCAATCTCAATGCACAGATTTACGCTAAAAATATTGTATAAGATGTTGTCCTTCCTTCGCGGACCCAATTTGTTGGTTCATCTGCTTATGTATGATAATGCACGTATGGATACTGCCAAAGTCGTTGCAAACACACTTGCCGCAGCTAATATCAACGTCCTACCATGGCCTGCTCAGTCTTCAGACTTGAATCTCATAGGATATGCTTCAAAGAAGAGCCCTGCCAAATATGGATGCCGTACACACACCAGATTTTTTTTTTCATCATTTACTACGGACGGCCATTCCGCAACGTGATTTGGATGAACTCATATTGACTCATATTACAGACTAATAATTGTTTAGTTTACGCAATAAAAACCTTTTAAATCTTTTATTTTTATTTTTTTAATGTCAGTATTAAAGTCTAAGGTGAAAAATCCAGCATGCAAAAAACGCAAAAATATATAAATGGAAAACAGAGAGTAGGTACTTCGTCGATCTATACGAAAACACATTATTCAAACAGACATTTTTATTTAAATTTTAATGACAAAATATAAAAAAAAAACTTATTCCATAGACACTTCTAATGTGTGTATAATAGGCTGGTAGGTAATTATAGCTACGGAATCCGTTTTAAAGAGGGGCTTGACATGCATTTGACTGTTTGTTTGGATGTAGTGGTTAGTGTCTGAGGTTTTGCGTTATTTCATTAAGACCTTCCCGGGGTGTGACTATCGTACAATGTCATTGTTTGGCGTTGAGAGGAAATAACCACTTTGGCATAATTGTTTGATTTTGGGTTGAAAAAAAAGGCTTAATTTCTTTTCATTTCGTATTGTTAAAACGTAGCAGGCAGTATTTATTTAACGTATTGGTTATTCCGTATATGATTTCCTTCATTGGAGAAAAATAAAAATAAAAATTAAGACAAAGAGGATAGCCTCTTTGTCTTAATTTTTATTTTTATTTATCTTCTTGGATAACTTTAGTGTTTACATAACTAAACGTAGTGATCATAGATTAAACATTTTTTGCTCCTTCGTAGTGATTTCTTCCTTTATGTGTACCTAAATCAAACATAGTTCTTTACACAGACTACTTGGTTCTTTACGAATTTCTCAGGAAAATCTATATAACAAAAAATGTCTTACAATAATGCGGTTCTAGTGGGAAACTGGAGCGAGGAGAGACTTAAAAACGAGGTAGGTAGAAGTGTTTGTTCTACTACGAGTACCTAAGCGTAGAGATAGAGAGAGAGCGAGATTTTATACCTACATAAATACTCTTCTTGTGTTTCTTATATCACTGGTGTAGGTAGGTATCTACATAAGAGGAATTTTAGTCTAACTAGAGGCAAATCAGAAGGGCTAGTAAGTAGTAACCTGGGTATAACTTAGTTAGGTGCCTAAAACCGAGTAGATAATTACTAATTATCAACTCACTTTTTCAGCCTAGCTACAGTAAGTACTTAGGTACAGAATACAGGTAGGTATGTAAGTAGCTAGGTACCTACCTAGCTTATGTCTAGAAGTACTAACACCTCCAAACTTCCAAATTAGTTCAGCCGGTTGGTAGGTTTGAAGATTATTTACTTATTAGTTACTAAGAAACATTGATAGGTAGATATTTTTTACCCTATAGTACAGATTTTATATACTTTGTAGTAGGTACCTACCTTATAGTATTCTTATTACTTTCTTTTTTTAGGCACTACCGCTTGGCACTACTAGTAGAGTGAAGGGAAATTTTACTTTCCCGTGCCACTACTATACTTATTGGTTGATTAAACGCATATTATAAAATCTCCCGTGGATTACCTCATTACCAATGGCACTACTGATACTAAGTATATCAAAGCAAGATAAACAAAATACTTATTTGTTCCAAAACTTAAGTTAATGTTGGCTTTAAAAATCCTTCCTAGGCAAATCCGTCTTGGATAGGTTAGGTTTTTTTATTACCACTCAAAAGAAGAGGATTGCTATCCGAACTTTATTCAAAAACCTTGGGTTCAAAATAAATAAAACCAACCGGCTAGTATATCTGCAAAAAACAAACATAAATAACTAATCTAGAGATTTAGTAACTTTTATAGATAGCCCACTTGTGCGACGGGAAATAATATTTCACGTGAACCTACTGGCAACAGTGTAGTGCCACTGGAAATGTACTTTTACCCGTAGCACCACCAGTAGTGGCACGGGAAAGTAAAAATTGCCTTCACTTTACTAGTAGTGCCAAGCGGTAGTGCGTAAGAAAAGAAAGGTTATTAGGGTTTTGAATTCCTGCTTACAGTATGAGTTCAAGATTTTTCTTCGCAAACGAGATCGTCGAGAGCTTTTGCTACAAAAATCAAGAAATCTGTTTAGCAATTTGCTAAAAGAGGTAATAAAAAAAAACACCCAACAGTTACATACTCCTACATAGTCTTGACACAACACTAGAATGCCTTTTGTCGTGGGTCAACACCCAGACCCCAAACAAATATTTGTAGAACATGAAAACATTTATCCCGCAGCGAAATCGAACCCTATAGTGTCTCAGCCGCGGCTTCACGCTAGCCGTGCCATCAAGGTCGTAAAAAAAACGGTAAAGAACGTGTCTTTTTAATTTTTACTACTGTTACATGAAAAAGACAGAAGCTTCGGTGCTTTCTTAAAACGACAACATCATAATCTAGATCACATAATATACCTCTTTCAAATTTCATCCAAATCGGTTCAGCCGTTACTAAGATTATCAGCAACCCATAGAATATATATTTATAATATTCTTAGAAAATATAGTAGGATGGTACGATATGTTCATACTACCTCGTGTGTTCATAAGTCTTGAGACACAGTAAAACTAAAATATTTTTGGAGCTAAGTTGAGTATTCATTTATTGGATATTAAAATTAAAACTACTGACATCTAGATCTGTATTTAAAAATAAATCATTCAAAATGGCCGCCTTTGCATTCAATGCAGGCCTTCAAACGCGTGCGCCATTCATCTATGGCGGCACGAATCTTTTCAATGGGAATCCGTTTGGATTCTTTAATAAGGGCTCGCTTGAGAGAATCCAGGTTTGGGTGAGACTTTCTGCATGCCCTCAGCTCCAATTCCGTCGATAAAGAATAATCCAAAGGATTCAAGTCAGGGCTTGACGAGGGCCAATCTTCGCTCCGAATGAAGCCTGGCAAATTGGCCTCCAGCCAACGTTGGGTAGTCTTAGCTTTATGGGAGGGAGCAGAGTCCTGTTGGAAAACCCAGTATTTTCCAGCGAATAGCGTATCATTTAATGGTTTAACCACCGCTTCCAATATGTCGGTTTGGTAATTTTGTGCCTTCACCTTGACGCCTTGCTGGCAAAAATTAAGCGAAGTGACCCCCTCGTAGGAAACACCCCACCAAACCATCACACTTGCTGGATGATGAGTGCGCTGGACATTGCGTACAGATGGCTGGACGTCCTTTGAACTTCTGGCGTAAACCTTATTGTTCTGCCGGTTAAACTTTTCTTCCACCGTGAAGATCTTTTCATCGGTAAACAGGATATTTTTTGGATCGTGTCTCTTCAATAGGTTCCGACATCGTTCCAGTCGCAATTTACGAAGACGCTCGTTTAAATAATGCACTTTCCTTCGACTGTAGGCCTTTAGTTTAAGATCATATTTAAGTATCCTGTTCACCGATATTCGCGAAATGTTGGTCTGCAGAGCTAATTTCTTTTGAGTCCGGCAAGGGTTGCGACGAATTCGCTCTCTGATTACTTTGATGTTGGCGGGCGTCCTTACAGACCGCGGGCGGCCACATCTTCCACGGTCTTCTAAAGAGCCGGTCTCCTTGTACCTCTTTATGGTATAATACACAAAGTTCCGACTACATCCCAAACTTTGGACTTCACTAAAAACTTGCATTGGTTTTTTTCCTGCTTGAAACAGTGAAATTACAGTCGCACGCAAATCTTTTGTTGGCGCCATTTTCACGGAGAATGAAACAAATATTCAAATGTATATTTTTTCTGATTCAAAACATTCGAAATTAAAAGTTTAAAAAAGGTTTCATGAATTACTTTCTTTTTAAATTAATTAAATAAGTTCGTCTCAAAACTTATGAACACACGAGGTATAATAGTGTGTTGTACTATTTCAGAGACCACTCGCTATAAGTGGAACTTTTGTATTATTTGGATACAATGTACAGGTGGTTGCTTCTGATTTGCCAGGTGCCTATACCTTCATAACTATTTATAATAATGTAAGGTACAGAATACCTTATTTTATTATAAATACTTACCTGAAGTGGATTATTTTGTTGATAAATACTAACATTTCACCGCGCCTCATTATTTTTTATGTTAAGACCTTTTCCACGATAAACGACACGATCCATACAAATCGGATGAATAAATTGATATGCCTATCGTAGCGTAGTGGTGTCGTAATGGCATCATAGTGATGTCGTAGTGGAATCGTAGTAGTGTCGTAATGACATCATAGTGATGTCGTAGTGGCATCGTAGTGGCGTCGTAGTGATATCGTGGTGGCGTCGTAGTGGTGTCGAAATGACATCATAGTGGCATCGTAGTGGCGTCGTAATGGTATCGTAGTGGTGTCGTAGCGATATCGTGGTGGCGTCGTAGTGGTGTCGAAATGGCATCATAGTGTTGTCGTAGTGGCATCGCAGTGGCGTCGTAGCGATATCGTGGTGGCGTCGTAGTGGCATCGTTGCGGTATCGTAGTGGCATCGTATTGCTAATGTAGAAAGCTCTATAACATATTTAGTGTTGTAATGCTATAAACTGTAGCAGTTATTTTGCGTATTGGTACTTTTTGTAGCCAAATCTGCAACGAAGAATACCAAGGCCCAGTATGGACTGGCCCTTTCGAGTCTAGTCACCGAGCGGCAGGTGGACTACATGCAGAATATAAACGATGGCTGCCTCATGACCTTGTCTCCCATCACTACGCCTTGCTGCCGGAACACATTTGTTATTCTGAGGTTTTCCTACACTAGATATCATATCAATTCTCATGTAGGATAAACGATACATATTATGTACTTATCATGTCTTGTTACGTAGGTAATCAGCGTCATCATCCTATAGCTTTTTAAAGACTTATTGCTCAAATTTTATTTGAATTTAATCAGAAACTTGTATTTTTGGATTTTTTAACGAACTTCACTGTTTGAATAAATAAATAAACAAAATAATGCTCAACATTTTTCAAACAACATCATCTAGCCCTAAACTACTAGCTTGTATTTGGGAATTAAATGACCGATATACTACTAATATATATTTTTGTAAATACATAATATTATACATAGAAAACACCCAGACCCGAGACGAGACAAATATTTGCAGCAACCCCGCAACTTTCTGTGTGTCAGGCGGGCCTTCGTCCACTGTGCCGCAGAGGATGATTATGGTTGTGTTGTTTGATTCTTGAATTTTTGCGAGACTATTTGGCACGGTCCCATACATCCGATTGAATTGAAATTGGACTTATATTCCTGTCAAGTGATGATGACAATGCAAAATATTAGTCACAGTGAGCTTGTCTAATGATGGAGACAGAAGGTGGACAATGGAACTTCTCGATGGATAGTAGGTACTAATAACTATGTTTAGGCTAATTTTGATCAGCTTTTGGTTCGGAATACGATAAAAAAGATCACTAAAAATGTTATCCTCCAATATTATTAATAATCTTATTTCTTTTATATTATGAATAGCTAGCAACTAGTGCAACGTCTAGCGAGTTTATCCGCGTTGGGGTTTTTCCATATAAATTTCCGCTGCATCCACTAAGGATGTAATTTCGAAATATCTTTTCTTAATACACATCAAAGGGAACCTACCCTCCAAATTACAGGTCTCATGGACTCACGGCTTAGCCTGTTTGTTGATTGTCAGTCAGTCAGTGAATCACGCGATTTTATTAAATTTAGATTTTTTATGGTATGGACATTTCGATGTTTATTGCAAATAATCTCCATAATAAATGAATCAATTTTGTTATATTGTTTATGACTTAGAACAGCGCATAGGCTACTATTATCCTGATAGTACGCGGGCGAAGCCGTGGGCAGAAGCTTTAGATTAAGAAACCGATAACGTTTCCTTCCCGGTTACAATTATGAATGATAAATTACAGCACGGCAGATGAAAGTCTCCGCGGCGAGAAAATGAACTATGGCGACGAGTTTCTCTTGAGAGCCGAAAATTATGGAGACCCTGGTGTAAGCTGACAACACAGATTTACCTCATCTTAGAGATTGATGGAGTAGGGAGTTTTAAGTTTTAATATTATTGCGTACGTAGAAGATTCTTTGCACATCGATGGCATAAAGTTTTTTAGGATTATTATATAATCCTGAAAATATCAACCTCGGCGGGACTTACGAATTCACAAATTGAACAATTCCACCAACTGGTAACAATCTCGGGGTTAAATTGGTATAGCTCCTGCGTACCAAGTACCAAGTGGCTGGTTGCGAGTTCGAGTCCCAAAAAACAATGTTTTGCTGATTTTTAGCCTTTGTAAGTAATATATTCATTATTTAATTTAAAATTGTAGTTTATTTTTTTAGTTTAAACTTGCAACTTAATTGCTTTTAAGTAATTTAATTTATTATTATATTTATTATTATTATAATATCTGTGACTGAAGTAAAATTTCAAAGCCAGAAAACTAGAGAAGTAATAAAACGGATTTTGGCACTAATCGGTGAGCGTTTTTCACTACAACCACAATTGTCACACTTGTGTCCCTCGTCACAACACTCATTCTCACCTGGTGTGTAGCGAAGCGACTAAATGTGTTGTCTGTATGAAAAAAAGTCCAATATGAAATTTCATCCCCCATTTTTCATCCTCAGGGGTGGGTTTTTTAATCAAATGTATATAGGACCACCTTTGAACAATAATTGACAAAAATATCGCGTAACATACACGAAAAAAAGACAAATAGAGAACCTCCTGTTTTTTTGAAGTCGGTTTTTAAATTATAATAATAATGTTGTAAATTTTTCACACAGCATCATCTAGCCCCAAACTAAGCAGAGCTTGTATTATTGGAACTTCATGACTGATATACTACTTATATACTTTTTTTTGTAAATACATACATATTATACATAGAAAACACCTAGGCCCGAGTCAAACATTTGCTAATCATACAAACATTGGTCTCGCAGCGGGAGTCGAACCTGCAATCTTCTGCGTCTCAGGCAGGCCTTCGCCCACTGCGCCACAGAGGTTGTCTAATAAACTATCCTTGATGGTGGTATTTTCTGCAGGCTCCCCCTCTGTACGTGAGATATACGCCTGAAGGCACACCCGGGCCTCCAGACCGGATGCCCATCCGTCTGAGTACCTCCAAGGACAGCAACTGCCGCTGGACCACCACGCCGCTGCTGGCTTGCGATCGACTCGAAGGTCTGGGCAGCCCCGTCAAGGTTAGAACTGACTCATCGTCATCATCAGCATCATAAACAGCCTATAAAAATCGATTGAGGTGGTAAACCCTCACTTTCAGCGATCCAGACCCTCCATTGTGCTATTATTTAGTTTTTTGTTGTTTTAGTTATATTTGTATGTTGTACTGTAAATGGTAAAAAAGAATATATATATCTATCTATCCACTACTGGGCACAGGCCTCCTCTGAGAGTGCCATGATGAGTTTTTTAGATTCTACTTATACTACTTCCTTGTATACTTATATACTTCTTTGTACAGAAAATACTACACAACTTCATTTTTTTTATGATTGCATGGCATAGATTTAGTACATTTTACAGAAATGCTAGTCTATAGAGAAAGAATCTAGTTACTTTTAATACGAAAATAATTGATACCGCTGACTTAGCAACTATATTTAATTTATAACTCACATATTATTATGATCCAATATTGATTTTAATAAATAAATATGATGATGATATTTCACCCCAATATACATATAGAATGTATTTTGGATTTGTCATTTTGTGCGACAAGATTGAGTTTTATTGACGAATATAAATTATCTCATTTATCTAAAAAAAGGCGGCCGAATGTCCGCCTGAGACGCAGAAGGTTGCAGGTTCGATGTCGATCCAACGCGGGACAATTGTTTGTATGATCTGCAAATATTTGTCTCCAGTCTGGGTGTTTTCTATGTATAATATGTATGTATTTACAAAAAAGTATATCAGTCATGTAGTTCCCAGTTAGAGTTTGTTTAGCTCTACTTAGTTTGGGGCTAGATGATGGCTGTGTGAAAATATCCAGCATTATTTATTATTATTATTATCATCCAACCACTACGGTGTAACTACAAATCGGCTACAGGTTTACCATCAAAGTGTTTTTAACTTGATGATTTTTCTGATGTTATAGTTGGTAGAATAACTAGCCGTTGAGGCAACCCATCATCCCAACATCAAGTGGCCGTACAATATTGTATGGGGTGGGAACTCACTAGGTTCAATTGGCTTGGAACTGGAAAGAGTTGCGTGAGAGAGGGAGTCGATCCTTGCAGTCCGCAAAAGTTACTGATAAGATTGTTTTTTTTATATTTGGATTCGTGAGAAAAGCAATCGTCGTAGCACGGCGTAGCTGACCGCTAAGGTCAGGCTACGACAGATGACCTACGTGTTCCTCTTTCTTTCATAAGAGAAATGTTTGGTATCAAAATTAGTTTCTGATAGGACAATGGATCCAGTACCAGTACCAGAAGTACCAGTATTGATCGTGATATCATTGTTTCCAGACTGGCGCAAAGTTGATTGTGAAAAATTGCGTAGCGGACAAAAGCTTGTGTGTTATGAACCAAAATTGGATGCAGACATTTTTTGGACCTGTAAGTTTAAACTTTATGTTTTCTTTGTTCCTATTTTTTATTATATTTGGCTTCAAACAGACATAAGACCGACCAGATGGTAAGTGGTTACTGTCGCCTAAATGGTACTAATACCTGTAATATCAGAGGAAATGATGATTGCCTGCTAAACAAAGATGAAATGTCACATGCCCTGTAATATCACCCTCACCCATACCATTCAAACCGGAACAAACCAATGCGAGCATAACTGCTTAGCAGACATAGATACGACGGTAATTCCTTGTATATTCTTTTTTCACAAAGAAACTTCTACTTATAAGATTTTGTTTCTATCTTAGTTGCACTTCCTGCCAAGCAGCTTTGCAAAATGCCACAATCCACTTCATGGAAATATTTCAGTCTGCTAATGGTGATTGTGTTTATTATTGCCAGGAGTGTGGAGTGACTTGCCGGAACTACATCGACATCCATAAAAGGCACACTGCAGAAAACGTCTTCACTCTCGTCAGTGATGTTGAAACTAAGACCAAGGATTAGAATGATAAAAACCACCAACCTACATTCAAGATTTAATTCCTGATTCAACGTTTTGGAAGTTTTTACTCCTTGAACAATTCAGCGTTATTCAGCATTTCTGAGAATTTAAACAGAGATACAATTAAGTAATCCTACGAATGAATTCTAGGTTTTCATGCAGGCTTTTGTATTTATAATTTATTATTTGTCGTTTGTCAAAGCTATTTGTTGGCACAATTTATAATACAAATAAATTTATTTGTTTTAATGCTTGTTTTTTAACAGACTCTTAGATCTTGGACGTTTTTGTCTAGTTTCTGTAATAGCTAGAGCGAGCGGCGTTTGGATATGTAAAACTTTAAGATTTCCAACCTAGGTACTTGCTTTATTTACTAGCAGAAAATAAAAGTATTTTCTTATAAAACTGGAGTGAGAGAGATTACTAGATACGCAACTGTACTATAGTTTTGCTATACCTAAGTAGGAAGGAATTATAATAAACTTGCTCTTGGAACAATATTCTGTTTATATTGTAGATAGCATTCTTCGGCTTTGTCCCAAATTCCTGTGCCCTTGCCTTGAGCGAAATGGTTTAACATGGCTCGTTAGCGGTTTAGTACCTATCATTACGGCTTGTGGACGGAATAGGCATCCCGAATTACTTCGTGTTAAATTCAATGTTCCTTTATTTCTGAAAAGGTTTTCTGACCGAGTTTAAGTACAATACTATAGAAAATAAATACGTACTGTCTATATAAGTATGCTTTGAAAGCGAAAGAATGATAAAGTAGTAATTGTAGCAGTACAAAAACAACAGGATAGAATAGAATAATAATATGTTGTTTATTTGCCAGACAGTTATAACGTCTGAGCTTGGAATAGCTATATTGAGATGTTAGAGTTCAATTTCTCTCAATGTGTGAAAGCATGTCTTCATAAGATAAAGCGCAATCCTAAACCCTCTCGACGAATTCACTAATGCAGTGAGAGTGCAGTGACTCCTTTTAAGCTCATTGTTGTAAGTAGGTTTAACCTCAGGATTACCATAAAATAAGATAAGAACGCAGTATATTCATGAAACTAAAATTTTTAAACCAGTGGGATTCAAACCCACAACTTTCCAGTAGTGATGTACTTCGAATGAAGCTGGCTAAAAATTCCAATCTTTAGCTGCTACGAGTAGTGTTAAAGTTGCTGAAAAAATTTGAATAATTTTATCTTTGTGTAATACTTTTCTGTTGTTATTGTATGTTTGCTACTCAATGATTAATGTCATTAACTGACATTTTCCAAGCATCATCGAGCACAAACAAAAAAAGACACGAGCATCTCGTATACAATAACGTCGTTTTCTTATTATATTTACACATTCTGTAACAAAATGTCTAAATTAGATGAAGATAAAGGCATTGTTTATTGTAACAGGGTCCGCCTTGGTAATTGGTATGAGGCCACAAAGTTAGAGGAGGTATATTTTTTACGTTCCTAATTAACCTTGTAAACAAATTTTCAACGCATTAATTTACGTGTTTATTTTCCCGATATCACAGTACAAGCTGAACAAATTTCTAGAACAAATGAAAAGAGGAGATCTAATGTTGGCAAGATTTCGCAAAATGACCGAGAATTTGAACAAGCCGACTGTGCTAACGCAATCCTCGGGAAGCATAGCTTTCGGTGCCAGAATATCTTTGCTTGCTCCTCATGTTCCCAGTAAATATATAATGTTCTCTCTTATAAATATACAAGCTTTCTTTTGAGTAAGTACTTGGTAATTTACCGGTAACTTTGCAGTGTCTGATCCTCCTGTCGAAGGGAAAAATGGCCTCCTTCTTGGAGGTCGAATATCTTCGGACCAAATTGCCTACTCCCAAGACCTTGTAGATGGCAGCTCAGTCGTAGGCCTGCCGAACCTTGATCCGGCAGAACGAAACACGTTTGTGATAACAAGTGCTGACTATTGTGATCGTGAAGGAGAACTACTAAAATATCACCAAGAGTTCCTTTTAACCCTGTCTTCATCGGTCGACAAAAAGGTACCATTTTGCAACAATGTGCAAGTAGACATAAATAGAAAGATCCTTTTATATACCTGACCGCAATCCACATGTTCAACACACTATGACAACACAATTGCTAGGGACGGATAAATTCGAATCTTGGTAAAAGAACTATATGTATTGTAAGCGATGAAATCTCATTCTCTTCAGTAGATTTTGTTTCAACTTATAAGGACAGGTAAAACGGCCACGTTTTAAGGCTGTCTTCCTAAATATTTATAGAGTGTTAAGCCTCTCTTTGTCCGAATAATACTCGGACAAAGGATTTGCCTGCTCCTAGAATTGAGGTTTTTGCTTAATGATGCCTTGGTTTTCAGCCGTTGTACATAAGATATGATCCAAACCCGATCCCAGGCCTTTGCGGGATGTTTCCGCTATACCTAAGCGAGCATTACGTGTCGAACACTAGATGGCGCGTCCTACCTATTCAGGGCCCAAACCTAACTAGATTCGAGCAAGAGGGAAAGCAGGTTAATGTGAGTTATTTTTATTTTTTTTATAAAATCTCACAGATTGTAGTTTTATTTAAAAAATATTCAAGTGAATATTACATTCAGGTAAATACAGATATCGTGGTGAATCACTGTGCTACGAATATAAATCTGGGAGTTAATATTGGAGTCTGGGCAATGGGATTCTATGGGAAAGTAAGTGCATTTTATTTTCTTTAAACCAATGTATTATTTATTAAAATCACACTGATTGCTTCTGCACAAAAATCAAATTATGTTTTATTAGATACTACAATCACCCTACGCACAAATTGCGCTGGACTACAGTTAATTTTCACGAGTTTATTCTAGTAAACATTAAAGAAGTTAGGTTATATGTTTTCAGATTTGCGCCCCCCTAATGAAGACTTGTCTAGACGTTTATGGGAAAGAACTACCGAATAATGTCTGGCAGATTTATACCCCAATCGCTAGTTAGTTTCAACTACACCCTTTGTTATTTCACCAGGTATATTTTCTGTTACTTAATAGATAACTGAATTTAAATTATGTCATATTTATTTATTTTTCATTTTGTTGCGAGACAGACGAACTAATCATCCTATTTGTTTTGAAATACCAAAGCTAAATCTTTTGTATAGTAACTAACAAGACAATGGAATCCATTCTAAGATAACTCAAAAACATTCCTTTAAGTCTAGTTATACTTATAGACTTAGCAAATTGTCAATAAAACATTTTGAGGTTTTCTTATTGTCATTTGGTAGAAAAGACCCCGTAGGTCTTACATTAAAAAAATGTTTTTAATGACAATCATTGCATAATTATTAAATTTTATAGCATAGTGAAGTAAGAAAGAAACATCAAAAGTTAAACTTCAAAAAGTGTACCTGTGGGGCGATTACACTAACTCATGGCTATCGAGGTGGCAATCAATTTTGACACTGGTTCCCCATTTGAATGACCCATCCATCCAAAAAACGGAACGTCCAATGGGAAACCAATTTAGTTCGCATTGTCCATCTATGGCCCATCCAGCCTAAATATTAGCGTGATACGATTAATCCCATGCGATGATACCGGCCATGGTTAATGCCATGCCGCCATCTCGATAGCCATGGAAATTAGTGTGATCGCCCTGCTTGTGGAGAGAGCTTGGTATTCCATGCTTACATCGCCTAGCTACCAGCTACCCCAGTGCCGAAGGAATTTCTATGTGTGTTATTGCAAGCGTCCCACTCTTTAAATTAAAAAACAATAAATGATTTGATTAAAAAAGTAAAGAGGTAGGTGTAAGTATAAAGAGGTAAAGTTTGTAAGTTTGTATGTCGGAGATTACTCCGAAACTACTCACTCGATATAAAAAAAACACCAATATTTTAAATTGACTTTCAGGGTACACATAGGCAATATATGATCTCGTTAAAATAAAAGGGCTTTTCGTGGAGACCAATTTTGCAACGCAAGTCGACGAAAAAACAGTCGAGCGATTGCGTTTCTTTACTTTTTTATACTTTTTGCCCGGGTACCACGCGGGCGAAGCCGTGGGCAATACCTAGCTAGTATTATATAATGTCAGTACACGTGTAGAGGTGGTTTAAAAAAATCCATGGTTTCTCTAGCAAAAAAGAGCGCACAATATTTTTTTGAATATCGAAGTGTTTCTTATTCTCGGAAGGCCGAGGCGGTAACGGAAACATTCCCTGATCGTTATTGTCTCGTTTATTATACGATTCCGAAGTTTTCATTGAACTTATTGCGTCTACATTCAGAACATGAATAAGTCATACAGTTCGTTACAAGAATTGCTCTAAACGCCTTCGCCCCATCATGAATAACGCGCGAATGTTTTCAAGGATATTAAATGAACGGTGTCTTTCATTTGTTTCTTTTTGGAGAAAGTATTGCATTTCTTTGTTTATCTTTCGTGTGGATTCAATTAACGAACAAAGTACCTAGCAACATGTACTAGATATATATTATTTATAATTCGTAGAACTAGGTACTTCCCTATCTGTCTGATAAGTTTCTAAGTTAAAAGTTATGCTTTCATCGTACGAGTTTGTTCTGTTCCATTTTAATGGAACGCCAATACAACGGTATAATTATGTATAGTTAGGTATATTACCTATATATTTATCTATTCGATGCAAAAAATAATGCTTTTTCTTTTGTATTGGATACGCTATTGCGATAGAAAGCAAACCCCTATTCAAATATTTGTTTCCGTCTCAAGTTTCAGTTACAAAAGTGAATTTATCAAGTGCACTTTTCCAATAATGAGCGCATTTCATTGAATTCCAAGTTCTATTGAACGGCAGACTTGGTTGAAGTTTTGATAAAAGAAACCAGCCAAGTGCGTGTTGGGCCACGCGCAGTGTAAGGTTCTGTAGTTACTCATGGAAGTATATTTTATTAGTTGGTCGACTATTACACTAACTAGTAAAGCCTATTTAGCTGCCACAAACTTTAACTTCGTCATGCATACAACTGCTGTGATTTTTTTCACATATTCCAAAAAAGATTTCGCATAATATTTCGCTAAAAGATCCTTGAGTCGAAAAATACTTTTCACAAAACCGCAATATTTTTAAAATACCTATCCAATAACGCCCCACACTATGGGATAGAAGATAAAAAAAAACATCCCCTCCTTACGCGGTAAGAAAAAAAGAGGTACCGTTTTTTATATATTTTAATTTTAATACTTTGCAGACGTGATTTTCTAAATACTATAATGATTCCTTGCTGACTACGGAACCCTAAAAAGAAGTTTGTTGATTCACGCGACTCCGTCCTCCTTTTCATTATCTAGTCTCTGCTTGTGAGCATTTCTATCTGTAAATTAACTTAGTTATTAAACTACAACCTTAATCAAGATTGTAATCGCTACATCTCTGTAAATACATTCAAATTCCCGTTTTCAAACAATGTTATTTTGTATATATTATAACATTCTTTCTAGTTTCAATTGTGTATGTACTTAATAAGTAGGTAAGTAGGTTAATAAAATGCATTCTATTAGCAACAAGGAAAGGAACCAATTAAACTTTGTAATAATGTTGTCTGCGGGAGTTGTCAAATAAAAGTAAAAGCTTACTCCAGCACAATGCTTGGATTATTATGGAAATTTAATTAGCCTGTCGTGTTGGTTCTGAGTTTACGCATATGGAGTTCACAATTATTTTAGTAATGAAATGTAGTTACTCAGATTCATCATTAATTAATAATATTTTCTTTGAATTAACGGTCTAATTAGTGTTCGTTTGTTGATAATTTCTTTACATTTCTTGTTCATTTCCGATTGGCTCCAAAGTTAAAGTGGTGAAGCTTATCTGGCACTGTAAGAAGGCAAGGTATGACCGGCGACGCGACGCTTCGGACGGGATACTTAGATGCCGGATAAGACACGTGACCTTCGGCCTATCCTCGCGATTCGAAATCAAAGCATCGCCCAGGACAAAATCGCGTCTCATCCGACCACCTTACCATATCTGTGTATTTTGAACACGCTTAACATGGCCTGTCATTGGCACACATCTTCATCAGAGATAAGAAGTCAAAACATTATGATTGGTTCATGCCAACTTTTTAAAGCTTTACGTCGTTTATTGGATCATTTCGCCGATCATGACACGCGATAGAGATCGGATTGCTGGGTACAAGCATGGCTGAGGCTATAGAACTGGCATGAGACTACTACAAACTCATGTCTTTGTTTTCAAAAACCTATTCCAATGTGATTATGCTATTAAAAATATGCTGTCGTAGGTACTTGAAAGATTTTTTACTTAAATACTTCTTAAGTATTTATGTGTACCTGAGTAATGGACAATGTTTGAGTACCTACCTCAATAAAAAACATATTAAGATCTCGACTAGGCGGCGCTAAAGCACAGAATAATTTAGCCTCCATAACTTTCGGAAAAATACTCGACTGGATGTATTAACTAAATTGTCTTTACTATTCTACATTTTCAACGGTAGGGGACGAGCCCGTACTCTCTCTAGAGAGGGTGTTATTTGTATGTACAATGCATGTCCTTTGTGAACTGATTCCTGTCCTCGCGGGATTTGCAATTGAGTCGTTTGAGGACGATATCAGATGTTTCCAATATTGAGTTTACGCAATCTCTGAGGGCTGGAAACGTGACCGTTATAACTACATCAGGTTTCACAAAGGCGCTTTCTAGTTAGCTGTGTTGTGGTTCACTCATTTGCAAGTGCCGATCGGTAGTTACCTGTCTGCGAGGCATAATTGAATTGAATCTATTTTGGTAGATACCTAACACCCTAAAAATGTTGCCCAATGGTTATACCATTTGGAAAGTGGTACCAGATGATCCAACAGGATGAGACGCCCCGATGTTTAAGAAAAAAAAAATTGTAAGGACTTTTAACAATAATAGCAAAGTTTTATGAAAATTATCATCCGAAAATAAAATATTAACAAACGCAGTATTTTTTATTTATATTTATCTAAGGATTTAATATTTTATTGCACAATTTGTAAAAAAAGTGACAATGGGCGGAATTAATGCGAAAGTATTTTCTACCATAATTTGTTGTGATATTGGCGGTTGGCATGCTACAATTTCTAATCTAACTTATAATACTTACAGAGTTACACACCTATCTAGCCTATCTATCTATCTATATATCTATACAGACCCTGTATAGATATATAGATAGATATATAACTTTACTTTATAATAGATTAAGCTATAGGTGTTTACATCATTATCATTCCAAATTTCTTTCAAATCGGTTCAGGTGTTACGGAGGTTATTAGCAACCAACAAACAAACATCAAAAGTTTCGCATTTACAATATAAGTAGTATTAATAGGATATTAGGAATAGTAGTATAGTTCAGCTACGTAAAGATTGTCGGCTTTTCTTCAAAAGTTCCTTTTTGGGTACACTACTTAAGTACAGTATCTTCGAATAAAAAGTAACTACAAATATTGGTTCAACTTACACCCCCGCAGTAAAACACTTGGCCAACTCCTCCCAAAAGATACTTCAACATGTTTTTGCCAAACCGGAACAAAGCGGGATCAACTCCTGAATTTATCACAGGTATTTCATTAAAAGTAAAATGGAACTGTATCAGGCCCTCGTGTATTTACCGGTGAAAGTTATCTACCCTCCTGTGAGATATGGATCCGTACAATAGCCAACCCTTCCGCACCTGACTTTTCACTGTATATATCGTACGCAGGTACTTACTACGCCCTACGCAGCACAATTACTACATTCTGTTTTGGGTTTCATATTCAAAAGGTGCCAATGGGATCCTATTACGAAGCCTACGCCTGTCTGTCGATTTATATTTTTGGCTACCACAGGCCTGTATCTTTGTAACCGTAGAATGTAGCGCACCGAGGCTTCTGTACAAGCTTGTCAAGCACCAAACATTGCTCTATCGAAAATATAAGTCAGCGGAAAGTACCCTATAGGTTGATTTATCTACCAGTATTAAAATATGTCGCATAAATGGCCGTATATTTTTATTACGTTGACTAAGAAGCTTGATTTTTTTAGAGCTCCAAGAGACCGTAGATCTACGTATTTGATATAAATTTCAACTTGCGTGAAGGTATCACGCGTTTCTGAGGGAGGTCAAAAAGGGGGGAAAGGACTGACAGACGGACGGATAATAATGTTTTTTTAAAACTTAATTAGCAAAAACCGTTTTATTTTCTACTGTTGAATTTGAAATGATACGTATGTACAGTACCTACTAGGTACGTTTAGTAATCTCAATTGTTTAAAAATCTTTGTAAGTAAGGCCTCATTCATTCATGACTCATTTTTTAAATTCGTTTTGACCAATGTGTGGCCACTTGTACAGCCTCATCGTTTACCTCTTTGAGATATTCCCAGGTGCAGGTAATGGAACACAGAGAGCAGAAGAGCAAGTGCGCCATATTCTGTATGGGTTCCCCGCACTGACACTGGACGTGGTTTGGGTCAATTATCCCCTATTTGGCTAGATTGCTTCTGCAGCGGCCAACATGGATGCGAAGCCTATTAAGCGATTTCCAAATTGGCCACTGCAGCTCGTACCCAGGAGGTAAACATTCTGCGGGATCTATAAATCTAAATTCACCTCCTTGGCGTGTGCAAAGTAGGCCTTCTGGCCTACTTCTGATGTGTGTCATTTCAAGTTCAATAGTAAAAAAAACACTGTTTAAAAACCTTATTCACATGTAAGGTCTTATTGGGGGGTTTATATTGTGTCGAGACCTTAGGGCACGAGTGTTACTCGTACTTTGCTGGTTCTCATTTATTTTTGTGTGACAACTATGTACCTGCCTAATTTATAAAGATGTCTATTTTGGTATTTTTTCAAACTATCTACTGTCTTATTTTGCCGCCTGGGAGCGTCATTAGTTTCAATTTGCTGATTAGTAGTAAGGTATCTAATCTTAGGCTTGGCTAAGGCTTCCTTCATATTGGCTGCCTTAATACCAATTACCGAGAGAATTAGCCATTTTTATAAACCAAATTAAGGATCGGCTTTTAGATCCACCTAAAAGCCGATCCGACTTAGAAACTTAGGTCGTAGCGGATGGTGTGGAATAAATATGTGTTGTATGCATAACGAATTGCTAAAGTATGGCAGTACCTACCTCCATCCTGCTTACTTATTATATTATACAAAGCATAGGTACCTATTATACAATTTTCAAACGCACTGCCAAGGGTGGGGCCACCTTTCATTACACAAAGGTTAGTTGGTAGAAAATGATGATTAGCATTAAGTTTGCCTATGTTTTATGCGCTTTGCCAAAGTATAGATGTTTGCTGCTTATAATTTTCGAATCGAATCGCTGAATTAATTTGTATAAAACTTGGAACTAGTTCATGATCAACAATGTTAAATTGGCTACTTTTTAACTCTCCAGTTACTACAAGGGCGATGCCGTTGACAGAAGCTAGTATTTAATATATTATGTGCATTTGATTTCGTTTAAAGAAAGTTATTCTAATTAAATTAAATTATACTATACCATATAATCTGAAATATGAAGCTCAATGTGGCTTGGTATTAATAATTATTTTTCATAAATCGTCGAGGCTCCGTCCCACCTCTGTTCTGGCGTGATTTTTGTAAAATGACGTTTATTAGCGACGACAATAAACTCGATTAAGTTGTAAAAACACGTCACCGGGGAACAAAATACAAATAAAATCTATCTGCCACTGATTAAACAAGGTATAACAACTAACTTTTCTTCAATAATTAATTCAGTTAGCCTGTGCCTCATTCTTAGAATTGCTACTTACAATTCTATACAAACTACCAATCTATACTAATATGATAAAGAGGAAAGATTTTTGTTTGTTTGTTTGTTTGTATTGAATAGGCTCCGAAACTACTAGGCCGATTTTAACCATTTTTTCACCAAATGAAAGCTAAATTATCAGGAAGTAAGTATAGGTTTTATTAAAAAAAAAATAGAGATCCTTAAGAAAATTGCAATAAAGTAGCAAAATTTTGCCTATAAAATTCATTTATTTGGCGTGCGCTGAGAAAACTATTGAAGATACATAAAAATGATGTACTACATGATTAAAGTACTCATACCTACCGAAGTACCTACAAAAAAGTCCGCGAGGGAATATATCTTACTATCACCACAATAGCAGCTTTTGTGTTCTAAAATTTAATTAGATCGCCGATATTCCTACGGAATCGAAACTTACGTGGGTGAAACCGCGGGGCGCAGCTAGTTGACTATATAGAACAAACTACCAATCAATTGTTAGGGACCTACTTACTAATTAAATAAATACTGAAACCTTCATCACAGTTAAATATAAAAACCATAAAGTTTTTATCGCAAACTGCGCATCATTACAGTTGGTGGAGGTATATCGTTTCCCACGTGAATAATTCATGAAATTGAGTTCAACAATAACAGTCGTTCCCAGTGAAAGCAACCAACAAATTAATTATAATGTATATTTACCCTTGTTGTGTTTAACGTTACACAAAGATGATCATAGGAAAGAAAAACATGCTCCGCTGTGATTTGAATGAAATAATAGGAAAGAAAATAGCTTTTTATCTTGCAAAAATCCAGAATTCAATTATTTAATATTAAAATTATTTTAACGAGTACCATTTCATAAATTCTGTATCCACTTAAAAAGTCTGAAGAAAATTCAAATGAAGTTGTTCCCAGGGGAATATTTTAATTGGTTTATATAGCTTTATAAGTCTACGTGAGCAGAAACATTCCCAGAACTGACTTCAATCGCTCCGGAACCTTGAAAAGCCAGCATTCAAAACAAATTATTTATCTTCAAGCCAATATTTTAACTTTGTTTTTACCTTTTAAAACAAAGTAGGTTGGTACGTTATTTTTGAACACAAAGTTTACAAAGGTCGTAATCCGTATGCAGGTGCTCATCCTCATTTTTTGACATCATTAAAACTTATTACGAGAGAGTACTTATTGACTGCGTGACGAAAGCGAGCCGAGGTATTTATGGAGTTTGTGCTTTATTATAAGGTCAAAAAGTTTAACTCATCTCCCGGTAGATATTGGTTTATGTTTTGAGTGAAAGTATGGACTTGTTTACCATTGAGCGGTGATCATATTTCCATGTTTCAAATATACTAAGGACATGTTTCAAATAAACCCACACCGTGGTCTACATTTTTCCATCATCAGTGTAAAATAACTTTCGGTTTATTTTATTGAGCCGATGAAGCGTTTGTTAATATTATATGCTGAATACAGATGAAGCTTGAGAAAACTTGGCTCGTTAAAAAACAGAACAAAGAACGATTTTAAGAATTGAGAGATATTTCCACAGAGGTTATAAATGATTTAACTATTATAGTCTCTTTGAATAACTCCACAGGTAATATTGTCAGGATCGCTCGTGTCACCATGCAATATTTCCAGCAGTTAATAAACGTGGAGCATTACTCAGACAATTAATTTTTGTTTTTGACTCAGAGGCTGTGCCGTAATTTAGAGCGGTTTCGCTGACTAACCTTTTTGTATGTGTCTCTTTTCGGCACACTTTATAGAAACTGAAAAATGCGGTGATTAGGTCACAATGCCACATAATACTTGCGTCGAATGATATGTAAATTACGCTGTTAGCAAATGTTATTCATAGAACAAGGGAAACTTCATTTATATTCAACGGAATTACTGTGAGGCGTTACGCAAAACAAAGTGAGGGTGAAATTAGACGGGTCACGAATACTAACGTACCTACCGGTTGTGGTGTTTTGTGTGGCATGACCTGAAAGAATGTGGCTCATCCAGTCATCCCGCCATCCAGTAATTCCACCATCCAGTCAGCTTATTCATGGAAGGCACAAAGATAGCCGTCATTTCAGCGCTGCTTGGGGCAGCGCAGACGTTCGCATTCACTAGCTTTATCAGTAAATTGATATTTTGAATGCTCTTTGAAGTTAAGCTATGGTTAATGCTATATTTAATTTACCTATATAAGCATTCATTGGCTCTCATAGTTAATCGTCTCGTAATCATGGAATGGTGTTGGTATACAATTTAAAGGTTCTTTGCTTTTATCAGATTTATTTTGATAGCGTCTTGCGTTTTAGCTGGCAACTTGCCCGCATGCAAGTTGGCGGCTAAGACGCAAGACGTTTTGGTTCGATTCCCGCTGCGGGACTAATGTTTGCATGTACTGCATATTTGTGCCGGGTCGTGGTGTTGTGGTACTATGGTACTCGTTTGTGGTTTATGGTTTCTGATACCCACGACACAGGGAATAAGGACTACGTATAAGTCTCTGGGGTGTATTAAAAAAAAGTGATTTGAAAAAATATCTTCTCTTGAAATAGATCTGACTTAAAGAGGCCTGCGGAGGATAAATTGCCCATACAAACGTAATACCAAAATCATTTGTAATTAGAGCTTATTTTCACCATATTATGTTAATATTTGTATTCGAATAGTATCTTATATTGCCTAGTTACAGAATAACAACACAATGTGAAAATACAACACGTTTTCAGTCATCATTTTTGGTATTACGAAACACCACCAAATTTATAACAAATTCTGAACGGCTAATATTGCTTACGCGCAAGCACGGGCGGGCCTGCATTAGCCAAAAAGAGATTGCTATAGTTTTGGACGGTTCTCGAATTGAAGTTGCGAGATGCGTTCGCCGGATCCTTAATGTTTCAAATCTCTAGAATAACATGCCTAGGTTTGGGACGTTTTAGCAAAGCAAAACATTATTTGGCGGTAGTAAATACCTGAACTAAGCCGGCGCTATGCAAACAGCGCAAAAGGCAGATCTTATTACATATCTAAAATATAAAGCGAATTCCTCACGGACCAATCAGTATGCACAACTATTATAGCTGTATCATCGGAACACCTGCCCGAATATTCGTTCCGTTAAACACAACTTGGCACAACTGAAAATCTTCCTGGGCAGATCCGACTCGAAAGGGTTAGGTTTTTTGTTTAAGACCACCAAGAAGAGGTGATGTCATATGGAACATTTCTATGTAAGGAACACTTACTTATAGCAAAACTAGTTCTGCCAAGTTGTGTCTAACAGAACTAATATTTGGAATGGAACAACTACTGTGTTGTGAATACTGATTGGTCCGTGAGGAACACCTGCACTATATAATATTTTAAAGTGGTAAAGATCGTAACTTTGGCTGTAGGAGATAATTTCCTTTACAACTCAACCGATTTAAAAAAAACTTTGAATATATTTAGAATGGACCTTTAGGGTGGACATAAGCTGTATATTATTCTGTTCAAATAAAGTGCTTTTCGCGGAGACCAGATTTGCAACGTAAGTCGACTAAAAAACGGCCAAGCGAATGCGTTTCTTACGAATACTGCCTTAAGGGTAAGAGTTACTTTTCATTAGCTACTTTTAATCATGGTGAGCGAAGCCGTGGGCAGTAGCTATACATAAAGTAAATTAGCACATCATCGGTGTGATATTTTTTTTATGTTGATTAATTGTATCAACAGGATAAAATATCAAAATATGTATATGCTTTTATCTATACTAATATTATAAAGAGGAAATATTTTTTTGTTTGTTTGTATCGAATAGGCTCCGAAACTACTGGACCGATTTTAATCATTTTTTCACCAAATGAAAGCTAAATTATCAGTAAGTAACATAGACTATAATTAATTAAAAAAAAAATAGTGATCCTTAAGAAAATGTATTATTTGGCGTGCGCTGAGAAAACTATTGATGATATATAAAAATGATGTATTACATGATTAAAGCACTCATTATTACCTACAAAAAAGTCCGCGAGGGAATACATATGTAGAGGTATATCTTACTAAAATAGTTAAGTCACAATAGCAGCTTTTGTGTTCTAAAATTTAATTAGATGGCCGACATTCCCACGGAATCGAAACTTACGCTAGTGCATTATAAAAAGCTAAGCGTGCCATATTGGCGCATTATTGGCCTAAAATAGCCTACATTATTTGTAGGCTATTTTAGGCCATAATGATTAAAAATAATTTTAGGCCAATGCGTAAGGAGTATGTGTTAGGGGTAAGATGTTGTTGTTGGTTTGTTACCATATTTCTCTGTAAGAGATTTACCGATTCCTTTAACTAACGCGGTTTTTTAAATATTGTTTTGTGTTCAAGGAAGGTATTTACATAGGTTTTATCTGCATAAGTCACTAGGAGATGCTGTAATAGATGATGGAATACACGAATCAGGGGTTTTAAATCCTACTACTATTATAAACGCGAAAGTTTGTGAGGATTGATGTTTGTTACTCTTTCACGCAAAAACTACTGAACGGATTTTGATGAAATTTTATATAGCATAAACATCATAAAAACACATAGGCTACTTTTTATCCGAGTACCACACAGGCAAAGCCGTGGGCAGAAGCTAGTAATTTTAATAATTGTTGAAATCATACGAATACCTTAATTATATGTATGTATATGCACCTTTCATTACTCCCAGTAAGAATGAATACCTATCAGTAAACTAGAGACAGTTCCTGATTTAATTTTGTCTGAAAAAGTTGAGGTTCTTAGAATGATTCGACAACCATATATTGAACAGCAAATACCTTATGTTATTAGCTTCGTAGCTCAAAACAAGCCCAAGTTTCCCAATATCCACGATAATAAGTAGGTATTTGTTTCCCGGCTTTTATGTAAATTCGTTTGTTATTGCCACTGACTCTTTATTAAACCTACAAGGTAAAGTTTGGTAAAGTTTGTGCCAGAAATTCCACGTTTATTATTTTTGACTGTAATGTTACGAAGTAACAGTACTTAATCTAAATATGGAAAATATTAAATTGTTGAGCGATGAATTGTTTCAGCTACTCGTATTGTCTGACTGATAGTTAATGCACAGCTTAAATAGTCCCAGAGTCTTGTGGATAGATTTTTGATGTTAAGCATCAAATTAGCAATGGCTGTAGTTAAATGAATGTTAGAGAGTATCCCCGTTTGAGAACCTATTTTTTGGGCACCTATGCATTGAGCAGCAATCAATATTTTAACCCTTAGTAGCCTGATTTACGAAAGTGATTTATTTTTAATATTACTGTGTTTGCTTGAAGGTCTAGATGAAGGGAAAAATAGCTAAAAAAATCACAATATTTATTTTACATATTTATTTAGAAAAAAAAACAGGTATCAATTTTGATACTTCAGGCATTAACGCCATAAAGAAATCAGATATACCTATGCATGAAATAATGCGAAACATTGATTGTTTTTATTATCACATAACGACACTTTACACTTTTTACAGAACCAGGAGGTAAGTTTCCTACAATTATTAAATTTACACTTATTTCTAGAATCCATAAATATTTTTTCATGACCAATACAATCGCAACGCACGTCAGTAGAGGGTAGTACTTGTACACCTGTCCGGGGTCTTTTAGAAGGTACTGTAGTGTCTTGTCGACTGTTGGTACTGGGTCTTCCCCTTTTATTTTTCGAGTGACTTTGATATCTACATAAAGTATCGGCAAGCTCAGTTCTAAAATCTGCTAACTTCATAATATTCTTCTGAAGTTTTCCTTTCATTGTGTTTACCTTTTTGTATAGTACCCAAGCATTGATGACAGTCATGTCTAACAAGTGGTAGAAGAGCCTCGTTGTCCACTTTCTCGACTTTATGCGGATGCGATATCGACCAATGAAGCTATCCATCAAATCAACGCCGCCCATGTGTGCATTATATTCTTTTATGACCCGAGGACATGATACTTGAACATTGGCCTTTAGTTTTTTTTCGTAGCGGGTTATAGTATCCGCTGGTTCAGCGCCAACATACGTGGAAAGTAATAGTACTTGTTTGTTGTCTTTCCAACTTGTGGCCGAAAATTCGTGGCCTTCGTGAGAGGCCACATTTTCGTGATATGTTCCTCTGGGTACGTTAGACTTCATAATTTCCCGTTTCTTCGGCAACTTGCACGACTTTCCAAGCCTGTTTCTCTGTACTGTTCCAAGACAATAAATACCTTCGTTGGTCAAGTAATGTAGCAGAGGAATATTCGTATAAAAATTGTCAAAATAAGTAATATGATTGACGTGCCTTGGTACTGGTCGTAACAATCGAATAACTGTATTCGATACAGCTCCGAGGTCTGGTTCGCCAGGTAAATGGTCTATGTCCTTAGCTCCTGAGTAAATCTCAAAACTGTAGGCATACCCAGACAGAGAGCATAAAACGTATAATTTGAATCCCCACTTATGGGGCTTGTTGGGTAAGTATTGTTTCATAAAATGTTTAATTTTAGTTGAACACATTTGCTCGTCTAGTGCTAGACGATGCTCAAATGGTACAGTCGGTCGTGCTGGGGATGATCAATGGGCAAATGTTTAGAGTCGTCATTCATGTGAAAAATTTGTCGAATTTTATCAAATCTGTTGCGATTCATTGTTTGTGCTATGGGTTTAAACTTTGTAATGTTTGACCAGTATGACCTGACACTAGGATAATGATATACACTAGTAAAAATAAGAATTCCAATAAATTTACGTAATTCTAAGACAGTTACAGGTTCTGTAAAGTTGGGATTCTTTTGGAAGGCATATTTATTTGACTCGTCTACTAGAAATCTCAAAATTTCTTCACCGAAAAAATAAGAAAAAAACTGAAAAGGAGTGTCTAAGTTCATAATTTCTTGTGAATACTCAGTGTTTCCAGCAAACTGGAAAGCATTTTGGACTATGTCCATATTCTTTACTCTCCACACTAAGTTTCTAGAGTTGAAAGGTGCAGTTTGCAGGTTGTTCTGGCTGCTGGTTGTAGGAGTTGGGCTTCGTTCAACAGTCTCTAAATTATGTTGCATGTCGGTATCTACGTTTGCTGCAGGTGAATCTGCATCCAAGTTTGGGTCAGTGGGAAAATTACCTACATCCTCTTCATCTTCTAGCTCCATCAGACGATCTCTTTGGCTCGAATAATAGTCTATGTCATCTTCATTGTCGGTGGAATCGTCTTCCGAAATTTCACCATTTTCTAACCGCTTCAATATGCTCTCAATCTCTTCTGGTCGCATTTTTGATAAATTTCTATAATAAAATAAAAATAAAAGTAATCCCAACACCTACAGCTATGCAGAAAAATAATGAATCGGAAGTTCAAAAAGTTTTTATAGCTAAAGAATTAGTAGGTAGGTTTTATGTAGGGCGGAATGCCTGAAGTATCAAAATTGATACTCACAAAAATAGCACTAGATTCTTCAAGTAAAACATTGCACTCGCAAAAAATAATTATATCATAGCGAAAATAATATATTCACTTACCTCAAAAGTATTTATATTCTTCAGAAAAAGAAAATATATCAAATTTGTATTCAACAAAACTTTTTGTAAAATGTGTTTACTTGTTCACTTTGCCGCGCAAGTAATATGCCATAGATAAAATAAAACAATAATGATATTTGATTTTTTTTTTAATTTCGTTGGAAAGAATATTATACAACAGTAAAATACGTACAGCCAACCTATAAAAAAAAACTAATAGTAATGTGAACATTCGGTTTAAAAGATTGGTATCAAAATTGAAACTCTAGGTTATTAAGATTTTTGATGTTAAGCATCAAATTAGCAATGGCTGTAGTTAAATGAATGTTAGAGAGTATCCCCGTTTGAGAACCTATTTTTTGGGCACCTATGCATTGAGCAGCAATCAATATTTTAACGTGTTGCTCAAATGGGAACAATAAATAAAATTTGATTTTATTCCCCATTGAGCACTTACGGTGCGGTAGCTTCTAGTGATGGGGTTTATAATAATTATAATAAATCATATCGATAAAAATCTGCAGTTTTATTGCAGATTGTTATCATTTAATAAAAATATATCATCATTAACATAAAAGTTTAAGGTATAAAAGTTTCCTCAACTTTAATTTTATCAATCACTAAACCAATTGTAGGCTTAACACTAACAAAAGAAATCGGTGTTTTCTTATTATTAAGAGATAAGTTGAGAGGGCCGTAAATAGTAATAATAATGGTGATATTAATAATAATTACTTAGTTTCCTAAAATTTATATGATAATAAAAGTACTATAATTTTTTATCAATATGTTTTATTATACACCCCATCACTAGAAGCTGCCGCACCGTAGGTGCTCAATGGGGAATAAAATCAAATTTTATTTTTTGTTACCCTTTGAGCACTACGTTAAAATATTGATTGGTGCTCAAATGGGAATACCTTTGGGGCTCAATGCATAGGTGCTGAAACGGGAATACTCCAGAAAATCAGAATGCAGTGTAAAAAATAAGTTTTATAGAAAAAACTCTACGTGACTGGTGTCACTCTCGCAGAAAGAACATGGAACTCTGATAAACTTATTGTGAAGTCAACGAAGATCTCTACTACTACTTGGGCGACATACTTGGGCAGTCTGGGGTTTCTATGTTAGCTACATGAGACACTGGCTGGTAGTGCTCAAGCCTATCTCTCGCTTAGTGTCAAAGTAGGTTAATGTGTATTTTGTTTTAATTATATTTATTTGTCTTTGTTGACTAACATAGGTTTATATGTAACTAGTTTCTGCCCACGGCTTCGCTCGCGTGGTACCCTGATAAAAAGTAGACTTTGTGTTATTTTTATGTATAAACTTTATTAGATCCGTTCAAAAAAAGTAGTTTTTGCGTGAAAGAATAACAAACATCCATCCTCACAAACTTTCGCGTTTATAATATTAGTAGGATTGTTGTATACTAACAAAATATGGACCATTGGTTTGAAATAAACATTATTTATTATTATTTATATTATGTATGTTTGTTTGTCCAACGATAATTCTGCTGTTTATAAAATCTTGATGTGAATTGATAGGTAGGTAGGTTATACTAATAGAACTTATTAAGTTTGAAGATGAGCTTAATCGGTAATCTAGTCATGTGAATTGATTGACAAGAAAACTATATTATATACTAATAATACATCTGAAAAGTTTTTTGTTACTAACTACCAGTCCTTTTGAAAAAATTCTTGCATTTGATTGCCTAATTCTTGAGGAAGGTTATAGGCTATTTTATGAGCCTAGCAAAAGAAGTAGATAGCGCGGGAGAGCGATGCGACGCGGTGGGTTGGGGGCCGAGTGTACTATACCTATATACAATGCGACACAATTAATTTTGTTTTGGGCTTTGTAGTTTTTGAGTTACATTTAATTTTATTTTATTAATTCATTCACAATTGTATCAATCGTATTTCAAAATGATTACTATTAAACACATACAGTTATGTACAGTTAAAAGTATGACTTTCTTAGTGAAAACCTACTGCAATAGAGTATATCCCACCTATTAAAACAGAATTATTAAAATCGGTTCCTCGGTTAACACATAAAAACATATAGACGAATTGAGAACATCCTCTTTTTTTGAAGTTGGTTGAAAATAGGGTTTAAATGTTAAGAATAAAAATCATCAAATTCGTTTCTAATTAATGTGGTTGAGGAACTCATAATCCTTCTTTTATTAGTTGGATAAAAGCTCTTAATCGCGAGATCTCAGTTCGTCGTGAACTTACTTATAATGTGTTACTTAATTAATCAGTGTCTAAGCGCCTACGAGGGCAAGAAATCAATATAATTTCACATCTCGGGGTCCAGCCTATGTTTTAATATTTTGATGTATCCATATCTAACGATTAATCCTTTTATTCATAATCACTCGCCAACTTAGGAGGTCTTTAAATCGAACCCTGTCCTTTTCTAACACTAAACATAGGATAGAGACAGACATCTTTTACGCTGCTAAAGTTAGTGAGTGATTATGAATAAGAGGGTAAGTTTTTTAAATTTAAGTTTCTCTACTATGCCTACATAAGGAATACATTCATAAGGAAATCAATTAAGGATAATTTTATACCAAGGTAGACAGGTTCAGGTTCTCAAACTCTTTGAATATTTGTGTCAGAAAATTTAAAAACGAAGTACAAACAAAGTGCCCGAGACGAGTCCAGACACGTTGCAATGAAACAGACAGACGGACATAAAGAAACTATAAAGGTTCTGTTTTCGTCATTTGGCTTCGGAATCCTGAAAATACACGAAAATATTAAAAGTAGTTGAGGTAACTGTAATAAATATTTTCCAGTCGACAAAGAAGCTCGGGGGTACGTCCTACGCTACATTAAATAACATCGACAGATCCACCAAGCCAATTTCGTACTTTCTGCTAAGCTTATTTCAGACTTTCCACACGCAAACATTTTTCCAAGCAAAAATAGTAACAGGGTGATTCAAGAAACAATATGCAGTAGGCCCTTGCCCTCAACATCCGAATAGTCCCATTCATGTTTTACGGTTTCGGATAGGTAAGAAGCAATGTTTTGTTTGGACATTTTACACACAGCATCATCTAGCCCCAAAGTAAGCAGAGCTTGTGTTATGGGAACTACATGACTGTCAAACTAATCGGACATCTTATATAACTAATCAAATATATAAGATGTCCGATATGTAAGTTTTTTGTCGTCCGTATTTTCTGAGTGATATAATAAATAAAGAAATAAATAAAAATATTATATTCAAGTAAAAATAAAACATTGCTATGACTAATGAATAATAACCGTAAACGATAATGAGACTCATTTAGATGGGCCATTGTTTTTCATCGCTCTGTTTCTTTTAGACCACGTTGCATGAATCACTCTGTATATTCTATTTGCGTTTCAGGGGTTAGAGCAATAACAAATTTCATTTTGCGTATTCTGCTAACCGGATTACAACATTGGAGTGTTATATTGAAAGGCATTATGTAAACAAATAATGTGTTGTACCTAGATTAATGTGTAGAGATTTATGGCGCTATTGGATGATAAATGCGTAGGCGTGATGAATGTCGCCCCAACCATGTCGCCTGCACTATAAGATAGCTCTCGCTTGCCTGTATAAGGACTTCAGACAGGTATTAGGAATGGGGTTGTTGGTATAAATTGTCTTGAGATGTGTTTATCAACATTCATTTTACTCTTTCACGGATTTGTTTTTTTCAATCAACATCAACGCCAGCACTTATGGATAGGGTCATTCAAGTACAATGTAAACTAAGTCTGATATTTGGCATCACCAGCATCATTACGAGGTGACAGCGGAAAATTTGGAATGAAGGTTGGAAAGGTTAAAAAAAGGCATTAACAAACAAAAAGGCATTAAAAAGGCAACCCCTTGAGAACAGGAAGGTAATATTCGGGACTGAGGAATAACATTAGCTTGTGTTATGTTATGGTGTACGTTGCGTGAGCAGGTTCTAACCTAGGACTTAGGGTTTTCAGGGAGGACTGTTCATGAGATTATTACATCATCAACCAAAGTTATACCTCTAAATTACCTCTTACTAGTTTCAAAGGTTTACATGAAGATTTTTTTTAACAGTGACGCAAGAAGCTGGTCTATGTTTGAATTAAGTAGATTGTTTGTTTGTCTATTATCTAATCGTTTTGTATGACTTTAAGAAGGTTCTTAGATAGATTTAAGCCACTCGTCGCTATAGATGGAATATAATTTTAAAACGTTTGTACCAAAGATTTTAACAACGCTGTAGAAGTATATGCATATCCTCTCATTCTGTTTTAATTATGTGGTTGCGTGCGTCTTTTGTTAGATTTCGATGATAAGGGCAGGAGGAAAAACATAGGAGGGGCTCCTTAGTTGCGGCCCTGTATGTAGGTATACGTGAGGCTAAGCCAGCCCTGTGACAATTAAATTAATCAAGAGCTTTGTAGCGTGTGGCAGATTGTCGAGACACTATACAAAATTAAGTTTCTATGTAAATTGTGTCACCAGGATGACTTTACAAAATCCAATGCTTTCATTACTTTTCAGAGTTTCAGCTCAAAAGTAATGAAAAATTAACAATATTGGTGTGCCATAAGTTTAAAGAAATTGATATTATTTTTCATCAGACAACTTTTACTGAACAATACGATCTATTACCAAACAATTTGAAACTCCAATCGCTCCATCCTTATTCGTTGGTACATATATAGGTTGTTTGTTAGTTTTTCTTGTTTATGTTGTACCTATCTATGTATTCAATTCAATTAAGAAAGGACCTAACTGATATTGTTTCCAACGACTTAAATTCGTTTTATAGTACATATATTTAGAGGTTACTGATACGAAATTGGCACACCCATTTATCGCGATATGTGTCGTGTTTGTATTGGAACAGCGTATACGCGTGTGAAATTCAATAGAAGAATAAATAATTTGAGAAGGGGAGAGTAAGCACGTTCTAGCAATATTTTATTATCAGCGAGTATTATGCATTATCGATGTCGTTTCGGATCGGCAAGAAACTTGTGAAGATATCCACCTAAATACCTCTATATAAACGTAGTGGTTTAGTTAACTACGGAGTGCTGGTTTAAGAAAAATAAGCATTGTAGGGCTATTTGTTTCCTTAGTATTTATTTATCTTTCCAAAGTTTTTTTTAAAACCGTTTGTAATGCGGTTTTTTTTAACATGAAGTTTCTCCTAGGTGGCTGTTTAATGGTAAAGGTTTTATTGGTTTCTACTTTGCGATAAAGTACACGAGTTGTAACGAAAACTCGACACGTCCATTTGAATGAAAGGTTACGGTACGTGGCCTGAATGAGGCTTCACCGGCGATAGAGGGCGACTCAGGTCGAGTGATTTCCATGTTTTTAGCGTAGACTATTCCAGTTGCCACCGTGCCCTGTAAACTTGTGCTGTGCTCGGACACACGGGGAGTCTTCACGCGCATTAAGTTGCGTTTGTGAGGCGCCCGTTCAACCAACATCTGAACAAGCATACCTAAAGCTAAAAAAAACCAGTCAAATTTATCTAGAGGGTATTGAGCTCAATGTGGGTTCTAGAGAGAATCCACACTAATCATTATGGACTTTCTAGACCATGATGATTAGAAATCGCGTTTGAACCACTAAGTCGAGGCATGAGAAGGATATCACAATAAATAAATAATAAATAAATAAATAAATACTGGACATTTTTCACACAGCATCATCTAGCCCCAAACTAAGCAGAGCTTGTATTATGGGAACTACATGACTGATATACTACTTAAATACTTTTTTTATTGTAAATACATACATATTATACATAGGAAAACACCCAGACCCGAGACAAATATTTGCAGATCTTACAAACATTTGTCCCGTGACAGGAATCGAACCCGCAACCTTCTGCGTCTCAGGCGGACCTTCGCCCACTGCGCCACAGAGGTCGTCAAATAGTGATTATGAAAGGAATAAAAGTCCTCTCTTTACTAGTTGGTCAAAAGTCTAATTATAACTGAGGTAATTGATGCATCTCATTGCGTTGAGTTACGGGTAGTATTTCCATCCTCTGCTTTATTAGTTAGTACGAGGCTGTGACGTCAAATGTTTTGCCGTTCATGGGTCCAGCGGTTAGGTAAAGTTTGGCAGCCAATTGCTGTTTATCAGCAAACAGTTGAGTACTATCTATTGTTTGCTGGTTGAAATTTCTATTGACTGAAATGTTTCGAGTGGTCATTTACTCAGATATACATAAGTAAACGACCAAAACTCAGTTATTGACATCAATTTATAATCTGCTTCAAAACAAGTTCTCAATTCGACTACCTATATGTTTTTTTATCGTGTATTTTTGTTATCTAATATCTTCGCCAATTGTTAACCGATTTTGATGATTATTTTGTTGTTAGAGGATAATTTTAAGGTGTTTCAAAAAAGTTTAATTCTTGAGAGATTGCTATTTTCCCGTAAAAGTTAAAAAAACATCATCTTATGAAATCTCGACTAGCCGAAATATTTTTTGTAGGCGACTTTTCTTTTGTTTTTATTCGAAAAAGTAAGCGAAATAATGTGGGCACGTGAGAATCTGATGCTATTAGAGTACCTGCAGGATAAAAACTGTAAACTTGGGACAGCAAGCGTATCGCGAATATCGCAATTTTATTATTATCGACCGACTTCAAAAAAGGAGTTTCTCAATTTGTCTGTATGTTTTTACGTGACATCTTCGCCAATTAAACACCGATTTAATGATTCACTTTTTTTTATGGGTAGGAAACCACTTCAAGGGTGGTCTTATGAAAAAACCACACCTAAGGGTGAAAAAATGGATGATGAAATTGCATATTGGACTTTTTATCAATAATATGATGTCGGTTTTTTGACATGTCGTATAAATTATCCTTAGTGACGTTTAGTAGGAAGTATTAGTAGGAAGTTCTGACAGCTGACTTTTAAATTCATACCTTCTTTTAATAATCCTCCTACTATTAGTTACGTTTCTTCTTTTCTTCTTCTTTTTCTTTCTAGCCATATTCAACCCTAAAGGTGTAGGTCTCCTTCATATGATGCAACCTCACTCGGTCCTGTGCGGTCTCCATCCATTTCACTCCAGCTGTTCTTCTGATATCATCGTACCAACGTTACATTACGTGTATACTATCCTATAAACGCGAAAGTTTGTGAGGTCCACCCTCACAAACTGTTTGTTACTCTTTCACGCAAAAACTATTGAAAGGATTTTGATGAAACTTTACAGTACATCAAAATAACACATAGGGTACTTTGTATCCGGGTACCACGTGGACGAAGCCGTGGACAGAAACTAGTATTACAATCATTGAATACCTAAGAGATACCTAATAAAAATAATAATAATGCAGAACATTTTCACACAGCATCATCTAGCCCCAAACTAAGCAGAGCTTGTATTATGGCAACTGCATGACTGTTATAATACTTTTTTTTTTTATAAATACATACAAAAAAATAAAATAATTTTACATAAACACCCCAGACCCGAGACAAATATTTGCGAATACAAACATTTGTTACGAGGCGGGAATCGAACCCACAATTTTCTGCGTTTCAGGCGACCCTTCGCCCACTGCGCCACTGAGGTCGTCAACAATACGAACATAGTGAGTAGTCAATAACTAGCTGATAGAGCTTCAGTATTAGAAACTATAGACGCCTGCATTTCCTTTGAGACTCTTTCACGCCACACCTCGCTTGAATTATTCATGCTCTCAGCAAATATCAGATATATTCTATCTGATAGAACATTCAGCTGAAAATTAAACTTGTATTAGGTACCCAGTTTTGTGCCGCAAAACATTATTGCATTGTTCCTTGAATTTATATTAAATAATCATTTTAGACAAACGAGAATATTTTTATTGTACGGTATTATGTATGGGACTTCAGCGTGACCTCAGGTCACGACAGGTTGTAAAAAAATAGTATTATACAAATTTGTCTAAGTATCTATTATAAGGTTGGAGTCCCATAACCTTTGAACGATCGAGTCTTAATAAGCAAGAATGCTTGCTTCGATAACTTTTTTGTACTGCTGTTCATATATTTAGATATATGTGATGTTTTTAGAAGAAGTAGCCATGTAAAGGGCTTGTCCGGGGAAGGACTACCACCATACTTATTTCTGCTCCCAAATAGTAATGCTTGCATTGCTGTGTTCCGGATTGAAGGGTATGGGTGCCGGTAAAATTACAGGCACATGAGACTTTTCACCCGTTATGTCTCAGCCTCTCAGGGTCAGCAACGCGCGAGTGATACCTCTGGTGTTGCAAGTGTCAATAGGTTACGGTAACCGCTCAGCAACAGGTAAGCTTGTTTGCCTTGTGTTGTATAAAAAGCACAAACCACAAGTAATAGAATAATACAAAAGTACTATCTTTTCGTAAATATTATTTATACGTTTCTCTTAGTATGTATTTACGTTTGTTTAATAAGTTACGGTTAGAATTTTTCTATGTTTGTTAGGCGAGCCATCGAGCCCGGCTCAAATATGCTACTGAACTGGAAATAAGGAAAAACTTTATAACAAACATTTAAAAGTAGGTACTTATAATGTAAAGCGACTCCAAATATTTAGTACTTACTGTGTATTCTTGTCTTTCCTTGAATTTTCTGTTCAAACAAAACAAAGATTAGCCAAAAGACAAAACATTCAAATACGAATTGAAGTTAATTAAGTAGGTACACAGTACACTTCACGGTACACGAAGAAGCTTCTTAACGAGGATTGTAAAACTCACAACAATAATGGAAACAATAGGCGAGGGGCCTGAACACCCTGGTCCCTGGCTGAAGCCATCAATCTTGAGGAGGGACGACACAGGGGTCCACTCCGAAACTCTTTCTACTAAACTTTTGTAACAACACCGTGATAAATAGTCCAAAACTGAGAGTAAAAAATCACTCTATAGAATAATCGCAAGGCTAGTTTCAATAATGTTAAGCGTAAGCAACAAGATTGCGCTGAAAATATAATTTTCTTAACTTAAACAATATTTTTTACTGAGGTTTTTCTGTCGATGCTGACCAAAAATACATTTATTACAGCCTAGGTATACTCTAGTTATAATATTAACTTGAGCCGAATGGTTATGTTATCATTGGCCCACAACTTTACCTAATGATTTTTTTATAAATAAATAAATAAATAATGCTGAACATTTTCCACACAGCATCATCTAGCCCCAAAGTAAGCAAAGCTTGTGTTATGGGAACTACATGACTGATATACTACTTATATACACTTTTTTTTTGTAAATACATACATACTATACATAGAAACCACCCATCATCATATCATCGAATAAGTTAAAAATATCGATGCTCTTATCTCTCATAAAAGGGGTTTCACCAAAGAACTTGAACTCACTATGAAATAGATTTTACTAGACTCGTTAGCTAGATTTCACTATGAAAATACTACCTTAGCATGCTCTCTCACCACGTGTTCACAATAGCACAAGAGCTTATTTTACTCTGTGGTCCAAACAGTTAAGAGGTGGGAGAAAATAGCTACCTAATTGAGTAACCAGAGCGGCAAACAAACCGCATTACGGAGATTGGGTAATTAGTTACCGGCTGAAGTGACCTCAGGTAGGTAGACTAATTACCTACCTCCTTAGTGTGGAGGTAGCATGAAGTTCATATGTATTGATTTGGACTTATTTTAATCTTTTCTTTTCTAACCTATTGTGTGCCACTGCTGGGCCTAGGTTATTTTTTAATACACGAGGGCCTACGACTATGTACCTATGTGTTACATTTAGTATTGTATAATACTATAACAAGTATTCATAGTTATGTAATATTCGAAAAAAATTTATTATAAATGGTCAAGAAATGGCTCAAGAAGAGTTTTTTGTAAATACAAGCAGCAGTTCATACTTGTGTAACATATTAATTAACTGCTATTGAAGGCGATTCCGAAGGATTATTAAATCTCGGTGTTCCGTAATAAATTCAACAGTTTAATTTCCTTTGCGGTTGATTGAACGCCGCGGGGTGCCTTCGAACCCACATACTGCCAGCTTTGGGAAATAGAAATCGTAGGGCAAAATTATGATGAGTGTGACTTTTTTACAGGAATTTTCTATTTAAAGTCGGGTTTGAAACCATCGGGTTTGAAGTCGGCGTTAATGTTTTTAACTCGTCATTCGATATTTAGGTTGCCACCGACACGACTCTAAACTAAACATTATTTAAACGGCGGTAAAACATTTGTCTAGTGGCTAACTGAATGCCGCCCAAGAATTGTGTGGCTGCCATCGTTACCATCGTTAATCCAACGCGGCAAAATAGGCAGACAAAAGATGTAGAAGGTTACAATGTTTTTCAATTACAATTACAGACAATAAAATTGCAAACCTCAAAGTCAATGTAGGTTATTATTCATCAAAATCATAGGATAATATCGTTCCTACACGGGGTTCTGCTAATTATTTTATTAGTTTTATGGTTTTTACAAATTTAATGCGTAATTTTAGTAAATTACATTTTTATTTTTTGCTAGCTACTGCCCACGTCATCGCATACTGGTACCCAGATCGCGGGATAGCCGATAAAAAGTAGCATTCGTAAGAAACGCATTTGTCCGACAGTTTGGTCGTCAAGTTACGTTTCAAAATTGGTCTCCAAGAAAACCCTTATTTTAACAGGATTATATAATAAGATATATAGCCTATTTTCATCCTAAAAATCCATTCTAAGTATTGGTAAAAGAATTTCTGCAATCAGATAAGTAGTTTTGGGAGATTATCATAACTTATTATATAACTTTTATTATAACTTACAAACTTACTTTGCTTTATCAGCTTTTAGCCATTGATTGTATGTGGTTAACAAAGCATACGTACGCTACGCAGAGCATACCCTGTATACGGTAGTAATAGAATTTATTGCCGACAGTGGAAGGTAATCTATCCTTGAGCAAGGCAGCGGGCGCCTTTAAATCGGCGGCTTTCAGTCACATCCGGTTCTATGCTAGGCAGACTGGCAGTAAGCACCCTGTTTGTGGTGATTCAATAAATGTCTGCCATTGAATATGATCTATCATCATATCCTTTATTCATTAACAATTTAGAAAGATATCAATCTTTTTGTGTTGGAGGCAGAAGGGACGATTTTTCAGGTTGATTTGAATTGTAAATAGTAGAAGATTTCTGTTTATTTTTTGTATATAGCTAAAAGTTATACAGCTAGAACCCCGTTACTATACACGTTTTCGCGTTGTTTGCTCGCTTGTTTTCAAAAAGGAGGGCTATTTTTAGCAGTCCGTAAATAAATAATGTAAATATAAATGTGAGTATCCTACGATACTCGTATCAATGCCATAAATCGATAAACTGGAAGATAGATAAAACTGTCATGAGAAATCATTTACAGTTACCACCAGCAATCCAATCAAGAGTATCGCTGGAAGACCAATCGTCGCAATCGTATCAAATTTCATACTTACCTACTAAAAATATAAAACGCGACTATAACTTGCCCATTCTTTTAGTAAGTTGATTGAACTGATAAATGAAAAAGTTTATTATTTTAATGTGTTACGTAAAGTCAGTGATAAAAGAAGATTAACAATTTGAGTATTATAGATACTGATTTCTATAATACTCAAATTGTTTCTGATATCTGAAAATGCTAATCTATTTTTGTGATCTAAGACAAATCTAGATTTAAGATTCTAGTCAAAAGGCAACTAAGAAAGGTACAAGTTCTTTTTATGTTTCAAACTATCCAATAAATATTGGGTTCTAAGTCAAGAAGGCTACCAGAAAAATATACCAGAAAAAGCTAGAAAAATGAGCGAGCAATTTAACTTTATGATTGTGTAAACAGAGATGCAGTGCACGTCTTTCTTAAGCTGACAGAAAAATAATAGAGGTAAGTTTGCAGATTTGCAACTTTACTGGTGTGCTGTAGACACGAGCTAAGGAAGCTTTCGAATCCACTGGAAAAACCTCCTTTTTAGTCCTCTAAAAAACAAGGTCAGTGGCCTTAATTTATGAATTAAGAGATATTGCTAGAAAGCTTGTTAATTTGGCTTTTACTGGCCAAGATTTTCATCAGAGAACGGCGAATTTGTGTTTTCACATTCGGACAGCACAGACTTGACAGTCACTTTGGTAGTATCAAGAGCGATCGAACCAAAGACATGATTTGATTGCGCAAGAAACTCTCGCTATGGTTAGTGGTGGTTTTCAAGCACGTCTTTTATATTACATTACATCATAACTTCCTGCGAGAACTTTACAGAAACGTGTATAATTAGCTAGTTATTTTGTACCACCTTGCAAATAAATTAGGTATACAAATGTTTTTTTTTATCTACTATGCTATGTTTTTGTAAATTCATATAATCAGAAAGGAACAAAGGAAAGAAAACGCCTTTGGTCGCAGGTGATGCGCAAAATATAGTTGAGGTACATACCAATATTATTCTAAGAGAGACCGAAAATTCTGTATTTAATCCTGATTTGTGGATGATAAGAATGTTATCTTATCATCCAAATAAATGTACTTAGGTATCGACAAATTTGCAAGTAGAACTCAATTTTTATTTTAAAAATCTACTTATATAAGCAGTAGGAGTAGAGACTAATTGATACGGTTCTTTTGTATGGAAAAAAGTCTAAAAAAATAATACTAAACGTAATAAATATTTGTTCAGTTGTATTTTATTTTGTACATTAAAACAGTACCTTCACACGTACCTAAACCCGGATTCATAACCTCCTCCTTTTTCGAAGTCGGTTAAAAGTCAACTTTTCTACTATTTCGGTCAGATTGTAAGTTAGTAGGTATGATAAAGGGCACATTGACGACCTCTGTGGCACAATGGCCGAAAGCCCGCCTGAGACGCAGAAGGTTGTGGGTTAAATTCCCGCCGCGAGACAAATTTTTGTATGATTTGCAAATATTTGTCCCGGTTCTGGGTATATTCTATGTATCATATGTATGTATTTATATAAGTAGTATTCAGTAATGTAGTTCCCATAATACAAGCTCTGCTTAGTTTGGAGCTAGATGATGGTGTGTGAAAATGTCCAGCAATATTTATTTTTTATTTATTTATTATGGTTGAAATTCAACCACAGTGGCATAACAAGCAATTGCAGTACAAGCTAACAATTGTTTCACAAGTAGTTTCGACGAAATTGCGATGTGCAGTTTTGAGTCAGCCAGCAATCAACGTCCGGAGACCGATGTAAGAGGTTATGTGTTTGTTTGTTGGTCTGTTACCATTTATCTACGAAAGGGTTTACCCGATCGAAACGCGGTTTCTCGATTAGTACGGGTTTTATCACTACATGCCCTCTAGTGAAGAGGGCCTGCAGACAATGGAAAAAACGTCAAGGGTGTTGAAAATATGGAAAAAAATATTTTTTTTCCAGTTTTGTAAGATATAAAAGTCTTTGTTCTTGCATTTCCTACGCAGGTACGTTCAGGTTTTTTTTTTTTGAGCAGCCTTTAGATTGAATTATCCCTTAAAGGGTGGTACAATATACATTTTATGGAAAAATCCCATCCCTATGAGTGAATAAATGGAGGATGAAATTTCATATTGAATCTTCTATCAACTTTTAATAGAAGACAGTATATATTTTTCCTGAAAAAAAAAACTTGTTATCATTTGCCCATTGACACAGCTGGTTTACTGGTTACAGCTTGTTTCGACCCCAGTCAGCCCTAACAAAGTTCAATCCTGGAACAATGTCTCGTTATTCCAACTATTATAACTAGTACCTATAGGTTGGCCAGTAGAAAGGCATTATTTGCAGCGGCCAAGCGATGCGTACTCGTAGTTACGGAGCATTCGCGACGCCGCGCGCCAGCTATGCGGCGGCGGCACGGCAGCGCGGATTTCGCTGGTTCATCCGTAATTAGAGCAGCGTACTAATGGCCAGCAGTCTGCCAGTTCGCCAGTCAGCTTACACAAAATACTCACAGCAAAAGTTACACGCTCAAAAATACAACCAACAATTTATAAATAGCCGGCGTTCATTTTATTAACTGGCTGCAGCCGAAAATGATGTGCTGTCGACGAAAGCCAAATTAGCGCTTATGAAGAGTGTTATGTACTTTGTTGTCGGTTAAGGGTTATTTATTTTTGAGTTTTTTTAGCTAAATTGCAAAATTGTATTCATATGTTCCTTGGTCTTGTGACCTTTTTTTACAAAATATTAAGCTAGGCCTGAACCAATAGGATGTGACGCACCTTGCGTCATCTCATTTATTTAATTAATTATTTGAGTGCCTCCTGTGTTTGGGCTCATTTTTTAGTATCAATAAGTTACCTTACGCACTAATTTCTAAATTAAAACTTCTTGGTAAAATAAGTCAACAAACATATAAAGAAATAATGCTGGACATTTTCTAATAGCATCATCTAGCCCCAAAGTAAGCAGAGCTTGTGTTATGGGAACTAAATGACTGATATACTACTCATATAATTTTATTTTATTTTGGAAGGTATAGGTACTATTAATAAATAAATAAATAAATAAATAATTCTGGACATTTTTCACACAGCATCATCTAGCCCCAAACTAAGCAGAGCTTGTATTATGGGAACTACATGACTGATATACTACTTATATACATTTTTTTTTGTAAATACATACATATTATACATAGAAAACACCCAGACCCGAGACAAATATTTGCAGATACAAACATATGTCCCGAGGCGGGAATTGAACCCGCAACCTTCTGCGTCTCAGGCGGGCCTTCGCCCACTGCGCCACAGAGGTCGTCAATTGATAGGTATATACTGTAAGTATATCATCATCAGGCTATATAAGTCCACTGCTAGATATAGGCCTCCCCTAATGAGCGCCATAGCGCCCTGTCTTCAGCTTGCCGCATCCAGCATCTGCCTGCAGTCTGTAAGTATATACTTAACTTTAATTGTGTAATATTGGTGCTGTTTTTATTCATTTATAATAAAGTTGCAAAATTATGCTAAGTACACCTAATAAACCTAATAGTGGTGTGATAAAGGTGCATGTATGTACCGATACCTTATTTAAATTGATAGCGTACCTATCCATGACGGTGAGTAAGCTTTTTAATAAACTGAATATTGGTATTACTAACCGTTGCAATTGAATACCTCAACCTTTAAAAGTGCTGACATACAGATGAAGCATCAGCATAGTGGTCTTTATTTGTATATATCGCTTATTTGTCTGCAATCACCCAATCACTAAAAAGGATTCTTATGTTAACTTACTTTTGCGAAGAACTTATGAAAACGTTCACACAAACATTCACATTTAAATAGAGAAAAAACAGAACAGACTGATTTTACAGTATTTGACCGTAATTTATACAAGTGCATGGAACAATCACTCTCAATGAATGCAAATGCGATTTATGCGCATAGAATGAATGTTGCGTACGTTTTGTCATCGCTACGCTCGCTACAGCCAGACGGTAGGTTTGGCAGATTCATATACCTTTCTATACATACATTTGAAGACCTCTGTGGTGCAGTGGGCTAAGACCCGCCTGAGACGCAGAAAGTTGCGGGTTCGATTCCCGCCTCGGGACAAATTTTTGTATGATCTGAAAATATTTGTCTCGGGTCTGGGTGTTTTCTATGTATGATTTATATGTATTTACAAAAAAAAGTAGTAAGTAGTATATCAGTAATTCAGTTCCCATAATATAAGCTCTGCTTAGTTTGGGGCTAGATGATGCTGTGTGAAAAATGTCCAGCATTATTTATTTATTTATTATAATAGGGTAGTGAAATTATAAGGCCTTGCACGAGTGATTCGTTACTGTTCGTGTTTGGATGTTTGAAGGATGTGTTTTTGCTTTAAGTGCAGATATTGGCCAAGTATTTTGGCTTATACTACCTAGTTATCGTAACTTGAACAAATATATTTTTTTTATTTAGGTGCATTACGTAGACTATTTATTTGATTTGATTTCTGAAAAACCAACAGAGGTTGAACTTTTAAATAAGGAAGTTAAAAATGGTTTAAATTAATAAAATAATTATTCCTATTTACGTACTATAGTTTATACCATAGAGGAAATAACCACTACGTTTTAGTTTATAGTTTTTTACTTTCAGTTTAATCTCTCGGGTTTTCGAGCGACATTATTATCTTAGAAGGAGCGATGTTATTCAAACGGTATTAAGAAGTCTCTTAAAACCATCTACAATATTATTAAAATAACGGCAACTGAGTCGGACTCGAGTATCCATGTCGAATCGCCATATTGGCAAGTCGTGAAACCTCTTATAGGCAGGCAGCAACCGCAGACGGCTTTCAAATAACTTCCAATAACGTGTAGAGACCGGCCGGCCACTAACGCGACCCCGCTGCCCTCATATTATTGAATTTTCTTAGCTTCAGCTCTGATTTTCCAATAAGTAAAGTGTTTAGTTGCTCGAAAACCACATCTATGTCTTACGCTTGGCTTGTCAATTAAACTTATATACAGAATTTATATAATTATACATTAACTAAAAATTAAAACATTTATAGCATGGTTTTAACTAAAAAGACAATAGTTTACAGCAGTAGCTATCTAGCTATTAAAAATAACGATGATTCAAGTTAGAATGTTTGCCATATTTTCAGATACCCGGACGAAAACAAAATGATTTGAATCGATTCGATGTAGCCTTTGTAAAAATGTAAAGAGAAATAAAAATGTTATTTTATGTAGTTGGACGGGCAAAAATATTTTTAGCGAGAAATGTTTTATGCCGGATCCCTGAAACCAATGTTTTGGGATTTTAAAAGCTCTAAATTTCAGAATAACAAAGGGTAGGTCGTGGTGGGCTTATAAATGTTCATCGCAACACTCTTACCACAACTACCTCTCACAGATTGTTACGTGATTGAACCCTTAGCGCTCGCCACATGTACAACTTACCACATTCTACGTATTATGTAGATTCTCTGTTTGTAATAGGCAAAATCAGAGATTTATCGCCTAGGTTATCTAGCAAGCCACGGTTAAAATGTGTCGATCAGTGGCAGTTGTATATGTAGGTGTCTAGATAAGAGACAATTGGAAATGAATTCATTGTGTATTCTCTCACACCTGCTGCTACAAACTTCATTGCGTACCTACCGTCTTCATTAAAGCAAGCTTCTTTGAAGTTCCAGGGAACATTGGAAACGTGGTGAGAGGGTGGTTTATTTTACCGACTACTCTAGGGATGTTAAAATAAAATAGAACGAAAATCATTGGTACAAGTTTTCAGACATAAATATCAAAATGTATTTTTACAACAATTGGTTAGTCCTGTTTTATGTCATTGTTTTCACTTCTAGTATTTAAGTAAATCCGAACCAAAAGATTTCACAATCTAATGTTGATAAACAAAATAACGAGATATACCTACGATGATACGCGGAAAGCCAGGCTACCTCCAGGGACGCCATTGCCTGCGAATAATATAGTGCGTTTTTACCGCGGAAAGAATTGCCGATGGAAACGCGAAATAAACTGTAAGTATGTAATACGTACCCACATGAAGAACCTAAAGTGGTCTGTGAAGGCTCAGGGGAAATCACGGGAGCACCACTGAACCCAAGATCTAAGCACATAGCTTAGCACGATGATTCTATTTACTGTTCATTAGTATTTATTTCTAGTTAAATTTTACATATTTTAGGCGTCTTTGACATTATTTTTACCCGCGCCTATTTATGCGTTTGCCATAAGAGGTTGTTTATTTGTTTGTGTGATACCATTAATCGTATTTATCGAAAATAAAATGTTTGGTTCGCAACACAGTTTCTTAAACTTCTGCGGATATTACCGTTCTTTTAGAATTTTTGTATTAAGTTTCTGACCTAAATATATATATAAAACATTGAAACGCTTTATCGGATTTTTTTGTAGTTTTTCGATTTGAATCTGACCTAGGATGGTTCTTAGATATTAATTTGGTCGCGGCAAATCACTCGAAGGCGCTGCAATATATGATGAAAATACACATACCTAGGGTTTTTAAAATTGTGTTATTCTTGGTTTATTTGCATGGTATTAGAACGTTGGTCTATACGACCATATTCATATACACAAGTGATGCGACAACTGAAACAGTGTATACAATCATGACAGGAACGCCATACCTAGCCAAATGTTGTACATCGTTAATCATTTTATGTTGGGCGTTATAATAAAAATAATAAACGAAAAAAAGCGTACCTTTCTATAAAACTTCATAAGAAACAAAAATAAATGTTCATTTATGAGCATCCATTAACTTTGACGTCTTATCCGAAACATAAACCAATTCTCTCCCACCCAGTTTTCTACGTCTTCGTGAGCATTTTTTAAACATAAATTTTCAAAGATTATGTAAATATGCTGATTAGATTTCGACAGGTCGATAGAATTTGTTTATAAAAAGAGTTTTAAGTAAGAAAAAACATGCCTATCTTCCTGAAAATGGCAAAAACGTAGACTCAGTAGATACACGGGCCAAGTGATGCGGGCATTGATGCGAGCTATTTTTCAATCTGTACGAGCGCTATGAAACTTGTTGAAATATGTATCAAAGGAAGCGAGCCAATTGAACGCATGACGAGGAGGCCAGATTGCCAATGTACCGAGAGCGCTGAACTCACATGGCTATCGAATAAAACACAAGGAAGATTTGAAAATTGAAACACGGTCTTTGCGAAATTTCATAGTGAAACTTTTTCACGAATGGCCATTCACTTTACATACATAGGTGCTCTGCAACTATCTATGTAGTATCCATTTTTAGATGGCTAGTCTGCTTTATCCTGTATATTTTGTGTTTTTTTTTATTGTTTAATAAAAAAAAATATCTATCTATGTAATGTATTGTATTAAGTATATCAGTCATCTAGTACCCATAACACAAGCTCTGCTTAGCTTGGGGCTAGATGATGCTGTGTGGATTGTCCAGCATTATTTATTTTTATTTATTTATTACAGACTCCTAACTCTTTTGTTTTAAGGGTTCCGTTGTTCAAAAGGAAAAAACGGAACCCTTATAGGATCACTTGTCCGTCTGTCCATGAAATATAGCAAAGAACAAGGTCTCACAGCACAAAAAAAGGAAAATGTCCGAAAATCGTAAATTTGTAGTTTTATCACACATTTTTTTGTGATTAACTTGTATTTGCAGTGGAGAATCGACCCTGTCGTATATCGATGTATGGGAAAACATTTTTTCATCTACAAAGTTAAGTTTGTCTTTCAACCCGACTATCTTTTCGATAGAACAATATTTGGTGCTTTCATAGTTTATGAACTCGAGTAATGTTAATTATTTTGGTGAACATACAAATTTGTACGGAAACCTCGGTGCGTGAGTCAGACTCGCACTTATCCGGTTTATTAATTTATTTACGTTCAATTTAGTCTACGCTTTTCAAAGTTAAGACCATGCAATTTCAACTGATACAGCAACAACAACTACAACTACGGAAGGTGGATTACATTTTATGACTCAAATTGAATGCGTGATCACGTTCGTGTTATGCAGTCGCCATCAATCGGCGGCTATCGACGCATTGCGAGCAAATAGGCCGAAATGAGCACGCATTCTCGTTTAGAAAGCGCCTGGCTGGCGGCAAACTTCTCTCTATTACATATTACCAAAATCGAATGGCTCCGGTTAATACGGTTACTTACGCCAACTACTGCTCATTCATACAAAGTTGCTTTTAGGTTTTCGTATTCTCAAACCCCTTCATATCTTCATATACCTCTTCACCAGAAGATAAGATCCATGATTTGTGATGAATAAGCCTAAAACCACCGCTACTTATCACCAGATGGAAAGGTAAATTGCCAGCATGTGGTATTTTATGAGATTAAACTTATACAATATCTGTGCTTATACCTACCTATATTGATTCATTTTCAAGTTACTCATACCACTGATATAAACGTCACGTTCTCAGCTCTGTATGCTAAGAATTTTCAGTTAAAACAAGTAACACGGAACTTAACTTTCTTACTTACGTACTGAAGTTTTAATTAGAATTTCTTAATAAGTCTTCTGGTTTAGTTGCGTAATTGTTACACTGCAGTGGATGATATTATGGTTGAACTTATATGTTACCTATATGTAGTTTCATGCTTTATACGGGATTCAAATTAATTAAAAAAAAGGGCTTCAAGAAACTTTCGTTACCAATAAAAGAAGATATTATCTTCTTTTGTTCTATGTCAGAAGAAAAGAAAGTCCAATACCACGCCAACCTATCCTCAACGTTTCCATCACTAGTGAGCGACTTTCTAGTTTAATCTGATGTACTTATTTCTAAAATGTAAATAGGAGTATTATAACGGACAGTGTATTTACCCGGCGTATCGATAGGTATACCACAAGCACAGATCCGCGGCTTAGGGCGATCTTTTCGTGGCTCGTTGAGATAGTGCCGGCGGATTCAATGCTGCCCGTTTGCCGGCTTATCCCGTGTAACAGATACTTGGCTGGTTAGGGATGCGATTTTTCGGCCTCAGACGTAATTTTCGGCTACACGGTATTATTTTATCATTTCGTTTACTAGTGCACTATACGCATAAATATAATTTAAAAATATATGTTTCTACGTACTGTTCGTACTAAGCTAATAAATAAGTTTAGTAGCTAAGGGTTGAGTGTTCTGTTCTGCCATTCGGTCAACGAAATATTGCCGAAATTGAGATTTTTTATTCGCATTTATTTATTTATACATTAAACACAAAATACCCATACATTTAATGGTAAGATTTTCCTTTTTATCTTCTCAGAGATGATGAAAATTAATATAACGGCGTCGGTTCTCTAATACACCAAACTTAATTTAAACTGACGCTCTCTTTTATTGATATTGCACGTAAGAAAGAGATGGCAAGAATTTACGCCTGTCAAATTAGTTTACATGTCGTTCTTCTTCGTGTTTATTGTCGGCATGTTTTGAAATCACGACTAAACTTGGGAAAACTTAAATCTGACTAATTTGACAGCACTAAAATTGTTGTTATCTCTTTCTTTTGTTACTAAAAGTTGGTAAAAAAGAGCGATACATAAAATTAAGTTTAGTTAGTGTATAAGACAATCGAGGCCACTTACTTTTCCGTAGTTTATTTTTCCGCATTATGAGTTTTTTTGTAAAATCATATTTCCGATATTATAGAGCAATATGTTCTCAGCTGAACAACATACAGCAGAGAACATGAGTTTTCAAAAGGGATTCGGTCCGCGGCTTCAAGTGGAAAAGTGGATAACAAATATTCAATGTCAACACTATTATTTATTGTTATTTTATATTTTGCGTTCTCAGCCGCCGCCGATAAAGATATTTTCCTTAAAGCAAACCCCCTCGATATACCATAACTCGTAACTTTTCTATATTAAATTGCTTCTTTTGGTAACGTCTCCATTTAGTTAGAGGAATGGCACAATAGATCGCTCTATTGTAGTATTTTTGTACCCTTTGTTTATTATACATTCTTTCTTCAGCGACTGCTTTAAAGTACGTCGCATATTTACTAAGCGACGTTCTTTTAAGCAGTGCATGAATAAGCGTCAACACTCTATAGAACAGCTTACCAACAGGTGGGCCGTGTGCTATTTGCCACTTAAGTGGTATAAAAAAGTCCATCACTGAACCAGAGAGTGCCATGACCAACGGTCGTAAGCAATCTCTATCCACCAAACTTTCTTACGCGTATATAGGAATAAAGTTCTATATAGGAATAAAGGGTCTCAAATGAAGATCAAGAACCGGATGATACGCGTAAGAAAGTTTGGTGGATAAAGATTGCTTACGACCGTTGGTCATGGCGTTGTTTTGCGAGGATTTTCAAGCATTTGATTTCAATTAGGATTTTATTTTATTTACAAATAGTCTTAGATATAGTAAGGACTGGTTATGGTTCCTCATTACGTGGAGAGTCCGTAGTACAAGAGTTAAAACGACGAGGAAATAACAACGCTCACCTTTGTGACATAAAACACCCGATGGCGCCATTCGTTGCTCATTGCAGATAAACTAAGTTCTGGATATGTAATATAATAATATAAAAAGATAAAAAAGTGAAGATCTCTCGTTCCCGAGTTCACTTTTAGCCACTATATCGTAGCTCTCCGTGATCTAATCATCGTCCAAGTTCGTAGCATGTGTAGCAAAACATCATGGCGTAGTTATTGCAGTCCTGATAGAATAACAACTGTATTTTTGCTACGAGCGTGCTACGGCGTGCTGCGAACGTCCCGCTGCGAGAGTTTCATATAACCTGAGCGCAGCTTTGACAAGTCAGCACGGTAATGTTATATGCGCTAAATTACGTGCCAAGAGAAAATGTTATCCTGTGTAGAATTAATAATATTTTGTGAAACGTTTCAGTAAACGGTGACAAAGTACAAAGGAACCCGATTGAGATACCGACCGAAATGACAGTTGTCTAAGATAAAAACTCATAACTGCAACACCAACTGTCCTTATGGCGGCCATGCACGCTACGGTTTACCGGAGAGGGCAACCTGCCCAGGTCAACCGCATGTCGTAGCGTATATGGGTCGGACCACTATGCCGGATAGAATTGATTGAAAAGGATTGATTTACAATATTGCGCCGGTCACCTGCGTGTGTAAAAAAAACAGCACAGGTCTATTCCAATACACGCTCCGATCCTAGAGGTCTTTATGTGCAGATATATCTGCACATATAGATGCTTCGGTATACCGTAGCATGTATGGCCGTCAATAGATTATGAATTTATATTAGCAGCCACAACGCTCTTTGGAGAGTTATTTAGTTTTCTAAGTGTTAACCCACTAACGGGAAATTTCTTTTTATTTAAAATATACCAAAAATATCAACGTCGATGGGACTCATAAGGTACTTGCACATACAATGGTTTGGATCAATCAGCTTTGACTTGATGTTAGAAAACACTATAAGGCATTATCACTGCAATTTCAGGCATTAAATATAGCTCAGTTCAGTGAGTGTTCACAAACGCTCGGCTGTAATAGACATCGCTTGGCGCTTTATTACCTGAGAGTGCAATAGCTTAAACGGCTGCCAGCGATTTCTGTCTCGGACTCTCCAGGGACCGAGTGGAATTATGAAGGCGGCAGGAGTGCTGCCAACTGTTGAAATGCTTTTGTGGCCAGGAACAAGAAAAGACATTTCGATAAAACAAGGTAATAATAGCAAATATAATGGGTACATGTTAAGAAACTAATCAAAAATTTCTTTAACTTACATGGTTACTTTACACGGTTAGTCTTCCATAAGACGTTTTTTTAATAAAAATTACACACTTATACAGAGTGTACCAGATCATATACGACCTCTGTGGCGCAGTGGGCGAAGGTCCGTCTGAGACGCAGAAGCTTGCGGGTTTGGTTCCCGTTACGGGCAAATGTTTTTAAAAGCAAATATTTGTCTCAGGTCTAGGTGTTTTCTATACATATATAAGTAGAATATCAGTCATGTAGTTCCCATAGCACAAGCTCTGCTTAGTTTGGGGCTAGATGATGCTGTGTGAAAAAAAATATGTCCAAAATTATTATTATTCCAAAGATGTTAACCTGAAAGTTGGTGATTCCCACACAAGATTTATTGAAAATCGCCAGTTCTAGTAAAAAATGGCTAAACCTAGCTAAAAAGCGGCTAAGCGGGCCAGAGTGGAAGCGAAGCAAGCCTTATTTGTACAACAAGCCAACAATGCCGACAAGATCAAAGGCGGCACCGGAATTAATTTGCGAGCGCTATCTCCCCCACCTCCCCTCGCCCCCCCGGCCCCTAAGCTATGATAAGCTCCAAAAATTATTTCCCTTTTTTCATACTAACGTATTTCCGGTGGTTCCCCGTAATCCAATTTAATACTCTTGAAGTTATTCGCTCGTCATTTAGCGCAGTATACACCTTCTTAGTTGTTTATGGATTTTCATTATTGGTTTTAGCAGGGGCAGGGAGTTATCTCCAAATATTGCTTGAAAGATTGTACGCAGGTATACCTATAGAAATCTTTAAAAGTTTTAAGAAACCTAACAGATTATTTGATAAATAATAATTATTACGAAACAATTATTAGTTATCATTGTTTTCTATAACATTTTAATTAAATTAATAACACCTAAATTCATTTGAGCTTTGAACCAAACGGCTCGTTTTATCGTCAGTTAACTGAACCGTAATAATAAGCATGAAATACGCAACACTGCATATTTATATTTAAATAAACATCTAAAGCCCGAAAGTGATTCCATTATCTTTATCGTGAAATATGAAGGTACAATTTAATAAATATGAGCCTACATATCAATTAAATAAATTATTTATAAAGGTTGTTACGCGTAAATCATTATTATGTTAGAGGAAAAATATTATTAAGTTGATAAAATTATAAATTAAGGCTTCTGAGCATTCGCTTTTTTGCTGTGTTATTGGTATTATTACTTATGTAGAATATAATAGAATAGAAATTATTGATTTTGAGCAGAACTATACACACATAAATTGTATCTATGCTGTTTAGTAGGCTTTTTAGAAGCCCCGTCGATAAAGGGCATGGGTCAGGCCCTGGCCCTGCTTGATTAACTTCATCCGTGATGGCGGTGCGACGAGCCCATTAGCCACTCGCTGGACCGCAAATATGCGAGATCACCACTTTTACAAGTTAATTCTTGATATAACAACTATTCGCACAGATTTATTTCGGAACCTAATCTAACCATAGCCTTAGGGCGTTTTGCAGCGTCATAGACAACAAAATAGCGAATTCCAAAATGTCGAAAGGTTTTGGTAAAAACTGCAATTAATTACGTACCATTTTATATTTTACAATAAAAATACCAATTAGCTAAGTTTACAGCATACAGCATGAAACTCATTGATCTTTTTACCCGCGATGTCCTCACATCAAGCTCCTTAGCTTGGTTATGTTTGCCATAAGAGGTTGCTAGTTCGTATTTTTACCTGTTACCATTTATCTCCGAAAAGGCTGAATTCAATTTGAATGCAGTTTTTTGCGATCGGTTTGTATGACTTTAAGGATGTTTAAACGCCACAAGCCACTAGGAGGCTGAAATCAATAATGGGAATACAACACAGGGGTTTCAAGTTTAGCAAAAATACTTGTTAAAATTAGGATGTCCGTCCATTATTCTCCGCTTGAAACTTTAATGAATAAAGTTTAACAAATTAATGAAGTTTTTAATGAAAAAACACTTCTTCAGCCGGATCTCAAGGGTTAATCTGCTTTAAATAGCCAACCATCATGGTTAATAGTCTGCGACATCGGCGATGGAGGAGAACTTTTTTATTTAGTCGATTAAGAACCACTTCTTCAGCCGGATCTCTGATATTATGAATTCAAGTGCTGGAAAAGACTGTACCGGAGCGGAAATATGTGAAATGAAACAAATAGAATAATTTTAGTTGTATTATTATTAATATTTTTCGGGTTCCGTACTCAACACGGAACCCTTATAGTTTCGGCATGTCCCCCGTTTGCCTGTCTGTCTGTCCGTTGCTTAGCTCAGAGACTCTTAGTACTAGAAAGTTCTTATTTGGTATACATACTAATTAAACCGACAATGGTAAAATAAAAATCTTGGTAAACATTTTTTATAGGGAACCTACCCTACACGTAAAGTGGGGGTGATTTTTTTTTGTCGTCTATCACTTCGTATGAGGGAATGTTGGCTAGGTCGTTCAAAAATATTGTGGGTGTGTGAAAACCATTTGCCGTGAAACAAATCACGGCAGTAGTAAATATTACCTACTAAGTTAGAACTACTAAGTTACAAATACAGCTAACATTGCCTAATGTTAACTAGTAATAGTCGACCAAATTATAAATTGTGCTTGGAGAAGAAAAATAAGTAGAAATTAAATGAAGAAGTCAAGAATCTGAATCCGTTGCATACATTGATTTTTATCAAAGTATTGGGTGTCTTCATTTAAAAAAAAACTACTAAATGCATGTTGGGTCACGCGCAGTGTTGGTTTCCTAAGTTGCCCGTCACAATATACGGACTTAGAAGGGGGCTTTTTGGTTTTACACAACTAATTACTTCATCTAAGTAATCTTAAATTGAATTTTCTCGAAAATTTCCACGAAAGGAAAATTTCTTGTAAGTTCCATTTAAGATTACTTAGATGAAGTCAAAGTATTGGGTAACACACAAAATTTTGATAAAAATCAATGTATGCAACGGATTCAGGTTCTTCTGTAAACAGCAATTAGCTAGGTAGGCTTGCCAAGAGGCGGTCGATAGGGGTCGCTCTGGTCTCGCATAGGATTGATTTAGCTTTATTGGTGGCTATAAATTCACCCTTAGGCTCGCCAGCGTATTCACTCAGATCCAAGGAGATGAAGGCATTGATCAAATCTTACGCTCTACTAGGTACCTTTATTGGTCCTATCATTATCATTAACCCTAAAACTATAGTGAATTTGATAATTCATTTTGTTAAAACGGGTATTTTAAACAGTGCACGACGTGACGCGGAGACAGAGCGTCGCGATCATTCACCCTGATGAAGACTCTCAGTATGAGTCGAAACTTAGTTGGTAACTCCACCGATAGTACTTATACGTGAAAATTCCCGTTTTTTTCCGTTTTGTTTTTCACATTTTATGACCTCAGTGGGCGAAGGTCCGTCTGAGACGTATAAGATTGTGGGTTCAATTCCCGCCGGGGACAAATGTTTTGTATGATCTGCAAATATTTGTCTCCGATCTGGGCGTTTTCTATGTAAGTATAATATGTATGTATTTTAAAAAAGTATTAATGTAATATATCAGACATGTACTTCCCATGACTGATATACTACTTACGCTAATATGTTAAAGATATTTATTTATATAACAATAGAATCAAAATCACGAGCAATACGACCTTCAGTTTATCAGTGTCATCTTTCTGTAAGTACTCTCTTGATACCCAAGATACAAGCTCACGCTTAATTTGGGTCTCGTTAGAAATTTCACTTAGTATGTAGTACCTATCCTATCTGAATATTCTGTATCCATATGCAGATATAATGGTCAACGATTTGTCTGAGGTTCGTGACTGTTGTCAACCAGTTTATTTTACTCTTGCAGTCTGCAGATAAAGTAGTGCATATTATTATATTAATAAGTAGTCCTTCTAACTTCTATCCTTTATTTCGTCATTACATCACTCAATGATTCTGCAAGAGACAATTATGATCACCCTCCTTCGTAGGCAAAAATTTACTCTATTGCCAATTTAATAAACAATAACTAAATAGCGGCTTCAAATATTTAAATTAAAAACACCTTTTTCTTAGTTAAAATGTGTCTCATAATTATCCACTAAAGTTTGTTTCTAATTCTAAAAATCAATTCAATTGCAACTAATAGAGTTGAATGGAGACGCATCACAATTGCCGCCGCAAGACCTGCATAATCATGACCACTCTCCCAAGAGTGCCCGAATAAGAAGATTACTGTTTTAGCTAGAAGTAATGAATGTAAATTGTATTTATAGGGAGTAACCGTCCGCAGGCGTCTACGAAGTTGCTGAACAAAGGGCGTCGAAGGCGAGTAAACAAGTTGCAATAAGTTTCGCAACGAACCTGACGTTTAGTAAGGCTTTATGCATAAGTTTTCGCCTGCAGGCAAAAACTTATTTTTCCTGGATGAAACATTTGCATCTAACTATCAATTTTCACAACCTTAGATAATCATGTTGATACGTTGTTAAAAGAAATTACCGACGAGGTAAAAATTAACTTTACATGTTAATTTTTACCTCGTCTTTAATGTTTCAATGCCTACCTACAAGTAGATAGGCATTGAAGCTAATCGAAGATGATTAACGCCCCCCGTTAATCATCTCTAATAACCTTCCAAAACTGTCTTCTTTCAACGTCTCGTTATAACAATCAGTAAGTAACCCCATGATGATTACATTTCAATTTAATTTGCAAACTACAATTTAATCATTTGAAGTTATTCCCAGCCTGAATAAGCCCTAGCTCTGCCTTGCTACGTCTCTTGCTGCCTCACTAAATGCTGTTATTACTATCTACTTAACTGCTGTTACTTTTTTTCCACAGATCTGTAGAACATGAAACTTGTTGGAAAGTTTCAGAGTAACTTATTGAAACGAATCTGCTTCTATTAAAATTTGTAAGTCTTCACGAAATTGATTTAAATTTATAATATACCTATGAAGTTCATAAGTGTAGGTTCTTCATTCTATGAGTGGAATACTTGTTTGTTCAACGCGATTAATAAAGGCTCCACTGTATAAAAGCATTTATAAAGTGGAAGAGGGAAAGATTCCCCCTGCAATCTGTCAAGGATCACCTTTTTCCGCTTCTTTGTCAAGTTCAATTAATCTAAGTAGGCATCTAAAGCCAGCCTACAGCATATTCCTTTTGATTTTAATTTTCTCGCGAAATCCCAATTCTGGACCTTGCGATAAACGGAGTAAACAGACATATAAAAGCATAGTTGAAGTAACTTGCCCGTGTCCATTCGGGACTTCACTAGTGATATTGGTACCCCTATTAGACCTTTCGTATTGCGTTTCCGTGACGAAACTTTCGTCTGGGTGACTATGAGCCGGGGTCTTTTTGTGTGTTGATACAAATAAAAGGTATTCTGAGAACATGAGGGTATCAGAGGTACCGGACGGAGGCTGTAGAGTAGTCGTGATAACGGTGCGCGCCGCTGGTTACAATTCAATTTTCCGCAAGAGCCGCGACGGAAGGGTTTTCTCTGGGAATGTTCTCTACTGTTTTCCGATAGAATTGTTTTTTTATAATTCAGTTATTTTAGGTTCATCGGGATCAAAGAACTGATTGCTTTTGTTTGTATTGTATTTGTTGAATAGACAAGACCAAGTTCGTTTGAGTAGATGTTTGTATTTTGGTAACTGTAAAGAGCTTGGCTTCGCAACCAACGACCAAATTTATCATTTCAAAGATATTTTTTTTAAAGATTGAAGAAGTAGCAATTACAAGTCTTTTCGGAGATAAATCGTAACAGGCAAGAAACCTCTTATTGCATAGGCATATACGGGCACCTGTTGTCACGGGTAAAGAAATAAATAAAATAAAATCAAGATATTTCAGAATTAGAATCATAAAAATGGGGATTTTTATCTTCCTTGCGGATGATGATTCTACCCATAAGTAGGTTTACGGTTGCGTCACGTCCTGCCGAAACTTTTAACTCTGAATTTCATTTTCCCGAAAATGTTTCATATTTTATTTATTCACATTTTTAATATATCATTAACAACCACATCTGTGCCCCTAAGGTATTAAAATACCCACCCACGTAAACAATACTACTTAAAAGAACAAACCAATTCCTAAACTCAATCCCATTATTTCCAGATTGTTCTGCCCACCTGCCCAGCAGCCGGTAAAATGAGATTAAGGTATTGCAATTGGAAACGGCTAGAAAACAAAACCTCTTTTAATTCTAAGTGTGGTCGTTTAATCTGTAGAATGGCTTACGCTCAGACAATTATACTAAATCCAAGCACAGCTTGCTACCTATCAGGTCAGCCATGCAAATGCTACTTTTAACGCACCGCCTGCAATCTTTATTGAAGAAAACTAAAAAGAAAAACATTTAAAATGAACTAAATTCGCATCATAATTAGACTTTCAGAATCAACCAAATTTAAACGACTAATTATTTCACTGTTTCTACCACAGATGATGTGGTTCCGCCACTACATTTCCGCCTGGTTACTGCCATAGCTTCCGGCTGCATCTTGCTCCATGAATCTATTATACTGAATTCAAGTTGCAAGTAAATTACTGGCGCCTATCTTCCGGCGCTTACTTACCTATTGTGCAAAAATAAGTATTGCGTGCGTATCTTCAATCAGATATGCATAGACTCGAGATACAAACAATTTGACACATAGCTTTTAAAAAACTGGCATAATATTTATTATACTTATCGTGTACCATGTATTGTAAGAGTTGAGTGCAGATTCGTGCCGGTAAAGTAAGTTTGTATGAACTAGTGGCCAGCGATGGTGTGAAGGCTCGCCTTCACTCATGAACTGCGCCGAAAATTTAGCATGCCTTCTCAAAGCACCAAAGCAAATGTCCACCTAAATATCGACGCGCTGAAGTATGCACTTACGATAACGATATGCCGTACCACGAGCGTTTACCGGAAGACGTCAGCAGGATCTGCGGTAAGCTGTTTTAAATGTAAATTATCAATTCAAACACGCAACTTGGTCAATCAGAGCCTGAATGCAAAATAATTTATTTACGAGATCAGGGTGTTTGCGAACTGATTAAAAGTTCCTGATTTGTGTTCCATTAATGAAGGTCCCGTGTTACTTGAAACCTTTCGTAAGCCTTTCATTTTAATGTTACAGAATTTCCTGCTGAACTCCTAATAATTTACTTTTAAAAGTTTCGTGTTACAGCAGATCGAAAACGAACCTTTAATCGAAAGTGCTACTGGATAAGTAAAATCATATTACTTTTGTAACATGATTTTATAAAATTACTGTCTCAATTACCTCGAATACAGACCCGAGTTTCTAAAGACGAATTGCCACATTGTATCATCGATAAAAATTCACGATCAAAGGTAAATAAAATATTTTTTTATTGAATAAACCGAAGATTACGGATGTTTTATAACAGCCTGTGTTATCACAGCCGAAATGTAAAAATAAAAAGAAGATAAACGCGATGAAAACCTGTTTAAAAACAATAATTAAACTTACATATCAAAAGTATACCTACTAGGTACTTACTAGATTCTGATGCCATGAATATGCGGCAATATCCAGTTCCAATTAATATTTTAATCGATTTTTTCTAGTAGGTAGGTAACGAAATCCATTGGGAATAGCAGAGGATGGAGCCAATCCTGCAACCGCTGTTGATTTTGTCTAATTGAAATCAAACTGCAGGCTTGCTTAATTACCAGACATCAATGGAACCTGGATTAAATGCACAGTGATACTATCTTATATATAAGGTTGTGCTTCTATATAAGGCTATTCATATCCAGCTATTGTGGACTAGCGGAAAAAGATATCTTTTTCTGACGCCTTGTTTGAATGTGTCATGGATGAGATAGTAGGCATAAGTAAACTTATATTAACAATAATGAGCACTAAGCTTGGCGTGTCTTATTCACACATTTCTATAAATATAATTCAGTAAGACAGGCTTAAGTATTTGCCTGCATATCGTACTTGTAAAAAATGTCACAGAATTTTGTTCAAAATGTCACATTCACGTTAGTTAACCTTGTAACAAAAATAATATTATTACCAACGACAACAAACTGGAAAGTCAAGTATTTTTTTAACTTGACTTTTTCCAGTGACGACTACTGCCGAATTAGCACATCAGAATGTAGCCGTACAAAGTATCATTACCCAAAAGCAGCAAAAATGACATTAAAATAAGCCTTCAATATTTTGAAACTTTATTCGCCAATAGGAACCGGTTTTTTTATAGGGTAACATATAAATAAAAATCATAATTGTTTTTCGTTGAAAAAATGCCATACCTCTTTTTTACCATTTTTGTCTTTATTTTTTTATCTTTGTACTTAAGCAATGTGCGGAGATAGTATTATCTAGGTACTTACGAGTACTCTTGCAGTGATAATATAAGGTATAAGGCGTGAAATACTGACGATGTATTTGACGACATATCAATAGTTCGTTTTTGATACCGAGATTCCGACCCATATATTTAGTAGAACAAGCGAGCAATACAGCAAAGAACCTTTTACAAGATTGGATAACTCCTAATCAGATTCATACATACATTACTTAAGTCATACATCCTCTAACTATGGTGTTTATCGCGTGACTGAAAAATATCGATCGGTTTAATAATATGATCTCCATATCAGTCAGATTCGGTGCCAATAGATCGTGTAGATAGTAAGGACAGTAGCCCATCTAAAGAAAAGAAAAACGACAGACACTTATTTTCTACAGAATCATGAAAAAGTTGGATAGTAGGTCTATCTTATTACTAGTTCTCAGAGGGCGTCCATAAATCACGTGACGCTAATTAGGAGAGAGGAAGGTTATCATCCAGGGTCATCTAGAGGGGGAGGGGAGTCTGAACAAACGTCACGTGAGATTTTGCGATTATAATCTAGTTCTGACAAAAATGTCTCTGAGATGACACTTGGGAGGGCTGGGGGGTTTTAAATTTAGACAATTTTACCTTAGTTATTAATTTGAAAATTGGAAAAAGTTCCTATGTACTTGTTTGAATGCAGGTATTCTCGAAATTATATTGTGTACTAGCCGATGCCCGCGGTTTTACTCGCGTAGGATAGATAATTGATAGGTGCATCAAAAATAATTGCATGATATATTCTGATACGTATTCAGTTCTTTTGTATTTTCAGTATCTAAACTAAGTTTACAGCAAATCGCACCACGCGTTAAACATTCCTTAAACCAACTTAACACACTATCCTACCCCCTTTGAGGTAGTTTAGAAAAAAAATGTATTTGTCTTTTATCATTTGTACTGAATAGTATATTAATGCCGAAACAAATTGGACCACTCGTTAAAAAGTTCCCATATAAACTTGGACACCTTCTACAACCCCTTAGAGGGGTAGTTTGGGGAGAAAGTTATATTAGTATTTTATCATTTAAATTGAAGAATATTTATGTGGGTTTTAAGTTCAAGGAATAGCATTTTTCCATACAGAGGTTTTCAGCCCTTTTCACCCCCTTAGGGGTAGAATTTTCCAAATTCCTTTCTTAGTGTAGCCCTACACCATAAAGGAATATACCCTCCAAGTTTCATGTTTCTAGGGCTTATAGTTTAGGCTGTGCGTTGATCCGCCAGTAAGTAACGACACAGTTTTATATATATTGATGATGTAGTGCATTGAAATACTCCCAGATCAAGCAAACATCGTCGCCTAAATTTTGTTAAATAGTGCTTTGGAAACAATAAGATCCTTAATATAATTAATTATGAGGATAGTATAGCATACCATCTTCTGCTCACGGCTTTGCCCGCGTGGTACATGCATAAAAAGTTGTCTGTTCGATATTCTAGGTCACGAACTATACTTATTCCAAAGTGTTTTAGCCGTCTTTAGGAAGTACCCAACCCAAATTGCAAGTAGGAACTAAAGGCAAGCATTGTCATAAGAAGTTGGAATAACCAGGTATCTATGTGAAAAGATTATCTCGAATCTATTATTTTGTTTTCGTCGTTTCAGAAATGTTATTAGCAGACTAATAACGCTGTAGTACTCGTATATTACTTTAATGGCTTAATCTGAGTGCAAATTATTCTTTAACTACTGAAGTTAATCGATAGTTCTCCTTTATCTCCGACTTCGAGACATTAAGCTTTACTGCGCTAGTCCATTAAATAAGTGTAAGTATATTTTCGTCATAGTGAAGAATTACTATTGGAAACAACCAATTGTTTCATTTCATAACTTAGGAAAAAAATAAAATCGTTATACCCAAATAGTTTTATGGGTTTGAATAATCCATCTAGCAAAACGGATAATTGCTGCGGAACAGACAAAACAAAAAACCAAAAAGGTTTACGACTGTATTCCCCATGATGGACATCCTCAGATACGTACTTAGTGCCTCGATTTCGAGGATACTAAGTAGGGGTTGGTTAGAGGCACGTTCAAACATCATATTTGGCACATGCACGTGTTTTGCAAGTAGTAAGCATTCCACGTGACAGGTTGCAAGCCCATCGCTGTTTATTAGAATACGTACACAAACAGAAAAACGCGGGATAAGCAATCCCCCACAGGATGATGGATCGATGAAAATTCTGGTTTATGGAATTCCTCCGGCTGATATTATATATCCTGATAAAACTTTAGCTAAGTTGCATTGAAGCCTTTTATTTTTTGGCTTCGAATTAATAAGAAAAAAATATCAACCCTCGCTAAATCCAGGGTTACGTAGAATATATACGTAGGTAATAATAATGAAACCCATTAGCACATCATAAAGTAGCAACATAAATTTCGAGAGTATAGTTATAAACGCACATCGCAAGACCGTGCGCTTACAAAAAAGAGAAATAAAATATAAAAAATCATACTTAGGAACATTCTGGACAGATTAGTAACTGGACAAAACGTGTACAGTCCATGACACACCATGATAATTTTTAATTTCTTTGTTTCTCACCTCCAAGTTTAAGACACAACGGCTAACCTACTAATAACCCCTTCCCCTTACTCATGATATTTTATACTACTCATGTTTTTTTATTCATAGGGTTTATAAAAAAAAGTATTTATCACTGTGTAAAAATATTTTAAAAAATATTAGTCGGGCTGCGTAGACGAAAAAAATAATCAGTCAAGATATGCTTTAAAACGCTTAGGATCGTCAAAATGGTCATTTATCATCTGATCTGTCATAGAGATAGAAACTTAAAATTAATCTGTTTTTTTTTTAATTTTCAAGAAGTCTTATTATTTTATCTTATCTCGTTGCGCCTTTTTGTGTGAATTTTCTTGAATAAAGACTTTGACTTATTCATTACCTTTGTTCGTGTTGTTTTTAAGAGGTTAAGATCCCAGTGATCTAGATATCTTATTTAAGATATCGAGTGTAATAATTTGTTTACATCTGGATGTAAACACTAATGAATAAAAACTAATCATGAACTGGCGTAGATATCGTATAAGATGGGTACCTTAAAAACATACAACCGAATTGAGAACCTCATCCCTTTTTTCAAAGTCGGTTGAAACATTAACAGTTAAATGACTGCTTATCCTAGAATTTTCATCATTCATTCTAGAGTTAGTTCTAGGAACTAACTCTAGAATCGTAAATCTACACAAAAATTTTCGTACATATCATTTATCTTATTTTAGAATGAAAAGTTTATTCACATTTTATGTCAATTAAGTTCATTATCATTATTTTTCCGAACATATGTAATTATTCATGAATGGATTCTGCTGTCTGTAGTCAATATTGATTAAGACAGAAGAATCATGCATCTGTTCACCTACATCGATGGATAGATAGACAGACGAACATGACATAACGAATTAATAAAACAGTTTTCACCATTTGGCCTTTGAAATCTAAAAAGTGGTCATCTAGTTATGGGGATTCTAAAAACAATCTGAAAAACACCATGAAACTGTAAAATCGAAATAGATGAGATAAAATAATTATTAACTATTTTTTCTAATAAAAAATATATGGTGGTTCAAAAATAGAGGTTTAAAATAAAATGCATAATTCAGAGTTGAAGTGCTCAACTCATTAAATTTTATAGTTTGCTGATAAATGCTCCAGGCTATCTGACTCATTGCATTTGATCATGTTTAACGAAAATGAAAAATCGCAAAACACTATTATGCATTGTGCAGCTATTAGCAGTGCTAATGAATCGCAGTTGTCAAACATATATCTGCTACGAAATAATCGTGGTGTGTGAAGTGCAATGCACGCCATGATCACAAAAAATACAATACGTACGTGGAAAAATTAACTAATGGACACTGGAATAAACTTTGAAAATGGCACGGTGCAAAAAGGTGGCCTAAACTTAAGTTTGCCTCGAGTTTAGTCAGATCCACTAAGCCTGGTTTAACCGTTAGCAATTATTTGTCATCAAACCTCATGTTGAAACGTAGAAAAATCTATCTATTTTAACATTCACACCTTGTCTGTTTTGCAATAACAATTAATTTGTCTTGAAAATCAGGATTTAAAAGTTTGGTCTCTGAGAGATAAAATACCTTAAATCGGTGTTTTATTGTCGACCACCTGTAGTAAGACCCGTATACGTCAGTGGTAACACTTATCACGATAGGCATAAATATCACTACCGAAATCTGCAATTGCAGAGTCCTACTATGTAGTAGGTCTCTCTTCTCTTCACTTGCATTCGACTAATTTAATAATTAACTATTGACATCACGTAATTACTAAACTTAGAACTAATGCTTACTGTGCGCGTGAGTAACCTTTATCTTTATAAAAGGGTATATATAAAGAGTACTTGAAATGGTGCGATGTCTCGCGTCCAGTATTTTGTGGTAAGTTCTAGGGCGCCGGCCGTCATTTAGTCACAATTTGCAATTAATTACACGCTGGTCACCGCCACAGGCCAACTTGTTAAACCGCCCAGTATGGCACATTCATATTAATATTTCACTATGTATAACTTAATTATATTAAAACCTATGTAGGAACGTACAGTGGCGTTTACAGAGTCATGTTGACCCTTAGATGCTTTTGACGTGCTGCTATAAGTATGATACAAAATCGCTATAAGCAATGCACCCACATTGTGCCATGCATATATCAATTTTGTATCTAAAGCCTATTTAATATAGGCGAGTGTATCTAGCACACAACAAACATTACCGAAAGTTTTAATAACATTCTCAGGGAGTTAATTAACTTATTTCTACTCTCAGACGCGAAAGATGGAGGAATGGAGGGAAGTCTCGACAGAGAGCGTCTTTTTACATACTTACCCTGGATAAGAGACGGGCAAGATCGGAGTAGGCTTGTGAAAGGAGTCTGGTTATAACCAGCTTGGGGAATTTATGGCTGATATCGTAATAATAAAGAAGTTTAAAATTACTTTCAGATCTGCAAGTGTAGAAATGTGTGACTTTAATACTGTCATTATACTCACGGTTATATTTTGTCTATTCAAATATTCTTGTTTGCATAGCTTGGTAAGTTATGCATATGATTATGTGCAATTACTTCTTGATAGATACAAGTAACTATTGGTGTGAAATGAGAGTTATAGGTACTCTACACGGCACGCCGAAACAACTCGCGAAGCAATGTATCTAGTGTCTCCAAAACCGGTTAACGTAGCTTGCCAAGTTATTCGACCGGGAAAGTCATTAGCAATTCAAATACCTAACCACCGCATGGCTACCCCCACCGAGAGGGGATTCTCTTTCACATGACCGCTTTTGTAAATTATTTATTACTGTTTGGCCAGTTCGAAAGTCCACTTTGTTCATTGGGCTAATACAAATTCACAATGGAATGATTCTCCGAATATTTGCTCTGCAGTCTACGTTTTGCAACCGCTGCAGGCAACAAACGAGAAACTCATTGCTATTTAAATGTTTGAATACTGAGCCTAAAAAATGTGATAATAAGCACAAGACACAAACCATTTAATAAAGTACGAGTATGAGTATAATATCCATTAGTTTCGTACGCTCATTATATGGGATATACGAGTAGGTATGTTTAATGTATTTATCTAATGTGACAAATCGGTATGATATATTTTATTTTCGGTTATTTATTATAGGAATGTGCTGAAGATATATGAGAAAGAGTCAGAGACGAATGTTAGTGAGTAGTAGAAGCTATCGTCGTGTAGTCACGTCGCAGCCATGCTTGAAGGAGCGGTAAGAATTTCAATCACAGACAGTGAACGCAGCGCGAGACAAATTGCAGACGACTTTGTCAAGTAGGTACACAGCGATTCAAGCATTCCTACGGATAGAATGTGTGCTTATGAACCTTTGTAAACAGCTGGAGAGCATACCTTCGACACAAGAGGCAACCGAGACTTTGTCAATAGATTTAAAACAAAATACGCTGTTGGTCATGAAAGATCCTTTCAGTCAATTTGGTTAATGTAAAAATCCACTACACCTTATGTTAAATATTATTAGCAAAACGAATTTATTATTTTAAAAGCCAATTTCCCAGTGATTTGAAAACTTCTTTAGAACTATTTATTGTAATAAATTTTCCTAGATCACCCTCACAAACTAGGGGTACTTTATGCTAAATTTGACAAAGACTTTATTATTATAGCCTTCAAGTAATATTGACCCAAGATATAAATTAAGTGAGAAATCTTCATGGATCTTAACATTGTTTAGTGAAATAAGAGTAATACCATTCAATTCTCAAGGGCAGGTAAGGCATTCCTGTATTGCCGCAAAGTAGCAAGTGGTATCCAAGTTTTTGAAATTATTTACCATAAGTTTACTATTATAATTATTTGTTACAAAAAACGTAATATTTAATTAAAACTTTTTGTATCTAATTCAATGACAAATTAACTTACGTGGGTATTATATTCCAGAACGAGATAATCTTGGAATGTCGACTAATTCAACCTGTGACCCCTCCAGTAAATACAGTTTCGTCCTCCATTTATTGGAGTTTCGCCCTCAACAATAATAACATCACCTAATCATATAAAGAGAATCACATAACGCTGTCGATAGCTGTATCAATTCAGTTAGTGTAAATACCAAACATTGAAGACCATACTGCAACTTGGCCACAGTTAGGTAACTCCGTATATCATAGTAAACAATTTGCACGGTGCGAAAAACTACACCTACTTTATCTAAGGAGAGGGGCATAGTAATTACCTGTTAGTAATATGAAGTATTTTTGTAACGTATCATCAGCCCTTGTACAGAAATATATTTTTCATTCAATTCTAACAATTACCTACATAATCAACCTCTACGATCACTCTACGCCGTAGACCCTAACGCTTCTACATTTAACGTTGCTCCTTGAAGGATCAAAGAGCAACGTTCTATGTGTCTCAGAATCAATATTCTGAGATAATTTTAAAAGGAAACTTTATAATTCTTTATTGTACACAGAAATAAAACAGAAATATTAAACAAGATATTAGGTGAGGCATGTACAAAGGCAAGCTTAACCCTAAAAAGAGTTTTCTTCCAGCAAACCTTTGAGGAAAGATAGAGAAGTGATAAAGTTGGTAGGTGTACAAAGTCAGGAAATATACTTAAAATACCACTATATTTTAATAAACTACATATTATACATACCTACTTGAACTACCTATGAATACACATACACCGAAAATAAATACAATATCATCATATTAATATATAAATACAAATTATATATATAAAACATAAAGTACCTAACCTAAGCATATTACAGAGAGAGATAATGCTCTTTCACTTTAGATTTAAAAATGTTCAGCGATGGACTGGCTCTTTATTATTGGATATGATCGATACACTTTGTTAAAATGCAAAGTTTAAAGACTGCAATAAAACTAGGTAGTTTCTCGTGAAAACAAATATTAAACACTGTAATCCCCATGGTGGACATCATCAGATCCATAATCTGATCTAGTACGCTGATCTGTCAGTATACCATGTACGGCCATGTCCAAACATTATATTTGGCACATACCCACGATTTGCTAAGTAGTTAATCTTCTGTTTTTTTGGATTACTAACATACCACATACCTTTGAACTTTTGGTTCTAAAGCATACCGGTTTCTTCAAAATGTTTTCCTTCACATTTTTTTTCAGTACATCTGCACTTTCGGGCTCGAACCCATGTGAGGCCATGATCAAAAGTCAATACTGACTTATATTTGATAAATACTGAAAAATATTTGATTATTTCCATATGATTTTTATTGAAAATCCTATCGTCTCGTTTAAGTATTTAATAACAGTAGCAGCATGCAGTTACTTGAGCCAACTATTATGACTTCATAGCTATGTCTAAGCTGGTTGTGTGAGCTAGCTAAAGGATATTTTTGAGCTGTATCCGTTCCATAACGAGACTGGGCCACCACGCCAATAATTGGAGAGCCGTATAAGGACATTAATAACAAAACAGATACCTATTAGACGCCGGGTTCCGCTTGTTATATCTAAAACGAGGAAATTCTAATAAAGTTCCACGATACGTCCTTTGTGAGAAATATTGTTACGGAAATAGTTTCAGGGCGTGATTTAGATCAGAGATCTTGAATTATTTTAATTTAGCTAACTGATATTTGGTGAAAATCAAATCAACACCTTTCTAAGACACAAAGGTGAATTAATGCCCTGTTAATCTTTAAAGATTAACAGGGCATAAAATACCTTATCAACGTTTAAACTATGCGTGGCTTGTAAAAAAGTTGTGAGTTAAATGTCCAATTAAATATTCAAATTAAATCTTGTTTGTTTAAAATTAAGCAACATATTATCAAAGGAAAGGTTTCCCCATCAAGTTAAAGAATCTTCAAATAATGAAAGATTTTAACGCTGAACATTTTACTACATTTGAAACAAGCTGATTTCATTCTTATTATGCTTACCACAAGTGTTATGATTGTCTGCGTCACAAAAAGCCCTTCAAATTTCCCATCATGTAGGTACTCAAATTACTTACGCTGTGCTCTCCACCCTGCCTGGGACAAGTTACAAAGCTAAATCAAACGTCATTTCCACAAGCGCCTAATCACCTTACGAGTCTTTGATAAACTAACCCTGTATCCAAAGAACGCATTTAACACGTACAAGCTACCTGGTTGATTAATAGATTACTATTCGAAGAATAAATCAAGACTAAGTACCAATTACGATTAAAACCGCATTAAACACGAACGTGACACGTATAAAAATTGCTGACTTAAAATTTTATTATTCTAAGAATCAAGAGAAATACAAAAGGATTTTACAAGATCCACTACCGACATATTTTTTAACCCTCGCCATTTATATTTATGTAACCCTACAGAAAGGTTCGAAGATAAAAGCAAAATCTTTTTGATTTAAATTACAATTTGCTATTCTCTTTTAATTAAATATAGCAAAGACTGGTAAATCAGATGTTAGGAAACAAATTTTAATGTGACTCTTCATTTAAATCTCAAATATTTTTAGACTTTTACTGAAATTGAGTTTTTTAAAAGCAGGAAGCGCAGCGTAGCTTTTATTTTTAGCCTAGTCTTACAGTAGGTAAAAAACTTTAAGAATTGTAAGTATTCCAAGTATATATAAGATAAGATTGTAATTATGGTACTCATATTTTTATATGAGTACCTTAAGTTATTCAAAAGTGTAATCAAATGTGAACTGTCTTCAATATACTAACTACGAAAGACTTTTGTACTAGACATTTAAAGCTCGGACGACGTAGACTTGTGTAGACAAAAGACAAGTATCTACATTGTCTTCATTTAATTGTTCCAAGGCAGTTAAGTTTCGAAGGTGCTCGTGATTCTACACGAAAAGTTTTTCTCGAATTGTTTTTTCTGGAATGAATCGAAACAAGTTAGATGTACACATGCAATATCAGTTTCTTAAGTAAATTTGCATACAGAAGAATGTTTTTTTTTTGTATAACACCTCGATGTCTTTCTTCAACGCAACGACGTTGTGATACGATGCCAGCCTATACAGACTGCAAGGTGATTTATTTCTAAGTCATAATACACAAAGAGTATACACATTTTCTACTTGTAGAATGCCTAATTTAACTTGTATAATCATAAGGCACTAAAGATTCGTATCCACGCCGCTAGTAAGATGCTAACTGTAACATTTTTTACTTTCATCAAAAATTCACATCGTCAAAGTAATATACTTTAACGTAAGAAAATTTAAATCCATTATTCACACGATAAATTGGTGCGGAGGTTTAGGGTAAAAAGCCGATATCTTAGCTGACTGTCTAAAACGATTTGGCCTTAGATATGACAGGGAAATTTAAAAATCAACGCATGTACAACCCCTACGTCGGTTGTGTTGAATGAGTTTGTAATTATTAGGCAATAGTATGGAGCGATGGCACTTTTTGCATAAGATTTGTGATCGTATAGAAAAACAGCTGTCGCAATAATAATTAGCTATGCCTAGTGGACGTTTTTCATGTAAAAACAAATGGAATAGATACAATCACTATTACCTTATTTAAACCGCTTCCGTTTTTGACTTGTTTATGATACTCGTACCTTTCGAAGTTTCCACATTGTAGGTAGCTTATTTGCTTGTGCTTGAGATAATTTAGTGCAGATCTCGACGATGACGTGGATTTGGAACGAGGGGTTTCCTGTCTGCCAACTTTGTCTTTACGAGCTAACATGTACCTTTTGCAATGTACGCCACTTAGCCATATTCCTACCAATTAAACAGGCCTGGAGCATGGAGGTTTAGAAATTAAAAAATATCCCACTATATAATTTTATTAATTTAAAGGGAATTTAAGAAAAACAATTAACTAATCTTATTTTGTAGTATGACTTAGCCAGGTATTTATTTACATACAAATAGAAGAACTTTTGTAGTTTTTTAATTGATAATAAATAGTTTAAGTAATTAATGAGGAAATATGTATTAAAAATAATAATAATGAATGCATGCATACACAAAGTAAGCAGAGCTTGTGTGGTGGGATGTGTTATTGTTATTATGTATATTACCATGACTGATATATTACAAATATTTTTTGTAAATACATACTTATTATACATTTAAAGTATCCAGAGCCGAAACAAATATTTGCAGATCATACAAACATTTGTCCCGTGACGGAAATCGAACCCGCAACCTTCTACGTCTTAGGTGGGCCTTCGCCCACTGCGCCACGGAGGTCGTCACGAATACTAATATTATACGAATTAATTTTGGCAGAAATTCAGTTTGCTATCTCGCAATTCAAATAAGCTTGAATGAAGCTCAAACAGATACGATTTAGAAAGTAGACAAATTCATTGTAACAATTGAATGGCACAACAATTTACAAGAGAAGCACGCCACTCTAATTAGATTAAAATTTTAGCACTCCTTGCCGCTTTGTGGTATTTATTTTTGATTTATTTTCTGTCTTAAGAATTGCTTATCTCAGCTTTGGTGATCTGGTGACGTCAGTAGATTTTTTACCTTTGACTTATCACATTTGAAGCCAAAAAAAGTTTTGCAAAAAATATATATTATACAGTTGGAATTTAAAACCGATATAAATCTAACTGTATAAATTTGATTGTAAATGAACATTGAACTCTGTATCGATCGCTACTTTGTTAACAGTTCTACGAAATTTCAACTCAGTTGTACGGTTGGGCGGACATTTTCAATAGCTATTGTTAGCATCGGTGATTGGACAAGCCTGTTCTTCAGAGTTTCAGTGAATGGGAGTGAAAACAGCTTATGCTAGAAATGATTTTAAGAGAAAATATTGGGGAATATTTTGAATTATTGGATGACCAGATGTAAAGATTCGATAACTTTAGGACAACATGAAGTCTTATGGCGATAAGACCGCCCATTGTATTGGTACAAACGCGCAGGATATACAGCGGGCAGTGGGAGGGACGATTGCTCCGCATGTGCAAATAGTAGCACACGTTTGGAATGTCATCAGTATAGTGCTAATTACCGATGGCTGCACCATAAGTACCACGACCTCACAACTTTACCTGTCTGTATTCAATGAACGTGCAATTCGGTTAATGGTCCAGATTTGGAGATATATTTAATTTTATTCGCAAACACACCTAAGTACTAACGTGTAAATAAACTGAAACTCAGTAGGTGAAACGATTTGAGAGGCGTTAAACCCACAAAGGAACACCTCAGGTATGATATTTTTCTGTTGATTTCGTTTATGAAGAGCGAAAATGATCCTGAAAGAGAAGGGCGCACATACTCGTAGTTCGCTCAAGGAGCCACAGCTTCGGTTTATTTTTTCCAGGCAGTTGAGTTCAAATGCGCTTCCGGCTTGTGTTGCCTTAACTCGAAAGCTGTTTACATTACTTTAAATTATTTTACCTCTAAGCTCTGCTTTGCAATTACCTACGTTGCATAGAATCATTTGCTGTATGTTTTTAATAATTTTTCGAGCGAAAATTCTGAACTTTGGTTTTTTATTAATCACGGAAATTTTCCCTTGAAAGTTAGGTTGGTACTTTTTACGAAAGTTGTAAAGCTTTGAAATACAGCAACTTATTTCAATACCAAGTTGGCGAGTCACGTAAATAACTCGTATCTCTGTTATAAAATCTCTAAGAGATGATCCATAAAAATATAATTAAAAACAAATTATTGATGCGAGTAAATCAATTCATGTATCAAACGAGGTGATCAATTATTTACCCGAACATACACAACCGTGTATCGAAAACTCGCAAAAGTAAATTTCATGCCCGTTTCAATATTGCCTGACTAAATTGCCTTGACAGAGGAAACGCCACGGCAAATATGATTTGGTGACGAGCAGTATCAAAGGCTAATAGCTCCAATAGTACTAGGTATGTACTGATATATAGGGTGTATTTTCATTTTTGGTTATTCATTTAGGTAATCATTAAGTAAACTTATTTATTTAACTATTATTTTATATGATTAGTAAAATCTTGAAGTTAAAAAAACATTTTATTGGCTAAAACATACGAGAAATATATTATTTTTATATATTATCAATTAGAACGTCTAAATGGAAAGCTTATTTTATGCTTAATAAGGAATAATCTAAAATAAATGATTAAATTATGAAAAATTATAATCAGGTTATGTATCAAGTTGTTATTGTAATAGATATAAATGCCATATATACGTAACTAACGTATAAAGTACTTAGATAAAGTATCATATTTGATCGCGCGTTGCCGACTCTGAGACATAACAGATGAAATCTAACATGGACCAGTAATTTCACCGGCAACCTTGAAATCAAAACACAGCAAAGCAAGCATTTTTGCTTTACAGCAGAAATAGATACAAACTTTATCTTGCAAATGTTTGTTTTATATTTTCGTACCAGAAATAGATAGTAGTTTTTGTGCAATAGACTTACTCGTAGATCATTAGAACAAGTTTTGTGTAAAACTAATGTTTTTGTTGTGCTTTTAAAGTTTGTACAATTCACTTGCATTTTCAGCTCTTAGTATGTTTTGTATCTGAATCCTCTGTGGAGACGTTTGACAAATTAGTATTATAATAAATTTGGCCATATTTACTAACAATTGTTTTTAAAATTATAGTTCTTCAACCTCTTATTACTAAGAACGAGTATGTTGACTTAGTGAAACGCGAGAGGATGTTTGGTATGCCATAATTCTCACACTGAAACTTAATATTTATTATGGTGACAAGCACTCAGCCTGAATAGAGCAGGAGATCTCAATCTCTAACATAAGCTATAAAACATGATGGTTACCTTAAGGTCATGTTTCATGCCCTTAAATGTACCTACGAGACTAAACATACAGATCACCACGCTTGTGTGTACAAATTGCCGAATATTGTAAAACTGGTTCGATAAATAGAGTAGCTTTGTCTCGTCGTCTGACTTTCCGCCTTTCAATTAACTAGTAATCATACACGCCCCGGGAACCCTTTCATTAAACATTGGTAATGAGTTTTCACCCTTCGCCGAGTACTGGACATCGGAGCTTTGATGACCGACTCACACTTTATTACGTAGGTAGGTATGTCTTTTACTCTTTTACCTTAATGCAGATAAATTGGACTGGAGCGATATGCTCAAAAGATATGGGGTATGGTATAAAGCGATATGGTCACAATAGCGGCTTTTGTGTTCTAAAATTTAATTAGATCGCCGATATTCCCACGGAATCGAAACTTACGTGGGTGAAACCGCGGGGCGCAGCTAGTCTTTTATAAAGATATACTTTTGCCATGGTTGTCGTTTATTTTCAGTATCGATAATCGCTTGTTGCCGGCTTTACCTTACTAATGGTTCTATGAAGATAAAGGTGTATTTACGATCTCTAGACTTACCTATCGATTGATAATCCCTCACATGGTTTTAAAATACAGTGATAAATCACAAGATATTTGAAGCAAAACAAAAAGATTATGAAAGATGCACTTGAAGTTTTCAGTAAGTAATAGTTTCTTCATTATGTTTCGACGATTGTAGATTTTATCAAGTTCCCAATAGGTATTTGAGCTGGTATGTTGTAAGTAACCTACGTTTTTTTAACGAATGGGCATGACAAAATAGGTAGATAGAGTTTCAAAGCCAAGATCATTAGTGTTAATGACGATCGGACGCGACCGCTATTGATTACTGAAAGGTTTCATACCAGATTTTGTCAGATTTTGATTTTCATCTATACCTAATGATTCTGCGTGTTATTTTGCTTGCTGTTAAACGTTCGGACATATTTCACCACACCAAATCTGTTCAAATACGATGATAGGAGAGTTATTTGTTGACATCTCTGGAAGAGTTTAATTTTATTATTTTCCGTTGTATTGACTGTAATTCGAGGGTAGAGTTAAGAATAAGTATTAACTAAGTATTGAAATTAAAAAAGGTCAGATCTGAAATATATCGTTTAATGTTAAGAATTTAAATAATTTTGAAAAAATACATAATTAATTATAAAACTGTGATAGATTACAAATTGGAATGTTTTGGAATTTACATTTTATTTCAGTCTCGTAAGTGTAGAAAATTTTAATCTGTTAGCAAAATGAACAGATGTTATATTGTAGAGTTGCATAGCCATAGGTAAACATATTGTATTTACATGGAAAGTATATTTAAAAAGTAATCAAAATTACTAAATCCTCTTTCAAATTATAAGATCAAACGTGTTTTAAAAGTGTGAAGAGATTATTTTATTTTTACATAATTATAATTAAAATTATAGAGTTAAAAACGTACATAAACGACTTAATATAACAGATTACAAATACTACACTATAAAATTTATGCCTGGTTGTGTACAACATAACTTTTTTTAACAAGATTAGGTAAACGACTTTACAAATTTTATTTTTACTTTGCAAAGTTTGTTATTCAAAATTCTTAGCAAGTAATAAATATTTATTTTGTGTTTTATACTAATGCCTATATTTCTTCAGTTTTGTTGCTATAATTAATACAGTGCTACAGTTTCCTTGATAACGTTACAGTTAACAGAAAAGTATCGGAATATTCAATGCATAGAAGTTCATAGAATGGGTCCCATCCCCATATTAGTAACACAAGCACTTTTAATAAATTTTACTAACTGCGTTTTAAAGTGTTTTTAAAAGATAGTATGTTTGAAGAAGATTTTTATTGTTTAACACGAAAATGTTATTAAATCTATTATAATTTAAAATGTTGTAAAATTATACACAATTAAAAAAAATATTATGTACATTTTCTTAAAATAATGATTAATCAAAAACTCTAGTTTCTCCCAATAACCTTATACCCGTTGCTTATTACGATATAGCAACAAGTGCTCTAGATCATACTAGCATTTAAAATAGATAAGTTTTAAAATAGATCTGGATTTCAAGTAAGTGGTCTTCTGCAAATCTTTGGCACTTTCGAAATCCCGCAATAGTCTTAAGTCTTATTAGATGTGATTAAAACAGATTGGAAAATATATTTACAGCAAGGAAACAGTTTTTTTTAATTTTCAAAATGTTGTTTGTGTCGATCGCTAGCTACATTTTGAAACATTATGTTAGCTGATGTAATGTTCTCCGACGACGCGTATTATTTAACATTAAAAATAATTAAAGAAAACAAAAAAGTGCCTGATCATAATTCAGTGCTCATTTCAACCGTTGAAGTTTTATTGTTGCCAGATGTGTTAGACGGAGCGTCAACGTCGCCAGATGTGTCGTTAGTCAGGTTCAGTTGCTCTGCAACCTAGTTCACAAAACAAAATAATTTTAATAAAACATATGAAGGCAAAAAACCCAATCATTTAAAGTTTTGAAATGTTTTAAGAACAACGCAAATATTTTTGCAGTTAACAAATATAATTAACGCAATACAAAGTGCGACACATACATTAGACACTATTAGGCACAAAAAAAGAAAATCATAAAAAAAAAACTTATTATCTATCAAAAAAGTTAGTCACCTCGTGTTAGTCTTATCATCGACATCCAAACTAACTACACCAACCAATATACCATCATGCACAAAACAATCAAGACAAACAAAAACAGACCAGGAGTGCGTGCAGGCAATCATTCCGCTACTGGTTGCGACACAAATATGGAGAGACGACCATCGCAGGTGCCTTACTTACTGCGTGCTTTCAAAAAGAGGCTTAAGGATAAGGTCGAGCGTGTTGTCTTGACGCGCGTGCGACCGCTGCGACAGGCGCGAGTGCGTGCGCGCCATGTTTGCGTTCTGATCGCGCGACTCCCGAGACGGCCGCGCGTAGCGCCGCGCCAGTGAACCACTCTCGCCGACCATTATGTTGTTGTTGCTAGCATGTCTCTGCATATCCCAATATAAATATCTCAAACTACCTGTGCTCAATTATCTTACATCTTAATACATGATAATACTACGTAGCATATAAAAATAAATTGAGTTTTAGAAAAAGTATGGCACCTAAAGCGGTGATGTTATTTCTAATAACACTTTGACATCGTATAATTTTGTTTCAAAGCGACTTTTTAAGTTTAAAGTAGGCCAGCCATATAAAAAAATCTCAGAACTCTTATTAAAGAACCACTGTAGCATGTTGTAAAGATTCTAAGCGGATATAATTCTGAAGTAGAAGGCAGATTTCAGAAACTTTTGATTAACAGAGTACCCTTATATATATATACATTACAATGCTAAGATATACTTTATAATGTTATACTATTTAAACCTTACTTCCTATGCGTTTTGTTAATGTTTTACGCATATCAATATATGAAATTATGAGAATTTCTTCTGTATATTGGTAACTTAAAAGTAGTTTGTATGACTGCAACCTGAACACTGTTAGCTTCACAGCGACCCAGAAACAGGAGCAGCGGGTTACTTTGTCAGCCCTCGTAAGCTTTTTCAACTCCAAAGACATTGTTCCTATTAATAACAACGAGCAAATGCTCGCATTGTAAATGATGAACATGTGGTTGTACAAAGTGTCGAGTTTGATTCAACTGCCATTGCAAGATAATGAAGTAATTTGTGTACTCCGGTTGGTGTTATTTATCCAGAGAGGCCTAATATTATGTGTTTTAGTTCCATATTTATGGAGTTTTGTTTGCCGGATTTTCCTTTTAATGTAATTTTCATTGCTATCACGCGTGGATAACTGGCCTGGGAATCCTGGGATGGAGCTCAGTCGAATGCAAAATTAAACCTGACTAGTTTATGAATAACTATCGCCTAGACTAGCTTACGAGGGTTGAGTTTTAGCAGAAGTATTGAGATTTTTCAGTGAGAACATCGAAAGTTGGTTAGAAAATGTTTCATTTTAAAATGAGGTTGATAAAAGACTGAACGGTCTAAAATTTAATCTTATCCTACTGTCCATTCCATTCATTTTGTAATTTCACAAAAGCTGCTCCATTCTGGAGAAAGCGGCACAATTAAAAACCATAATCATTAGGATTCTTGAAACTCGCAGACAAGGAAAATATAACAATGCTATCGATTGGAGGAAAGTTCTTGGTCAATTATAGTTAGAAATAAAGTAAGTAAATGGTTTGTTGAAATATTACATATTATAAATAAAAAAACAGGTGTATCTAGATTAATATTTAGATTTTGGTTACCAATTAACTTCATAACGATTGAACTGATTTGGAATAGTTCGTGACTTACAATATCACTAAGTCTAAGTCTTATTCAGGTCACACGTGAATAAAGCTGAGGGTAGACGCTTATATTTGAAAAACTTGTAAGAGACACGGGTGGGTGTTCATATATTAAAAAACATAAAATAATCTGTAAGTAATATCTATCATTAATTTTATAAATATAACCCGAACGAGAATCAAACATTTGTTTTTAAATTATTCAATTTCTAAAAGTTGAAATTGAAATATTCGTACAAACTGTTAAACTACTTGAACATATTGGAACAGACGATGTTCTCCTGGAAAAGCTCATGTTAGAAAGCAAAGCGGCCACTCACGAAGAGAGAGAAGCTAGAGTGTTGCGGGTAGTGCGTAGGCGCGGGGTCGCGCGGGCGGCGCGCGGCGGCACTGTCGCTGGCCACGGATACCAGCGAGCGCTGAGAGCCCGAGATACGCGGGTGCGCGGGCGGCCGCCCCACTGCCGCCCCGCTCGCCACCCCGCTCGCCGCGCCACATCGCCCGCCGCCCCACGCCCGCACTCCGCCCGCACCCCCGCCCCCGCCCGCGCCCGTCATCACGCTCCACTGCCTACTCACTGCCGCTGTGGAGCCGCCTGCGCCGCACTTGGCGCTGTCGCTTGACCTGCACAAACAACACGTGGTTTACACGTGGAACGTGGTGGTACTGTTGCCTGCTTTAAGTAGTGACTAAAAAACAGCAAACAATTGAAAGAAAAATGATATGGAACTGATAGTTAGTCACTGCCGACTACGGTTGCCACACACTTGTTTTTGTCAATTGATTTGATTTGCGAATGAATTAAACCTATGTTCGGGGAAGATATCAGCGAAAGTAAACATTACCGATAGCCGGGTTAACAGGTTGTGTGTTTAAAGGGCGTGAAACTTCGGAGTAACTGGTTTATCAGGGCGTATCACGGGTCGCGGATCATAATGCGAGGATGCGAAACTAATGAGCATATTTGTTACACCGAACAGCAAGTTCGACTTAGAAAACCGGCTGAGTGCAACTTGGACTCTTGCATTAAGGGTTTCGCACCCACCCCACACACATACACGATATAAACACAAATTCTTTGTTTAATAATCATATAGTTGCATGTTTGCAACCCCTTAGGTCATTTTTATTACTTGCCGTAATAAAAGCTATATAACTAACATGGGTTCTGCGAAAATGTAATATGGCTAAAAAGTTAAAAGATACAGCTCAGACAGACTTCGCAGCGTAGGCTTTGTAAGAAGTTCAGTTGGCACCCTTTGAGTATGGAATCCTGAAATTCATGAGCTCTGAAAGCCTGAACACAGAAAGATATTCTGATTCTGATTACCTCTCGGAAGAATATGCGTAGTCCTGATCAGCTCCTAGGCCCGAGTCGGTGTGCTCGTGCGAAACGCGGGCGCTGCCTGATATGAGCTCTCCGCTAGAGCTGTTGCTGTTGCTATTCGTGACCGGACTGTAGGGGTTATTGTTGTTGGGCACGGGTGTCACGCAGCCTTTATATCCGTTATTAGTCAAGTAATCATCCCGACCTGGTGGACCCTCATAGCTGGGATATACACGTCTGAAACATGAGGCTCGTTCAACCACAACGGGCCACAACCACAATATCATGGAATGAATTTATGAGTACCTAAAAGGTAAATTACCTTCCATGTTTCTCATGATTTGTGCGATGCGTGCTGAGCGTACTTGAAATGGATCTAAGAGATCCTTGATTGTGGGCATCGTGATTACTTTTGTTCTGCGTTGATGAGCTTTTGTCTCGCCTCGCTAGAGATCCGTGTTCAGTCCTGGATAAGAAAGAGAATTTATGAGTATGGCTTTCGTAAATCAGCTTGTTTGAAAATATATGATTTAATATTTCTACACATTGCCTGTGTTTTGATGAGGTCCGTATCTTGGCTTGTCGAGCGTGGCTAGTCTGGACGACGGTGTACGGTATTTCCTTGAGCTGTTCCTCAGTCATACCAGTTGTGTCAACGAGTGAAAACTCCAGGTGTTGCTTTAGCTCTGTTGGCAACCATTTCTTTTCATTGGGAGAGCGGGATCGGGATCTAAGAAAACAAATTATAAACGTAATTCTACTTTTCAATTTCAATATAAGAAGCTCAGCACAAAATATTACCGGTGCTTCTTATGTCTTCTGTGCCGATGTGAAGATCGATGCGTCCCAACTTCTGGCTCCTGTTGCGAACGGCGAACGCTCGCTACCTGTTCCAAGTGACATTGAACAATGTATTTTTTTACTAGCATTTGCACCATCATCATCTACTGACTTTTTGCAACCTTTACATTTGGCACTGTAAAGGTTGCAAAAAGTCCTCCTAATGTAATATAATGAAAATGTTTCACACTCACCTGAACACTGTTGGCAGCGGACGTTTGTTGTAAGATTTCTTTCCATTGTAGTTCTGAGTCCACGAGCTCATATTCTCTGCAATACAAAAGAAACCAGTCAAACTTACATAGGAGTTTACGTGAAAACCTTGCTTATTGTGATAAAAAGTCAGATTTTATTGGAGCAGTTCATGAAATTTGAGCACTGCATGGAAGAAAATTGCTTTTTGTATTGTTGTATAAGCTGTACTCTGACTTCCGATCTGACAATGTAGCCATGGGTTTTGACACCGGTCGTGCACCAATCTTCCGAAGGTAGATCATCGGTAGTCATAAGTGACAATGGGCTTGCAATCTATTAATTATATGACAAATATAATATTCTACTAGAGTCCACTTGTTCTCACGTATTTGCTGACAGAGCTAGGTCTGAGAACCAGGGAAATATTTTTTAACGTTTTGACATCGATTTCTTGTAAGGAAATCTGTTAATCTGGAAATCTGTTAAGCCTAGAGCGATCGCTCTAGGCTCTTAACGAGTTTCCAAGAAGAAGAAACCAACGTTGTTGTATTTTGGTCATACAAAATGTTGTAAAAACTGTGATACGCCCTCCGTTGACGGAGTAAACAAGATTCGTGAACTGACTTGGTATCGGGTATCGAGTCATCCCTCTCGGAGCCGGACTCGTGTTTGTGCCGCGAGCGGTGCCGTCGGTGCCGCCGGCCTGACCGGCCCGAGCCTCGCGACAGCTCACTCTCCGCGTCCGACTGCTGCCGCCGTGACCGGTGTTTGTGCCTGACAACAAAATAACACTCCCTTCACATGCTTCCTATTTACTAATACATTTAGCATAATTTTTCAAGTCAATACTACTCTACTTCAAATTACTATCGCCACTAATGCTTGTGCACACAACTACAACTTACTTGCGGTTGGAGCGTGAGTCGTTGGAGCTCTGCGAGTCGACAGAGGCGGAGCGATGCCGCGGCGCTGGCGGCGGCCGGCTGTTGGTCGGGGAGCCCGAGTACAAGCCGCGGCGAGCCGGCGCTGAGCGGGTGGACCGCGGTGACCCGCCCGCCACCGGTATCGGACCACCCAGCATCTCGCCACTAATTCTGTGCATACAGCATTACAGCTAAAATTTTTGAAGCTATCATGGACTAATCAAATACATATGCAACGTAGTTTAGAAGGTACCAAAACCCTTCGCCTTGAATTGGCGGCGCATTGAAAACATTTCGGCTATACAGGGTACGGCAAATTAGAATAGTGTGTTTTCGAAATCTTCGATATGATTGGATGAGTTAATTCAGAGGGTACATATCGTCGGTATAGTTTATAGACGTAACCCCACTTCAAAAATATTTTTATCGTATTTCAAAGAAATCCCAAGAAAATGTTTTAAAAGAACAAAACATTCAAATAACAAAACAAAAGTACTTTCCTTAACCCTTGGTATGCTAGCTTAAGCACAGATCTAGTCAAGACAATATATTTTATATGGTATCTGGAAACCTCGTAGTCAAGCATTCAAGGGTCCCATACCTTGTGTATAATGTCAAAGGTTATGGGAAATTGGTGGACGGAGGTGGTACAATTGATTGAACAAGTGACAAGTAATGGAACTCCTTTGAGGAGGCAATATAATGTATATGCAATGGACTTCTACGTGATTATGAAGTTGATACAATTGTTATCAGTTTCAATACACTATGATCACTGGAGAAACACGAGTACAGGTTTGCTCGGAAATTATGAATTGCATTTACAGGCAACTTACGAGTTTGGTCGATGCACTGAGGTAGGCTGTTTCATTTCTGGGAGGCAGTCTTTAATTCTCAAGTCTTCTAGTTTTGGTACTGAAAACAAAGGTGCATTCAGTAAAAGTTGCTCTGAAATATTGCACGAAGAGCAATTAGTGTTACCTTCATAAATAAAAGCAATACACGGACGGTTTTATAAAAAGATTGATGTGAGTAGAGTCAGATATTTCTTACCTCAACAACCCACTACATTGTTTATAAAATTAGGATAATCTGTTATTGGCCTTTAATTTATCAATCAACAATTGTATATTCCTTTGGAACTCATAAGAACATTTCGTTCGTGATACAGTTTGAATTAGCAGCTTCACATTGGCCTTATCAGAAAGTGGTGGATTTCAACAGTTCCTGGTAGTTATTTCGTGCTAACTTGCACATGTGACATGACATGTGCACAGTTATGTTTATTGTAACAATGATAAAACAAATTGTTGATATTCATAGAACATACCGTCATGCAGCGAGGCGTGCGAGGCGTGAGGGCGCGCGTTGCGGCGCGACGGAGTCCGCGTGAACGTAGGCGGCGGCCGCGGCCGAGCTCCACGCCCGCTGCTAGATAAAATAATTCCCTGAGCTTTGCCACTCATTTGAATAACATACTTGCATAATTAGTTTTATTTTGACATTATTTAATTTGTTATAAAACAAATGAATAAATATGATTTTTTTTTATAACTACAATTTGAATTTTACTTTACTAAAATAGATTTAACATGTTATTGATACACCTTTTGCACAAATGTTATTAAATTTGATTATGTTTTGTAAGCAGGAAAGCTAAAATTGCATTTTTTTATTACACGAATCTGCGTGATCGAACGTTGTTGCACCCTTGCGGGGCTCATTTACTCACCTGACTATTATGTATGTATTACCTATGACCAGACATGTGCATGACTGAAATTAATTAATGAAACGAAATGGAATGAAATAACTACTAATACCTCCTGGTTGGTGATTGTTTGGTAGTATTTTAAGGTCACTCGAAGCTGTTTCAAATGCAAACGCATTCTCATGTGGAAACATTTTATGAGCTGTTTCATTTTTTATCTTTGATATCTGTCATTCATTTGTGATCAATGGATTCTTTGGAACCCTCGATGGGATAGTGGATCCAGATCAAGTGTTTTGTAAGTAGGTACTACTACTTACAAAACAAAACACATACATATGATAAAAATATTTTAATATTTAATAAATGTATTTTTGACATTTGACATTTGTCTCTGATGGTGATCAATGGACCTTAGTGAAGTCTAGATGGGTCAAGTGTCATAACTGAACAAAGTACTGCATAAAGAGCATGAAGCTTTTAAAACAAAAGGAAAATGATGGGTCAAACACAATGGTACTAAGGGTAATTACTCATTTAAAAAAGATCCCAAAATTTTCAGACAGTGAGAGTCGAACCCGCAACTTTGCCTTAGTCGGTAAAGCGTTCGCCAGTTACACTATAGTTCGAATGACCCAGGGTATTCTACTGGTACGAAATTGTTTGTATGCATTTACCAAAATTTATAAACAGACTAGAGCGATAATGACCTGGACTAGATTTAGATACCGTGCCATTATAATATGACCATTTGTATGCAATATATGTTACCGCGACAGGTCATATTGATATTGAAGCTATTTCGAGGTGACTTCATCGCACCAATAACAATATTGATCGAACGTGCTGACGTTTGACAGCCAACGAAATACTTATTCAAAATCAAAAGTATGCTGAACGTGTATTAACATAGAATAACACAATGCGAACGTTAGCGATATTCTTCCCTATAACTGATAGTATTTGTAAATCAGCTTGTTGCGGACAACACTAAATAAATGGTAGAACATGTAAATGAAGCATCACCGGTGCCAACGCCACAACACCCAGGCTTATGAACTCGGCGCAAAGGAGTATTTACGATGCTCTTTGAGCCAAGCTCGATGATTTATTCCTGACAACAAGCTTAAATATTATGATACCTAAGGCTTTGATGTGACGTGAGAAAGTTACACCAAGTAAACTTCTATAAATCATTGCACGCCTTTACATTCAAGTGCCTTCACTCACATCTGTATTCTGTCCCTATCATTGGTAACGACTGCTTGTGTAATTTAGGAAAGCACTTTATGATTCTGCTGTAGAAACAAATTACCTAGACACGGAGCACAAAGTAGCTAGACGTAAACTTACAAAGTTAAAAACAATCTGATGAACGAAATTTAAAACTGTTTGGTTATACGTGGGAATTGATATTTTTACCTGTTCCTCAACCTAGTTCCAAGTGAGAAGATGTCAGCGGAAGCAGGCGAGGTCTGCTGCATCCGGAAGAACGTGTGATGGTCGGTGCAGCAACGCCATAGGTGACGGCACGCCGAGCGTGTCGGGGACTCGAACCCGTATGTGCATGTGTCATTCTGAGATTAAAATACTTTTATGGTAGTAGGCCTCTATCAACGAAGCATTTGACAACTGAAAAATAGCACCGTCCTTGAAAAAGCAGCTAATGCAGTGCAGTATATTTGTAATCTACATTTACTGTATTATATAACATGTTGCATAGTTTCATCAATGAGGAATTACTCCGAGATCCAATAAAATTCTCGTTGGTTGAACTTTAGTAAAATGAACCATCAATGGCCAACATTAATTACAAATGATTTATTGAAAGAGGAACATCAAGTATATTCATATCCATGAACAAATATTATTCCCGGCATTATCATCGTTCACATCTGGACGATTTGAGAAAATCTCTAGCCCACTTGTGTTTTTATCAATTCAATAAAAAAGTAAAAATATAAAAAATACTTCATTTCCAGTATTGCCAAGTCTAGATCAATATAGTTCATAGGTATATACAAACAAATATAACTACTCCTACTGGATAAATTATGCGGACTTTGGTACTCCTTAGACTTTGGACTTCCACAGACAAATCCAGCCTTCTATTAATTATTCTGTGTTATCAAAGTCATAATCATCAACAAACATTACGTAGGAAGAATATCGTGCATTATTATTACAAAATACATCCACGCGTGACGCTGATTAGCAAACTTGGAGTACATTATAAAATTTCACCACCTTTCAATAAAGGCTTTCAATAATATCTCAATAGCTATGCTATAATAATTGATAATACTACCGGCTCTGCATCGAAAAGAAAATAATTTTGGTTTTATTACTAACAATCAAAGATTCGTAAGTCCAGATCGACACAATCTCATTTTCCCAAACATTTTGTTCCTATAATCTTATATTTCTTTGAGGCGTGTTCAATAAAAAAACATTTGTTTGTCTTACAATCACAGTTACAAAGTTATACAAAATCCTTAAAAGTTAGAAACAAACCGCATGAAAGTTGATCTTCACCGATGGAACAAGTTTGTGACGACCCGTTTTTGTGGCGAAGGTACGAGTATTAAACATAACAACCGCATAGAAACGTTTTTTGTGATGTTTTGATTATGCTTTGTCTTTGTCTTTGTCTAAAGTCTGTTCAAAGAATTAACTGTTTACTTTCCATTACCATCTACTATTATCGAATTCTCAAAAAAGAAACAGGAGAAGATTTTGAACAATTTGAATCTAATAGTCTAGCTAGAACTATCAAAGTAATTCTAGTTGAATATAAAAATCCTAAATTCTAAATATTGTAAAAGCTTTCTTCTATGATAAAAATCAGAGTATTATTTTATTCACGCTGTAAGTAATGTTCCACCCACGGGAATGATCTCAGGAAATTCTCGGTCAGATTGAGTTTTTCTGAGAAAAATTTCATAAACTGGGAAATAGCCAGTCGTTCTCTGCCACTGAGCAGATATCCACTGAGCTAGGCGATATCGTTGTGAAGTTTCGAAAGAAGATACTTTTATACCTTACTTTATATGAAACATACGAGAACAAAGACTAATCATCCTATAGGTATTGTTCATTGGTATTCATAACCAGAGACTCACTATCAGGTCAATACATTTGTCCCCTTTTATATGTAGAACGCGTTTATTGTTTCAATAAATTTACTCATATTATCCATTTTCTAAATGGAGTAATATCTCAAAATGTAAATGGCTAAGATCCAGTCATGTTCCAGATATGGTAATAAAATAATAATAAATGTAGTAGAAATGTAAATTCTTATCCATTCGTTATATTTTTAATGTACAAATGTATTTTGGTTTGCAAATAAAATAGAAAAGTCGGTCTCGTCCCTTGGGCGGGAGGTGAGGACAGAACGGCGGGCGGGCGGGTATCACGCGGCGCGTGTAATCGCCGCGCCCATAGCGCTGTAAATACTGCGCTCAGTCCTACGCGACTTATCTGTAATTGCCTGCCTGCGAATGTCTTTCAAGGAACCGGCGCAAGGTGGACTCCATCTTACTGTACTATTCAGCAACCGCTATCGCGCGCTGCTATCCTGAGAACCGGGCCAAGCGTTCTGCCCGATATTTTGTTTATTTATTTGTGAGACTCGACTACCCTCGTACTTTACTTGTGAGTATTCTTAGTTTACGAGATAAGTTGCGTGGTGCGATAAGTTAGACTTACGTTCTTATCCGCTACGCGGAGCATGAAGTATCGCCCCTTGTAGTAAAGTTTCGAGACCCGCGGCCAGTAGTAGTTCGCAACAGTATGTTTTCCTCTAAGAAGCAACAGTCCACTCGGTGCCAAGCCCAAGAAATATTCAACGCTGTCCTCCCCCTATTGTTACATAATTAAATTTATTAGAAAAACTTTATTTACTTGGAAGGAAAAGTAATAGACATCGAAAATGTTCAGATAAGAAATGACATTTACCAATACGGGATGTAAGTCTACACCGTACATATCAAGCCATTTCACTTTGTCGAGGTAGCTAAGTTCTGCCTGAGCCGGTGAGATGCCGCTGCAATAAAAGAAAAGTGAGTGAAAAGTCAATTAAACTGTTATTCGTAATGAATGGGCGGTATTATGCACTGGAAGCGACAAAAGGCTAAGCAACAATGAGTAATCTTGCGGTGCGGCGTGGGCGGTCGCTCGAGCCGTTCGGCACTCACTTGGTTGGTGCAAAGTAGGTACACATAATTTGCATGTAATTGCGGCTTTGTGAGGCGCCAGCCGGCCGCAGACTGCATCTTCGCAATGTTAAAAATTCATTGAATTAGGCGAGAAAGGGACGAAGTTTAATTTCCGGGCCGAGCCGGCGACGCTCGTGGCGTGAAACTGTTCCAACTCAAAATCTTAATCTCTAGCTACTCTAGCTTTGTATCTTGAAACTAGCATCTGAACACTTAACTTTTATTGAAGAGGTATATCAACTTCTTCTATCTTCTATTTTGATTTCGTTCGTGAGCTTCATACTTAATAAATAAATATATAATAAACACCCAACAAGTCCATTTTTTTTTATGAATAACTAATAAGATACTATAACGAATAACTCTAGAATATCACACATAACTAATACCAGTATAGGTTATAGATATACAATACATAGGAAGTTAAATCAAAGCGTTACGGGTTACGAGTGAAGTGTCAAGTTCGAAATTCCTTACCCCCCAGGCAATGAACTTAGTTAGAGACTGAGCCTAGTCGGCATTTAGGTACACTCTAAATGTTAATATTATTGCAGTTACTCACGTGAGCGTGCGATGTATTTCCTGGGCGCGTGCCTCCAGCTCTGGGGTCTGGTGCGCCAGCAGCCTGAACTCAGAGACGTAGCCGGGAGCGTGCCGCCGCCCCTCGTAGTCTCCCAGCTCCGCTGAACAAATATTTCATTTCAACGCACGTTACAAAAACATGATAAAAACGGGTTTACGCTGTGTTAATTTGAGTAATTTTTCCTGTTCTTTTTTTCAACTTCATACTCGTCGTAATGGGAAAATGGAAAGCGAAGTAAAAAATAAATAAACATTGTGACTGTTGCCGTTGGATTCTAGGCTGGAAAAATATTTTGTTTAATAAACGTAAAAAAAAAATAAATAAACTCAACTATGATATGATTGAATATGGTGTTAGATAAATTGCAGTACACCTTAAGTACTCCCACAAAGCACAGTAAAAAAAAGATGGGGCCATAAAACTGAGAATCGACATACAAGCAACATTTTGTCGCGGTTAAGTCATTTAGTTGATGGCGCTTCAAACGATATAGAAATAAATAAGAACGCGCGACGAACGCTCCGGTTGGAACAAAATGTTTTGTTTTGTTAGCATACGCAATACTCGTAGGCTGAATAATGCCTATAAGATATGCCTTTTGTCTAGATATAAGTTTACCTACTGAACAAAAGGCGTGTTGATTACTACCTACAGTTAGATAAGTCTGGAATTTCTTGTAAAATTGAATACTTTTATAATATTCCATAAGAGAAGAGAAACTGGCATTTCACAAGTATAAATAAACAGTTTGTAGAATAGCTTTCTCTATGTGCGCAATAAGAAAATTAAGTAGGTTTATCCTTATAGGGAGAACTTACAAAAACTATGACTAGTGAACGAGATTGACTGTCATTTCCCGTCGTATGTCTTTTTTTGCTCACGGAAATCACACCATGGTCCTACGTATGAGACGAACTACGAAGAAAAGTTCGGACCTTTCATACAAAATGTTCACGCTTGTCTAAATGATGAGAGACGTCACGGAATTTTCACACTCTACTAACTCTCATCGAAGATATTTATTATTGTAACACACAGTTCATTGCTCCTGACAGGTATTTATGCGATTTATGTTTTTGTTTAACTTGTGCTTACTTATTTTGTCATTAAATAAACCACGCTTCCACCAGTTTCATTTGTTTGTATGTATGGACTCATCGTCAAATTTGGAGGAGGAACGTAGCCCCAGGAGACAGACTACAAAATTACATTATTTTTAAACGCTTGAAGCTACAGTCATCGAGCCCTTAGAGGCGTCATATTGAACCGCAACGTTCTATCAATACATCAGCCTTTTAGGATTTATGTTAGCAAAGGCGGGAATTGTCGCTTCAGTACTGGCCAAAACTTGGAGTACAGTACTGATCAAAAGCTATAAGATGCACGCACGGGGCGTGCGTCTTATTACTTTGTGTCAAAAAATACCGTGACCAAGTAACAAAGTCCTACTACTCTATTAAATTATGTGACAACACTACTCGATATTTTAAGTATAAAACAGATGGAATAAATACATTTTTATTTGTAAGCAAAACATTATTACCTGCGAAATTATTTTAACAGACACCTATTATGGGTCAAGGTAAAATGAACATCCTTGAGAAAGCGCGCATGACGTTTCACTTTGTATCTCTTTCTTACTAGTGTAATTGATCTATTCTCTCTTTACTTTAGTGATGAAACAATTATTGTTATCCTATTGATTTATTAATAAATCAATAGGCTCTAATTATGTCTGTCTTATGATTTTGGGGTTCTAACAATATATTTTAGAGCTCCTAGAGTATCCTGTTAGGCATTGATTGATTTACAGGCCTTAATAATATCATTATTTACTATTTACGTAATTCAAATTATTAAACAGTTTGTTATTTAATAACAAATTATTAAAAATTTACAAGTTTAGAACTTGTAAATTTTTACTTCCTTGTCCGCCTCTCTGTCGTCAAGACCCTTTTTCTCAGGAACGCGTGGAAGTATCCAGTTGAAATGAATATCAAATACTTATTATGCCTGCGGTCCCTTAGAGCGATAAAATCTAAATTAAAAAACCATAGTTTTTTGTAGTTCTATCACAAAAAACAAATATTGCTACTCTTGGGGTTATCACCTCGATGGTTACAGTTAATAAGCTCTTTGAAATATCAGCATTGAAAGAGAATCACTAAAGAGGAAAAATAATAACTTATCTTTCCACTTTAAATTTACATTTAGAGAAAAAAAAAATTGTAAGTCTTATATTTGTTACTAGCTTTTGACTCAGGCTTCCTCGCTGAGTAGCAGCGTGGTCCAAACAGTACGTTTATGCGGCGTCATTGAATAGGTACGAGAATTACCAAGTGATGAAAACAAATAAAACTGCAAGTGGAGCAAAACATCAAAGTCCCATCGTTTGATGGTTTCTATCAGAGAGCGGAACTGTATTAGTCAGATGTTGAAATTTTGTTCCGCGTTGGTAAATGTGAATGGATGATCTGTGAAACATCAATCATTCAGAAAAGAGACGTGTCGATGCTAGATGGATGTCATAATGCATCAAGCTAATACGTTTAAAAAAACCTTGCCTTTGCCCAAAATATCTGGTAAAAATAGGTCGGGGATAAGCTGTAAGTAAAATCTATCGCTTCCCAGGTTCATTATCTATTCATTTTTGCCTGAACAAAGCATATAAGGAATCAAGACCAAGCATTATAATATCTGTACCCAAGCAATAACTTATTCTATAGCTCGCTTCTACCTTTTTGAATAATGTAAGTTACCGCACCGCAACAGAGTATTCCTAGTTAGCTATCCACTGGCGTGGCGCCTGGGCAATTGTTCATCTTGTTGATTAATGTAAGGCGCGTAGCCCATGTCCGTTAACTTGTTGCAACGGACGGGCGTCTTGCTACGTCCGTATCTCCCCCAATATGGACTAGAACTAGACCACTAAAAATAGAACACGTAGTGATTAATAGTGGATGTCCGTTCAGTTTCGTTGCGGGGAACAGATTTTTAGAACAGTTTTTACTGTTCAAAGAATTCAAGCGAAGTAATGTAGAGACTAAAGTGGTAGAATGCCACTTTATTTAGTATGTGTAACAATGCCGTATTTTATTTTCCTAGAAATGTAGATTTGAATTCTTAGAAATATATGACGTAACGTATTTGAGAGATATTATCTTATTCTACGGTAAAATAATGCGAATGTTGATACCGCTCGTAAAGAAGGTTAAAGAGGGTGGATAATTTTGGGCGTAAGAGAGCGGAAACTGCGAATATTTCGCTGGAAGTGGGTAGGTACTTTATAATATCTGTGGTACTGGTAATTGTTTCTTCGAAACAGATAAGTAGTTAAGAAGTTTTATGAGGCTTATTTGGGCATGAACCATTTAATTTTGTAGGTTAAAATATTTTATTCATAGGACAGCAAAAAAAGTGACGGTAGAGCTTATGTTTTTTATCGAAATCGACCGCAGCAGGTCGAAAACCGCAATCTTTGTACCTATACTTCTCCGGGAAATAGGTATGAGTTTATGTTTTATATGTAAATTATGCGAATGTGAAATACAGATCGGATAAGATGATTTTCTCTTTAAGAATATAAGTATGATATTAGAGTTTCAGAGCACGCTTTATCTGAAAGTCGATTAACGATCCTAATAAATGCACCGTATCAAGTATATTATAGCACCTACTTAGGTTTGTCGGTAGTTATTTGCCGGTGTTCGCATCTGTATGAGTCCTCTGGGCCGCCGCCGCCGACACAAGGGTCGCTGATGTAGGCGAGATTAGATGCAAACGACGCTTCACCGCTGATGGCTCATTTAACTCTTGAATAACGCATACGTATTAGCCCTCAGCCTCTATTTATTTTATCGCTTAAAACACAGACAGCAACAATGTTCTTTGATGGAACTTTGTATTGTAAATTTGTAAATGTTTTTGTAAATCGGCTTTATAACGATAAACATAAACAATTTGTAGCTTAGACTAAGATACTAAAAGCAAATAAATCTTATCAATGTACATGTATGATGATGTATGATCAATAAAATTGCAAACTAAATAAAAATAACTGATTAAGTACGTACATAGGTACCTACCGATTGATGTATGATATACCTCATTAAAATTATGGAAAGGACACGCTAAGGACTGCGCACATAATTAATTAGTTTCGTTAGATATCAAAGGCAAAGACTTTGATATCTTGTGTTCCAAAAATGAATGTAATATGTGGCAATTTAATATTAATTATGTAAAATTTGATAAAACATTGCTTTATGAGTCAACAGTCAAACTCAAAGTTTCTATTAAATATCAAGTCATATGATTTTCAGCGAAAATAAGATAATCAATATTTGTAATCCACAGACAAGTGACAGATATCACATGGATAAAACTTAATCGCGTTTGCGTATTTACTTTTGCAATTGCAAAGGTGCAATTTGACCCATAATAGCAATGTAAAACTCAGCTTTACTAAAATACATTCGGTAGAGAATTTAAGACAGTTTGTAGGCAGAAGTAGCGAAGTGGAATACTGATAAATTTGACTACGATTGCGGCGTGATAGCAACCGTCTCGACGTTTGAGTGTAGAGAAGAAGGCTTTATTACTACTGGACGGTATTAAGCCATCTTGACGCCTACTATGAGCTCGGGAATCTATTGAATAGACAGGAATTGAAACGAGATTGGCACACATAAGACACTTCCAAAATAAATTAAAATAATATGGAAATTAAAAACTAGGAAGAGATTTAAATCTAAGACATTTTTACATGCTCCATAGTAAAATAAAACAGACGCACTATTAAATCGAATTAAATTCGAGAAAAGATTGCAAAGCAATTTATTTAATATGTTAGGCAAGGCAAAACAAAATTGAAAACTTTTGATAGGTTCGGTATTCTGCTACACGCGTTAGCTTTAAATTTCAATTTTTGGGCAAATTTGAATAGAATATTGATTTATCAATTTATCATTCACAATATTTTCGTGGAATACGTGCCGTGTTTTAAAATTTTTAACATGTTGCGATGCCGCGTGACGACTGGCTAGTCATCATTTTTATGTTTCCGTCTCAAAAATCAACATCGTAGTTATTTTGGAATCATCATACATAACCTCATTCATTGTACTACGAGCGAATGATACCGACTGTGACGCTTGGAGGAAAGACTTTTCCGGTAACAGGGCATGTTTTGATGAAGACGACTTTCAGTTTTGATGAGTTAACAAAATATAAATATTAGAAGAATGGTTTATAGATTCTGTCGTGTTCGATAAATTCGTTTTTTTAAATATAATTTTAGTAACACCCAGTTTCTCAAAAAGTAAAATGGCTATTCATATTGTAAAAACGGGAATTTTCACGTACTGCACTATCGGTGAAGGCACCGACTAAGTTTCGACTCATTCCGAGAGTCTTCATCAGGGTGAGTGGTTGCGACTTTCTCCTTCCGCGTCGCGCCGTGCACTACGCGCTGCCTTTTTTTTTCTGAATGGACTTTAATGCTGCAGGGCCGCAGATGGCCTTGGTCAGCGTCACCGGACTAGATGATGTAAAAATGGTATTATCAAAAGGTCTTAATTTTGCACCCACCCCGCATAAGGTACCAGTTGAAGCGATCATTTCTAGCGTCGAGGAAACCATCTCGCGAAACAAAATTCCTGCGCACGACGCTGAGTGCTTACGACAAGATGTTGCGTCTATGGTGCGGAAAGCCAAGTTACCTAAACCCAATATCACAAAGCCCGAATGGAAAGCCCTGAAGAGTTTGCGGGATAATCAGGACGTACTGGTGCTCCCAGCAGATAAAGGGAATGCAACTGTTATTGTGGATACAACGGCTTATGCTGGAATTACTGGACGACGCCACAACTTATAAACGAGCCACCTACAATCCCACAGCTAGAGTAACAAAAAAGTTGAAGGAGTTACTTCAAGCAACTTCTGACGACTTGTATGAGCGATTACGACCCATGAATCCCACTTCTCCAAAGATCTATGGCCTTCCTAAAATTCATAAACCCAATTGGCCTCTTCGCCCCATAGTAAGCCAGATAGACTCACCAACGTACAAAACAGCGCGCTTTATGGCGAATGTACTGCTTCCATTCACAGGAAAAACGGATAGCTACGTGAAAGACTCTACCCACTTCACACAACTGTTGGATGGAATAGTAATACAGGAAGATGAATGTATGGTGAGTTTCGACGTAACTTCTCTGTTCACCAATGTACCGATAGCGGACACCATAACTATAATTCAGGAATTATTGCTACCTACTTCGATACCTATCGAGTACATGAAGGTGATTGAGTTTCTTTTGTCTAGTGGCTATTTTATGTGGCGGGGTGATTATTTTCTGCAAATTGAGGGTGTAGCGATGGGGTCTCCTATAGCTCCGGTAGTGGCAAACATTTTTATGGAGTGGTTTGAGTCCACAACGCTGGAAAATGTACCTTTTAAGCCAAGACACTGGTGGCGGTATGTAGACGACGTGTTTGCCATAATACATAGAGATAACATCACACCGTTACTTACACATTTGAACACCAGACGCCCTAAAATCAGTTTCACTGTGGAGCGTGAACAAAACAAAACTCTGCCTTTTCTAGATGTGTTGGTCAAGCGAGAAACTTCAGGCCGCTTCTCACATTCGATATACCGCAAACCAACACATACAGACAGATACCTTAGAGCTGACTCTCACCACCATCCAGCACACCTCGCCTCTGTACCACGCACTCTAATAAATAGAGCTCTTAGGTTGTGTGACCCACAATACGTGGATGCTGAACTGTCACATGTGAAAGAGGTGTTAGAGAGAAACGGCTATGGTGTGTGACAAAGTTTTCGGATCGCAAACACGTCTATGAGGTCACGCAAGGCATCGGTAGAGAGAGCTGTAGCATACTTACCATTTGTTAAGGGAATAACAGATAAAATCGGGCACGTCTTACGTCGAAAGTACAGCATAAAAACGATATTCCGACCCCTGACACAATTGAGACAATTGCTACGTTCTCCCAAGGATAGAGACCCATTAGGTGTCCCCGGTGTCTACAAGATTCCTTGTGACTGCGGTAAATGCTACATCGGCGAGACAAAACGCAACATTTCTACAAGGCTCACCGAACACATACGCGCTGTGAAGAACTTAGATATCAACAGTTCCGCCATAGCAGAGCATTCGCTGGTCACTGGTACGACGCACTATATCCGTTTTGATAAAGCCCGGGTCTTGGCAAGAGAAAAGTTTTTCGTTCCTCGCAAGATCCGCGAAGCTATCGAGATAGGTCGTCTACCAAACTTTAACAGAGACCGTGGATGGGCTTTACCCCCCGCCTGGAAGTCATGTCTGTATGGACTGCATGATAACGGGGGAGTCGAATCTGACATTGCCACAGTGAGCGTAGCCTGTCTGGCTCCTCCAGGAATAGGTTATTGCATCGACGTGAGCAGTAGCGTAGACGATGTAGCACCCCTACCACCAGTAGTTACTACAACGCTACGAACACAATCGCCCCCTCCACTCGCGCGCCTTTATAACCACGCACAACGAGCGGCAGCGCGTAAACCCTCCGTAGACCAAGACACGTTCTTGGTGACCCCGATGACCCCATCAGCACCGCTAACGCGGTGGTGACGTCATCAAGTCCCGACAGAGCAAACACTCCACAGATACACCGAGCCCGCCGGCGGGCTCGACGAGTCCCCACTTCCGCACTTCCGCCTACTCACGGTACAGATATGTACCGGGGCGTTTCTCTCCTATTCCACCCCCTCTGGCAACGGCCCAAGCCGAGGTCCGTACCTAAGTGGTGCCCTTGTGCTAGTTGCCCCATCCTAACTTTTAACAGGCTGAGCGCCTTCTGCGCTCGCCGTAGTCCGGTGACGCTGACCAAGGCCATCTGCGGCCCTGCAGCATTAAAGTCCATTCAGAAAAAAAAGGCAGCGCGTAGTGCACGGCGCGACGCGGAAGGAGAAAGTCGCAACCACTCACCCTGATGAAGACTCTCGGAATGAGTCGAAACTTAGTCGGTGCCTTCACCGATAGTGCAGTACGTGAAAATTCCCGTTTTTACAATATGAATAGTCAAGTTCACGATAGTTTTTGGAGTAAAATGGCTGCTGATAGTTATTGATTTCCCAAAGTTCGTATTGTTGAAATCTCATCTGTGACTAAAATTCAATTAGAGTATATCAATAACGAGTGCCTCCTACTACTCGTACCTACTGAAATGGCTGTGTCTATTTGACATTGACATTTTACTCTAGTTAAGTCCACTGAACTTGATAAATACGTTACGTTTTACGAATGTTTAACAATAATGAAATAAAAACCCCAGGATTTAGTATGTATTTTAATGGTTTTCTTTGCGTAAGATGGAACGTAACTGTATGACAGAGTTTACAGACATTCAAAAATGCGACTGATTAAAATCGTGATCTCAGAGTCATTGATGATCTTTTGGTCATGATGGATTTCAAAATCAGCGGTAAGATTAAAAATCAATTAATATATTTTTCAAAAGCAGACATTTTCGCAGTAATCCTGAACCTTCTTTTATATTGACAGCACTGCACTAGAGATTTAAAAACCGTAGGTATCAAATTCTGTCGATCGCATCGAAGCTTCTTTGCTTATTATGAGTTCAACTTCATTTGAATATACATTTGAAAATTTAAAAAGTATATGAGAAAGTTGGATGATGTTAGTAGTCTATTCTTTGACATACTTAAGTATAATAATTTCATAAATAATCATCTATTTTATTAATGATTGATATGTCGCAGTAATCCTGAACCATCTTTTATATTGACAGCACTGCACTCTATATTTAAAAACCGTAGGTATCAAATTCTGTCGATCGCATCGAAGCTTCTTTGCTTATTATGAGTTCAACTTCTTCATTTGAATATACGTATGAAAATTTAAAAAGTATAAGAGAAAGTTTGATGGTGTTAGTAGTCTATTCTTTGACATACTTAAGTATAATGATTTCATAAATAATAATCTATTTTATTAATGATTTATATTTACGATGCTAGAAATATCCGGTCATAATTATATTATTCAAAGATAAGTTTCTATTCCTGAATGTATATTTATGGTACCTATGTAAGTCTATTGACAGGTTGCCTGGAAGAGATCTTAGCGATACGACTACACAATGTATCACCGCTTTTTAGTTAAAGATTTTATACTAAGAGTTAAAATCTGGTGTATGCAATAAAGAGTTATCTATCTATTGATCAGCAAAAACATTATTCTATTGCTCAAAGGATTTCTTATGTAATTTAGCGAGGAAATGCCGTCAGTACTCTTGGCATCTTGCCGCGTGAAAAAAAAATAGTATTTTTTTATCACTTAGTTTCTCCTCTTTTTGTTTTGATTAGTTTACGTTCCCTGAAATAAAAATGGAACACGTGTATTCTTTTTCTCACTAGTTGAGACGAGAATAACCCTTAACTCTCAGCATTAGGAACTGTATTGATGTTTACCAACACTGCTCTGTTTTTTACTCGGTTACCTTTCTTGTAGTATTGTGGCCGTGAAGTGAGCCGGACACGAATACTATACAGATAGAAAGTACCTGTGTCCGGTGTATCTGGGGAGATGATCCTACTTACATTGCAGGACATAGGCGGCGAGCTCGGCGGCTAGTTCGAAGCCGACGGGCAGTCTACCGCGTAGCACGTCCTGCTTCAGCTGCAGGAACAACTGGTACCTGCCGATATGGAAAAAATGAATCTCACGAAGTAAAATAAAAATCAATAAAGCTAAGATAAGCTAATGTTTATTGAGCCTCAAAACAATGATCTGGTAGGTAAAGTGGTGTTATAAATTATACAATATAGTATGGTGATTTAATGTTCCTTGATAAACTCTGTTCCCTGCTCAAATAGAACAGGCTCAAATAGAATAGCTGCCTCTATTTGAGCCTGTGTTTCAAATAGGGACTTAGTGTTGTAAAATCTTGTATTTTCGTTGTTCTGACTGTTTTACTGTTAGCTCGGCAAGGCATTACGTCTTCAGAAATGTTGCGCAAGGGATAGTCATTGGATAGCGAGTCGATGTAGTCCAGAGGATGCTTCGTGGAGAGGCGAAACACGTGTCAATTTTCGAGACTATGTGAAGCGTTTTTTGTGTTGGACTCACCGAGAGAAAGAGATTAAGTTGGTTATTAAATATTTCTGTCTTTTCAATATTTTAAAAATGTGCCTATTTTTTTTTAAGTCAGACAGACGTCAAGTGGAAAGCTTACTACTATGCATAACATGGGAAATAATGGCTTGCCTTTCACAGGGTAGTCAAGATAAGGTGACTTGACTTTCGAGATTTAGATATTTTGAAGCGCCCTGTATGCGATATATATAAAATACGATGTATATATATCGTGTTTTATCTGTACACGTAACTCTATTTAGCTTTAATCATAAATTAATGGCCTGCGTTGCAATTCAGAAAGGATGAAGGATTTACCCCTAAAAGGAAATTAAATATTAAAAGCCCATAACAGCAATGGTTTTCAAGGATTTACGAGCATTAAACTAGCGCTCTTTACCTAAAAGGAGCTGTTTTGTCGGGCAGCAGTGCCGGGGGGTGCAACGTCGACACAATACTAACGAAATTTTAATATAATATTTACGTTCTCAACACAACCGGTAAGTAAAAATTCAAAAAAATAATGGCATCTCTAAAATTTCACTTCTCTGTCTTCTCTGATGCAACCCCTTATTGTTAAGTTAAAAATGCTGAAAAATTCAATGAAAAAGTTAAAAAACAGAGCTTGTCGAAAAAATTTTAAATTAGCAAATTTCACAGAATAAAATTAACGGAAAGTGTTAATTTTGTGAGGGTGTCCAATTAAAATGGTCCATGAATATACTTTTTATATGTATTTTCTGCGTTGACATTTCGTGTGCACAGTGTATCATCGTTTCATCACCGCTACGTCAGTTTACGAGCCCATCAGCCTTTACTGCGAGAGCACTTCACCTTCTTTTGTTTTCTTATCCTACTTCGTGTCATTTTATGGCCATGAAATTTTAACAGATCATAAAAAAGAAATAAGTTGTGTGGAATATTATGGCGACGCGGAATATATGAAATCATTGAATCATATGAATCAATCATTATGAGTTTGTAAAGTTCTTAGCAACTGTTTATTATTTGTCTCGGTAAGTGTCATTTCCATGTCTCCCACCCTGTTCCCATGACATAACATTTCTAAAGCGGTAACTACACTATCATAAGTAGGTATTCTCAAACGTAATTATGTGTCCCTCTATCTATTTTCTTTATCTCATAACGGAATTCCCACAGAATTCCGTTAGTGAGCTTTCATTTGCAGATAAGTTATGTTTCCATCCTCATCGAGGTTAGTTACAGATATAATTTATTGAAGCAATGATGTAATTTCCTTTGTAACATAGCAAGGATTTGTTATAGTAAAATTGTGTCGAAAAATAAACTTCTTTCTCGTAACTGCCAAGTTCTTGATATCTGAAGACAATTAGCAACTTGATTCAAAGCCCGAATGTCCGAACACAGATGTGTTTTATTATGACTGCTCATGCACCATACTTTTATTATTAATAACCGTTATTCACAAACAAGTCACTTTATGAAAGCTGTCATGCCTATATGTACCTATAATATCCTACTTAATACTATTTTCCCACATGTTCTATTATTAAATTCGGCATCGCTTTGACGGAAACCACATATATAAATATACTGATCGTATATTTATAAACGCTCAACCATTAATTTGATTTTCACATGCAGTTTGCGGTTTTGTTGGATCTCATTACAATAATAAATTTCAAAATACCTAACTACATTAACCCGTGAGAAGGCGCGTATAAAAATATTTCACGGATTAAAAATAAATAATGCTGGATATTTTCATACAGCATCATCTAGCCCCAAAGTAAGCAGAGCTTGTGTTATGGGAACTACATGACTAATATACTACTTATAGATAGATTGATAGATAACTCTTTATTGCATACACCAGGATGTAAATGTATTTTTTTACCTTACGTATTATCTTTTAAACTTATAAAATCGTTTGTCTTGACTGACTGTACGCATTTTTTAACGACATGGTCATGGCGGCACTGATCAGATTGATCAGGATGGCATTGATTGTCATGGGGATTTGCATCAAGGAAGAGAGGTGTTTACTATCGAAATTACTTAGACATTTGAAATGCTATGGTGTAAATGACATAGAACAAAAACAATAAGTTTTTTTTGGTGAGCAAAATGCTCAGCGTGCCTTCTCTCGGGTTAAGGATATCTGGACTGGTTTCACTTCAACGGTACATTCGCAGATTATAATAAAACTTAAAAGCTAACTTCCATAATGAAATAAGGTTGAAGTAACGGAGGAGAAAATAATAAAAAAACTTAATACGGCAGCTCCAATCAATTTAGAGAATTCTCATCGTGTGTTTTGGTCGCTGCCTGGATAAATATGCCAGCATCACATAATGTACATAAATATATAGAAAAGAGCTGTATTTCACGAGGTAGGTGCCATAATATCTGACTTGCGTTTATCAAATATTGTCTAAATCTTATACCTTCGATTTGGTAAATCTTAAAAGTTTCAGACTAAGATTGGTACACATCGTTAAGGTTCCATCAATAAATTAAATTAAAAAAAACATTATAATACACTTGTGTTATTGTCTAATGAATCTGATGAAGCACATAATGCCTGAGGCATCTACAAGCATGCGATTTGACAAATAACTACCATGAACTTGCTTGTATAAATCTGTTCTTTCTGACATTGGAAGGCATTGGTAAGTTATACATAAGTAACGGGCATTCATCGTTTATTAAGTAACATTATTTTGATATTCACCTGGTTATTTCTTCCAATAGCTTGCAAGGGTCTGCCGCGTAGAATTTGACTCCAAAGTAAAACGTGTGAGGGTCCGAGCCTCGGAGTTGCCGACGCAGCCGTTTTCCAGCGTCTAGCCAATGCTGGGTGAAGGAAATCATATTATTTTCCTTTGAATAAAGAAGTTACATATCATATAATCTTAATGTGGAGTTCAGATTATGTATGTGATTGTCGATTTATTTATTTAGATATAGGTATAGTCAAAGTCAAGTAAAAGTCAATACTGTCGATGTGGTCCAAGATGGAGCCACTCGCCTAAAATTAACTTATAAAGGTATATTATGTGTTGTTAATATTCAATGAAATATTATGTGTCATCAGTAGATTTTATACCTATTAATTATCAATTATAATTAACTACTAAATAAGTCAGAATACCTTGCCTACATAGAGGTCGTAATTTTGTTGACTACATTTTGTAGCCCTAAAAACTTACAGTTTGATTGTCCTGATCGACGTATCGAAGTCCAAAATATGCTGTCTCCAACAAATCTAGATGCCTGAACACAACATCCAATAACGCTTGTCCAGTGTTGTTATCCTGTGAACAAATATTTAATGAATGTTTCAATAAAACTCACATATCCTATCGAATATTTATGAATAACGAGAATTTAAATACAAACAAATAGTGATTCGTATTTGTAAAAGCAAAATACTCGTGTGTTCAGTGAATAAAATATAATTTCGATATTTTCATATCGTATTCAAATTGTAAAAATATATAGGATTAATATTATTATTATGATTGTGTTGAGTTGTAGGTTAGAGAATCATAAATAAAATATTTTTATGTTGTCAAATAATACGATGGAAAGTTTAAATGAAAGTAGAAAATCGTACAATGCTTTAAGTATTTGTTGGTTAAAGTTGAGGAAGTAATCGTGCATTAATTTTTTGCGTTATTCATGCTTTTTTTTATAATTGGTATGAGACTGGGACCTTCTTTATCAAAATGCTTTGTAACACTCAAATAAGCTGCCAATTATTTTAACATAGATACCTAAATTCCCGAAGACTGCACACGAGTAAAACATGAATCCCAGTTAAATCTCCCACGGAACTCATGGTAATTCAGCAAATTGTCTCTAATTATCATTTCTCGATGCTCGACTTTCCACAATTAAGCTAACTCACACGCGATGGTGAGACCAGTAAAACCAGTAGTGGTATGGTGATATGATATTGGCAGTATAATGAGCGGGTCCCGACCAACCGAACCGATCACTCGAGTTGATCTCACGTGCAGCGCAGACAAGGAATTGGCGTGCAAGTGCTTACAATACGATAATCATGGTCAAACTGGTCCTTAACACATTTTCTAGTTTTTGTATTATATTAAATTCGCGAAGGAAAACATCTTGAGGAAGCTGGCTTAGATTCGAAGGCATGTGACATCGATTAGTATTCGAATAATAAGCGATGTTTGGACGTGTCCCTGACCATCCCCTACTTGGTACCCTCACAGATCTACGTACTGATTATAGATCTGAGGATCTCAATAATGAGGATTACAGTCGTAGGCGTGTTTGTTTTTGTTTTTATGATAAAATGGGATGTATATTATGTTAGCTAGTGAGAGTAATTAAATAATAGTGTTCTCTTTAATACTATTAGTCGTAATAGTCTATTATTATCGTAAATGTACTTAGTAATAAAACACAACGATATTACATTGGGAGACCTGCCATAATCATTTTCCTTTACTAATTTAACTGATTTTCCCATTAACAGCTGTTGTTAATTAATTATAATTTCGTTTATAATTATTTAACCATCGTTCATAGCAGTAACCAGTTGCGGTTCTTTTGTAGTACACTGGTAACATATAGGTAACATAATGTTCTGGTCTCATGACATTATGTTACCACGCGTTAATTTAGGGAAGCTACTCAAACGTGCGATTCAAATACATCACTATTAAGTCTGAGTCTCCAACAGCTTGTGGGAAAATTGCGAAACAGTTCGTTGGGCTGAATAATAAATGATTTAATAACAGAGCGCGTTTGCTCCCCGCAGCGTACGTGGAGCTCGAAAAATAACAAACGATTTCAAAATCTGGCAGCGCTGTGTGTAGTTGTAGATGTAGAGTACGGTGGATGAGCTACATGTAATCCCGCCCGCGGGCCATCGGCAGACAGAACAATTCCAATTCCAACTCGAACATTCTGTTTATCCTTTACTACCTATCCGTGTCATCGCTGTTTTATTGCCCTTGAATAATTAACTAACGTATGAACCAACGGTTTCGTTTTTTTAAAATATGTTATGTTTATTTTTTTTGTTAATCGATAAAGTTTTCATGAGTTATCTTCACAGTGAAAATCAATGAAGATGCCACCGGTAGTAACCAAAAGTGGGAACGAAGTGCATTAATGCAGTAGGCCGTGAAATTGTGCACAGCCAATTTGTTCCCATTGATAGGGTATATACAACACTTCCCACACCCCTTCCGGTGCTAGGCCCGCTCTACAAATAGTTTGTCGTTGTAGTAGTATAACAAATTTTGACTGGTTTGTCTCTATTTTGACATAATTACTTATGTCAATACCTACATATAATTTTCTATCGAAAATATGAAGGCACGTTTCACGCCTGCTGAGTTACAAGTTTTCTTAGAAGTGTCTAGAGATTAATATACTTCGTGTTAGAGGATTTAATTATTAACTGATCTACCTGTAATTTCGGATAATAAATGTAAACTCAAGCTCAAGGATAATAAATAAAAACCAAAACAGTGAAAACGATGTTTAAAATTGGACACGAACTTAGTAAACATAACAAAAGAGATAATTGTTTTTACTAAAAAAAAACATATTTTTTTTCAAAGTATTCTACCAATTTTTTAAAGTAAATATCACGAATAAAATATGTTTCAGAAATTCCCTCAAAGACAAATATGCCTTTGTAGATAGGGAAATAGGAATGGGACGGTGATTTATCTAAAATCTCCACACGATTCAGCGAGAAATGTCGAACTCCCATCGCTCGCACTTTACCCAAATTGGACCATTCTGGTCCCATATATCTTCAGAATTTGTTTGATGAACAAGTTGTGGGCTCCGTGCAGGCCGAACAAAGGCATATCTGCCATAAATTCTTCCGTTGTTTACGGTTATGTATATATGACGCAAAAAGTATTATATGGTGGCATGTAGGAAGTACGGAATTCGTCCTAAGCCAACGTCTTATGTGTTTCAAGTTTGAGAGAGTTTCGAGATAATAAATATTGTTAGACTGGTATACGACACTGAGGGTTAACGAATATTACTTCTTTTCTTTACAGGGTGTGGCTAGATAAAGGAATTGTTAAGGAAAGTACCTTTTCTATTAGATAATGTTTTATCAAAAACCGTTCAGACCGAAGATTAAAATGCCGTTTTTATTTACATAACTTCTTTTTTTTTAAAAACAATGCATTCAGCCTCAATAAATATTTGTTCTTATAAGTTAAGAACAAATATTAAGTTGTAATTCCTGATGGAAAAGAGAGTCTATTTGACTCTTTTTTCTTAACCGGAATGTTTTTCCCAGTTCCATTCATTCAATCAAATCATCAGATTTTATAATAATAAAAATATATCCTTTATTTAAGATTCGAATGTTTAATGTTTGTTTAGCATGAATTCAGAGTAAGATTCACAGGAGACAATGCATAGTAACACTAAATAAGCAAGGTGAATGCAAACTCTGCAGGACGAGACACATTACATTCACCGTAGAGCGAAAATGCGTGGAAATACAATTTAATATTCATAGAACCTACGTATGTTCGGTACGACTCAGTGAATTCATCGTCCACCTTGGACCTGTATTTCGCATTAGAAAAGACTTTGTAAGTCCCTGGGTGTAATTCAAACAATTCGCCTTGGAATACGCTGTACTTCCAAAAGTGAGGGGTTAAGACACCGTCACAGAAAAATCAGAGTTGTTTTATAGACAGGTACAGGAAAATTGAAAATGCCATCGGACAGCAGGGCCCGTCGGGAAATGTCAACCGCAAAGGTTGCTCTCAGGAAATCTGTTACATCTCCGGTTCAATAAGATCTCTTAAACTTTATGATATGAGTAATGTTTAATCTGTAGTTCAATGTTAGTGACATTCTTGCATTAATAGATGTTTTTGACTAAATGGGGGACCAAAACTATTGTGAACTGAATTACCTGTATTTCATGAAGTAGCTCTCTCTCATCAAGCAGCACGACGCGGCAGGCCAGCGTGCGCGGCGCGGGGCACAAACAGTCCATCATCCTGCCACCGCCGCCGCCCACCACCGACCTGCACCAACTTCTGCAACAAACAAAACTGATCTTAAAACAGGAATGATGTCAGTAGGACCATGATAAGAGAGCCTGGGCTTTCCGCAAATCTAACCTGAGTGGTGAAAGATTACAGTTTATTCATTCATTCTAACTAATAGATAGGGGATTTGATGGATTTTAAAAACGTAAAATTTATCAACAAGCATCAAATTAGCGCTATTATTTGTCTGGAGGCTGGTACAGAACTACGTTGATCAAACAAACGCAGTATCCGTAAATCTGGCTAAGAACAATACTCGGAAGTTAGCTAGATATCTAGACCAACTTTGCGTTAGTTTGGAGGTGTAATTTTGCTAACAGCATTCAGGTAAAATTCATGTATGTTCCGTAGTAAGAGGTAACTTGTCTTCCCACAAAACTAGAAGTTGTTTGAAGTCAATTATGGAGTTATTTGCAGTCAAGCTCAATGCTAAAATCACCAAAGGGTTAGTCGAAACCAAATATATCCTCGTTAAAAGTTAGTCCGGTCTGGGGGATCGAGAGCACCGTGCTCTTTGTTTTAACAATTTTATTTTAATTAGTAGCAACGTTCTCCCTAATGGGTGTTGTATTTGATTCAGCTGAATTTTTGTCTGCACAATAATATTGTTTCGTTAATAGTTTGCAGCTATCATTTTATAGGGTTTTTCATCAGATTATGAACTTTTCCAATATATAGAAAAAGTTTGGTTAATGCGGCTAAGGTTCATAAAAGTTCTTATGGGAAGGAACAGTCGGTCAACGTGTACAAAAAGGAAATTCTATATACTACTAATATACTACATATTTTCGTAAAGGTCAACAATCCGAAAGTATGTACATTCCAGGCACGACCACATTTTATCCCCACAATGAACAAAACATCTCTACCTAGAACTTTTCCATTACTCACTAACTAAATGGTTTAACTTTATTATAAACGTGAACCAACGTAAATAGTTACCTACCTACAAAAAGGTTTCATGTTTTCCTGTGGAGTGAACACTTTCCACAGTAGAATGAAGTCCCGGTTCCCGCGTTATTCCAAGTCGGTCAAGAGCACTTGAACTAGCGTGATGCCTTTTATTTTTATTGTTTACAATCTCGCCGCTTAATCTCAAAAATGGAGAACAGTTTATATCAATTACTTATTTAACTCTGAATAGTGAAAAATGATTTCTACTGACGAGTAACGGCACGGCTTAGTCTATCTAATTCTTATGACTATCAACTAACCTACGAGTAGGTACTTGGCGTTTTTGCTCCTTAGCCGTAAATTGAATAGAAAATACAAAATCTGCCAAAAAAAATACTGTATTAAAATGAATGCCTTATTTTACATACAATAATAATCAATTCTTGCAGGAATTCTTTGATTTCTAAAACTAGAAGTAACATCCAAATGTCTGACAAAATTTGTATTTGTGTCCAAAAAATACTTTGACCTTGTTTCTATTAGAGGAACTAATAGAGGAACCACTTCGTTTTGATTTGACGTGAAGTTTCCACCCTTGCCATATGAAAATCAAAGGTTTTTTTTAGATTAATTCAAAGATATCCTAGTCGACAGCAGTAAAAGTGTTATTTCAACAGTAGATTTCCGGTTTTATTACTTGACCAGGGCAAATTTCATAAAGTTGTTTTTCAATAATTAACATATGACTTAACTAATTCACTAGTTTGCTTAACCATCTACCTATAAAGAACACGTAGTATCCCAAATTGTATATGAAAAAAGAAACTTGTATTAAGAAGATAAACCAACAACTGTGAAACAAACAACCGCCACGGTAATACGAGCCATTAATCCGAACGATCCCGACAGAGATTAGTGCTCCCGTTATTGACCCCACACCCCACGTCGAGTCCCCACACGTAGAAAACATTTTCCCGCCATTGTCTCGCAGAGCAGGAAGCAAAAAGAGGAGTAGCGATTGACATTGTGGCGCGGCCGGCTGGGACTCGAGAGCGATCTAGAAAATATCACGTCGCGAGCTCCTCCGCGGTCGCACTCCAATCTTTCGCAATTTTCCCCTTTGTTTTCTTGAAGAGCATGTGAGATATAATCTACACGCGTCGTATCGGGAACATGCTACAATTCTCGCGACGCGAAACGCCATTTCACATGTAATCACACATAAATTCTAACATTTTTGCGATTTCCCATGTGCATTGATGTGCCTACGCGAGATTAACAGAAAATTGAAACGATAAAATTGCTTTACTACTTTTGCGACTGCAATGGGTTATCTGTTTTACCTGTTGATCGGTTTGTGGATGGAAGAGGTGGTTCAAGGTATTTTAGCGTGGTACCCTTCAGGAATCCTATGTCCAGCAGTGGACTTCGTCCAGTTGTTGACCTTTGAATGACTAGTAGAATTTTGAGAGATTGTTTCTAAAATCATGAGGATTCACGGAACCACTTACATGACTTAAGCGTTTTTAGATAGATAGATAGATAGAAAATTCTTTGTTGCACAACTATAAAGTACTGTACATAGGCGATATTAATGCTAGATAGCATTCTCTTCCAGCTAACCTTTGTGTTAATGGAGAAGAGTCTTGAGGTAGTGCATGAATATAAGAAAAATTATAAATTATACGCTAGAGCTAATCTATTAATAAAACATAAACACTATTCCCTAAATAAACACAGTTTTTGAAGTTGATAGTGTCAAGTTTTTGAAACTATCATATATATCAACATATTTTTTACTAAAAACATGATATCTTCCATGATTTGTGAGCTTGAATGTTTCCAGATATTTCGACACAGTTGTATGTTATCATCCCGGGAAGAATAAATTCTTAGCAAGTGGATGTTAGTGGCAGACGAATCGATCTACTCTCTTTCTCATTTTTACGAGTATTGCTAATGACACCACTACCAGCGGGTTCACTGTCACATTTGAGAATATCTCGGCCCTGACACACAATACTAAGAGTATTCAGACGCGCAACTGGTAGCATGTTTTTTCAATTTTTGCACAATCAGAGACTTCAGACTCCTCCAGGTAATTGAAAACCATCGTTACAAATTCCTGTGTTTGGTTATCTTAATTGCTCTGTTGAGATATAACCTATGCGATTGATTGCGAGTGATTTGAGACAGAATTCAATAAAGATTCTTTTTTTAATCTACATTTATGACACCCTGATGTGTTCCTTCACCGGCAAGCTGTCCCACGTTTTATTTGGCCAGTGTCTTTAAGAAACATTCAAACTCACTAATCATGATGGATATCACGTTTTTAGTAATACATCTATGAAAGTTCCTATTTGTGTTGATTAATGTAGTACGAGCTAGAATAATTACAAATTCGCAGTATTGAGACATCAAACAAAATGTTTGATGGTTATAGTGATATAAACAGCAGTGGTGTGAGCGGACGCCCGCGCCGGCGCATGCCAGCACGCACCTGCCTCACGCATACTGATGACTGAGTTTTGTGACTCGTGTGTCGTTGGTCACCCGACTAACAAATTACGACGTTTCAGTCTAGTAGTGATCTGCTTCATCTGTGTACTTGCGAGAATTCAGCACTGACCAGACAGTATTATAAATATATCTTGTCTGAGCTATATTCTTACATTAAAAATATATAAATAAAACATAACTCATATTAACTTCTTTCCGCAGCCTTATACTAGCAACTTTTTCATTCAAGTATTTTAAAGTTAACTACTAAAATTCAGAGCTAAATCACTCCACATGACCGTCCAGCCAATTTGTATTTAACTTATTCCGAAGCATGAAATTAGTACCTTCTATTACGAAATCATACGATCCGAGTCTGCTACACGCTTTTCTATAGTCCAGCTCGATTTCATACAGCAATAATAACTCACACGCAACCTTCGTCAGTAAATGTTCGTTTTTTTGGTAAACGTAGTATAAAACGATCAGAAGCTACACTACGGCAACGGACGTCGTAAAGTTTGCAATGCAACCCGCACTTTTCGCGCTTCAAAGCGATAAACCTTGAGCTCAGGTAGATAGATAGGGATGTCAGAGCTTCGATTCCGTCCAGTAGGTAAGTTTTAAAGATTGGAACTTCTGACAAAAATTGCGTTTGTACATCCGATAACCATTTGTTAAGTTTGTCTAGGATTACCTATCATACAAGTCTTCCGAAAATTTTAAACCCAACTAAATAAACTAGAAAGTGATCTAAAAAAAACGTATGTACGTTGCATGGTCTTGGTGCTTTTGACTCCTAATCAAAACCAAATTCTGTTAAAATAATCATACTTTAGAATTCAACCACAAGTTCAACTCCTCCGTTCCGATAAAACTGCCTTTGCACTGGTTAACATCCCTGGTAGACCTGCGAAATTGCTTTGATAAAACTCAGGTACGATGGACGTCCCGGGAGAGACAGCTGGGCAGTAAGGAAATATCATTGGGATCGAAAGGTTTTACGTTAAATGATATGGTTAGCCCCTGTTACCATGTTATTTTTAATAAGTATTTGTTAAAACTGGATTTGTAGCTGTATTTGTTAATTTTCAACGCTAAATCGAGAAATCCCTGCGTACATCGGAGCAATTTGAACACTCAACCTTAAAGCGACTACAGCCCTCAAACAATATTCGCTTTTTTTGGAAGAAGCCAAATACTTTAAGCTTATTTAAAACCACTACATCCTCAAACCATGCATTGCAACTCGTATGAAATCGGGTACTTAGGGATTGCAGTTTTTTTCTTGTACTACTTGCTCAAGAAATAATAATAAAAGATGGCAAAAGATGGATGGTATATTGTAAAAATATACCATATTCATTAATATTAGGTTCTTTGTTACGGCATCGATTATGGTTCCGGGTCAAAATAAAAAGTTTAACGCAGAGGGTTCTTCTACAAAAAGGTTAATGGCCTCACAACTAGGCGGATAAAGCTATTTGCAGGACAAATGCCCTCTATCAAATAGAAAATCAGAACGATCTCTAAATTTATTAACTAAGGTACAGAACATTGAGCTGGAACTTTATTTTCAAACTCATTTATATGAGGTTCACAAATAAAAGACTGTGATTGTAAAAGCAAAATGATTTCACGCACAAAATAGGTACAAAAAGTTTCAGCTATTTAGCTTCTGAAGTTCTGACTCAGATGCCAAGTTAAAGCCGCCCCGTTTCACCGAAGAAGTTAAAGTTGTTTTGTTTTCAAAATTAGTAGGTACATTTATATGAGTAATTTGTCGGCTCTCAAATGACGGCAGGTAGCCCGCGGCTAGCCTCCGGCATCGTTCAGAGGAGAGCATCGAGTTCCGAAGGCTCACGTCTTGCGCCTTCAGCCCCGCCTACAGTTTAACATTTTTTCAACGCGCCTCGCCTGGGAATTGATCCCACTACTTCGTTGTATTGTGTATAGAGCATAGTAATTATAGTGCCATTATTATTTTCTACTTATCCGAACCAATCTCATTTAATTATGAGAGGGTCGATGCCACATTTGGTTGGTTTAACAAATTTATAATATTATGCCTGACGTGGAAACAACTCATACTAATCAAGATTTCCTTAATAAAATTGATAACATTATTATAAAAGAATACCGTGTTTAATAAGTGTGGTCTGGCCTATAAAAGTATTAGCACAGGTAAGTATCACAGCTTCCTCTTGCGGGCTCGGAAACCGTATGAACAAGGAACCGTAGGTCGTTATTTTTTGTGACGCAATGAAAGCCGGCGTTAATTAAAAACTGCAGTTAGCTCGGCCCGTCCCAGCCATGGTGGTGTAGTGGCGGGAAAGAGCTTTTTTCACTAATTTTCAGATAATACGATATCCTTACTTCAGTAGCCTCAGACAAAGCTTATCTAGCTTTGTCTGAAGCTTCTAGCTCTAAGGTTCAAGTGGATTATAGCAAATTGCCTTTGTCAACATTTGTAATGCTTGGGTTTTGAGAAAAAAAATTACTTACCTACATAGCAAGCTTATTCACTACTTTAGCTTCATTGCATTTATGTTGGGCGTTAAACTAATAGTTTAGTTGATTAAACTCTGTAGTATTTAGAATCGAATTATTGGATTGATTGAGGTTAATAAAGTGGGTAACTATACTGATAGTTAAGGATCTTATAAATTTAGGACTTTTTATGTTGAGAAAATAAACATTTATATTTATTATTGAACCCTCGTGAAACCTAAAAGAATGATCATCAAAAAATAACCAAGTTGCAAACAAAAAAACAATATCCCTCATTTGATAGGTATGTATGCGAAAAAGTAACTTTTTTCTCTTTTTTAGAGCTCGTTGATATATATTTTTAGGTATTTTTCCACCATTTGCCTTCTGAACCCTAAAAACGAGCACTTTGAAACTGATATAGAAAAAAAAAATATTATATATTACGATCGTTCGATTCTCGATTAACTAAGTATGTACTGGCGCTTTGTTCTTTGAGCGGCTTTGCATTTCCTAACTCGGTTCATCTTATACGAGTGAGCAACAAACGAGGGGTTTTACGTTCGCACCGCACCCGCTTTGTGAATTAAAAGCGGTGCTTCTCTCATATTAAAACGCGCCTTAATGAAACGCGATCGTCACAAATTCGTCTAAATTTCCGCCACAATGAGTCAGAAACGACAGGCGTCACGTTTCGCAGACTGCGCGTTACCCATCGGCCCGCATAACGAGAGGTTAAATTAAATAACAACCAAAACTTGGAACTCTATTGTTCCGAGACTTGCCTATGTCTCAAAGTGTTGGGCCGTATCACGTTCCCAATCGATGAAGCTTTAATATTAGTCAGACCCACAAACATATTGCGTTTAGTGTTGGTCAAAATTAACTTAAAGATACTATTTTACTGGTAAATTTAAGACCATCCAAATAACTGATCACAATCTGGTTAATACTGGCAAGTAACATGACAGTTTCACTCAATATTTAATACTTCATTTCACGTCGTTACAATCCCAGCTTGAAATTAGTGAAGCTCAAAATATTGTGTCGTTCGGAATTAAGTCGACACACCTATACCTACAATATAGGTATGATTATTGGGCATGGAAGCGCGTTGACGGACACGATTCAATCTGGTAATCGGAAATGGGTATTGTGCAACAAAGGTTCTATTGTCCGCGGTAGATGGGCGCGCTCGCGCTGTGCCAGCCAGCTTGCGAATATTCCTGTCAATAATACAACACCACGTCAAAGGGATATTCTATATCTACCTAGTATCTAGTCACTAGGTATAGATTTACCAGCAAAATTGCGATTAAATTCAGGCATTTTTAAGCTCTTTGTAATTGACGCTAAAGATTTTCTGCCATGGTGAAATCAACCTAGGTACGCCGTATTCATCGTTTTGTATTATGAAAATATATTGAAAATTAAGTTTTTCCTCTGAATGGGAAATCGTTCATGAAAATTATGAATTGATTTCTCTTAATCCATCTACTTATTACCATAAATTGATTAGGTGCTCAGCTTTCTTAGAAGACTTATCTCTATTCATTGGATTGAATAATCCTCATCATACAGTGAATTTCAAATATTCGAAAGTGGAGACCAAACATGGTGTCACCAACTATCTTAGTGGATAATACTATTGATGAGAATGTAATCCACTTATCTGTAGGTAGGTTTGGGATTTATTGTGATATTTATACTGCCAGGCACCTACATAGTTTTTAAGCTGATGTTATACATATTATTAGGATTATCTAATCAACGGTGATCTTATACCTACAAAGTTACCAAGATCATTGATAGATTAGAAATAATTAAGTACCTATAGATACTAACCTAATGTAAAGCATCACTCAATCAATTCGTTCTAGAGTATTCCTATTCAAAAACCCCAAAGATTGATAATCCCGTTATTTTCCAATAGTTTGTCCCAATACTATTGGACAATTGTGCCAAGAATCAGCAAGGTAGATATTTCAAGTGGGTGGCTCAGCGAGTAGACCGCGACTCTCTACTAAATCTCTATCGGGGACAAGAGGACACTTGACCCTCTCGATGTGGTGTCGCACAAACAACCTACCGGTTTTACTGATAGATAAATGAATTTCTCTGAGAACCATCTAAATACTTTTACCATCGCAGAGAAGAAAATCAAATAGGATATAGGTAGATATGTTATTTATATTTTTTTAAATTACAAGAAATTGTTTAATTTGCTAACCAGCGAACAAAACATATTAGAAATATACTCAAATACACAACGTAAAGTTAAAAAATGGTAGGAGCTTTTTTCTTCTCAACAATAGAAGAAAGCATAATTAAGGGAGCTTTGACCTAACTACATGAAGTTGACCTCGTTATAAATGACAGTACAAGAACTTGTAGAAAAGAATATGAATCTTTGTAAAGTAACTCGGCCAATAGGATTTCTCTAAAAGATTTATTTTTTGAAATCTCATAAAAGTAACAAGAAAAATCTAAGAGACAGCAAACTAACTGTTCAACATTTTTAAATCACTTGTGTATTTGATGAAAGAAAAATAAAATTGAAATTGACCATAGGATTGAAATTAAATGTTTTTTTAATATGCTCCACATAAGATTAGGTACGATAAATATAGGATAAGAACCTAAGTGGATAAGATGGATTATCCGAACCATGAGCTAAGACGAGACGGCCAGGCAAACTGGGCGCAAGACCGCACCAATCTGGCACGGAAAATAATTCCTGTTTGTTGAAGTTCAAATCTGATAAAAGCTCCAATGCGAGCAAACCAACTGAATAGCAAATCAGTTCCGCTAAGAAACCAATTGAGATTAGGTATTACAAAGGTGAGGTAAGTGCTTGTTGCGGGATGCACGGCGACCGTGGCGTGGCCACCGCGAGGCGGGCATTCAACTCTCGGCCTCGTACTGTCCGTGCTATGCTCTACTCAACACAAACCAGGGTATCGTACTTATACGTACTTTGACCATTATAATCTACTCTAAATTACGCTTCAAAAATTACCAGTTAGAAACGCCCATTACAAAAAACGCAGCCAGCCAACATACACATTATAACGTCAACCTTCATAATTTCTATGAAACGCGTTCTACAAATAGAGATTGTTGGATTTTTCTATAAGAAAAATATTTTGTTAAAATTAAATGAAAATGATGTACTTAATAATTATGAAGATACTTACTTTTTGTCTTAATTTGAGGATCTGACTCAGAAGAGGTAAGTCGCACTACAAAATTACACATTCATGAACATGAATGGTCCAAACTAAGACGATTTTTGCACGTTAATTGTACTTCAAGACATGACTTACAGTGCCGGTATTTCTTCGAACACTTCACAACACTTTATTAAGTATCACTAAACTTTATGCAAAGTGGATAGAACTAGCTTAAGATATCTAGATAAAGATAACACTAAATGGTAGAAACAACAAGTGTGATGTATAAACAAAAGGGATGGTTTCGCGAGCGCAAGTAATATGCTGGCCTAGAGCAACATGCCACCTGCCACTATAGTTAACCCGACTCTACTGCCGGTAGATACGTAGAGGCTGCCGGTCCGGCATCCAACGCCAGCTCACCATGTCTTTTTAACTTTAAACATTAGTTACTTGTTTTACATTGCTGCTTACCGAACGCGAAGTTTGTCCTCCCCCGGTGTTCTCTACGCAACGGAAAGCTTTCCGTCCCACGTTCTCCAATGGATTCAGTTCCGCAGTAGTGGGAGGAAAATACACGCTCGCTTGAGTAATTTTTAGTCCTTTGCGTAAGTGGCGCCATCTGTAAGAATGAAATAGAACCAAAATAGCGCCATCTATAGAGTTATTGCGGCCTACGTTAGTTATATAACCATTTTATATAGACTTGGAGCTTGTGCCGTCTGACTCCGTATTCAGTCACCGCTTTGCATTAGAGAATCAAAAGAAAAACATGAGATGGCAGTGCAGTCACTTATAAATAATATCGTCGAAAAATGACATAATATATTATTATGTGCAATGCAAAAAGTATAGTGACGGCTCTTCACTAATAACATTCTAGCGCCTTAAAAACAGAAACGTCTGATTCACAAATTCCAAAAAATTTGCTGAGGATAATAAGAGTTCTGATTTAATAAACAAAATACAAGGTAAATTTATGTGTTACAAAATCAAATAGCATTTTGACGACTAACATAGGTATATTTAGAAATTCTAGTTATTCTGTTATGGGTTTTATGTTTTTTTTATTACCTATTTTTTTATGGTCAGTCAATGCAGTGACGTCTTTGCAACCTTGTTGGTAAAATAAAACCAGTGTAGGCTACCTACTGTAAAAAGTTTGAGCCCACGTTTTAAAATCCGATCAAACAAAAGACATCAACGCGCTACGCGCTAAATATTTTTGCCGCTATCTCGTACCTATTTAATTTTGTGATAATATTTTATTTGGCAGAACAGAACCTATAACCTTAATTATTATTTTTTAAGTTAGTTCCGAATTTGATGTAACTTACTAAGTTAGTATCTATTACCTATCTACATAATTTAGGATAGAGGTATGCCTACAGGATTACTCCGTTTGATGATTCAGGGTATAATGCTATATTCACGTATTCTACTCAGTAACTTTTATGACTCACAAGTTGTAATAAGACAACGTGATAGAATTTTACCCTCCTGCTGGTGAGTAGCGTTTCATTGCCCATGCTTTTTAGTTTTCTTACGATAATTTGACATAATGACTTTTAAAAAATGACAGAGGTAAATGCAGTGTTCCACAAAAATAAACACCACAAATGTATGAAAACAATTAAACAATAAGAGTTCTTACAAAAAAATTGCGTAAGATTTATGCAAATCGCGATGGACTAAGAACAATAGAAGGTAATATCCTTTATGGTCCAGAAGATACGTCCGGCCTAAATGTGCGTGGTCCAAACTAATACCTACTAGTAAAAGTTAGCTATTGTTGCGGTGACATACCGTCAGACATAGTACAAAAGTTAATGCAATGTGAAATATTGCGGTTTTCGTAATGACCGCAGTAGCAGCAGCATGCCTACCTATGCACGTTTATTTTATTTTGCTGTTATAGTATGAGCAAGACCTTCATGAGCACCATCGGCGACCACGCTTGACGGTAACTGGAACTTAAATGATATCAAACCACGATAATTTCAATTCTACGGGCGAAGCCGTGGGCAGAAGCTAGTAATATTATAAACGCGAAAGTTTGTGAGGATGTTTGTTACTCTTTCACGCAAAAATACTGAACGGATTTTGATGAAACTTTACAATAACATAGCTTATACATCAGAATAACACATACGCTACTTTTTATCCGGGTACCACGCGGGCGAAGCCGTGGGCACAAGCTAGTACAAAATAATTAAATTGTCACAGGTATCATGTGCTATTTCTGTTAGCGTGTATTTGCATAATACAACTCATATTCTTATCTAAGTCGGCACTAAGTATAGCTAACGGTAGATACATACATATACCTACTTTGCGTGTCCATCAAGTGGAACCGACACGGCGATGTTCCCATACTGAAACAGAATACTGCTGTGGAGACTGATTGTCGGCTTCTTCACGTGGATTCTCATGTAACATTCTATCAAGATGATATTTTTTTGTAGATAGCCACTAGACTCTACCCACGGAATCGCCTGTGTGATACCCGGATAAAGAGTGATTCTAGGTCACAATCTATAAAGAGTACCTGAGTCGGTATACAGATTTTTCATCCAAATCATTATGTTAAACAAATATCTTAACATCGGTTTGGTGACCCTGAATACCTAGTACCGATAGGGAAAGAAATAGTATGGTCACATATGTGTATGGTGAAATTATTCAGTATGCTTCTTAGACTAGATGCTCTTTTCATGCACGTGTCCACTCAATTGAATTTGAATTTTGAGTTCACAGTTTGAGAGCACAACAACACATCAATTTTTTGAGAGGAAATATGTATCTATGTTGCACGAACGGATTCGAACCCATGATAGTTGAATCAAAAGTCGTGTCACTAGCTACTATACCACCAGTACTATAATTTGTTTTTATTTGTGGCTGATGATAGATGTTGGCTAACCTTTTTCAACGTCAGTTATGTTTGACGACTTCTGTAGCGCAGTGGGCGAAGGCTCGCCGGAGAAGGTTGCAGGTTCGATTTCCGCAGCAGAACAAATGTTTGTATCTGATCTGCAAATATTTGTTCCAGGCCTGGGTGTTTTCTATATTTAAAATGTATGCACTAGCTGAAGCCCGGAGTTTTACTCGCGTAGGATAGATATGTGATTGATAGGTGCATCAGAAAGAATTGCATACCTTGCACCCTTCAGTCTTTTGTATTTAAAGTATCCAAACTAAGTTTACAGCAAATAACACTAAGCGAAAACTACATTTCTTAAACAAACTTAACACACCATCCTACCCTCTTTGAGAGGTAAGTTTGCTTAATTATTATATTAGTCGATATTTGATAATTTTAACTAAAAAATATATATACGAAATTTCATGTTTGTAAGTTCAAGGAATACGATTTTTTTATACAAAGGTTTTCAGCCCTTTTCACCCCATTATGGGTTGAATTTTCCAAATTCCTTTCTTATTGCACCCGTACACCATAAGAGAAATATAACCTCCAAGTTTCATACTTCTAGGCCTTATGGTTTAGGCAATGCGTTGATTCACCTCTTAGACTTTGACACCCCCTACATTCCCTTTGAGGGTTATTTTGGGGAAATAATCATATAAGACCTATATATATATATATTTTATCATTTGGACTGAAGAATATTTATGTGAAGTTTCAAGACTATAAGTACAAAGGATATGATTTTTCATATAAAGCTATTCAGCCCTTTTCACCCCCTTAGGGGTAGAATTTTCCAAATTCCTTTCTTAGTGCACCCCTACACCATAAGAGGAGTATACCCTCCGAGTTTCATGCTTCTATACTTATGGTTTAGGCTGTGCGTCGATCCGCCAGTAAGTAACGGAACAGTTTTATATATATTGACTAGAGGTTGCTCGGTGCGCGAGCTGCACGCAGCTCGCGGTTTATGTTTGGTCCTGGGGGGTGTTTTTGAAAAGGTTTGCAAGTTTTAAAACGTCATGTATCACCCTTAATACGATGCCATTATGCAATCGCTACTCCTTATGCAAGTTTTTAACATACGATGGGAAGGGGGGGTGCAAGGGGGGCTAATTAAAAGGGGAGGTGCAGGTTTAATAATGTCGTGGAACACCCCTATACGATTTCACCACGCAATCGCCGCCCCTTTTGCAGGTTTCGAAGATACAATGGGATTGGGGTGCAGGGGGGGGGGCTGATTTCAAGAGGGGGGTGCAGGTTTTATAATGTCTTGGAATACCTCTATATAATCCCACCATGCAATCAACGCCCCTAATGCAAGTTTCGAAGATACAATGGGCAGGGGCGTGCAGGGGGGGCTGATTTCAAGAGGGGGGTGCTGGTTTAATAATGTCTTGGAACACATCTATACGATCCCACCATGCAATCAACGCCCTTTATACATGTTTCGAAGATACAATGGGAAGGGGGTGCAGGGGGGGGCTGATTTTAAGAGGGGGGTGCAGGTTTAATGATGTTTTGGAACACCTCTATACGATCCCACCATGCAATCAACGCCCCTTATGCAAGTTTCGAAGATACAATGGGAAGGGGGGCGCAGGGGGGGCTGATTTCAAGAAGGTGGTGCAGGTTTCATAATATCATGGAACACCTTCTATAACCATCTATATTGCTCGGTGCGCAAGCTACACGCAGCTCGCGAGTAAAAAATTGTCCTGGGGGGGTGGGGTGGAGTGGGAGTGCAGGGGGTGCTGCTTTCCAGAGGAGGTGCAGGTTTAATAACAAAGTGGAACGTCTCTATACAATCCCACGATGCAATCACCGCCCCTTCTTCAGGTTTCGATGATGGAATTGGAAGGGGGTGCAGGGGGGGCTGATTTCAAGAGGGGGGTGCAGGTTTAATTATGTCTTAGAACACCTCTATACGATCCCACTATGCAATCACCGCCACTTTTGCAAGTTTCGAAGATACAATGGGAAGGGGGATGCAGGGGGGGGGGCTTATATAAAGAGGGGTTGCAGGTTTAATTACGCCGTGGAACACCTCTATTGGATCCCACCATGCAACCATCGCCCCTTCTTCGGGTTTCGATGATGCAATGGGAAGGGGGGTGCGAAGGGGACTGATTTTGAGAGGGGGGGGCAGGTTTATTTATGTCTTGAAACACCTCTATACGATCCCACCATGCAATCACCGCCACTTATGCAAGTTTCAAAGATACAATGGGAAGGGGGGTGCAGGGGCGGTGATTTCAAGACGAGGGTGTAGGTTTAATAATATCTTGGAACATTGTTATACGATCCCACTATGCAATCAACGCCCCCTATGGAATTTTCGAAGATACAATTGGAAGAGGCGTGCAGGGGGGGCTGATTTCAAGAGGGGGGTGCTGGTTTAATAATGTCTTGGAACACATCTATACGATCACACCATGCAATCAACGTCATTTATACATGTTTCGAAGATACAATAGGAAGGGAGGTGCTGCGGGGGGGCTGATTTTAAGAAGGGGGTGCAGGTTTTAATATTGTCTTGGAACCCCTCATTACGATCCCTCCATGCAATCAACGCCCCTTATGCAAGTTTAGAAGATACAATGGGAAGGGGGGCGCAGGGGGGGCTGATTTAAAGAGGGGGGTGCAAGTTTCATAATGTCATGGAACATCCTCTATAACCATATATATTGCTCGGTGCGCGAGCTGCACGCAGCTCGCGAGTAATACATTGTCCTGGGGGGTGGGGTGGACAGGAGGTGCAGGGGGTGCTGCTTTCTAGAGGGGGTGCAGGTTTAATAACAAAGTGGAACACCTCTATACAATCCCACGATGCAATCACCGCCCCTTCTTCAGGTTTCGATGATGCAATGGGAAGGGGGGTGCAAGGGGGCTGATTTTAAGAGGGGGGGGTGCAGGTTTAATTATGTCTTTGAACACCTCTATACTATCCCACCATGCAATCACCGCCACTTATGCAAATTTCGAAGATACAATGGGAAGGGGGGGTGCAGGGGGTGGGCTTATATAAAGAGGGGTTGCAGGTTTAATAACGCCGTGGAACACCTCTTTAGGATCCGACCATGCAATCATCACCCCTTATGCAAATTTCGTAAATACAATGGGAAAGGGGGTGCAAGGGGGGCTAATTTAACAAAGGGGGTGCAGGTTTAATAATATCTTGGAACATCCCTATACCATATCACCATGCAATCACCACCCCTTCTGCAAGTTTCTAATATACAATGGGAAGAGTGGGTGCAGAGGGATGAAAAATGGGGGAAGGGGGGATAACTTTTATAACTGTTAATAATTCACTATACGATCCCATCAAGCAATCACAATTTTTTTTACGCATTTCGGAGATTCCGAAAGAGAGGGGATGAAAGAGGGGGGAAGATGGAAAGGGGTAATAAATTTTTATACTGTTTATCATCCTTGATACGATCCCGTAGAGCAATCACCACAATTTTGTCGCATTTGAGAAACCGGGGAAGGAGGGGATTGAAAGTGGGTGAAAAGGGGGGAAGGAGGGGGAAAGTTTTCCAACTTTTAATCATTCACTATACGATCCCATAAAGCAATCACCACTTTTTTTACGCATTTCGGAGATATCGTAAGAGGGTGGGGTGAAAGTGGGTGAAAAGGTGGGAGAGGGGGTGAAATTTTTATCTGTCAATTATCCTCAATACGATCCCGTAGAGCAATCATCACAATTTTGTCGCGTTTGAGAGATCGGATCAGAGGATGGTGAAAGTGAGTGAAAAGGGGGGAAGGAGGGGGAAAATTTTTCAATTGTTAATCATTCACTATACGATCCTATAGAGCAATCACCACAATTTTTACGCATTTCGGAAATTTCGAAAGAGGGGGGGTGAAAGTGGGTGAAAAGGTGGGAGGGGGGGGTAAATTTTTTATATGTCAATTATCCTCAATAAGATTCCATAAAGCAATCGCCACAATTCTGTCGCGTTTGAGAGATCGGATCAGAGGGGGGGGTGAAAGTGGGTGAAAAGGGGGGTTGGAGGGGGTAAATTTTTAAACTGTCAATCATTCACTATACGATCCCATAGAACAATCACCAAAATTTTAACGCATTTCAGAGATTCCAGTGCAAGGTGCGAGAAAGGGGGGGTAAAAAGGGGGGTGAGGGGGTATTTTTTTTTTTGTTTTATATTACCTTTACGATACCGAATAGCGCCTTATAGACAATTGTGACGGGTTTCGGAGATAGATGTGGGAGGGGGAAGAGGGGGGGTGAAAAGGGGGGTTTTCGGATTTTTCCTCTACTCACTGGAACAACCTCTATACGATCCCACCAAAAGGTAACCCCTCTCACGAGTGCAAGTGGGAGAACAACTATGTCAATCAGTCAGTGAGTCAGTGGTAGTCGAGCTTTATATAGTATAACTAGAGGTCGCTCGGTGCGCGAGCTGCATGCAGCTCGCGGTTTATGTTTTGTTTTGGGGGGTGTTTTTGAAAAGGTTTGCAAGTTTTAAAACGTCATGTATCACCCTTAATACGATGCCACTATGCAATCGCTGCCCCTTTTGCAAGTTTTTGACATACAATGGGAAGGGGGGTGCAGGGGGGTACTTATTAAAAGAGGGGGGGCAGGTATAATAACGCCGTGGAACACCTAAATAGGATCCCATCATGCAATCACCGCCCCTTCAGCGAATTTCAAAGATAAAATGGGAAGGGGGGTGCCAGGGGGGCTGATTTCAAGAGGGGGGTGCAGGTTTAATAATGTCTTGGAACACCTCTATACGATCCCACCATGCAATCAACGCCCCTTATGCAGGTTTCGAAGATACAATGGGAAGGGGGGTGCAGGGGGGCTTGTTTTCAAGAGGGGGGTGCTGGTTTAATAATGTCTTGGAACACATCTATACGATCACACCATGCAATCAACGCCCCTTATGCAAGTGTCGAAGATACAATGGGAAAAGGGGGTGTAGGGGGGCTGATTTCAAGAGGGGGTACAGGTTAAATAATGTCTTGGAATACCTCTATACGATCCCACTATGCAATCAACGCCCCTTATGCAATTTTCGAAGATACAATTGGAAGAGGCGTGCAGGGGGGGGGGGGTGATTTCAAGAGGGGGGTGCTGGTTTAATAATGTCTTGGAACACATCTATACGATCACACCATGCAATCAACGCCATTTATACATGTTTCGAAGATACAATGGGAAGGGAGGTGCTGGGGGGGGGCTGATTTCAAGAGGGGGTGCAGGTTTAATAATGTCTTGGAACACCTCTATACGATCCCACCATGCAATAAACGCCCCTTATGCAAGTTTCGATGATGTAATGAGAAGGGGGGTGCAGGGGGGGCTGATTTCAAGAGGGGGTGCAGGTTTTATAATATCTTGGAACCCCTCTACACGATCCCACCATGTAATCAACGCCCCTTATGCAAGTTTCGAAGATACAATGGGAAGGGGGGTGCAGGGGGGGCTTATTAAAAGAAGGGGTGCAGGTTAAATGACGCCGTGGAAAACCTCTATATGATCCCACCATTCAATCAACTCCCCTTATGCAAGTTTCGAAGATACAATGGGAAGGGGGGCGCCGGGGGGGCTGATTTTAAGAGGGGAGTGCAGGTTTAATTATATCGTGGAACACCTCTATATGATCCTACCATGCAATCAACGCCCCTATTGCAAGTTTCGAATATACAATGGGAAGGGGAGTGCAGGGGGGGGGCTGATTTCAAGATGGGATGTAGGTTTAATAATGTCTTGGAACACATCAACAGGATCCTATCATGCAATCACCGCCCCTTCAGCGAATTTCGAAGATAAAATGGGAAAGGGGGTGTTAGGGGGGCTGATTTCAAGAGGGGGGTGCCGGTTTCATAATGTCATGGAACACCCTCTATAACCATCTATATTGCTCGGTGCGCGAGCTGCACGCAGCTCGCGAGTAATACATTGTCCTGGGGGGGTGGGGTGGAGAGGGGGTGCAGGGGGTGCTGCTTTCCAGAGGAGGGTGCAGAATTAATAACAAAGTGGAACACCTCTATACAATCCCACGATGCAATCACCGCCCCTTCTTCAGGTTTCGATGATACAATGGGAAGGGGGGTGCAGGAGGGGCTGATTTTAAGAGGGGGTATGCAGGTTACATAATGTCATGGAACTTCCTTTATAACCATCTATATTGTTCGGTGCGCGAGCTGCACGCAGCTCGCGAGTAAATCATTGTCCTGGGGGGTAGGGTGGAGAGGGGGTGCAGGGGGTGCTGCTTTCCAGAGGGGGTGCAGGTTTAATAACAAAGTGGAAAGCCTCTATACAATCCCACGATGCAATCAACGCCCCTTCTTCAGGTTTCGATGATGCAATAGGAAGGGGGGTGCAGGGGGGGCTGATTTTAAGAGGGGGGGTGCAGGTTTATTTGTCTTAGAATACCTCTACACGATCCCACAATGCAATCAACGCCCCTAATGCAAATTTCGAAGATACAATGGGAAGGGGGGTGAAGGGGGGGCTTATTAAAAGAGGGAGTGCAGGTTAAATGGCACCGTGGAAAACCTCTATATGATCCCACCATGCAAACACCGCTCCTTGTACAAATTACGAAGACAATAGGAAGGGGGGTGCAGGGGGGGCTGATTTCAAGAGGGGGGTGCAGTTTTAATAATGTCGTGGAACACCTCTATACGTTCCCACTATGCAATCAACGCCCCCTTATGCAAGTTTCGAAGATACAATGGGAAAGGGGGTGCAGGGGGGGCTGATTTCAAGAGGGGGTTGCTGGTTTAATAATGTCTTGGAATACCCCTATACAATTTTACCATGCAATCACCGCTCCTTGTGCAAGTTTCGAAGATACAATGGGAAGGGGGTGCAGGGGGGGCTGATTTTAAGAGGGGGGTGCAGGTTTATTAATGTCTTGGAACACCTCTATACGATCCCACCATGCAATCAACGCCCTTTATACATGTTTCGAAGATACAATGGGAAGGCGGTGCAGGAGGGGCTGATTTTATGAGGGGGGGTGCAGGTTTAATGATGTCTTGGAATACCTCTATACGATCCCAAAATGCAATCAACGCCCCTTATGCAACTTTCGAAGATACAATGGGAAGGGGGGTGCTGGGGGGGCTGATTTCAATAGGAGGTGCAGGATTAATAATGTCTTCGAACACATCTGTACGATACCACCTTGCAATCAACGCCCTTTATACATGTTTCGAAGATACAATGGGAAGGGGGGTGCAGGGGGGGCTGATTTTAAGAGGGGGTGTAAGTGTAATAATGTCTTGGAACACCTCTATACGATCCCACCACGCAATCAACGCCCCTTATGCAAGTTTCAACGATACAATGGGAAGGGCGGTGCAGGGGGGGCTGATTTCAAGAGGGGGGTGCAGGTTTCATAATGTTATGGAACAGCCTCTATAACCATCTTTATTGCTCGGTGCGCGAGCTTCACGCAGCGCGCGAGTAATAAATTGTCCTGGGGGGGTGGGGTGGAGAGGGGTGCAGGGTGTGCTGCTTTCCTGAGGGGGTGCAGGTTCAATAACAAAGTGGAACGCTTCTATACAATCCCACGATGCAATCACCGCTCCTTCTTCAGGTTTCGATGATGCAATGGGAAGGGGGGTGCTGGGGGGGCTGATTTCAATAGGAGGTGCAGGATTAATTATGTCTTGGAACACCTCTATACGATCCCACCATGCAATCACCGCCACTTATGCAAGTTTCGAAGATACAATGGGAAGGGGGATGCAGGGGGGCTTATATAAAGAGGGGTTGCAGGTTTAATAACGCCGTGGAACACCTCTATAGGATCCCACCATGCAATCATCTCCCCTTCTTCAGGTTTCGATGATGCAATGGGAAGGGGGTGCAGGGGGGGCTGATTTTAAGAGGGGGGTGCAGGTTTATTTATGTCTTGTAATACCACTATACGATCTCACCATGCAATCACCGCCACTTATGCAAGTTTCGAAGATACAATGGGAAGAGGGGGTGCAGGGGGATGAAAAATGGGGGAAGGGGGGATAACTTATATAACAGTCAATAATTCACTATACGATCCCATAAAGCAATCACAAATTTTTTTACGCATTTCGGAGATCTCGAAAGAGGGGGGATGAAAGAGGGGGGAAGATGGAAAGGGGTGAACAATTTTTATACTGTTTATCATCCTTTATACGATCCCGTAGAGCAATCACCACAATTTTGTCGCATTTGAGAGATCGGGGTAGAGGGGGTTTAAAAGTGGGTGAAAAGGGGGGTAGGAGGGGAAAAATTTTCCAACTGTTAATCATTCACTATACGATCCCATAAAGCAATCACCACAATTTTTACGCATTTCGGAGATATCGAAAGAGGGGGGGTGAAAGTAGATGAAAAGGTGGGAGGGGGGATGAATTTTTTATCTGTCAATTATTCTCAATACGATCCCATAAAGCAATAGCCACAAATCTGTCGCGTTTGCGAGATCGGGTCAGAGGGGGGGTGAAAGTGGGTGAAAAAGGGGGGAGGAGGGGTTAATTTTTTAACTGTTTATCATTCACTACACGATCTTATCGAGCAATTACCAAAATTTTCACGAATTTTGGAGATTCCGAAAGAGGGGGGATGAAAAAGGGGGGGAAGGTGGGGAGGGGGGGTTATTTTGTATCAACTTGAGCACCCTCTATACGAATCCGGTATAAAAACATACCCTCGTCGGGAAGATTTCAATGTTCATTCCTGGGGGGGGATGAAGGGGATGAAAAAGTGGGGTTTTCGGATTTTTCCTCTACTCACTGGAACACCTCCTATACGATCCCACCAAAAGTTCACCCCTCCCACTACTGCATCTGGGAGAACAACTATGTCAATGAGTCAGTGAGTGAGTCAGTCAGTGGTAATCGAGCTTTATATAATATAACTAGAGGTCGCTCGGTGCGCGAGCTGCGCGCAGCTCGCGGTTTATGTTTGGTCCTGGGGGGTGTTTTTGAAAAGGTTTGCAAGTTTTAAAACGTCATGTATCACCCTTAATACGATGCTACTATGCAATCGCTACCCCTTTTGCAAGTTTTTAACATACGATGGGAAGGGGGGTGCAAGGGGGGCTAATTTCAGGAGGGGGGTGCAGGTTTAATAATGTCTTGGAACACCTCTATATAATCCCACCATGCAATCAACGCCCCTTATGCAAGTTTCGAAGATACAATGGGAATGGGGGTGCAGGGGGGGCTGATTTCAAGAGGGGGTGTAGGTTTAATAATGTCTTGGAACACATCTATACGATCCCACTATGCAATCAACACCTTTTATACATGTTTCGAAGATACTATGGGAAGGGGGGTGCAGGGGGGGCTGATTTCAAGAGGGGGTTGTAGGTTTCATAATATCGTGGAATACCCCTATACAATTTTACCATGCAATCACCGCCCCTTGTGCAAGTTTCGAAGATACAATGGGAAGGGGGTGAAGGGGGGGCTGATTTTAAGAGGGGGGTGCAGGTTTATTAATGTCTTGGAACACCTCTATACGATCCCACCATGCAAAGGGGCTGATTTTATGAGGGGGGGTGCAGGTTTAATGATGTCTTGGAATACCTCTATACGATCCCACCATGTAATCAACGCCCCTTATGCAACTTTCGAAGATACAATGGGAAGGGGGGTGCAGGAGGGGCTGATTTTAAGAGGGGGTATGCAGGTTACATAATGTCATGGAACTTCCTTTATAACCATCTATATTGTTCGGTGCGCGAGCTGCACGCAGCTCGCGAGTAAATCATTGTCCTGGGGGGTAGGGTGGAGAGGGGGTGCAGGGGGTGCTGCTTTCCAGAGGGGGTGCAGGTTTAATAACAAAGTGGAAAGTCTCTATACAATCCCACGATGCAATCAACGCCCCTTCTTCAGGTTTCGATGATGCAATAGGAAGGGGGGTGCAGGGGGGGCTGATTTTAAGAGGGGGGGTGCAGGTTTATTTGTCTTAGAATACCTCTACACGATCCCACAATGCAATCAACGCCCCTAATGCAAATTTCGAAGATACAATGGGAAGGGGGGTGCTGGGGGGGCTGATTTCAATAGGAGGTGCAGGATTAATTATGTCTTGGAACACCTCTATACGATCCCACCATGCAATCACCGCCACTTATGCAAGTTTCGAAGATACAATGGGAAGGGGGATGCAGGGGGGCTTATATAAAGAGGGGTTGCAGGTTTAATAACGCCGTGGAACACCTCTATAGGATCCCACCATGCAATCATCTCCCCTTCTTCAGGTTTCGATGATGCAATGGGAAGGGGGTGCAGGGGGGGCTGATTTTAAGAGGGGGGTGCAGGTTTATTTATGTCTTGTAATACCACTATACGATCTCACCATGCAATCACCGCCACTTATGCAAGTTTCGAAGATACAATGGGAAGAGGGGGTGCAGGGGGATGAAAAATGGGGGAAGGGGGGATAACTTATATAACAGTCAATAATTCACTATACGATCCCATAAAGCAATCACAAATTTTTTTACGCATTTCGGAGATCTCGAAAGAGGGGGGATGAAAGAGGGGGGAAGATGGAAAGGGGTGAACAATTTTTATACTGTTTATCATCCTTTATACGATCCCGTAGAGCAATCACCACAATTTTGTCGCATTTGAGAGATCGGGGTAGAGGGGGTTTAAAAGTGGGTGAAAAGGGGGGTAGGAGGGGAAAAATTTTCCAACTGTTAATCATTCACTATACGATCCCATAAAGCAATCACCACAATTTTGTCGCATTTGAGAGATCGGGGTAGAGGGGGGTTGAAAGTGGGTGAAAAGGGGGGTAGGAGGGGGAAAATTTTCCAACTGTTAATCATTCACTATACGATCCCATAAAGCAATCACCACAATTTTTACGCATTTCGGAGATATCGAAAGAGGGGGGGTGAAAGTAGATGAAAAGGTGGGAGGGGGGATGAATTTTTTATCTGTCAATTATTCTCAATACGATCCCATAAAGCAATAGCCACAAATCTGTCGCGTTTGCGAGATCGGGTCAGAGGGGGGGTGAAAGTGGGTGAAAAAGGGGGGAGGAGGGGGTTAATTTTTTAACTGTTTATCATTCACTACACGATCTTATCGAGCAATTACCAAAATTTTCACGAATTTTGGAGATTCCGAAAGAGGGGGGATGAAAAAGGGGGGGAAGGTGGGGAGGGGGGGTTATTTTGTATCAACTTGAGCACCCTCTATACGAATCCGGTATAAAAACATACCCTCGTCGGGAAGATTTCAATGTTCATTCCTGGGGGGGGATGAAGGGGATGAAAAAGTGGGGTTTTCGGATTTTTCCTCTACTCACTGGAACACCTCCTATACGATCCCACCAAAAGTTCACCCCTCCCACTACTGCATCTGGGAGAACAACTATGTCAATGAGTCAGTGAGTGAGTCAGTCAGTGGTAATCGAGCTTTATATAATATAACTAGAGGTCGCTCGGTGCGCGAGCTGCGCGCAGCTCGCGGTTTATGTTTGGTCCTGGGGGGTGTTTTTGAAAAGGTTTGCAAGTTTTAAAACGTCATGTATCACCCTTAATACGATGCTACTATGCAATCGCTACCCCTTTTGCAAGTTTTTAACATACGATGGGAAGGGGGGTGCAAGGGGGGCTAATTAAAAGAGGAGGTGCAGGTTTAATAATGTCGTGGAACACCCCTATACGATTTCACCACGCAATCACCGCCCATTTTGCAGGTTTCGAAGATACAATGGGAAGGGGGGTGCAGGGGGGGCTAATTTCAGGAGGGGGGTGCAGGTTTAATAATGTCTTGGAACACCTCTATATAATCCCACCATGCAATCAACGCCCCTTATGCAAGTTTCGAAGATACAATGGGAATGGGGGTGCAGGGGGGGCTGATTTCAAGAGGGGGTGTAGGTTTAATAATGTCTTGGAACACATCTATACGATCCCACTATGCAATCAACACCTTTTATACATGTTTCGAAGATACTATGGGAAGGGGGGTGCAGGGGGGGCTGATTTCAAGAGGGGGTTGTAGGTTTCATAATATCGTGGAATACCCCTATACAATTTTACCATGCAATCACCGCCCCTTGTGCAAGTTTCGAAGATACAATGGGAAGGGGGTGCAGGGGGGGCTGATTTTAAGAGGGGGGTGCAGGTTTATTAATGTCTTGGAACACCTCTATACGATCCCACCATGCAAAGGGGCTGATTTTATGAGGGGGGGTGCAGGTTTAATGATGTCTTGGAATACCTCTATACGATCCCACCATGTAATCAACGCCCCTTATGCAACTTTCGAAGATACAATGGGAAGGGGGGTGCAGGAGGGGCTGATTTTAAGAGGGGGTATGCAGGTTACATAATGTCATGGAACTTCCTTTATAACCATCTATATTGTTCGGTGCGCGAGCTGCACGCAGCTCGCGAGTAAATCATTGTCCTGGGGGGTAGGGTGGAGAGGGGGTGCAGGGGGTGCTGCTTTCCAGAGGGGGTGCAGGTTTAATAACAAAGTGGAAAGTCTCTATACAATCCCACGATGCAATCAACGCCCCTTCTTCAGGTTTCGATGATGCAATAGGAAGGGGGGTGCAGGGGGGGCTGATTTTAAGAGGGGGGGTGCAGGTTTATTTGTCTTAGAATACCTCTACACGATCCCACAATGCAATCAACGCCCCTAATGCAAATTTCGAAGATACAATGGGAAGGGGGGTGAAGGGGGGCTTATTAAAAGAGGGAGTGCAGGTTAAATGGCACCGTGGAAAACCTCTATATGATCCCACCATGCAAACACCGCTCCTTGTACAAATTACGAAAACAATAGGAAGGGGGGTGCAGGGGGGGCTGATTTCAAGAGGGGGGTGCAGTTTTAATAATGTCGTGGAACACCTCTATACGTTCCCACTATGCAATCAACGCCCCCTTATGCAAGTTTCGAAGATACAATGGGAAAGGGGGTGCAGGGGGGGCTGATTTCAAGAGGGGGTTGCTGGTTTAATAATGTCTTGGAATACCCCTATACAATTTTACCATGCAATCACCGCTCCTTGTGCAAGTTTCGAAGATACAATGGGAAGGGGGTGCAGGGGGGGCTGATTTTAAGAGGGGGGGTGCAGGTTTATTTGTCTTAGAATACCTCTACACGATCCCACAATGCAATCAACGCCCCTAATGCAAATTTCGAAGATACAATGGGAAGGGGGGTGAAGGGGGGGCTTATTAAAAGAGGGAGTGCAGGTTAAATGGCACCGTGGAAAACCTCTATATGATCCCACCATGCAAACACCGCTCCTTGTACAAATTACGAAGACAATAGGAAGGGGGGTGCAGGGGGGGCTGATTTCAAGAGGGGGGTGCAGTTTTAATAATGTCGTGGAACACCTCTGTACGTTCCCACTATGCAATCAACGCCCCCTTATGCATGTTTCGAAGATACAATGGGAAGGGGGGTGCAGGGGGGGCTGATTTTAAGAGGGGGTGTAGGTGTAATAATGTCTTGGAACACCTCTATACGATCCCACCACGCAATCAACGCCCCTTATGCAAGTTTCAACGATACAATGGGAAGGGCGGTGCAGGGGGGGCTGATTTCAAGAGGGGGGTGCAGGTTTCATAATGTTATGGAACAGCCTCTATAACCATCTTTATTGCTCGGTGCGCGAGCTTCACGCAGCGCGCGAGTAATACATTGTCCTGGGGGGGTGGGGTGGAGAGGGGTGCAGGGTGTGCTGCTTTCCTGAGGGGGTGCAGGTTCAATAACAACGTGGAACGCTTCTATACAATCCCACGATGCAATCACCGCTCCTTCTTCAGGTTTCGATGATGCAATGGGAAGGGGGGTGCTGGGGGGGCTGATTTCAATAGGAGGTGCAGGATTAATTATGTCTTGGAACACCTCTATACGATCCCACCATGCAATCACCGCCACTTATGCAAGTTTCGAAGATACAATGGGAAGGGGGATGCAGGGGGGCTTATATAAAGAGGGGTTGCAGGTTTAATAACGCCGTGGAACACCTCTATAGGATCCCACCATGCAATCATCTCCCCTTCTTCAGGTTTCGATGATGCAATGGGAAGGGGGTGCAGGGGGGGCTGATTTTAAGAGGGGGGTGCAGGTTTATTTATGTCTTGTAATACCTCTATACGATCTCACCATGCAATCACCGCCACTTATGCAAGTTTCGAAGATACAATGGGAAGAGGGGGTGCAGGGGGATGAAAAATGGGGGAAGGGGGGATAACTTATATAACAGTCAATAATTCACTATACGATCCCATAAAGCAATCACAAATTTTTTTACGCATTTCGGAGATCTCGAAAGAGGGGGGATGAAAGAGGGGGGAAGATGGAAAGGGGTGAACAATTTTTATACTGTTTATCATCCTTTATACGATCCCGTAGAGCAATCACCACAATTTTGTCGCATTTGAGAGATCGGGGTAGAGGGGGTTTAAAAGTGGGTGAAAAGGGGGGTAGGAGGGGAAAAATTTTCCAACTGTTAATCATTCACTATACGATCCCATAAAGCAATCACCACAATTTTGTCGCATTTGAGAGATCGGGGTAGAGGGGGGTTGAAAGTGGGTGAAAAGGGGGGTAGGAGGGGGAAAATTTTCCAACTGTTAATCATTCACTATACGATCCCATAAAGCAATCACCACAATTTTTACGCATTTCGGAGATATCGAAAGAGGGGGGGTGAAAGTAGATGAAAAGGTGGGAGGGGGGATGAATTTTTTATCTGTCAATTATTCTCAATACGATCCCATAAAGCAATAGCCACAAATCTGTCGCGTTTGCGAGATCGGGTCAGAGGGGGGGTGAAAGTGGGTGAAAAAGGGGGGAGGAGGGGGTTAATTTTTTAACTGTTTATCATTCACTATACGATCTTATCGAGCAATTACCAAAATTTTCACGAATTTTGGAGATTCCGAAAGAGGGGGGATGAAAAAGGGGGGGAAGGTGGGGAGGGGGGGTTATTTTGTATCAACTTGAGCATCCTCTATACGAATCCGGTATAAAAACATACCCTCGTCGGGAAGATTTCAATGTTCATTCCTGGGGGGGGATGAAGGGGATGAAAAAGTGGGGTTTTCGGATTTTTCCTCTACTCACTGGAACACCTCCTATACGATCCCACCAAAAGTTCACCCCTCCCACTACTGCATCTGGGAGAACAACTATGTCAATGAGTCAGTGAGTCAGTCAGTGGTAATCGAGCTTTATATAATATAATAATAATGGTAATCGAGCTTTATATACCTCTAGTATAATAATTAATTAATAAAAAACAAGTATAACACAAGCTTTGCTTACTTTGGGGCTAGATGATGCTGTGTGAATATATCCAGCATTATTTTTTATGTATTATTTATATGTTAACTACCTAATTATGTCCTTAACTTTTTTAAACGAGAATCTGAATGCCGTTTTTATATTTGTAACTGTATGTCTATTTCATTTCTTGGAATTTGTAATATTCCTCATTGTGCTAACACATTATAATGACCTGTTCACCTTTCTGCTTTTTATTAAATATTAAACGATGCTAGCGAAGTGGATGGTGTATTCGTTTAAGTAAATAAGATGCCTACTGTATTATTTCTCACGGCATTTCAGTGAAGCAAATAAATATTTGTAGGTAGTTTGATTTGAATACATTGCATTGATAGAACATTCTCATAAAAGTTGTTTACAATTCCATTGAGCTACATAAATGTTCTAAGAGCTGCAGACGTTGTCATATTTCTTTTTTAAAAAAGGTGCTTCAATGTAGGTATTGCTAACTTGTTTTATTTTAGTTCTGTACCATTGTATCCCACGGGTTCGTACAACCTTGGTTCTACATGAGGCATTAAGCGTAACGAAATTACTTTTCTTGTCTGCGGTAATGGTAAACTGTTGTACTTACTCAACTCGTTTGAAGACTTCCTTTCGTACATGAATGACCTAAAAAAGTTACCGAAGCCTCTGTTAACTAGTTATTTTTCAATTTACAAAACAAATAAATTATCGCCTTCAACCTTTGTAGCAAAGCTAGGTTATCTGCTTCTTACGTTTTTGGATCTGAGTTTTTAATAAAATTAATAAAATATGCGAAATAAATATTTTGGTTCCCGTGACACTTGCAACACCAGAAGTAGGTATAATTCCAGAATGGAACTGTTCCTGTGAACTTTTGTAAATTATAATTTAAATTCTTCAGTCGAAATGAGAAAGTATACAGATAATTTAAATGTATAAACTTTATTATTGAGAATGCTGAATAAATGTGTCACTGGAGCAAAAACACAACTGATAAATTGGCACTATTGATTAGTTGTGCCAAGCGGTTGTATTAATATAATTAAAAATTGTTGGCAAGTAAACAGCACAAAACTGAGCGATAAATAAAGGACCGGAACGTCGTCGTATTCATCATCTTCCAGGAAAATCTCCTATAGTATAACTTTTAAGATACCTAGTTAGGTAGGTACGTAAACGCCTTGATTAAAGTTTAATCTTATTACTCTAGTTGGTAAATAATTAATGAGATCATAAAACGCGGGTAATCAACCCGGCGCTTAAGAACCGGCTATAAGTAAGTAGGTACCTATTATATGGATATCTGGTCCACTGATTTTGGATTAGCATTCAATTGGGTGGCCGTGGGATTTTAGCTCAATTTTGCCGCTAAGTTGTTTACCCTTTCTTAGTTTGTTATTCACCGGTTTAAAACGAACTTCCTTCGAGACATAGGTAAGTTAGATGAAAAATCATGTCTTATATTTTCGTTTTTGTCGCAAAATTATGGTCAGTTCATTGAGATATTAGTAACCTACTATAGTATTATAATGTACCTATGTGCTTCTACGCACCTTGGTATCTATAATAATAGGTAGGTATATATTTCATTTAGACGGTACGCAGTTAAAATAGGTATCTCATCTTTAACAGCAACTATTATAGTAGGTATGTTCCTCCATAGTAAAATCCTATTAGGTATCTACCTATATTGTTTATGTCATTTTTGTTAGGTTCGATTGCACGAAAGATCTTGATCTTAATTTTTAACCAGTTGTCACGCAAACTTCCTATATAGGTACTTATATACTACAATAATACAACAGTATTATGGTGATCAACGTTAGTATTTTTTCGTGTGTACGAACCCTCCGAGGTTCGAGGTGGGTTAACGCTCGTAGGTTAAAAATAATGGAAGGTAAAAATAATGAATTTTAATTAGATTCATTAATTAGATTGTTGTTTTGCAAGTGATAGGTATGCCACTAGGTACATGTTTTAAACACTTTTGTTCTTATGTTACCTAAGTACCTATTAATTATTTTCTAATTTAGCTGAACTCTTTGTAAAGGTCGGCAAACAACAAATGATAACCTTGAAACATCAGCGTTCGCCGAATTTATTTTGTTACATTTGAATTGGTAGGTACCTACTAGTAGGTAATTTACTGGCACGTAGGTAAGTAAATATCTATCTAGGTATCTACCTACTCACATTGAAATCCTACGTATACATGCAATACATAGGTAGGTAAGTATACTCGTATTTCTATGTTACAATGGCGGTTAACCGTTGATTAGTCACTGTTTAATTGAACAATTTGTTTGTCCTTATTAAGTAGGTAGGTATGAGTCAATTAGACGTTTCAGCTTAGGTATTCCGAGTAGATCTAACCAACTCTTTTTTATGGAACGATTCAAAAATTATTTCGTCTATAATTTACCTAGGTAACTACTACCTACTTGCATCTTGAAAAAATACCTAATAAACCTACCTAGTACCTCTTTCTTTACATATTTATGCGGAAATCATTATTTGATTTATTTAATATTATCATTACGTAGGTACCTACCTTATCTACTGATTTTTTTGTTAAATTGAATAGAAGGTGATTTTTACATTAAAAATATGTATACGCAAAAATATACTTTTAGTAGCAAATATATAGTAGGTACCTACCTAACGTGTGTATAGAATCTAAAGAAGAATGAGGTGGTAGAGCTTTATTAGGATATTATTTTATAATTAGAAGAAAGAGTAAAATTATTACCTATTATATTTTTATAAATAAAAAATGTTGAAGTATCTACATATATATAAAGTAGATTAAATTGGCTCAAGTTTGTTCTTCCTCAAGAGATTTGATTTAATATTTTCTGTAACATTTTCCCGCTCCGCTTGCTTTGACCACTTTTCTATCTTGTATGTAATTGACTGCACCTAAGAAATTCCATTGTTAGTGTATTTAGTCGTAAAAAATTATCTCCTTGAATTCTTACGTAAACTCAAATCATAACAATTTTACGAAAGCTTGTATTAATTATGCGTTTTTTTTTATATCGGTAATAATTGAAACACATAATTATCATGGTAAGTTGGTAACCCGTTTTTAGTAAAAAATGTATATTTATTAAGCTACCTAACCTAGGCTTCCTTCTGACTAATTCAATTGCCACTAGTCGAATAATTATAAGTCTCTACCTACGGTACCACAGACTTGTAATTATAATTGATACCTAGGTCCAGTACGTTATACATTTACAATATTCAGGTTCACATTCTATGATTTACATGGGTATGGCCAAGTACCACGACCACTGACACGTGACTACTTACAGGCCAAATAGGTAGGTATAATGTAGGTAAGCATGCACATTCTCAGAACTTTCGTTCATGTGGTGTTTATTTGGATGTATCTTGTCCGACTTTCAAGAGGAATGACGATCTCGTCATTCCTGCAAGAGGCACATCTGTGTATCTTCATGAATTCAAAGAGCGAACATCCTTTTCTTGTTTGCCTTGTTTCCTTACGATGAGTGGAGCACAAATAAATCACATGTAAGCCGTTTGAAGTGCAATTTGTTTTTTTCTTCTTACAAAAGTGTGCACGGTTACTCGACTAAAAATACCTACAATCTAAGAACTTAGTACTTAGATTGTAGGTATTTTTTTATTGTTATAGTTTTCGTGATATCTTGAAATTTTATTGGATGTATAACTTTTCTGCATTAAAATTTCGGGTGGGACAAGAATCAGTTGAGCTCCATTTAATAATTTTTGTTGGCCAATTGTACAAGAATCCAGAAAGGTAGGTATACAGTTTTTAATTGCGTCCCTATACCCTATGTTAACCCTATTAACCCTATGTTCTTTTAATCTACAATAAAACCAGGCTTATATGATAAATTTTGACATAAAACTATTTTATTCCTTCATTATCAGTCGGTAGACGCCTACTAGTGCTGAAATTATAGGCCCCTCCCAAAGCCACCACGACCTGTCTTGGATTAGGTAGGTAGGTAGGCGCCTAAGTTTACATCAACAAGAACCTATTTTAAATGAAACCGATGTCCATTATTACAGGCACCATGTGTTCCCTTTCCACTGGTCGTGATTGCTAACGGCTTCCGCGCAACGCAGCGGCCCGGAACAATAACAACCCGAGACCACAGACACCTAATAGCTACTATGCTAAGGATTATTGTAGGTTTTGTATAAAACAAAGCAGCACTTGACTTTTTTACAAAGAAACCAACGAATTTGAAAGAATCACGGATTTCTTTCAAATTCGTTGGTTTTAATCATTTTTAATCAAAATTGTTTTGTTACTAATTTGTGGACAACGTACCTACCAAGTTACGTTCCACATAATTTATGTAGCTTCTGCCGCGTTGTGCCTGTATAAAAAGTAGTATTTGTGTTATTCTGGGTCATGTACTAATTATCTATGTAAGTAGATACCTGTTCCAAACATCTAAACATTCGCATTTATAATAATACTACCAGATTAGCAAGATATTAGTATACGACCACCTGGATACGAAGTCGGGCCGAAGAAATTTGTGTGAATTGTGAATTCGGGCGAGTGGCCGGCTAGGACGGTATTCGTAGTTCCTGATACCCACGACACAGGGAATCCTAGTGTGGGGTCAGGACTATTATGTGTCTGTTGAATGTTTATTAATTTAAATATTTGTCAGTATGTGCTCATTATCTTCCTTATTCAGGTGGTCATACCTACCCTATTATCCTGCTAATCTGGTATTCTATTAGTTTTATCTATTACTAGCTGCTGCCCACGGCTTCGCCCGCGTGGTACCTGAATATAATGTAGCCTATGTGTTATTCTGATATATAAGCTTAAAGTTTCATCAAAATCCGTTCAGTAGTTTTTGCGTGAAAGAGTAACAAACATCCATCCTCACAAAAATTTCGCGTTTATAATAGGTATTAGTAGAATAAACAAGCGAGATGGATTGACGACATTATATCAGTCGGAGGGAATACCTAGATAAGAAACGCACAGGACAGACTAGAAAAGCAATGAGGTCTATACCCAGCAGCCCCAGGTGATTCCGGGTGATATGATGATAATAATGTATTTAGTGGCTTAATTTAGAACAAAGTTATGGTCATTTTGTTATGTTGGTCGTCGGGCTGAATAAACCCGAATTGATTACGTGTAAACGCTCATGCTCATAGCCGTTTGAAAGGGTTCAAAGAAAATAAACTGAACGCCCACACCTACCAGTCGTGCTCAGGAACCACAACACAACACAGTATGTTACAACAATCAGGTGATTAGGGAATAATATACAAGTCATTACTTTGTGCCGCAATGCTGTTCAAGAGAAGGTACCTAACATTATCACAAAATGAATCACTAAGGTAGGATAGGCTAACAACCTAAGGTAGCTTGGATAGATTGATAGATAAACTCTTTATTGCACACCAAAGAAAAATAAAAAACAAAAACACAGGAATTCATAAACATACAATTGGCGGTCTTATCGCGAAAAGCGATCTCTTCCAATATTGCCTACGAAAACATGGATGACTGAAAGTACATAGCTACCTACTTATTATGCTGCAAAAGGCTGTGGGTTCTGTTTTTGTGGTTTTTGACGTTGGTATTGAGAAGAACGTTTTAAATTAAACGTGATAGATTGCACTGTGGCTTTGTTCATTTCAAAAATATTTTCCTGTCGACTCAAGTACTTACCTATTTCTACACTTTAGATACCTACCTTAGTAGGTATTAGAGTAATAGTCTGATGAAAAGCGGTAAGCGTTGCCTATATTATTGACGTCCATAATATGCTAGAAGTTATTATAAGAATTATAATAACTTCAATAACCTGTGTTTTGCACATAAATAATGGAACTTTAATTATAAATTGAATTCTACCAAGAGCATTTTGATACCGAGAGCTTTTATTTTTTCACCAGCAACACTGGTTGTTTTAATCACATTCTTAAAACGTGATCCCACTGTAAACACAAGGTGCAACATACCTACGCCATCGTTTACGACACACATAGGGAGTCGTGCGCGTGCCCCTCCCAGACGAACGAACGACAGCGCGCGCACAGGATACATGTTCTAGTGATTGCCAGTGTTTTTGTATCCGTATTTATTTATTCAATAGGACACCCGACACAGGTTAACATTCCGTATACACAAAAAACAAATACAAAGATTTTCTACCTATTCATGATAAGTAGAGATGGACTCTACCAAAATAAAAAGCGTCCCGTTACTGAAACTTTTATAGCAATTTTTGCAAACTTAAACCTTACTTAAGATTTTTAAAAGATTATTTAGCTAAACAGTGTTTCGTATTCTACTGTTGAATATGAAATGACAGATATCTATGCAACTTGTCACGTGGAATTCTAACTACTATCAAAACGCGGACACGTCCCAAATATTATGTTTAGACGTGCCTTTGACTACCCGCTATTGGGTATCTTGAAAGATCTACTCACTGAGTATGTATCTGAGGATGTCCATCATGGGAAATACAGTTGTGAGCGTGCTTGTTTTCTGTTTGTTTAGATATCGGAAAGAGACAGCGTTTGGTTAATGAACTGTTTTATAATCTTTATAGGTAAGGCCTACGAGTACGTCCTATGTACAGAATCATAAGCAAAGCCGTGGAAGTAAATCTAATCATACCTGCAAGTTGTTTGGTTTGGTATCATTATAGGATATGATTACGACTATACTTTTCTATTATCCTGCTGACGTTTCGTTAACCATTTATATGTCCTTCCTCATGAGCACCGCGACCACCCTGGATTGTAGGTACCTAAGGATTATGTTGATTTCCAGGATACCAGAAATTCTCAACTGAATCCGATCTACTATTCTTTTAAAGGCCACCAATTCTTTACTTATACGACAGCAAATCATCTCTGTTTAAGAAAATAACAAAGATTTTCTCCGCGGGAAAACAAACACGATATCCGACTATAAGGTTCGTATCCGTGTCTCTGGGAATCTAGCTTTTCCATTTAGAACATCACTGACCTGCCCTAGGGCACAACTTACGTAATACCACAGATATTATAATGTAATACTAAAGTAAGCCCGATATGCCGACCACTATCATTAAGCCCTAACCGTCCGAGTCAGCTGATCGCAATGGACGTGACAAATGCCGTCCATTTCATGCAGGTCAAGGAGGTCCACTAGCATTTACGTACTTTTACACATGGCATTAAACTCGCAAACGTAGATCTTAAACAACCCTACTAGTAGGCTCGTAGTAGTAGGTTACGACTTGTCTGCATTACATACCTTGTTAGATGTTCTATGAATAGAATTATCCTTAAAATTACCTGTTGTAGTAAATATTATTATGTTTGATGTTGTCGCCTACTCAATCCTGGATTACAGGTATTGTTTTGTTACTTCTCAGTATTATGGATATTGCTTTTGGGATTACCGCTTAAGGGATGTCAATTACTGAAACACCATATTATTATTGCCTATTCTCTGACCTATAGTTATATTTTGCAATAATTTACCAGTAAGAAGCTAATACATAAATTCTCGTACATATAGAAGATATGTACGAGAACGTGACGTAGCAACGTACAACAAACGTCTGTAGAAACATTAAAATAAATGAACCCTAACAAATTTCAATAGCTAAGCTCCTACAATTAAGTTTTATCGAAAGAGTCATAATCCCCTATTGATTCATATTTATCGTCCACAGACTAGACGGCAGCGAAGCCTTGCAGACGCCAAAACAAGCGCAAGTGGGCTCTCCCATCTAATGAGGCTGGGACAGACGTGCGATCAAACTGTTTAGGTAAAAAATTAAGAAATAGATAATTATTATCCTGTGACTACATCCCGACTAAACTAGGACAACAGTTCAGAACTTCAAATATTGCATACTGGTAAAAAGTGACGTGTACAAAACATGCGAGGTTAACATGTGCATCAGGGCAAATAAAAGTATCTTTGAGACTAGAAAAAGCTTATTTTATTACCGCAGTCAATTTACGTATAATCCAACTAGGTTTATAGCAGAAACAAATGACTAGAGCACCACCGAATACCCAAACCATTAAAAAAAAATCGGTTCACAATTGGCGAATATATCGCGTAACATACACACAAAAAAAACTTGAAGTCGGTTGATAATAATTATTCGCGATACGCTTGCAGTCCCAAGTTCACGGCTTCTATCATGCAGGTACTCTACTATCATCAGATCCTCATAATATGCCCTTGTTATTTTGCTAAGGAACTCTTGCGAATAAAAAATAAAAGAAAAATCGCTCACAAAAAAATGTTTAGACTAGTCGTGATTCCATATAATGATGTTTTTATTTTAAGTTTAACGGGAAAATAGCAATCCCTCAGGAATAGAAAGATTACTTCGGGATCATTCTCTATGTATACAAAAACAAAAGAATCATCTAAATCGCTAGATCCATACTCAGTACGTCAGTACGATCCGTGAAGATACCAAGTAGGGGTAGGCACATTTAGCGTAGTTATAAGCATTCCATGTGACAGGTTGCAAGTGCCGTATACCTATTACCTTTATCGTAACACTAATCGATGGTTACATGAATTCGAACTACCTACCTATATGTTCTAGAGCAGGCCAGGTTCCTCACGATATTTCAAGCATAGTTTTGCACATACATTATTTTAATACAAAAATCCAACGATGCACGTCTGAGTTTTAACCCACGACCTTAGGACCGGTCAGGCCCACTAGACCAACGCGGCTTTACAAAAAGCCTTCGACATAGGCAAAAAGTCAACAAGATAATGAAAATCTGCCAAAAGAACCTAAAATCAACACGTATAGTTCTAGTAAGTGGGAATTATTTAGAGCAGGTATTTGCTAGCGACTGTTTAAATCAATCATTCCTCACGGTTGAATGGTTTCTATGGGATGGGAATGGGACCCGAGGGAGACGCAGGTACGTACTTCACAATGTCGTGTCATGGTAAAAGGTTTTTTTCAACCTGTCTGCATGTTTAAGTGTGAGCTCTCTTGACTCTTGACTAACAAAGATATCTGTTAGATCAACGATGATTTGCCGCAAAAACAAAAGAGAAAATACCTACTGTACAAAAACAAAAAGTTTACGGTAGGTAATTACTTATTAATGTTAATGTTTTTTAATTGATACGCTTAATATTAAAATAGTTAGTAATTGATTAGAAGAGACCAAAAACTTCATTGTTTCCAATCCAAACAATAGCTTCGACGATATAACTAGGATCTCTATCGTATGCTTGCACTCAACTCCCCCATAATACACCTTTGACAGTGTTCTGTCTTTGTTCTACCTGAGGATTCCGCGTATTCCCTTCCTCTTCACAACTGAACCCCATTTATGGGTGTACAGACGGCGTAAACAATTTTTCGAGCGGCGCGCGTAAATTTGAGGTTATGGTAGTATTAATTCGTCATTCGTCTGAGACGAACGTGCCGGGTGCGGAGGAGCCGGATTGTAGTGCATTCTGTACGTCACAATCGATACGTTGTTCAATAAAGTGTATTTAGTGATACCTTTTTAAACGTCATCTGAACTAAAGTTCAACAGACAAACTGTTGTGATGTTAATTTTTAAATTATCGTCTTCAAGATAGTGCGTTCGGATGAATTAAGTGTTCTTTAGGTAAGTGTGTCACTTTGATAAACTTTATTTATTGGATTTTTTACTTGCGTAGGTAGTTGCGTACGGTGTTGCTATCAGGTTTTTACCTGTGTGATAAAGGTACTTATTTGTTATTTTATCTTTCATTTAATTGTTAGGTAGGCCATGTTTGGTGGTAAAGGTCATGTATTTTGATTTGAGGATGTGCGAATTATACTTGTTGTAGATAGAGCTAGAAATGTACCTTCAAAGACTTAAATCCTAAAAAAAATGTTACAAAATATGCAATGAATACCTACCTAGTTTATGTTCCATAAACTGCCTCCCTCGAATTACAGTTCAGTCAGCTGTGAACTGATAAACGGACGAAAATATTAACAGAAAGAACGTTACAGCGGCATTCGATGATCATGCAGTCCTACCTCCCCTCGCGCTTTCAACCCTCGGCCTCGCCTCCAGAAGGCAAACTATCCAAAATTTATATTCATCCTGATTCATCCTTATTGTCATAGTACTAGAGGCTGTATCGTCATGCGTAATAGATTTCATAATAATGTTAGCATCAGCGCGTGCATTCATCCCACACCCTCAGTTTATTACCTATACCGTATGCACGTTGCGGTTCCTATTGTGACTTGCATCAATCCATTACGCGATTAAACTTCGTTATTGTAATTGAAAAGATTGTTGTGCAAATTCTATCCAAACTAGAGTATCTCTACCATTGAAATTTCGATAACCGTTTACAGTTCGCAAATTCAAAATGCAATCAAATAAACCGTTAGAAAGGCATAAATGGATGTGTTTTCACGAACCAATAACTGCAAGCTGTTTGAGAGCCATTCGTTTGAATGATGATGAAAGCTTTGTCATTAAAATTAAAATTAAAATCATTTTATATTAAAACTCAAGGAGCTTGTTTTCGGCTCTCCCTTATATGGAAACTGGATTCATTATCATCGCTGCTCTACCAATTATGACTAATTTGTGTGGGTTAAGGATTAGTAACTATTTCATATGTTGGTAGCTGGAAGAGTCAGAATCAAATAAAATAAACAGTTGAAAAGTTACGATCATCTTGATAAGGTAGATAACCGCTAATGTTAGTACATATATGGCCGTTAGAGTGTATTGTGCCAATCTAGCGTCAGAGTCTAATACAAATAATCAGTAGTATCTGTATTAGGTACCTACTACTTATTCACCTGTTTTTTACACGGTTAAGTCCTTGATCTATGGCAGCCGGCGAGAGAGCGCTCGTAACCTTTCATGTTTCGTCACGCTGATTGAGATGTAATTCAAATCCGTTACATGTCTGCTCACAATGCTCTTGTCTTGATATTTTATACTTTCTCGGTATCTTGCGTGTTTATTTCACATTTATTTAAGGACTTTTAAATTTATTTTGAACAAAAAGAAACTCTACATAGGTACTATGTACCTATCTTATAGTTAGTAGAGTTGCTACTATTCGCCCAAAGCCGAAGTTGAAATAAAAAACTCTATCTATATTGAGAGGCTTCAAAGAATTTCTCATTATCAAACGTTTTGTAGAGTTTCAAAAAGGCATGACATAAGTTAAGATTCACATAAAAACGTTTATGGTAGGTAAGGTATCCATGAGAATAGAGGAAAACCGTAAGAATGATGTATAGTTTCCTCATCACAAGAAGTTCTTCCGGGTCTCCCACGTCAGATTACCACCTACAGCTAGGTACAATGTTTATCTAATTAAAGGTGAGTCTTGTATAGGAATATATCAACCAAAATACAGAAAGAGCTAATGTGAACATGCCAAGTAAAAAAAGTTTTAATTCTCAGTTGATGCTTAATTTATGTTTGTATGGAAGCTCAGGCCAATGATCAAAGGAGCTGCTAAGCTTGAAATACGCTTGTATGAAAAGAGTCGCCTTAAGCACAGCGGTAGGTAAAACCTTTGTGTAACGCGAAAATGTTCACACGGCGCGACAACTAACAACCCGTATGGTATCTGTACTTTTACTGTGCTTTTACATGAGAGTCTTGCGAAACCTGCACTCGTCCTACATAGGTACGTCGTTCATCACGATAAAATTAAGTTTATTTGTCATCCATACCATACCATACTTACTTAATACCCAGAATAGTGACGTACTTGGGCACCCTACAGAGTTATATACTATTAAAGTTGTGATTAAAAAGTCTGAGTTCGTTTTATGCACCTATACCGGCATGTACTCGTGGGTACCTTGTTTAGTAGAGTTAGCTAGATTAGCAACACCATTCAAATTCCGTATCTGTCTACTGTAACTAAGTCGAAGTGTCTCTTAGTTAATTTATCTAGTTTTGTTTGTGTAACATACAGAGCTTACAAGGTAGGTGTTTATAAATTGAAAATTTATGGCACAAGCAAACAAGAATTCCTTATAAAATACTTAGCGGCCATAAGGCCGATGACATCATCATAATATTATAGCTTAGGATGTTAGGTGTTTTCGCACGGACTATTTTTCTATTGTTCTTTCATTAATTCCATAACTACGAGTACGATTCACTTGATAAGAATTATAATTTTAATAAAATAGTTTTAAATATAACATTGTGAAGTGCGCGGCTAGCTAGCCATCTCTTATTAAATGGACGCACTACTTGTTCCACCACCATCTAGTATCGTCTAGAGGCACTAAACGCGCTAGTAAAAGACAGTAATGTGTCTTGAATATTCGTGGCAGCGTGCGGGAAACGCTACTAGAAATTACTTAAAGAATGCGTCCTTGTTTAGGCGGGATACATAAGCGCGGCAAGCGACCCGTAGCGACCGTAGTTCAATTCAAGATTTGAATAAGTGATAAAGAAGCGATACTCAGTGACTAGTTAAGTGACAGTTGTGCTATAGTGTTGTACCTAATTATCAATATATATAAAACTGTTCCGTTACTTACTGGCGGATCAACGCACAGCCTAAACCATAAGTCCTAGAAGCATGAAACGTGGAGGGTATATTCCTCATATGGTGTAGAGGTGCACTAAGAAAGGGGTTTGGGAAATTATACCCCCCTAAGGAAGTGAAAATGGCTGAAATCCTTTGTATGAAAAATCATATTCCTTGAACTTACAAACCACATAATTATTCTTCAATCCAAATGATAAAATATTAATATAATTATATACAAAATCTACCCCTCTAAGGCGTTGTAGAGGGTGCTCAAGTTTGTATGGTAACTTTTGGTATTACATGATAACTTAAAAATACAGAAGCTTAATTAATTTGACACTAACCAAACAACCAGCCTCATTTTATTCTGAATCTACTTAAACACAATGATAAGTAGAACTAGATCGAACGGGTTTCTCCTGAGAAACATATAATAGAAGTTGAACGATATAATAGAAACAGCGGAGCAATTTCCCAGATTCATTCAACGAGCTCGGATCTAGAGCAGTTTCTTAATTTGATGGCAAACAATGTTATGATGAACAGCTGAGATTGCAATACCGTAGTCGGCCTAGTTGCTCATAGAAATTATGAATAACGCTGTAAACTGACCATAAATAAGATTGGTCGCCACAAATGTAAACTTTTTTGATTTGTTGTGTTTGTTGGGGCAGGACCAACCTACAATGGGTCTCAAAAAGTTAATATTGAATCTATACTGAACATGCGTATAGTAGAAAATGAAATTGAATTCTTGGCAATATGCTAAACCATCGACGTTAAGTTCATAACCAAACGAGCTTGGGTCACATTCCTCGGAGCTATTGTGCCACTATCGCTCTCGTAGTTACGCATAAATCTGAGTTTGGTTAATAAGTGTGGGCGCTGTATGGGCACGAAGCCGTTATTGTGTGGCCATAAATTGCCCTAGGCTAAATTATGGCCGTGTGACACTTAGAATATCCTGTGGCTTGCTGAAAGCATTTACACACATTCGGTGCAGTCATACCGTTGGTTTTCGTGACTGAGATGGGTAAGTACCTAAGTACCTCTATCTTGTTCTTATCAGAACCATCCTTTTCAATAAAATTTGCCTTTAATAATTTCTATGATGTCCTAGGTAGGAACATCTAAATGGAACTGAGCAACCTTATACTACTTACTAAATACTCCAAATTTATTAACATTCAAACCTTTTTTATGATCGACAATCCACTCGAAATACTGTGGAATGAACAATTAATGAATGCCGTTTTAATAGAGCTCCACTTGAGTTCAAAGCGGGGCCGCGGGCGTATACAAACCGAACAGCCAACAGCCCTAACTTTTGATAAAATCTTGTTCGGGGGACATGTGTTACGAAATTGCGTCTACCTATGTTTGGCCGACCACCATCGTCTCAACGAGCCTTTCCCGCCTCCTCAACTTTCTATTAAAACCTCTGTCTGCATAAAATAAAATTTGCAAGCTAAATTCTTACAACCATTTAGTTATGGACCCATCCAAAATGACATTGGAAGTAGACATTGTCATTATACCTGCCTGCTGCATAGCCCGATTGACCGGAAGATCAGTGACCACTCGGCGCCGAATTCGGTACACAACGGTACTGCGCCGGCGAAATTATTGCCTGTTTCCGACCTGTGAAATAGACCATTAAGCCAATTATGGCCAAAAAGTTGGATGTTGATGGTCCGAATGGTATGAACCCAGAATAGTTACCCCAAAAATGTAGCCGTATAACCAAGTTGAGTTCTGGTACCAGGGTATTAGGGTAATTCAATGAATACTACGAACCATCTCTAGGAAATCCTCTTGAAAAGTGCATAGCTTACTAATTTAGAAATAACAATTTGTATCTTTTATCTTTAAAAATAACCCCCTACATATTTATGGCAATGCAAGCGCTCCCCTTGTTTTTCCATTTTCCTTGTCCATATGCTCACATATCTACTATAGAGATCGCCCAAAGCTCTCTCGACAGGCTCGGAATTTAATTACTGACCCAATGTCCACAGTGCAATCCCTCAACGAGTAATAATCTTACTCCGACATTTGGCCGAAATTATTGTTTTACCGTAATTCATCTTGTTTTGCTATATACCTAGAAAAACAAGATAAATTATAAGTACTATAAACAAGGGTATGTTAGGTACCCTTGTAACTTATACTTACAGAAACAAAATATCTAGGCGATGTGGTCGCTCAGCGACAAAGATTTTAATAAATTTAAAAAATATCTAAATAAATACTTGTGTGTGTATAAGCACAACATCAAATGATTTTAAATCCTACTGATATTTTAAATTTGAAAGTTAGGTTTCTAATAATTATGCTGGATCGATTTGGATAAAATTAACAACTCTATTCAAAACAAACTTTGACTTCAAGTTAGAGCAAAACCTCAGTGAGCTCAAAAACTAACTAAAATTCAAATGCAATATTGTAGGTTTATTTGCAAAACCTCATTAGACATGGCATGCTTCATAGACAGAATTATGGTTGTATCGGATATAGGACCACATCCAAAGGAATACACGAGCTAGGCCGTTGGTATTTCACGAGGCCTTTGAAAACATCAATTATATAATCAAAAGGTTTGGTAAAATTCATTCGTATGAACCGTATCTAATTTCCGTTATATTAGTGTTTGTAAAATAACTATTCAAACCACATCCTGCGTAGAAAATGCCTTTCACGGTGAGTGAAAAGTAGAGATAAGAATTGTAAATGCAGTTAAGTTAGTCACTGTTTAGTATGAATGAGGAGTAAGGCAGAGTGCGACGGATATCCGCAACGGCTCTGAGTCCCCCGCGCGGGTGCATGTGGACACGCGTCGCTTATTTGTACTAGGATATCATTAAAATAACTTGATTAATAGCTTAAATAACTGTTCTATAGAACGAATATAGAACGAACGAACTCAATAAACCAATGTTCAACATTTTTAGGAAATAGAGGAAATAATTAATCAACCTTTTGATTAATTATTTCCTCACTTGGCAGATGTAGGAAAGCTCCCCCAATAGATCGATGCCACCTTAAAGGTAGTGGGAAGTCCACCAAATCCCATAAGAAGTGCCGTGATGAACCTCCACTGGATGGATAGATGGAGGACATAGCCAGCAGTGGGCATGTGGCGATAACAATAGGCCTGCGACGGCCGCAGTACTAAAGAAGCCAAAAAAAGCAAATAAAAAAAATGCCAACAGTGGACGTCTACAGGCTGTTAACGATGATTATGAACCAATTATTATTTTTTAATAGAAAAATGGAATACCTACAATTTTTAATCAATCACCGTCCGAAAGACAGTTAATGGAACATTTTCTAGCTCGTAAGATTTCCTACACTTTGCGACTTCTTCCAAAGTATTTGGGTCACACCCAGTAGACAAGTTATGTGCATGGCTTCGGTCACCGGACGTCGTTGTTTGCCATGGCCCACGCAGTGTGGGTGTTACCCTCCTGGTCAATGTTTATGATCTATAACTTCGGAGTTATATATAAGCCAGCCGCGTGCACGAAAACCTTTATAATATTCTCATACCATCCCACTACGCAGTAGTCTAATTGAATTTTAAATGGTTTAAAGTCATTTCTAATTATAACATCCAGCTTCTATTATGCACAAGTGGTTACTATATTTAGCGATGCGTGATGGTATGAGTTTATTAAACTCTGTAAACTCCTATGATCCTCATCACTTTTATGAAACTAACTTGTATACCAGTCTGTCTGGCAGAGTGGTTTCTCTGAAACGACTGTGATAGCATTTATTGTTTAATTTACATTGAAGTCTGCGTCGTTAGGTCAATATCCTTAGGGAAAAACAAGCCCTAGATTGCTCAACTGATCTCAGACAAACATGGTCTTACAGTAATCGTAATTATCTAAGCTGATACGAAACATCTGTTTAATATTAATATACAAACATGGCTATAACCTAGGCTGTAGTGATTTCAATTCGTGTACAATAATCTTGCTACCCAGATACGCTTATAACTCTATAACTCTAGTATTTTAATTGATGGCTTAACTAATTGACAAAATATCTATGAAGGTAGGTTTCTTCAAGGTTTTATCGCATGAAACTGTGATAACACAAGTGACTCTACCATTTATTACAAACGATAATTTGGTACAGTTTAAAAAATAAATTCGTTAATGACTATAATTCTCATAATGAACATCTTCAGATTACTACATTAGATACAAGTCAGAATGCATAGAGTTAGCTTTCCGGCTTTTCTACATGACTGTTGCAAGTCGTCTATTAAAACACTAACCGATGGCACAAGCCTTTGAACTCTTGGTTGGTATGCCAGTTTCCTTACGATATTTTCCTTCACCGTTCATACACGTGTTAATGCGCACATGTTTTTCAAAAACTGCGTTCATCAACCTAAAGATATTCACTATTTCAACGAGTAGGGATTGCTATTTGGGGTCAGGTAAGAAGGGGAACAATGCACATTATGATCAACTAGCTTCTGCCCACGGCTTCGCCTGCGTGGTACCCGAGTAAAAGTACGCCTATGTTGTTATTCTGATGTATAAGTTACATCACTGTAAAGTTTCATCAAAATCCGTTCAGTAGTTTTTGCCTGAAAGAGTAACAAACATCCACCCTTTCAAACTTTCACGTTTATAATAGTAGTAGGACATACAACGGACTTCAATGCAGATCTTTCCCTTTAAAGAATTATAGATACCTTTTTCGAGTGAAAAGAGCCCACCCACCAACCTTGATGAAGTTGAAACCCACGACCTCTCGATCAGAAGTCAGGGTGCATCACACTAGACCAAAACGACACGCGGTATAGTTTACCTTTGCTAATAAAAACGTGTGTTTTTCAGAGAGCCAACAATGGGCGCGCCGGCGTGGGGCAGCCGCGGCAATGGTGATCGTCCGCGGCTCTTGCGGATGACACCGCTGCGGCACAGCTTTGCCGCGCCTACCTCGCCGCCTGCACAACCACCGCGCACGCACGAATACGCATCCGACGCAGATACTAACAAAAAAGGTAACGCTTAATATTTATATGCTCTTAATATTTGGGTGTTGGTAAAAATAAAAATATATATTGTAATGTTTAATTTATATTTTACTAGCTTCTGCCCACGGCTTCGCCCACGTGGTACCCGGATAAAAAGTAGCCTATGTGTTATTCTGATGTATCCTACTAATATTATAAACGCGAAAGTTTGTGAGGATGGATGTTTTACATTAATATAGCTTATACATCAGAATAACACATAGGCTAGGTTATTTTAATCCGGGTGCCGTAGTATTCTTTATATATTTCAGTATAAAGAAGGTATTAACATCGTCCCATTCTTTAACATAGTTCTCTCCATAATAAAGTTGTCTGAAAGAAATAGCTTTTAGGATAAAACCACCCACTGTGCCTTTCTTTCTTTTTTGTTGGTTCTTTTAGTTAGGTTTTTGTATGTGGTTCTGTAAAATGGTGGTATGCACAATATATAATTTATCTATCTACTATCCCTTTATGGCTTATTTGAAGTCAATATGCAGATATTTATTCGATCAAATCATAGAAATCAATCATTATCCAGTTGAATGTTCTCTCAGTTAGGAGAAAACCCTATCGACTATGGAGACCGAAACGAAGCCTTATTCGAATCTTTGTTTGTAGGATATGTTGATTTTCCCATAATGATTCTTTATAGTTTCGATGTATATTTAAAACCAATGCATATCTGCTACCCAGATTCGAACCCCCCTCTTCCTTATTATCAAAAGGCAAGCGTGTTGGCTAAGCTCACGCACGACTACGCATCCAACGCAGATAGGTACTAACAAGAAATGTAACTCTTCACTTCCGTGTTTACAATTCGTTATGGTTGAGCAAACACACCATGTGAACAAGTTTCACATACAATGTGCTAATTTATTTGACTCATAAACCTTGCAATGTTATCATGGCCCCTCTAAGGGCATGGTGTTGGCAATTGTAAACCAGAGCTATTTAACAAAAAAATCTGTAAAATTTCAGAGGAAAGCTGGAATGCGAATCTGTCGCAACGATGGCGGAAACTTCGTCGACGATGCTCTAGACTACGTCCGGGGTCAGGAAATCGCGAGCCGAGCCCTGTGCGATGCTCCCCGTCCCCTCCGAGACCTACACCGCATTGCTCACCAGCACCGCCTTCTAAGCTATCGTTCAGGCATAGAGGCAAGGTATACACGACAGCTTCACTGCGCGTCACCAGCGGCGCTCCTGACATCCTTCGAGCTTTGGGTAAACTCGGCGGAGGTCTGAGAAGACGAGCTTTGTCCGCTCACGATGTTTTGGCACCACCGCAACAGCAGCCGTCCACGTTCTACGTGCCGAGCCCGACGGCTGTCCGGCAACAGCCATCACCGTCCCCTTCGAGGCAGTCGACAGCCACGCTCCGAAGACGGTGCAGCTCACCAAACGTCTACCGAGCTAGTAAAGCTCAGCAGAGTCAACCCAAAGAACGAGCGCCTCTCTTACAAGACGACGAGAGTCAAGATGTAGTAGACTATAATAATTATATTCCTGAAAGGAGAAGGAACAACCCAGAAGTTCGGAGTCGAAGGCCTTATAGTGAAGCGGTAGACATAGATGTACCTTATCGGAATGGCTACAGCCGCCTTCCACCCGAAGCTTCGCACAGGGTTTGGGAAGAGCCGTACAAATTACCGCGCGTGCAATCTAGGCAAGATCCAATGAACCATTTAAGGAATGGAGTGGCAGAGCTTCGAGTGAGTGCTACGCCAAGATCAGCGAGGCCTCCGCCCGTGCCACCTACAAACGGGCAGCAAATGAGTAAACGACCACCTCCTGAATCCAGAGACTCACATTCTTTTGAGGTAAGTTGTTACCTAATACTAAATTATCACACGTTTTCAAAATGCTTAAACACTGTAATCCCTATGATGGACATTGACTATCATTCGGAATGCAGTCGTGAGCATGTTTGTTTTTTTATTTGATGGACATCATCAGATCATCCTCATTCAGTAACTGGATTCATGAGGATACCAAGTTTGGATTAGTCAGGAGCACGTCCAAACATTTTATTTGGCTAATGCTCACTATTTTGTACAGTAGTAGCATTTCACGTGACAGGTTGCAAGCCCATCGCCGCTTATTGGAACACTAACCGATGGCATATACCTTCGAGTTTTTGATTCAAGAGCATGTCGGTGTCCTTACAATGCTTTAAGTACGTGTCAATGCACACTGGAAAAGTTCATTGATGCACGAACGGGTTTGAATCTAAGGCATTCAGAAGTCGGGGGCGGCCAACACAGTAGACGTTTTAGCTATAAATTTAAACAGTTGTAAACAGTGTTTTGTTTTCTTCTGTTGAATTAGAGATGACACATATCAAAAGGAGATAAACATTAGTTAATCAACTGTTTTATAATATTTATAAATAAAACCATTAGTATTTTTTTACTAGAAACGAGATATTTAGCATGATTTGTGAGTTTTCATGTTTCCCGATATATCGGCACAGTTGCATGTACCGTGATTACGGGGGGAAATAATTGATGTGTTCATAAGCATGATAGTTTCAAAAGTAATAAAGCCTTTAGCTTTGAAAAAAGTTGTGTCATAAAGTTTTACCTTATTCCAGGTTCGGTTCACAAAGTCAGCGGGAGGCAAGGGGCTTGGATTCAGCATTGTGGGTGGTCGGGACTCGCCTCGTGGAGACATGGGTATCTTCGTGAAAACCATCTTCAACAACGGTCAGGCAGCTGAATCTGTACTTAGAGAAGGTAAGTTTAATTTATATCTTAAACACTGAAGTGTCCGAGCATTGTCTTAAGCAATCGGAGTGGATAATGATACAATTCTGATGGATCAGAATATTTTAGTAACATGGTACTCGTAGTTCCCGATACCCACGTTACAGAGATTCCTAGTGTGGGGTTAGGACTATGCATGTGACTGCTGGGTGTTTATTTATTTTATTAAAACTGTTCTTAAATTTTCTTTGAATTGATTCGTGTTGGAAAATATTGTCAAGAGAAAGTAGCAGTTTGTGCCCATAAAAACTTTAATTTCGGAAAGGTGCACAACATTCCTCAGTGTCGGTTATACTGACAGCTGTTGCTACATTACCTCATGTGCACCTGCCTCGAGGCAAGTAAAAAAAGTCACATCAGTAAAATAAACGTGTAACAGAAGTTAATTGGTTAGGCTTGAAGGTAAATTAGAACACCCTTTTCAAAACGAACTGTGATGAGAAAAATTGAGGCCAAACCAGTTTGATTAGCGCTTCAATCGTTACGCCAATTGTTCGATACTTCACTTGGACTTATTGACCGAAAAACAGAAATTTGAACAATATGCATGGTTGTCCATTCTAAAAGACCCACGAGAATTTTAATTTACTACGTACATTACTACTATTACAGAAAAGAAACAAAGTTAACATAGTGGTAAGAAATCATTTAAAGAAACTAAGTAAGGTTTATAGCCACTGTGAGCGGTGCTTGAAGAGCAACGTAAAACGTTAGTAAATCGATGAAAAACAGAAATAATCAAAAAGTACCGGTTTTCGTATATGGTCGATCATCCTAATAGTAGCATAAATTTAACAAATTTTATGAAGAATAATTTTCACTATAAATAATAATAATAAATAATGTTGGACATTTTTCACACAGCATCAGCTAGCCCCAAAGTAAGCTGAACTTGTGTTATGGAAACTACATGGCTGATATACTACTTATATTTTTTTTTTTGTAAATACTTACATATTATATAAAGAAAACACCCGAGACAAATATTTGCAGATCATACAAACATTTGGCCCGCGGCGGGAATTGAACCCACAATCTTTTGTGTCACAGGCGGATCTTCGCCCACTGCGCTACAGAGGTCGTCAAATTGTAATTAATCGTTGGACACAATTGTTTCAAGTCTCTCACACCTACTTATTGAATATTACATGACAGGTCACAGAATACATAGCAAGTGATAATAGACAGTCTGCAAAATCTAAAAAACCATAGAAAAAAGTTGATAAATCTTCTTTTTAACAGACTTTGTGTTTGTGGTACCCTTACCTTAGAACTCGAGTCTGAAACCTTGTTCAGACTGCACGTTCCAGCGTACGCGTACAGATCAATATATTAACATTTGTTAATCACGCGTACACTGGAAAGCCCAGTGTACGCGTGATCAACGTAAGCAGCATATCTCACACTTGGACACTTTTTTTACTCTATAACTCTATTTTCAGGTGACGAGATCGTATCAGTAAATGGGCGAGGCACAGCCGGCTTGACGCACGGCGAGGCGATCCGGCTGTTCAAAGACGTGCGCGCCGGCCCCGTGCTGCTGAGGGTAGCGAGGCGAGCGCCCGCGCGCTGACTGCCGTGCGCCTGTTGCAACACGCACCAGGCGCAACACTTCCCTGACTCTTACTCTACGCTCTAACACTTGCGTGACAAAACTGCCGGCATATTCGAAAAGGGCGCATCTAACATTTGTGACAAAATTAAGTCCTACTAATATTATAAACGCGAAGTGAGGATGGATATTTGTTACTCTTTCACGCAAAAAATACTGAATGGATTTTGATGAAACTTTACATTAATATAGCTTATACATCAGAATAACACATAGGCTACTTTTTATCCGGGTACCACGCGGGTGAAGCCGTGGCCAGAAACTAGTTTAATATACCATGGTGATCAGTAAAATGGTGCATCTGAACGTCAATTAAATTTATTTCTATCTCATTCCCAAACGCAAAAGGCAAACTAAAAGGCGCTACTACACACTTTTTTAACTTAAATATATTTTCTCAGTTTCGTGTTTGTGTTATTATGCGCCCTTTTCAATTAGGAGGAAAGAAAAACTATCCTATTTGGACTGTCGTTATACACGAGCAGACACATCGAAACGCATCGCATAGGTGCGGTTCAAGTGCAATTGAAGATAGACGAAGATTTCCGAAGCGCATAACTTTTATCGTAATAGTAACTTTAACCGTAGTACTGTGCCTTTGCAAATGCTTTCGATACATGAGTGAGCCAGCTGTACCAGCTTTAGATGTAGTTCCCCAATAAATAAATTGACTTCCTTATGCAGCAAGCAGTCCATTGTGGACGTAGCAGCTAAGACCAAGACATCGACGTAAATATGCCTACAAAAAATATATTTTGTAAACATACAGCTGTACAAGAGCAACTTTATATACAGTTCGGTTTTAAAACCTTAGAGCTTTAGCCGTTATGAACATTAGATAATATAGGACATTCCAAGAAACAGGCTTGTTACGCAAGTGCGTAAAACCATTATTGGATTTGCTATGGACCAAACCATTCAGTAGCTTATATATTAAAAAACAGAAAAGTGTTTAATACTAACATAAAATAATTTTAGGTTTGTACATTATCTCGTGAAATATCAAAAATATATTGGTAAGTATTAACTAACCCTGAAAAAATATTTTGTCTTTGCACTCAATGAGAATGTGTTGTACCAGTTAACTACATTTTCTTCTTGACCTAAATCGTGTTGCAGATGATAAAATGATAATGCTTAAGTATATAACGAGTTCAGTGAGCCTAATTTGAAAGGGCTCGAGAAAAATGACTGTGATATTGATATTCAAAGCAGTGTAGCACAATACAACATTATATTTAGGATAGAATTAATTTAATAAATTAATATAAGTAAGCTCTAATTTATTTTATTACTTGCTTTGCATTAAAACAATGAAGATGTATTGCTTTGTAGCGAATCGATACAAAATCTGATGTACACCGTAAAAACTCGAAACCTCGTTCAATGACTTATATACAGTTGCTCCTGTGACGACCTATCGTGTCAATGTCAATTGTCGATTCGCTATAAAATAATTAGTAGTAAATAAGTTTGTAAATATAGTGGAAGCTCCATATTTTAGGCCATTGTCACAAACTTCAGTAGCTATCTATTTGTCCAATTGTTTTTTTTTGACAAGTGCCTGTCAATTGTCAACTGAAATGTTTTTTTTTGATATTATAAATTATTATACAAGTAGCAATTATTTTGTATATCTAGATATTATGTAATTATCTTCTATCTATTTAAAAATAATCTTCAAAATGTAAAGTATACTTTTGAACTAAGCACGACAATCACAAACCCAAATATTTTTTGCAGTTTTGTAAGATTCAACTAAGTCGACTTCAAATAAACTTAGAACATAAACTTGTATTTTATTTTTTGGTTCCTCCAGGCGTATTAATTCTCGGCGTATACAGAAACTGGGTAGGAAAATTAAAGACACAATGCAAAATATTTTATACGTATATTTGTATCCAACTAAAGAGAAATATAATTTAGTACCATTTTATGTTTTTAATAGGTAAAATAGGTATATAAATAACTTTCTATAACAACTAGCGAGAGTTTAAGTTTCTAAATACATATTTACACAGCTATCACTTGAATAGCGTATTATGAAATAATGGTAAGATCAGGCTTTCAAATAAATGGCAAGGAAAAGATAACTAGAACATTAAAATAATAAAAATAAGAATAAAACTTCTCGACAGTAGTTTATATCGATAGTTATCTATTGTAGGCTATGCATGTGTAATTGTAGGTATAAATATTCGTGATATTACTTTTATTAGTTCTTGATCTTAGCATGGATCGTTATAATTATTTTAATTCAACAATGCAAAATAATCATATTTTGTTAATTGGTCATAAACAGAGACGAGTGACGAGTCTCTGTTTGGCACTCGGAACTAAAAATACGGTAAATACATAGCTTCAAAAGCTGCTTATCTTATGTTAAATTATATATGTTTTACTATTTTAATAATTAACGTGTGCTCGATGCTCACAATACACATACCAGACCTAAATCATGGCACAAAAATTTTGATAGGACATCAAAAAGCCTAGCATAACAGACTTCGGGATCGCTGCACTTCTTCCAGACTAGTTATTAATTTTCAACGATAACTTTGAAATTCATGAAAATATAAACGATTAAGGCAGTCTTAATTAACCTATATAAAGTTCTCGAAACGTTTGTATTATTTACACCCAATTTCGTAAAATTTAAAGATGATTAATCAACTCAGGATTGTTTAACTCGAAGGATTAAATCCTTGTAATTTAAAAATACTAGCCAATCTATCTAATCGAAATAAATAAGTTTTAACCTCAAACTTTAAGTTAATGCTGCACCAACAGCTTAATCTATTCAGCTACATATATCTGAATAATATAAAGTCGTTGTATACGATTACAGTCATAGCATAGTATTTACAAACCTTAATATAATTGCGAATATCTATTTAGGGTTCCTTAATAGTAAAGGCACAGGGCCGGCTGGTAACGCCTTGAGAGCCGCCCAGGCTTGCGTGCGAGTGAAGCCTTCCATTGAGTGGCCTCCGGCAGACAGGAGCTCAGCACCGACTAGAACGAGCCCACTTTGGGCCGCTGCACCTCCTGAAACCATAAACCACGCTCTTAACAAGGTACAACAATAATCCAACAGATGGCGTTAGCATTACATAGTTAATGAGACACAGACTGCTGCTGTTTTAAATCATCATCCTACTAATATTATAAACGCGAAAGTTTGTGAGGATAGATGTTTCTTACTCTTTCACGCAAAAACTAATGAACGAATTTTGATGAAACTTCACAGTAATATCTCTTTTACATCAGAATAACACATAAGCTTAATCCAGGCACCACGCGGGTGAAGCCGTGGGCAGATGCTAGTAGGGAAATATATCGAAAATAATATAAATCGTCATTTTGTTCAAAAAGTACCTAATCTAAAGCAGCGCCAACTTGAATTGCTAGGGAACCAACAGAGGGCGCCATTGATACTGCAGTTGTCTTATCCAATGAGCCCCACCCTGCCCCACCCCGGTACCCAGGCGGATACCTCGGCAAGCTTTTTCGGCATATGTGGCGGCTGCGTACGTAAGATGCATAGTCTACCTGCGAATAGTTTCTTGATGGTCAATGGGCAATCCCCGCGCGGTGAATCGCGGCCGCCGTCGAGCCCGAAGCCGAGCCCCGCGCCTCCCCCAGCCTTCGCCAGCACCACAGTCACCACTGCTCCGGTAGATTCTAGGCCATTTTCTACCTCATGCCGAACCTTCGACTCCACTGAAAAGTAAACACAAGCAGGTTTCAAGAACGTTTTCTATCAAAACTTAATACAAGAAACGATGTTTTAAATTCCATAATAGTATAATGGAGGTTGATGGATGGAGGTGGCCCAAGATTTTTCGTCATGGCACTTTTTGGCATACGTCCAGCAGTGGACTTCTACAAACAGGCTGTTGTTGAAGCGATTGTTGAGTTACCAAGGTTGAACTGCTAACCCTGGGGCTTACAAGCAGGCCTAACTGTAACTTATTGATAGATAAATAACTGATTCGTAAAACACGTTCCGAAGAAAAGTGGTAAAGTTTTGATGTGTTCTAATCATGCTAAGTCCACTAGTAGTCAGCTGAGATACAAGAGATTATATTTCCAGTGCAAGGCAAGTTTTTGCATATTCTGCAGATATTTGTTCTAGGTCTGGATGTTGTGGTACCATGTTATTTATAGTTTCTGATACATACCGACATTCTAGGATTCATGGTATCATGAATCCTAGAATAGGGGCAGGGTTATATTATTATGAATTCAAATGTGACTGCTTGGTGTTTATTAATTTATTATTTCTTTAAATAATAAATAAATAATAATTAAGTATTACAACACCTTATTGAAACTGATTGAATAGTTTTATGAATTTTTCAAATTGACAGGTGTTTATTTTACAGGATCACCAGCTGTTTTATGGGATCCTTATGAGTATTGTTAAATGAGCTAGATATTTGACAGTGAGTTTTTTTAAAGTGACAAACTAGTGTACGGCCTACCTGTTGGTACTATTATCTGCGCTGTTGGTAAGCGATTAACCGTAACCGTATCAATCGCGCGATTAGCTAATTTATTCGATTTTTACTGGAAACAGCTCATTTTTAAATGAATCCATAAGAAAAAAATCGTACACCACAAGATAACAAAATAAATAAAAACCTTACTGAACTAAAGGAATAATGGGCGTTCTTATCGCTTAAAAGTGATCCCTTCCAGTCAACTTTTTCACCAGTTTCTTCGATGAAACTAACCGAATTGCAAAAAGTAGTAGAACAAAAGTTTATATCTATTATGTGTTAAATAACAATATATCAGAAAAGTATACATATTCTGTGACACTCTTTATTTTAAATGTCTTGACAATGTTAGAACCGCGGTTGAACTAACATTGTGTTTACCTAAGCAAGTTTATAATAACTATCGAATTTGTTGTTATTTTTACGTACCTACTTATTATTTTTAGCACGCTTATATTACTCGTACTTTCACTTAAATAACTTAATTACAAACAATGTTATCAAATCTTGGAAGTAAATTTTAACCTACTTGTAACTGTCGAATCTAAATGAAATTTTGTATTTTTATGTAGTTCGGGTATGACAATATTATAATTGGTATCTTGGAGCTAATCTGAAAATGGAGCCAGGAGGTGGATATTGGAACCCCCTTCAAAGGGTTCCACTATCCCCTACTAGTAAACCCCTCAAGTTTGGGCTCATATGATTTGTGTCTAATAGATTGGGTTCGGTAATGAGGGTCTGATGATGATGGAGCCAGGAGATAGAAAGTGGAATTCTTTTTTTTTTAACTATACTTTTTATTTTATTAGTAACCAGTAGTTTTATGAGTATAAAACTCACTCAGACCAAAATATTTAGTTTATTAATATTTGTGTTCTCATAGGTGATATTTTCTAGAGAAATAAATAACTTACCTGCAATTACAGGGTTTTTTTTAATCTATCTCAGGCACCAGTCGCTCACAAAACAGGTTTTTAAATAGTTTAAGGATCTAACCTTTGTGTAACCTCTAAGAAACCTTGTGAGATATTTTTTTTTGTTTTTTTTTTATGTTGGACATTTGTCACATAGCATACTTAATCCCAAAGTAAAAAAAAAAACAAAATTGTAATTTTGTAATTACATACATATTATAGGTACATGTACACCCTGACTAGACCAGAAAATGTATTATTATAATGAAATAATCTTATACCACTAGTTAGGTGTCCCATAGGTGGTTAGTTGAAGAAAAGAGTGGTGGCCGTACCTTTTTGAGAGCCGCATCCGACAGTACTTGCGCTATCCAACGCCTCGTTATCTATTTCAATCACTACTTCAGATCGTTGCTCCTGAAACACAAACAAAACTCTCTGTAATGAAAACAAAAGGTCACTCGCTTTTGTTCTGGAAATGACTCTGCATTTCAGAGAAAGGAAATTATAATTACGATTTATTAGTCTCAGCCGTGGTAGCTCACCCACTGAGCTGGCCTGGTATACTCTGCTTATAATATAGTGGAATCGAATCCGTGTTGCGTGTAACAAAGTGTTATTCCTTTAAAAAAGTTTATGTTAAGCAATTCCCACAATTCCAAATTGCCCCATAAAAAATATTAAAAACTACTCCTTGAGTCACAGGTAAAAAATAATAGTGAAAATTCATCAGTTGATTTTATTTTTGGATAAAAAGATGAACTTGGTAAGTAATTATTTGCTGTAATAATAATTTCTTACCACAAACAAATATACGGGCTCCTGTCGTCGCGGGTGAAAATTTCAAGTAGAAATGTATTATTCATATTGTAAAAACGGGAATTTTCACGTATTGCACTATATCGCCGTGTAATACGCAGCGCGACGCGGAAGGAGAAAGTCGCAACCACTCACCCTGATGAAGACTCTCGGAATGAGTCGAAACTTAGTAGGTGCCTTCACCGATAGTGCAGCAGTACGTGAAAATTCCCGTTTTTACAATATGAATAGTCAAGTTCACTATAGTTTTTGGAAGAAATGTATTAGTTTCTTACATTTTATTTTTGGAATAATTTACAGAAAAAAATATTCAGCAAGTGTGAGTCCTAAGTTAAAAAATATATATCGAAGTGAGTACAAATTGAGAGGTACCTTCAATATGGTAACAGACTGCGCATGCGTCAAACCAGCCATGACACAGCCGTTGATGCTGCGAACCTTCACACCTCGCTTTAACCCTGCTTTAGCTGCCACGCTGTCAGATAATACTCGATGAACCTGCAATTACAAAACAACATTCTTAATAAAATCATTTAATATATTTATTCAATAACCCTAATAAGGACTTCAAAAAGTCCTTCAAGTATTTTTTATAAATATTAGTCTTACAGCCAAATGCTGAAACGCTACTCAAATAAATTTAAATGGGGTTGGAAAAAGATGGCGCTAAATGAAATGTCTGTCATTCGTAATCGTCCTTAATCATAGGACTGTTGGGGTTCCAGGCACAAAAGAAGACCAGATCGTTGCATATCAAAGGTTAAATCATGATTAAACGTTGAGTAGCGTTTCAGTAGGTACTCTGCGGTAAGATCGATAAAAAGTAGGTAGGTAGTAGTTTTTCACGAAAATATATCTATTTGGACCCAAAAAACACAAACTAAAGTAATTAAATACTAGGTACCGAATTAGAATATGAAAACGCGACTATATTCAAAAATGTCGACACACGAACCGCGCCTTATTTGATTTCGTAGATACATTATTTGATTTTACCTCTATATTTATCTAAACAAAATAGTGTTATTTAAACCATACTATTTTTTTTTTAAATCTCCTCATCCTATGTCAAAGTCAATAGGTTTTCGTTCATAGAATTCACAATGATCATATTATTTAGAAACATGATCTTAGAAACTAAGTCAATTTACGTCAACTTCTTGCGACCCTGACACGGAAGAGCGGATTCACATTAACGAATCCCCCTTTTCTAAAGTTTATATACAGAAGCGCCGTGGACGATGTGATTACATTCGGCTTTTCAGTGTTAGTTTAATTTACCTTTTCAGTATTTGTCTACAATAAAGATTAGCTTATAAAAGCAAAAGATGAATTGATGTTTTTTTTAAAGACAGACATACTAGGAAACAGACGAGATGACACGGACCATATTTTTTTATGCCACCAAGTTGGCAAATAAGTATATTGCCTACCTGTTGGTAAGCGGTTACCTAAGCTTCCAAGCTAGTGTTGCAAGCGTGGACGCTTGAGGCATCATACGCGCATGCCCGATTAAAAAAAAAAAAGTAGTTAAGTATTATTCTAAAAATCTCTGTTCTACTCCCAAGGTTACTGCAATGCAACTATAGCGTTTCGCCTATAAACAATCGCTGCGATTAGTACTCTCATCTGTTTGTGATTTCGTTTTATTTAAAAGCGGTTCTTAACTGCCTACTCGATCACTGTCGCCAAGTTGAGCCTAAAAATAATAGCAAAATGGCAGATAAATGCGCTCTTCCACAAAGTAAGGTCTCCCGGGAGAAACTAAACCATAGGTGATTGTTTTTTCAATTTTATGAAATAAGTAATGTAAAAGATAACTATATAGTTATTGCGGTTAGTTAGTTACAAATGTGTAGGTAGTGTCAGTTCCTTACCGTGACATCCTTAGCCTCGCAGTCGATACCACCGGCCAAGATAACACCCACGCCTGTGCCAGCTCCTCGCTTCAAACGGAGCGTGCGGGTCCGGATCTTCGCATCTTGCACACTATCTGTCTTATCAGATTTATTATCTGGAACTGCTTTGTACCCCTGCTTCAATGACGGCTTTTCCTTATGTTGCAAATCAACTTTATCGCAGACATCTTTATTATTTTGTAATACAACGTTTTTGAAACTGTTTCCCTCCTTTTTAATCACGACACTGTCATTTTTTATGATGTTATCCAGCAGTGTAGTGTGTGCCGTTGATTTATTACTGGTAAAGTTATCGAGACCAGCTTTTTTGATTTCTTTGATTATTTTCTCGGAGATTACCCTGGGGGCATCTTCAGCTTTAGGACTCTCTGAATGAGTTTCAGTAGATTTGGTTTTGTTGCTGGAACTCCTTTTCAGTCTTGAGTTCTTGAAATCAGTCTTCCTTTGTCGAATGTTGAGATCGCTGTCGCTGTCTGAGTCGGTCTCGGCAATGATCTTATTGCGTCGTCTGTTTTCACCTTTATTCGACACAGCGCTCACCGATGGCGTGAGCGTAGAAAGGCGTTCAGACGGTCTGTGCACTGGACTCGGAGACCTGTCGGATGACTCGTGTGAGAATTTAGCTTCAATAACTGGTGAATTAAGCTTATTGTCTCTTCCACTTCTACACTTCGCGGAAGCCAATATGTTTCTTCTATTCAGAGTGTCGATGTTATACGTTTTTGAAACTTTCCTCTTATCTGAGTCTGCGACAGAGCTTTCAAGTGAACTACAACTCGCTTGCGATCCAGAAGTGGCTGCCGAGCCGGCGGACGAGCTCAGCGATACATTCGTGTCAGAGGACATGGAGCGGACCACACTGCGCTTCATGTAGTCTTCATAACTCTTATCAGTTGATATTTTAGGAGGCATTTCCGACTTTACCACTGAGTATGTGTAATTTGATATTCTTGGTGAAAGACGAGAACTGTCCGACTCTATATTCTCTAAAGTGTGCATGGGCGATGAAGCAGATGATCGATAACTCGATTGCGTTGAACTCATTGCAGAATCATTATCACTGTCTACAACGTCGGTAATAGTGCAAATTTTAGCATCAAAGCTTTTGTAATCACGGATGTAATTCAGATTCTCCTTTATTTCTTTTTTCAATGTGTATGAATTGTGGGTTATGTAAGGCTTCGAAGGCAGTATTGACGTCGAGAGGTGTTTCGGAGTATCGTTGAAATCTAAAGTAGCTCTTGTTGGCTTGTTTGAAATAGATTTATGATTTAACTTATTTAATATGTCTAACCTCTCGCTGAAATTACGCTCGGGAGTAGACTCTTTAGATAATGACGTTGGTGTGTAAACTTGAAGTGATTTGCGCTTGAAGGCTGGGGAATATTTCGGTATATTATTCGGTATAATGGTTTTCCATTTTGTTTCATTTATAATAACAGGTTTTACACAATTTTGTTTAATGCTACTGTTTTTGACGCTAATGCTTTTTTCATTGGCTTTTAGGAGGAATGATTTAGTTATATTATCTTGTACTTTAATTTGAGGTAGACCCATAATTGGTCCTTGAATTTCAGGAATTACCAAACCTCTCAATTTGGACATCGATTTCTTCCTTTGTTCAATCAGGTATTCTAGATTTGATTTGTGCGAGGAAGTTTTTTTACTGGTGGTATCATCACTCGTGCTGCGCATGTGGTATACGGGGTGAGTAAGAGTTGAATCTGTACTCGAAGGAAGTGTTGTTGTACTTCCATAGAAAAGAGGCTTATTTTCTGAATAAATTGATTTGTTTAATTTTTTTGTTACGTCATAATTCGAAGTAGAAATTGTTTTACCCGGTCCACCGGATACTTCGGGCCTCTCTAGAGGCTTTTTACAATAACGTGGCATCTCATCGAGATTATCTTGAGATTTGGTTAGGCGTCTGTCCAACGAACAAATTTCGGAATAATTTGAGTAAGATGTATCTTTTCTCGTATTGTACCCATTTCTCGTTGGAAGTGTGCCACATTTATCGAGGCGATCCGTCGATGCGGCCTGATCGTTTGAAAACATTGCAATTTTATCTTTGACACTGGCTTCACTCCTCGCATCTTGCGTCCTTGAGGAGTAAGAGTAACGAGGACGGATAAAATGTAGCGGAGGGAGTCGAGTTGGTCTGGACTCTGGACTTTTTTCTACTACATCACTTGGGGTCTCTACCCCGTCGGGTGGCTGCCTAGGACATGACGGCAGCGGTGTTTCATCATTTGAAAGACTTTTATCTTCAGTATCGCTCTTGTTGACGCGATCTGTAAAAAATAAATAGGTATAATGCATCTTGTCTGGGGAGACGTACTATGAAATCTTATACCAATCGAAGTAGTTAGGTGTACCTATGTTTTTTAAAGACCCATTCTGAATTGATTTCAAGAATAGCTTAATTTATTAATTGAAAACAATTTGATACACAAATACGAAAACTGTAGCTTTCCAAGAGTTATAACATTCGCATAGATTATGACGATACGAATTGTAAATATGTACATCAATTGAATAAGATTCTACGTGCTAAACTTACCAACTCTGAGCAGAAATCTAAACAGAGTTCGAAGGTTGTATTGAATAAGTACTATGAATCACTTGCAGTGTCCTATTACTGACCAACTTGATATTTGCTAAGATGTATCACCTTGTTCCATCACAATCACCTACTTAGTCACCAATGCCTTGATGCAATCAGTAGGTAGGTAGGTAGTACCTAGAAACTACCAATAATTACAATCTCCTACGCACAAAACATGAATTGTTTAATTTAATTAAATTTCGTCACAACATTATAACATTCACTGGATTTTGGTACAGCAATACTGGCTGTAAAATTAATTTAAAAAAAGGTAACTTTTTTTGTTATCCTGAATTGGAACACAGAGTTTATTTTTAATACTGAAGCTATACCTTCTTTTTCTTCTTGAATGGGATGCAACCAACGAGAATGCCTAATTTTAACAACACTGTATGACTGAGTATCCATAACTATGATAAATCGAGTGTACATTTCCACAAATAATATTTAAAATTCGACTTCCTTCATGATGTTTCTGTAAAAACTAAAGCTGTAATATAGAATAGTTGAAGAGACGGCACGCTTAATATATTTGAACAAGTGTGACTGAAATTTTGCTTTCATGGCCAAGCTTAAAGGTTTTCATGTGTGTATCAATTTATAGTTTATTATATTATATTGATTTCGTCACAAACTGGAACAAAAACATTGAATCGATTTATTCAGTTGTGCAAATGGATACTTCGTGACCATTTTAAATATATATGTACGTACACTACATTGCTGTAATTGCTTTACTTACACATGTGCGTCAGCAAATGAAAAAAATATCACATCACCTCTTTTCTTTATTTTTTTAGTGCATGTTACCTTTTATATATTACAACTGAAACTAAACTAAAGTTAACGGAATTTTCCATTTTAATATTTATCCAAACGAAGTTATAAAATGTAACAGGAAATAAGTTTAGCCATTTATAAAAATATCTGATAGACCTAGTTTTATGGTTTTTGGTGAAGCATATGTAAAATTTTTACTTCATTGTTGTATCCGATTTCGCCTAGACAAGCATTCGTTTGGTATGCACCAACACATTTTGCACAAATAAATCGAAAGAGTATCAAATGACAGTTCCGTTAATGCGTATCCGAAACATTAAACTTTATATTTATACGTTAGTTTTTTAACCACGAAGCCCGTATATGCATTTACCATTAGAGGTATGTCTTTTACCGTTTATCTCAGAAACGGCTTATCAGATTAAAATACTGTTTTTTTTTAAATGATTTGACTTTATGACTTCAAGGATGATTTCTTAGATAGGTTTTTGTCCACAATTCCTTATGGCAATAGACGATGGAAAACATGTGGTTTTCGAACCCACGACCTCCCGCTTGGTACGCGGGGACTATGCCTAAATGGCAGCCACGAGATCTTGACCAGCCGAAATTCTTGGGATGTTTCGGCTCGAAGCCAAATCGAATTTTTGGAATATTATAAAATGTTTATTATAAGATCTGTGATTTTCTTTAATTATGGGTTAACACTTTTAAAATCAAATGACTATGTGGTTTTAAATGTTTACTTTACTTCTTAGGTACGCATCAAATAAAACATTTTGAGGTAACCAGCATGTCCTAGAACCAAAAATTCAAAGGCATGTACCACCATCGATAAGAGTTTTATAAGCAGCTGGGCTTTCTCTTCGACGCTTATTGTATAACCTGTCACGTGAAATGCTTATTGACTACCTACTATCATTATGATAACGTGGGCCCACGCCAAATATAATGTATGGGCTTGCTTCTGACTAACCGCTAAGGGGTAACCCTCAAGTATTTGCATAGGTACTGAGTAAATTGAGCTAAAGATGTCCACCAACCATTACGAATAAATATTTATTTTTATTCAAATTTGTTATCTTTGAAGTGTAAGCAAAAATATAAAAGGAGGTAGGTAAAAATTTAGTATTCGTAACACATCTACTTAGCACAATAATGCAGCCTGTAAAGCCACCGTCTTAGGTAACAAAATAAATATACCAAAGAGTTTCGAACCACCGCACCGCTCTCGTTCCATTTCTTTCTTTTATTTATTTTTCATTGAGTAAAGCTCGATATGATTAAGGAAAAACTACCCGCACACCATGCGGTCCTATACACGGATTGTGAGAAATCCCAAGGGAGGTGCTAACCCCAATATACTGTGTAGATTATAGAGGCACAGAATGAGCAGTAGTTTAGGTTAGAAGTCCAATTGCTTGACTGGAGATATGGAATAAAAAAGTAAAGGCCTAAAATTTAAATAAAATGCATACTAATTAGAATGTTTTTCTAATTAGTATGCATTTTATTGAATTAGTATTGTCAACCAAACAAAATCAAATAAGAACAACCTTTTTATTTTTTTTATTGTTACACACCTATTGAATTGATTCTTCAAACCAGAGTTAGGTTCTAAGGTTGCCCATTGCAGAACTCATACTGTTTTTTTTTGGTGTCTTAATCTCGGTCTACGAAGTCTAGATTCAATGTAGTTATATCGTACGTTTCAAGCATACACACATTCTCATACTACCGTCTCGATTTCGTCTAGATAGAGCAGCCTCTACAAATTCACAGTATATATGAAAGCAAGCCTGAAAATTCTACTGACCTCAAACTGTCTAACAACAGCTAACGGATATATATAGAAATCTGCCGATGAGACTTCATTAAAAATGCACTGCTAGTGTCAAACCGCATTAAAATAGTGACAAAGCATTAAACCGCACTGGGATGAAAACGGGTTCTCAAATGAAGGCCACATACTAGGAAGCGGACTGAACAACTGGCTAGGAGGTACTGTGTGAACATGAACTCACGTAGGCGGTTGTGGAATCAGGAGACAAAACAAATAAGGCTCTACAAACTTGAATAAAGCTCATAGTACCGCGAATAATGGCTAGGCTTTAACATAATCAAACTTCTCAGAAAAGTTTCATAGTTTTTTGTAATTAAATAATTCAAATCAATTTAAGAAACTGATACACACCATGAAGAAGAGACTTCGAAAGTCTCGAAAATCTCCTCCTCTCCATCATTGTAATGAAGACAATAATTATATTCCTGCGTTGGTAGTCATTTGATCCAAAACATCACACACAACACTTTCATTTATAAAACCAGTTTCCGGATCCTGTTCATTCTGAAAATGAGCACTTTCATTGTATAATCGCGAGTGCACAAAGAAGGTAAACATTACCGAAATTAATCATTTTTGCATGAACATTACGCAAAAATTTTGTCCACTTTAGGAATTCACCACAGAGAGAACGAGGACCGGGTTGAGAATGCGGAACGTGCCCATTAACGACCGAAATAACAGTTATTTTTCATAGGGCGGTGCGTGTGCTTGCGGTGCCGGCGTGCGGTTAGTGCGGCGTGCGCCCACGGCGATGTGCGAACTGCGAGCGGCGAGCGCGGAGCCGCCGCGGCGGGGCGCGATGCACTGACTCGCGGTGGACTTGCAGAAATTTGCAGCGTCGCCGCCCTTGACGGGGGCGTTGCTCCTAACCAGGGACGGACGCTGAGCTGCGCACGCGATGCTCCCCGCATCCCGTCGGCCGCATCACGCCGCGCCGCGCCGCGCCGCCGCCTGCACCCCTTGCGCGCCTTGAAGGTCGCTCCTCGACACCGACCGCGACCAATCATTATTAACGGCTATCCTGACCCTACCAACCGCAACATGTGTTCCATCCACTCCAGACATCGAAGCAAACGAAACAAAGTAGTTTCCCAATACAGAGATAAATGATTGAATTCTAGAGTTTATAACTTTTAGCTGCTTAGCCGATACATAAGCATCGATCGGCTCGCGATTCCGATCGATGCTATTTATATATCGAAAGCGGTAGAGGGCGGCGACCCTGAGAACTAACACTGAGCAGACGGTGGTGCCCGCGCACTCAGAAATATTACAAGCCTACAGGGTGGTAGTCTCCTGAATTACTTTTTCGTTAGTATTCGTTCAACTCAACAGTGTTATATTGAAACAGCATGCTCTACAAGGCGACTAAAGTAAACATTATTTTTTGTAGCACCTTTTTGGACAAAAGTTTGGAGGGTGCCCTCGCCACGGTCCGACAGTGATGCGGCGGGCTGGGCCGAGAAGCTGGAATGCTGCCCGAGTGCCCTCCGCCACCACCCGCCCCTCGCAATCCGGACGCGGCCTTTAAACCGCTCCGACGTGTTTGCAGAGTTGTTTGCACATTTTTTTACATTCCCATCCTTTTATTAAACCCTCTTGTAATACCTACCTAGATCCTGTGCGGTGTTATTACCTAAGGAATTTAATATAAACGAAGCAATCTAGAAGCCGCTCGCGAAACATGCTTTGATAAACATCGCAACGAAACAAGTATACTTAAATAAATAAATAATGCAGAACATTTTCACACAGCATCATCTAGCCCCAAACTAAGCAAAGCTTGTATTATGGGAACTACATGACTGATATACTACTTATATACATATTTTTTTGTAAATAAATACATATTATACATAGAAAAAACCCAGACCTGAGACAAATATTTGCAGATACAAACATTTGTCCCGGGCGGGAACCGAACCCGCAACCTTCTGCGTCTCAGGCGAGCCTTCGCCCACTGCGCCACAGAGGTCAAATTAACCCCGGATCAAATTAAAGTATGACTGAAGCAATTTTCGGAAACTGGGTTTTTAATTTTGAGATCGATGAATATTTTATTGATCGAACGGCCCAACTATGCGAAATGTATAAGTGAAAGAAAGTGCAATAGATTTCACTTTCAAAACTAAATTAACTTTCTCCAGTGACATGTCTTACATAATCTGAACAAAACAAGACAGACATAACCACAACATCTGCAAAGGTCGATGGTCAGCATTTGAAAGATTTACATTATCAATACACAATATCACAGACTTCAATTGTTTGAGATATTGCTGATCGTTGATTCTTTTGCTTATTGAGTTCGAGAGAATATTGATTCCGTTCATTCATCCAATTATATTTTGTATGGGAACAAAGAGTACAGAAACGTGAACGCAGTTTTAAGAACGTAAAAACTTAAGAAACTGTATAAACCACTTTTTAGTCAAAGTACCACATGCTGTGAATGAGCTGCAACTCAACATGTAAAAACACTTAAAGGCGATACGAATAAAAATATTTTTGTGTCGGTATGCGAGCGGGTAAGTTAAATGCCGCGAGCGAAGGAATCCACTAAACGTTGCGATTCTTCTGACCGCTATGTGAATAACGACTTTAATTCTGAGATCGTTGGGCTCGTGGGGCAGAAACGTCTTTTTTGTCGCTTCCTCAGAGGAAATACCAAGACTTTCAATTTATATGACGACCATGTGAAAGAAGTTTAATTACACTCGCAGAAAAGCTTTCAACAACGATCTTAAAATAATGTTTCGTAGACATAAAAAGTAATTAGATTTAAATATTGAACGATTATTTTGGAATTGTGGAACGGATTGAAAAATTGCAATTACTTTCAGAGTCATGACGCTTGTTTATTAGCAGTGCAAGTATGCAAAGTGTTTGGGAGAACAATGAAAGGCGACGGGCAGGTCGCGGGCTCGCTTTCATGACCGAACAGTGGGTTGCCACGTTAGCCTGCATTACTTTCATCGCGGGAATTACTTTTGGAAGTGCATTTATGAGCGAATAATTATGTAATTTGAGATGTAAAATATTTTTTCATAAAAGCATTAAAAGGTGAACCAGTTATAAGCGAAAAGGTATACATGTACCTTTCAACAAAGAAAATTTTATGCTCATATTGATCTGTCTTCGACGAAGTTACTAACGTAGTGGCATAATTATACCATATTACAATTTACGTATGTGAAATATCTGTTTATAATTACGTAAACTTTGACTCATAGTTTTAGAAACGCAAGCACCCAATTTTATCAATGCTTACAATGTGCTAATGCAGCTGACCGAAGACTATTTTGAACACGACCTATTTACTGCTATTCGATATGAGTAGTTACATGTGCACGTGCTTTTTCTAAAGTGTCAAATTTCTGCCACTTGAAAGGTTTTACCGGTTATATTCAAGTGGACTATTCGCGCAATGTGGTCCAAGCTTTGTACCGAAATGCATTACGCCATGTGCAAGGAATAGGCTGGGCAGGTGCGAGGAGCGGCGCTGCACAAGGTGCACTTTCACAGCGCTAAGCGCAACAATTCTGATTGAATGAAGAGTTAAATTTAGATCGCCCTAAAATCAATATTATTTAAAACTGCTGCTATACACGATCAAGCAAAATTGAAACAGACAGGCGACAGTAAAACATCTATATATTTATTGCCGCACGCATGAAATATCATCACTTGAGAACTGCTCGACCGATTTAGCAGATTTTTTTATCGACTTAAAACAAAAGAGGGGATTCCTTTGTTTTAAGTCGGTTCTTTATTGGGTTGTATTTTTTTAATGTGTGTTAACTCAGGACTCCTTCATTTATAAACGGATTTTGATTATTTTTGTTTTTGTATAAAGAATGATCCCGAGGTCGTCCCATAAAAGTTTTATTCTTAAGGGATTGCTATTTTTCCCGTAAAACTTAAATAAAAACATGTAATCACGACTGTCCAAACATTTTTTGTGGGTGTTTTTTTTTTAATTTGACAGTATTATACCGAGTTGGTTTTTTGACAATTAATATCTTTTTAATTATTTTTGTTGTCTTCGTTATTGTCAGGACACGGTTTGTATGAAAAAATATTTTGGATAATCCACCGTTAAAGTCGAATGACCAGTGCGAATTCAGGGCCAGTCCCTAGTAGTAAATAAATTAATAAACATCCAACCGATACATGCATAGTCCTGACCCCATCCTAGGATTACCTGTATCGTAGGTATCAGGAACTACAAGTGTCATTGTATCACAATACAATAGACCCGGAACAAATATCTGCGGAACAGGCAAACTATTTTCCCGCAGCGGGAATCGAACCCGTCCTCACACTTGCGTCGCCGCGTCCTACCTACCATATTGTCTGATGATCGAATCTAAAAGATGCCCAAGATATTACAATTTATTTTGAAGTTCGTCCACTTCGATGAGTTATCAGAAAATTTACATAAACTAGATTTTGCAACGATTATGTATATTTTAACGTCATGCAAAACCAGTTTATAAATTGTTGATTTGGAAAATTACGAAATATAACTATAGAGATTAATATAACTATAGAGAATGTGGCATAGGATTTTCTTCGTGTGTCTATTATTTTATATACAAATTATAAACCATTTAACCATAAAATACCAATAATAGGTATATTTTTATGGCGTTTGCATAAAATCCATGAATTGTAAATACAATATTAAATTCCATGTTACTTTTGATAGTTACGAAATTGTATGGATCCAAATATACTACTTATTCAAGCATAACCAATGCATTTTATATAAGTATTATATATTTGTATGTGTGTGTCTGAAGTTCAAATAAAGTCTTTTATCTAGTATATCAGTCATACAGTGCCCATAGTACAAGCTCTGCTTACTTTGGGTTATGATGCTGTTGAAAATGTCCAGCATTATTATCATAACTACCTTAACTTATAATACAATGAAAATGAAAATGTTGTCTAATAAATAGGGCTAAACCCAAATCTAGTTGTGCAGGTAAATGGAAATATGCTATTGGATTTGGGCCAAAATAAGTTGGCAGATGCTTGTAATACTAATTAAGTAACCTACAAAGGCCCCTAAATTAAGTAAATAAGTTTCGCAAATAGACAGGTAGGCACTGGATTGACAGGCCAGTTAAGGCCCGATCAAACTGACGCGGTGGCTGCGCGGTGCGGTGGCGGGAACGATTAAAGGGTTGCTGTCAAAGTTCGTATAAAGGTATTGATCGCCACTTCGTCAGTATGACCGGGCCATTCATTACTCAGGTACATATGGCCGTTTAGGTAGAAGCAATATAAATGAAAAAAAGAAGTGCAAAGGTTTGACAAGAAGCAATATAAATGAAAGAAAGAAGTGTAAAGGGTTGACAAGAAGCAATATAAATGAAAGAAAGAATTGAGCATGAATCAAGAGTAAACCCTGTGATGGTGAAATACATATTTTACGCTACCTTTAAAAGCCATTGGTCAATATAGGCTCTAGGTAGGTACCGACAAGAACGGGATCAATGGGTCAAAGCATTGTAGATAAAGGCAAGTAAGTATATAATCCGTGAGATTTATATCACCCGAGTCACATATGTCATCCCGAGTTAACAAAATATACAAAAACATACCTTCCCAAAAGTTCCTCTCAAAAGATGTTTTTTTATCCTTCGGTTGGATCGTCGTAATCGGTTTCCTGAAACAAGTAAAAATTAAGTTATTCGTTGACTCAATCAGTAATCAGCGTTTTGAGAAGCCGCTCAAATTAAGTAAACACCCACATACATAGGTCTGACCCCATAATAAACCCCTGTGCGGTGGGTACCAAAACCACTCATTTTATATATTTTTGGGCTATCAGAGTGTGACGGGCAGATGAAATAAATGATAAGGGTTCCTTTTTCATCTATTTGGCTTCGAAGCCGTAAACTGAGGTTTATTCACTTACTGGAAAGTCCAAAGTTCGGAAAGTTGTTATTATAATAAAATAGAGTAACAAATAAACTGAAGAATTTCGAATGCAAGAAGACCTCACCATATATTTTTATAGTCTGTAGTTACTTTACTGCGCTACAAAAGTACCATGAGCAACAAAAAAAATATCATTACAAAACAGTAGCATTTATGTGAAATGTTTATTTATTTATAAAACAAGTGTTTAATCGTGTAAGCGTCTGCAGTGCGCGCTTTAAGCCGCGCCCAAGGTACTGATTTATCGCAATTCAGTTTAAGTGACCAATTTATGTAATAGCAACAATTAGTGGGAAGCGGGTGGCGCTACCCGCCTTCGCCACAGGTTGCATAGTACTTTTCTTGTACCATAGCCTATGCCATACCAAAGTGAAGCAGTGAAGCAGTCATCATATTATAATTACAAGCCGTCGCCCGCGGCGACTTTATACGGCGATTCAGTAGCGATACAGTCGTAAAAAGGCCGCGTTAGACTACCAACTATAAACTAATATCTGGTCATTTATTATAGCGATAAATACGCAATACAGCATCGAGACAGTCGCAATGCACGTCCTACACAGTCGCGATGCAGCATCGATACAGACGCGATGCAGCATGTAACGATACAGTCACGCGTTCACAAAAGGCGCTCCTGTATCGCCGCAAAAAGCTTTTAATGTTTTTGACGCAATATTTACGAGTTTTATTTCTACGCCTGAAAATAATTGTTTATTTAGGTGTATTTTGTGAAACCTTCATCACGCATTTGCTTAGATTGAGTAAACAATATCAATTACCTACGTAAAGGTAAATGGTATTTCCAGACAGCGGTTTCTGCATCCTGACACCACATACCACTACTCTCTGGAGGTCAAATAAATAAGATATTATCGCAACAATACAAGGATTTTTAACCATTTCGATATCGAAGTTTTACGTTACATTCCAATTTAAAAACTGTTTATTTCAAAAATAACAAATTAAAAATATCAGAAGCCTTTTAATCCATAATTTGAGTCTATTTATCCAACACTATAAAAACAAAATAAATATGGCCTCACAGTTATTTATAACAGTTATGTTTTTACAATATCAATAAACTTAACAAGCTCACTATACATTACTGAGAGAAATTTCTAAGAAGAAGTTGTATGGTGAGGTGTTCCCATTTCAGTTCTTAGTTATATAAATATGAGTCAAAAGCAAAGTTATTAAAATCTTACCGCACTTGTATTGTTTAATAAATTCGCAAATTGATGTCTGTTCTAATTGAAAGCATTTTAGCGACTGGAATTTATATTTAAAAGCATGTTTCGAGAGCGAATATCATCGAAAACAGGTCATCGGTTACCGGCTCAAATGTCAGGGCCCCTGCGACTGCGACGGCTGAGATTTGAATGCCATCAACGTTTTTAACAACATTGATTTAGTTTATAACTGAGCGAACAGTTTTTTATTTATGCTCGTTTTACTTGATTAACCTTTTAAAACTTAAAGGAAACATCAATAAATCAGATTCAGAGCTAGGTTTGAATCTGAAATATCTTTATGAAACTGATCAAAAAGACCTTTGTTCTTAATATATGAATTACAAAACAGACGTATTTTCATACAAAAGACAGTGTTATGCTCTTATTCTAGTTCGAGCATACGAGAGCAAATTCCTGAGAAGTGAAAATGCTCTGTCGAGAAAGGCAGCGGGTCCAAGCAAACCTAGTCTAGGCAAACCACGTCGTGACTCCGCGCTCCCCACTCACCCCCCCCCCCCCTCACCCCACCCCTTCGCCCCGCACGGGTCTCGCGACGCTGCGCCTACTCAGCCTGTGGACCACTCACCGGAAAACCTTCACGTTATTATCGAGTTACATTCTTACATGGAACTACTCGATCACCTAAACCTTATTAAATCAACCGGTATTCGATGCACTCAATGTCGCACCGGGGCGACTCTTCAGTTTTGTTCTTCACGCTTTAATATTAATACCCAGACAATCCACAACAAGTTTTTCGATACCATCCAAATGAACAAAGAACGTAAACTGGTTAATTTTAATTGTGGGAAACTAATGTTTACTATTTAATTGTGCAAGGCAATGTCAAATTACCTGACTTACCGAATAAGGACTTGTGATTGTAAGCACATATAGAGACGACTGTAATGACCAGTCCCAATCCTCACAGGACCTGTTTCGCCTTAAGAATAGACGACACTGTGGGTAAATGCATTTTTTGCCACTCAACCCAGACGTTAAAATGTTTTGTTTATTTACAAACTAGATTTTAAAATAGGCTTGCGACTGTTATTGCTGCATCAAAACATCATGTTTGTATTCGTTACTGGAGACAAGTTTATTATAATTTTAATCGGAAAACAATTTGACGAGAATAAAAGCAAATAATTTACAATAAGGGAGTTGGATGCCATCTCATGTGGTAGTTTTTTGCAGACCATCAAACTAGCTATACAGATCGATCTAATACGCAGGCTAGCAACTGCGGGCAGGAGCTGCTGATGATTGATTTATATGCACGCTCGTCTAAATCAACTTCACTTGGAACGAAATACCTGGCTGCCTTATTCGGCGGTTTGATGCCAGATCTGCTCGACTATACCTATGCCCCGCCTCTGTGCAGATATTTGCAATTCTAGGCGAGTCTTTTAAAAGAGAAGGACACGTTTTTATCTTATGAAATTGATCAAGGTTTGGTTTATCGTTACGTTTATTTATATAGAGCAATAAGTACTCGTTGGTTTTAATTTAGGAATGCGCAAGTGCTTGCTATAAACACTGTAGTGCAAGCAAGTGCCTGTTACACTTTGAATTTCCTTATGAATCGCAATAACCTTGAACAACTAGTCATTTAATGCTAACAAGAATTAACGAGCAGTGTTCGAATCTGTTAATATACCCTAAAAACAGAGCACTGAATAAGTCGATAATGGAGAATGGGACGAGCATGCGAACAAGGTCAGACATTGTCACGGAGACGTCACTTTGCGATATTTCCTATACACAAGTCGTTCATACCTACAAATCCTAGTACTATGTATGTAATTGAACAAGATCAAGGCACCCCGTTTACCGCTTCCGCCACTCAACTTTGGAATTTCATATATTTCAACGATTCGACAACTGGTTAATTAAATACGAGTAAAAGTAGGCAAGTATTTGCTGTCATTCACAACCGCATTGCCGCACAGTTTCAATTTGAAATGTTTTCACTCATTTCTTCAAATTATGTTTACGAGACAGTAGTTGACACCGTAATGAAGAATTTACTTCCTCCTCCGTTCATTATTATCTCTTAGTGGAATGCAGATGTGAAACTTGAAGCCGAGCGGCGAATTCATGTCAACAAATTGATACAAGCACCAACATATTTTTACGAACGAAAAATTCAACAAAACAATATTTCTCATTTAGGCATTGCTTTCTATCTACTTAAATGGTTGCAAAATACTGATGTTCTTAACGTGGGTGTTGAAATATGTTAAGCGGACAAGAATGGGAATCTCGATTGGTCTGCCGTGATCGATGCCGGTGATTATCATCATACACGAGAGAAAGTATGGAGATACAAACATAAATTTAATAACAGTATTAGGTGTATTGGATTGCAGAGACAGCATCAGAGTTGCAGGGCCAATCGGTGTAGCCGGCGACTCTGTACCGTTAGGTCTCGGCCGACCGCGTGTACATCAGACATCTCAGCCTACTTAACGCACATAATGTGCAAATCATGTGGGGTTATGTTGGATATTGTAATGTTTAAAACCAAATATTTTAGCCTTAAACACAGTAGAGTAATAGAAAACGTTGACTATATTGCCATCTCTGCCTGATAACTTGAGTCGCAGAGTAATACATTATGTCGGCAGATTTCAGAAACAACTGCGATCAAGAATTACCAAGTCCGCTTGGCATTGAGGAGCCATTTAGATTGCAACGCGAAGCCTCCGGTGGCCAACATTTGACTGATAAGTGTTACATGTACGAGTACACACGGTTACAGAATACATAATTATATTTACCCACTCTAAGATGAGCCGTTAGTCTAGCACATCTAAAGCGAACACATGCTAACGATGACCCTGGTATTTTTACCCCAAATTCGAAAGTTACGATGTCCTTTTGAACCGACTTCAAAAAAGGAGGAGTTTCTCAATTAGGCTTTATGTTTTTTTTATCGTTTGTGTTGTTTACCCGATATCTTCACCATTTGTAAACGAATTTTGAGGATTCTTTTGTTGTTGTATAGAGAATGATGCCGAGGTAGTTCTATAAAAGTTTTATTCCTGAGAGATACATTATTTTGCTGTTAGGTATTGCAGGATAGAAATCGTAAACTTGGGACTGTAACGTATCGCGAATATCGCGATTTAATTATTATCAACCGACTCGAAAAAAGGAAGAGGTACTTAATTCGTCTGTATGATTTTTTATGTGTATGTTACGCGATATTTTCGCCAAATGTGAACCAATTTAAATGATTTTTTTTTATCTTAGATCCGACTATGTAGCAGCTACGGTACGTTTAGGCTCCGCCTGCGGAGCGGCTACGATACGGTCACGGCGCCTCTACGGTACGGCTACGGCTCGGCTACGGAGCGGTTACGATGCTGCAACAAAGTAGCTATAGTACACCTACCATTCGACTGCGTTGCAGCTCTGGTTAGATTACGATACTGGTACAGCCGCTACGATAAAGTTTCGGCATGTACCTGCTACAACCGGATATCATACATAAAAAAGTCCGACTATGGAACGACTTACCCGTTTCCATCATACATGCAAAATCCCATACAATATTTACAAATGAGGTGTTTAAACTGTATTTTACAGCATCGCTAAGTGTTAGCATTTTCTTAGCTCTATGACGGGAGTCATTGCACTTAATATGTATTTTTATTATATCAAGTCGATTCTAAGGTTGCCTGGAACAATATCTTCCAGGCAACCTTTGAATACACTTTATTGAAAATAATGTGAAAAGAGGTGGTGTAATGGCAATGAAAACAATTTACAATATAATAAAATACACATTTTAATCTTAGCGATAAGACCGTCCATTTTATCACCACAATATTGTTTTTAAGATCTAATGTAAAGTTTTTGTTTAATTCTGGTGTATTCAATAAAGAGTTATCTATCTATCTATCTAAGAATTTAAACTTCACAGATTTACGCAGTAACGTCAAATACAAGTCAAGTGAATCATTTAATTTTTCACCTTTTCTGCATTATCTATATCGCTACCATAATTCACAAAACGTGCGATATCATCAGACAGAAATTTTGACCCTTAAAAGGTTGAACTTTTTTTTATTAACTTTTTTTATTCCGAAAAGACTGTGTCTTTGGAATAAACTTCTATTCACCAAATTGTATTTAACAAGCTTATAAGTGAAGGAGACATCAAAGTTTGACACACGAACGGACAGACAGACATACAACTTTTCCGTATTCACCATTTTGCTTCGGAACCCTAAAAAGAAAATGAGTGCTCTAATAATAGATGATTATATGCAATGGCCACGCCCAGCTATATTCTAGGACAAGTTAATGTTATGTACCTTCCACTAACGATCATTTAAGCGATTAAAGCTATCCATTACGAAGACTGATCGAAAGCTCGGAAAGTTCTTTTTGTTATATAAGAGTATGTTTTAAACCGATTTCCAAAAAATAAGTTTTTCAATCATCGGCTGTATATCAGTATATCTTCGCCAATTAATTGTTAACTGATTTTGATGATTATTTTGTTGTTGTATAGAGATTGATCCTGAGGTAGCTCCATAAAAGTTTTAATCTTGAGGGATTGCTATTTTCCCGTATAACTTAAAAAAAACGTCATCATCTATGGAATCACGACTAGCCGAAACATTTTTTGTGGGCGATTATTCTATTTATGTTTTTATTCGTAAGCAAAATGAAGTGGGCGCGTGAGGATCTGATGATAGTAGAGTACCATACACGTGGGACTGCAAACGTATCGCGAATATCGCGATTTACATATTATCAAACGACTTCAAAAAAAGAGGTTTTCAATTCGTCTGTATGTTTTTTTTGTGTGTTTGTTACGCGATATCTTCACCAATTGCGAACTGATTTTAATTATTCTTTTTTAATGGGTATGGTGGTATACTTTGAGTGGTTCCATTTAAATTATGATTGTACTTTTTATGAATTTCCCAATATACGAAGTACACCTTATGTCTTATAAATTATTTACTATTGTTAACTTTTTCTCTTCGGGGTTGATATAAAAAACTGTGTTGCTGCAAGTAATGTTTTAAAAACTTTCTACTCAAAAGATGTAGTAAAGATATAATACTGATTCAGCTTTATTAAAATTAATTCGGAGAAGTGTAAGTCAGACTCATGGACCGGGGATTTCATTGTCTTTAAAATTGTCTAATCCTTATCTTTGTATTAAATATAAATCATAATTTGCTATACTCTGATTAGTCTTATAAATCTTATCTTATCTAATCGCGAAAGTTTGAAAAATACTAGTCTTATAAATATCGACATTTTTAAAGGTTTTTTAACCTGCTAATTGCCATTTAACCTATACTTATAAAATCGTTTGTACTACCAAAACGAAGTAAAGAAAGCTAAAATTTAAAACATAGATTTATTTTATGACCTAAGCATGTACTTATAAAGGTTTTTTGGAAATTTATACTTTAAGAGGGGGAAATGGGGCTTAAACTTTAAATTAACATGTTTCTAACTTCAAAGAACAAAGAGTTTCCTTTGAAGTTGGAAACATGTTAATTTGTATTACAGCTACTGAGCGAAATGCGAAAGGATGCGAAAAAAAATCATGCATAAATAAATAAAAACACGACTTCACGCGTGCTAAGCCACTGGCAACAGCTGTTATTAGATATAAGATTCGAACCTAAAACTAATATTATACAATTACTACTTTTTCTGTAGTACCTACATTATTTTCACGTTTAACTAACCATTTGTGGTAAGAGCACGCAGATAAAACAGCCAAGCAACGCTTTTTCTTCCAATTTTATGGACAAATATTAGGATTTCGACTAAAACCTTTTATTTTAAGAAAATCAAATATGGCCTATATTATTCAGGGAATGTAGCTGTCTATTAGTGATATAATTATTAGAATCAGTTCAACAGTTTTAGAGATGACTCGCTTACAGACAAACAAAAAAAAATTACCTCAATTAAATAGTGAAGATACACTAAGGTATTCTAATTACCTACTGAGATGTTTATATCAATATTCTTTTGTCTGAACCTCTAGATACGGAGCCCTAAACAAACGGGTAAGTGATACTTTTAGCCAAGAGTTCACCAACTAAATAAACAGGCAGTTAAGTCTGGCCGTTGACTATTGTAAATATATTCTATGGAAACATGTGTCCAAAATCTTTGATTGGGACCTAACTACCCGTTATTTTGTTGAACTCGGGTCTTAATAACTTATGAGCCCACTTATCAAGGCCAGATTCAATTGGATTGAAACGGTGAATTCAATTAGGTTTTGTTAAAACTACTTAGACTTATCTTCAAATTATCTTTCACCGTCATCGAATAAGTTACGAACGGTCGCAAATGATAATCTCTCTCAATTATCAAAGTAATATTGCTCAGGATATTGCATCTGGGATAGCTTACGTGACTTTGCATATTATTTACAGTTGCAAAACTTAGTTTTGAGCTGCTTTTATTACAGAATTATGTAACTACCGTATAATAACTCTGATATAATAAATTAAGATCATTTATATATAAGTATTGAAATATAAAAAAAGTTACATTTTAAATGTGGATACAATCTTGGTTAGTTGTGATCAACTTATCAAGAAGAAAGTTCAATATTAATAAGAATCAAAATATTGATTGATAAATAGATTGTGCAAATCCTTTTGTAAATAAATAGTTGCTACCAATGTCAATTCAATCCTTAGGTGCAGGGGGGTCTTGAACTTTGTATGGAAAACCTCCACGCGAATAAAGTCGTAGGCGTTCCGCTAGTCGTGCATAAATTGTAACCATATCACGATGCCTTCCGTCGTCGACAAGATCAAAAGCCGAGACGCCTCAATCTTTGTCTGAAAACTTAACGATATGTTCTATAAAGAGTTTCAGAAACTACCTAATAGTATGGCTTGCTATAAAACCCAGGAACAAAATAATAATCAGTATTTAACTCTTTTTCAATGCGAATTGTATCTGCGACCTGAAGTTATCATTCGTCTACAAACTCGCATCGTCACCTAGGTCGTATCTTACTACTATTATAAACGCGAAAGTTTATGAGGATGGATGTTTGTTATTCTTTCACGCAAAAACTACAGGACAGATTTTGATGAAATTTTACAGTAATATAGCTTATACATCAGAATAACACATAGGCTACTTTTTATCCGGGTACTACGCGTGCGAAGCCGTGGGCAGAAGCTAATATTATTATGTATGGATGGACTGCAATATTATCCAACGCAATATTTTTTGTTTCCTCAATATGTGAGGTAGACAGTTGGATGCGCAATGCGGTAATGAATGCAGCCGGTTCGCCGTTGCCATACGCCGAATGTACGAGCGAACGTTAAACTTCATAATGTATAGAGAAGACTATGCTACAGTGTAAATGCCAATTACTACATAAACTATGCTCGTAAACTTCCTCTGAGGCATAATGATCTTGGAGTATAAGATACTGAACGCAGTATACCTAGTACCGCCTCATTAAACTTGTGAGCATTAAACTTTGTTTTTTTTTTGCATGCAGTACCTACGGAGACTTTTAATATTAATACTTTCTGCAAGGAATAAGTAGAGAATAAGACACTGCATTGCCTATATTACTTCCTATAAACTCTGGTTGTGAATACAAAATGTGCGCGAAATTTACAGGCACATGAGACATTCCTTTGCTAAAGGCAACGGACGGACTGGAATGCTGAAGTTGTTGCAAACAAAATGGCTACATACTCTAGGTTATATTGCAGGACAGGCGCGACCTTTAAACAATGACAAAAGTACTTTTCCGTGCAACGTTTATTCTGAAAATAAATATACATTGGCTTTTTAGTTATTTTTACTTACCTACTGGCCTTCGCGTCAAATATTTGAAAATCCCTTTATAGACGCTACTTTACAAAAATATCAGATATATTTACTCAAGCATTAATTCTTGGACATGATGTCAGCCATCTCTGTGAGACACTATAAGAAGGTACACAAAAAATAATGACCAAGGTATGACCATGGAGATCTTATGACTCACTTAAACCAACTTGGGAAAATTTTTCCAAAACTAAAATTTAGTAAACAGATGGATCTCAATATTTATTCAATATTTTTGTTTTCCTATCCATTACTATCGTATTGAACTTTGTTGTAATATTTTTATTTTTATACAGGGTACTCAAATTATGTATTTTTAGTGGTGTGCTCGATTATTTAGATTATGTGTGTGATTTGATATATATAAATAACCTTTATTATATGTGAATCCTTAAAAGAACATCAAATAAGGTAACTAGGTACAAAAAATATTCTTCTACATATTTCTAAACTTTAGATTCTAAACTAAGATGGGCAACGAATTGCATCTACCTAAGTACCTATCAACTTTGCCGTTCACAAGTGATCAATAATAATAATTATACAAAACAATGGAATGTCTATTGAACATACATTTTCGAGATAAATAGCATTCTCACCAGAGTTTATCATTAGCCACTTGTATTTGAAAGCTATTTACATTATTGAAAGTAGGTACGCGTTCGATAAGATTACAAAAAAATGGTTTTGTTGCTTAACATTATCGTCAAACAAACGCGGGCCAAACTGATAATATATACAAATACTTTGGATGAAAAGAATTGTGTGATTCTCAGGTAAAGGAACCAGTTGTTTTTTTTTTTTTTTATAAGTAAATTCTTATTCATTTTTTCACTCTTTATGCATGCACGACTGTATACCGTTCATACATCTCCCTATATTCTGCCACTGTTTTATACTACTAAAGAGGCAAGCAAACTTAATACCCACCTGGTGGTAAGTGGTTACCGTAGTCTATGGTATCATTCACGCGTTGCCTCTCTGAAATATCAAAATGAAAGATCTCATGTGCCGTGTAATTTCACCGGCAACCATACCCTTCAAACCGTAACACAGCGATGAGAACATAACTCCTTGGCGGCAGAAATAGGCATGGTGGTAGCACTTCCCGGACGAGCCCTTTCACAGAAGCTCTTCTACTCTTATCTTACTAACTCGTCTTGATCATACTTTCTTGAATTATGATGGCCCTGGGAAGACCCCATTGTGACATTAGAAGACAAAACAAATGCGATGTTCTACAAGGTATCAGTTAGAATGCTCGTTTCATGCACATGGTTAGTACCGATCTAACCATGACTTGTTGAAGCAGCAATATTAATTGTGCTACAGGGATTGGCTTCGATCGCTCCGATAACTTAGTGTTTCGCGTACGGACTTTTTAACCCGACTTACGATCTCGGCAGCGTTTTCTGAGAAAACGACTGCCGAGTTCGGCCCTCTACGTTCGCGCGTAGTGTGTGGGGATCGCCTTGCCCAAGACAACCGGACGGCGGGACAGCGCTCGTCGCTTCGTTTCGCCGCCCCTTCGGTCGCGCGTTGGACTATCGCCCACGGATTGCCCCCCCTCGGTGGCAATCAAATACTATAGTGCCTAGTGTTGTGTTTGTGTGTGTTTCAACATGTCGGATTCCAACACCCCTTCCGTCGGAGCCGCCCGTGAAGGTCGGACTTCCCGGAAGGAAACCGATTCCTCCGATTCGTCCCTGCCCTCAAGCCGTGCGTCTAGCTCGGGCCGCGAGCGGTCGCTTTCACGCACCCGGGCCCTTCTTGCGGGGCAGGTAATAGACCGCTTCTTAGAAAAGAAGCGAAAAGAAAAGAAGCCCTGTACCCCTGCGACGCGCCCCGCGTCCGCGCCCTCCACCCCTACGGGAGAGATGCCGCCCCCGCCGCCACCACCGAAACAGATCGCGGAGAAGCCCCTGTCGCCGAAATCGGAGTTAGACAGGAGCTATATCATCCTCCAGCGTCTCATCGAGGCGCGATGCCTGCCGAAAAAGTACCTAGGCGTACTCAAGAACGCCCTCGAAGAAGATGAGAGACTCCTGTCTAACCCCGCGACCCCAACCCCGGAAGAAACGGCTTACGTAGAGGGGTTCAAGACAATGCCGATCCCGGATGCTCCACTCGCAGGTACGCGCAGAAAGCGAGAGACCGCCGACGAGCCCAAAACAGAGGAGGCAAAACGCCTCTGCGCCGAGACCCCGTCCCCCGCTCCGCTACCTCAACGCGTACCAAAAGCCAGCGCCGCCCGCCTCTCGGTGCCCATGGACGCGCAGCAGATCGCCTCCTCTACCAGGACCACGACCGTCACCTACGCGGCCGCCATTGGTGCCGCACGCCCAAGATCACCGCCGCCGCCGCCGACTCCATCTACGTCCGCGACGCTCAAAACGACGCCGACGCCGGCCGCGACGGCCGAACCAAGCAAAACGGCACCCATGGTAAGTGCCAAAAATAGATATCCTCCTCTGGTAGTGGAAGTACTCCCAAATTGGGCGAAGCATTTCAGGGAACTGAAAGGTCGCCTGGGACATCCCCCAAACGCTCGCCCATTTGGGAAAGGCGTCCGCTTTTCGCCCGAATCTGACTCAGAATACCGCACCATCCAAGAGTACCTTACCAACCTAGAAAAATCTGAGAAGGTGGTGTGGTTTTCATACTCACTACCAGAGGAGCGTAGCCTTAAGGTGGCGATCAGAGGGCTGCCAGCTGACACCCCCCCCGCAGACATCGAGGAAGACCTCCGCCGGCACGGATTTGAACCCGAGACCGTCCGCAGCATCCGTGCCTCGAAGGGCCGCCCGGGATGCATTTTCTTTGTGATGCTTAAACGCACAACAACCACCGCAGACGTATACAACATCACGGAGCTTTTATGCATGCCCGGCGTGGTTGTCGAAAGCTGGAGGGGCAAGAAGGGCCCAGCACAGTGCCACCGCTGCCAGGCCTTCCGACACAGCAGCCATAACTGCCACCGCCCCCTAGCCTGCGTCCGTTGTGGCGGACCACATTTTGCAGGTGAATGCCCCCGCCCCCTGGAGATGCCCCCAACGTGTGCAAACTGCGAGGGAGCGCACACGGCCAACAATAAAAACTGTCCCGTTTTCAAAAAAGAGGCGAGGAACAAGCGGGCAGGCACTACCGCCACTACCACTGCCACTGCCACCGCCGCACCCCCGGCCCAAGCTCGACGTGACGGGTCGCGCTCCGGCGCCACAAACCCGCCTCCACCCCCGACTCCACATCTCCATCATCATCATCATCAACAACCAACAACAACAACAACAATAGCACAGATTGCTTCAGAGGCTGAGGGCCAAACCCTTATGGCCCCGGCGAACCTACCAAGAGAGAAGGCCCTGAAAGTCAAAGTCAAGAAACCGAAGAAAAAGGTCAAGAGACGGCAAGCAGAAGCCCTGCCGTCCGACTCTGACGCCCCCCACCCCGCTCAGCCAGCCCCTCGGCCCAAGATGCCAGCAGCAGCCCCCACGCGGACTCCTGCACCCCTCCCTGGAGCAGCCGGAGCTGCCCCCCGGTCCCGCCCCCCACCTCACCGAACCCAGCAACCGCACGGCTACGACAGCGAGCGCCTCGAGCTACTGGACACAGCCCTGCAAATCCTTCAGGACGTGCTGATGACCCTCCGAACGGGGGGGGACCCGATCCCGATAGTGCTCAACGGGATAGGGAAACTGTTCCAGGTGGGGAAATAAGGGTCCTCTTCTGGAACGCTCAGGGCCTCAACAGCAAGGAAAGGGGGAACAAGGCCCTTCTCTTGAGGCCCCTGCTCAGGGAACAGAACATTGACATCGCCCTCATCAGTGAAAGCTTACTGAAAGCCAAAGACAGGCCTAAGTTCCCGGGCTACCATTGCTACCGCCAAGACGACCAAAACGATGAAGGTAGGGCTATACGAGGACTCATCGTTTTGGTCAAAAGAAGAATTATACACCAGCCACTCCCGGGTCTAGAGTTGGAGTCTCTGAAGGCACTGGGAGTTGAGATATGCACAGATGGCCACCCCTTGCAAGTTTACGCTGTATACAAGCCCCCGGGGTCTGCACTCAAGAGGTCAGACCTGCTGAAACTCCTCCCAACAGATCCAGTCCACCCCATCATCGTGGCCGGGGACTGGAACTGCAAACACCCCACCTGGAACTCCTCAAAGACCAACAGTGACGGCAACTTCTTACTCAAATACACTGAGAGTCACGAGTACGAAGTCGCCGGCCCAGAGACTCCAACACACTACCCGGACTACGCAGCTCATGCTCCGGACATTATAGACCTGGCGGTCCATAAAGGCCTTGCTGCTCACCCCAAGCTGGAGGTACTCCTGGATGAAATGCAATCGGACCACCAGCCTGTATTGCTGCTCCTGGAGAACCAGCCCACCAAACTCCAGCGCCCAACCCCAAGACCCGGGACTGACTGGCCAAAGTTCGCCGCATCCCTGAACCACACGACTCCCACCAGGCCAGTAACAAACCCCGCAGACGTGGACTTACTGACCAAAGAACTGACGAGCACCATCCAGGCAGCGCTAGCAGAGGCATCCACCCCTCGCCAATGCAGACTACCAAAGACCCCCATGCACCTTACCAGACTACTGGGGGAAAAGCGCCGCCTCAGGAAAGTGTGGCAAAGGACGAGAGATCCAGCGATCAAAACGAGACTGAACACCCTATGTGAGGTAGTGAAAGCGGAGATACGCGAGGACTGTTCTCGAACTTGGGAGAGAAGAATAGAAGATGCCTCGGACGACTGGGCCTCACTTCACAAGCTCTGTCGCCAGCTGAGGAACACCCCGACCCCCATCAGACCACTCAGGCACAGTGACGGCCACCCCCGATATCGAGCTCAAGACAGAGCCGAGATCTTCGCGGAGAGCCTTGAACAACAGTTCAAACCCAACCCCGTCAAAGACCCAGACCACAACGCGGAAATAGAAGCGTTTGTCAAGGCTTTCCTCGGGGAACCTGATGCCAGCAGTGAGACAGACCAGCTGATATTCTTCTCTCCGGGCCAAGTTCAACGGGCTATACGTCGAACAAAGCCAAGAAAGGCACCAGGCGAAGACGGAATCACCAACGCAACCCTCCGCCACCTCCCTCCCAAAGCGATCGCTTCCGTGACCCGACTCTTCAACGGGATCATACGAAGCGGTCACTTCCCCTCCCCCTGGAAATCCGGCCGGGTCATCATGATCCCGAAACCCGGCAAGAACATCCTCCTCCCCCAGAGCTACCGTCCCATAACCCTCCTATCCAGCCTATCCAAACTCTTTGAGAAGATGCTCCTCCAACACCTGATCCCTTTCATCCCTCCACGCCCCGAACAGTACGGATTCCGATCGGAACACAGCACCACTCTCCAGCTGTCGAGAGTACTGCACCACCTGACGGTCACCCACAACAAGAAGGAGCACGCGGTCGCAGTATTCCTCGACATGGAAAAAGCTTTCGATCGGGTCTGGCATACGGGGCTCGTCTACAAGCTCGCCACCTCCCCAACACCACGGAAGGTAGTGAAGGTGATAGCCTCTTTCCTAGAAGGTCGAAGCTTCAGAGTGAACGTGGAGCAAACGGCTTCTACTGTACGCCGCATAGATGCCGGAGTACCCCAAGGCAGCTGCCTGTCCCCAGCCTGCTACTCACTCTACACAGACGACATCCCGAGAACAGAGGACGCACTCCTAGCCCTGTACGCCGACGATGCTGCGTACATATCGTCGTCCTACAAATTGCCTCATGCCGCCACGAAAATGCAGCGGATCCTCAACGAGCTCCCTCCCTGGCTGTCCAAATGGCGACTGTCTGTCAACGTGGGGAAGACACAAGCAGTCGCCTTTTCCAGGAAGCACAACCTGCCCACCAAGCTCACCCTGCAAGGCCAAACCATAAGTTGGTCCGGCACGGCCAAATACCTAGGAGTCACCATCGACCGCTACCTCACAATGGCTGAACACGCAAAGATTGCAAGGGGCTCAGCCCTCGCAGCCAGAGCCATTCTGAAGCCAGTGCTACAAGCGAGTCTCCCACTGCGTATGAAGATCGGACTATACAAGACGTACGTCCGACCGCGTCTCGCATACGCTGCCCCGGCATGGTACGCTCTGCTGGCAGAGAGCCACAGAAAGAAACTGCGCAGCCAACAGAGCCAATGCCTCCGTACCATCGTGAACGCCCCACGGTACGTACGGAACGCCACAATCCAGCGCGACCTGAAACTAGAATCCCTGGACCAATTCATCGGCCGCCTTGCCAAAAGCATGTTCGCCAGGACGTCGGAGTCCAGCTACCCGCATCTGCGAATGCTTGCGCCGACGTACGAGCGGACCGCCAGTGGCAAGGCCTACCCTCGAGAACTGGTCGAGGACAGCGACCAGGAGGAGGGAGGAACACAGGACCATACGTGAGGCTCCCTCGAGCCGACCCGATGACCCCCCAGTAGAAACTGGGGGCGGTTAGAACACCGCAGTAAGGGGCCAAACGCCCGATACTGCGCCCCCACACACCGGCTTCGCCGGCGTGTGAGAAGAAAACCCTTTGCTTGTGCTACAGGTTAATTTGGAACCCGGAACAGAGGCACAAGGGAAACAAACTTGACGGCGCTCGGTAACCGCAGAAGCGCTATCGGACTGACCTGGAGCGAAGTAAAGAGAAAGGCGCTAGATAGATTGCCCCGACATGCGTGGAATTAGGATTCAAAGAAGAACAGAAGAAGGCAGGTTAATTTAAGAAATGTTATCTATTCCAGTTTGAATCGTAAGTTCTTCAGTAGACTTCATAGTGAGCGAGTAATAGTGTAATGCGCGTGTATCTTGATATCCAATAGATTTTGATTGACCAACGCGCAACATCAAGATCAAGACTGGTCAAAAAAAAGCATTTTTTTCCATTTCATGCTCAGCATAATCTAGCCCAAAGTAAGCAGAGCTTGTGTTATGGAAACAACATGACTGATATACTACATTTTTTTTTATGTCGTTTATTCGTGATTTCAAATGCAAATTCTTATATAATTTTTTTACATACATATTATACATAGAATACACACCCAGCCCCGATAAAAATAATCGCAGATCATACAAACATTTGTTCCGCGCCACGGCGGGAATCAAACCCGCAACCTTTTGCGCCTCAGGCGGGCCTTGGGCCACTGCGCCACAGAGATCGTCTGCCTCTATAATACAAGCCTCTGAACACGGCTTCACCAGCGTGGGTTTTACACGGATAAAAAAAATAGCCTCTGTGTTATTCTAGGTAACGAATTCTACTTCAAAATTTTATCCAAATCTGTTCAACCGTTACAAAGATTATTATCAACAAAAATTCAAATATATAACATTTCTGTTTATAATATTATTAGGATTGATTGCATGTTAAAAGTTTATTTTTAACTGCTCAGACGCCCCGTTAGCTCTTGAAGTATACTATATTTTTTTTTGTTGTTTTTAGTTTTTTATTTGATTATGATAATCATCTGACGGTTATACATGAAATTAGGTGAAGGCTAAACGCCAAAAGCGGACAGCAGAATATCTTAATACGTGTATCAGTTTATATCATCAGAAGGCAAGTTATTAGTTAATTAATGTCCATATTATTACCTAAATAAAAGCACTTCATCGTGCAGTTGAATATACGTAGAACTTTTCATAGTTCAACTTAGGGCCGTAAGCTATATAGAGGTATGTAGAGTCAATCGCTACTGTAGGTATAATGGGTCGGGTGCATTTTCAGAGTGCGCCAGGAGAGCGCGGGTGCAGACCCCCTCCCCTTTTCTCCACCCCGCTATTGTTACCCGCTAGTTTGCATGAAAATAGAGAAAACTCTGCATGTGTGTCGCCACTCCGAATAAAATATTATTTTCTTTGTCTACAACTGTTATTCCTGTGCAACTGGTAAAAGTATTGTTCGTGCAGCGAACAATGAAGTTGTTTTATCTTGTAGAAGCACCTTCGCGTAATAATTTGGTGGTTATGTAAATAGCTTTTACATGGCCTTCATAATATATTTTCACACGGGGTTATTATACTTCCGGTAGTAATTATGTTGAACTGGATCGCTGTTTTTTTTACTTAAAATGCTAGGGGTAGGAAATATTATGTGAATTCTTGGAATTAATCGACCACGTGTCGCTATGCTATCTTACAGCATGCAGCATTCACCAATGTTTTTTTTTACCGGCGATGACCGTAGTCGTATATGCATTTGTAATAAGATGTTGAGTGAATTTTGTTTGTCTGTTACCATTTATCTTCAAGACGTCTTATCCGAATGAAATGCGGTCATACAATCCTTGAAGTCATACAATCGATTTGTATAACTTCAAGGGTTTTATGACCACAAAACACAAAGCTACCGACGCATATATAGTCCTGACTCGACACTAGGATTCCCTGTAACGCGGGTATCAGAAACTACGAGTACCGGGGTACCACATCACCCAGACTCGGAACAAATATCTACAGAGCATGCGAACATTTCTTCGTAGCGTGAATCGAACCTGCACTTCTTGCATCGCATATATATATAATGGAGGTTCTAAAGGTACCACGCGGTAGATATCTAGGTACTTACTTACATGAAATTTAGGTACAAACGCAGTTTTTGTTTGATATCCATATCACCAGGTGAAGTAAAGCGACCAACAATACTAATTCGACTAAAATAATGCAAATCATACTTATACTAAGTAAAATTCATGCATAGGGTATTCTACTTACGGAGAAAAATATCTAAATCGTTTAGACCAAGCAAAGCAAGCGTTACCACTTCATCACAGAAGCAACGTAACGTGCAATTATGCAATAATCTATCCATGCCGTTCAAACACGCACATTGTTAACTGGGTGTAACCATTCAAGATGCCTCCATAGTTAAGATTATCATCAACCCGACGTACTTGCCTATTTTCAGTTATTCAGAGCGAAAAATGCGGTAGCACTGCAACTATTTCGTGAGGGATGTAGCACATATTATAAACAGTAACCTAATTTACATTATATTTTAAGCATAGGTAAATTTTGTTAGTTGTTGGGATTAGGTATGCATAGAGCGCGCGTCTCAAAAAACAACATTACCGGTAATAGAGATCGAGGAAAAACCGAAGTAAACTACGATGACAGTACGATATTGTCTCCCCGGGCCCAGAAGAGTCGAGAAACCGTCAATAAAACAATACAATGACTTTACAATGGCAAACATTAAAGAATCTTCACATACGCATTTGAAATCACGAATAACGACAACTCACACATCAAATTCAAGAAAGAAAACATGATAATTAACTTGATGCACAGTTGGAATCGAAAGGTTAATTTTCTAACGTCAAGTCGGCTGACTCGCAAATGAATGTTTGCTCGGTGATTACTTCCCTCGCTCGGTGAAAATTTGCTTTCCTTCATTGCCGTCTGACTTTCTGGTTGAGCGAAGTCATTTATGCGATTTCTTTTATGTGAACCTTACTTTCGAATAAAAGGCTTTTGGCAACGAAATTCCTCTCACTGAACAACGATAATTTAGGGTGCCAAGTCAGAAAAGCATCGACCTGCAAACCGCTTTGCTCACTACGGTATGGATAATTAGTGGAAAGTGTAGGGGAGGGCCCGAGAAGAAATTGGTTTGCAGCGCTCTGCTAATATTTTTACAGCAGTAAATTAATTTTGATACTCTTTACGCCAGGTGTGCAAAAAGTGGTTGGATACCGCGTTTTATTGCCGTGGTGGTAAAAAAATGTAGCTAACGGCCTGTCAGGTCGCTACAATATTTTGGGGTTTAAGTCTAAATTGACTCTTATAGCTTGCAGTCAGGCGAATCCAATGACAAATTCGTGTAGCAAATTATTTGATGGCGCATTTGTCACGCCATAAAAAGTTATTTTTTACTTTAGGTATCCGAGATTATAGTTTCTTGTAGATAACTCCTTAGGGAAAGAACTTAAGTAGAATATGACTCTACGTTTCCTCAGATTATTAAAACAACATAGCTTAGAATAATACAGGTCAACAACTAATATGAACTGAAGCTTTTATTTTTTAACAGACTTCAAAAAAAGGAGGAGTATATCTATACGTTTTTTTTATATTTGTTACTTGATATCTTCGCCAATTGTTAACCGAATTTGATAGTTCTTATATTGTTCTATATTAGAATGCTGAAGTGGTCCTATACAAGCTTTATTCTTGATGGATTACTACTTTTCCCATAAATCATCATCATCTTATGGAATCACGACTAGCCGAAAAAAAATTCGTGGGCTATTTTACTTTTGTTTTTAATCGATAAGTGTCATCCCGAGTGAACAAAATAACGTAAGCACGTGACATTTAATGTCTTATATTATGTTGGAGTACTTTCTGGTCTGCGGTCGAATGCGGTCGCAAGCGTTGCTCATGATAAACAGCTTAAAATTAGTCTTCAAACGTTATCAAACTAATGAAAGTACTCACGCATTGTCAGTGACTTCAGTAGACTCGTCCAGTTCGCCTATGGTGTCGAGGGACGCTCCGGAGCCGTCTTCTCGAGGTTCAGCGGGCGGTGGCGGTGGCGGGGCCGTCGGCCTCGTCAGCGGCGTCTCATGGGCACTTTCCTTGAACTGAGGCTTCGGCACAAAATCAATTAGCCGTGGTAGCGCCTCCGGCAATGAACTATTTTCAAGATTCTCACTCGTCTTATTATTATTCATTTCCGCTTCAGAACGCTGTAGCCATGTCTCGATACAGTTCTTTTTTGTAGGCGTCAGCAAAGAGTCCGGTACGGGAGGTGGAGGCGTCTCTGGTATGGGAATAGGTCTTGGCTTCTTATCGCTCGCGGATCGCTCGATTTTGGTACTCCTAGGCATCGGTTTTGGTTTGTCGGCTGGTTCATCTGTTTTATGATTTTTCTCATTAGACACGTGATTTGGGGCATTTTGTATGATTGTATTGTTATTGTTTTTGTCGTTTTGGGCAAGCCTTTTAAATTGTTGAATGTCATCTGCGTTTTGTAAATTCTGTATGAATCCGTTTAAGCTGTGTAGTGAATTGATATTTTCTGTCACTTTTGGTTCTTTGAGTACATCTATTTGCTTGTGTAAAGAATGTTTTGATGCTCGCATGTCTCTCAGAATATCAGTGTCAATGTTTTCGATGCAGTTCAGAACTTTTTGTATGTCGATTGTTTTAGGTTTCATAGTGGGTGTAGAGGGTATGCTGTTTGCAACAGAGCTGGTCATTGAGCCTAGTCGGTCAACCACCGTGCTAATAGAACTGCCAGTGTCATCTGACTCTGCGTCTCCTAAAACAAGACAACGCTCCCATTCAGAAGAAAGCAAATCAATATAAAGCTCTGCTTCCGCAGGAACAGCTTTGCCATCGGATAGTCGTCGCACTAAACGCCTTACTTCTTCTGGCGAGCCTTTCTTCAGATATGCGATGCTTTCTTTGTTTTGCCGAAATATATGACTGTCAAATGAGGATTTCCTCGAGAGTTTAGTTAAAGAGGACATACCGTTATGTTTTCCATTTGTGATACATTCTTTATCATTTTGTTGCGTCCCATCATTATTGCCTTGCTCTCCGAAAGTATGTAGCGATGGTTTATCCTTGAAGGAATTTTTCTTTCCAAGTTTTCTGGGTGGGACCGGAGGGGGCAGAGTAGTCGGTCTCGTTATTTCCGTAGACTGCTTCGAAAGTGCTATATTTGGAGCCGTAACAGATTCCGACATGTCTTTATTGCCTGTTTCCATTTTAGTTTCTGGTTCAAAATGCCTAACCAAAAGCGTAAGCAATTCATCGGAATCTTTCAATCGGCGAACGCAGTCTATTCTGGTTAGTTCCGATACCGAAACACCGTCAATAGATAAGATTTCATCTCCAGGTATGAGTTTACCCCATGGAGCACAAGCGTTGGCCGCTGGACTATCTTCCGAGCATGATTGAACGAGAAGTCTTCGGACTCTTTCCGATGCAGCAGATCCACCTTCAAACTTGAGGCCCAGCCCGAGACGCTCCCCTCGCGGCCTTCGTACTGTCACTTCCGCGGCACCAGCTGCCGCCCCCACGGTGAGAACTGTGACGAAGGAGGGATCCTTCGCTGCCGGCCGAGCCTCACCCACTGGAACTATTGTGACGAAATCTTCTCCGGCCACGTCAGTCGCCATGCCGCGAGAATCGTGCACTCGTGGAAAGTGAACCTCCGTTTACACGAACCTGTTAACAAAAAAATATTTATGAACTTGCGTAATAAAATGCAATTTATCTGCGCCCGCGACGACTAGCGCTAAAGAATTGCGAGGCCTCTCTCTTTCACCGTTGCACTTGAACGCTCAGCGATGAGCTAAGACGTACCTATAGCCTTCGTTAGACCTTTTGATAGTATGAGACGGACTGTCTTAAATTTGATAAACGATAGTGAACAGTTGTTATTACAAACATACGAGACAATAGGTTTTTAGGTGATTAAATTCATTTGAACTATTTTGAAGCTTTCTTGTCGTCAACAAATAAACAAATCCGTAAGTATTTCAAGCAATTACTAAAAGATCAAATCGAAAAAATGCAATAAATTGTGATCCATCTATACTAATATCATAAAGAAGAAAGATTTTTTGTTTGTTAGTTTGTATCGAATAGGCTCCGAAACTACTGGACGATTTAAACCATATTTTCACCAAATGAAAACTAAATTATCAGGAAGTAACATAGGCTATAATTTATTTTAAAAAAAATAGAGATCCTTAAGAAAATTGCAATAATGTAACCCAAAGTAGCAAAAATTTGCCTATAAAAGTTATTATTTGGCGTGCGCTGAGAAAACTATTGATGATACATAAAAATGATGTACTCATACATAATTAAAGTACTCACCTACAAAAAAGTCCGCGAGGGAATATATCTTACTATCATGGTTAAGTCACAATAGCAGCTTTTGTGTTCCAAAATTTAATTAGATAGCCGATATTCCCACGAAATCGAAACATACGCGGGTGAAACCGCGGGGCGCAGCTAGTTAAAAATATAGCTACATATAAGTACATCTGGAAGTTTGTCACGATCATTGATACTTTCGTTGATCGGTCGAAAGTGTAACGAGCGTGTTTGGGAACACGTTGAGCACAAATAGTCGCATCATTGGGCGAAATGTAGGTTAGTAGCACCGCACCAGAGGCGGGGCGCGGGCGCTTGCCCAGGCGTCGTCGCCCGCGAGCGCCCAGCATTCACGGAGAATCAACGCATTAGCATATTGCCCGGGGCTGTGGCCCGTTACTCCCGGGTCCCGTTCTGAAGGGCCACTCATTCTCACGGTAATACAAAGTTTTCATCAACGATTACTTCCAAGATTCGATTAGAGATGATTTTCTGGAAAATTTACGCCACTTTTGATGTACCGTTACATGGTTGAATCTATATAGATATTTGAAATATATATTTGAAGCAAGCTCTTGCTATTATGTGAATGACATAGTAAATCCATAATTTGATATGAACGTTTAGTACCTACCATACCATCGATAGCAAATCTCATACGATTTACTTTGGGTTTTCAACTGTTTAAGACGGATAACCTACCTAAGTACCTACGTGACTCGAAATATCGAGGCAAAACCAAAGGAGGCCATGTATTTATTTCAAGTCAGCATTTTCGTTTCTCGTTTGTTACCCGGGTAAACAAAGAAAGATTGTTGCATCGCATATGGTATTGTTCAACGATATCTCATAATTGAATCTCTACACCGTAACCTACAATGCAGGTGATGAGGCTGCCTGGTATTTGAAGACGTCTGTCGAAGATTTCTGAATAGGTTATTATGATGAAGCCAGTTCTTCAGTCTGTATTTGTAATGGCATGGTAGTACCGTTACAATTGAATATTATCCACACCTTCCTACCTGTCGAACGAATTTATACATAGAATCGTACTAAAAAAGCTATGAATATTTATGTTTTCGTGACGCATCCGCGCTTAGTTTTGAAGACGACAACAGCTTCGCAGTAGGTGCATAACTAGGCAACGTGTAATGATAGCTATAGTTGTTTTGCTTAGCTTCGTTTTTAAGTTTTAGGTACATATTTATACAACTTTGAAACTTTATGAACAAGTACAATGTTGCTGAATGCATGAGAAACAGAAATTGCATGCAGGCAAGTACCGTTACTCAGCTTATCAGTTACTATCAGACATGCAAACATCGTTATCACTATGCATATATCATACAATCGAGCTGTTAGTATGTATAATATTTAGCATAAAGAGAACACAAATAAACAATGGACTACGCTTGTTAAAACCTACAGTTTAAAAAACCATTTTATATCAAGGTAGATTTATGCAATCAACTAAAATTTCATTTATGTACAAATTAATACAAATAAATTGAATGACAAACTAATGGCTTATACGTATAAATTAATGACTAACTGGTGAACAAGAATTGATGGATTCCCATTAAAGTAAGTTCAAATAAGTAAATTTAACAATTTAAAAATTAGGTATTTGGTTGGATAGAATATGACACTAAAATTAAATATTGTTACTAATTCACCACAACCACAAACGCACAGCTTTTGTGAACCAGAAGATGGCTATTTGATGGTGCAGCTATGATTACTTCCGCAATAGAACGACACCACATTCTTCACTTTGAACCGTAAGACGGAAAGTCATAGGACTTCTCACTAGCATTACTAGCATAGCTAGGTTCCACCTCAAGAATTTACTCTTTCGAATTTAAGGAAATATTTAATGAACCTAGGTATATTTTTTAGAGCTGGTTTTAACTTGGATAAGGTTGTTAAGATTGGCAAGGTAACTTTTGACGAGTTTTGTTTAAAATTCACCAATAAGGCTATGTTAAATTTTATACTTTTGAAAACGCGGGTATAAGCCAAATGTAATGTTTGGACGTGTCTCTGACCAACCCTACTTGTATCTTCAAAGATCTACGCACTGAGTAGGTATGTATCGCAGGATTTCCATTATGGGGAATACAGTCGTGAGCGTGTTCGTTGCTTGTTTGGATTTTTATTTTTTTACAGCAGAACTCTAGGTTCTTAAGAAGTTTTACAGCAGAGCTTTGGATATGAATAAATAATTATTAAGGTTATAAGTTTTGTTCAATGCATTTTTACATGTAAAGTATAAGTAAAACCGTTAAAGTACCTACAATACAGTATCGCAATTTTATTACAAGCAACACTTACAGCCAATCGAGGTAGTTCATCTAATTAGGCGATCCCCGGGTTGTGCAATACTGCAATGTTGTAGCATGCAATGCTGGTACGTGGCCTGATCAATATCAATTCGTTGCACGATTAAATTTATTACTCCAGTTCGTGTTAAGTGCGTTTCAATGCCATTCCAAGTCGAATGCGTACACACACCTTGCCGCGTTTAGAATCACTGGAAATAAATCGGTGATTTGATTTAATGTTTTTATTATTACGATGCAAGCAATAGGCGCAGTTTCTCAACCAATACAAATCAAGACCGGATGCAAGAGATTAACGGCACATTTAGGTACGAATCGTGTGTGAAACGTATCTCAACCCGTGGTATTTACAAATCATAAAATATAGTGAAATTTAAGAATGTTACAAAAAACTATTAAGTACAGCAATATTATACTAAAACAAAAAAATACAATGCATACTTAATAATTAATAGCTTTTAACTATTAAGTATGCATTGTCAATTAAGGCAGGCCTTATCGCAAGGCATATTCAAAGCTTCTGTTATCGGAAATATCTTTGAACCAGTGAATAACACTTAAGACCTTTTTTATTTTATATATATATATATTATATTGTGTAGTTTATTACTGTGTATGTAATTATATTTATGTAGTAGTTGTATATCGCATTACACTCTCCTCTTGTATTGATTATTACGTTCACCGCCAACCATTCTTACAATTGCATATATTCCGCTCCATCCCAAGGTTGTCTGGAAGAGAACGCTTTTAAGCGATAAGACCACCCCTTGTACTTTTAGTTATATAACTTTTTTGTCTATTTTGTTATCTTGTGGTGTACAATGGAGTATTTTCATTAATTCATTCAAACAGCTAACAAAGTATTTAAAGCATAACTAGGTACCTGTTATTTAATTTGTACATTATGTAGAGTTAACAATGGCAAATTATTACTACAGTCCAAGATCTTTTGTTTTTACGGACTTTAAGAAAGAAGGTTTTCAATTCGGGGGCTTTGTATTTTTTTTGTTTTAACTGATTCCAAGTGTTGTAGCTCAAAATATTTTATTAATTGTTTCACGCTTTATTCATACTCAATTCATAATAACAATATATTAACTTTGCCAACATTTGGATACCCGTTATTATATAAAAAAAAAACCGTTTTCAAAATTATTTTGCAATTTATGAGCTTGGCATTCGAACTTATGACTCTATCGGCATGCGACATTTACATATCGTAGCGTCGCGCAAAGCCACGGCACAAGCAAAGCACAGTAAACCGCTTAAACCCAATAAGCTATCACGCGGTGCCCTTCTTCCCACTTATCTCACACGAAATTGAAATATGTTTGATAAAATCTCTTCTTTGAGATATACCGACCACAAAAGGCGAGTGGTCCAGACATTATCTAGATACGTGTCGCCAAAAACAGAGTGCAGAGAGGCGGAACAAACGCCGCCCGCCCCGATCTATGATAGCCGAAATGAACATCTTATTATGTTATTTGAGTGACTTGAATTTAGCTATACAAACAAACGCCAGGTTAAATAACGACCCCATTAATATTACAATAATGTCCAAATTATTCCGAATCTCAAGAGGTGAATGTGCCGTTGTGCTTAAAAACTAAACAAGATGTGGCTTCCCACCAAACGATTCCGCCCACAAAGTTTTATAAATAATTAATAAATTAGATATAATACGTAATCGCATCAGTGGATATTAATAAAATCTATAAAATTTTTAAACAATATAATTTCCGCCTACACTTTACCTACATATTTATAAATACTTATTCATTCATAGAATTGACCTGGCAATAAATCTACTTCTTTTTTTCTTTCTCTAAAAGCCTAATTTAATAGCCTACAATAATAACTCTTCAAATGTAGGTAAAATAGCGTAGAGCGAAATAATTGTACGCAATTTCTATTTTCATCACAATTAATTATTAAAGACAGACGTCTTAATCGCAGTTTCTTGAGTAAATACAAACTAACTACTTTCCTTATCTATGTGCTCATACTTCGAACCTAGGACTGTATAGTCATGTGACAATGAGCTTTTATAATGTCGCGAACATCTATTTTATAAGATTTAGATAAGATATAAATGTTATATATAACCTATGTATTTTTTGAACAATAAACATTATTATTAATATTATTATATCATTACAAATCTTCTGAGTGGCGTGATTGTCGCTACTATGACATCAGCCTCCTTAGACAAACGTAAACCAGTGCGCAAACGTATTGTGGTTGCAAAAATATTAAAGAAACGTGCGGGAATGATATTGCGTTTTTCGACCACTTTTGTCATCTTTACACTAACATACAAAGTTACGTTTCCTTAAATAGACGTTAGTTTCGATATTTTTTTACAAAATTAAAAAACCTCCAGAGATCGTGTATTCCATCATCTAATATAGTGCCACCTAGTGTGGCGATAGAACCATAGAACCAATCTTCATCTGATTTCCTAGGAACCTGCATTGGGTCATTTTACTAACAAACAAAATAATAACTTCCTACCCAAAACACATATACTGTAAGGGTTTTTAGTCACATTTTTGATAATTTATTTTAGAAATATAATTGTTAAATTGCAACTACGAGTATGAGGGTGCGTGTATTATGTACGGTAAAAAACAATAACAAATCTCCATACATTTGCCGTACATTCATTGAGCGTTAACGTATCAACGTGAACGTTCGCATACACTTATCTACACGCTTTAATTGCTGCGCTGTCGTAGATACCTTTCGAGGTTAACATCCTATGCGTCCGCAGTCAACCAATGAGGCGATAAGTCTCAAAATAATATACGTACAGGAAAGCCAGTTCGACAATAGTCGTTTTACGGCATCTAGATCTTGAATGGCCCTGCTGATGACAGGCGATCGTATTTTTTTTATTACCGGAGCCTTACGTCGCCAATAATGCGTTTGCCATAAGGTTGTTTGTTTTTTACCACTTATCTCCAAAACGGCTTATCCGTAAATCGATTCGTAATCGATCTTAATCGATTTGTATGACTGCAGCAAGGATGGTTTTAGGATAGATTTTATCGCCACAAACTACTAAGGGGCACTGCAATACACGACGGAAAACACGGGAGTTTCATAGTTTAAAAAAAACCCTTAAATTTGATTTACAAAAAAACAAACAAAAATAAGCACGCCACGACTGTAGTCCCGACGATGTCCCATTCTCGAATACTCAGTGTGTAAATCTTTGAGGATACCAAATAGGGGGTAGTTAATTAGAACCACGTCCGAATATTACACATTTGGCATATGCCCACGTTTTGCACAGTGATTATCATTCTACATGATAGGCTACATGCCCATCGCCGCTAAATCAGTATATAAATCAGTATTTGATATTTGATAATATTTTGAAATTTTTTACGGAAATATATGTATTAGTACATGTCAGCTGGAGCGTAAGATAGATAATAATAATAATAAATAATAAATAATGCTGGACAATCCACACAGCATCATCTAGCCCAAAGCTAGTGCGGAACCAATGTTACCAAGTATATACAAAAAACTGCGGTTTGCCGCATCTATCTTTGTTACTTATTTTCACCATCATCTATTTAATAATACATATTTGAAATGAACAGGTAAAATAACGGGACCCTGTCTCTACGTTGATAAATGGTTTATTTAGGAAGATAAAAAAATATTATAACAAAACCTAGTATCGATATAGCAGGGTTTTTTTTCCAAAATCAAAAAGCTCTTTTTATAAAACTGTTTTTTTCCGTCAATCTGCTGATATTTCATAACAAATTTAGAAGCTGTCTACCACAAACCTTGGGATGTTAGTATCGATCTATCATAAAATACTACCAATTATGAGTGTAACTATTATTGAAATATATATGAGCTATTCATAATATAATAACCAATACTTGCAAAACAGCAAAGATGTATTATATCGACCAATGCATTTAATAATAATAATAATGTTCACCAGCATCATCTAGCCTCAAAGTAAGCAGAGCTTGTGTTACGGGAATTACATGACTGGTATACTACTACATACATATTTTACATATAAAACACCAATGTACAGGATAGTTGTACAATATCGACTAATGCTAAGCTTTTACACATTCTCATCAACCCCCAACTGGAACAAAATCTCATCAAGTTTAACCATTCATTTTCCTATTTAAATATTATAAAACAACCATAAATACGAAAAGCGGATATAAAATCCCATTACTTCATAGCTCTGCGTGCAACTTTCAAAGGGCGGGCGGAAAATGAAAATAAGGATTGTGGGTGCGACAGGATCATGCTCGGAGGGAAGCGCGGCGCGGGAGAGCGGGGCAGCGCTCCCGAGCGCACCTGCCGCCCGCGCCGGGACGTGTCCGCGCCACACTCTTAATCGCATTACCGGCACACGGTCGCCTCGAGCTTTTAATAAGAAAATCAAATAACTCACCCAAGCAAATTCCAGCTAGTTAACAAACTCCTCAGGTCACTAGAGATAACCCACAACCACTGGCCCGATAACGTCTCACCACACTTTTAATTTAAAACATGGCAGTCCTTTGCGTGAGTTTCGTGTAAGTTCGTTTAAATTGGTTAGTAGCTTTGATGCAGTTAGAATGCGGGTAGCGCGGGAGGCGCGTCGCGACGTCGGCGGCGCAGAGCGGCGTGTGCGCGCGCGCCGCGCCGGCCACGGTGGGGCCGACCGGTCGCAACCGGGCCGCGCTCTCACCGCGCGCCCTGCCACAATGTTCGCTATAATCGCACTTGACACCGTGCCTCGTTCAATCTACAAGAAAGTTTCACATTTCTATGTCAACCCGTCCGAGGAAAGTCGATAGCGCTACCGATACTTTTCCGATATTTTTACGTGCTTGCCGCCATTACGACCGTAACGAACATTACGCCATTTTACTATGATGTGAAGCCTATAATACGGCTCTAATTGAATTAGATAAATCAGTAGCTCAAACGATGTCCCCACTTCAGTATAATACTGACATTGAAGGCTTCTCTACATAGTCTATATTTAATAGACCTGTGTTTTAGTAATTAATTAAGTTACTCAACGTCATCTCGCTTTTGGAGTAGGGATTTGATGAACAGAAAGACAGTGAAAGTAATTGCCAATTCTCTTCGAACAGATAACACGCGCGATAAGTTCGCTGCCACTTTTCCTTCTTGTTTAACAGACAATTAACCTTTAATTCAATTATTCAACGCTTTAAGTACTAATTCCCGTGATAAAACAAAAACGTCTGATTTACTTCAAAGTAAAATAAAAACCGAAGGTACAACAACTTTCAATCATGTCAATTAGGAATCTCCCGAGTTATAATGTTTAAATAAAAACTAACAGTACTCGAATGCTTACATGGACATGCTTATGATATGATCATCGTGACTATGCACATCAGCTAGGAAGCGAAATCTAATTCAACATTGATGAGAGTTTTAATTAAAATGTATGGTCCATGGATACCTACATAGATGCCTATTAAAAATAAAAAGCGTTATGAAAACTAATAGCGCTATGTCATTAATTAGCTCAAAAACTTTTTACTTTTGCGTCCTTTTCATCTATGCAAGTCCGAGCATAGCATATACGACGATTCTTTTTGAATTTAATACGTTTCGAAAAAATCATATAACCGAGCATTCAAACAGCATCGAAGCGCTGAATAAAGCTGAGTAAGTACGATCACTTTACTTTCCTATCCTACACAACAAGGACGACCTTACCAAAACAGGAGAAAACTGATTTACGTTTTTCCCATACCTACACTAACCTCAACCAGTATACATATGAATTCCCCTTCTAAAACCCAATCCGAAGGTCTTTAGCAACGCTGCTCAACGAGGAACAAATAAGCGGCGACTAACGACGGCTGCATTTTTCTCATTTCAGGTTAATGAAAATCGTAGTGAGACGAACGAGTCGACTTCTCCATACTCGGAGACAGGTTCACCCAATTACGAAGTGGTATGTGCGCGAATACACTATCTTATCTTGTAAAGAGCTTAAACATGATGAAATATTTTTCGCTAAACGAGAACAAGTCTGTGTTCAAGTAATTTTATATAAACCTATTTTTTATAAAAAATTATAAATCTTTAGTTTACACCTGACATCATGCATGCTTACCTATATATGTATAGGTAACTCATTGCTCGTTATTTGCAACAGATAAATTAAAACCGACTCAGCACTTCAGAATATATAAATTTGTCACACGACTCAAAAACTAAAGTAATTTATTAGACGTGGTCCACATCAAGTTACTCGGGCAATGATTTCTCTTAACGAGTTTTATTTAACATTTTAACATTTTCTTTGATGACCCGCCAGTAAATTTCATCAATGATGCCAATTGATGGTAAATCTAGGTGCCCAATAAAATATAAGGCAATTAGTTGTAAAAACTTCACATAAAATATGTTTAAGACCAATTTATTAACAATTTTGTTCAAGAAAGTTTTTGCGATATATAATGACACCGGTCTAACAAGATAAATATAATGATTATTGGATTGAAAGTACATTATAGCAACAAAACCATTTATTATTATTTTAACTTATCAATACGTCCCTAATAATGTTTTTTGTTAAGTGAGCTGATGCAGTGCTATCGTATGTAACTTGGTTTAATCATTTGCAACTGAAACATTATTATTAACTTCGTTAGTTTACAACACTCTGGTTTCTAAAAGCTTTTAATAACGAAAGAACATGAAGCAGTATAATTAATTTGGAGTAGGTAGGTATGTTTATTTAAAGTGATTTCAATTAAACTACTCAAGCATAGCAAACCGTTTCCGATATTAGTTTTACTCTTTAGGGTTCCATGTCGAAGGGGTTCAAACGGAACACTATTATTGTAGCAATGCTGTCCGTCAGCCCAGTACCTTCTAACTTCAAGACAAAATAAAATAGATCTTATCACAAATAAAAACGTTACAGGAGTACGACATGTTTTTTTCTGAAAGGATTTCTTTGATTTGGTCAAGAATTTTGTAAGTTAAGTTTCTTACTGATAAACTTGTACTAAGTATGTTCTGGAGCAAGTTTCAAAATAATTCAGCCCCCATTTCTTAAAGGACGTCATAAAATAGAGAACTACTTAGGTCGGACAAGATATGTTAGTAGTATCATGGGAAATGTATTTTCTGTTGCAGTTTAAAAGTTTTTTCTTATTAAACATATTAAGTGATGATTATTTGGGTTTTGAAAGTGTACAGGAGTACGACCCACACTTAAGCTTATAAAATCATATTAATATAATTTAATGGTATTTTTAATCTGTTCAAGAGGCTATCCAAGACAAATCTCTTTTGAAGTTGAGTTTAATCGCTCTTTATTTCTTATTAAAAAAAACCCTAAAAGTAGCATTATCAATTCAATAGTAATAAATGCTTTTTATATAACATTTAACGATTCAGGAAGATATCAAATAAGAAATACTTGTTTTTTTCGTAATGTTATCCAGGTGTATTGCGTCATTAGGTTTTACATTGTGCAAATGTCGATTCAGTAGGAAATTAAATTAAATTAAATCGGGTCACAATAGTAAGGAACCCTAAAACCTCAAATTATTTTCGTTTCATTCATATTCGTGGGATCTTGAACTTAGCGATCGGAAGACGTCCAAATTTTATCCGGTATAACCGGTCCGCGCACTATATGCATAGCAGTCCAACGTCTCGTATTAACTTATAATGATGTACGTTTCTTACTGTATATATCTGAATACTGGTGATAGAATTAGATGATGTTGACTGAAGGACAGGCGAATAATAGCTGTACCTATCTATTAAAGAATCACGCGGAATCATCTACCCTACCTAGATACATAGGGCGCACTATATGAACTAGCCACTTAGGTACATAAACAATATTTAAAAAGTAATTACAACATTTATTTGAAAATATAACAACTGTATAAAATATTTTGTTTCATCTAGCTATCACTTGTTTTCTATAATGTGGCGTCATTTTAAAAGTTGTGTATACATCACCATAGATTTGACTCGTGAAAATTATCGTAGTATGATTTACTCGGCTTCAAACTGCTTTTGACGATGAAGCACCATGCATAACTACTATTTCAAGTTGGTTTGCAGAATTCAAGCGCGGTCATGTCTATTTCAGTGATGAATTTCGTGATGGTCACCCGTTCACAGAAGTGAACAACAAAAACGTCAATATTGTACGCTGTTTGATTGAAACAGACAGACAAGTGACTTACCATGATATTCAGGCATCCTTAGGCATAGGCAAGAGTCAGATACATTCAACCCTATACAAAAATTTGGGTGTGAAAAAACTGTGCTCTTAAGCGTTACTTCAAGGAGTTGGGCTGGTTGGGGTCAGGTTAGAAGGGGGATAATGCACAATACACCCCAATGCGGGACGTCAGTGCAGACCTTTGTTCCCCCACTTAGAATTAGAATTAGAAGCTGTGCTCGCAATGGACCTCTCACAATTTGACTGAGCCTCAAAAAACGAACTTGGTGCTATGTCATGCTTACCAAAGTCAGCGAAGGGGCATCAAATTTGGTGTGAAACATAGTAACAGGTGACGAAACTTGGATTTACAGCTACGACCCCAAAACAAAGCAGCAATCACCTGTTTTGGTCTTTCAAGATTAGCCAAAACCAACCAAAGTGACGTACTTGAAAAGTGCCGCTAAGCGGATGATTGCTTATTTTTTAATAAAACTGTACACGTGACTATTGTTGCTTTAGAGAATCGCCGTACATTGAATAGAGATTGGTATACGATCATTTGTTTGCCGGAAGGTATTGACGAACTCCGTAAAAATAACCGTAGGTAAACGCCGTATCATCTTGAACCATGACAATGCCAGCTCTCACACAGCCAGACAGACAAACGAATTTTCGAAGGTGAAACTAGAACTTATTAGCCATCCTGCATACAGTCCTGACCTGGAAACTTGTGACTTCTATCTGTTTTCAAAAATTAAGAACCAAATACGCGGTCAACGTTTTCATCACCAGAAGAGGCTTTCGAAAAGTTAGTATGAAAAACATGTTTTCGAGGTCAACACGAAGGATAAATGTTTTGAAATTGTTTTATTCGTATGAAAAAGTGCATAACGCTAACGGAGAATATTTAAAAAAACAATAAATTCATTTTTGACCATTCATCGTATTTTTTTCTTATTAATTCCGAAACTTTTTAGTGCGCTCCTCGTACTTATATTTTATTTCACAAATGAAAATGAAGTTAATTCGACATGAAAATAAAGTAAAAAGAAGCTTCGGGTTTTTTTTATCTAAAATTTTACATCAAACGAAAACCTAATCCTAATAATGGATATAGTACCAAAACTCTCATTAAGTCACTCTGATTAGCGCAAAGTAAACTGTTTCATCTCTTAAACATTTTTTAAAGTCGTCGCCCGCTCTAGTCTGCCTTTTTGCAAAAGATCGATGATTCAATTTGTTTTTGGTTCGAATTTATTATAGGTCGGGGGGGACTGGGCAGCCGGTCCGCAGTCATTAATAAGTAATCAGTGTGACCAGCCGTCGCCCGTACAATATCCCAAAATGTAGATCATATACAATACCTGCCTATACAAGAAGGTAGTTTTTGAATTCTCCTGACTTTTGTATTATTGATGACGACACACTTCCAGTTTGATTCTCGCTGATTTGATTTCATCTGCCGATATCATAAATTATTACGAACCCTTCTTGTTTTTCCAGATCAAAGGTAATTTTTCGTCACTTGCATATTTTATGAAGAAATTAATATTTGATGATTAGGTGACCTGTGTAGTTATTTCGTGGGATGATACTTCATGTTATGCAGGCGTGGCGTAGCATGCAAGTGATCTGACAAAAAAATAAATGACATACAGATCTGTAATTAATAAAACGTTCCGGATACATTGCATATCCTCTAATATCAGCATTGCTGTTAATAACTATCAAGAAACTGACCGAATAACATTGGACCAAGAGTCCAAGACGTTATACCGACTCAACAACTCTTCAAAATAATACAAATGGCTTGAGACTTTCTTGTTGTTGTTGTTGACATTGTAGTAGCTAGCCATAACATAAGTATACGTATGTTGCACGATGTGTAATCTATGAGTTTGTATATACACCTCGTGTAGGTAGAGTCATATTGTCATTAGCATTCTCGGAGAGGTCTCAGTGAGGTCGGGAATGGGGTGCCAGCCAACCGTGCCAACCTCGGCGTTACGCATTTTATGCATAGACACAATCTTGGCATTACACAAATATTTTGTTGGTAAAGCTTACTGTCAAAAAAAGGTTTCATGCGTTTGTAGCCGACATGTCGAGTTTTCATGCCACTTAAGATAATCTGTGTTTGTAACCGTACGCAAAATACGGTTTATAATTATATAATTATGATAACTAGCTTTCCGCACACGAATTCGTCCGCGTAGACGTAGGTAGATAATATGAGTGCCTCCACGTACTTGCATCGCACTGCCAATGTTATCTATAGCGCCGCAATACTTACTTGTCTTCATTTCATTTCTCTTGAAATATTCCATCAAATGACATGCTATAAAAGGCAAATATTATTATATTAACATTGCATTTTCATAGTGACTAAACTAATATTTTTTATAAGAAAACTTAAAAACCATATCCAAACTTCACCTTTTCATATTTCTTCTTTGCCGTGGCTGAAATATTAAACTTGCACTATGGTGTTTTTGTAAAACGATTAGAGGCCAACATTTTTGCGATACATTTTATTCACTTATACAATAAACGTTTAGACAATAAACGTTGATAATGCAGTCATATTCTTTGGTTTTTCAGGCTTGAATTATGATAATGATAATGTGATTTCTTCCTGAAAATTCATCTTTATCAGAATAAAATATATACTATCTTTTAGATGAGTAGTTTCGGAGATAACATATAGAAATACAAACTTTACCTCTTTATAATATAGAAGTATAGATTGATAGTGATTATTTTAATTAAAAATAAGTGCAAGGTCTTTGTTTTGATTTAAGATACACGATAATTTACATGACATATTTTATTGTTTCCACGGTAATTTGGGCTACAAACACGATATTATTTAGCTTCAAACACGTAATTCATGTTTTTGACATGGAGACACTGCCCACGACGACGCAGTGAATTTTAGTGTGGGCTCAGAACTATAATGCACCTATGTCTATTATGTAACAATGTAAAAAAAATGTTTGTTTATTAATTTGTTCGTGCCTTCTTATACTCAAACCTTTAAGTGATTTTTTTTAATATCCTGATACTAATTCAGTTCTTTTGTATTTTAAGGTATTCAAAATTAGTTTAAAGCAAATCGCACAACGAGTTAAATATTTTCCATGTAAACTAAACACTTTCTTTGATGGGTAGTTTGAAAAAATACATGATTTGTCTTTTATCATTTGTACTGAATAATATTTATGCCGAATTTCAAGCAAATTGGACCACTCGTTAAAGAGTTCAGTAAGTATTTAATGTAGGTAATTGAAATTGCTCGCAGATTAAAATTGACTTCAAGCAATAAAGCAAAATTTGAAATTAATGTAAGTATATTGTTTTCCAAGTATTCATGAAACAACACAAATTTCGTCAGACAGCAGAAAAAACTGTAACAGTTTCCATGGTCGGTTTCGCTATGAAGTAATCAGCGGGAATGCACTAATGGCCGGTTGCGGCCATGTGCGGCGTTGTAATGCGCAATTTGCAGGCACCCATTGAGCGGTCACGCGACGTACCGACGACGCCTCTGTCACCTCACTATTTTATACATATTACTGCATTTCTTTGAATTTCCCTTGGATGTCACTAGTCACTTCATTGTCGGTGCAGTGCAATCGCAAAGTCTATGTGGAGAATCAAACAGACGTTGAGATTGCTCTACGTGTAGTAACCAATCATACCGTACAATTTAAAACCTGTTTTTTTTGGCACACAAATTTAGAAGCAAAGTAGTTAGATTTTAATTTATTTGTTCTTTTTAAGGCACTCAATGAATGAACTCTCGCGATATATCTAGTTGATATCTAGTTCTTAGGATTAAACATGACTAATCTTCGTTTACTAAAAGGTCCGGTTGACGACCATGCTAGCACAGTTAATCAATTGTGATAGCAACACAATTATTCAAGTAACGTCAAAAAACATAACCTTTAGGTAAGTAGACACAGGCATATTATACTTAACCTACCTAGATATCTCTTGGCATTTAGTAAAAGCTTGTGATTTGGATGTAAATATTTAGGTTTCTAACACAATGCACAAATGTAGAGGCTGATCTACATAGATGCGTAAAGTTTTTATACTCAGATTTGTAATTTTAAAAAACAGATTTGTATTTTTTCCTAGGTATTTTAGTACCAAAGACGTAGTTTAATATAGCAAAACAGGTTTAGGATACGTTGTAACAAATAAGGGTAGGTAGCAATTGTGAATAGCATTTTTAAAAGCTACACTAAATTTGACAGTACTAACTAAAATATGACTCACCCATTTATTTTAATTTATAAGTAAAAGGACTGTCAATAAATTTTAGCTTTAGAAAAAACTAGCTTCTGCCCACGGCTTCGCCTGCGTGGTACCCCGATAAAACGTATGTGTTATTCTGATGTATAATGCTATATTACTATAAAGTTTCATCAAAATCCGTTCAGTAGTTTTTGCGTGAAAAAGTATCAAACATCCATCCTCACAAACTTTCACGATTATAATATTAGTAGGATAACACAGAATCGCCATTATCTAGAATGTATCTGTAGCGCAAAAAAACCAGAAGCTATAAACGTTGATAAACTGCTATAAATCCTTTTGTATCTCATGTACATAGCGGAAACTGACTACCAATGAAATGCGGTAAATTTTTGCAAAAAAATAAAGTGATAACCTGCAAACCTTCGAACGGCAGGTTGTCCGATCGCGATAATCTCGCCGTTACTGCAGGGAAAAACAATAAACAGGAACATGTTTTTATAAAACACGGTTATCTACTTAGGTTACCTACCTACTTCACATTTATAAGTAACGGAACTTGCAGAGGTTGTGTTATTTTCCAATATTTATTTGCTTCGAACTCGCTACCGACATCATTTAATAACTATCTGTAACAAAATATATGAGGTTTTGATACAGTCATGAACACAGTAGTCGGACTTCAATATAAGAACAAATCTTCGGACTCTTATAAGAAATGAAAGATTCCAAACAGGCTTAAAATGGAATACAATTTTGAGGCTCAACCTCTCTCGGACCAATTTAATCTTTTTTGTTTCAAAGCGGGCGGCGAAATCTGCCGTAGCTATTACAATAATTTCGCGGTGGGTTCGTTACAGATGGTTTCGATTAATAAATTTCAAAATACATTGCGTCGCAATTTTAAAAGGACACGAAATATACTAAATCCGTAAACAGTAAATGCATATAATAAATATAAAACTTTCAAAATTAAACGTTTCATCGCAAACGCTGTTATAGAGGTCTATCTATGAAGTGGTCTAGTAAAATCACTGCAGAAACTATGTATCTAGTTCTAGAGAACTATCTAGTTCTAGAGAACTATCTAGTTCTAGAGAACTATCTCACCTCTATAACAGCGTTTGCGATGAAACGTTTAATTTTGAAAGTTTTATATTTATTATATGCATTTAGACAGTATCTGCAGACAGATACTGTGCTTATGGACTCGTTACATTTAACCTTTACGTTTGACATTTCACTCAAGTCTATGTACTATAGGACGTTCATTATTTCGCCCAGTTTCTAGCAAATGAACCGCTTTTGTTCGTGGTGTGCTATTCAATACTTACTCCTTGGCCGCTTTCTCCGAGTTTCATATACTTCCCCAGTTGAGAGAACATTGCCATTTACCAAACATATGCAATGCCCAATAAAGACTGGAACTTGATCGTGAACTCCGAGAATGGCTTTGTTCTGTGCCTTTACCCTGTACGTTTAGAATTAATTACTTACTACGTAGAGCTAGGTTGTTAGGCGATACGATCAAGAATAATCAAAGGTGAAGCGGGAGAAAAGATCGCCACTGCTTTTTTTTATCAACTGAAACATGAAATTCTGCAATTAAGTAAGTTTGAAAATTTTCTTGTTGTGTTTATAATTTGTTATTAGTTTGTCAGAAATTCTGTTGTAAGTTCGTAAAAAATGCGAAAGGATACTTTCCGTAAAACATTAATTAAATAAAAGCTTTTTCACTGTCCAAATGCTAAGTGGCATTGAGGTGAGCTTAGAGTGTAAATTGTAACAGAAAACAACAGCATCCTTCATTATCAGGCAGAAGTCGTTTAGGCGGAGGCATGCCTCGCCTACTCTCTCTTGGGCGTAGTGTGGTTGTTATTCAATGTTTACCGTAACATGCCCAGCTTACAAATACATTATCTATGGTGTAAAAAGAAACATCTACCTATTCGCAAATGGATAAGACAGAACACGTTTATACGTTTATGCAAAGTGTTTAAAAATTATGATTTACAAGAAAATCCAACTCACATTATACGACCTACATGAGCTTAAAACTTAGTTACACCAGTTAGCGCACGGGTGCATTGCGGAGATATGTAGATTTCCAAAAAAATAGTATGGAGACAGCAAGTTACTTTTACTTTAAAATAATTCACAGACAGGTCTACGAGTCAGGGTCTTTTTGTATTCGCTGCAGCCCAGCCAAGGTGACATCGTAACCTAATCAACGTAAAATGTCTGTAGCGCAGTGACCGTCGACGGACGCAAAGTTGACTCAGTGCACATTTTATGTAGGTACCTAAATACTCATAACTTAAGAAAGAGAGGAAGAAAATGTATTTATTTGAATGCAAAAATCCAAACAGATGGTAAAATACTAGTAAAAGACCTAAAGCCTATAGAAAAAAATGTGTTGCTTGGGGTCAAAATAGGTCCCTGTCTCAGCTTTATGTAGCAGCATTAAGTCGAATATTTGATCCCTAGATTAAAAACCTTTGAGAGATATGGATTTCGATGGTGTTTCCGTTAAGGAGACACTTTCATCCAATGAACTGTTTTTCATTGATAGTTTGGTATTTATAGTGTCTGAACATCCGTTTAAATAGTCTGTCTATTCTGGTGTACATTATACACCCCTTTTCATTTCACCGCTCACATCATTCTTACATGAATAAAATATCCACCCAAAATAAATTTATTGGAAATATTATCTTTTCAATAGAAGTCTCAACCGATATTTTGAAAGTTATCGTTAGAGTAGTGAGTTTGGTAGTTATCATGTGTGGAGTGGTGAGGGCTGGCAGGGCGACGCGCGCGGATCGCAGCGCGGCTGGGAGGGGACTGGAGGGTGGTGGGTGCTTCATTGATCGCGGAGCACCAGCCCGCGTCTGCAGACTCCGCAGCCTCCAACAACACCACAACACTCGAATCTCTGATCGTTAAGCTTCGACAACCCATTGTTACTAAAATGCGCTCGTGCTCATCATGTTTTACAACAATATTATTTTCATTTAAGTTGCATCAAGTTGATTATGCAAACAAGTATTTTATGAATTAGTTTAACTTCGAGTATCTCAAAAGCCTTTAAATTTAATAATTTATTTATAGGTATTATACTAGTGCCTCAGCTCAACATGAACCGCCAAGGCTATATCGACCAAGGAACAGTATGGCATCCAAAAAGCATATAAAAGCAGGAGGTATTTTTCTCTGAACGATTGTCTTTCAAATTCTAAATAGTTTGCTCCAATTTTGACTAACAGTATTTACTAATTGCTAGATGAGGTTATTCATTGCTAACAAAAGTCAAATTAGGGTAAAAGCGAACTAATTGAATTTGATGCGAGGCATCGTGCACTGCAGAGGAGGAGCGGGAGCGAGGCCGAACGCATAGTAAGTATTGGTTGTTCTGTGGCGCAGGTAGCAAGGACCTCTCGCAGGCTTGGGTCCAGGGGAGCTTGTGTGCGCGGTGCGGTGCTTGAATGGGCGTCGGCGCGCGTCGCTTGTGGCGCGGGAAAGCTGCGCGGCCGCGCGACACCCATGCAGAGCCAGTCCGCACACCGGCGGCTCCGCTGCCCCACGGTCGGCCGCACTCCGCTAAACAACAATGCTCGTAAACACGTCGTGACTCAACTTCAACAACCGCGGCGGGCCGGCGATGCTGGAGCAACGGACGGCACGCGAGGCCGTCGAAAGATCGTGAATTTAATTTATGAAAACCCTAAAAGGATCGAAAGTAAGAGCGATCGAGTTCGATAGATCGGAATAAAGGCGGGAGTGCGGCTACAGGAGGCAAGAGGCGGGGGTCGGTGTCGCGCGGTCGGCGGGGATGGCGCGGCGCGGGGCGGCGGCGGCGGCGTCGGCCGCGGCGCGCGGCGCCTCGCAGCGCTGACATGGCCGGGCGGGCGCGCCGCTCGCTGTTGGCGGCGCGTGCGGGCCTGCTGCTGCTGCTGCTGGGCCTCTTCTGGCCGAGGGGTGAGCGACAACTCACCAGCCCACCACGCATCTTAAGTCTAGCCCCCATTCCTGGCGAAGCGAATCCACCCACGACCCTCCATACCCAAATAGCTTACACCCATAATTACATTCTTGAAACTTCCAAAAATGTAGAGTTCACACAATCATCACTGAGTGCAAATAAGTTTTTATTGATTGATAGGTGAATTCCATTAATTATATTTTGCACTGTTAAGCTATTCAACTAAATGATCATATCCAGTCCTTGTAAATACTTAATATGGTAAGTAAATAACGTGACCTACTTGACTATATGTAAAATACATCCTAGAGATATAAAATGACTTATACTTTGATAAATCACTTATACATAGGTTCAGGTCAGATGAAATTATTATTAACCATTACTTACTAACTCAAATGATGGCTCAGAAAGCGTAACTCATTTGATGACTTATGATTTGAATGTTACGAAAGCTCAAAAAGCTAATCAAAATTAAATATTCTTCCGTGCTACATATCATATAATTGTTTACGAGGCTATTATTTTACGAATAACTGAGAGTAAATTAACTTTGGATATTGATAGAGTTCTAATATCCGTCTGCACTAAGCTCAGACAAAGATTTTGGCATATTTTAGATTTCCATGAAACAAATACAGTAAAATACATCAAAGTTGAAGACGACGAAACAGGTACCTATTGGTTATAAAATTTAAACCCCTCCAGCGTCAGGGGGCATGTGGATGAAGCGTCATCCACAGATATTGAAGCAGAGAACATTGAACAGCGCATCGAATTATATTGAACGTAGGTATACTGATTTTGATGAGCTATGGATAACATATCCAATTGCTACACTGAAATTCTATATACTACGTCGACATGATGGGATACAGTTTTGCTCTTTCTCTCCCGCGAACATGTTCTTCATCATAAAGGAGGTTATTTTTTTATTTGAGCAAGTGGCGGAACTATACCAAATGGCCCACCATGTTAAGCGGTAACTGCCTGAAACAATTGCATCTCATAATAGACCAGAGCCAACTAGGACGTTCCCTACGATGCATCGCATTGCGCACGCTATCCTGAGACAGAATGGTAAAACGTTTCAAGTGCCTGTAATTTCACAACAATGCGAGCTATATTGCTTGACGGTAGAAATAGGTACCGTTGTAGTACTTCCCCGGGCGAGATCTCTCACAAGGAGCTCCTTAACTATACATCTAAATCGTTTTTAGGATTCCGTACCTAAAAAAGAAAAAATAACCCCGTATAGGATTACTTCGTTATCCATCCGTCCGTCCGTCTGTCATTACGGTCATTTATCCGACATATTTTGATACTCGCAAATAAATGAAAACCTATACGGTCTCGTTACGAAACGTGGTTTAAGTCAAATTTAAGCAAAAACTCGGGTTTAGACTCTGGTTTTAGAAAATTGATATTACGAAACGAGGTTTAAGCCAAAAACCCCGGTCTATCTGTGGTTTATAATTAAACCAGGCAGCCCCCTAGTTTATCTCTGGTTTTAGTTCAATCTGTCGTCTTTTTACAGATTTGGGCTTGTTGTAGAATAGAGGTTATGTTTGTGCACCTTCGATGATTCGTACTTATCTGTTTTTTTTTGTGATTCCTAAACGACTAAGCTTGAAAATGAACTTGAATTTGATTGACGATACCTATGGATTTTGATTGTTGCGATTTGAAGGAGGTTTCAAGTAAATAAACGTAATCTGTAACTTCTCAGTAAAAATATATTTTATTTTATTTTCAGAGAATATTTCTGTTTATTTTAATCATGAGCTGACTGGTTTTAGGAACAAATAATAATCATACGTTTTATTAACTGGTAACTACATATATTTAATAGAAAGTCGTGAAGAAATTAATAAAGCAAATAATTTTATTCAAGATTCTTGAAGGAATGGAACGTTATCGATGTTTGTGGCATGCAAAGTCCAAGATCATTGGATGTTGTCAGTGAATGATTGAATGATACACGTAGACCCGAGTTCTAGTTGGGTTTAGTTAGACCTCGGAAAAATCTGCTTTTGTAATAAAGTCAAGTCTAAACCAAAGGTCTATATTTAGACCTGGACTTAGTAATCCTGGCTTAAACTCGAGTTTAGACCACGTTTCGTAATGAGACCGATAGGGTTTTAGCGTTGCAAGTATGCGTTTCTGGATCAACATGTTTACTACTTCCTGTTAAACTACAATCATTAAATATGGCAGGAAGCAAGGTCTCAGAGCACAAGTAAAGGAAAAGTTCAAAAATAGTTAATTTTTAGTAATATCACATAAAAAAGGTTTATTAAAAAACATTTTTCAACTACAAAATTAAGTTTTTCTTTCAATCAGACTTATCTTTTCGTTAGTGCAAAGTTTGGTGCTCATAGTTTTTTAGATTAGAACTTGAGTAATGTTAATTACTTTGGTGAAAACGGAAGTATCGGTGCACTAGTCAGGCTCGCAAAAAACGGGCAACGTTTTTTTTTGTTATTTCTTTCTTAAATTTTTACTAAAAATAGTCTGCCACTAACATTCAAAAGCCCGCAAAGACTTTAGTTTCTCCCGTGATCATGGTACATGCAACTGTGCTGAAATATTGGGAAACATTCAAACTCACATGGTACCTACCTAAATATCACGTTTATGGTAAAAAAAATATGAGATAGTAGCCAACTCGGTGTCTGGGTTTATGGGCCGCCCGATTTTACACGCTCTAATTATATAGGTTTGGAAATTAGGCCATATTACAGAATGTTCTATGGATTCTTTGTAACAATAACTAAAGATGATTGACACTTTAGATAGAAACATGAAAATCAATTAGGAGCAAGAAGTGGTAAGTATTTTACCTCCCAAACGGGGTGCAACATGCTTGTCGAGGTAGAGAGGGTAATGGGGCCCTATGTGAAGTTCTAACTTTCGAATGAATGCCCTGGTTTAAATATAGATTTCTTGCTTGAAAGCTGCATGGTTTTTTAAGTTCGAGTTGGTTTTTTCAACTGTTTCTGAGATATATATATATATAATACATGAAACCGATTACTTTTTTAGCAACAAACACCCAAACACCGAAAGATTTAAACTTTCACATTATAATACTAGTAGGATGTATCTATCCTATCGGATGTAGTACCAACTGTACTACATCCGATACCATCGCTACGATACAACTATACACCATCAATACTTATGGTCCATTCCAATGGGTGTTTATTTATTTATTTGTATTTAACCTAGTAACCAATCATTTTATTATAATTATAATTTTCTTTCATTTTTTTTATTATTCATTCCAAAGGTTAATTGGTACTTAAAGATCCACTATTCAGCAATGAGATCGCTCATTATAAAACATGGTGAAACATTTTGTTGTATTGTTTTTTATAGATTCTTTATTACTTTAGTTGTTATTCGCATTGTTAACAATAACTATATTTTGTACAATATATAAACCTAGATTTACGTATTGATCCTACCGCTTGCCTACTAGGCTAGGACGGTTCCAACGGGTAAGTTAAGTATTAATAAATAATGTTTGTTGCAGGAGCAAGCGGCGGGTACCACGAAAAGCGGTTGCTGCACCATCTACTCGACCACTACAACGTGCTGGAGCGGCCCGTGGTCAACGAGAGCGACCCGCTGCAACTCTCCTTCGGCCTCACGCTTATGCAGATCATTGACGTGGTATTATACCCATATCCCCTACACTATCTTTACTTATCACTTTTTCATCATGAAAGTTATTATATACTGAGGTTGATATTTCATTCGCCTAAATTATGCATTTTCACTTTGTTACCGTTCGTGGAAATCGTTCCCTTATTCATAATATTGTATCAAATAAAATATTACTTACTAAAGATATCATAATTTGGATAATTTCATTTTTTTAACCTTATTACTAGCAAGTAATAAAGTTATTATTAACAAACAATAACTTTATCACTAACTTCTGCCCCCATCTTAAGTTGCGTGGTACCCGGGTAAAAAGTAGTTTATACCTGAAAAAATTTTTTTATGGTTATTTGATATACTATGCGACTGTTTAGAATAATTGCAATGAATCCCGCATTAGGGCTACCATGAATTCGAACAAAATTAACCAAGTATGGTATAGAGAAAACTAGCGAAACTACTACAAACTAAAATACTTAGGTACGTAATAAAAAAAACAACTATCCTATCCTACTAATATTTTAAACGTGAAAGTTTGTGAGGATGGATGTTTGTTACTCTTTCACGCAAAAACTACTGAACAGATTTTGATAAAACTTTACAGTAATATAGCTTATACATCAGAATAACACATAGGCTACATCCGGGTACCACGCGGGCGAAGCCGTGAGCAGAAGCTAGTACACAATAAACCAATAGTTTTAAAATACTCTCGTAATGGTAAATGAACTTTTTGGTAAATGAATGTACCTATTTGTATAGAGCTAATTTTAGATAATTGTTATAATAGTAGATAATAGTTTAGATATTTTTATTACTAACGAGGTTTAAGGTGGTCCTGCCGAAGTTGATATTTTTATGATATAATAAAAATATTATATCATTTATTTTATTTTATTCATCGGTTAAGGCGTTACGAAAATTACTCTTTAAACAAACTGTCGCATTTATAATTCTTATACAACAAATAATCATAGAAGGATCTAGTAAAAAAATGTTTTTTCCTTCTTTTGCAGCACGAAAAAAGCCAGCTTCTAATAACAAACATCTGGCTAAAATTAGTGAGTATCATAAAATTGTTTTTATGTTTTTTTTGCAGGATGAAAAAAATCAGCTTCTCATAACAAACATCTGGCTTAAATTAGTGAGTATCAAAATTATTTGACTGATTTGAATTATTTGCTTTTATCATTTCATAGTTACTTTGATAGGACAAAACATAAGTTTTACTTTCCCCTTGTGATACAGGAATGGAATGATATGAACTTGAGATGGAATACTACAGATTTTGGCGGAGTCAAAGACTTACGAGTCCCACCTCACAGGATATGGAAACCTGACGTCCTTATGTATAACAGGTACTTACGAGTATATGAAACTTTCTATGTTATTGAGTTTAATATTTCATCTTTGGTGTAGAATAAATAACGATTTTAGATACTCGATTTATGAAAGTAAAAAATAAGATTCACACAAAAGTATCTAATATACACAAAAGTTGTAAAGAATGATAAACACACAAAAACAGGAAATTAACATTAAACAAAACGAAAAACAGACAAACGATGTATCTAATTTGGTGTTTTGTGGAACCAAAACCTAGATAGGTAAGGTGCGGCGCTGGTTTTCAGACCGGGCCCTCATGATACCACGAAAACCGGTGGATTTATGAATGTGTTCTAAGGATGTTCGTTTTTGTTGTAGCGCGGACGAAGGGTTCGACAGCACATATCCTACAAACGTGGTAGTGAGGAACAACGGGTCGTGTTTATACGTACCTCCCGGCATCTTTAAGAGCACATGCAAAATTGATATCACTTGGTTCCCCTTCGATGATCAACGCTGTGAAATGAAGTTCGGCAGCTGGACTTATGATGGTTACCAAGTGAGTTTAAAAATAATTTTATGACTCAGTATTTAATTAGTATTTATTAACTGGCATATTATTTTCCAACAGTTGGACCTTCAGTTACAAGACGAAAGTGGCGGAGATATTAGCAGTTTTGTCACCAACGGTGAATGGGAACTAATAGGTAATGCCAAAGCCTTGATTCTGGAATGCCAGTTTAAAGGCATTTCTAAAGCTCCTCATTCCTTTTCAGGCGTACCAGGCAAGAGAAACGAAATCTACTACAATTGTTGTCCAGAACCGTACATCGACATAACTTTCGCTGTGGTTATTAGAAGAAAAACTCTATACTACTTCTTCAACTTGATCGTTCCCTGCGTACTGATCGCCTCGATGGCTCTCCTGGGTTTCACGCTACCACCCGACTCTGGCGAGAAGCTATCTTTAGGTACAGCCTTATTTTACAACACATTTTTTGAGTGTAAAACCGCATCGTAGCACTAAAGTAGGAGATTGTTCAAAACTTCGTGGTGATAGCTTGGAATTTAAGTAACGTGATGTGGCCTGTGTTTAGAAAAATCAAAAACAAGGCTTATTTTTACTAGGTGTAACAATCCTACTATCACTCACGGTGTTCCTCAACATGGTGGCGGAGACGATGCCAGCGACGTCTGACGCAGTGCCACTACTAGGCACATACTTCAACTGTATTATGTTTATGGTGGCCTCGTCCGTCGTCTCTACGATCCTTATCCTCAACTACCACCACAGGCACGCGGACACGCACGAAATGAGCAACTGGGTAAGTACAATGTGTTTACTAAAAGAACTTAGTCATTGGCTGTTTTCAGTATTTTGGAAAACACGTTGGTGACTCTACTAAAGTAGACCTTAGCCTCAGGCTCAGAACATCTTATCTTGATAGATTGGATGTTTATTTATTTATTTTGAATATGACTTAATATCAGCAAAATGGCTGATAGCCACCGATTACCCAACTTTTGAAAGCTCATCTGCGAGTAAAATTCTCACACCTAAGATCTCAATTATGGGTGCCTCTAACCACTCGTATTGAGATCACTCAGTGACTTCGATATCGTAATTTTACTACGTACATTATTTTCGGACCAGAAATAATGCGCATTATTTTTTCAGATACGTGTCGTATTCCTATACTGGTTGCCGTGGTTCTTGCGGATGTCCCGGCCGGGCTCGGCAACGGCCCCGCCGCCACGTGCGCCGCCGCCACCGGATCTAGAGCTGCGAGAGCGCTCCTCTAAGTCGCTCCTAGCGAACGTGCTCGATATCGACGACGACTTCCGGCACGCGCAATCGCAGCAGCCCCCCTGCTGCCGCTACTACAGGTCCCTCGACGATCTTCACGAACACTACTCGCCGTAAATAGCACGGTTACGATAATTAACCCCGCCTCGAACGATCCACAGTGACCTAACCTTGACAGCTTAGCTGGCATTATCATTCGAATCAATATGTATCACTTTTCCACTCAACTCTACTTCGGATCTGAAACTGACACATGATCGACATAGCATAACTTCCTGTAGCTTCCTTCGTTCCTCGGCCCCGCCTGTAGTGTAGGGTGCACGTTTGGCGGTGATTATAGAGCCGTGCTTGTTGCAGGGGTGGCGAAGAGAACGGAGCCGGACTCGCAGCGCATAGCTGCTTCGGTGTTGACTACGAGCTCTCACTGATTCTGAAAGAGATTCGAGTCATCACAGATCAGGTATGTGCTTCTACCTAGAGCATCCGTCCATAGCACAGCCATTTCAGATTCATCAGAAAAAAAAATCGATCGTCTCCTTTGTGTGATGAATCTTGACCTTGCACGTTAAGCTACTTTTCCTTGCAAACAGATTCTTGACAAATTCCTGATTGTAAATATATTTTCAGATGCGCAAAGATGACGAAGATGCGGACGTCTCGCGCGACTGGAAGTTCGCCGCCATGGTCGTGGACAGACTGTGCCTTATTATCTTTACCCTGTTCACAATCATCGCCACGCTAGCCGTGCTGCTGTCCGCGCCCCACATCATGGTGTCGTAGCGACCCGCCCGCCTGCGACTGCGCATGCGTAAAGTTCTGTGATACCGCGAATATTTGTTAAGTTGTGATGTGCGATATGGCGCGGGCGCTGACGCCACGGCGCAAGAGGAAGTTGCGCCCACCTCGACGCCCGCGCCTCCCTGTAGTAATAAGAACTCAATCTTCAAACTGCCATCCCCTATGCTCAACCAATAACTGCCTATTCTCATGTCCTGAACCTACGGTACCTTCAATCTATCTTTCTTTCTTCTGGGGATAAAAACCCTGACAGAAAGTCTTACATAAAGGAGTTTAAAGAGGAATGAACCCTGTGTGTATTTACAGATAGAGCGATCGTAAGGGGTTTTAGCGATGAGTTCCGCCGCAAATCTCTTTATGTGTTGAAATGTGGCAGTACGTGATATCTACAGGTGCACCGGGAAACGAATGCTGGCAGACTTAGATAAGTCCTCGCTAGGTTAGACACCGTTTCATATGGACCTGGCCGCCAGCCGGGGCCGAAACAAAAATTTTGCACAAAAAAGTCTTCCTTCATACCGTTGAACGACCGAATCGCATTTAATAATAACTTTGTTAGAACTTCTTCGGCTCTTGAAATCTATTGTACAGTATTTGGGCAGTTATACGCCCTTCGTTTCCTTCTTATTCGATTCCATGAATCGCGATTATGACCCTGAGTTTATTTTCGGACGTGTAAGATGTCAGTAGCTAGTATAGAACTTTACAAACAAAGCATCAATTTGAACAGGTTGTGATATGCCTCGTTGTGAACGGGACGATATTGTTATAAATGGTAAATTTCCATGACTATAGCTTAATGAAACGTTCGTTAAAAGTTGTAGTTAAACAAAATTATTTATTATTTTTAAAGTCATTACATACTTTTGAATGGACTTATACAAATAATAAAATTACATAATCGTATCAAGTTTATACTTTCAATAACGGTTACGAACTTTGTCATGCCGAAAAATAATGGATTTTCTTCCCAAAAATATATTTAATTGAATAACTCATTCAGACAGTAAAATGAGAGACAAAGTATACCCATTATGGGTTTATATTAGACATAAAATATAGAGCATCCCTCCTTTGGGTATGCATTCCGTCGACGACTTATAAAAATGCTCTTTGTGACCGGCAATACCGCTCGTCTGCCACGCCTTCTGACACTCATCTCAAGTTCATTTCTGTTCTTAAAACGTCATGATAATAATGTAATTTACTTAATTTAAATGACTATGTATAATTTACAACAAAATATTGTAAGCCTCTCAAAAGGAAAACGTGTATGCGGGGCGGAGTGACCACGTGGATACCTGCTGAGTTACCGTAGCGTACCCCGCAAAGCTCCGTCTATGTTTTCCTTTTCCGAGGTAAAAGCTATTAATTTCAAGCGATCAACTGGAAGTTGTGGTCTGCCTTTAATTAGTAGCTGTCAATGTTTTGAGAATAAGTTGGTTTTATTGTTATAATGTTGTCTAGGACCGTTAGCGGTTCCTCGACAATGACGCCGGACGCCGTGCATCGCCTTCGAAGAGTCGGCGCCATGTGTGGCCTCCGTCTGTCGCCATCGGGACAATCAGATGTCCTCGACATTTGTTCAATTGTTAGGGTTAATACTCTGAATTGCACTTTGTTTATTAAATATAAACGAATGAATCCAACGAAGTTATTATTATCCTCAAACAACAAATTCATTTAGACAGGTCGCTTTGTGGAGATTGAAATATCTTATACGAGTAGGTACATTGTGTACATTCCTGACCTATATTACAACGGTTAGATATCTGGTAGCGAGCGCCAGAAAGACAATCGATGTTCTCCCGTGGGATATCGCACATGCGCAAAGGACTAACTCCCTGCAAACAACGCCAACGTCTCTTATGCAAATTAGCAAAAATTTACAAAATTATTGAGTTTGCCACCAATTGAATCATGCATTATCTAATACTGAAAATTGAATACAATATGGACATATGCCTATGAAAAAAACGACATGACTAACGATCTTGAGCCACCTCAGAGCGTCCACAGATTTCCCGTAAACTTTAGGATATCTTCAGTCCATCTGGTAAAGGGCCTTCCTACCCTGTGGGTTTGTTGCATATGCATTACTAACGCTCATAGCACCATGTTAAAAAAACATACCTAGCGATTAGTTTTGAGCGCGTTCAAATAATCACTGGTTCCTTTATAATATTTTTTTAACCCCTAACTTTAATTGGTACCTATTTAATAATGAGAGCTTTATTATAATTATAAAATTATGATACTATTTGTTTAACAGAATGGTTACCGTCCTTAATCAGACCTGCATAAATGTAATCATTAAGTAAAATATATAGAACACAAGTATATTGTATTATACCTACAGTAGTGGCAACGTATCGCACCTGAATCACGCGGACAGGCGTAAAATCGACAAAAGTAGAACTTTAGTCTAACGGTTCTAGAAATAAGTGAATTAAGTAAAAAACTAAAATATTATCTACTTTTGTCCCTGACTGTACCTATATTGCTTCTCCAACTGCAGTTAATCTGTAGGTGTGCTTACATCAGTCAGGGCATAGTATTCCAAATAACGCTAATTAATTCTCCTACAAAATTTCTGACTAAATCCTACATAGACAGATGAACGCATTTACATGGATAAGGATGATAAAAACGCAAACGTAGTGACCGCAGTAATATTGTAAATGAGTCAAATATTTCAAGATATAAAGCGGATCTTTTGTAGACATGAATAACGTATGGTTTAGCAAAATAGTATAGTTCTTGTTAGGGAGAGAATACAAGAGGCTTTTTAGTCTACGTAGGACAGTGGAACAGTTACGAGTAACGTTTGCGTTTGCGATAAATAATATGTCAAAGTAGTTTTATTATTATTATTTATTATTTACAGGGTTCAAATGTAAATTATTCAAAATTATGCAAAAGTATTCAAAAACGTATGTTTTCTGTAAGCTCTCTTTACTTTAAAACAACTAAAATTTAAACTACTAATTATTTTTTGTTGTACTAACAAAAAAAAAAAATTTTTGTTGGTACCCTGAATTTAACTTTCATAAATTGATAAATCGACTCAAGCTTTTATACTAATCCATGTATACAATTTTCGGTTTCGGAATGCGATACGAAACTGAGTTTGCTTTTTTTAAAACCACGACTCGAAGGAATAGCCGGTTTACGAGGTTGTTTGTTCATTTGATAGTATATTGCCTGTTACTATTTTTCTCTGAAACTATTTAACCAATTGTAATGTAGGTTTTTTGCAGTCTTTTAGGACTTCAAGAAAGGTTCTTAGATAAGTATTTTCACCATAAGCACCAGACACGCTGCGATTAGATGTTGGAATAAATTTAATTTGTACTTATCTATATGTTGTGGGGGATTTAGGCGAGCTCTTGGTTTAACGTAAGTTTTAGGTTTTCTTACTCATAAACGCTGTTTTTTAAACATCTAGTTTAAACTTACCCCAGGTACTGTTTGTCAAAATCCGGATGAGAATTAAAATCATGCTTATCTTTTGACAGATTTTTATGAGTAAGCCAGTTCGTAATATCTTAACGACTTGTTTTTCCGAACTCCGAACTGCAAGAATTTGGTTTTGCGCTACTAGCTCTGTAATGTTCGCTTACGATTCCTAGATATAATTCCTAGTTTATCTATGGGCCGGGTACGAGCGGGAATGCAGGCGGCTTCGTGCGGCAGTGCCCGACTGCTCGTCGTCATGAAGGGCGGGACTCGCGCCTTTATCCTGGTTTTCACCTATATTCAGGTACCATTTTTACTTATAATTACAGCTCGGCAACATCATTACTTAGTAGTTCTTAGAGTTCATCTCATAGTAGATAACATAAATTTATGATCATAATTTAATGGCCGGAAAGATGAATTATTTCCATTGGTCTCCCTGTTCTGTCCCCAGATAAGGGTAGGTATATATAAGTATTTTTTTTGTAAATGATTGATGGATTCCGTGAAAGATGTGAAGAAGAAAAGTTTGGAGCACGAGCTTACTACTATACTATTTTAGATTTATAGATTAGACATCAACGCGCTCACGGCTGCATAATGATTTCCGTTCTGCGATTTTTTTAAATGGTTGACACAGACATCTTTGGCAAAATATATATTTTTGCCAAAATCATAAACAGATGTTTCTCATCCACTTTATCTCGCTCGACTGTTCACTCTTTATTGATCTATCAACTGCGGCGCAGCGTCTTTGGATAAGGGAGAAATCGTCAGTAGAAAGAGACTATCCTACACATTCATTCACCTACTTAAAAAGTACTTATATAAAAAGATACTTAGTATATAGTACCTTTTACAAAATTTCGGTGAATAACTTTCCTTTACGGAGCCAGGCTTTCGCCGTGAAAATTGTGTGAAAGGGTTTCAGACTCTATTGATACCTATCAATCAGGAGTTAGGGCTCTTTCTCGTGATTGTGAATTGCTCGCATTTATGATACTAATAGAAAACTGACTAGATTCTGGGATATAAAAGAGCAAACAGCGACACTGAATACAAGCTTCGGCCAACTTTGCTTGATAGCGCTTCATGATATTCAACCGACTTCAAAAAAGGAAGAGGTTCTCAAATTTGCCTATAAGTTTTTTTATGTGTAGTTACGCGATATTTTCTTGAATTGTAAACTGATTTTAAGGTTTTTTTTTAATTGATAGGGTATACTTCAAAGATTTGAATTCTTTGAAGTATACCCTATAAATTTTATGAAAAAAATCCATCGCTAAGGGAGGAAAATAAGAGATGAAATTTAATATTGGACTTTTTATCAACTTCCCATTATTTGAAGCCGGTTTTTATTTTATCCTGAAAAAAAATCTACGATGTATTCTAAGTTTAAGAAGGATTAATTTTTTTTTGAGAACGCTCGAGTCTACCATATCAAGATGGTGTTTTTTTCTTTTTGTGAAATGCGGAATAAAAGGGTTTTTTCCAGGATGGTGTTCGGAGGACGAAGAGCGGCTGGTCCGCGATCTCTTCCGCTGCTACAAGCTGATTCGCCCAGTTCAGAACATGACACAAAAAGTCGACGTAAAAAATTCGGCAACTTATTGATGTTGTACGTATTAGTTTACATATACACATAACGATAATCTTACATATATTTATCAAAATCTGTCAATTAATTAAGATAGATGTTAACAACTAAATTATTTTTAACAAGCAAGGTTAGTGTAGTATGATATAGAGGTAAAGTACGTTTATTCAACCAACCACCATCGTGTACAGAAATCAACTGCCGGCCAAAAAGGAAGCTAGAACGAGGACCAGAGTCATTCTAATGTCGTTCCTTTTCCGGTCATAGATAATATATATACAAAACCTTACACTAGTGCGGGCGTACTCCCTACATAACCAGGTTAAATAATAATCGAAAGGATAGCCTTTAGACGCGGTTGGTCCAATTGAACCGATTCGTGGTTGGTCCAATTCGCAGTTAGTCCCATTAGGTCTAATTCGCGCGTAGCTCCTACGCAGTTTTTTCTTCTATTTTTTTCTGATAGAACGAGAAGAACCTGATCATGAAATCGAACGTATGGCTGAGACTGGTGTGGATGAATTATCAGCTGATGTGGGACGAGGCCGACTACGGCAGCATTGGCGTACTGCGGCTTCCGCCCGACAAAGTATTGAAACCCGATATCGTGCTCTTCAATAAGTAAGTATTACTTACATGTACATCACACATTCATAAATATTTTTCTTTCTTTCCAAAAATGATCTACATTTTGTCTTGACCAATAGGAAGCCTGCATTAAAAATTCTCCCGGATGCAGGTGGCAATATAATAACGAATAGGAATGTTAAAGATTGCGGCAGATGGTTAATTTTTTTTTTTCAACGCTGACGGTAACTATGTTGTCCGTTACAAGTCCAACGTTCTTATTTATCCAAACGGAGAAGTATTGTGGGTACCTCCCGGCTATTTACCAGGTAACTTATCAAATTTTAGCTGCGAATACTGTAGGCCTATATACATTCGATATCGCGCGATTCAATTTAAAATCATCACTCAAACTAAACCTTGATTAACACCTAATCAAACACACTAACCTTCTGTATTACACAGGTCACGTTGGGTACCAGCATTCTTCTGTCACTGGTTGTGTTCCTGCAACTGGATTCGAAAATCCTCCCGCCGACATCGCTCGTGCTACCGCTGATCGCCAAATATCTCCTCTTCACTTTCATCATGAACACCGTCATGAGGCAGTTGAATTCATCGCGGAACATTTACGCAACGAAGATCTTTACATTTACCTACAGAATAATAAAACATTTTGCAAAACATAAATGATTATTATATCTACTTACTAACTTCAATTAGGTAATAGACTGCATTATAATTTTATATTATATCCGATGTGTCTTTTCTTTTTTTGTTTCTTTTAAATCTTATTTCAACACTGACCAATTTTTTCTACTATAGTATTTTTGTTGTTTTCTTTGTGCTCTTATAAATAAAAAACATCTTAGGACTATATACCTATTTTGCTTCTGAAGTGTTACCATCTGAATGAGATAAACATATCTCTATACAGGTATAAATTATCGTAGTACCTACAACTATAGGTAAACTTATACTCACAAATAGTAAGATATGGAACAGAACAAGTCTAATGGTCTCTCTCATCGTAGCTAGGAGACATGGGGGAGTAATTCGGCGAAGTTGAGGAGTAGTAAGAAGGTCCGGCAGATGGAGATGGTGAATAGGTAGGGGATGATGGTGAGTAGTTATGCGAATTGGGCAAGTACATCGGAGACGTAGAGGAGTAGTAGGGCGAAGTCAGAGGATGTGACAGATTGGTAGGGTAGTAGTAGGGAGAAGTAGGAGTAAGACTCGGAGAAGCTGGTGCAAACACAGTACTGATTGGAGAATAGGAAGGCGAGGCGCCGGCTGGTGATGGGTAAGGGGAGAGCGGGGTGAGCGGGTTAGCCGGGAGAGCCGGTGTGAGGCGACCAGGCGCTGTATGCGGGGGATAGACCGGACAGAGAGAATGATGGACCTCCTGGGGTCATGCTGCTTCATACTGGAAAAATTAGATAAACATAGTGTTAATAATTTATAACTAGTACTGTAGAATTGTAACTATAGTTGCTGGAAATCATATTTAAAAATTTAAAATATGGTTACCACTGACATTTAGTAGCTCTTCATACGAAACTCTTATCTCCTAAGAACAGTGATATATAGCGATATTTTCTATTTTTAAATATGCTCTATTATTTTCAAAGTAGGTTTCAAATAAGAAACCATCTAAATCATCTACCCAAGAGGGTAATAGATGCAAAATGAATGAGGGCCTTGAGTCTTACTTTATATAAAAAAATATGATTCTCGTTGGGTAGATCTTAACTTAGCCAGAAGACTACACACTGCTGCTGTATCCATGAGTTTTCTGAGTAGACCACGGAGTCATCTGTGGCGTCATAGATAGAGTATCAACACCGAAATACATTCCGCCGCCAAAGCCCATGCCAACTCCAAGATCGCCCATTTCCATGCCGTTTTTACATTTCTTCGCATCGAGGAGCAAATCGAAGCATGCTAAATCAGATGAATCATGAAAAAAAAAATTTTACTCTCCCATTCTTGTTAATTGCCCCATTATTATATTCTCAGACATGCCCCTCATTGGGTCCACTTCAGCGAGGCTGGCGGCATCAAGTACATTAACAGTTTCTTCGAATGAACATCTCATGAGCGCATGTCTAGCAATGTTTATTTACGAAAGACAAGCTTTCCTGCGTTGTCGTCATTAAAAATATAATTCATCTCCAATTCCAGCATTGATCTGACTATGACTATTATATAGGGTAGTTTACACAAAGTACACCCCCGGCCGCTTCAAAATCATATATACTCCTCTCCATCCAAATGTTGGCTGGAAGAGATCGCTTTTAAGCGATAAGACCGCCCATTGTACCTTTATCACATGTGTTACTGTTTATTTCGTTTGTATCTTAAGGTGTACAATGAAGTATTTTCATTCATTCATTGAGCGGCCAAAGCACCTAAGTACCATTACATCCGAATTCACTTGCACCTGTTGGAATCTAGTTTCGATTTCACCAATCAACCATTCAAAGGCCTCAGTTGATAGTATGTATTCTTATAGATCGCACTAAGCATTGAAATAATAGCATAGCATTTTCGTTAGCATGCTCGGACAAACGGTCCACTCCTACAACAATGATACATTTCTTCAAGAGCTCTTGAAGAAATATATCATTGTTGATTCCTTTAATTACTTTGATAGGACTCAGGTCAGTAGGTTCCCTCTTGTTAATGTCTTTTGCGCATTCCAGACCATCTTCTTGAAGTTGTAAGACAACTTTAGTACACCACTAGCGATGCTCTGACGCAAAACTTCTCGGCCCTTAGTAAGTTGCTCCCATTCACTTTCCAAATCAACAATAACATAGCTAGACTCAGTTAATTCGATTTGTTTTAAATACCCCCTTCAGTGACAGACATACGTCGCTAAAAAACAAAACTTTCCTCAATCTAGAACCATAATACCTATCACCAAAATATAGTTTAATGGACCCAAGGAATTTAGTAAGAAACTTTTAAAGTGCACTTCGTTTATTTCCTCATCATTTACAGAGGAAGATAGTCCTTATCGAACAAGAATAGGTGCGTTTGTAACATTTTCTTACGCAATTAAGTATTGGGAGCTTTTCAACCATAAATAAAGATAGATGGACAGAAGGCTGAGATGTTAATTTATCATATAATACAACTTACGATTTCATCTGGTGCTAAGATACCAAATTGTACTCTTTTTAACTTTGCGCAAAGGTCTTTGTCTTTTTAACTTCTAATCATTCGTTGTCACCATTTTCCATGAAAATGTAACGCTACGCTAAGAGCCATTTTGTTTGACCACTGACCGACCCGCGAGTCAGCAGCAAAAATTCACACGACACAGTTGATTGACAGAATTGTTTCGTAGCAAAATAACAAACAGCGTCTCTTCGGGTTATGTGCTCGATGTTAGTTTTGTAAATGCAGATGCTCTTCTCTACCTCCTCTATTAACAAATCGTTGTCAATGTCTTCTTCTAACGAAAAAAAACGCTATCGTTAATAAAAATACTGCACTATTCGAGTGCCGAGTGGCAAATAGTCGCGCAGTGAGCGAACTCCCATAAATATCTTCATAGCACTCGTCTTGGTGACAATAAGTCACGGTAACAAAAAATCGCAATCAGCGCGAGCTCTATGAATATAAAGGAAAATACACTTTTTTGCGGAAGGTAATAGCCCAGACTACTAGGATGATATGATAATGCATGGTAATAGGCAAGCCTGGCAAGGAGTCGCCAGTTTATTGATGATGATCATAATTTTAAATTGTACAGATGCAAAAAGAAATTAAATTAATCACTCAAGTATAAATAGAACTAATTTATTGCATGTTATTTACGTTAATAAATATACTTTGGCAAAACAAAAGGATTCTAGCGTTTATGAAAAGTGCTTGACATAAATTGATTACACTAAAATGCAATTTTGAGGTAATGTTAAACTTTACTGCTACTGGGATTAGTATTAAACTCTAGGAAGTCCTTTAGCAAAGTAGTGCGTCTTTTTTCTGCGATGTCCATTTGATTTTCGAGATCACCTCTATCCGTTGTTTCTGCTCTTTCTACTTTCCAAGACAAGTTTTCGATTTCAGCTTCAAGTTGAGCCTGAAATAAAAAAAAAACATTAATTTAGACTTGGTATCAGCATAGATCTGCGTAGGTACCGAGTATATAGATTTGAGGATGTCCATTACGGGGATTTAATAGTTGTGTATGTTATATTATGACACCCTGTGCCTTAGAGAGCTGTTGGGGATGGAGAGCTTCTGCAGTGCACCAGGAACGTTTGCGGACGCACGAGCACTTAGATAGTTTCGCAGCTGTATTGCGGAAAAGGTCAGCATCTCTGATACGTAGGGTGCAGCGGCAGCTCCAACAGACCTATCTGCAACTCTTTGCAGTGAGGCTGGACACTGACTGTGCCTTCATGCAGCCCTGCTCTAGAGAGCATGTTGTGCACTTGTAATCTAGTGGCTCTTATGTCCCTTAAGTCTGCTGATGGGCCTTCGAAAAGATATCACAATAATCTGTCTAAATATTGCTGCATGGAACATCAATGGCTTGGCTCCAAATATCCATGAAGCTGAAATGTTGCTACATATCCACAAACTTGACATACTTCTAATAGCTGAATCACATTTTACAGACAAAAGCTTGGTCAACAATTCACACACTACTTAAACACCCTCGGCCCAAAATTCATTGCTGGAGGGGATTGGAATTCCAAACATCTCCACTGGGGTTCAAGGCTGATTACCACAAGAGGAAGACAACTAAAGCTATCAATCGACAAAAATAATCTCACAACACTATCTACTCCGGAACCAACGCACTGGCCTACTGATAAGAATAGATTACCGGACGTTATTGACTTTTTCATCTGCAAGGGAATGCAAAAATATTCTGTCAAGGTCAACATGAGTTCAACATGAGGTCAACATGATGGGCCGTCTAGGCATGAGCCTAGACGGCTCTTCAGCTCACACCCCCGTTTTATTGACGATTAGTACAACGCTTTTAGAGTACGAGACAACCCCGAAAATGTGTAACAAGTTCACGGACTGGGACTCATTCAGAGAAATAATTGAAAGGAAACTTGAGTTGAAGATTGCCCTCAAGACTTCCGAAGACATAGAAGAAGCTGCTACCCACTTTATGAATCTCATTCAAGTTGCATGCTGGACTACTACTCCTGACTTTCCAACAAAAACACCCAGACACAACTGTGTACCTCTGGAAATAAGAGCAAAAATCCAAGAAAAAAGAAGACTTCGTAGAGTGTGGCATTGCAGCCGAAATGATGAGGACAAAAAAGTCTATAACAAAGCTATAGTCGAGCTCAAGGAACTCATAATCAACGCTAAAAACGCTACACTGGCTCTGCATCTTGAATCACTAACAGCAACAAGGTCGACAAACTACTCGCTCTGGAAGGCTACGTCAAACCTGAACCAGCCTAAAAGAACTCGACCACCTCTGAGACTCACTGACACAAAATGGGCCAGGACAGCACAAGAAAGAGTAGACGCCTTCGCAAACCACCTAGCTGAGGTATTCAAGCCTAACGATGTCATAAGCAACAACGATTCTGATATCGAAGCCACTTTAAACCAGGACTTTCAGTTAGACGTGCCTATAAAGCCAACCAACCCTAGAGAAGTCTTTAGACAAATTTCAAATCTTGACAACAAAAAAGCCCCTGGATTCGACCAAATAACCAAAGAGATCCTGATTCAGCTACCAAAGAAAGGAATAGTTTTCCTTGCAACACTATTCAATGGGATCTTAAGAGTTGGACATTTTCCAAGTGCTTGGAAAATTTCACAAATAATTATGATCCACAAAGAGGGTAAACCTCCCAACGAGGTTGGCTCGTATAGACCGATTAGCTTGCTACCAGTTACCTCAAAGTTATTCGAAAAAATTCTACTCTCACGCATGCTAAAAACACTAGCTGAAAAATCGATAATCCCTGATCACCAATTCAGCTTCCGGCAGGAGCATGGTACCGTAGAACAAGTCCATAGGGTCGTTGACCAGATAAGAAAATCTCTGGAACTCAAAGAGTACTGCTCGGCTGCTTTCCTTGACATACAACAAGCCTTTGATAAGGTCTGGCATAAAGGTCTCCTTAGTAAAATTAAGAACTTACTCCCACACTCGTTCTTTGGAATACTGAACTCATATCTCTCCAGAAGAATATTCCAAGTAAAGGATGGCGAATTCACCTCGATCCTACATGATATACAAGCAGGAGTACCCCAAGGATCAGTACTGGGCCCTGTCTTGTATACCATCTTTACATCGGACCTACCCGAAACCCCAGGTGTAGTAACTGCTACATTTGCGGATGACACAGCCATCCTAGCTAGTAGCAAGGACCTAAACGAAGCATCGCAATCCCTTCAAATTGGGTTAGATAAAATAGAGCAGTGGCTGACGAAGTGGAGAATTAAAGCCAGTGCTTCGAAATCAACCCACGCCACCTTCGCACTCCGCAAGGGAGACTGCCCACCTGTCAACCTAGGAGCAAACATACTACCACACAGCGACTCGGTGAAATACCTGGGAATGTATCTTGATCGTAGACTGACATGGAGAACGCATCTGAAGAAGAAAAGAGATGAAATAAACCTGAAATATCGAAACCTACACTGGTTACTAGGTAGAAGCTCGGTGCTAAGCACAGACAACAAACTCCTGATCTACAAGGTCGTGCTGAAGCCTATCTGGACGTATGGCATACAACTATGGGGATCAGCCTGCAACTCAAATATCGCCACCATACAAAGAGCACAAAATGCCATACTAAGGAATTTGTCCAATGCACCATGGTTTCTGAAGACCTCTGAACTGCACACCGAACTGGGTATCGACACTGTCAGTGAAGAAATCAAACAATACTCGAATAAATATAAAAAACGCCTGAACACACATCCTAATCACTTGGCATTACAGCTAACCACCATCAGCTACCCAAAGAGACTACGCAGACAACACATCATGGAACTCGACGGACATGATACCTGAAGAAAAGGAGAAATGATGACTGGACCACTTCCCTTACAAGCCTGATTACCCACACCGAACCTGCTTATAGTCTGAAGACTGATCGCAGATGAACACAGAACAAAAAAAAATAAAAAAAAAATAAAAAAAATCATTCATTCATTCTTTTCTATATACAATATTATAATACCTAGTAGGTATAATATTAAACATTTTGTTTCTCGCGCGTTATAGGTACTTAATTTATTACAGTATGCGTAGTTGATCCATGATCAACTTATTCGTCCAACTCAACAAAATAAATATGGCTTAGGTACTATGAAACGCTATTTAAAAATATTGTTAACTATTGTTAAATATAGTTATATTGTTACTGTGGTAGCAGAAGAAACCTGGACATAAGACCTCCCAAAATTCGCCGTGACAAACGGACCTGAACCTTCTCCATCTGCCGCTGAGAATCACTTGCCGCTGAGGATTATGATACCAAAATAAATACCTGCTGATATTCAAACAGCTCTTTCCTAGGACCAACTTCCATAAAGTATGCAAATGGGTATGTGTACTGGAGAGTGTATCTGCAACGCTTTAGCAGCTTTGCTGAATCCCAAAGATACTGCCAATCAATCCACGTCCCTTCTCCAGCCATTACCTAAAAATTACAAACATTTAAATTATTTTAGGACAATCAATTTGATGATAGACTTATCACACGGACCAAAATTCATTCATTACAAATTAATAATATACTTTATTACTGATGATGATGATTATGATGTCATCGAAGCCGATTTCGGCGACATTGTTACTGCTTGATTTCGATTGTGAGTTTACTAATATTCTAACCAAGTGAAATGCCCTACGACTTTGCCATTGAGTTTTTTTCCATACAAACTTAACCTTTCCAGTACACGCTGTACTAAGAGCAAAGATTACCTCTAAATAACACATAGTTATGGGACAGGGTGAAGGAGATCAAACCACCTTAATACAAATTAAAAAAATATAGTAACCTTATAGATAAGGTAACTATAATTTTAAGAGCAGTAAGAACCTTTGTCCTGTGATTAAAAAGTACTATTATTGATCTTACGGCCCATCAATTCTTTTTTTGAAGGGCACACAAGTCAATAACCAGGTTAATACAATAGCTTTATGGTGTACAGTAAAGATGTAAATTATGTATTTCATTTTGAAGTGAAATATAAAATGTTTGTTATTTTAATTCATACCTTTTGATTAATGCGGCTCTTCAAGGAAGCAAGTGTTTGTTCTTCTAACTTTAGAGATCTGGCGTGATTTTCCCACCTTTCGTAGTAATGCAAGTATTTTTTAAGTGCTTCGCGTGCCTGAAAGGATAAATTGTTTTAGAGATTTTTTGATTCAGTCAGACAGAGAATCATTTTGGTATAAGAAAAGTGGGTTTTATTAGTTTTTACCTGCGCATTCTGACTTTCGTTTATCAAATTAGGATCCTCTTTATAGCGACTACACTCATAGTACTCTGAGCCATGACATTTCCAGTCGCCTAAGCACACCCAACAGAAATCATGTTTACACGAGCCGCATTGCATATGATTGCAGCCTCCATTTTTCTCTATGCAAATCTGACATCTAGGACAGTCCTGTAAATAAATATTGTTTTATAAAAGCTTTCTCTGTAAAAGTCATTTAACAAATGAAAGGCTGGAATGGTGAAAATTGCTTGTATTACCAAAATTACCCTATAAATGTTGTTTTGCAAATCCTGAATAATATATTTGTAAAAAAAAATAATAGTGTTTATATATATTATTTAAAACACTATTTATTTCACTGAAATTATTGTAAACAGATCAGTGTTTTTTAGAAATAATTATTTATATTTATAATTTCAAAAAAAATCTTTAATCTATTAAAGATTTTTTTAAAGCTGTTTCAGCGCATGTTAGCTGCACAAACTTCAAGTACAGCAATCATGCTTTACCGGTCCATATACGAGCTGGTTCATAAAAATGTTTAGTCTACGAGAGTATGATAGAACTGAAATCGTCGAAAATCGACAAAAGTTCTTAAAAAAGCAGAAAAAAATAAAGATAAAATTCCTCACAGATTTGATTCTTAATGCACAGTCAATGAGCATGCTGATTTAGATCATATATGCTTTGATGCAGCAAATAAGAAACCCACAGCATTACTACACTATTATATTATACATATGTGTCACAAATGGCATTTGAAATCCAATTTCCACCACATATTAAACTATATTAAAAACTAATAAAAAGTATCAAACCTTTGTATTAGCACTAATGTAGTTAGCCGTCTCTGAGTCATCAGCGCACTTGGTAAGCCAGCGGCGGATAGTGGAGCAATCCGTGGGCGCGTGATGCGGCGCTCCGCACGAGAAGCACGTTAACAGCTCACAGCCCTTGCACTCCACGCGTCTCGCTCCCTCGCGGGTCCATGCACGAAATAGCCACTGAACATTTCAATTAAGAAATATAAATATATAACCATACCTACACAGCTACAATGCAATGTCATAGGTATGTTATGACAGCCACAAGCATTGACGAGGGAAGTTTTCCCATAATGAAATGGGAAAAAAACCAAAACAATGGCAAAATTTGCTATGTTTCTATGTCACATTATGAAATACAATAAAATGACCAGATTTACAAGGCTGCAACTGTCTTATTTTTCTAAATGTGTTTAAGAGATACATAAACTGTACTTGCTGCTTGGAAATTCAGAGTTTTTGAGATTATTAAACCTCTTATGCTTTCAAGAATTAAATAATGAACATGGAATTTTGTTGGCAAGCACCAAAAATAACCCAATGGGTTATGATCACAGAGAAGCTGGTTAAATTAACTACAAACACACCTGGCAGTTTGGACCTGGACAGAATCGAAGCTGTGGATGGGATTTGACATGATCTTTGAACATAAATTGTTGGTAGCGTTCCCTCAGAGCTGGTTTAGGCACATGTGAAATAACAAAATCTTCTGGTACTCTCACTTCACACTCTTGTGCCATACACTGAATAGTGTTTGATACTCCTGAAACAGATTTTCACATCAAGTTTTCAAAAACTTGAAAAAGTTTCTGGTGGATTAAGTAATTCTAATAACTCAATAAATGCAAGATATGGATGAGAGAAAGAAAATTAATTTATTTTAACCAAATTTTGAGAATTTATTTTGATTTTTGTTTTTTAATTTACAATAGGTACAAGTAAATGTTACAAAAAACATGTAGCTTAGATATTCTACCATGCATAGTACTGCCAAAAAGGTCCAAGGCCGAAGCATAGTTGTATGGATAGATTAAATTCAACATAAATACTCAATGACAGATTTTGTCCAAATTTGACAAAATTGGTAGCACGAAACTTAGTTTATCAACAGGTAGATAAATTCGAGGAATCATACCGTATTTATCAGTGCACATGGTGTAGATAAGGTTAAATAAATGTTGAACACATTATTCTAGTTGAAGCCGAGAGAAGGGTGTGTTAGGGAGGCCAGAGGATTATCAGGCAGCGTTTATTAGGTGCCACTGATCCTCTGGACCTAGAAGGTGTTTTCATAAAGTTTTTGGCATTAAAACATTTTATTACAGGAAATCACTCAATAAAATATATTGAGGCTATTTCTGTGCTAGGGGTTGTTGATAAAATCCAGATATAATTAGTTTATCAATACTATAAATTTGTAAACTGAAGTTACATGATTGCTGAGCATGCCTCAGCATAATTCTAAGATGGACATTTGTTACCAACCAATAAACTTTATAGCAGATAAGTAGAGTTGGATGATATTATTTTTGAACAGTTATAGTTTGTTATCTGACATTATGATGCAGGCTACTTTTAATCAGGTAGCATAAAGGGAAGCTTGGGTAAATGACTGGTAAATGATTGTGCTACACTTTTATGCAACTGCACAATGGGCTTACAGAATTCACTTCTAGATATAGGTCTCCTTGAAAGGGGTGCTTCCTACAACATTTACAACATTAAAAGTTCATCAGGTGAGGAGCTTTCCTAGAATGTGTCCTCCTGTTGGTAACTGCACTCACCCTGCATAATTTGTACTTCAAAATGCATAGCCCAGCAGTCATTGCAGAAATAATGGCCACAAGCTAGAGCACTGTAATCCTGTAGAGGTGGTGTACTAGCACACACAGCACAACACAAACGGCTAGAGCAAGCCTGCACTGAAGGCACTGGGGGGGGTTTCACATGACTGTTTATCAAAACTTCGTTGGCGTTTTCTTTATATTTAGTTATAATCTCTTGAGCATTCCATCGGTATGCATGAAGGGCAACCTAAAATAAAACATATAAATGTTAGATTGAAACTGAAATATTATGTACTAATTTATAAGATGAAAGAACAAACCTTGGCAAGCGAAGGAGTAATCTGAAGGCTGTTGCTTAGCAATTCAATGGATTCATTCAGCAGCTTCTCCACTTCTTCAACTTTCAGACAAGTAAACATGAAGTATTCGGGATCAGATTTAGAGCGATCGATTGTTTCCATGTCGCAGTCATCCTGCCCTCCATAGTAATCGTAGTCGTCACCATCGTTGTCCGAATATTCCATATCGGAATCCGCAGACATTTTGATGGCTAGTTTATTGTATCATGAACAGACGCGGAATATCACTGAAAAGCGGCCATACATGATTTTGATGATGAATAATATGTAGCTTGGATGATAAATAAGCAAGCACTCATACTTTTCTATGCAAAATGAAGCTAAAACTACTATGATAAAACTCAACAAAATAATCCAGACTATTTACGTTGTGTCTTGTCAAGTCGCGAGTCGTTCAGTCCCTGTATTGTACGACCGTGGAAAGCACTGCCTGACAATGTACGACCATAGAATGTACTGCCTGTGTTCCAAATAGGCATGTAAATGATTGATACTTTTTCATTTGATGAAATTATGAATGTAAAATTAATTTGTGTCAAACCAAAGAGTTGTGTTAAACCTCAGTGGCGCAGTGGGCAGACGACCGCCTGAGACGTAGAAGTATGCTGGTTTGATTGCCGCCGTGGGAAAAATAGGTATACATATATAATAATGCTGGACATTTTTCACACAGCATCATCTAGCCCCAACTAACGCAATAATGTTTGTAGGTTTTGCAAATTTTTGTCTCGGGTCTGGGAGTTTCCTATGTAGGTCTATCGACGTTTCAAAGTGAACCTTGTGATTTTAATGAATAAATTAATGTTGACTTTGACTTTGTATAATATTTATGTTATTACACAAAATATGTAAGTAGTGTATCAGTCATGTAGTTCCCATAATACAAGCTTTGTTTAGTTTGGGGTTAGATCATGCTGTGTGAAAAACGACCATCATTATTTATTTATTTATTGATTATTAACAGTGCTATTTAACTTGTGAAATTTAACAGGCAATGATTTTCATTTAAATAGCCTAAATGTCACATTTCGTGAAATTTTGCTACTGAAAGCTACTACAAATAATTGAAATAAAAACAGACCTTTATGTACATTAGGTAAAGTTTATAATTAACCTACTCTGAAATGTTAATACGGTCAAAGGTCATCATTATGTCGCATCGTTTGGCGACGCAATAGCATAGTATGTTTCGGTTTTTCTAGTACGAAGCGTATCTCACTCGTGACGTGGTGATGGTTTGGTTTGTCCAAACCGATGTCTCACGATGAAATCCGAAAGATCTGTTTAATTTTTTTTTAGCAGTAGGTATCACTACCACTGTAATATTTACACGAATGTAAAATGTTAGTAGCAATTATTTTTGTTGATTTAATTATTTCAATTTTAACCAGAAAATCACTGGTTAGTTTATTTATTTTAATCCAAGTTTGTTGAGAAAAGTTCAAGTAGCAAAAAAACTCGTACTGGGTTGTTTTTAGGTCAACATTTACTTATCAATGGCGACATTTTTATTTATTTATAAATGACCAGCATTACTTAATTTCTAGGTAAAAATGATAAAACTGGCAAAGTATAGACGAGACTTTTTATGCTTCGACATCCACCGCATTCTGTCCTTCGCATCGATCAACGAGGGCTTAGGGATTTTACAGTCTCGCGGCCACTATTTAATGGTTATGGAATACTGGCTGTGCCTCCTATGGTAGTGCTTTGTCGGGTCGTGTATTCTCTGATCGTACAAAACGGTTTCGGATTGACAACTGTCTTAGAAATCACGCCATTATTTTGTTCTTTTGGGGCAGGCTATAGTCATAGGACCATACCGCCTCGTCTTTCGTGAATTTAAATTTTTGTCATTTATTATATATTTGAAGGAGGTCATTTACCAGCATACCAGTCAAGTCAATAACCTATCATATCACCGAGCGAGCGGACAAATTTAGTTGTCGTCATGGCTCAGCCTCAGTTTCTACAGCGTTGCCCAAAATATTTGGCATCAGCGAGAGCCAGAGCGAGGTCCGACCGAAGACGAATAGAGTAGAATAGCAATATTCGCCAAACCACACCGCGTCTGTCGCCTGGCCCCGCTTCGTTCTCGAACGTCGAGTAAACTTTTATTTGTTTATTTTATTTTCATTTTTGACCTTTTGATTTTTCATAACTGGGTACAACGCGATAGAGGCCGGGATATGATCTTTGGCTTGAGCACTTTGAGGCCCAAAGTTCACAACCCAAAGATTGTGCCGAGATCTTTGAGCATAGAAGACTCAATTCAGTGAAAACAACGCTAGAATTGTCAAATCGTTGTCATTGTTTGTTTGTCTGTCATTTCGAAAGGTCACCTTGGTGAAGTGCAAAGATTTAAATAGTGGGATTTAAATATTTTTTTAGGTACGGTAGATGGTTTTCATTTGACCTCTGTTATACATTTTTCTATTCGCTCCAATGGTATGAAACCATTTGTGATCTATAATTCCCCTTTTCTTAGATAACCTCAGTAAATATCCTGTTTGATAGGTGTAGGGGAACCTGTAAACCTCGATTATGGAGGGTTCGTGCACTCAAAAGTTTATTGGACGTGGTTCCCATAAAGGGAAGGGGCTCGCCGTGTTTACAAGCGGTGGAGACTCCCAGGGAATGAACGCCGCTGTGCGTTCTGTAGTGCGCATGGGAATCTATCTTGGATGCAAGGTTTACTTCATTCGTGAAGGATATCAGGGAATGGTGGATGGTGGTGACAATATTGAAGAAGCGAACTGGTCTTCGGTCAGTTCTATCATTCATAAGGGAGGAACTATCATTGGTTCGGCCAGATGTATGGATTTTGTGTAAGCAATTAATATTTGTTTAGTTAGAATTATCTAGTAGACCCATTTGCTACCTTAAAATAATGGATGGAATGGTTTGTTGTTGCCTTAATGAATACACTATTTGTTTTTGATTATTGCACAATTTTACATATTTATTTCAGAATCACTCAAGAACCCCTTCCTCCCTTTCTTCCCTTCTAACTGAATTTTTGATTGGGATTTAGATAACTGTTGCACTAATTTAGATAAAAAAAGCACTAATGTTTTTTTATTTCTTATTTTGTTAACTACAAAATTAAAAAACATAATTTCTCTGAAACTATTAAATTCCTTACTTCAGGAGTGGTACTGTTGGAGGAATGGAGGAGTCCACCCCTTCCACTCATTATTCTTTTTTCATCTACATTCATGAGACGGATTTCTAAATTCCGACCTAATTTTTCATTAGGTGGAATTTAAAATCATAGGTCATGTGTTGCTACTATTTTCAGCCAAAGGGAGGGTCGCTTAAAGGCTGCCTACAACTTAGTTACTCGTGGCATTACCAATCTGGTGGTGATTGGAGGAGATGGTTCCCTCACAGGTGCCAACCTCTTCCGCCAGGAGTGGTCTGGTCTTCTTGATGAGTTGCTGACTAACAACAAGATTACCAAGGACCAAAGGGAGAAATACAAGTTCCTTCACATTGCAGGAATGGTTAGTAAATCAGCATATCCAAGAAACTTTTTTTTATCGTATGCATCCTAAAAAATCTGATTCAGCAGGACTCAAACCCACATCTTCACATCAGCATTGACCAGTTGTGCCATGAATCAAGTGATGCTGAGACTGACTGGGCACTCTCTATTCAGCTAAGCACTGATAGTGATGACAATTTTTTATACAGAATAGACTATTGTTTGAAAACAATCTCACCTCATATTAAGTGATGTTGTGGCCAACGATGAAGCATGAATGTCTAGAAGATACCTATTAACTCTGGCCATGAAAATACTCAAATTATTTTTTTTTGTTATGTGTACATCTGCGATCAGTCTTCAGACTATGAACAGGTTTGGTGTGGGTAATCAGGCTTGTAAGGAAAGTGGTCCAGTAATAATTTCTCCCTTTCTTCAGGTATCATGTCTGTCGAGTTCCATGATGTATTGTCTGCATAGTCTCTTTGGGTAGCTGATGGTGGTTAGCTGTGATGCCAAGTGATTAGGATGTGTGTTGAGTTGTTCTTTGTATTTGGTCAAGTATTGATTTCTTTGCTGACAGTGTTGATAGCCAGTTCAGTGTGAAACCATGGTGCATTGGACAAGTTCCTTAGTATGGGATTTAGTGCTCTTTGTATGGTGGCGATATTTGAGTTGCAGGCTGATCCCCATAGTTGTATGTCATACGTCAAGATCAGCTTCAGCACAACCTTGTAGATCAGGAGTTTGTTGTCTGTGCTTAGCACCAAGCTTCTACCTAGTAACCAGTGTAGGTTTCAATATTTCAGGTTTATTTCATCTCTTTTCTTCTTTAGATGCATTCTCCATGTCAGTCTACGATCAAGATGCATTCCCAGGTATTTTATCAAGTCAAGTATATAATGTAAGATCGAAGTGTATTCGCCATCCTTTTCTTGGAATATTCTTCTGGAGAAATATGAGTTCAGTATTGCAAAGAACAAGTGTGGGAGTAAGTTCTTAATTTTACTAAGGAGACCTTTATGCCAGACTATCAAAGGCTTGTTGTATGTCAAGGAAAGCAGCCGAGCAGTACTCTTTGAGTTCCAGGGATTTTCTTATCTGGTCAACGACACTATGGACTTGTTCTATGGTATCATGCTCCTGTCGGAATCAGAATTAGTGATGAGGGATTATCTATTTTTCAGCTAGTGTTTTTAGCATGCGTGAGAGTAGAATTTTTTCGAATAACTTTGAGGTAACTGGTAGCAAGCTAATCGGTCTATACAAGCCCACCTCTTTATGGATCATAATTATTTGTGAAATTTTCCAAGCACTTGGAAAAGCACTGCTGTCATCAACCCAGAGTCCTTCTCCGCTACTTCAAGGAGTTGGGCTGGTTGGGGTCAGGTTAGAAGGGGGATAATGCATAATACACCCCAATGCGGGACGTCAGTGCAGACCTTAGTTCCCCCACTTAGAATTAGAATTAGAAGCAGTTGGAAAATGTCCAACTCTTAAGATTCCGTTGAATAGTGTTGCAAGAAAAACTATTCCTTTCTTTGGTAGCTGAATCAGGATCTCTTTGGTTGAAAGATGTCTAAAGACTTCTCTAGGGTTGGTTGGCTTTATAGGTCTAACGTCTAACTGAAAGTCCTGGTTTAGAGTGGCTTCGATATCAGAATCGTTGTTGCTTATGGCATCATTAGGCTTGAATACCTAAGCTAGGCGGTTTGCGAAGGCGTCTGCTCTTTCTTGTGCTGTCCTGGCCCATTTTGTGTCAGTGAGTCTCAGAGATGGTCGAGTTCTTTTAGGCTGATTCAGGTTTGACGTAGCCTTCCAGAGCAAGTAGTTTGTCGATCTTGTTGCTGTTAGTGATTCAAGATGCAGAGCCAGTGTTGCGTTTTAGCGTTGATTATGATTTCCTTAAGCTCGACTATAGCTTTGTTATATATGCTTTTTTGTCTTCATCATGTCGGCTGCAGTGCTACACTCTACGAAGTATTCTTTTTTCCAGAGGTACACAGATGTGTCTGGGTGTTTTTGTTGGAAGGTCAGGAGTAGTCGACCAGCATAAAGTGGGTAACAGCTTCTTCTATCTTTTTTTCTGTCTTCGGAAGTTTTGAGGGCAACCTTCAACTCAAGTTTCCTTTCAATTATTTCTCTGAATGAGTCCGTGAACTTGTTGTACATTTTCGGGGTTGTCTCGTACTTTAAAAGCGTTGTACTAATAGTCAGTAAAACAGGGGTGTGAGCAGAAGAGCCGTCTAGGCATGAGTTGACCTTGGCAGAAATTGTATTTTTCAGTTTTAATTTATAAGAAATTTTGAACTCGATAAATTACTACAATTACTGATATACTTAGAATGGTAATTTGATAAAATACTGAATGTGAAATTCTTCAGAAAATGTATACTACTTTCAAGATTACTTTTGTGTGGCATGCTACCTTATTTTTTTAAAGAATTAACACAGTGCTGTTTTATCTGATGATAATGATGATTATAGTCATTATCTATTTCATTTAAAATCTCAAAACATTCCAGGTGGGGTCCATTGACAATGATTTCTGTGGTACAGACATGACAATAGGCACTGACTCTGCATTGCATCGTATCATTGAGGCTATTGATGCAATTGTGAGCACAGCATACTCCCATCAAAGGACATTTATTATGGAAGTCATGGGCAGGCATTGTGGGTAAGACAAATTTAAATAAATAATGCTGGACATTTTCACACAGCATCATCTAGCCCCAAAGTAAGCAAAGCTTGTGTTATGGGAACTACATGACTGATATACTACTTAAAAACTAATTATTTTGTAAATTCATACTTATTATACATTAATTAATTAAATTATACAAAACCCCGAGACAAATATTTGCAGATCATACGAGCATTTGTCCCGCGGTGGGAATCGAACCCGCAACATTCTGCGTCTCAGGCGGGCCTTCGCCCAATGCGCGACAAAAATCGTCAAAAATTTGAATGCAAACTGCTGATTTTAAAATTATAATTTATGCATTATTTGTTGACAAGTTATGTCCTTCTTTTTCAAAAAGAGCACTTCAATCTCAAGATCATCAGAAAGAAAACAATGGTTGTAGCCAAGTGATTTATTGCAAAATATTGTAATTTGCCAAGAAATATGAGGCTTAAGAAAAACCCAAGACAAACAAAAAAACATACTCAAATATAAAAGCCAAGATGTAGTAGTGGTGAAAATGGATGCATGCCAAGTGATTTATTGCAAAATATTGTAATTTGCCAAGAAATATGAGGCTTAAGAAAAACCCAAGACAAACAAAAAAACATACTCAAATATAAAAGCCAAGATGTAGTAGTGGTGAAAATGGATGCATGCCAATTCAGTTTTGTATTATAATGGATGTTTACTTATTTAGATATCTTGCCCTGGTCACGGCTCTGGCGTCCGAAGCAGACTTTGTATTTATCCCCGAAGCACCTCCATCAGTTGGATGGAAAGATAAACTTTGTGATAAGTTAGAACAGGCAAGCCACCATCCGTTTTACATCTCACTTTTTAACCTTGTGTTGGTTGTATGCTAGCATCCCCTACAACCTTTCCTTTTTACCCTGTAACTCAAGTACCCTGTTAGTTTTCTTGCAGTTTACACCGCCCTATGTACGGACGCTACTTATAGCTTTATTTGCGAAGACCCAGCGCCTCTCAATTGGGAGCAAAAAATGTGCACAAAGATAGCCGAGGCAAGAATTAAACATATCTTAAATATGGGAGCAGGATCACCTTTATACATACATTCATTCATATTTTGAATTGGCAGATTGCATTGACGTTTCAAACGTGACTTCTTAATTGGCCTTTAATTGTATTGTCATGATCATTGTCGCTTCTTGTTAAGAGGGACATTTGCATGTGACGTCATGCGCGGGCGCTGCTTGTTCCAGTTACCTGGCATTAGTAGCCGCTCTGGCGGGCGAGGCAGATCAAGTATTCATTCCTGAGGACCCTGTTCCCAATAATTGGGTTGAAAAGCTTTGCAAAAGATTGCAACAGGTACGCAGGCTTAATTGAGTGGCTCTGCATTTATTTATAACACACAATAAAAACATTTATATAAAACTATGTATAACATGCATAGATTTGGCTATGGAGTACACTACATACCTATCAGCTTACTAAATTGAAAGGAGCAATTCGTTTAAATTGACGAAAATGGATGGTGAACAGCAATGATAAATAAATTGTCTCAATTTTATTTGGTACATCCCAACACAAACCGGTTTTGATTGTGTGTTGTTAAATATGGGCTTATAAATTTCTTCTGTACATTTTCTGCCGTCCCTTACACTACCTACCTATAGAGTTTGTTAGTATAACTTCTGCACGATAACACCATCTTACTTAGTCTTAAATGGGGTAATTCCCGATCTCCCCACTTTTAGAGCTTCTCTCCACTAGTGTTCTACCCTGTGAGTGTGACAGTGAGGACTTACCAGTACATACCAATTTTAAATCTTTGCTATCTTTCTCTAAGCTGGTGGAGAGATCGGGCTGTCCAAGGTACAGATTTTGACAGGAAATAATTTCCTATGCATGGCACATTCTTGTAGTTCACCAGAGTTGGCGATTATACTCACTTTGGTGAACTACTGATAAATAAAACCTTTTTTATTGCATGAGATAATAACAACCCCTGATATTGATATTATTTGACTTGAATTTGATCTTGATCACGATCAAATTCAAGTTAAGTTTTATCAATATCAATATTACTTATCCAGAATTGCATAACCTACCTACCATATTATAAATCCTATAATTTGTTTGAAAGGGATAATCTCAGTTAATGTTAGTGAAATGTATATAATAAACAGTTTTTAAATGGAAATTTAAGTAATATTGACTAATATGCACCCACAAGCACATATTTAAAGGCGTTCTTGGTTTTATCAGTGATCCTTATTGCTTATTTTATTTTGAAAGTGTTAAATGTACTCATACTCATGTTAAGGTACTTTACCTGACGCCATCATGCGATGGCGTCAGGTAAAATAGACAAGTTGGCTTTGGAGATAAATTTATCCTTAGATCTAGACAACTCAAGCTCTTAATTATTTACACAGTTTTTGTATACCTGAATGTATCTATCCACTCAAATGTCAGGCCAAATACCTGGCCGTTACTCATTAGCTAATCTCCGACCATTTAAAAGTTACCTGCTTAAAAAAAACATTTTATTATTTATATTTTATTTATTTATGTAGATAAATGAGATGTACATAATAAAATAATGTTTTGTATTAAAATCCTGGTGAATGTAAAATTAATTGTATAACAGAAATTTCTTCAACTAACTCAGTTCTTCTTCAGGAGAGGAAATCTGGCCAGCGCCTGAACATAATCATCGTGGCCGAAGGCGCCATTGACCGCGAGGGCAAACCCATCACGGCTGAGCTCGTGAAGAAAGTCGTCGTGGACAACTTGCAGCAGGATACCCGCATTACTGTGCTGGGTCATGTGCAGAGAGGAGGCTCGCCTTCCGCCTTCGACAGGATCCTGGTGAGGACTTGATTGCTTACAGAATTTACAGACGGGAGAGATCACCCGTTTTACTCTTAGCGCAGGGCAGAGACTTTTCTACTTTTTACGTAAACACGTACAGCACTAGTACATTTGCCATCTGATGGACCATAAACACGACAGAAACCTCGTCCTAGGACTAAGATAATCTACTTCCGATTCTTATTTATTGCTCCTTCAATGCAAAACAGCAAGCAAAAACATATAAACAGTATTCTTTTTTAATAAGATTGATCATCTTTTAGTGAGACATATAAATAAATAAATCAAATCAATTTATATTTTAATTTATTTTGAGCTTCCCAAAAAATATTCTATTATTAATAAATATTATTTTTGAATACGAAAAAATAATATTAAGATAAATAAATATCGTTTATTTAAAAAAAATGACCATTTGAAATAGATTCTTCAATTAGATTCTTATGGATCAAATAATATTGTCCCATTTTAAAGCGAAAGGCCCGCAATGGAAGATGAGTAACATTCTTATGAGTCAACTTCTGGAGGCAAGCAAGCACCTGCTGCAACATACTATTTATTATTATTCATTTATTTCAGATTATAAAAATCCATACAATATTAATACTTATACATAAACTTAACACTATACATTACAGGATAAAAATTTAATCATTAAATAAAATGTCACAGCAAAATTAAAATTGAATGAGATAAAATGTTATACAAAAGTTAATGTTACTAAATACACAAAAATTAAATAAAATGAATTAAAATTTAATCAGATGGAGCCCATCACTACTTGCATCCACCTGTTCTGAATGGGGCAGTCTGCCCGTGCTATAATCATCTTCAGGATGCCGTTGCCGCTAGCTCGCGTACGCTGGAGAAGGGAAGCGACTTTCTTGCGAATAATCGCGTGATAGCCGTCCGTGCGCGCCTCCGCAAACATCCCCGATGCGCTGCAAAAGCGAGGCAGCCGCATCAGCATCCTGAAGATATTGTTGTATTGGACTCGCAGAGAGCTGGCAGCCCGCCGGGTGTGATTTAACCAGAGGCTGCTCGAGTAGAAGGACTGGCAGTAAGCCTTAAACAGAGTGATTTTCACTTCTCTCGAGCAGCGAGCGAACCTGCGTGCTAGCATGTTACCCCGGACTGCCAGCGCTCTGCGCTCCCTTTCAATATCCTCATCATCTTTTAAATCTTCAGTGACAATGTGCCCCAGATATTTAAAACTTCTAACCACTTGTAGAGCCGCACCATTGAGCATAATTGGCGGAACATGGATTGGTCGAACTCTCCCACTCTTAAACACGAGGACTTCACTTTTTTTAGAGTTATACCTCAATCCATGTTCAGCCGCATATGCCTCACAGGTCTTTACCAGCTGGCGTATAGAACCCACCGACGGTCCCAGCAGCACCATGTCATCCGCGTAACTCAGGTTGTTTACGGCGACTCCATCTACAAAACAACCTGTGTGGGTGCTGCTGAGCTCGCCGATGAGATCATTAACATAGAGGTTGAACAGCAGAGGAGATGTTATCCCGCCTTGCCGCACACCATGTCATCCGCGTAACTCAGGTTGTTTACGGCGACTCCATCTACAAAACAACCTGTGTGGGTGCTGCTGAGCTCGCCGATGAGATCATTAACATAGAGGTTGAACAGCAGAGGAGATGTTATCCCGCCTTGCCGCACACCGCACTCCATGCCGTAAGCGTCAGACAACGCACCCGCCCATCTCACCTGGTTTCGCTGGTGGTTATACCAGTTTTTCAGCATGGAGACGATATCAGCCGGCACACCCGTCGCTCCCAGCCTGCACCAAAGCTTATCATACAGAACTGTATCAAAAGCCTTGGACAGGTCCAAGAAGCAAGCGTACACCGGCGTCTTCCTCTCCGTGTAGTACCTGACAGCCTGCTTAAGACATAAGATCGCACTCTCCGTCGAGAGCCCAGCCCTAAAACCGAATTGGGCATCGTGAAGGTGGACGTGTCGCAGCATTACGTCATTAAGCAGGCTGTCTAGGATCTTTGCCATTATGGTCGCTAGTGAGATGGGCCGATAGTTGTTTTTGTCCGACGCATCTCCCAGTTTTGCATTTTACAATCGGAACCACTATAGTTTTAGTTAGCTCTTCAGGTAAGTACCCATGACACAAACACAGATTGTAAAACATGGCGAGCAAACGCGGCAGATGAACACCCGCATATCTCAGATGCTCAATGCTGAGACTGTCATGCCCCGGAGAATTGCCTCGTTGCATAGTTTGAATAATTTTTCTCACTTCTTTGGCTTTAAAACTTGTGGTTCTCTCGTGCATGACAGTCCCAACATCGATCATCCCAGAGGCGGTAGAGGCGGTAGGCGGCAGATTTACATTAAAGTGATCTTTAAAAAGATTAGCGATCATTTTATGGTCACTAACATCATTCACAGTCAGAGGGAGGCCAGACTTAGCATTCATTTTGTTAGTTTGTTTCCAAAAATGCTTGAAGTCTTTGGCCGTGTGATGAGAGGCAAGAATATCCATTTTGATCTGTTCTTGTCTGTCTTGACACCACTTTAGTTGTTTTTTAAAGGACTTTCTGCTCTCACACATATCGTCATAAACTCTACCGCTCATAGGCTTACCAGCTTCAATCCAGATCAAAAATTTCAGCCTGGCCTCTCCGTGAAAAGTTGCTACATGCTTGTTCCATCCAACAATATAACCACCTCTCCTCCGCGTTCTCCCTCGCTCATAAGAAGATGTTGCGGCTTGTGTTAGGATAGTAACTATCTTAAAATACATGTTATCCAATATAGTTCTATGTTCTAGGTTATTACAAAGTCCGTCACAACAATGGGAGAGCTGTGCTGGAAAATCTATTTGTTCCAGTTGAGAGTTACATAACTGATGATAATAATCAATCTGACTATTGTTACGCTCTCCCCATACAACCTTATTAACAAACGATGTCAATTTTAAATCTATCTTAGCATATAGCTTACCTAAGTTACATTCCATAAAAAGTGGGAAATGGTCGGACCACTGTACCCCGTGCTCTACCCATACACGACTGACAGAGGGCAGCGCAGCGCCCGTCACGACGCAATGGTCCAACCACCTCGCACACCCGTGAGCCTCACTAACAAAAGTATAGGTACCTGATTCAGCGCCTAGCATATTCATATCTGCACACGTCCAATTTTGCTCTGTACAAAAGTTTAGTAATTCATTACAAAATAGCTCCTTTGGGTGTGCATTAAAATCACCCAATATGTAGACAGCGTCCGTGTCCCTAGCATCCTCAATGATTGAACTTATTTTACTTAAACATTGTGTAAAGTCCGGTAAGTTCTCGTGACAGTCAGTAGGCATGTAAACGCTAAATATCATCATAGATCTATCACATAAACTGACTTTTATTGCTTTTAAACGCACATCATCGCACTCCACTACACTTACGGACCGAAATACACTTTTTCTCCACAGTAGAGCGACTCCGCCGTGGGGCCGTCCTCGTAGTAAACCGGCAGACGTGTCGACCGCAGAAGTCCCGGTGCCCCCGAACTCGTCAGCTATAGTTGTCAACATATATAAATCATGCGGCAGCAACCAAGTCTCCTGCAGTGCGATAATATCCGCCTGCCTGCAGAGACTTCGAACACCATCTATGGATCGCTTGAGCGATTTACAGTTAAATGAGACGAACTTACTGTAAGGCGTGCTATCCATTATGGGCGCTATGAGATTGCCTCTCTCCAGCAGGCATCTGCTGGTGGTACTCGTTCGTCAGGTTCACAAAACGCCTGAACGAAATTCCTCTGGGCCATAAACTAACATCGAGAAATGTTTTCACGTTGTGTTTGCTAACAAAAAACTTGTAGGCGTTGTAATTTCGCTCCTTAGCCATTTTTATTTTAATAGGAGACACTTTCTCTTGTGTTTTTGTCAAAATGTATTCTACGATGTCAGACTCCAAGACATCTTTGTGTACATTGGTAATAAAGAGCGGGATTTTAGTATCAGCAGCTTTAAATTTACTATTTTGCTCTGAACTAGCCTTTCCCTTACTCGTAGTAAATTTATTTCTCAGGCGCCTTCTCTGCACTAATTTCCATTCTTCATCCTTTTCCGGTGTATGCCATAAACCTCTATGAACCATCATTTTGTATGTCCTCATTATATCTACTTATCAGAATCATTCAAGCTACCTACATCTAAATACTCGTATATGAAAAGTGATTCACTGACTGACTAAAACAATACACAGTAGGCTAATTAGCGTAAGTCCTAGAGGCCTGAGATTTGGAGGATACCTACGCCTTTCGGTGTCGGGATGCACCCTTAAGAAATAATTTTCTAAAATTCACTATCCAAGGAGTGCAGCGAAGTTTTCGTGGAACAAGTAAAATTAATATGAAAAATCAAAAAACCCTGCTGAATGATGGGCCCATGTCGTCTAACGACACCTCATTCATCAAAATCCGTCATAAAGAATCACACAGACTCACAGACATACATACACGCGCGAAAAACATAACCCTTCGCAGTCGGGAAAAACACGACGCGGACGAAGTCACCCGATACAGTTCAACTAGTTTTTTAATAAATACCTATATACTGCAAACATGATTGAAATTAAAATGTATTATGATTTACAAACATTACAGTTGTATGAAAAAAACAATCCTTAATATCAATCAGATCTCTAATATATGTCATTCCTTGATGGATAACATTGGTACCCAAACTAGGTTTATCTGTGTGATGGCGTACCAATACCCTCCGCCGGGATAGTAGTTATAATAATACGAATAAAATAACTTAAATTAAGAAGTTATTACACGCTTATTTGATATATAAGTAATTATTATTGTTAAGTGACTGTTTACTTAACCATCTTTATGTAAACAGGCACATACTTTAACCCTTTTTTTTCTTTTACTACTAAAGAGGCAAACAAACTTCGGCTCACCTGGTGGTAAACGGTTACTGTAGTGTATGGACGCTTGCTATACCAGAGGTATCACTCACGCATTGCCTCCTCAGATATCAAGATTAAAGATCTAATGTGCCTCTAATTTCACGCTACTTATTCACGTTTTATTCCAGGGTTGTCGTATGGGTGCTGAAGCTGTAATGGCTCTGATGGAAGCCACTCCTGAAACGGAACCATGCGTGGTCACTCTTGATGGAAACCAAGCCGTCCGTCTGCCTCTGATGGAGTGCGTGCGACGTACTAAGGCCGTAGCTCAGGTACTTACATTAAGTCGCGTTTCCCGGAGGGGTAGGCAGAGATCACGGATTTCCACTTGCTACTATTCTGGCATACCTTTTTCGCTTTATTTATGCTAATCACATTCTTTATCAGTTTGGGTTACTTTTGACATGGACTTTCTCCAGAACGCCTCCAATTATTCGTCGAGGTCTCCCCGCTTCTCTCTTCGACATTATTGCTAAGAGATCACTCTTAGCAATAATGTCGTCAATTGTACAATTATATTTTACGTCATTTCTCATAAGGTGAGGGGACTCTTTATTGTTATGTTCAATAAAGATTCTATTAATCTTCATGTTGGAACAAATAAATATATCCCAAAGGTTAAAATAATACTTAGAGAATCTGCTCTTGACTTAACCAGTGCCGACCGGCGCTGTATAAATAGCCGCGGGCACTAAGAGCGGGGTTCTTTAGACCAAGATCTGTTCTTTGGTGATCCTGTTGACCCTATCAGCACCGCTAACGCAGTGGTGACGTCATTAAGTCCCGATGTATCTGCGTAGTGAGGGAAAATACTACACAAATACACCGACCCCGCCGGAGGGGTCGACGAGTCCCCACTTCCACCTTCTCACGGTGCAGATTGGTCCTGTGCGTTTCTCTGCTATTCCTCCCCCTTGGCATCGGCCTAGCTGAGGTCTGTGCCTATGTGGTGTCTTTGTGCTTGTTGCCCTATCCTATCTGTTACAGGTTGAGCGCCTTCCGCGCTCGCCTATAGTCCGGTGGAGCTGACCAAGGCCATCTGCGGCCCTGAAACATTAAAATCCATATAAAAAACAGCGGGGCTCATTCCGTGCCTGGCTTTTGGGTGCGATCGACTTTTTTATTTTTAGTTTAGTTTGTTTCACTATATCACTATTTTTTATTTCACAGGCCATGGCTGACAAGAACTGGGACTTGGCGGTCCAACTCCGTGGCCGCAGTTTTGCTCGCAATCTCGAGACGTACAAGATGCTGACCCGCCTGAAGCCTCCTAAAGAGGCCTTTGATGCGGCAGGTCGTCCCTCCGTAAGTTATAATACATTTCTACATGTGAACGAAACGGCAAAGGAAAATATCATGAGGATTTATGGTTCTAAGGCTTGTGATACCTGTTATTGTTACTATCAGCGGCGATGGACTTGCAACATATCACCTGTAATGTCTGAACTCTGACTGCCCTCGACTGTGTATCCTAAGGTAGAACCGTTATTGAGAAAAATTTGAAGTATATTTTTACATATCTACAACTATGTCTTGACCAAAGCCGGTTTTAAACAGTCTTGATCAATAATTCCCCTCTTATTAGGAAAATACTGGAATAATTCCTGGCATAACCAACATGCTAATATCCCGATATCGAATCGTAGACAAATCCTGATGAGTCTTTCTATCTAGATTGATAGGGCTATGAAACATCATTTTCTGAGAAACTATGGATCGTATCTATGATAAGACCTCATATTTGCATGATTTATGTAGAAGAAATAAATACAATACATTCGTTGTCACACAAATATACATTGACAATAAGCACAAATAGAAAAAGAAGTATTAAATTTAAATTTTGAAACTATCATGGTTTTGAACATAATTTTTACGAACGTCAGGACTGTGTGTTGTGTGTTGTCGGAGCCGAGATTTACTCGAATGTGACAGTGGAAAAGGTGGTAGTAGTATTTTTATCGCAATAAAAGAGTGAGAAAGAGGGTATATCGATTTGTCTGCCACTAACATTCAAAACCTGCAAAGACTTCAGTTCCTCCTGTGATCATGATGCATGCAACTGTGGCTAAATATCGGGAAACATTCAAACTCACAAATCATGGTGAATATCCTGTTTTTTTAGGAAAAATTAAGTATTAAATTGGTGTTGTGTGGAGGTTAAAAGGTGTCTTAAAATAAGGGTTAATATGGTGCAAGTGCTTTTAGGTAGTCCTATTATCCACTAATATTATAAACGCGAAAGTTTGTGAGGATTTTTGTTCCTCTTTCACACAAAAGCTACTGAACGGATTCTGATGAAACTTTACAGTAATATAGCTTACACATCAGAATAACACATAGGCTACTTTTTATCCGGGTACCACGCGGGCGAAGCCGTGGGCAGAAGCTAGTGTATAAATTAGCTATAAATACCTGCACCATCCAGTTAAAACTAGATAGATTGAATGTTAATTCAGCTGTATTATTTTTCTAGGAAGGCTTGACATTAGCTGTAATGCACGTTGGCGCGCCCGCATGCGGCATGAATGCGGCCGTGCGTTCGTTCGTACGTAACTGCATCTACCGCGGCGACACCGTGCTGGGAATCCACGACGGAATGGAGGGATTCATCAGCGGGAATATCGTGAAAATGGAATGGTAAGCTTTACTTTGCTGGTAAGTAGGTATACTTAGCAGGCGGTAGGTAGACGAAAGCGTGGAAATCCTTTTAAAAAAATAAAAGTATTTGATTTAAAATATATCATGAATTTCAAATGTGTTATAATTGGCGACTTAATTACGACTGAGATCCCTGAGCTCTCTCTACCATGATCATACTTGGAAATCGAATGTAACGCCAGCCAATCTGACCTGCATAAACGCGTGGGCATTTCTTCATAATAAACACCAATTTACTTAAGTAGCAGTAAAGATACTACGAGTTGGTAGGCGCTGGTACCATAATTAGGTATTGTTTGTGTAGATCCCATGTGTGTATTGTCTGTTTGTTTTCTATTGTGCAACGTTTGCAAATAAATGTTTTTTTGTGCTTTTCTTTCTTTCTTACTTTATTTTTAGAAGCTTTCTCTATTGACACTTAACCTTTAATTGAGCTGTTTTACCTGAGCTTGTGGTGGCTATCAGTAACTGAAATAAAATAAAGAAAGAAAGACATTTATTCAGCACGATATAAAAAAAACAACAAATTTTGCAACAAAGTTAGAATGGTGTTACTGCGGTTGTTTGTGTAGCGAAAGTCCACACTTGCATCCTGATTTCACACGCGTTCTAATACATTGATGAGGTACGTATTTCTAAGTATGCCAAGTGCTTATTAATAAATTTATTTATTTTAGAATTTTGATAAAACTTACAGCCAGGTACACAAGAAATTACTTAACTAAATACTTCCATTGCGTTATTTTATTGTTCTTCGAAGTCACATAGATGTCGCAGTAATTAAAAGTTGGACTTTGACTGTTAAATATGTGACTCTTGATACATGTGCATCTTGTTAAGTCATTAAGTTAAGTCTAATGTACAAGTATAAACTTGTATTACCTACTGGAATTCTACCAAACTGTATTCTTGAACAAATAAACGTTATCTTATGTGACATACAGTAGCATTTTGTGAGCTTCAGAAGCCCTGGATTACACAACATTTACATTACAAAAAAATAAAAAGACTCAACTTTTTAATTTTTGTCATGATTAATGTAAACTTTCTGTATTTGTGTTTATTTGTTATGTATTTTATCACCTGTTGTGTTATGTTGAGGTCAATAAATGTATTTTCTTTCTTTCTTTCATTCCTATTTTATAACAGGTCTGACGTGACTGGTTGGGTGGCGCAGGGCGGTGCCTTCCTCGGCACCAAGCGCACTCTCCCCGGAGACAAAAAGGCAGAGATCGCGGCTCGCATCAAGCAGTTCAATATCCAAGGTCTGCTGATCATTGGTGGATTTGAGGTTCGTTCGTTCGTCTTGTCACCTGTTCCTGCTTAGTGAAACTGCTCAGTCATTTAATTTCTTGAGTTTGTATCCTTCTTTATATCGCACTATCCTATGTATAGTTCTCGTAGCACCTGATACTCACGACACAGGGAATCCTTGTGTAGAGTCAGGACTATGTTATGTGACTGTTCTGTGTTATATTATGAAACAAGCCAAAACACCAGTAAATACTAAACCAACTACTAAAAATAAAAGTAATAGATAGTAAGTAATAGATGGACTTTGGAATTGTGAACTGGAACAACACGCAGGCTACTTTTTATCCGGGTACCACATCAGCGAAGCCGGGCAGACAAGCTAGTATTGTATGTCCCGACGTCCGTGAGCTATAGTGTAGTGGCTGGCGCTCAAAAAGCCGTGTGGCTGATGGTAAAAGAACCAATGTGGAGAATGGATTCAATGCTACACACAGAAATCCTTTCATGCTCATAGATATCCATTATCATGATACAAATATATACATGTTACTTAATCCACCTAATTTATCTCTAGGTTATCTCTAGGCTAATCAACATTTTTGATAAGCCAAACCTTTTAACCTTTGTTTATTGGCGAAGCATTTGTTTATTTTAGGGCATACCAATTTCATCACAGTATTTTTTTTTATTATTTCCAGCTAGTAAAAAATGTAATAATTATTATGAAACTAGCTTCGTTAGTGATACTTATACTTATTTTAGTAGATACTATTTGAATTTGATTCTCGACATTCTGGCACGGAAGAAACTAAAGACTTTTCTGGTTGGAACCGCAAAAATAACAATCATTGCGAATGAATGAAATGAATGAATGAACGAATGAAAATACTTTATTGTACACCACAAGATAACAAAATAAACAAAAACTTAATATAACTAAAAGTACAATGGGCGGTCTTATCGGGCCTCTGCCAGACAACCTTGGGATGGAAAGTATGCAATTGTATTGCGAATGTTACTGTTATAGAAAAAAAATAGCTTGAACAATCACTTTAGTTTTTCGTTCTTTATTTTTAGGCGTATCAAGCCGGCTTGGAGATATACGAGTCCCGCGGCCAATTCCCCGAGTTCTGCCTACCCCTGGTGGTGATTCCCTCCACCATCAGTAACAACGTGCCCGGTACTGACTTCTCGCTCGGCGCCGACACGGCCCTCAACGAGATCACGGAGATCTGCGACCGCATCCGACAATCCGCTCAAGTAAGGAGTAGGTACTCAACAACTCGAGAAAAAATTACAAAGATTTTTTTTATTAAACACACAATAACACAGAATGGATCCGAATACATATTGCGTCCCTACCGTGTAGGGTAGCTGTTGAACTCATTAACTCAAATACAATACAATACAAATGTTTTTATTGAGTTTCCAACTTAATTTTAACAATGATGAAAAATCCTTTTAAGTAAAAAATACTTGTTATAGGAAATTTCACTCTTGCTTGGGTCTATTTCTTTTTTATTGTACACACTGATAATACAGACAATAAAATAACATATAGGACATGTTCAAAGGCGAGCTCAACCCTGACAAGAGTTTTCTCCCAGCAAACCTTTGAGGATAGGGACAGCTGATAAATAGCGGTGGGTACGTGTACACAAACGGGGAAAAAATACAATACTATACTATACTTACTTTATTCTTATTGTACACACAAATAAACACCTTAAAAAAACCAGAATTAAATGACATGTACAAAGGCGAGCTTAACCCTAAAAAGAGCTTACTATTGTAACTCATCCGAGAGTCTTCATCAGGGTGATTTATCGCGAAGCTCTCTCTCCGCATAGCGTCGTAGAAATCTACTCTAGATTTTTACAGGCTCAACAGCGAAGTCATTACGTCACACGAGGTCATTGACCTCGGATGACGCCACACTCAAAAGTCAACTAAACAGCTGTTTTGTTGATTTTAGCGATGTGCTAAGAGCAGGTAGGATAAAGCTTTGATGGTCATTTCATGAATAAAAAATATGGAAATCCAAAAATACGTAGAACAAACAATGTTTCCCACCACGATGTCAATGACCTACTTTCGGCATTATATAGGACACCTGTATAGTCTGATCTAAACTGTAAATGCTTTCTTTATGTTCTAGGGTACCAAACGCAGAGTGTTTGTTATCGAAACCATGGGTGGCTACTGCGGATACCTTGCTACTTTAGCTGGTTAGTATGATTTAATACTCTATCACTTATATTAAATGCCATTATTTGGATGTTTTATCCATTGTGTTCACTGGGATACGTGTAACATCACTGGTTTCCACTTTAGTACAAGTACAATCATCATCAGTAAAGAATTTAAAGTGTTATTTACCCAAGCCAACCAAGCGGTGGGACCGAGCAGGGGATCGCGGGTTCAAATCCTATCGAGGTTGAATTTTTGGGATATTATAAATTCTTGTAATTTCCTTTAAGTGTGGGTTAACACTTTCTTCAATAGACTACCTCCGTCTACGACTTCTCAAAACCTTTACGATGCCATCAATTGGCATATCTTCGACCAACATACCATCTTTTCATGGAAAAGAAATGAATTTCAATTTACAGTGGCCATTTAGGACCTTCATTCCCAGCGATTGTTGTTCTGCGAGTTACATTACGCTATAGAATAATTGTGGATAGTGCCACTGACTTGGGTAAATGCGATCACGCCAGGATAGTGCTTAAAGTTTAATTCCCGTTCAGGTCTCGCCGGTGGAGCAGACGCAGCTTACATCTACGAAGAGAAGTTCTCTATCAAAGATCTCCAGCAGGACGTGTACCACATGGCGTCCAAGATGACGGGCGGCATCCAGCGCGGTCTCATCCTACGTAATGAGAAGTCGAACGAGAACTACAACACTGACTTTATTTACCGTCTGTACTCTGAGGAGGGCAAGGGGCTGTTTACCGCTCGGATGAATGTGCTGGGTGAGTATATCTTCAACAGTCTTTAGAAGACCTCGAAGAACATAGGCCGTTTATGATTGGCTGAAGTTTACGCTAGGGGTGCTAAATTTTATATGTAGCCTACTATCATCTAATCTAATCTAATAATATTATAAACGCGAAAGTTTGTGAGGATGGATGTTTGTTAATCTTCCACGCAAAAACTACTGAACGGATTTTAATTAAACTTTACAGTAATAAAGCTTATACATCAGAATAACACATAGACTACTTTTTATCCGGGTACCACGTGGGGAAAGCCGTAGGCAGAGAATTTAGACATCTTATATAGTATTACTGTATTTAGCGGCTTTAGGCTTAAAACTTGTCAATACTTACTAATTGCAAAACGCGGGTATGTGTCAAGTTTAATGTTTGGACATGCCTATCACTACCACCTGCTTGGTATCATGGAATATTTGGTGTGAAATAAAGTTTTTTATACCTTTCTATCTATCCTCAAAGATCTACTCACTGAGTATGTATCTGAGGATGTCCATCATGGGAATACAGTCGTGAGCGTGTATATATGTATATTCAGCCTGTATTATATTTGTTTGTATATATGTCCCATTTCACTCCTTCTGAAAGAAATACTCAACTAGCAGAAAGCAGGGAGGAGCCCAGCTTTCTGCTAGTTGAGTATTCCCATTCTTTGATGTAGGAGCATATCGTCAATATCATCAGGCCATCTCCACCTGGGCTGCACGTGGCCGTCCTCTGGACCAAGCCTGTCAACTATTATGTAAATAAAACTTATTAGTAGTCAACTCGAAAAATCGACAAGTATTCCGAAACCATAATATTGAATGCTCAAAATAACAACCGTTTGTAATAACTATTGGCAAGACCAGTGGATCATTAGACCGGCAAGTCATAATTAGCTACCTCTATGGGACAAGATAATTTACTCCGTTCCGTGTGTTCTACAGGTCACATGCAGCAAGGCGGCTCGCCGACTCCGTTCGACCGCAACATGGGCACTAAGATGGCCGCTAAATGCCTACACTGGCTGGTGGAGGCCATGCAGAAGGGACCCAGCAACTCGCCCGACACGGCCTGCCTGCTGGGCGTCGTAAAGCGCCAGTACAAATTTACACCGCTAGAGGATCTCAAGCCGCAGACCAACTTCGCGTGAGTATCATTGACCATGACGTGATCATGCACGCCGTGCTATTGGTCGAACGCTAAACATTCTGCACGTTTGCTTAGTTTTCACTACGAAAATCTTGAATCAACCATCCGCGAATATCCTGTGACAGCTACGGCAGTCGCATACGAAAGCTATATTAAGTCACTCTGATGCCACTACCAATTAATATTTAAGTGTTTTATTTGTAGGATATTGAAAAGTTTATTTTTCAATATCCTACTAATATTATAAACGCGAAAGTTTGTGAAGATGGATGTTTGTTACTCTTTCACGCAAAAACTAATGAACGGATTTTGATGAAACTTTACAGTATTATAGCTTATACATCAGATAACACATAGTCATTCGGGTCAACTGTGCGCATTTTTCACTTTAAAACCTCACTGTGCCCAAGATATAGGATTTAGCGCAGTGAAATTATTGTTTTTAGGTAAAAAAAATATTAGTCAAACAAAAATTAGACAATTTGTACTGTCATTTATTTTTATATATGTAATAAATGCGTTTTAAGAGACAAAATCGGAATGCGCTCACTTGCCTCGACTTCCGGGAAAGTGTACGCACCCTTACGGGGTAAGTAAACGCACGTTGGGTAAGTGTTCGCGTTGCAAACTACATATAAGCAAATTACACTTAAAAGTTAAAAAAGATTAAAATTTCGAGAACAATCAACATGTAAGAATGGAACCCAACCACTATAACGTTAAATAAAAATGTAACAATAATTATAATAGAACATTAGGAAATAAAAATAGGTATATAATTATGTCTCTATATAATAGCATAAATTTTAAATAAATAATTTCAACGGCAGCTGCAGCAGTTCTTTTGCTTTTTCCATTTTGAATTAGCTTTTTGGCTTCTGAGATCGTTCGCTCGGAAACTGGTGCGATATCGGGTTTCTTACGGGTATAATTACGTGGCATTATGAAATAATACTGAAACAAAAATACAAATAGCATTGATTGATACTGGAAGTATCAGCTACAGCAGTTCTTTTGCTTTTTCCATTTTGAATTAGCTTTTTGGCTTCTGAGATCGTTCGCTCGGAAACTGGTGCGATATCGGGTTTCTTACGGGTATAATTACGTGGCATTATGAAATAATACTGAAACAAAAATATAAATAGCATTGATTGATACTGGAAGTATCAGCTACCTAACATGGGTTAGTGTACGAGTGCGCACACTTACCCGCGCTCACTTACCCGAAATGGACAAATTACGGATGAATACACACAAAATCAGAAGATTATTCAATGCACCTTGAACTTTCTTTTTCATAACATGCTCAGATATGTTTTGAATCCATAGTAAAAGACTTACCAATATCGATTCAGGAACTGAGATGATGCACCTAGTCAAAACTCCAAAAACTAACATTAAATTGCTAAAAAAATATTTTTCTCCATAAAACGTTAGATACGCACAGCATGGTCAAGGGACGCGTCGCAACTAGTTGTCTGCCTAGACGTTGCCAATGTACCAAAACTAACTAATTACCTCCCGCGCTCCGTTCCGGAGATAAAAGCTATGCGTACACTTACCCACCGCGTACAGTTACCCCGAATGACTCTAGGCTACTTTTTATCCGGGTACCACGCGGGCGAAGCCGTGGGCAGGAGTTAGTTTATATATTATTATTATATTTAATACTGTAGTATGTATAAAATAATGTTTACTCACACATCAACGTCTTGGATACAAAAATTAACTGCCGGCTAAAAGGAAGTTAGAACGAGGAGACGGCGTCGTTCCAGGTTCACAGATAATATATACAAAAAACTTTACAATAGTGCGAGTACTCCCTGCAATACATATTATTTTTATATTGTTGTGTATGTACATAAGTTTACATTTGATTGGATACGCCACATCATCTTTTTGCACGCCCAGGATAACTGGTAGAGAATGCTTTAGCATTAAGTCCTCCTAACACTACATTGTTTGTGCGGAAGTATTAAATAAATAAATAAGTTCTATTATGTTTATAAAAGTAATCTAGTTTTTTCTTCCTAGTCAAAGAATACCGAAGCAGCAATGGTGGATGAAACTACGTCCCCTGCTCCGTATCTTGGCGAAGCACGACTCCACCTACGAGGAAGAGGGCATGTACATGACCGTGGAACAGGGAGAAATCGACTCGGAAAATGTCATCTAAACTAGTAAACTAAAGCATAGATTTAGATTGAAGCCCTTAGGTAGGTAGGTGCAACTGTAACCATCGATGCCAGCAACAAGCTACGCCAGAAGGTGGCGATGCACTACAGATAGAAAAAGGAAAGAAGATAGCCGTCCTTTTGTCCGAGCGTTCTCTCGTCTCAGTTACGAAAACTGAGACAAGAGGACGCTCTATCTCTTACTCATCTCTGAGTGAAGAATGATAAGGGAAGAGCTTCTCTTAAATCTACCATAGATTGTTTCTTATATCGATAAGTAACAAAAAAAGTATATGTCTGATAAAGAAATGAACACCGAATCCTCTGTAATTTACGCTCGATATTCTTGTGTGTTCATTTGGTCACTATGAATAGTTAATTCTATTTTATTTAATTTGCTGTAGATTAGTTATAAAACTAGTAAAAGCAAATACAGCTTTGCTGTTTGTTTAGTTGTGAATGTAAGGTTTTATGACAATCTCTGTAGACTTTATTTTAATAGTTTGATCAGCATTAAATTGCGTCATTTTGTAGTCTGAATAGTTGGTTAGTGTTGTGTTGACATTTAAATTTGATCTACAAATAAAATCTTATCTTTTGTATCGAAAATACTAGAACAATCTTAACTAACTCCTAGTATTTTTAACAACTTTTGTTCATCTCACACAGACCAATGATAGAATTAGTAGCCTTATTTATTTTATTTTAAGATAAATAGGTCAAACCATTCAACCAAGTGGCTGTGTAGTGACTGTGCAGGAATGTTGATTTACAACACGGGTTTTTATTTATTTAAATAAGTGAAAGCTATATATTTTGAGATTATATTTTTTTTTAGATCACAATATTTTGTGTAGTTTGCTTTTTTAGTATTTTACTAAGAATTAATTTGTTTAGTTTTATATGATCTAAATAAGTGTTGAGAAAAAAAAACATGGTATAAGTAGGTAAGAAATTGAAATATTATGCGAACTTTATACAATTTATTGTAATGGAAGTTTCAAAATCAGTATTTTATGAGATGTCATAATCAATCATTGAATCCAATTAAAATGTTAAGATACTCTGAAGAGTTTCATGTAGGTGATTTATTAAAATTGTTTAATCATATTCGTAATAGACGTTTTATTTTTAACCCCCGACGCAAACAGAGGAGTGTTATAAGATTAACTTGTGTATCTGCATGTTGCATTGTAGGTAGCTCCCAAACGAATGAAATTGTTATTTAGTTTTTTTTTGCTTGAAAGGTGATTTGATTTAGAGAGTTCTAGCTATGATTCAAGGAAATATTTTCAGCCGTTTGAATATCATCAGCTCTTTTCTAATTGTGACGAAGAATTGAGACTAGACTTGTGAATTTGACTAATGCTGTTTTTGGCAATCGATTATTGTCTTCTAGGAAAATAATAATAGTAGAAAATAATGGCATGTATAATTTTTAACATATATCAATAAGTATCGTTTTTTCATATCTCAATTCGCAACAAAAAGGAATTTCCCAAGTGATGAATTCGGAAATTAAATAGAGCCGCGCAGTTCAAAAAAAAATAGTTTAACTACCTTAAGTTTCGTACAATGATCTTGAACTTCTGCGCTAGTTCCGATACGTCCCGTACGTCCGTCCCAAAGATTTTGAACTACGCTGTGGAACTGCACCACGTTCGCCACGCATAGTATTCTCCGAAGATGAAATACGCTGTAGGTAAGGTATTTTCATTCTACGAGGTAGGTAGTGGTATTCCCTATCTTTGTCTTATCGACTTAGGGTCCCCTTGACGTTGGCCCAACGTAAACTTAGTGGTTATTTCCGTTATGGCCCATCGTCAACGTCACCCGAGTCCGACACGAAACAAGCAAACCTCACTTGTGCAGGTAGGTTTCAAAGTTCGCCGGGGCTACCCAATCCCAGGCGCGGTGCCAGAATGTATAATACATTTTTATGAGTACGGCGGAGACTGTGTGTACGTGTGCGAGTATGATGCCCACACGATCGGGACTAATACTATATCCGCACAATTATCGTGGCAACCAAGATAGAGAGTATGTGCTTGACTAACTTAGACGAGTGTGTAGAGGCCCATTAGCTTCTCTGCTTGCTCTCTACACATTGGCGTTTCAAAGGGTATTTATTGGTCTCTCTGCCACTTGAGACAAAAAATGTCTATGTTGTAGACGACATATGTTAACTTACTTATAGTTTTTATCTGAAAAACATCTTCCTCACTATCTTAAATATCAAAATAAAAAAATAGATTTATATCTTTAATTTATTATTAAATTATTGAATTATCAATTTAGTCCCTATAAAATACAATAATATATAAAAAAACTGTCATTTGGTCTTACGATTGCCAACACAACTTCCGTAATCAACAAACGACGTTGACGTTTCACCGCGTATCAAGTGAAAGTGTCACGTCGGTTGAATCCCTGTGTTCTGTCAGAAATATTTATAATCGGGTTGAATTTCGCACGCCTGTTTCGGGGTACATACAATATGTTCCATAATAATTATCCACAATAATACAATTGCTGGCTTCTAATTGATAAACAGTGACTACACTAGTGCTAGCCCTAATTTACAGTTAATTTTCTCCAACAGGATACCGCCGGGAAACATGGGAGTAAAACCTGCAATTGGAAGAAAACCTAACAAGAACCCACCTATTTTCAGTCATGAATTTGTGATTCAGAACCATGCCGATATCGTATCATGCATGGTTATGTTCTTCTTGGTCGGGCTGATGATTCAGGTACGTAAGGGACGACTGCCACGTATGCCGCAACTTTACGGCAATATCTCAGTTTTACATACAATTTTTGTCCATTTACTGTACCATAACTTTTATCTTTCAGGCGACGAGTCCCGTGGCTAGTTTATTCATCAGTCTGCATCACAATGTCAGTGGGTTAGAGGGTACAAGAGAGAACCCTAAAGGAGAGCCATTTCTGTATGAGTCTGGGTGGAAAGATGCCTGTTCTGTGTTCTTCTACTCGCTGGTGTGCATTGTGATGCATGCAATCCTGCAGGAGTACTTCTTGGATGTAAGTTAGAATCCCATATTATCTCATATATTTTTTTAGAACATGTAAGTACTCAATGCTCCTCCCCTGTGGTATTCAGATAACAAGTAGCCTTTGTGTTATAAACTATACATGTTAATTTCATCCAAATCTGTTTAGCCATTATGGAGATATTTAGCAAGAAACATCTAAACATCCAAACTTCACGGATTTTTGTAGGATTGAACATGTTCTGAGATAGTAAAGTACTGTTAAAATAAAACTTGAGTATAATGAACAGTATCTACAACTTCTACTGACAACTTCTTTCTTTTCTAGAAAATATCAAAGAAATTCCATTTATCAAAGTCAAGATTGAGCTCTCTGAATGAGTCTGGCCAATTAATTGTTTTCCACCTTGTGACTCTGCTGTGGGGAGGAGATGCTATAATTCGTGAGGGATTTGTCTTCAATGTCTCTCAACTGTGGGAAGGTAATACAAAATTATATACACAAATTACTTAGCTTAACTTAGCTCTAGTTTTCCCATTCATTCAGGTATTACCTGAATTAATGGGAAATTGATATTCTAATAGACTGATAAGTACCTCTTGTAGGTGGTTCAAAACTTGGGTCAAAATCAAGTGAAAAAAAATGATACCTACACAGGTTGTTAGTTTCATGCATTTGATTTGCCTACTTTAATCAATTTAGGGTAGGGTTTATGACTTAAGGTTTAGAAGATGTAGTATTATTAGAATTCAGGAGATCTTCAATAAAGTAATTTAGCTAAAGTTACAGAATTGAAAGTATACTTTGTGTCTGGAGAGTCTGGAGATGTTGGACATAAAATAGCCCATGTGTTGGTCACAAACTATACCTATACTAAGTTTAATACAAATCAGTTCAGCCTTTACAAAGATTATATGCAAAAACTAAAACCTTTTTATTATTTTCTTGAAAAAAAATCCAAACTTTGGCATTTCTTATAAGTAGTTACAATATTGAGTTTTTACAAGTTCCTAATCATTACTGATTAGAGTAATCAATTTACGCTTTTTTTTAAATTAACAAACATGTACCCGAATGTAGTAAAAAAACTACATTTCTAGGACACCTATAAATAAACCTTATATTATCTATTTTTTTTATATGTATTATCAGGCAATTCAGTTTGCATAAAACTTGTTTTATAATGATACAAAGAATATGTGAATGTGATACCATAAACAATTTATGCAAATAAAAAACATGTCTTTCTTTAACCGTTCTAGTAAAGTAAACAGATTACATGCTTTGGCTGACAGCTTTTCGATTTCTATATGATTCAATGTAGATTATTGAAAAGTAAGATATTTAATAAAATGAATGAAACAGGTTGAGGCTTTATAAAGTGGATTTTAATTTAGTACTTATGCTATAAAGTTATTGTCATTGTTATTTTATAGAGAACTTAAGGGTCCGGCGTACAACGCTAATAACTTAAATTTGAATAGCGTACAAAAATATAGCTATCTCTTATTGACTGATGCAGGCCCGCCCATGCTTGCGCGATAGCAATATTAGCTGTTCAGAATTTGTTATAAATTTGGTGGTGTTCTGTAATACCAAAAAAGATGAATGAAAACTTGTTGTATTTTTCACATTGTGTTGTTATGTACCTAACAAAACGATACGTAAGGTATTGTTGTTTTTAATACGAAACAAATAAGAAGAAAACGTGTCATGTATGACGTAAAAATATCCAAAATGCGATTCATTTACATTTCATTTTAGGTAAGTATTTTGAAAAAATATATAGCAAGGTACATAGATAAATACTATTCGAATGCAAATAATAACATAATATGGTGGAAATAATTACAAATGATTATGGTATTACGTTTGTATGGGCAATTCATACAACGCAGGCTTCTTAATTGTGCTATTCCATAATGTGTGATCCTCAACAAATTTTACTAAAGCAATGTCTTGATTGATAAAAAATTGGATACTTTGTGTTTTTTGGTTCAAACTGCTATCAGGCAATGACAATATTTTATATTTTTTATTCTGCTTTTTAAGAACTTCCGTCGATTTTCGACGATGTCAGAAATCGTACCCTCGTAGACTACACTAAACATTTTCATGAAACAGCTTGTATATGGACCGGTAGAGCATGATTGCTGCACTTGAATGACAATAATACATTTTTGAACTATTTATGTGATGTGTTAGGAAGATTGTTGAATGATTTACTATTACTAGTAAAACCAAACAAGGCTTAGAATTTGATATTTTCCACAACCTTAAGATATCAGAAAAACATCACAATAACCAAAATATATGAAATCAGTGTAGATTGTTCAACAGATATTTACAGATTGTGCATATATTTTGTCTTGTACTGAAGTCGGAGTCAATTAATCAATCATGGTTTATTAATTACTTCATATGGCCAATGGCCAATGGCTCACCGACTTTGATAGCCGAGACCGACATGTAACTGTGCCCTCTAAAGCATGCTGTTTATTCATTGTAATCACAATATTCTTTATTTCTAACTTTCTATACCAGCGCCAAATTTTGTAACGCACAGTCTCACAGACCATAATTTTGGCAGCCAATTTCATGGTATTTTTTTACTCAATATTATCATGATTTAATCAATAAAATAAAGTCAATTTAAAGATAATAAATCATTTGTTCACTGACTATCAACATTTTAAAACAGGCTCTGAAAAATTTGTAAAGAGCTTCGTTTTTTTTTAAATCTTTTGTTTTTTTATCAAACAAATAAAAGTTGATTAGATTTTGTTTGTTGTTTACATTTTATCTCTGAAATGACATATCAAATTATGTGGTTTTTAATGATTTGAATATCTAAAAAAAAAAAGTTCTATCACCACAAGTTTAAAATTTTGTATAAAATGTCTTATTTAAGGTGTTATGTACAATAAGGAGTTCTATCTATCTTGTTACAGCATGGCCTAACCACCCAATGAGTTTCCTCCTAAAGTTGTGGTGGGTGGTACAGGCTGCATATTGGATCCATGCCATCCCTGAACTGTACTTCCAACGCATCAAGAGGGAAGAGTGGGCCGGCCGTATCAGACATGCTACTGTCGCGTTCTCATTCGTCGGCCTGGCTTATGGATTCAAGTAAGTTTTTTTTTTATATTCTATTTCACACAGCATCATCTAGCCCCAAAGTAAGCAGAGCTTGTGTTATGGGAACTACACATGACTAATATACTTACTTATAAAATACATTCATGTTATACATAGAATACACCCAGATCTGAGACAAATATGTGTAGATCATTATTTTATTTAATTATTTAGTTGTTTTTATGATAAGTACATTTTTGCCGACTATCGACTATTGCAGCACCCTCATGAGCCTAGTGTGGTGTTAAAACCTATCTAAGAACCACCCTTAAAGTCATACAAATGGATTGCAAAAAAACGTATTTCAATATAAATGGTAAAGGAACGAGATATTACGGGAATCGCATATATGGGCTCCTTACGTCGCGAGTAAATACTAGTAGAAAACCGAACTTTGCTCGGGAACAATTATCTAAAATATCTCTTGCTAACACTTAGGCGGCCTCGGTGGCGTGGCGGTCAAATGGCTGGTTGAATCGAACCTGCAACTGCCTGGTGCGGGTTCAATTCCCGCTGCGGACAAATGTTTGCATGTTCTGCAGATATTTGTTTTGGGTCTTGGTGTTGTAGTACCATGGTAGTCATAGTCCTTGATTTCCATGGCAGAAGATCCCAGTGTGAGGTCAGGACTTTGTATCTGTCTGTTCGTGTTTTATTTATTAGCATTTATGAGTAACTCTGTATTATTACCCTAATCTAGGTTCCAGCGAGTGGGAGTATGCCTGATTGTCCTCCACTCATTGGCTGAGTTTGTTGCCCACTGCAACCGTCTTAACTCCATCCTCAGGGGAGATAGGGAGGACTTCATGGACAAAGGTAAGTTCCTATAGACCGTTATTGAAGATACACAATTTTTATTTAGTACTGAACTGTAGTTCTGAGGGTTCTGAAGTGAAACGCAACTTTTAGGCGTACATGTAAAGTAGGGGATTGTTTATTTTCTATGTGGTGTAATAATGAATAGGTCTCTAAAAGTCACTTCAATGCTGTATCAACCATTCTTTATTTTAAGCTCTCGTCCAGTGAATTGATGAATTCAAAGTTGCTAAGGTTGTATGTAATAACCATACCAATTTCTGCCGCCAAGCAGTAATGCTCGCATTAACGAAAACATTGATGTTGATTTATTCAACACATCTACAAGTAATCTTAAATGCTTGCTTAGCAAAGAATTCTTTGAAAAATAACTTTGCATGTAATTTCGCTTTGTGTTGTGTATTTGCTTGTATTTCTTTTATTATTTTTTAAGTCCTCTACTTTCTCTGTGCGCCATCTGTTATTCTATTTAAGTACATATCTGCGGAAACATTATAATTGGCCCTCAGCACATATGCTCTGGTATATACCGGCATGTAATATGATAATAACTATATTTAATACCTAGCAGTAAGCTTTCCTAAATTTATGAAAATAAAAATAATATAAAAAAATTACATTGTTCTAGTTCAAAGGGTATGGGTGTTGGTGAAATTGCTAGCACATGAGACTTTTCGTCTGCTATGTCTCAGGGTCGGCAACGCGCGAGTGATACCTCTGGTGTCGCAAGCGTCCATAGGTTACGGTAACCGCTTGCCAGCAGGTGGGCCGTATGCTTATTTGCCAATTTTGTTATATCAATAAAAAGGTGTCTTCATTTTAAGACAGCAATTAGAACCCGCCCGAATACGCATGATAAAAACAAAAATATGATACTAGCTGCGCCCCGCGATTTCACTCGCATAAGTTTCGATTCCGTGGGAATATCGGCGATCTAATTAAATTTTAGAACACAAAAGCTGCTATTGTGACTTAACTATGATAGTTAAATATATCCCCTCCCGGAATTTTTTGTAGGTAGTAATGAGTACTTTAATCATGTAGTACATCATTTTTATGTATCATCAATAGTTTTCTCAGCGCACGCCGCATAATACATTTTATAGGCAAAATTTTGCTACTTTGGGTTACATTATTGCAATTTTCTTGAGGATCTCTACTTTTTTATGAAAATAAATTATAGCCTATGTTACTTCCTGATAATTTAGCTTTCATTTGGTAAAAAAAATTGTTAAAATCGGTCCAGTAGTTTCGGAGCCTATTCGATACAAACAAACTAGCTTTCATTTGGTGAAGAAATGGTTAAAATCGGTCCAGTAGTTTCGGAGCCTATTCGATACAAACAAACTAGCTTTCATTTGGTGAAAAAATGGTTAAAATCGGTCCAGTAGTTTCGGAGCCTATTCAATACAAACAAACAAAAAAATCTTTCCTCTTTATAATATTAGTATAGATGATTATTATTTTTGTTTGCAGCCCTCAGCGTGACAAATGGAACCATATTTGTGTCAGTGCGTCTCTTCTCGTTAGTACTTGGTGTGCTCACGTTCTACTTCGGGTTGGCGGGCGCTGCGCCGTTCGTGTTGCGAGTTACTGCCCTGTCGCTTCTCGTCTCATTCCAGGTACAGTAGTTCTAGGGTGTGTCAGGCCGAGTAGTCCACTCTATCACTGTAAGAATGTAGCATATCATAGTACCAGTAGCATGAGCACCCGAGACAACAGTTTTGTCGACGGAAGAGAAGACAAAAATCATATATGTCTCTCTTTTGTTTGATGGAAAGGAGAAATAGATGTATTTTTTGTCTTCTTCTCTTCCATTGACAAAACTGTTATGTTGGAACTCTACCATTAAAAAACCAAGCAGAGTTTGTTGCCTGATACTTCTAAGCTTGGTTGTGCGCGAAGAATCAGCGCAATATTTTGATTTCACTGAGTGATTAAAACCCTATTGACTTTCCCTCTTATTCATGATCACTTTCTTACTTAGCAGGTCGCTAACTCTAACCCTGTCCTTCTCTAACGCTAAACAAATGGTAGAGGTACACAACATTTAGCACGCTGCTAAAGTTAGTGAGTGATTATGAATAAGGTTTTGACTTTATTTTTCATCTAACGTCAAATATTTCTTAAGCCCAGTAAGGTCAAAATTCAGCCAATATGTGTCACATGATTAATAAACGCCTCCTTTGTAGTTCGATTTTCAAGCCTTATTAAACGTTGGTTGTTCAGGTGTATTTGATGTTCAACTTCGTATCGGAGGCGATGAAGCAGCGGCAGGAGGCGCGTCAACAGGCCGTCATCACCAAAGCCAAGAAAGAGAAGAAGGAGAAACCTAAGAAAGAAAAAGGTAATAATAATCAAAATATTTTCTATATATTGTATTGTACAAAAATGCCTCTTAGTGTTGACTTCGGCTCCACTAATGCCTGTAAAGTAAAGTAAAAATGCAGGTTCCAAGCAAGCCTGAGATTTAAGTGAATCAAGGGAAATAATAATAATTATAATGCTGGACATTTTCACACAGCATCATCCAGCCCCAAAGTAAGCAAAGCTTACGTTACGGTAACTACATAACTGATATACTACATATATATATATGTTAATAGTATGCAATAAAGAGTTATCCATCTATATATCATTCGGGCAAATACCAATTTTTGCAAGATAAACAAATCAAATAAAACCTTGATGTGCTGCGACACGCCCCGCCGAAAAGGGCAACACGTCCCGAAAGTTGTGATTGAACGGTTTTTATCTTGTTTTAGTGAAGAAACCATCAATCGTTGACGATTCCGATCTGCCCGAAGTTGACCAGAACACGAACAAGGCGCTGCGACAACGACAGGCAGCCGCCGCCGCCGCCGCCACCGCCAAGGCAAAGTGAACTCGCGAAATATGACACTAGTTTACGTAAATAATATATTTGGGTACATGTACTTCGTAGGTTGTCGTCATCCGCTCGTAAACTGAGTCTTTCCACTATTTTAATTTAAATATTTTATTGTAACTAACCTATGAACAGCACAGTCGTAGCACAAATATAGCAGGCTGATTGCATAACATCAAGTGTTGTATTTTAGTGTAATGAAAGTGTTTTAGCCTTTACAACGATATCAAACACTATGCGACAACTTCAGTTTATCTTAAAAATGTGTATCGTTATTTTAGGCTGCGAAATTAATAATGTCATTAAAGCATAGTGGATACAGGGTTGTAAAATATCTCCTAAAAACGGAAGTCTAGGCTATAAATATAAAGTTGTTTATATGAATATATTGTTAGGATAAAGCACTGGTGTATACCACACTTTAAAAATATGAAAAATTCCATTTTATTTTGCATTTGAATTTTTATACTTTTAATTTATGAATTCCGATTCAGATGGTATAAGTTTTAAATCTATATTTTTATATGCTGTTTATACTTTGAATACTAATACTTTACTTTAAAATGAACTTCTCTTTATGTTTCTTTGTTGCTATTTATGTAAAAAAATCATTTTGAATGAATATTTGGGCTTGTTTGTGTTTCATGAGATTTATCCACGGTAAAATGTAATTATTGTTATATGTGTAAACTCTAAATGTGACTTAGGTTATAAAAACTCTTCCCAATCTGAAATTGTGCTCATAATATTCTTTGATTTTCACAAGAATTGTCAATTTACAAAGCTTGATGTTATTTTTATTTCAGAATAAATTTTGTAATAATACAATCTAATTTCACTCTATTTTATTTTTACTCTACCTCATTATACTTAATTTGATTTGTTAATAAAAAATCTGAAATCCAGAAATAAACAGCTTGATGTGATACTTTCAGTGAAAATAAGTACCATATTGCCAGTAAACTAGATGTAACTGGATTACCTATTACATACGTACTGGCATAAGCCTAAGTGGCAGGTAATAATATAGCTATGTTAGTATTTTATATTATATTCTATTTTCCTTGTCAAATTTCTATTGTAACAAATCACTTACACAAAATGAAAAATGTGTTTATTGTTTACAGAAAACGAGACATTAACTAAAAGCAGTCAATCATTCCTTATGCAAGGTAAAGCATCCCATTGTTAATTTGTAATGAACCTACTTATGTACGCCTGCTGTACCTGCTGTCGCATCATCTTCATTTATTGGCATGCTAATTATTATGTGAAGGTTGGCATGGCAAGATCTTGGTTTTGTGGCTTTTAAATCAGTTAAATAGTTAGGTATATATCAGATCGCCGGTTCGATTCCCAAATCTGAGTCAAATCTATTGGTTCCCTCACCTTTTTAATTATAAATGGATAGTCTAATCACCGATTCATTATATATAACACAAATAATACAAAGCTTATAATAAATAGATTTGGCAACTTGCGACGAAAGCCGCTGCTCTACCAAGGTAGAGGTCGTAGAACGTGGTTCGTCTAGTATACAAAGACTATGTTCCAAATACCTACTTGAATTAGACCTAATTTCAACGTCGAAATGTAGTTTTCTTATTGATAGAAATTGTGTCTAATTTTATTACTTGTACCTAGTTCTCCATTTGATGATAGCTTTTTGCAGCATGACCGTTAAATATAGCGGGTATTGCATTTAGAGCACTTGCGACTCCAGGCATTAAAGTCAAGTCAAGACGCTTCCACTGTTAAGAAAAGCCTTATAAAAGGTTTGAGGCGAATTCTACAACCAGTTCTTGCTTAACACTCGCCGGCTATAGACGTCAAGATGCGTGCTTCTCTCGTATTATTAGCAGCGATGGTGACCGTGGCTTATGCAGGTTAGTGCCCTTTGTTTTTACCGGCTGTCGTCTCGACGAAACCACTTTAATTCTCTTTTCTGTATGCAATTGGTCTCAGTAATTTACGATTGGATTTTCTGAGATAATCGTTTCTCATCAACTCGTAGACTTTTTAACACAAAACTTATACTTAGGTACTACAAGGTAAGGATGACAACAATGTTGTGAGAAAATAGCTTACTTTACTGTGCATCTCGTATTTCGTACTTACATAATTATCGTTTATTACTTGAGGGTTAGTTTCCTTTAAAAATGTTTAGTAGTATCTACTTAAGTCTTAACTGAGGGTTCTTACCTACATACGTTGAAGATGAATCATTCGTTATAACCCTGAGATCATCGCTTACCTAAGCTTTATTATTTAAAAACTACATTTCATGCAAGATCGTGACCAAGACAAATCATATCCGTCTATTCGTTCAATACCTTTACCAATCTTTGTAAAAAATATGATTATTCAGAGTACCTCCGAGTGATTTGGCTGTAAATTAATTATACTAAGAATTTAAAACGGCAAGAGTATTTAGGGTGCATGGTTCGTGGAATTTCCACTTAGCGATTCATCTCGAGCCAGACATTGACCTAAAATTTGTCGGTATAACTCATGCATAATGTAACTGTATACACTGGCAGAGAACTGCATTCTCGAAACCTCATTTAGAATTCCCTTTTCACGTGATGGATTGCATAGTTTGCACACTTAAGAATTTTAATAAATCATTAAATTTAATAAAGCTTGCCCATAAAAACAAAAACCAAAACAAACTCTCTGACGACCGTATTAAGTTTGCCTACATGTAGTTTCAATAAAGAACTTCGTTGTGTTATATTTTCGACTAGTAGATAGATAGATAGATAACTCTTTATTGTACACCACTTAATATTATGTTGCTTACAAATTCAAACGGAGCAAATTACAAGCTAATCGCGGGAGTACAATGGGCGGTCTTATCACTTAAAGCGATCTCTTCCAGACAACCTTTGGATGAACAGGAATTTACGTGAACCATACAGGACGGTGGTGTATAGACAATACAAACATAGAAAGTGATGAATAATTAGATAAAACATATACTTATACATACATACATGAAACCATATACCTACATAAATAATCTATATGATGCAACTCATCAGCATTAAGATAAGGACAAATAGTGACTGTGCAATAGCTTTTTGAAGATAGGAAGGGATTTGGCAGTTCTGATATTGAGGGGGAGAGCATTCCATAGGCGGATAGCTTGTACAGTAAAAGAATAATCATAGTAGTAATCGGATATATAATTCCAAAAATGTGTAGGTATTTTTAACGCAATTTTTAGACAGTGCATTGTCTTATGCACCACGTTCTTGCTGTATTTAGAACAATAGATTTGGCATGGGTGAGAATGACCCATATTATAAGCTTTTAAGTAGAGTACCTAGCCTACGTGTTATACTAGGTCATGCATATACCTACCTACCTAATATTACAAATTGCATTTAAATCAGTTCAGCTGTTACCAAGATGCTTAGCAACAAACATCCATCTATACCTTCGCATTTACAATTTTATTTTAGTAGGATTACTATCCTGCTAATAGGATTTATTTTTTGTTTCCTTCCAGCGGGTCAATACTACGTGCCTCGTTCATACTACACGATCGACTCAGACGGGCACGAGACCGCGCCGGTGCCCCTGAGGCGGCTGCGTCGCTCTCTAAACCCCTACCCTTACTCGTCAGGAGCCAGTGCCAACGCCAACGCTAATGCACAAGCTAACGCCGATGCTCGTATGTATTGTTTTCTGTGTCTCGTGACCCAAAAATACAATCAAGTTTATTGATCAAAATGGCATTTCTCGTATTTCCGTTCATGACGAGATAAACAGTCTACGTCTCACCTGATGGAAAGCGGTTACCGTCGCCTATTGACATCTGCAGCACCTGGGGCATTGCTAATGTTCTGACGGACTCTCTTTATATTTGAATCGAGTCATCTCATACCTAGTTCAGCGAAAACACCTCAGAAGGCAGTTCATTCCACAGTTTAAATGTACGATTCTTCTCCCGATGTCGTAAAAGTGTTCTAAAAAACAATCTAATCATCTAGATGTGATCTGCAGAAAATCACGAAACCGACCCTCGATATAAGCGATTTGGCTGACTTACAGATACAACACGTTACCTACCTTTTTAGGTAGGTACCTATTGTCTCTATGTGTGTCTATATTGGACCCTGAATTACGAAAAGGGATATGTAATAAAGTAGATATTCGTCCAATCAATCGTGTAATATAAATCACGATTCGGTGCACAGCGTTTCCTATTGAAAGAAGTAGCGTTGGCTTTATTATATTCTAAAACCTATATCTGAATGTACCTGATGTAAAAGCTGGGAATTGTCAAGGACTTTTCGCGGTGGATATTCTAAATATACTATAGGTATATACTAGTAGGTTCCTAAAGTAACCCACCTTTAGAAAGTTTAATTTAAAATATCTCGATTGTGACTATATAAAGTTCATGAACAAATTGAAAATAAGCTTGTTTAATTTAATTCAGATGGTGCTTCTTTATGTTTTAAATAAATTTGTATTGATTGCGGAAGACCTTCAATAAAGCAGTCACGAATTTCTTCAATTTAGAGGCCATTTGCCAACTTAAATAGGTAGACCTACCTTTAGTAGGTATATGAAATACTATCAAGTTAATAGAATTTATTGTATTAATCTTGTAATTATGTTTAAATTCTCTGATTGAGTTATAAAATTCGACTTAATTTTAGATCATTTTCGCAGCAAAAAATAACTAGGTACAAAATAAAAGCAGTAGGTACCTCAGTTTTGTCACTGTAGATACAAAGCGCGTTTTTACACTTGGGTGCATCGCCTTGTAGATATGTAGAGCACCATGTCAAATAAGCTTTACGGCGATTCAGAAGCACTTTTATTTTGTGTCTTGATTTCCTTTACCAATCAGTTGCCACTGATCACTGGCATCCACTGGCATGCACGACGAAAGTAGTCAGTACATTTACTAACTACTTTCGACACAAAAAAACGAAAGTAGATGGAACTTTCGTAAGTAGAGCAACGTGTAATAAAACCGAACGCGTAAAGCAAGTAAAAGCTTTCGTCTCTCTCACCTAACGGTGTCGGCATTCCCGAGGCGTCATTCAAGCGGTCACCGTTTATCATTAAAAATGATCGATGTTTGAAGTGCTCTGAATCATACAGACGACGGTTTAGTTTGATACAGTTAATAAAAATGGGTAATTTAATCGTATTTTGGCTCTGTTGGAACGTACCTACTAGGCCTTATACTTTATGCAAATAAACATCTTGAATCCTGTAACTGTGCTCTAATTTTTCAGGATAACTTAGTCTTATTACAACCTGTAGATATTATAGGAATATTTCCAGAATTTCTATATGATCCTTGTGATTTCAATGCTCTGTTCCAACAGAGCCAAGTATTTTGGCTCTGTTGGAACGTACCTACTAGGCCTTATACTTTATGCAAATAAACATCTTGAATCCTGTAACTGTGCTCTAATTTTTCAGGATAACTTAGTCTTATTACACCCTGTAGATATTATAGGAATATTTCCAGAATTTCTATATGATCCTTGTGATTTCAATGAATAAAAACCTATTGACTTTTGACTTTTTTGATTTCTAAAATTAACTTACCTACTTGTTATAATTTCGCATCTTCCAGGAGGTGGTGGCCACGCCGATGCACATGCCAACGCGAACGCAGACGCTCGCGCTCGCGGCTACGGAGGCTACCAAATTCCTGCCTACATCGGTTCTTCGAACCCCAACGCACTGAGGTAATTTAGTAGTTTTGTTTTGTAATCAGTTTAGCCGAACTTGTCCGGGGAAGTACTACTACCAGAACTCTTTACGACTGGATGCGGCGGCGCATCTGTAAGAAGCAAGAGCTCTTGTCGGCAGATGCGGCGACGGCACATAGACTCACGAGGTTAGAAAGCCCCGGAAACTGTTAGGTAGTAGGTATGAATGAATGAAAATACTTTATTGTACACAACAAAATAAACAAAAACTTAATATAACAAAAAGTTCAATGGGTTGTCTTATCGCTTAAAAGCGATCTCTTCCAGACAACCTTGGTATACCTATAGGTTAATCTTTTTCTGCCGCCTAGCATTGATGTTTGCGTTAGTATTTCTCAAACTTTCGCGATTTGATAACATAATTATAAGTTTAATGGATCTTTATCTCGTTTACCTTTTTCATTGATTTCCCAACGTAACGGGATGACTGGAGTATACGGAGCTATCGTCGTGAAATAAAGGCAGTAGCCGCAAATACCCTCATTTCATCTTCGGAATCAGAAAATCCAAATTCACATTACGGCACACTACACTAACCGTATCACCGCACTGCACAATCGGATCACGACGCGAACACCTGTTTATCAGGTACCTGTTAAAAGGTAAACGCGAGAAAAGACCCGTTAAACTTGTAATGATGTTTGCGTTGCTGTACCGTGAGATGAGAATCTATAGGTACCAATAAAATAACAGGCACATGAGCTTTTCTTTTTATGGCAGGCAACACATCCCAGAGTGTTGCAGATGTCATAATCGACGGTAACCCTACCATCCCGTGGGGCGTACTCATGCTTGTTTGTCTCCAAATAACATAAAAAAATTGATGGTTAGAATACCATGCATAAACTGATGCGGATTACATCGTTAGGACATTACATCCACAAAATGTATCGGCAAGTTCTCACGGAATTTTCTTAGAGAAAAAACGATTGTCGAAAAATTTATTCGACTTATTTGATTTGGACATAATTTTAATTGGGCCCACGGGATCATCATCTTTAACTGCCTGTTGAAACCCACTGGCAGGCATAGGCCTAAAGATCACTCTCTAAGCCTATGATGGAGGTAGCTCAAAACAGTTTATTTTTGAAACCTTTACGATGTCATCGGTCCATGAAGCCTTCATATTAGGAACATCATAAAAAAAACATTGAAATTGAAATCAGACCAATTATGTGTTCTATTATTCGAAATCTATTTGAACAGTTCTTCCTTCCTTAAATTGAATGATTTTATTTTCCGAATAGTGAAAGCAGCATTAGTGGCTCTTGGAAAAGTTGCCTTTGTAATACGCCTACCTATTTTCACACCATCATTTCTTATCTCATCTTGTCATTTACATTTTATGCATTCTGACGCCATTGTAACTAACTTAATGTTTTTGTGTGTTCTCTAGGGATCAATAAGACTGCAGCGTCGTCGTAGCGTACTAACTCGGTGGCGGCATCCATCCTGAACGCGTATTTTCCATCAGTTGCACTCTTGCGCACCACAGCCTTTCAAACTCTGTCAAGCTGTCTACGTATGCGCATCGCTCGTGCAATTGCCGGAAGATTATATTTATTTAAACTATCTACCTAATTACAACATTATAGACTAATAAATCATTCATTGTTACAAATAGTTTTAGTTCATGACCACACATTCGATTATTATACATGTTACCATGTTCAAGTAAAAAACTACAAAAGCAAGAGGGGCCTCATGGCACATCTAAATTACCTGTATGTGCCTATATGTAGGTTCTGTGATTTTGGAATGTTTTTTTATGCAAATTCTTGAACGATTAACTTCTAAAAGTTAATAATTTTTAAAAGTTGTTCGAAACCCAAATCTATTTAATTCAACTAATAACAAGAATGGGTGACCTGAAATACCTAGGTGATGGGTGTATATAGGTATCAAAACAAAAAATACCTTATCCGTATTTTTTTCACAAAAGTGCGAGCAAAAGACTTCAACGCACATCTACTAACTAACTTTAAAAGGTAAATTTTCCCTGTAGTATGTACCAAGAACCTACGTAAATACATGAGCAAAAGACATCAACGCGCTACAGTGAATTTTTCGATAGTACTGCTGGATAAGTATAGGGTCTAATCCCAGGCAATACCTAGTTTACCAGCGGAACATTCACTGTTCAATAGACGACCTCGTTGGCTGGCGGCAGAGTAGTCTATTGAGATGTTTGATGCAAAAATCTTTTATCTGCAAAAAAAATATGTCCGGGTATGGGTTTTGAAGGAATCCTGTGAGGGATGGCAGGAGTATTATATTATTATACCTACTATTATTTTGTAAGGACCTACGCAATAATAAGTGATGTATACGTTAGTCGAGTCCAATAATTTCCAGATTTCTTTTTTTCGATGATGATGCTTTTAGTTGTAAAATCTTTGAATCTCTTTTCTGTTGTCTGTAACACAAAAAAATGGTGCTGCGTGTAACTACCTACCTAATTGTCTTCCTGTCTACCTAAATTCATGTGTCACTTTTACATAATTATTATGTGAGACATCAACGTTAACCCAAATATTTATCATTCACACGTGATCATTATTTAACCCTTTATAGTTTTTGCCACTATGTATGAGTAATAAGTAGTTACTTGTAAGAAGTAGTAAGAAATAAAATAAACTACCTACTGTCATCAATCCGTTAAATATGCGGCCTGTTACTTTCTAGCAATCAGACAAGAAACTTTTTTTTTGCTTTCTGAATAGATTCTGCCATATTTCACGATTATTCACAGTAGTTCGAACAAACATACTTACGGTTCCTACATAGACAGATTATTAGAACATGTTTTTTTTCATTGAGATGAGTCACACTGAGTTTTAGGAAGTAACAAGGAAGATGTTTTATGTATGTAATGGGCCTCCGTACATCGCAAAAAAGTGTGTACCTCGTTGGGTTAATTACTCTATTATTTACAGGTGTTTATTGCCAAAAGATATTCGTAAAAAAACTCGTATTGTTACTATATGTCGTATTGTTGTTGTAGAGGAAGCAAAAGTTTAATAATTCATTCAGGGCATCGATTTAATAATTCAGGGTTACTGCAGTACCAGAGCTCGTTAGTTTAGTCTATTTAGATTCATAGGTACCTCGCCCATTTATTTGTCAGCAATTAGATACAATGTTTAATGACAAAAAACATAATATTCAGAATAAAATACTCTTGAAAATATTTTGAAACACGTTGAAAATAAATATCAAGGTACCTTCTTGAGTAATAATGATGTGAATGAGTTTCACATATAGATAAGCTACTATATATAATATATATATGCAACTGAATGACTGCTTTTTTAGAGCACTAGTGGCGTAGTGGCTAAGGTCCCCGAGTTTCTATATGAAAACTGTGGGTTTTAAGAGTCGTGAACTTTTGAATTTTTAAACGAGAAAAAATATGTGCTCTTTGCTAGTCCTCTAGAACAGCGAAGGAAAACATTGTGAAGAAACCGACATGTCCTAGAATGATGGTCGATCCTATCATCATGGGTCACTAGTCCTGTTTTAGGGCCACCATACCTGGACAGATCCCACCAACCTGATCAGAAATCTGACCAGGTTGACCCTGACCTGTCGAGAAAATCGGTAACAAGCCGACAGAGTGCTTTGCTGTAACAGGAGGATGGCATGACTGACCGTGGCCACCTTACTTATTCAGGTTTAAACAGACTAAACAGTATTTTGCTTTCTTCTGTTGAATTTGAAACGACACATCAGAAAGAGACAACGCCGTGTTTTATAGAACAATTGTTAAATAATCTATGTAAGTAAGACCCTAAATGAAAACTTGTACCTTTCAGTCTTGGTATGACGCGTTCGCAGTCTGGGCCGATAGTCGGTCATTCTGTATCAGCACGCTCCGACGTCGGGATAGACTCCTTGGGAAACGGCTACTATGACCAGTCAACATCTGTTGGTAACTAAGAATCTAAGATATTTTACTACAGTGAACTTTCATCAACTAAACACAATGACTCGTCGCCAAAGCTTTTCGTGCACACATCAAAAAAGTTTGCGATAATTTTGAACAATTGAAATATTTATCGACTCCTTGAAATACTATTAAATTAGGAATTCATAATTTGCTTCAAAATACATTATAAAGAATAAAAAAAAAATCTTTATTTTTTTTCAAACAATTTGTTGAACTTCTTAAGTTAGGCAAATTGATTTTATATTCAGACTATGTAGCTTAGGTTAGGTACTTATTAGGTAGATAGTATTTGGTATTTATAACTTGTATTACATCGAACAACAGAATAAATTCAGGATGGATGAAAATAAACACTCTTCACATTCTTTCATTTATTTCCTCAGGACGAACCATAAATTAATACATCTACTCAGATGAAGGTGGGTAGGTTATTGTGATAATTATATAACCCGAGAATCAGGCTGCAGATGGAAAGTGTTCATTAGAGAGCATGTGCTCTTATATATACTTAAAAAAAATACCCGTTAAAGTCATGAATAGCAATAGTACCTAAAATGACTAAGATTTCATAAAAAAATTAGGACGAGAAGGAACACAGATTCTCAAATAACCCAGTGCAAAGTTGAGCTCACTGCGCAGGCCCTTCTAGTATGACTGGCATGTTCCCATACGAACGACGACCCAAAGGTCCCCTTGCTGTTTTACGGCCCACTTGTCATGCTTATTTTCATCAACATATTACGGGCCATCTACGTACAAGTGTCCCGTAAAAAAATATTGATTTTATAGTATATTTCACGACGACCCACCCGCCCCACCTCAACAATTTTACACATTTTGTGTGACAGTAGGTATTGTATACAAATTCCAAAACTTCTATTACTTGGAAAGATGAATGTCATAAAGTTCCCTCTTTGAAATTTTTAGGCCTTACCAAGACTGTTAAAATGATTGTTATTTTTGCGATGGGCGCATTTTCGTGAAATGCATGAACTACCTACCTACTTACCCCTATTATTGGTTGGTGAAAATGGGCACGATACCTACATTTTCTGGTACTATAACTAATTGCTTCGGTTTTGCCTTTAGCCTAATAGATGTTGTCTTTAGCCTCATGTATAGTTTCTTACAGTAATTTTGAATATCCTCATTTATTTTTGGGGCAGTTCAAGCCTATATTGAGGTTTGTTGTATTGGTATCCCTGATCTACGGGAGCCGGGGCAGGCTGCGGGAAGGGAGCCGGGGCAGGCTGCGGAAAGGGTGCTGGGGCTGGTTGCGGCTGAGAAATTGGCACAAATGGAGGGGTCACTATTACAGCGTCGTCAGTCAAACCCACATCGCGGCCTGAAGGGACGAAGCGCTGGCCGAATTGCTGAGGAGACTGGTAAAACTGAGGCTGCTGATAGAACTGCTGTGGAGGCACCTGGTTAAATTGCGGCACTTGGTTTTGATACTGCGTCTGATATCCTGGAACGCCGTACCGTGTGGCTGGTACGCCGTATTGCGTTGAGAGGCCATTGGGAACTCCGTACTCCGGAGACAGTTCCATGCGCCCAAACATATTCCCTAGAATCGGGAACTTGTTCGTCAACGAAGCCCACCATCCTGTCCCTCCGACTTGGTTGGACCCTTGATTGCTCCAAAACAGCCGCTGTGAAGGCTCCTGGTTTTGTAAGTTGGGATTCACCGCAACCGAATATGGGTCATTCGGACCGATGTTATAAGGGGCTTCCCTGCGCACGTTGTATCCAACCGCACTTCCTATAAAATCACACAATAAATACATTTATTCTAAAGTTATTATTTGAAATAGGATGTACTCTTAGGTAAGCGCAAATAACATTTCAGTTCACGTACCAGCTACAAACAACACCAAGAAAGCGAGAGACGCATCCATTTTCGCACGAAAAGCTGAACCAGAACTGCGTTTCATTGTTGCTCGTCTTCGCATTTATACCTCCTCTATTTGCTCCTAAAAGAGGGCCTTGAAGTAAAATTCTCGTAACCCAATATTGAAAGTGTGAGGTAATGGTGTAGTGGCTCGCCCAGTGGTGGACGGCCGGCGTGGACAATAGGTGCGACATCTAGGTGACTCGTGCGCTGCCGCGCGCCGACACACGCACAGGCTGTTTTCAATCGATATGCAACATTAGCTAACAATTTAATAAACAATTTTTTAGGTAATGCAGAATTTACGACAGAATTCACCCGAAACCGAGAATACGTAAGTAGGTTTCGGTCCTTAGAGAAATTGGAAATAGGGTGTTCGGTACATCATTGCTTAGGACTTAGGAGTCTTAGGAGACAAAGGACCTACCCAGTCTTGTTTAATGGTTGCAATGCATATTCAGGAGTATCCAACCATCTGCAATATTTAATTCCAATCACCATAATACAATTTGGAAAAACATGTTGTCAGGGTGATGGGTCAACTGGTTTCGATGCCCATAGGGATTGATGCAACTCTTATGCAACATGAGATTTATTATTTAGCATCATCGAAAATAAAATTGCCTACCTTTTTATCTGATCGTACAAAAGTAAATTAATCATTGATTCGTTGCATCGTATAAAGTTGTATTGTACTTGTTGTTTGACGTCGTTGCGTACCGCGTATAGTTTAATACATCCTGTAGATGATAAAGATTTGTGAAAAATGCATTGGAACGCGTGTGCGCGTGTTTGCTCAACATAATCGGCATTATTCATAAGATAACAAGGTGGTATTTGTCTTCGCCCGTTGTCACGGCTTAGTCGTCTGCAGAAGCGTTTTGCGAAATGTTGCCCAATCGAGCTTTATTTACGTACCTACCTACTCGCGGAATATAGACTTCGTTCAGAATAGATAAGAAAGTTGACATAGCCGTGCCTGTAATTTTCCAACCAAGGTCTGCAAACAATGAGTAACACTTGGATCTAGATACAACGCACTTCCGAAGCCTGTAAGTAATTTTACTCTTTCATATGTGAGCTATCCAAGGCGAGTACGAAGCATTATTTTTTTTATTATTATGGTAAACAATTGTGAATAAGTTTTTTCCCATAAATTACTGCATGCCCTTCACTGCTCTCGCAAGTAATTCACTACACGACTGTTCTTCAGAAAGCTATGCATTTTCAACAGCGGTTGTCTATTCTCGTCGGTATTATCCTAAGATATTCATCATTCGTAATATAATCCATTAGATATATTATAGTGCAACCGTATTAACCGTCCATTAGTATAAGAGGAATGGTCAATGCTGGGTCAAGTGTCATTGCTACCGCCACTGTGTGCGGTCCCCGTTGACATAGATCGAGCTAATCTTATTTATTTTCATTTCTAAAGGTCGTTATGGCCGTAATTGCATAGTTATCAGACTGCCTGCCAGAACCTGGTAACCGTTGGCCCTAGCACGATGCTAATCGATACGTCAACGTTGATGGTCATCTTTCAAATCAGTGTGGGTAGACACCCATTGTCTACCCACACTGATTTTTCTTTGTTTCCCTGATCAAAAAGCAAAATATCATACTTTCACCTTGCTAAGGTTTGGGTACCTACTTTGAACCCTGAAAGGGGACAACAATTTTATGGTTATCTTTACTACATTTAACAAACTTTATTTATTTATGAACACTTTCATAGTTTATGAACTCGAGTAATGATAATTATTTTGGTGAACCTACAAGCTTGTTCGGAAGCCTCGGTGCGCGAGTCAGACGCGCCAATGTCCGTTTTTTTATTGTATTTTGATGACTTCTTTTAACCAGTGTATGATTCAATCATTAAGATGGCGTAGTTCTGAGTCGGATCGGTAGCAAATTGACACTATCTTCGTTCGAATGCCTTCGAATTCCAGCATTAGAATAATGAGGTAAAAGAGGATACATACAGACTCAAAATTCGGTCCGGCTAGATTACGTAAGAATAGTCAAGAAAAGCCCTCCGGAGCAACATTACAAATTAGTAACTGGACAGAACATGTATATCAGTCCATGATACACCATGTAGTTTATATTTTCCCTCCGGAGCATCTGGACAGATTCTCGCCTCCTAGTTTGACTAACCCTACTCATGCTACGATTTTGTTTAAAAAAATGGCAGCAGCATACGTTAATTTTTTGTCCTCTTTCATGGGGTATGTATGAACTGTCCTAGTATTCGATTGATAGGGTTGACGACTTTGAGTTCCCGGTCTAAAATAACGACATTTGGCTTCGATACTCTAAAAAGACAACAAAATGATGGGTTTCGCACACTTCAAAGTCTATACTTTGAAATGTGCGACACCCATCATTTTGTTATATACTTGTTATATAATGCAATGCACATTCGGGCCGCTCCAACCGCCACCGCTAGCCGGTAGAAAAGCTCTGAAAGCTTGTAGATATCAGATAGAAACCTGCTTTCTACGTGAGTATTGCACTTAATCATCGAATGCAGTACACCTTTGTCTTATTATGTAAGGTTTTACAAATGCCTCTATCAAATAGTTTGGTACCTACTTATTTGTTTAGTTATTCAATCAGTAGGTAGATAGTGAAATAATGCAGGTAGGTAATTCGTGTAGACATGGAATTGGTGGGCATCGCACTCGGCGCATACAAATACAAATTTGTATGCCAATGTGGATTTATAACGTCTGGTAGGTAGACGGTAAACTTATTTGGGGAAAGGCATCTTTACAGTAACGCTCAAACACATATTTTGTGATCCTATCTCTGATTCGTGAACCACTGCGATGTCATTTTTATTAACTATAAAAATTGCCTAAATAAAACCATTTTACAAAATTTTTAATCCCCTGACGTGTTTTTCCATAATCGATTGCTAAAACCATCCTTTTACCAGCCATTTTATAAATAAGTGTTAACAGACAAACAAAACAAAAACGCATACCTATATAGGCTCCTATTGCCACATTATATAAAAAGTGATATTATCTACCATATTATGTCTCCGCAGGATCCTCGAATTCTTCGGCGTCATTGCCAGGAAAGGTGGAGATAACCTTGAAAAACTAATTGTCACTGGCAAGGTGGAAAGAGGCCGCGGGGACTGACCCCCATGCGTTGGAGGCAACCGACTCCAGTCAGTGTGAGTGAAGCCATTCGTTCCGTCGAGGACAAATCCCGATGGAGAGAAATAGTCAAATCAAGAGTCTTACATAAAGGTCACGACGACCCTCAGCATTAAGGCTATCGACGCAATGAGCTTATGTGTTACTCTATGTCAAGATCTATTAGGTATCTATTCGAAATCGGTTCAGTCTTTGCAAATATTATCGGCAACAAACATCCGTAATTTATCTGTAATATTAGTAGAACTGTTGGTGCATAAATTTCCCGAATGACGAGAAAATACCAGAGATACAGGAAACATAAAGAACGTTCATATAATAACTACTTACGTTAGCATTTAGGTAGTTACCTACCTCCTGCTAATTTATTTCACATTTAACGACTGTCTGACCAACCTTTATGTACTCTACAATATTATGAAAATGACACTTCTTTCATAAATTTTGTTTAAGGTGTGTTCACACAATAAGCGGTAATAGGTATGTATTCCTCATAAATACCTATTACGGGGGTATTACCATACCTATGAGGTATAAGAGGCAGTGTGTAGTGATGACTGGGCACGCGAGGGTTGGATAAATAAATATAAAACAATATTTTTTAGTATCTTTGGTGCCTTCACAGAACATTTAAAGGACCACCCTTAGACTGAAGCCTATCCAAGCCCTAACAGCTAACATAGCAGCTAACACTTGGCTTTCGATAACCATCATAGTCATTAAATTACAATACAGTTTACTATTATCATGCGTTGTCCTTGGACCATAGATTGAAGCTTAACCAAGCCGCTTATCCAGTTAACGGGTCAGTGCAATAGAAAGACTGAGAATCATCCAGCTCAGGGAAGCTTTCAAGTAGCCTAGAGGGTGTCTACGTTGCTTACAATACAAAGCAGTACTTGTTTAAGTAAATACCTACCTAGTTTGTTTATTCATAGGTAAATTATTATTTGAGTAACATCCGCGATCTCGAATCGTGAACAATAGATGGGAGAACTAAATGATTGTGTCAGCGATACTTCGTTTATTTATGATCACGAGGATAACCACTCCCTAGAAGGCTAGACAAGACATTAATAATAATTTATAATTTTCTTGTTCTAAGGTAAAGACTTGATGATGTGTAATAAATAACAGTAACTATCCTTGTACTAGTTCTTTTTGTAAATAAATCCAAGCATAAAATAAATGAATTCAATCAAATACGCCTAACACTTAAGGTAGACATGACACCAACTATGAAAAATTACATAAAATATTATCATTTAGATAAGCTTTTTTTTTACAGTATATTTGGTGAAACTAGCGGTAAGCCTCTTAAAACGTTAGAAAACCCAGGGCTAGACAAATACCACTTTATGTTGGCGAGCGTGAGGTATTTGTCTAGACCCCGAAAGCAAAAGTAAATTTTAGCTGAATTAAATTTAAGAAAAAATAAATTTGCCGTCGTCTTAAGCAACGCTTCCTAGTGACTTGTGGTGATAAAACCTACGATAGCTAAAGATAGGTAAGGTACGTAAGTTTTCAAATGAGAACCATCCTTGAAGTCATTCAAATTTCTGACTCCTGTCGTCGCCGGTAAAAAGATACAAAGTACATAACCAAGGAAACTATCGCATAACAACGCTAGATCTACCAAATATGATATATGTGTAAAATGAAACAAAATAATGTTAGACGCACTAAAATGACGTATTGCCATTTTCAGTCGATCCTTGGTTAATTTTACATACTTTTACTATGCAAAATCAACCAAGAATAAGGTTAAGGTAAGGCGATACACTCGTTATTAGCGCATTATTTTAAGCAAGTCTTTTGGTTTTATTTCTTACTGAAATAAATAACTGAGATCAACATTTTAGCTGCAAGTGTTTAAGAGTAGGCCTTGGTGCCGCGTCATAATTGAACGCGGCCGAGCACATTACACATTATCATCACTGACATCGAAACTTGCATCTTATGAACGAGATTAGATGCAAGTTTCCTAATAAATGATTTCTTTTGCATAGATTCCTTCCTTAAATTTATACTATGTGCAATTTTAATGCCATATACGTAAGATTCATACACAAAATATTTAAGTCTCTATAGCTTAGATTCAGGGTAAAATTTAGCACAGTAAGCCTTTTCCATGTATTGACTTGGAAGGGTTGTTAATAAAGCAAGTTATATTCAAAACTATATTTATTAATGATTTACATTAAATTTTTCGTTTACTTACAAAACGTTTGTATCACAAAAACAGTTGCATATCCTATAATTATACGTTTTACATTAAATAAGTCTTATTTCGTTAAATCTAAAGCTTTTTAAACTATCATTTTCCATAACCTGGAACAAAACAAATTATTATGAGTATTGTAAAACAATGTATTATTTTTATTACAAGCTTGTATTTAACTTGCTTTCTCAGTATGTATGGGTCAAATCTTGCAACTGAACTGTATCAAATAAAATGGTTTGCTGAGAAGAATACGAAAAAGTTTGTTTTTATAAAGTTTTTTTTTAAATAATAATTTTATTTCTGATTGTATCAGAAATAAAATTAGAAAGGCAAATTAAAAGAGGCAAGAAAAAATAATAGTTGGCGAATAAAAATAATACCATATTAAATTAACCATATTATAATAAGAGGATATAAATATTTTTATGATATCCCAAAAATATCAACCCTGGCTATAAAATTTATGGTATTTTGGTAAGAAACGGAGCAATCTAAATCGATCTAAAAACTCGCAACAAAACATCATATACTCGTAACTATCTACGTTGTTAATGCGCCTAGATTCCGAGCAAACGCTCGGTTGTCAATTTTGTACAAAAAAAATATGATATCAATTATTTTCACCATGTAATGTAAACACATCTACAGCTACCTACGTAACTCTAGCATACTACAATCATTCTGATAAATCAAATATACTCACTTCCTTTAATAACGGATCCTGAAGCTGAATGAGCTGTAGCAGAGCTGCTGGCGTAGCTGCCACCATACCCGCCCGAACTGCCGACCGCACTAGCTAGACTCTTCGCGGAGGCACCTGCTGCATGCAAACCTTCCAAGCCACCGTCTCCGCCGAAGTTAGCCCCGCCGCGGTTACCGCCATACGATCCGCCACTTGGAGCAGCGCCGTATGATCCACTACTTTGTGTACCGCAACCCTCACCACAGCCTGATTTCTGTCCATAACCTCCATTGTTATAATTTCCCGCACCGTTCGATCCTGAAGCTGCACCGGCTACGGAATTCGCTTGAGCCAGAGAGGAAGCTTGAAGGCCTGTAACTGATTGCGATCCCACACCATTGTTCGTATACGAACCTTGATGCGATCCTAAACCATTGTTTGTATACGATCCTTGATGCGATGCTATACCATTATTTGAATATGATCCTTGATGCGGTCTATGTTGACTTTGTGATTTTCCAGCCGTAGGATCGGCTTTACCGCCGTCATAGGGTTTCAAAAAGCCGGGAGGGCCGCCGAAACCTCCCGTGTAGGCGACTGCGTTAGCACTCGCTGAAGCAACAGCTGTAGCTTGAGCTCCGGAGCCATCTTGCAAATGCAGTTCACAGTTACCAGTACTACATGCCGGTTTATTCTCAGAGGTGCCTGAAATAGCGGGTTTGTTGTAAGTCGAGCTAGGGACGGTAAACTCGTTAGGTTTCAAAACTCCAGCAGGACCTCCGAACCCAGTGTTAGCTCCAGCCCCAGCAGCAGCTAAAGGACCGGAACTCGTTGCGTACGATGGGGAAGTAGGCGAGTACTGTACACAGTTTCCAGTAGCACACGAAGCTGGCTTGCTTGTACTGGGAGTATTTAAAGACGTTGCAGGAGTGTAAGGCGATGACGGAGCTTTGAACTCATTGGGCTTCAATATGCCAGAGGGACCGCCGAACCCGCCATCATAGTGTGGCAGCTCATTATTGCTTGAACTAGCTCCGATAGGTTGTGTTTGTGCGTTTGCTCCAGCTGTTGCGTCAACAGGTCCTATTCCAGAACCTGCACAGTTGGGAGTGGTGCAACCTCCGGTAGGTGTGTTGTATGACGGGGTAGCAATAATGCCAGTTTGACCCGCTGGCAATCCATTCGATGGTGAATTATTGTAAGACGGAATGGTAGCAGAGGTATAAGTTCCGCTACCTGTAGGTCCCGGTTGGTATCCGACAGACGGCGCGTGTGGTGACGTTGGTAAGGATCCAGGTACAGAATAAGCGCCTCTAATCGGACCTGGCGGAAACACAGCAGTGCCAGCAGGCTGGTAACTGTGCGTAGGACTTGAAGCGTATGGACTACTATTATGGTGAGGTGGAATGGGTGACAGCGGTCCTGGTTTAGGATTGTTATCATAGTATCCAGTTGATGGTCCTGCATTACAATTGGGAGAGCCAGGAGCACAACTTGGTACAGATTGGAAAGGTGTCAGAGGGCCTGGTTTTGGCTTAGCGACAAAAGCATCATTACAGGGGACATCAGCAGAACCTGAACAGCTTGATGCAGGGGGTAGGGGTAACAATGGGCCTGGTTTCGGGCCAGAAGCGAAATTATCATAACATGTGGAAGAACCTGGAAGACAACTTGAGCCAGGTGGTATAGTTAGTGCTCCCGCATCACAATTAAGAGATCCAGGGAGACAACTATGTCCAGAGGGCGGCAATGGAGAAAGCGGAGCTGCGCTACCATGTAGATAAGGCGGTTTGTTGTTTGAATAGCCACCATAACCAGCAGGACCTTGAGGAGACTGATTAAAATTGCAATTTCCCGATGCACAATTTGACGGACTGTTTGGTATCTGAGATGGCTGTTGAGGGCTTAACGAGTTTGTCACAGAGGTCGTGGAGTAAGGAGCTTTTGTATGTCCGTAGTTACAATTACCACCAATACATGGAGTGGTTGATGGATTGGTAAATGAGTTGAGACCAGGGGTGCCGTAGTTTGGTGTTTCACTATTCACGCTGGGTGGTTTATTATGAGTTGTTTGGCAATTTGGAGTGGTACATTCTGTATCTTCTTTAGGAGTTGTTAAAAGAGTGGACGGTTTATTGTAAACTTGGTTGTCGGGTGTGTTGGATGGACCCTTCCCATAATTATTGCAATCGGGAGAGCTACAAGGTGGGTATTCAGGAGTATAAGAAGGGTTGGAACCAGGTTGAGGACCACAGTTTCCATATTTACAACCAGAGTTGGAATTACTTGCCGAATCCTGACCGTAAGAGCCATAGTTGGTTTTCGCACTTGAAACTCCAGTAGCACTTGCGGGCACTTGAATGTCGTTAGAGTTGTATTCAATTGAAGGCGACCCGGGTTGATTGTTCGGTCCACACTGGCCTGAAGTACATTTACTCTCAGTTCCATAATTAGCTGAGGGTCCGATTTGAGGTGAGGCGTCACAGTTACCAGAAGAGCACTTCACGTTGGTATCAGTACCTGCATCAGAGTTTCCATTCAATCCGCATTGACCAGAGCTACACTTGCTATCAGAGCCGGAAGGACTGTCACAATAAGAGCCTTCGCACCCAGGTTTATTATTGTTGTCTTTTGAAAAAGTCGAACCAGCTCCAGTTGAAGCGATAGCATTAGCGCCGCTATACACATTTGACGACCCCGTTGAACCTTGCGAACCTGCATCTTTCACCCCCGTAAGCTGGCAATTACTAGAACCACAGTCTGATGTTTTAGGTTCACTATGAGACCCACCGATAACGTCTTTGTTGTAATAGCCGGCTGTTCCGACAGCTCCCTGTCCAGACTGAGATGCAGCATTGTTGCCACTAAATGCTCCTTGGCTGCCCGTTGATCCCTTGACTCCGAATTTACAGTCGCCGGAGCTACATCCGGTTTCGCCACTATGTGGTGGTGACCCTACGGATCCAGATCCACTATAGCTGAACGAGGAAGAGCTAGAACTGGCACTGGATGCCGCACTGCTCGATGAGTATGACTTTGAGAAACTTCCCGAATACCCCGCACCTTGAGGAATATCTATCGGTAAAGCTCCAGCCGCTGAACTTGCTACAGCTATAAAGAAAATTGTAAACATTTCAGACGCTTATTCTTTGACTTGTAATTTTTAAAAACATGTTAGAACTTGACATTTATACCATAATATTCACATCTACTTTATATTATTTTTTGCTTTATCTTTATCATTATATATTTTTTATCGACTTCCTATCAAGGGCAAGTAAATGTAAACATTGTACGTCGAGATCACTTATAAACAATGGAAAGATAACAGATCGATGAAAAACGTAAGTACTGACCTTTAGACCTGGGGCCATATCCATAGGGGCTAGATATCACAAAACTTATTTGGACCAGTAAGACCAAGGCACAGGTGAGCTCCATCGTGGTGAAGCTTCCTAACTACAATGCTAGTTCTCCACAGGCGTCCGCATTTATAAAGCAATACAAAATAGGCACCCATTTATATTTGCAGCAAAAAAACCTGTCGGCGTTTATACTGCGAACTACGAGCAAGAATCAGAGGTTGTATTCGCGTAGGTAGCAAGTATTGTTTCCCGTGTCCATTACGAGAAGCGCTCCGCGGCGCATTGTAATTGGCATAGGTGAGGTGCTGCTCCGTAAATATTTATTACTCACGCATCATAAGTACCATGCTGTTCGGAGATGGTTTAGGTAAGCGGGGAAATACGCCGGCCGGTTCCACCGACCTCTAGCTCCGGTTCAGTACCTATTTTTACTGTTGTGGATATGGTGTATGAGAGAAATACAAATTGCTCAATTTTAGTCTTTGCATGGATAGTTACGAATTAGCATATGTATGTGTTTTTTTGCTAAGCAACAGTGACGTGTTTCTCTAAGTAATTTACTAAAACCAATACGTAGGTATCTTATCTACATCCTAACACAGACGATTCAAGTTAATTATAACGAAACACACAACAGTCACAGGTATCTATATTTGACGACCTTTGTGGCACATATTATATATAGAAAACAACCAGACCCGAGACAATATTTGTAGAACATACAAACATTTGTCCGGCAGGGGGAATCGAACCCGCAACCTTCTGCGTCTCAGGCGGGCCTTCACCCATTGCGCCACAGAGGTTGTATGTCGTATTCCTGCATTATTATTTATTTATAAGTCCTGACCCCACGCTAAATTCTCTGTGTCGTAGGTATAAAGATTGGCTTCATTAATAGTAGAAAAAAAAATTACGATGGGTAGTATCTTTTAACTATTATTTTTAGTGAAATATTTAAGATATCGCGCTTCTAAAAATAGCCACTGGTTACAGAGTCAGAATTGACTTGGATTTTATTTGTTTTAGTTTTTTTAGTTAGTATGATTATTTCTTTATGATAATATTTATTCATTTATTTCAGACAGTAAAGTATACAGGAGTTTATAAAATAGGATATTGATTTAATAATAGGATTTTGCTGCGACAAATAAAAATTAGGTAGGTACAAATTCTATATAGTTTTAGATTATTCAGTATTGATGAGTCTCTTGCCTTGCTTAGGTGGTTCCAATTTCAAGTTGCCTATGTAGAAGAGTTATAATAAAAACTTTGTTACTTACAAAGTAACCGATGACAAATCGCCAAATGCAGTCACACCACTGGTGCAGCGTAGATCCGGGTGACGATACCATTTACTACTCATACCACCTACACAATACCATACTATACGAAGATCTAATCCAAGTACGTTCAAGCATGAACTTACCATAAATCTCCAACATTCCATCCATTGATCTTTATTCCATCCCATATTTTCTTTGTGCCAGTCATAACTTGAGTATTATTACACTGCCACAAGTCATACACCAGACATTGTCATAAACGGCGAGTAAAAATACCGGCCACATCATCGATAGTGATCTTTAATGGCATAATCTAGTCGGAAAAATCATAGGGAATGTTTAGCTCTAAATGGAATCATGCTACTACACTAAAGAAACGTCGTTACACCGATGAAGGTAATTTTAGAGGTCAGAGATCAAAACCCTCTTTATTTTACAACGTTTGACTCAAACTTCGATTGGGTACTAAATTATACGTTTTAAGTTCGTATTATTGTTTCGTTTTCCTTCTCATCTCATTCTATATTAATTCGAAGAAACTCACAAGGAGAAGGTCATCGGAATAGAGGCAAGTTATTTAGAAAGGATTTATTGAGTAGGTACATCACGCGTTCTGATTTGCGGTTAGGGTTAACGAAGTCTATTTTCATTAGCTTTTTACGCGGCTGTTTCATTATGTTCTTTGTGACGTTCACGTATGGACAAAGTACTGCTCGCTTTCCACTTCCGAGAAATTTTATTTGTTTAGATCGGATATAGGGAAATACACCTTAAAAGTCTGACGTAATCAATTCGATTAACGAATTCAATTAACTGCCAACATGTCAGCGATGACAATGATAATTTTGGTTATTACTTATTATGCAGACACTCCCTCCAAAGGTAATACAAAGGAACATAGGTTGCCGTGAACACAGTATGATAGTAGTTAACTTATGGTATTTGGAAATACCCTGGAAATTGACTAACACTTTTGGGATATGCAATTGTAGAAAATAATATGTTTAGAATTTGTCACCCATACCTACTTTTGCATCCAACGCGGAACTTCGGTTCCAATCTTCGTGAATCCGTAACCGCACATTAAAATAACGACATAATAGATTTAGTCGTGATCGTAAGTCTCATTTAATGAGAATCCTCTGACATCCATGTAAATTATTATAAATACGGTTTTTCTCAGATCGATCAGAAATAGACGCAGTTTCGACTAAATATCTATATATTTCATTTCCAAAATACATTTACAGTACCTATTTCCATAACCGTGAATATTAATTAAAATAATTTACAGTCGAATTAAGTAACTATTACCGTCTATACTATGTCTACTGATACTGTTGATTAGGATAAGTTCATCGTACAGTGATGCGAGCAAAGTAATTGTAGGTACACGCGTAAGTTCCTTTGCTAGTGGAGACGTGGCGAGGTCCAAGTCTATATGAACTCGTCGGGTTCGCGAGGCGCGTCCAAGTCGCGGTAGTGAATGACTGGGCGGAATTCAGCACCACCGCCCCTTTAACAACAACCATATTATTCAATTAGACTCTACTCTATGTAAAACCGACACAAACACAAAAACTCCACACTAAAAGGTGCTGCCGAAAATCTACATTTTGAGTAAACAGTGCAAATCTTAGCTTCCCGGGGGTCATTTATAACAGGAAGGTAGCTTTTATAAACGCAGGAAGAAATACATTTAGAATAAGTAACATATTTACGATTTGGATATTTTATTAAAAAACATGAATACATTGTTTGTGGATTTATACAATAATATTTTAGGAACATTAAATACCTATTGGTTTTGGTGATAATGAAGTACATAATCTTTTGCGAAATGTCTTATTTTATAAAACTACATTGGAACTGAATGCACGTTTTGGCACTGACATAGTTATTGATTCGATGAGGTGATTATGACATTAGGTTTGTAATAATACATTAATACATAAGTATAGATAGATGTTTATGAATATGCAGATAGGAATATGACTACTAATAACGAACATTTCAGTTAGAACTACAATAATAATCTGTCAATAAAATTGTATAGATATGTTAATCTAATCTGTAAAACAATAAAACTGTCTGTGCCAACTCAAGTCAACGGAATACTTAAAATTAATAATAAGTACTGCTATTATAATAGTACTCCTGTCATGGATTGATTTTATACACAGATTAAAATATGTCACCACTGTCCGGGAAGTCAAGATCGTTGTACGCAATTATAGGCCGCGACCGATCCACATTTTCCCTGCAAATTATTCCTTTCGCTTAAAAACATGAACTTGAAAATTGCAAATAATCTAGCAAATAAACGACATCGAATAATTAACATGCAAAATAAATCTCCCCAAAGCTAAGACGTTAATCTAACCACTGATATATTTGCCTTTTCTATAGAGTATTAGAATTAAAATGTTAAGGTCATGCAAAAAATATGTTAGGAGTTAGCCATATTGTTTTATTACAGGTCTACTGATATTGATAGGTCGCCCGAAACCCTGAATGACTATGAAGTGAATAACTAGGTAGAATACAATAATAAATAGTATAGTAGCTTGGTACATATGACAAATTCAGAAACATCATGATGCTATCTTTGACAAGCCACAAATTTAGTATAATTGAACAAAGCTTTGTCTTGAGCTGGCTCTAATTGGTGATTTTGCATATTTACGAGGTATGAGGTGATGTAATGAATGAGACATTAGTATTCCATGGGAATAAAAGTCACTCTTCGTTCGTATGGTGAATTTTAATTAGATCAGTAATCAGATTGAGGTATAGTTGTTGAAGTAAGATGGGCAAGACAAAAACAATTATGCATAATAATAATAAGCGTAAAATTAGCTATTAGTTTGCAAAACATGAACTCGTCTATTCTGGCTATAATATGTTTCTGTATAGTTTAGGCTACCCCAAGAAATACAGAAAGAACATTAATTTAGTGTTGCTTTCGTGAATTTAAGTTAGACCATAATTTTACCTTTGTATGTTATATGTTACCATTTCTTCGTTTTAAAGCTGTTAAGATTAATTGTATTGGGATAGTATGATTGTTTCAGAAGCGGAAGCACAATTATAATAAGCATTCAGTATAGACACATACACCACAGTTCAAAACAGTACAGATTTGATCAAAATGTTGCATCACGTTGAATTATAGAATTGCTTGCCTTGTTACAGAACGTATGTTATACATACGAAAATTCTAGAAAATCTGTCGTGTTGAAAGTAGATGTTAGTAGACCGATGCGATTCGAGCGAGTGTCACCTCAAAAGCTTCGAACAACAACGTGTGAACCGAACCTCGTTCGATCCCCACTCATAGCGATATTTATAAAACCCAGATTTTGAAATATATCAGTCTTTCTGTAAATTGGCATTAAACGCGACTAGAATATTGACATCTGGGTTTTGGCTCACTATTTTATGCAAGAAACACCATTAGACAAGGCATGCTTTCAATGGAATGATTTTAGACGTTCGGTGTACGAAACAAGAGTGTTTGTAAACGCTAAGAAAAGTCTTGTAAAATTGAATTGAAATTATGCAGGTAAAATTAATTGTTAAAAAAAAACAGTTATAGCAGTTAATTGTTTGTATAAAGTTAAACTAAGCTATAAGTATTCCTATTTTTTGCATATATTTTGATAGGGATACAGTAAAAGGCGAGTTGAGCTGTAATAAACCTTGAAGGGTTCTTTTAACTCTTGCACAAAATGAAGGGTTATGTCTATTTGAAGCCTTTGTGTGTCATCGTAGCTATAACTAGGCCTGTTTCTGCCTTATTTAAATCCGCTTTATTATAATTTCAAAGGTGGTTATATCGGGATGGTTCCTAGATAGGTTTTATCGCCACACGCATCACAATACAAAATTGAAAACATAAGTCATAACAAAGTATTTCTAAAACTTTCGCGATCAGTATATATTTTTTTACACGTCTTTATCGCGTTTGCCTCTTTATAATTTTCAACATGGAACACCTTTTTATTATTTTTTCTTAGCGTGTACAAGCAGTTATGAATGAATGTTTAGTGTACCTCGGTCTCGAGAATCGCGGATGCCTCGGGGCGTAGGGTTGGGGTGGTGCCCAGCCGCCCCAGCCCCAGCCGCGCTGCGCGGGCGGGCCGCCGCCTCCGCCGGGACCTCCGCCGTACCTGTTACCGAAAACAACACTATCAACATAATAGTCCCCATGGATTACTCACGTGACTGCAATCCTCAGATCCATACTCAGTGCGCAGATCCGAGAGGATAACAAGTAGGGGGTAGTTAGAGACACGTCCAATCATTATAGTTGTTACATATCCGCGTTTACACATAAACGTTTATAAATTTCACTAAGTCCGATTAACGATCAAGCAAAAAAAAAATGGTAAGGTAGTAGGGAAGAGTATGCTTTTGACTCTGGCAAGGATAATTTAGAAAATATTTTCAGACCACTATAAAATGAGCCTCCGCACAGTAAAAAAAACCTTTTCTGTAGAGCCATCCCTCATGGAGTAATTGGTGTACATACACAAAAAAATACGTAAGGAGTATATCAGTCATGTAGGTCCAAGCTCTGCTTAGGCTAGATGATGCTGTTTGAAAAATATCCAGCATTATTCAGTCTAAAAAATGACCATCATTATTTATTTATTTATAATTAAGTAAATAAATAAATAATGTAAGTATAATTAATCGAGTGAGTTTTTACATAAAATAAAACAATTCAATAATTTATTTAAAATTCACTCACTTAATTAATTTTGTACTGTACGGAGTGAACTAACGAAGCATAATTTTAAACGTCATAATCAATAGCTAAAAGGATTCACGAGAATAAAATAAAAAACTGAGGTAGCCACGAGTGAGGTCTTGAGCTGATAAAAACATAAATAACGCGATGCTTTAACCGTCAGCAAAACGTTTACAGCACAAAATAATAAGTTCATAAATAATGTCCTAGAAGCAATAACTGTCTGCGATAGTGCCGTATTTAATACAAAAGGATGATGATTTATGTTTCGATATTATAATGGCTTTAGAAGTCTAGAATTATTGAGATAAAATAAAAAAATATTTTTCCTCCAAAAATAAAACTATTATAACCAAATCTCTATCTATATGAACCTTTAAAATTATAAGTTTTTACGGGTCTTTATCGCATTTACTTTTTTTTTGTATCTAAAAGTCGACCGCGAAAGAGACGATAACCGAGAGAGAACAAGAAGAGGAGACGACCTCTGTGGCGCAGTGGGTGAAGGCCCGCCTGAGACGCAGAAGGTTGCGAGTTCAATACCCGCCGCGGGATAAATGTTTATATTATCTGCAAATATTTGTCTCGGGTGTTTTCTATGTATAATATGTATGTATTTACAAAAAAAAAGTATATAAGTAGTATATCAGTCATGTAGTTCCCATAACACAAGCTCTGCTTACTTTGGGGCTAGATGATGCTGTGCGAAAATGTCAGAAAAAAATTATCTAATCACGAAAGTTTAAACACCTTTATTAATTTGAGTCGGAACTCATCCAATAATTTAGCTACCTGAACAAACAGAAACCACATATCATGACTCAAGGAACAAAGGAACAATAGGAACAAAGTTTATTATCATACTTAAACATATTAAATAACTTAAAAACGCACAATGTTTTGTGGTGCTTCTCATGACAGGCATCCAGATCATATCTTTACTCAGTACATAGATCCATGAGGACAAAAGCGCTCCCTACTTCACGGAGTCGGAGGCAAGTCCAAACGGCACGTGCTAAATATAAAGTTTTTGACTCGTCTCTCACTACACCCTACTTGGTAACCTCACGGTTTATATTTTTATCATTCATGTAGTAGTCATATAGTTCCCATAATACAAGCTCTGCTTAGCTTGGGGCTAGATGATGCTGTGAAACTGTCCAAAATTATTTATTTATTTATTACTTGCTTTCGCCCACGGCTCCGCCCGCGAAGTACCCGCCTAGCCACTATAAAAAGTAGCCTATGTGTTATTCTGATGTATAAGCTATATCACTGTAAAGTTTCATCAAAATCCGTTCAGTGGAAAAGTAACAAACATCTATCCTCACAAACTTTCGCGTTTATAATAGTAGTAGGATTAATAGATTTGAGGATTTCCATCACGGAGGGTTCAGTGAGATGGTTGTGAGCGTGTTTGTTTTAGGCGCATCACTCACGCGGCGGGCTGTGGTTGGTGCGACGGGGGCGGCGCGGCTCTGCCGACCGGCTCGGGCTGCTGCGGGCGGCGCGTGTCGCGGACGTACGCATTGAAGTACGCCACCTCGCGACGGACCTCATCCACCTATCGAAACAAGAACATTATTACATTCTGTGCACTACCAACACATCTTTTTCCACATACACAAAGGTTATCTGGAAGAGAATGTTTTTTAGCATTAAGTTCGCCTATGTACTACTAGTTTGTGCAATAAAGAATTTTCTATCATCTATCTATTACAACAAGTATGTGGAACAGTATTATAGGAAAGCGTTGTGGAGTGAAAGAAGATGTAGGGACAAGAATAGAGAAAGGTATGATAAGGTGGTTTGGGCATGCAGAGGATCGATGAAATAAGATTAACGAAACATGTATGATCGACGTTATTTTTTCACACAGCTTCATCTAGCCCTAAACTAAGCAGAGCTTGTATTATGGAAACTGCATGCCTGATATACTACTATTTTACATATATTTTTGTAAAAATATACATATTATACATAGAAAACATCCAGACAGACATTTGTTTTTTAAATCATAGAAACATTTGTCCCGCGGCGGGAATCGAACCCGCAACCTTCTGTGCCACAGAGACATCGTCAATGTATGCAAGGGAAACGTGAATGGGACAATCGTCTACAATTGGGAGACCCCAGCGAACGTACTCTGACCGAATTTGAGACGTTCTGGAGAAAGGTCAGATCAAGAGTACCTTAAACCGGCGAGCATGCGTGAAGAATGTAATGAGAGTGAATGAATTGTTAGAAGATTTGAAATAGTTGACACCGCGAAAATGGGCAGGATATACAATGAAAAAGTTTGAATGTTTGTTACATAATATTTTGTTATTCAATCACGCTGTAACTGCTGATCCTACAATATCCCAGTAGCGCCAAAACGAAGATTTGCAGGCAAGTTTTAATAAAAATGATTCATGGTGAAAACATGTTTTGCTTCCCTAGGTTCGTCAATTTGACAGTGACATTCTCGAACGACGACCTCTGTGGCGCAGTGGGCGAAGATCCGCCTGAGACGCAGAAGGTTGCGGGTTCGATTCCTGTCACGGGACAAATGTTTGTAGGATCTGCAAATATTTGTCTCGGGTCTGGGTGTTTTCCTATGTATAAGATGTATGTATTTACAAAAAAAAGAAAAGTATTTAAGTAGTATATCAGTCATGTAGTTCCCATAATACAAGCTCTGCTTAGTTTGGGGCTAGATGATGTTGTGTGAAAAATGTCCAGCATTTATATTTATATTTATAAATTTCTTTGTTTACAAATTGATCTAAGATAAGAAGTGTATAGGTGAATTGACTTTTGCTTACCTTCTCGGCATGTTTGTTGAAGATATGTTTTCTGATGAAGTCAGGGCCTTTGAATTTTTTTCCACTTAGAGGGCACAACCATTTATCTTTTCCTAACTCTTGCGTGTTTGCTAGAATGAACTTCTCCACTTCTGATTCGGGATCCTGTAAAAAAGCAATTATTATTTATTAACTTGAATATAAATAATTGAAGCTTACACTTATAGATATAATAAAAGTTATAGATTTAAGTTACCTTTATTCCAAGTTTTTGCAACTCTTCGTCAGTGAGAGGTTTGATATCTTGGAGGAATGACGACATTTTGCCTTCAAAGGTCTTTATGTAATCTTGAACTTCTTGTTGTGATGGCTGTAAATATAAAATTCATGAGCGAATAGTTCTTTAAAATGATTTTGCTTTATCATTCAGTTACCTTAACAAACATCCTACTACTATTATAAACCGAAAGTTTGTGAGGATGGATGTTTGTTACTCTTTCACGCAAAAACTACTAAACGGATTTTGATGAAACTTTATAGTAATATAGCTTATACATCAGAATAACACATAGGCTCCTTTTTATCCGGGTACCACGCGGGCGAAGCCGTGGGCAGAAGCTATTACTATAAGTACTTCATAAATTGTGAATTGTTTTCGGAAAAACGTGAATGGAACTTTTGGCAGTGAAACGCCGATTGAACGGAATCAACCGTCAAATGGAGATTCGGCCAAATAGGTGACCGACGTGATTAAAAACTAAAGAGCAAATTTTCCGAAAGGGGTTCGGTTCATCACTATGTAGGACTCTGGGTATATCAGCCATCATCATAGCCGAACGATCGAACGATATTGGAATACCTCCATCCACAGACTTCCCGCAATCTATATCAACTCTTTTATTTGAAATCAGTAGTATTTGCTACCTTTACAAAGTGAGTGAGTGTGTTTCCGCCATAACAATGTATCATTAAAATGATAGCTGCCATTTTCTCGAAAACTAGCAGTAAGTTGCTTATACCCGTATATTTGATTACCTTGTTCGGCGGAGGTCCAGACCGGGCATGCATTATCCCACAACGGTTTGGCATTTCATCCTCATATGGGTACTCGCAGTGATTGTAATAGTCGACCGAGTGCACGATGCGCAGATACAAGACCAGTCGGTCTAACACACGCATCAGCTCAGGGTCTACCTGCTCCGTAGCGGACGTATCGGCAGTAGCCTCAAGACCCAGTAGCTCTTCCTCTTCTGTCGATGCCTCTTCAATCAGGTGCTCTGTGATCTTGTGGAGCACAGGGTTATTAGACTCTAAGCTGAAGTCTTGAATCTGAAACAATATAAATGGTGTTACTCCAAAAACTCGTAAATTGGATTAATGAAACAAATTATATGCAAGAGGCGACGAGGAGGATGAAGGCTCTCGGAATTAGTCGTGTAATTTTCCGTGTTAGCAATATGAATATGAATGTAAGATTTTCAGAAGTAGTAGAGCTCCTAGTGACGAGCTTGTCCGGGGAAGTACTACTAGTTGCCGGTAAAATTACAGGCACAGGAGACTTTTCACACGTTATGTTTCAGGGTCGGCGACGCGCGAGTGATACCTCTGGTGTTGCAGCGTTCATTCAGCGTTATAGGTAACCGCTTACCAACAGGTGGATATGCTTGTATGACACTAAGTTATTAAAAAAATATACTTATAAAAAACAATATAAAGGATTTAGAGAACAATAGGTTGCCTTCATTTAAAAGGGATGATCTTCCACCTGGCTGATCCTCCATAAGTCCTACATAGTGATGAACCGAGCCCCTTACCGAACGAAGTCGATTCATAGATGATCATGTGGGTATCAATAATTTGGACAACGAATCTCGAGCGCCAGGTCACTGGATATGTCTTGGACACCCAGCGTAAGACCAATAGCCATTTTTAGAGCATAATAAATCGTTTGTACTAACTGACTGTATCAACGCACAGCCAAATAGAAGGCTACTCCACGCGTGCATTGCCACTGGCAACAGCTATCTACATAAATAAATAATGCTGGTCATTTTTCACACGGCATCATCTAGCCCTTTGGGGCTAGATGATGCCGTATTAAGCAGAGCTTGTATTATGGGAACTACATGACTGGTATACTACTCACATAATATAGATAGAAAACATCCGAGTAAAATATTTGAATAACAAATATTTGCTGTAATATTACAAACATTTGCCCCGCGGCGGGAATCAAATCCGTAACCTTCTGCGTCTAAGGCGGGCCAGGCGGGCCTTCGCCCACTGCGCCACAGAGGACGTCAAAGGATAAAAGCTCTAGAAATGGCTATTTAACCAGTGGTCTCCTATAATGCACATGTCTCGGCACTGTAGGTTTTATTCTGACTCTATTGCATGAATAACTTACATCACTTGGCGCATTCTTTTCTACGGCAGGGCCTTCCGGCGGTTCTGACTGCCACAGCTTGGTACGGGTGTCTAGTAAGTGCGCTATCCTAGCGGCCAATCGCGCGTCGGCACGGAGCACTGAGCGTTCCAGCGTGACACCCGACACGGCTCGGATCCGACGCTGTAGGTCGCGGTTCACGATCGCACCGAGCTCGCATTCGCGCAACTATGGGCAAACAAAAGGGTAAGTCATACGTTCATATTGGTCGACTGGTGGAACGCACCGCAACTTCGTCTGCGTTGTTTTCTCCATAGAGTTAATCTTCCTTCTAAAGCTGCATCCTCTAGGGATCGAATTTCGGAAAATCCTTTTACATTGCACCCCTACATACTGAAAGGAAGGAAGAAACTGTATGTTGATAACTCTATAAACTGACTTTCAATAATAAATCGATAAGACCGCCCATTGTACTTTTACTTACATTAAGTTTTTGTTTATTTTGTTATCTTGTGGTGTACAATAAAATGTTTTCATTCATTCATTATATTCATACTTTCTAGAACCTTATCAAATCAGAGCTAGCCACAACAAAAGCTTCCAATTTCCTGAAAACTAGCAGTAAACAGCAGTATTTTTCAAACTCGCGATCAGTAAACATAATTATAAGTTTTATACGGGTCTTGATTGCATTTAAATTATAGAAAGGTAAACATAATAAAAAAGTAAGTTGCTTGACATACCCTTATATTGTTCAGATTCCAGCATATATCCTTGATGTTGACCTCTCGACGGAAAGTCACCCAGCCACGGCGGAACCAGCGGCGGTCCGGTAAAGGGTCAGCTAGGGCGACACGAAGGAAGCCGCCATAGCGCTTACACATCTACAAGATAAACCAAACTTTAATTAATCTTGAATAGACCAATCCCTTTCTTCTTATTCCTATCACTGGTTCTTGGCTGCCCTGCTCTAAGTTAGAAACCAACAAATCATGGTCGCCATGCTCGATGAAGTAGACATTTGTCTTAGGAAGAGTAGAAACTTCTCTATCCATTCTTGAGATCGCCATGCTCAGGGCAGTAAAAATGTCGCAACAGTCTACACCAAAATGTCACTTTTGTCTTATCGTTGTCTTGGGTGATAATGCTAAGCACTGCTGTAAAATAATATATTATTTAATTTTATAAACAATAAAAAATACTCACAGCTTCAACCTCCGCCTTAGTGATGGAAGGAGCCAGGTTCCTCAGGAATATAGAGGTTGTCTTGTGCAACGCTCGCGGCTCTCTCTTCTCGATGACTGCGCCGGTGACTTCGCCTTCCTCCGCCTTTTCAACGCCGTTCTTTTCACTGTGGTCTTCCTTGACCTTTTCAAATAAATAATCATGTTTTTATATGTTACTAGCTATTGCCCACGGCTTCGCCCGCGTCGTACCCGGATAAATAGTAGCCTATGTGAACTTGACTATTCATATTGTAAAAACGGGAATTTTCACATAATAATTTTTGTCTTGATAAAGCCCGGGTCTTGGCAACAGAAAAGTTTTTCGTTCCTCGCAAGATCCGCGAAGCTATCGAGATAGGTCGTCTACCAAACTTTAACAGAGACCGTGCATGGGCTTTACCCCCCGCCTGGAAGTCATGTCTGTATGGACTGCATGATAACGCGGGAGTCGAATCTGACATTGCCACAGTGAGCGTAGCCTGTCTGGCTCCTCCAGGAATAGGTTATGACAACGACGTGAGCAGTAGCGTAGACGATGTAGCACCCCTACCAAAAGTAGTTACAACAACGCTACGAACACAATCGCCCCCTCCACTCGCGCGCCTTTATAACCGCGCACAATGTGCGGCAGCACGTAGTGCACGGTACGACGCGGAAGGAGAAAGTCGCGACCACTCACCCTGATGAAGACTCTCGGAATGAGTCGAAACCTAGTCGGTGCCTTCACCGATAGTGCAGTACTTGAAAATTCCCTTTTTACAATATGAGTAGCCTATGTGTTATTCTGATGTATAAGCTATATTACTGTAAAGTTTCATCAAAGTTTATGCGTGAAAGACTAACAAACATCCATCCTCACAACTTTCGCGTTTATAATAATGGTAGGATTTGTTAGCAAAGTATTTGGTGGAATAGCACACATGGGATGGCAAGCTGTCACTGTGGCCTATTGTATCATTTAGTCCCAAACTAAGCAGGCTTGTATTATAGGAACTACATATTTAATATACTTTTTTCTTAATAAATATATAATATACATAGTAACACCCAGAATTATTATGCATTGGAATAATACTAAGACCGGTTTGACCATGATCTACCGCAGTTGAGCTCAGATTAGAATCGCTCTAGTCTGATAATCAGATATCAAATAGATAGATAGATAGATTGCAGTAGCTTGTAGAACAAACGCTGTTAAATTAAGAATAGGGTACCTTTTCAACAGTCTCTGGGTTATCGACGCTCGGTGATTTCTCCTTGCGTTTAGGAGACTTGTCCGGTGTTTTCGACTTGGACTTGGATTTATGGCGGGTTGTGGACTCGCCCTCGTCTTCCGAGCTGGATGATGATGAGCTCGATGAGGACGAACTTGATGATGAGCCAGGCGGAGCTGTACGAAAAACAATACATTATCAACAGCCGAAAGATCCTACCTAGTTTACCTTTACAAGTCTATTTTACTTAGTTAGAGCGTGGTGTCAATGAATTGACTCCACAAATGTTAATGTGCAAAGTAAACACTAACTACTTTTATGTACTTAAAATATTTTTTTATTTAACGTCTCAAAATACATTATTAATTTTAAGCACAGATGCATTTATAATACTTTGTTAATCTCTTCTAAAGATAAAAAAATATTATTGTACAAGGGAGAGTAAACCGAACTCACTAAACAACGTAGTGTGACTATTAAAACCTGACTAACTATAGAACTAGGGAAGTCACACAAGATGGACCGATATTTCCCGATAGGTGACAAATAGTTGCATATTCTGTTTGTGTTGTGGTCTTGTAGTTACTGATACCTACCCACGATAAAGCGAAGTGTGAGGTGAAGACTATGTATGTGACTGTTGGGTGTTTTACGTTGGAATTCATAGTCGAGATAGGGGCTTCTCTAGGGCACGATTCAGCCGCTGTGTGTCAAATTCAATCTTTATGCATTTCATAGACAAAACAAACCCCCACTTTGACAGAAGTTGGCGCCTGGATGCTGAAGGTTCGAATTCCATCCTCCAAACAGACCCCTACTGTAAAGTATTGTTTATTGCTGTAGGTTTGTATAGTCAATTAGAGGATTTTTTCAAAAATGCATCTGGAGAATGAACTTTCGACTTGAAGCCGATCTAATAGCCGATGAAGCTCTACAATGCGGATAATTACAATGCCCAAGAGATACATCGTGATTCTTGATCATCATAACCTCCACTGAATTCTACAGTCATAATGAATTTCGCATTATTTATCCGTATTTTCATAAAAATCTTCAATGATATCGCGCAAAAACATTGTTTGTAATGCCGGGTACAGACTGGTGAAAAGAGCTGTTCAAACCATATGTATCTGTTACCGAGTAACGAGTACGTCGTCTGACTCGAAGTTATTTGTAGATTTTTTTTACAAAGTACGAACAAAGTCATGCCGTATATGCGATGCGACTCGATGCGATGCTACATGCTAGTGCTTGATTGTATGAAGAGTAACAAGTAACATCTACGAAACAACCGTTCATGCTAACCGTCCGTCCGCGCAACTTTTTATGTTCGTAGAATGCGCATGAAATGCACCCAGTCGATGAGAATTTGTTACAAAATGATGAATCACCTACCTTGCATGATACATAGGAGCAATTTAAACGGCAAATTCTTTCATTGAGTGTTACATTGCATGTACGTTTTCACCCGACATAAAACAGTACTGTCAATGTCACGCACGTCATTAGCTGTGTGAAACTCTGTTCAGCTAGGGGATTCTCCAGTGATTGTTTATGAAAGACAAAAAATATTGATTCAACATTCAGCCTATAAGCGAATGCTGAATGATGGATTTTGGATGACGTTTCAGCCCCTGACTATGAATTCCAGCGTTATTCATCGTTAGGAATTAAAATAATATTATAATAAAATTTATTCAGAGCCCTAACGGTATTGACCCTATTTAATTGGGAACTGAGATGGATATGACACACCACTTTTAAACATCTCGCGCCGACAATAATTCAATGTGTTCTCAGCCGAGCTTCCGGCTCGGCGACAGTACATGTTTCATTCCCCGCTGATCCTACTGACACAGATATTATAATGCTACTGAGGACAAATGAGAAGCATCATATTACTTTGTACTATAACTTATTTAATATAACTATATAATTATTTAAAATACTAAGATTGCACTCCGAATTCGTGTTTTGTTTATTATAGTCATCAATAAATCAATAGAAATAAGCATAAATTTCTATACTTTGAAATAATAATTTGTATCTATTCTTGTCATAATTATAGTAGGTATAATAAATAAAATATTTAAACATCAGTTTACATGCATATTCAGTGAATACATCATGCAAAACTGCTAAGTTACAGTAAAACAGTGTGTCAGATTTACCTTTCATTGTAGCTCAGTATGTTAATGCAAAAATAATCGAGTTGCAAAAAATAAATGATTTACTTAAAGATGGCATACTGACATACATACAGTGGTGGTCATATAATTAGAAACACCAACCCTGTCTTCTATTTTCATTACAAATTAACATCATAACTAATTTTTAACGTGCCATAGAGGGCTCCTACGTATTTATATGGATGTATCGGTTCTTTTAAAGTATTACTATACGAGTTTAGTAATAACAAACAACAATTTTGATATAAAAATATAACATTTTAATAAAAAGTCTATTAAAATACATGGACTAAAGTGGACAACTAATTAGAAACAAAAAAAAAACAACAATATAAACATTAACTAAGTGAACAAAACCACATTTAATTTGAATAATACTATGAATACTACATCCAAAACCGATTAGTACTGTTAGTACTTGGTAGGGTACCCTCTGTTGTCGATTACAGCTTTACAACGACGTGGCATTGATTCTATCAGTTTTTCACACGTTTCCAAAGGAATACATCTCCAAGCTTCTACAAATGCGTCGTAAAGTTGGTTGATATTGGTGATATGCTCATCCGACAATGTTTTCTTCACAGTGTGCCACAAATTCTCTATCGGATTTAAATCCGGACTATTAGCAGGCCACTCTAACACTGTCACCAATTGTTGTCTGAGAAACGCTTTAACGCTGTTTGCTGTATGCTTTGGATCATTATCGTGCTAAAAAATCCAATTCACTGGCAAATCATCTGAATATGGGATCATTGTCTCCTCCAAGATTTTTTTGTATTGAAACTGATCCATCAGCCCTTCAATCTTTCTCACGGGACCAACTCCGTATCCGGAAAACATCCCCATACTTTAACATTTCCACCGCCGTGCTTAACTGTTTTTATAGTATACTTGTTATTCAAAGCCTCGTTGATTGGTACGTATCGTTTTCCGTTGGAATTTACCAAATTTACTTTAGTTTCATCTGAAAACAAAACTTTTCTCCATTGATGAACAGTCCAACTGGCATATTTTCTAGCGAAGGCTAGACGATTTTCTCTGTGTCGCCTGGTGAGAAGTGGCACTTTCCTAGCAAGTCTTCCATACAAATTTCCTTCAACCAACCGCCTACGGACTAGTCTTGCGGACACGTTTCGAGGGTCGTCTTGTGAAAATACTTCTTTTCGTATAACATTAGAACCTTTAAAGGGATCTGTCTTAGCCAAACGAATCATAAGCCTGTCTTCTTGAACGGTGGTCTTCCTTGGCCGAACTTTTCTAGGCACCTTATCGGATGTTCCATGTTTTTTGTGATGTGCAATGGCGTTAAATACCTTTACGGAACACTCTAAATGATCGGCAATCTTTCTGTAAGAGCATTTTCGTTTAAAATAAAAGTTTACTATAATTTTTCTTGTTGCTGCATCACAGCTCTTGTTTTTACCCATTTTTAATAATTAAATCTGACAAAAGGTAACAAATCCGAATGAGTAAGAAAAGGCGGCAAAATGCATAATGCGGTGACATTCCGAAAGGTGAATTTTAGTTTTAAAATTCAGTTTTAGAACCTAGTCATACTTTGTTTCTAATTAGTTGTCCGAATGCAAGTACTAAGATTATTGATTGATACTTTTTTTTTTTTTTTTATAATTATTGTATTGGTTGTCTGAATGTTATTGCTTATTATTATCCCAGAGATATAAATGTACATTGTGATTTCGTTAATTAAACTATTACCTCCAATTAATTGAATTAATAATGTTGGTTACATTAAAAGACTACCAAGTGACTAAGTGTTTCTAATTATATGACCACCACTGTATATCTCAGAACTAGCAAGTTGAAGTGGCAATGGGCGGGCGAGTCATAAAAACGACAAAAATAAAACGAAAATGCCTATTCTGATTTTTATCGACTCATTTTTACCCGCGACGTAAGTAGCACGTATATGCATTTGTCATATGAGGTTGTTTGTATGTTACTCCGAAACGGCTTTTACAATCGATTTGCATGACTTCAAGGCTGGCTCTTAGTTATAAAACTTGCAAAAAAATATTTGTTCTATCATTTTCTTGATAGTGACGTGTAGAGACAAAATAAAAAAAAAACCTTCCTTGCTGACTACAAAATGATTGCAAAACCCGCATATGGGTTGAGCTGTATTGGAGAAAAATCGTAACAGACAAACAACCTTTTACCCCCAACGCATATGCCAACTCCTTCTTAAACTTACTACTAAGAAATACTTACGCGGCTCTTTCTCAGGCTCTTTTTTCTCCGGCTCAGCAGGTTCATCGTTGGCGTTAAATCGAGAGAACATTTTGGCTTGTTCCTGCAGTTGGCGCAAGTGAGGGTCTATATCCATTGTAAGAGGCGCAGTCGGCTTCGCAGGCTCATCTTTTTTCTCCTAGAAAATATAATTTATGCTCATCAATGACGACCTCTGTGGCGCAGTGGGCGAAGACCCTCCGGAGTCGCAGAAGGTAGCGGGCTCGATTCCCGCCGTTGGACCAATGTTCGTATGATCTGCTAATATTTGTCTCGGGTCTGGGCATTCTTTATGTATATGTAATAAGCATGCATTTACAAAAAAATATTTATAATTATGATACCGGTCGCGGTCATGTAGTTCCCATAACATAAGCTCTGTTTATTTTGGGGGTAGATTATGCTGTGTGAAAAATGTCCACGACTTTGCTCGCGTGGTACCCGGATAAAAGTAGACTATGTGTTATTCTGATGTATAAGCTATATTTACTGTCAAGTTTCATTAAAATCCGTACAGTAGTTTTTGCGTTAAAGAGTAACAAACTTTCGCGTTTATAATAGTAGTAGAATGTGGCCTAAAAATGTTTTATTTTGGGAATTTTATTATTCATTTTTGAATCATACAAACATACCGGTTCAGCCTCCACCTCTTTCTTTTCAGTGTCGTCTTTTTCCTCCTTCACTTTAACAGAGTCATCCTCGATAACAATTGGCTTGTCGGCATCTACTTTGTCTGAAACTAAACAGGTAATAACAATCATACTAAAGAGTCTGATCATATTATAAAGTGTAGGTTACACTTTTAAAAGAGTAAGTTCAAATCAGCTTGAAATGTCACAGGGTTTTGAAGGTCTGCATACAAGTTAAAGATATGTTTTTCTTTTCTGCTCAGAATTTTTGTTCATATTGTTTTTGTGTGGACCATTTAAAGGTCATGAGTATAAGTTTATGTAGGCATGAAGACTGCTCGCTTAAAGTGGGATTGGGCAGGTCATGTAACTCGAATGCATCCAGTTCGTTAGGCAAATCTAGTTACTGAGTGGTTGACGGACGACGTCGCCGCGGAAAACCAAGAAAAAGATGGCGAGACGACCTGGATGTATTTGAAATCTAAATGGCCACAGGTGGCAATAGACAGAATGGCATGGAAGAAAAAAGGGGAGACCTTTGCCCAGCAGTAGGACAGTATAGGTTCATGACAAAAAAAAGAGTAAGTTTCATGTGTCCTAATTCTAATATCAAACTTTTAGCTCTACAGAAATCCCGATCACTAAATCAGAGTTGGTAGCCTCTTAAAACCATATTATTAAATACTAACCTATGCGCACGGCTTCGCCCGCGTGGTACCCGCATAAACAGTAGTCTATGTGTTATTCTGATGTATAAGCTATATTAATGTGAAGTTTCATCAAAATCAGTTCAGTAGTTTGTGGCGTACCTACTTTTCCTACCTACTGAGAAACCACTTCCATACCTAACTAACTTGGACCAAGCAACGTTCCGCGCTCACCCCACCGCTGCGCCTGCGCGCGATACGTACTCTCCAAACCGGACGGCCAGCCCGCGCTCGGCAACTGCCTACCGCGCACGCGTCACTCGGTGCATTTGCTTTGTATTCGTTTTTCTTATAATTACTTGCCTACTTGTTTTATTTCTTCTTTTAAATTAAATTCATTTTCTATCAATCACCTAGTAACCTTCTTCATTTCATAATTCTTTCATAAAATTTCCTACTTATTTATATGCTACCTACATCGCTTCACGATTTGATAAAGTTAGTTTTCGCTATATCTATCTAGTTCGTGATTAGGTTAGGGGATAACCTGGCCTATAAACTACATTGGTGACCCTAAAGTGCATTGGACGAAAACGAAGAAGCCTTTGGATTGACCTACTTCACGGAGCATTCGAGAACTCGTTGCATAAAAAGCGCAATTTAGGGTGTGTTACAAGTGTCGAGCGGTGAGCGATTTAATTATTATTTTTGCCATACTAATTGGAAAATGTCTTTGACGGATGGAACTGTCGATGCCCAGTCGTCGACGACTAGCCCTGCAGTACTGCGCGTGGGTGTCAGAGTACCGCCATTTTGGCCAGAAGAGCCAGCTTTATGGTTCGCTCAGGTGGAGAGTCAATTTACACTGTCAAAGATTACTACGGACGAGACTAAATATTGCTACTTGGTCGCGCAACTAGATCATCAATATGCCACCGAGGTGAAAGACATAATCACCAATCCGCCTGCTACTGATAGATATGATAAGTTGAAATCGGAGCTAATCAAACGCCTTTCAGCATCGCAGGAGAAACGCGTCAAGCAGCTGTTGATGCATGAAGAGCTGGGCGACAGGAAGCCGTCACAGTTCCTGCGCCACCTGCAGAGCCTTGCCGGTCCTGCTGTACCTAAGGATTTTCTGTCTACCATCTGGTCCAGTCGTCTACCTTCGAATATCCAAACAGTAATCGCTTCACAGGCAGGCATGGATTTGGAAAAACTGGCTGATCTAGCGGATAAGGTACACGAGATTGCTCCTACAGCTCCTCAGGTGGCAAGTACCTCGACAGCTCAACCTTCATCATCATCAACATCAGCTCACGATGATTTAGCCAGGCAAGTCTGCGAACTAACAAGACAAGTGGCAATGCTTGCTGAACAGGTAGCTACTGGAGGAAGACGTTCACGCTCTCAAAACTATCACAGACGCGACAACCGTTCACGCTCACGCTCACGCTTCCGTCAACCACCACCAGACTCACCTCACTGCTTCTACCATTTCAACTACGGAGCTAAGGCTGTAAAGTGCAAGCAGCCATGCACCTTCAAGTCGTCGGAAAACTTCCAGGGCGGTCGCAAGTAGCGGTTAACGACTGCCCTTCAACACCAGGCCGTCTTTTTGTTACCGATCGCACTTCGAAGATGCAGTTCCTTGTGGACACTGGTTCAGACCTGTGTGTTTTTCCGCGGTCGTTGATCAAGACGCCTTGTTTTAAGTCCAAGTTTGCCTTGACAGGTGCAAACAACTCTGTCATACATACATATGGTCTAACGCAGCTGCAGCTGAACTTGGGCCTACGACGTGCTTTCACCTGGAGCTTCACAATCGCCGATGTATCCAAGCCCATCATAGGTATTGACTTCCTCAGCTTCTACGGCCTACTTGTTGACTGTAAGAATCACCGTCTCATTGATGGAATAACTTCACTTTCTGTGAATGCTGTCTACTCCGAGTTACCTGATGACATGGCCTCAATCAAGGCTGTGACAGGTGAATCGGACTTTCACGCGCTGTTACGAGAGTTTCCTGAGATCACGAGACCAGCAGGTATACCTTATTCTCCAAAGCATAATACTCTGCACCACATCAAGACTACTCCAGGTCCTCCCGTCTCCTGCAAACCTAGACGCCTTGACCCTGTTCGTTTGCAGGCAGCTAAAAAGGAGTTCGAGGACATGCTACTAAGTGGTGTAGCCAGGAGGTCTGAAAGCCCCTGGTCTTCTGCTTTGCACCTAGTCAAGAAAAAGAACGATGCATGGAGACTCTGTGGCGACTATCGCTCACTCAATGCGAGGACTGTGCCAGATAGGTATCCCATTCGTCACATACAGGATTTCTCACATCAACTGTCAGGATGCACTGTTTTCTCGACCGTTGATCTCGTGAAAGCTTACAACCAGATTAGAGTGAACCCAGAGGACGTTCCTAAAACAGCGCTGACAACCCCTTTCGGTCTATTTGAATTCGAATATATGGCTTTTGGACTTCGCAATGCAGCCCAGACCTTCCAGAGGTTCATTGACGAGGTGCTCCTGGGTTTAGAATTTTGCTACGGCTATATAGACGACATTCTGATCTTTTCTTCATCTGTAGATGAGCATAAAAAACACTTACGTCTACTGTTTGAGCGTCTCAAGCAATATGGAGTGCTTATCAACACTTCCAAGTGTACTCTTGGTAAGTCTGAAGTAACTTTTTTGGGCTACCAAGTATCAGCCAACGGAATTCGACCGCTGGATGTCAAGGTGGAAGCTATCCAAAACTACACAGTACCCAAGACCGTCAAAGAACTTCGACGCTTTCTAGGGATGTTGAATTTCTACCGTCGCTTCATACCTAACGCAGCCCAACTTCAAGCACCACTAAACACACTACTATCTGGGCCCAAGATAAAAAGCACTCATCCAGTAAACATGACTCCAGAACTGATGCGTGTGTTTCAAGACTGCAAAAATTCGCTTTCTCAGGCAACATTACTCGCTCATCCAGATGCCTCTGCAGAGATGGCAATCGTCACGGACGCATCCGACACCTCAATAGGAGCTGTGTTACAGCAACGTAAAGGGACAGACTGGCAGCCATTAGCTTTTTACTCGCACAAACTCTCTGGTGCACAGTCCAAGTATAGCCCTTATGACCGCGAACTGCTGGCTGTTTACGAGGCCATAAAATATTTTAGGCACATGGTCGAAGCTAGGACCTTCGCAGTTTTCACCGATCACAAGCCTCTCACCTTCGCATTCTTGAGATGTAAGGAAAACTGTTCTCCTCGTCAGTTCCGGTACCTAGATTTTATAGCTCAGTTTACGACTGACCTACGCTACATCCCTGGAAAGAAGAATGTTGTTGCGGATGCACTGTCTCGCGTGGAAGTAATCACAGCTGTTGATTACGAAGCCCTTGCACGATTTCAGGATTTAGATCCAGAACTGCAAGACTTGCTGACAAACAGTTCCAGCCTGAGACTTCAGAAAGTGAAACCTGTAGATAGCAACACTCCTATCTACTGTGATATTATGGGTGGACAGCCTCGTCCATATGTCACTCCGCAGCTCCGCAAACAGATTTTCAACATGCTACATAATCTTCACCATCCAGGAAATTCTGCTACAGTGCGACTGGTTTCACAAAGATTCGTATGGCCAGGGATTCGCAAGGATTGTAGAGAGTGGGCTAGGCAATGCTTGCAATGCCAACAATCAAAGGTTTTCCGCCATACCAAATCTCCTCTTTCCTCTTTCCTTACTCCTTCCTCGAGGTTTTCTCACATACATCTTGACCTCGTGGGCCCATTACCTCAGTCTTCTGATTTCAGGTATTGCCTCACCGTCATCGACCGCTTTACGCGATGGCCTGAGGCGATCCCACTCAAGGACATAACGGCAGAGACCTGTGCTGCTGCCTTGGTATCCGGCTGGATCTCCAGGTTTGGATGCCCAGCTCGCGTGACCACTGATCGCGGCCGACAGTTCGAGAGCCACCTCTTCAAATCTCTCGCCTCGCTGGTTGGTGCGCGCCACTTCCGCACTACTGCTTACCATCCGGCGGCGAATGGAATCGTCGAACGTCTCCATAGGCAACTTAAGGCAGCGATCATGTGCCATACTTCTTCTCAATGGACTGAGGCCCTTCCGCTGGTGCTGCTAGGCATACGATGCGCTTGGAAAGATGATCTTCAAACGTCAGCTGCAGAACTGGTCTATGGTGAGCCCCTACGCTTACCTGGACAGTTCCTTTCACCAAGTGATGACTTCAGCTCTGATGACATCACCCAGTACGCAACCCGTCTTCGAGCTCACGTGCAGAAATTGACACCGAAACCAACTACATGGCACTCTTCATCTCCATTTTACTTCCCACGAGATCTAAATACTACTTCTCATGTATTCTTGCGACAAGATCGTGTGCGCGCCTCTCTAGAACCGCCATACGCCGGTCCCTACTCCGTCATTAAGAGACAGCCGAAGTTCTTTACCTTGGACGTCAACGGCAAGAGAACCAACGTCAGTATCGACAGGTTGAAACCGGCGTACATGTCGAAGGAAGTGCAGAATTCAGCGACCCCTACTGTCGAGAGTGAAAATCAACCGATCTCAGCTACTCAACCATCTTCGGTGGAGAAAAGAACCAGGAGCGGTAGAATAGTACGATTCCCAGACTTCTACCGACCGTAGTCACGGTCTGGCCAGGGGGAATATGTGGCGTACCTACTTTTCCTACCTACTGAGAAACCACTTCCATACCTAACTAACTTGGACCAAGCAACGTTCCGCGCTCACCCCACCGCTGCGCCTGCGCGCGATACGTACTCTCCAAACCGGACGGCCAGCCCGCGCTCGGCAACTGCCTACCGCGCACGCGTCACTCGGTGCATTTGCTTTGTATTCGTTTTTCTTATAATTACTTGCCTACTTGTTTTATTTCTTCTTTTAAATTAAATTCATTTTCTATCAATCACCTAGTAACCTTCTTCATTTCATAATTCTTTCATAAAATTTCCTACTTATTTATATGCTACCTACATCGCTTCACGATTTGATAAAGTTAGTTTTCGCTATATCTATCTAGTTCGTGATTAGGTTAGGGGATAACCTGGCCTATAAACTACAAGTTTTTGCGTGAAAGAGTAACAAACATCCATCCTCACAAACTTTCACATTTATAATAGTAGGATGAAACGAAAGCAATAGGTCTTGAGGGTATGGAACCTAAAAAGCAATACATACCCGCTTTCTCAGTATTCTCAGCTGGTGTTTGTTCATTAAGGTCCTTGAGATCTTCGTCGGTACCCCCTTCGAGCTTGATAACGACAGTGTCTAAGAGACGTATCAGCTTGTCGGATTTATCAACGTCAACCGATACCTTGTCCAAATCTCCTCCTTCGAGTAGCTCCAGAAACACGTTCAAACGATTCTGTGAAAAGTTATTTTGACATACTTTCCTAATATTTTGATCATTCAAATTATTAAAGCAATGATATAATGTTCAATACAAAATTACAATATTTATACTGTACTTGGATCATAGATGGATCAAATATTGATGTTGCATTTAGCAATAGAAATTTATGCAAAGTATTCATATAAAATTGACAGGTTTGAGATTGTAGTTGGACAACTGTCTTTTCGTTTTCCGCTGGCTCTAATGAAGAAATTTATAGTTAAATACCTTTAGGGCTACAAGCTGCTCTTCCTTTCGCTTCAAACATTCTTCAGGATGGTATTTGATCTTGAACCTATGAACCAAAATTGTTATTTCGTCAAACTGATTCCACTTTATTCCTAGGTTCAATGTAAATGAGAAACTGTGTTTATTATCACAATCACTTAATCATAGAATTTATTAACAATCCAATGTAAGGTCTCCAAAATGTAAGAAATAAATCAATGGATAACTTGGGGCCTATTTCACATGGATAAAAAAGTTGAGCGTCTGTTACCATAGCAATACACTCATTATTTGCAGCTTGTATTTGTTGAGAAATAGGCCCCTGTTCTTCACAATACTCCAGTATAGTGAATGTGAAGTTAGACAATACTAAAATGGCATATACTTAAAAAATCATCATAATCTCACCTGCCCACTCACGTGGAATATCATAGCCCTATGGCCCTAACAAAACGAAACCCGTAGCATTGCGCGCTACGGGTCAACGCGGAAATAGCTAGCTACACACATTTTAATTCATTTGTATAAATTCTCATATAATTTTTCGTAACGATGTCCAGCACCACGCGAAAACGCTGTAGACTGTAGGGAAAAAAGTTTATGTTAAGATTTGCATAGCATCGTGGAACATTCTAAGCATAACTACTGGATGCACTTGCTACTATTTGTATTGGTTAGGGGTAGTGACTTTATGCTTAGAACTTTCTGATTACCAGCAAATAAGAGCAATTTTATATAGCTGACCTCTTATAGCTTGACAAAATAAAACAGCAGGACTTCTCCGTCACATATTCAACTAATCCAACAACTGAAATAGTTAATTGGTTCTGCCAAAAACAAATAAATCTGTGGCTTATTTTGCGTTGCCAAGTACAAACACGATATTGAAAGAAAGAACTGAAATATTGCATGCAAATTGCATTAAATTTTGTTTGTGTTTTGTCATATCACCTCGGAGTAGCCCTACTGTTTGGTAACATAACTTGAAACTCAGTGATTGTGAAAGAAGCTTGGATGTACAACATGCAATCTTCAGATACTAATGCATACCATTCCTCGTCCTTGTGTGCAATGAAGAATTCATTGAGTTGCTGTCTCCTGAACTCCAGCTTGTACTCATTGTACTTCACTATGGCATCGTCAACAGTTATGGAGTCATCTTGAGCTGCCAGGAATGCTTTGAAGGTCATCATGGAGGGCGGGCCATCTGTTGGACCAACTGGCACTGCTTCTCTGTATCAAGAAAAATAATTGGGAGTGAAAGTAACCAATGTCACATAATTTTATACGAAATTCAAAAACTCCGGCGTTAATTACTTTTGTAGCGCCTTCTACACATGTGGCGATATCTATTAGAACCTTCATGAAGCCATACAAAACAATTACAAAAAACTACAAGCTAATCCTTCACTTCAAGCTATTCCATAATTACTTGGGACTATGCACAATACGCTCCAATACACGCCATCAATGCCGATATTGTTTATGTAGAATTAATTATCTTGTATTTAGTAGAACATCAAAATTAGCAGAATTCGTTATTATGTTTATGTCAAACAGTGTTTAAATTAGTAATAATAATAGTGGTGCTTAATGTGAAGGGCTCACCGGGGAATCACCATACCTATTTCTGGCGCTAAGCAGTAATGCTCGCATTGCTGTGCTCCGACTTAAAGGGCATTAGTGCCGGTGAAATTACGGGCACATAAAACTTGTCACCCGTTATGTCTCAAGGTCGGCAACGCGCGAGTGATACTTCTGGTGTCGCAAGGTTACGGTAACCGCTTATCAACAGGTGGGCTGTATGCTTGTTTGACACTAGTTGTATAAAAAAATATGTGGATTGTGTCTCTTTTTTAACACGCTTCACATGTATCTAACAAACAAACAATGTAATCTTGCAAGTCAATTTTAACCTATTTCTAATTGTCGTACCGAAATGAAACTTTGTATGTACCTCGTGTGTTCATAAGTTTTGAGACGAACTTATTTAATTAATTTAAAAAGAAAGTAATTCATGCAACCTTTTTTAAACTTTTAAAATTTTAAATTTCGAATGTTTTGAATCAGAAAAAATATACATTTGAATATTTGTTTCATTCTCCGTGAAAATGGCGCCAACAAAAGATTTGCGTGCGACTGTAATTTCACTGTTTCAAGCAGGAAAAAAACCAATGCAAGTTTTTAGTGAAATCCAAAGTTTGGGATGTAGTCGGAACTTTGTGTATTATACCATAAAGAGGTACAAGGAGACCGGCTCTTTAGAAGACCGTGGAAGATGTGGCCGCCCGCGGTCTGTAAGGACGCCCGCCAACATCAAAGTAATCAGAGAGCGAATTCGTCGCAACCCTTGCCGGACTCAAAAGAAATTAGCTCTGCAGACCAACATTTCGCGAATATCGGTGAACAGGATACTTAAATATGATCTTAAACTAAAGTCGAAGGAAAGTGCATTATTTAAACGAGCGTCTTCGTAAATTGCGACTGGAACGATGTCGGAACCTATTGAAGAGACACGATCCAAAAAATATCCTGTTTACCGATGAAAAGATCTTCACGGTGGAAGAAAAGTTTAACCGGCAGAACAATAAGGTTTACGCCAGAAGTTCAAAGGACGTCCAGCCATCTGTACGCAATGTCCAGCGCACTCATCATCCAGCAAGTGTGATGGTTTGGTGGGGTGTTTCCTACGAGGGGGTCACTTCGCTTCATTTTTGCCAGCAAGGCGTCAAGGTGAAGGCACAAAATTACCAAACCGACATATTGGAAGCGGTGGTTAAACCATTAAATGATACGCTATTCGCTGGAAAATACTGGGTTTTCCAACAGGACTCTGCTCCCTCCCATAAAGCTAAGACTACCCAACATTGGCTGGAGGCCAATTTGCCAGGCTTCATTCGGAGCGAAGATTGGCCCTCGTCAAGCCCTGACTTGAATCCTTTGGATTATTCTTTATGGACGGAATTGGAGCTGAGGGCATGCAGAAAGTCTCACCCAAACCTGGATTCTCTCAAGCGAGCCCTTATTAAAGAATCGAAACGGATTCCCATTGAAAAGATTCGTGCCGCCATAGATGAATGGCGCACGCGTTTGAAGGCCTGCATTGAATGCAAAGGCGGCCATTTTGAATGATTTATTTTTAAATACAGATCTAGATGTCAGTAGTTTTAATTTTAATATCCAATAAATGAATACTCAACTTAGCTCCAAAAATATTTTAGTTTTACTGTGTCTCAAGACTTATGAACACACGAGGTATATGTAGTTCAAATTACAATACTAAAGTTTAGTATCTTGAAGCTGATCTGATGATGGAGCCAGAAGGTGTATAGTGGAACTCTTCAGTGACTACTAGTAAACCCTTTGAGTTTAGGCTCATATGATTCATCTTGACGAGTCCAATAGATTGGGCTTGGTAACGAGGTTCTAATGATGGAGCCAGGAGGTGGGTAGTGGAATTATTTTTCATAATTTTTAGTGTTTGATGAAAGCATTTTTTTTTAAACTACACATTTTATTATGCACCGTCTTGTTATTTAACTTGTCTTGTTTTTTATTTATTCCTGAATGCAAGGTAGTGGAAGAATTAAAAATAATTCCAATTCAGTAAGTATAAAGTCTCAGTGTAATACATTACCTTGCAGGTACAGGGGGCATGGGTTGCCCATAGCCCTGGTGAGCTGGGTGAGGTCCAAAATGGTCATGTGCCCACCCATAAGATCCATAAGAGTCATGGGGCATACCCCCATATCTGCGTTCTTCTAAAGGCCAGTCAGGTCTCATGCGCTTGCTTGCGGGACCTTCGCCCCTCACAGGTGAGTACCCTCTACTAGCGCTAGCACCACCGCGATAATCCCGATAATCAGGACCAGAGCGCCCACCGCGAGACCTATGAAAAATTATGCCCGATAATTGGTTGGAATGATTCAGCTTACAGAATACTTAAAAAATTACAAATAATTTTAAAATATAGCAAAATGTAAGACTCACATAAGGCTCAAAAATCACCAAGGTTGCAAATTTCAAGATTGATTTAATGACGAAAAATATTATAATAATGCTGGTAATTTTTTACACAGCATCATTTAGCCCCAAACTAAGCAGAGCTTGTATTATGGGAACTACATGACTCACTACCTTTACTACACTTTTTTATAAATACATACACATACACCCAGACCAATTCAAAATATGATTAAGGTAACTAATTAATTTTGGTCACAATCTATCTAATAGCAATGCAAAATATGTTTGAAATATTGCTATAGTTATAATTTGAAAATGTAGCTAAGTTCTTGTGTAAAAATATACCTGACAGCAGCCATTGGACGGTTAGTGGGTTTTGGAACATAGGAATGGTTTTTTAGAGGTTCATGGTGATGAGATTGGGATCTGGAAGTAGTAAGGGAAAACTTTAAGAATGAAATTAATGTAGAGGCTTGCGAAAGGGCTTATTGTACCCCCAGCCAGCCCCTTAGTATTTTTATACACAATTTTGGTCTGATTAGGTTCGGATAGTCTACTTCGGTTCTGGTGCTGGCCAACCACCGCCGCGGCACTCTGCTCATTTCGTAGGGCTAATGCTTGATATAAAAATCATGATAATCGCTAGCAACAGTTACTATTTTGATTTAGTGGTCAGTAAGCGAGTGTCGTACGATCCGTGAGGATCAGGGGTTAACTTTCTGCTACAATTTTGGGGAGTTATTAACTAAAGCGGGCAGCTAAGACTGCTACTGCAGTGCAGCATCCTGTAATTAGTACCTTTCCGACCAGTCCTCACGGCCGCGACTTCTTTCTTCACGGCGATCGCTACTTCGGTAGCTGCTGCCTTCAGCGGTCCCTCTTTCACCACGGAACTTATCACGCCTCTTCCGATCGTACTCGTCGTCACTATCAGCCATTCCTTCGATCAAAAACGAAAGAAAATTACAAGCTTTTTCACGATTTTACTTGCAGATTGCACGCAACGTAACGTCAGTTAATCGTCATAGACTAGACTGAGAAAGCAAATTAAAACTTGCTCTATGGTTATTTGAAATAACCACAAAAAAAAGGAACTAACCACAGACTAGTTAGGCATACTACGTGATCAAGTCTAGTCTGTGACGTGACTAACTTGACTATCCACTACGTTATACTCAAAACATACAGTGACGCTAACCAAGGCCATCTGCGGCTCTAATCTGTGTGCAGCTCTGCCTGTAGCATTCAAGTCCATTCAGAAAAAACAAAACACCACCAACCACCTTTTAGGAATATAGACTTCACTTCACTTCACTTCTTGATTATGGCTTTTGTAACTATTTGTCACAATTCTGCCAATGTCCGTATCATGTTAGTGTCATAAACTTTTGGAGATATGTGATTACTGATTACTATGAATATGATCGGTTACAAAAATTGGGAGAATAAACAAGACTTACAAGATGATTTTACATTTTGACTTACAAGATGATTTTAAATTAGACACAGAACCTTTTAAGTATCATAGAGCAAGAGCCCGTGACGATCAGACCTTCGTTATTTTATAAAACCTGAAAGTTTATCTGTGTATGTCCTTAATACAGATAAAAATGATCCCCGACTACGAAGTTTGGATCACGGTTACTTTAAAAGATAACAGGTAGCAAAGGTGTATAAAATTGGACCTCATTTTTGACCTCAAAGTATAAAGCTCAGTTTTTATATATTTTATTAGGAGTAATATTAGAAATCACCTCGTCCGTTGTCAGACACTTAGTACGGTTGCAACCCCTTGTCAGACACCCTTAAATTATGATGAATTATAATTATACTTACGTTATTATTATTATTTTATTTTATATTATATTATATAAAGCTCGATTACCACTGACTGACTCACTGACTCATTGACATAGTTGTTCTCCCAGATGCAGTAGTGGGAGGGGTGAACTTTTGGTGGGATCGTATAGGAGGTGTTCCAGTGAGTAGAGGAAAAATCCGAAAACCCTACTTTTTCATCCCCTTCATCCCCCCCCAGGAATGAACATTGAAATCTTCCCGACGAGGGTATGTTTTTATACCGGATTCGTATAGAGGGTGCTCAAGTTGATACAAAATAACCCCCCCTCCCCACCTTCCCCCCCTTTTTCATCCCCCCTCTTTCGGAATCTCCAAAATTCGTGAAAATTTTGGTAATTGCTCGATAAGATCGTATAGTGAGTGATAAATAGTTAAAAAATTAACCCCCTCCTCCCCCCTTTTTCACCCACTTTCACCCTCCCTCTGACCCGATCTCGCAAACGCGACAGATTTGTGGCTATTGCTTTATGGGATCGTATTGAGAATAATTGACAGATAAAAAATTCATCCCCCCTCCCACCTTTTCATCTACTTTCACCCCCCCTCTTTCGATATCTCCGAAATGCGTAAAAATTGTGGTGATTGCTTTATGGGATCGTATAGTGAATGATTAACAGTTGGAAAATTTTCCCCCTCCTACCCCCCTTTTCACCCACTTTCAACCCCCCTCTACCCCGATCTCTCAAATGCGACAAAATTGTGGTGATTGCTTTATGGGATCGTATAGTGAATGATTAACAGTTGGAAAAATTTTCCCCTCCTACACCCCTTTTCACCCACTTTTAAACCCCCTCTACCCCGATCTCTCAAATGCGACAAAATTGTGGTGATTGCTCTACGGGATCGTATAAAGGATGATAAACAGTATAAAAATTGTTCACCCCTTTCCATCTTCCCCCCTCTTTCATCCCCCCTCTTTCGAGATCTCCGAAATGCGTAAAAAAATTTGTGATTGCTTTATGGGATCGTATAGTGAATTATTGACTGTTATATAAGTTATCCCCCCTTCCCCCATTTTTCATCCCCCTGCACCCCCTCTTCCCATTGTATCTTCGAAACTTGCATAAGTGGCGGTGATTGCATGGTGGGATCGTATAGAGGTGTTCCAAGACATAAATAAACCTGCACCCCCCCTCTTAAAATCAGCCCCCCCTGCACCACCCTTCCCATTGCATCATCGAAACCTGAAGAAGGGGCGATGGTTGCATGGTGGGATCCAATAGAGGTGTTCCACGGCGTTATTAAACCTGCAAACCCTCTTTATATAAGGCCCCCCCTGCATCACCCTTCCCATTGTATCTTCGAAACTTGCATAAGTGGCGGTAATTGCATGGTGGGATCGTATAGAGGTGTTCCAAGACAAATAAACCTGCACCCCCCTCTTAAAATCAGCCCTCCTGCACCCCCCTTCCTATTGCATCATCGAAACCTGAAGAAGGGGCGTTGATTGCATCGTGGGATTGTATAGAGGCGTTCCACTTTGTTATTAAACCTGCACCCCCTCTGGAAAGCAGCACCCCTCTCCACCCCACCCCCCCGGACAATGATTTACTCGCGAGCTGCGTGCAGCTCGCGCACCGAGCAATATAGATGGTTATAGAGGATGTTCCATAACATAATGAAACCTGCAACCCCCTTTTAAAATCAGCCCCTCCTGCACCGCCTTCCCATTGTATCTTCGAAACATGTACCTATAAAGGGCGTTGATTGCATGGTGGGATCGTATAGAGGTGTTCCAAGACATTAATAAACCTGCACCCCCCTCTTGAAATCAGCCCCCCCTGCACCCCCCTTCCCATTGTGTCTTCGTAACTTGCACAAGGGGCGGTGATTGCATGGTAAAATCGTATAGGGGTATTCCACGATATTATGAAACCTACACCCCCCTCTTGAAATCAGCCCCCCCTGCATCCCCCTTCCCATTGTGTCTTCGTAACTTGCACAAGGGGCGGTGATTGCATGGTAAAATCGTATAGGGGTATTCCACGATATTATGAAACCTACAACCCCCTCTTGAAATCAGCCCCCCCTGCACCCCCCTTCCCATAGTATCTTCGAAACATGTATAAAAGGTGTTGATTGCATGGTGGGATCGTATAGAGGTGTTCCAAGACATTAGTAAACCTGCACCCCCCTCTTAAAATCAGACCCCCCTGCACCCCCTTCCCATTGTATCTTCGAATCTTGCACAAGCGGCGGTGATTGCATGGTTGGATCATATAGAGGTGTTCCACTGCATTATTAAACCTGCACTCCCCTCTTGAAATCAGCCCCCCCCCCGGCGCCACCCTTCCCATTGTATCTTCGAAACTGGCATAAGGGGCGTTGATTGCATGGTGGGATCATATAGAGGTTTTCCACGGCGTCATTTAACCTGCACCCCATTTTTTAATTAGCCCCCCCTGCACCCCCCTTTCCATTGTATCTTCGAAACTTGCATAAGGAGCGTTGATTGCATGGTGGGATCGTATAGAGGAGTTCCAAGACATTATTAAATCTGCTCCCCCCTCTTAAAATCAGCCCCCCCTGCACCCCCCTTCCCATTGCATCATCGAAACCTGAAGAAGGGGTGATGGTTGCATGGTGGGATCCAATAGAGGTGTTCCACGGCGTTATTAAACCTGCAACCCCTCTCTATATAAGCCCCCCCCCCTGCATCCACCTTCCCATTGTCTCTTCGAAACTTGCATAAGTGGCGGTGATTGCATGGTGGGATCGTATAGAGGATTTCCAAGACAAATAAATCTGCACCCCCCTCTTAAAATCAGCCCCCCCTGCACCCCCCTTCTTATTGCATCATCGAAACCTGAAGAAAGGGCGTTGATTGCATCGTGGGATTGTATAGAGGCGTTCCACTTTGTTATTAAACCTGCACCCCCTCTGGAAAGCAGCACCCCCTGCACCCCTCTCTACCCCACCCCCCAGGACAATGATTTACTCGCGAGCTGCGTGCAGCTCGCGCACCGAGCAATATAGATGGTTATAGAGGATGTTCCATGACATTATGAAACCTGCACCCCACTCTTGGAATCAGCCCCCCCTGCACCCCCTTCCTATTGTATCTTCGAAACTTGCACAAGGGGCGGTGATTGCATGGTAAAATCGTATAGGGGTATTCCACGATATTATGAAACCTACAACCCCCTCTTGAAATCAGCCCCCCCTGCACCCCCCTTCCCATAGTATCTTCGAAACATGTATAAAAAGTGTTGATTGCATAGTGGGATCATATAGAGTTGTTCCAAGACATTATTAAACCTGCACCCCCCTCTTGAAATCAGCCCCCCCTGCACCCCCCTTCCCATTGTGTCTTTGTAACTTGCACAAGGGGCGGTGATTGCATGGTAAAATCGTATAGGGGTAGTCCACGACATTATTAAACCTGCACCCCCCTCTTGAAATCAGCCCCCCCTTCACTCCCCTTCCCATTGTGTCTTCGTAACTTGCACAAGGGGCGGTGATTGCATGGTAAAATCGTATAGGGGTAGTCCACGACATTATTAAACCTGCACCCCCCTCTTAAAATCAGCCCCCCCTGCACCCCCCTTCCCATTGTATCTTCGAAAGTTGCATAAGGAGCGTTGATTGCATGGTAGGATCATATAGAGGTGTTCCACTGCATTATTAAACCTGCACTCCCCTCTTGAAATCAGCCCGCCCCCCGGCGCCCCCCTTCCCATTGTATCTTCGAAACTGGCATAAGGGGCGTTGATTGCATGGTGGGATCATATAGAGGTTTTCCACGGCGTCATTTAACCTGCACCCCCTCTTTTAATAAGCCCCCCCTGCACCCCCCTTTCCATTGTATCTTCGAAACTTGCATAAGGGGCGTTGATTGCATGGTGGGATCGTGTAGAGGTGTTCCAAGACATTATAAAACCTGCACCCCCCTCTTAAAATCAGCCCCCCTTCCTATTTTATCTTCGAAATTCGCTGAAGGGGCGGTGATTGCATGATGGGATCCTATTGAGGTGTTCCACGGCGTTATTAAACCTGCACCCCCTCTTTTAATAAGTACCCCCTGCACCCCCCTTCCCATCGTATGTCAAGAACTTGCAAAAGGGGCAGCGATTGCATAGTGGCATCGTATTAAGGGTGATACATGACGTTTTTAAACTTGCAAACCTTTTCAAAAACACCCCCAGGACCAAACATAAACCGCGAGCTGCGCGCAGCTCGCGCACCGAGCGACCTCTAGTTATATTATATAAAGCTCGATTACCACTGACTGACTCACTGACTCACTCATTGACATAGTTGTTCTCCCAGATGCAGTAGTGGGAGGGGTGAACTTTTGGTGGGATCGTATAGGAGGTGTTCCACTGAGTAGAGGAAAAATCCGAAAACCCCACTTTTTCACCCCCTTCATCCCCCCCCTGGAATGAACATTGAAATCTTCCCGACGAGGGTATGTTTTTATACCGGACTTGTATAGAGGGTGCTCAAGTTGATACAAACTGACCCCCCCTCCCCCACCTTCCCCCCCTTTTTTATCCCCCCTCTTTCGGAATCTCCAAAGTTCGTGAAAATTTTGCTAATTGCTTGATAAGATCGTATAGTGAATGATTAACAGTTAAAAAATTTACACCCTCCTCCCCCCCTTTTCATCCACTTTCACACCCCCTCTGATCCGATCTCTCAAACGCGACAGAATTGTGGCTATTGCTTTATGGGATCGTATTGAGAATAATTGGTTGATAAAAATTTCACCCCCCCTCTTTACTTATCACCCACTTTCATCCCCCCTCTTTCGATATCTTCGAAATGCGTAAAAATTGTGGTGATTGCTGTATGGCATCGTGTAGTAAATGATTAACAATTGAAAAAATTTTCCTCTCCTACCCCCCTTTTCATCCACTTTCACCCCCCCTCTACCCCGATCTCTCAAATGCGACAAAATTGAGGTGATTGCTCTACGGAATCGTATAAAGGATGATAAACAGTATAAAAATTGTTCATCCCTTTCCATCTTCCCCCCTCTTTCATCCCCCCTCTTTCGAGAACTCCAAAGTTCGTGAAAATTTTGGTAATTGCTCCATAAGATCGTATAGTGAATGATTAACAGTTGAATAAATTTCCCCCTCCTTCCCCCCCTTTTCATCCACTTTCACCCCTCCTCGACCCCGATCTCCCTAACCCGACAGAATTGTAGCTATTGCTTTATGGGATCTTATTGAGGATAATTAACAGATAAAAATTTCACCTCCCCTTCCACCTTTTCACCCACTTTCAGCCCCCCTCTTTCGATATCTCCGGAATGCGTAAAAATTGTGGTGATTGCTCTATGGGATCGTATAGTGAATGATTAACAGTTGGAAAATTTTCCCCCTCCTACCCCCCTTTTCAGCCACTTTCAACCCCCCTCTACCCCGATCTCTCAAATGCGACAAAATTGTGGTGATTGCTTTATGGGATCGTATAGTGAATGATTAACAGTTGGAAACATTTTTTCCTCCTACCCCCCTTTTCCCCCACTTTCAAACCCCCTCTACCCCGATCTCTCAAATGCGACAAAATTGTGGTGATTGCTCTACGGGATCGTATAAAGGATGATAAACAGTATAAAAATTGTTCACCCCTTTCCATCTTCCCCCCTCTTTCATCCCCCCTCTTTCGAGATCTCCGAAATGCGTAAAAAAATTTGTGATTGCTTTATGGGATCGTTTAGTGAATTATTGACTGTTATATAAGTTATCCCCCCTTCCCCCATTTTTCATCCCCCTGCACCCCCTCTTCCCATTGTATCTTCGAAACTTGCATAAGTGGCGGTGATTGCATGGTGAGATCGTATAGAGGTATTACAAGACATAAATAAACCTGCACCCCCCTCTTAAAATCAGCCCCCCCTGCACCCCCTTCCCATTGCATCATCGAAACCTGAAGAAGGGGTGATGATTGCATGGTGGGATCCTATAGAGGTGTTCCACGGCGTTATTAAACCTGCAACCCCTCTTTATATAAGCCCCCCTGCATCCCCCTTCCCATTGTATCTTCGAAACTTGCATAGGTGGCGGTGATTGCATGGTGGGATCGTATAGAGGTGTTCCAAGACATAATTAAACCTGCAACTCCTATTGAAATCAGCCCCCCCAGCACCCTCCTTCCCATTGCATCATCGAAACCTGAAGAAGGAGCGGTGATTGCATCGTGGGATTGTAAAGAAGCGTTCCACTTTGTTACTGAACCTGCACCCCCTCAGGAAAGCAGCACCCCCTGCACCCCTCTCCACCCCACCCCCCTAGGACAATGTATTACTCGCGCGCTGCGTGAAGCTCGCGCACCGAGCAATAAAGATGGTTATAGAGGCTGTTCCATAACATTATAAAAAACCTGAACCCCCCTCTTGAAATCAGCCCCCCCTGCACCGCCCTTCCCATTGTATCGTTGAAACTTGCATAAGGGGCGTTGATTGCATGGTGGGATCGTATAGAGGTGTTCCAAGACATTATTACACCTACACCCCCTCTGAAAATCAGCCCCCCCTGCACCCAGGGGGGTGAATATACAATGAGAAGGGTCCCATTGTATCTTCGAAACATGTATAAAGGGCGTTGATTGCAAGGTGGGATCGTACAGATGTGTTCCAAGACATTATTAAACCAGCAACCCCCTCTTGAAATCAGCCCCCCCTGCATGCCCCTTCCCATTGTATCTTCGAAACTTGCATAAGGGGCGTTGATTGCATAGTGGGATCATATGGAAGTGTTCCAAGACATTATTAAACCTGCACCCTCTCTTGAAAACAGCCCCCCCTGCACCCCCCTTCCCATTGTATCTTCGAAACTTGCATAAGGGGCGCTGAATGCATGGTGGGATCGTATAGAGGTGTTCCAAGACATTATTAAACCTGCACCCCCCTCTTGAAATCAGCCCTCTCTGCACCCCCCTTCCCATTGTATCTTCGAAACTTCCATAAGGGGCGTTGATTGCATGGTGGGATCGTATAGAAGTGTTCCAAGACATTATTAAACCTGCAGCCCCCCCTGCACCCCCCTTCCCATTGTTTCTTCGTAAATTGCACAAGGGGCGGTGATTGCATGATAAAATCCTATTGAGGTGTTCCAAGACATTATTAAACCTGCACCCCCTCTTAAAATCAGCCCCCTCTGCAAGCCCCTTCCCATTGTATCTTCGAAACATGTATAAAGGGTGTTGATTGCATGGTGGGATCGTATAGATGTGTTCAAAGACATTATTCAACCAGCACCCCTCTCTTGACATCAGCTCCCCCTGCACCCCCCTTCCCATTGTATCTTCGAAATTTGCATTAGGGGCGGTGATTGCATGGTCAAATCGTATAGGGGTATTCCACGATATTACGAAACCTACACCCCCCTCTTGAAATCAGCCCCCCCTGCACCTCTCTTCCCATAGTATCTTCGAAACTTGCACAAGGGGCGGTGATTGTATGGTAAAATTGTATAGGGGTATTCCACGATATTATGAAACCTACAACCCCCTCTTGAAATCAGCCCCCCCTGCACCCCCCTTCCCATAGTATCTTCGAAACATGTATAAAAGGTGTTGATTGCATAGTGGGATCGTATAGATGTGTTCCAAGACATTATTAAACCTACACCCCCTCTTGAAATCAGCCCCCGCTGTACCCCCATTCCCATTGTATCTTCGAAACTTGCATAAGGGGCGTTGATTGCATGGTGGGATCGTGTAGAGGTGTTCCAAGATATTATAAAACCTGCACCCCCCTCTTGAAATCAAACCCCCTGGCACCCCCCTTCCCATTTTATCTTCGAAATTCGCTGAAGGGGCGGTGATTGCATGATGGGATCCTATTGAGGTGTTCCACGGCGTTATTTAACCTGCACCCCCTCTTTTAATAAGTACCCCCCTGCACCTCCCTTCCCATCGTATGTCAAAAACTTGCAAAAGGGGCAGCGATTGCATAGTGGCATCGTATTAAGGGTGTTCCATGACGTTTTAAAACTTGCAAACCTTTTCAAAAACACCCCCAGGACCAAACATAAACCGCGAGCTGCGCGCAGCTCGCGCACCGAGCAACCTCTAGTTATATTATATAAAGCTCGATTACCACTGACTGACTCACTGACTCATTGACATAGTTGTTCTCCCAGATGCAGTAGTGGGAGGGGTGAACTTTTGGTGGGATCGTATAGGAGGTGTTCCAGTGAGTAGAGGAAAAATCCGAAAACCCCACTTTTTCATCCCCTTCATCCCCCCCCCAGGAATGAACATTGAAATCTTCCCGACGAGGGTATGTTTTTATACCGGATTCGTATAGAGGGTGCTCAAGTTGATACAAAATAACCCCCCCTCCCCACCTTCCCCCCCTTTTTCATCCCCCCTCTTTCGGAATCTCCAAAATTCGTGAAAATTTTGGTAATTGCTCGATAAGATCGTATAGTGAATGATAAACAGTTAAAAAATTAACCCCCTCCTCCCCCCTTTTTCACCCACTTTCACCCCCCCTCTGACCCGATCTCGCAAACGCGACAGATTTGTGGCTATTGCTTTATGGGATCGTATTGAGAATAATTGACAGATAAAAAATTCATCCCCCCTCCCACCTTTTCATCTACTTTCACCCCCCCTCTTTCGATATCTCCGAAATGCGTAAAAATTGTGGTGATTGCTTTATGGGATCGTATAGTGAATGATTAACAGTTGGAAAATTTTCCCCCTCCTACCCCCCTTTTCACCCACTTTCAACCCCCCTCTACCCCGATCTCTCAAATGCGACAAAATTGTGGTGATTGCTTTATGGGATCGTATAGTGAATGATTAACAGTTGGAAAATTTTTCCCCTCCTACCCCCCTTTTCACCCACTTTTAAACCCCCTCTACCCCGATCTCTCAAATGCGACAAAATTGTGGTGATTGCTCTACGGGATCGTATAAAGGATGATAAACAGTATAAAAATTGTTCACCCCTTTCCATCTTCCCCCCTCTTTCATCCCCCCTCTTTCATCCCCCCTCTTTCGAGATCTCCGAAATGCGTAAAAAAATTTGTGATTGCTTTATGGGATCGTATAGTGAATTATTGACTGTTATATAAGTTATCCCCCCTTCCCCCATTTTTCATCCCCCTGCACCCCCTCTTCCCATTGTATCTTCGAAACTTGCATAAGTGGCGGTGATTGCATGGTGAGATCGTATAGAGGTATTACAAGACATAAATAAACCTGCACCCCCCTCTTAAAATCAGCCCCCCCTGCACCCCCTTCCCATTGCATCATCGAAACCTGAAGAAGGGGAGATGATTGCATGGTGGGATCCTATAGAGGTGTTCCACGGCGTTATTAAACCTGCAACCCCTCTTTATATAAGCCCCCCTGCATCCCCCTTCCCATTGTATCTTCGAAACTTGCATAAGTGGCGGTGATTGCATGGTGGGATCGTATAGAGGTGTTCCAAGACATAATTAATCCTGCACCTCCTATTGAAATCAGCCCCCCCAGCACCCCCCTTCCCATTGCATCATCGAAACCTGAAGAAGGAGCGGTGATTGCATCGTGGGATTGTATAGAAGCGTTCCACTTTGTTATTGAACCTGCACCCCCTCAGGAAAGCAGCACACCCTGCACCCCTCTCCACCCCACCCCCCCAGGACAATGTATTACTCGCGCGCTGCGTGAAGCTCGCGCACCGAGCAATAAAGATGGTTATAGAGGCTGTTCCATAACATTATGAAACCTGCACCCCCCTCTTGAAATCAGCCCCCCCTGCACCGCCCTTCCCATTGTATCGTTGAAACTTGCATAAGGGGCGTTGATTGCGTGGTGGGATCGTACAGATGTGTTCGAAGACATTATTAATCCTGCACCTCCTATTGAAATCAGCCCCCCCAGCACCCCCCTTCCCATTGTATCTTCGAAAGTTGCATAAGGGGCGTTGATTGCATTTTGGGATCGTATAGAGGTATTCCAAGACATCATTAAACCTGCACCCCCCCTCATAAAATCAGCCCCTCCTGCACCGCCTTCCCATTGTATCTTCGAAACATGTATAAAGGGCGTTGATTGCATGGTGGGATCGTATAGAGGTGTTCCAAGACATTAATAAACCTGCACCCCCCTCTTAAAATCAGCCCCCCCCTGCACCCCCTTCCCATTGTATCTTCGAAACTTGCACAAGGAGCGGTGATTGCATGGTAAAATTGTATAGGGGTATTCCAAGACATTATTAAACCAGCAACCCCCTCTTGAAATCAGCCCCCCCTGCACCCCCTTTCCCATTGTATCTTCGAAACTTGCATAAGGGGGCGTTGATTGCATAGTGGGAACGTATAGAGGTGTTCCACGACATTATTAAAACTGCACCCCCCTCTTGAAATCAGCCCCCCCTGCACCCCCCTTCCTATTGTCTTCGTAATTTGTACAAGGAGCGGTGTTTGCATGGTGGGATCATATAGAGGTTTTCCACGGTGCCATTTAACCTGCACTCCCTCTTTTAATAAGCCCCCCCTTCACCCCCCTTCCCATTGTATCTTCGAAATTTGCATTAGGGGCGTTGATTGCATTGTGGGATCGTGTAGAGGTATTCTAAGACAAATAAACCTGCACCCCCCTCTTAAAATCAGCCCCCCCTGCACCCCCCTTCCTATTGCATCATCGAAACCTGAAGAAGGGGCGTTGATTGCATCGTGGGATTGTATAGAGGCTTTCCACTTTGTTATTAAACCTGCACCCCCTCTGGAAAGCAGCACCCCCTGCACCCCCTCTCCACCCTACCCCCCAGGACAATGATTTACTCGCGAGCTGCGTGCAGCTCGCGCACCGAACAATATAGATGGTTATAAAGGAAGTTCCATGACATTATGTAACCTGCATACCCCCTCTTAAAATCAGCCCCTCCTGCACCCCCCTTCTCATTGTATCTTCGAAAGTTGCATAAGGGGCGTTGATTACATGGTGGGATCGTATAGAGGTATTCCAAGACATCATTAAACCTGCACCCCCCCTCATAAAATCAGCCCCTTTGCATGGTGGGATCGTATAGAGGTGTTCCAAGACATTAATAAACCTGCACCCCCCTCTTAAAATCAGCCCCCCCTGCACCCCCTTCCCATTGTGTCTTCGAAACTTGCACAAGGGGCGGTGATTGCATGGTAAAATTGTATAGGGGTATTCCACGATATTATGAAACCTACAACCCCCTCTTGAAATCAGCCCCCCCTGCACCCCCCTTCCCATAGTATCTTCGAAACATGTATAAAAGGTGTTGATTGCATAGTGGGATCGTATAGATGTGTTCCAAGACATTATTAAACCTACACCCCCTCTTGAAATCAGCCCCCCCTGCACCCCCATTCCCATTGTATCTTCGAAACTTGCATAAGGGGCGTTGATTGCATGGTGGGATTATATAGAGGTGTTCCAAGACATTATTAAACCTGCACCCCCCTCCTGAAATTAGCCCCCCCTGCACCACCCTTCCCATTGTATCTTCGAAACCTGCAAAATGGGCGGTGATTGCGTGGTGAAATCGTATAGGGGTGTTCCACGACATTATTAAACCTGCACCTCCTCTTTTAATTAGCCCCCCTTGCACCCCCCTTCCCATCGTATGTTAAAAACTTGCAAAAGGGGTAGCGATTGCATAGTAGCATCGTATTAAGGGTGATACATGACGTTTTAAAACTTGCAAACCTTTTCAAAAACAACCCCCAGGACCAAACATAAACCGCGAGCTGCGCGCAGCTCGCGCACCGAGCGACCTCTAGTTATATTATATAAAGCTCGATTACCACTGACTCACTCATTGACATAGTTGTTCTCCCAGATGCAGTAGTGGGAGGGGTAAACTTTTGGTGGGATCGTATAGGGGGTGTTCCAGTGAGTAGAGGAAAAATCCGAAAACCCCACTTTTTCACCCCCTTCATCCCCCCCCTGGAATGAACATTGAAATCTTCCCGACGAGGGTATGTTTTTATACCGGACTTGTATAGAGGGTGCTCAAGTTGATACAAACTGACCCCCCCTCCCCCACCTTCCCCCCCTCTTTCATCCCCCCTCTTTCGAGATCTCCAAAGTTCGTGAAAATTTTGGTAATTGCTCCATAAGATCGTATAGTGAATAATTAACAGTTAAAAAATTTACTCTCTCCTCCCCCCCTTTTCACCCACTTTCACCACCCTCTGATCCGATCTCTCAAACGCGACAGAATTGTGGCTATTGCTTTATGGGATCGTATTGAGGATAATTGACAGATAAAAATTTCACCCCCCCTACCACCTTTTCACCCACTTTTACCCCCCCCCCTCTTTCGATATCTCCAAAATGCGTAAAAATTGTGGTGATTGCTTTATGGGATCGTATAGTGAATGATTAACAGATGGAAAATTTCCCCCCTCCTACCCCCCTTTTCACCCACTTTTAACACCCCTCTACCCCGGTCTCTCAAATGCGACGAAATTGTGGTGATTGCTCTACGGGATCGTATAAAGCATGATAGTCAGTATAAAAATTGTTCACCCCCTTTTCATCTTCCTCCCTCTTTCATCCCCCCTCTTTCGAGATCTCCGAAATACATAAAAATTGCGGTAATTGCTTTATAGGATCGTATAGAGAATGATTAACAGTTGAATAAATTTCATCCGCCTTCCCCCCTTTTCACCCACTTTCACCCCCCCTCTACGCCGTTCTCCTTAACCCGACAGAATTTTGGTGATTGCTCCAAAGAGGATAATTGACAGATAAAAATTTCACCCCCCCTCCCTCCTTTTCACCCACTTTCATCTCCCCTCTTTCGAGATTTCCGAAATGCGTGAAAATTGCGGTAATTGCTTTATGGGATCGTATAGTGCATGATTAACAGTTGGAAAATTTTCCCCCTCCTGCCCCACCCACTTTCAACACCCCTCTACCCCGATCTTTCAAATGTGACAAAATTGTGGTGATTGCTCTACGGGATCGTATAAAGGATGATAAGCAGTATAAAAATTGTTCACCCCTTTCTATCTTCCCCCCTCTTTCATCCCCCCTCTTTCGGAATCTTCGAAATGCGTAAATTTTTTTGTGATTGCTTTATGGGATCGTATAGTTAATTATTAACAGTTAGAAAAGTTATCCCCCCTTCCCCCATTTTTCATCCCCCTGCACCCCCTTTTCCCATTGTATCTTCGAAACTTGCATAAGTGGCGGTGATTGCATGGTGGGATCGTATAGAGGTGTTCCAAGACATAAATAAACCTGCACCCCCCCTCTTAAAATCAGCCCCCCCTGCACCACCCTTCCCATTGCATCATCGAAACCTGAAGAAGGGGCGATGGTTGCATGGTGGGATCCAATAGAGGTGTTCCACGGCGTTATTAAACCTGCAAATCCTCTTTATATAAGGCCCCCCCTGCATCACCCTTCCCATTGTATCTTCGAAACTTGCATAAGTGGCGGTAATTGCATGGTGGGATCGTATAGAGGTGTTCCAAGACAAATAAACCTGCACCCCCCTCTTAAAATCAGCCCTCCTGCACCCCCCTTCCTATTGCATCATCGAAACCTGAAGAAGGGGCGTTGATTGCATCGTGGGATTGTATAGAGGCGTTCCACTTTGTTATTAAACCTGCACCCCCTCTGGAAAGCAGCACCCCTCTCCACCCCACCCCCCCGGACAATGATTTACTCGCGAGCTGCGTGCAGCTCGCGCACCGAGCAATATAGATGGTTATAGAGGTTGTTCCATAACATTATGAAACCTGCAACCCCCTTTTAAAATCAGCCCCTCCTGCACCGCCTTCCCATTGTATCTTCGAAACATGTATAAAGGGCGTTGATTGCATGGTGGGATCGTATAGAGGTGTTCCAAGACATTAATAAACCTGCACCCCCCTCTTGAAATCAGCCCCCCCTGCATCCCCCTTCCCATTGTGTCTTCGTAACTTGCACAAGGGGCGGTGATTGCATGGTAAAATCGTATAGGGGTATTCCACGACATTATTAAACCTGCACCCCCCTCTTAAAATCAGCTCCCCCTGCACCCCCCTTCCCAATGTATCTTCGAAAGTTGCATAAGGGGCGTTGATTGCATGGTGGGATCGTATAGAGGTGTTCCAAGACATCTTTAAACCTGCACCCCCCTCTTAAAATCAGCTCCCCCTGCACCCCCTTCCCATTGTATCTTCGAAACTTGCACAAGGGGCGGTGATTGCATGGTAAAATCGGATAGGGGTATTCCACGATATTATGAAACCTACAACCCTCTCTTGAAATCAGCCCGCCCTGCACCCCCCTTCCCATAGTATCTTCGAAACATGCATAAAGGGCGTTGATAGCATGGTGGGATCTATAGAGGTGTTCCAAGACATTATTTAACCTGCACCACCTCTTGAAATCAGCCCCCCCTGCACCTCCCTTCCCATTGTGTCTTCGTAACTTGCACAAGGGGCGGTGATTGCATGGTAAAATCGTATAGGGGTATGCCACGATATTATAGAATAGAATAGAATAGAATAGAATATCTTTATTGTCATAGGTGATACATGTAAGAAAGCGTAAAAAATATACCTACTAAATTACGTGAACAGGCCTATGACTCGTCATTTGCGTACACGATTTGAACAAAAAATGTTCCCAAATATAGTCGTTCACAAAATAAGTTTTATCTATGTAGTTATTATCGCTGTAGAGAGGCGACAATCGACAGTATAACAAATACATCGAAAATAATTCAAATAAAAGCAGGTTAATCCGAAATAGGATACAAAACTGGGATTGGGTGAGTACAAATGGGCTCTACATTAAAATTACTATAATCGTTTTCTAAAAATTCTTTGATGCTGTACAGTGTTTTGTCAAGTAAAAGTTTTTTTATTTGAGTTATAAATATATTTTCGCTTTTTATTTGTTTTACTTCATATGGCAGCTTATTGTATAGTTTGAGTCCCATTATTTTTGGAAGTTTTTTTGATATATTAAGTCGGTGGTATATAGAGTCAATAGTCATCTTATTTCGGACACTACGGTTGTTATTTCCCCCTCTAATAGAGTATTCGTTCAAATGTAACCTGACAAACTTTATTATCTCCAGTATGTATACTGACACAGATGTGAGGATATTAAGATTTTTAAAATGATCTTGGCACGAGTCTCTAAATTTAGCTTTTGTCAAAACTCTTATGGCACGCTTTTGCAATTTTAAGATTCTTTCATAGTCTGTAGAGCTACCCCATAAAATAATGCCGTATGACATAATAGAGTGAATATAGGCGTAATATACTTCTTTAAGTGACTTCTTTGAAGATATTGGTCTGAGTTGTTTAAGTGCATATATTCCTCTCCCCATCTTCTTGCATGTTGAGTCTATATGGTGTTTCCACGATAGTACAGGATCTAGTTCGAAACCCAGCAACTTTACTACATTAGAACTCATCAAAGCGCTTCCGTTTAGCAAATGCACTGGTTGTTTTTCTTGATGAGATGATACAGCATTAAAGAAAATTATGTTAGTTTTATCCTCATTTAGTTTCAGACCGTTCATATCAAACCAGGCACCCAGTACAGCTATAGTATGTCTTATCTTTTCTAGCAGTTCTTCACTCGTTTTTGCCGATAAAATTATAGTGGTATCATCAGCATATTGAATGATTTCACCGTGAATGTCTAAGTAAACTATATCATTCAAGAATACTAAGAAAAGTGTGTTTCCCAAGGATGATCCTTGAGGGACGCCTATTTTAGAACTTTGAGGAGCAGATCTTAATCGTTTTCCCCCTACCTTTATATCAACTACCTGTTCCCTATTTTCGAGAAAAGACTTCACAAGATTGAAACTATTTCCAACTAGCCCGTAAATTTTAAGTTTATCTAACAAAAGCTCGTGATTGACAGAATCAAATGCTTTTGATAGGTCCAAGAAAACTCCGGCTACTTTTTTCTTATCCTCCAAATGGTCTATTACTCTTTCGACAAAACATTGTGTTGCAGATATAGTAGATCTACCTGGCCTATAAGCATGTTGACAGTTTGATAAAATGTTATTTAGTGTTAAATGTTTTAGTATAGCATCGGACATAACGGATTCAATAATTTTCGATATAATAGGAACTAATGCAATTGGTCTATAGTTTTGTACATTAGATGTTTCTCCTTTTCCTTTGTACAAGGGTGTTAATCTAACTTTCTTTAGGACCGTTGGATACAAATTTGAGGAAAGAACACCATTAACAAAGAATAGAATGTGTTCACCCAGATATGTCATCATTTGATACACGAAATTACCAGATAAATCATATATGTCTCTGGTATCAGAGTTGTCAATCTTAATTTTAGCTAGTTTTTGTAGTCTGTCATACGATATACATTGAAAATTCAGGTAATTTTGTTTAGTCACATACTTATTTAAAAATGTTTTTGCATTAGCGATGTGCGGCAGGTTTGTTTTCTGTAATTCAATACCAATTGATATAAATGACTACCATTTATAAAATCTGGAATGAGCTCAGTTGGAATTTGTTTCTGTAATGGGCCTATTAGATCCCACTCCCATTCTCTTATAGCCTTGTTTGTATCTTCTTTTATTATATTCCACACCTCTTTTTTTGTATTTTTTGAATTTTTAATTCGGTTTTCATTATATCCTATTTTTTCTTTTTTAATTAAGTCATTTTTATATTGTATTTTTATACTAATAAGATCACTTTCAGCCATTATTTCAGGATACTGACGGTGAATTAAATATAAATCGTGAATGTCATTTTGCATTTTTATAATTTTGTCACTGATCCATATAAAATAAAATATAAAACCTACACCCCCCTCTTGAAATCAGCCTCTCTGCACCCCCCTTCCCATCGTATCTTCGTAACTTGCACAAGGGGCGGTGATTGCATGGTAAAATCGTATAGGGGTATTCCACGATATTATGAAACCTACACCCCCCTCTTGAAATCAGCCCCCCTGCAGCCTCCTTCCCATAGTATCTTTGAAACATGCATAAGGGGCGTTGATTGCATGGTGGGATCCTATTGAGGTGTTTCACGGCGTTATTAAACCGGCACCTCCTCTTTTAATAAGTATCCCCTGCACCCCACTTCCCATCGTATGTCAAAAACTTGCATAAGGAGTAGCGATTGCATAATGGCATCGTATTAAGGGTGATACATGACGTTTTAAAACTTGCAAACCTTTTCAAAAACACCCCCCAGGACCAAACATAAACCGCGAGCTGCCTGCAGCTCGCGCACCGAGCAACCTCTAGTTATTATATTATATAAAGCTCGATTACCACTGACTGACTCACTGACTCATTGACATAGTTGTTCTCCCAGATGCAGTAGTGGGAGGGGTGAACTTTTGGTGGGATCGTATAGGAGGTGTTCCAGTGAGTAGAGGAAAAATCCGAAAACCCCACTTTTTCATCCCCTTCATCCCCCCCCAGGAATGAACATTGAAATCTTCCCGACGAGGGTATGTTTTTATACCGGATTCGTATAGAGGGTGCTCAAGTTGATACAAAATAACCCCCCCTCCCCACCTTCCCCCCCTTTTTCATCCCCCCTCTTTCGGAATCTCCAAAATTCGTGAAAATTTTGGTAATTGCTCGATAAGATCGTATAGTGAATGATAAACAGTTAAAAAATTAACCCCCTCCTCCCCCCTTTTTCACCCACTTTCACCCCCCCTCTGACCCGATCTCGCAAACGCGACAGATTTGTGGCTATTGCTTTATGGGATCGTATTGAGAATAATTGACAGATAAAAAATTCATCCCCCCTCCCACCTTTTCATCTACTTTCACCCCCCCTCTTTCGATATCTCCGAAATGCGTAAAAATTGTGGTGATTGCTTTATGGGATCGTATAGTGAATGATTAACAGTTGGAAAATTTTCCCCCTCCTACCCCCCTTTTCACCCACTTTCAACCCCCCTCTACCCCGATCTCTCAAATGCGACAAAATTGTGGTGATTGCTTTATGGGATCGTATAGTGAATGATTAACAGTTGGAAAATTTTTCCCCTCCTACCCCCCTTTTCACCCACTTTTAAACCCCCTCTACCCCGATCTCTCAAATGCGACAAAATTGTGGTGATTGCTCTACGGGATCGTATAAAGGATGATAAACAGTATAAAAATTGTTCACCCCTTTCCATCTTCCCCCCTCTTTCATCCCCCCTCTTTCATCCCCCCTCTTTCGAGATCTCCGAAATGCGTAAAAAAATTTGTGATTGCTTTATGGGATCGTATAGTGAATTATTGACTGTTATATAAGTTATCCCCCCTTCCCCCATTTTTCATCCCCCTGCACCCCCTCTTCCCATTGTATCTTCGAAACTTGCATAAGTGGCGGTGATTGCATGGTGAGATCGTATAGAGGTATTACAAGACATAAATAAACCTGCACCCCCCTCTTAAAATCAGCCCCCCCTGCACCCCCTTCCCATTGCATCATCGAAACCTGAAGAAGGGGAGATGATTGCATGGTGGGATCCTATAGAGGTGTTCCACGGCGTTATTAAACCTGCAACCCCTCTTTATATAAGCCCCCCTGCATCCCCCTTCCCATTGTATCTTCGAAACTTGCATAAGTGGCGGTGATTGCATGGTGGGATCGTATAGAGGTGTTCCAAGACATAATTAATCCTGCACCTCCTATTGAAATCAGCCCCCCCAGCACCCCCCTTCCCATTGCATCATCGAAACCCGAAGAAGGAGCGGTGATTGCATCGTGGGATTGTATAGAAGCGTTCCACTTTGTTATTGAACCTGCACCCCCTCAGGAAAGCAGCACACCCTGCACCCCTCTCCACCCCACCCCCCCAGGACAATGTATTACTCGCGCGCTGCGTGAAGCTCGCGCACCGAGCAATAAAGATGGTTATAGAGGCTGTTCCATAACATTATGAAACCTGCACCCCCCTCTTGAAATCAGCCCCCCCTGCACCGCCCTTCCCATTGTATCGTTGAAACTTGCATAAGGGGCGTTGATTGCGTGGTGGGATCGTATAGAGGTGTTCCAAGACATTATTACACCTACACCCCCTCTTAAAATCAGCCCCCCCTGCACCCCCCTTCCCATTGTATCTTCGAAACATGTATAAAGGGCGTTGATTGCAAGGTGGGATCGTACAGATGTGTTCGAAGACATTATTAATCCTGCACCTCCTATTGAAATCAGCCCCCCCAGCACCCCCCTTCCCATTGTATCTTCGAAAGTTGCATAAGGGGCGTTGATTGCATTTTGGGATCGTATAGAGGTATTCCAAGACATCATTAAACCTGCACCCCCCCTCATAAAATCAGCCCCTCCTGCACCGCCTTCCCATTGTATCTTCGAAACATGTATAAAGGGCGTTGATTGCATGGTGGGATCGTATAGAGGTGTTCCAAGACATTAATAAACCTGCACCCCCCTCTTAAAATCAGCCCCCCCTGCACCCCCTTCCCATTGTATCTTCGAAACTTGCACAAGGAGCGGTGATTGCATGGTAAAATTGTATAGGGGTATTCCAAGACATTATTAAACCAGCAACCCCCTCTTGAAATCAGCCCCCCCTGCACCCCCTTTCCCATTGTATCTTCGAAACTTGCATAAGGGGGCGTTGATTGCATAGTGGGAACGTATAGAGGTGTTCCACGACATTATTAAAACTGCACCCCCCTCTTGAAATCAGCCCCCCCTGCACCCCCCTTCCTATTGTCTTCGTAATTTGTACAAGGAGCGGTGTTTGCATGGTGGGATCATATAGAGGTTTTCCACGGTGCCATTTAACCTGCACTCCCTCTTTTAATAAGCCCCCCCTTCACCCCCCTTCCCATTGTATCTTCGAAAATTATATAAAGCTCGATTACCACTGACTGACTCACTGACTCATTGACATAGTTGTTCTCCCAGATGCAGTAGTGGGAGGGGTGAACTTTTGGTGGGATCGTATAGGAGGTGTTCCAGTGAGTAGAGGAAAAATCCGAAAACCCCACTTTTTCATCCCCTTCATCCCCCCCCAGGAATGAACATTGAAATCTTCCCGACGAGGGTATGTTTTTATACCGGATTCGTATAGAGGGTGCTCAAGTTGATACAAAATAACCCCCCCTCCCCACCTTCCCCCCCTTTTTCATCCCCCCTCTTTCGGAATCTCCAAAATTCGTGAAAATTTTGGTAATTGCTCGATAAGATCGTATAGTGAATGATAAACAGTTAAAAAATTAACCCCCTCCTCCCCCCTTTTTCACCCACTTTCACCCCCCCTCTGACCCGATCTCGCAAACGCGACAGATTTGTGGCTATTGCTTTATGGGATCGTATTGAGAATAATTGACAGATAAAAAATTCATCCCCCCTCCCACCTTTTCATCTACTTTCACCCCCCCTCTTTCGATATCTCCGAAATGCGTAAAAATTGTGGTGATTGCTTTATGGGATCGTATAGTGAATGATTAACAGTTGGAAAATTTTCCCCCTCCTACCCCCCTTTTCACCCACTTTCAACCCCCCTCTACCCCGATCTCTCAAATGCGACAAAATTGTGGTGATTGCTTTATGGGATCGTATAGTGAATGATTAACAGTTGGAAAATTTTTCCCCTCCTACCCCCCTTTTCACCCACTTTTAAACCCCCTCTACCCCGATCTCTCAAATGCGACAAAATTGTGGTGATTGCTCTACGGGATCGTATAAAGGATGATAAACAGTATAAAAATTGTTCACCCCTTTCCATCTTCCCCCCTCTTTCATCCCCCCTCTTTCATCCCCCCTCTTTCGAGATCTCCGAAATGCGTAAAAAAATTTGTGATTGCTTTATGGGATCGTATAGTGAATTATTGACTGTTATATAAGTTATCCCCCCTTCCCCCATTTTTCATCCCCCTGCACCCCCTCTTCCCATTGTATCTTCGAAACTTGCATAAGTGGCGGTGATTGCATGGTGAGATCGTATAGAGGTATTACAAGACATAAATAAACCTGCACCCCCCTCTTAAAATCAGCCCCCCCTGCACCCCCTTCCCATTGCATCATCGAAACCTGAAGAAGGGGAGATGATTGCATGGTGGGATCCTATAGAGGTGTTCCACGGCGTTATTAAACCTGCAACCCCTCTTTATATAAGCCCCCCTGCATCCCCCTTCCCATTGTATCTTCGAAACTTGCATAAGTGGCGGTGATTGCATGGTGGGATCGTATAGAGGTGTTCCAAGACATAATTAATCCTGCACCTCCTATTGAAATCAGCCCCCCCAGCACCCCCCTTCCCATTGCATCATCGAAACCCGAAGAAGGAGCGGTGATTGCATCGTGGGATTGTATAGAAGCGTTCCACTTTGTTATTGAACCTGCACCCCCTCAGGAAAGCAGCACACCCTGCACCCCTCTCCACCCCACCCCCCCAGGACAATGTATTACTCGCGCGCTGCGTGAAGCTCGCGCACCGAGCAATAAAGATGGTTATAGAGGCTGTTCCATAACATTATGAAACCTGCACCCCCCTCTTGAAATCAGCCCCCCCTGCACCGCCCTTCCCATTGTATCGTTGAAACTTGCATAAGGGGCGTTGATTGCGTGGTGGGATCGTATAGAGGTGTTCCAAGACATTATTACACCTACACCCCCTCTTAAAATCAGCCCCCCCTGCACCCCCCTTCCCATTGTATCTTCGAAACATGTATAAAGGGCGTTGATTGCAAGGTGGGATCGTACAGATGTGTTCGAAGACATTATTAATCCTGCACCTCCTATTGAAATCAGCCCCCCCAGCACCCCCCTTCCCATTGTATCTTCGAAAGTTGCATAAGGGGCGTTGATTGCATTTTGGGATCGTATAGAGGTATTCCAAGACATCATTAAACCTGCACCCCCCCTCATAAAATCAGCCCCTCCTGCACCGCCTTCCCATTGTATCTTCGAAACATGTATAAAGGGCGTTGATTGCATGGTGGGATCGTATAGAGGTGTTCCAAGACATTAATAAACCTGCACCCCCCTCTTAAAATCAGCCCCCCCTGCACCCCCTTCCCATTGTATCTTCGAAACTTGCACAAGGAGCGGTGATTGCATGGTAAAATTGTATAGGGGTATTCCAAGACATTATTAAACCAGCAACCCCCTCTTGAAATCAGCCCCCCCTGCACCCCCTTTCCCATTGTATCTTCGAAACTTGCATAAGGGGGCGTTGATTGCATAGTGGGAACGTATAGAGGTGTTCCAAGACATTATTAAACCTACATCCCATCTTGAAATCAGCCCCCTCCCTGCACTCCCCTTCCCATTGTATATTCGAAACTTGCAATAGGGGCGTTGATTGCATGGTAGGATCATATAGAGGTGTTCCACGATATAATTAAACCTGCACTCCCCTCTTAAAATCAGCCCCCCCGGCGCCCCCCTTCCCATTGTATCTTCGAAACTTGCATAAGGGGAGTTGATTGAATGGTGGGATCATATAGAGGTTTTCCACAGCGTCATTTAACCTGCACCCCTTCTTTTAATAAGCCCCCCCTGCACCCCCCTTCCCATTGTATCTTCGAAACTTGCATAAGGGGCGTTGATTACATGGTGGGATCGTGTAGAGGGGTTCCAAGATATTATAAAACCTGCACCCCCCTCTTGAAATCAGCCCCCCCTGCACCCCCCTTCTCATTACATCATCGAAACTTGCATAAGGGGCGTTTATTGCATGGTGGGATCGTATAGAGGTGTTCCAAGACATTATTAAACCTGCACCCCCTCTTGAAATCAGCCCCCCCCCAGCACCTCCCTTCCCATTGTATCTTCGAAACATGTATAAATGGCGTTGATTGCATGGTGTGATCGTATAGATGTGTTCCAAGACATTATTAAACCAGCACCCCCCTCTTGAAATCACCCCCCCCCCCCTGCACGCCTCTTCCAATTGTATCTTCGAAAATTGCATAAGGGGCGTTGATTGCATAGTGGGATCGTATAGAGGTATTCCAAGACATTATTTAACCTGTACCCCCTCTTGAAATCAGCCCCCCTACACCCCCTTTTCCCATTGTATCTTCGACACTTGCATAAGGGGCGTTGATTGCATGGTGTGATCGTATAGATGTGTTCCAAGACATTATTAAACCAGCACCCCCCTCTTGAAAACAAGCCCCCCTGCACCCCCCTTCCCATTGTATCTTCGAAACCTGCATAAGGGGCGTTGATTGCATGGTGGGATCGTATAGAGGTGTTCCAAGACATTATTAAACCTGCACCCCCCTCTTGAAATCAGCCCCCCTGGCACCCCCCTTCCCATTTTATCTTTGAAATTCGCTGAAGGGGCGGTGATTGCATGATGGGATCCTATTTAGGTGTTCCACGGCGTTATTATACCTGCCCCCCCTCTTTTAATAAGTACCCCCCTGCACCCCCCTTCCCATTGTATGTCAAAAACTTGCAAAAGGGGCAGCGATTGCATAGTGGCATCGTATTAAGGGTGATACATGACGTTTTAAAACTTGCAAACCTTTTCAAAAACACCCCCCAAAACAAAACATAAACCGCGAGCTGCATGCAGCTCGCGCACCGAGCGACCTCTAGTTATACTATATAAAGCTCGATTACCACTGACTCACTGACTGATTGACATAGTTGTTCTCCCACTTGCACTCGTGAGAGGGGTGAACTTTTGGTAGGATCGTATAGAGGGTGTTCCAGTGAGTAGAGGAAAAATCCCAAAACCCCCCTTTTCACCCCCCCTCCCCCTCCTCCCACATCTATCTACGAAACCCGTCACAATTGTCTATAGGGTGCTATTCGGCATCGTAAAGGTAATATAAAACAAAAAAAAGTTACCCCCCTCACTCCCTTTTTACCCCCCCTTTCTCGTACCTTGCACTGGAATCTCTGAAATGCGTTAAAATTTTGGTGATTGTTCTATGGGATCGTATAGTGAATGTTTAACAGTTGAAAATTTTTCCCCCTCCTACCCCCCTTTTCACCCACTTTCACCCCCCCCCCCCCACCCCTCTGATCAGATCTCTTAAACGTGACAGAGTTATGGCTATTGCTTTATGGGATTGTATTGAGGATAATAAACAAATAATTATTTTTACCCCCTCGCCCCATTTCACACACTTTCACCCGGGGGGGTGTTAGAGTTAGAGGGGCTCTAACTGGATCTCTGAAATGCGTAAAAATTGTGGTGATTGCTTTATGGGATCGTATAGTGAATGATTAAAAGTTGGAAAATTTTCCCCTCCTTCCCCCCTTTTCACCCACTTTCAACCCCCTTCTACGCCGATCTCTCAAATGCGACAAATTTGTGGTGATTGCTCTACGGGATCGTATAAAGGATGAAACCACGGAGTCCAACGGAAAGAGAGGGATAAAGATACATTAGGTATTATGAAAATACATGCTTGAGAGGGATTCAAACTATTTAAATAATAAATGGATTAACACCCAACGAGAAAAAATAAAATGGTGATACCATTTTTAGCATATTTAGTTACCAAGAACCCTATTACGTAGGAATCATGCCTTGAATGGGAAAATAACGACGCCCTGCCGTCACACAGAAAAACTAAATTATTCAGAGGTCTTAAGGGCAAACATTTTTAATCTATGTTCCTCTGAACACAGATATACAGTCAAGTGACTACCTTCTGGTAGTCACTTTATTATGAAAATAGACAACTGGCTTGACTGTGAATGAAAACAGTATCTATCCGCCATTATTTTCCATTCCATAAAATTTCTAGTTATGCTATGGTGTTAAGTATTGTTGTTCTGTGCACAGACTAGTTTGGGATATATATAAAAATTACGACTACGCCGTTTACTTTTAAATACTTTATACCACAGACTTAATACAGATGTTAATCGGCCTGACTTTTTTATTACATTTTTAAAGATTAGAAAATGTTTAAATAGCTACTGCTGGGTATGTATTCGACCAAATTATACACCTGCTTGAGTCTCCGAGAAGGACATGCTTGCAAATACACTAGTTAAATAGTATAGTATGTTATCTGTGCTTATAATAAATTGCTCTGTGCTCTGTAGCTCGCTTGAGACCCAGAAGGTTGCGAGTTCGATTCCGGCCGCGGGTTTGTGCAGTTCATACAAAAAAATGTTTGTATGAACTGCAAATATTATTCTCTGGTCTGGGTGTTTTCTATGTATAATATGTTTGTATTTACAAAAGAAAAGTATTTATGTAGTTATATCAGTCATGTAGTTCCCATAATACTCTGCTAAGTTTGGGGCTAGATGATGCTGTGCGAAAAATCTCCACCATTATTATTAAATTGATAAATTACCGATAGACACTACATTCTATTTTTTTTGTAAGAAGTTTGCCCATAAAGGCAACGTGACCAACATATACAGAGACGATTTTTATGAATGTTCGAATGAATAAAATGAATGACATGATCAGTGTGTGCTGTTTTAAAAAATCTAATTGCCGAATTTTAGATCTCTATAAATTACATGTCAATTCTGATTAAGGAATTAAATTAGAAATTAAATTAGGTATAATATAAGGTAAGTAGGTAGGTCATTATATTGGTTTGTTGTATCTACTTTAAGCTTGCTAAAATAACACAAATCATTATTCTAAAAATCGCAATTGGAACCCAGTTGGTAACAAATTCTAAAGTAGGTAGGTAGGACACTGCAGTTCATCTGTCGCATCACCACACTGGTCTTGTCCGTCGCAGAGGGCTGAGCGTGGGATGCATCGATGGTTGGCGCAGCGGACCTCGTAAGCCCCGCAAGCGCCATCACAGCCGTCGGGTTCGTCACTTCCGTCCGCGCAGTCAGCTAACCCGTCGCAAAACCTCGATGATAAAATGCACTGGCCATCTGAGCATGTAAATTCCTCTTTGGGGCATTCTGAAAGCAATAACGTACCGCTCTGCAACTTTTATAACAATGTTTGCATGGTTTCCTGGGTGTTGTGGTACCATGGTACTCGTAGTTCTTGGTACCCACGATACAGGGAATTAATTAGAAATGTTTCGGTTTACCTAGTGTCAAACCTACCTAAGACATAGGCAGAGAGTACGTATCATTGATTAATTGAAGAACGCAGTCGCTTCGCGACTGCGTTCTTCAATTAATGACGGGCCGCGACGGGCTCAGTGATCTTGAGATAATCAGACCGACCGACGACAGTCCAACGGAAAGAGAGGGATAAAGATACATTAGGTATTATGAAAATACATGCTTGAGAGGGATTCAAACTATTTAAAAAATAAATGAATTAACACCCAACCGTCACATACTAACACTTGGAATCACAACATTGTGAACCTTATCATCAACGCAGCAAAATACCTAAAATAGGCACATATGAGAACTTCGCGCCACAATCTAGCGATATCAATAAAACGATTTGCGCTGAAACACATTTCCATGCTATAAGTATAATATACCATAATACTATTATACCTCTATATTATGTAGAGATGGGTAGGTAAATTAAACAGTTTTTCGATAAATAAGCAGTCTGCTATAGGAAGCCCCGTTAGGTTGAATGAGCACCTACCTGCATAACCCAGTTTCGTGAGCCACTAAACGGTAAGTAAGTAGGTGCCAACCTGATGAAGGTACTTTTGTGTTTCAAAGAATAACTAGTGACGTTTTTATCTAAACTTGATCTTACCCGCTGTGCAGTTAACTTCATCAAATCCATCCCAGCAGTCGATAACACCGTCACAATGTTTTGAATTTTCGAAGCAAGAGATGGAGTTACCACATTGAAACTGCTTTGTTAAATCACAATCTGCAAAGAAAAAATGCACTACTTGAACAGTCTGTTCGCCCAATAATTAGAGGATTTGATTAAAATGGCAGGTAACCTACCTTATAGATTACGTAGGTTCTCAAAACAATAATTCCTTCCCTGATGGTCGTAGCGTACCTATGTACAGGGAATAAATACTTATCACTTGTCTTGGTTTTGTATTTCTTTTGCGATTAAACATCTAGATGCCCTACGCTGAATAACGCCTACAAGTCATTCTACTATAATTATAAATGTCAAAGTTTAGATGTTGATAATAATCTGGACCGATTTGGATGAAATATGGAACAGGTATAGTTTGTAACCTAGAATAACACACAGGTTTCTTTTTATCATGATACCATGCGGGCGAAGCCGTGAGCAGTGGCTAGTATAAAACGCCCTACACCAATGCGACTTTCGGAAAAAGAGACCTGTACAAGCTGATTCATGAGAATACATAGGTCCATAACATAATAGGGCTTGTCATTTGTTTGATTCTAATGCCTTCTTTTTCCAACTGACGACGTTATAAAAGCGCCTAAATATGATGTGCTATGGATAGGTATTACCACAGTGCATTTCATCCGAGCGGTCATAACATTGGATAGAGCCATCGCAACGGGCTCCAGTTGGTACGCAGAGTCCGTTGCGACAGCGCCATTCGTCCTGAGTGCAGGTCACCATGGTCAGCAGCCGGCAGACGCGCACTTCCCGCGCCTTGTCAACCAGCTGACATGCTTCCGTCTCTAGGGCACACAGACCACCACAACCTAGAAGATAAACATTTTTCGTTCGTTCTGTCAAAGCTTCTTGTTTGGTCACCCTGTGTTACGTATGTCAGACAGTTGAGGTATGGATGCCCTCACAAACTAATTCCTCTCTAGGTCTCTCCGCACCCAGGATAGTACGCGTAGCAGAAAAATACCGTGTAAATTAGTTGGACTCGAATGGTCTGTCTGGCATTTTGGCCGAATAACGGTGAGAATGATTGTATGTTCCTTTTTTATGGCACATGTCTTCGATTTTTTTTGTTCTAGAACGTGCTAGTTTCTTACAGATGTTTTCATTCACCGTTTGAGAGCACATAAAAGGTATAGACCGCACATACTGTCCGGTAATAACGTCTAAGACCCGAGAGGATCGGAAGTCGAAGACGCTCGGTACTAATGATCCCATAACTTTTTTTATTTTTATTCTATAAGGAGTTTTAGCCAAACGCGGTTATGCCACCCCGCCCCGGCTAAAGAAATCCCACAACTTAATAGTTACACGAACTCTATCATAACATAATTGAACTTACCTGTGGGGTCGTCACCATCGATTGGTATTCTGCACACAGATAGTCCACTGCTTTCATCTAACATACAAATTTCGTTTCTTTGGCACGTGCAAAATCTCTGCGACAGATCTCTATTTATTATATCCTTCGGTCTAGGGCTGCTGTGATTCTTATGTCTTGGATACGTCCTTATATTTTTTCTTATTTTCAACAGAACACTGGATACATTTTCCGAACTATTATCACTGTTTAGTGTGTTCATGTATTCTGTAGACGTAGAGTACTTAGGCGCGATAACATTTTCAGTAGGATCGAGATCTACGTAGACTTTAGTTATGGCTGACGATGTTTTGTTGTAATTATAATTTTCAGTTGGCACTACGATTGTACTACTAGAATTCGTTGCATGTATAAAATTAGGCGTAGTAAAGTTAACTAAAATAAAACTTATAACTACGATCGCAATAATCATCACACTTATTGAGCAAGCCTGTATTTGAGTCCGCTTCTTCACAGGACTTTCAGTCAAAGCAAAGTTTACGATACATCCCATGCCTTTGAGACTTTTTCTCAGTCTTCGTCGATTGGATTGATTATGTTGCGATTGACGAGAAATATATTTATGGCGAAAACTGGAATCTACTTGACCTGATATCGATGGAATGTATTGATTATTATCCAAATTAATTGATTCTAAATCTCTTGAAACGCTTGCGTTATTAGAGCGAATAGCTTCACAACTACTATTTAATGAATTTTCTTGCAGTTCATTTGTAGTTGACTCTACTTTACCTAACGCCCATTTTCCGTTAGGAGTTGAATGATTATTTGGTAGGAAATTGTTTGTCAGTTCATACTTTCTTATTTTACCTCTACATGTATAGCAATATTTTATCGTTTGATTTTCTTTTTGTGGTGCAGTAATAATCGCATTTCGTAGACAGCTGTTATTCCATAGGTGTGGACAGTAAAGCGAGTCCAAGTTTGCAGATGCATCTTGTACGTTACTAGTAGTAGGTAAATTATCTTCAAAAATACTATTTGATAGAGTCATCATGTTTGATAAGCATGATCAAAAAGGTTTAACTTTATTTTATATATTTTGTTATTAGGTATCTGAAACAAAGAGACAATTACATTAGGTATTACTTTTCCCTGAGGGTGTTGATGGTCAAGCTAGGGGATAGGACAGGAGGAATAGTCGTGTCTGCCGTAGTTATAAAGTAATTTTAGAAGTAATCCCCTTTTATAATAAAATTTTGGACAACAGATTATGAGCCTGTGTTTTCGCCTTGCTTTTATAAACTAGGAAGTTAGGTTAACTTGTAACTCTATCTCAGGATCCCCTTACTAATTGGTCTTGATGGTAAATACCTATAAGTTCTCAACTTACTCAACTGTGTAAACGATATCGGGTTAATTCATCCTTCTAATTTGATGAAGCTCAATAAGATACCCTTTACTTTGAAAGGGGTAACAACAAGTACCTCGGTAAGACTAACCTTTAGACATACCTAATACGAGCGGTGTTGAAAAGTACAAACGTGGCCTAAAATTGTAATTCTGGCAACCCACTCGTACTACCTATTGCAATTTCTGAAATGTATAAAAGTTTGTAGTATCTACTTATCTAATCTGAAATGATTGGTGTACAATAAAGTATTATTTTCTTCTATCTATCTACTTAACCGATCAAATATGAGAATTTATTTGACTGACTTTTTTATTTATTAACCAACAAATCGTTCATTCTGATTATCCTAAATAACGAAGGAGTGGTTTTTCTTTTAATTTAGTAAGAAGGTAGCTAAAACATATTGGCTAAGTAATTTTGGATTCAGTCGTTACTTATATTATAGTAACACGTCAATAGATCTGGCAGCCTGAATACGAAAATCAATTAAAGTATAATAATATGTTCTTTAGAGTAGGTTCTCAAGCAAATAAAGTTATCAAGGGTACGCTAGCTAAGTTAGCACAGTTACGTAAGTCGCAATTTATTTGACTTCAGATATGACATGCTATTTAAGTTAAGAGTTATATGAATAAGCATCTTGAATCTGGACATCAAATATCATTATAGAATTAGTTCTACGGGCAGGCACGTTGTAGTTAGAATATATCTATATATATATATAAATATATTATTTATATTTTGAAGTTATTGAAAATTCATTTATTTAAAGATTGTTAATCGATAAACTAGGCAGATTCAAAGAAAAAATATATAGGTATGTTGTCAACATCATAGAAAAACACATTTTATAATCAGTGTTCAACTAGTTCAGGTGCAATTTCTAGGTCAAGAAGACTATCAATAACTTCGCGGTATTTCACTTTGAAAATAAAATATACGAATGTAGTAAACTTACCAGCAAAATATATTACTTATTTGGAAACTTATGACACTAAACATTAAACTAACTTAGTACGGTATTGTCGAGTGGAAGCTATGGTGTTCGTTAGATCACTGAACAGCAGGCAGACTTGTATCATGCTTCCGTTGCTAATGACAACGTCTAACAACTCTACACCAACACCTTAACCCCATAACTTGGAAAAAGAGGGATGAATTGAAACGTACAGCTGGGTTAGTAAAGGACAGGTATATTGAGTTGGCGGCGGCTGGTGAACCAGCAAAGTCCGTGCTCACTCATGAGTGACACATGGAACGGTTTTTAGTTTGCATGAACATCTGTTCCTTTTATTAGTTTGTCGGTAGGTAAAAAAGCAAAAATTCAGTTTAGTATTGTTTGACAGTCTATCAAACCACAATATAAATAAAATGCCCAGACACGTAATGGCGGGCCCAGTTGCCTCATTCAGAACTTCTAAAATTATCATTGGAAATCCTTCGAACTAATTTTCGTTGGTTCGTTCCTATAAAACGCTAATCGCTTCATACCTACTTCAAGGAATCAAGGTAAAAAATCTCCTGGACCATGGTATTAAAATAAAAAAAGGTTCAGGATTTTTTTTGGCTCCTAGTTCTTGATACTCTACACACGAAAATGCAATGAAAAAAAACATCCCCCGCTTTACAAGGACGGAAAAAAGGCACGGGGGGTTTTAGGTTGCGGTTTGCGCGAAATATTGTATTTAATATTTTTATTTAGTTTTTGGGTTATGGAAATTAAATATAAAATGTTTCGACATAAAAAATATGAATGCATAATTTCGACATAAAATGTTAATGGATACGCTTAAACTGAGCAAAAATTAGGATCAAACACGGACAGGCTGACAGAAGACAGACGGACATGACGAAATTACGAGGGTGCCTTTTTCGCCATTTAGCTTCGGAGCCCTAAAGAGGTATCCGGGACTTCTACGCAGCGCCGCCGTAGCACCGTAGAGGCTTGTAGACACCTAAGCTTGCGTAAGGGTTGATTGTTTTTTTGTCGTTCGTTGACGATTGCGTTGGGCATAATGTATTTAGTTATTTAAGAAGCATACCGACAAAGTGCTACAATTATTTAGCCTGCGATTTTTGCCCGCGACGCATGGAGCCCTTTACCTGTGTAAAACCTCTTACCTAAAGAGGTTGGCCGTTTGTTTGTCTGGAAGTCAAATAGCGAAAACGCAATCCTTATAATTTCGTCATGTTCTTCTGTCTGTTTGTTTGACCGTTCGACCGTTCGTGTGACCATAGAACCGTTTCCTCGTTCAGCTTAGTTTATTATGTTAAATCCATAGGTATCTGCGAGTACACTTGGTCAGACTATTTACTACGTGGTACAAAGCATCGGTGAATGATTGGCATTGAGTGTGGTACTTAGTTAAGCATGATCTTTTGGCGCGTTGCTGCGCAGATGAAGCGGTCGCGAGATCGCGTCTCTGACGAGGAGGTATGCCAGCCTAATGGGCCAGCGCAGCGGGCGCCGCTGGCGCGACTCGAGTGCATGTGCAATGTACAGCATCTCGCGGATGCAGCCATGGCCCTCGACTCCGCGGTACCCGCGATGCGACACGCAACCCAAGGAAGGCACAACACAAACACAAGTGAACACAACTCTCACTGCGCGCGCCGCGTGCGGTTGTGCCCACTCGCTCATTCGCTCCGCGCTGCGGCTCCGATTCACTCCTCAGTGTTCAGTCATTCGGCTACCGTATGCGCGTTTTACCGTAAATCGTGCAATTTCTTTCGAAAAATAATAGCATAGTATGTGAATGGGACGGTTTGCGTTTGGCACGAAGACGAGTGAAATGTCCGCTTGCTAATCAGCGCTTTGTCACTTCGACTCTTGGACTGACTTCATGAGGAGTTGATACTTCTATTTTAGGTGAGTCAAGAGTGCTAGAATTATTTTTTTTGTACTGTTCTTTCTTCGGACGTTTATTTATATTATGCCTTAAGCTTGGTAAAATCTAGCTAGGATAACTTTCTAAAGTTTAAAATAATGTCCTTAGTACGAATTAACACTTATTTGGTAGGTATTTACCGCAATTATGTTGTAATCTGAGCCCCGAGAAAAAGCCTGTGTAGGTCACAATGTCAGATGTCCTACTTCTCATCGAAGCGACCACAGCGTGTAGGCAGGCAAGTTGCGGACTGTTATTTTGTCCACTTATTTGTATCATTATTTTCGTCACAAAAGCTGAATCAACTGAGTCTGGTTTTGTTTAGTTGTCAACGTAGGTAATTTCCTTTTGATGCTGCTTAGAAGGACCTTTAATTTTATCCTTATTTCTTCAGGTAAGTTAGGGGGGATAACGAACTACATAGGAACCCTAATAATTTGAGTAAATCTAAATCGACCCAGTGCAGTACAGGTTTAATTGTTTGTAAACAATTAGCCTTATGTTGTTTGTCAACAATTAGACATAGGGCGCACACAAGCTCGTAAAAAACAAATTAGAAGAATTTATCCTGTTTTTTAGGATTTTGAAGTCTAATGGCTAAAACCAGTTTCGTCATGTAAGTCTGTCTGTCTCTCTGTGTGTTACATCCCGATTTCTCCAATAGTTTTAAAAGTTTGAGACACAATTTGGTTGTTACAGACGTGTCCCAACAATATAAAATAGCGAAAGAAATCGAAAAAAATATTACTTATATTATTTTTTTTCGCACCCCCCAGGACATGTAAAATTAAAGGTGTTTTTTTTCTAGCCTAATATGTAGGGTATTTTTGAACAGATGCCATATAAATAAATTGAGCTCCTGCGTTATGTACTTATTTTTTTTAAATACATTCATATTATACATAGAAAACACCCAGACCCGAGACATTTTTTTTCAGATCATACAAACATTTGTCCCAAAGCGGGAATCGAACCCACAACCTTCTGCGTCTCAGGCGGGCCTTAGGCCACTGCGCCACAGAGATCGTCAAAGTTGTAACTGTACTTTACTACACAGTAACAGTATATAGTTGTGTAATTGAACTAAATTTACAAAAAACAATATTTAATAGCAATTATATCAATTTACATTATGACTTATGACCACATAAGTACTATTATATCACGTTATTGACTACATTCCCTCATACCGAAGCAAACAAAAAATCGGTCAAGGAACTCTTTGATGTCATCTCAGTAAACAAATATGAAATTGTTGAATAAACAATAGTTGTGTATACTGATTTATCTAAAATCATGTCATGGTTCACAACGCCAAGGTTCGACTACTTTCTTTCTGGCAAACTAAAGTAGGCTAACGGCGATTTTCGATGTGCTTAGAATTGCAAAGTAACGTCCCCCCTTATCTGTTCAGACACTGCATACAAATACACTTAAAACCATTCTTTATTTCACTGACAATGAATTATTCAATACATTCATTATCAATGAACAATTTATTGGCACAAGTCGAAAAATAACTTTTAACTATTTAATTAGTCGTTTGTCAACTAGAACTTAAACTGTTATGGATGGAATCAGATGATGAAATATTCACAGGGTCTTAGATAAAAATAGTATTAGCGTTTGTACTGTAAACCCTTGTTAAGTAAGTACAAGTGTATATGTATTTTGGAAGGTCATGTTTACCGTCATTACTAGTTGAACATTGTAGAGGTATACACAAGGTGTTCCAGAACATGTATACTAACCCGAAAAGGATCCTATTCTGTCCATGAAAGATAACAAGTTTTCCTGAAAACATATCGATTTTCCAATATTAAAATTTTCGAGAAAGTAGTTTGAAATTGTTTTGAACACCTCTTTAGTTACCTTAATCTTGACTACTATTAAGCGAACTTGATGTTTGAAATCAGAAACCATTGCTAAAACCGCCAAAAGATGTTACCTTATAATATATGCCTGTCTTGTATAACCAGGCACAGAATCCTTTAGGGATTATATGCAGCTGGGACACCTGTAAAGTACCTACTGAAAAATATACCTACTGAGCAAGAGCTGATGGTTATTTGCCTGTTAGCTAATGATTGATTTGAGCAAGTGAAGTGATTCTAACTCTATGCACCTTACAAACATTTCCTCAGGCAAAAGTACATCATGTAAACTACATAATAATTGCCACAATGTGCTATTAATTATTAGTTGTATGCAGTCAGAGATTTATGTTAAGTTACATCAAGTCTGACGGCAAAGAAAGCGTGCCGGGGTCAATTGTCTGATAATAAGAACACTTGTATGCATTATCACATTCAATTACCTTTATTAGGTTCTGTTTTTGCTACCTCAAATTGTGAAACCTTGCATTTCTTAATTTGAACAGCTGAATCTTCAATAGTAGGTATAATCAGCGTTACCAATATATTCTAACTCTATGCACCTTACAAACAGTTCCTCAGACAAAAGTACTTCATGTAAACGACATAATAATTGCCACAATGTGCAATTAATAATTAGTTGTATGCAGTCAGAGGTTTGTGTTAAGTTACATCATGTCTGACGGCAAAGAAAGCGTGCTGGGGTCAAACTTCTTATAATAAGAACACTTGTATGCATTATCACATTCAATTACCTTTATCAGGTTCTGTTTTTGCCACCTCATTTGTGAAACCTTGCATTTCGTAATTTAAAAAAACTGAATTTTCAATAGTAGTATAGTCAGCATCAATATATCTCTAGATCTCTACGAGTAAAAAAGTCAATCTTTAAACCCCAGCAGGGTAATCAGTTGGTACTAGGGCATGCAATATCGGAAGATATTCAATTCCGGAACTGAATTTCGATACTGGGAATCTAGCTTCGGAATTCCGGAACTGGTTCCGGAATTGTCATTTTTTTTCTGTTTTGAGGAAAGGAACGATCAAATAACTTGTGTTAAAGTATCAGTATTTTAATCAACATTAAGTAATATAGAATATTAATAAAAAAAGGACGATATTACACACTTACACACGCACGCAGTAATTATTTTCACATAAAAAGTTATATGAACAAAATAATTAAAACAACAATATTACTTATTCATTTTATGAATTTGCAAATATTTGTCTCGGGTCTGTGTTTTTTCAATGTAGCATTATGTATTTACACCAAAAAAAATGTATATACCTAAGAAGTATATCAGTCATGTAGTTCCCATAATACAAGCTCTGCTTAGTTTGGGGCTAGATGATGCTGTGTGAAAAATATCCAGCATTATTTATACTATTTATTTACTCTCAATACTCTCAGGCAGTACACACAAAATATATTTGTATGCTTCTGTCAGATGCACACCTCGTTGTCCTCCGTTATCATATCGTTTTTTCTACTTTGACAAACCCTGCATAGTCAAAATTGGTAGATACAGATGGATACTTGCGGATTAACTTGCATTTATCCAGTTTCTTGTCTAGCGGTTCTTGTGGTTCTTCGACTGAAACGTCTTCATCAGAAGACGATGACATGTTCATTTTGGATTTGGAGGGTACTACATGTGTACGATTAGACTCACTGTGAGTTTTGTACTGGCGTAGTAAATTGACGATAATTTCAGAAATTTTCTCGTTATTTGGTTTAGGGAAGATATTGTCGTCGGTTTGTGCGAATAAGTCTTCCCAATCGTACAAATAGTGCAGTACTCCTACCAATAATGGTCTTCTTTCTTTTATACGACTTCGGAAAATAGAAATGTTGCGTTTTGTTGTGCAAAATGTCACTCACTGAGTAAAAGTTATTAATATTGGAATACCGATATTAGTCCTCTCAATTCCGGAATTGAAATATCGGAAAAATCTATTCGAGATATCGGAATTACGAAATTCCGGAATTTCGGAATGCATGCCCTAGTTGCGAAAATAATTCTCAAGGATTCAACAAAGTATTCTATAGTAAACATTTAAGGATTTCACATTATAAGGGGAGAGTCTAGGTAAATAACGACATATAACGGCTCAATAAAACTTTTAGAAGTTAAAGATAATGAAACGAGGTATAGTTATTATTTGGCTTGAAATGTAAATAGGGAGTACATTATTGCAGAGACAAATAAGTGATTTTCTCAAAAAAATGCAAGGAAATAAAAAAAGTTTCCTTTTGTCTTCGCTGGCTGCAGGTTTTCCATCGCTTATTTTCCTTCCGACCTTAGATCTTAAAGGCGTCTGTATACAGCCACTTAAACGCTACCTATTGTTACCAAGCTCTATGAAAGAGATCCAAATTCAAATGAGGCAAACAAAGAAAAGTTTTGTCGTAGTCATTATTGTCGGTGTGGTGGGTGCATTGGGCATGCATCTAGCACGCCAGCAATGTTATGGATTCTATACAACATTGCCGGCGCGTTTTTTTGTTCCAAATTCAAATTCATGTAAATACGATACTTTGTGTATTCTTTTTTCGAAAGTAATGACAATATTTCATAACGCACATATTTGAGATTTTTCTTTAAACTAAGGTACAATTTTTTTGACGACCATTGTCCATTTATTTTTACACACGCGAATAAAACGCTGTGCTAGAACAAAGAAGTTTTGTGATGGATCGCGTGTGTTCTTATTAGCTCTCAAGCCATTTATCCAAGTCCTTGAACAACAAAGCCCTTTAGTTCCCCTATCATTGAAACAAAGGAATAACAAAGCCCTTTAGTTCCCCTATCATTGATACGAAAGGATGCGTCCGCTTGCAAACAAGAAGACCATTTATTTGAGACTAGCTGTGCCACGGCCGCCCTCGGCCCTTAACCCACCGCCTGTCCGTGCTATTACTTCTTTTGCTAGGCTCTTAAGGGTCGTAGCATGATGTGAACCTATAGCCTTCATCAAGAATGGGGATATCTTATGCAAAAATATTTTTTAAATCCGACTGGAAGTTCCAGAGATTAGCACTTAAGCACTTCAGCTTTATTATTAGTATTAGCTGTTTCCGGCGGCTTTTCAATCGTAAAGTCATATTTAAAAAAAACATAGTCTTATAAACACTTTAATATTTTCAAGTTTCTATATGATCCTTGTGATTTCAATGAATAAAAACCTATTGATTTTGACTTACCTTTAAAAGAACTGATACTACAATTCAAACTTTATCTCCCATTCCCCCCCCCCCCCCCCCCCACCCCCCACCCCTTAATGGTGAAAATCCAAAAACCCTGCAACACGTTATTATTGATTTATGATGAGTAGCTACAAATACAATTTTCAAGTTCCTACCTTTAAAAAAACTGATACTGCCTCACAAACATTTACCCCTCATTTCTCCCACTTAAATGTCAAAATCCGAAAACCTTGAAACATATCACTATTTATTTATACTCAGTAGCTGTAATTCAAATTTTCACGTTCCTAACTTTAATTAACAAAGACTTTCATACAAAGTTCATATCTGCATCATATAGTTTTATATTTCTGCCAACATAACACCTTATAATAAATGTAGTACAGTTTTCATACGTGGCAGAGTGTGTCTACCTACCACGCGACCTACTACTACAGTGGGGCAAAGGTAAGATACACATTCGAATGTCTCGATTTGTTTTCCTCAAACATTTTAATTGCCCCTTTTGCTTGGATGTTCAGAAAGCACCGCCGTTCTGCACTTAGCAATCATCAAGAATCAAATAAGAATAACGAAAAAGGAATGTGGTGGGACCTACTAAGTGTTTAACGGAACTGAAGCTCAGAACAAGGATTTTGCAAAGCAGGTTTGAGGCTGTGGAAAAAGTTGTTAACCTCAGCTGTAAATGTATCTGAATACAGGCAGTTTTAATAACGTCTCCTTAAGTTGTTTGGTAAAAATGGTCAGGTATCAAATACCCGATTCTAAGAGATGGCCAGTGCATTCTATACTCTAGCTTGTCCATAAAACGACTACGATTAGTCCTTACAACATAATAACCATCTTACTACTATTATAAATGCGAAAGTTGGTGAGGATGGATGTTTGTTACTCTTTCACAAAAAAACTACAGAACGGATTTTTGATGAAACTTTATAATATAGCTCAGAATAATACATAGGCTACTTTTTATCCGGGTACCACGCGGGCGAAGCCATGGAAAGAAGCTAGTAATTAAATAATAGTTAGTATAAGCATGTGTGCATTACTAGTAATTATATTTAGGGGGTCATATTTTTGATTTTATTCCTTAAACACCAGTTTGTAGTCCATTCATTTGTAGAACGAATATAATCATCTGCGTAGTTAATTGATTTATCGGTCGTTTATCCTAATTAAAAAAACAAGATTGTTAATATACGTCATCATATTGGTATTATTGTAAAATTTTCTCACGATTCAAGATGTCATCTTAATCAGAGCTGTGAGGCCATTCAGGTCAGCAGTCGTCTATTTCCATAAAGTATACTCGATTAGCTCAATTACTCAGTTTTTTATTGTTTCATTTTATCATTTCGTTTCTAAAAGCAGTGGTGTAGAGTTCTAGCGATTCTTAATAACGGTAAAAACACTGATTAATAGGTGCTGTGAGATCAATTACTGTATTTTTCCTGTTCAGCTAGTAACTATAAACAATCGGTGCAGAATGGACATTGTTAAAACAGAAATTCTTATCATTATTAATTTTAACAAGCATGCGTTGTTTTCAAGCTTCGATAAGCGATATTATAAATAATTTATTAAAGTTTTGGTGTTGTTATAAGATTTAACCCGCGGTTAAACATGTAAGTACGTTATGTATAAGAAGTGTTGGTATGCGAAAATGCGAAAGTGGATGCCGCATTGTTATATCTTGATTAAAACACTGGCTGCCACTGTAAGTGGCGTTACAGGTAATAAATGATTTCACGTGATTTCTCAATAAATACAGCATTTCTTACCACACGGCTTTTGTCTGCTGTTTTCATATCACTGAATTTAATCAACAATTATTATTATCATTTGTGCAAATTATATGTACGTTTTCCTGGCGGCCAGGCTGGCTACTAACACTATTAATACGCCACTCCACTATAGATAGCTGGGCGATACAATCAGTCAACGCAGATGAGAAAAATCTAAGCATGACCACTGACTCCGTTGCGACCTCAACCTCAGCTATACACATAAAGTAATACAATCATATATACTACGTAACTTAGCTTCCATCAGATATAGAAGAAAACACAAAAGTCTTAGCGTAATATAAATTGGCTGTAATGTTATTCCGAACCGTTTTGAAAGTTACGTTGTGGCGTGCAGATTCAACGAATTTCGCCAACTAAGTAATAGCTAATAAAGCTGATCTACTATATTTGTAGATGCACTACGTGGTCTAAGTTTTCAATACATACCTACATAACTTTCTTTAAAAAATAAACCAGTATAACTTGATGTGGAGTTTTGTCCATAATACAGTTTCTTTGTCATTCATAATTATTGACCAAAGTGATGAATGACAACAATTTTTAAATTAAAATGCGACCACCTTTTTGTTGATAATCAACAGTGAAGTAAATAACATAGTAGAGGCTAATGTCCTAACACAATAGGTGTTGCATTTACCAACATGTAGAGGCGTCGACAAATGAATCTGAATGCATTCCGATGAGAGCATGTGCTTACAATAGGTGAAAGTATGTAGGTTCGATGAACTAAACGAAAGTTTTAACAAAAGGGTTTCTGGATGCGAGGACGTGCCGCCCTTAGAAAGTAAAAGGTGTAATAGAAATTGAGAATTCAGACTTTTAGGCAAATTCGACAATCCATACGTGCGGTATATTTATATCACAGGCGGGTTGAGCCCAATGTCATCCAGAAAAAAACCCATAGAGAAGAAAACAAACTGAGGATATACAGAATGCATGCTGATTAATACAAATATTTTTTTAAAGTGACTAAGCATGCACAAAATAAACACAAAGTTACCCTTTAACAAAATGCGGCGTTTCGCACAATTCTTAATCATTTAAGCAACGACATATTCGAAGCTTTCTATGGATACAAGATATAGACATAAGACATCCAGTTTCTTAAAATAGATACCGACATTTCAAGGCCATGAAAATAAACCCTTTCAATCAATGAGATTTTTTCGCGAGGCCATGGAACTTGCATTTGATGAACAAGCTGATTTGACACAAGGGTTATGTTTCTGTCTGCGTTACAAAATGCATTTGCAAATCAAGCTTCTACCCAGCATTTATCTATTTTTATTCTAGTTACATTAAGTTCTCGGCTAAATGTACGTAATTAAGAGAGTAATAAATTAAGGTGTCTAATAATTAATTAAACCACAGAAATAAAATAGTTGGATGTCTTCTTGTGCGCACTGCAAATTCTATAAATCCGCCTCAATAATCATAGCACGTGGTATACCATACAGGCATTTAGCAAGCGTTTTGCACAAGTAAATTGCTATGGGTAAACTTACGCATGCGTGTCACACGACCTAGACCGTGAAAATACTAGATCGGTGTTTCACACACAGCAGATTCATGACGATGGACGGATGTGATAAGCTTCCTTGCAAAACTTTTTCTTTAAAATGCTAAAATTGTGTTTACAAACCTTGGCTTTTATGCTTTCCAAGAATTAATTATATGATCAAAGAATAATGTATTTGTTTATATCGTGCAAGAATTTCTAAATTAGTTATCTCAAAAGGGTTTGAATATGCACATATTGCACTAAAACGTGGAAAAAAGGAAGCAGCTCTATCATTCGAAGGAATTCGTTTTATCTGTATAAGTAACTGCGTAAGCATTATGCAAGTGATCATTCTATGCAACGCAGTGACGGTTACCACCGGATATAAGACAGCCGTAGTGGAATCACGACAAGTTTTAATGTCTACCTACTTATGGACAGGTGAGCGCTCTCCCTGCCTCACGCACCCACCAACAAGGCAAAACTGCAAACTGGTTTCCGCAAATCCATTTGAGAGATCTAGACCCGTTCAAGGAAACTTGTATAATAGAAATTTATAGATTTTACCGATGAAAATGCATTACATCATATAATGCCAGATTTGTGAGAGCGAAACTGTTTACCAAGCTGGCAGCTTTTAACTTATATCTAACAATAAACGTTTCATGCGAACGATAAAGTTCCCTAGTAGACGCAATCGACAGGTGAAAGAAAGATTGCCTGAATTGAACTTGTCCTTGATTATACCTATTTGCAGTTAGCATTGCGTGATTATTGCTATTTGTCTTGCGAATCTCTGATGATGTTTTGTTCTAGAACCTATTCACTTCTATTCTACAACCAAATACTTGTCATGAAAGTTAATAGTTATGAAGGTATGACAGAAATGTTATCTCGTTGGAAATAAATACCATTGAAATTTGCTTTTAATCAGTATAATCACAAATACAGCCATTGCAACGGTCAGATTATTTTCATCAATAAAATTGTGTTTGATAAGGGCTCATGCAAATAGTCTATTGATTATTTTGTTTGTTGCATTGGTATTGGCGAAAGTTATTCTGGGTTCAACCCTACTTCTACTCATCATTATCCTAAATGGAAAAGTAACTACATTTTATTTTGTCAAAAATTGATTCGATTATTATATCCAAGTAAAGTTTAAGGAAATGCTATGAGAAATCGTAGGTAGGTTTTTTAAAAGGAAATGAATAGTACCGTCGCACATAAGCTTACTTGTATTAACGTAGGTTGTGAAGTATATTTTATGCATGTGTTGTGCCAATATGAGTATTTATGGTTTGTTACAGTCGATTAACCATTAAAAGTAATAAAAATTGGGTCGCAAACACTGCCAAAATACCTGCCTGTAGTTACACACTTATTGCTATCTTTCGAATTCTTCCATGTATTATTACGTTTTCTGGTTCAAAAAAAATATAGTTAACCAACAGGGACAAATTGTGTGTTAAATTGTAGGAAACAAAATATTGTATGTTTCACGGGGATCATCGAGAAATGTGTTAGTATGGTACGAGAATTATTCCCCACACTTTACCGTTAGACATTTTTAAATAAGTTTACTTTTATGACTTCAAGATACATTGTTTTAAATCCTGAACAGTATTTCCTCTTATTTTGGGTACACTTATGCATTAAATAACTATGTTGTTGATGATGATGATAATGATATGGATAGCAATTATATCTTACTGACAATTTGTATTGGGGACACTAAGACTTTTCGTTGTATTTTTTATTTTATTTATTTGCTTAGTCCGTGTCTTACTACGGCCAAACTTGTTCTTAATTCTATATTATTTAATAAAGATACTTTTTTCTTACTTGACAAATCTTACACAACACTTATTTTCTGCTATCCTTAAGGATCCTTAAGGATAGAACCATTTGAAAACCTCTGTGGCGCAGTGGGTGAAGGTCCGCCTGAGACGCAGAAGGTTGCGGGTTCGATTCCCGCTGCGGGACAAATGTTTGTATGATCTACAAATACTTGTCTCGGGCCTGGTTGTTTTCTTTATATAATATGTATGTATTTACAAAAACAAAGTATATAATTAATATATCAGTCATGTAGTTCCCATAATACAAGCGCTGCTTAGTTTGGGGCTAGATGATGCTGTGTGAAAAATGTCTAGCATTATTTATTTATTTATTTAAAAAAAACGAACCATTTTTTTTGCTAATTGATTTGTCGCGTTCCAGCGTGAATGTGGTTAACATAGGTTACAACTGCGCTTACCATCAAGTGAGCCAAACGCAAAACCATTTTTTTTTTAAGCGCGCTTCGAGAAAAGTGTATATTTGGAGAATAAATTGGTTCGAGCGTTTTATTTTTCAAATCCTATATATAACTCAAACTAGCTTTGTAAAAATGATGGCTGACGCACGTCACAACCAACAAATAGGCAACAAATGATGGAACGTTAAACATCAATGAAGAGATTCTCAGAGTTGGAAAATCCGTGTGTTAGGCAACTGCATTACTTTTTACGAAGTTTACAACGAGCGAACAAACGCAGTGTGCGCTACGCTGCCGTCACTTTCCAACAAAGTCAATGAAGCGCAGAGAAAGTGCCGACCTCCACGTCCGTGCACTGCCGTCTCTGTAAAATCCGCTGACTCATATGTTCACATAATATCATATTTGCCATTTGTAAGTTTTGCAAACCAACAATAGGTATTGAAATCGAAATGAAACGATATTTACATAACCGCATGATCACGCGAACGAGATCAAGCCAAGTCTCTGTGTTAACTTTCGAGTCCTTTCATTTTTTCACGTAACTATAGGATTTCAAAAAACATGGAACATTGGAAACGGAATAAAGCAACAGTTTTGCTTTATTCCGTTTCCAACGTATGAAGAAAAGCGAAATATTCAAACGAACATCATAAATTACATAAAACGTATTCCATTACGGACACGTATGTTTATAAGTAACAACATATGAGAAATATGGCTAAAGCTGTTAGCCAAGTACCCTTTCTCCATTCACAAACAATTTATTTATTTAGCAAAGTGAAACTTTCGTCCAGCCGAACACGGCCAAAAACAAAATTTACCTTATTACGTAAATGTAAGACCGGATCGGATATAGCGGCCCACATCCTTCTTCTCACTGCCTGACGTGGTAATCCCAACCCAGTATCTATGCCAGTCCCCTATACAATTGAACGTAAATAAATCGTAAGCTATTCATGGTTTTACGACTTTATGTAATAAAGTATCACGCATGTCCCCTATAAATTTATGGTAAATTTCAAAGTGCATAAATAGGTCGTGCGGGGATCATCCGTTGACCCACTTTCACTGTAATTTTTCTACAAAATAATGTATATGTAGAAGACGTAAAACTTGAATAATGCACGCTTTAAAATATTTATGTGCCAGTTTTATAGATAATTTTTTGTAAGATTACATTTATGTATATTTTTATGCGGGGCAAAGAGCAAATAGAGCTTTATAGTCATGTCTTTTTTCAATATCTTAACTACAAAGGAAATAACTTTGTTCATTAGAACTAAACAACGCAGTGTTCAGTTCAACCTCCACAATGTGGAGAGTTTTTCGTATTTGTAATCCTGAGATAGTGTTGTTGTCAGTCTAAAATGATGTTTCATTTGTTACAGTGATCTTCATCTTCTGAACTCTTCAGTTATGATCATTAGAATACCATGGCTTCTACGAATTATATTTTGCATTACTACGATATCAGGTAACTTTTATGAATTATTAAAAAGAAAATTAAGGCAAATTTTCACTGGTCAGGATGCAAAACGGCAAGTTTATTTTATGTTTTTCTGTGATTTCAGGTAGTCCTATATTCCTACAAGAAACAGGGCGGATGAATAGACCGGTGATAAAATGGAATCCACCAATGGACAACTGGAATTGGACATTAACGCCCCGGAACGAGGAGCCATTCTTTTTGCCCGCCAACTTTACCCATAAGCTTCCGCCTTCAGCAAACGAAACTGAGTTTTTAGCCCATATGACGATCCTCAAACGGAATTACTCTAGACTCCTTTGGGATAGTGATAAAAGCAGCAACTTGCCGCTTTTTGTAGAAAAAGCATTAAAACTTCTGAATTTAAAACAAGTCTACTATGAAGTGGAACATTCAGTAATGTCAAAGGTATCGTGCACAGCATGCAAGGCCGGCGCAGGGCTGCTGCAGCACTACATCAGGCTCGGAAAGAGCAATGAAGACATTAACAAAATGATATACCAGTTCTGTGTATCATTGAAAATTCAATCAGCTAGAGTTTGCGAAGGTATCACGAGATTATTTGGGGTAAGATAATCTAAAATCTGTACCATTCATATTTCTAGCAGATCAAGAATTATCGTAGAGTTTGTGATTTCAGAGTGAAGTAGTTTACGTTTTGAAAAGGATAACGATTGGTCCGGATGAGATATGCAGTTTTGTGATCGGTGACGCTTGTGGTGACGTTTACAACCCATACCATGAATGGGAGGTCGCGTTTCCACCGGTGCCGAAGCCAGCAGTGCGGACAGTAGAAACTCCTATCGACATGGCGCCGACCTTCAAAGTTTTACAAATATCTGACACACATTTCGATCCATACTATGCTGAAGGTGGGTAGATAAGATAGTTATCAAAGACATACCCCGGTTCAAACAGTTTCTATGAGCCATGTGGGAGGCCTACAGACATCCAAATACTCAGACACCAAAGGTGGCTTATATGAACTTATGTTCTAACTGAAGATATACATTTAATGAACCAATGTAATTTCCTTCTGCTTTGTTTTTTATTTGTACTATAGTGACAGGTTACAATGAAATGGTTTCAGGTGCGAACGCGGAATGCAACGAGCCACTCTGTTGTAGAGCGTCAAACGGACCAGCGTTGACTCCAGGCGGAGGTGCCGGCAGATGGGGAGACTATAGGAAGTGTGACACTCCAAAAAGGACCATAGACCACATGTTGAAGCATATCGCTGATACGCACACAGTAAGTAAACGCTTTTTTAGCTGAACTCTACTCTTATATGGAAATTGAACTTCATCAGGTATTTCATACCAGACTATTCAATCTATATCTTCCTACTGCTCAGGTTCCGTAAGATTTCTTTAGATCGATAAGTAAATGAGGAGAATTGAAAGGTCAAGGGCGCCCTACGACGCGAAGATTCACCAAGTCGAGATTGAAACAAAAGCCAATATGCATCTGGATATTATGTACTTATAGCTTTCTAAATAGTGTGTGACCTATTTTCTCTAATTTCAGGACATAGATTACATTTTATGGACGGGAGATTTACCACCGCACGATGTATGGAACCAAACAAAGGAGGAGAATCTAAAGGTTTTGCAAGAAACAGTAGCGCAAATGTCGGACATGTTCCCAGGGGTTCCCATCTTCCCCGCTCTCGGGAACCACGAATCTTCACCTGTCAATAGGTAAGTGATTGAATCGAATGAATTGAATTAAGTCGTTCAACCTAAACAAGTAATCAATAAAAAAATACAGTACCCGGATGAGTACTGAATTTTTTTTCATCTCTTCGACAAGACCTTGCTTCTGATATCCCATATCTTTGAAAGAATAATTTATAAGAAATAAAATGCCAAAAAGCCGACTTCAAATAACGGGAAGATGATAAAAAGTCCAATATTAAATTTCATCGTTTGTGTGAGAGGTAATAAAGAATCCCAAACATACATAGTGAAACGCACAATCCTGGATACATTCACTATTCAACTACAAAGTATGTATTTATTTGAACCTTTCTTTAAATTTTTTGAATCCCGTAGAATTACTTGAATTCTAGTTACAAATTTACCAACCAAGTAGTATTGATATAAGACTTTGCATAAAGTGATTTTACATACAAAAGACTTCGACGCGCTTGCATTTTTCCGGAAGTTTTCACTGGAAGTAAATGATTTGCTCCGATTGGAAACTATACGGAACCCTTCTCTTTGTAGACAATTGAATCGCTGTGTCACGAAGGTCTGACGCGTCCAAGAAATAAAGCACTAAAAGTGTGACGTCACATGGCTGTGTGATAATAAATGGATCTAAATTGGAAAGCAATTATTGGAATTCAATTATTATACTAGTTGATTAGTTCAACTAATTAAATGGTTTGTTATTGTTAATCGATTGTATCCGTTTTATATCTATTAGGTGACCTGCCCGCAACTGTGCAAGTACTAACTAAAACCTACATCAATAAATACCCAACAAGCCTGCGAAAACCACATTTGAATTCAGGTTTCTATGGAACCTATGTTTTAAAAGAGCTTATTGCTACGAAAATTCTTAAAAACAAACATGCATACCTTCGCATTTATAATATTATATAGTAAAAGGTATGTTCGTTGGTATGTTGATAACATTACAAACGAAAAAACTCACCATACCATCATGATTCCCCAGTTTTCCGCCGCCGTACATCTCGTCTCCAGACCTTAACATAGCCTGGCTGTATGATGAGCTGGATGCACAGTGGCGACGCTGGCTGCCAGCCGGGGTCTCCCACACCGTCCGTCGAGGCGCCTTCTACTCCGTGCTGGTTCGACCAGGGTTCCGCATCATATCCCTCAACATGAACTACTGCAATAACAAGAACTGGTACCTTATTGTTAATTAATTATTGTAATCAGTTGCCCAAGCTATGGTTTATGAGAATGCCAACCTATCTTGCTCTGATGTTCCAAGAACGTAGCTTAAAGAAAGTCAGGATTTAATATTTCAAATTACAGGTGGCTGCTGATGAACAGTACCGATCCCGCGACAGAACTCCAATGGTTGATCTACGAATTGCAATCAGCGGAGTTGAGCGGAGAAAAAGTTCACATAATAGGACACATACCTCCGGGCCATTCCGACTGCCTGAAAATATGGAGCCGCAATTACTACGCTATAATCAACCGATATGAATCTACGATAACAGCACAATTTTTCGGCCATACACATTTTGATGAGTTTGAAGTTTTTTATGATCCCAATGATCTCAGTAAGTCAACCGTATCAATGTGGGAGTTAGGGGAGTTCTATTGTATATTTTAATGTTAATATTGTATATGTTTTGCACTACAGGTAGAGCAACTAGCATAGCTTACGTCGGGCCGTCCGTATCCCCTTACTACGACCTGAATCTGGGCTATCGAATATACTACGTAGACGGTGACCATGAAGCGACGACTCGAGTAACTACTTTCATTGATTCAATTAGTGTGAGATTCACGATAGACATTATGAATCGTGTAACCAAACCTCTGTTCAAACTACTGCCGTAATCAAGTACATACATTGTTTGACCTTAGAGCATAATGTACTGTGTATGATGCGTTTTAGTAGAGAATAAGACTTCAATAATATAGCCAAGTAAGGATTTTTACCCTTGATCTAGGAGATAGTCCAAGATCGTTCGTCATGGTACTCTTTGGGAGAGGCCTATATCCAGCAGTGGATTTCTACATGCTACTGTTCATAAGCTATGTCAGCACGGTGTGTAGCGTTAATTTGCTCCACTTGACTTAACTTGTCGACGTACAGTAACAACTTCAAGGAAGTTAGTCAATGCGTAGTTATTTTTTTAAGAATTAAATTGTCCATTGGCATAGCAACAAACTATGCCAAGGCAGGGGCCTATTTATAGGCAAAAGTGTACTTATTCGCTTTAATGTTTCAGCAAGTGGTCGACCACGAGACCTGGATCATGAATCTAAAGGAGGCCAACCTGTACGGTTACCCGATGTGGTACAAGTTGTATTCGGCACGCGCCGCTTACCTGATGACAGCACTGCGCCCTCAAGACTGGGACAAGTTTATTGACGACATGACTGCTAAGGAGGACGTGTTCAATTTATATTTCAAGTATGCTCTATATATCAATAATAACACCCAATACTAGGATTCCATGGATCGTACGTATTAGGATCTACCAACAAGTACATACCACAATATCCAGAACCGAAACATTTAAAAATCAAACAAGTATTTGTCTCACAGCGGGAATCGAGCTCGCACCTCTAACGGCTCTACTCAACACAGATGCCATCAAATTTTCTTTTCTCTTGTTCTTTGTCTAAAGGCACATAAATAACAGTAAATAAGACTACAAGTGCTGGTGTATAGCCATCAAAATGCATTTTTCGAACAATGGATGCAGTGGTAAAAATATTGAATGTCTATCCATTCGCCATAAATAAGTACTCAGTCTCTCCCGTGCTATATAAATATTCAAGTGTACGTCAACGGTGAATGTGACTGAAGGTAGAAAGCAATCGCTTTGTTGTTTTCAGAAACTACTGGAAGAACAGCCCTCGTCGAGGTACATGCGACGGCGAATGCCGTAAGCGGTTGATCTGTGACGCGCGGTCCGGCCGCTCGCATGACCGCCGCGCCCTCTGCGGGGGTATCGAAGCACGTATAGATGGAGCCACGGCACCTCAGACCTGGCGAGCGTGGTTCTATAATGGCATATCTGTCTCGTGAGTATTTTTCCTAATTTCTCTTTTCGTCAAAAATTATTGCGCTTCGTCACTGCTGGTTCAGATTCAACAAAGAATATAATAGTCTAAACTAAACCTACTTTCTCTCTAGTTTCTCTGAGGATGTTGGAATGACCTTCATATTAATCATTTTTCGACTTCTACATTACTCTTCGGTTGTTCTCATATCTATTTCGTCATCTTCATTAACGATGTTCCGTTAAAGGCGAAAACTCCTCAGAAAATGTTGAGGTATTCATCGTGCTATAAATAAATTATAGCACGATGGTTATTTGGTTATGTTTCACCAAATTCACAATTACTTAAAAAGTGAGCTACTGGAATTGTTAGAATCAAGGGCCGATGCAACACATGAAACGCGGCTTTGTAAATACATAATTAAATAAAATAATGCTCACACATTGTATGTATTGAACACCATAATAAATCAGTTTGGTGATCAGATATTACTTACCTGGTATGGTAAAGTTAAGGGTAAAAACTCGATACGAAACTCAGTTTTGTAGTAAAAACGTAAAACTTTGCAACATAGGCCTTCAACACGTGCAGAGTGAAGTCGTAAATTTCTTCAAATAAGCTTCTACTGCCCTATCGTTCCTTTTAGGTATCTAATTAGCAAGTAGGAACTTGCTTCTTAAATATCTAAAAGGAATCTATATATTCCTATGCTTACTAAACATCTAGGTGTGCATGATTAACACAAGATTTTATAAGGTGATGATAACTGATAGAGTATAAAGAGCTTTGATAATAATTATATTTGCTTTCTACTCTTTTTCTGCAATTAATTATGTAATGGTTTAAAATATTTTCTCTTTGTACAGACCTAGTGTACAGCAAGTATAATCTGGTGGTGGAAATGAGTTACTGTTATGTAAGGTTGGTACGGTCAATGTATTATTTTGCAATAATCTCATAGAATGATTTATTGATTGTTATTGGTTTGATATTGGTCGAGATGTGTATTTGGATAAACCTAGGCATTTCTGTGTAAGAGAAATTGACGATAGCTCCCTGTCATTGGAAAAGAGGTTCGTGATACTACATCAGGAAGTCAGGGAACATTATCTGACGTCCGTTAGCGTTAGTGAGGTGACGCCTGCCTAAATTGTATGAATTAATGGACATACTTTATTATACACCATAAACAAACAAAATAAACATAATCTTATTCATATTAAAGCGCAATGGGTGGTCTTATCGCTTAGAAGCGAACTAGCTATGTATGACGGTACATAATTTGAATTCTGAATTGTTTTTTGATGTGCATCAATCGTGCAGTTTGTGCATTTTACTGTGTATTAAAATCAAAGTGTTATTGGTATTTACAGGTTATCAATGCTGAAGCAAATACCTCAAGTTGCTTACCAAATACCAAAGTACGTGATGGGACTCGGTTGAGAACATTACTATGGATAAGATATTGAGCGAAAAGGGTTACATACCACCGGCTAAGTCATGACAAAGATATTCTCACCCTCTCCTAATCACATCCTATTTATTAAAGTTTCATAATAAAGCAAGGATCAAATCAGTGTTAAATCGATCAAATGTCATAAGTGTTAAATCGATCAAAGGTAAAGAATTATATTCTTTACCTTGGTCATGACAAAATATGAATAGGCTTTGAACTTGTCTAAATAGACGATACAATAGCCGAAATAGCAAATAAGTTTCACATATTTTTCGCAGTAGCTTGAGATTAACATAAAATATCAATTTTAGTGCCTTATAAAATACAAATTATGTTTAAGAAATGTTTCGTGGGTCTACAATTCTAGTGAGTTTGTAATATGTAATATAGGTGGGCCAATTTATGAAATAATATTCTGAGAATATTATTTAGTATTTGTAAATATAAAAATGTGTAAATGTCTTTAATAAATGTTAATATTTGGATTGAATCAGTGATGTTTTTATTTATCGTCATAGTTTGTGTTGTTTAAGTTTTGTGTTGTTAAGTTATTAAAACAGAGTTTTGTAGTTTAAAAATGTTTTTATTACTAAAACTGTAAACAATCTTCTGTTCATAATCCAGGTCAATTAAAAGACATACATTATTTACACCCCTTTTCATACAACTTTCTCGCATGTTGCAAGACATCGAGCCGACTATTTTATAGTCCTTTTATGAAAATACTTGGTCCCCGCATAGATGTGGTAGGTATGGCTATGGTTTCGCAGCAACGTGTTCGCTGTTTGAACTTGTTCATAATAAGAAAAATTACAATAATGTTAAAAATAAAATAATATGGTGATTTCTCTGCCAATTACAGAATCAGAGCTGCATGTTACGCAATCCTACGAAATCAAAACCACACATAAAAACAAAACTAACATTATCATTATGAAAAGAACTGAGATTTCAGGAATTGCTGTCAGATTTTGTCAAATTTAAGATTATTGAATAATTTGTACTGGATGAATTGTGATTTACACGTTCATGAATTAAAATAAATAAATGCATTATTTACACACAGACACAGAAATACGCACTATATTCCTATCAAATGTCTTTAATACATGGAATGAATTAAGAATTACAACATTAAAATTAAAAATCTTAGAAGAAAATGAGTAAAATATAACCACAAGAGTAAATTAAAATGACAAGTACTTAACCGGAAAGCAAGGTTAATACTTAATATTAAGACTAGGAGTATTTTAGATTATCTTAAAAATACCTCAGACTGAAACTGTAAGTATGGAGTTTTTTATGTGTGATCCACACTTATTCCATCTTTTCGACATTTTCGAACCAGCGGTACTCGAATCCAAATTTTTGTCTTGGATCAGCGACGGTTGCCAGTTTTGCTGTTGTTCGGACGCTAGCGACGAAAATATTGGGTACATCATTGGTTCAAGCAAGTCCCACTGGTTTGAAAATTTAGGATCGCGAATACCTACTGACTTGTTTGCACAATAACATTAAATCTAAAAAAATAGGAGAAGATACAGAACAGGTGAGTGATGAATTTTATATATAAATACAATTCGATAAGATACTCATTACAAGTTTCAGGCGGAGTTGGGCGAAGGCATTCGAGAAGTGCTTTCTTAAACAGTGATGTTGCAGTCTTTTAAATTTATTATTTTTAATTTTGACTAATTAAAGTTACAAGGGCTTGTTTTGATCAGAAATAGATCCACGTTAGACTAGGCCCGTTTTTATCGAAGTAAGCAAACCAAATCATTGGTTATTTGTAACTTGTATCTGTTGAGATATACGCGCCACGTCATTTTCAAATCAAGTCATACTGGTCTCATTACTGTAGACTAAATTAGAGTTAATTCACAACTGAACCAAACTGTTGTCTGCTAAATGAAGTCAATAGATAGCAGTTACATTGCCAAAGTAATTGTGTTTTAGTGTATGGTTGTGTAAAAAAGGTGCAAGCATCTATGAGATGATTGTTACATTTACTTTAAAACAATTTGAATAAAATCTCGACATCTAACAGCCAACAGCCAGCAGCAATTTGGTATGAATAGATAACTACATATATAATAATATAGAATAAGTATATCCAGGTCATGGTGTTGAGTATTTTAGTACTACTTAAAAAAAACTAAACATCTTAAACAATAATTAAGTAATTTAAAACCAGTGTGAAAAAGTGAAAGAGCTTATTCCTTTACACAAGATATCAGGATCAAATACATTTATTTATTTTATGTGTGAATAATTTCCGTTCCTTAAATTTAGCTGCTGTGGCTACCACAGTAAAACAGAAGGAAAGCAATGGTGTTTAGTAAATACATTGATCTTAATGATGTTGCTGTTAGGTATAATCCCTTCACATAGTTGAGGCCTAAGCCTGAAATGTACAACACATGACTTATGCAGATTAGACAAAACTTTCTGCGGTAAAAAACATAAGTGCCCTGATCTGAGAGACATTAATAAAGTTCCTTATTTGTGATGTGTGTTTGTAAAGGTAAAACTAAGATCCTATTTTCTTTCTTGCTATTTTGCTGCAGAAACCACAACATTGAGAAATAAAAGCATGGTAAAAAATAAAATTATTGTGCTGTATACAAACTATTCACACTTTACCCTTAAATCTCAATGCAAAAAACTATATTAAAACCATACACTTTTACTGTGTTAAATATAGGTAGGACTGAAATTGATACTAACTAGATAATGGTGGCTCAATATGTGTATAGTCTGTATGCAGCTTTACAACAAAGAAATAAAACTGGAATCACTATTACATTTTAATGAAATAAAATTCCTCATATCCACAAACATACATTATTTATTTACAAGAACTAGGTATCTAATAAATTAACACAGATTCAGTCATGGACATGGCATATTGAATCAGTCTATAAAATGAATGAATTTAGAAAAATATGGCAAACTCAGAAAACAATGTCATTTTTGTACCTAAGGCATTGTATTTTTTTTATCACCAATTGTGTGGCAGAATCTTTATGAAAATATAATTTAAAATACTAAGTACTAGCTACATTCTAGCTTTACCTACTTATTTTGTTTAGCACAAATATTTTGAGGTAGGAAAGCATACATTGTGGTTGATCAGAACCACAATGTACAACACAAATAACAATGGCACCGCCTTATTTGGGTACTGATCAACCCAATAATCTCAATGTAACAAGACATTCCCAAAACATTCATTGAAAATGGAATGTATAGTAACTTAAAACTAGCACTGGTATCAAGCTTAAACATCATAGTTCATAGCCGACGTAAGTTTTTCCTACTTTTCTTTGTTCCCACACCATAGTCACTTTTCTTTCTTTTAGATGGGCTGGGGCAACTTAGATCATACTGTGAGCAGCACTTACCTGGGTGTCTGTCACATGAGCAGTCCTTGCAGAACTGGTAGGAGCATGTTGCACTTTTGCACTCTGCCCAAACTTCGCCGGCAGTCTCAGCTGTCACTTTGGCAGGTCCGAAACACCTCACACACACAATTTGAGTGCGCGAATCTAATAATGCAGACTGAAAATAAATGGAAAAAATTGTGTCACCATTTTTTTTATTCCAAAAACTATCGTGAACTTGACTATTCACTACGCATCGCGTAGTGCACGGCACGGACGCGGAAGGAGAAAGTTGCAACCACACACCCTGATGAAGACTCTCGGAATGAGTCGAAACTTAGTCGGTGCCTTCACTGATCACTATCAGTGACGTTAGTACGTGAAAATACCCGTTTGTACAATATGAATGTGTCACTATTGTAGATATTCCTCCTTTCCTTCTCTCTATCAAGTCAGGAAAATATTTTTCAAGATATATATATTTTAAGATAAAGTGCTTAACTAATAGTAAAGTTGCACAGCAATTTTTATTTTAAGCCTGTCTCTATTGAGAAATATATCACACATTTGCATGCAGTGCAGTTTTTTATAGGCAAGAATGAGACATTTTAAAATATCCCAAATATATCAATTTTGTAGGTGGAGCCTCAGCGCTTCGAGCCAAAAAAAAAATGGGTCACAAGTTCGAGTCCCACTGAGGATATGTTTTCTCAAGTTAGGTTACTTTAAAAAATATACAACCATAATGTGCAGCAATTACCTTAGTAAATCTTTTAAATCTGTTAGATTTAGGTGTTCCTGGAGGACTATGCCTGGTCACTACCGGGTTATCATTCATTTCATTGTGTATTTCCTTCAAATGTCTTTTAGGTTTAACTTCATTCTTGATAGGAGTTATACCTTTGTCTCTATTCTCGAGGTTTTCTTTTGCAGTTTTAAGAGATTCAAAATATAATTGTTTCCTTTTATTGTTCTGGCTTACTAAGTTCCAAGTGTTATTCCAATTTTTACTAACCAAGCAAAAATTGTGAATGTCTTTGTTAGACAAATATTTGAAAATATTTTCAATTGGTGGCATGTACTGCGCTTCTAGCAGTTTTGATATAACATCTATTTTGCGCTCGGATCTGAAGAGTATGTTTCTAACAGCTTTGGAATGGATTCTTGGTTTACTAGAATACTGCAGACCTGCAGTCTCACATGAGAGGGAATGTGTGGCAAATTGTATTTTCTTTCCTGATTTCCGGCATGGACTCTGGTTACTGCAGTTTCTCTTCACTGGGGTTGAAGGATAAGATGCTATTTGACCTTCATCATGGTGTAAATACAAACTTCTGTCAATTGCATCAAAGTAGATAGAGGGTGATATGGGTTTAGAATTTTCCTTATTTTCATTTACAACTAGACTTTTTATTTTGCCAGCGATTAAACTTGTGGGAGTTTCTATCTTCTCTTCATTTGGGTAGGGTCTTTTAACACCCCTCCTGATTATAGGCGTGTCAGAAAAATTCACATTGTATGCTGTAGAATGGTGACATGGTTGATAGAGAATGAGGTTTTGCTCAGGTGTTTCACGGTTGAAATCCAATTGCTTCTGCCTTGTTATACTCGAGATTGTTACACTTGTGATAGTAGACGGATTAAAGTACTGGTTAGATAGATCGTCGCATTCGAACGAACATGGTGTAGACGTGTGGTATCCGCTATCCTCCGCTTTGCCAAAACTAACATTTTCGTAGGTCGACGTCGCAGTCTCAATGTAATCTGAGTGAATATCCATCTTCAAGTAATTCTTCTCAGCTTCGTGTGTGAGATTTTACTTCACTGCCACCGATCCATAGCAAGGAACACTGACTCTTCTGGAATCACATATAGACGTGCTGTTTTTCATGACCCTTGATACAATCAATTTGTAGATTATCCAATATAGATTCCCTGTGATAAATTGAAGGCGTTAAAAGTGGATTAGTTGAATAGATTCCATCACAAATTCACTTCGTGAAATCACCAAAGCATTCGCGGTTCGCAGACGGACAGAAACAAAAAAGACAACAGCAATAGTTGGCTTGACAACAACCAGCTTGTGTCAGTCAATAGTGTTCATTTTTAAAATTCGTGTTTTTTTATTTTTTGTGTTCATGGTATAAAAATAAATATTGGAAAATTTAATAATAAGGAAAGATTACAATTTAATGATTTTCTTGCTTCTTGCAAAGAGAATTTAACGCTACGCTAAGAGCTTCATGTATTAGGTAGATGCCGAGTAACGGGTGCATTGCCTGACTGAAAGTACCGAAACGTTACTCAAAAAAACATTTTGTTACTCGCATTTGTCGTTTAGATGACTGTCAGTTTGATACAAAGTACGAACAAACAAAGTCATACTATACGCGACGCGACTCGATGCAATGCTTCATGCTAGTGCTTGATTTTATTAAAAGTTGTTAGGACAGTGACAGCTACAATGTTAAATGTCTAAGGTTGAGAGTAGTTATAGGGATACATAGTCTACGTATCCGGTTCCGATTTGGTGTCATGCGGAAAACCGTTGTGAAAAGGTAAAACGAATATGTGTGGAAAATAAAACTAGAAGTATAATTCAGTAATTTCATTTGCCGCCACTGCTCCAGAATATCTATATCTAATAGGTTATGGGCAATATCAGCATATTTTGGATGCAGTACATTTTTTTTATTTTTTTATTTGCTTTTAGTGGCTTTGGTATCACTGCGGCCGTCACAGGCCTATTGTGATCGCCACTTTCCCCTCAGGGGGCGTTCAAAGTTCACCGCTCAGGCCTGCAGCTGTTAGAAACTGCAGGATCTTTTTGGGTGTGATGAGTTTTAGTTCATCTGGGCTAAGAATGTGTTTTCCCAGATGAAGGCTACGCTTATGTATCAGTGGTCCACACTCTCCTAACAGATGAAGGGGCGATTCGTCCGCCTCATTGCAGAATCTGCAGGTTTGTGTGTCACACAGCCTTAATTTGAACATGTGTTTGTTAAGACGACAGTGTCCAGTTAAGGCTCTTACCATAGTGCGAAGGTTGTTTCTGTTTAGCGCTAAGATTTGGTTGGTGTACCGTTTGTCAAAGGCTTTTATCAGTAATTTGGAATGGTTCATGCCCGGAGAGTTATTCCAAAGATTGGTTGATTCTTCAAAGCTCATGCTTCATGTTCAGAAGGGTTTTTTGTGCTAGGTTTTTGGGTATGCCACAAAACGGCTCTGGTCCTATCCGTGCAGGGGACGCGCAAGTTCGTCAGCACACTCGTTACCTACGATCCCTGCGTGTCCCGGAACCCATCTTAAAACAACTCTGTTCCTCGAGCCCAGAGTATTCAGACGAGATAGACAGTCTTCAACTAACCTGGACGTGATAACCTTCGAATCCAGAGCCAGAAGGGCCGCCTGACTGTCAGAGTTGATGTAAATGGTATGGTTGATGTAGCGCTTTTGCAGATTGGCTTCCGCACATTCTAGGATGGCGTACACCTCTGCTTGGAAGATAGAGGCGTGATTTCCCAAGTTTGTGCTACTTTTGAACTTGGGTCGCTCTCCATAGACTCCACAGCCTACATTCAGCCCCATTTTGGAACCATCTGTGTACCAGTTGAGACACCCGGCCTCACAGAGTAACTGGCTGTTCAACCAGTCTTCTCTAGAGGGCATTTCTACATCGTAGTGTTTTTCAAACACATGCCGTGGCAGCATGGCATCAGTTGTCATGTTCAGTACGGGTGATTCCAATGTTGAGTCTTGTAAAGATCTCAGTTTCTGGGAAAGCCAATTTCTTCTACCCTGGATGATTACCCTGTACATGCTAGCTTTCGCCTCTTTGTGCATGTGCACATGAAGTGGCGGTAGTCCAAGCAATGCATTGAGCGCCAACCCAGGGGAGGTGGACATGGCTCCCGTGGCCATAAGGCATGCAGTTCTTTGTAGACTGCCTAGTTTGTTGATTGCAGTCATAGGTGATTATCGGCCTCACAATGGCAGTGTACAGCCACAGTGCAATCCTGGGGTTGACGCCCCAGTTGTTTTCCATCAGACGGCTGCTAGCCCCCAGGGCCATCTTAGCCTTTTGTAGAACGTTGGCCAAGTGTGTATTCCACGTCAGTTTTTGGTCGATCGTGACGCCCAAATACTTAACTTCAGTGGAAAAGGTTATACTTTTACCATTAAGCTTAGGCTTTACAAGCTTGTCTAGCCTTCGCCTATTAGTAAACGGTACAATCACTGTTTTGTTAGCGTTGACTGAGAGGTCACTATTGACGCACCAGTCGTTAACAGTGTTCAGAGCTCTTTGCATGATGCTTGAAATTGTGGACTGGCAGAAGCCCTGCACGACGATCACAAGGTCATCTGCGTAACCTTGCGCATCGATTTGTAGGTCTGCCAGTCTGTGCAAGAGTTTATCCACAGCCAGAGTCCACAAGATAGGTGATAAAACTCCGCCTTGTGGACAGCCTCTGACCGTGGATATCTGAATAGCTGTTTGATGAAGGGCTAGTTTTGCTCTTCTATGTGTGAGCATTGCCTCTATCCATCGAGTGGTAGTAGGGTCGACATTTTTGTTTATCAGCCCATTTACCAGCAGAGAAGTAGGCGAATTGTCAAAAGCTCCTTCAATGTCAAGAAATGCACAAAGTGCAATCTCTTTGTCTTCCATAGCCTTCTCCACTCTGTCAATGAGACTGCTTAGTGCTGTCTCCGTGGATTTGCTTTTGCGATATGCATGTTGGCTATGATGGATGGGAGATGCGATAAGTGCCACATCTCTTATATATCTATCTACTACCTTCTCCATTGTTTTTAAAAGAAACGAAGATAGGCTTATTGGTCTGAAGGACTTTGGCTGGCTGTAATCCTTCTTTCCAGCCTTAGGTATTAAGATAACTTTCACGTTGGACCATTGTTCTGGTAGAAATCCCCAGGCGAGACTCGACCTAAAGACTTTAACCAGATACGGACATAGGATGTCAATTCCCTGCTGTAGAAAAACAGGGAGTATACCATCCTCCCCGCATGCTTTGTGCGGTTTGAAAGAGTTTACGGCCCACTTTACTTATGCAGTACATAGTGTGATGACCAAAAATAATCACCGGTAAGATTTGAAAATATAAAAAAAGGCGGCTTCTTCCAATACCAATTTTCCGCAACTGAAAGCAGAAAATTTTGGCAACTGGATATTCAGAGTGAATAGTATACTCGATGAAAAACAACGAAGAGGAAAATAAAAAGGAAAATGCTAAAGCAAAAAGCATTATTCAGTGCATACCGGATAAATATCTGAACATCATTAAAAAATGTGAATCGGCGAAAGATATTATAGATGTTCTGAAAAATATTTTTCAACGAAAGAGCATAATAAGTCGAATCCAACTATGACAAAAACTATTGAATTTGAAAAAATCAGAAAACGAAAAACTATAGGATTATTTTTAAAAATTTGACGGGATCATACAAGAACTTGAAGGTCTTGTCTGTTTCGTTAAGATTTTCATCAACGAAAACCTTAACGAAACAGACAAGACTGCTTACTGACTAGTTTAGATGAAAAATATGACGCGGCCATTACTGCTATCGAATGCAACACGGATATTTCTGGAAAATCTGAATTTAAACTGGAATTCGTCAAAGCGAGACTGTTAGATGAAGAGTTAAAAATCGTCGAGAAGAAACAATAGACTGTGTTAACTTCCGGAACTGCGTTCGTCGTCACATGTTACAAGTGCCACAAGCCAGGAGACATAGCGAGTCTGTGTCAATCGTCAAGAGGACGCGGTAACTACCGTGGAAGAGCAAGAGGATATCAAGGTGTAGAACGTCAACAACAGCAACCCATGGTAAGGCAAGAGCAGCTTTACATTACAGAGGACGACAGTGACAAAAACGACGGTAAATTTATGTTTATTACATCATGTGTAATGAAAATGAATGCTTCGAACAATTACAAAGTGGAAAACGTTGACTGGATTATAGACTGGATGATGGGTTGTACCCATCATCTGATTGATGAGAGTTATGAAAAGGACATGTCAAATATTGAAAAATTAGAAATACCTATGAAAATATTCGTAGCAAATGGTGATTCTAAAATGGTTGACAGACAAGGCGTATAAATTTTTTTTTATAAAGATCGTAATATAGAATTGAAAGCATTGATTGTCAAAAATTTAAAATAAAATTTGATGTCTGTCATAAATATGGTTGATAACGGGCATAGTGTTAGTTTTAATCAAAACAATGTTGTAATTCAAAACATGAAAACAAAAGCTTTTATTACAGGATCATGTTGTGGTAAACTTTTTGTTTTAAAGGCAGAACTATGCAACAGTGTTTCTTGCAACAAGGCAACTCAAAGTACCGACGATTATTGGCACAGGAGACTTGGACATCTCAATCGACGTAGCCTTCGAATGATGAATCTACCTTCGAGCGACAAACCGTGTGGTCCATGTATGTTGGGTAAATCAACTAGACTTCCATTCATTGTAGCAATGAAGCCCATATCATCACAAATTGGCGAGCTACTCTATATACTTGTATTATAATATCTATGTCTATACTGACATAGCAGGTCCTTGCCGTACATCTGGTCTAAATGGTGAGTTATATTATCAAGTTGTAATAGATGATTTTAGCCACTTTTGCGTGACATATCTACTGAAGAATAAGCATGAATCAACAGTTAACATGATATATTACATTAGAAGATTAGAAACGTAGAAAAATGTTACGGTAAAATATGTAAGATGTGATAATGGTGGTGAATTTAAGAATAAACAATTTCAAGAATTTTGTTATTGTAAGGGAATTACAATACAATACACCCTACAGTCCACAGGAAAATGGAGTATCTGAATGGATGAATTGTACTTTACATGACAGAGCACAGACACTTCTTGCAGAAACAGGTCTTCCGAAAATGCTATGGGGAGAAGCCATATTATGTGCTACTTATCAGCTTAATAGATGCCCATCTTCAGTGATAAACTACAGAACACCTGAAGAAATTATGCGAAGTAAGGCTGATCTTTCAAAGCTAAAAACATTTGGGAGCAAAGCATGGGCTGTGACAATGCCAAGAGGCGACAAATTATCAAATAGGTCAGCAGAAACACGGATGGTTGGATATGCTTCAGTAGGATATCGTCTATGAAATCCTGAAACTAATAAAGTTTTGATAACACGCGATGTAAGGTTTGATGAAATTGATTTTATGTACAAAGAGAAGAAAATAGAAAAAGAAACTTTTTACAGATATGATGAATAGGAAGAAGAAGAAGAAGACTGTGAGAATGAGAGAAAATGAGAGAGAGAATGAGAAAGTGAGAGAAAAGAATCTGTAGTAGAAGAAAGAACACAAGATTAAATTGAAACTCAAGGATCAACTAGTCAAGGTAGAACTCAAAGAAACAGGCAATTACCTATTTATTTGAAAGATTATCATTTAGGTAATGATGATGATTTTTATGATGCAAACATAGCATATTGTTTGATGGCTAGCTCGAATCCACAAACATACGAGGAGGCAATGAATAAAGGAGAAGAATGGAAGAAAGCAATTGAGAGTGAAATAAAATCTCTAATAGATCTGAAAACCTGGAAAGAAAGTGAATTGCCTGCAAAAAGGCGATAGACACAAGATGGCTGTTCAAGACTAAACAAGATGGAAGAAAGAAGGCAAGGTTAGTAGCCAAAGGTTTTCAAATAAATAGCAAATATAATGACGACCTCTGTGGCGCAGTGGGCGAAGATCCGCCTGAGACGCAGAAGGTTGCGGGTTCGATTCCTGTCACGAGACAAATGTTTGTAAGGTCTGCAAATATTTGTCTCAGGTCTGGGTGTTTTTCTATGTATAATATGTATGTATTTACAAAAAAAAAGTAGATAAGTAGTATATCAGTCATGTAGATCCCATAATACAAGCTCTGCTTAGTTTGGGGCTAGATGATGCTGTGTGAAAAATGTCCAGCATTATTTATTTTATTTATTTTTATTATTTTTATAATGTGTATTCACCGGTCGCAAGAATGTCGACGATTAGAGTCATGCTGAGTCAAGCGATAAGCAGCAGTTATTGGTATACACAGATTCCGATTGGGGAAGTGATAAAGAAGACAGGAAAAGTGTAAGTGGTTGTATTATTTATTATGCATAACAATAATTTAGTATCATGGTTCACCAAAAGCAGACAACGGTATCACTTTCAACAGCAGAAGCGGTGTATATTGCAGGAGTAATAGCCACGACGGAGCTCATATATCTTTAAGGTATATTATCTATATTCAAATGCACAGACACTGAAACATACCTGCTTATTGATAATCAAAGTGCAATCAAAATAATTGAGAATAATGAAAATAGTAAACGCACCAAGCATATCGATATACGATATCACTTCATAAAAAATTGTGTTACTAAAAATATGTTTTCGATTTCATATGTGCCAACAAATGAAAATTTGGCAGACATATTGACCAAATCTCTAGGTAGTGAGAAACACAGGAATTTCTTAAATAAATTAAGAATTGACGTGTAAGATAATTCATGTAGTTATTTAAGGACGCGTACTATGTTATATGAAGTTCACTGTCACTGTCCTAACACCCTGTAAAATGTCTAAGGTAATTTAATTTGCCGCCACTGCTCCAGAATATCTATATCTAATAAAAGTAACGATACGATAGTAACGAGTGCTAATTGTTTTAGTAACGAATACATACAGGTACTATTCTCGTTACTTTTACAGCTCTGATAAATAGAGTGCTGGCCATGTAAGTCACAGATTACTATATGTACCAGGGATGTAAGTCTGTGCGGTACCACAGACTGACGGCACTTGCCATTTTAGTTTATTTTTGTCATTGTCTGTTTGGGTTGTCCAGACGGGAGACCGTATTGAACGGAGACCGTGTCCATGGAAAGCACAACCATGGATAGCACATCCCTGGAAAGTACAGCCAGTATTACAAACCATTTGGTTTGAATTATCTGGGTGTGCTTTCCATGCTCGTACAATACGCTCCGTACAAACTAAACACATGATGATATTGCACACCCCTGGAACGTACAACCCGGATTACGAATCAATATTCTCGACGCTCATTGGTCGAGAGTTCGTCATATCCTTGAGCTCTCATTGGTCGATGACGAGGACGAGCCTCGTTTGCACTGAGCAAGTTCTAATATGTTGAACCAAGAGTTGCCACTGAAAAGTAATGTAAACAATAATTTAATTTTGGCCTGAGAAATCCTTCCTAGGCAAATCCGTCTTGGATTGGTTAGGTTATTAGGTTTTTTTTTATTACCACTCAGAAAAGTAGGATTGCTATCAGAACTTTACCCAAAAAACTTTGGTTCAAAATACATATAAGCATCTGGTTAGTTTATGTGCAAAAAACCGATATAAATAACTAATCCACTTACATTAATTTACTTATAGCGTAAAATACTATGGCAACACAGAACTTGCCCCTTGATAGCACTCGCATATGAAAATAGAGCATGAAATTGGTTCGTATTCCACGGCTTTGCTTTCCAGGGTTGTACAAAACTGGCCATACAAGGTTAACACGTGTAGGGAATGCACGCTCAGGAATGTACGCCCAGTATTACAAACCAAGTATTTGAAACCAGTGGTTTGTAATACTGGCTATACTTTCCAGGGGTGTACTTTCCATGGTTGGGCATTCCACGGACGTACAATACAGGGACTCGTTGTGCATTCCATGGCCGTACAATACAAAAACTCGTCCAGACTATGCTTACTAATAATATTTCTATGGTTATGTCAAATAGTTTAATAGTTGTCATTGTCTCTGTCGTCAGAGTTATTTCAGCTTCAGCAGTCAGAATGACAAAAAAAAACTTAAAAAGGAATTTTGTTTGTTTAATCCTCGTAAAATGATTTTAACCTATTTTCATCATTGTTTGGTTTGTGCGATTTCTTCATTGACATGTAAACTATATTGACTTCACCTGCGGATTACTAGGTTTTATTATGGCAATGGTAATAGTCTAGTTCAAAAGAAACATCAATCAAAATGGCCATGAAGAATCTGTGTAGACTATGTGCGAAGGAAGATGTGTTTTTAAAGGATCTATTACATGAAAGCAACAAAGGTGTTAGGAAAATGGTACAAGATTTTATACAAATAATTGTAAGTATAATCATTTTGTGCTTCAATCAAACCAACAATAACAATTTGTGAACAGTAGTTGCATGCAGCTCTGTAAACCAAAATTAAAGCCAGCCAAGGTGCTTTTGATGATTTTACTACATTACATCCTATCCTAGTTAGGTCTGGGAATCCTAATGTACCTACCTGAACCTTCAGGACTATGCATGTGTCTGTTAAGTGTTTATTTCTACAATGGTTATTTTACATAATTGTGTACCTAAAAGAACACCGGACAAGGCTAAGCTTGTTACTTCCACTCCAGATTTATGAAAGTGATGATTTACCCACAAGGATATGCTTAAACTGTGAAGAAAAGATGGTTATGTTTCAACTGTTTGTGCTGGAATGCTACAGAGTTCAGGAAACACTGCTAAAAACATGTGAACAAAATGAAGATTTACTTATAAAACGTGAGATCAGTACAAATATTGAAGAGATATCTGAAATAAAATCGGAGGTTAGTTCAATAAATTTATACCAGTTGACTTTTAAATTTAAACAAGTTAGACATGTCTCTAACACCATGTCGTATTAAAATCACTAAACTGATATGATATGATTTGTGATAACACAAATAACTAATTTGGTTGACTGCTTTTGATTGCGAATAGTATAGTTAAGCCTTTTGAAACATAGTATTCTGTGTATCATAATGGGGTCTACTTAATACATGTGTCCAAAAATTCACATGGTATGCACTTAGCCAATTGGGGACCATATACAAATAAGATGGACAAATCATGAGTCTCTGTGCCCCTCTCATACTGCCAAACTGACTTACTTCTATGCACTAATTTTGTGCTCTTCTATACTCTATTTTCTGTAGTGTGTACCATCAAATCTATTACCCTTATTTGGTGTGATTAACTATGTTGTTTTTTAAAGGTAAAAGTTGAAATGTCAGCTGATGAAGTTGCCAGTAAGTGTTTTTATTTACTTATCTATGTAATAAGCCTTTACATGACTACTATCAAGCTGTTCAGCATAAAGATTAAACAGTATAAAAAAAGCCACTGGTCCAGTTGGTGGTTCTCTGATATCCAATCTGAAAGTTGTGGGTTGGCATGTGTATATGTCACATGGAATGCTAACTACTATGCAAAACATGAGCATGTGCCAAATATAATGTTTGGACTTGTCTATGTCTACCCCCTACTTGATATCCTTATGGATCTGTATACTGAACTATTGAGTATGGATATGAAGTATTAAATTTTGGGAATGAAAGTCATGTCATGAGTATGATTTTTTTGCTTTCAAACCTTAAATACTGTTTAGTCGTTCCACGACAGGGCAAAGACCTCCCTATCTCCCTTCCAAACTTGGTACTGGGCTATTAAAAGTCAATCCTTCGTAGAGGAGTCAAGATCTGAGTCTGGGTTTACCATGAAGTTGTCTACAACAAATAGGTCACCCAGCATTCGGCACACATGTCTAGCCCAATCTCATTTCAGTCTAGCACTTTTTGCGTCATGTCAGCAATCTGCGTTTTGGAAAAATGCATACAGGATAAATATAATGTAGACTGAAAATGAATTTATTGATGAAATATTTTTTTTGCAGGTGTACTTATGCAGGTTACTAATAATAATAAATTGTCTGATATTGTAACATTTGGAGATGATAATAATGATGAGGATTACCATAACGATGATAATGATGATGATGAAGACTTAGATGATGTTACAATTGCCACATTGAAACAAATTAAGACAAACCAAATTAAAAGATTAACTGAACACAATGTTGACACAGATGAGCTCAATAAAATTCTTAATTCCCCTAGCTTTAAAGTCAAAGATCTTGTCAAGTAAGTCCTATAAGAAATATGCAAATAACAAGTATTTAAAAAAAAACTACTGAAACCACCACCACCCAGTAAGGGGTGGTGCAATCTATGAACCAAAAAACATCAGTTAATTTAATTGCAAGTCAGACTTGCAATTAAATTTATCTAAGAACAATCTTTGAAGAAATACAAATCTATGGCATAAAACTGCATGACAATCCAATAAGATGTTTTGCAGATAAATGTTAACAGACAAACAAACAACCTCTTTTGTCGTTTGCCATAATATGAACTCTTGATATTGCAAATATGTATCTGTTTTGGTCATAGTGACGATAGATATTTTGTGATATGACCCATGATGCGAGGACCCTGTAGATGCCGGTTAAGTAGTATCAGTTACCTGGTTTCCGCGCCTAAAACCCTTGAATTTGTGCGTCTCGCTATGCTTTCCTCTAGCTTTTATAAGCTGTTTGTGCTTTTTCTAAATAAAAGTTGTAATTTTATAATCTTTGAAGGGCTTTAGAATTTTTTGATTCTGAAAGTGGCCGGTGGGCAAAATAAGTTTGAAAATAAGGCTCTGGAATTTTTTTGATTCGTAAGGGCAGAATAAGTTTGAGAACTTGTGCAGGTAGTTTTTAGTAATTGTTTAGGATGAATTTAAGAAACATTATAGATTTTAATGACAGACGTCACTAAGGGGCGTAACAATATATTATGCGATTGAAAACACGTCAAGGGTATGAATTTTTCTAAAAATTAGCTTAAATAAACTTATAATTACACAATAGCTATACATATTTATAAATTTAAAATATGAAATTTGTTTGTTCCTTTAAGTTAGTTGTGTTTTGCATTTCAGGTTTAACTGCATTTTTTGCGACGATAAATTTAAAACATGGTCCAGTTTGCAAACACACTACAAAAAGCGTCATAAAAGTGAACCAGTAGTGTTATGCCTGTGCGGTTTTGAAATCAAGTCAAAAAGTGGGCTTTACAAACATGTATCTGACCATAAGTTAGAAATTAGGAAATCAAAGAAAGGTGATGCAAGCGAGGAGGATAAAAATGAAGATATTAAGTATTTGAATCTCAATGTAAAAGATTTTGTCAAGTAAGTACCAGGATACGTGATATATTGTTAATGGGTGTAAAAGTTGTAACCCTTCCTTCACTTCTTCCAGTTATACTGGTATAGGCTCAGGATTATATTTAGTTTGCTTTATCGATTAGTAAACTGTTACAGCGTTGATATTAGATAGGGTGTGGCATGATATAATTTTTAAAAAAAGATGTCTTCCACGCAAATTATAATTTTAAAAAATAAATGGACCCTGTTATAATATTGGCTTGTCCCATCTGGGAAGTTTTCCTCAAAGTAACCCATTGGTACCTACAACCCGAAAGCTGGCTCTTATCTGGTATGTATTTTACCCATTCCCAAGAAAAAAAATTTCTATACATTTTTCTAGCTGAATTACAGTGTTCAATATTTTTTTCTACTTTTCTCGAAATCCATCGAGATAATCTAACGAGTCGATTGGATAAGTTACTTTGAGGTAAACCTCGAGGATGGAGAACATAGTTGAATAATTAAATCTTTTTTTTTTTGCTTAATACTGTTTTAGAAAAATATTGAAAATGCAGTTCTTATTTTCTTCTAAATTCCACCAAAATTAAATTTGTTTGTCTACAAACAAAACATTCAACTTAAAAAAAAGGTACATTGCTTGAGAGTCCCATTAACTTGCCACAACTTGTAGTAAGCCTACACTATATATAACTTAACTATAATTATTGAAAAATATGGAAAATAACAAGTATGTAGGTACTGGGATGTCGCAATTGATTTGCAAGTAGTATAATGTTGATCTGAAGCTCTTCATCACGAGCACCGCCCGCGACCGCATTTGATGGTTTACCATACAGCTACATACATACTATACTAAGTAAGCTGTATTGGTACCTATATTAATAAATAATAATAATAATGCTGGACTTTTTTCACATAGCATCATCTAGCCCCAAACTAAGCAGAGCTTGTATTATGGGAACTACATGACTTATATATAATACTTATATACTTTTTTTGTAAATACATACATATTTTACATACCAGACCCGAGACAAATATTTGCAGATTATTCAAACATTGGTCGTCCCAAAAACGTCCCAGGCGGACTTTCGCCCACTGCGCCACAGAGGTCGTTGAATATATCCCTCTAGTTTCTAAAATGTTTTGGTTTTGTTTTCTAAGGTTCATTTGTAGTGAATGTGAGCTGGAATGCTCAAGCTGGTATAGTTTGAAAGCGCACTGCGAAAGAAAACATGATGTCTCACCTGTAGTCCAGTGCAAATGCGGCATCACCCTCAAATCTAAATCTGTTATGTACAAACACATACATGATCACAAGAACCCAAATATTTTAGCGTAAGTATTATTAAATTTTATTTTTCTTGTTCATTTTTTAATTAATGTTTGTAAAATCTTTTACGTGACATACTGAATGACTGGCTGACTGACTGGCTGATAAACCACGAACTGCGAGATTTGGAGGGTATGTTTCTTTTGGTGTTTAAAGGTCACTGGGAAATATGCAGCGATAGGTCATGTTTGCATGAAAAACTCAACGCAGATGAAGTCGCGAGTCGTTCCACTAGTGGGGCATAGAAGATGAAGTGTGTAGTCGATTTTCATTCTCCATTTTCATTCTAAAGTCTTTCACATGTGCAACTCCGTTGATAAATTAGAAATAATGAGTGTTTCTCAAAATGAATGATCACATTATAAATTTTTTCAGGTGTGATAAATGTCCGAAAGTATCAAAATCTCTAACAGCATTAAACAAGCATAAAATGAGACACATACCGAAATCAGAACGAAAGTTCTGTTGCTCTGGATGTGACAAGATATTCAGCACAAAAGATGCTTTGAAATCTCACGAGCGATCTCATATACCGATAGAAAATAGAAAGATATACCATTGCGACGTTTGTAATTTGAAGTAAGTTTTATATTCTAGGCTAAATGTATTTTATGTGTTCCATGACCGTGTCTTGGCCAACGTAGTGTGGGGCGCCCCAGGCTCGGTGGACTTTAACTTAAGAAAGACGGCGCGCGGGCAGAAATTTTATGAGAAGAGCTCAGTGGCGCGTATTGGACCTCTCCAATACGCGCCACTGAGCTCAGTCTTACTTATGTCTAATATGGACTGATGATGATGATGCTGATGAAACGCGGGTCTATACTTCAAGATCGCATCATGCAAAGCCCTCCTCAATCGCTCATTGTCTGGGCCTCAAGGGCCTGAAACAGAGGTAACATTCGGACTCGGTACGCGGCCCATACAATGATTAGTATTTTAAGTAGGGTACTTAAAATACTTAAATCATTGTAAGGGTAATAAATTTACGGCCATATTTAAGGGCCATGTTTCCGTTCAAAAACTGTACAACCGTTTAACATCATTGAGAGGCTGAAGCTGAAAATACGCTTTACTATAAAAACTTAGCAGCAGGAAATTCGGTTTAGTTTGGGGTAAAAGGAAAACATATATTATGTTATAATTAATCATATTAGAAGAAACTTATGGTTAAATCCTTCCCTCTCGCACTGTGCTTATTTCAGCATGGAGTGACAGTAACCTTTAAAAGTGCACTTATCACCTTAAAAAAAAACAACAAACCTTTCAGGTTTACAACACGCTCGTCCGCTGCGTCGCACAAGAAAGTTGTCCATGAAAAGGTAAAGGGCTACGTGTGCGATCTCTGCGGCTACGCGTGTGGTACTAACGGCGAACTACGACAACACCGCGCCATCCACAGCGACGACAAACCATTCGTTTGCAACAAATGTTCTAAGCCGTAAGCACATATTACATACTAATACCAGCTCAAAACTACCATCACCGACACCCGCCTCGCCGAGCTGGTCTTCGTCGCACGGAGATAAGGAATATGGAACTCCCCGAACACACCACCACCGCAGCGAAGGTGGCCACCGCTGTTGGTCCTTGAAAATGTGCGATCGAAGAGTCCTTTATATGATGCGATCTTGATCCGCACTTCTATAGAAGAAATAGACTTCTATAGAAAGTAGGCCGCGTTTACCCCGTTTGCCAACACATAGACGTTATTTGGTTTTACCTATTAAAACTCTGAATCCTTTGCTAGTCCCGTATTTATTGACTAGCGAAATCCAAGCTGATACTCACTCCTTGAAGTCATGCAAAATGATTTAAAAAATCTCATTAAAATCTTACCCTAAAAAAAGGCAATAGGCAAACAAAAAACATCTTTCCTGAGACACAATTGTACCGACTACTTGTGCCGCGGGTAAAAATCGATTTCAACTTAATATCTTGTTTCAGTTTCAAAACGTACTCCAACCTGAAAACTCACATGGACACCCACGAAGACACGGCCTACGAGTGCTATATCTGCCGGCGCATACTGAACAGTCGCCGCACGCTGCGCAAACATCTGCTCGTGCACGAGGAGAAGTGTCGGCACATCTGTTCCTACTGCAACAAGGCGTTCAAGAGACGGCAGACTTTGAAGGTCAGAATACACTGCAACGCCACAAAGTCGATCAAAAACACTCGTCTATGGTGCATCTATAACTAATTTTACAAAGAAGTATAGTTTGTAAGTTTGTATATAGGAGGTGATCTCCGAAACTACTCAATCGATTTCAAAAAATCTTTCACCAGCTTTTAGAATCGTATTTCATGTTGATCATAGGCTATGTTATTTTATTTTTATAGTAAAAGGGCTTTGCGTGGAGACCAATTTTGCGACGTAAGTCGACGAAAAAACGATCAAGCGAATGCGTTTCTTACGAACGCTACTTTTTATCCAGGTACCATGTGGGCGAAGCCGTGGGCCGTAGCTTGTATGTACATAAGCCACCCCGACAAGATGGCGTGTCAGCACGATTGCAAATTCTCGGGTCTTGAATTGAATGTCACTCGTTTGTTTGTAGGTGCACATGTACACGCACACAGGCGACAAGCCGCTCACTTGCAAGTGGTGTGAGGAGCGCTTCGCGTACGCGTCCACACTGCGCTCGCACCGTCTGCGCTGCCATCCCGACAAGATGGCGGGTCAGCATGATTACAACTCCACTTATGTCGTCATGAATCATGTAAGTACCTGTCTACTTTGGTGATGTGGCTGGGACTCGCCACAGTCCCAGTCTCGTTAGCTAACTTGTCAAATTGCATATCTGTGGTAACATATTTTTTAAGAATAGGTTAAGCATTATAATTATAAAGCATATTGTGTGTTGTCTTATAGAAATTGAAAAGTGAATCAGGTGAAGAATCAGGTAACAAACTCTGCTTGGTTAATTTTTTTATGATCCTTCATTCAGCTTTAGTGTTGTGCCAAAAGGTTAAGAACCTTGGTAGATACTTTTTAGACTTTATTTAATTCTTTGACTGGTAATCTTTTTCTATAATTGAGTTCACCTTGTTCGATTGGCACCACACTAAAGATGAATGAAGGATCATCGAAAAAATTACCAAGCAGATTTTGTTGCCTGATTCTTCTAGGCTTGGACGCGCGCGAGGTAAATTCACTTTCAAATTTCTATAAAATCCTTGTGATTTCAATGAATAAAAACCTATTGACTTTGACTTTGACACACCTTGTAGACAAAATATAACCGGCTGAGACGATAAAGATGCGGGTTCGATTCCCGCTGCAGGGTAAATGTTTGCATGTTCTGCTGATATTCGTTCCAGATCTGAGTGCAGAAATTGTCCAGACTAGCTAGTAACCATATTTAACTATATTCCAATATCTTTAGCTAGCCTTCCCTCAAAAAATCTCTCTGCAAATAGCAGGTCGAGTTATTGTATTTCCTATTGACTTCATATACTCCCTTAAGAAATATGCAGATACATTATTTCGTTACCTATTTTGTACGTTTTTTTTACAGAGTTACAACAAAAACAACACATTGGCAGTAAGTGTCCCTGTAGCTAAAAACGAAGTGGAGGCTATGTAGATTAATGTAGTATTTGTTTGTAAATATGAAAAAAAAATATTGTATGAACTTCCACATCTATAGACTCTGTAGCATATAATAATAATAGATCGATCATAACAGAATGTATATTTTATAAAGTCTTACGAGCACGTACACGTTAGTATGTAATAAACTTATGAATATTACATAGGTAATTTGTTCGTTTTATTTTCCTAGAAACATTGATGTAGTGCCAGTGCCGTAGTGATTGAATAAGTCAAGGACCTAAGTTATTTCCGCAACGTAAATAAACAAAGAGAATTTGTAATTTGTATGAATACATTATCCAAAGTCCGGGATTATATTGGGAATACTTTGGTATTAGTTTATAATCTAGAACACCTTGGCTTCTTTTTATTCGCACTTATATGTGCGAAGCAGTCAGTAGTGAAGTGGACAGAAGTTACTACCTATCTTAATATTGATACGAAACCTTTTATAAACCCGATATCCATTTTAAAGTAAATCAGTTTTCAAGATGAGTATCCACTCTAAATGCAACTCTTAAATATCGAATAGATTTTCTCCGAGGAATGAAATGAACTTATGAATAATGCAAAGGAAACCAATTTCGTGGATTTCTTTTTACCTTCTGTGGTGTTTGCTCCGCCATTAGAGCACCTTCCATACGAGTATAAAGTAGATTGCTTGCGTCGCTCTCACATTACCTTCGATGACTCCGTATTACCCAAGTTTGATTAAGTAAGATTCGAGATACTTTTAACGTCTTTGTAGCGAAGCGAGTTTGTTGCCGGTATTGAAATCTGCGTCTCCAAAAATATGTTCGATCAGTCAGACCTAGTATTATCTGTGGTCAGTCAATTTAGAATATGTCCAAACAGTCAGATAATGTAACTTCTCGTAGGACTGGATGGAATAAACGAAGTTGTCCGTATGACAATGGATTTCAATTATATATACTTATATCTAATCAACAAATGTTGCTTTGTGTAAGGGTTAAATCTAGCAACATCCTCGTTTATATTTCCAACATTTATTGCCCAGAGTTCTGCAGGGAATTATGTATGCTCGCATCACTCTCAAGGAAAGTTATATTTTCTTATGTAGAAAAAAAAATGTTCTTCAACAACATTTAGATATTGAATATTGATGAAAAATTAAAACTTCACATTGAATTTTTAGGATTGTTTAAAAACTTTATTGGTCGAATTACTTATGATTGACAGTTCACAGAAAATGAATAAACATTTTATTTTAAGTATTCCAGAAATCTCACTATTTGATTGGTTATTTTGATTCAAAGGTGCAGGATAAGAAATAAAGAAATGATCAAAATTTATTAAAATCACCACAATTTTGCCCTGGAACTAAACTTGTACTTTTTAACTACAAAAGAATAGTACCTTTGTCAAACATTGTTAAAATTTATTACATACTTTATTGAGATAAAATTATAGTTGTTTTACAATTAAGTATTGTCTATCTATCTACTTTCTATTTAATTCCCATTATCTTGCCACACCCTGTTTAGTATACCATAGCTAGTACATAGTAGAACAGAAATGGAACGTAGGAATAACTTTTTTAAATCAATTTTCCAGATTAATTTCATACGGCTTGTTTATATAAAATATCTATGTTTATTAATAAAAGCAGAGCGAGGGGTATTGGGATTGGGGATATAGGTAGCAGATAAGGGTAGACTCATCAGCGGCTGGCGACTCGCCAACTTTCCAACCAGCGAGGATTCTGCACCCGCCTCCACTTTAGCAGCTTATTACGCAACACTGCAAAAACTTAACACTGGTTAAGCGAGCGTCCAGTGCTGAACTTAGTTATAATCCAGGCTCTGTGTTTAATAAGGCACGTCACGAGACATAGATGGATAGATAACCTCTATTGCATACCAAAGAAAAATACAAAAACGTAAGGTACAATGAGCAGTCTTATCGCTAAAAGCGACATGGGTAGGTACTGTGATCATAAGAAATCCGTCCGAGAAATCCGTTAATGTTCCAAATTTCATCCAAATCGATCCAGCTGTTATGGAGATTATTAGCAACAAACATCAAAACATTAGGGTCATGTGTCATTTCAAATTCAACCGTTGAAAATAAACTGTTTTAGATTATATAAGGAGACAAAGCAATGTTTGTTATTCAACTGTGAATTTTAACTGTTGTTATTTATAAATATTTATAATTTTAGTTATTTTATAGTTAGGTATACAATTTTATTATTGATCATCCCATTTTATGAACTTTTGTCATTTAATGTAATTTTACCTTTTTGTATACCTGTAATTTAATTAATTGGTTGCCCTGTATTGACTACTTGTAAATAAATAAATTGAATATGCAGGATTGTATCTCAATAGGTACGTTAAAAACTGAGAAAGAAATAGGGATGTGACACACGAACGGACAGACGGAAATGACGAAACTAGGGTTCTATTTTAACCATCTGGATTAAGATCCCTGAAATAGAGGTTAAGATTGATGAGGGCATCGACGCCCTGCACAAGACAAGTTTTCAAGTCAGTTACTTAGAAGAAAATACGTGTCTAGACGAACCGCCATGAGCAGCGTCCATCCTCCGACTTCCTGTGAGATGCATGATGATGTCTCCTATGTCAAATGCTTGGGTTTTTGAACATAACTTGTGTCTTATTTATACTTGATCCGACTGACTTTTACACACACTCGTACATTAATCGATGCTAGGTAGATCTGATATAGATAGGTATGATATAAATCGATCTTAATCATATAGGTAGGTATAGTAAGTTGATACTGTGGTAGCCTACCATAGTATAACTACCATTGGTAGGGTAGGTATATAATCGCCATTTGATCACCTCTCTCGAACCATGATTAAGCCCATAACTAATTATACATCTCGTTTCGTAGCGTATATTTAGTTTGGTATCATAGTTCATAGGTATGATATAGTAATGAACTAAATCGTTAACGAACAGTAATCGTAATCATTACGAATATGTACAAAAAACAGATACATTTCGTAGATTTTATGGGTAGGTTATATATCATCCGTATTAAAGTCGAAAGAAAAATATTTTCAATCTAAAAATATTATTGGACCGTGGTATTGGAGCTTCCGATGGAATGTAATGTAATAAATATCCAACGCAGGTAGCAGAGCAAAGGGCACGCAGCGAGGGCATTACACATGATGTTTACAATCAGACCGCTCGCGCTCGGGACCCCCGGCCGTACAATTATCACGCAAAATTTTACTGTAGAGACAGTAAAAACCGGGATCAGTATTATGGTTGAACCTACTACGGAAATAGACTGGTCCGTTGCTCCTAGTCCCGTCACGTTAAGGAAATCGTTGGCATTACTGTACAGGCCTGGTACACTGGGAGGCCACAGTCGTTAATCCTAACTATCGAAGGCCGTAATGCCGATTTGCTCACAATCCGAATACTCAGAACTATCCAATCTTAATGAGTAAACAATATCATGTATAAAATTATGGCAGGAGCCCGTATATGCGTTTGACGTAAGCTTATTTGTTTTTGGGGTTGTCTGTTATCATTTGTCTCCGAAATTGCTCATCCGATTGAGAGGCGGTTTTTTGCTATCGCTTTGTATGACTTCTAGGATGGTTCTTTAATATTTTTTATCGCCTAAGTAACGAGGGGGCGCTGCATTAGAAAGTACGTCGTGGGTTTTATAAAATTGCTTCTTACATGTGTTTGTGTATTATCATCCCATATGACTCGTTCTGGCACTCGTTAAGTACGGTTGACGCCTGTAGCTCCCGGTCTATGGAAGAAAATTAAAGATACAGGCGTATAGAGGGTGGAGGGTGGACGGTGCGGGCGGCGAAGGCGCCCCGATGCCCTCAGTGTCGCGGAGGCTGCGGCTGATTTCGCCGCCCGCCCTGCGCTGCCTCGCCGCCCTGCCAAAACATTGAATAAAACACTGCTAAGTTTATCATTTTACTACCCCTAGCATAGATCTTAATAGCACACAGTTATTATATACTAATATTAAAAAAGATGATTAATTTGAAATCGTATAATCAAGCAAAAAATATCATTTCATTCATATGACAGTGTCTGGTGGGAATAAGCTGTTTATCTTTGCTGTGAATTAGTTTACCTGTCACATGATTGTGTTTTTATAGGAGAAACAATATGACTGCATGATTACGTAAGTACCTTCATCTTAATGTTTTACTAATTACGTTTTTTTATTTATTTTAATTACTATGCCCGAATTTATTTCAATTTTGATAGATTAGAATAGACACCACTATTATTATATTTTAAACACGCTATTATTATAAAAAGCAACGTACCTGCATATATGTACCGAACAGACAGACAGTATGTTCGGTCTGTCTATTTGGCACAGAAAACGCCTTTCGATCAAGAAAACTAGCCTAATTTATAAAAAGTAAACAATCCTATTAAACTGGTAAAAAATCTAGCCCCCAAGTTCTACAAATAAACCAGTTTCCGATCATCGAATATTTCCAATAATTTCCATAAAGTTCGACTGTTTCATTATCTTACAAAAGGTTTGTGGATAACTAAAACAACATACCAAAAAGGCTAAGACGACGATTAGTTATAAAAATAAGGTTCCGTTTAAAATGAAAATAAGCTATTCAGAGTATATCCAAGGGCTGCACTTATTTTGAAGAGGGTCACCACTCCACGTGAGTGCCCTACAGCTAGTCCAATTATAGATGTTTTCGTCAAGAGGTGTTCGCCTTTATATTATGGGCAATAAGAGGCACGAAGCGCTTTCGTAGGCTTGTTTGATGTTGCTTTATTACCTATTTGTTAATAAAATCAAAGTTTGGTTGAGAACTTAGGGGTAACATTATTATTTTACAAGCAAAAGTGTGAACCTGTACGTGTGTTTTGTATTAAATGGATACAAGGCCTAAACTTTCTTTTGGCAGGTCCAAATTGATTCAGTGTTAAACAAAAAAATTGAAATAACTCTACCAATAAGCGGGAATGATGTCCGTAAATCTCAGCATTATGAGCGTCGGCAAGACAACGCCGCACTATTTGCTAATGGCATTGGCGCTAATCCTGTCATTAGTCGGCGCCGGTTTCTGTGAGATAGCTACGGCTAAAGACGAGATTAAAAGAGTATCAAGTTCTGAAACGCCAACGCTCGCTTTTAAGCCGCGAGTAGAGCCATTAGAAAGTACAGTGACGTCGATAACTGCAACTTCAGCTACAAAGAAAAGCTTTAGAACAACAAAAGCGTACGAAGCGACCGAGAGCCCGACGACCACCGAGCGCCATTCAACTAAAGTGCACGCAAGCACAAAAGACGTAGTGAAAAGTGCAGGAAGGCAAAAGTTTAACAATAGTTCTAGTGTAGGAGTAGCGCATTCTCCTGCGCGGCTTCAAGAGCGCCTCGGGGCTATAGATTGCGATCTGCCCGTGCTACCGCGGGAGTCACGTCTCTGGCGTGGCAATGAGACGCATGAACTGAATCTGCCTGTAACGGTAAGTTTACTTATACATACATACAAAACATTCATGATACTAATGCAAGAACATGCCAAAAATAATTTAGACTAAAATAGTATAACTTATTTTTGGTATTATGAGTCACTCTAAAGTTGGAATCGTGTGAATAAAATGCATTTCTATTTGAGAGTTCTACATTTCATCAATAACAAAGTAACGCATTACATAATTATATAATGTTAGAGGAGCGCCGTAAGGTCGCTCGGGACCCGGGTTTACTCAACGGATTTTTAAAGACCTTTTGGAATGTATGTTTAACATTAAATACTAAAATGTTTTATTATTGCCCATTTTATTATTGCCGCTTTTGATTATATAATTACAATACAATATTTGTGAACACTATGTAATCATTATTGTTTTGTAAATCATTGTATTGTATTTACATAACAACATTTATGCAGTATTTGAAGGTTACAAAAAGGGCAGTAGAAAATAGATGGAAATGAACTCGCCGCTCTAAAAGAATGCATGCAATCCTTCTTCCTACTGTCATATTATAAACGCGAAAGTTTGTGAAGATGGATGGATGTTACTCTTTCACGCAAAAACTACTGAACGAATTTTGATAAAACTTTACAGTAATATAGCTTATACATCAGAATAACAGTAACACATAGGCTACGCGTGGTACCAGGAAAAAAAACCGGGTACCACGCGGGCGAAGTCGTGGGCAGAATCTAGTTATTAATAAAAATAAGACTATTAATCTAGTTATTAATAGTGGTAGGATGTTTAGATCTTGGGTCCGAAATATATACAATTTCGGGCGATTCACCTTAATTATTTTTTTTATTGTGAATCGGTTATTTTTAGATGCAAAATTATAAATTAATATTTAAATTACTATACAAATATCATTTATAGTATTTTATATAGTATTTTTTTAAATCATCATTGTTTTTTTTTTGTTTTTCTTGATATTTTTTTGTAATTTAAAGCGGCAAATTGTGTTCAAGCTTTTCACAATGTAATCGAAAAGGTTTTACGAAAATCCATGCAGTGGACTCGGGTTCCGAAATTTTTAGATTTTTGTTTTATGGCACTTCACTAATACGCCAATTTTCGACAAGCAGTGAGAACCTAAAACAAGAAAAGTTTGTCGAAAGCAACAAACTTCTAAGCACCGGCTTACCAAGTTGCTAAGTTGGTATTGACGCGGGGATGAAAGCTTTTGGGTAACTTTAAACTTGTAATGCCGGCCTAGTTCAGACAAATAAGTTTATCAACATCCCGTTTCGCATGATGCGACGGAGTGACAGGGCACTTTCCATAGCGCTGAAAAATGGCATGTCTGAAAATACTTTGGTTCACATTTCGATAGCATTGCTTTCAATATTTAATATTTACCGTCAGTTACAATAAAACTACATTTTTATTTATTGAATAAGAAACAGTAAAAAAGGCATCACAGTCATTTGGGTGCTTGGTTTTGAAAACCCACACGAAACATCCTAAAAATTTCGACCAGGCTGCTAACGATCTCGGCTGGTGGCTAAGCTGGTATAGCAACCGCGTACCAAGCTTGAGGTGGCGGGTTTGAGTCCTGCTGAAGTAGATTTTTTGGGATATTATAGATTCTTGTCATCTTGAACTTATCGGAATACCTAAATAAGTACAAACTTAACATCTCTTTCAAAATTAAATTGAGATCACATAAAAATTTTATTGCCAATCATAGAACAATAGGTACCAGGCCACTCAGAAAGTTTTGCGAAAAAAGTTTTTATGTATAAGGAACTGGCCATTTGTAATTATTTTGAAAAATTTGGTTATTTATAAGTAAAAATACCATTGTTTGAATTTCGAATTTCCCTCCACATTTTTTCGAGAGTCAAATTAAATTATCGTTTCTAATTTCAAAATGGATCTGCATCGAGAGCATTTTCGTGCGATGATTTTCTACGATTTTAAATGTGGCCTAAAACCTGATGAGTCATTTGATCGACTTCAAATGGCTTTTATGAATGAAGGACCTTCAAAGGCAACCATCTACCGTTGGCATAGCGAGGATGAACAAAGGAGTGGTTGTCCTACGAGGCCTGTCACGGAACAAAGTGTGTTGGCAGTAAAAAAAAATATTCAAGAAAACAGGCGGATTACATACGAAGAGATTCAACTCAGAAAACTTTCTGAGTATCCCACGTACTTACTCACCTGCAGTGCCAAAGTCGTGGAAGATATCGAATTAAATCATGGAAAAGGTGTTTCATTATTCATTATTATTTGAATTTAGAACATGATGAAATAGAACTTTTTTTTTACAAATACAGGCCAAAGCCTCATGCCTCTATATTTAAATAACTGTTAGCTATGTAACAAACGGGCGGTGATAAATTGTCTTACTCGCAATGCATACCTATCTCCTTTAGATCGTTAAGCTTCAACATCCACGAATATTTTACGCTATAAATATAAAACTTGGGCATGAGGAGTATTAAATTTAATGCCCTCAGGCAATTTATATAACCGCTTCCTTATTTCTAAGCATAATATTCTTTTTCACACAACTTTGATCGTGACAGCAGCGAGCAAAGCTAGGTCAAATACATAAACCATAAATCGTCTTAGTGAAGTAGAATAAGGGGAAGAGGGTTTTTGCCTCAATGCTTAAGTTCTATTCATTATTTTTGTCGAGGAAAAGTCGGTCGAGACTCTTTAAAATGTGATTGTACTTCTTTTCCAAGATTGCTTTCAATTTTTACATTCAAGAGATTATTTGTATTATTACTTTTGTATTATAATATCCGGATGACTTTTACTTTTCATGATTTTCGCTGGTATTCGAGAGTCTAGTTGTTATATTACTATTGTAAGTAATTTTATTCTGAGAAGTTCAACTGAATAAGCCTTATTTCTTTTATGCGTATTAATAACTGCTATTGGTTTCACCCGACTCGGAGAATGCTTAGATATTATACGTGTGGGTGGGTGCGTAATGTCTTCATATCCCACATTCATGCGATACAACGGCACAGCAAATGAAAGGGAGGCACTTTCAATTAGCATTCAGAGGTTGACTTGGTAATGAATTAATGTGTTACTTTGCGGTGCAGATGGCGGAGGAGTGTGCGGGGGGTGGGGCCCCCGGCGCGGACGAAGAATGCCCCCCGGTCATCGTGTCGTGGGAGGGTTCCGCGGACATTCAGAGCGGAGACATCCTCATTGTCCGCATCGCCGACTCCCCTCTGATCGGCACGCTCGTCCGGCCCGATTCAAAGAACGTCACCCACGTTATAAATGCTTCACGAACTTATGGAAACAGGTGGGTGAATAATAATAACTTTAAGCACACGTAGCTAATTGTATGTGTGTTCAATTAGGATGATCTGTATTGATCTCGGCAGTGAACTAGTAAAATAGTATTTGAAGCGTATCTTAACTTTATGCATTTTAGATGAAATTTAAAGCTCACCAGCTTACCAGCTCAGCTTATTTATATTCGGTATTCGGCGTATTCGGTATTTTTTTGATATTCGGCCGAATACCGAATATTGAATCACTATTCGTTCTTCCGAATACCGAATACTTAAAAACAAAAGTAAAAATAACAAAAACGCAGTAAATTAATCGTGTTACTTTTATTAATGCTGAACACACATTGTTAGATCGAGAAGCGTAATTTTTCGCTTTATGTAGGTATTTAGGTATCTAAAAGATCAATAGAAAGTAACATACGTAAAACTAATCAAGGTAACTAACCAAACTTAAAGTAACTGCGTATAATGTAGTTTATTTATGCTAAATAAACGCTAACAAAATCAACTATGTAGGTACTTGCTTATTATTTTGTAACCTAAAGTTCAAAGTTTTTGAAGATATCCTGAATTAAAATTATAGACGAATAGAGAATTTAATATTGAATCACTATTTTTGTTTTATTAATCATAACATTAGTTAATTATGGTAGGTTACAATGCAAAAAAATCTACTTTCCCTTTTTATTCAATTTTTTTAAAGTAACTGAAGAGCTTTTTACACTGTTCTAATGTCACGAATCTCTAAAAAAGATTGATTGCAAATTAAATATTTTATTATATCGCGTAATTAAGTATGTTATAAACTGCAGAAAACATCACACTACCAAGCATTAACGCAGTTTGCGGAAGCGTATTATGTGACAGCGGGCCAATCAGAGAGCATCTTGTCCAAATCCGGTGTGTACGACAATTTTCAAACGTGAATTAATCAGGCCGAATAGTTTGGCCGTGGCTCAATATTCGGTATCCGTTCTTAGACAGAATATACTATTTGTTGTAACACTAAAATATTATATTCACCCAGCATAGACACAAAAATGAATAAAAAAATATATTTGTTAAACATAACGCACTGAACATAAATAAACTGCGTATAATTATTATATAATATCTGGGTAAGACTACTCCCGAAAACCGAAGGCACATATTTCTACAATTAAAAAGACCTTAGGTAAAAACAAATATCTTTATTTTGAAGGATGTTCAATCAATAAGTCATTATCCACGAAAAACAGGATTTCCAAAGATAAACGAAGATTACCGTTCCACATAATGAGTTTCGTCGGTACTGCACAGGTAGAAACACGCAATTTTTATTGAAGCACAAGCTTTATCGCGGTCGCGTGAGCGAACGCAATAACCGTCCAAAACAAAAGAAGAAAACAAACATTTTTCACTGACGCGCCTCACGTACACACGAACTTGACCTTATTCACATAAACAAATGTGTGGAATTACATCATATCCATTGGTTTTTGGTGCTTTTCTTGCGTCACATCCGCTAAGAAATAGCATTTTATCATTAGTAAGAAACTAGATTATTCGCAGAGAAAAGCAGAATTGGACAAATAACTTCACGGTTTATTAGTTTAGAGGAGAGTTTGGTTCAATCCCCGTTTTAATCATGTTTCATGATCTTGATCAGATCGAGATGCATGATAGTTTTTGTAAAAAAATCTCGAAAATAACCTTTAGACCAAGTTTCTGAGTGAGTAGGTATTGATAAGAAAGCTAGCTAGTACAAAGCAGTTACAATGAAGTTATATTCCAGAGATCATCGCACGCTTCTTCAACCAGCCGTGTACCAAGTAACGCGACAAGGCCACGAGCATTGTGACGACTCAGATGGCACTCTGCTTGACATCACGCCACTCGACGAGCATGGAGCCAAGATCTTCACTCTGTACGAGAAAGATTTGACTGAAGGCGTCAACTTACTGATAGGTAAAGACTTGTTTTTGTTTATGTTTCAAAAGAGTATTGCGTGAAATAAAACGTTATTGATTACTATAATTCTCAACATTTAATAACATCTGAAAAAGACCAGCCTTACTGACGCCATATAAAAGCTTTGTTTACAATACATACTACATTGTATGCCGTATTAAAACGCTTTAATTAACCAACTATTGTTTCTCGCATACAATGTTATAGATTCGCTTTAGAGGTTTGTTTATGATTGTAGTTGTCTCGGAGAACTGGAACTCGCAATGTGTGCGGCTTAAGGTGACAGTTAAATCTGATAATTGCGGTGAATCTCAAGACTGTTCTGGCAAAGGAGTGTGTTTCACCAATGTTTCTATGGTAAGATTATTACCTACGTACTTTATTTAATCTGAACCACTTTTAATTATCTTTATTAACATGAGCATCAACTGGTCTGCAAAACATATTTTTAAACACAATTGAGACCTACGAGGGATATCTGAAAAGTTCTGAGCCTTAGGTACTTGTAGTCGTGCTAATTACTCTCGCTTCGTCTCACTAGTTTAGTTAATACTAATTATTCCTTAAATAAATAAGTATTGTGTAATTAGGATCATTATAGTCGGAGTTATTGAACTGTAAACACCAAGTCTGAGTCAACGCTGCATTTGACGAAATTGGAGCATCGCGCCGCCGTGATAAAATTCCTCGTTAAAAAGGGAAAAACGCCCAAAGATTTTTTCAAGACATATCTAAACCGTATACGGGGAACCTGGGTCATCGTCTACCACGGTAAAACGTTGATCACTATTATTTCAGCGAGGTCGAGAGTCCCTCGAAGACGATGCTCACTCTGAGCGCCTAAACACGGCCATCGCGGACGAAAACATCAACAAAGAAAAATAAATTATATTGGACGTCCGTCGAATAAAAATATGGCAGATGCCATATCAGAAAAGTTGAGCAGCAAGGAGACATTTTGCACAGCCATTTGCACACGAATAAAATTAGCACGCGTTGGGTGCCATAATGCTCACGCCGCTCGACAAATAGCGTCGAGTTGTGACTTCATTGGAGTTTTTGGACCTGTGCAAGGACAGATGAGATTTGTACCCGTATCGTCACTGTAGATGAAATGTTAATTCGACAATATGATCCAGAATCAAAATAAGTATCGATGCAGTGGATAGAAAAAGGGGAAAAGTTTAAGGTGGAAAAGTCGACTTTAGAACTCATGGCCACCATTTTTTGGGATTCGGAAGGAGTATTACTGATTGACTAACTTTTAAAAAAACTACGATGGACGCCCGGTACTATGCTGCGCAGTACGAAAAAATTGCGCGAAGGAATTTTAAAAAAGGTAGGGGCAAAATCAGTACTGGGATCCTGTTTTTGCAAGACAATGCGCTATTTCACACGGCGCGCTGGCGAAGCAGGCACAGATACTGACTTCGATGAAATTAACCATCAGCCCTACTGTCCAGACCTGGCTGCTAGCGAATATTTCCCATTCAAAAATTTGAAAAAAGTCCTTCGGGGCCGAAGATTTAAGGACGACCAGCATATGAAGGCAGCCGTAGAGGAATATTTCGAGGGCAAAGATGTGACATATTTTTTTAGCGGGATACAAACGTAATATTCCCGTTACAAACGATTTGAGAAATGCATTGAAGTAGAGGGAACTATTGAAAAATAAATTTTATTTAGATTTTTATCTCATCTTCTAATACCCTAGTTTCAGAACTTTTCAGCTCTCCCTCGTATCTTCGTGACCTTCCACAAACGCTTTCTGCAAAGACAAAGCTCTAAGAATATATTGTTAAAAAATGAGAATCAAGTCAGTAACTTCTCGCAGTCTCTATTACGAGAAGTGGTGTAGCAATGTTATATAAAGTGCTAGTATATCCTCTGAACATTATTACAGCACTTTATTGGAGAGCTTTTATGTTAGGTCATCTGATAATTTCTTTGTTGTTCACTGAATATTCTGGGCCACGTTATTGAAAATAAACCTTCTACAGTGTCGTAAAATGTCAATAACCACAACAAATTAGGAGACTTCAGATTTACTTGGAGTGAAAATGATGATGAAGATGTTATTAGGAAGGGTATGAGTGCCAGTGCTGCGGGGGCTACGTAGGCCCGCACTGCGATGAACGCGATGCTTGCAATCCGTCCCCGTGCCTCAACAACGGAGTGTGTGTCGACCTCACGCAAGCACCCAACTCTCTCAACTACACATGCGTTTGTCCTTATGGTACGTACAGTTACTAATAATTTTAAAAATAAAATAGTTATTATATAAGTTTTCAATGATTCCACATCATGCTAGAGAGTAAGTGGACCGGAGTCAAAGACATCGTAGGAGATCCAACTCCTTACACCAAACTTTTACTTGTCCTTTCGAATATCTATCATCTATATGGTCATCTACCTGCCATCTATCTGGATGATGAAGACAAAAAAAAAATTGCCCCGTGCCCAATTTGCTGACGGTTTTCAGTGCTTGCGTTACACTGCAAAAATATATCTACTATACAACACGTTCTGTTAGTTTAGAATTTTAGATCGACTGAATGCTTGTGAGTCGAGACTTGGCTCAAACCACACCTGTTTGTTCTTACGGTACGTGAGCAAATCTCTGTTTGCCTTTGATGTTTGCGTGTAAGTATAACTTTGTATGAATTTCTAGGAGTATAAATGTTTCTCATGTAGGTATAGGTTGGGTCTGTCGTTTGTATAATTCGGTTTTACAATCTCAAGTAACTCAAGAAGATTAATTTAATATATGTTTAGTTTGGATAAGTAAATAAAACAAGCTGGTAGGTTTATGAATCTTTCTCTTTTATCTTTCAAACCATTGATATGTCGCAAATTGTTTTTCGACTGGAATTTATATCCAGGCGGTTATTATATTCGGCAATAGGAATAGACGGATGTTTTATTTATCGAGGCTCATCTCTGCATAATTTTTCCTTTTCCTTTTTTCCTTTTTTCTCCCTTTTGTAAAATCAGAGGGAAACTAGAATGTACGAATGTTGACGTCGAAAAATACGTTACTTTTGCGTAACCGATATAAAATGGTCAAATATTTGCATGTATTGTTTGGTACCTACCTACGGCTCTTTTGATGAAATCATGGTAAGAGGTTTTCGGGCGAGTAACTGAAATTCAGCTAGATCACTGGAAAGACAGTACAGTTTCAACTAATGAAAATTGAGCACTCATCTATCAGGCGTGGCTATAGGAAATTCCTATGAAAACGTCTCCTTAATAATGGCTTGTAATTATTATAATGTATAATGTTGAGTGGGGAAACTTGGCTAAGCCCCGAGTGATAAATTACGCTCATTTGTCAACCCCATAATGTTATCAGGAATTGACGTTTCTTTGATATTATTACCACGTGATATATTGAACCGTGGCCTTAATTTTCAAGAGAACATTGATAGATATGATAATCCGTTTCCATCTAAAAAGAGTATGGAAAAATCAAACACATTTATTTCTAAGGGTTTTCTCTATTATGTCTCTGAGTAGCATATAACCAGTATGATAAAAGACTAATCAAGTTGCGTAACGGTAAAAAACAGCAAGCTACAAATGTAAATGTTATGTAGAAACATTCGTAACAAGTTTTTTTATGTAGGTATTATGGGGTGTACCGATAAATATCGTTTTCTGGTCAATTAAACATCAAAAATGTGACGCAATCTGGCGCAGGGCCCAAGTGAGGAGAGTTATTACGAAACCCGCCGCCGACCGTTTTGCAAGCTTTAAAAATTCATACGAAATCTAGATTTTTGATCTATATCCTTGCAGATTTACGCGCTCCCTTTTATTTGCTGCGTCGATTGTTATTCATTAATTTACTAGTGATCTGGTTCAGTTGAGCTATCTATAGATCGTTTGCAACGGTCTTTGGATAGCTAGCTGTTTCATCTGTATTTTTTGTATATAACCTAAGTTAACCTAAGTTCCCCGTTGTTCGTGACATCACGATCGATGGCCCTGTCTGAAAATCAGCGCTACACCTTTCTTAGGTTTGGTGCAGCATAATGCTGAGATAGTGACCTTTTGACCCCACACAACACATATATTTTTATTTAATTTTAATTTTTTTGTAGTATTTTAATGAAACCTTTCTGTGTTTGTTTTGTATTTTGTCACATGTTGTGTTGTGTTTGTGGTTAATAAATGTATTTTCTTTATTTCTTTCTTTATATATTAAAAAAATGCATGACCAGCTTTGTCGTAATACGTTTGTGAAAAGAAAGAACGACATTTAATTTTATAGTGATGTTAGACATTTTACGTCCAACCATGATATATAATTACAGTATCTACTTATACTTCGACGCAAAAAATGTGGTCTTACCATTTTTAGGTTATCTAAGTCGTTATGTAAACGCAGTTATGGCAACTGCAACCTTTTCTAACGCAGGTATTACCGGCACGAACTGTGAGAAGGACCCGTGTTTCTCCGTGCCATGTTTGAACGGCGGGACGTGCATGACAATGGCCATGAATGGGTCTACGACTTTCCACTGTGCATGCGCAGATGGCTGGGCCGGTGCGCAGTGTGAGTTGTCCATAACTGGTGGCGCTTGCGCATCTAACCCTTGCGTCAAGGGCATCTGCATCGAGCAAGTCGATGATAATGCCGATGGCGAGGAGTACCGCTGCTTTTGTCAGCCGGGTAAGTCAAATAATTCACTGCCATTTTCAATATTCTATCTAATTTGCACGAGTGATATAAGATTTGAAATTGATGGCTAAATCTAATTTGAACTAGCAGATGACGATTTAGGAGAGGGCGATTATTAATTTAAGGTTGATTAAGGGTTACCCTGGAAAATTTTGTAGTCACTTGCCAGGCTAGACATATAGAGAATGTGCTTTAAAACTCTAGCAATAATTAAGCTTTGACCCAGCGGAAGTTATTCTAATGGTGCCTACATAATAAATCATACGAACTTAAGTCAATTCAATAATGCTTAATCTTGTTTGCGAATGTTGGGCAAGCGAGGGAATTTCTGGTGGTGATTTATTTAAAGCGAAGTTGGAAGGTTGCCCGCAAATATACGTGCGGCCTTGTTACGATCGCGCTCCTATCTGTCCAGTGGAACTCCGCCTTATCGTTATAAGAATTGGTAATGTTGCCTTTAACGTTGAATATTTTTAAGCGTTGACTAGTACATATATCGCAACGGTAAAAGAAATATAAATTAACCCTATTTAATGAATGACATATTGAACGAAAAGATAAATAACAGACTACAGTCACATCATATAGTTCTGATGCCAAGATTCCGCGTCTTGGATATCAGAACCTAAGAGTACCCAGATAAAAATAAAAATAAAATAATGCTGGACATTTTCACACAGCATCATCTAGTCCCAAACTAAGCAGAGCTTGTATTATGGGAACTACATGACTGATATACTACTTATATATATATATTTTTTTTGTAAATACATACATAATATACATAGAAAAAACCCAGACCTGAGACAAATATTTGCACATACAAACATTTGTCCCGTGGCGGGAATTGAACCCGCAACCTTCTGCGTCTCAGGCGGACCTTCGCCCACTGCGCCACAGAGGTCGTCCGAAACAATATTTGCTGATCATTCATTATTTTGTAATTTATAATATAATTAGCGTTATTATGAATAGTTTTAAAAGGCCCCCAAAACTTTATCGCTATAGTTGCCTCTTTTGATGTCAAGATTTTGTTTCAAACATAGCGTGTTAATTCTCTACCAATTAACGTAACGTCCATTAGACGTCGAACAATATTTTTTGGCCCGAACAAAAAATATATTTCTCTCAGTAGGGGAAATTTCCAATTTAGATGTTACAAGCGTGGGCTTTAGCTCATCCCTTTTTTCCATTAGAGAAATAGGTAGACACTTCAGTAATATAAAGCAAGAAGGGTTTTCCGATGTTCAAATAAATCGTGGTGAATTAATCAAGTGTTTTCCCGACAGCTCAAGGAAAATTAGGAGAGGATGCAAACAAACAGCCCCTCGGGCCAGATTGTTTTGCCATAAGGAATTTCAAACTTCGCCTTTTCATACTCCCTATATCTACTTACGCAATTCCTAATATTTGTTATACCCTTGTTTTGAGTTATTATTGTGAGAACGTTATTATTACCCCATATATTGGTATGATAACAATACAAACCATATAACAATGTTTGTTAGGGCTAACAAACGCGCTGTAAAAAGCGGTAAAATATTATTATATGGTATAGGATACACTGGAAAGCAATGCGAACAGGAATACAATGAGTGCGTGTCGTCGCCTTGTGCTAATGGGGGCACATGCACCGACCGCGTTGGAGGATTTTCCTGCTCCTGTGGAAGAGGCTATACTGGAAACACTTGCCAGTTAAAGGTAGGGTACTATCTACGCAGTTCATTATGTGAAATCTTTGTTTATCTTTGGAAATCATGACTTTCATCGATAATATCTTTTTGTTATTTAGTTATACGTTGTATTGCATAATGTAGTAAGAACGGCAGCGGGGAGTCCAGGAACACGAAAATATTTACAGTTAAGTTATGAATTACTATTTTTTGTCTTACCAATAATTCTCACTTGTCTTACACATAATTTTGCCAATTGCCTTGGCAATTGTTTGATATATGGTTTCAAACCAAACTAGCTAATGGAATGGGTCCAGAACAACTTAAAGGAAAATGTGACAGTTCAAAATGTGATGGCAAAGACAAGTAATTCAAATAAAAATTATAAAATATAGAAATAAAACCAATAAATAAATAATGTTGGGCTTTTTCACATAGCATCATCTAGCACAAAGTTAGATATTTTGCTAAGGGCTTCATGACTGACTACTTATATTTTTTTTTGTAAATTCATACATACCTCGTGTGTTCATAAGTCTTGAGACACAGTAAAACTAAAATATTTCTGGAGCTAAGTTGAGTATTCATTTATTGGATATTAAAATTAAAACTACTGACATCTAGATCTGTATTTAAAAATAAATCATTCAAAATGGCCGCCTTTGCATTCAATGCAGGCCTTCAAACGCGTGCGCCATTCATCTATGGCGGCACGAATCTTTTCAATGGGAATCCGTTTCGATTCTTTAATAAGGGCTCGCTTGAGAGAATCCAGGTTTGGGTGAGACTTTCTGCATGCCCTCAGCTCCAATTCCGTCCATAAAGAATAATCCAAAGGATTCAAGTCAGGGCTTGACGAGGGCCAATCTTCGCTCCGAATGAAGCCTGGCAAATTGGCCTCCAGCCAACGTTGGGTAGTCTTAGCTTTATGGGAGGGAGCAGAGTCCTGTTGGAAAACCCAGTATTTTCCAGCGAATAGCGTATCATTTAATGGTTTAACCACCGCTTCCAATATGTCGGTTTGGTAATTTTGTGCCTTCACCTTGACGCCTTGCTGGCAAAAATGAAGCGAAGTGACCCCCTCGTAGGAAACACCCCACCAAACCATCACACTTGCTGGATGATGAGTGCGCTGGACATTGCGTACAGATGGCTGGACGTCCTTTGAACTTCTGGCGTAAACCTTATTGTTCTGCCGGTTAAACTTTTCTTCCACCGTGAAGATCTTTTCATCGGTAAACAGGATATTTTTTGGATCGTGTCTCTTCAATAGGTTCCGACATCGTTCCAGTCGCAATTTACGAAGACGCTCGTTTAAATAATGCACTTTCCTTCGACTTTAGTTTAAGATCATATTTAAGTATCCTGTTCACCGATATTCGCGAAATGTTGGTCTGCAGAGCTAATTTCTTTTGAGTCCGGCAAGGGTTGCGACGAATTCGCTCTCTGATTACTTTGATGTTGGCGGGCGTCCTTACAGACCGCGGGCGGCCACATCTTCCACGGTCTTCTAAAGAGCCGGTCTCCTTGTACCTCTTTATGGTATAATACACAAAGTTCCGACTACATCCCAAACTTTGGATTTCACTAAAAACTTGCATTGGTTTTTTTCCTGCTTGAAACAGTGAAATTACAGTCGCACGCAAATCTTTTGTTGGCGCCATTTTCACGGAGAATGAAACAAATATTCAAATGTATATTTTTTCTGATTCAAAACAATCGAAATTTAAAATTATAAAAAATTAAAAAAGGTTGCATGAATTACTTTCTTTTTAAATTAATTAAATAAGTTCGTCTCAAAACTTATGAACACACGAGGTATTATGCCTAGAAAATACCCACTCCCGAGACAAATATTTGCAGAACATATAAACATGTGTCTCACGGCGGGAATCGAACCCGCAGCCTTCACGTTTCAGGCATGCCTTCGCCCACTACGTCACAGAGGTCGTCATATACAATGCTTTGTAATTTGCGCTGCAGTATTTTTAATAGGTAACTTATTTACTAAAATTCTAATTGGCTGGTTAACTTTTCCTTCCCCAAAAGGCAAATTAACCAAAAGTACTAAAACAATAATTTAGACTTGAGTAAATTCTGTTACAAATATTTTTACGACTAAAGTTATGCCATAAATATCTACTCTTGAAATAAATTCATACTTCTCTACGGAGAAGTACTACGGTACATTTAATTTTCTTACGTTGTTTTCTTAAATAATTTATGTAGTTCCGTTGGTCTAAAAGCTTTCTGAGAAAGTTCTACAAATTACGTACGTTTATATAAATTTAATTGAATATAATTGAAACCAATGTTTGTCAGCCTGAAGGCAGGATTTAGTGATACATATAGTATCTTAATTTACCACCTTAATTTAACACTTAAAACAACAAACTATAAATAATTTGATTTTAATTTGGATTGAATACTCAATGTAATAAAAAAAATATGGAAAATAAATGTGTAATTTTTCTAGGTTGATCTCTGTTCTCCCAACCCGTGTCCGGATCATAGATACTGCATGGATCACGGTAACAGCTACTCCTGTGATTGTCCGCGGGGATACATCGGCGACGAATGTCACATACCTACTAAATCAGTCAGTATTATTACATATACCTTAATAAACTTAGAATCGTCTGAAAAAAAAGAGTTACCCAAGGCATCGATTTTACATTTGTAATTAGGTAGCTACCTATAGTATTATCATCAAAGCATTCGCTTCCTTTCATGAGATAGGTAAAATAACTTTTACTTCGCAATTCTTTACATCTCGGACTTAAGCACCCTCGCGACAACTTCTAGAGTTAATCCGTAACATGCTGAGTACATCGTTAAACATTCTTATTTTTGAAGTCGTAAGGTTACTTTGTGAGAGACTTAGTAAGAAATGTATTACATTAAACAAAATACTACTTTGTAACTCCCCACATCGCTAGCGAGTCACATGGTTTTAGAATAAAAAGTACCTATAGATGTATAGAAAATAATTTATTACTCTCCAAATAATACTTCAGCTCAGATAAATTACCACACTAATTTTAATAAGATTAATTTCTTATTTTACCAGATAACATTTCATGGATTGGACTGTATAAATTATTATTAAACTATTTCGTGGGATTTAGAGGGTAAAATATGTACATTGAGTGGGAATGACCCAATATTACAAGGGTGCAAGTTGCAAGGGTGCAAGGTGTAAGTTGTGTATTACATACTTATTATATACAACATATACCTAAATACCTACCATGAACTATTGTAAAATACATAACCTTGATATAAACATATATTTCTATTAAATATGTAATTCTAATCGGTTCTGTCATTCTATAACAAGTGTTACAAACATCCGTAAGATTTTGTAAGATATGATTTTCGTAAAACTCTTGTACTTTCCATATTTGAGTGCGAAAACTTATGATTTTTTGTCTGTACAATTTCAGGCCTGCGACAACGAACCTTGCTTTCACGGCGGCACTTGCTGGAGCGGCATCGACTCGTTCTATTGTTCCTGCAAACCTGGCTACACTGGCAAGCTATGTGAAGGTAATTCCAATAAGTGATTATTACTTATTTCTTTACTTTGAAATGTGAAACACATACAATACGACCCAGAGATAGTTTTCTCTGCGTGTTGACGCCAGGGTAGAGAGGGACTTCCTCGGAGCCCTAACTAAGCGCCTAACAACACAGCGTTTGCAGAAAACCTGCTGCTGCTGCAATACAAAACGTGGGTTCGTGTTAAAATGTTTGGATCAATCATTAGGGGGGCATCCTCCCTACTTGTTACCCTCACGGAGATGTATATCATTGATCTGGCATGCCCAGTGTGGAATCCAGGGGTAAGCCTGTTTGAAAACAATGTATTTTCAATGATGAGGGTGAATGAAGCGAAGGAGTTATGCCTAGATCATAGCAAGTAAAAAATCGTAGTCTCTGCCTACTCCGGGAAACAGGCGTGACTTTATTCCGTTTTGGGTAACTGTAATTTTTAATGACTATATCTTTTTATTACATTTTCTTGTTTTATATTTTTAAATATTATGACAGGCGTGATTTTTAACAATTTTAAATCGTTTTAACTATTTACTTACAGAGGATTTCATCCTAGAGCCAGTGATAAGCGGCGAGGGGATGGAGAGCGAGTCGCGCGGTGGAGGGTCGGTGCGGGAGGTCCGAATGCCGCTGGGGCTCTACCACGATCGACTGCACAACGTGTACATAGCGGCTGGCACTCTTGGCGCGGCCATTGCTATCGTGGGAGTCGTGGTGAGTTCCTACTGTCCTATGTCTACTGTACCTATGTCTAGGACAGTGATTGCGGACAGTAAGCAACGTGATTTCAATCGACTTCAAAAAAGGAGATTCTCAATTCGTCTGTATGTTTTTTTCTTTGTATGTTACGCGACATCTTCGTCAATTGTGAACCGATTTTAATGATTCTTTTTTTATTAGGTAAGGTATACCTACTCAAAGGGTCGTGAAAAATTGGGGGATGAAATTCCAAAATGGACTTTTTACCACATTCCCGTTATTTTTATCTGAAAATAAAATAAAGTGCGAGTGTGTCTTAACAGCGTTGGATTTTAAGCGCTGTGAGCGAGTAGCCGTCTCGTATGTAAGAAGGGTTGATTTCCGTTGTGAGACAAATGTTCGATTATCTGCAGATATTTGTTCTGGGTCTGGGTGTTATCTGGGTACCATGGTACTCGTGATTTCTGATAACTAGTATGAGACTATCATTTATGTGACTGTTGGGTGTTAGTTTTTTTTTTGGTATACATGGCGCTGTAAGCTTATTTTTCTGTATTCTAAAATGTTTCGGTCCGCCTTCTGTGAAGAGCTTTTACTCAGAACTATCGTTGTTATTCCAGGTGACAGCATGCCACTGCCGCGTGAACAAAACATACTCCCGCCTTCTCTCGCGCCTGTCTCGCGTCACGGAGTCCGGCCCCCCCCACCACTGGCTTCAGGACAAACGTGCCCCCCCTCTCGCCTCCCCTTTCCCCCCTCCCTCCAACACCCTCGATACCACCGACATGTACTACACTCTCGACTTTAGTGATAGCCAAAGCTCTCCGCTTATCCAATAGCAATCATTCATGAACTGCTCTGAAGGAGAACAGTTCCAAATACAATTTTAAAATGATCTTAACACGACAAAAACTTGCTTATATTGATTCGGTGAGTACCACTGTCACATAAAATATTTGTCGAGCATATTTTTTGAAGTGGCACGAACCATAAAACTATATCAATTTCGAATGGTCATCAAACTACGTTGGTTGAAAAGGTCAAAGTGTTTGTTTTATGGCCAAAATTTTCATAGAATTAATATTATCTTAATTACTTGCGTGGGAGCCATAACTGGCGAATAATTTTGAGCCATTATAAGTGGCCTTGGAACTTATGAGTCAAACATAATAGGTACTGACGTCTATACGATAAGATGATGTTTGAAATTGTCCTGACAGCCCGCAATATTTAGTAGTTGTAGAAAAAAAATGGTAGATAATATAACATAACGAAAAAGTGAATGCAAATTTATGTACTTATGTACCAAATTAGTTTATTACTTTAATGAATCTCTAGTCTAGATATCTGAATTCGACAACGGTTTCACAAAAAAAAATGTGAGACTTTGAAATAAAATAATACTAAAAACAGTGAAGAGGCCAAAATATTTTTCTGAATCTCAGTGTCGTAGTTTTCAAGTCTGTTGTTAGTTATGTATTTGTAAGAAGTAAAGCTAATCAATTTTAAATTATTCGTTAGTTGAATGTTAGTCCGTGTTTTATAGACGTAGAAAAATATTGGTTAGAATCCTAACGCACATCCAAATTAACAGTTTTTAAACTTCTAATGTTACCAGTTCAACCAACCAACGTCAAAAGAAAATTATATTTTTAATTTTATGGGTATTTACTTGTTCACACAAAGTGCCTGTTATAATGTGCGAAGCTTTTTATACCTTCTAGAAACAGAAGTGTGATCTCATTTTATTATTTAATTATACCTCTAGTAAGTATTAAAAAAAAGGGTGTGGATAATTGACTGATCTTCCAACTAGATTTACTTCAGTCTTTGAACTAACTTGCTTTAGTGCATTCCAAACTATCATTTCAATCTAGGTTAGACCATAAGTAGGTATGTACCTATTTGTGGCCTATAGTAGGTAATTACTTATTGATTGCATAATAAGTGTCAGAATAGCAAGACAGAAAATAGAGCAAACTGTATCCAGTATTGAGAAACTGGACTATGAAAAACGAGAAATAATTTTCGAACTAGTCTTAGAAATAAAATACTTAATTTTGTTTTACGTCGCCTATCTTGACGTTGATCTTTTTAATATCTTGATTCCTCTAATGACGCTTTCGTGATCTTAGAAGCTTTCTAATTGTAGTGTAAATATTGTGACAATTTATAGTACCTAATGTGCTAATAAATAAACAAATTAACGTTGATTTGTGTTTAACTGTACTCTGCAAACTCCAAGTACAAGAAACATGAATAAAAACTCAAACTACGTTTTGAAGAAAAACATTTTTATTTAGATTATAAACTTTGATAAAAATAATTATATTAATATTTTATGACAACTTACAAAATATTTTATAAAAGAATAACGTAACATCTATTCAATTAAAACTTAATTATTTTTTCATAACGAAAATGTGCTACCACTTTCGGGTTGTGTTTAACTAGTGTGACTACTCGCGAGATCGCCTGCGTCGTCAGTAACGCCGCCAACCGTTACCTACTCGTACCTCTCCGCTCTAAACACTACGGCTCCATGCATCTCTAGCGGGCGACGCGGCCATAATCGCTAACCACATCATCTGCTACATGACTGGTGTCTAACCTATATTTGTTTTCGTAGTACGTAAAAGCATAACTTCGCTAGATGTGAATAGAGTTTTTGACTGTCCATCATCTAAAATAACTACACGAATAGTCTGTTAACATTGCACAACCAGGAGGAGCAGCGAGCGCCGGCGACGCAGTGCGACCGCGCCCTTTTATCAACTAACTGATTTACGTATTTATTGCTACTGTTGTGACTTATGACGAGATTCTGAATCACGATCTAACATCATTGTAAGTAAATATTAAAGCTGCACAATTTAATATAATTAAGTACATAAATAAATACAATTAGGAGCATACATGCAAATAAAATATGCGTAGACAAAACAACGTGATAATTGTCAGGCATATTTCAGCTTTGAGCAATGGAAGTACTCAGTACTCGGATTTCTATAAGAAGTTTTAAAGATAAAATTATGAAAATAATTTTAATGTGAAGAACTACTAACAAGTGTATGTTGCTTTAACGAATGGAAGATATATTCGCAACAATGTTTATCACGATTTAAGGTTGCAGCTAAAAAGTAAAGGAGAAACAAAACAATAGATTACATAACATATACTTAAAGTAAATTAATAATAATCCGATGTCTACCTGCAAGTCACACGTAAAACGAACTACTTTTGAGATTCTATATCTAAGATCAAATACGTATCTAATCTACTAAATTATGTCATAATATGGCAGTTAATGCAACCATCCGCGCAAGGCACATTATTTCTCATCATATACATATTACTTACATATAATAATACATAACACATTCGAAATTTCGGGCGACACATCGTCTAGAAACAATTATTTCAAGGAAACAGAACCTTGTTCTGAATTTTGAAAATAAATCGGTGGAAAAATCTTATATTAAATACGGACATCGAAATATCATTTTTATATCCTATAAACAAAATAAAAAGTTTTTTTACATAAAAGTTCATAGATAAAACCAGCCAAAAAGTATATTGGATCTTAGGGTAAGAATGGAATTCCTACAATGCTCTTATAAAAACGTGTTTCTTCACACACGAAACCTTATAACATAAATAAGTCTTGGACACAAATACTTTCATAAACTAAGTTGTCATGGCCCGATAATCAACTATCGATTTATTTAATTTATAAAAATCTAATATCTATAAAATCTTAAAATTAACCTCGAACCACTCCCATCGTTGATAATATTTTTGATCAGATGGACGATTTTTGTGACTATATTCAAAATGACTATGATCATAAGATTTATCGTTCATTATGTAAAGTTCTGACTGTCTTGATATAAAATGTTATTGGTTATTCATTGCTTCCATGTATTAATTATCTTTGAATTTTAATTATTTTGTTTTATGAGACTGAAATGCGAATTAAAAATATCAAAATTTGATATTAATCCACATTATGATAATTAGCTTGCCATTAATAGAAATATTGTTTTCGTTAAAAATTAATATTTTGTTGAGCATGAGGAAGCAATGAACGCTCATACTAAAACTAAATTTACTTCTACGAATGAATTGAGCAGCTTAACGTATCGCAAACTTACGCTTATTATAAAGATAAAACTTAACAAAATTGGATGGCATTTATTGTGACTTAACTCACTTATTTATCTAAAATTATTAACGTAATTATTATGATAAGGGCACTTTATACGTTTTATTCAATGTAGGTTTAAATCCTACAATTTATTGACAAGAATTTCTTACTTTATCATCATGGCAAGATAAAAAGGTACCTGTTGAAATGTAAGCTAACGAACCTATAGTATGATAACCGAGCGGATGGCACATACATTATTTTCAGTAAAAGATAAGTCATCTTTAAGATTACGGGAAGTCTATTGATGGAGGTGGCTCAAGACAGTTTGTCATGGCACACTTTGAGGAGGCCTAGGTCCAGCATTGGACTACTACAGCCCGATAATGATGATAAGTCATTTTAACAAATAAAAAATCATTTAGAGGAAAGTCTAGAACAAAATGTTGTTAAATTTTTTGCCATCACCTCGCAAAGTTCCAATTACATTTTAAATTTCCATAAGGCACTAAACAGATATAAAAAAAATATGTACACAAGGTCATTTGCGGACCAGAAATCGATTTGTGACATTGTAGGATGGTGGAATGCTTAAAAGTAATTTTCAATCTGAGATCGACATTATCCGAGACAATCTTATCCCATCGTTTTTGAGTGCAAAAAGGAATGTCTAAGTTGGTATAAAACTAGGCGAATGCAAATCGCTTCATCGTGTATAGTCCTTATTGACAGTGAATGTGATTGAATTAAGTTAAAACGCAGCGGTTTTGGGGCGTGCTAGTGCTCCGACGGCAGCTCCACGAAGGTGATGTCGTAGAGGCGTTCCTCGCCGTTGTCGCCCGCCGGCCGAACCTCTAGCAAGAATAAGTCTTCATTGCAATAGTACGCTAACATTTCATCGTCAATTTTGGCCGTAATCCTGAAATTAAATGTTAACAATCAATTCACCTCTTCAAAAACATATAATTGTATTTTGGCAAAAACTTTAAAGTGGTTTAAGTAAACTCGACACAGATTAATATTTTAATGTTTGAATTTGTTAAGTGCACAGTTTTACATTATGTAGTGTAAGTGCATTGCGTGTTATACGGGGTTCAGTAAGGTATTTAATAAGGACTGTGATTATATGACGGGTACTTATTAAAAGCTGATCCACAAAGTAATAATGGGGGCATTTCCATTGAACAAAAGCATTGCGTAGTTAGTGGCGCGCCCTTTCGGTAAGCGATGCTCCATTACGCGAGGCGGCCGGTTCGTGTAGATAACCCTAATGTAACTATCTGAGGCCAATGATAACCACTTACCCTTTCTTGTTCTTTCGATAAAGATTATTAATTGCCGAACCAGAAATTTTGTACTTATTCTCAATCTGAAAATAAGCAAAAAATAATAAATTACTATTGGCTTTCCGCCATCTAAAACCGAGACGTCTCGTCTAACGGAACGCGTAACCGGTACCGGCTGAGCGCGGTGCAAGGGTCGAAGGGACGCGTCCGGTGCGCGGGTGTTAATTACAACATGCAGTTATGATGAGAGTGTGTGTCGGATTAGACGGGGTTATAAAGCGCCAACTCGGTTACAGCGGCGCCGCAGGCGACGGCTCCGCCGCTAGGGGGCGCCGCCGCCCGCAGCCGACGAAGCGTCTCGATTTCCTTCATTACACATCAAACATTACACAGATCCACACAGCGAGAAACCGAGAAAGCAACGAGGACCAGCTCGATCCCTCGCATTCCGCAGTTAGTCGAATTCACCAAGGTTATTCTCGCAATGAGGCGGGCGCTCGGTATGTGACGTGTCACGTATCGAGGGCCGGGGTCGGGATAGCGCGGGTACTCACGGCGTGCAGCAGGCCCTGCGTGGTGGGCGGCACGACGTGCAGCGCCGTGTACACGTCCTCGGAGTCCTGGCGCACGTACAGCATCACGCGCTCGCTGAGCGGCGGCGTGGCGGTGCGCGCGCGCTTGCCTAGCACGCCCTCCAGCTCCAGCGAGTCCTTGCGGTCGCTGTACGGGGACAAACCACCCACGTCTCTGTATCTGAAACAACATTAACATTCGTATGAACACATTTCTGGTAGATAACTAAAGACATGGCTCAGAAAATAGGCAGGCTGAGGTGACAGTGGACTGGTAATATATACCAAAGGATCGAAGAACAAAATTGAAATTTGAAATTAGGAAGTGGATAAGAAGAGTCGTGCTCAGTGGCGCGCGTTGGGAAAGGCCTATGTCCAGAAGTGGACTATATGAGGGTTAATTATTATCATGATGATGAAACACATTTAATTTAACATTTTTGTTTTTGTATGTTGATGAAACGTGTGACATTTATGCATAACAACAAGTGATAATTATTGGACTTATCCTACTAATACGATAAATGCGAGGATTGGTTACCGACATTGTGGACAACTCTTAATTTGTGTAGTATTTTGTGAGCTAAATAATTCATAGTGCGGATGTAGGTACTTACGCTGGTGCATCTGGAGGGAAGTGGTTGTGGAACTTGAGAGCAGGAGCTTGTGGCTTAGCGGTGTGCAGCAGGAACGGCGATGCACCTTTCAAGTGAGCATCCGTCAGTGTCGAATCATCATGTCCGTAGAACCCCTGAATGTCCATGCCGGCTAGCTTGTCAATGTCTTCCGCGGGACTGAAAAGCACCGGCGGTTTCGCCAGATCTGCCATCGCGTAAAATTCACTTCTCTCCGTCACAGGATGGTAAATCTCATCTAGCTTCTTTCTGTTCGTAGCTGACATTTTTCTTTTCGCAGCTCTTCTTTCCTCGTCCCTCGTTTTCCTTTCAGCGCCCTTCAATAATGATAATGGAAATATAAAATCTCATATTTTGCTTAGATTTGCTTACTAACATTGTGCCAAAGTTAGTTAAAGAATCTTACCTTATCGCAGAACACTTTGATTTGACAATAACCCCGGTGGTAGACTTGTGTGTCGCGTGGATCTTCGAACGTATCAATTTGTATGTGCAGTGGTAAACCCTGAAACAAATAACGATAACATATAAGTCATTGGATACTTTCTATTTCAACACCTAAATACATACTAAATATTCGAAATGAGGTTATTCAAAACCGAATAAAATCTAGTCAGAATGAGAAAGAAGGCCTAATTGGTCAATTATTGGCTTCACGCTATTTCCTCATCCAAACATAGTTTTTTTTAGAGCTGTATAAAAATCAACAGTTTTTGAGGTAAACGATTTCACGCATATCCAACGCTCATCTTGGAATTATAGCAAAAAATAGTTTTAATAAACGTTGGGAAGCAATAATTGCGTATATCCATGAATAAGGAAACAATATGCACGTGTCTGAATCGAATCGTGGTAAATTTGGCGAGGTTGATAGTTGCGTCGTCGTTACCGCGCGGTTCCGAAACCCATAGGCTTGAGTTTATCAACAAAATAAACAGACAGTCAAGTCTTCACTTCACTTCTTGATTATGGCTTTTGTAACTATTTGTCACAATTCTGCCATCAAAAGTTTATGACACTTGCATGAAACGGACATTGACAGAATTGTGACAAATAGTTACAAAAGCCATAATCAAGAAGTGAAGTGAAGTTTATTATGACGGTTAAGTCTAACCAATGATCATGATGACATATTCATAGGAATCTGTCATCATGATCATTGGTTAGACATGTGTCAAAAAGATTTGATTAGGACTTAACTACCCGTTATTGTGTTGCTGAACTCGGGCCTTAATGTTGAAGCAAGATAAACAATATAACAGTTTAAAGGAATTGAAAAAGACTGTGACGGTCACAATTCACAAAAGAACTTCAGGATCTTCATAATAGATTATAATGCCTTTATATGGTATAATATTTAATGATTAGAATCCATTATTTTCAGCACAATTATACCTACTTGGCTTTTTTTTCTGGTAGATAAGGCTCAGTCAAATTGAAAGGGATCCAGTACGAGCACAGCTTTTCACAAAATGTTTGTGTAGGGTTGATTGTATCTGACCCATGCCTATGCATAAAATTCGTCACTGAGATAGAATCGTGCAAACCAGCTATAAATAGTCGTCTTATGCTTTATTGCCAAAAGCAGCCGAGCTGTCAAATTACACTTAAGCTCTTAGTAAATCATACTACGAAAATTTTCACGAGCTTATTCCATGGTGATGTAAACACGCATTTTTTAATATGACGCCACAATATAAAAACAAGTGACAGTCGATGAAATGAACTGTTTTCGACAGCCAGAGTTCTATTTTCAAATATTGTTATATTGTACTTTTTACTATTGTGTATGTAAGTGGCCATTTCCGGAAACAATATTAAAAAGTTATTACAATATTTGAAAATAGAACTCTGGCTGTAGAAAACAGTTTATTTCACAGTTTAATTTTTATACGCCGTGAGAAACATATAATGCGCCTTATGTAATAGTTTTTTTGATGAATTAAAATGGCAACTTTATTAACATACCTATGTTTACTTTTTTACCTACCATGATAAAATTTATCGAAACGTCTTTACGACGATTCGGTTACCGACCCCATTGAGCCTTGGCGTCAAACCTTATACGCACTTATTTTCAGCTTCATTTACATTTTTCCGATAACCAATACCTACTGTACTTAGGAGAACTTAGGTACTTTGTAAACTGCTGCACTATGAATACGTAGATACAATAATCATTGAAACATTCGGAAAAACTAACTTAATTTGAATTATATTCTACATAATTCATTAGATTTAAATGGTTTGTGAGGTTGTTTTTTTAATACAAATAGGAAGTTGAATCTAATTTTCTCACGCTTGGTAAAAATAAGATGAGTAGTCATAGATAATTAATTTTATCTGTAGTAGGTAGTAATAATATGTAATAATATCGAGTACTTACCTAATTTATTATTATCGAACTGCTGATACTGCTGTCTATGCTAAATATATCGCTGATAATTATTTATCACGGTTGTCGTTTCCTTTACTATGATGTCAATGTCATGCAATTCTATAAAAAGCTATATTTATGACCTAGGTATCTATGTTATGATTCGCTAATCTCATCCATACGTAATTTATACAATCATTAATTAATATTCCTTAGCCAATAACGTAATTGTCTGAATACTTTTAAGTTTTACTTTAAATTAAAGTATCAATTATTTTTTAATAGGTACATACCTTGACTCCTTTTTGGCTGCTAAAATCGGTACTGAGGCATTGGACGGCAATATTAATCTGAAAAGAAACAAAATAAATTAATATGATTAATAGAGATGCGTAAGTAGCTCTATAATAAAGTATCCCTGCGACTGCATTCTAACCGCAGACACAGGCGCCAGGACACGGCGGGATCACTACAGGCTATGACTACATGTTTTAATCTAATATGCTATGAGACCTCTGGAAAAAGGGAGTAAGCGTCAGTTCTCATTTTGCAATGGTCAGTGTATAATCCCGAAGGGTGGTTTTGGTGCGGCATGCACCGCCCATGGCAGCTCTGCCCGCTCATTACCGCGGTCTATGCAAATGACCACCTCGCGTTTTTACCGACCACCGACACTGCCACCGATCACTGTACATACCTATATTATCCGTCTCAAACAACTTGCATCCGTTACGGTTACATCTACCTACCTAACAATAAATAATTACGGATATCGATAACTGCTGACCAGTAGCTAAGTGATCAATGGCCATAAAATAAATCTGAAAAGAACTTATAAGATGAAGAACTTTGCAACGGTTTTAAATTAATACTGCAAGCAATTTGAACTATCAATTTTATGATCGCAGCCCAAATTGCGGCTCAATGTAGTAGGAGTCGTTAAACGCTAATTACACCCTTTGGCTCTATTAGCATACTGCGCATACCTACTGTCATAGAATTGAGGCTGTTTCACGCGGACTTTTAATTGTTTGATGAATATTAAAAAGGCTACATACATAATAATAATACAAATGAAGTAAGGTTTTTGTGATAGCTGATGGACTCTCTGTAATGCTATGTACGCAATTAAAACGGTCCTGTATTAATTCAATAATTTAATGAATGGTCAGCGCGGACGCTTCACCCTTGCGGTATCTCCCTCTCGCCTGAGCCCGGCAAGCGTGGACTATTTGCAGTTTTTGCTCCATTTACTCCTGCCAAATATGGCAACAAGATTCAATTTAATTACACTATAATATACGTAATAAAATCATGATCAACTTTGAATTTTTTATAATGACTGGAAGGCACGACGTGTAGCTATAGCATTTTATTAATTTCGTTTTAAATATGCACATATTTTTGCATTGCTGAGGTATGTCGTTAGTTGTTGCACTTTTGCACTGACAGAAAGACACATTACTCCATTTAACTGAGCACGTAAACATGCACAAAGGTTTATGGAAATAATGTTTCGAGGATATAGTTGCCTGGTTGGTACTATAATGGTATCTGCGACATGTAGATAGCAACTGACTTCGATGATTAGTTTTCATGTGTGTAAACTATTTAAGATTTGAGTGTGCATATGAGAAGGTAACATGATCCACAGATGATCTCTCTTACAGAAAATTCAACAGACATAGTTGGGTCGAAGAATAGAGTAGTAAGTAACACATACCTTAGCAGCGCTTTCGAGAGGGTTCCAGTAGACGGCGATGGCGTTGTGAGAGATTTCCTCGATGGAGCCCGCGAGACCGATGCTATTCTTCGTGTCTGCAATCAAACCACAAACTGTCATTAATCTTGTCTTCAAGTGCAGTTATGCCGTCGAAGATTTCGATTAAGATATCAACGTACAATACGTCATCTGGGACGGAAATTTATTTGCAGGGCGTGAATAATCAGCAGGTAGTATCAATTTAACGACGATTGCAATATTACTGCTGCCCTTCCTAGGTTGAAGTTTATGGTAACAAATTAGCTCGTTCATATTCCAATCAAAATTATGTGAAACTTCGTCAATAAACCATCCGTATCGATGAATTTATTCACCACCGGAATAGTCCGAAGTTTTATTTAGTTTCCGCTTTATTTAAATGTTTAATTAACAGTTAAATTGGCAATCTCTACCGGTAATAACAAGGACAAGATGTTTGTGATAATTTTGCTGCCTTATTTAGAGGTTGCGGTCGTGTTTGCCGTCGATATAATCAGTGTATTGGTATTCGTGTAGTGATTAATGCTCACTAATGCAGTGTGTGATGCTGCGGGTGTGAAAGTCTGCAGAGTGCGTGGGCGCAGGCTATCTGGCTGGCTGCGATCTGTGCGGGCAGAGCTGTTCGCGCGTCTCCTGAAGTGTTTATGAGCAACCGCGCAGTCGCGCTGCCGCGAGAGGACCCACCCTGCCTTCGAGTGGCCTTATTGTCTTAACAGCCGTACTCAGATTTACGAGTCCACCCGACATCTTGCTACTAATAAATCCACCTACTCAAACGCAGACTTGCACAGCGGTAATTGACTCGCCGGCTCTGGTAATGCGTAGGCTTTTCTAGTTAGAACACCTTCATAGTCGACATTCTTATGAATGTAGAATTTGAAGGAATAAACACAAAATTATTTGTGTAAACTACATGAAATTCAACTCTTCTATGATTTTTATTTCCCTATAACCTCTGCCACATAAGAAAATATATTCATTTTATTTCACTGCAAAAGTTTTATCGCCTTTCAATCATCGAAATTCTTACCGACGTTTAACGTTATCCACCAATATAATCTCTGAAGATTAAAACTTAACATAATCAAAACAAATACATCGAATCGGTGAAGCATGTTACAAGTGAAAAATGTCAAAAGAAATAAATGTGGAGTCAAAAAGGCTTTGCTGCAGCAAGCGGCGGACACGCGATACAAGAAGACACGAAGGTAATCGGAGAAGGCATTGTGCGGAGGCGCAGTGCGTTGCGACTGCAACCCTCTCCCCCGCAATCCTCGCTTCCCGCTTCACCCCCGCCTTGCTTTCACACGCCTGCACACAGGTGTCCGATGTCGCCCTTGACGCTCCAAAGTTCCCTTCATACATTGAGTAGTGCATATCCATGCACTTATAACATCTTTGATACATCTAATGAGATTATTTATTATATCCTATCTTCCAATATAATAAATGTGAACGTTTGGATGTTTGTTGTTAATAATCTTCATAGATAACGATTGAAATGATTTGGATGAAATTTAGAACAGGTATAGTTCGTGACCTAGAATTACACGTAGGAAACTTAATATCGGGATGCCACGCGGCCGAAGTCGTGGGCATAGGCGAATCAATATTAAACAGCATAGAGGTAATTGAACATTTGATGACGACAAAGTAAATTTCTTTAACATTTCAACATACAAATATGTTGAGAGTATTATTACGCGTATGATAACTCTTTATTCTATTTTTTTTAGGTTACGATTATTTCAATCCACTTGTCTATCTAATAACGCCAGCAACGCAAAAAAAAACTTAACTAATATCCAGATAAACTAAAGAACCTTGACATTAAACTTGGCCCGGCGCGCGAATTAATGGCTTCCATGTTTTTATTTTCCTTGAGATTAAATTTATTGGCACCGCTTGTGGCTGCGGCGTCACTCATTACAAATGCTACAAGCCTCAGCTAAGCAATGTTAAAATGTGTAAAGTGTCATATATCAGCGCTGTTTACTTCGAGCCGACCGATTAATAAGCAGGCATTCCATCTGTTACGTAAGCTTATCTTATAAGATACACCTACATTCAAATTAAATAGATAATTATTCTTACGAATTTTAAAATTGACCTCGAGAGCGCCAAAAGTCAATAAATTGTTGGGTGATCAAATAATGAAAATGAACAAATCGTCGAACGTTTGCATGGTAGGTAATGATATTATTATCATCTCCAAGCTCTATTTATGAGCTAAAAGAATGAACTTCTAATAGAACTTATTACAAAACGATCAAAGTAATTATTTAGTGTGTTTGGTAGAGGTCGCGATGCGCGAACGCACGCCGCGCCGGCCAATACCATGCGCGCAATTAACATGCTAATGAGCGCGCTCCTTGATATCATCACTGTAATTATGTCCGCTTGCGACTATATTGTATGCTAACTTATCTGTCTTCTACTCTTTTTAGACAATCCAACATGCCTAGTGCGTATTCTATGCTAGATCACTTCATGTAGTACAAGGTACATACAAAGTTTATATGACAACACAGGCAACCTGTCTATGATGAGTATTTCTCAAGAACCTCTCAAGCGATTAATCTCGGGTATCTTTATTGTATCAATTTCGAGCTCTGCTTGAGGAAGCGTCGCATTGGCTCAGTTTTCGGATCGAGTTAAAATGGTGGAATGTGTCGTTATGAGTTTGTGTGGTTATTACGAGACAGGATCTAGATGGCAGGCAAGGCAATGTCATACGCTACGCTCTGGTGCGGCGCCAGAAATGTTTATTTTTACCGCGTGGGATTGATAGGTTCTATGGGCGGTGTGGCCCTCGTAGTGCATGTTATTTATGCAAATGTCCTAACGAGATATAATAGTGGGTAGTAGGGTACGCGGGTGCGTCTCGGTGGCGGCTATCTGCCCGCAGCAGGTAATTAGGTTCTGCGTGCCAAGAACCGAGAAGACTCTGCCTCCCTCGCCGCTTGGCACGCAACTTCATTTTTGTGTCGCCTTGAGCACGACTTTGTTTTTCTATAATGAAGTATAGTGTCCAAGGCCCTTTTGCACTCATCTAAACTTTACAAGACGAGCAAAAACTACTAATTGTTTGTTCCAAAATATCAACAATATAAGACAACCTCTGTGGCGCAGTGGGCGAAGGTCCGCCTGAGACGCAGAAGGTTGCGGGTTCGATTCCCGCTACGGGACAGATGTTTGTATAATCTGCATTCATTTGTTTCGTGTCTGGGTGTTTTCTATGGGTGTATAATATGTATGTATTTACAAAAAAAGTATATAAGTAGTATATCAGTCATGTAGTTCCCATAACACAAGCTCTACTTACTTTGGGGCTAGATGATGCTGTGTTAAAATGTCCAGCATTATTTATTATTATTATAAGATGAAAATACTTACCAGCATCAAGTATCCTTTGTTTGACTGAGTGTTGTCTGCCATGCCAAAACTGCCACGCTTTAATTTCATCGTCAGGTGACTTTTCTTCTCTGAACATTAGCATTACTACACTCTGAAACAAAATTAAATAAATTTAAGTATTTACATGATTGTATTTTACAACAACATGCCATGTTTTATTCATGCGTTGTAAAAAAATATATTTGTGTCCATATAAATCGACTCAGGGGGAGGTTATTAGAACCACCTGGCTAGAGCTAATGTTTCTATGTTATTTATTGCCGAGATTTAATGGCGAAAGCACCAGTAAAGTGCCGTAAGCTGAAGCATCTTACGAATACGCAAAATGCGATTACCACCGCGCATTTCTTAGCTATTACTTTAAACGAGTGCGATTACGTCGTTACTGTGGGCATCTTAATTTCATACGCATTTAAATGGGCTTTAAAAGTTGCGTGAAATCTTTAGTCAGTTTCCGTTCAGTTGAAAAAAGTGAAATATGCTGTTAAGACGATTTCTATCGCCGAGTTGGAAAATGCTATGAAAAAGAAGTGGTATATACTAGGCGTGGTGCCCGCCGCACCATGTAGGGCTAACGACGTGAAAGCACCTGCGATCGACGCTTCAGATTGATAGACCGCGCGACCAGACGACCCATAGCTATGTGCTACGTGTTCGCTTACGTCTGCCAATACCCGAATTCCGCACGCGTGAGCATACAACTTTGAAAGTATACCGACTGTGTAGGTCCATTTCGTCTATATCATCTTATACGTTAAAATAAACAGAGATACGCAACGTAATGCAGAAATCGATATACTTGGAAAACAAGATGCGAAACATGGATAAGACCCAGCAGTAAAGTAACTACTCGGGTACGAAGTGCAATTTTAAAGCAAGTTTAATACGTTTTTAAGCTGTTAAGCAAAGGTTGTCGCTCAGTTACGACTCTTCAAGGAGTGGCTTTATAACCAACCGTAACACAAATAATTACTTACAACTTAACTCTAGAGTTAGAGTCATTATAACGTCATGAATATGCATCGCAGGCGATAAGCTAAAATAAGATGAAGTGGTCGGCGTCTGAATCACCCAATTAAGTTCGCACTGCAATTAAATATCGCAAGGACTTCGGTTACAGTGTTGGCCGGGGGCGATAAAAAAGCAATTTTACTGTGAATCAAAGAATTTACGACTATTTTGTGTCGGAGAATAGTTGGACATTTCTATAAGCGGGACACAGGCTTTCTTCGGAGATTGAGGCAGGTGCAGGCGCGTAAACCCAACGGAACCGCGCATACTAATAGATAACCCATGTATAAAATTGTAACGGTGCGCTCCACCTCTAACAGACCAACTTGTAGCTTATAATATAAATAAATATAAACATTTACTGCTTTATTAGAATTCCCCGGACCGCAAGCGAAATACATAATACATAGCTAACTGTTAATCGAATTAGATAGATATATCGCGTCAACGACATTCGAATTGAAGCCAAATAGCAAGAGTTAAAAGTAGAGTTTATGGCGCTATTTACTTTTTATTAATGGTTCTTCTAAATACAGCGACGACCTACCGTTTTGTAATTTATCACTATAATACTTTAGTTTCAACGGGTGTTTTTGTTTATTGTATTGAAATAATGATTCATAAACACTTGCCAACTAATTTAGAGTTAACTAGTAATAGTTTACGCAATTTAGTGCCTATTTTGTAGTTGCAATTGGTACCGAACAACGTCGGCTATTGTTGCGTGACAGAGATACATTGTAATAACTGACAATCTTAAACGTTTCATTTACACAATTTATCAAAGACAAGCTACATTTTGATTTCATTAGTAAACACAAACAGTCTCTATTTTAAACAAATTATTGTGTAAGTAGAACTTAATAATTTTCAGATTATAATATTGTTGATATAAAGTTTAACGTAAAAGTTCCTATTTTAAGGAATTGAATTTCAAAAATGATAATTACGGTACTAGGTATGTTGAAGTTTTGGACTCTAAAAGATATTTTGAAGGGAAATTACAGTTTAGACATGAAAAAAAATGATTGAAACCTCCTTCTAGCCTTGCTGTACGGCTGCCAAACAAGGATCTTTAAGCCTTGTTTGGCAAACAAAATAAAACAAAAGATAAAAACACTCAAAGAGCAATGGAGCGTAGTAAAATACACAAAATCACAAGCGACATCATACTACAAAAAAATTTACTAACTGACACAGTCACACAAGGTCTAAAAATTAAGTGGCAATGGGCAGGCCATGTATCACGCTGCACTGATAACAGATGGACGATACAAACAGCACAATGGAAAGAGGACCACTAGGAAAAAGAAACGTAGGTCGGGCAAACAGACGGTGGGTAGATGACATTACCACAGGATGGACTGGACTGGATGAGTGTGGGAAAGAGTACGGAAGCATCGATGAATTTGAAGGAGGCTTTCTCCCAAAGAGGAATCTTTATTTATGTTGTAGTACTTAGGCTCTTACATTATTTTTTATTTGTTCCATGTATTATGTCTTGTAATGGTGTGTGTGCATGTGTGTGTGTGTATGTGTGTGTGTAAATGTGTGTGTGTCAAATAAATAAATTCTTATTCTTATTTATCACTCGTATGATTCGTCGGTATACCTACACAAATTATTTGTTTCATAAGTGTTTCACAAGAGTGCCTTCACGGTTTTTCGGTCCACTTACCAACTTTTCTGACCGTCATTTAATTAATCGAATATATCGACATTCGACCCCATTTCAGGAGTTTGGTTGTCATTCTGAGTTATCTGACGCGGTTTCTCTGCGTGTATAAAATGTATTGTGTGCATCGGCTTTCAAAGTGACTTTTAGAGTCGTATTCAATTATATCTCACATTGGGAGATGCGTTTAGAAAAAAAACATCACCCATCTTAAACGGACGTGACATACAGACAGATACATGACGTACTCGTAACTATAGCGGTTTCGTTTTCGCTTCGGAACCCAAAAGATGAAACTATTAAAAATGTAATTTTTTGCAATAGTATTTCACGTCATACTTATTGCTTTTCGATAATTGAATTGTTAAATGAACTAAAACCAAAACATTTAAGGGCACTATTTGACAAGATACCAAGTTTTACAAACTTAATTTGGCAAGGCAATATTTAAATGTTTGACTTAAGCAAAATAAATAATTTTATTTTATTAATACACTAGTTGTTGCCCGCGGCTTCGCCCGCGTGGAATGTTAATAAAGGTAGCATATGATCTGGAGACGATCAGGCTTCAAACTATGTCCGCCAACTTTTGAATGAATCGAACCAAGGATTACAATTTGTACAAAGTTTAGAACTCAATTACACAATTTTGAAATAATAAAAAATACGTGTTTCAATATTTATTTTAAAGTTTATGTGTTTGAGTGAATAAAACCAAGGAATATTTTTTTCCATAGAAACTGAAACCACCCTGTTTAACCCCCTTAGGGGTTGATTTTCGAAAATAAGATTAGCCTATGTGTTATTCCAGAACCTAAACTATCTACATTTCAAATTTCATCAAAACCGGTTTAGTAGTTACGGAGATACGTGGTAACAAACATTCACACACACAGACTTTCGCATTTATTATATTAGTAGGAATAATAAATAGATAATTAATTAATGTATTATTTGCCTAGTTCGCTAATAGCTGTCCAATATCACGGACCTAAAAAGCAATTATAGTTACGTTTCAACACATCACATTAATTTCGTCACTCTGTTTGAATAAATAACCAATTGCATACAATTTATAAGACATATGCGGTAGGTAGGTGCTATGAAATTCTATGATCTGTATCTAAAATTCAAATGTGACAACTGCGACCACTCATTAATCTAACCGTAACTAGCCATAAAAACACTCGCTTCGTTGACATTTTGGTTTTCTAAAATAATAACAATAATGCTGGACATTTTTCACACAGCATCATTTAGACCCAAACTAAGCAGAGCTTGTATTATGGGAACTAAATGGTTGATATACTACTTATATACTTTTTTATTGTAAATACATACATAATATACTTAGAAGAAACCCAGACCCGAAACAAATATTTGAAGATCATACAAACATTTGTCCCGCAGCGGGCATCCAACCCGCAACCTTCTGCGTCTCAGGCGGGCCTTTCGCCCACTGCGCCACAGAGGTCGTCATAGGATGAGATAAGTTAATTATTTACATATTATGAGATAGGTACTAAACCTCCATGATAGACAGCCTCTGATCTATACGCTGTAAGCAGATCCGTGAGGATACAAAGTATAGTCAGAAGCGCGTCCAAAAAATTTAATTGATATATGCGCGCGTTTGTTACTGTTTTAGTGGTACCATAGCTCGTCTAAAGCTAAGGTCAAACCGCAACCGGCACGAAAAAGTGAAGCGAACGACATGAATCACTAAACATGCTCGCGTCCGGATGTTTCATATAATCTATCAATACGAGTTTAATGTTGAAATCAAAATAAATGGCCTCATTTAGGACAGTGCTCGGGCGTGTACCACTTTATTCCTATATCGTCGGCGATTTCTCATCAGAGTCGCTGTCGGCGGACTATAAGGCGGAATCACCATGCACCTGCCTAATTGTTAACTATATAAATTGTGAGATAATGGCGTCGTTAACGTATTGATAATAGTAACAATTACTGATATCAGATTTAATCTTTGCTCGCTCGTGTGCGCTACGTCTGGTAGGGTGCAGTAATTAGAGGCAGAACTTGGTGCACAATTTTAATCTGCATGCGTTCAAAAAAACTATATACATATATGTGTAGATAATGTGGTATACGCATAATAAGTGATTGTGTGCGTTGCAAGTGAGCGTAGTTCACCTCTTTTTGCTGGTTGTTACGCTTCCTTGTTAATCGCGAAGTCAGACGCAGCGCCCATCCATCAGCTCCTATCTATTTTATGACAATTATTTATGTTCACTGCGTGGCAAAACTATTTCGCTCACAGTTGAGCTTTATCGATAGTGCAGAAGTAATGTCCTGCCTTTTCGATACGCTATAATCTGATACGGATACGTCTGTTTGTTAAGTGCGCTAGTTGTCTGCGCTAGATGTTTTAACGCCTAGGTTATTTGCTGCGACTGTTCACCAGTGAATGTCGGTTTCGACATAAATTCTGAGCAGAACTGTGGGTGTAACTGCTGCTCTGTTACCTGCGTGGACACGCACACACGCACGCGTGGACACGGACGTATTTATTTCACATCAGGAGAAATATATGAATGATTTTTTATGACTCGTAAACAAAACAATAACAGCTTACGGTTTTGCATGTATTCTGTTTAACTTTGTAGGAGCAGACATAGGATATTCTAATATTTGGATTATAGCTGTTGTCCTTGTTTTTAAAATACGCTGACATAATGAAATGGAAATCGTCTCTTAATAACGATCCTATTATTAAATGCAAAAGGATTTATGGAACGGCTGAATTGATAAAATTTGGATGGATGTAGATCGTGACCTGAAATAAGTCATGAGCTACACGTTACCACGCGAACGAACCAGGAGCAGAAGCTAGTATTGCACAATAACAAAATGTCAGATCCCTAGTTAAAATAAGTTCTTAGAGAATTTGCATAATAATACGTGATGCGTGCATATCGACTGACGTCGCTGCCCCCGAGCCTAGCAGATCGACAAAGATGCAGCTTCCGGCGCCGGACAAATTGCGCTGTTTTCCTCGCATGATGTTCACATCCGCAGCAAATCTACATAAGTGATTGAATATTAAGTTTATAAAAAATATTCGTTTCAATAATCTAATTGCGAACAATCCATGCGTTAAATTGCTTGATTAATGTAATGAAACGTGACAAAGATCTGAACTAACATCGACACTTTTAAAATAATGACGCGAAGAAAGATTTTTCATTACGTTTCCGAGTATAAATTGCACTTACTCATCTACCAATTTTTTGACACATCAATTAGAATTTTCTTATAATTGAGAAAACTGATAATAAAATGTTTTTGTTAAGAAAATAAGAGTGTTTACAGCTCGCATATTGTATGAAAGCAATAACCGTTAATCTGTGCGCGGTGCTCAGTGACCAATGACCGCTAACTCTAGATTAAATCGGAGCAAATCCCGCGACCGATTGGGCGTCAGATTAACATCCGGACTCGCCTCGTAGCACTAATCTGTTCGAATGTCGAAAGGAAACGTCAGATTGTAATGCAGGGCTCTGGACGAGTGATGCGGCTTAAGCATTACCTACCGCTGAGCTTTCAATTACGCCCTACTCTTGCATAAATTAAACAGAGTTACAACACAGATTCAAGTTATTATAGACCTTTTATTAACATATAATTTGCTACTATAAATCTCATAACTCTAATAATTTTAGAAAATCTTACTATCCGATATGGCCAGTTTTTTACTCATAATAACACTAATTGCTTGCGATTCTTTACAAAATCTTTAATTTGAATTTCACACGCCTGGAACTAACATGAGTCAAATCTCTCTTAATCAATTTTGAGGCGATTCCCGTTAGCCAATTTCATTGAAATTTTTCATGTTTATAACATTCACTTATTATATTTACACCTTTTGATTGCGTATTACATTATCTACGTAAAATTGTTTTTTTTTTTTTCAAAAATCGAGTTACAGAATAGGAGTAGACTTTTGTTGTTTTTTTTTATTTTTGATTATTCTGATGTAAATTACTTTCAAACAACATGAGCTCCTAAAGTCTTAGCTCGTGTTGCGTAATTGTATCTTTGCAGCTGATTACGGCAAGTTGTCGGCGGCGATGCTATCGAGGATTGACGCTAAATACGCACGCTGCTGTCACAGCCCCAATATCGAGGTTCGAGACAATGACGGACTTGAATTACGTAACGCTATTTACGTCTAGTGTCAGCCAGGTAACAGAGAAATCTGTTATCCCAGATAGATAACAAAATCCCCTTTCCTCTGCTCAGGATCAAAGACATTTATGAACTGATAAATTCAATCACCATTTTAGTATAGGTACTAGCTATAATTTAAGACTGTTAACTTGACTAATAATCTTTGTTGTTTATTTTACATTCTATGATTTGGTAACAGAAATAAAGTTATACGTGCTTTTGCACGTATAACTTTATTTCTGTTACGTTTACGGCCTTTTGGCCGTAACAGAAAAAGCTATTACGCGTGAATCAAATGCACGTAATATTTTCAGCAGTTACGTGTAAGATTACCGAATAGTACGTAATATTTGGAAAGTTACCAAGTGAAGTTACGCGAATCTGAAACCGAAGGTGGAAAATTCACGCTCAGTGAAGCGGGGCGGCGCGGCGGCGGTGTGCGGTGAGCAAGCAAGCTCCGCTAATACTGGTACCATATTCGATATATGCCGCCTTTTTGCTCTTAATTTTAGTGGTTTCTATATCATGTTTACAAAAATTCATTCTTAACTACTGGATTATTGATACCAATATCTATTTAATTATATTTATGTATAAAATTTTACCTTAAAATAATTATTAATCTCAGATAAAATTACTCAGCATGTCATTTCCATCTCGAAACGGAATTGTAATGAATATTTAAGTCAATAAATCAAAAAAGTAATTTAGGTACATTAAAATCACATAAATTACTTGTAAAAAGTCTGAAAAGATAAAAAGTACATTATGACGAAGCGAGACGAGATTGATAAATAACCAATTTAACTTTAAAGAAGAAAACTGCAATATGCTCGAATGTTAGTAGGTACTCGTATCTACCTACATGGTGTCTTTGTAGAGTCCTCTGCCTATCATAGATAGGATAAAATTGCTTATTCAAAACAGTTAGAGTGTGTGACTTTTGATGCGATCAAGTAAGTTAAATGATTTAAAAATATATCAATCTCAAGTCATTCAAAGTAATTCCGTTACTATAAGAGCTTTTCGTTGTATAATTTTGCAATTTATAATCATTAGCGTTTTTCTGGTGTGACAGGAGTCTGTTGTGGAGCGCTCAGCGCGGGATGCAGGGCGCAGAATAAAGCAACGAGGGTGCACGTTTAATTGAGATATCTCAACACATGATGGATCGCAGGCATGATTGGCAACTCCAGACGTGCAAGTAACAAACATCAAAAATGCAAATTGTAACATTTTTTGTCTGTGCTATTGTGAAATATTTTCCGTTGCCCTGTATGAAAATTAAATTACAGCCGAGTGCTCTCTGTGAGAAATATTATCGGAGAAATATAATTATATCTCTGTGAGACAGCCCTTCACTTGTCTACTGGCGGTGGCCAAAACTGAGCCAGAACAGCCGCTCCGAATGCAACCGTTATAATCCCTCATGAGGTGTGTTACTTTCAGTGTAAAAAGCATCATTAACGATTGCCTTAAAAAGGTAAACTGGAGCAATCAATAAAATTAAAAATAACAAAAAGAAATTAAAACAGGCTTCATGTCTCGTTACGCGTGTTTCCGTTGCTACGAAAGTAAATACAATGATGTTGCTGTTGTTTGTTGTAAAAACGACTAAAAAAACGATATGAATGAGTGGGTGCGCTTTACACACGCAAGACACAGTTCACTCGCTGCTGGTAAATTAATAATGTATGGGACGAAAGATTGTAATCTATTTCAAAATCATTAATTGGCTAAATTATTTAATTTATCCCGTAATAATTGTATTGTATAAAAAAATACACACATTTTATAAGGTACACACGTGATGAACGCCTTCTTTATAATTTACTAAAGTGCACCATTTTGTGATGCGCCACGTGAGTAATAAACCAACTAACAAACCTACAGACTTTCACATTATATTAAAAAAACAATGTTGAATGTTGTTGGTAAAATTTTAATAATTCACGGTTTCAACAAGGGAACATAATACTTTGGTAGTATTATTATTTTACCTACGAACCCTTCACGCGACGATCACAGACAGCAAAGACATTTTGCTAGAGAGATGATTAATTATCCCCATATCCAGTGATTGATTGAACTCTTCACATTCTTCAGAAAAAAACTATTCAACCAACTATATTTTATTTAAATTTATACAAAGTAAGGTCGTTTTAAATAGAACATTTTAAAAATATATTTGTTAATTTCAAGGTGAAAATAAAACCATACTTGTTGCTAAGATATTCTGAGTCAGCATCGCAGTGGGAACATGCCGCGTTGTTTAATTAGGTTGCAATCTCGAATTCGTGTTGTGTTTGTTAGCTGTGTTCTTCGTGCGGAAATCGCGAGGGCGGCGATGATATCTGCGCCGAAGGCAAAACCCGCCGAAACAGGGGCGGTGCCCAACATAATTACAATACCGCCAAACACTCCACTGGCAAGCCAAATTTCTGTTTACTAAATATTCTCGCATATCGTAACAGCTTTTTGGCACGCAAATATACTGTTTACAAATAGCTTGTGAATAAAAATATTTTTCGGTTGGTAATGTAAAATTGTTCCAAGGTATACGCAAATGTTAGCTCGTTTATAAAATAAATATCGAAACCTAACCATGAGTCTATGACAAAATTTCCTTTGGAGAAAACCATAAGAAAATCAATTCTCAGCGGATCCGCAATTTAATGTGTGCGAAAATCAATACGTGGGTAAGTAAAATACGATTAGATTATAAGAAAACGGTTCAACAATACTCTTCAACTCTTGAAGAGTATTGTTGAACCGCTTTCTTGAATCGTTAATTAGTTAACTTAGTAGATATCTCTGAATACCATATCGCGCTCGAGTTGCATGGACATATAAATACATCGGAATCTTAACCACTTTTTGCTCTCACGTCCGAAACAAAGGAATTCTCGTTAAGAAACACGATGTTTGCCGCATTGAAATTGTTTTATCATAATGCAGAACGGTTATTGTTTAAGGGATGATATTATCCGAGCGGAGGCTCGGACTCCCGGGGCACTCATTGTGTTCCTATATGGCGAATGTCAAAAGCGTCGTCTTAATTATCGGGCGCGGCCATACAATGCGGACTCGATCGCAGTGCGATAAGCGTCGCACTCTGGACCGACAACGGCCCTGCTAGCTCGCATCGTGCAATGAATACGATCCGTTGGACCCGAGGCCCACTCCAAACGTATGCCTCATTGTATCTCAGATAATTCTGATTACCTTCATTCAATCGAGATAAAATGCGGATAAAATACGTGGTTGTTCACAAAAAGCTGTCTCAAATTGAATTTTTTTATACAATGAGTCCAATGAGTGAATTACGTGCTACCAACTAATGAAATAACTGAATACTGAGAATGTTTGCCATACCTACTAATAAAATACTTAAAACAATACATACGTATACTACTAATACTACAATTATGACTAAACCTGATTAACCTGATTAACCGAAAGTGGATTTTCTAGTTTTTCAAGAATATCCAGTAATTCGTTCATTATGGTGTAATTTCATTGTGTTCGTTTCAATGCTCTACGTGATTAATGTTATAGTTTTTCAGGGAAGTTTCAGGAAATAATAAATGGGGGTATTTCCGATTTCCACGGCGGCGCACGTGGATGACGACTATGTTGAGGTGTATTTTTTTCTTTTGTTTTCAAGATTTTCTCATCAGATAATAGCGCGTTAAGAAGACAAGCTTCTTCGCATGTATCATTATTGAAAAAAATATTGACCATGCCCTTGCTCTTTCGTGAATTAATCATTGTTGTTGAGATGATTGCATGACACATCAATTTGGTTGACACATTATAGCCTTTTTTATTAGTCAATCTATTGAATATTACAAATATTAACAAAAAATAAAAATGTAAATTAGTAATACTATCTTCATATCTACCAATATGGTAAGTTCGCTAACAGTCTTTAGCAAATCAGTCTATTTTTAAACTTAATCACAATTAGACTTTCTGTTTTATATTCAAGTATTGCAGAAATATCCCTATTCCTTTAACACAAAACAAAGTTATATTTGTTTGTTTGTCTATATATATCCAAACGGGATGTTTTCAAGAACATATATAACGATTTTGATGAATTTGAATGTATATACTGCTTACCGTTTTACTGCTAGCTCAGCAAATTGTCAGCTGAGCGAGGATATGCAGCATTAGCCCAGGTACCATCCCAGTTTCCTAACAAAGCTCGGTTTTAACTAACTTCTATTTTTACCAAAACGTTATAAACATGATCTGCCTACAGTGGCAAGTTGCAAATAATGTTATTTATCAATGACCGGATAGCGTCATGGGATTCCTTAACAATTTATTTTGTATAGAGTTACATGAATCATTTTTGTTTTGTAATTCGAGTGGTTAACCACGTTTATAATAAATAATATGATGAAAGCGAATAGGTAGGTAGTTGAAGGTAAGCAAGATGCGGTAACTGGGAACACGCGGGGTGAAACCGAGACGGGTTGCGGTCGGCGTCCCGCCCGGGGCTTGCGTGCTTTCCCGTCGAAACCCTGCCGACTTCGCAATTATGTTGCTTCACTAGTAGCCTTACTTGCTACTTGCGTATTATTATAAAGACTGAACCCGCCTTGGTTCTGTTCGAGCAATGCAGGATTATAATTAAGAATCTACACACAAACAGGTGTAGTTACGAGTCGTTTTTTAATAAAAATAGTAAATTATGTACACTAAATGATTACTACTGTCTAAATGATTCCTTAACAACAATGCTAAAGTAATAGCAGTTAGTTTGCCAAAATAACGAAAATTATTTTATAGCTAAAACGTAGTTAACTAATTTCGTATACAAAAGATTTGAACGCGCTCGCTCTGCTATGAACTTGCACAAAAAAAGCTCACGAAAATAATATTATATGTTAATTCACGAAAATTTATGAAAATTTAGATATTAAATTGAACACAAAATGAGTTTAAAAAAATAAATAAAAATAAAACATGAAAAATAAAAAAATCTAATTACAGGGAAAGATTAATTATTTGAAAAAGTATACTCAATCGAAATGAAATCTATAAAACATTATATTGTTAAAAAGAAGAGTCTACTCGTTTATTGACTCTTAAATGAACCCGAGCATTCAAAACATGGGCAGTAAAAGCAAGCAATGTAGGTAAGGGCAATGCAAATGAGCATGGCTGGCAACCCTATAAAATTTAATACCATTTACATGGTTCGTAAATATTATCAGAAATCGATTACGTTTCCGCACGGTAGCCATCATTTTGTAAAGGAGGCTGTGCAAAATGTACCTATGGGCTGATTCAAAGCGCTGATAGGAAAGAGATTATAACATTAGCATGACATACAAGCGCGTTAGAAAGCTAATCACTTTTACTCCCGTAGCAGATTTTAACTTTATCTTGGAAACCAAAATCAGAAACCTTTCAAATGAAGGCTTACGAGTATATGTCTTACGGCAGTGCGAATTAGTCTTAGTCGTCCTTGTCCAGTCTCTTTTATATTTATCCGGCTGCTGTAAATTGAGATGTTTGTCGATTGCGACGTACGAGGTGCATTCAATAAGTACCTAGCCTCATCGCCAGAGGGCGCTGTAGTTTCAAAAGAGTTTTACCACAGTGTAGCACATTCTTTTTTAATTCTTTTTTCAAATGTTCATTCCAATCCCTTCATTTGTTTTAATTTGACAACTTATGGAAGCGAACGTGTCGATCGGTTTTACAAAAATGGAAAAAGAGCAATATCGTTCGGTGATTCGATTCCTATTTTTGGAAGGGAAAACGCGCATCGAAATCAAAGAGCGCTTGGATGCTGTGTACGGTGACTCTTCTCCATCGATGGCCACCGTCAAGAATTGGTTCAACGAGTTTGCACGTGGCCGTACGTCGGTTTTTGATGAACCACGTCCAGGTGCACCGAAAACAGCTGCTACGGAGGAAAACATTAAAAAAATCCATGATCTCGTATTGGCAGATCGCCGATTGAAGGTTCGGGAGCTAGCTGAGACTGTAGGCATTTCAGAAGGAACAGTGCATCATATTCTTCACAAGGAACTCGGCATGAGAAAGCTGTCGGCGCGATGGGTGCCGCGTTTACTCACACCGGAAAACAAGCGCAACCGTGAGACCACATCGGAGACGTGTTTGGCGCTGTTTAAGCGGAATCCAGCTGAGTTTTTGCGTCGTTTTGTGACCGTCGATGAAACCTGGATCCACTGGTACATACCAGAGACCAAGGAGCAATCAAAACAATGGATCCAGACCGGGGGACGTGCTCCAAAGAAGGCGAAAACTGTAAAATCGGCCGGAAAAGTTATGGCCACCGTTTTCTGGGATTCACAAGGTGTGATCTACATCGATTATCTCGAGAAGAGTAAAACAATTACAGGGCTTTACTGCCGATTTATTGGGCCGATTCGACGCCGAATTAAAGAAAAAACGACCCCATCTGGCGAAGAAAAATGTGCTGTTTCACCAAGACAACGCACCGGTTCACACGTCTGCCGTTGCCATGGCCAAATTGGTCGAATTACGCTACGAATTGCTGCCCCATCCACCGTATTCTCCAGATTTGGCCCCTTGTGACTTCTTTCTGTTTCCTAATCTGAAAAAATCACTCGCCGGGAATAGATATGGATCAAATGAGGAGGTCATCGCCGCCACGGAGGCCTATTTTGCAGAGTTTGACAAAAACTATTTTTCGGACGGGTTAAAAAAGTTGGAGCATCGCTGGGCTAAGTGTATCGAACTAAAAAGAGACTATGTTGAAAAATAAATTGCCACTTTTCCAAAATTTTCGTGTACTTTTTGTAGGCTAAGTATTTATTGAATGACCCTCGTAGTTTACGATTCCCTATACTGAATGCGTCGTAGAATAGCTTTCTATGGTGCACTACAAGTAAACATCCGGCTAGAGCTATTATCGCCCTGTTTAGTAGCTTCTTAATTGTAGATAGGTACTAACTATTAACATATTTTTTTAAAGAAATATTTTACTATGTACATTGAAATACTTCAATTAAATGTGTATCGATTTGGTATAAGTAGTTACAAAGGTACGTTTTACCTTTTTTTAATTAAATTCTTTGTTTTACCAATTTTAAAAAGGACATAGTTACTCATATAGTAGGTGCTCATGTAGTATGTACTCGTCATGTTGGTTTACTTATTTAGTTGAGAAATGCAAAAGTGCTATTAATAAAACTCACCTTGACAGTTTGGTTCTTGAGCGGTTTGTCAGGATCGTGGACATACTCGAGCGTGATCCCGTAAAACTGGCCCTTGTTGATGTAGGTGATGCGGTCATCTTCGCGGCGCTGCGAACTGCTGCTCGCTGTCTCCAGGTGATACTTGAACCCGTACGGGGAAAACCTAAAAACAAAAACTCTTATTTACCTCCAGAAAACATTAACGGCTTTGACATACGACACCTGCGAATTCAAGATTTCAGATAAACGCAAACTACGAGCATGAAACGGAGTAACGCAGTAGGCAAGTCGTTTGTAAAGAAACGGCGGAATATAAAGTCCACTATAAGAGCTGGTTTCATAAACATTTAGAAAAATGCGATTTCTTCTTTGTGATACTTATCTACGGATACACGTTCTTGACAATAAAGTTTCCATGAAGTAAAGCAATAAAAGTGTGCAAAAAGTGGAAATCTTAATTGCAGTGCCAGTAAAGCTTGTCAGCAGCGTCGTTACATAAAGGCACGGAGATCCAGTTCTTAGTGGGCATTAAAAAAGTGTGGTTTTTCGCAATTTCCTGAGCGTCGGATTGACGGAAGGAAAACCCCGCTAATTTAGCAGTGATCGCGTGCCTGGCATCGTTAGCGACACCAACGCAGTGCACGCACCGCTTTTGTCGCGGCGATCACTCGGCAATATGCCGCTTGTAGCAGCTCGCTCGGCCCACGCTGCGCTACCACGCCCGCGCCTTCACGCTCGCACAAAGAGAAACTACGCCAAGAAACAGCGACATCATTATCTGTCCACTCTATTGTACCCCCGCGTTAACTTATGTAACTTGATAAAAACCCATAAATCGTTATGAAATATTAAATCCTATAATAAATCTCTGCGAGGAATGTCAGCCAAACGGCTTACGCCGATTGTGATTCTGCGGTTGCACCATTATTGGGCTTATTGAAAACAATTTGGTAAACAGGCTCGCTGATGTTTTGCGATTTAAACCGAGCCTGTGAAGATAAAAGCCGTGTAATGCAAACGCAGGCCGACATTGACGGATCGGTCGCGGCGGCGCACGCCTATCTGATGCTCTCTAAGTGATTCCGACCAGAATTTACATTTGCAACGTCGCTCTGTATTGTCATTTAGATTACCCCTTTCCTTTGTTTACTAATACAGGAGATCGGTCGTTGAAAGCCTTCTCAAATATTTCAAAAAAATAATTGCATTTAAATATTACTGCTGGAGTAGCCGATATAATTTGTGCGTGAATAAATGCGTTCCCCGTATGTGTACACGTATAAATAACACATTGCTTTCGAATAAAAGTCATTATAAATTTCAACGCGCAGTCCCCGAAAAAGCTACTTCCTGAGAGACGAAAAGAGCCTCGCCTTTCATGAATAAATCAATCGGCAAGGCGCGGAAATTGATGAGTGCACAAAAAGCGTCAGAACGCAGCGACAACAAAGTGCTCGCGGTAAAAACGCATGCCGCGATAAGGGACCAGCCAAGTGTCCCGCAGAGACACTCCGCCAGGCCAAATTAGATGCACATAAATCTGATTTTCTAACGTGCCTTTAACATGTAAACTCATGCAAAAACTTGCTGATACTTTGCACATTTTCGTGCTTGAAAACCCAATTGCCTTTTATTTTCCATAAATAGAGCCTATCTAGTTTGTACCTCCCATAAACCAAAAAGGGAGCGTTCTTGAAACTAAACAACAACTGCCTGGCTTACGAGGTTAAAAAACTGTTTAAATTATTTTTGAGAAACGAAATGAGGATCTTCTTCGTTAGTTGTAAAGAAAACATACAATCTTTACCAAAATCTTCCAAACTATCACGTTACTAGACAAGCAATTTACTTGCTTCGGATTAAGGTATACCAAGTTAAGTGGAACTTCATTGAAATTAAAAGATGGTATCTTTTAATACTCGGGGCAGGATAACAGTTACAGCAGTGCGCGGGCGCTTCTTGGCAGGCGGTTGGCACAGGCGGCTGGTAGTTAATGAGAACGCTTAGCGGCGTAATGATGGGGCCGTGATTGTCGGGTGCCGTGACAGCCAACACGCATGAACACAACCGTATCATCACCACACCACCATTATTACTAGCTACTACTTGAAAACAATCCTAGGAAATTACAAAGAAAACGATTTTGAACAGATTTCTGGAATCTGTTTTATTTTTAACATTTCAGGCTTTTGTGGTTTGACATATTCTACCCATGAGTCACAATAACTAACATAGAAAAGGCTTAAAGTTAACAGGATAATTGGCAGTCGGTTCAAAAACGTACACCGCTAACATGTTATGTGTATCCTGAAGCATTGCGACATTACTCCTTGAGGCCAAACACCGATAATGAACTTGTAATATAGAACGCAGTATAAAAATAACGGTCATTTATCGAAAAATATTTTACGATATTTATTCCTTAAAACACTAAAGTACACAACATTGGTGCAATAACATATGATACTCATTACAATTTAATAGCTTTTGTTGCTTACATATGTTTTGTAAGATATTTCTTTAGTTAATCAAAAGCTCATACATCACTTCATTACGCTCAACCTTTTTTAAGACTTATTCTTGATACGACATGTAAACAGTGTAGCTATTTGAGACATCCAACGGCGAGTGCTTAACTGGATGGTAATCGGTAGAGCAAATATTTGAGGATGAGTTGGAATAGCTCTGCACTGTATTGTTGTTCAAAATGGTACACAGCCTACTCAATTTCATAATACTTAAATACAGAAAGTTTATTGAAGTTAAACAAACCATGATTAGAAAGATTTTATAAGTTTTAATGTAATGCTCTACCAAAGTAGTGCAATATTTCTTGAATTTGATTGTTAAAAATGTTAAGTGGCAAGCATGAACCTCGTTTTTAAACTTAGATTAGGTATGCTACCGAATATAGCGTGAATTCACGATAGGGTTAATAATCGGGCGGAGAACGCGCGCGTATCGACATCAAAGGTAATTTAAGACGGTAGAAGCGACCGAGCTATTTGGGCCAAATGCAGGCGAGTAATTATTGAGATAATAATGCTAATGCACTTATCATGTCGACGAGTGCTTCCGCCGGGACCGACATCGTCACTCGCGCACTTTAAAACCAACTCTGCTCTAGGCGAGGGATATCTCTGAAATTATTAAATTTATTGAACAACTTTGTCAAGTTATACTACTGTTTAAGACTAAAACCAGAAGTTATTTTAAACAAAATGAACATACTTTTATGTTTTCACCTTCTTTTAATACTTACATCGAATGAAGAGTTATTATCCTTATTCCTCACGACTGCATGAAAAAAACACAATGATTTTTTTATGGAAGTTTGGTAACAATCATAACAAAATATACTAATCTACTCTAATGATTTGATACTACTCGTAACTCATATTTTTCTAAGGCATTCTGAAAATCAAAACGTTTTGTATACCTATTAGTTAACCTGACATACAGAGTCAACTTAATTTCAGCAATCAAAATATTTCTTCGACGAACCAATTAGTAACTCTGGTACTCTTTAGAATAATTAAGCCATATTAGCCTTTTAGAGGGCAATTAACTTATCTGCTTAGGAAATAACTAATTTACGTCCACTTTTACCGGCGTTCTGAGATCACGAAGTACAAGTTAGCACCTTTTGAAAAAGTGCGTTGTAAAGCCAACAAAAGGGGCACGGGAGCCGGTCGGCGACAGGTAATGACTGTTAACTTGATTTAATACTTTACATGCAAGTGTTGGTAGATTCATGCATACACAATATTTTACGTTTATTAATGTGTACATCCAACTTGATGCAGTGCATTATTTTAAAATTAATGAATTGTTATTATTTGAAGTACTAGTTTTGTAAATAAACAGTTTTCATTATAACAATTTAAAATTTTAAGCGAAGAATCATTTAAATTACCATGATTATAATAAACAAATTCATAAAAATTGTATGGGAGCACGTAGAAATCTTTTATATAAATGAATGCCACGCGAATAATGATTTTCGGATTTTGGGCTCATTCACAGAGGTGTCTTAAACAGTATTTTCATAGATTTATGTTTACTTTCAAACGCATTGTGTGTGTCCAGACATAAGGCATAAAAAGCTTTTTCTAGAAAGGGCCACGCCATAGCCGTCAAGCGGGAAGGTGCAAAGTGGTTGGTCAACACGTCTTTGGCCTACTCACACCAGCAAATTACTTACCAGTAAAAAAAGTTTAATCAAATTACTTTACTCTTTATTCTTCCTGTTTATAGCGATGTGTTGTTTGATTTTGATTTACAGTTGGGTGACTAACCATCTTGCTAACGGAAGTCGTTGTCTACCGTTTTACTATAATGGTAAACTTTTTGCGGATGATTTCGTTTAGTTCTTATTAAGGCGTGAATGTTGATTTTGTTATTCTTACTTGGTTATCAACTAATCAGTGTGAATCTAGCTTTACAAATCTTTTAATCTAATAACGTTATTTTGATAAATAAAAATACACCATTAAATTTGCATGATGACTAAACATAATTCAATTTGGAGATAACTGTGTGGATTATTTCGTATACCATGAAATCTGTGTGAAAGGTAACTTGGTAGGTAAATTTTTTCACATCTTACAAAATTGGCAATCAGTGACGACCTATGTCAACTAATGTTTAACTAATGTTTTGTAGCATACTTGTTATTTTAACCGTGAGATAAACACACATAATATTTGAAGTACATTCCTACGGTATACAACGTTGTAATGAAATAAGCAAAACCTGAAAATTGTTTGATCAGAATCAAGAGTGAAACCTATGTAGCTACTTTATAGGGCAGATTATTTTGTTTTCGAAGAATATTTGCCTGGAAGCCATGTCTAGAAATTATAGGCGTGCTTGGTTCTAAGAAGATTCGTAGAGTTCTATAGCAATCAGAACTTCCAGAAAAACATTTTACACTAATAAACTTTAATAAATAATCTATTGATTAATCAATTTATTATAATAAGAAATAAGTTGTGGTATCTGAGATTAAGCGTTATTTCACTAAGACCCTGTATATCCTGCTTGTTTAAATCCTACTAATATTATAAACGTGAAAGTTTGTGAGGATGGATGTTTGTTAGTTTTTCATACAAAAACTACTGAACGGATTTTGATTAAACTTTACAGTAATATAACTTATACATCAGAATAACACATAGGCTACTTTTTATCCGGGTACCACGCGAGCGAAGCCGTGGGCAGAAGATAGTAAATGATAAACGATCAAAGTTGCCTTTAAGATAAATATACCTATTTGAACCTAGGCAAGTATCTCCTCTCTTATCAATTTGTTTTTCCACGGTTTTAAACCGGCAACTTTTGGAAATGGGAAACTGGGGGCGTTTAAAACTATGCATTTCCAAATTGTACTCAAACTGCACGTGCGCAGCGTAGTGAAAATAAGTATGGGTACGTAATTTTTGTGTGTACACACAGAAATGTGTGCATAACATGTAATAAAGATAAAGAAAAAAATGCGTTATTTAGTTTTTAAAAGATCAAAGTTGCCTTTAAGATAAAAATACCTATTCGAACCTAGGCAAGTATCTCCTCTCTTATCAATTTGTTTTTCCGCGGTTTTAAACCGGCACCGTATATCACAATCGGAATTGCCTTTGGCTTGCTAGGGTACTTACAATTTGGCGATCTGTATCTTGTCTGCATCGTTCTGGCGACCGAAGTCGTGCCATGGTCGCGTGCGCGGAGCTTGCGACGGCGAATGGTGTGACGGCGTCCCCCGCCCGTCCTCCACTACGCCGGGCTGCTGGCAGATCACCGTGTAGTCGAACGACTGCACAAATAAACTATATGTCAATTACAAGAACTTAACAAAGCTGAATTAAAACTATTGTGGGTGGATAACCTATCATGAGCTAAAGTAATTAAAGTTTGTTTTGTATTTATAGTAAGTATCGATGCGGTCTAACGTGGAGTAGTAACCCTGCCTAGAATAAACCCGACACTCAACTTGAAACATCCTTATATCTTTCTTCTATCTTTTTTATTCTAGGTTTTAAACTAATATGTGGATGACGTCGTGAACTATATATTAAATTAGATATATTGGCTCTTTATTGCACACCAAAGAAAATACACAGGAATTCATAAACAGACAATGGGCGATCTTGCCGCTAAAAGCGATCTCTTCCAGGTTACTTTTGGATGGACAGATAAAATGGGATCAAAAGACGGCGGCTTCAAGTATGAATTTTACTCATTCATACTAGAAGTAAGGGCCTTACTTATAAAAAAAATAACAGTTGTTTAACGAAACAGTGATTTGTTTTCATCTGTTGAATTGGAAATTTCACATATCCAAAAGAGACAAAGCAGTGTTAAGTTAATCAATAATTAATAATAAAGTATATGTATATAGTAAAGTTATATAGTCGATAAAATAAACACTTATGATAGAATATATATAAGGCAGGATTTTAAACAGACGTAATGTATTATGAGGTCCTAAATGTTTTACACGGATTATACGAAAATAGACATTTCAGAAGATAACGAACAAGTCGTGCAAGAACAGTACTACGATTAAAAATTACGCGCTTCATAAATCTTCGTCTACTTTTGGAAATGGGAAACTGGGGGTGTTTAAAACTATGCTTTTCCAAATTGTACTCAAACTGCACGTGCGCAGCGTAGTGAAAATAAGTATGGGTACGTAATTTTTGTATGTACACACAGAGATGTGTGCATAACATGTAATAAAGATAAAGAATAAATAGCGTTATTTAGTTTTTAAAGTCACACCTAAAGGAAAACAGAATATTTTATAATATAATGAAGTCACGGGTTCCAGTACCACCGGGATTTATATTTTTGGGATAAGTATTATAAAAAATAACGTACTCATCATTGAATTGATTCTGTAATATCCACCTAAAAAAGCTAAGCGCTAAAATCTTATAAGGTTACTGATCTGATAGGATTCCACTACGAAGTTTTTCAAAAAATGTGTTTGTACCTATTTCAAATAGTATATTAACTTATTGAATATTAAGTAAGTACCTATTTTGTTTCCCAATTTTCGTAAAAAACCATTTTAGGCCAAGAAAAGCGTAAAAACAGAGCTAAAGTGATATTTTATGTCGCAACATTCCATAAATTACATCTAATTGCCAACTAATTTATGATAATGGTAACACATTAAAATATCATTGAAATAACGTCATTCCATAATACCTTAATTTAAATTAGAACTGTAGAAATAGGTACATTTTAGGAACCAAAAACTAAATCAAATTTATTGGTTTGGTAATACAATGGCGTAATCTTTACATGTCATTGCTAAGCTTTAAGAACCTTTTTGTTCATAATAATACCTTGACATTTTAAGTACTATGTTTATGGTATCGCTAGACATTTTCAATTTTGGACATTGTTCACGCAAAGGTTATTCCTTTTTTTGTCTATCAATTCTACACCACTCTAAAGTCAATTTACTAGTACACATATTTATTACATATTTTGGCAGTGTCTGATCTGATTTCGCCTAACACCTCGTAACTATGAAAACTCACTTTGATAACCATATTCGCCTAAAAGCGTTAGTTGGTAAACGGGCATCGGCATAACCTTAGTACGGGACAAAACAAAAGCCAGTAGCCAAATATTAAGTTGAATTTATTTGGCGTCAGTCAGTTGTTTCTTTACGTCAAGATAACAATAGCGAATTATTAAATGTCCGATCTAGATCAGTCTGGTAGGCAGCTCAGCAGGCAAGACAATGTAACTCACATTGTTCGTGATCGCCGCACCCTGGAGCAAGAACTTCTATATCTAGACCTCTAGGCAGCTTTTAATCATGCTAATTTGTCATTTTATTATTATTTACTCATAAGTTTAAGTCAATGCGGGGTGTTACAATGATTAGTACGAAGGTCTTGCGTGGCGAGCTCCATTGTCTGCACATCAATGGAGGTGCAATTAATGGAACCTCGTTATTATGCTTAGCTTGTCATGATTGTCGGCAACTAAAATATTCTAACAAGATTTGCATGAGTGACTACGAATAATTTTATTATCAAAAAATGAGGTTTTCATGAAATGTTTTGTAGTTTTATCTATTTTTGTCAATCTTCAAGTATGCATATAGTTGATAACCATTCAATTTAATTGAGGAAAAACACACAAAGAAGTGGGTAACTATTACGGAAAAATGACATTTCATATTACTGCTTCAAAGAGGATATACAAAAATGTTTTTCTTTACAAACATTAGACGTATTTAACTTCATTCACAAAAATTTTGTCATGCAAAAAAAGTAGGTACCGAGCGCGGGAGGGCTTCCAGCAACGTGCATTATGAATCCTGTATAGTAGTGCTTGCTTATACATTAGATAGCAGTCAAGTAAATAAACACAGCTTATATTATAAAGCCATATTCATTTAATTTACTGAAGAATGTATGAATGTACCTATACATGTTCTAGTACAAATTCCCGTTTGAATAGTTACTACTAATCAAATATTACGTGTTGGATCAAAGCTAGGTTTCAAATATTGAATGGAGTTTATCAAAAATAATGCTAAAAGTCATGTTACAAGTACTCAAAATTTGGAGGTATATTAGAGTTAGCTACTTAAATAAGTAATGCAATGTATAGTATAGTGGGTATAAGTGTGTTTGTAATTTAGGTGTAAAGCCTGCCCGCCCGCGCCTAGTTTCATACACCGACCTGCTGAACAGTGGTGTGATCTCGGGGTGTGACAGCGTCTGCTCCGATTCCACTGTCGGGTGAAGGCAAGTCCACGGTCAAGCCTGCGGCCGCGATCACACTCTTGCTGTGGTAACGAGGAGTAGCATATCGATCGCTGAAGGTAGAAGCCGAAGCTGGTTCTCCATCGTAAGGAGGTGCAGCTCTCTGTTGGTAACCATCACCGACGAAGTACTCTCTGTAGTATGGTTCATTGGCAAAGGTCGCAGGCTGCCGCGAGTATTGGTCACCGTACGGAGTAGGACTGGGTGTGCCTGGTGGCGCGAACATCTGCGCTGCGTACATCGCCGCGTCTGGCAGCAAGGAGCCGGCCGAAGAGGCCCGCGACGGCACCGGTGAAGGCGACGCCGCTTCGCCGGGCTCGCCGACCACCACCTGAGGACACACGCGCCTGTTACACGCGCTCTCCCACGACAACTGTCCGCTTCGCACCGTCGACGCGTACATGCCGCGTCGGTAAGCACAGTTCACAGCTCCACGTACACTAGGTTCCTCGAAAATACGAGCACGATAAAGAGTTTTAGTATATTCCAGGATAGAATGGTTCTTAGAGATGGCCGGTAACGGCGAACAGGGCGGGCGGCACTGGCCGTCCTGAGGGGGCGCGGGCGGGCGCAGCTAGTGCGTAGCGAGCGCCGGGCTTGGCACATCGTACACAAACCGCGTTAAATAAAACATGAGTGACCGGTAAAGTAGGGTGTGTGAGTGCGTGCGCGCGCGACGGCGGCGTACGGACGTGTGACGCACCTTGTGTCGCGGCGGCGGCGGCTTGAGCGTGTGCGGCTCGGGCTCGTCGACCACCTTGCGGCTCAGGTCTTCGGGCTCGCGCTTCACGAGCCCCGCGTGGAACAAGCCCGACAGTTCGCCCAGCTCCGCCCCGTGCGCGCCATTGGTCATCACCTTCAGTGCTCCGCCGGCCCTGCGGAGGGGAGACAGGCGTGATTGGCGACGATGCGCGCGCGCGCAGCTACTTCTACGATTGAACTCGTCGTGCGCGCACAAAGTCGTCATGCTATCATTCTCGCTCATTGTGCTACATTCTGTCAAATTGTCGCATATTATTTTCTTCGCAATTGCACTGTAAATAAAATTACCATACGAATTGTAGTTTACTTGTTATGTTTTCTGCGAACTCAAACAGGTACATAACTCATAGGATTTACATTAACGTTACTTAATTATGAACTTACTACCTACATCACAAAAAACCATTTAAATAAAATATTTCACAATACTAATTCAAAAACACACTGTTGTTTGTAGCCATACTAAAAATATGTTACCTACATATTTCTTCCAAAATACTTTCGGATGATTTTATAAAAAACATGTTGAGTAAGTATTTTTTTATCGTTCTCATTTATTTACGTTGTTACAAAACATAAATAAAATACCTGAAACGTGTGGAGACACACTATGTTAGTATCCCGAAGTTGCCTCAACTCCAAAATATCATTGGAAATCAGTCGAACTAATTTTCATTAGTAGTTCCTATTAACTGTTACTCGCTTAATTTAGTGACATACTGCTAAGACGCAAACTTTAAAAATAGCGGCGGTGGATGTGGACACAATTTAAGCTACTTTGAAGCCTTATATACCTCTATCCTGTACAAGGGCCAAAAATCGAACATTGTTGAGGAAAACCCGACGTGATTTTTAGAGACGTATTCAGCGATATACCAACATTGTATTGAAAAAAAAAACATTCTTCAATTTAAATGTAAATTCTAAGGGCCCGCGAAAAAGTAAGTCTTATATTTTATTTTCGTTTAGAGTGTACACCAAATTTAAAGTCGTACTATTTTTTCAAAAACCATACGGCACACAACAGATACATTATAAATTGTTCATTTACGCCATCTGTGTAAAGCAGTTAGTACTAATTAGCTTGTTCTCTGAAGACTATAACAACCACGATCGCATGATGAGTTATTTTAAAGTGTATTGAGAGTAAAAACTACAGAACCGCTGAAAATGAGTTTATTAAAAAAAAATGTATAGTTTATTATATGCGTTCCTAATATTATTTCTTTGTTCTCTATAAGATATTTATTGTATGCTTATTTTACACTGTTTTAATGACTTTATTGATACAGAATAATCACTTTTTTTAATGAAAAGAGTCAACTTTTTTTTGAATCAAATGAATTCACTCTTTTCTCTCAATTGAAGGATTTTGTACTTCATCTGGCATCAAAAGTCAATAAAAATACTGTATATCAAAGAAGTATTATCGACTTAAAATTGGACAAAAGGTGAGCCTAATGTAGCCAAGTGTTAGTTTTTTAAAAAAATATCGTTATCGACTTGCTTTAAAAACCTGTTAGGTATGTTTACAGTTATAACGTGTTTAATTGAAAAGCAAAAAATGTTTTATGCACTCACTTACTTTTTGTGATTACTTATAAAATGCTGATATTCTATCGCAATTTCCTTACTCTAAGTTCTTCTTGTTATCTTGTTTTTGCCAAGATATTTTTGACAAAACTCTCCAAGTCGGTTGATTTGTTTACATGTAGCAAGAGCACCTAGTCGAATGGCGCAAGGCGCGGCTTTCGTCGGTCGATGTCAGTGCGCGCCGATTTATGATAATTGAAGGCATGTTTCATTGGCGCTCAGATGTTTATTTTAGATAAACCTGTTGCGGCATTATTTCATGCGTCCGATTTGGTAGGATCGCGCGACCTCCCGCACGTTGCCCGCTGCCACATACCACGCCCGTGTCTGATTGCAATTCACACTCATTCCTCAAAATTTATGTGTGCGAAAGAAAAACACAACGAGTGTAAAATCGTTTATCCGATACGATAATGCTCCGCAACGTACAAGTCTGTACAAAAATATTGTTTTTTAACGTTTTTTGGACGCCTAATTGCGCGGATATAACCTGCTATGCGTGAAAAGTGAGGCTAATTTATGATTTTCAATAAATTCAGTATCGAATTCATTTTACGTGACGGTTGGATGATGGGACTATGCACAGTATGCAAATTGAATTTTAAGTTAATCCGGGCACGGTGTGCCGTCAGAGGTGGCGTAGATATCGTTATTCATGTGCTTCCTGCACAATACAATGTTTGCTTGTCCTTCTCGAGAGACACGAGCACAAAGCTATCTTCGTTGACAGCTGAGGAGTTTGCGATCCCTATGCGCAAGCGCTTTGTTTTTGCTCCCGGCTGTTTGATTCTAAAATAAATAGCAAAACAATTATTTTAAAAAAAGTGGTTTAGAAACACTTTTAATTGCTGGAATATTTTAAAAAAGATAGTATCAAACATATAATGAAGGCTGCTCAGTATTTTTTTTTGGACGTGTTATCAGTATTTAATCTTAAGTTATGTTAGGGATATTATTTGAATAGGTACGTAATATATTTTGAACCCGAAACTACGAATAAAAATATTATAGTAAGTATGAAAAGAAGGTGGCTTTGGTTCAGGTAGCCCAATTCAAATTTCCAAGCTTCTAATCTGATATCAGTATCATGTTGCATCCTATTACCATAACACTGCAAGTAATAAAAGATAGGAATAATCACGATCTTGCAACTGCATCTTATATGCAAAATAAAGTTTCCTTATCGAAGGTGAATCTGCGAATACGTCGAGATGCAATTGCTATTATAATTATTTGCAATGTTTACTTAACACCCTTTCATACATGATGAGATTTCAACAAAGCGACTGATGTATAGGGGCACCGAGCTCTAAATCTATGCACAATTCAATGAATTTATCCAAACCCCTCTTATAAATGGCATAGTACCATTTATAATTTAACATTTTCATTTTTTTATATCAAGGCTGTAAAACGGTTTTCTGTTCTACGAAATATTTTTTAGCGAAACTGGGAGCAACAATCTTCGATTTCGAATGTTCTTATACCTAATTTGATGGAAACTTCAGTGAGAGTACTACCTTTGAAAAATATTAGGTAATATCACTTGCTTGTTATAGTAAATACAATCAGTATAAAATCAGCATTCCATCGTTTGACGATCAGATAAATACCTCTCAAGTGACGATAAAGCAGGCACATGCAACGGATGCGAGCGGCGTAATTCAATTCTATTTAAATATATCATTCGACTAAATGTAGGTTTATTGCTACTTTTCTCACGGAACTAATACATTATCAAAAACTTTAATTGAAAACGATTTTGCCATTTGTCTAAGTCATTTTAACGATAGTTTGATTGCACATAACCATTTCAAAGAGATTTATATCCCGTTAGGTTATTCCCTAAACCTAATTAGCGAAGCTGGTAATAATAACTTTGCATCTGGCAGTTGAATTATTCGCGCATAATAGCGATTGTAATTAAATTTCTTCAGCTGGCCTTTCAATGGGAAACATCCGCATAAAGAACGGTCAAGAATGAATGGTCAAACCCCATTTTCATACTTCGCTACGTGATGACCATCGCTATCGGGGACATAACGATGTTACTGTCTTTTTTACACATTATCTTCGTAAGAGGGTCGCTGTTTCTAAGGGAGTTGAATGGATTTAACTGTTATGCTATTAACAATACCGACGGATCTTCAAGAGGAAACCGGTTTCAGTACTAAATGGGTCACACGGTTCCAGGGTCCTGAGTTTTTGTTAATCCACCGCGACATCAACGGCACATATTCTAATAGCGTCCCATGTGTTACATTACATCTTTTATATATTTTTCATGAACTCGAACAATTTTTTTTGCAGTCACCTCTTTTTCAGATCGGTTTTCAAATTTTCTCTAATACTTTTCCTATAGCTATTGAGGTAAGTACGACCACACAGCAATTAAGTACCAAGCTTATCTCTATCATTATCTCGTAAAGTAGAGATTCCTAAGTGGAGAAACCAACTTCCCGTTAGTGTGGCAAGTGCGAACAGTGACAGGGTCAAGAGGGCGAGCCCTCCCCGAAGGCATCCCACCGTGCGTTACTATGCTAATCTTAGCGTTAGCATTCGACAACCTTTGCCAACTTATTAATGGTTATAGCTGCAGTTTCTATTTAATACCCGCAGTCCTGCTTGTAGGTATTTATAGGACATATTGGCTGCGCGCGCCCGCGCACTACGCAATGCCTTTACAAAACACTTTCACGCCTACGTGTGCAGACCTTCAGAGGAATACGGACAGAACTAGTTCATTTCTACATCTATTGAGCATTCAATTCAAATAATACGAGCAATTTAGATAACAAATACAGCGTTCCAAACCTGACGATGCACTGACGCTGAGCGATTAGCATACAAACACATTCGGAGACACAGAACTCACGGATGGGTGCGGGCGAGTGGAACGTTCGTTATAATTTTGAATGTATGAATGAGCAATAGCAGCGCGTTGAACCGCGCGCGTGGGACGCGTGCCGACAATGACTCGAGACAAGTCCTGGGCGTCCTTGTCAATGTGAGCCGCTTCCAGCCACATATCCGTCTATTGTCATTATTTGTATTAATACACTCCCGTAAGCAACTCGAAGGACAAGATGACGCGGAGGCTACTGCCGCTGCATGCGCACGCACATTCTGAACCATTTATTTCGAGAGCGCGACGCTTCAAGAACCACTCAACGCGGGCTGCACCAGCGACGTGTGCGGTACAAACGTAGGAGGCTATTTACCATTTCCACTATGATTCAATACATACTCAGCCCATATATTTAAATTTATTATCAATTTTTAGAAAATAATATAACAATGTAAAGTTATCACAATGCCATTCTCTCTCTATGAGTCTCCATTTATATAAATTCTCAAAATTTAAATTTTCATGGACATGAACTAGTTTTCTTTTGGGAGAGATAGTATTTAGGGAATAGAATAGAACATTCATAAAAGTTTAAATGGTTTGTATGGGGTCAAGTTAACATTATGCACTGCCTAAGAATGTGACACGGCGTTTGCTCATTTTTGCGCCGCTATTCAAAGGATGCTGTTAACAACCTCTTTCAAAGAGCGAGTATAATTTGATCGGGGTTGCGTTTCTATGGGAATGTGTTGAATGTACCGACAATATATATTTTATTTTAGTTTTGAATAAAGTTTGAAAAAACGGTGTTTTTAATATATTATAATGAATTTAAATTGTAAGCATTTGAACAAAATATATGACTTCCTAAGCCTAAGATTCCATTTTCTACACTAATTAAAATCTATGAAGGTAAGTTTCTGTCGGATATGTTCAAGTATCACTTGCTAGGTTCACACATGTTGTTGTGATTAGGTTCTAGAAACAAACTCTTGCCAAATTATCAAATAGCATATAATATATGCAAATGTTCTAAAAATATGCGTGCAGGTATGAAAGGGTTCGTGAATCCTCCACAGTTGCGAACTGATATTTTGTTAATCCCTGCATAGGAATTCAAATGAGCACCTATGATTTATTGAGTGGAACATTAACATTTTTATTATTTGTTATTCTTAGACGTTGTGTTGGGGCCGGAAGCCACGAGGCATCTTGTCTCAGTGTACTCGTCCGTGAGACTCTACAACACATTCGCGACCCCGCCTGTATCCGACTACATACAAAAACACGACTACAAAAAGTTTGCATATTACCATAGTTTACCTATAAATTTTACGCGAATTCATTCCGTATTCACCGTGCCTCAAAATCCAGCGATTATAATGATAATTGTTCCGATACACGAATGTTCGATTTGATCTACGGCCGTGAGAATCGACTATTGATTTTCCGCGATCGTTTACTGATTCCTCTTGATTGTTAGGTATCGTTATCTGTTTTTGTATTTGCATATTCGATTATGTTTCTCTTACTTCGGTACCTACATGTTGTTCATAATATTATAGTTTATTGAAAATATATGAACAATGGATTAAAGCTCATGTATATTCATAGAGTTAATTAGTAACGTATTTCAATGTCTAAAATATTTTCAGGTATATAAACGCCTTAGTGGAAAATAAAACATTTAAATTTGATTGTTGTTATAATAAACATAACAACGCTCCAAATTAAATACCTCTTCTTAATTTTAAGTTGGTTAAAAAAATCATGCTCTTACTTTTTAAAGAATGTTAAATGTTAAAGAAGAAGAAGAATCCACGTAAGTAGGTAAGTAGCTTTACCTAGCTTTTATACAAAGTTCAAGAATCCACCAAAAATTGGTGGAAATGTAGCCATCCAGCTACTGCATTTGTGACATTATAATTGAATGAATATTATCTTAAGCAAACTTACGGCCAGACTTCAACAAGTTTTGCATCCTTGTGTTGGGCCAGATGGGCATCTTGTCCTAGGGGCGGCAGCTTGTAGTACTCGGCGACGAGGGCACCGGACTGCTCGTCAGCCATCCCAAGCACGGCGGAGGTGGCAGCGCTCAGCGGGTGCTCCGCCCCACTTGGGTAGTAGCGCCAGGACTCCCCACCGACCTCCATCACCTCCTTACGCCTTCTGTTGAAACGAGACACAGATCAATATTCATCCCCCGGTCAGACCGGATCATTGCTGTTACGCACGATCTACTTTCGCTTGGTAGTATACTTAGAGTAATCGAAGGCTACATCTTTTTGTAACCATAACGGTAGGTATAGTGTTCCCATTCATTCCGTCGTGATTTCAACGAGTAAACATAGCGTAAAATACTGGTACTCCAAACCGAGTTTCACGGGCCGGTCTGCTACAACTTACGAACCAGTTATTAGGCGTGACCATTTTGGTACGGATACTGACCTTTGATGGCACAAACAGTCGGTCATCGTTTATTGTGACGGTATGTTTGCTAATTATTGCGTTTGCATAGGATGAGTCAGCGGAGCATGTGGCTGGTGCGAGAGCAAAACTGGTAGTCACCGGAACAGGCTTTTGCGAAGATAGGTTTCGGGTTAGCCAACTGCCAGCCCGTACGTCACGCGCACCGATTCACCTGGTGCCGTACGACTTGGCGTAGAACAGGTCTAAACCACTTGCAGAACCGGAAGGATACGAGGCAAATCCCTGCTCCCTCACTAACCAGTTTAGGTCGTCTGACGTCACGCCCAGCGGTATCCGATGCAGACAAATAAATAAAAAATGTTGGAAGCACGCGTCGGACGGGTTTGACCGGATCGTAGTTCTACCTGATTCCTGTTCCTGGTCTTGTGTTGATATCATGCCATTATTTGCTGTGTATTATGCCAGCTACATATAGGCGAACACAGCTAGAAAATCTAAGACAGTCCACAAATAAACAAAATATATTGAAGACGGCATCGGCCATCAATCTTTCTGTAAGCGAAATAGTAACGTACCAAAACCATCTTTGAATCATGCCATCTGTGATGTACATTTGAGACCACATAATTCACTGACCATACTCGTACTTCAAACTCTAGCTTTGGATAAAAAATTCCAACTTGAAGAGTTATAAAACCCTTAAAAGTTAGTATCAGTATGATGTGCATATATGTACGTACCTGCTTTTAAAGTATTTAGCACCATTAAAAATCATAAAATATACGTAGCTACTTAAAGGACCGGTAAGGATAATAAAAAAGCTAATGAAAACTTTTTGAAAACAGAATATCAATTGAAATTTAAAGCTTTATATCCCAAGCCAAGTTAGTAGCATGGCCAATAATCAAACGCGTTCTAAAAATGTAGTATTAGTGACAAGTAAGAATAAAATGTGCGAATTCGATCAGAGAACTGGAAAAGCCAGCTTCTGGCATTTAACCAGCCGAAGCGTGAGTCATTTGACGAGTTAACTGGCAGAAGAGGGGCGCGGGCTGAGGTGCGGGTGCACTACGTGAATGAGATTCCGGTAGGTGCGCACGTAAAAATCGTGCAACGAATCTAACAGGTTTGCTGGGATCCTTGCGAGGCCACCGGGACTGGTCTAACCTGCCCTGCACAGCTGAACCTCGAATTTCCGAACGTTTCCTATCAAGTTCACCTCGAACCGATACATGTCAACATACAAGTTTGTTAACTCACAAAACCTAATGTTCATAGGTATGCTGTTTTTTTGTAACTTCCGGTGCACGTACAATTTTTGCAGCTCTATATTTAAATTGATTGTTCTTTTCTTCGTTGGAAATTGTTTGGATGTAATGTTTCGCAAGTACAGCCCTCGTCATGTTTGTTTGGCGTGTACTTATATTGAATGGCGCGATTAGAAAGTATCTTGCACAGAGCAGCTGTCATGACGAGACGTGACGTATGCTAGAGCGGAACGGATGAATTCGCGCAAAGGGTTGAAGGAGACTCGGTTATACAAACAATGCATTCGATATGGCTATTTGGTACACGACAATTTCTCAGATAGATACTGGTAAATGTAACGCTTTGGTTAATCAAATACCACCTATAAACACCATCTATGTACCTACCATGTGAAAGCAATAAATGTATTGAGTATTGAAAATAACGATACTAGTAGTACTGATCTAAATATAACGTGGGTTTCGATAATTCCGAAGTATCGTTTTACCCGATTTTAACCTACGAACCCCATAGTTCAAAAACCGCCCGACCGATTAACTTATGTTGAAACTCCGAAATTCTATTACCTACCTAACTACTAAGTTCAATCAAAATCAAAATTGAATTAACGGTTGAGCAGCTATCGTTTGACATATAAACACACTTAAAACCTACATTCAAACGCCAGATTGTCTTAGTAGACTCAGAGATCTTTTTTCGCTTTCATCACTCGATGTTTTTTTAGTTAAGATGTTTAAAAATTTGTTGCTGATAATCTCCGTAATGGCTAGCCTGATTTGAACAAAATTTTGTTCAAGTATAGTTCGTGATCTAAAATAACACAAGCTTATTTTAATCCGGATACTAGCGGGCGGGCGAAGCCGTTAACAGAGGCTAGTAAGGTTATATAACTTATGCACCTACTAGTATTTAAGAATGAATATCAATTATTTCCATCAGAAGAAAGTCAATCATACTTATGCTCTGTGATAAAACACTCTCTAATCATGAATTTTGTGGTCGAGTGAGTCGCAGACGTTGCGAGATATATTTATCGGGGGTGGGGAGCAAGGCTGCGGTCCGGCGGCGGCGGCGGGGAGGCGTCAGCGGTGAATTTCGAAAGGCTCGCTCGTCCGGTGACGCGTCCAACTATCGATCATTCGGTTCGTTAATAAATAACACGTCGACGTCGCTCGCCGCTTATCTCCTGCTCGGGCATGTGGAAAAATTTGGTGTAGGTGTCGTAACGGAGCAACACGCATGTCGCGTAGGGTTGCGTGCGCCCGCCTGGCGTGCTTGTCCCCATCGGTCGTTGCCACGTCTCTGTTGCTTCATTATTAATCTCTTAATTAAAACACGATGAGAGCGCAGAGATAACAGAGCATAAATTAATAAAAAAACTTCCTATAGAATAGGATCGGTTACCGTATGTATGTATGCGTGAACACAGAACCATCACGATTTGTAATAAATCAGATTGAGTCATCTGTTCCTATAGGGAAACTTTCACGTGGATCTACTTAACCTGTCTCATGTGCAATAACCTCACATAGATACACATCAATAAATGCTGGAGTCACGTTGCAGAATATATTGAATCAGGCAATAGCGGCGGAACTGGCTGTACAGCTTCACCTCGATCGGCGCGACCCGGCCGTGGCGGCCACTCGGCCGCGGCAGGTGTGCCTCAAGGGAAAGTGCAGGGTGCGGCTCCACTACCACGCATGTTTTATCATCACTGATAAGAGAAACTGCAATCTCAGGCGCAAGCGACTCATAATTGAGCTAATACATTTTCCCAGTTTTATAAATTATTATTTGTGAGAAAAAACTAAAAAAGTTTCTTCGATGTTTAAAAAACCTCATCAATGGTCAATCCTAAATGCAATTAAAACAATTACCTGTCATCACGTTCTTAAAAAATAAAAATATGGGCTTGTTTCATTATGTTAAATAAATAGTTGAAAAACTATAAATTGCCCTCCAATTAAATTAATTAAGAGCTAATAAAAAGTGAATAAGTTCAATACAGTAATCGTCAGATAAAATAAATGAACATACCTAGTCGTCTTTGCCTTGTACATTTTGTATTTTATTTGCAACAGTGAAAATGTCCCTATTAAAACATTTATCTATTTTGTATCGAATTCCCACATTAAGAGTAACGATTGGAAACGGAATGCGGTATCGCTGCATTTTGTCAATTAGGAATTCGGCGGGTGGGTTGTGGCAGGTTCGCAGCGCGCTGCCAATGGCATGGCGGGACGCTGGACGCGACCGCAGGACGCACGCTATGCCTCCACAAAAAATGCACATTCTTCATACCAGTATAAATAAATAAGGGATGAGTGCAGCCAGCGGGCAGCTTCGAGCCGCACAGAGCAAACTCAACGAGATGAACATTTTCGACAAACCTCTTTTTGTGCTCTGACGAGGAACGCATATGTGATGATGATTCATTTACGGAGTTCTTCACTGGACAAGTTTGGCCAGCATTATTACTTCTGTTTTCTCAGCAGCGTTATATACGGTCAACAAGAAATGTTTTCTCAGAAATATGCACCCACGCAGATTAAAGATGGAAACCCAACATGGGCACTAAGTCGTGTCCCTTGTAGTCAAGTACTGATCTGGTGTAATTTGATAATTCAATGACGTAGTATAATTACTACACTTTCAAGATTATAAATTAGCCGATGCCTAAGTTGGTGTTTTTCAAATCTCATCAATAATTATCAGTATTTATCATTCTTTAAGGGGTAGCCGTTACTTAAGTCAACCAATATGGAATTATAGTAACTTCCTGCTCATGTCTAACAAAACCGTTATACATTTTACTCTTCTTTCAAATGTGTAACAGACCATGGTTAGTGACAATAACTCATTTTAAGTTTCAAAAATGTTACAACGACTTAAATTGTATAAAGGACGCGTAAAGTCCTTAGGTATTCATATTCTTTGATATTATTATCCTGTCTGACCGTTGAGTGACACCACTCAGTATATTGACACGCTCAATAAAAACGATGTAAAGTTGCGTTACATGAAGTGGCCTTTGTGTTGTGCTCTCCCGGATTTGAATGGTGTGGATGCGGATTTTGATGCAGCCTGGACGTGTCCGTGACCCTGACGACATTTGATTGTTGAAGAAGTAGAATAACTTCGCATATGTTACTCTATTCTAAGTATACTTTTCATCATAGTATCCTATTATTATAAATGCGAGAGTATGTGAGGATAGATGTTTGTTACTCTTTCACGCAAAAACTTATAAACGGATTTTGATGAAACTTTCCAGTAATATAGCTTATACATCAGAATAACACATAGGCTACTTTTTACTCGAGTATCACGCGGGCGAAGCCGTGGGCATCGACTAGTAATATTATAAATGTCAAAGTTTGGATGAATAGATGTTTGAATATGTTCGTTGCTTATAATCCAACCTAACGGCTGGACCGATTTGTATAAAATTTGGAACAAATATAGTTTATGACTTAAAAGAACACATAGACCACTTATTATTTGGAGACATGCAGGCGAAGCCGTGAGCAGAGGCTAGTTATTCATAAAAGGGAAATGTAAAGAGCTTGCTTGCATGTGTTATTGCTATTAACCACTCCTTATAATGTGCAAGTTTGCAGCCTCACTTCGTTCCACATTAGCCAATTATCCAATCGCATAATGGGCGGCGTCGGCGTCTCGGTGCGGATCGTAGAAAAAACATTACCAGCACTTGATAATTTGTAGAACAAATAATTTGAACAAAATAATTTGTAGAACAAATAATTTGAACAAAATAATTTGTAGAACAAATTATCTCTAACTACCATTAATAATAAATAAATGTAAATATCCGCTGTGAAGTCTATATCAAGCATGTTTGAATTACTTACTGGCATAAATAAAATTCAGAGCTCGCAGTTACCAGTCGTAGGACTGAAAATTATAACACTAATCGATTTAACTGTGGAAACCCTAAGCCGACTGAATTTAAAATGTTTTGGTTTCATCACAAATCAAAATGAAATATATAAATCGAATTTGTACGCATAAAGCACTAGTTAAGCTCATGTTAAGTGTCTTATTAGAAGAGTTACGAGCTTAGAAAGAAAGGACGCCCGCGGCGCCCGCTACTCACTAAAACCAGAATAAATGCATCATTTCCGTTTTGTCAGACTTTTGTAATTTGAATGCCCGTGTGTGGTCTGCGTTCATTCATACAAAATTACTTAATAGCTATTAGAAAAATAAAATCCTAATAAATCTGATACGAAGCTAGATTATAAATAAATAAATATACATGTTCAACACAATCCTATTATATTTAGGTTTTAGGTTAAGGAAGACAATAAGCGTTTTCGATAAAGTTTCAATAGAACTTTGCTTTGCCAGACTGACAGTTGGATAAGTCATGTTTGGGCTGAGTGACTTGAATCGGCTGATTCAAGCGCGCACATTTCAATGGAAATGTTAATTCTCTCAATTGTGTGCTAAGCGGAATACTCACTGAACTACGAGTTGAACAAAGAGAACGTATCTATATTTTTTTTAAAGCTATGCTGAAAAAAAGCAGCACAATAAATGAATTTGTAGTTCTTTATAGAAACGAATGTAAAAATTTGATTTGTTATAGTTAAGGACGGATTTGGTTGATATTGGTAAATAAGCATGAAGATATAAATTAAAAGGATGTCGCCTGCGCGGGCGCACAATGGAGTGCGCGATCCCTGCGAGCATTGTGTCGTGCGAATTGAAACAGGTTGTGCTTGGCAGGTATCTATATCTTGTGATTTATATCCGATTATGTGAAATCTTGTGACTGTAATTAAACCACGATCCCATTATTGTTTGAAGACCTACGAACTCTACCACTATGGCTATAGAAAAACAGCTTTATGGTATTCAATATGAAATCCTTTGTACAAAACACAATATCGCTATCCTATTTTTAAGCTCACTCAGTGAAAATCCGTTTGCAAGTAACGAAGTTTGCTTCGTCAATTTACAGATAATATGAAAACCGTTCTAACAATAACGCCTCGATATGTACACAACGATGAAGTTGAATACGTACTTACTCATACATTATGTACCAAGATACAAGTCAATAAGCGTTGTCAAGCCAATATAAATATTTTTCGTGTTAAGATAATTTATCGAGAATCCTGTTACAAGAAATAAAAAGCTCTCCAAGCTGAAGAAGTGCCAGTGGGTATGTGGACAGGCCCCGGCGCCTCACGACACGATCTCTAAAAAATCAACCAACTACTCGTCAGCCGCCTGACAATTGTGAGAACGCTATCAATTATCCTGTGCCAATAGTGATTGTCAACAATAAATAAAATATGAATTAAACTGTAAAGGAACGTTTTCATTAAAAGTACCCTGTTAAAATAGAATGTCAATCATTTTACTATGCAATCAGCGAGGCAGGATGGCAGGGCGCAAGATAAACTTTAATTACCTTGGACGCCTATTTACATATTGTAGGAGATACACGAAGATATATCGCAATTAGGGGCGTCCTTCTTCCTTTTACGCCGCGGAGTGGTTAGTTGGTTGCGTGGATACCATCTGTTTGACGGAAAGATTAAACGCTCCTTGATGGAAAATTTGCAATACACTGCGCATAGGAATAAGCTCTATCGCAAAACATATTAAGAATTTCCTCTGACTTCCATAATAATACCTATATTACGCATTGAGCCAACAGTAATAAATGCCATTTTCCTACCACCTGAGGTAACAACGATTTGCATTTTATACATTATAATATGTAATATAGTTCCTAAACACAATGTTTACGCCAGTATAATATATAAAGTTACTTAAAGCAATAATTGACTCAATAATAATAACTTGCAAATAGTAAAATACATAAAATACAACAGTAGGTAGGAACTTTTAGTTTCTATGATTTAAATTAATGAGTAATGCTACCAAATGATTTTTCTATGTTGATATTATCATCTTTCGATCATGTTTGATAAATCGATCGTTTATAGTGGCATTCTTTACGCGTCTGTTTAGCAGTGGACTTTATCAAGGTGTTGATAATGATGATGATGATGAAACCAGTAGATATAAACTTACATCATCTTGTTGTTATTTTGTTGCTTACGTCTTACGTATCTTATACGAACTTATATTATCCCTTTAGCCTTGAACACTGTTGGATCTAGGTAGGTAGTTAAATAGGAAACTTACAATACGCCAAATTGGCGCCTTCTAATTGTAGAGGTAGGATATTTACGAGCAGCGAGGACACTGCGCACACGCCTGCCACTAGTGCGGCGTAACCGATTTACACTTATAATTTTGTTGCTCACTGAAATTAATGTTAGCTAGATATTTGATATTTAATGTATAGAATCCCCTAAGCTGTATTCGTTTTCGAAAGGATCCTTAAAGTCTTAAGGTTGTCGTATAATAAGTGAAAATTATCACAAAAGACACGATAATGCACTTCAATCATGCTAATCATCAGTTTTGTTCATCGAAAGTCCGATGGAAGCTAACATGGTTCGATGATTGCTCGATTAAATCTCTCATTATTGGGTTGCAAAGTTATCTTCATTTTTTTTACAGACAGATAATTTTGTAGTTAATTTACGTGCAATAGAGTAAAGCGAATTCATCGTGGGACGCGGACCCGCCCGCCGAGCCACCGCGCTATCTAAATGCAAATCGGATAGGTTCGGTGGATGTCCACGATAAATCAGCCTCACGAGCTGCGATCCGTTATCCACGGGCAGTAGTCGCCTGAGGGCGTGACAGTATGAACCTCGCAACATTACACTTAATCCACGCTACTTACGACTACTGCAAATTTTACACAAAATATTGAAAAATCTTTAACGAAATATCCTCAACCCATACTCGAGACAACACGCTATCTGAGCGAATAGCAGGATATGGTTATTCATAAGAAATGTTTATTAACGGTCTAGCTTAGGTGAAGCTATTAGCCGAGGTAATGCTGACATGAGACTTATGTTCGCTCTTAGAAGCTTTGAAGCGAACCTAAATGCAAAAGGTGCTTAAGGAAACGCAATCCCTAGAATCATTAATCATTAGTGTAGTACAAGCTACAACGGACTTGGTGCCGGAGCCGATGCCTATCCATTACTGTTTCTACCTACGTTCACATTTAAGGAGAGTGTATAAATCTTTAGGGACCTTTGACCCACAATGACGTCTCCACTATCTAGTACATTACTAGGTGCTAAAATTGCTTGCTAACTTTGTCTATCATCTCTCTACATTAAGTTCATTTAAAACAAGAAACTAAAACATTTCAAAGTCGGGCAAGTTATGGCAAATGTAAAAGGTCCAATTTCATTTTTTTTTTTTTTTTTTAAATTAGATTTCTTTGGCTGAATACTGGCATATTAGTATCTCTAATATGCCAGTATTTAAACAAAGAAATCACTGCCATTTTTATGACTTGCAGCTTGGCCAAGACGATTGATTGGTTACAGCAGAAACCAAACATAAGAAATCATTTATCAAATTTAAATATTTATATTTCTATTAATTATTTCACTTCGGTGAAATTATTTGGATATTGTCATGGTATAAGATAACATGTCTTTAGAAAATTCAACTACACTTATAGTAAACACCAATAATTTGTCAGAAAAAAATAATGCTAATAAATGTAATGTATGTTGTTTTTCCCACTACGTAATCTTCGAAATATTGAAGACATAGACACACAAATAATTCTTTCACTGTTGTTTTGATAAAATGATTTAATTTTGGCCTATAATGGGTAGAGCTGTACTTTAAATTTTTCGGAAATTTACATTTTGCACCCTGTATTTTCATACCTTTCAAAATATTATTATTAATAAACTATTTTTACAGTTTTGAGTACCAATCAATTTTTAGAAAATACTGTATGCCTATTAAAGTATCCGACAACTTATTGACTTTAACAAGGTGTTATAAGGGGCATTTGTGAGTAGCTGTTTTGGCGTTGAATCATAAAAGATCTGTAGCGTTGCAATCAGATAGAGGCACGTAATTGTCGCAAATGCCCAGTAGCTGCTCCACCACTCTAGCCGGGCTTCATAACCGTGTTTATCGACCAGTTCCACTAGTTGGAATCTAATTAGATTTGCCGTGCACAGCTCTCAAGATTAAAAATTATCTACAATCAAACGGAAATGTCACTGTAATAAAATTGTTTTCTATAACACTTTTTTCTCTCTTCCGTTCTCATTTACCAAGTAGGTATAGTGTTTATTACAATGACATTGAGCATAAAAACATTTTCTAGGTAATGTAACATAAGTAAAAGTGTTGCAGTTAAAGTTTAGATGAAGTTAAGTGACTTAGATCGTTTCCTGATACTGACATTGATTTAAGGCTTCGAATCATTTTTTATTTCACAAATAGGAACGAGTAATTTTGAAAAACGTTTTCTTAAAAACAAACACGCTTACGACTGTAAGGCCCATCATGTACGTCCTCAGATTCATATCCGTAATCAATGCAAAATATTTGTTTCATACCCACGTTTTGCATTAAAGTAAGTATTCTACGTGACAGGTTGCAAGTTCATTTCCGATTGGAACACTAACCGATGGCATATAAATCATATGTAGGCAATATTTGGCACAGATAGGTAAGACACAATTTGTAAGGAACACGATCAAGCTCTCAAACTAGGATTCCCTAAGTTGTGAAAAGCTGGTCGTCTTCTCCAATCCAGATGAATGGTGATACTAACTCATATACCTATAGACAATCCGAGAAAGGTCACAGAAAAATATAGACAAGGCGTGTAAATAGATTTGTGAGTAGAGCCCACCCATAAGTACCTAAAGTTGCAATCTTAATAAGTTGGTGTGTAAGTGTACAATGTAATTAGTAGAAGTGTGCATAGGTGTAGTGATGAGAAGTATGTTTAAGTTAAAGCGAAGAGTGTTTGGAAGGTGCAGTCAATTGAAAAGTATGTGACATAGCATTACGACCGGTGCACATCTATGTTTGACCCACGACCTTCGGATCGATAATTGAATTACAACCCACTAATCCAACACAGCTCCTCTATACATTTTCTACAAATTAAAAATTGTTTTTCTAGTCAACAACCTTGTTGGAATCTTGTAATTTATCGATGAAATTAAAAATCCAATTTTAGATAGTAGCGTCAAACAAAATATCATATTTATAATACAAATTATAGATATTAGATATTTAATACTCCAAAGTACTAATTTTCTGAGATATTAGAAGAGAATAGTTTCGAGCAAGCCGAAAACGACACTTTTTTTCACTTTCTCATTCAGGAGAAACGATCTAATTATACAAAAAGGTTACTTACCTAAATAAATAAGGTACCTATTAAAATGATTCTGCCATTATACACCTGATAGGTTATTTATTCAAAATAAATATGAATTAAGACACCAAGCTGTAGAGAAAATATTTGATTGAAGCGATTTTCATCATGGTTAAATACAGAGGAGTCTTGAAAAAGACGCAATTTTATGTAGATATGGACACTTAGCGGACACAATTATGCAAATATGCTACGTCAATTATTGCCTAATAACCACTGGCTAGCTACAGGAATTTATCATCTACCCACCGCCCTACTTAGTGCCAGAGCACCCTCAGAGCACTGTCACGGCTTAATGTCCACAACTGGGAACTGTTAATTACCTACAAGGGGAGTAATCAAACAACTACGTAATTTAAGTACTTCCACGAAAAAATAGAGATGAATAATACGAGTAGCAGCAAATAAAGTATAAAATGTCATACATGCCTCTTTCTCAAAAGGACTTGCACCTTAATTATATGTTATTAATGGAAATAAAAATATTTTAAGTATTTAGTCTAAGCCACATATATTATAATATAATAACCACAGATACTTGGCAACCTCAAGAGTTACATGTATGAGGTAGAGAGGTTGCGTATTTGTCGTTAGTCAAAAGATTATATTCTTCTTTCGCAACGCAGCCACACATATTTGGCATAGTTTACCTACATTTGAAATGAAAATTAACTAAGTATTTGAAAATTCTGATCCATCTTTACAGTTTCATTTTGACAAAGTGAGGCGCTTAGCTAATCTAAAATGGATTGAATAAGTAATGTGTAGTTTAATAAGAATGATAAATAAGTGCAAGAGCAAATAAGAGAGGAATAAAAATGCAATCGGCACGAAATGCCATAAAGGAAGGAATACGTAGGCTTAGCATTTATTTCTTTCACCTCGTGAGAGAACGCTGCAGTAATACCATACACATGATAATTTTTCACCAAAACTCTTTGTATATGCAATTATAAGTGCATTTTGTCGGTGTGTCTGTCATTAACTTAAACGGACGATGTTATTTTAAGGACTGTAATCGCCGTTCCAGCGAGGTTCTGCGCTTTTTGCGTACGCTCACGAAAAGCTATGCATTTAAACGCCTGAATTATGAAATTACTGTATCGAGTGTAAACGTGGGACAACGAAGAACTCAGATTTAAAAAAATATAATAATAAATAAAAAATAATATAATAAAAATATAAATAGTACATATATTATTTGACCTTTAATATACATCAAAAAGCAAACTAGTTTTACATAAATACAATAAAAGCCTTTTATTTTCCTCCAAAAATCATGAATCAATTATATAACTAATATATATTGATTAACCTTACCGAAGTAGAGATTTTGACTAAGTCTGGATTTGAGAACAAAAGACATCAACGCGCTTTTTGGTGACTGTTTATTATAAATAGTAATGTTTATTTAATCTAGCTATGTTTATCCCTTTTTGTTATCTTATGATACTCCGCTAAGTGTACAGATCTGTGTATTTTTACGATGGTGGCTTTTTTTACGTTAAGTAGTTAAGTAGAATGTCTTTGAAGATAGGGTTGCTTCGGTAAAATGCAACAATAAATATAAGTAAGCATAAATATTTTTTTGTCACCGTCTAAAATAAGTTGGCTCCCGCATCGCGGCTGGTTCTATGTTTAACGGTTTCATCCAAATTCTAATAAGATTCTAACAATCAAAATAAATATCTATACTAGTAGGACAGTTATTTCATGTTCCATAATTTATAAGTCATTAAATGTCAAAAACCGTCTTCAAATAACGGGAAATTGATAAAAAGTCCAATATGAAATTTCATCACCCATTTTAACACTCTTATTTTATTCATTCATAAAATTTATATTGGTAATAATAATAATAATAATAATAATGCTGGACAATCCACACAGCATCATCTAGCCCCAAGCTAAGCAGAGCTTGTGTTATGGGTACTAGATGACTGATATACTTAATACAATACATTACATAGATAGATATTTTTTTTATTATACATAGAAAATACCCAGAACACCCGGAACAAATATTTGCAGATCGTACAAACATTTGTCCCAGGGCGGGAATCGAACCCGCAACCTCCTGTGTAGCAGGCGGACCTTCGCCCACCGCGCCACATCGGTCGTCATCATCAACGGTGGTTTGCAATTGCAGACAACAACACTTAACATTCACACAAAAAAAACATACAGACGTATTGAGAACCTCCTCATTTTATGAAGAAGGTCTATAATAATTAAATTGCGATATTCGCGATACGTTTGCAGTCCCAAGTTTACAATTTCTATCCTGTAGGTACTTTATGATCAGAGCCTAATTCGCTTACGTTATTTTGATCACTCGGGATGACACCTTTTCGAATAAATTGGTAATAAATATGTAGTTAAAAAAAATACGCAATTAGCGATATATTTTTTTAGGCTACTAGAGGGATTTACTAGTAAACACTGAAGAGTTTCACTATACACCTCCTGGCTTGTTGTTTGTTTGTTTGTTAGTTACAAGTGAAGCTAATATAAAGCTTTTAATAATAAAAATAATAGTAAAATCGCATAAAAAAAATGTTTCGGCTAGTCGTGATTCAGTAAGATGATGATGTTTTTTGAGCTTACGGGACCAATAGCAATATTTTTTTTTATGGGGCCATCTCGGGTTCATTATCAATACAACAACATAATCACCAAAATTGGTTAAAAGATGGCGAAGATTTCAAGTATGAGCAAAAACACGATGAAAAAAAAATACAGTCAAATTGAGAACCTCATACTGTTTTTAAGGCGGCCTCATACTGTTATAAACAGTGTTTGTGTGTTGTCATACCAAGATAAGGCTGACACGTATTATTGCGCACATAAAAGTTTTTGGATAAGAAACTACTTCAGTTACGAGTACGAAGTATTCCCGTTTGACCGCCTATTTTTTGGGCACCTATGCATTGAGCACCAAAGGTATTCCCATTTGAGCCCCAATCAATGTTTTAAAGTGTGTTTATCAATGTTTCAAATGGTAACAAAAAATAAAATTTGATTTTATTCCCCATTGAGCACCTATGGTGCGGTAGCTTCTAGTGATAGGGTTTATAATAATTATAATAAATGTGTACAAAAAGTGAAATGAGCATTCCGTTGTTTTATTTAGCAATTAAGTTTAGTTAGTGTAATACAGAATCGAGGCCATTGTTAATATCACAATAAGTTTCCTCAACTTTAATTTTATCACTAAATAAAATAATGACGAATGAAACCGAACTGTTCCGGAACTTGTTTACGTCTTAACTCGTATTGTTTGCAAAATATTTTTTATTATTATCTAATGGTAGTGCATTCCGACGTGACGTGAGAATGATAAGTTTTTTCATGTCGAAAATTTTACTGAGTGTGATATGTTAGTGACAAATTAATGTAAACAATCGAGCCCAAACCTGGTCCAAGTAATAAAAATGCAGTCATAAGCTCCACTACCAGTAAAAGAGGTGGACCAATAATAATATAAGAAAATAGTGGAAAAAATGTAGCAAAGATATTAGGTGTTATACAACATAACTGTAACAATTACAGTAAAATTCGCCAAAAACTGGGAAAATCAAAATGCCAAGATGCGAAAAGAAGGAATCAATTGATCATTTCAATATTTGAAGAGTACAAAAGTGGGCTTATTACAATTGGCCAATAAATTATTAAGTAAACTTTTATGTAAATAATGATATATTTTTATTAAATTATAACATTCTGCAATAAAACTGCTAATTTTTATCGATATGATTTATTATAATTATTATAAACTCCATCACTAGCAGCTACCGTACCGTAGGTGCTCAATGGGGTATAAAATCAAATTGTATTTTTTGTCCCCATTTGAGCACCACGTTAAAATATTAATTGGTGCTCAAATGGGAATACCTTTGGTGCTCAATGCATAGGTACCCCAAAAATAGGTGCTCAAACGGGAATACTCCACGATCACTACCATTTATATAATAGCTGTAATCGTTTAACTTATACAAACCTACTAATTTTTATTTCGTCAACGGTTATCAGCAACAAAAAACACCCAAACATTTGAAGAATGATAAGTACTTTTAATATAAGAAGGATTATCTTGAACAGCTTAACCAATTGTTATGAAATTTCTGCAACAGTTATCCATAGTTTCATATAGTTTTAAAAAAATACCGCTACGTGTCACTAGGTGCCGCTGAAAACAATGATTTTTAAATTTCGTAAAAATTGTTTCTGCAACACTTGTCTATAATTTGCCAATTATTGTAAATAGAGAGATAAATTTGACAAAGTTTATAACTGTGGGCTGTTTTTTTTATACAACTGTAAAATAGTTTTAATATCTACTCTAGTGTCTGATGTATAAATATTTCAAAATAAAAGCATAAAGAGCTGACAAACAAGTCTCAAACAAAACCTGGCTTTATCATTACCAATATAAATGAGTACCCATTGTCTCAACTAAAGTATCCACTTACAAAATATATTTTTGTCAAATCCTAATACATTACGTAAGGCCAACACCCAGAAACAAAAGCTGTCTAAAGATGAGATCATTATATTGATTCACAATGCGTAAGTTTATTCTGTTATGACAGGCGAGCATAAATTCACGGCCGAACCCTCGGATGCTGCGAAACAATGAGCGACCCCGTCAGCGTGTTGTTGAAACGGTGAGATACCGTAGGCATCAACGCTCATGGACACAGGGCAAAGAAGGGTTGAACACAATATAAAGTTCGCAATTTTCTTTTTGTGAATGACGAGACAATGGTCAGTGCAGCGCTCAGCGTGTGAAATCGACGAAGACAATTCAGTTGTGCGATCGTCTTATAAAGCAACAGAATAAATTAATAGTCTTTAAAGCCTCGGTCGGAAAAAACGACCACAACCAAAAGTTTAGTTATTAAAATTAATTTAGATTAGTTTTGTAAAAAGTCACTGCTTGATTAGATATTCAAATATAATGTTGTGATCTAAAAAAAATTCATTTCTGATATTAGTTTCATTATTTAATTTAGAAAATATAACATTATTCAACACAGCATTCATTTACATTCAAATATTTAGAGCTTCGCTTCGAGTTCACAAGTAAACACGTCAAGTTACAATCCTAACTGACGCATCCTGTCGGGTTATTTTCAATATAATACTAGTTAGTTCGCGGCATTTGTAATAAACACCTGCAAGTTCTCTGTGAGTAACCGCAAAATCACAGGATCCTTAACTCAGCGGGTAGCGCTGTGCCTACAATATAGGACTGCAGAGCGGCGGTAAGCACTGATTGCCAAATTATAGGGTAAAATGGCATAAACACCGGTTATGGACCCACCATCTAATGTTATTTGATGTTGACTCTTGACGTTTAGATTAAAACTATTATAGGAAAGTAATACTAGCTACCCTTTTTATTATTTTTGGGTATATTGACTTTCATAAAATATTGTACTGTAATATTTTAACAAAATCTCATAAATGTTAGACCGGAGCCGAAAAAAACAAACCATGGACTAAAATACCTACTCATACCTACCAAGACTAAGTGCTAAAGTAACACAGTAAAATTACAATGTTTATTTATTTTATTTAGCCTTTTAAGGAATCAATCACTGACCTCAATATTCGTAACGGAAAAACTGAATAGTTTGAACCGTGATTCAAACTCGAAGTCGCGAATAATAATATAATTAATTATACTTTTTCCCTAATGACAAAATACACCGGTTGCACAAAAACCCTAAAGCGTTGCGGGCAATATAAAGGGTCGCCTATAAGAAAGCGACAAAAAATTAAGAATCGCCCCGATGAGCCATTATCTTTGCATGTTAAAAATAATATGGTCATAGGGTAATGTACATTCATGCGAGCCACGTCCAAGAGCGCATTTGAATATTCCTTTGTAGCGCTACCCCCTGCCTGCGCCGGACTTCACACGCTCTCGGCAGGTACTCTGCAGGCCTGCGCTCGCCCTCGGCCACCATGCCATACCGCTCTACTTGGATCCGCACATTTTGATAGTTGAAAACAACATTTATATTTATAAACAAAACTTTTTGTGTCCCATAATTATGCTACAACGGCACACTTTTTATAACTTCTCCCTAACTTATATTTTTCCTAACCCAAGGTTTTCACTTTAAAATTAACAAACTTTGCAGGAATCATTACGTAGTTTAATTGCCACATTCAAACAATTTATCGTTTTTATGATCAAAATACACCATAAAATATTATTTTTAACTCCTGAAGCATCCCGATTAGCAAAAGCTTTACTTTTACCTAATTATTATTTTATCGGTTTGGTGTACCTAAATGGCTCATGAATTAAATATATTTTATTCAAGCTGATCTATACGCAATAAATCTTGATCAGGAAGTACCATTAGTATACATTATAATGCTACTAAAACCGAAAAGATTATTTTTTAAAATAAATCATGCTGATTCATAGTTTTCGAGAAAAAACTATTTTCACCGTCCTCCACAATATTATGTTTGAACATTTGGAACACAATTTTTGAATTCCGAAGTTCTGTGACTGTCCTTTTTTGCCCGACTGTTTATTGACTCGCAATCATTAAATTAAACCGGTCAAGTGCAATTTGAACTCGCGCACTAAGGGTTCCTTACCAGAATACAATGTTAACACTACTTATTTAGTAATTAAAAAAATAATTAATTCTTTTTTTAACGATTTTTGTATGGGAGATCAGGTTTTGATTGTTTTTTTTATTGCATTTAGCAGATATTCTACGCAGGGTTCACTGTATTCTACATGACTGTTGGTTTTAAACTTACTAGTAGATCGCGTTACACTTTCAAATAGTTATAAAAAACGTCCACCTAACGCGCTTAAATATGCCCTGCGTCCGTTACGTCAAATCAAATTAACAAGCGTCGAAAACCAAGTGTCAAGACCTGTTTCTTCAACTACTTTGATGAACGCGTAATGGCATTGTGCTTATATCGCGTTTGCTAATAATATGGTTATTATTAGTCAAACACATTACTAGGAGTTTTGTATTAATTTATCAGCTTTTATATGTGCGATAACCAAGGTAACGTAAATAAGTGGCATCGTACTCATAATTTTCAACTGATTTTCAAAGCCGATTAACTTGAAACATTTTATTGCAACGAAGCTCGTCGTGTTTGAGAGTTGAGAGCCATTAAGTAAAAGAACGCAATAAATTTAAATTCCACTCCGTTATAGGTACCGGAGGTTCATCCGCCAGATTAAATTTATCTATTAGTTGAATATTAACTGTTAATAAGATAATGTGGGTGCATATTTGCAGTACTTATCATATTTAGTTAGCTTCATTATATTATTATTTAAGTTTAATATTAACGACGTAATGTCGCTTACCTTTTGGGTACCTCTGCCTGCGGTCGGTGACTTGTACATTGTCTTGTACCTGGATTCTTCTTTTCCTAGTTTAATATTTTGCAGAAAGTATAATTGATTTGTTCAGTTGTTAAATATTAATCGTTGTTATACTTTATTAGAATCAGTATAATGTTCGATACCAAATAGAAATTAATCACCTGCTTATTCTGCTTGATCTCACATGTTATGTATAGGTACGTCTTCGAAATACGCTGTAGCATGAAGAACGAAAGTGTAATAAAAATAATTTAAAATTTAAAGTTATTTGTCATCTGGTCAAGAAATGATCTATGAAGTTTCATAGATCAATCCTTGAAAGCACAAGTCAAGTACAGTTCTAAACCTTACAAGCTTAAGGAAGATTAACAATGCGCAAAAAAATAACCACTTTAAAAAACTATTTTTTTGGTCAGCACTTGTACAAAAATGCAGCTGCACAACTAATGCATTCAAAATAATGTTGATAATTCTATGTAGTTTGCAATAAAGTATGTCTGACAACATTGCGTGTCATTTGAAATTCGTGAGTATTCAGCTTTACATCCCAAGCGCAAACGCAGGGCTTTAGAAAGCGCGCTCACCAATAAATACTCGTCCGATTATGATCTACGGCGCGTAGCCCGTAGCCACACCGAGTCGGCATCGGCGCGCGGCCGGCCGGCGAGCCTCAACGCATCGTTGTTTTGATGTTACATTCTGTATCTACCAATCTACCAGCAAGCTGAAGAGATATACAGTCACAAAATATTTATAACTAACCACAACTACTAACCCGAAAGGAGTTTATTATTCTAGAATTAGAATCAAAATCATATGCATATGAAAGATAAAACAAAAGTAAAAAAAACTTAAAAGTATAAAATAAAAACAAGTTAAGGTATCTATCTAAGTAAGTACTCTACACAATATGTAATAACTTTTGTTCTACGACTTTTTTAAATTCGAAGAATTGAAGAAAATTGTGGTACTAATCAGCTGTGTCAGGTATAGTTTCCAGTAAATAAAATTTGAAATTCAACTTAATTTTCAGGAAAACAAGTTCTCTTTAATGGGCAGATTAACGCTTTTCACTTTGTTGAATCACTAGGTTTCACCCGCGTAAGTTCAGATTTTATACACGTGATAACTTCGAAATTAAATGTCCGATTCGAATGAATTAAAAATAATTGTACTGCTAAATAAATACCTTGACGATAAAACAATTTATTTTTAAATTTTATAACACAAACGCTGCTATTGTGACTTAACTATGATAGTTAGATATATTCCCTCGAGGACTTATTTGTAAGTAATTATGAGTACTTTAATTATGTAGTACATATTTTTTATGTATCATCAATAGTTTTCTCAGCGCACGCCAAATAATGAAAGTAAAATACCAAATTGAAATTAATCACCTGAAAGTAAATAATTATCGCCAAATAATGAAAGTAAAAGGCAAAATTTTGCTACTTTGGGTTATTTGGGTTTTTATACATTATTGAAATTTTCTTAAGGATCTCTATTTTTTTGCAAATAAATTATAGCCTTTACTTCCTGATAATTTAATTGCTTTCTATTGGTGAAAAAAAGGTCCAGTAATTTCGGAGCCTATTCAGTACAAACAAACAAAAACTCTTTCCTCTTTATAATATAATTAGTGTAGCTAATCTGTTTTGTCTGGGACTAAGGTAAATACTTGTGCACTTATGTGCACAAATTGCCAAATAAACAAACTGACTTGCGAAAAAAAACTTAACGGAAGATTTCGGCTCTTCCACAACGCTTACATCCATTAGACATTGGAGCACATGAACCACATTCCATGCTGCATTCACGTCCTATACCTAGAAAAACTTACATCGTGCGTGGGATATCGGGAACACGCTAAATAAACACAGAAAAATACGGTCACGTTAGGCAGTGCAATGGACACCCACGTAATTAGATCTCCGGATATTTTTTACTCTTTTAAGATGGACTTTTGTATTTATTGATGAGCAGCATCATTTAACATCACTGAAGCACATATCAAGCAACAATAATTGGTTCTGGAAATCAAATTAGTCGCCGTAACCGTTCTTTTCAGAAATGCCATTAAAACTTTCTGCTTTACATATATGATAGATAATAACCCGTTAATAGCTCTACGCGCTTCCAAGTATGTTTTAGATATGTGACGGAAAGTTTTCTAGCAAAGCGAGAAGCAGCAGTCACATACAGTGTATGAGCGCCCCGCTGCGGTTGGCGTGGCGGGCTCATCGCCCTAGGGCGGCATTAGCATACCTACTCTAGTAGCCACGCTTGCTATCGTTCGGTGTGGCCATATTCAAATCTCAGATATGCAATATCGACATGTCCATATGTGTAGGTGGTTACATCGCAAAATGTTTCTAGATGTAGGTCAGCCGAATATATGTTCAGCCTTTAGTAATTGGACGTGGAAGTAATTGTACACCTATGAAGCATTTATGATACTATGCTCTAACCAAGCCTGTGATTACGATACACGTTTTTGATTTATTCTTTATTAAACGCAATTTGGAAAGATATATTATACTGTATGGGCAACAGATCTGACCGTGTAATTTTAACTAAATCTTTAGAGATTTCATGTACCCATTAAATATAACGATAAAAGGTTTCTTTCAAATTAGTGGACTTTTATTCGGCACTAAAAAGAAAGCCAAAACCCGCACATACGACGACGTACGAAAGGACTGCTCGGGTCAATTACATAAACAGTAACATTTTTTTCTTGTACCAGAATGTGTGAATGTGTGTGTAAGTGCTATCGTCACTATAAGTATTTATTTATATACTTGCCATATATGTATATAGACGGTACTTACACATATGTGGCCTGCGCATGCTACTTTCACGCGAGACGGGCGCGCCCATATTAATTGCTCCCGTTCTTCGTCGAAGCTTTATTTATTGCCCTCACTAGTGATTGTGAAAAGCTTTGAGTTCAATGTACATTAGTTTTAGTTTTATCTCGTGTATTTGATCTGACGTGTGACAACGAGCGCGGGCGGCTGTTCGCTTGCGGTCATTGATTTTCTCCATACTCAATATAGAGGTATGTCTTGAAAGGTTTTCGCAAGAAAAATATAACGGAAAGCACTAACAATCTATATTCGTGAGAAAATGTTCCCGTAGATATTTGTCGTGTTTCCCGTACGGCAACACTAGAGGAGTAAATAAAAAATCAATTATTATCTAAACAAATGTGTGAGCGGGCGCGCGCCGATGTTTTAGAGAAATAAACATTAATTGTGTGCACAACGACCGCCGCCAAAACTAATATTTGATATTCGAAAATACTATTCTAATGTATGTCGCGATACATGGCGGTGCGGTGGGATCCATCCACTCGACGCATCTGGCACTTTAGCGGCTCTTTTGGTCTCTGTCCACATTGTCCATGTAAAATTTAACACATAAAACTCTGCTGCTAAGGTGTAATTGCTTTAAAATATCGCGAACTTTAATACTTCGATGCGAAATTTGACTATAATTTATTTATCACTTTATGCATTTAGTCATTTTTATTTTGGATACATTTTGAAGAGTGAATTCAAAAAAAACTTTTGAATCGCTCCACTTCCATCAATCAATCTTGTTTTCATAAATTTCAAATTACATATATACAAAACTAATAACTTAAATCAATTGCAAACCTCGAATATACATACCTTGTAGGTAGCTTGAGTCCGTTACAAGCAACCTTCATATTTTAATCGACATGTGATTGGTTAAATTGAGGTCTCGAATTATGAATAAACAAATATATTTACACACGTATTCATGAGGCGATCCAATAGTAGTTCATATTTATGTGTTATACTCTAAGGTTTGACGTGACCTACAGGGATTTGAGGCTGTTTTGTAAAATACTTGGGTTATTTTATAATCACATTTGCATAAATAACCCATTAAGCAAAAAACGGCCACGCTTCACGTCTCACGGTCAAACCTGCTATAAATTTGTTGACGAATGCTGACTGCGCCCGCGTCGATCCGCCCGCTGAACGCGGAAATAATGTTACTGTGATATTACCGCCTAATTATCTACAAATAACCTACCGCAAATGGCTTGTTCTATACATATCTACGCGGCATGTTATGGGTGATAAACTAAGTAAAGAAACTTTTTAAATTTCTTTGTAGTCATACAAAAAAATATCTAGTGCGAATGTTTCTTACCAGAACAGGTAACCAAAACTAAAGGTCACACGGTATCCATATTGTATTTTACATCCCGGTATGTGTATTTTGATAGTTTAACCAACTATAGTGTAAATAAGATTTTCCGAACAAAAAGTATATTTTCTTACCTATTGCTTGCTACCTTATGACTAAAGATGTAAAAATATTAATAATCCCAGCCATGCATATGCGGGCTCATTTAGGATCTTTGGCCAGATGTATAGAAATATGCTAAAAAAAATATATTGTACATTTTAGCTGCAGTGTGACGGCCAGGTTTTATATATTCTTATTGGCATAGGTATAATATGGTGTTATAGATCTGAGGGCAAATAACTAATAATTAAACACACAGGGAACCCTGCGAGGCCAGAAATATATATGTGACTGTTAAGTTTTATAAAAACGATAAGACGTGCAATGTTTCACATCTTAAAAAATAATACAAACATATGTTATAAAAAAAAAACTAACAAATTTCAACTAGGTCTATTATTTTGTCCTAAAATCCAGGTAGATACCTACTACTAGCAAAGAACCCCATAAAATTATAAATCTCAATAATTGTGACGTACGTAATTAGTATACCCATAAAAATATAAATAAAATAATTCAATCAGCTCGCCATCATCATATCTGCTGCATATCGAATTGTTGATGTTATCAGAACCAATCACTATTTTGTATACCTATAGCGGTGGTCAAGATGAACGGGTCGTAACAATAATCAAAAATACCTGTGGAACAAGTCGAAACTGGTCGCGGAGGGGGCAGCCGGGCAACCCCGCATCAAACTCCGAGGGCGTTTTGCATGACGCGGTCAGATACCGGTCAGTTGACGGGCTTGTCCAATAAGGGTCAGCTGTGGACAATGCGCTGTCTGGTCGGGTTCGGCTCCCAGCTCCAGCTGGGGTTAGAAGGAACAGGTTCACGCCGTGAAATGTCGCGATGAGCTCAGTCAGTTAGTCAGTGCGCGGTAGACGGCGGTGCGGTCCGGGTGCGGCGTAGCTCGCTACTGCTGCGGCCCGCGCCTTCGCCCCACACGCACCGCACTGTCATGCCAACGAACGCTCACTCGAGCTTGGAGAAGGGTGACATAGTGACTCTTCCTCATTGTCCAACTCCATAAAGGGTTGATGAGCGTTAAACACGGGGAGTTTTTCAGCCATCCCTTATTTTAACTTAGAGGTCAGAAGAACAAAGATTTTTTTCATTGTTCCTTCACTCATCTTATTTGAATAATATACAGATGGTTAACTATCGAAACAAACGGTATTGTACGAGAGAGATAAACTAAATAAAGCTATGTTTTTAGAGCGAATTAATGCATAGATATTCTACTCAAATAACAAGCTAAATAAGTTATTACATACTTATGCTGGTACCTTCTTAAAGAGATTATACCTACTAATATATGATGGATAAATGACTAGACAACTACTACGCTGTTATCAATTAAAGATTTGCAGAACTGGCCTCGATTCTGTAGTACACTGACTAAACTAAATTTAAACTATCGCTCTCTTTTACTGATAGTGTACGCAAGAAAGAGATAGCTACAATGTTAATGTCGTGTGCTGCTGTCTAATCAGTTTATGTGCCACTTTTCTTCGTGTTTATAGTCAGTGTGTTTTGATATCACGACTAAATTTGTATGGAAAACATAAATCTGACTAATTTGACAGCACTAAAATTGTAGCTATCTCTTTCTTACTTGCACTATCAGTAAAAGAGAGCGACAGTTTTAATTTAGTTTAGTCAGTGTACTACAGAATCGAGGCCACTATCAGTATAAATAAGACAAAATAACTGCTACATTTTCTAAATAAAAGTAAGAGATCGCACGGCGTGAGAAAATATGAAATCACTATTTAGTAGATCTAATTATAATAATGGTATAAGGAAACATAAAATGTCAGTAGTATTGGGTAATTATAAGTTGAAATAGTAAAATCGGGAGGCGTGGAGACGGACGCGGAAGTCAACGCTATTGCGTTTTATTCGAAGTTTATTTTAATAGTGCTTATGATTAAACTTATTCTATTTAAAATCATAATCTTATTTCTATGTCAAACGTTGGAGAGTGAGATAATGTGCACATTTTTAATAGGTGATCAAATAATAATGCAATAGTTTATCGATTTATAGTCGGCTATGTCGGTTATAGCAGTGTCGGCACTTGTTGACAGGATTTAACTACCATTTATTAATGATAGTGTTTGAATCCCAGATATTAAAGTAAAATCTAATGAACACTTAATTTAGAATATAATAATATACGTTTATTTGGTACAAACAATGAAAAAACAATGTGTATACTTAAGCTGAAGACTAAATGTAGGTTTGTTTGTACTAAACTGGTGTTCAGCTTAGGTATTCGATATATTAGTATCACCCAACGGTTTTTGTTGTAACCAAAAAGTGAGTGCAGCAATGAATGTGAAAATCGAATAATTTAATTGAAAATTTACTTCAATGTTAGGTTAATTTAATTTAAGTACTTATACAATTAAATATCTGCAATCTTTACAAAAAAGCAAAAAATGACACCAAAATCCCCTATAACCCCGACATTATTCCCACAAAGCATGTGAATCGCTGTTAAAGGTGCAGGTATTACTGTTACATCCAAAGATGGACATTTTAATAATACACAGTAGACCTTGAAATGTAATTGTGGTTTTTTTTATGTGACATTTGGTATCAAAAAGTTGATTTTGCAAAAAAAATTACAAAGGTTTGACCTGTTTTATTGCAAGGCTGGCTTGAGGCATTAAACCCTATCTAAGAACCATCCTTTAAGTCATACAAATCAATAGCAAAAAAAGTAAATTTCAATCGTATAAGCCGCTTTAGAGATAAATTGTAAAAGCCCAAAAACAAACAACCTCATTGGCTTCTTACGTCGTGAGTTAAAAAAACCCGCTAATATTCCTGATATACATCCATCGGTGTTACCATATGAGCGTAATTAATTGAAATTCAAAATATATTCGTCTTCTAAATAAATAATGTATGACGTGTTTCACATTATAACAAACGACATGAAACTTGTTTTATACCATTTCATATACCTAATTACAAAATTATGTTTATGGGTATGTAGTGACAAGGCGCGCCCAATCGTCGACTAAGAAAAAAGTTATAAAAGGAGATTGATCGAGATGAATTATCGCAGATAATGTGTCAAATAGCAATATTGGGACAAATGATTAACGAACCGTCCAATAAGAATCCTGGTTTGAAAACGATCACAATTTCACGGTTTCGCTAAAGAGCTTGTCCTTGTCCATGTGATTTAATTTCAATTTTCTATTGTTTTTTTTATCCAATATCCAATTGAAGTAATTGTTTCAAACCCAACAATTCTAGACACATTATCTATCAAAAATTCTAGATCGGTTTTCCGAAAGGTTCATAAAGTACAGATTTATAAAGTTAAGGCATTTTTTTGATATAGCCTACATACAAAAAAAAAAGAGCAAAGAGGTGCACCCATACAATTAAGTATAGCAAGACATTGCCACAAATCTAGCCCATTTATGAGCGCCTTTAGACCATGTAAATTTTCTTAAAAAAATATCCCGTGATTTTCAGTGAAGCAATAATGTAAGACTCCGCGTGCATGGTGAGTGTATGATTGGCGTAACGAGCACAGGTACCGATTTTGGTCAATAATCGCATTAAGTATACTGAGTTTTTTCTTACCGAATGCAATAATAATTGGAGGGTCCGATTTATCACATAGCTGTTCTCCGAAATGCCCAAACAGTTCTTGTAAGCCCTTCACGTTTCGTGGCGTGCGCACGAAAATATCTCGACGAGTCCATGCTGATTTTGCGTAATTATAGGTAGAAAAATACCTGCATGGAAAGTTTATAACAGAACATTTTTTAACAGATTTATTTGAAAAAGCCGTTTGAACTGCAAAAAAAATTAAGAAATAGTCACAGCGCACCCGATTTCAATGCTTTGAAGTGAGTGACCCTTTTCATAAAGAATGAAACATTATCTAAAGCTTAACAAAAGAAGGGTCAAACGTTCACAAAGCGATAAGTATAGCTTCCCACACTGGTCATCCGTTTGTCGGTACTGGTCATCGGTGGTCATCGGAAGCTTTGTTTAAAAATCGTCTCCCCAAATAACGACCCCTTTCATTTTGAATCGCTTTTAAGATAGTAGGTACTTGTTGTGTGGCACCCCATTGAAATTCGCAAAAGGTTATTCATGGCTGTTATAAAGCCATGGCTGTGTGTAGGTAAATGCGTTTATCGCGGAGAGAGCCGGTCTGAGAACGATGCGCCAATGCTATGCGACTGTAACGGACGTTCAACGTTATCACTGAAAGTCAATTCAGCTGCTTGTCGTCTATTCTATCAAGTGTTAAAATAACATGAATGAAACCTTTTCTTGATACACTATCTGATGAATTGTTGTTTTATATACTTCTGTTACATTGAAGTCTGTATCAAAGTGTTTCAAAATAATAATAATAATAATGATGGTCATTTTTCACACAGCATCATCTACATAGTCCCAAACTAAGCAAACTTGTATTATGGGAACTACATGACTGACAAACTACTTCAATACATTTTTTTTCTAAATACATACTTATTATACATAGAAAACACCCAGACCCGAGACAAATATTAACAAATACAAAAATTTGTCCCGCGACGGGAATCGAACCGAGACGCAGAATGTTGCGGCATTCTGCGTCTCGGACGGGCCATCGCCCACTGCGCCACAGAGGTTGTAAAAATAATTGAATATGTGTATATTTAAAACTAAATCGATAATATTACATGATGTGAATTTAATGTGCAAGATAAGTACTTGATTTGAAATAAAGTGTGTATTTATGTAAGAATGCGGTGGCATAAGAGTTAGCTGACATAGGTTGGAGGAACAGCGAGCGACGCAGCTTTCTGCTCGGAGTCTGGGCGGGGCGTGTGTGCTGGGAGCGAAGTGCATCGACACTCAGAGAAAGTAGGATCATGATAAGCTATTTGCCGAAGATAAATTTATATGCCCTTTGTCTCTTTTCGACAATTTATCAAAAAATATCCCCTTTGTGTTTGCGACGGTACGTCATAGACGGGTCAAATGGACAGGCGCTGCTATTGTTTTGCAGCGCTCAATGAAACTATTCATACTTGTAATACTAAACTATCGTTCCATTCCGTGTAATTATAGAAGCATCAATAATTTGTACACATTCTGAAATACCCTTTGTCATTACTGCAAGCCTCTGTAACGAGGTAAGAACCGGGGTAGAGATATAAAACAGTTACATGTATTTCGAGTGGTTCAAATTGCTTGTTTTGTACACGTAGGCCGCAGGCGGGACAATTTGACCCTTATCGAAATAATCGACGAAAGCGTAGTCCTATTAACTGCCTCAAGAAAAAATAATTGTTTGTGATCATGGATGGTGTATAAATTGATTGTCGGAGACGGGATGTGTCGCGGTTGTCCTCTTGCGTGTTAAATTAGACCCAGCGTTTTATAAACACAGCTAATTTAGATATGTCTATGTAAAAACTTACGCATATACATTACACGCTTACTAATAAATGGTATATGCGTTAGCGCAGTAACTCGGCACTATGTTAGAACAACATTCAAATAAATTTATAAAACACTAGCTTCTGGCCACGGCTTCGCCCGCGTGGAACCCGGATAAAAAGTAGCCTATGTATAAGCTCTCTAATGTATAATCTATATTACTCTAAAGTTTCATCAAAATCCGTTCAGTGATTTTTGTGTGATAGAGTAACAAACATCCATCCTCACAAACTTTCGCGTTTATAATATCAGTAGGACTATGCAATTTATTATTTACTTTACAGGGAAACTAATTGGTGCCTCAGAGTATAATAAATGCAATCTCTTTGGATTGGTCAAAGAAATGTGTATAGTATCATTTAGTAGGTCCTTAGGTACTAGAATTTTTAAATCATTTAACTCTAAATTAAAACGTCGCAGAGTACCTACCTACATATTATGTGATGTGATTCGTATAAAATTAACTTTTACAGTTTATGTCGATGTAATTTCCAATGTGTCGAAATATAGAAAATCATTCCATAAACTCGTAAGTAGTAGGTAGACAAATTGATTGCTGAAAACTTCAGGTAACTTTAGGGGTTCCTGAAAATTGTTTTTAGCCTCAGAAGCTGCTTTATAAATATAAGCCCTACGGTGATATTGTAAAGCTTATGTACCCAGTAAGATAATGTCTAATTGCAAGTTGTAGCACAAAGTACGTTGCTCTCCTTGGAGAGTAATTGAGTAAAATATTGCCAATTATTATGATAATGGTAGCGAATTCTACATAAGGACTTCCGGTTTTAGGATAGGACACATTATATTATGTATAATGCATATTACTTTATAATCATGTCAAAGAATAAACAAACTGAAGTAGCAGTGGACTGGTCACAAATGCCGAAAAACCAACAACCGTTGGAAACGAGTTCTTGAGAGAAGACCACGTCTTGAAAATCGTAGTGTGGTGTTCGATTATTGGGGTAGTAGAAGCACAACCTTCAAACTCAAGTTATATCATATTGCATGCAAGTAGATACAATCTTACTAATATTATAAATGTGAAAGTTTGTGAGGATGTTTGTTCCTCTTTCACGCAAAAACTACTTAACGGATTATGATGAAACTTTACAGTAATACAGCTTATACATCAGAATAACACATAGGCTTTTTATCCGGGTAACACGCGGGCGAAGCCGTGGGCAGAAGCTGGTAAGTAATAATTCTAATTTATTAAACCGGCTGGATTCTAAGACCTTATTTCCCTCTTTTCTTTCCATAATAGGTTTTAATAAAGTAAAATGTAGGTACTAAGATAATTATCTATAAATACTTGCTCAGTACTAGATTAAAACAAATTTAGACAGAAGTGTAAGTGTCGCTGTGGCTGCCGAGAATGCACAGCATTTATGAACAGATTTGTATGTAAAATACTTTTCTTTACTTTTTGGAATACTAACCGATGGTCGTGTCTTTACACGACACAACAAAGAAAAGTAAATTGAACTTCCGAGTTAAAGAACCAGTGTGCTGATGAAACAGAAAATCAATATAACATTATATTTGTTGAACCTGTTATATTAGTTAGTTTTTTATAGAGTGACAGTTCAATTTGTTAAACTCGTTCCCAATCACCCCACATGTTTATATCTAAAAGTTGTGAGATCAGGGAAAAACCAAAACTTTTGGGCAATCACTTTCAGTCTGCGAGCGTACTAAGTGTGGAGAAAGAGTTTTGACATAAGTCGTACCTAAACTTCATAATGTATTTTAATTTGTATATACATATTTTGTGGAAATATGTGAAATATGCTTGTGGAATAATCCATCTAAACATCCAACAATGCGGTTTAAATTAACGGAATAAAAAGACTCTGGTCCTTTCCCACAAGACAACAAAAAGAGTTCAGTTTTTCCCGCACCATGGTATGGAACCTTATGAGTAGTATATCAGTCATGTAGTTACCAAAATACAAGCTCTCCTTAGTTTGAGGCTAGATGATGCTGTGTGAAAATATCCAGCATTATTTATTTTTTCATCGACGACAATATGTTTCTGTATGTTTATTCATTCATACTAATATGCCACCAATATCCGTGATGACGCAGCGTAGTAGGGTGTAAAGTTCTTCGATAAATCAATATAATATACCTACATTAGTTTTAAAATGCAATAATATCGAACAAACACTAAAGAAACTAAACTAACTTAAAGGGTAGATCGAGGCTTTAGGGTTTAACAAAAGGCAAAACTAATAGGACCCTGAGGCTAGACCTCAAGCCTGACTGATGTCGAATTAATGCAATTAGGTTTCCGTTTATAACAATGTTGCATGTTGTCAGTTCAATATTAATGGGTTAAATAACGACAGGTCTCAGACAATATTATCCAATACGCGAAGTCAACGCGTTGTGTATCTATCTGTCACGATCCATGTAAATAAATATAATTATTTGGTAGAGATAATATTAAATGGGGAAATACATTATTACCGGCGACGACAGGAGTCCGTATATACGTTTGCCAGAGGAGGTTGTTTATATGTTTATCTTTTATAATTTATCTACAAAATGGTGATGAAAAACATCAGTAGGAAACCGGCATGTCTAAGAAATAAAAATTCGAGGGGATATGCCATCGGTTAGTATTCCAATATGCGGCGATGGGGTTTCAACCTGCCACGTGCAATTCTAGCTACCATGCAAAACGCGGGCATGTGTGTCCAAATATAATGTTTAGACTTGTCTCTAATTACCCCTTACTTGGTATCCTCACATATTTGCGTATTAAGTATGGATCTAAGAATCTCTATCATGAAGACTACAGTCGTGAGCGTGTTTGTTTGTTTGATTTTGAAAACCCCCGACGTGTTTTCCATATCAGTTGCAGCATCAACTAGTGACTACTAAGAATCATACTTGAAGTCATACAAATCTATTGCATAAAACCGCATTTCAATCCGATAAGGGGAACAGACAATCAAACAAACAGCTTCTTACGTCAAACGCATATACTACCAGTTTAAGCGTCTGACGGGCTTTTGCGTCGCTGGTCAAAATGCGCCTCAAAAGTTCTTGAATTCTCAGTACCTAGCTTCCTAACGGGCGTATCTCAGGCACGTTTATGAAAAAGTAATCGAAGTCGTACTTATTGTGAATTGCGTACGTCGCATGAATTTAAAAATGCATGGCATTTAAATGCCAGCTCGGTCGCCATTTTAGTTCGATGTGAGAGAGGCTGTCACCTTGAATGCGACTTAAATCTGACAGCCTCGAATGTCACTCTCGCTTGAACCAATTAAATTAAAATTAAAGCATTACACTATGTACTAGTTTTTTTTGCCAGGCGTTGCGTTGTTTGCATAGCATACAACTTCTGCTATGTACGTGGGTATTTGTGCGTATTAAAACGCATTGACTTTGATCAAAGTATACTTACTGAGGTACCTCAGTACTACCGGAGACGACCTCTGTGGCGCAGTGGGCGAAGGCTCGCCTGAGACGCAGAAGGTTGCGGGTTCGATTCCCGCCGCGGGTCAAATGTTTGTATGACCTGTAAATATTTGTCTCGAGTCTGGGTGTTTTCTATATATATGTATGTATTTACAAAAAAAATGTTTTTAGTAGTATATCAGTCATGTAGTTCCCATAATACAAGCTCTGCTTAGTTCGCCGCAAGGTGATGCTGTGTGAAAAATGTCCAGCATTACCTACTTACTAAACTCGACAAAATGTGAGCAAAAGTTAAAAGTCGTTTACCACGTGTTACATGTATGTTACGCGTTGCGAAAGTTTTATGGAGCGGGTTATAAGGCGGGCAGATCTGAATAATACGAGCGCAACTTGCAGTTACGGGCATATGATTAAAAGATAAGTTTCCAGAACACCTTAACCGGAAAAAAAGTGTGACGGTGTCTCAGTGCACTTACACTCCTTCATTCATCTGCAGATAGCCATCATTGCTTTCTCAGTACCGCTAAATTACATTTCTAGTAGCCGTGTAACGCGTTTACGAGCCACTTTGAAGATGCTACGGTGTTTCCGTAATGGCTATTGCAATATTATACGGTCAGATCTCGGTGTGATATGAGCATGTTCTCTACTGTATAATTTTGGTACACGGAACGTACCGCACTCAGGGTCAAAGAAAATTGTAGGGGACATATCGCTTAATGCCTAACATTTGTGCCGTGTATCAGATATATCTAAGTTTTCTGAGAATACGAAGACGTTACTTTATTTCGACGAGTCCTGTCGTTTTTATATCTCGTCATTTTAGTGTTTATCGTAATCGTAAGTCATAAAACCCCATGATAAAGAAAGATGCCGTTAACATTCTAAAGTTATCTTTTGTTTTACTATTTATATGTGACTTATTTTGTTTTTTGAAAAAGTAGTTTAAATACCTCAGTAAAGATCTAATGGCAATTGCAGACATGAGACATTACAAGTCCGTTTGCTCTAATATAAATGTAACATAAGATTGATGGCTCTGACTTCTTTATCATTGGTACAATAAAAGCTTCTCGGTAGCTGCGCTCACTCAAAAAATGTGAGTATGTAGACACGAATTTTAAAACTCATGCTTGTAGCTTTACAGTCTCAGATTCTTATCTCGAAGGCACTGTTTGAACTCAATTATTTATGTGTTACCTACCCGTTTGACAGTTGCATTATGAAAGTTTGAATCGTGTAAGCACAATTATCTATGAATCAGTATCGATACATTTAAGCACTGATAAAAAGCACACATTCAATTGAATAATTATTCATTTGACGGCCATATTAAGTACCTTTGATTAATAGGAGACTATACATTTACACAATCAAAATTAGATAAAATAGTTTTTTTTTTGTTGTAAAATCTTAAAATTTTCACCGCTTTTATTATTTTAGTGTTACTAGAAACACATTTTTTACTGTTACTGTGGCCCATCGTAGACAAAAATGAAAATGTTCTGCTCATAGTAAGCCATTCTAGACAAACATCTACTTCTCATTCCATCAAATTGAAATTGATAAACTACAATATTATGTCAAAATATAGGCCATAATATTTTCCATAATGAAAAACATCTATCTACCCAAAATATAATAATAAGTTGGTACAAACAATCTGACCATCAGTAGCTTATAAATCAAACCGACATTTATGACTTCACTCAAGATTCCAAGATCTTCACTATTGTAGCATTAATCGGAATCAGAGTGTTTTGCAATAAGCGCGGAAGCGATCAACTTTGGGCTTACTGATTAATCAATCATAAACGCTATCGTAAAAGTGTAATACCCAAATGAACGCCGGCGGCGACTGCGCAGCTCTGCATTACACCTCTATGTTGCTATAAAATTTATGAGGGCTCTATTTGGAAGCTAATTAAAAAAAATGTGATGGCCGTTAGAAACTTCGATCGTGAGAGAGTGATAAAACTTATACAGAAGTTATTTGAGAAGTAGGTATTACTATTCCATAATTAGCATTTACGAGTATGTAGCCTTTAGTAAGTGTATAAAGTTGAGTTTTAATTAATTCCATATAAAGAAATTACAAAACGGTATTTTTCCTCATAGTTATAGGTACCTGTAATAAATTAGATTCTACCCAATACTACCAAGTGTGGCACACTATATTTAATTAATTTAGAGAAAATTTAGAGCCATTATTTATCCGCAACGACAGGACGCGTATATGTATTTGCCATCAGAGGTTGTTTGTTTGTGTGTTTGAATTGTACCTCGTGTGTTCATAAGTTTTGAGACGAACTTATTTAATTAATTTAAAAAGAAAGTAATTCATGCAACCTTTTTTAAACTTTTAAAATTTTAAATTTCGAATGTTTTGAATTAGAAAAAATATACATTTGAATATTTGTTTCATTCTCCGTGAAAATGGCGCCAACAAAAGATTTGCGTGCGACTGTAATTTCACTGTTTCAAGCAGCGAAAAAAACCAATGCAAGTTTTTAGTGAAATCCAAAGTTTGGGATGTAGTCGGAACTTTGTGTATTATACCATAAAGAGGTACAAGGAGACCGGCTCTTTAGAAGACCGTGGAAGATGTGGCCGCCCGCGGTCTGTAAGGACGCCCGCCAACATCAAAGTAATCAGAGAGCGAATTCGTCGCAACCCTTGCCGGACTCAAAAGAAATTAGCTCTGCAGACCAACATTTCGCGAATATCGGTGAACAGGATACTTAAATATGATCTTAAACTAAAGGCCTACAGTCGAAGGAAAGTGCATTATTTAAACGAACGTCTTCGTAAATTGCGACTGGAACGATGTCGGAACCTATTGAAGAGACACGATCCAAAAAATATCCTGTTTACCGATGAAAAGATCTTCACGGTGGAAGAAAAGTTTAACCGGCAGAACAATAAGGTTTACGCCAGAAGTTCAAAGGACGTCCAGCCATCTGTACGCAATGTCCAGCGCACTCATCATCCAGCAAGTGTGATGGTTTGGTGGGGTGTTTCCTACGAGGGGGTCACTTCGCTTCATTTTTGCCAGCAAGGCGTCAAGGTGAAGGCACAAAATTACCAAACCGACATATTGCAAGCGGTGGTTAAACCATTAAATGATACGCTATTCGCTGGAAAATACTGGGTTTTCCAACAGGACTCTGCTCCCTCCCATAAAGCTAAGACTACCCAACGTTGGCTGGAGGCCAATTTGCCAGGCTTCATTCGGAGCGAAGATTGGCCCTCGTCAAGCCCTGACTTGAATCCTTTGGATTATTCTTTATGGACGGAATTGGAGCTGAGGGCATGCAGAAAGTCTCACCCAAACCTGGATTCTCTCAAGCGAGCCCTTATTAAAGAATCGAAACGGATTCCCATTGAAAAGATTCGTGCCGCCATAGATGAATGGCGCACGCGTTTGAAGGCCTGCATTGAATGCAAAGGCGGCCATTTTGAATGATTTATTTTTAAATACAGATCTAGATGTCAGTAGTTTTAATTTTAATATCCAATAAATGAATACTCAACTTAGCTCCAAAAATATTTTAGTTTTACTGTGTCTCAAGACTTATGAACACACGAGGTAATACGGTTTTTTTGCAATTGATTTAGTGTGTATTCAAGGTTCTTACATAGGGTTTAACGCAAAAAACTCACTAGGGAGCGCTACAATCAATTATGTAAATACAAATTATTATTTTTTATATTTTAAATAGTTATTTAAGTTTATGTACAAATAAGAACTTATTTGTGAGAACATAAATTAAATATTTCTCATATTTTATTACTGTATATACTCTAACTTGAATAGGTAGATATTTTGGTGCTGGTGTTGAGACAGCCATTAATGAAACTCGAGCCCAATCAATACCGTGGAACGGGACTCAACGCGGCAATATTTATTGTGACCCGGCACGGTCAAGCCGCTTATCTTCGATACACGGAAACTATTCTTGGTAGTTAGTGTTGACTGCAAGTAACGAACAGTGATACTCGTACAACTTGGACCTTAGGGTTGCCAAAGTACCAGTTGGAAACCCATTAAAATTAATTTGAGATTTTGTTACTCATTCATAATGTGGTTTGTTACTTGATTTTTTATTAATATTAACCGTTAGTCTATAATCTTTATAAATAGCTTAATACATTTTTCCATTTGAAAAATACATTTACACATTAACACGTGCTCAAAACGGTGCGGGAAAACGTCGTGAGGAAACAGACATACCCTAGAATTAAAAATTCGAATTCGAAGGTGCTATCGGTTATTATTCTAATAAGCGGCGATGGGCTTACAACATGGCACGTGGAATGACACGAGGAAACTACTTGCAAACTTGAAACTACTTGCATTTTAAATCTTAATGCAAGAATTTTCTAATGTAAAGCAATGCTCTGTAAGTAATTCGCTCTAGAAACTGGATATTTACCATGATTTGTGACTACAAATATCAGGTTTTTATAAATTATTCAAGTCATTTTTATCGATCATAGGTCAGTGCTTGTGAATAAAAAATCCAGTCATACCTATAGATACACATAATGACAGAATTACTGTGATAGTATAGAAATCCGCGAGATTTATATCAACAAGGTAACTTATTGACCCAAAACGAATTCGTTTCTAAAATATTGACTCATTAATTACAGCGTTGGTGCGACGCGAATGAATTGCGAGCTAGATACAGAACCTAAGGTCTCAGAATTTAGTCACGCAATTATTCCGGGCGGGCTATGACGGCGCTACAATCGTCGACAAATCTCTAGATTTCTATCACAAATAATTCGCACATAATCAATCGATGCCCACATTTAATTAACTGCACCGAAAATACCGCACTAGTATCAAAAAAAATCCGCGACACGAAACCTATTAATCAAAGTTTGTCCAATGACCGACTTGCAATCGGATCGAATCGTCGACGAAAGGAATAAATTTATATAATGAGCCGGCTAAATGGTTCGTTTAGTGGTTTGTAATAACCAAAGCACGTTCGTTTCTCTGTGGAACTGATTGGAGACGAATGGTGATACGGTAAGAGACTCAATGCTTGCGATGAACTAACGCGAAGATCCTCGATGCTCTAGCTGGAGGCTATAGAGACAGCCAGCGCTCGCGACCTGTGTGCCATATCTCTATGACCTACCTACTTGATACCTAATACCTAAGTGTCAAGCCATGCACATGCACTTTGCACGGCGGTACAAATGGCAAAACTGTGTGTTGCCAAAAAAAAATAATTAAAAAATGTTTATTGCTTGAACTTATGACTATAACAACATCCGGATACTTAGTTATTTGTAACTGATATTATTTATTATTAAATAACTAAACCTAAACAGAATATTGGAGCCAAAGTCATGTGAAGGACTGATAAAAATTGACTGATGAGGCTTCACATCTATTACTCTTTTGTTTAACAAGGAAATAACAGATTAATAGCTGAATAGATAATTGATTAATAATGGAGCTATACACTGTAAAATACACTATGTAATTGGCAGGTACATGGAGTACCTTACGTCTAATGTTTCTGGTTAACTAACATATCAGCTTTTAAACTTTTAAATCAGCTCCCTGTTAGGTTGTTTCAGATAAAGGGTTTCAAGTCGTCATTAAAAGAAAAAAAACGCGTGACTGCGCTTCTGTTGATTCTCTATTTTATTATATTTTCCTGATATTTGAAAGGGACTGCTAAAATGAGTTATTATTAGTAAACGTTACTTAGTTATATTAGTAAACGGAGGTAAGTGGGTACCTACACTTTTTGTACAAACCTTAATCAATTTAACCTAATTTAAGTTTATTTAGTGTTCATTGCACAAGCGGCAATATGCAACAGTATAATGTAAATATATATCAACTAAAACATTCTCATACATACACAGAGCCCTGGCCATAGTATTGCAATATTTTCATTACCTAGCTCATATGTACCTACTTGGTACAGTGCTATCTGTAGCACGTAAGTAAGTAGGTACATATGAGCTATGCAGTGGATCTGTCCACTGCTACAAAACTTACAAGACCTTATACTTAGTGCTATCTTTGAGTTTTTTGTAACTTACTAATTATTGGGCTTCTTGTAAATCGATTCGAGCTTTTTATCCGCCGCCCGCAAACCATGGAAACGTGACCGAACTGGTAATCTTGTGCACAAAGTTATCACTGTCCTACGTCCTTCTGAAAACTGACTTTCACACTGCTCTGGAAAATACGCTCTATATTTATATACCTACTTGTAAGTCATAAATTATATTTATAGCTAAGTATCTACTTCTTTTGGAATTTGCTCTTATTATTCAGTCGTATTCGCGTGACTTCCTACGTTTTGTTGACATAAACATGATAAGGAAGTATCGAGCTTTATTTATTAAAAACAACGCTCGAAACTTGATAGCCCTCGAGGAAACTCCTTAAATTATCGAGAATATTGCGCAAGGCACTAAGGTAGTTGTCGCATTACTTCTCTTTACGTGTTTCTTTACAACGGCCATTACTTCAGTAATGGTACTCATTCGCGAACCAAAACGTAGGATAGAGACTGAAACTAAACAACGCATCTCTTATCGAAACAAACATGTTAAACATTCTCAGTACTAATAAACTGTATCTAGAGATTTTAATAACTATATTATAAATTACATAGAAACTTTATAATTGAGTAAATAACTTTGATTCGTTTGCAGTATGTTTTATAAAAGTTTTATATTATTTTTATTATCTCGAATTCAGTTCATTAAGTATAAAATCCAGTTGTTTTGCAATTTTACGTTTAGGTACAATGCTGAGTTGTTAAAAATCCGTATACAGCAAATAAAATACGACCAAATTGCTTAAAAGTTAGTGCATAAAGGACGGTGCCCACTGTAGGTTGTACAATATTATGTATAAGCAAACGACACCTTCCTTGTAAAACCCGCATGCATCCCTTTGTGAATGCTATGAGTGTAACATTTTACTTGTTTCACAACCATTTTATGAAACGAAACTTACGAATTATCTACACTGGCGTGCTGCAGTGGGCGCCGGCCTTTATCCACGGGTTCAATAGCGACTGTCAATAAAACGGTTGTATGGTACCATGACCATAAATTGTAAAGATTAGGGTCAATAGCGCGATGGATACGATAACTGCAAGAAAATGCAACTACAGCTTAATTCAATAGAAAAGCTTTTGATAAAATGCAATTTGCTGAAAAACCCTGGAGTTTGATGTTGTCTTTGATCTTTTGATTCAAGTCATATGGAGGTTACTCCAAAAGTGATATAATAAAATTATCCCAATAATAATTTATACCTCTAGGTATGTACCTGCCTTGGTTGTTACCTACCTGTCTGCCTTCAAATTAAAAGATAATATTTGCAAAATTTTAAAACCCTTGACATGTTTTCCATCGTCTATTGTAGCGCCCCCTATTGACTTGTAGCAAGAAACGTACATGAAGTCATACAAATCGATTGTAAAAACTGCATTTCAGTCGGGTAAGCCGTTTCGGAGATAAATTGTAACAGACAAACTTACGCACATACAAACAAACCACCATGGAAAACGCATATACGGGCTCCTTTACTTCGCGAGTAAAAAACTCAGGTAACATGACAAGCTAACGACCCGCACATAGAACGACTACGCAACTCTAAATCGAACCATCAGCGCCATCTCTGAGCGGTCTTTGACATACTGGTGCAGAAGTGAGCTGCCATCTGTGGGACTTTTATTGAAACATTGTTAAGTCTAATTCAGAAACTAGGTACATTACAAATTATGTGATTAACCACATAAAATACTCCTTGAATCCTATCTAAGTATACTAATATTAAAGTAAAGTTTGTAAGGTTGTATGTACAAAAAATGTACCAATATAATGTAGTATATCAGTCATGTAGTGCCCATAACACAAGCTCTGTTTACTTACGGGCTAGATGCTGTGTGAAAAATTACCAGCATTATTATTATTATTATGTAGGGGGTATTCTCCGAGACTACTCATCCGATTTCAAACCTTTTTATCACCAATATTAAGAATGGACTAACAGGGTGCACATAGGCTAGGTATACCTATTATCCGGTTAAAATAAAATGGCTTTTCGTGGAGACTAATTTTGCAACGTAAGTTGACGAAAAAACGGTCGAGCGTAAGCGTTGCTACGCGTGCGAAGCCGTGAACAAGTAGCTAGTACAGAATATAATAATAATATCCCATAACCCATTTAAAAATATAAAAACTGGGTTTAAATAATTTTCAGGCTTCTAGATTTAGAACAAGAAAACAATCTACAGGTAGGTGCTTAAAGCTCTATGAACAGTTTATACGCCCGTTAAAATCCATAAGTATTTTTCCAAGGATATGTATAAAAGCTGAATGTGAAATAAAATCAAAGGGCCTAAAGCTGTCATTCATTGGCTAAGAGTGCATATCGCTGGCTGTGGATGCTATGCTATGCTGACCACGTCGACTATTGTTTAAAAACACTATCCTCTGAGGGCACAAAAACGGACCACACCATGTTGTTACCCTTCAAATACTTCATTCATTCAACTTCATCGTAGGTACAGGCACCGATAAATAACTACTCACTTGAATAATATAAAAATCACAAACTATCGGCATTCTTTATAACTCACCAATCTACAGATACCTAGATTCTAGACTTGATTTTTTTGTTCTCTTAGTTTGTGCGTTGTTACCATTTTGTTTATACGCAGTAACAATGCCTAGGTAATTATTTATAAGTCAGTACGAAGTGAATGAATATACGTTAAGATATTAAATAAGTATCAATTAGCTATACCTATAGGTACTCGCAAATTATAATAAGTACATAGGCCAGATTAAAAAGATTAAAAGGCAGATAATTGTTTAAAAGGTATAAATACATACTTCAATCATGATTCGATGTATGTAGGTAAATTAATACCTACATAACAATGTAGGTATGGGGTATATTCATACCTACATTATTATGTAGGTATGAATCATAAGTAATACCTAGATACTGTTTCAAAACTTCTTTCCCCCTAGTCTCGTGAGTTTTGCATTCAGAGAGCGCTCATTGCAAAAGTTGCCTATTATATATAATTATGTGGCCGCATAAACAGACCACTTTGCCGCTCAAGTCCCAATTACACTTACGAACCTTTTAATATTGTTCATTACATTAACTTAAGGAAATGACAAGACTTTGCTGGAATCAATTTTATATCCTTATAGAGCAGTTGTATATTAGTACCGCTGCTGCAACGCAGCATCATAACTTAATTTTTTAATTTCTAAATATTACAATAATCTTTGATAGGAAGATAATTTGACAGTAGAATTTCCTTAGTGCCTATATAAGGGCAACACGAAGTTTGTATTACCAGTTGTCTCTGACGTACGATGTAATACGTGTATGTGATTAACAGATGTACTACTAGTGACATCTGTTAAATACATAAAGAACTTCTTTTGTAGGAAAGAGAACGCGGGTTCGTCCGCCCGCCAGGTAAAAAGTTCTAGGTGACTACTTATAATGAATGTCAGATTGAGTAGGTACCATAAGTCAAACCTATACCACGATATTGGTCCTATACGACCAAAACTAATCTCGTAATACTTTGCACAACCAATTTACTTCTACTGGTAACTTTTCCCGCTGAAATGAAAATACATTTTTATCAGGTAAGAAAAAGTAAGGTGCCTACGTACCTTACGTAATTTTAAGCATAACATAATCCACATAAACTTTTATCTTATTTTATTAGCAATATATGAATAATATTAATATATGAATAATATTAGCTAATTTTATTTTTATTGCAAATAATCAGGATAAGTGTAATCATAAAAATTATAATAGCACATAATTTTAAAATTATATGTTATGTGTGATATGTATATCGAGCGTTAACAGTAAAAGTAATAAAGTTCGTTTGTGCAATATGCGTGTAATTTGATACGGGATATACTATGTAATAATTAGAAATAATAAAGAAAAGCAACATTGATATCATAACATTTATTATCGTTGATAGGTAGGTATACAGTAAAATAAACCATTTCAATTTCAGGTCAATGAAAGAGCTGTGCATTGCGCGTCAATGTATTTTATATGAAGTACAAGTACCGTAAATACGAGTACCTAAAGGTAAAAAAAGGCTTGTGCATCAGTGATGAACAGTTACACCCAATAAAAGGTTTCCAAATGCAATAACTTTGCAAAAGAGAATCTATTTTGAAATAATATTACCGTTTTATAATTGTGATTCATTTAATTCCAACCAAATTTCCTTAAATGTTGCAAGACCTTCCTTAATCGCATAACCCTTAATCGTATTTGGTGCAGAGGCAGTGAATTATTAAGTAAGGCATAATCTAGTAAGGTGACAATGGTTTTTAATTAAACAAGTTTAGGTTAAAGCGTTCTAAAATGTCGTTATAAAATTATATACCTATGTCTAAGTACCATGCAAAGCAGCTTCTGCTTTGGAATGGTTTTTATGATGTACTAGCATCTGCCCACGACTTATCCCGCGTGGTACTCGGATAAAAATAGCATCTGCGTTATTTTAGGTATATATTACCTATACCTAAAAATATATAATAAATGCGAAAGTCTGTGTGTGTGTGTGTGTGTGTGTATGTGTGAATGTTTGTTACCACGTATCTCCGTATCTACTAATCGGATTTTGATGAAATTTGGAATGTAAATAGTTTAAGATCTGGAATAACACATAGGCTGTTATAACGCATATCTGTCTGGAATAACGCATATCTAATTTTAGAAAATCGACCCCTAAGGGGGTTAAATAGGGCGGTAAAGTTTATGTGAAAAAAAAATGTTTGATTCTCTCAAAACTCTGTACAAATAAACTTTAAAGTAAATAATGTAAATAACAAAACTACCCTTTGGGGGTGTACAATTGAGTTCTAAACTTTGTATAAATTGTAATCCTTGGTTCGATTCATTCAAAAGTTGATGGACATAGTTTGAAGCCTGGAGACGGTCATATGCTACTTTTATTAACATACCATGCGGGCGAAGCCGCGGGCTACAACTAGTAGGTAATAACTAATTACCAAGATATGTAGCAACATACATCTAAATATCCTAAATTTCGTATACATAAAATCGTTATGTCACTTACTGACTAAATGGCCGACTGACTCAATGACTGACAATCAATGCACGGCCTCAACGGTTATTTCTAGATACATGAAATTTGATGTGTGAGGTATGATGTCTAAGAAATATTTTTTCGTAAGTGCAGCGGGAAGGTGAAGTTTGTACGGAAAAAACACAACGTGGACGGAGTCGCAGGATTTTTCTCTAGTTTATAATAAAGCTTTTACATTTAAAACATATTAGTAGAATAGGATGGGATAACAATATTTTATGATTTTAAGTAGAAATTATTATAGGTACTTTAGTTATCGATTCCCGCAGTGGGACAAAAGTTTGCATGGGCTGCATTTTGTGTTTCGGGTCTGAGTGTTGTAGTACTCGTAGTTTCTGATACCCACGACACAGTGAATGCGGGAAGTGAAGGGTCAAGTTTATTATTATTTATTTGTTTTCTTCAATGTTTTGTTGAACATTCAATGTTGTTTGGCTTGTTTGTAGTGATATTTTTAAACTATAAAATGTACTTTTAACATTTTTTATTTTGTTTTTACACATACATAAAAATTATGATTGTAGTTACAAACGTATTACTTACTAGCTTCTGCCCACGGCTTCGCCCGCGTAAATAAAAAATAGCCTATATGTTATTTACTATCCTACTACTATTATAAACGTGAAAGTTTGTGAGAATGGATGTTTGTTACTCATTCACGCAAAAACAACTGAACGGATTTTGATGAAACTTTACAGTAGGTAATATAGCTTATACATCAGAATAACGCATAAGCTAACTTTCTACTAACTAACTAACTTTCACGTTTATAATATTAGTAGGACTTTTTATGAAACATACTCTATAATCGATACTGAAGCCAAAAATGATTTTTGTCTGTCTGTCTGCCTTAACCCCGCATCACGCCGAAACTACTGAATGAAATCAAACGAAACTTGGCATGATTTGAGTTTATCTACGAGACATAGGATACTTTTTATCCCGAAAATCAGCACAGTTCCCTTGGGAGAGGGTATGAAAGTCAAAATGTGTACTTAGTTGTAATTCATTAACGCGTCGTCCGATTTCATTCATTCTTTTTTTGTGAGAAAGGAGGTACTTTATAGATAGACCCGTAAATATTTCAAGATCATCGGGGTTGAATTTCAGAAATGACAGACATCGCAAGCCTCAGGTCCAAATTACTTGAAACCCGGAAATTAGGAAAAATAGTGTCGCTGCTAAGTTTAAACTATTCCTAGAACGCGCTATCGATGTGTTTCGGTAAATCAATAAGAAAGGATACATTGTTGATTAACGTAAACTCGATAATTAACGTAACTAAAAAGCCGATACCTACCTCTTGTTGTTTTTAACCGACTTCAAAAACAAGAGGAGGTTTTCAATTAATTCAGCTGTAGTTTTTTTTATCGTGTGTGTTTGTTACCTGATATTTTCGCCGATTGTGAACCTGTGTATTATTTTGTTGTTGTATAGAGAATAATCGCGAGATGGTCTCATATTTTTTTATTCCTGAAGCATTGCTGCTTTCCCCGTAAAACTTAAAATTTATCTTATGAAATCACGACTAGCCGAAACATTTCTTGTGGGCGTTCTTTTGTTTTTTATTCGAAAGAGTAAGCATAGTAACGTGGGTACGTAAGGATCTGATGCTATTAGAGTACGTGCAGAATAGAAACCGTAAACTTGGGACTGCAAACGTATCGCGAATATCGCAATTGAATTATTATCAACCGACTTCAAAACAGGAGTTTCTTAATTTGTCTGTTTGTTATTTGTGTGTAGATATTTAACGCGAAATCTTTGCCAATTGTAAACCGATTTTCAATCAATTATCTCAATTTAAATGACACCATCAAGGGTCATATACATTTTATGGAAAAAAAACACACTTAAGGGAGTAAAAAATGGGTGATGCGTTGCATATTGGACTTTTGATAAATTTCCCATTATATTAAGTTGGTTTTTTGACATTTAAAAAACATTAAACTATTGGAGACTATGGATTTAACTGAGGGATACTTTTACGGGATACATATCGGAGAATGTGAAATGGAACTGCGCAATCTAATATCCCCATCTCCATTACACCACCAAACGAGGAGAGCCTCTGTAAAAAAACACCGTTTAATAGGTACTCGTACAAAGCACTTTGCTTCAATATATTTACTGTCTTTTGAGAAATACAACCTGGGAGTTTTCAAATCAAATAAAAAAAGATCCTTTCTTGATAAGAGTGCTTCACAGTAGTTTGACCATAGCGTTGCTTTATATAAGACAAACTGAGTTCAAATGCGAATTATTAGTCTGCAGGGATGGCAATCACGAACGAAGTCGCGGGTACAGCTAGTATTTAAATAATAACGCATCCTCAATGTTAACATAAAATGATAACGCCGTTATATATAAATAAAAATATATGTATGAAAGATCATCACCTGAGAACGGCTAGACCGATTTGGCTGTTTTTTTTTGTTATGCTCGAAATTGTCAGGGTAAGGTTTGAATTAATTATTTTTTTTAATCTACCAGAAAAGTCAGAAATTTGGATAACCTGTGCCAAGCCGGCCAGGTCACTAGTATGATATAAAGTACATGTTTATACATAAAAACTGCAATTATAATCTGCACAGCAATCGAATGAAAAGAAAACACTACATCATCATTACGTGGGCCATCTGCCAGTTAATTTAGTCGTAGGTATCGTATAAAAAGATAAAATATTTCTTGAGTCCAAAAATAAAATAATGTCCTTAATATTTCCCAGAGTATTTAAATTAATCGTTAATCATAGATCTAATAAATTAACCAATTTATATACAACTTCTATGAAATTGGCACAAACGTGCACACGTGTTGAATTTCTCTTTGTTTTGAGGGTGGCAAAGCCAATCGAAAACGTATCCCTATAATTTCGACATGTCCGTCTGTTCATCCGTGTGTCACACCCCGTGTTTGTTTCAAAGTAAGACACTGCTTCAAATATAAAACAAATGTTAAAATTACCGAAAATTTTGGCAACTTTAAGTTTGTCTTAAAATCCGACTTATCTTTTCGTTAAAGCAATCTTTGGTGTTTTTATAGTTCATAAACTTGAGTAATGCTAATTTTGGTGAACATACAAGCTCGTACGGAATCCTCGGTGCGCGAGTCAGACTCACACTTGTCCGGTTTTTTTAAAGGATATTATAACGATAATAGGATGAAGATGAATATAACACTTTTAATTAAAATCACCGGTTAAAAACCGAGGATCCAATATTATTCTTCATGACCTACGTGACGGAGATACAAATTGTTGTTCCAGTATTTCATGAGCAACATTAGCCTTTGCAAGCTGTGAACGAGATACCATTTGTGGAGCTTGTTACAACTTCACTCCGAGTAAGGAATAGCCGTTGAGCGCTTCTCTTTATGATTAGCACATCCCATTTGCAGAATTATTTCGACAAAAACATCTATGTAGGTACTTAAAAAGGATAATAATGTGTTGACTGTTATGCGCTGTTATTCAAATAATAGTAGTATAGACTTGTGAGAGGTCACCCGGAGCGGAGAAGACTACCATATTTTTTACCATCAGGCAGTAGAATGCTCGCATTGCTGTGAATCCGTTGCCGGTGAAACAGCTATCCAACATGTTTTTTGTGTAAGAATAAGATGTACCGCTTAGCATCAGGCAGCAAGTAAAATTTTATAAAATTTGATGTATATTTCCATTATTGATTGTAGAGCTTGTTCTTCTTCTTCAACTAGTGGCTTGTTCCGAAAAAAATATTTAAGTACCATACTTATACTTATACTTATACGTCGCGTCGTGCACGCGACGTGGAGGGAGAAAGTCGCGACTACTCACCCTGATAAAGACTCTCGGAATGAGTCGAAACTTAGTCGGTGCCTTCACCGATAGTTCAGTACGTGAACATTTCCGTTTTTACAATATGAATACATGAAGACACAAATCGATTGCAAAAATATACTAAAACTAGCTGCGCGCTGCGGTTTCACCCGCGTAAGTTTCAATTCCAAGGAAAAATCGGGATAAAAAGTATTTTACTGCTATTTTATCCTTGATGATAAAACTATTTATTTGAATAAGAATTACTACAACAATACGAATGTAACCAACTTTTGTTTCTACCGGGACGCTATCTAATTAAATTTTAGAACACAAAAGCTTAGATATATTCCCTTGTGGATTTTTTTGTAAGTAATATTGAGTACTTTAATCATGTAGCACATAATTTTATGTATCATCAATAGTCATAATTTTATGTATCTCGGCACACGTCAAATAATCAATTTTAGAGGCAAAATTTTGCCACTTTGGGTTATAAACAAAAAAAAATTGAGATTAAATAAATTAAAGTGTATATTCCTGATGATTTAGCTTTCTATTGGTGAAAAAATGGTTAAAATCGGTCCAGTTGTTTCGGAGCCTATTCGGTACTATATACTACAATAATCCTTTTAGGAGATACATTGCGGGTAAAAACTTTGTTATTGTTGATTGTTTATTTTGTTATTGTTGATTGTATTAGAGGAAGTTTGTATGACATTGTATATGAATAAAGCTATTTTGTGTCCTACATCTTATCCTATCGCAACGTTATGATCGCAGATCGCATACGTCCTGATACAAAATTTACTAAAACATACCGCGCAAAAACATATTGCGATAATATCGACTGTATTTTGGCATTGAAACCCTAAAAAATATACATGAACAAAACATTCAAACTCACAAATCATGGTAAATATCCCGTTTTTTAGTAAAAATAAAAATGAACAAAATAGTTGATTGGCTCGGTATAAAAACAACTGTACATTTAAAGGGTGCTGGTACACTGAGAGAGAGTCTCCAGGAGAAAGTGCGCGCACGCAACTACGCCCTGTTATGGTGGCATTCTCAATCCTCGATACCTTTTCTCCAATTGTCCGCATTAATCGAATCATTGACTTTATCAAATCAAGACCCCAGGAGAAATAATTAATTAAAAGAAATACAGGTGAATTTCCAAGCACTGCTATCTAAAGTTAACACAAATGTTTAAATCAGTATTCTATTGGTATTTAACAATCTCCGGGTTGAATGAACATATTCAGTTGGTTTTATTTGGAATATCTCTATCTATCTATCTCACGTTTCAAATTATAATATCACATCACATCTACCTGCGAGCCGCGGGTGTAGCAAAGGTGTTATAAATAAATAACGTTATTGTTGCAGCAACGCTGCTACCTACCAAACGTATACATACTCGTAAGTATAAATTGCCAATTAGGTATCAGAGTATTATTTTTTTATGAAATCACGCTATGCCTACTTAACACTTGATGTTTCTTTCGAACGTTTGAACTATTGTAAGGTATAAGTAGATAGCATTATAGCTCTTAGAATAAGCAAGTTAAAGTGGCAATGGGCTACACAGTTCGCAGAACAGACAATGGGGAAGAAAGGTTCTGGAATGGCGACCACGAACCGAACGCCGCCGCAGCGTAGAAAGGTCTCCCCACCTGATTCATTTCAATACATCTATGAAAATCTGAAGTATGTTAAAAAAATATTAATTTTGTTTAAGAAGAATAGCGATAATCACAATGTTAATACTAGAAATAAAGATAAACTCGCTGTTGCGACTTGTAGACTCCCATAAAGTTAGTAAATCGTTTAAAGGGCAAGGTGTACGCTTTTATAACAAATTCCCAAAAGATATACAAAAATTGACAATTAACAAATTTAAAAACGTAATTTATCAAAAACTTTAAAATAAGGCATACTATAAAATATCGGATTTTTAAATGATAAAATCTCTTAAGATTGAAAATGCTCCAGCTCGATAAAAAAAATTGAGTACCTATTATATTGTAATTGAACCTTTGTGAAAGGATCATTAAAAAAATAACCAGCCTTGTTTTCTTGTCTTTCTGTCCTGGTTTGGTCGCCAGGAGGAGGAACAGGCAGCAACTAAACCGACCTTTCAAAGTGACTTTTGTGATTTTAATGAATAAATTAATTTGGCTTTGACTTTGACCTTGACTTTGATTGATCGATTACATCATAAAGGTTATTAAGTCGGTGGGTGGAGGTGGCCCTAGATCGTTCGTAATTGAATTCTTTGGAGAAGGCCTTTATTCCAGCAGTGGACTTCTACAAGATGTTAATAAAATAAATAAATAATGCTGGACATTTTTCACACACTAGCCCCAAACTAAGCAGAGCTTGTATTACGGGAACTAAATGACTATCAAACTGCTTATATACTTTTTTTCTAAATAAATACATACTATATATAAAAAAACACCCAGACCCAAGCCAAACATTTGCTAATCATACAAACATTTGTCCCACGGCGGGAATCGAACCCGCAACCTTCAGCGTCTCAGGCGGGCCTTCGCTCACTGCGCCACAGAGGTCGTCATAAAACTGTTTTGGTGGGAAATTAGGGAATTGGCTGGTTTCGGCAAGTGCTACCTTATGGCTGAATGGCTGACCTAGGCTAGCAGTTACGAGCGTGCTTGAACTTTGAAAGCGTGGTTGTACCGCGAGCGCATCAACACAAGACTGTGACCTCTGCGAGGCGCGCGCGCAAGGTCACGAACGCGCGTGCGCCTCAGTCGTGACCCGCTCGCGGGTCTTACTTACCCGAACCGCAAAACATCGCACATTCACACTAAAGACATTAACCATAAAGCTCAATATTATATGGCTAGGTACCTTGGCCACAATGTCTCGCTAGTCTGTGTCTACTAATGTAACACCGGTGTGTGGTATTATAGCTAGGCTAGCCTATCGCTGGGAGCCTAAACTTTATACGCAAATAGCCCAGTCAGTAGTACAGTCTCATAATACGTAGTCCTCATTCCCTTTTTTGTAAGTAACTAAGAACCACAACCAAAAACAAATTTTATAGATCATGCAAAGATTTGTCCTGCAGAGGGAATTCAACCCGCACCTCTTGCGTCACAGCCAGCTAACTTAGTCGATAAACTATAGGTAACTATGGGTTCAGACCCATTAGCCAAAATTAGTGTTAACCTATTAAAACAAATCTGCCTAATCATATGCTTGCCTCTGAGATAATTAAGTATAATACCAACATTCCTACTTAGGTACAAAAAAATAAAATCATTACTTTTAACATTGAAATAAATTGCCATAATCCTTCTAAAACACAAGGTTCTAGGTATTCTAAAGACGTTTTCCTGTCTACGTCTACACTTTTGATATCACTAACATTTTAGAATACAATAGGGAAATCCCCAAACGAGCATAGATTATTTTCTAAATACCAAATTAAATATTGCAAATAACCAGCGCGGTTTCTAAAATGTGACCCTAAACCCCAGAATAAAATGATAGTTACATTATATTCTATGATACACGAGTTACTCGTACACAATAATCCCAGTAAATTTTGAATCATATTTCATCATTCACTCATAGTTGTTTTTATATTTCAATACCGGAACTAAAACATACGGAAGAAACAGCAGTATGTATCTGCAGTATGCACACAAGGTGTAAGTACTTGAAGACCGTGAACTCGGTCACATCATCGCGAGGCAAACAAAACAAAATTATCGTGACTACGTAATACCGCGTTGATAAAAGAATCGGTACCTATAGGACTGCAAACTTTTGACATCCTACTTACTATTATAAACACGAAAGTTTGTGAGGATGGATGTTTGTTACTCTATCACGCAAAAACTACTGAACGGATTCTGATGAAACGAATTATGTGTTACATTAGAATAACACATAGGCTACTTTTATCCGGGTGCGAAGCCGTAAAGTAGAAGTAAGGAATTATTGTGCATTCCTTTTGTGATTTTGAATATATCGGATCTACGCCAATCAAACCCAGTTAGTTTATTTATCTACCTACCTCTTTTTTGAAAATAATGTAGCTCTATTACAAATTATACTACTCGTAGTTACTTTCGAATTTTTAAATAATTTTCGAATTCTTTTATTTATAGGTTTAATAAAACTAGATCTAATGTTTTTGTAAGAAATGCATGATAAATGCTGATTCACCGTAAACCACTGACGTTTTTATTAAAAGTTGTCGTTAATTTATGTTTATTTCTTTGAATATGTAGCCGGTATCGGTTAGTAGTAACGGTCTTCTGCCGTGTGCCATATACGCAACTGGTAGAAGTGGGAGCCGAGAATGGGATACATTATTCAAGGGGATCATTTACATCGCAGAGAGGCGGACGTGGTGGACCGCGTCTCCTTGTATGTGCTGAGACTCGCCGGTGCCCACTGCGCGACATAAAAACAATCTCCCATATTGCTCCTTAGGCTTTCTTTTTTAATGCACGCCAAGTATTCGCTTAATGATCGAAGAACGTCCATAGATTACATTCAATTCAATAAGATAAGACGTTAAAAAATATCTGCAGTTGTAAAAGATTATTTTGTTTTAACAAATTATTGGCCTTCTATCTACCTAACGATTATAGCAATGATTCAGCGAAAGACAACGCTTATTCATTCAAACATAACAATAACTAAGGCCAGTTTACACGGGGAGAGTATCTCGTCTTGATGGTGTGAATAGTGAATGAATTTTATAAACTTGCACCATGTAAATGATATGTACGGTTACCCTCAAGTAGGAAGGTGATTATCACCTCACTTTTGAAAATTGGGCGTCTCTAATTTTTATTTTTCACATTACTGCGAGTATGACAACCTCTGGGGTGCAGTGGATGCAGGCTCGCCTGAGATGCAGTAGGTTGCGGGTTCTATTTCCGCTGCGAGACAAATGTTTGTATGATCCAAATATTTGTCTTGTGTCTGGGTATTGTCTATGTATAATATGTATGTATTTACAAAAAAAAAGTATATAAGTAGTTTATCAGTCATGTAGTTTCCATAATACAAGCTCTGCTTAGTTTGGGGCTAGATGATGCTTTGTGAAATTATCTAGCATTTTTATTTATTTATTAAATCAACTAAGGATCGCCATCGATAATTACGTCCATAATGAATAAATAATGCTAGACATCACACAGCATCATCTAGCCCCAAAGTAAGCAGAGCTTGTGTTAAGAGTACTACATGACTTATATTTTTTTTTTTGTAAATACATATCATACGTAGAAAAAACCGAGACAAATATTTGCAGATCATTCAAACATTTGTCCCGTGGTGGGAATGGAACCTGCAACCCGGTGGGCTATCGCCCACTGCGCCAGAGGTCGTACATATCCTCGAAAAAAGAAACTCTCTTGAATAAGCTTTTAGTGCTTACTAGTTCACAATTGTTTTTTGAATTGCGTGCTCGATTATAACCTGATAATAAGCCTAATTTCAACAGTTAGGCCCTAACCGATATCAGTTGTGTTGTGACGTAATTTATAAATAACTACCCATATTATACTTATAACCACGTATGAACCTACATGTAAAAGGGACTGATTCTAAATGAAGCCTTTCGCTTTGTTCTTTGTTCTTCCCAATGTTGAATGAATCAACGCTACTTTGTCATAAAGAACACGAATTATTTTGTACCTGAGTGAACGCTAATATATTTACCCGTAACGCAGTATGTTGTTTAATGGACCTAATCCTGCAGACGAAAATAAGTATATTAAGTTTTGTAAGTAAAAAAAACTTTGTCCTTCATTATTATTTGCGATCATATTTTTTGCGTTCTGTAATTAGTTTAAAGGTCGAATACGTTTCATTCTGTCTTCATCGTAGTACCCGAACGAACGCAATAATTACATTGGTATCCGAAAACATTCGTGTGAGGTGCGTGGTGTTGCGGTGCGGGTAGGGTTACCAGACGTCACGATTTGAGATTTTTATTCACTGGGTATTTTTATTCAGTCGAGACCTTCCAAAAGTCAGGGTTTTTGAATTATTGAAAATTATTTATATGTGTAATTGAAGGATGTTTTGTTGTCTTTGTTCAGGTAATAATTAACTTAAAACATATTCGATACAAACAAAAGCATTTATAGAAATCAAGCTTTTTGCCCAGACTTTTCAGTTTTACATCTGGTAACCCTAGATGCGGGTGAGAGGTGCGCCCTTGCGCCCGCGCCGGTCCTTGCCGTAATATCGTCGCAAGAGCAGAGAGCGACCGACACCCTGGCCGCGATCCGAATCAACATACCTACTACGAACCTCCACTCAGCCACGGAGAATGTATAACCTTTAAAGTCCTTATTTACACCCGCCTCAAGCAGTTTGTATCCATAAAAACAACGAAACTTGATATTTATAGCAAATTGTTACATTTTACGAAAATAAACAACCATCGACTGCAATACCTTTCCGTGACATGTCCGCATTAATGTGCTCGAGCTAGTATTTATAAAATCTTCTATTACTGGTGTCAAAATAAATACCAACATAGCCTTATCTCAGATAAATCATTATCGATATCGACTACCATCTACAAAAATAGAGAATTATTTAATTTATTCCTGCAACGACAATTGTAAATATATTATCAGTGCAATAATTATGGTTCTATATCAGGCACAATGAATTGGCTATAATTTACAGTTTAAATTTAATGTAGCCTATGGAACGGGAAATAAAACCATGTCCAATAGATAAAGCAGACACTTAACTCGGCAGTTTACTACGTATTTGATAAATAAATACCACTTTGTAGATATTTTATATCAAAGAAAACAAACTAAAAGTACCTACAAGCACTGAAAACTCAGATAATATTTGGTTTACTCATTAGTTAAAAATCACTATGCCTATCAAACGTTTGTACAGTTGCAGCGACAAAAGTAGATAAAAGGTTAACATTTTTATTTCTCAAATATTTCTGTAACCCTTAGATTTTAGTTCCTAATACTGAGCTACATTAAGATGGATATGTTGCAGTTAGTGCGTCGTCATTTTTGAGTAAACAATAAGTAAGTTGCGAAAAAGCGAAAAAAATACCTAAACCTTTAGTTGCATTTCGTGCGTCGAGTAAATTTATAATTATGTACAACTAAGTTTTACCATAGAGCAGCAAAACCTCATTATACCTCGTGTGTTCATAAGTCTTGAGACACAGTAAAACTAAAATATTTTTGGAGCTAAGTTGAGTATTCATTTATTGGATATTAAAATTAAAACTACTGACATCTAGATCTGTATTTAAAAATAAATCATTCAAAATGGCCGCCTTTGCATTCAATGCAGGCCTTCAAACGCGTGCGCCATTCATCTATGGCGGCACGAATCTTTTCAATGGGAATCCGTTTCGATTCTTTAATAAGGGCTCGCTTGAGAGAATCCAGGTTTGGGTGAGACTTTCTGCATGCCCTCAGCTCCAATTCCGTCCATAAAGAATAATCCAAAGGATTCAAGTCAGGGCTTGACGAGGGCCAATCTTCGCTCCGAATGAAGCCTGGCAAATTGGCCTCCAGCCAACGTTGGGTAGTCTTAGCTTTATGGGAGGGAGCAGAGTCCTGTTGGAAAACCCGGTATTTTCCAGCGAATAGCGTATCATTTAATGGTTTAACCACCGCTTCCAATATGTCGGTTTGGTAATTTTGTGCCTTCACCTTGACGCCTTGCTGGCAAAAATGAAGCGAAGTGACCCCCTCGTAGGAAACACCCCACCAAACCATCACACTTGCTGGATGATGAGTGCGCTGGACATTGCGTACAGATGGCTGGACGTCCTTTGAACTTCTGGCGTAAACCTTATTGTTCTGCCGGTTAAACTTTTCTTCCACCGTGAAGATCTTTTCATCGGTAAACAGGATATTTTTTGGATCGTGTCTCTTCAATAGGTTCCGACATCGTTCCAGTCGCAATTTACGAAGACGCTCGTTTAAATAATGCACTTTCCTTCGACTGTAGGCCTTTAGTTTAAGATCATATTTAAGTATCCTGTTCACCGATATTCGCGAAATGTTGGTCTGCAGAGCTAATTTCTTTTGAGTCCGGCAAGGGTTGCGACGAATTCGCTCTCTGATTACTTTGATGTTGGCGGGCGTCCTTACAGACCGCGGGCGGCCACATCTTCCACGGTCTTCTAAAGAGCCGGTCTCCTTGTACCTCTTTATGGTATAATACACAAAGTTCCGACTACATCCCAAACTTTGGATTTCACTAAAAACTTGCATTGGTTTTTTTCCTGCTTGAAACAGTGAAATTACAGTCGCACGCAAATCTTTTGTTGGCGCCATTTTCACGGAGAATGAAACAAATATTCAAATGTATATTTTTTCTGATTAAAAACATTCGAAATTTAAAATTTTAAAAGTTTAAAAAAGGTTGCATGAATTACTTTCTTTTTAAATTATTTAAATAAGTTCGTCTCAAAACTTATGAACACACGAGGTAATTATAAGAGGTACCTATCATAATTTGTTCTATATTTGAGGGATTCAATAAAAAACTAGAATTTGTGTAAATAAAATGTATATATTTTAAATAGATCTGTTTATACTTCATTGTTTTCCTTATGATAACAAGTAAGGTAGTCAATATTTTGGGATAAAAAGAAAATGATGGCATACATAGTTAATTTTACTGGTCTATCTTTAACAGAATTAATTTACTTATACGAAAGATTAATAACAAAATGTTGTACTTATATATTTGCATTTAAGTAAGTGTTAGTCAAAACATAATACTAATCACCAATATTAAAACAGTTACTCTTGACAATCACAGTTTTTGTATCTAGTGTTATTCTTTAGATTATAAACTTTTACTAAACTAACTTTTTTTAAATCAGCTTTTTACAAAAAAAAACATGAGAGTTTCAATAGGTACGTTTTGTTGAATCATATTTTTACCCTAAAACCTAATTATAAATAATCAACAATAACGCAAGTAGGTAATAGTAATACAACAAATACCTGTAAAAAAATTGGCTAAGAATAAGGTCATAGCTAATTCTTTGCCAATTCTGTTTTGTTTATGTATATCTATGTTATTACTTGTTCAAGCTATTCATAAATACTCGACGCACGAAATGCAATAAAAGGTTTAGGTATTTTTTTCGCTCCTTAACAGAACGCACGTACTGCAACTAACTTGTTGTTTACTCCAAAATGACGACGCACGAACTGCAACATATCCATGAAGATCGGTCTCGGACTTTAACTATTTGCAATGTAAAGTTACATTTTCCTTGTTAAATTCAAAGAAAAAGAGCATCTAAACTCATATTGTTAATCTATTTTTGAAGCCGACTGTACATAGGTACTCCATTTTTAGATTTTGTAAGTGTGTAATTGAATCAAGGACACATATCTCCGATTTGCTGCCTCTGAGTAACATCATGATCTCTAACATAACAGTTGTGAGCGTATTGGTTTTTGTGTTGATCTCGAGTTTCGAATTTATACTACATTTTCGCAGGAAATGAGAGCGACGTTATTAACTAATTATGTGAGCTCTTTGAACTCACAGTGCCCAAATTACATTTGCATTCGTTTCTCGTTTAAGCCCTACCAATAGTTTCATATAAAAGACATCAACGCGCACCTTCCATTTTTCTGTTCGATTTTTTTTTTGATCCAGTCAATACCTTTAATGGCTGATTCAACTAGAAGCAACCAAATGCTCTAAAATCAAAATGGCAAATACCTAGTTGTTTTTATATTTTTTTGTAAACATAAGTACGTAATCGTCGTCTGAATTGTGATTATCTGGACTCATATATTATTATAATGGCGGACCGTATAACGAATCAAGTTAATAAAAACGTACATTCATATACTTATAAGGTAAAGCTAGCCTTGTTGTCGTCCATTCCTCTCAATCACACAGATCGATACTATAGCCCCGTCTTTATCACACTAATAAGCAACAATACAGGCTCAAACTTGACACACACATTATAATGTATCACTATGTAGGCATACGATGTCAATGTAATAAATAAACAGTTTCACCAATTTTACGATTCAATGATCATAGATCCTATCTATGCAAAGTTGGTTAATGATTTTTGAAATCTAAATTCAAAATGGAATGGTGCAAGAATTAGAATCTTTAATACATAATACGATACATAAATTTTGAAGATAAGCGACGATGATGCAGTATGCTATATTGTACGGTACATTTCGTACTAGACTACGCTCTACTTTTGCTATTATATAATACTATTGTATCAGCAAATAAAGGTACAGTTGGTAAGTGAGACATCTGCCAATTTGATGTTGAAGATTGGACTGATTCTAAATTAACTGCGATAAAAAAGCTAGATTGATTGGAATCAAAAACGGATTTTGTAAGCGCAACGGGAGGCCATATACTGGTTTACTCCTTTTAAATCATGACCGGGTGAAAATAATGGCAATCACTGTCCTGTTTCAAACTGCTTCATAATCAATGATTTTATGTAATAAACTTAGTAAAAATCCTCCATGTCTACATTGTATCTTGCAAAATGGTACTTAGCTGAACTTTATAGAACAAGCTCTTATAAAAAATAACACTATGAGTCTAGCATAGGTATATTTCTTCGGACTACACAGTTAGAATGAAAATATCATCATCACCATCATCAACCAAAGCCTGTAGAAGCCCACCACTATGCCACACATGCCTCCCCAAAGAGTGTCATGACGAACGATCTTGAGCTTCCTCCACCCACCAACTTCCCACAACCTTTAAGATATCAGTAAAAACGGAAATATGAGCAAATCTAAAGTAAACATGATCTGTGACAGCAGGTTGATCCTGAATACTCAAAGACTAACCACAAAGGAATCCCCAAAAAGTACAAAAAAGTCGCGTATGCTTAGCTTAACTTCCTTATCACAAATACTTTAAATTTCACTCATATACTCATATACCATAGAATATATTTTCAATCGTACGGACGCTGCCCTTTTAGTCCGATGTCTTTACGATTCCAAACTTTGATGTAAGATAATAAAACCCTATAATGGATGTGCCGTTGTAAGATTGTGGTTGAGAAACAAAAAAAAATAAATATATCAACTTCTGGCAGTGGATATGACTTTAAATTATTATTATTTGTGAATAGTTGGTGGGATGAGCGGACGAAGAACAAGCAGGAAACAGAATATTGGAAGGAGGGTTTTTGCTCTACTGTGGGAAAGAACAGGCTAAAATAAGTCAATAGTGTAACAGTATGTACCTACAGCATGCTTAGGTACCTATAATTAAATCGTAGATTGTAACATAACCACTGTCAAATATTTGGTTTGTACACTACTGTAGTATATTTCAAAACTTACGCACGATTCTTCTCTTTTTATAAAAACATAAACTTTAACCATAAATAATATGGCCCAATTTAATACGCATTTCATTTTGCAAAGCCTATCTGTTTGCCCGACGTAACATAATGATCGTACTCATTTAGAATAATAAGCAGCTAACTAGCTACTATTTTCATAGTGCTTAGTTAGAATAGTATTTTCGAAGAAATTTCAATCCCACATTTAGAAAATACTAACAAGAATATGGTAAATAACCAAAAAACAACTATCAATTATTGTATGTGATTCAAAATTTTACATTCTGATAAAACATAGCACCTTCATTAAATTCGACTGATCCATATGTTTCTTTCGTCATTGGGATATCTTATCCCCCGTTGAGATTTCTTCGGACTCTGGACCTTCGTTGCCAGAAGTTAATACAAAAACAGACGTATGTGTGTTCCTAGCTTCTGTCTGTGTGCGTGAGTACCTTCAACCTCCTGATGAGAAGTGAACCCTTTACGCGGGAAGGGAAACCGTTTTTTATTTGCGCTCGGACAGCGGCACCAGGTAGAAAGGATGATCGTTAATTTTTAAAGGACATGCTAAGCTTTTATATTACATAATTCACGATCGACAGGCAAGTAACTCATATCTAAATCGGACCAGCATTTGTAAATCATAATGTAGGTATATATATTTTAGAAATGCTATCACCTCTATCTAGTATCACATATTTGCTGAAAAAAGTGTGTGACCTTTCATACATTTATGTATTGGTAATATTTATACATATTTTTCGTGTATTCATTTATTTAAAATGAATAATTAAATTAAATTTTCTTTCCAAGTAATACTAAAGTAAGTAGGTAGTTTACCATATAATAAGTAGATACTTCATAAACTATCATTTCAACAAAAAACTTCAAATACTTCATTGTCAAATCAAAAGTGGTAATAGGTAGACTGGTTTTTTAATTAGTGTAAATTATTGTAGAGATAAAGATGGAAGGCCGGTGTCACCAATAGAGGCCGCACGCCCGTACAGCCGGCTACATGCAGCCATCGCAGCGTACGTAAGTCGAAACGTAACGCGAGACCCCGCGCCTTGAGATGTCTTTCGCTAAGAGCTTTGCTTCGCGCTTTCACGAGTTTGTTGACTTCACTCGACGATTATGAGCTGCTTACGTAATTTTATATACCTTTATGATACCGATATAAATAAAGTATATTACCATCCAGGAGACGTTAACCAATTACTTTTTATTAATTGTATCTATCTACCTAACTACGTAGGTCGATAAGAATTTATTTATTTTTGAGTGTGAAACGCATGAAAACATGTTAAATTTTTGCTCAACTATCTTTACAAAGGCTTTGTATGTAACTTAGGTTTATAATATACATTTTTATTTTTCACGAGCTCTGCAAAACATGACATGTTATAAAATCGGCTAAAGCCAATGCCGACAGATAAAAAACTGTAACATGACTGTTATGATTTCCAAAAAAGCTGTTTACCAAATAATTACATTTAATAATGATTGGGGCGAGAACCTGACGATCGCGATGGCAAGCTCATCTCGAGGGCTGGCTACGGGCGCAGCGAGCGCCGAGGCAATAAAATAAGGCTAAGGCTGTGGCGGGGCGCGGGCGGGCGGGGAGTTCGCCCAGCAGCGGGCGGACCAAGCCAAAGGAGCTAGCGATCCGATGACAAGACCACGACAAAATATAGGGAAAACATCATCGGGTGATTTAATTGCAGACTGCCTAACACACACGTACCGCCTAAACCGAAAATCCTAAAAATTAAGGGTACCTTTTTCTTATGTATAGGGGTGCACTATGAAATGATTTTCCGAAATTTCAGCCCTGAACCCTCTTTAAGCAAAGAAAAAGCAGTTTGTATGAAAAAAAAACTCAACGCGGATGAAGTTACAGGGAGTTCCACTAGTAATGTATAAAATCGGGCCAGATAGTGCTTAGGTCATAATAAAATAGTTAGTTAAAATTATATGAAAGATACTTAGTTATATTAACTATACGAACGTAAGGATGTTTGGATGGTTGTTGCTAATAATATTCGTAACAGCTTAATAGTACGACCTACATGTTTTTTTTTGTTTGTTGTTGTATTAAAATTCGCACACCGCTTTTGGTGTGTACCAGGATGCAACAAAAAGTGATCATTAATGGTACGAAGGCGCGGTGCGGAGAGGCAAGGCAGCCTCTTGGCCGCGCCGCGTCCTAAACGATCCAGTCGAGTTTTTACCACTTACCAATCCATATCGAGCACGTTTATACATTTTTACGTAGAATCCACTTATTTGAAATTCCCTTATCAATATGAATACCTTCTGTTTACAGTATTCTTAAAATAAAGTCCGCATATAGGTGCGCTTATAATTATTTTATTCACATCGATGTAAAGATAGAAAATTATTTGCATAAATTAGTATAATTTTATGCCTTAGGTTATCTCCCTTCGTGATTACATACGAAGAAGCTTATTATCATCTACTTTATTATCATGGTAGGTACGCATTCGATGCCATCTTGTTTTCAAACTATCACTTTGTAATAAAATTCCACACTGTGTGTATACCTAAATATTAATCTAATGAAGAGAACTGAACTTTAATTAAATCCTTGGTTTGCATAAAATGGCTGACCATTTAAAAATAGTTTTAAAAGCATACTTCTAGAAACATTACTTCAATATTCAATTAAAGATAAGTAATACCTATTAGAGGTGCCTTATATGGGAAAACACTATGAACAGCAGATACAAACCTAAGGTCGTAAAGTTGAATGGTCTCTCGTATTATAGGCATTACTTTTGAAAGCATTCACTCTTATCGCAACGAAAATACAGTCGAAAATTTAACTAACCAATATACCTACCAAACCATATATCAAATGACCGGACCGGACACGATGGATTTTTATGTGAAACGTATCTAATATCAATATAGTTCTTAAAAAATATAAAACTGTATGAGATTAAACAAGAAAATACGCTACAATGGTGACTATTCTGATATCAGAATACATATAGTACCTATTCTCACAAGTGATATCACTGAGATGTCTGCCATCTTCTTCTAGTGGATTTTATCACCATTTTATGTCTGAATATATTCAAAAACAGGTTTTTATAAATATAAAATATCGTTATTTATTGATTAGAAGGAAAGATTACAAATTTTTAAAGTTTTGTCAAAAACTGTTCGTGTTGTTGAATCTTAGTTTTAAAGTAGCATGATGTCAGAATCTTATAACTTTTTGAAACATCCTTACTGTGATTAAATATAACTGCTTTCAGTAATAAACATTGCGCGTATAAGTTAACAACTTCCAGACGTAACTAATCCAACTGAACATGGATAACCCGCTTCGAGTATTTACAATCAACGTCACGAGATATATGAATGACTACTGCATGTTACGAGAGGTCAATATCTATAGCTACTTGTTTGTGAATTTTTCTCTTGCTACGACAGAGATAACTATCTCAAAGAACTCGGTATACATAGTAGGTTTTAAAGATTATGACGTTATACGAGTAGATAGGACAGGGGCAAACAGGATGTGTTTGAAGCCATTGCTTTTTACCCAGGGGGTATTGGGATACGATAGGGGTCCGTATATACTTGTGTCATAAGAAGGTTATTTGTTTGTTTGTCTGGTACCTATTTATGTCCAAAATGGCTTATCGAATTGTAATGCTTTTTTTGCACTCGAATTGTATGTCTTCAAGTATGGTTCTTAGATAGGTTATATCGCCACAAGTTAATAATACTAAAAGGTGCCAATTGATGTTGGAAAAACAAATCGGGAAAATTAACTTGTTATAATAGGTATGTACCTATAAATATGATAGGTTTAAATAGTTTATTATAGTAAAGATAGATATTTGCGTCGTATGGTGGTTTGGCTGGCGTGGATTGCTGGCAGCTCTCGCGGCAAGTTCAAGGTGAGCGCGCGTCGCTCCGCCCACACGACTCGGCCGCGCGGCCGCTCCTAATAGCGCACAACCGTTACACACACCACGGCCAGATTGGACCCCAGACTCATCTCATTCCTCACCCAACAAAACACACACCACTTACATACTCAAACAATCGATTGTTACTAACAACCAAATCAAATCTCCGTATCTACGTGGTGCCAACACGTCAGTGAATTCATAATTACCTTCATGAGGTCGTTACGATGCTTATCCGACTAGATATTAAATATACCTTGGTTTAAAATAGCAATTATGGAATTGTTTTTGTAGCAGACCGACATTTAAACACTTAAATATTTATCTCGTGATGATGAAAAATCTCATCAAAACAAATAACTAGGTAATAATTATCCGAAAACAACAATGGAACCTGGTAAGTATATTATATCCAGTATCCACACTGAACTTCTCAAAAACGGCCTAGATCAATTTGTGAGATTTGGATGTCTTATGTACCTATAGCTGCCATAAAATTTTCCATTGCCCGGTAGGTATCATTCGCTTCTCGATAATTTCCATATCGTCTTTAAAATCTTTTTAATAAAACGCAGATTTTTATACTTTAAGGAAAATAAGGTATCAAAATATGTCGTCCGACACTGACGGATGAAATATTCCTCCATTAGAGACCAGAGGGCCTATATTGAGTTACAAATACATTCAAAACTTGTCGAAGGACTTTTTGTCAATTGTTGTATGGAAATCTTGTCAATATGGTCGACGTTTTGAAATGTTATAAACTCAGCATAAGCCATGTTATAAACTTATTCTGAAAGTCTTACCTGGGGATGGTGATAACTTGCCCGAGCTCGTCGACGACGTGGTCGGCCAGCACGAGCACAGTGGGTGGCTGTCCGGGCGCGCCGACCACCACCGACACGCCACCGTCTTGGTGCATTAACTGACCCTCGCCGCTGACCAGCTGGCCATCGTCCAGCTGTCCGCTGATCATCTCCACTCGCTTCTGGTCTGGCGTCGTCGTGTATATCACAGTCTGCTTGTCATCCTCGTAAATCAGATCGATAGGCGTCTTCTCGTCGATGGACTCCATGCCCTGGTCGTAGACGTCCGGCTGCACGGGCACCTTGCTGCCAGTCGCGTAGGCGGCGAGCTCGTGTGGCGAATGCCGGTAAGAGTGCGCCTCGGGCGGGTAGCCGTCGTCGGAGTCCATCTCAACCTTGTGCGGGTAGTAGTCGTGCGCCGGCTGCACAGGGGTCATGGTGGCGAGCACGGCGTGCGCGGGCGCGGGTGAGCGCGGCGTGGACGCGGGTGACACCAGCGCCCGGGGCGAACCCGCGGGCGACGGCGGCGACGCGGACATGGCGCCCGAACCGCAACCAAAAGGTGACGTCGTCGTCGTATTGCGCGCGGAGGCTCCTCTCAGGAGCACCCCGCTCTTAACTTTATTGTCTTCACTTTCTGAAACATAAATTACTTTCCCTTCATGATCGGTAGCTACTTCCGAATCCTACAAAATACTCAGGTATGTTAGGCAATCAGAAGACGTGCTCGCTTGTTTTCGCGATTTTATAAAAGTATCAGATTTATCCAACCACCATTTGTTTATACAAAAGTGCCACACAAACAAGAGCCCAAGGGCAACGCAGAAACAGCTGATTCGAGTCCAGTTAGAAAAGAACGAGTATCAAGTGGCACCTGATCGGCGAGAAGCGGCCGAACTCGTTGAGCAGCCCCCTGCTTGCAACTCGCGCCCGCGCCGCGAGGACCACCATAGAACGGTACAAACTGGTAACTATTGTACCCACGTGCCTGCCAAACTTGTCAATAAACGAACAACGCATTAAAATGTAAACACGCAATTGTATTTAACTTATCCTATCCCCTAGCGTGAGAAATTGTAAGATATTGCAAAATATGATCACATATTTGTCACATCGGACATTAAGAGAAATACTTGAGTATGTTATTTTTTTAGAGTTTTATAATCAGCAACTTATGCCTTCTTACTACGATTTGATATCAACAAGAATGGTAAATCACTTAGGTCGGTACCCTATACCTATTTTGTGAAACAAGAAGCCTAACTTGGGCATCACCGATAGACTTTCCTTTTTTGATCAAGTTTAAAAATAAAAGAAAATGCATTTAATGCTTCTGAAGCGGTACTGAGTCAGGCTGGTACAGTGGCTGTGAAGCTCGATATCAGACGTGCGACAAGGACAGAAATATGGCTAACATGAAAGTCCGAAAGAGATATATATTTATAGCTCGAACAAGTCCTCTCGACCATACACTGTCCGTGTGTGCATATAGGAATTTCACGATTTAAAGTCATGGGCTCTTTGTCCGTAGGCAGCGGTATTGAATCTTCCGTGAGTAAGATACGTATACTGATTTGTAGGTATATTATTTTCTTATTAATTACTATTATTTATCACTTGTATCGATGATGGATTACCTACATCAACAACATATACTTGACCGAGACTAATGCTCGCTATTAGACATCATAATTTAACTATATTGAAACAAAAGCGATCTAAGAAGAAGGAACATAGATTTATCTACTTCTGCCAATGATCTTATGTCCAACAGTTTAGACATAATTTCACTTACTGACAACATATTCATGCAGGAGGAGCAGTTTAAAATTCATAGATATATGAAAAAACAATAGGCAGGTATCAATATTTTCATATTGATTGCAAACGTGAGAAATCAATAAAATAAAAAGTGACTGTCAATGTTTGTGATCGCCTTTACTTCGTTGGCCTGACTCGTTGCACTGAAGGAGAAAAAAATAAAATTACAAAAAAGCTTCGCCGGAGCCGGTTGTGTACTCTCTCGCACACAGAGATACATAGATGAAACTCGGGACCACGTCGTCGCTATAAGACACATGACCATAATTTCTCACACGCAGAAATTAATTGCTCAAATTATCTAAGTTAGTTGAACTCAACGCACAATAAGAATCCACTAGGGAGACGAAAATAATAGTATTTCAAACGATACATCCTTAATTAAAACCAATACATACCTGGAAAGCTTAGAAAAGAAACGTCGCTAAAATGGTAAACAATATAACCCATGACTACATTTTCCGTGTGAGATGATGGCAGTCACACACGGCAAAAAATGTCTAGTTGGATTCAAAACAGAACAATTGGTTTGATGGAAAAACTGACGACCTAATGATCAAGTGACGTGCAGGCAGCATGTTGTCACAGATCACTCGTAATTGTTAGAGAAGACAAGCGAGCACGTCATGCACTGGTACTAAGGTTGGGGGCGGTGGCGGCGACGACGATGCGGTGCGGGCGTCCTGGGACAAGCCGTAACACACACGAGTCAAACTAGTCTCGTGACGTCACAGCCTGCCCGGCAAAAGTACAAAACCGGCCGGGCAGGCGCAACAAGAGTGCCAGCAAGGGGCTCCGAGGCGCGGGCGGCAGCGCAGTGGCGGACGCGCTGCCGCCCGACCCCGACGCGCCACCGGCGATTCACATACCGTGGGCGGCGTCTCGACGCCAGCCGGCGCGGGCCGAGTCGCGGGCGCGGGCGCGGGAATACGAGCGCGCGGCGAGCGGCGCTTCGGAGCGCGGGCGCAGGTGCTCTGAGCGCAGCAGCCTCCGCGCGCCGGCGCCGCCTCCCCGCGCGCGCCTCTCGCCTCCGCTCTCGCACGCACCAAAACGACCAATTTATCTTCTGAACATACTAAATGCGGACCCTCTAACCGAGGACGTTGGCCAAGGTGCCTCCACGGACCCCTTTCCGTATGCTCCGATTTGAGTTCACTAGAACACAAACAATCTGTAATGCTGAAGGGTTGATTATAGACCTAAATCTACTCAATTATTACTTAAAAAGTTTCATTTGTTCGTTTGTCGTATCGCACGACTCTTGCGTGTCATATTATTTTAAGTGCACGATGGGATTCGAACTCACGGTACTTCAAGGTTATTTAGTATATTTCAAAAAGGATTATTTTATACATCATACCAACTGAAATTAATATCGTGTACAGTTTAATACAAAAGCTGATAGGTAATTACTAAATTACCGAGCATATTATATAAAAATTCTCATAGTAGTGTCTACATAAAAGAAGGTTTCAACGTTAAAAATGAAAATCATTTAGGAACATTTTGATTTTTAATTTTTGATAATTATTATAAGTTTCAGAGGAAATAACTACTCGGTAATGCGATTCGTTGCATCATAGTAGTCTGTGACTAGGTACGTTTAAAGAGCTTTTGCTATTAGAAACCATAGATATTTGAAACAGAGCGACATTGGTTGTAACTTTTGCTGAATAAACTAGCAAAAGTTACAACCTATTTTGCATTGTGCATTTCTTTTTTTTTGTTTTTTCTTTTTACTATGTTTCTGTGTTTATATTGTAAATTGGTGTTATGCACAATAAAGAGTTTATCTATCTATCTATCTAGAGATAAAAGATTAGCGCACGTAATTTCACTAAAACATTTTGAAAAGTTATATATAGATAGCAAAAAGGCTGTAGAAAAAATATTTATATAAGTGGCAATCCAAGATCTCTCCATAGAAAAAATAACCACTACGTTTAGATCTCTCTTTGTGTATTGGTTCCTCAAGGCAGAGGGTCTTGACCTCTTTGCATTCTTTATACTCGGGTTTTTAATTTATTGCGAACTCCGGTGACACCATTAGAGTTGTAATTGAATATCACGGGTTGCACGAATTTGGTCAGTCCATCGGGTCTACCCTACGTGTTAGCATCCTAGTAGTCTGTGGTGACTCTTGACAATCGATACAATCTCAATTCAATTCGTTCTTTTTTAATTTTTTCTAGCCTGTGAAATTTTCAGTCATACGCAGAAATCGTATAATGCCCTGCGCGTACAATTAACAATGCCTTTAGGGTTCTGCACAGATTTTTTTTTTGATCCTACAGATGATGGGAAACGACCCTTAGACATGGTGGAACACTATCTTTGGTTTATTTTTTTTAATTTCGTGTCGCGCAACGGTTGCTACGATTAACCATAGGTAATATTTACACTTGAATGAATGAATGAATGAATACTGTGACGTTAAATTAATAGGTGACATATTGACGCAATTTCCGTTTTGAATTCCCGCCGGTCGTGGCGTTCCTACCACCCATCCATATTTCTATCTGCCTATTATAACAATTTCTAAATTTATAATACCAAATAGGTTGTCGATGGTCTATATTGTAGTGGTTGGTTCCTCTATGTAGTATAGGTAATCTAGTAGGTACCGACATAAGCTTCTCTCGCACTCTTATAAATACACCATCCCAGGTTCAACCGCTGCGTCTAGTGCAAATAAAGCAAGCATAACTAAATGGTGTTGGATACAAAACACACAATTTTTAATTTAGTGAAGAAAATAATTATTTTGTTCCAATGACAACCTATGATAGACAATAAATGTCAATGTGATATCTGATGAATAAGGCTGATTGCACATGGTACCACCCTAAACTAGACACGTTCTACACTGTGCAGTGTTTATATAGTGGTCACTGTTTAGTGTAGTGCATGTCTAGTGTGGTACTCGTGGCCTTATCAGATCTAGCATGAAAATGTTGATGTAAATAATGTTCGCGGCGGGCACGTAATGCTCAGTGAGTCAGCCCAATAGATATACCGAGTTGAAAAGTAATGTTTTACAAATCTCTAGAATGTATCTAACCGACTTTTCTTGGTAGTATACTTCTTTCTCACCTATAAAAATGCTTTAACTTAAAAGTACACTAAACGCTAGCGTAGGCTTGTACCTACCTACTTAACCACTAATAAATATTTTTTTATGAGTGAGGAAAAGGCTTTATAAAAAGACTGGCATGTACGAGTTTGACAGAAAATAACATCCTCGACATGTTCAAGCTAAAATTAGTAGTACATCGAGAATTGTGGCTTGAGTCACAACAATTGCAATCGCGTCTCGCGGGGCGATATGTTTGGAGGAAATTCATCTCTCTAACAGAGTATAAGTATTGCAATAGGGTACATGTTCGATTGGCAATTTTGAAGTTACGAAATTGACCTCTTTGCTGAAAACCTTCTTGGACTAAGCGTTCCTGCGTTATAATAGCATGGGGTGCTGACGGGGCTGCCGCGCTTCTGCAGCGTATCGAGGATGTTTGCAAACGCATGGTTTGCAGCGATAATATGCGAAAGATCGGCGTCCTTTATGCGCCGGGTGGCTGCTCCAACAGCTACCTGCAACTCATTGAGGCTGGACACTAACTGTGCTTTCATGAAGCGCTGGACGAGAGAGCATGTTGTGCACCAATTTGCACGAATTCGATCCTTATCCCAAATTGCGATTAGAATCGAATGTCAAAGGGTTGCCCACCAGCACTTAGTAGTTGTTTCCTCCAAACTATTATAGAGTAAGAGCAAACATTTTTTAATCTGTGACTCTAGAATTCGACGAATGGTCGAAAACCTTTTCAAGATCTTTAGTTCAATAGGGTATGGATGAACACATTTGTTTGTTTTACAATCCAAGATGTGCGGAGCATGTTTCTCTAACGCCACACATCGAAAGTACCAATGGCTAAGACATGGAACCGACCATGCCTCAGCACCATTATATAGAAAGATGAGGAAGACTAAGGTGTGCACAGATAGAGCACTATGCACTGTTGCACTCTATGTACTGTTCCCACGGCTATTCCCATAGATTCCAACCAAGCAAAGTAGGTAGGTACAGAGGCAAGGCTGGCCGGCAGGCGAGGCGTTCGGCGGCGGCACTGCCCGAGGCGCGCTCGCAGCCGTTACAAAACCTGCGACCTGACGATGCAGTTGCTTAACTTTACGCAATTTCCCTTATTGAACTTTCATTTAATAATATGATATACTTACACCTACATAATAAATAAGCTACGCACATTTTTTACATTGAGTTAAGCACAATATCGCTCTTAGCCAGAGAAGATGTTTACTACGTGAAAATGTTAACTAGGCACCAGTTTGAAGATCTCTGTGGCACTTGAGACGCAGAAAGTTGCGGGTTTGATATGATTTATGCACGAATAAAATAGTCGCTCGTGTGCAAATGGACTGCATGTATATCATGGGCTTCTAGTATCTCGAAAAACGCGTCAGCTTTACTAGATCTGTTGGAGGGTACCATTTTCACCATTTAGCTTCGGAATCTCCAAACACACGATGCGTTAGATAAATAGGAATGGCAAAAATTAGTACCTAAGTTTACTACAGAATAATTAATAGCCTTCACTGAGACCCGTTTACCGTTCACTATCTTTGACAAATCCTCAAGTCCAATTGAGGGCGCCAGAATCGGGATACAGTTATTTTCATCCGACCCCCCAACGCACTATCTCATAAAATGTATAGATTTAATCTAAGAAAAAAAATGGTGGGCATTTTCACACAACATTATCTACTCGAAGCCCCAAACTAAGCAGAGCTTGTATTATGGAAACTACATGACTGATATACTACTTTTTTTTTTTTTGTAAATACATACATATTATACATAGAAAACACCCAGACCCGAGACATACATATGCAGATACAAACATTTGTCCCGCGCCCGCCGCGGGACACAAACCCACAACCTTCTACGTCTCAGGCTGGCCTTCGTCTACTGCTCCACAGAGGTCGTCAGTTCAATATCTTAGTTCAAAATTATATTTTTTTTATTGTATTGGTTAATAATTCAATAATAATTCATTTTATGTGCCTATCTTATACGTTTGAACAATAAACTATTTTATTATATTTTAAGTATTCCTAAGACGATGCCAAGTGATAAGTTTCCAAAGTATAAAATCCACTAAGACGAATCTAAGTCTTTTTTAAGCTTTTTTGACTTCAGGGCAAACAGACGTGAATTCGATCTTGTGTTTACCAACAAAATAAACGGACGGTTAAGTCTAACCATTGAATATTATACCTATCAGATTATTATATTATATTCTATGAAAACATGTGTCAAAAAGCTTTGATTAGGACTTAGGTCCTAAACCCCCACAATAGGGTGGTTAGCCACCCGTTATTGTGTTGATGAACTCGGGCCTGCCCTCGTGAGTCGGGAGCCGAAGCGCGCGTTTATGTCTTTTGTATGACAGTGCTACTATAAAAGTCCTCACAGGCATTTAAAACTTTATGCACTTCAAAACACTTCAAAATCGTACTGAACCACACCTATGATGATAGCACGTGTAGTTTGAGTACAATTTGGAAAAGTTTTAAACGCCCCAATTCCAAAGATTTCCGAAGTTTCTAACTCTGATCGTAGTAATGTACTGTTTTTGAGGTTCCTAGGCATTGTTTTTTTTTTGTCTCGAGTTTCGTATCATAAAATCTAGGTACTCGTACCTATTAAGTGGACGTCTCAGAACATGACCCAGTAGGTTATTAAGTATGTATAAACAAAATTATTTTTGTGTTGCATCCTACATGCATCCTACATTGTGTTGCATAGTACTATGTCAGATTTTCTTAATCTGAATCTGAATCTTAAGAATCTATGAACAACAGATTATTTTTTCGTCCAGAACCTATGCTATAAACCATGTAAGACATGCACTTAGGAGCTGTCAATGTTGAATCCGCAGACGGGCAATAAGGCCCGGGCCTTAATGCCAGTGCGTTAGTTTGACCGGTCAAACTAACACAGTGGCGGGCGGTGGGTTCGCGTGAATAACGATCGACAACGCCACCTTCACCGACATCACCATAGAGGAAATAGCCACAACGTTTAGCCATCGTTTTAGTTTGACCGGCGGGGCGATCACACTAATTTCCCATGGCTGGTATCATCGGATGGGATGAATCGTATCACGCTTATTTGTAAGCTGGATGAGCCATAGATGGACAATACGAAGAACAAAATTGGTTTCATATTGGACGTTCCGTTTTTTGGATAGATGGGCCATTAAAATAAGGAACTAGTGTCAAAATTTATTGCCATCTCATACTAACATATAGCCATAAGTTAGTGTGATCGCCCCGCGGGCCTTGAGAGATGTTTATTTGTAGAATTATAGGTAGCATTTCCAAGTAAAGCCAGGGTTTTTAGTACTACCTCCTACTCTGGTTAGGCACTTACACGGGATTCTGGAAGCTCGGACGTAACGTAATGGCACGGCACAAAGCTGTAGTTGATTATACTTCCACGAAATGAGCGGTGAAAGCTCGACTGGGTTTTTGTGTAATTAGTTATAAGGACGCAGAAAATGGAAGTATGAATCTACCTATGTATGCAATCTCTTGTTGGCAATTTATTACAACTACTTATAGTGTGACTATGAGTGTCGATGTTTAATGTAGGTTGGTAAAGGTAGATACCTACCCAGATACAATACCTATAGATAGATTATAAAACAAGTAGGTACCTAAATATGGTTATTATGGTAGTAGTGTAAGCACCTACCTGCCTATTCCATTTACCTACACAGCTGGGATATGTAGATAAAGTCAGAATTTTGGAAATGTCACACAATGGGTTGAAACTGGTAAAAAAGGCACATACGTTTATTTTTTCAATAATGCAAGTTGTGTTCAGCATTAAAGCAGTTCGTCATTTTTAAGTTGTATTATATTTTTTAAACAAGTTTGTTTTTTAAGAAAAACTTTTGTTTTTTATATCAACAAGTTTAAAATCAATATATTGTATTACCTACAATCAACTGAGTGAATAATATTAATGTTTTTTGTTATAAATTTAAACTTCAAGTATGTATAACTATGCTTTTATTTCGTGGTCTAGTCAAAAGTTTTACTAATTTTCAGTGGCCTTTATTAGGTTGCGGATGGATGCACGTGTGAATGGTGTCCAGAGCGGGAATGCAATGTGCACGCGCGCGTTCGTCTCCTCCGCGATCGACTCACATCATTTTTGTATATTACATTCTGTATTATCCACTTCCGTGTTCTGTATACCTGAGTAAATTAATTATATCATTTTTTAACGACCTCTGTTGTGACTGTGGAACCGAGTCCCCATAGGCCTCCGTTAAACTATTCTATAACATCTAAGAGTTTCAAAGCTGGATCGGTAATGGTTTCGTAGAAAATAGAGCACGATAAAGGTCATTACATAAAAAAAAAAACTTTATGTATCCTCTACGAAAAACTAAAATATTTAGTTTTTAGTTTTTTTTATAAGAAAAAGAAATATCATGTGTATCAGGGCGCACAATTAATTAATAACCTACCTAATGACCTAAAGACTTGTGAATCAATTCCTATATTTAAAAATATATATAAAAATATGTCTATGATAAATTTTTTTAAGTAACCGCCAGATCTCCGTAATATTAATACTTGAATAACTAGTAATTCATTAGTTATTTGTTAGTTCTTAAGCTCATTATAAGTGAACCATGTTTTTTTTTATGAGTATCTAATAGACTTCTATAAATTTGAATAATATTCAATCGTCTTTTGTTTCAGAGTAATTCATTTGTTTTTTTTTTCGTTAACTATTGCAATAATATTCCTGGCTTGTGCATTTTTCCCCATCCAGTCGCTCATACCGAAACTAGGATGATGATGTGTTTGGGGAAAATTACCTATATATATTTGCTCGGGCACGTATGTAGCTACATCTTATAGAAAACGGCACCTCACTGCGGCACGGAACGTAACTGACATTTTAGAACCCATTGTGATGATTGTGACCCATATATCGAAGATGGTTTTTGTTTCATGTAAGACTAGCTTCTGTCCACGGCTTCGTCCGCGTGGTACCCGGATAAAAAGTAGGCTATATGTTATTCTGATGTTATATATACATCTTTGATGAAACTTTACAGTAAATAGCCAATAGCTTAATTAATGTAAAGTTACATCAAAATCCATTCAGTAGTTTTTGCGTGAAAGAGTAACAAACATCCATCCTCACAAACTTTCACGTTTATAATATTAGTATGTTAATGCTCGGCCCCACACTGTAGCGATAGCTTTAAGGTATCTTCGGGAGATACTTCAAAGATACCCGATTTAACATGTTTGGGATAAGGTTGGAAAACAAATTAAGCAGCGAAATCTAGCACCAGCAAACGAAAGAGATCTCAAAAGTGTACTGGTTAGCAAAATAATGGAACCAAATGTCACAAAATTATAATGATTACATGATAAAAAGCATTGTGAGAAGAACGCAGGCAGTTTTAACAGATAGAGGGAGTAACACCAAGTAGGTACTTTGCCCATTGTACCCAAAAAGACAACGTACCTACTGTCAGAACACTTATACATTTTCATTGAGATAGAAGGAATGGTTAATTTTTCATAATATAATTTTGAGATATCTGCTGCGTTTTGTGTTTTTTTATTGATGCACATTTTTTGTTCAACATGACGATAATATAAACAAAATGCTAAAAATCGCAATAAACACAATAAAACGGTTTTAATCCTAATTTGTGTCTTTTGAGATACGTTCCAACAATTCCATGAGTATGATAAAACGAAAGAAATAATGTAGATCCAATATGTTAGTCCACTGCACTGTCTAATGACCATTTTCCACAATTTGACGACCACAGTGGCGATAGCGTAGCAAGCGAGTAACCGGCTGAGACACAAAAGGTGTGCGGTCGATTCCCGCTTCTGGACAAATGTTTTAATGTTCTACAGATATTTGTTCCGGGTCTGTTCTGTTGCCATATTACTCGTACCATGATAACACAATACTTATAAAAACAATAATTTGTGGTACTGATACCCACGATGCAGCCGAGAGTCCTAGGGTGAGGTCAGCACTATGGCATGTGACTGTTGGGTGTTTGTTTATTGTATTTGTGTATAGTTATAATTAGGTACGTTTTGTTATGTTACTAGTTCACAAAATTATAATTGAAAAATGCATATGCCTCGACAAACCCTTTATTACAAGCTTTATGACAAGCGCTTATCAGGGCAGATCCATTAATTTATTATTAGGTATTATTTGATAGGTATTCCTTAGACAAAATGACAGCGTTTATCGTTTTCATTGAAAACCACCGTTCCGTAAAAACGTTAGCTATTAGCTATTAGTAGAGCTCCTTCTGAAAGAGGTTGCCCGGAGAAATACTAAATAGGTACCATCATACCTACCTATTTCTGCCTCCAAGCAGCAGCCCCGGATCTACGATTTTTTCGAACGGGGGCAGAAACAAGATAGTGGCACCCCCACTATCCAGCGTTTGGCATAAATTTAAAAAAACTCGCAAATATATTATTATAATGGGTGGCATTTTTTGTGACCGGAAGAATAAGAACTCTTTAGTAAATTACGTTCATAAATCACCTTAGGGTGCATTCCCTGCTGAAGCTGCTCAAAGCGCATTTCGGAATGTACAATAAGGATGTGTTCAGACCAATTGAGCGTTTTAAAATGAAATTAATAATATATAGAACGTGCGCTGGATGCCTAGCATCTGTGAAACAAGTTTTCAAACATATTGTATTATGGTTTTGGCGCCCCCTGAAACTGCCGCCCGGGGCAAGTGCCCCAGTTACTCGGAAAATCGAGATATAAAAATAAAAAGATTTCATAGTTCATAGCAACTCATTTCTTCATTTCGTTCATCCATTCATAATTCTCTAAGAACTAAACGGTATACCTGAAGTAAATGAACTGCTGAACTAAATGAACTACTGAACTAAATCAATGAAGTAGTAGTTCATTTAACCGAAAGATATATTTCATTCATTTCTTTTCATTGACACATTTCGCGCATGGCTACTGTACATACATATTATGTACTTAAGTAGTACGCCTGGCGCGTACGCCTGTTAAACGTATATTGATTATTTCATTTATGCCTTGCTGTCACTGTCACGTCACGTTGTCAAAACCCAGCCTCCAACGCACGACTGTCAAAAAGTTTTTTTAATCTTTCTTTTTTCTGTGAAGCCCGAGAAAGAAACCGTCAGTGCGGTAAATTAATTCGTGGCTTAAAATTATTATAAACTTTACGAAAGTAAGTTACTTAATTATATTTTTATAGATTTGTCCGGGTTTTGCTTACTAAAATTGGAATATTCACACTGGAAAATAGTGGACTACAACAATTTATTTTATAACCTAATGTGGTTCGTTCAGGGTAGTTATTTGGTACTTTGACATAAATATACATTAAATTATTTCTTATCAATAAGCAATAAGTTATATTAAACCGTATGTACGTAGAAAGGTACTAGATTTAGTTATTACCTACTATGTAAGATAAGTTTTTGAAAGTTTCTTACTAGGTATTTCAAGTACCAATCTCGTTCAATAAGTTCTACTTATGAACCTACTAATCCTATTACATCATTTCAGATAATGTCGGCCCTTATTCACGAGAAAGTTTGGTTAGACAAACCTATGTACACTGAAGCTGAGAAAAAATATTATGAGTCCTTGTCTAAGGTCAGTATCTATGTCATCATCATGCTTACTTTCTTTTGTCAGATACCTACTCACAGTTATTCATTGTTCTTTTAGATAATGCTGAATGTCATGAGTTGTAAAGACTTAATGTTCTTGTAGGTTCAAGGCTCTCCACTCTCATTGGCCCGGTCATCTCTGGCCTATGATATTGCAAAGGCTAGACAGCACATTAAAAACTCTCTAGAATGTGTGAGTAAAATTTGTTCTATCTGAATTCACACATATCAAAGTAATTCATTGTAAATGTAACTTATGTGTCATTTCAAATTCAATGGAAGAAAAATAAATTGTTTAGCTAAAAAACTGTTTAAAAATCTCTATAAGTCAGAAGATATTATGAGTTAAAAGTCAAGTGTAAGGGCCTTAATATATATATATATATATATATCCTGTTATCTTTTTAACTTTGTATTTTGATAATTTCTAGATGGACAGTGTAGCTTCTTTAACTGGAGTCCCTAACACTGAACTCAACAGCAAAATCAACAGCTTGGAAAAAGAAAATAGCGACCTGAAGAAAGCAATTCATGATTTGCGTAACTTGGTAATCAGCCTGCAAGCCAGAGTGGAAACTCTGGAGACAACCAGTGTTGCCAAAACAAAAGCAGCTACGGTAAGCTCATACAAGGATATTGGTCCTATTATTATCATCAGAGTGGCTCAAGTCAAAATTTTACTATTTTGAATTTAAAGTTTCTGTTCATCAATACATCTTTTAGTCCAATTACAATTACAAGGGTCACCTCACACCGAGAAGCATCTGCATTCAGTGTCTCAGTGTGAGTTGACCCCTAAATCTTCAAACACTATATTACATATAAAAAGAAATAAAAAATTTGCTTACTAATAGGTACCTATGCTTGATTGCCACTTTAGTTATAATAAAAAAAAATTGTGGACTAAAACAGTTTTTTGGTTCTTTTGAAAAGTTACATGAATTTATTGTTTACTACTACCTGACAATGTACTTGCCTACCAATGTCAATATGTTTTAATCTTATTTTGTTTTTACTTAAATACAATTTTTTTTTGGTCTAATATTAAAAAACTAAAAAAAACTTAAATTTTGCCACAATCTGCCAAATCTCTGTTTGACAACAGAGATTTGGATTACAGTGAAAGAAGTGATACTACTTTTAAGCATTGAGCTCATTCATTTTTCTTATGTTTACAGTGCAGTATTGGAGGTTATTCCCGTTGTCCCCCGATCTTTGGCCTCATAAGGTCCAAGCATCCCCAAAATAGTAAAAACGATATGCGCCATCTTTGATTTCAATATGGATCTCATTTTTATAATCAGCATTCACAAATTAGATGAAACTGAATCCTATGAACGAATTTCTGAACATCAAATTCGTGTTCGCCATCTTTGATTCCAAACTATGTAGGTGGCAAAAATGTGAATCTGACACAGCTAACATGCTCTACCGGTCCATATATGGGCTGGTTAAAGAAACTGTATCGTGAACAAGTAAGAGAGAACAATAGAACTGACATGGTCAAAAATCGACAAAAGATCCAAAAAAAAAAAAAGTTGAACCAGGGAAAAAAATTGTGAACATCAATTAATTAATCATCTTTATTGTTTCAGACTCCAATAGCTCCTGCACCGGCTGCCCAGGACTCGGATGATGGAGTGGATCTGTTTGGCTCCGATGATGAGGAAGAAACTGCAGAGGCAGCCAAAATACGTGAGGAACGCCTCGCTGCTTACAATGCGAAGAAGTCCAAGAGTAAGTGTTGAGTCTTGTTGATTTGGAAAATTTACAACCTGCTCATTATTTTTATGAGCTGATGGCCAACCGCATCTGCGTCTTATCCGTGAAACCGTGAACTGGGGCAGACCATGAGATTATAAATTTCAGACTGTAAGCCTCCTACAATAAATTCTATCAACAGCTTCAAAGGCAACCTCAGAAACCACAACTTCAAAGTAACCCATTACTTGTATTTGGTATCTGTTACCCTCCTACTATAAAGAATGAAGAGACTGACCTGTTAAATCCAACAAGTTGCCCATAAAACTTTTATAAAAAATAGTTCACCTCAATTTATGATCATTGTGTATGCCTTATTTATTTAGTTGAAATAAAATAAAACTTGTTTAATTTTTTTATAAATATAAATATTTTAAACAAGTTTATAGCTCATACATAAACTCACGCCTGTTTCCCGGAGGGGTAGGCGGAGACTACGGATTTCCACTTGCTATGATCCTGACATACCTCTTGTATTGAAAATATAAAATCCTACTAATATTATAAATGCGAAAGTTTGTGTGTATGAATGTTTTTTACCACATATATCCGTAACTAATAAACCAATTTTGATAAAATTTGGGTAAATAGTTTAGGTTCTGGAATAACACATAGGCTAATATAATTTTTAAAAATCAACCCTTTAGGGGGTTAGACAGGGTTATAAAGTTTCTATGGAATATTGTGTTCCTTGGTTCGATTTGCTAAAACTCTGTACAAATATCTTATAATCTTTAAAATAAATAATAAAACACTTTTTTTTTTTCAAACTAATCTTTATAATTAAAGGGCCTTACTTATAAAGAAGTAAGGCCCCTTACTTATAAAGATTGTTAAAAGTGTGTTTTCTTCTTTTATTCTTCAACAAATAAATGATCTGTCTCTGTTGACACATAAATAATTTTATAAAAGTTTAAATAGAATAAGCATTCGTTCGTTTGATCTGAAACTATCTTTATATTATAATGCTGAGAGCCCAATCGTCAAAGTTGATACTACCGGATCTGTAGAGAGCAACTAACTGCAAAGAATAATGACCAAAATCCTATGGAAGTTAGGCTAACCTTGCTTCAGTTAAACTAAACTGCTAAACTTTTAGCAAAAGAAAAGAACTGTTCTTAGAAATTTAGAAATATTTTAAGGCTAATTAATTACCGATACCGTTTTCCGTCGATTATATGAAGAATAGCTACTAAACGTCAGCAATATCGTTAAAAAAAGGGGTTTCATGTAATTCATGTTCAATTTTTAAATATTATATCCAGTCATTAGAACATTAGAAATGCACCTGATAATATATGTTCTACCCTCATTTCCAACAGGGCTAACAATTTTGTGTAGGAATTCATAATTTGCACCAAAATTTTTTATACATGAATGGTAAAATGCATTTATACTGTTTTTGGGCATTCACCTTGTAACCTGTTTGTTTTTTATTACAGAGCCTGTCCTCATTGCAAAGTCAAACATAATCTTGGATGTCAAGCCTTGGGATGATGAGACTGACATGGTAGCTATGGAAAAAGCAGTAAGGGCTGTCAACACAGACGGTCTGCTGTGGGGCGCTGCTAAACTCGTGCCTTTAGCCTACGGCATCCACAAACTCCAGATTTCCTGTGTTGTTGAAGATGACAAAGTCTCTATTGACTGGCTCACTGAAGAACTCGAGAAAATTGAGGACTATGTAAGGTTTTTTCTTTTACCTGACACAACAGGGTATATGCTTTTGATGTAGGCACACGTAGGTAAGAGGTTTGTTTGTTTGCCTTACCATTTATCTCTGAAAAAGTGCAATCAATTTCTATGTTTCCAAGTATGATTCTTACTTGCCGCCGCAAGTCACTAGGGGGCGCTATCATCATCGTAAAGCAGCGTAAATTATCAAATCATCATGCATTTTTTATTTATACCTTTTGTAACTTCAAAAAAATATTTAGATTTTAATACCAAACGAGCGCTGCAATACTGGTTATTAATATTATGGAAATACACGTCAGGAAGTTCTCAAATGTTGTAAAACTTCATTTGTTGAAATGAAATTGTTCAACATTTACAGGAAATCTGTATGAAAGCAGCAAACAGAGGAGGTCCATATTTAACAGTAGATGTACACTGGCTAATGGCAACTGCTTGAATTATATTTACCTCCTGCCTAGCTTGGCAAATTTTTAAAAGTGTGTTGTTTCTTACATTTTTTTTTTTATTACAGGTGCAAAGTATTGACATCGCAGCTTTTAACAAAGTGTAATACAGGGTACAAAATATAGTTTTTCATGCATTTCATACATTATAATAGAAAATAAAATTTGGATACAAAAATATTGAGTGTTTTGTAGTTTCTGGATACTAATTGCCAAACTGTCGGTGCTCGGTGCCGGTTGTCGGTGGACTTAAGCTTAGACACGAGTAATTTAAGCTATAGGGCGGACAACAGACGGAAGTATAACATAATGTAGGTAACTTCCTACATTTCGAAACTCATAAGCCTATAAAGCCTAGGTAATCGGCGTATTTTATACACACGTTCGCAGCGCTCTGTAAAAGCTCTACATAGCGGATCCGAGAAACTCTTCAATCAGCGGCAATTAATATTTCTAGCTGCAGGCGGGGGATTTGATTTGAATAATTCCATAATCTGAGGATTCTATCGCATGTTCTTCGTGTTTTAGGGAGTTAAATCCTAAAGCACCCTGGAGATACGTAGTGGTTATTTCTCAATGGACAAAAGTAACTTATTTTTATTTCCATAAGGGACTATAGAACTCTTAGCGTAGCGTAGCGTAGCGTAGCGTAGCGTTACATTCTCTTTAGAGAACTTTGGCAACTCCAATCAATTAATCGGGTCGTCAGCAGCTACGTTTTTTTCTTTAGTGGTAAGGGCCTCTAGTGGCACTATTTGCCCTAGCTTCAACTTTGGAGGCAAAAAACTTCACGGGGAGATGGCTTCAGGTGGTCCATCTGTGTGTGGCTGTTGGACTCACAGTGGCGCTAATTTTCTACGAGGAATCTTCAACTTCAACTTTTGTTTATGGCTTCTGTGGTAAGAGTTGCCACAATTTTGCCAATGTCGTGTCGACAAGATTTAAACAAATAAGCCGATGGAGAGGAGTTTACAGAAATTTGACCGGTCTAAATAAAGGGAGACTCGAACAGTTTTTTTAAACTATAAGTTGATTTATATAAACCTGTAAAGGACAACACAAATACAGAGACAAAACACGATATGTACATTTAACATTATGAAAGGCACATAGAGATATAAGTACATCAGCATAGTTATCATAATTTTATTTTGTTACAAGTTAAAAATTTACATACTAATACTATAAAAGGGGAAAAGACAAGGGATAGTATAAATTTGGAAGAGAGAGGACGAGGGATGAAACCCTGACAGCAGACAGCTAATTTCATTAAAAGAGAATGAGTTCGACCATGGATTACACGGTCCTGGAAAGCCAGTATCTCAAATACTGGCCGCCTGTGAATAATTATTAAACTACACGCGTTAACCTTGTACGGCCCGTATTGTACACCCCTGGAAAACACAGCCCAGGAAAACGAAGTCACAGGCACTGTCAAAACGATCGATGTTGTTTCCATTAGCGGATGCTATCAAGAGGCTATTGCTATGATACAATAGTATTTAATGCGATTGTAGAATTTCCGTAGATTAGTTAGATTTCTTGGTTTTTACTGAGAAATAGTTTGGTTCCATTTGTTTTGAACCCAAGTTTTGAAGGATTTTTCAGGCCAACATTAACATATCCATGGCAACTCTTGGTTGAAAATGTTAGAACTGGCACAGTGTAACCGAGGCTCGACCTGTCATGCCATTAATTTAGGTGACTTTTAACTAAGTCGGATACTTCTAGGTTACACAACTCAAAAAGTTACGTTTAGGTGATTTTTTTAGAATTCGTAGAATAAATTTTTAATTTCCTACTTGATTCCAAATCAAAATGGTATGAAATAGCGCTCTTTGTTGGACATTTTTTTTTGCAATGTTGCCATAAAATTTCAGTGAATGACACATAATTTTTATTTTTATTTATTTAGCACTTTGGTAGTACACCGTTTAGTACGTTTAGTTCTGAGATAATTATTTTGAGTAACTGGATGAACGAAATTAAGAAATGAGCTGTGCTTTCTTAGTGCTATGAACTATGAAATGTTTTTATTTTATATTTCGATTTTCCTTCATAGGTATTTTACAGGCTTAGGACTGTCAACCAGGGGCAAACATTTTTACTACAAAATAGGTAGATAGGTAGGTAAATTTTGTATGTATTTTTAAGAAATTCAGGTTGGCGTATTTAAAAATTGGGATATGTACAGTTTACACTTGTTAATTAAACTGATTAATATATCAAAGTTATTATTAAAACGACTATACTAATTTTTATTTGCGTATAAAACTGACCCGTAAAATGCGCAACACGACGCGCTAATAATCGCAAATAACGAACTAAATTCAAACAATGCAAAAAAGGTACTTTCTTACTCAAAGAAAATATTAATAATCAAAAAACCAAACAAACGTAAACAATCTGCTTTAGCAAGAATCAAATCACTTTATCTCAACGATGTAAGGGTTTGTTTTAATTGAAAGTTCTTAGAAAGAGATACCATTTCAGCTATCACTCTTTACTCTCACTTGTTGAAAAATTGTGCAAGATAAAAATAGTCTTTGGCGTGCACGCCATAAAACCGTTTTTTCTATCCATGTCGTCTTCACCACCCATGACTTGTCCAATCCCATCATGTATTGTTTATTGTACCTTAAAAGCAATCTATTATAGATATTATAATTTGATTCATGGAATACTGGCTGTGGTATCCCAGGGATGTGTTTTTCATGACTACGTTTTCCATGGTCGTACAATACGGCCTTCAGATTATTCTATTATAATTACTAACCTCCAAATTATGTTTTCTATTTTGGTACTGTAATTTTATTTTCTAACAAAATGAATTGCTCTAAATGTAATTCTGCTAGCTCAGTGATTTTAAGAAAAAAGGACCATTACTGTAATGACTGTTTTATAATTGGCATAAATCATAAGTTTCGATCATGTATTGGCAAAAACAAAACATTGTCAAAGAATGATAATGTTCTTGTTGGAGCATCAGGAGGACCAGGATCTACAGTATTATTGGATTTGGTGCACTACGGTCTTTCCCTAGACGTACATAAGAAACTAAGAATAATCCCTCATGTGCTACATATTGTGACAGGCAAGTTACCCTAATGTGGAGGGTCTCCCACCCTCTGGATTCTTAAATTACCATACTCGCTCGGTTCTTATTCGACACCTCGGTCGCGCGGTAGTCGAACAGGCAGCAAGCCTTTCGACGCAAGAGGTCGCGTTCGGATTCCACTGTGGGATAAATGTTTGCATGTTCTGCAGATATTTTTTCGAGGTATGGGTGTTGTGGTACCACAGTACTTGTTTAGTAAACCTAGTTTGGGATGAGGACTATGTAACTGTTGGTTATTTATACACACAAATTTTATTAAGAGGTTAAGTTTGGATGTAGGAGGTACACTCTCCAAACTACTCATTCAATTTAAAAAAATATATTCAAGAATTGCTGCCCTAACAGTAATATCTACTTTTCATCAGCTACTTAATATCCTTATACCACTTGGACAAAGCTGTGGTATTTTTATTATTAATCTCCGTACCTACCTACTTATTAATCATTTCCTCCTTTCAGGATCATCTGACCAAACAAATACGGATTCCTTGATAAAACTATGTGAATTGTACAACTTTGATATTTACATTGTACACATATCTGATTACAACACACCGAACAAGAACCTACCAGATATGAATACATTACCAGCAGAAAAACATGAAAAAGATGATAAGTTTAGATCATTACTTAATAGCATGCCACCAACAGCAAGCAATGATTTTCTAAAGAAAGTTAAGCGAAGTCTGTTCATTCAATATGCTGAGTTAATAAGTTGCAAATATGTATTTACTGCAGAAACAACTACTAGTTTAGCCATCAATCTATTATCAAATATTGCTATTGGTAGAGGATCACAGGTGCAGAATGATGTTGTACGTATTGATGTACATACTTACCTACTTCAAATGTTTAAATTGGTTTTTTCAATATCTGTCATGGGCCTCATGACAGATATTGAAAGAACCAATTTACTTCAACCTGGTTATTGACCAACAATGAACCTACAAGTTTTCACTATGAATGACAATCTCAATGTTGCCATGGGTGAGTAGCCAGCTGCAACACCAAAAAAGGCCGGTTCAATCCCTGCTGCGGGACAAACATTTGCACATTGTGCAGATATTTGTTCCAAGTTTGAGTGCTGTGGTACCATGGTACTCATAGTTCCTGATACCCACGACAGGAAATCCTAGTGTGGGTTCAGGACTATCTATGAGTATGTGTCTGTTGGGTTTGGATGTTTATTTTAATTGTTAGTCTCATTCCACCAAAGAACATTCTCATTAGGTTCAGGTCACTCTTCATTAAGGTTTTTATTAATTTTTAGGGTTTCATTGATGCTTGTGATAAAAAAGTAAAAATCTTAAGGCCAATGAAGGATATCAGCAAGGAAGAACTGGATTATTATATAAATATCAAAAGATTAAATCCCAGCTGTCAGAAAGTTATAAGAAATAACAGTCTGCAGACAGCCATTGGCACTTTTGTGACAGAACTACAGGATAACTTCCAGTCTACAATATCAACGGTGTGCAAGACAGCTGACAAAATAGGTGTTATGAGTGAAGACAGTGTAGGCTGTGAGAGCTGCTGTATCTGTGAGGTAAAGCTATCCTCTCCATAATAACTTCAATAGATAATTTAATTTTGAAAAAAAATAACCCCTTACAATTAATGCTTTATTTAATTTGGGAAAACTATAATAAAATGTAATCTCTTCATCACAAATGTCATAATCTCACGTCACGTCGATTCATTAGGTTTTAGCTTTAGTAGTACCCTAGATCCTGTTCAAACTTTGCTTTTCAAATTCAGACCCTGGAGTCTGAACTCAATTGAATGTTGTCAAAACTTTTTAAACCTCAAACCAAAGTTCCTAGCAGCAACAATGCTCAGGGTCCCTAAAATATGTTTTGAGAGATGAAAAGGCTGCGCCTATTTCTATCAGACATAGCAAAGAACTATCTCGCAAACACCAGCTTTCATTCAAAAATAATCTGCATCTGAATCGGAGTGGCTGTTAGAGCTATGAGGCCACCAGACAAACCAACTATTTTAAACTTAGAACATCATCTTTTGTTAGTTGGGTATTAAAAGTATGCTATCTAAACATTTTAGATACCTACCTTCAAATTGCTTCAGGCCTATTTCACCTTTCAAAGGGATTCAGTCTTAAAGACAACACTATTTGTGACACAGTCAATTATAAACTTGCATGGTTGGAAATATGATTCAAATCAGCATCTTCATAAAACTTCAGTCTAATAGAGAATGTGTCTAGTCAATATCTTAAGAATAATAAAATAAGTAGGGTTTTAAGAGTATGACGACCACATACTTTACTATTCTTTTGCTGACATTTTATTGACCATTTATGAGGTCCTTTCTCATGAGCCGTATAATAATTTAAATTTTATAAATAAACCATATAATTTGTTTTTTTCCAGAATCCTCTTACTAAGCGAAACCTCAAGCTGTCTGCTCTGGATGCTACAAACTTTTCAAGAACAGTTTCATTTGGAAAACCTTTAAATGGGGAAAGCCTCAGTGAAACAATGTTCCCATTCATTGATGAGCACCTCTGTTATAGCTGTAGTAGAAATTATTCGGAAATGAAGCAAAGTGATGCGACTTGTATAGCAAACTTGATAAAGAAGTAATATGCTTTATGCTGCTTTAATTATATCAAATAGCAATCGTTTTAACTGTACCAGAAACGGATAGAAAGGCATAATTGCATAAGTAAGAAAACTTTTTGTTTATATGCCTAGTGCCTGATCGGATCGGCTTGCCGTGTTGTAGGTGTGTGCGGAGAGACACGTAATTACGAGCAGGCAAACTTGCTTTGGATGATTCATTTTCTTAAATATTTTAATCTTAACACCTGCAGATCGCATCCATCATTGCTCAGCTGAATAGCACCCAACAGCCACATGTATAAATGTTCATATATGACTAATTATAATAATTACAGGCGAAGGATGTGGGTTCAAGTGCCGCTGAATCTAAATTTTTAGCTACTTATAAATAATAAATTAATATTATTTAATTTATTACTAATATGTATAGGTACCCACGCATTTTACTTCAATATTACAAAATTATTCAGACTGTATCAGAAAATACCTACTTATTGATTTAAATTTATAAGAAACCTTCAGGTGTTTTATTTATTCAAACGCTACATAGGTGCCTACATCATTTAGTTTCCCATAAGGCACACACTAATAGCTTTATTGTTATTCCCGGTCGGTAAAACCCTGTTGTCAACACGATCGACGATCGGAAAAAAAAGGTTCCGTTCATTCAACGTTGACAAAAGCACCACCAATAGAAGCCTTAAAAGTAACTTTTTTTCAAATTACTGATCTTTACTTTTTTTGTTTTCTTTTGGCTAGGAAAAGAGTAGATTAAGAGAAATCGATGTAAAAAAAAAATTAGCCCAGTGAAAACCACGTTTTGCAACCCACACTGCTCCGGAACAAAGCCGCAATCTCTTGCTGCTGCAGTTCTGCACTACTTTTCATACCAATAATAGGTAGTCGATTAAATTTACTACGTAGGTGCTTAGTCGGTCATAGCTTTGCTAAATTCAGTTTTACGAGCTGCATGCCGCATGTGGTCTCACCAGTGCGCACTTGGCGAAAGACCTCATGCGTATTGGTGCTACCCAACCAAGGCCAAGGCCTGGCTGGCCGCTTTCCACCCGTAAAAACTTGGAATTTACTTCAAAGAAACGCAGTTTGGCCGTGGCCGAGGTCGCACCGGTGCGCGCTACAAGGTAATGGTGTATTCCATTAACTAGAAAAACAAATTTGTCCATTTTGAAAGCAAATTAAATATGATTGTCAAAAAACAGAAAGGTAATCGTATTTGAGTATACCTAATAGTAATTATTGAGATACCGATTCCTAATTTTGAAACTTCCTGTGGTCCTTGCTGAAACAGAAGCCGAGATCGGGAATAATCCCTTTATTGCAGGACACGTTTAACATCTTTAGAATTCAAAACAAAAATATTAATGTAAAGGATCCAAAACATATCCAGGCAAAAGTTAGTATTGTTTATTTTAAGAAAATTTTATGCAACAACTTGAAGTTATTACACTAAAAATAAATTAAACTCATGAGGCTCACCTTCAAATAGAAGATATTTGATTTAGCTAGGTACTATTATATTTTAAGGACAGCTAACATAACTTAAAAATAAACTAGGTAATAGAAACAATATTCTAATTCGACATTGTCTAGAATAATTAAAAATTGTCTCTTTTATAATAAAATATGTAATAAAAGAAAACGATTAATTAATTATCTTAAAATTTTGTATTTATATCACACATATCTACATTTTACTTCTATTACATAAATACAAAATTTTAAAGTAGAGTACCAACGAAAAGCTGCTAACCAGTATTTGCAATGGTATGCAGGTGTTATCAATATTATATTTTACAAGTAATTACAATATCAATACCATAGGTTAATAAATGCAAAAGATCAAGTGCAATGAAATTCCTTGTTTTTTTTATCATTAATAACGAATTTCATGTACAAAAAAACTGCTTTTATTTGTAAAATTCGTAACCCCGCCCACCATATAAATTACTCAGGACAGTTGAGTAGACTTGCACTTCCACAGATTTCTATAACAGAATACATAATGTCGGAGCGGATAAGACACTTTAAAACAATGAATAAACAAGATTTTCTAGTTAACACTATATGATATTGTCTTTCCAAATATTTTCTTAAACAGTGGAAATATGTAGAGATTTTGGTTGTACGGAGATGGTTATTCACTGTTTTGTTTTGCATTGTATTTACACCAACCATTTTCTGCATTACAGAATGTAAGTTAAACAGTTTCGTCCTTGGGAATCTTTCACATTATACTCAATAATATAATAGCATTACTAAGAGTGGCTAACTCTTAACAATTATTCAGTATTATTTATTGGTCCTTGCAATGCATTAGGAGTTGGGGAGTTTGAAGACACCAGTCGTCCCTGCTCCTTAACAATCGGATCTGTAAAATTAATACACAGTCATATTAGATAGACAGATAAAAATTCTATGTTGAAAAAAAATGTTAAGCTATCACACAGGAATAATAAGTATAAGTATATATGGTTTGTAAATACTTGGTTCACTTTTTTATTTTAAAGCTAAGTACTTATTCAAGTGTTTATGAAACCTGAATATGCAGGGATTCTGTATAAATATAAAAGGTCTATCAGAGTTATGTGGAAAGAGTGTTTTGATATTGCTTCTCGAGAGAAAGGTATTTGGTATTAAACAATACAAAGCGAGCCACCTTAAATTCCATGGTTTGCCGACATTAATTTAGATAGGAAATACATTGTAATTTCGCATAGACTGCGCTCCAGACATATGCCACTGAATAGTTTCAAATTTCTAATGAAGAAAGTAGATAGTCCCAACTGTGAAGCTTGTGGAGTTAAGGAAGATGTATACCACCTTTTAGAGGAGTGTATCCGGAGTGCATCGATGAGGGAGAATATTATTAGGAATTTTAATGTTAACCAACTTGACATGGGCATGTTAGCTGCCCAAACTTCAAGTGCAGCAATCATGCTCTACCGGTCCATATACGAGCTGGTTCATGAAAAATGTTTGATGTAGTCTACGAGGGTTGTCGTCGACTGACATCGTCGAAAATCGACGAAAGTTCTTCAAAAAGCAGAATTAAAAAAAAAGATAAGTACTTACAAAAGTATGGGTGATCCATAGCTTCGCGTGCAGTGTAGCGCTCGTAGTGATCGTAGCGGAGAAGGCGGTCTAAGAAGTCCAAAGCTTCCGGTGACACCAGGTGCTGATTCTCCGAGTGCACAAACCTCTCCCATCGTTTACGAGAATGCCTATTGAAAACGACTACTATTACATTTGATGTAACATATTTTACAAAGCATCAAACAGTGAGGTTTTACTGTTAATCATATAATTAGTATGTGTGGATAAATTAGTTTATTTACCTTCCGAGTATATCATTGAATCTCGGATCTAACTCTATATGGTATTTGTCCAAGTATTCAAACAACTCTTCAGTGCCCAGCACTTTAGCAATCCGCACAAGTTGATCATAGTTGTCATGGCCATGGAAAAATGGCTCCTTGCGGAAAATCATGGATGCTAACATACAACCAAGCGACCACATGTCTAACGAGTAGTCATACATCTGATAGTCCACTAAGAGTTCAGGACCCTGAAAATTTAATGGAAAATACATTTACATTTAATAAATAAATTTTAAATAACATATGAAATGATGTGTCATTGTGGGTATAATGAGTAATTCTGAACACACCTTGAAGTATCTCGAAGCAACTCGGACATTATAATCTTGTCCTGGGTGGTAGAACTCTGCTAACCCCCAATCAATCAGACGCAACTTTCTGTGGTCATGATCAATCATCACATTGTGTGGCTTCACATCCCTGTGCATTATGCCCATACTATGGCAGTAATCTAACGCCTTCAACAGTTCATACAAGTAGTATCTGAAATCATCAATGTTTCCTATACATCACATGCTTTAAGCCTTAAATTCAGAACAAGGTGTTCTCTTATCACCATTCAGCATTCAACATTAAAGAATCTATATTGTATAGAGAAAGGATAAGTTAGAATATAAAATAAATGTGGATACTTTACCTTATATCATAATCTGACAGGGTTTGATAGAGCTGTTTGAAATCTGTGTTATTCACATGTTCAAAAATGAGTGCTGAAGTGCGCGAAACAGGGTCTTTAACTACAGCTTGTAATGTTATTATGTTTGTGCCTCCTCTTAAGTTTTCTAATATTCTTATCTCTCGTTTAATCTTCTTCTTTTTCACAGGCTGAAATACAAGATGCATTTAGAACTATTCAGGAAATGAAACTTACTTCACTATTAATAACATAGTTTTCCATCAGAGTTTACTCTGGATCTACTGGATAGTTATAGCAGCTGGCACAATGTAGTAGGTACATAAATTGCACCTACTACATTGTGCCAGCTGTGTAGTATTATTGCATGAGTTTTACTGAACAGATTTTTAGAGTAGAGTTTGCTTGCTCAAGTGGCACATTCCGCTGAATACAGAAAATAGCTGCTGGTCATACCTACCTACTCAAGTGCAATCTTCATGTACATCACACTATTCAAAGCATTGGATAAGACTTCATATAAAATTTAATGTATCAATATTGGGATCTTTGAGCTACAGGACCAAGAAAAGAAATAACATTTAGGTATGAAATTGGCAGACTTACCTTCAATATTTTGACTACACATTTTTCATTATTTGTTATATTTATTGCCTCGAACACTTCACTGTATTTTCCACGTCCTAGTTTGCGCACTAGCTGATAGTCTTCTTGGTTGCCCCAGTCCACCACATAGCTCTCATAATCCCAGTATTCTCTTGGATTCTGTGAGTTGACATCGGCATATACCCGCGCTCTACTAGGTACTGCCATCGTACTGTACCTCTGCCAACCAACTGTTTTATCTGCTATAGTCTTCCCGGAAATAGCGTATGTCTTGAGTAATGATACTGCAAATAAAATATTTTTGGGTCACTTTTTCGATTTCACGAGCAATTGACGTACACGCATGGTAATGGTTAAATCTGTAATGTATCTCGAACAGTCGAAACGAATCGCAAGATTACGACTCACTATTCAATTACAGTATTGTGATGTATAACCTAAAAACGACATCCAGCTCACTATTTCTTCACTACAAAACTAGAATGTTACTATGTCCATTTCTTCAACAGTATCCACACAACCATTCACATGCACAATTGTAACTGATCAAATAATCTGACAAAATGAAATAAAAATGAAAGTAGGTATCTTCAGAGAGAAAAACGCACGCCATTACTACATGATCAAATGCTTGAGTAGACATTCATACCTAAAACATAACTGTAGTTTGTTCTAATCTAAACAATAAATATGTAGTTCCAGCATACATGAAACTTATTGAAAAATAATGATTGTCGTAAAATTAAAACTACAAAATTCACTTTTGCTAAAACCGGCTTCAAGTCCAGTAAAATTTCAAGATGGACGCCCACTAAACCACAGTTCTATCCCCCTACACTACACTACAACCACTCCTTTTCCACTATTGCCAACTGCAGGCTGCAGCGCAGCGGGAAAAGCGTTCAAGCGCTGAATGAAATCATGAGAGCGACAAAATTATTACACGCAATATAAAAGAAGCTCAAGCACAGCAAGTAGTATAGGGCACGGCGGCAGACCGGCAGAGGTCTATCATATAAAAATAAAAGAGTTAAATTCGATTTATTACATAAAGTTCGTACAAACACCACGAATTCGAAACATTTGCCATGTATATAGAAGAAATAGTATGTATATGTTCGCTTATTTTTCGAATTCAAAAGATTCATTTGGTTTTCGAAATCGAAACACTTGAACGAATTTTCTTTACGTTTGTTTCTTCCGTTCAGAAAATATTGCAGACTTTACCTTCGAATCAGTATTTATTAACTGTCAGTTTGGATTTTAAATCGAATGTCTGCATTACTTCTTTCACATTAGCTATAGACAGTAACTTTGGAATTTATTATTACAAAAGCTTAATTTTTTTTTTCAATTAAAAAGTTATAGCCAACGTCAATACGTTTTTATTTGCACTTGGATGAAAATGAATAGAGCTATGTTTGTGACATAAAATATTAAAATGCTACTTTTTATCATGATCGAATCCTGAATGAACCAGTATGAATCGAATCATGATCGTAAGTAGAAGCTAATGGTACATAATTGTAATACCGACGCCACATTGCATTGCAGTTGAATATATAAAAAATAATGATGTTTTTATTGTACAATCCGATGATTGGATGTTAAATTTCAAATTGGTATTACCATATGCCATATTATAATCTTCAAGCGCTATGTTTGCTTTATTTGCAAATTATATTTATAAATTATGGCCCCTGGCAACAGTTTTTATTTCAAGCAATACTACCATCTTAATAAATAAAATGAAACAGATTATGTAAACGTAGTGGTGGTTCCTCTATGGCAAAATATACGTATCTCTAAAATTTTCTTTAATATTTAAAGCGATGCGTCCGTAGATATTGGTCCATAGCCCAATTTTATATGAATTATAAGGTCCATAGACCTCTATATACACCTGTCCTAGAACTTTTTCCGACCGATTTTCTTTTTCTTTCGCGGTCCCAAACGTATGCGCACAGGGGTTGTCAGGGGTTATTTATTTCAATTCACTTCACTTCTTGATTATGGCTAACGACATAGGAATTTTACACGTTAGAATACTTGACATTTGACGTACACGATGAATGAACGTACTTCGTTAATCCTGATAAATAGGCTTGCACCAGAATCAGAATAGTCTTTATTGTAATTTTATATAATTAATTCATCTGTTAAACTTACAACCACGGACGCAAACGATGATTGGTACTTTGATAAAGGCCCGCACAGACTGGCGCGGTGGGGTCGGTGGCGATCATATTATCATCAGTCTTCTACACGAAGAAGAAACGACCGTGAGCTTTTTTCTGGCAACGAATTCGGGAGCCACTACTCCCGAGTCTCTTGGTTTTGCCCTGGGGTCATTCGATTATTTTTTTTTACGGGATAGCCTTTCAGCGGCTTTACGTTCACCTTCACGGCTTTCGGTGGTTTCTTCGTGCTTTGAGGTAATCTGCAATCCATATTGCCTTAGGGAGAGTCGGGTGAGCCCGGGAGCAAACGGGGTAAAGGTCGCCAGGGAGTTTGGCTGTCGTCTGGCGGCCGCGAATGCAGAGGTTCAATTACGTTGAGACGTGTGTGGTGGCTGTTGTCGGTGCAATCGAACATCCGTCTCATCAGCACAGATTTCAAGATTGGGCAATCGTGTCGTTCCTGGCGTAACGCCCCGCTACTGTATGACAATCGAAGGGCGATGTTTTGCTGGGCCTGCTTTCTTTTTCGGTTCGTAGCCGAGCACAGCGCGTACCACGCCATCAGTACATTGACGTAAACTTTGACAATGACAACCGCTTGACAACCATAAACCGCCACCGCCAACACCGCATCGTCAGTTTGATTGAGCCTTTAGTGTGGTTGGGCCAAGTAGGTATATCTTTTCTTAGTAAAGCTGAAGTTTGTTTTTTGTTTGATTGAACGCGCGAATCTCAGGAACAACCAGTCGTACTATTTGAAAAAATATTTTTGCTTTTGATAGCCCAATTCATGAGGAAGGTACGGCGCGGTGCTCTGGCGGCCACGGCACAGCTAGTCCTCTAATATTATAAACGAGATAGTTTGTGAGGATGGATGTTTGTTACTCTTTCACGCAATAACTACTGAACGGATTTTGATGAAACTTTACAGTAATGGAGTTTATATATCAGAATAACACTTTTTATACCGCGTACCACGCAGGCTAAGCCGTGCTCAGGATCAGCTCAAAGACATCAAATTATAGTATTGTCATATGAACTCCATAGGTTACCTACCTATATGTAAACTACCTACATACAAAGTATCATTTCGATACGAAAATTAAAAATAAAAGGGTAGGTTAACATTTCCTTAAGATTTGATTACATTGTTTGATAGTTACAATTGACTGCTAATAAGCGTCTTAAAAATACTGTTACTTACCACAGAAAATGTATCTGGTCGTTATGGACATTATTTTCTAATCGCAATAGTAATATGTTGACTTGCAAGCGGGTAGGTATGTACCGTTATCACTGTGCCTGCCTAGAGTAGGCAGACAAGTAGGTTCTTACCTGAAAGAAATGTACACTAAGTATAAGTAAATACCGCAAAATGCTGTTTGCAGTTTACATTCCGCGGTACATATTGGAACATGCACGCACAGTAACGCGCACACTATTAGGCAACCATTGCACTGCGATGCTTTGGCATCTGTAATCCAGTACAACCTGTATGGGATGAGAGGCCGTTAGTTTGTTTATCTGTTACCCATTTTTGCCTACTAATCGGCTAATTGATTATTATTATTCGTTTTTTGTATGACTGACTTCAATGAATGTTCTTGGACAAGTTTTATCACCATTAGGGGGCGCTGCAAGGAGAGAATAATAAGAAAAATATTGCAAATTTATTTAGAAAACATTTCAACGTAAACTCAACAATGTGTGGTATACTGCGCTAACGCGCAGTAGCAGCGATTCTGGACGTTGTGACCCGGGGACTACCAACGTAACTGTAACACCCCGTGATGTTGAAAAAAATACTTAGAAATATGAAACATGAGAAGTCTCCGGGCCACGATGGCCTGAGTGTTGAGCACTTATTGTATGCGGGCCAGCATATATGTGATGTACTTGCTAGGTTCTTCAATATATGCCTGCGACATTGTTACCTACCAGGTGACACGATACTCACACTGGTCGTACCTATTTTAAAGAACAAAACGGGTGATGTCTCAAGCATGGCAAACTATAGGCCCATCTCGCTTGCTACGATTATGGCCAAGATACTTGAAAGAGTTATACAGAATAGCATAGCACCGACATTAGGTATTGATGACGCTCTGTTTGGCTTTAGGCCTCATGTCTCAATAGACATGGCGATTTTTTTCTTAAAACAGGTAGTTAATTACTATAAAACTGGCAATACCAGCGTTTATGCATGCTTTCTAGACCTCAGCAGAGCATTTGACACCCTTAACCATGACCTGCTTTGGGAGAAGATACAGCGCACAAGTGCCCCGAATGATGTTGTTGGTTTGCTTCGGTATTGGTACGTTAATGATTTGATCGTGGAGCTGAGCAGCACCCCGGTCGGGCTAAGATTAGATGGCAGGTATGTCAATAATCTCAGCTACGCCGATGATATGGTGTTGCTTAGCCCCTCGATCAAAGGGCTAAGAAAACTTATACATATTTATGAAAAATACGCTAATAGCCATAACTTAATTTACAACGTTAAAAAGACAGAGATGATCGTATTTAGCTACGCCGATGATATGGTGTTGCTTAGCCCCTCGATCAAAGGGCTAAGAAAACTTATACATATTTATGAAAAATACGCTAATAGCCATAACTTAATTCACAACGTTAAAAAGACAGAGATGATCGTATTTAGGTCTGGAAAGGGTCCCGACTGTGTGTCCAGTGTTTTACTCAATGGGAAGCTTGTTAAGATCGTGGAGAGCTTCAAGTATCTTGGCCATATCGTGTCGTCGAGCCTTAAAGATGACGAGGATATTGAGCGACAGCGAAGAGCGCTATGTGTAGTCGGTAATATGATTATAAGGAAGTTTTGTCGCTCATCCAGTGACGTAAACTGACACTATTTGGATCGTTCTGTCAGACGTTTTACACGTGCCAACTCTGGACCAACTACACGCAAAAAGCGCATGATGGCATTCGAGTTGCCTATAATAATATCTTTAGGCAGCTATTAGGACTAGAACGTTACTGCGGCGCCTCTGGTATGTACTTGGAGGCGCGCGTTCATTATTTTAATGCTATTCAGATGAACCGCATCGCTAAATTCATGTCCAGGGTTGGCAGGTGTAAAAACACTATTATATCGAGTCTGTCGGATAGATTGATCCAAACGGAGATCTATAGACGCTGGGTGCAAATAGCATCCTGACTCATGTGTATGTACTTGCATAGGTACATACCTAAGTACATAATTTTGTATTTTTATTGTCACTATATATGTATGAAATGGATCTCGTGTCTGAAATAAAGCAACTTATTATTATTATTAATACAATGATGGACGTAAAGTCATGAATTTTAAATTTTTGAAATAAAAATAAAGAGGTTTCAATAAAAAAATCTTAAAACGCAACAAGAAAAATCTATAAAACAGCTTTTACTTACCTACAAGTGCGCGCGAAAACTATAAGTACTTCTTTTATGATTTTTATTATTGTATTGTAATAAAAAATGTAGGTACTTCCCCATAATCACCTTCATAAAATTTATGGAAATCTTTACTCACGAGGTAGATTTTATCAGTGTCAACAATCCCATTCTTTTCAAGATTTAAATTGAAACCCCATAGATAATAAATCGGGAGTTCATAGTAATCAAGTATCAATTGAATCCGGTATTTAACTTGCTCAGTCAGATTCAACCTACGTACTTAAAAACCAATTTCCCCACAAGTAAATGTTGTATGTGCACGAACTGTAGGTATATAGCCTCTCTTAATGGTTTTAGAAGGTGATGATAATAGATAAACGAGACATAATAATTATTATTTATTTACTAATAATAAAGGTACATATATATAATTTGATTTTACCACTTTGACAATGCCAAAAAGTAAAATAATACTTAGGAACCAATTATTCCGCCAAGACCACATAATGCCAAGAGTATGAAAAGGAAAACTAAGATGCATTAATTTGTTAATAAATTACCGAAGCTTAGAAAAAAATACTCAGCCACAAGTTAACTAACCAGTAGACGAAGTCCGAGTGAATTTGGTGAATACCACTATTACCAGTCAACTGTGTTACTAGTACATTTTATGAATTCATCAGACAACAATATCCAATTACTTTGATCAAAGTCAGATTGGACAAAGACATTTGAGCACTGGTCGTTTTCAGCTGTGGACTGTGATAGTTTGATGATGATATCTTGGTGCCCAAGTTGGCCCGGCTGGCAACGTTAACTTGGCATGCTAAGTTTACCTAAACTTGGTGTACGACTAGAAGGGAGGTGTTATCAGAGAGTCTGGTGAAGCGGGGCGCGTCGCCGGCGGACGCGGTGAGCGAGAATGCGGCGCCCACTAGGTAGGTCCCGGACGCCACGCTCAGGCCGCGCAACTGCACGCGCCGCGATTCAAACCGCTCGAGCGTCACATTCACGCCGAGCTCTTTGCCGTCCGTGTCCGAGTCCGCGCCGCTCAGCGCGCCCGCCCAGCCGACCTCTCCGGAACTCTCTCTGTAACAAGTAAACAATTTACCAAGTTATATTCTGGTATCGTCATGGATCTACGTACTGAGTACAGATCTGAGGATGTGAACCATGTTCATTACTGTTCAGTTGTGAGCGTGTTTTTAGTTTAAGTATAAAATAAAATTTATAAACTCCAACGTATGGCTATTAAATCTATCTCAGAATATTTCTTGAAGTACGTAACAGGTTACGTGAGCTATTTCGGAAGAAAATTCTAAAAGACAAATATGCAAACCCTCTTATTCCAACGCAAAGACTGACTTAGAAGCCGATATACGTAACATCCGTATAAGTATCACCGGGTGAAATGAAATCGTGATTGCAGTTTCATAACTTATTAACTTTATGCTTCTATGTATGGAATAGTCTTTTCAGGCCTATGTTTTTGAAGCCGTTATCCATTATAACATAGAAACAGACATCCTGGAAGCAATTTTGTAGTAAATCAAACCAAAAGTAGCTTACCTATTTTTTTGCTTCGACATGTCAATGAAAACTTTAACGGGAACTCCATAGCAGTTGACTATATTCAAAGTTATCGGAATCAAACATAACTTGCGCTCCTTGAAATTGTGACAGATCTGATTGGAGTGCTCCAAGCTAAACATAACAACGTTATCTTTTTTGGGCTTTTTGTTTGGTTCAGTATAGTCTGGTTTGCCTTCGCATTCATCGATCTGTAGGGTCGTGTTGTCAGCGGGTGCTCGCATTATCTCACGTGACAAGGTTTTCGAGAAGCAGTCTAACCACAAGCATTGCTGTCCAATGGCGATCCGTCCATTGCTCTTATCGTTCACTTTCCATCTTAGGACAAACATGGACTCTATCAACCCAGTGCGCTTGCTCGTATTTTGTATCAGTAAAGTATCATTCGTCTCATGGAATGATGGTGCGCCATCCATTACAAATTTGGAATAAGATGGTGCGTTGGCGACGCATTTCCTATAGTCTATGTCAGTTATCATCAGAAGTGAATGGTCTACTTTTTCCTTAGGCAATTCTTGCAGAATTCTTTTAGCTTTTATAACCATATGGAGTCTCTCACGTTGCAGTAGTGGGACGCTTTTGCATCCCGTAGCCAGTAGGTGGGTCAGTTGCCACTGTCGGCTAAATAGTGACGCTTCTAGAAGTTCGACAGTCACATCATTCTTGTCCGTGTAAATGTTTTTGACTTCTACAGACAGACTCATATTTTCAAGTACCTCGCCGCTTTTATTGCTGAGATTTCTTCGTGGGGTGACAGATACTTCTACTGCTTCCTGCAATTATAAGAGATTTGCTACATGCCAGACGGATGGCTCGGAGAGACTTTGTGTTAAATACGAGTATAAGCTAAAAAGGTTACTGCACTATCTAACCTATTTATAATTTTTAGTATAATTTTCTGCTTCCTCTTAATACCCTCATCGTCTGAATTTGCTCATAAATCTTCCTCGTCCGCATCAAAGTTGCAATGTGTGACGTCACTCACCGCGACTCGTAAGTTGAAGACGTGTCTCAGCAGGCGGTAGGGTCGGGCGCGAAGCCCCGTCTCGTAGTAGGCGAGCAGCTTGAGAGCGGGCGCGGCGGAGTGCGCGCGCAGCTGCAGCGCGGCGCGTCGCACGCCCGCCCCGCCCGCGCCCGCGCCCCCGCCCCCGCCCGCGCCTACCCTGCGCGCGTGACGGGAGGCTAGCGCGCGCCAAGCGTGAGTACGCGCTGTACGCTCATCTGAAATTCATTGCAATCTTGTAACATGAAAGATGCGGAGAACGCCGGCCCCTCGCAACTTTAATTCGAGACGCGTCTAAAAATCGGCCCGAGTATCTCTATGTCTTTTTGGGTGATGCAGACCCGTCCGATAGCAATATTAGCCGTTAAGAATTTGTTATAAATTTGGTGGTGTTCCGTAATACAAAAAATAATGACTGAAAACTTGTTGTATTTTTGTTATCCTGTAACTAGACAATAATAAGCTATGTACCTAATCAAACAATACGTAAGATATTGTTGTTTTTAATACGAAACAAATAAGATGAAAAGTCATGTATAACGTAAAAATATGCAATGTTTAAATTTTTTCAAGTATTTTGAAAAAATATATATACAGATACCACAATAAATACTATTCGAATACAAATAAAAGCCTAATATGGTGTAAATAAGCTCTAATTACAAATGCTTTTGGTATAACGTTTGTATGGGCAATTCATCCTACGCTGGCCTCTTAAAGGTATCGACTTTTTCAATTAAAAATACCTCCAAGGCAAGATACATGTCTTGTATTATCAAAGACACAAGTTATCGTTAAAGAATTTAACATTGCATACATTGCCGGTCTATGTCGAATGAGAATGCTGCGAAAATTCGACAGCCGATTTATTAGCCCTTACCGATATCAGAAGGCGGTACCCTGTACTTTTGGTCATAAAGTAGTTTGAAGTCGTCAGCACTCTCGTCGGGCGTGACTAGACTGATGCAGTCGGGGTGAGAGACCGCTAAGTGCAGGTTCTTCATTTCCACAGGTCCCACGTTTGTGAACTCTATGTCAATGGTTCGCATCTCGCCGCTTATTATGTCCGGGTTCATTTCCGAGAAAGTCATCTAGAAAAGTTACAAAAAAAAACATACAAAACCGCCGTGACACCTAAAAGTTTTTCATGTAAACCTGGCAATTAAGTAATTACATGAAAGAGGTAAACCAATCGGCCGGAGACTAGATGCCACAACAATACAGAAGTACATAGATATAAAGACAAAGCCTCAAACCTAGTTCACCCCTCTTTTTGCGTCAGAGCAAGAGACTAGAACTAGCATATTATTATATTTTTTTTACCTGTGACCATCTTGATCTACGGAGCTCAGACTTGTTCCTTGATCGAAGCACAAAAGTCACAACTCAATATTTGCGATGAAGGATAGGCGTATTCTAAGAGAAAGCGAACCCATCGAATCAGAAACACCGACCTACTTACTAAAACTGATATAACTGATGTAAGGATGAAGACCGCTCCTTAAAGTGGGGGTGGCATGTGACTCAAAAGCATACAGGATGTTGGGCAAACCTGGTTACCCAGTGGGTGCCGAATAACGCACAACGTCGCCATGGAAGATCAAGAAAAAAATGGCATAACAGCATGGATTTGGAATCCAACTGATCGAGAGACAGTGAACGAAAAAGGGCAGATCTTTGCCCAGCAGTGGGACATTATAGGTTAATAAAATCAAAAAAAGTACCTGTAAACAGGGCGCTTCAGGAATAACAATGATTTGCAGGCGCCTGTCCGTGCTCTTAACACCAGATACAAGATCTAATTTGCCTAATATCGTGACACCACTGCCGTTCTCATTGCCTCCTTCGCCAACATTCACTAACCTGAAACATGTTCTTATTAGAAATTTAATTGTCTCTGCAACTCTTGATACATTTTTCGGGCAGCAATATAATACGTGGTTCACGAAATAAAAGTAAGGCAATAAGCTCTCATACATTGATTCCAGAAACATTTTACTACACATTCCCGAAACTTATTGCCTTTTTATTACCTTAACAGCACAAAAACGTTTACACGTCGGCTACGTGTAAATGATAAATTATATTAATTCTATTGAATTATACCCATTTTTTAAGGAATTATTATAATAGTTAGAGGGTAAGTAAATAGTCAATCTCGATGTATTTTCAGTACACTGCTTCTGCTGTCGACGAAACTTTGGAGAATCCTATCCTACTAATATTATAAACGCGATAATTTTTTAATTGGTTGTCCGAAAATTCACGTGAAAATTGTTCAAAATTACTCTGGCCTTAATACATTCGGGATATGATAATTTCGATAGTCATAATCTATGATCATACAAAATATTTCGAAACATACCTAAAGGCCAATCCATGCACAAAAAGTCGACCAACCCGCAGGGGCGTCAAAGTGAACGTCAACACTTTCTTTGCATCTCCCTCTATAAGCGTGGATTTTATCTTCTGTCCGCAAATAGCATTGCTCTCCGAGACGCTACCGGAAGCCACGGCCGATTCGTTGTTCAACACTTCCTCATCGGTAGCTTCCTCGCTGGGAGTGGAAACGAATCTCCATAGTAGTTCCACTTCTTTCAGGACTAACGATATCTTGAGAGGATTCGATAGGGTTATCGAAATTTGTATGGGCTCTGGAAGGAATATCATCGAGTTTGTAGTAGTGTAAATAAAAAGTTATTATTTTTAAAATAATAGATAGAAAAGATTTTTTTTTAAATCCCCGTCATTTCGACATGTCTTTGACATGGCGATAAGACCTATCTAAGAACCTTACTTGAAGTCAAAAATTACCATCGGTTAAGCCGTTTTGCCCATCGGTTAACAGGGAAGCTCATGAACAACTTCTTACCCAAACATTTATACCGACTGCTTGCGTCTCGGGTAAAACGCTGATGGTGTACAGGAAAAGGTCACCCCAAATTGGGATTTCAAAAAATATATTTAAAGTATACATATTTAAAGATAAATATATAATGCTGAACATTTTTTATACAGCATCATCTAGCCTCAAACTAAGCAAGCTTATATTATGTGAACTACATGACTGATATACTACTTACTCATATACTTTTTTGTAAATACATAAATATTCGAATCTATCTCTAGAATCTATCTTTTTTGTAAATACATAAATATTCGAATATCGAAGAGACTTAGTTCTGCGGCATATGCAGTCAAAAAGATCCGTCTTTATACAGACATTGACACAGCTAGACTAGTTTACTTCAGCTACTTCCATAGCATTATGTCGTACGGTATACTGCTGTGGGGGAGTGCTGCTGATATCAATACCGTTTTTGCGCTGCAGAAGAGGGCTGTTCGAGCAATTTATAATATGGGCCCCAGAGAATCACTTCGCCAAAAGTTTAAAGAAATAAATATAATGACATTCCCTTGTCAATACATCTATGAAAATCTGATGTATGTTCACAAAAATATTAATTTGTTTAAGAAAAAAAGCGATAATCACAATGTTAATACTAGAAATAAAGAATAAACTCGATGTTGCCACTCGTAGACTCCATTAAGTTAGTAAATCGTTTAAAGGGCACGGTGTACGCTTTTATAACAAACTCCCAAGAGATATACAAAAATTATCAATTAACAAATTTAAAAACGTAATTAAACAAAAGCTTTATAAAAAGGCATACTATGAAATATCTGATTATTTGGATGACAAAAACTCTTGGGATTGAAAATGCTCCAACTCGAACTTATTGTTTTGTAAAATGATCATTAAAAAGAATAACCAGCCTTGTTTTCTTTCCTTTCTTTCCTGGCTTGGTCGCGGAGGAACAGGCACCTAGATAAAAACCGACGTTTCAAAGTGGTCCTTGTGATTTTATTGAATAAATGAATTTTGACTTTGACTTTGACTTTATTATGCATAAAAAGCATCCAGATCCGAGACAAAAATTTGCAGATCATACGAACATTTGCCCCGCGACGGAAATCGAATCCGCAACCTTCTGCGTCTAAGATAAACAATATGTAGGGTATATAAAGGATGTTTTCTCGTTATCATTTTCATGTTCTATTAGTAGGAGCACGAGTTTTGAATGTTTTGAAGATTCATTGATTGATTTAAAATATTTCACAATACTTTAAAATTTAAGAACACTTATTATTATTAAAAGTTTCAATAATACTAAGTGACTCAAGTATAAAATCTAGAACGTAGTCTCTTGAGCAAATCATGACCGTTCGTCCTGGCACTCGTGGAAGACCCATAGCTTAGCATTAGCAGTAAGACAATTCGTTTTGTCTACGCTATAAATTAAAATTACTTCTAATTCTCTTTACCGTCAGGCAAAAGTTAACTCGAAACATATATTTTCAGCATCATCGACTGCAGCACCCCCTAGTGACTTGTAGCGATTAACCTTTATAAGAACCATACTTGACCAGATATAATCGATCGCAAAACATGCGATCGATTATATCTGGCAAACATGACATTTTTCACACAGCATCATTTAGCCCCAAACTAAGCAGAGCTTGTATTATGGGAACTAAATGACTGATATACTGCTTATATACTTTTTTTTTTGTACATACATACATATTATACATAGAAAATACCCAGACCCGTGACAAATATTTGCAGATCATACAGAAATTTCATACAGACTCTTGTTAGGGTTAAGCTCGCCTTTGTACATGTCCTATATGTAAGATTTTTTGACTGTATTATCTGTGTGTACAATAAAGAATAAAGAAGACATTTGTTCCGCGGCGGGAATCAAACCCGCAACCTTCTGCGTCTCAGACGGGCTTTCGCCCACTGCGCCGCAGAGGTCGTCAATATGCCGTTCGGTAATAAATGGTAAGAGACAAACACACAAACAAATAAGCTCTTACAACCAACGAATATATGAACTCCTGTCGTCGCGGATCAGAGACAGAAAAAGCCTGCTGTCTCAGCCTGCTTAGCATTAAGACCCAAAACAACGTTTTTGTCTATCGCCAAGACGACAAAAAATATATTGTCTCTCTCTTTTGTTAGTCAGGATAGGCGACAGAAATACTTATTGTCTTCTCTCTCGTAGACAATATGTTGTCTAGGGTGCTCATGCTAAGCGGGCTGGTGCAACTGGCGCCGCAGTGGACTTCCACAGGCTGATCTAAAGATGATTCACTTACCACCTTTCGGCACCACCGGATCGCAATCAGTAGCGTCATCGTACAGATCAACGGTCGGCTTAAAGATCATCGGCACGGAACCCTGGGCCACTTGTAACAGCATCTCCTCTAGTCGGTTCCACGTGCTGCGGTCCGCGGCGGCAGCGGGCTCCGCGAGCGATAGGGATGTGGCGGCTCGGCGGCCGGGCGAGGAGAGCGGCGCGGGGCCGACGCACAGCACGGAGGTGCCGCGTTGCTCTACTAACGGCAGCGGGAGAATGGCCAGCGACTGCCGGTCTCTGAACTCTTCAGATATTTCTATCCATTGCTGAAACAGATCATTTAATTTCATTGAAAATATTATGGGTACATCAATAAACTTACAGTCATGCAGATAACACACAGTACAAAACATACCAAGGTTGTTTGGTAATGATTGCATAAGACCTCTTTAAAACTTTATCCATATATTATAAAGAGGTAAAGTTTGTAAGTTTGTATGTAGGGAGTGACCTCCGAAACTACTCCGATTTCAAAAAATATTTCACTTATATTTAAAATTGACTTCCTTTCGGGAAAGACATAGGCTATGCTATATATCATCCGTTAAAATAAAAGGGCTTGTCGTGGAGACCAATTTTGCAACGTAAGACGAAAAAACGGTCGAGCGAATGCGTTTGTTACTTTATATCCCGAGTAACACATAGGGTACCTACTTTTATCCGGGCGTTGTATAAAGCAGCTAGTTGTTGTATAAAACTTTAACTTGACGGCCTCGGTTGTGCGGCGGGCGACTAGCCACGCTAGAAGTGCTGGTTCGATTCCCGCTATGAGACAATAGGTTGGCATATTACGCATATTTGTTCCATCTGTGTGATGTGGTACCACAATTCTCGTAGTTCCTGATACCCACGATACAGATAGATTGGATGGGGTTAGGACCACAGACTGGTTAGGGATACTACGTATGTACCCCTAAATAATAATCCCCTAATGTAAGGACTGTGTAAGATACTATTATTATAAATGCAATTAATATGAAATGTCAAAGTTTAGATGTTTGTTGCTATTAATCTTCGCAAAAGCTAGGCCGATTTGGTCGAAATTTGGAACAGGTACAGTTCTTGGCCTAGTTAGTAGGCCCGAATAAATAGGCTACTTTTTATTCGGGTACCACGCGGACAGAGCTTAGGGCAGAGGCTAGTTAATAATATGTTTCAGTGGTACCGCAAAAATGGATGGTTGTTTTTTTTGTTGCTTAAAACACGGTAATTGCCACGGAACAACATGTTGACAATTTTTTCCATGTTATACAGATCAGAAGCCCGGGACAGAAGCTATCTATGAACGGTATATACCTGGTGCGCCAGCATGTACTCTCGCAGGAAGGTAGCTTGTTGCTGCTGATTTTGGCGTGCGGGCGCAGGCGCCGCGTGCAGCGGAGCAGCAAGCCAAATCAGCGCTTCACGTCCATTCCGCAAAGCGCTGGCTAGCCGGCCCAGCGCAAACTGCACGTGGTCTGTTGCCAGCCGCCAACCACTTTCTCCGTACACCTGCAATTTCGATTCACACATATCATTAGTGTCGCCACTCGGCCAAACTGTGAAACAGATTTTATAAGAGCGAACACGTTGGTGCGCATTGCACGACCGTTTGTTTCCCTTGATCGGACAAACGATAGGTGCCCCTATACTGACTATCCAGCGTCTGTTGTCCAATTACTAAGAGAACAGAGACTCGCCACTCTCTGTTGTCCGACTTCGTCGGCAGCAGTAAATGTTCTTATTTTTTTGTATTTTAAATATCTAAGCTAAACAAAAGGCTTCAAAAATTCCCTCACTAGGCTATCCCTACTAAGTGGATTAAAAATTACTGTGACGTGCGCTAGCGCCATCTCTTATTGACGCATTACTTGTTCTACCGCCATCTAGTATCTTGTAGACATACTGACCGCGCTTATAAGTGACAATAATGTGTAGAAAGAGATAGCACGCACGTCTCGAATATTCGAGGCAGTGAGGATGTTACTACATAGCACAGACGACTCACTCCATGATCACTAGAGCTTGGTAGCCGTGCGGATTAAGTATCGAGTGCTCGTTCGCGGCTGGCCTTCGAACGCGACACGTTTTACTTATTCAAACCGTCAAGGGCGGCCACTGTATGTATATTTTCCTACCGAAACTGCATAGTGATAAATGCTTGATAATAGTCACCTGATAAGCCTGTTTGTAACATCTGTGCGCATGTTTTTTCTGCCCTGCCTTCGAAAACCTGTGTCCCGCCAGCACCATATGAAACGCGTACTTTCTGGACATGGCTTTGGAACCCGGGCCGGAGAGGAAGCACAGCGAAGCCTGTTCTAGAAGCATTGCGCTGCGAAGATCGCTGTCTTCTGACGTCATGCGGATCAGTTGCTTTGCTGCTTCGCCGTGCAGGCCGGCGCTGCTCAAGCATAGCACTGAGAGTAAGGTGGCTCTCACGGCGTACTGGACCATTCTGTGACATAAAACTTTCATTGTCACAAATTTCATGGTGTAGGTATGTAAATTTAAAGGAAAAAGAAAACCAAATTGAAACCTATAGTAAGAAACAAAAACGAATTTAAAACATATACAGATAACTCTTTATTGTACACCACATAATATGTTGCTTACAAATTCAAACAGAGCAAATTACAAGCTCATCGCGGGAGTAAAATGGGCGGTCTTACCGCTAATAGCGATCTCTTCCAGACAACCTTTGGATGGACAGGAATTTACGTGAACGATACAGAACGGTGGTGTATATACAATACAAACATACATACGAATAATAACATATTATTCATATAATATTCATATAAAAATTCAACATTGAGAGATATGGAGACACTTAGATCATGATAATTATGCTCCCTAAATAAACCAGCGAAATTACTATGGGAACAAGACAAGACACTCAGTTTAGAATGGGAAAGTTTAAGTTCTTTTCAAGTTTCAGAAGTTTTAGACATTGAGAAATCAATTGTTTCCTATTGTCACTATGTTAGTGTAATTCGGGGGTTGATCAAGTACATCGTTATCCAAATCACGCTCTTCTGTGATCCACCAGACCAAAATATCCAGTCAATTGCGGGGTTTTACCCGCGACGTCAGTAGCCCGTATATGCGTTTGCTATAACATGTTGTTTGTCTATTTCCATTTATCTCCAAAACAGTTTTTACGATTGGGATGCGGATTTTGTATGACTTCTGGTTGACTGGTTCTTGGAAAGGTTTTATCACCACAAGTCACAAGATGGCGCTGTATTTTCGATGATGAAAATAAACATAAGAGGTTTAAAAATTTTGAAGATTATTTTTACTTTTTGGGTTACTAAAAAATGGTACTAATAATGGGTGGTTTGGTAATTTGTGTTAGTTCAGACCAACCTGCAAGTATTCAGGTAAGTGACAATGCTCTCCTCCATATATCCGTGGGTCTTCCTATTCGCGTCTCCCGCCATGAATGCGCTGATGGCCGCCATTTCGAGTGCCCCGGCGTAGAAGAGCCAGGCGCTGTCCGCATAGAACTCGCGCTTGGCCGTGTGGTAGGCGTCGAAGGCGCGCTGCCACTGTCCACACATGAACCAGAGATCACCTAGTCGGCGCAACTGTAGCTCGGGACAGTCGCTTGTGTATCTGAAATTATTCGACATCTTTAGCGCTAAGCTGAATAGAAAGTGCAGATTAAATTCGGACTCGGCGTCATTCGATTCATGGCGGAATCGGTCAACACATTGCCCAATATATCCGAAGATGGGGTTTCGAGTCCAGTGGGACACAGTCCACATAATGCCCAGTGGGACATACTAAACTAAACTTATAGTTTGAGGGCATCTCAGTTTTTAATAAAACAATGGTTATGCGGCACTTAGAATGCTAGCTACAATGCAAAACGTGAAAATATAACTTGTCTCTGACCACCCCTTGGTGATGACCACTTTGATCACTTTGGGTCATCAGTCTTCATTTATTACTATATGTTGGGTTATTGTCAGTCAATCTAGTAATGCCATACTTACATAACAGTATTATTAGCAGTTGTACTTCCAGTCTTGCCAGTTCCAAACCACCTTTTGGTAGCTGACAGCAAAGATCTACTAACACCTTTCCTATTTGAAACCTAAAAAATATATATATTAACTGATAGACTTGAAAACTGATAGAAACTTCACTAACTGGTATAATTTAATACTTACAACTTCAGATAACTGAGATATTTGTTTTTCAACATGAGGTAGCAATGTTTTTAAAGCATAATCTTGCAGAAATTTTTTGATGTCATCAATATCAATCATATTCAAGGATGATCCATGGATTTCCATTGACATGTCTAACCCTTTGCTGGTCACACTAACACTTTCAGAGCTGCCAGAGAAGGAATGTGTCTGAAATAACAAATAAAAATGGCAAAATTGAGTGATGTGAAATAACATTTTAATACAATTAAATGTTGTGCAAATCAAATGTTGCTGTCTAGGTTACAAAAACACTTAATTTGCATTTTCTAAGTTAAATAACTTGATCTTTACTACATGCTTATTAAAGTGACATACCTGCAAACTATTTGCATTGTCATAAAAATCATTATCGGGAGAAGTGAGGGGATGTGAAATGTCAGCTTGCACTGAAGTAGACAATCCAGGGACTTCTTCTGTAAAACAATAAAATTTTTGCAAAATTATATAAGGCTTAAAGTATTATCGCCTATTGCAACGCCCTCTGTGACATGTGGCGATAAATCCTTTTGGAGAATGAAAACCATCCTTGAAGTCATACAAATCAATTGTTGTATGGTCGCATACAATGACCTACTTATTTTGTGCCATCCAAGCACTTCACGCTAATCACTGAATCATTTCGCTTTCAGTAATCAATCAAACAACGCATCTAATAAAGTTTGAATAAACTTATAAAATCCTATAATTAGCCCTTGGCCCAACAATGGGGAAGTTTGGTCCAACAGTAGTAATAGTAATCAACCCAAACTGAAAATCCTTGCAGTTTTAAATCTAAAGAACTCTTGCCCAGAAATTACAAAATTGAAAATTACTGATATTGCAATTTTATAGGTACTTGATGTGATACATCAACTTACCTATGATGGTATTTGGAGGAACAATCACAGTTTGAGCTTCTGCAGGAGTTGTTGGCTGAGTTGTTGATGTCATTTCATTCTGTAAGAGAGTGTTTGTTATACCTCGTGTGTTCATAAGTTTTGAGACGAACTTATTTAATTAATTTAAAAAGAAAGTAATTCATGCAACCTTTTTTAAACTTTTAAAATTTTAAATTTCGAATGTTTTGAATCAGAAAAAATATACATTTGAATATTTGTTTCATTCTCCGTGAAAATGGCGCCAACAAAAGATTTGCGTGCGACTGTAATTTCACTGTTTCAAGCAGGAAAAAAACCAATGCAAGTTTTTAGTGAAATCCAAAGTTTGGGATGTAGTCGGTACTTTGTGTATTATACCATAAAGAGGTACAAGGAGACCGGCTCTTTAGAAGACCGTGGAAGATGTGGCCGCCCGCGGTCTGTAAGGACGCCCGCCAACATCAAAGTAATCAGAGAGCGAATTCGTCGCAACCCTTGCCGGACTCAAAAGAAATTAGCTCTGCAGACCAACATTTCGCGAATATCGGTGAACAGGATACTTAAATATGATCTTAAACTAAAGGCCTACAGTCGAAGGAAAGTGCATTATTTAAACGAGCGTCTTCGTAAATTGCGACTGGAACGATGTCGGAACCTATTGAAGAGACACGATCCAAAAAATATCCTGTTTACCGATGAAAAGATCTTCACGGTGGAAGAAAAGTTTAACCGGCAGAACAATAAGGTTTACGCTAGAAGTTCAAAGGACGTCCAGCCATCTGTACGCAATGTCCAGCGCACTCATCATCCAGCAAGTGTGATGGTTTGGTGGGGTGTTTCCTACGAGGGGGTCACTTCGCTTCATTTTTGCCAGCAAGGCGTCAAGGTGAAGGCACAAAATTACCAAACCGACATATTGGAAGCGGTGGTTAAACCATTAAATGATACGCTATTCGCTGGAAAATACTGGGGTTTCCAACAGGACTCTGCTCCCTCCCATAAAGCTAAGACTACCCAACGTTGGCTGGAGGCCAATTTGCCAGGCTTCATTCGGAGCGAAGATTGGCCCTCGTCAAGCCCTGACTTGAATATTTTGGATTATTCTTTATGGACGGAATTGGAGCTGAGGGCATGCAGAAAGTCTCACCCAAACCTGGATTCTCTCAAGCGAGCCCTTATTAAAGAATCGAAACGGATTCCCATTGAAAAGATTCGTGCCGCCATAGATGAATGGCGCACGCGTTTGAAGGCCTGCATTGAATGCAAAGGCGGCCATTTTGAATGATTTATTTTTAAATACAGATCTAGATGTCAGTAGTTTTAATTTTAATATCCAATAAATGAATACTCAACTTAGCTCCAAAAATATTTTAGTTTTACTGTGTCTCAAGACTTATGAACACACGAGGTATAGAGGATTTGTAGTTGTTTAAAAATAAAAGACCAAAATAAAAACTTTAAAATAAAACTTGGTAAAGCAAGTGACTTTAACTCACATTTGCATCAGTCCTTTTTATGTATGGAGCCCACATATCAGACAAGATTGTGTCCGATGCACTTTTTGAATTTATTGTTAATATGAAACAGTTACTTGCTCCAAAAGTCTGTTTGAGTGTATCAAATGTCATCTCAGCTCTGTAATTTAATATAGTTAAAAAAAACTCTGAATACATAATGGCAAGTTCAAAATAATGGCAACAGAACATACTTTTCTCTTGAAATAATAGAAGCATCATGTAAAAGTAAATAAGACTTTAGAATCCCACTGTTAAACCATTTAGGTAACTTAGGAGGGGTAACATTCTGCAACTGTGCATATTGTTGATTCATTGCATTAAAACTGTCAATTATATTTTCATCATGGGCTACTCCGACAATGATGCATGACAGGAAGTGCTTCGTGAACTCATGATCTGATGGAAATTGTACTTCAAGATAGGTTTCCCTCCAGGCATCAAACCAGTATGTTGTTTGAGGAATATCAAATTTTTTTCCTTCTGTAAGAAAAACAGTGGATAAATTTTATTTGTATTGAAATATAAATAAACACCTAGAAGTCACATAGTCCTACCCCATACTAGGATTTCGTGTTGTGTGAATTAGGAATTACGAGTACCTTGCTACCACAACACCCAGACCTTTGACCAATCATCTATTTAAAAAACACATTTTTTTATATCTTACCAAAGTCCATTGCAACTGTTTTATCATTGTAATTGTGCAAAACAGCATTATTTAACTGTCTTCTAGCTTCAGTAGGTTGAAGAGGCTTCCAGTTCACATCTCTTATAACAAGCTTCCAGTTTTTAATGGCACATGTACTGCCACCAGGTTCTTTAAGTTGGCCTGTAATAATGATGATCATGAGCAAAATTAGCAAGATCAATGGTGAGGTTGATGATATTGGTAAACAGATGGTGAGATTAGGTACCTTCGGATTCCATCGTTGTGAATGGCTGCAAAAGTTCGGTGAATGTAAGGTTGTTCTTAGATACAACATTTTCTACTTTAGGGCTGCACAAAACAGCTACAATGGGAGAAAATGAGTCTTTGATAAATTCTTGAGCCGTTTTTCCAGTTCTTGCCATTTTCTGGAACTTGTTTAAAGATACGGAGAAGCAGCAACCAATACTCCTCAAAACATAACGATGACTTGCAAACACACCATTGAGTAATAATTATTGTGTTTTCATTTGTTTGTTATTTATTTCTGTTGAGAAAAGGAACAATTTGGCAGAAGACATTCCGTAAGTATTAAGTAATCTGTTTTAACTTATCTACCTAACCATAGAGTACTTTGTAGGTAGGTATAAGAATTTAGACCAAGAATAATTGACATTATAACAAAACTGTCACTGTCAATATTTTTTGTTTCAGTGTTCGTTTTTTAATACCCTCTTTTGTTTGGCTTCTAAGCATAGCGTTACATTCTCTTTGACTTCTAACATTATTACAGCCAATCATCTTGCACATACCTGCAACGGCCGTACTTTAAAGTTGAAATCTTGAAATCATGGCACAATTTCGAAAAATTCTTGATTTTTAAAATGTTTAAGTCCGTGTCCTAACATTTTACTCCCAAATCGTTCAACCAGTGTCTTTAAAGTTATGGTTGGTTAACACGTATTAAGTTCATAAATCGATAAGTTAATTTTAACTAAATTTTAAGTTAAATCATGCGTGTAAACAAGTAATTTAGTAAATAAGTGAATGAGTAGACAACTAAACGATTAAGTGAAATTAAATAGAATTCATTATATGTTTCGGATTAAGTAGCCGCGCACTCCGCACTCCGCACATCCCCCCGTGGGCGTGGTTTCGTCACTTGCGCGATGTAATGCACATTCGGACAGGAATCATTTAGTGTAGCTCATAATTTGCGACTGCGTGGATAATAGTTTTTGAATAAAAAAACAAACAATGTCGAAGTAGACTAAAGATAATTTTATTTAAGTAGGTGAATGCAAATCGTATTGAAGTATCCGCTTTTAGTATGATTATTCTGTCATCCTCAGTGCGCTGAAATATTGGGTCATCTGCATAATCATCTGCCATTTCTGTAAATAGAAGTAGCTACACTGGCACCAAACTCGTTTCCCCTACTAATCCATTTTGTCTCCCGAAAACGCTTGGGCTTCTCCTGGTCTTCCAATACTGCATTGTTTATTGCATAGCATTGCAATGTATAATGCATTGCAGTAACTTCGCTCAGCACCATGAAGAATCACTGAGTTTATAATCGCACGCACCTCATTGCGGAACGTACTAAAGAGCATTTCTAAATTACTTGTTTGATCACGTAAAAACGTAAGGCTACCAAAATTAACTTAAAATGTAGCTAAAAATTTTGTTACCACTTAATCACTTAACACGTATAAATCAGCCATTAGGCTTCACGTCGAAATCATGACATATTTATCGCAAATGCTTGATTTTTAAATTTAATGGCCACAAGCAGTATCTTATTCTAAGTATTTTAAAGTAGAATTTTCGAAAGTAATGTTAAAAAAAAAAAACAAAAAACCTGGTTAGCGAAAGCCAACTCTAATAAAATAACCATAAAGTTAAAATTAAGAAAGCACAAAACTTTCTTAATATAGCTACGCCAAATTATGTCGGTCAAGGATCTCAAGAGGCGCAAATATAGGAGTCTCGACAGAGTTTACTTATTTGAGCATTTTGAGGTTACCTACCTAGTTAAATAACCTACTTAATGGTAAATAAATATATTTGTATAAATTTAATAATTTTGTGAATTCATTGTCGTTTCGGTGTCTCTACTGTCAAGACAATGTGATTGTAATGTAAAATAAATAAAATAAAAATTATTGACCTTCCGTCCCGATATAATGCCCGGCCACACTGGTTACGTTCACAGAACTCGATCCGTGTTGTTGTCTCACACTGCGAAGTACCAAACTACCCTACGCTTGCAAGAAATTAACCTGTTAGAGCGACTTCGCTGATTCCTACGCCAAATATTTCTCAAAGTAGCTTGCGCTTCTTAAGCTCTATCGCATGACCTATTACAGATAAATGACGGACTCACCAAGAATCATAATTATAGTAATAAAATGTCCAGCATTTTTTTTTAATTCATTTTAGAATATAATTACGACTATACCACGTACTTTACTATTCTCCTGCTGACGTTTCGTTGACCGTTTAGAGGTCCTTCCTCATGAGCACCGTCCGCGACCACCGTTTTTCGTTGACCGTTTAGAACCTTAACGGTCAACGAAACGTCAGCAGGAGAATAGTAAAGTACGTGGTATAGTCGTAATTATATTCTAAAATGATACCAAACCACGATAATTTTAATTCTATAAAATTATTCATCCAAAAAGTGTGTATTCGTCTAGCATACACACTTTTAGGTCATATCTTTACTGAAACAACTTACTATTGTGTTTGTATCATTTATATTTCATGAAAAATTTTTTTTACAAAATTCAGATACTCGTAAATTACAGAAAAATAAATCTAAATACGAAACATTATGTACTCGTAAATGCATTATACTTAAACAAAATAATGTTGTATACTAGGTAATTAATGATACTTTAATTTGAAACCAAATAAGTAAAACAATCTAAAATAAAAGAAAATGTAAATGTACCTACAACTCGTACACCATAAAGCTACATGGTCAAACCAGCGCGATCAAAGCGAATGTGCGAGCCAAACACGCGCGGATTTTTGTTTTTTTGGCGCACCATCTTATTTGGGGCGGCTCGGAACGTTTTGAAAACCGTAACCGACGCTCCCGCTCCAATAAGCCTAACGACTCTTATTTCCTTGAAAAAAAAAGTCAAAAGTTTCGACAGCTTTTCATAGAGAAACGAGATGTCGTCTATTTAGTGTGTAATTGGAACCCGGAGTTAGAAGTTGCGTTGGTCGCGCCGATTTGAACGTAGCTTAATATAATGGAATAAATTTCATCAAATTGCTACCTAAATTCATAAAAATATACTGTAAAAATAAAGAGATATAAGTAACAATTATTTTTATCATAAACAAATTAAAACTATAGAACTAGCAAAATCATCAATACTTAGATAAGTATTGATGATTTTAATGATGCCTTTGCCAAAAAACTCTGATAATAAAACTATATAACTGCTAATTTCTTAATAACTCATTCTAAATAAATCATAATAATATGTTCAAGTATGACCCTGGCATGATTTCAATCAGTTTGTAATTTTGCTAGTTCCAAATTACAGGGTACAAGATCTGTAACTTATTTTATATTTGATTTTTGGTACAAATAAAATAAGCTTTTTACACAGATATATTTTGTTACAATACACCATAATTATATTGTTATAATTATACTGTTTCTCTGAATCCATCATAATTATTTTCATATTCAAAATATCAAAAGTAAATATTTTTTCACCAACCTCATTAGGCCGATTTACTGGTACCATTTCGTGCAAAAGATGAACAAGATATGCTGATCCTAACTAATCCACCCATAGTATAGTCTCACACAGTACACGGTTCAAAGTCATGGAGCGCGAGGTTATCCCTCTCGGTCGAGCGAGACAATAGATTTTCTATTGTATCTGCAATCCCAGCAGTCCTAAGGCTAAGCCGCGATTACCAGAGCCACGTCAGTCACGCACGCAAGGCTCAACGGAGCAGGCTCACGTGAACAAGCGGCTCGTATGCGGCACGCGCTCTTGTGCTATTCAAAGTTCGAGTTAAACATGTTAATGTTGAGGTCCTCGAAAGTGGATCCGCTTTGGTCGAGGATCTGCAGCATGTCGGACAGCTCGTGCGGCGCGTGCGCGCCCTCGCCGCCCGGCGCCGCTCCGCCGCCTGCAGCACCGCCGCCCCAGGACCACATGCCTGTAACACAACATTTTTAACTTTTAATGGGCAAGGTGATGGATTGTTCATATGCCGGCGATACATATGCGTGTAGCTTCCCTGATGCAAGGACTCACTAGTCAGCTACAGGCACGCAAAACATGTCGTAAATGTGTGTGCCAGTAGGTGGCATATTGCGATCTTCACTAATTATAGTTTAACAGAGAATGACGTGCTGCCTGGCTGGCTAGTGGCTCACCGTTGAACGTGTAGGTATATTTAGTACTATTAAGTATTGTTACCGTGTGTGGGGTGAGGGTGGTGGTTGTGGTGGTAGTGCGCGGCGGGTGGCAGGTACGCGGGCGCGGGCGGGGAGCGCGCGGGGCTGCCGTCCGCCGCCGCCGCCGCGCCCGCGCCCGCGCCGCCAGCCTCGCCGCTGTACGCGTAACTTTCGCCACTCGCGCCCCCGCTCTGAAACACACCACGCAATACACATAAGCAGGAAGCTTAGCATGAGCACCAACACAGTCGTTCTGTCTACGGAAGATGTTACGTAGATCTATGATCATGGTCAGGTAATGATAGTCCGATTATACCGTACAGGATGCTTCACGAAGAGGCGAAACACGTGTCGTTTTCTTGTTGATTTTTTCTAGTGCGAAAGCCTTCTGCATAGAGTTTAAGTGAAATTAGTAGCTACATATTTCAGTCAAAAGGGTTTTTATAAATCGTAAATGTGTTTTCCAAAATAAATTTAATTGCTTGTGTAACCATTTAATTCAGAAACGGATTATCCGATTGAAATGCTATTTTTTGCAATGGATTTGTATAACTTCATGGATGGTAGATAGATTTTATCGCCACATATATATATAGTGTGCGCTGAAATAGACAATATAAGACACTTCGGGAGTTTTATAAGTTGTATAAGATATGTTTACCGGGCGCAGCGTGGTCCAGGTGGTGTGGGGCGGGGTGTTGGTGGGCGGGCGATGCGGCGAGTACTCGGGCGCGTAGTGCGGCGCGTACGGCGGCGCCGCCACGCCCGCCTCGCCCGGCGACCGCGCGCTCGCGCCGCTCACCACGCCGCCACTTACTGCTGCAACAGTTAACCTTACTATAAAGGGGGGCTAGGTACCTAACATACACTTCACCGCTGCAAGCGAAGTCAGGTCGAAGACGGGACTGCAAGAGCTCATCGGGGCATGTTCTCCTTCAGCAACGACGGTCACGCGATCGGGGATACTAGGACATTGCAGTTACGGACCCAAAGTACTTCTCCGCTATTTCAAAAAGTTGTTTGAAGGAAAACAATGCAAAAACACCCCAATGCGGAACAACAGTGCAGATCTCGTTTCCCCCACATAGATATAGAATTTATGCCACCTCGTCTAGTTTCTAGTTTGTCTAGGCAGACCAACTGAAACAATAATGTCTGATTGATGGAAGGTAATTATTTGTGTAAATCCTATGTAATGGCTTGGATTAATTAAATCGATGATTCAGAAGTATAAAAAAATATACACCCATATTTTTTGGTCAGTTTAAAGCCAGCACCCACTTAATCTATATCTGTAACCTTACTCAAAAATAATAGTAAATAAATAAATAATAATTCTGGACATTTTTCACACAGCGTCATCTAGCAGAACTAAGCAGAAGCTCTGCTATTATGGGAGTATTATGGGAACTACATGACTGATATACTACTTATATACATTTTTTTTTGTAAATACATACATATTATACATAGAAAACACCCAGACCCGAGACAAATATTTGCAGATACAAACATTTGTCCCGAGGCGGGAATTGAACCCGCAACCTTCTGCGTCTCAGGCGGGCCTTCGCCCACTGCGCCACAGAGGTCGTCAAAAATCCATTTTTTTATAATTAATAATAGCACGAAACTCTGTCGATATTTCGAGCACCGATAGTAGTGGCTATTCGCTTGGCGGCACGGCACAAAGGACGCGGCAGCGCCTTGTCGGCAATTCATCCGTCAGTCCACGTGGAGTTTGACCAGTCACATGTCACCGCAGACCAATAACATGTGTTTACGCAGATAGGTAAACCCCGCCCCTTTTGTGTGATCGCTCGCACGAAATTTCATCAGTTGCCTCTATCGAGTCGTCGCGCGTGCTGCTTATTTACGTAGGAATTACACAAATAAGTAATTAAATAATTAGAAATCGTTTTGTATACTTTCATACACACACACATACAAATTTTACTGATCACGATGCCTCCAAAGAAAAACCGAAAATGGAAGTGGCTGAGCGACAGTAACATTAAATGGGACTAGCTACCGCCCACGGCTTCGCACACGTGGTACCGGTATAAAAAGTAGCAGACGAAAAGTAGCGTTTCTAGGAAACGCATTCACTCGACCGATTTTTATTTTATTTTAACGGCCTATGATGACCAACCTGAAAGTCTATTCTAAAATTGGTGAAAGTTTTCTTTTAAATCGGATGAGTTATTTCGAAGATTAGAAAGTTGAGGAGTAAGAGGTTAGCATGGTATGGGCATATCATGAGGAGGGAAGAATGTCATATTACGAGAAGAATGACATGGTTAAGAAAGTAGTGAATATTACGATGACGACTGATAGAGGAGAGTGGAAGAAGAAAACATGTTGTGCCGACCCCACTTATTGTGGGATAAGGACAAGAAGATGATGACCTTTTACATACAAACTTTACCTCTTTTTAATATAATAATAATAATGCTGGTCATTTTCACACAGAATCATCTATCCCCATACTAAGCAGAATTTGTGTTATGGGAACTACATGACTGATATACTTTTTTATGTAAATACATATTATACATAGAAAACACCCAGACCCGAGTCAAATATTTGCAGATACAATCGAACCCGCAACCTTCTGCGTCTCAGGCGGGCCTTCGGCCACTGCGCCACAGAGGTCGTCAAGTATAAGTATAGATAGATTTACAGTTAGTAGCTGTCGTGTTCGCATACTTACCGGGCGGCACTGCATGGTGCTGTTGGTGCAACGCAGGCGGCGGGGCTTGATATACGTCACGGTGCCTTATATGATAGTCGTAACCCTCCTCAGGCGCGGCTTCCCCTGTAGTACTCCCTAATGACCGACTGCACAAAAACAAAAATATGTTAGGGGACGCCCATAGTCCATATACCACGTGTCGCTAAAATTATGGAATGAGGTTCGTCAAACGAAACTGGGGTCGCGTAAAGAAGGCAGGGCATAGGAACAAAATATTACAATTGACATAAAAAAAAAAACAATATTTTCGTCGGCGGCAGTTCATAATTGGCCAGATTTTACAGCGTAAAAAAAACTTAACATATCTAAACTTACTAAAAACATATGGGTTGGGATCTCTTTAATTACGTTTAAGTAAACCTGTATTAAAAGAGTTCCTTCTTTTTGTGGTTCGTACACGGTAACACTTGAGGATGCAGAGAAAGCGAATTAATTAATATTGTTCGGACTTGCCCACTGACTACCCCCTATTTGGTATCCTAGAAGAGCTGCGTACTGATTATGGATCTGAGGATGTCCATCATAGGGATTACACTAGTGAGCTTATTTATTTTTTGGCACCCTGATATTAACGTTTTTATCGATACCACAAGTGCAAGCACTAAATCTATCTAATCATGTCAGCTCTAAGTAAGTAAGTAGTAGTAAGAAAATATAAAGAATACTAAAATCAAATATATTAAATATACTTACTTGGCTAATGTGTTTGTACAAACAATATACTCTACGTCGTCGTTGTACGGATTCAAGAAGGCAAAGGCGGAAGTCCGTAGCCATATCCATTCTCTGCTTTTTGTCCGAAACCGGTACATGAGAGAGATGATCTGGCCTTTTAGCTTTAAAACTGCAACAGAATTAAAAGCATCTTTATCTTTGAGTCGAACAGTTGGAGTCACGCCACAACAGTTTTAAATCTTTTGTGTGCCGTGTTCCGACTTCCCATCTTTCGACCTTCATGAGTGAGGAATTTTGGGCGAAAAATGTGTTGTTTCGTCGTTTTCGCAGGCGACTACTGGACACAGCGCAATTGCGTAACACGTCGCAGACTTTACCTGTTAACAAGTAGTTATAGTATTATAATAATTATGTATGTTAGTCTCTAAGGTATTAATGGTATGGGCGTATTGCCATCATTTTAAATGTTGTTCATGTTGTTGCCTGAAATAAATGTTTATTATTATTAACTAAACTAAGTTTAGGTTATTTTAATATTATGTTGTCATTTGTTCACATAAATCCCGCACAGAACTGTGTTTCCGTGACATAAGTAACATTGAAAACTGCCTGGTGAGCGAGTGAGTGGTCCACTGCCTGCAGCCTGCCATACAGATGACGTCACTCGATGGCTCGTTTGTTCTGCCACCGAAATTTTCTGGGTCACCCGGCGCTAAGCCAGATATGAATTAGCCTATTTAGCAATCACCCCGACAGCTAATGCTAATTATTTAAATAATGCTAATAAACACCTAAAAAACATTTTATTTAGTAGGGTGATTGTTAGCGGTATCACACAAGACCTGGATGGTTTCTAGGGTGATAATTTATGAATCTGTAATCTTGTACTGTGTTGAATTAATCATTAGCTGATCTTTATAAAATTGAAAATAATGTTAATGTCACTTTACTACGTCGATTTCGCGTTGGTACGATTAGCTTCTAAACTAATTACGAAACTTCAGCAAACTGACGAAAAGCAGTAGTAGCCATATTTTTAATTTTAAAATAATTTCTAACTACTAGTTTTAATTCAGCTTGCTGATCTGTTAAGAAAGATCACCTGCGTTGGGTCACATACAGCATAATTATTCCGAACTAAAGATCAGTTTGTTAGATGGACAGGCTTACTTAAACATATGAACCGAAAATTTTGTTGTTGTTTATATACAGTCGCAAGTGATAATTACAGCGTAAACTTTAAAATTATGTAACCATCAAGTTGTGCAAAATTATTTTAAGATTAATATAGAATGAATTTGAAAAAAAAAGTTTTTTTTTATATTATTTAAATATATCACTAGCGACTTCACCTACCTACTTTTAGTTGGCCTTATATTATTTTGATTGATTATATTTTGATTGTTTATGCCAAAAAAAACATTTATTCTTTTTTATTGTAAGAAAGCTACAGTACTAGTACTACTATAAAGCCCCCGCTTACCAAGCGGAAGGTTGTGGTTCGAGTACGGCCGAATTGGAATTGATGTAATATTATAAATTCTTGCAAGCTTGAGTAGGCTTCTCTACCTTGGTCGAAGTTGTCTCGCATGTGTTGCTGGTCCTCCGGGTGGTAGAACTCGTAGCAGAGCTTGCCGAGCAGGTCGGCGGGGGCGTAGCCGACCACCTGCGTGGCGCGCTGGTCCGCGAACGTGAACCGTCCATCCACAGAGTGCCGCGACACGAACTCCGCTCCGCCGCTGCACAGACTGCCCTCCGCCGCGTTCGGAGTCGACGTAACCTGCACAGTGCACAATGTACAATATACAAATTCAAAGACAACATTCATTTACTTGAATGTATTTTAATGGTATTTTTTTTATATGTACAGGCAAACGAACTTTTTAATAAGTTAGTAGTGAGGGGACACTTCGCAGAATGTCAATGTTGCGTCTCTTCAAAATAAGTAAGCACATTCTAAGTGAACAAAGTGCGCGCAACAGATTTTAATCTATGATAATTATTGAAAAAAATCATATTCCGCTATTCTACTGCTTAATTTTACACTCCCATGCTGCTCTAAAAACCGATAGCTACGCCAATTCACCAAATTCAGGCCCACTTTATGTTGGCGTTAACGCCTGCGGGAAGGTTGAATTGTATGGAAATGACATTAGCTTTTGAGATGTCATGTGACTGCTGCCAAGTTTTTCCATGACAAATTTGCGTTAGCGTGAAAGGAAAAAAAAGCGTGAGGTATTTGTCTAGACAATCAAGTCGGCCGTACGTACTATAGGACACTAAAAAACACGCACAAAGTAATTGTAATACGCACCTGCAGTCGTCCGATGGCGACCAAGCAACAATGAGACGCGTGAAGCTCGTCGTCAACGGGCCGGTCTACCTGCATGCCTGGAAACAAATCTAATGTCCCGACATAAATAACATTTAGTTCTCAAAGTTAAATGAACTTAAGAATCCAGAATGGCGAATCTAGCTGTCTTAAATTGGTTAAGTTCACACTTTGAAAATTCTTAAAAGATAGAAGATAAATATGATAGCAGAGATCTCATCGTAATCAAAGGGAATTATGACTCTAACAAGATTTATATGGTATAAAGGAAGTGAAATGAACTTTGACATTGCATATTTTTTGACACCATGCTAGCTTTAGGATCAGCATATGACCTCAACAAAATTGTTAAGATTCCTTTTGATTAAGAAACCCAAATAGTCTAGTCTATAGCAATAAAGGAAATTTCATGGTGAGATTCTCACCAGTCGTATTTCGAACCTCGGAAAAAAATATTCTGTCATCGGATATCGAATCCATTTATGTCATGTACTCCTTGTGCAGCACAGTACCTGTCGGGGGCCAGTTCTTGATGTACCCAGTGCAATGCACGACTGCATAGTTGTGTCCGTCGTGAGAGGGCCCGAGGGAGTTGCGCGCGCGCAGCCGGCCCAAGTGAGCGCCTTCAGCCGACCCGCCCACTCGCATGCGGCAGATGAACCCGCGGCGAGATCCCATCACTTGCCGCATCGACGCTATGCGAAATTAACTTTATTTTTTTTACTGTACTACATACTAACAAAAATTATGAACGAATTTGTCTGAATTAAATATATTGAATTGAAGTTAATGAATGGATGATGACTTGGGAACATCTTATGGCTGCCTGATATGATAAGGCAAGTGTCGCGTGTGGTGGTAATATAACCATACAATTTTACCGCAATGTGTACTATTAAATCTAATTAAAGTAATTAAATAGTTTGTCCTGACTGACTGATCAATCAACGCACAGCCAAAACTACTAAGTCTAGAAAGCTGAAATTTTGAACATAGGTTTATTTTATAACGTAAGAATGTGCTAAGAAAGGATTTATGGAAATTTCCACTTTAAGGTGGGAGGAACTTCGTATGTAAAGTCTTTGTTCTTCTTTGATAAGAGTATCGGTTTTGGTAGGAACTTGACAATTGCAAATTTACACATCATAAATAAATAGTGACGTGTTTCTGGGTTTTTGGATTTTCACATTTTACGGGGGTGAAAGTTTGTATTTAAAAGAGTTTTTTTTTTTTTAAGATAGGTACTTGAAAATTTTAATTGTTATCGGAGTTCGGTTTTTTTAAACACGACTCTACGCGTGCAAAGCCGCTGGCAACAGCTAGTCTTCCATATTATAAGTAGGGCTGGTTTTACACTTTTCACGAAGGATGCTAGATTTTGAGGCACCATCTGAATTTTCTTTTAAAAACATTGTATCTATCTAACAACACGCGAAGGTTTTGCATTCATGCAACATATACTTACACTGGTGGCCTTCTTTTTTAACAGTTCCAGTCTTCAGATCTAAAATACGGCCTGTGTTTTGAGGTTCTTGAGTGCTCAATTGTTCCCGAACCTTTTCTAGGTCATCTGGATGCACTTGGTCATATAGACACTTTGAATACCATTCACCCTGGAACACCAGTTAAAATTGTTGAAAAAATTACAAAATCTATCGAAATAAAACTAGAATTTTATATGAACAATGCCATACCTGAGAATAGTTAAGTACTGGAGCTATACTGTCACTAACGTAAATAATTCGTCCGCTATCACAGCTAACCACGAATAAAAAGCCATCAGCTGCTTCTAGGATGAGATGCTTCAGTTCTTGGTCTGTCAAAAAGGACGGCTTGTACGTGCCGTCGGTTGAGGTATTTCCGGTACCTGAAAAGTTGTTTGACGTATTCATCACACCTGATTCTATAGTAAATAATGCATTGTTATTAACAAATATTTATGCTTAATGCAGAGATTGATTTTCGAACGAAGCAGGCTTTAATATTAGCTTTTACGATTGCACAAAAAATATAGCAGATAGAGAATTATATTTGATAGAGAATTAAGTAAGACTAAGCGACATATGGCTAGAGGGTACGTCCAAAAAAATAGTAATTTTACCTCTTATAAGGCTATGTGGGCTATGTGGCCTTTATGTGGGTAACAGCTATACGCAGTATTCATCATATAAGCAGGTGTGGGGAATACAGTGAACAATGCCGTTGAAAATATTAGTGCTCCATGAAGAGATTAGTTTTCGAACGAAGCTGGCTATAAAATGATTTACTTTCTACGAAATTCTTTCTAAGAAATTGCGCAGTCTATTATTACTAGAGTACAAAAACTCAGCTACACATGACATATACAATAAACTATTAATTTAACCTCTCAAAGCCTTCATGTGGGCCACAGCCATACGCAGTATGGTCAGCTTGTCGGGTTTCCGCGCCAGCGCGGAACATGTTGGAACCATATCAGATAGTTCCGTGATATATGCCGTCATCTTATTTCTTCTGCGCCGCTCGATCTCGCAGTGGTTCTCACGGCTGAAATACATCATTCTTTAATTTGTAAAAACAAGAATTTTCACTTGCTTGTACGGCACCAGTTATCGAAGGCACCGTCTGTTTCACCTAATTTTTAGTTAGACTAATAAATTTAGTAATAAATTTAGTTTAGACTAATAAAACATTACTTAGTTTTATAATCGTAATGATGCCAATATAATTATTTGAGTTCAGACCTCCCCATATAGCTGCTTTATATTAGGACGCATGCGATCGAACACTGCTAGAACGCATTGCGATAATATGACTGTAATCAGCTTGGGCGTTGTGGGCGAGCCTTTATACTCAATTTTTTAATAAGTACTTAGTTTCCAATCACAGCCGTGTTATACCAAACTTTAAAACATAAGAAACTGTTCAAAGTAATCAAGAGGTAATTTTGAATATTTTAAGGAAAGTTCGCGGAACATCTAGATAAGACACGTTTTCAATCACATCGTCGAGAACTTGTTGCTGTGAATGGCGACATTATGGGAAAATAATAACCATTGAAGGTTCATAGGCAGCTAATATACCTTATTAAAATCAACATATCTATCGAATAATAATAAAGCATTGTAATTTAATGGATGGTGGGAATTTAAAACTACAAGCTTTGTTTGCAGATTTTTGGGGTAAGTAAGAGGTGGTTTGTGAGTTTCTCTGTAAAATGTTACTCCAAAACAGCTTTTAACCGATTGTAATGCTACTTTAAATTTTTCTCTGACTTTAACAAAATGGGAAACTTTTGCCCAGCACTTGGACATTACAGGTTAATAAAAAAATACTTTAAGGAAGGTAACTACTACGAGTTTTCATAATTTAGTAAAAATCTACTTGGTTTTGTTCACACACTCATGCATGCTTCACACATGCTAATGAACATTGAATTCAGGCATGTATTTTGATAGATAACTTTTAAATGTAAGAATGCAAAGTTGGTTGCAAAGTTATATTTTTTTTTATTCCTCTCACTCACATCCCAAGATGGCAGTATTATATCATCATCAGAACATTATCTAGCAGAAATAACACATTTTAGGATATTATTACGACTATACCATGTACCAAAAACTATGAACTTAACATGTGAACTTGACTATTTATATTGTAAAAACGGGAATTTTCATGTACCGCACTATCGGTGAAGGCACCGACTAAGTTTCGACTCATTACGAGAGTCTTCATCAGGACGGTTTTAAATTTGTTAATTGATAAATTTTGTATATCTCTTGGGAGTTTATTAGAAAAGCGTACATCGTGCCCTTTAATTAAACGATTTACTAACTTTATGGAGTCTTCAAGTGCAACAGCGAGTTTATCTTTATTTCTAGTAATAACATTGTGATTATCGCTTTTTTTCTTAAACAAATTAAATTTTTTGTGAACATACATCAGATTTTCATAGATGTATTGACAAGGGAATGTCATTATATTTATTTATTTTAACTTTTGGCGAAGTGATTCTCTGGGGCCCATATTATAAATTGCTCGAACAGCCCTCTGCAGCACAAAAACGTAATTTATATAAGCAGCACTTTCCCCCAAAAGTATACCGTACGATATAATGCAGTGGAAGTAGCTGAAGTAAACTAGCCTAGCTGTGTCTAGTCTACGTCTGTATAAAGACGGATCTTTTTGACTGCATATGCCGCAGAACTAAGTCTCTTCGATAACTAATCAATGTGAGGTTCAATGGGGATTGAAGCTTATTATCTAGGGTGATACCTAAGAATCAGTGTCCACAAGAGCCAATTGTTCATCTTTGAATTTGATATTTGCTTTAACTTGTGTAACATTAGGTAGTATATATCTAATACACTTTGTTTTCTTTTCATTAAGTAGAAGATTGTTTATATTGAACCATTTTACAACCTTAGAGATTGCATTGTTTACATCGTCAAAGTCGGTTTGTCGTCGCTTTAATTTAAATAAAAGTGAAGTGTCATTTGCAAACAATACAACCTCATGATCGTCCTCACAAGATGGGGTAGATCATTAATGTATACTAAGAACAAAAATGGTCCAAGAATTGATCCCTGCGGTACACTGATAGTAACCAGAGACCCCGGTGAACGCTTTCCATTCACGTTAACTCTTTGTACTGTGGCACTTAAATAGGAAGTGAGAAAGTCTAGAGGAACGCCCCTAATACCATAATGGTGATCAATGTGTCATGGTCTACGCAATCAAATGCTTTGGACAAATCACAAAAGACGCCTAAAGTGTCATGACATTTCTCCCAGGCATCAAATATGTGCGATGTTAACTCAATACTAGCATCAGTGGTTGAGCGACCCTGACTAAATTCGAATTCTTTATTATGCAGTAAATTATTTAACATAAAATGTCTTTGCTATTGATTTAAAATTGATTTTACAAAATGTAGGAAGTACTGAGATAGGTCTAAAATTACCAGGGTCAGAACAAGTACCCGTTTTGAAAAGTGGAGTTATTTTACTATGTTTCATTAAATCAGGCAACACACCACAGTCAATACACTCGTTGAATATTACAGCTAGTTCAGGCGCAATTATGTCAATCAATGATTTCACAATGCAAACAGAGATGCCCCAGAGTTCCGTGGTTTTCTTAACAGCCTACACGGAGAATTGTATTTTACATTCCATTAAGTTTTCTTTTAATAATGACTCTGCTTCTATGGGAGAGGAGTTTAAGGGTTTTGTGGAATGTCGATTTCGATGTAAAAATTGAATTGAAGTGCTGCAATACATCATTATGATGTGATAAAAATAAATAAGTCCTACTACTATTATAAACGCGAAAGTTTGTGAGGATGAATGTTTTTTACTCTTTCACGCAAAAACTACAAAACGGATTTTGATGAAACTTTACAGTAAAATAGCTTATACATCAGAATAACACATAGGCTACTTTTTATTCGGATACCACGCGGGCGAAGCCGTGGGCAGTAGCTAGTATTTATATGAAAAATAGGAATTATTTCAATGTTACTTTTGGATAGAGCTTTGAAATAATTGTAAAACATAGATAAATTTAGTAACAATTCTTAATTTTCTGTTAAATAACATTGGTAAGTAAGCTTCTTACCTTGCAAACCTTTCTTTATCTTGGATATTATCCTCCTCCATCCTAGTGTATTTTCCACCACTAGCGTCGTCCTCATCGGATCTGTTGTAGAATAATGATTAGTTGGCAACAGTGCTAAACAACAACAGGGTCAGGGATACCAGAACATTACAATTATCAACACCAGTCCTTTTTTCACTATTTTAAAGAGTTAAGCTGTCAGAAGGGGAACAATGCCAAAACACACCAAGGGACATCACTGCAAATCACATTTTTTTTATACAACTTAAGTGGCAAACTAGGATACAGGCCCATCTGTTGGTAAGCAGTTACCATAATCTATGAACACTTGCAACACCAAAGGTATTACTAGCATGTTGCTGACCCTGAGACAAAGGTTGAAAAGTCTCATGTGCTTGTAATTGTATCGGCACCCGTAGCAATGTGAGCATCATTGCTTGGCAGCAGAAATAGGTATGGTAGTTGTGCTTCCTCGGACAAGCTCTTCACAAGAAGCTCTACTATTGATTTCCGCCACTTCAGCGGACAGAAGATTATTTTAATCAAAATATATTGATATTTAATTTAATTTGGGATAAGGACAAGAAGATGATGAAACAACATTTACATTTATGTACATTTTATGGCTATATCTAGGTCTATCTAATTATATAAAGCTTAGCCCAAACAGTTAGCAGCAACAGTACATAAAGCAGGGAGCTTTATGTACTGTTGCTGCTAACTGTTTGGGAGTTGTATTAAACCATAAGCAAAGGTAGATGTGTAGCTTTATATAATTAGATAGACCTAGATATAGCCATAAAATGTTCACAGTTCACTGTGAAAAAGCTTATGCAGCCATAACTTTAGCAACATCTTAAACAATGCATTCTAGTAAGGTAAATACATACTATCCAGGAAAAATTTAAATATTAATTAATGTACAAAATACCAACTTCACTAAGGTATGCTAAGCACAGAGAAACAGGGCACTTGAGGCATTAAAATTCAAAATAATATGCTCAGGTAAATATTACAGAATGCTTCATACATTTGGATTGAGATATGTTGTAAATAAAACAAACTTTAAACTCACCCAACACTGCCAGCACGGCGTTTCTGTAAATCCTTTGCTGGGTCAGCCCCTGTACAGATAAAAAATAATATTTTTAAAGTTTTGTAAAGGTTTGGCAGATTTGTAAGAGTTAATGATACAGTGGTGTCTTTTATTAAGAACTTAATCATTAATTAAGATTTTCCATTTATTCTGCAAAACATGAGTTTATGAGATGCCATAAAATAACAGAAATACAGCCATGATCAAGTTTACAACATGCAAAAGTTAGATAGGTAAGCAAAGTAACAATACAGCATTATTTATTTGTTATTTTATTCATAATCAATAGTTTACCAATTTAGAACATAGGTCTCCACCTGTTTTTCATTGAGAATAATTAGGAAATTTTATATAATGCTTTTCAAAAAATAAATGTATTTAGAATAAGTCTACAATTCAGCATCTGATTATTTGATAACCCAAACATCCAGGGCAAAGCTCTAGATACAAATCTGTTGGTTTAGTATCCAGAGTTTTTTGGCATGCAATTGATATCATTTAACACTGGTATTACTATGAAAAAGTGGATACTAAAGCATCAGTATCCTTATCTACAACTTAAAATAATCAATAGTTTACTTTCTTCTTAGTGCTAACTGTGCTCAGTCAGTGAAAAATATCTGCTGAATCTACATTTCTTTGAATAATTACTAACAACGCGTCACGCGGAGCTATGTCAGAGAAAATAGGTCGTCTGTTTTAAATATTCACACATCCATCTACTAATGTTCTGCGGATGAAATGAGCTTTATTATCCGTAGTTTAATACTAATTTCATTATTTTGAACACTGATATACCCTAAATAATATTTAGATTTATAATATTTAGGTGAAACTACAAACTGAATACGTACCGGGGATAGTGGGAGCCACGGCAGACATCAGTCATTAAACTCATTAGTCCACTTTGAATTACCACTACGCAATGTTAATAATACATATTTTATCTCCGAGAAAACCAGTTCACTGAAATAAAAAGCACTACGTGTGTTTACAGCTCTTCACTAAAACAAACGCCATTTTAGACGATCTATCGCCGTGCACAGCTTGGGCTAAGGTTGCCACTCCTCATAAAAATTTACCCCTACTTACAAAAGGCCCACAAATATTTTTGAATATTTTGAATGAACGAATCAATGAAAATACTTTATTGTACACCTTAAGATATAAACAAAATAAACAGTAACACATTATCATAAAGGTACAATGGGCGGTATTATCGCTTGAAAGCGATTTCTTCCAGACAAGCTTTGGATGGAGAGGATTATATATGATTTTGAAGTCGTCGAGGGTATACTTTATAATTTGTGTAAACTACCTTAAATAATATCATGCATAAAACATACTACAGCACGTTATGTGAACTGGCAAAGCTTTGGTTTACACTAACATAGTGAACTAAGGATCAATAAATAAATAATTGGGTAATGCTTGTCATTCAGCAATCGTACCTACTAACACGTATTTTTCGATTATTCCGAGTGAAGTGGCTCGAAAAGGCCATAATATATTATGATATAATGTGTCTGACAATAACTTCCGAACAGGGTTTCCTTCCAGGTTTCTTGCGATATTTTATTCTGTGGCCTTGTTGGCTCGATTATCGATCCCAAGGTCGACCGGGTTTGAACCCGGTCGTTCACCAATGGATTTTTCCACTCGAAAATGTATGTGTGTATAACGCGAGTATGTGCAAAATGTACTGCTTTGACGTGTGTCTGACTGGTTATCTCCTACTTGGTATCTATGCACTGAGTTTATATCTGAGGATGTTCACCATGGAGTATGCAGTAGTGAGCATGTGTGTATTGTTTGGTAGGTATTATATTTTAAAAGGTTGAATGTCAATACAACTAATAAAAGTCATGTTAAGAGATGTGTCTAAAACAGAAAGATATAATTTTCTTGATCTAATTTGTATAGTCCTGATTATTGACACTACGTTGATTGGAGCACAAAAAAGACGTCATTTCAATCACCACACTATCTATCTACCACTGATTTTACTAGATAAATTTCTGTGTCATCCCTTTGATTAAAATAACGCAAATAACCAAGCAAAAACGCTTCTGTCTGGTATGAATACAAATAACTTTCTATTTAAAAAAAATCGATAATGAAATTTACTTTAAGTAAAACGTCAAATAATTAATAATACATCCGTCCTTAGAAATTCGTCTAACTATTTTCCCTTTGTATAGGGTGAAAACTAGTTGGCAAGCTGGCAACCAAGCTTTAGGTGACAAATGACAGAAGGCGAATGTCAAGAGTCACAGCAACCAACTTTCTAAAAAAATCGATGAAGTACGACAATTTTGGCACATAAAATATTGCATATGTAGTAGTACATACCTAATAAATAATATTTGTAACATCTCTTCCTACAGAACACAGACTAGCTGTGGGCAGAATTTAAGGAGGGATGGTCTAACCCGTTATTTATGTACATACACTTTTTTTATTTTGGTAGTCTAATTTTGAAATAACAAAAACTTTAGTTATCGCAAATCTATTGAGATACTACCGTACCGAGCTTCCTTGATTTAAGTTACTGGTGCCAATGCTAGTTCGTCTATTGTTTTAGAAATGCCAAAATCTATAGTGACAGACAACAAATGACTTGTTTATTTAAAAATAATCATCCAAAATTATGTCCATTTTTATATTTCCGTAAATAGTTTTCGTAAAATATATCGTTAGATCGAAACAAACGCCATGGACGGAGAACCAGAAGCACTCTCTGATACAGCTACTAACTGCAACCTAGCTTCCGCTTCTGAAACTTTATCCGATAACAACCAGGCAAAGCTAGATTCGTTAGAAAAAAAAGCTGTTCATCTCAGGTAAGAGTAGGTACATACATAGAATACTTTCGATAATAGGTATTTATTTTTTTATCTATGTAGGTTTACCTATTTACCTACTTAGCTCTTAATCCAATAGCTTTCGCTATAACATTATATGTCTTACAAGGAAGTATAAGAGACGCAAATATGCCAGAAGGGAAAAGAAAATAAAAAAAGGATTTACCACCGTAGACGAATAACTGGCCAAAGCGGCTTCACCCAAAGACTCGGGAGCAGTTACACTCGAAGTTGGGGCTAGAAAAATAAACCTTGAGTTCGATCCTTACCCGCACTTTGAAACGAGTCGAAGTGTAGACGACCAAGACAAATAATTCTTCCTCTCCTCCATTCTACGAATTCGTGGTATGCGACTGCTCATCAGCAGTCCGCACTCGAGGTTTGTCAGCGCTATGGAGCAGTATTAGAGATACAGATTACTCCGTTAGAAGAACTTGCCGTTCAAATACGAATACCATAGGTACATAGTGCGCTCCAAAACGGAGATACCTAAGCTATACAGAACACAAGTTAGCCAGAAAAGAGCCGTTAGAAAATTGACGATTGCAAACTCATTAGTAGAGGGAGCCGCTGAGTCAGCTCCGTGACATTGGCGCACTCAGTGTCTTGAATGCTCCGAGGAACTACTTAAACTTATTCTTGCATCGAGGTTTTACCATTGCACCTCGCGAAACTGTAACAGGGCTCATTCAGACATTATTGATACGTGGTTTTTTCATACTACCCGCTTTACAGATCCTTTCTTTCCTGTACATGTAAACTGGAACGAGCTGCCTTTTAAGGTGTTTTCACTGAATTTTAACTAAAATGACTGGCTTCAAAAAAAAAGAAAAGACAGGTATGCCTTTGCTTAGCAGTGGGACGACGGAGGCTGAAAATAAATATTTATTTAATCTAATCGATTTGAAGTCTACTATAATTGCGTAGAAGTTTTGTTTTGTTAATGTAAGGTACAGCGGTGCCTTTCAATTTATAATGGCATCCCATTTAAACTTCTCCAAAGCTTATAACTGGGATGTTATAAGCTTTGGAATTACTTGGAATAGAGTAAAACTAGGAACGCGACTCGGTCATCGCCGCGCGCCGCGTCGTCAACGCAGAGTTCGAGCATCACTGATCAGTGATGCTCGAACTATGCGTTGGATCAATGCTAAAATAATTCAACTTAATCGGTATTCTGTTGAAAGATTAAAAAAACGAGTAGGTTGGAACTAAAAATGTGAAGTCAAGCCAAATTTTATGTCACTTTTGACGCAGAAGATTGCGGGTTCGATTCCCGCCGCGGGACAAATGTTTGTAATGATCTGCAAAGATTTGTCTCGGATCTGGGTATCGTCCTATGTATAACATGTATATATTAAAAAGTATATAAGTACCTAGTATTATCAGTCGTGTAGTTTCCACAATACAAGTTTAGTTTGGGGCTAGATGATGCTGTACGAAAAAATATCCAGCATTATTTATTATTTACTTTTATAAAATTATAATTGTGTCTTTATAATATATTGCGTCATTCCGCTTTGCAAGTTATTTTTTTACGTACTACGAGGTATGATGTCCTACCTACCTTATGTCCAGAAGCATGACTCAAGCAGTCAGCTCGCTTGGGCAAAAAGAATCGTACCGAACTCAAGCGTGATCAAGAAACATTTTACATTGCATTTCTTAAGACTAGTTTCTAATAGACACAATAATTAAATTTGTCTCAGGTGGGTGTTTTCTATGCATAATGTGTATGTATTTACAAAAAAAAAGTATATAAGTAGTATATCAGTCATTTAGTTCCTATATATACTGTATATACAAGCTCTGCTTAGTTTGGGGCTAGATGATGCTGTGTGACAAATGTCCAGCATAATTATTTATTTTAAAGTTACACAATAAAGCTCACAATATTTAGCTTATAGCTAGGTCACAGAGATATTATAATACTAGGCTAGGTAAATCTGGCGACGCCATTCCCTCTACCCAGACCTTTGATATTCTTACGCTGCTCTCTTCCTTTTACGTATTTTATTGTCTTGTCTGTTTTAAAAATTTAACGTCATCTGTGAATTCAACCCTATCTATCTCTCCTTTCATAATAGTATTACCAGTGCTACCTACTGGTGGTACTATTATGAAAGGATATATAGGACCAGAGTACTGTAGGTTACCTTACCACCTACATTTTTCAGGTTGGTGCTTGAAAAGGATTTTAAAGCTGCTGATATAAAATGGAGTCTATTCGTTACAGCAGCATTTAGTTTTAGATATGAAAGCTGTCTAAGACCTTTTCCTCCTGCCTTCATGAAGTGTGGAGTAAAAGATATGGATGAACTAGTACGTATCCTATCCTACCTGCCCTACCTATACATACATTATAATATAATCTCTTTTGAAACAGATATCTACGGAGACATATTCATATGGTTTAATAATATTATTAAATAACAAATATACTACTTACTAATATTACAATATTAGTAAGTATATTATGTTATATAAGTTGGTTATTTAAGTACCATAAATTTTCAAATTTTCTTCTTGTTTCTATAATTTTTCAGCTAAGTGTGATTACTGACGTGCCTGCACTGGACTTGGTGTTGCAGCAATTAGATAATTTAGAAAACTTACCAAGCATGGGCGATATTATAGACTTATTGTTCTACGTTCTAGTACGATTAAAAGAACCAGCACTGAAAACGGTTCCAGTAGACGCGGTTTGTGATTTTGAAGACAGTTAAAATTATCTCAATCTACAGCTCTGGAGACCTCCTTGTTGTCAATTCCAATTTTTTTTTCAGCACGAAACCATTCTTTCTTATCCTCACTGCACTCAACCAGCACCAAAGCCTCAATACATTTTTCAAGTAATCGGCTCAAACAAATCAAACGCTGAAACAAAATGGAAGGAACTATCTAAAAATCACCATGTATTCTATGCGTTTCATGGAAATCGTTTAGAAAATTTCTACACTATATTAAATTTTGGTTTACAGCAACATCTAAATAAGGCAAGTTGTAATAATAAAAACTATGTTTAAACTTGTAGGGGAATAACTCTTGCTTAGATAAAATGTTTATTGGTGGCATTTTCAATTCAGAACACCTTGCTCGGGAACGGCGTATATCTATCACCTGAGCTAAACGTGAGCCTGCCCTACAGTCACGGAGGGTTCGGTTGGGGTGCCAGCTGTATAGGGGGACACCTGTCTTGTATAGCGATGTGTGAAGTTATTGATGCTCCAGAAGGGATTAACTATCAAAAGCCAGTGACTAATGAAGGTATTTTCATCTACGGTGGTAAAATTACTAAGTTTAACCTACTTTTACATCCAAGTTTGATAATAAATCTCAATATAGTTTGAGTATAGGTTCTAGTCTAAAGTAACCGAGTACCTTGAAGTGAGATTACAAATTCTGACGTATTAACATTACGTATTCATTTTTAAAGTAAAATTTTGTTTCCTAGGGGATGGGATTTATGATGAAAATGAAAAGAAGAACAATGTCCTCACAGAGCATGGCCTTGAAGGACCGTTAACGCAATACATTGTCACCAACTGTGATTTAGCTCGAGTTCGCTACATGCTAGTGTATGCGAAACAGCCAGCTTCTATGAGGTTTCCAACAACAAGCGTCAACAGAAATTGTGAGTTACTTAAACTGTATGTATTGTTACTATAGTACACGAAGAACTTCTGAAGCTATGTATTTTGAGCTTCTTGATTCTAAGCCATAAATGAAAGTAGCATCATACAATTTTATTTCAGCTGGAGGTCTTCGCCAATGGCTTTCTAGACATAAGCTGTTATCCATCTTGTTAGGCTATGGACTAATGCTAGCAACTATTGGCTTTGCTAATAATCAGCCTATACATTATTACTACAAAATATTAATGAAGAAGCTTGATATTGCTGCTAGCACGGTTAAAGTATAGTAACTTATGTAGTTAATATGTTTTATTGCAAGCGTCCTTGGTGAATTGTTTAACATGTTCGATCTAAATTTTATGTTTACTTACAAAATATAATAACCTAGATTTTCTAGTTTATTTACTTTATAAGTTAGGTTTTTACATTTGTTTCATATTATATACTTAACTAGGTTCATAATCCGTTTATCTAAATTGTATTAATAAATACTAGTAATGAGTAAGTGGGTTTGTATTTTAAATTTTGTCTGTCGTTATATATTTTGTCACAAAGCAAAATTGCTAGGTAAATTCATGGTGAAATAAGAACAATGACAGGCAGTCATCGTCACGGTGCGCCGCGGTCATGCACTGAAGCACAATCATTGTATTATCTAATTTTTTGTTGTGTTGATCCCGATCTCATATGCATTGGATGCCATAGAGAGTGGTAAAACATCAGTAATCATTACACATAGCCTTTGTACACTAGCGTGTGTTTTAAAACTTATTTCAGTTTTATGTGAGTCATGTTTTCGAGCTTATTTCAATTTTGATTTATGTTCTGTGGAATGATTTTAACTGAAATTTTGTGCAATGAATCTCAAACTGATACACATTATTCCGCTTATAATAAGCTTTTCACGTATAATAGCTCAAGATCCTATCGTAAACTTGCCGCAAGGACGAATAGTTGGGGTAAGTGAAGTTTTAATGATCAAGAGTTCGAACTACAGTTTTGTTAATCCACTATTTTTGTTTACCTTCTTATCAAGACATAGATACCGACAGACTTCTAATTAATAAAATAATGTTGTTTAAAATGCTTTCAGACAAAAGTATACACAGCTAAATCATTGGTACCAATTGAAATATACTACGGAATACCATACGCGACAGCTCCAATTGGTAGATATAGATTTTCGGTATGTTGTTGCACTTAAATGATAATTAGTAGTTATGATCATCATGTAAAGTAGGTAATATACCTAGGGGTATAGAAAAATTCTGCAATCTTAGTTTCCCTTTCACTAATGAAAATTTGACAAGAAAAACTTGGCAGCAGTCACGTGATATCTCAAAAATTTAATGTCTTTTCCATACAGTTCAACCTTTCTGCAGGCATTAACCCTAACAGAAATGGTTGTTGTCTAAAGGGCCTAATCATCAGTTATTTTTTGTTAAAGGCCCCAGAACGACACACTGGATGGAGGCGTACTTTTTATGCCCACCGACAGCCACCACATTGCCCACATATTGGTGACATTACTTCTCAAACAACAAACTATAGCGAAGATTGTATTTTTCTCAACATTTGGACTCCAAGGGTTTGAACTTTTCTAATCATTCTAATACTATTATGAGATCCTTGGTATTTTCATACATTGATTTTTCAGGTAGCCAGCAGACGGTAAACCCCTTCCCGTACTTGTCATATTGTACAGTGAGTCTTGGACAAGAGGTGGCGTGCCCCTGCCTTGCCAGGATTTGGCAGCTCAAGACATAGTGGTTGTGACTGTGGGGTATCGTCTTCATTTACTTGGCTTTTTCACATTGGAATCTGTATCAGCTCGCGGTAATCTAGCATTATTAGATCAGTACCTGGCATTTTTATGGATACGGGACAATATCGCTGCATTTGGAGGCGATTCAAGCGCAACAACAGTTCTCGGACACTCTGCTGGCGCCGATAGTGTTTTATATCACTTGATTTCTCCTCGTTCTAAAGGTACCTACGTTCCAAAAATGAATACCCAACATATTCCTTATTAGTTGGATATTATTAATTTTGTGAAAAAATATTGACAATTTGTTTTACATCTTAGTAACCAACCTAATCCTTAGAGCAGAGTAAAAACATTATGCACGTTTTTTACATTACATGGATGTTACAGGATTGTTTCAAAAAGCAGTTATAATGTCTCCAATCGATATGTGGAAGCTTATTGATGAGCGAAGGGATACAGATGCTATTAAAGCGGATCACACATCACGTGAAGTGTCTTTGTCTTTAGGATGTACTAGCAAATCGAACCTTGAAATTTTGGATTGTATGCGTACTAGACCGCTGTCTGATATTCTGATGGCGTATTCGGTAATTATATCTTATTAGCAGGTAATAGAGCTTATTGATTTTTGATAAAAATGTAGATAGGTAGGTACTAATGTTAATTATCTGTCCTATCTAATGCAATTTTTTTCACGATGAGATTTTTTCTCTACTAAAAAATTGCGTAGGTAACCATCTACTAACCATCATAATGATAAAAATTATTATACCTACAAGGCGAGTTTTTCTTTCGAGGACCTCTGAGCCTGAGGCTAATATCTAAACTATTGTACTTAGTTACAATGGTCCTTGAAACTTTGGGCTCGATTAAGAAAATAATATTGATATTAATACTTAAATATTGATTTAGATTTTTTGTTTTTGTGAAAAATGTTTTTGTGGCTTTTCCGGCTTTTTTATCTTGTAAAAAAACAACGATAATGATGGGTCCAATAACGGAAAACGAACAAAACTATATTGACGAAATTTTATTTAACAGAAAAAAAAACCTTAAAAAAGTGTTTTTATTGAAATAGTTTTTTTAATTATTTTTATTACGATAAGCATTGACCTTACTTTCTTACATGAGTACCTACATTCATTTTAATAGATAAGTATTAGAAATTACTTCCTTGTTTACCTAACAAGGAAGTTAGGTAAACAAGGTTTTTTGACTGTTTATTTTAAAATATATATTTTTTTATTCAGAGTAAAAATTGGAGTAAATCGTTACAACCCGTACCTGAAAAGTATTTACCGGAGTCCGAACAATATTTACCTACGTCATTGCTTACAGCTCTATCGAGTTCAAAACAATCTGTCATGCAAGTTGACCTACTTTTGGGAACAACTGACCTCGATGCGTTAAACTACAATGGTCTGTATTTCATGTTTGGTGAAAATGCATTCAAGGCTAAATAATTTAGTAATAAAATACCTTTTTATTACAGATGAAACTTTCTATGAACTTTTGAAACACAATGCGTCGTACGTGTCCGACTACGTAAACAGTGATGCTATACCCGACCTGTTGAGGATGTTTTCTCTGTATCGAACAGAAGCATTACCAATGGTCCGTAATGAAACTATTTTTTTTTTAATTGTCTTCTAAGAATTGTATTGATACTATAAATTTCAGTTAATACGCGCCATACGTTGGGAATACTGGGACAAGAACAATAGAAATACGGGTAATGTGCACGAGGCTATTGAACAGTTAGCTCGTATGGAGACATCAGCACGATGGAGCGCGGGTGCTGCGCTCCTAGCAGCCAGACTGTCTCGTCACGTTGCCCATCTCTATATGTACCACTACTCATTGCCATCAACCGTTGATCTCGAAGGAAGGCGTTTAAATCACACAGGCAAGATTTACCTATGATACTAGAGGTATACAGACCTACAGAAATATCTGTGCCTATGATAAAAATTGTAGTGGGTAGGTGTGTTGTGAAATCGTGGATTGGGAGGTTTTTTTTATAATTTTATCGATATTCCGACTGTCAAGACCAGGGACAAATGCTGTCGATTTTAAACCAACTTCAAAACAAAATAATCATCAAAATCGGTTAACAATTTTATCGGCGAAGATATAAGACACAAAAAAAGAAACAACCGAATTGAGAACCTCCTTTTTTTTAAGTCTCCGACTGGTACATTGTTACAGAGATTAGCGCGTTCAAACAAAAAAAAAACAAACGAACTCATCAGTTTTACTATTAGTAGGTATAGATTTTCAAACAAAGAACCCAAAATACAAAAAAGCATTGATTCAAAACTTACTTTTTCTGAAAAACTAAAAATAAATTTTAACTGTTTTAGTGCAGAACTTACCTAGCGCGTTACTCCTAACTTTGTTTTTTTAGGGCCACCTATAATAGCAAGCCTATTATAGGTGGCCCTAAAAAAACAAAGTTACAATAGGATAATTAATGGTAATTAAAGGTTCAATAGGACCTAAAAGAAATCAGACAGTTTATAGGTAGTTGTATACCTATAAATTTCATCCAAATCTGTCCAGCCGTTACTGAGATTACTTATTTATTACTTAATAATCGCATCCAAACTTGGATGCGATTATTACTCAAATATTAGTTTTCAGTTAACTTTTATTGTGTACATAAACTATTTAGTACTTAGCCAAATAATCATATTTTTAGGTGCTGTCCATGGGTCTGATCTGATTTCATTACTCGGTGATTCTGTAATGCTTCAAATAGCTCGTCGTCCAGCAACATCAGAAGAAAAGCGTTTTTCCTCCATTTTCAGCCGATATATCATAAATTTTATCAAAAATGGGTAAGATGCTATCAAATGTTAACGTACTTAGTTAACTTAGCCAACGTACCTAGTCATAGTGGTAGCTACGAGTAAAGTCATTAGCGAATTCAATTTAATTTTGGATTTTTATTGAAATTAAAAGGTCTGCCTGAGTGACTTATCTGGCGCGGTTTTCCTTTCTTTATCTAGGAAAGCCGTTTCCATTCGAAAAAGGTTATGTGCGCATTAACACTTAACGGTGAAGGAAAACACCGTGATGCTTAAATACCAAAAAATCGAAGGCTCTTCCATTGGTTCTAATTAGCGGTGATAGGCTTTGTAACCTGTCACGTGGAATGTTATAGACTATATGAAACGTGGGCTTGTGTCATGTGTCTTTGGACATGCCTCTGCTAAACTCTTAATTCGTTATTTTTTTTGAACATGCAAATTATCACTGATAAAAGCATCTTCTTAGTAAATTCACGGATCTGCGTACCTACTACCTACCCACTGAGTATAAATCAAAAGATGTCCAATAAAGAGATTACAGTTGTGAGCATGTTTGCAATAGTTCCACAGGGCCGTCACCATAATAATAATAGTAGCCATAGTGACCTAGTGTCATCATTTTCGATAGGTAGAAATTCATAGTCCAGTTATTACCGTACCTACTATGAATTTCGACTATTGTAATAATTTACTATAGGTGCCTGTGCCTATAGGTACTGACTTGTTGTGTGTGCGTGTCGTGCTAAATTAAATTTCATTAGGTACATATTATCATCAAAAACCATTTTTTGTGTACTCTTGTTATTAATCTGTTCTTAGTACTAAGTACATGTACCTAATCATACCTACTTCACCAACCTATTATTTTTAGATATCCTGAATCGGAAGACAAATGGCAACGTTACAGGCCGGGTGATGCCCAAATTTTTGAAATCATAGACGAAGGCACTATGAATAATAAAAAACATAATGCTAATAGGGATATAAAATTCTGGCTCCAATATTTACCAGAATTGTCGAGACTCTTCAGAACGTTGGTACAAACAGAACAACTTACTTCTCCCGAAGGAGGTAAGGATGTTAGTAGGTACTTACCTTCTTTAAGTTAGTACCTATTTTAAGCCTAGAAATACAAGTTTTGATAGTAGCTATTGAACTTGGAATCTGTTGAATGGAGCTCCTCAAAATCTATGCTTTGATACCGCATTTTTTTTAGTTAAGTACCTTCTTATTCCTCCTACTATATGTTAACATGAATACGTAACTTCTTTACAATGCAGGCTGTCCGTTTGTGGAATTAACTGTCTGTTACCAATTTACCATCATACGTGCGGAATCACTATCTATTTTAAATCCTTGGTCAAGAAGCACTAAGTCTATGTTATGTATTTATTATACAATAGTTTATGAAAGGTATACCTAGGTAGGTATCAGATTTTATGCTGTGTATAGTAAGTAAGTTTGTAATGAAGTAGGTATGTAGGTATTAAGTTTTTGATTGTAGAAGCAGTGAACGCAATTGCGTTGGTTCACAGATCCAAAACAAGTTCGATTTATAGAGCTAAGCATCGATCAAAAGGTGCAAGCAAACTAAAAAATGCAAAAAAAAAAAAACGCTGTTTAAAATCGGCATGTATTTAAATGATCATTTTAATTTAGCAAAAACAGCAAGCAAAAAATTATTAACGGTCATCTTTTTTAATAATTGATTCTCATTTAGTGGATATAAAATAAATCAAACAAGACATTAAATAAATCGAATTAAACGATATTTTAATTTATTTTGAGCTACGCAAAAAATGTTTCAAAATAGCAAGGTGTTGGGTGGGTGCAAAAAAAAACAAACTACTGACGTACTCCGTGATTACATTCGTATTATTGGCTGTGTATTATCGACAAGTGTCAATAATGTACGCATTGTACACCCAATTTGTATCTTAAGGGGATCTAATATTATTTTTGAATACCAAAAATTAATATACAGATAAAACATTAAAAATAAATATCGTATAAAAATTGACCATTTGAAATAGATCAATTAGATTCTTAAGGATCAAATAATATTGTCCCCATAAAATTAAACGGAGTACCTATGTGACACCTCTCTCTCTCTCTCTTTCTTTCGCTCTCTCTCTATCGGTTGTCTATCTGTGTATGTCACTATTGTGTCGTGTTCCGGGGCGGATCCGGTGTACTAATAGCTTTGGAATTGATTGGCATTATGGCAGGCGAGGCGGTGCGACGGACGCGACGCGAGGTGCGGTACTTAGAATCAGAATGTGTTGTTGACGGGCGGCCGGCGGCCTGTGCGGCGCGCTTTATTATCCCCCGAGCGTGCGAGAATGACATCCATGGCAAAAATCTCAGATACGGGCTGCATAAAGTCGAACTGTCACTCCGTCCCCCCGCACTCAACCTCGTTCATCAGTATATTTTGACACCTAGAATGGAACCTTCTATGCACTTTCTTACCATTCCTTTCAGATGAAGGTCGACTGCGAGGCGGTGTCTTTGCAATGTGTGGAGTTGCAATAGTTCTTCTGCTGCTGCTGTGCTCGAGCACAATTTTACTGCACAGACAACGGATGCGGCGGCGATTTTCTATTTCTGACGATGTCCAAAATTAAATTTATTTTATGTCAATTTAATAAACAATCAAGGGCTCTAAACCGGAGTATTATTATTTTTTCTCAAACATGCGCAGAAATATAGTCATTACTATAAAAAAACACGTTGTATTTACATAGGCACACATCATCATATTTGATTTTGGAACAAAAAACGCGCCTACATTATTTTATGAAAATTCATTCCCAGAGCGTTTTTTGTTAATAAATAATCCTTCGGAAAAAAAATACTATAGACGCGAAATGCAGCTATTGAACTTTCAGTCTTGCATTTTTATTAATCTCTTTTCTATACTAAACTAGTTATTGCCCGCGGCTTCGCCCGCGTGGTATTTTAATAAAAGTAGCATATGACCGTCTCCAGGCTTCAAACTATGTCCACCAACTTTTGAATGAATCGAACCAAGGATTACAATTTATACAAAGTTTAGAACTCAATTGCACACCCCCAAAGGGTAGTTTTGAGAAAATAAAAATATGTGTTTCATTATTTACTTTTAAGTATATTTGTACAGAGTTTTGAGCGAATGAAACAATTTTTTTTTCATAGAAACTACCGCCCTATTTAACCCCCTTAGGGGTCGATTTTCTAAAATTAGATTAGCGTATGTGTTATTCCAGATGCTAAACTATCTACATTCCATATTTCATCAAAATCTGTTTAGTAGTTACGGAGATACGTGGTAACAAACATTCACACACCCATACCCACACACACACACACACACACACACGCGCGCACACACACACACACACACACACACAGACTTTCGCATTTATTATATTATTTCAAAACTTTCACATTGTTAGAACTATAAACTTTGTGCTACACTTATTGATTTTAGCGAATGGTATGTAATTTGCGAATATTGCCTTATTTTGTACACTCCAAAATCTAAAAGATTTTTTTCAGTTTTGGAAGAAAGCTGACTCGCGGTTTTAACGAAAGTAGGTAGGTGTAAAGTATGTACGAAACTCAGTTAAAATTAGATGATTTTCATGATTTTGACGTATTAAGTAGGCATGGAAAGTATGTGCAGTTTTATGTTATATAGCAGCTATTAAACTTTACTAGTGAATGGGAAGGTAGGTACTATACTATACTAACCAATGGGAAGTTCTAGGTCAATGAGCCCTATTAGGTTTTGATTTCCTTGCGACTGTCAAAATATAAGGCACAAATGGCCGTATTTTATATTGCGTTGAAGATGGTGTTTAATTTTTTTACAGCTCTAAAGATTCACAAACAATTATTTAACCCTTAATCAAACGGAAAGCTTTTTAGGAAATAATAAATACTAAGATTTGTTTTAGGTAAGTTTTATCTGTAGATTTCATAAATTTTGGAAAAGAGTGGGGAAAGAGGGGGTTTATGGTGGGAAATAATTTCCCGTTATTTGTTATTTGCACAGCAATATATTATCAACTTCAACTTCTTGATTATGGCTTCTGTGGCTAGTTGTCACAATTCTGCCAGTGTCTGTTTGATCCATGATACATTCAAACAATACAGAGGTGTGAAAAGAAGAATATGGTCGATTTAATGATAGAAAATCGAGCAGAATTTTGTGACCAATTTGAAATTTCTAAAACAATGAGACAACACAAACATATAAAACGACACAAAGTTAGTAGCTAGATTTGATTTGTAAGTACAATTTTATTTTATTCATATCAATAAATTTACATAATAGATAATTGATTAGAGGAGAGAAGGTGAGGGATAAAAGGCATTTGAGGGAGAAAGGATGGGTATTTTAGGAGGGATGATATCGTATAAATCGTATTCTTATTTAGAGGTACGCTAAAACTCTTTTTCTTATGCATTCTTCAAAATTGCTTTATTTATTAAAAAAAATATGCTAGAAGCAATTTGGAGTACTTACAGAATTCTCTTTTTGAAGTATACCGAAATCTCCCTCTGTTCGACAAAATTTTGTTTAGCGGACAAAACTTTAATATAGATACTTATTTTGTTTTTTTATTGCAGGAACAATGGGAAATATTCTCCCACATATTCGAGACTAAAATTTTTCAACAAATATTACATCTATCAGGGTAATTTTCAAGAAAAACGTTGAAAAATAAATCTCTTTGACAATAATATCGCGTCCATGCACTTACCAGATTTTTTATTAGTAAATAAACATTACAAAAACTGAAGAGAGAACCGTTATTTTTCACAAAAGTTCTCAACTTGTGACTTTGACATTAACGTCCAATGACATTTTATGGACAATAAAAAAAGTGTTGCTATTTAATACCTAGTTTAAAATTCAATAATGATTTTATTTCTTTACGGATGGCACTGTTTGGTATTGCCATTAAACAAATAAAATTGATTTTGTTTTTCAGACTAAGTGGGAAATAATTTCCCAGTATTTGATAAAGGTTAATTTTTATTTCAATATTTATTGGAATTTATTATATTTCAATATTTATTGGAAATTATTATATTTCAATATTTATGAATATTTTTATATTAAAAATAATATATTAAAAAGGAATAAGTTTTCTACAAAGCCTATTGCTTGAAACCTGATTCCGCAGCAGGTTATGGTATGAGGCGTGGTAAAAACTCCTTCGGAACTTCGGAAAAGTTTCCGAAGTATAATAAAATTTAATACATATTTGTTGTGAAGCGTTTAACTCTTATTTTTTTTAATATATGATAAAAAATAGAAAATCTATAAGTACTAATAATATAAAGAGGAAATATTTTTTGTTTGTTTGTTGTAACGAATAGGCTCAGAAACTACTGGACCTATTTTAACCATTTTTACACCAATACAAAACTAAATTATCAGGAATAATCATAGGCTTTAATTTATTTTCAAAAAAATGAGATCCTTAATAAAATTGCAAAATTGCAGCAACCCAAAGTAGGAAAATGTTGCATATAAAATTCATTATTTGGCGTGCGCTGAGAAAACTATTGATGAAACATAAAAATTATGTACTACATGATTAAAGTACTCATTATTACCTACACAAAAAAGTACCCGAGGAAGTATATCTAACTATCATAGTTAAGTCATAATAGCAGCTTTTGTGTTATAAAATTTTATTAGATCGCCTGTAGAAACAAAAGTTGGTTACATTCGTATCGTAGTAATAATTCTTATTCAAATAAATAGTTTTATTATCAAGGTTATTTATGTAGCAGTAATATACATTTAATTCATGCGAATCAGACATTTAATTTCGAAGTTATCACGAGCATAAAATCGAAACTTACGCGGGTGGAACCGCGGGGCGCAGCTAGTACATCATAAAAGTTAAGTACTGTTATTATAATATCTGTGGTACTGAATTATTTTTTTTAGGTTGTAATTTTCCCTGATATACCGTATTTTTTGACAAGCAACACCGTAATTTTGACACAGGCAGTTGGAAACACTGATTTAGATTGTAAACATAGCAAAAGTCTAACCTAACCACTACTTTTAATAAACATAATTAACTTGCTTCTCATTTTTAAAGTAGTTATTTGCACACAATTTGTAATTTTTATTGAAACATGGCTCTAGCTCTTCAAAGACGGGCTAACGTAAGTACCTTTTAATACTTCCACATCAATCATTAAAATGATCGGCTGGGATTTAGAAAGCTGTCGCACGAATTTCGGAAGGGGTGTAGTGTTTAGAGGGTGACCACCAGATAGGTACTACCTACATAATAATAAAAAGTATATTAGTCATGTAATTCATAATACAAGCTCTGCATAATTTGTGACTAGAAGATGCTATGTGGAAAATGTCCAGCATTATTATTATAATAAGCAAAATTCCCTCGCCAAATCATATTCATACTATAAAATTTGAAAATGTTATCATTTTCAAATTTTATACAATTCCTAACTTTGGTAGTGATACCATTTGAAAGGGAAAGTCCAACCCTTTCAGTCTTGCCTCTTTTTGTATTCAAATTTGTGCAAGGGCTTTTTAAAGTCCAACTAAATTATCAGTTAAATGATTTTGGCCTGCTTGACATAAGTAATAACAACTTCTCATTGAAATATTTTTTTCTTACCAGGTTCGACTTCCACCTGAAGTAAACAGAGTTTTATACATCAGAAACTTGCCATACAAAATATCTGCTGAGGAAATGTACGATATATTTGGAAAATATGGAGCTATCAGACAAATACGTGTGTAAGTTGTTTCCTGCTATTGTGAAATAACATTAATATTTCCATCAAGGATGTAGTGGCCAAATTATTCCCTGCCCTTGCTCATCCAACTAGAAGGAAATGTATATTGTTGGTGTACCCTGTCATAAAATATCTATCTAATTTGACTATTGGGCGTAATGTATATAACAATCCTGAATGCTTTTCTTCTTTCAGAGGTAACACACCAGAAACGAGGGGGACTGCTTTTGTAGTATATGAAGACATTTTTGATGCCAAAAATGCATGTGACCATCTTTCGGGTTTCAATGTTTGCAACAGATATTTAGTTGTCTTGTACTATAGATCCAACAAAGCATTTAAGGGCATGGATATTGAGAAAAAGCAAGAGGAAATTGATGCATTGAAAAAGAAATATGGGATATCCACAGAAGAACTTCGTAAATAATTTTAGATGAAGATGTTTGGTAATACTTTTTTCTTTTATAATAAATGCTGAAAATATTGTAAGTTTATTCCCTGTGTCCTCTGATCTTCAGCCCCATTGGAGGATAACAGGAAGGTTTTTCTCATTGTTCATGGGAATATTTTTTTCCTGCTGTCTCCAGATTCACAATTATGCCAACAAGCTTGAAATCAAAGATGGCGATCACAATTTTATGTTCATATGTGCGTGTGTGGTCTCTCTTTTCCGCATTGAAACTCTTATTGGTTTATTGGTGGATTATGTTCATGATTTTGTTAATATGGGTTCAGTGTTAGCTAACTAATTTTGGGATGCTGATTATGGAAATGTCCAAATTTAAATAAAAGATGATGCATAGCATTTTATCCCCTGGTGGAATAAAACAGGTTCATATTAATCATTATGATTTACTAACTAGGTCTGGTATAGTAGGTATCTATTTTGGTAGCTTCTTACTACTTCCCCTTTACACCAATTCTTAAATCATTGCTCTTTGGCAAGGTAAGGCCAAGTCTCTGGCTCCATAGTCAGCAGTAGGTAGGTTCCATAAAGTATTACAAATAATGGACTCGATTTGCTTGTACATCAACTAAACTTAATTTTATCTACCACTCTCATTTACTAACAGTAACAAAAGAAAGAGATAGCAACAATTTTAGTGGTGTCAAATTAGTCAGATTTATTAATATTGTAAAAACGGGAATTTTCGCGTACTGCACTATCGGTGGAGGCACCGACTAAGTTTCGACTCATTCCGAGAGTCTTCATCAGGGTGAGTGATCGCGACTTTCTCCCTCCGCGTCGCGTCGTGCACTACCTACGTGAAAATTCCCGTTTTTACAATATGAAAGTTCACGATAGTCAGACTTAAGTTTTCCAAATAAGTTTAGTTGTGATTTCTTAACGTTATGCTGACTACAAATACAAAGAAGAGTGTACAAACTAATTTGACAGAGTAAAATTCTTGCTATCTTTTTCTTGTGTGTACTATCAGTAAAAAGCAACAGTTTCATTTAAGTTTAAGTTTGTGTACAAGAGATCAACGCCATTAATAAGTGTTTTTTATATTCCACACCAACGAAGCAACTAGCAAAGAGAAGCTAGTATATACTACACTCGCGAGCTTTAAACTGGAATCGCGAGTTGATCAAGACAATTTTTTACAATTTATCTATATACAATTTATTTATATCATTTGAAAGGTAATTTTGTTAGCTTTCAAGTGATATCAAGAAGATTTAAAATTAATTAAATTTCCTACCTAAATTTAGGGAATTATTACAATAGGTGGAAGCTGTGGACGTCTGAATGAATAGGCAGCAATATGAAAAATTCAATTTTTATTTACAATGTTTTTGTTAAACACCCTCAATATTTTGTGTTAAATGGCCGCTTGTAAATGGTTTTTCATTGACCTAATGAGTTTCTTGATGGAATCCTGTGGGATTTCCTGCCACTCTTCGACTAAAGCAGTTTTCAGGTCTTCTATCGACGCCGGAGCTGGATATCTTCCTCGTACCCGCCGTTTTAGCTCATCCCACATATGCTCGATTGGGTTCAAGTCAGGACTGAGGGCTGGCCAGTCTAGTGTGGGAATGCCGATATCTTCCAGGTACTGTCTAGTCACTGCAGCGGTGTGGCTGCGGGCATTATCGTGCATTAGCAGGAAATCTTCGCCAATAAACCCGGCGTATGGGAGCACATGGCCTAGAAGAATGTCGTTGATGAATCTTTCTGCGGTTAGTCCGCCTCCATGACCGCCACCAGGTATGAACATTATCACAATTCATAGTTCACTGCATAGAAATTGTAAAAAATAGTCTTGAACAACCCGCCATAAAGCGATTCCAGTTTAAAGCTCGCAAGTGTATAAATAAGAATGTAACAGGTCAAATTCTGTACATCCATACTAATATTATAAAGAGGAAAGATTTTTTTGTCTGTTTGTAATAGGCTCCGAAACTACTGGACCGATTTTAACCATTTCACCAAATGAAAGCTAAATTATCAGGAAGTAACATAGGCTATAATTTACTTTAGAAAAAAATAGAGATCCTTAAGAAAATTGCAATAATGTAACCCAAAGTAGCAAAAGTTTGCCTATAAAATTTATTATTTGGCGTGCGCTGAGAAAACTATTGATGATACATAAAAATGATTTACTACATGACTGAAGTACTCATTACCTACAAAAAAGTCCGCGAGGGAATATATCTTACTATCATAGTTAAGTAACGATAGCAGCTTTTGTCTTCTAAAATTTAATTAGATCGCTGATATTCCCACGGAATCGAACGCGGGTGAAACCGCGGAGCGCAGCTAGTTGAAGATATTTTGAAAAAGAAATTGAGGGCACTCTATAATCGATACTGAAGCCAAAAATGTTTTTATTTTTTTTCAGTTTTGTCTGTATTTCAGTATCTGGAGCGCGCATAACGCCGGAACTACTGAATAAATTCAAATGAAACTTTGCATGATTTGAGTTCATAGGACATAGGATACTTTTTATCCCGAAATTCAGCATGGTTCCCTTGGGAGAGGGGATGAAAGTCAAAATGTGTACTTAGTTAGTTGTAATTCATTAACGCGTAGTACGATTTCATTCGATCTTTTTTTTTAGAAAGGAAGTACCATAAAGATTGTTCCGTGAACATTTCAAGGTCATCGGTTTTGTAGTTCAGAAATTACAGACAAAAAAAGCCTCAATACTATGTCCAAATAACTTGAAACCCGAAATGTACAGGAACCTTTGAACGCACGGCTCATCTTAAACTGGCGTGCACATTGATTTGTAACGCACTTTGTAGTGTACGCTGAGTAGCCCTACTGTTATGGGAATGGGAGTCGGGAGTCTTAGTCAGAGTCGGAGTTAGAATGGCGGCTAAACTGCTGAGCCGTTTGTGATGAGATATGAGATGCTTTAAAGATCCTGTAAATATTTCAAGATCATCGGTTTTGTAGTTTAATACAGACCCAGTATTAGGTCCAAATAACTTGAAAACCGGAATGTACAGGAACCTTCGAACGTACGGCACATCTTAAGCTGGCGTAAGTACTTTATCGTATATGCTTAATGGATAATGCATATTGTCAAAGTCAGACCACTCCTAAAGAGTCAGATATTGCTAAACGATAATTATACACATTATGGACGTCCAAAAAACTTGAAGCCTAGAATGTATGTAGGTACATTCGAGTATGTCTCTAACATAAGATTTGTAGCGCACGCTAAGTAATTAGGTAGCCCTATTGTCAAAGTAGTAACGCCACCCCGAACGTAAAACATGAAGGTTTTTTATACTTATGTAAAAATTTCAAATTTTAAATGCCATAATTTTTGTAGCTTTTAACCGACTTCAAAAAAGGAGGAGGTTCTCAATTCGAGTGATTGATTTTTTTTATCGTGTTTTTGTTATACCGCACACTTATATCTTCGCCAATTGTTAACCGATTTTGATGATTATTTTGTTGTTGTATAGAAAATGATCACGAGGTGGTCCCATAAAAGTTTTAAACCTGAGGGGTTGCTATTTTCCCGTAAAACTTAAAAAAACATCATCTCATGGAATCATTACTAGCCGAAACATTTTTCAAACTGAGGTCAGATGCGAATAATTAGTCTGCAGGGATGGCAATCGCGAACGAAGTCGCGGGTAGGTACAGCTAGTCATCAATAAAACATTATAATTGAAGTACATATTTATTTTGATAAAGGATGCTGTTGACAAGTAAAACAGGTAGGTATTATTAAGATCAATTCTAATCATCGTAATTTTGTCAGTGCAGATTAACTCATGTGAGGATGGGTTCAAATAATAAATGCAGATCTTTAAAATAGTCTATAAAAATTATTTACTCTAAGTATGCCAAAATGATTAAACATTCTTCTTTTTTAGGTTTAAAAAACTATAAAACAACATAACAATGGTATCTAAACTTATGTAACTATGTAGTTTTTTTCTTTATTTTATGTTTATAAAGGTATTATTTATTTTATGTATATAAAAGTGTTTGTATTTTCAACGCTTTCTACTTGGCACCTTAGAGCTATTTCTAATAATAAAAGAAATCCCTATTTTTTTGACAACTAGTATGCTTGTAGATTAGTGCTTTTGCTATTTCTATAATAATTACGAAAGTACTGGAAAAGAAGCGAAGCCAAACTATATATTATGGTGGAACATACCTACTTCTTAAAAAGTACACCTACTGATCATTTTAATAAATCTTTGCCAATTTTAGAACACTTTCATGCAACATGGGAAAAGCCATTTCAGTGTATGTGTGTTTTTTATTACACGATAAATCTACTGATTAATTGCAGTTATATTGGTAAATTACTATACGACGAGTAAACAAAGAGACATATCTGTCTTAAACCTAAATAAATAAGATGGAATATTTTATTAATTTAAACATGTGGAAATAATAATTTAAACAGGGTTATCCAAACAGTGACATTCAATAAAAAAAAACTCAGTCCCAAGGGTATAATTACCTAGTATGTTCCCCGATTTTTGTAATTTTCTAGATAGGTTTTTTAATGTTTTAAGTATTTTCGGCCGGTTAAGTTAACTTTATTATTTGATCAAATTAAACCTTCAAAGGTTTAATGGAAGGAGGTGGAGATTCCTTAAGTTAGAGATTGGATCCAAGAAAATTATCATTATTTATCATTAATTATCATCACTTAGGAATTATCCTAAGGTTTATTAAGATAGGAAATGTCTATGATAATCCAAAAAAGTGGCATTATGCCACTTCTTTGGGTTATTATAAATGCTAAGGTTACCCTAAGTTTTTGAAATCACTTAGGAACTATATAAACTCGTTCCTTGCGATCAACATAATTTATACAACTTTCATTAATGTTAGGAAGCTGATTATTTTATGCATAAAAGAAAAATTCATCTATAAAACTGCCCAGAAAAAACATCAAGAAAAAAAATACCGTGCTGGCAGAACATTCTCAAAAAATCGGGAAAGTTACATGGGGTATTTTCTTATACCTTTGGGTGCGAGAAAGTATTTTTTTAACATCACTGGACTAACCTGTATACTTTAGATGTATTTATTACATTTATTTAAGAGTATTTAGGCATGGTGTCGTTATATTTAAATAAGTCCGAAACATATTTTAACATACAACAAAAACAATTTAACTTTTGCAGTGTGTACAAATGAAAAAACATTTATAATATAAAGCTTCAATAAAACGTAATCGTTTGTTATTGAAAGAACAATGAAGTATGATCATAAAAGTACATTTTTTTAAAGTATTTCCTGATTATCTCGTATTTTAACAACACAAACTACTTAAATTAGCACATTAAATGGCTCCTTCAAAAATAACAAGAATTTTGATTTAAAAAAAATTTAAATGAACATCTTAAAAAAACATATAATGAAAAAATTGGAATGTTGTGGTCCATTTAAATTCTTAACCTAACTGTGCGGCGCGTTTATTGGATTCAACGTGACATACTCAGTGTAGTTCGGTAAGTACCCAATTTCAATAAAACGTAGCGGAAAAAACATTTTCATATGAAGCTATTTTAGATTAATTGAAGAACACATCAAGATCCAGGATGCAGATTACAATACGCTTTTTGTTATTGAATTTAGTACTCATACCATACAGATACCATTTTGCTTCTCATTGACACACTGCATTTTTAAACTACTACAAAATATAACAATAAACAAAATGAAACAGTGTAACTCATATCAATTATGTGGTAGAGGCGAATCGTGCTCTACCTTCTTTGACTAATTGTCTATGAATGTAAAAATCGTCTTCAGTGGAGGTGTCGATGAGTTCTATGGTGAGCAGGGGCTCGGTCGGGTTCAGAGGGTCCTTGCCGACCTCCTTGCAGATCGCAACAAACAGCTGCTCCACACACAATTCTTGAAACCTAACACAGTCTTCTACAGTCCAGTCTTGATGCAGGGGGCACACATCTGTACAAGATAATTAAGCTTGTGTTAATGCATTACTCTATTTTCACCATCTCTCACCATCGTAGTCCAAATTCATAACGAATAATATTCGATTCTTTTAACATCATTATCATTTATAAAAATAACTAATATGATTCCCCCGAATAAAAACCCTGTAAAACTGTAGTCTGAGTATAAGTTAATATAAAAACCATTCCATCTATTGCAACGCAATTTTGCAGTAACGTGGCAATACATTCTTCCTTGGAGTCATAATACCGCATTACATTTTTTTTCCGCAAAAATGGTAACAGAAACAAACAAACTCTCAACCCAAAGACATACCGACGCGGGTCCTTGCGTCGCGGGTGATAAAATTAGTGGTACGATAATATAATCGACAAAGTAGATCAAATAATTCGGTTTTTAAACTCAAATTGATATCATATTTCTGGAACCTGTAGAATCGCGTTCAAAATATTGGGCTACATTTGAAGGTCCGCCCTGACCCTTAAATATTGGAAATGTGAAGTTACCATTTCCTGGTTAAACCTGAAGAAACTTAAATAACTGTACCATGGAGGCGGGCCTTGAGAGCTTGCGGCGGCAAGGAGAGCGCCAGCGGGACGGATGCCGGCACGGGGCGCAGCTGCGAGTTCGCGAATAGAGCCATGTCTCCGAAGTCGCAGAAATATACAGAAACCATCTCATTAGAAACGCAACCGGCTACCAGCACCCTAAAAAAAATACAGTTTTATCCCCGTACTTTGTCTATGACAATGCTGGCACATCTGATCTACTAGGAATATAAAATATTATATATTTGCGAAAATGGGTACAATGTACAAATATGTGTTCTCCATAATCTACTTTACAGCATGTAAAATTTAAGGTTAAAATAAACTATTTAAAACTGAAACATTTATACTCACAGTTACATTCATTATTTTTGAAATTCCTTGCTAGCTAATTCGAAATTTATCAAGAAAAGAGATAAGAGCTGTAATTCTGGTACTTGTATTTGCAGGAATGTTAAACTTTTAGGGGTTCTCTCGTCTTTTGTGAAACTCATATTTTTGTAGGCAGAATACAGTTATATAACTCTACTTATAGATTTCATCAAATGGCACTATATGAAAAAAAACCATAGACTATATGAATAAATTACCACCACAGACGTGGTAACCACTACGTAGAACGAGAATGCCGAATCTATATCAAAGAGGTTAGATGAAAAGTTTCATAAAAGTACATCTTTGACCACCTCGAGTGACAAAGAATTTTGAGCACCTCGTTTGCCTCGGCCTCTTCGACATGTTTTTCGACATTTGTTTTTGTAAAAAAATCACCAAACCAAACCGATCTCAATCACCAATTCTTTTAAGAGTAGTTTTTCAGGGTTCCTACAAATTCAAGTACCAAAAAATCAACTTTTTTACAGGTGTTCAAATTTGTTATTGTTAAAAACGAACTAATACAAATATGTCAAAAAATAAAAAAAATCCCACAGTATTTACTTAGCATCGAATTGTGACAGGTACAGGCTAATTTAAAACTTGACATTAACTTGACTTTACTCATAAACGCTGTTTACAGGAGCAACAAAAATTGTTTTTTGTATCTGCACAGACAGTCTCAAAAACAACACAAACTGCATTATTTAGAGAGGAACGCAACAAATCAATAAATTCGGCGCACTGCCCAATAACACCTAGCATTAGTGGTTCTATCCCATATCCGCCTTCTAGTTCATATAACTTTTAAAGTCAGGACCATGTATGTAGCATACATTCAATTAAATAACAAAGGCCTTACTTATAAAGATTTTTTAACAGTTATTTAGCAAAACAGCGTTTTGTTTTATAAATAAATAATGCTGGACATTTTTCACACAGGGTCATTTGCTAGCCCCCAAACTAAGCAGAACTTGTATTATGGGAACTAGATTACTGACTACTTTTATACTTTTTTTTGTAAATACATACATATTATACATAAAAAACACCCAGCCCAGAAGTTAATATTTGCAGATCATATAAACATTTGTCCCGCAGCGGGAACCATCGAACCAGCACAGAGATCGTCTTTACTTTTGTTGATTTTCATAAAACACATATCTAAAAGATACAAAGCCATGATAAGTTATCAACTATTAAATAATTAGTTGATCGACTGTTTAATAATTTGTAAGTAAGACCCTGAAAGTACGCAGTCTAAACTTATAAAAAAAAACTATCTCAGCCATCTCACTTGATAGAAATAAACTTAAGTTTTTTAACTAAATTATTGGTTTGTTTAATTTTTTGATTTAATTCCTGTACGATAGCTCAAGTGGACTGTAAAAATTAGAAAACAAGACTAATTATAATAGGTTGCTAGTGAAAATCAGTATTATATTGAGGAGAGGAACAGGGATCAATCTTGCTAGTGTAACCTCGGTGTGTGCCGAATACTCTAGAGTTCGACGCGACTTACCTAGTAAGGTCTAAACGTAAAACGTGACATTTCCACAGCTCATGTCATTTCCATACAATTCAGGCGTTAACGCCAACAGAAAGTGGTATTTGTCTAGACCCCTGAACACACTTTGGTACTGAAGCAAACGTGAGAGCCCAGCTTTTTACACTAAAGCACTTTCAAATAATATACTAGCAATCTATTCTGATTTGATTGATACTCCTCAGAACTTCTAATAAAATACGAATAAAAAAAACGTGTTCTCACTCAGAGATTTGAGTATAATCCAAAGACGCTACAAGGTCGAAAGCCTGTAACCGACAAATTACGAAATTTTGAATTAGTGAATGAACATAGGTGGGTTCAACTGTCAGACTAGTAAAAACTACGAAATTAAAAACAGACAGATAATGTGACGCGTAAAATGACAGTGACATTACTGATAATTGGCAGAAATTCTGAACAATCTCAAAAAGATCTTTAGCATTTTATTACCTATACCACATATTGTCCTTTTCGTAGAGCACTGTATACAATTCACCACTGGCCGGCTTTTGTGGTGCTTCGTCATCGGACAGTTTCGGGCAATCGAGTTGAAGAGATGCCATCATGGAGTTGAGCGTATTTTGGGTTGAAAACGGCTGAACCTACAAAAAAAGATTTGTCAACTCCCCACTGTCAAGGAAAACAGACATACAGATCACGAAATGATCACTGCGATTTTGTACAAGGATCGTTCCCCTGCCGCTCGCGTTGCCCCACGCTTCCTAAATTGGCTATTTTCCGCGTGGAAGTCTAAGGACCGGCATGCGGCATTGGCAATAACAGCGCGAGCGGCAAGTATGTACATGCTGAGATAATACAAGTTACCTACAAAGTCTAATTAAGAATGTACCGTTAGCGTGAAGCATGAAGACTGCCTTCGACGCTGCCACAGAAGTTTTTTGTGAAGGAAACGGTTAAGCTCGTAAACGAGGCGTTAGGTGGGTTATACTCACGACGAAGTTCCACGGGTTGGCTGCCATGGCGACGGTGACGTCGAAGCACTGGTCGGGCGCGGGCAACGCGGGCGGCGGCAGATTGCACGACGGCGCGCGCTCCTCCGTGCCCGTGCCCCCGCTTACGCTTGATAGGCTGCGAAATATGCGCTCCTTCTTCTTGTTCAGAGCCTCGACGTGGTCCACCACTTTCTCCACCTTTTTCTTTTTACCTCTGTCAAGTGAAAGTCAAAGTCAAAATCGTTTATTTCCATTCGATTACAAGAATCACTTGTGATGTCCTAGATAAATTAAGTTGATAGAACTGAGAAGCTCATTCAACCTTAAGGATTACTCACTCGTGCTGTGTGCTGCACGCGATATCGGGGTAAAAAGGGAATGGAATATTCCATGAATCCCCTGCGATAATCCTTTGCGACGGAAATCCCCTTCGCTTCCTCTGCTAGCGCCGGAAGATTATCACAGGATTATCGCAGGGGCTTTATGGAGTAAGCCAAAGGGTAGGCTGAATAACCCGATCTATCTACCTCGTGTGTTCATAAGTTTTGAGACGAACTTATTTAATTAATTTAAAAAGAAAGTAATTCATGCAACCTTTTTTAAACTTTTAAAATTTTAAATTTCGAATGTTTTGAATCAGAAAAAATATACATTTGAATATTTGTTTCATTCTCCGTGAAAATGGCGCCAACAAAAGATTTGCGTGCGACTGTAATTTCACTGTTTCAAGCAGGAAGAAAACCAATGCAAGTTTTTAGTGAAATCCAAAGTTTGGGATGTAGTCGGAACTTTGTGTATTATACCATAAAGAGGTACAAGGAGACCGGCTCTTTAGAAGACCGTGGAAGATGTGGCCGCCCGCGGTCTGTAAGGGCGCCCGCCAACATCAAAGTAATCAGAGAGCGAATTCGTCGCAACCCTTGCCGGACTCAAAAGAAATTAGCTCTGCAGACCAACATTTCGCGAATATCGGTGAACAGGATACTTAAATATGATCTTAAACTAAACGCCTACAGTCGAAGGAAAGTGCATTATTTAAACGAGCGTCTTCGTAAATTGCGACTGGAACGATGTCGGAACCTATTGAAGAGACACGATCCAAAAAATATCCTGTTTACCGATGAAAAGATCTTCACGGTGGAAGAAAAGTTTAACCGGCAGAACAATAAGGTTTACGCCAGAAGTTCAAAGGACGTCCAGCCATCTGTACGCAATGTCCAGCGCACTCATCATCCAGCAAGTGTGATGGTTTGGTGGGGTGTTTCCTACGAGGGGGTCACTTCGCTTCATTTTTGCCAGCAAGGCGTCAAGGTGAAGGCACAAAATTACCAAACCGACATATTGGAAGCGGTGGTTAAACCATTAAATGATACGCTATTCGCTGGAAAATACTGGGTTTTCCAACAGGACTCTGCTCCCTCCCATAAAGCTAAGACTACCCAACGTTGGCTGGAGGCCAATTTGCCAGGCTTCATTCGGAGCGAAGATTGGCCCTCGTCAAGCCCTGACTTGAATCCTTTGGATTATTCTTTATGGACGGAATTGGAGCTGAGGGCATGCAGAAAGTCTCACCCAAACCTGGATTCTCTCAAGCGAGCCCTTATTAAAGAATCGAAACGGATTCCCATTCAAAAGATTCGTGCCGCCATAGATGAATGGCGCACGCGTTTGAAGGCCTGCATTGAATGCAAAGGCGGCCATTTTGAATGATTTATTTTTAAATACAGATCTAGATGTCAGTAGTTTTAATTTTAATATCCAATAAATGAATACTCAACTTAGCTCCAAAAATATTTTAGTTTTACTGTGTCTCAAGACTTATGAACACACGAGGTATATTTTTAGATGTAAGGGTAACTCAGTCATGCAGGGTGATGTACTCGATCCGCACTATGAGGGGTATAAGGTTTACTCTTTCGTGCAGGGTGCTGTATGGTTAGATTTTGTTAGGGGTAAGGGAAACTCAGACGTGCAGGGTGTTGTACTCGATCTGCACTGTAAGGGGTAAGGATAACTTACCCGTGCAGGGTGTTGTACTCGATTTGCACTGTAAGGGGTAATGATAACTCACTCGTGCAGGATGTTGTACTCGATTTGCACTGTAAGGGGTAATGATAACTCACTCGTGCAGGGTGTTGTACTCGATCTGCACTGTAAGGGGTAATGATAACTCACTCGTGCAGGGTGTTGTACTCGATCTGTATAGTTTGGTTGACGGAGGCGAGAATGTTCTGGGGGACGGTGCGCACGAAGAGTTCGACTTGCGGCGGTGCGGGCGCGGGCGGTGCGACGACGGCACGGCACACGACGCGCGCGCCCAGCAGCAGCTCGCGCAGCCGTGGCCCGAGCGCGCCCGCCGCGCGCTCAGCCTCGTGCAGGCACACCAACATCGCCTGCGCACAACGACACTCATTTCCTGTACCAGCACCGGCACCCAAGACAACAAAGGCCCAAACCTATACAATGTCTCTTTTTGGGTTCAGCGGCGGTCGAAAAAGTGCCACACATCACTGCAACACAAAGTAGAATTAGAGAAGAAATGTTTCCGGCTCGAAATGTCATAGATGGACATATTAATCACGGTCCTCATGCTTGACGTAGAACTTTGTCTTGGTAAGTGTGGAAACTTCTCTATTATATTCATTCTTGAAATGGCCATGCTCGTGACGGTGGAAAGGGCAAATACTGAATAGACCAACATGCCCATTCGGTGTTTGCCTCACCGTCTACACCTAAGCGTCACTTCTGTCTGTCAAAACGTTGTGCACATCTATACACTGATGAGACATTATTTCATCATTTTAATAACTTTCATAAAAGTTCACTGTGGTCTCTCAATTTATTTTTCTCAAACATACAAAAAAATATTGTCATTACTTAAAAAAAAAGAGTCCCTGTATTGTACGTCCATGTAATGCACAACCATGGAAAGTACACCCCTGGAAAGTACAGCCAGTATTACAAACCATTGGTTTCAAATACTTGGTTTGTAATACTGGGCGTACATTCCTGGGCGTGCATTCCCTACACGTGTTGACCTTGTACGGCCAGTTTTGTACAACCCTGGAATGTACAGCCATGGAATACGAACCAATTTCATGCTCTGTTTTCATGTGCGAGTGCTATCAAGGGGCAAGTGCTGTGTTGCCATAGTATTTTACGCTATTAGTAAATTAATGTAGATGTAGTAAGTAGATTAGTTATTTATGTCGTTTTTTTGCAGATGAACTAACCGGTTGGTTTTATTTATTTGAACCCAAGTTTGTTGGATTAAGTTCGGATAGCAATCCTCCTTTTCTGAGTGGTAATTAAAAAAAAACCTAATAACCTAACCAATCCAAGACGGATCTGCTTAGGAAGGGTTTCTCAGGCCAACATTAACTTATTGTTTACATTATTTATCAATGGCAATTCTTGGTTGAACATATTAGAACTTGCTCAGTGCAAACGAGGCTCGTTCTCGTCATGCGACTTATTCGCATCGACCAATGAGAGCTCACGGATATGACGAACTCTCGACCAATGAGCGTCGAGAATATTGGTTTGTAATCCAGGGTGTACATTCCAGGGGTGTGCAATACCGTCATGTGTTTAGTTTGTACGGAGCGTATTGTACGACCATGGAAAGCACACCCAGATAATTCAAACCAAATGGTTTGTAATACTGGCTGTACTTTCCAGGGGTGTGCATTCCATGGTTGTGCTTTGCATGGACGTACAATACGGTCTCCCAAAAAAAAGAACACGCGTAGTATCGTTTTAACGTAGACTGCATATTTTTTTTAATTTGGAACAAAAAACGCACCGGCAGTTTTGTATGAAATTTCGTTGCCGAAGCGATTTTTTTTTAATTTGAAATCTATTGCCGGCGTTCTGGGTTGTATGATAATGACTACGACAAAACTTTTATTTACTTGCCTCATTTAAATTTGGATCTCTTACATCGATTTTGGTACAAAAATGTTGCGTTCAAGTGGCTGTATGCAGCCCTCTATAGAGGTACAGTTAAATAAAAAAATATATTACATAAAAAACCTTTTTTATTTCCTTGCATTTTTTTAGAAAAGCACTACTATATATAGCTCGGCGAAAACTGATACTCGACCTGCATTAGCTTATTTCGCGGCCTCTGCAATAATGTACTATTATTATCCGTCTAGCCGCAGTTTGAAAGAAGTGTCAATAACGAAGGGTAGTAGTTAATACCAGTGTTGAACCAATTGAGTATAAAACTTATCTAACTCACTTGAGGGGGGAATTCGTTGAGCGCCATCGAGAATGCCTGTAGAGGCACAAGGGAAGATAGCGGTGCGCGTAGAATCATTCCACTGTCGACGAGTTGCGTGCGCACCGTGCCCTCGCCGTCCAACCCGCTAATGATCGTGCAGCGAACCCTGCAACACGCAACGTACAATACCCTTTTGAAAGCTGTTGATGTATTGTACAGCCTAGGTATGTTTCTTCCATGGCTGTGTTCAGCGGTGCCTACAAGCACACCCTGATAAATAATAAGGTCCAGTTGCCAGTCAATCTGTCCGATAGCCGGCCTCACCCAGAACGAGAGCATATAAAACTTCATCCGGTTGCCTGACTTCTCCTGTTTGTCAGACTTCTTCGGGATTGTGCCAGTTAAACTTCGTCCGATAGACTGAAAACGTTACATATTGGCTAGCAGTAAGTCAACATACCAGTCTCCAGCGAGTGTTCGCACGATGTAAAGCGCGTGGTGCGGGGCGGTGGGCGCGGAGGGCGCGGGCGGCAGCGGGCGGCGGTACGGGCCGGCGGTGAGCAGCGCCAGCGCCGCGCGCACGAGGTCCGCGCCGCCCGCTCGCGACACCCACACGCGACCCTCCTCCGTCACGCACCCCACCTCCACCTCCATCAGCTTCTGTACAAACAACCATAACTTAAATGCATTCAACTCAACCATACACACCCTGCTGAGGGGTCGGCGGCGTCGCTGCCACCAGCGTCTCTCCCGGCAGCCGCCGACTGACGAGCTGCGATGTAGCGTGAGTGAGTACTGTACCTGTGTGAGCGCGAACGCGTTGGCGATGCAGAAGTCGGCGACTATCTCCTTGTTGAGGTTGAGGTCGCGCTGCGTGGTGGTGTCGTAGAGCACGAGCGGCACGGAGGGGTCGGCGGGGTCGGGCCGCGGCCCGGGCGCTGCCACCAGCGTCTCTCCCGGCAGCCGTCGACTGACGAGCTGCGCGCCGAGCGCGTGCGCTGCCAGCTCCTCTGCGCCCTCAAGTCGGCACAGCACTGCCTGTAACCGGAATCTAACTTTACAAGCAGATCACAATGAATCATTATTTGTTCACTAACTTTCATCGAAACTTACTACATATTATTAAAACTAAACAGGGTCTGACAAGAAACTGAGGCACTCAAAGTAAGTAACTTTTATTTTGTAGTTGTAGTAATTTCCTTCAGCGTCTCAGTATATTGCTACATCCTGAATGTATATTGCTCATCATCTGGTCTACATCTTACTTGTGCTGGAAGTTTTCTGAACTGTGGTTCGAGAATTTTAATCTTATTAAACTCTACTATATCGTCATCTCCGTGATCTCCTAAGAACACGGTCGCATATTCATCTTCTATTTCCAAAATCTTCGCCCTTTGCCATCCGCCCTCTTCTAGATTCACTGCATACCTGTAAACATTTTCGTTATCATTACGAAACGTGGTTTAAGTCAAGTTTAAGAAAAAACTCGGGTTTAGACTCTGGTTTTAGAAAATTGTTACTACGAAACGAGGTTTAATCCAAAAACCGCGGTCTATCTGTGGTTTATAATTAAACCAGCCAGCCCCCTAGTTTATCTGTCATGTCTTTTTACAGATTTGAATGTAATTGCTCGTGCACCTTCGATAATTTGTACTTATCTGATATTATTTTGTGTTTCCTAAACGACTAAACTTGAAAATAGACTTGAATTTGATTGACGGTATGGATTTAGATTTTTGCGATTTTGAAAAAGGACATTTTAGCGCTTTAGTTGCTTACGTTTCGTTTCAAGTAAATAATCGTAACCGGAAACGATTATTTACTTGAAACTAGAACTAGTTTAGTAAAAATATATTTGATTTTATTTTCAGAGTGTAATTTTTTTTTTTTTTTAATAAGCTGACTGGTTATCGAGGTAAATAAATAATCATATGTTTTAATAACTGGCACCTTTTTTAAAATCGTGACGTAAATAATAAAGCAAATCATTTTATTCAAGATTCTTGAAGGAATGGAACGTTATCGATGTTTGGACCATACAAAGTCCACGATCATTGGCTGTTGTCAGTGAATGATAAGGGTTTTCGAGTGGGAATCGCCTTGCGTATTTTCGTTCGGGTTTAGATGCACCGATGTCGTAGTAACGGTCGCAGGAAGTTGGTGGACGGACAAAGCAACAACTAGTAGCGTTTTACTGGCGATATAACAGTCATGTCATTATGTTAACTATGAACTTATGCATAATAATTTATTTATATATTTTTTCTAAAGGCAACATTATTTAACATTACTGCATTGGCAGAAGCAAATTGTAGTAATTATTTTACTTACCACGCATTTATAATCAGCATTGACTTGTCTACTATGGTTCCAGAATGTGTGTAATAATTTGCCATATCATTCAAGATAGAGTCGAGAACGTCCTGAGAAAAATAAAAGAAAATATAAGGACGTAATATTCGAAGGAAGCTCAGAGGCCGATTTTGTACGAACTATTTCGGGCTACTTTTAACCCCTAACATCTAGTTGATCTACAGACTTGCAATTTTGTGTCTATTTAGGTCCTGTAGACTACCTGAAATATAAAATTTCATAAATGCAGCTAGAAAGAGGTCCTATCTGGGAATTGAGTAAAACACTCATGACTCAATATGAAATAAACAATGAAAATAAAAAATAAATAAAACGTTTTGGATATAGTGACGCCTGAAAATCACTTGACTGACTGACTCACCTATCAAAAAAATAATACGCTAATTGATCTTAAATCTATTAAAAGCTCTTTTTTACATTTATTTTTTAAATTGATTAACGTTAAGGCTACTAAAAAATACATTAGGCGAATGAATTGCTAATAATTAACATTTTGCCATTATTTCGCTCTGGCCTCAGTATGATAAATCTAAATCGTAAGTCAATCACTTACAGTAAGGTTACTAGTATTTATTTAGCTTTAGTACCGAGCAAGTATACAAACATCCAAAAAACCTTCCGATTTGTAAAGATACCAAGATTAGATGTGAATATACAAACATGCCTTTTAACAAAACCGCGAGATGGTCAACGAGTCATAACCTAGCTAGACTGTAGTTTTAATTTAATAATATGTATGTATTTTTAGGTATCATGACACTATTTAAGTAAATAAATAAAAATGTTTTATGCATTAAAGTATTTTTTATATTCTATCTTTCTAATATATTGAATAATTAGTTAACTGGTAGGTATATTTGAAAAAAAAAAAAAAAAACAATGCAATTATTCGAAGTTAGTGTGTGTGTGTGCTTATTTATAGATCTTAAGACTATTATAAACGTGAAAGTTTGTGAGGATGGATGTTTGTTACTTTTTCACGCCGGATTTTGATGAAACTTTATAACTTTATATCTTAACTAGCTATACCCGCGACTTCGTTCGCGATGCGAATTATTCTCATCTGACCTCAGTTTGTCTCATATAAAGCAACGCTGTAGTCTGCAGTGAAGCACTCATATCAAGAAAGGAGCTTTTTACTTTGATTTGAAAACTCCCAGATTGTATTTATCAGAAGACTCGAGATTAGAAAAAAAGAATATCGGAATAAAATCGATAACGTTGGCGAAGATATCACGTACGTACACACCTGTAACCTACACACAAATAACATACAGACAAATTGAGAAACTCCTTTTTTGAAGTCTGTTGATAATAATTAAATTGTGATATTAGCGACGCTTGCATTCTCTAGTTTTCGAAGAGACTGCAATCGAAGGTAACTATCGCTCTTTCGAAAAAAAAAAACAAAATAAAATTCGCCCACAAAAAAATGTTTCGGCTAGTCGTGATTCCATGAGATGATGATGTTTTTTTACGTCCCAGTCCCAGTAGTCCCAGTCCCAATAGTCTCAGTCCCAGTAGTCCCAATAGTCCCAGAAGTCCCAGTAGTCCTAATAGTCCCAGTAGTCCCAATAGTCCCAGAAGTCCCAGTCCCCGTCCCAGCTACCTACTCAGCGTACACTACAAAGTGCGCTTTAAATCTTACGCCAGCTTAAGCTGAGACGTGAACTCGAAGGTTCCTATATATTCTAGGCAGTGTTTCATGAATGATCGTTTAGCAATATCTGATTCCTTTGGAGTGGTCTGACTTGACATATGCCTTATCCATTATGCCTATACGATAAAATGTGCACACCAGCTTAAGATGAGCCGTACGTTCAAAGGTTCCTTTACATTCCGGGTTTCAAGTTATTTTGACCTATTACTGAGGCTTGTTATGTCTATAATTTCTGAACTTCAAACTCGATGACCTTGAAATATTTACGGGACAATCTTGAAAGTACTTCCTTTCTAATAAAAAAAGAATGAATGAAATCGGACTACGCGTTAATGAATTACAACTAAGTACATATTTTGACTTTCATCCCCTCTCCCAAGAGAACCATGCTGAATTTCGGGATAAAAAGTATCCTAAGTCCTACCCCGTACTATGAACTCAAATCATGCCAAGTTTCATTTGAATTCATTCAGTAGTTTTGGCGCCATGCGTGATTAAGGTTCAGATAGACAGACAGACAAAAATGGAAAAATTACATTTTTGGCTTCAGTATCGATTATAGAAAGCCATCCAAAAAGAATTTTCAAAATAACTTCAATGTACAGAATTTGACCTCTTACATTCTTATTATAGTAGAATAGAATAGAATTTATCTTTATTGTACACCAGTAAATACAAAAGAAACACGAAAAAGAAAAGATAGTATAGATAACATATACGCTACTTTTTATCTGGGTTCCACGCGGGCCAAGCCGTGGGCAGAAGCTAGTAAAATTTAAATAGTATGCCTGGATTTGGAATATCGAATTATATTTAATTTAGTTAAACAACTAAATAGCGAATAAAATACTGCTCGTGTTCATTCGCGTTCAAACTTGATTTGTACAGGTCTGTGGCAGCGGTCAACCCTCTGTTATGTTAAGGTAAGTAGGGAATTACTTTTTATGTTATCGTCATAAATAAACAGTTTTCACACGCTCAGTACATCTCCTCTCACATACACCGCTGTAGTAGTGTGTCTGTATGGTAGATAAAGGAGAACTATATGAACAGCACGCTGTGCACGTTCGGCAATAATGAGGTGAGTTTTAGCCGCTACGCCCCATGTACAAATGCAATACCTAATGTTGCATTCACACAGTGCGTTATAGTTTTGTAAAGTCAGCTATTGTTCGAAGAGTTTTGAAAATGTAAACAAGTTTTCTAATCGATTAAGCCAGTGAACCAATATGAATGAGCGAGTTAAGTTTGTCGTTACTATAACACCAAGATATTTTCATCCCATCTATTCGAAAAGAGGCGAAGGGTTCCTTGATAAGTGCGAGCAAAATAGGTAATTCCGGCGCAACAGTGACGAAATTACTTTTGAATTTGGAACACTATTTAATTAAAAAGTAAAACGCAATTCGCTTCGATAAAGTCTTGGCTGGTAATCAAAAAAGCCTGATTACCAGCTAAGACTTTATCGCGCCTGTCGACGCGGCATCTGCCAGATTCTCATCTTTTTAAAGGACTCTGTTTTCACCGGACTTCTGGGGCTCTTTTAGCAGATTCAAGAGCAGATTTAATCACCCTGAAGCGTCATGGCTGATGGAAGTCCAGTGGTGTCGCGGAAGGATATGTATATCGAGGATTCGATCGAAAATAAGGCAAAAATTAGCAAGCGCGTAGTTGAAAGTATTAAATTACGGCCTTCTTCAGTTGATCCACCGATTCAACCTTTTTCGCCGCGCCCATCCACTTCAAAACAGCGTGAAATGTCACCATTGACTCAACAGGATCATCAACCAGAGTCTGAAGTTATTACGAATACCCAAGTGATAAATAAGTCAACGACATTTTCTGTTCCCAACAAAACAGTTACAATAAACACCCAGAATTGCGAAAACGTATCTATTATTAATATAAATTTGTAATTTGGTTATGTAAATATAAATATTCGTCACTACTAAAAGCATCTCTTATTTATTTTTCTCATAGAGGGGGATGAAAAGCAGAGTGTACCAAAATTATTTAACCTCGAGCGACGTACTTTGAATCCCTCGCTACGCTTAGGATTCTACTCTAGAATTCTTCGCTTCGCTCTGGATTCAAACAATCGCTCTCGCTCTCAATACATTATTTTGGTCCCTTGTGACACAATCTACTATTAATAGAGTTTGCACGTGACAATCTAGTGCATTCACATAAGACAGGACGATTATTGCGGTTACAAGGATAAGAATGTAATGTATATTAACGGTACCAGGATCTCCTGCAGCTGTAATGCTAAAGCACATGTACTTAGTCTTGCTAGTGTTTAATGTAAACAGACTATTCCCTAGCCATTTTGTTACTACCAAAAGCCATCCTCAGCCAGCTTAGCAACTTTATGTTTTTATGAAAGAGTAGCATAACTAACATAGTAGACTAACATCAGCAAGTCAAGACCATGCAGGGTAGTGTTACAAAGATCATATAAGTAGCTGTGGTACGCCAAAGGCGCACATAGCACCATCACTTTCATGCCCATCAAGGTGTACTCGCTTACAGCGGCCGCGGAAGTAGAGAACAGAGGGGGCCAAATGCTCCCTCTAAAATCACATAGGTACCCGTCTACAAGCCAGGGCTAGAGATTGAAGGGGTGACCCAAGAAATTTGCTCCCCCGTCACGGAGTACTTCCGCGGTCCCTGCTCGCTGAGATCTTTTGTCAGAGCCATGATTTTTAATAGTTGATTAACTAAACACTGCTTTCTCACTTCCTTTAATCTGTCGTTTCAAAATTAACAGTAAAAAAACACTGTTTAGTAAAACAACTGTTTCAAAATGCCATCGAAGTATAGTCAACTCACGTTATACTCTTCGCCAAGAATCCGTATCCAGATCTCGATGGTGGAGTTGGCAACCGTCACATACACGTTCCAGAAGTCATCGTCAGGGAACTGCAGCGGAGGCAGGTCGCTATCGATCATGTCTTCCGCTGCGAACGTAGCGTCGGAAAACGTAGCCGACGAATCCTTAAAAAACAATGTTTTTTATTTATCAAACGCGACGTGAGGAGCCGGTATATACGTTTGCCATAAGGGGTTGTTTGTTTGTCTATTACCATCTATCACCGAGACGGCGTATCCGACTGAAATGCGGTTTTTTGCATTCCATTTGTAAAACTTCTAAACAATATAAGGTAGGTTTTATTGCCGCAAGTCACAAGGGGGCACTGCAATAAATGATAGAAAACACGTCGGGCTATTTTCCCTTACTTTCCAGAAAATTTTACCTATCTGGTAATGAATATGGCTTTCAAATAAAAATATGAAATTAGTTTGTAAATTCAATATTATTACTCATCGGAACTTGACTATGCATTTAGGTTATTCAGATACAGGAAGTAAGTTCAACAAGATATCACGCTATCGGTTCGAATAATAATACTTAATAATATTTTTTTTTATAATTTAATTTATATTTTTTTATTAATAACGGGAACTTGATAAAAAGTTCAACATGAAATGTCATTCCCCATTTTTTTACCTTTAGGGGTGTGATGGTTTTATAAAATTTATATTGGGCCACCCTCTCTACCCATTAAAAAACAATAATTAAAATCGTTTCACAATAGGCGTAGATATTGCGTAACACACAAAAAGACAAACAGAAAAATAAATAACCTCCTCCTTTTGTGATGTCGGTTGAAAATAACATACGAGTTACTTATAAGTACGCCATACCTTTATATTGGGAAGATAAACTATCAGTCCATTAACCACCCTTTCCGTTATAATGCGCGGGTAGTTTTCTACGAGCTCTTGCCAGTTGCTGGGTAAGTTTTCGCCATATTTTTCCCTAAAATTATAAGTTCTATTATAATTATTTCCTGAATGAGGTAAACGAATTTCTGAATAAAAACCCGCGTCTGGACAAAAATTGTCTGAACAACATTTCAATGTTAATGTTTAACATTTAATGTTGTTCGGATAGGTATAGAAGACTACTAGTGGTGTAATGGCTAGAGTCCCCGACTTTTGATCCGAAGGTCGTGGGCTCGAATCTCATCTTGCGCTGTTGAAGGAAAATATCGTCAGTAAACCGACACGAGTATGAACGGCGCCTCACGACGAGTACGAGGTGCTCACCACATAAGTTCTATCATTACTCATTTTGTCCCTCTCTTTTGTTTGACAGAATAAGCGACAGAAATATTTTTTGTCTTCGCTTTCGTTGACAAAACGTTGTCATGGATGCTCATGTTAAGCGGGCTGGTCCGGTAAGGTATCGATAACAATAATTCACCTGTAGAGATGCGGCACTGTACTAGCCCAGAGGCCGGCCTCGTGCTCGGCCACTAGCTCGCCGAGCCACACAAGGGCGTTGCTCCCGGAGGAGGTTGGCATGCCGGCGGCTTCAGAGCTCTCGATCACCGCCAGGAGCTTTACCGACGCGACCTCTTTGGCCAACTCTTCGGTCGGCGATGAATCGGGGTATGAGGACGCCGAGTACTTTGCTCCCACCTGCAAAGGTGATTAGTGTTACGAGCTAAGGTACGGGATAAAATAATTAAATCCAATTGTACGTACACATAAAGGATCACTGTAATAGCAAAATAACACTACAAAAATTATAACAAAACAAACAGCACAACGAAACTACACAATGAAAACAAAAACACTAATCACTAGGTACAACACTAACACAACTGTCACTTCACTAGTCACTGTGTATCGCGTTTTTATCTCTTCAAACTATTCACAGTAAAATCTTGAACTGAACTCATGCTACGAGTTTCTTGCCGCGGTCACATTAGCAATTAAGGGGGTGAATCAAGAAAACATGTAGAATTTCTAAGGAAATTTATGTCAGCAACAGCCAATTTCCATGGAATTGACAGTTTGTAGCTGCACTGTTATTGCAGTCAGCGGATATATTCCGAATCATATCAGATGAATTAATCTAAGTTCATTCAAACAAAGCCTAAATCAATGCTGAACTTTGAAACTATCATGGTTATTGATAAATTTATCTCTTCAAATAGGATTATTTACCACAATTTGAGAGTGTTCAATTGTTTTCAGATATTTCAATAGGAATATCAGGAAACAAAGCAAACTCACAAACCATGGTTAATTTTTCTTAATATTTATTCAAATTACTAACTTTAACAGTACAGTCGTACAAAACAGGACCTCGTTTCTGTCGAAAATCGTGTACTTTGAAGACAGGCTGCTGCAGGCCTAGTTTGTTGCAAGTCCATTCTAACTTTGCGACTGACGACGATGAGTCTGGTGGTGGTTCCAAGTTGTAAGCTGGCGTTACGTCAGTCACTGGGCCAGTACTTTCCTAGAAAAATAAAAAATAAAATTACTGTTGCTGGTTTATATCAATACGTTACCTAGGCAATCGTACCATTTTACAGCAAAACTTACAAGTAATTAGCGGTTTTTTACACTTTCTGTACTTAAACATACTTACATATTTGTTAGCAAGCACGCATTCATTAGTAGCTGCCGGTAGTTGTAGTGGTATCAGATCTACTGTGTTCAGGCGATCTCTTAAGTTCGAAAGCCTCTGTGATGCTGATACTTTGACACTAGAGCTGCTAGATTTTCCGTTGCTTTCAACATTCGTGCGTACGGAATGTTTGGGCTGAAATACAAATGAGTAAACATTGTATCATCATCGGTGTTAATATAGGACAAGTGTTTTCAGTACCGTCTTGTACCATCATCAGTGTTTGTATTAGAATAAGATCAGTATTAAATTTTTTTACTTATTTGTACCTAATTATAGTAGTTTTACGTAAATGACAGTGTCAATGTGAGCGGCTGTAAATTTTACCATAAACAACTTGGCGTATGTTTCCGCCTATCGCCCCCCTGGAACTGCCTTGCACGTGAAGATCTGCGTCAGATTCTAGACGTGAACACTACAACCTTAGTGGCGGGAGACTTCAACGCAAAACATACTGCATGGGGGGTCTCGTGTTATCTCGCCACCAAGGAAGACGGCTGTATGAGGATGTCGAACACTTCAACTACGAAGTAATCGGCCTAGACGCTCCCCACACATATTCCCACCTGTGCAAACTACCAACCATATGTCCACGACATAGTTTTGCACATGGCCATTAGGTGCCCATCAACGTAGAAGTAGTATATAACTTGGACGGTAAATACCTCCCAATCTTGATAACCTTTGGGTTAAAAGCGGACTTAGCAGCGCCACGCCCTCGCCAAAAGTCGGATTCCTAATTCAGCTCTTAAATTACTGCCGTAGAAGGGTCTTGTGGTTCTTAGCAGACTCTTCAACAGAATACTTCGGATTGGTCACTTTCCAAATACTTGGAAAATGGGAAAGATAATCGTGTTATCCAAACCCGGCAAAGACCGCCGACACGCTGCCAGCTACAGACCGATCGTCCTTCTTTCCCAAGTGGCCAAGCTGTTTGAGCGGCTGCTACTCCGCAGGCATAGAGCACACCTCATCCCACGCGAGGAACATTTTGGCTTCCGCGGGCAACACTCGACCACGCTTCAGCTCACTTGAGTACTACACCACTTAGCCTTCGAAAGTAATGCCACAGGGTCGGAGTGTTCCTCGATATCGAGAAGGCCTTTGACCGAGTATGGCACGAAAGCTAACTTTATAGGCTTCTTGAAATCAACCTTCCACCTACAATGGTGCACTTCATTGCATCATTCCCTAAAATTCTTCGTATCGGTGGAACAAGCAATTTCTTGCACCAGGATGATTGCAGCTGGATTCCCGCAAGGAAGCTGCCTATCTCCAACCTTGTATGCCTTATATACAGACAACACACCAACTCCAGAGGTACCCAGACGCTAAGCTGGCATTTTTTGCCGACGATAGTGCCTATTTTGTTTCCTCGGGTGCACAGACCAACCAGACGAATGCAACGCTTACTAAACTGCCTACCCGACTGGCTTGACAAATGGCGCATGACAGTAAACGTCGATTTTGGCTTAATCGAGAGTGTTCTTAGCAATGATTCAAGATAACTACAGTGATATTCCAATAATATGGTAACCTCGATCTGATATAGCATCACCTAGAATCTGCACTCCTCACTAACTTAAATTTGCAGCCTCTCGGTGCTGGAATGACCTACCTCCAGGTACGTGCTCTGAAATCAGCTACAGTTTTTAAAAACGCTTTAAAGAAACACCTTATAATTATGCAAAAATGCTCATTCTCTTGGTTATCTACGAAAACAAAATTTTCCCTTACCCTTCCTTATCACTTCAATTTATTATGTTTTTTTCACATTTTTATATGTAGTTTATGTTATACTTAATATACCTATGTAGTTTATGTAAGTTTTTATTTTGTACCCTCGTCAATGTTCGTGTCCTCACAAAAGGCCCTGTCTGAAAACCAGCGCAGCAACGTACTAACACGATGCTGCATCAAGCTGAGACAGGGACCTATTTTGACCCCAAGCAACACATTTTCTATAAGCTAATTCTTTTCCAGTTTTTTACCATGTTTGTGTTTTTGGGTTCAAATAAAAATATTATTTCTTTCTTTCTAACTTACAGCAGAAATATCGTGATTAGGCTCATTGAAATGATATCAATTAATAGGTTATAAATAGATGGTGATCAGGGTCTGTTGATGGTGCATGAAAGAGAAATGAAGATAAATTGGTGAAGGATTTCTAAAACACGTAGTTTTCAACTTCTTGAAAAAACATTACAAACGACTACGTTTGTTTAAAGGAATTGTTAAATGCTAAACAGAAGCTAATTAAGTAGCCTACAAATGAATTACCTCATTTTGTCCTAAATGTGACAAATTGGTTTTTAAAAATAAAATCTTCAAACATGAGTTATTATGGTAAGATTACTATTGTAGTTTTAGCTGACTTGTACCAGTCTCTTCATAAGTGTTAATATGGAGTTATGAGGTAATATTGTAGTTAACAATTGACCTGTACCTGTGGCACTTCATTAGTGTACGTAAACACCTCTGGAACTGGTGTAGGTGCTGAACTGGAGCCGCTTTTTGGCGCGTTCTGTTCAAAGTGATTGCTCACAGCTTTTGGTGCTTTCGGTTCAAAGTGATTGCTCGCAACTTTTAGTGCGTTCGGTTCGAAGTTATTGTTCACAGCTTTCACTGGTGGTTTGACTATAGGGGGCGCAACACTTCTTGATTCGTTCGTTCGGTAGTTATATTTGACAGCCTGAAAAAGTTATATTAATATCAGACGAATATCAATAAGAGTATGAGTATCATTTAATTAATTAGGAAATTAATTTAATTATAACAAGTTTTCTGATTTTTTCTCGTACAACAACTATCTACAATAAGTTAGAACATTAACATTTCTAATTAAATATAGAATCATGAAAAAGATCAGTAGCTGCATAAAAATAACCATAATAATATTGATAAAAATATTGTAAAAAAAAAAACATTAATTAGGTATTACTCTCAAATACTATATTGTGCCCTACTCTACTATATTGTGCCATCTTAATAAGGATGGCACAATATAGTAAAATTTCCTTGTTTTTGACCCAGAATAAACAGATATTTTCGTAATAATAACTCAACCTATATGTGAAGTAATTCGATTCAGTCTAATAATATGTATTCAATGAATCAAACATTCTAAAATAAATCTGTAGATATTACCAAATCCTTATAATTAATAATTATTATGATCTCAAGAAACTACAAAATAACGAGTTTATAACCAAAAACTGAGAGTAAAATTCCTTAGTGATCGATGAGCGGTCGTAGCGATCAGACGTATGGAACATATGAAAGAGCTAATGAAGAAACTGCATTGGCTCAGTTAACTCTGCAGGAAACAGTCTCAATCATATCTATATGGATGTCAGCAATGACATTTGAAGTGGATGTACCTTAAGGTGTTGTTTCACTTCTTCTCTTCTCTTTTTTTATAAACATCCTCGGGTTTTTTTATAGACCTTGAAGATATTGAAAATCTTACCAAAGATCTGAGTGCTGTATATGAATCGACAAAAAAATTTGGTCTACTCATCAACTATTGATATAAATACCTCTTTAAGAGAAATAAAGAAACACAATATTTTAGTTTTTCAAAAACTACCGAGTACATGAAATCTCCACAAAAGAAGTTGCAGGCAGGTTTGCTAGTATTGTAGAATTCCGTATATTTTAAGAAATTAAACACTTATGTTTTATTTAATCATTTTATTCATTAATGTGGCATCTGGCCATCAGCTGTTAGTAACAGCAGAAAAAGACGTCGTGTTTTTTTTGTTTGACTCTCTGCAAGCTCAACTAATAATTATCCGTAGAAATTGATCAAAATTCGACTTATATAGAACCCATGTTCCACCACCATGTACCCATGTCATGTTCGAACTTATACGTCATATTTATTTGAATACAATAATCGATAAAATATGGAAAATATATTTAGTATAGCCAACGGTCCGTTTCAAGTCTTGCAAAATTAGTAATTACACTTACTGATGACAGCGGGGAACCCTCCCCGCGCTCGGTACTTCGACGCAATTCTTATGTTTTGTATCAAAAGACTGGGCCCTTAACAATTTCAGAATTTGACAGGTACTTTTATAATGAATCATGACTGTCATCATAATGTATCAGTTCTCAAGAAGGACGGATGACAAGCTGATCTTTGTTTTCTATTCAAGTATAAACCCCAAAAATGACCAGAGTAAATAAATTAGTACCTTGTAATTGTTACTATTAGTAAACGGAGTTGTTCCGCTCCTTGCTCGATAATACTGATTTGAGTATTGACTGTTGTAGCTGGGTGTATAGCTGGAAGCGGGTTTACGCCATGATCCCTGTTTTCTTGGAAAACGGTTCTGGTAAAAAATAACAAATTAATAAACAAAAACTTTTCTATCACAAACATTCTGCATGTCCAAAAGTCTTGTAGAATAATTGAATTTAAAATTTAACTAAAATTATAATGTAACTTACCAGGCCACTCAGAGCTTTTTTTGTGGTTTTCTGTCGAGATACCATAGCAACAATGTGTTGAGATTCTTGGCTAGCAATTGCATCAACATACCATTCACCATTGCTTTGAGTCACCTTAAACCCTGGCACATCTAAAAATAGTTTCTCAAGGGATGGATATCCCAATTTTTTGAAAGGTATCCATTCCCCTTGAAGTTCTCGATAGTCACCTACAAAGATAACACATGTTAATTAGAAAGTCTATTGGATCAGACGATTCCACTAGACGGTTCAACTTCAACAAAGAGATCAGAAGAATAATCCAACTAGGATTCTTCAGGGGCACAGTTCATCAAATTTCAGAATTATTTATTGTACACACCTCTGTCTCTGTTTGTACAAAATACAAACAAAAAACTTACCTATACGACTTGTATAAAGGCGAGCTTAATACGAGTAATTTCTTGATATCTATACAAATCATCCGTATATTAATCCGCCTAAGACGCAGAAACCAGAAGGTTGCGGATTCAATCCCCGCCGCGGGAAAAATGTTTGTATGGTCTGCAAATATTTGTCTCGGGTCTGGGTGTTTTCTATGTAAAATATGTATGTTTTACAAAACAAAAAGTATATGTATATCAATCATGTAGTTCCAATAATACAAGCTCAATCGTGCTGTGTGAAAAATTACCAGCATTATTATTATTACTATTGAATTGATATAAGCCAAACATTACTTACGATTGCATTGCTTTATGGTGAGTGCCCCTTTCACAGATATAAGAGTGGCTCGAAGTGCAGAAATTACTTGTTCTTTATCTGCCATAGTAGGAACTGATGCTCACTGAAATATTTTTTTTAAATGTATTACAGAATAATAATAATAACGAAAAAAACGCCAAACCGACACATACATTCTGACGCTATATTACGTAACGATAACGACTTTTTCGATTTTTCGATTCTCCCTCTTCTTCGATTTTTATTATTAAGAAATAACGTATCAACTTTATTTCTTAATAATAAAAATCGAAGGTCCTATATACCTTGGATACGATTTTGTTCATTTTTTAAATTGTGGCAAACCAATGTAACTACAATCGCGCTTTAAACTGGAATCGCTTCATCGCGAGTTGATCAAGACAATTTTTTACAATTTCTGTCCAATGAACTAGGGATCGCGGTATATCATTTAAAAGGTAATTTTGTTAGCTATCAAACTCTCTATCAAACTTCTGATATCATAACAAATAAGTATTCACCTTGTGGCATGGAACGTAAAAAGAAAAAACATCAATTTTTCAAACAAAACACCAATTGTTTGGAAGTCCTAATGAAAGGAAGATGTCCTGGGAACTTATCCGGAGACCAGGATCTGGACGACGGCGATGCACTACGTCAAGAGATGATCGATTTATTGTCACCACTTCTCTCCGAAATCGACACCTGACCAACGTAGACGTCCAGCAGCAGCTCAGAGAAGATCGAGGGAGGGCTGTGAGCGAGTGGACAGTCAGACGAAGACTCAAAGAAGGGAACTTGACCCAATAAGGCCAGCCACGGGACTCAAATTGTCTCCAGCCCACCGACAAGCCTGGCTTCAGTTTGCCCCCGATCACTTAGATTGGGATATGGAGCAATGAAGTCGAGTCCTGTTCTCGGACGAAACCAGAATGTGCCTACATGGCACGACCGTCGACGTAGAGTCTATAGGAGGCCGGGAGAGCGATTCGCATAATGCTGTTTTGCGGAAACAGTGGCATACGGGGGTGGGTCTTGTATGATGTGGGCGGGGATTTCTATTGAAGCAAAAACGGAGCTAATTTTCATACCTGGTGGCGTACGTCATTCTTCTAGGCCATGTGTTCCCATACGCCGGGTTTATTGGCGAAGATTTCCTGCTAATGCACGATAATGCCGCTGCCACACCGCTGCAGTGACTAGACATTACCTGGAAGATGTCGGCATTCCCACACTAGACTGGCCAGCCCTCAGTCCTGATTTGAACCCAATCGAGCATATGTGGGATGAGCTAAAACGGCGGGTACGAGGAAGATATCCAGCTCCGGCGTCGATTAGAAGACCTGAAAACTGCTATAGTCGAAGAGTGGCAGGAAATCCCACAGGATTCATTAGGTCAATGAAAAACCGTTTACAAGCGGTCATTAGGGCCAGGGGGGTAACACAAAACATTGAGGGGGTTTACATAAACATTGTAAATAAAAAAATATTTTTTCATATTACTGCCTATTCATTTAGACGTCCACAACTTCGACCTATTGCAATAATTCCCTAAATTTAGGTAGGAAATTTAATTAATTTTAAATCTTCTTGATATCACTTGAAAGCTAATAAAATTACATTTCAAATGATATACCACAATTCATAGTTCACTGCATATAAATTATAAAAAATATTCTTGAACAACCCGCCATGAAGCGATTCCAGTTTAAAGCTCGCAAGTGTAGTTGAAACTGATCGCTTCTCAGGTTGACCGTACTAATTGCGAAGTCGTTTGAAGTCATTATTCGAACGGCTGACTGAGAGGATAGCGAGCAGCCGAAACAAGCGCATGCGACTTTCGAGTACGTACGTACGATATTTTTGCAGGTCGTCTCACGTTCCTCCCAAAGATCTTTTATATAAAATGAATTCATTTTTACTTGCACATAATTCCTACAATTAAATTTAGTGTAGAATCCCGTAAATCGGTAAGCGTTGAAAAACTAATACTGGATACCTATCTTTTAAATTCTATCTTGTAGGTACCTACCTAACAACGTAATTTTGCTTCACATCGCCTCTTCATCTCTTATACCTTCCGTCTGATTGAGACATTCACGCACCATCTATATACATCTCCTCATAATCACAACCACGCGGGCAAGCACTCTTAGAATCACCGGGATTTTGAAAAACAGTTTAATATTTTTTTTGTTACTCTCAGGTTTTGTATCAGCCAGTATCTATCTTGACCTATAGACGTAGCAATTATATACCACCTTATAATACCTGAACTAATATAGGTACCATTAAGTAAATGATGTGGTCACAGATGTCAGAACCAAAGGAAACACCTCGAGGAGGGGTGTGGTCCATGTCGCAGCGATCGTTCATACAGTTTATAAACCGTGCCTAGTCGCATTTTCACTCGCGTTTACGATTGTGCAGTGATTACGTGTACTTTAGAAAGAAACCGAAGTAAAGAGAAAAACTCCAAGAATAATGAGATCACATTTTGTGGTCACAATATTCAACATGTTTTTATCCCTAAATTATTTATGTATATTACTTTTAACTTAACTTGAGTGAACTTTGATGTGTCAATGATGAGTGATGTGACATTAATAATTATTTTATTACTATTATACATGAGTAGCTGTTGCCTGTGGCTTTGCATGCAAACTTTAACCCCCATTCCCCCCCCCCCCCCTTAAAATGTGAAATGCAAAATCCCTGAAATATGTCACTATTTTATTCCAAAAACTATCGTGAATTTAATTATTCATATTGTAAAAACGGGAATTTTCACGTACCGCACTATCGGTGAAGGCACCGACTAAGTTTCGACTCTTTCTGAGAGTCTTCATCAGGTTGAGTGATCGCGACGCTCTCCCTCCGCGTCGCGTCTCGTGCACTACGCGCTGCCGCTCGTTGTGCGCGGTTCCCAGGGCGCGCGAGTGGAGGGGGCGCTTGTGTTCTTGCTGGTGGTGCTGGTGGTGGTGGTGCTACATCGTCTTCGCTGCTGCTCACGTCGTCGCCATAAGCTATTCCTGGAGGAGCCCGACAGGCGACGCTCACTGTGGCAATGTCAGACTCGACTCCCGCGCTATCATGCAGTCCATACAGACATGACTTCCAGGCGCGAGGTAAAGCCCATGCACGGTCTCTGTTAAAGTTTGGTAGACGACCTATCTCGATAGTTTCGCTGATTTTAAGAGGAACGAAAAACTTTTCTCTTGCCAAGACCCGGGCTTTATCAAAACGGTTATAGTGCGTCGTACCAACGACCAGCGAATGCTCTGCTATATGGCGGAACTGATATCTAGGTTCTTCTCAGCGCGTATGTTTTCGGTGAGCCTTGTAGATATGTTGCGTTTTGTCTCACCGATGTAGCATTTACCGCAATCACAAGGAATCTTGTAGACACCGGGGACACCTAATGAGTCTCTATCCTTGGGAGAACGTAGCATTTGTCGTCTCAATTGTGTCAGGGGTCGGAATATCGTTTTTATACTATACTTACGACGTAAGACGTGCCCGATTTTGTCTGTTATTCCCTTAACAAATGGTAGGTATGCTACAGATCTCTCTACCGATGCCTTGCGTGACCTCACAGACGTTTTTGCGATCCGAAAACTTTGTCTCCAACCATAGCCGTTTCTCTCTAACACCTCTTTCATATGTGACAGTTCAGCATCCACATATTGTGGGTCACAAAACCTAAGAGCTCTATTTATTAGAGTGTGTGGTACAGAGGCGAGGTGTGCGGGATGGTGGTAAGGGTCAGCTCTGAGAATCACTTACCCTGATGAAGACTCCCGGAATGAGTCGAAACTTAGTTGGTGCCTCCACCGATAGTGCGGTACGTGAAAATTCTCAGTTTTTACAATATGAAGGTCATTATTGATTTATGGTCAGTAGCTGTAATTCAAATTTTCATTTTTCTTATTTCAAAGAACAGACTTTCATACAAAAATCTTTTCTTAGCAGATGATTACGCTATAAAATACCCCTATGTTCCAAATTTCGGCCCAATTTATGACTTATCATTTTGTTTGACCAATGTTTGGTGCTTTCATAATTTATGAACTTGAGTAATTGAGGCCTGGGCGCATGTCAGAGAAGCACTTGTCCGGTTTTTTAAATTAGGTAATACTGCTTTCTAATATTTTAAAAATTCGCTTGCGTATGACGGGCTTTGAACCAGTTCAGTGATAAAAAAAACATTCTGTATTTTCAACTAACTTCAAAATAAGAGGAGATTCTCAATTCACCTGTATGTTTATTTGTGTGTATGTTACGTGATATATGTACCCAGGAGCTTCTGTCTAGAGGCAATAGCTGTACTCCATGTGGTATCGGACTTGCAACTCGTCCAAAAGTAGTCACTGAAGTAAGTCTTAGCTATGTTAAGCACAACAAGCTTTTTGTAAACTCTTTGACCTTCTGTTCTTAGTAACTATGGAATACCTAAACTAGGGACCTATTTTAGGTAGGCTGTAAGATGGCAACTTGGATAGAAGATCACTGTACCAGACTAGATCAGGTTTAAGGCTATATCTAGGCTCATAGCCAATTCTTCACCATGATCCAAGATCAAATTACTTTCAGACATTTCAAAAATGTATGTACTCCTCCTACTTTAAACTGACAAGTTTTGATGTGTATTCATATGAAACTGATCAAATATTTGAAAATAAATAAAAGAAGAATGAAAAAGGTACCTACATAATGAAATTAGGGCTATGAATCATTTTTACATATTTATTTTATTTATTACATATTTATTTGCTATGTTCGCTTTCTTTTGTTTAGAAATAAAGATGATTGTAAACTAGCTTGCTCTCCACAGCTAGTTTAGTTCATGACAACAAGTGATTTTGGGCATCTGTATTTTGAATACATGAAAGATCTACAAAATCTGGCCATTAAAATATTCCAATAATAGGAAGTCATAAAACATGTTTTTAGTTATTATTATGATGCCATGTGAAAATGTCCAGCATTATTTATGATTATTATTATTAATACATTACTTGATACAAGACACAACCTACTTGAAGATTGGTGGATGGACAACTCCGACCACTTGGTCGAAAACTAAGTGTTATATTATTATAACTATACCTCATACTTTACTATTCTCATGTTTCATTAGGTCCTTCCTCATTTCCCGTCTCATGACTGCTTAGCAAAACATTTTGACCAAGTATGCTGGCTCTTGAAAGAGGTGAGAGCTGATATGGCTTTAGTATTTGATTTGGACTTACCATAAAATCAAACACCAAAGTAATCTGTATGAAGCAGCCGCCGCCGGTATAGAAACAAATCCGTGATATAGCTAAAGCTATGGCATTATAACCAGCTTTATTTGCACCTGATTTTGAGAATGTACTCCTTATAAACCAGTCTGAAACAAATTATGACGTGTAGTGAGAAACCAGGGCGTTTACTTGCAATCGTAGCTATGCATTGTATGCAGTGCAGTTTATGAAGTAGCTTTCACTAAAATTAAGGGTAAATTACATAGTAGCCCGCGTACCTATTTCTTACTTTTAGGCTTTTTCACAGGATCGCTGCAAATTAAATATGGTGTAGTCAGTCAGGCAGGCAGCCAAAAATTCAACTGAGTTGGATCTTTCTCTTTCTTATTTCTTCATAGGACACCAAAGCACTTTTCGCAATTTTCGCTTGGACTGAATTTTCGGTTGGATCGTGTCTTTTTGACACTGACAGCAGTCAGTGACTGCAACTTACGGCCTCTACCCGTTTTATTTACCATAACTTTTTTTTTTAAGCCACAGAATCCATAATTAAGAAATCAAATCGAATCAACTTTTTTTAGAGAGTGACCAACAAAACAATATTGTCATTTATTTTTACATTGTCGATCCACCCTAATTCTAAATTCAAATCATTAAAATCAGTTTAGTGTTTAAGTAGGTACCTACAATAACTAAATATACAATTAAGCTCAGTCACTCAGCTAAGGGTAGGCACGGTGAACATTAAACACTGACCACAAAATTTTATTAAGCTTATTTAACACATTGCGAGTCTCCTTGGATCACTTACAATCCATACAATCTTTAGAACTCAATTACACACCCCCAAAGGGTAGTTTGAAAAATTAAAAACACGTATTTTATTATTTATTTTCAAGTTTATTTGTACTGAGTTTTGAGCGAATCTAACCAAGGAATAACATTTTCCATAGAAACTTTACCACCCTGTTTACCCCCCCACCCCTTAGAGGTTGATTTTCGAAAATTAGATTAGCCTGTGTTATTCCAGTACCTAAACTATCTATACTCCAAATCTGCAATATAGATAGTTTAAGTACTGGATTCATCAAAACTGGTAGTAGTTACGTAGTTACGGAGATACGTGGTAACAAACATTCACACACACAGACTTTCGCATTTATTATACAAAAAAGGAGGAAGTAGGATACATTGTAATTCTACATTATCATAACGTTCTATTTCATTACACTTATCGAAACCGGATACTTATACTATCCATTTCTACAACTACTCTCAACCTTAGACCATTGAACATTATAGCTGTCACTGTCTTAACACCCCCTCTCAACCCTAAATTGTATTTTGTTTACGATTTCGGATTGCCTATGTTAGAAATAAATATAAATTTTCCATTACTTCACTTTATGTATGAATTTATATAATACTGTCACACTACATACTCAACAATAAAATTGCAGTATAACTTTATATAAAAATCAATTTGTAGGAACACAATAAAAAACAACTTAATAGGTTCAAAACAAAACCTAAAATAACAAACACAACGTCACACAACTGATAAACAAATATTATTCCGACTTCTTAAACCATAGTACTCGTCCTTAAGTATACCTACATAAATTATTTTACACGTCAATTCTTAATTTATTTAAGAAATTCATGTTTCCAACTTAAGTCCTACAAGACTTATTGATAAAACGACTGGAAAAAATGGACATGCTCTTCAACCAAATGAGCATGCTGATGGGCCTTATTGTGACCCTCGTCGAAAAGATGTCACAATAATCTGTCTAAATATTGCTGCATGGAACATCAACGGAACTTCTTAACAAACTTGATCGCCTCCTTAATACCAGCATCCGTTTTATTATGTGCCTTCGCAAATTCGATCATGTGAGTAAATTCCGCGCTGAATTAAAATGGCTCCCCATTCGGGAGCGTAGAAACCTAAGGATTCTTTGTGTTCTTTTCTCTGTTCTTAAGGATCCCTTTGCACCTGAGTATCTAAAAATCCGTTTTCGTTTCCGGTCTGACACACACGAGAAACAATTAAGGTTTTCTGAGAATCTCCTTCTAGACACCCCCAAGCATTGTACATCGTTCCGTGGAAACTCTTTCTCTGTCGAATTAGTCCGGCTCTGGAATAAACTACCATAAAAGGTAGACTCTAAAGAATGCTTCAAAAGATTAACTCGCAAACACTTCCTAGATGAGTCGTATTCATAGTTTATCTATCCTACCTTCAACTATTATTTATATGTATAAGTGCCTATATATGTATAATTATATATATTAAGCAAATGTGATTGGATATATAAAATAATATTGTATTTAAAATTTGTAAAATTTGTAGCACGCTTACTGCCAATCACTTCAAGTTGGGTTGGCTGGTAGAAAATGCTTTAGCATTAAGTCTATTGTTCACTTTTTATAAAATGTGCAATAAAGAGTTAATAAATAAATAAAAACTATACAATCTATAGCACTCAACACCCTGATGGTACTGCACGTGCAGAAACAGCAATAATTGTCAGGTTCTCAATACAAAATCACGAGTTACCTCGGTATAAGACTGAACACATTCAGGCAACCACTATTGCAGTCGAAGGAAAATCCGGGAACTTCATCGTTTCTGCAATATATTGCCCACCGAAACGCTAAGGGGAATCCCATCCAACAATGAATTTAGGGCCAAGAGTGTTTAAATAGTGTGCGACTATTTAAACACTCTTGGCCCTAAATTCATTGCTGGAGGGGATTGGAATTTCAAACATAGACATAGACAACTAAAGCTATCAATCGACAAAAATAATCTCACAACACTGTCTACTGGGGAACCAATGCAATGACCTACTGGTAAGAATAGATTACCGGACGTTATTGACTTTTTCATCTGCAAGAGAATGCAACAATATTCTGTCAAGGTTAACCCATGCCTAGACGGCTCTTCAGCTCACACCCCTGTTTTACTGACGATTAGTACAACGCTTTTAGAGTACGAGACAACCCCGAAAATGTGTAACAAGTTCACGGACTGGGACTCATTCAGAGAAATAATTGAAAGGAAACTTGAGTTGAAGATTGCCCTTAAGACTTCCGAAGACATAGAAGAAGCTGCTACCCACTTTATGAATCTCATTCAAGTTGCGTGCTGGTCGACTACTCCTGACTTTCCAACAAAAACAGCCAGACACAACTGTGTACCCCTGGAAATAAGAGCCAAAATCCAAGAAAAAAGAAGACTTCGTAGAGTGTGGCATTGCAGCCGACATGATGAGGACAAAAAAGCCTATAACAAAGCTATAGTTCTTGACTATAGCTTAAGGAACTCATAATCAACGCTAAAAACGTAACACTGGCCCTGCATCTTGAATCACTAACAGCAACAAGGTCGACAAACTACTCGCTCTGGAAGGCCACGTCAAACCTGAACCAGCCTAAAAGAACTCGACCACCTCTGAAACTCACTGACACAAAATGGGCTAGGACAGCACAAGAAAGTAGACGCCTTCGCAAACTCCTAATAAACATTCAAAGAAAATTTCGCATTTATACCTGATACCTACTACTACTGGTCAAAATGTTTTGGCAGCCCTAATGCATATTTGAAGGAGGCCAATGTTTATGACTCGAGGTACCGGCATCTGTACGTATCAATGGCCGCTCGCATTTCTCACATACAAAGACTTGTGGTAAGCTACATAACACATCAAAACATTCCCCTGACATTATTTCATAGCATAGTTAGAAACTACTTAGCTAGGCAACTCCAAATCTACAGGAAAAAATCCGAAAATCAAATTTTGGTCCGCACTTCGCACACTGACTGACAAATTCTGACAGAATGACAGAAAACTGAATGAAGTTTGCGTGCAAACTAGCAGTCAGATTTACTAGAAAAATAGTCAAATTTCTACTACTTTAATAAAATGATTCTATATCGCACCGTTTTAGTGCTACTAAAACGGACCCCCACACTCGTTCTTTGGAATACTGAACTCATATCTCTCCAGAAGAAAATTCCAAGTAAAGGATGGCGAATACACTTCGATCTTATATGCTATACAAGCAGGAGTACGACAAGGATCAGTACTGGACCCTGTCTTGTATACCATCTTTACAGCGGACCTACCCGAAATCCCAGGTGTAGTAACTGCCACATTTGCGTATGACACAGCCATCCTGGCTAGCAAGGACCATAACAAAGCATCGCAATCCCTTCAAATTGGGTTAGATAAAATATTGCAGTGGCTGACGAAGTGGAGAATTAAAGTTAGTGCTTCGAAATCGACCCACGCCACCTTCGCACTCCGCAAGGGAGACTGTCCCTTGCGGAAAAGGGTGGTGGAGCCCACCTGTCAACCTAGGAGCAAACATACTACCACACAGCGACTCGGTGAAATACCTGGGAATGCATCTTGATCGTAGACTGACATGGAGAACGCATCTGAAGAAGAAAAGAGATTAAATAAACCTGAAATATCGAAACCTACACTGGTTACTAGGTAGAAGCTCGGTGCTAAGCACATACAACAAACTCCTGATCTACAAGGTTGTGCTTCTCCAAGCCGATCTGGACGTATGGCATACAACTATGGGGATCAGCCTGCAACTCCATACAAAGAGCACAAAATGCCATAATAAGGAACTTGTCAATGCACCATGGTTTCTGAAGACCTCTGAACTGCATACCGAACTGGGCGTCGACACTGTCAGCGAAGAAATCAAATAATACTCGACCAAATACAAAGAACGCCTGAACAAACATCCTAATCACTTGGCATCACAGCTAACCACCATCAGCTACCCAAAGAGACTATGACAACACATCATGGAACTCGACAGACATGATATCTGAACCACTTCCCTTACAAGCCATTACCATGTGATTACCCACTCCGAACCTGCTCGACTATGAGCAGGAAGACTGATCGCAGATGTACACAGAACAAAAAAAAATGTTAAGATTTCGTCAATATGTCTGCCAAATTTTAAGTTTTTGGCACCCATGAAATCGAAAAAAAAATTAATAGCACAATCTTTTATGAAGCGATATCGTATATTGATATGCTTAGCTTAGTTATTTACTATTTTCATTATTCTCAATCATTATAATTGCACTTTGATTATATATGGGCAGGTATGTTTCAGTGTCTTTGCATTTAAGTATAGATAATATACCTCTAAGATACATGAGTTCCGTCGTAGCTATTTCTCCTGCAATATACTCCGCTTCTGCGTTGATAGAGATACCATTGTTTATTTATCTTCCTGCTTTTACCTTTACTCCTTTCGGTGATTTCTCTATTTTATCTATTTCACCTCTATTTTCAACTCTCCATTCAGAAAAGCTGTTGGAACATCTGGTTGCTTAATTGGCAAATCTTCTCTACCGCTTGACATTCTTGCGACCGATGAATACAAGTTATATTGGCTATTTGTTTGGAAACCTTTGGCTACCTACTAACCTTGCCTTTTTTCTATCATCTTGTTTGGTCTTGAACAGCCATCTTGTGTCTATCACCTTTTTATTCGCAGGCAATTCAATTTCTTTCCAAGTAGAGATTTTATATCCCTCTCAATTGATTTCTTACATTCTTCTTCTTTATTCATCGCCTCCTCGTATGTTTGTGGAACCGAGCTAGCCATCAAATAATATGCTATGTTTGCATCATCAAAATCATTCTACCTTGACTAGGTGATTCTTGAGTTTCAATTTCATCTTGTGTCTTTCCTCTACTACAAATTTAATTTTTCACGCTTGCTCTTGCTATTTGTACATAAATTACTCTCATCAAACCTTACATCTTGTGTTATCATAACTTTATTCGTTTCAGGATTCCATAGACAATATCATATTGGAGCATAATCAACCATCCGTGTTTCTGCTGACTGCGAGGCACTAGGCGACTAATTATTCACTAATTTTTCGACTCTTGGCATTGTCACAGCCCATACTCTGTTCCCAAGTGTTTTTAGCTTTGAAAGATCAGTTTTACCTCGCATAATTTCTTCAGATGTTCTGTAGTTTATCGCAGAAGATGGGCATCTATTAAGCTGATATGTAGCACATAATACTGCTTCTCCCCATAGCATTTTCGGAAGACCTGTTCCTACAATAAGTGTCCGTGCTCTGTCATGTTAAGTACCGTAAAACCTTACTTTGTCTTTGGCCACACGTTACAGAAAATTTAAAATATCTCTAATAAATGTACTTATAGTAAGACTAACCTGGTGTGTTTAATGGTTTGCAAGCAAAGTATACATGTATTACTAACTGTCAAGCATAGAAAACTCTTACAAAAATGATATTTTATGCCTTAAAAGTGATTTGAAGAGCCGGCCAAGTTAACCTCCACATTCTTACAACATTTTCCACTGCTTATATCTACTGAAATATAACTCTTATGTGTTTATTTTTAAGAGCTATGGTAGTAATCTGGCTAAAGATGGCATCAAAATGAAGAAAACCACTAAATGTGGTCATCTCTACTAAAAAGTGTAGTGGCCAATGTTACCTAGTCATATTTGCTAGTTTTCATACAACTGATTTTAAGACCCTAGGGTTTGCACTAAGATTGAGACAAAGAAAAATATTTTTTTTACCCAGCAAATATTTTTATTCGTCTAGAATGAGGAACAAGTAAATTTTTAAAATGTGAATTGCGTATGTTTAACGGATTTTGTTCATTATGGTTTATTTAGGAATGGAGATTTGTCGTGCGGCCTCTCGTGACGATAACTCTTTTTTTTTTCTACCTGAAATGGTATCGAACGGCAAATTCGAGCATTTGTTCTGAATATTTTTTATATTGACGGCCCAAGATGCCTACGTATCCTTTCTTTTTTCTTCGGTTTTGCCTGCTCTTAGATATATCCTGAATAATTAACAATATAGAGGATTATACTATCGTATATGTATAGTACTACAGAACATTCAATAACGTTTTTTTCTAAATATTCAACTGGCTTCCGCCCGCGGCTCTGCTCGCGTGGTACTCGTATGTATAAAAAGTAGACTATATGTTATTCCTAGTCTAGAATTACATTATGTAAGTTTCTGCGCAAACCATTCAGTATTTTTGGCGAGAAGGGTACCCATAGGTATCCTCCTAATAAACATCCAAAGAAAATTTCGCATTTATACCTGATACCTACTACTACTGGTCAAAATGTTTTGGCAGCCCTAATGCATATTTGAAGGAGGCCAATGTTTATGACTCGAGGTACCGGCATCTGTACGTATCAATGGCCGCTCGCATTTCTCACATACAAAGACTTGTGGTAAGCTACATAACACATCAAAACATTCCCCTGACATTATTTCATAGTATAGTTAGAAACTACTTAGCTAGGCAACTCCAAATCTACAGGAAAAAATCCGAAAATCAAATTTTGGTCCGCACTTCGCACACTGACTGACAAATTCTGACAGAATGACAGAAAACTGAATGAAGTTTGCGTGCAAACTAGCAGTCAGATTTACTAGAAAAATAGTCAAATTTCTACTACTTTAATAAAATGATTCTATATCGCACCGTTTTAGTGCTACTAAAACGGATCCTATCCTTCTTATATATCCTTATTATAAACGCGAAAGTTTGTGAGGATGGATGTTTGTATCTCTATCACGGAAAAACTACTATTTAAACTACGGATTTTAATTAAAATTGTATATTAATAAAGCTTATACATCAGAATAACACATAGGCTACTTGTTATCCGGGTACCAAGCGGGAAAGCCGTGGGCAGAAGCAAATATAAAATGAAATCTCCAGAATGAAATAGACAATAGATTATTGTCTATTGTATTCTGTTCATTCATTTCATTCATCATTCCAGTCGGTGTCTATATTAGAGTAAGTCTGTGGTCACGGATCGGTCAGTCGTCAAACAAAATGGCGACGACGAATGATTCGAAGGCGCCTTTGCGCCAAGTTAAAAGAGTACAATTTGGTATATTAGCACCAGATGAAATCGTAAGTTGTATCATATGATGAATTAACATCTTAGCCTTCTGTTTATTTATCTTTATTTATGGTTGAAAGCTCCCAATACTTAATTGCGCAAGAAAATTTTACACACGCACCTCCTGTTCTTGTTCGACTATCTTGCTCTGTCTAAGATGAGGATATAAACGAAGTGAACTTTAAAAGTTTCTAACTAAATCCCTTGGTCCATCTAACTATATTTTGTTGATAGTTATTATGGTTCTAGATAGTGGAAAATTTTGTTTTTTAGCGACGAATGTCTGTCACTGAAGGGGGCATTCGCTACCCTGAGACTATGGAAGGGGGAAGGCCCAAGCTGGGAGGTCTTATGGATCCGCGGCAAGGCGTAATTGACAGGAGCTCCCGATGTCAGACATGCGCCGGAAACATGACCGAATGTCCCGGACATTTTGGACACATTGATTTAGCTAAACCAGTATTTCATATCGGTTTCATCACTAAAACCATAAAAGTACTGAGATGCGTTTGCTTCTACTGTTCAAAGTTACTTGTTAGTCCGGTGAGTATTTATTTTGATTTTGGATTCTGTGTCATGCTTTGATTATTTACTGACATAGGTATTAAACCTGATTCTTGTAGACAAATCCAAAGATCAAAGAAGTTATAGTGAAATCCAAAGGCCAGCCACGCAAGAGACTAACATATGTGTACGACCTTTGCAAAGGCAAAAACATATGTGAGGGAGGTGAAGATATGGACATAGGCAAAGAGGGTGATGATGGTAAAAAAGGATCAGGACATGGTGGTTGCGGTCACTACCAGCCATCCATTAGACGACAAGGCTTGGATTTAACTGCTGAATGGAAACATGCTAATGAAGACACGCAGGAAAAGAAGATAATTATAACAGCTGAAAGAGTTTGGGAAATATTAAAACATATCACAGGTAAAATGACTATTATCATCATCATTCATTTTATATTATTTGTATATAGGTTGTTTCTTGGTCTTATTATTACTTATTATCACTTGCAATAATGAAGTGATGATTTCATATCATTCTAGTTTATGAGAAATACCTGAAGAGTTAAAAGTTTGAGTACTACAGCCTTCGAGATGAATACATTTTGATAGTTGTTTTTAAAGAAATCATGTAAACTTTATTAGAGCACTAGCTGTATCCGCGACTTCGTTCTCGATTGCAATCGCTTGATGAAATGATGATGTTTTTTAAAGTTTTACGGGAAAAATAGCAATCCCTCAGAAATAAAACTTTTATGGGAACACCTCATGATCGTTCTTTATACAACAACAAAATAATCATCAAAATCGGTTAACAATTGGCGAAGATATCAGTGTGTGGTATAACAAACACACATGATAAAAAAAAACAATCATTTGATTTGAGAACTTCTTTTTTTCTGAAGTCAGTTAAAATTACAAAAATTATGCCACTGAAATTTTCCAATTTTTGCTTTTAAAAAACGTTCACGATTTACGTTCGGGGTGGCGTCACTAACTTTGACAATAGGGCTACCTACTCAGCGTGCGCTATCCCGATCCCGGCCCCGATCCCATTCCCATTCCTATGACAGTAGGGTTAGCTACTCAGCGTAAAATGAGACTTACTCGAAGAGTCCTACATTCTAAGGTTCAAGTTATTTTGGATGTTCATTCTGTGTATAATGATCGTTTGGCTATATCTGACTCCTTTGGAGTGGTCTGACTTTGACAATATGCCTTATCCATTAAGCTCATCTTAAGCTGGCATTAGCACTAATTATAAAGTTCTAATGCCAGCTTAAGATGAGCCGTATGTTCAAAGGTTCCAGTACATTCCGGGTTTCAAGTTATTTGGATCAATTGCTGAGGCTTGTGATGTCTGTAATTTCTGAACTACAAAACCGATGACCTTGAAATATTCACAGAACAATGTACTTCCTTTCTAACAAAAAAAGAAGGAATTAAATCGGACTACGCGTTAATGAATTACAACTAAGTACACATTTTAACTTTCATCCCCTCTCCCATGTGAAATTTCGGGATAAAAAGTATCCTATGTCCTACCCCGTAGTATGAACTCATATTATGCCAAGTTTCATTTGAATTCAGTAGTTTCGGCGTTATGCGTGTTTCATAAGACAAACAAACAAAAATGAAAAAAAAAAAAACAATTTTTAAAAAATGCCATCAAAAATTTTTTTTTAAAATATCTTCAATGTACAGAATTTGACCTATTACATTCTTAGTATAGATTATCATTATTGAGATTGGTGTTGGATTAAAGATGCATAATTTGTGTCCATAGTGTGAAGTTTGTTACAGATGAAGAGTCATTTATATTGGGCATGGACCCCAAATTTGCCAGACCTGATTGGATGATTGTCACTGTACTCCCAGTGCCTCCACTGTCAGTAAGACCTGCTGTTGTCATGTTTGGTGCAGCCAAGAATCAGGATGATTTGACTCACAAACTTTCAGACATTATCAAAGCAAACAATGAACTGATGAGGAATGAACAGACTGGCGCTGCGGCCCATGTGCTGGCTGAAAACATCCGAATGTTGCAATTTCATGTGGCTACTTTTGTTGACAATGATATGCCTGGCATGCCAAAGTGAGTCACTATTTATAAACATGTGTGAACTTGATTTGCTTACATCTTTTCTTATCATAAATTTTATCTTTCAGAGCTATGCAAAAATCTGGAAAACCACTTAAAGCTATCAAGGCTCGTCTCAAAGGAAAAGAAGGCAGAATTCGAGGAAATCTCATGGGAAAGCGTGTGGATTTCTCGGCTCGTACTGTCATCACACCAGACCCTAACTTGCGTATTGATCAAGTAGGAGTACCCAGGTCTATTGCACAAAATTTAACATTCCCAGAGTTGGTTACTCCTTTCAATATTGATAGGATGCAAGAGCTTGTACGTAGAGGCAATGCTCAGTATCCAGGGGCAAAATATATTGTTCGTGATAATGGGGAAAGAATAGATTTACGGTTTCATCCCAAAACTTCTGATTTGCATTTACAATATGGGTACAAAGTTGAGCGTCACTTGAGAGATGATGATTTAGTTATCTTCAATCGACAACCAACACTTCACAAAATGAGTATGATGGGTCACAGGGTAAAGGTTTTACCCTGGTCTACATTCCGTATGAACCTGAGCTGTACATCTCCATACAATGCTGATTTTGATGGTGATGAAATGAATTTACATGTGCCTCAATCCATGGAAACAAGAGCTGAGGTAGAAAATATTCATATTACACCTAGGCAGATTATCACACCACAAGCTAACAAGCCTGTTATGGGTATTGTACAGGACACACTCACAGCTGTTAGAAAAATGACTAAAAGAGATGTCTTCTTGACAAAAGAACAAGTAATGAATTTGCTTATGTTTTTACCGACATGGGATGGTAAAATTCCCCAACCCTGCATTTTGAAGCCACAGCCGCTTTGGACTGGTAAACAAATCTTTACATTGATCATTCCTGGACATGTCAACATGATTCGAACACATTCCACACATCCTGATGAAGAAGATGATGGCCCATATAAATGGATTTCTCCTGGAGATACGAAAGTTGTTGTTGAGCATGGAGAGCTGCTTATGGGTATCTTGTGTAAGAAATCGCTTGGGGCCTCTGCTGGCTCTCTGCTTCACATTTGCATGTTGGAACTTGGCCACGAAACAGCTGGACGCTTCTATGGTAACATTCAAACTGTGATCAACAACTGGCTGCTGCTGGAAGGCCATTCCATCGGTATCGGAGACACTATTGCCGATCCTCAAACCTACCAAGAAATTCAGCGCGCCATCGTCAAAGCCAAAGACGATGTAATAGAGGTCATTCAAAAGGCCCACAACATGGAATTGGAGCCTACGCCCGGTAATACACTTCGTCAGACTTTCGAAAATCAAGTAAATCGTATTCTAAACGATGCTCGTGACAAAACCGGTGGTTCTGCTAAGAAGTCGCTCACAGAATACAACAATCTCAAAGCAATGGTGGTTGCTGGTTCAAAGGGTTCCAACATTAATATTTCTCAGGTTATTGCTTGTGTAGGGCAACAGAATGTTGAAGGTAAACGTATTCCATTTGGATTCCGTAAACGAACACTACCGCACTTCATCAAAGACGATTATGGTCCTGAGTCGAGGGGATTTGTAGAAAACTCTTACCTTGCTGGATTGACGCCCTCGGAGTTCTATTTCCACGCTATGGGAGGTCGTGAAGGTCTTATCGATACTGCTGTAAAAACCGCCGAAACTGGATATATCCAGCGTCGTTTGATAAAGGCTATGGAGTCGGTAATGGTTCACTACGACGGAACAGTGCGTAACTCAGTGGGACAACTCATCCAGTTGAGATACGGAGAGGACGGCCTGGCTGGAGAAACTGTAGAGTTCCAGAACATGCCAACTGTCAAACTATCAAACAAAGCTTTCGAAAAGAAGTTCAAATTTGACCCCTCAAATGAAAGGTACCTGAAGAGGATCTTCAATGAAGACATTATTAAGGAATTGACTGAGTCTGGCTATGTTATTGCTGATTTGGAAAGTGAATGGGAGCAGCTTACTAAGGATCGAGAAGTTTTGCGTCAGATCTTTCCTAGTGGTGAATCCAAAGTTGTACTGCCTTGCAACTTCAAGAGGATGATCTGGAATGCGCAGAAGACATTCCACATCAACAAGAGGGGACCTACTGACCTGAGCCCTATCAAAGTAATTAAAGGAGTACAAGAGCTCTTGAAGAAATGTATCATTGTTGTTGGAGAGGACCGTTTGTCCAAGCAAGCTAACGAAAACGCTACGCTATTATTCCAATGCTTAGTGCGATCTACTTTGTGCACTAAGTTTGTATCTGAAGAATATAGACTATCAACTGAGGCTTTTGAATGGTTGATTGGTGAAATCGAAACTAGATTCCAACAGGCGCAAGTGAACCCGGGAGAAATGGTAGGTGCTTTGGCCGCTCAATCTCTTGGAGAGCCTGCTACTCAGATGACACTGAACACTTTCCATTTTGCTGGTGTGTCATCCAAGAACGTAACGCTGGGTGTGCCTCGTCTAAAGGAAATCATCAACATTTCGAAGAAACCCAAAGCTCCTTCTCTAACAGTTTTCTTAACCGGCGGAGCTGCAAGAGATGCTGAAAAAGCTAAGAATGTGCTTTGCAGATTGGAACACACCACTTTACGCAAAGTTACTGCGAACACGGCAATTTACTATGATCCTGACCCGCAAAATACAGTCATTGCTGAAGATCAGGAATTCGTCAATGTTTACTACGAGATGCCTGACTTTGATCCTACAAAGATTTCACCTTGGCTTTTGCGTATCGAACTCGACCGTAAGAGAATGACAGATAAGAAATTGACTATGGAGCAGATTGCTGAAAAGATCAATGCTGGATTTGGAGATGACTTGAATTGTATTTTTAATGACGACAACGCAGAAAAGCTTGTCCTTCGTATCCGAATCATGAACAATGAGGAAAGCAAATTCCAGGACAATGATGAAGAAACAGTTGACAAAATGGAAGACGACATGTTCTTGAGGTGTATCGAAGCTAACATGCTGTCAGACATGACATTGCAAGGTATCGAAGCTATTGCGAAAGTATACATGCACTTGCCTCAGACGGAAGCCAAGAAACGTATCATCATAACTGAGCAGGGGGAGTTCAAGGCTATCGCCGAATGGTTATTGGAAACTGATGGTACTTCTCTGATGAAAGTATTGTCTGAGCGCGATGTTGATCCAATCAGAACATTCAGTAACGACATTTGTGAGATTTTCCAAGTACTGGGTATTGAGGCTGTACGTAAATCTGTGGAAAAAGAAATGAATGCTGTTTTGCAATTCTACGGTCTGTACGTGAACTATCGTCATCTTGCTTTGCTTTGTGACGTCATGACTGCTAAAGGTCATCTTATGGCTATCACCCGTCACGGTATCAATAGGCAAGACACTGGAGCTCTCATGAGATGTTCATTCGAAGAAACTGTTGATGTATTACTTGATGCCGCCAGCCACGCTGAAGTGGACCCAATGAGGGGCGTGTCTGAGAATATAATAATGGGACAATTACCAAGAATGGGCACTGGTGAGTAAAAAGCGCAAATGCTACATACCTAACATTGTGGTACCATTTCCTGAAATGGGAGTGATTTATTATTTTTTCTGATTTAGGATGCTTCGATTTGCTCCTTGATGCGGAGAAATGTAAAAACGGCATGGAAATGGGTGGTCTTGGAGTTGGCATGGGCGTTGGCGGCGGAATGTATTTCGGTGTTGGTACTCCATCTATGACGCCACAGATGACTCCGTGGTCTACTCAGAACACTCCTGGATACAGCAGCAGTGTGTGGTCTCCTGGCCAAGGTAAGATCTAACCTACAAGAATCTCATTTTTTTAAACAAAATAAGACTGTCTATGACTTAATTACGTTTGCATCTATTACCCTCTTTGGTAGATGATTTAGATGGTTTCTTATATGATGGTTTCATTTTAAAATAATAGAGCATATTTAAAAATTGAAAATACCGCTTTACAATACACTGTTCTTGGGAGATAAGAGTTTCGTATGAAAAGCTATTAAATTTCAGTTGTAATTAACTGTATTTAATTTTTTTAAATATGATTTCCAGCAACTATAGTTACAATTCTGTAGTAGTGCACGAGTTATAAATTATTAACACTATGTTTATCTAATTATTCCAGTGGGAAGCAGCATGACCCCAGGAGGTCCATCATTCTCTCCGTCTGGTGCGTCTGATGCGTCCGGTCTATCCCCCGCATACAGCGCCTGGTCGCCTCAGCCCGGCTCTCCTGGCTCACCCGGACCCCCGCTTTCCCCTTACGCATCACCGGCCGGCGCCTCGCCTTCCTATTCTCCAACCAGCCCTGTGTATGCACCAGCTTCTCCGAGTCTTACTCCTACTTCTCCCCACTACTCCCCTACAAGTCCTTCATATTCCCCGACTTCGCCCAACTACTCCCCTACGTCTCCGATGTACTCGCCCACTTCACCTTCCTACTCGCCCACTTCGCCCGGCTACTCGCCCACGTCTCCGTCCTACTCGCCGACGTCTCCCAGTTACTCGCCGACTTCCCCGAGCTACTCCCCAACAAGCCCGGCGTATTCTCCAACTTCTCCGAGCTACTCGCCGACGTCGCCTAGCTACTCGCCGACCAGTCCGTCATACTCGCCGACTAGTCCTTCGTACTCACCCACAAGTCCGGTTTACTCGCCGACTTCGCCCGGCTACTCGCCGTCGTCTCCTAGCTACTCGCCGACTAGTCCAGTATACAGTCCCGCTTCACCGAGCTATTCGCCGTCCTCACCAAACTACACGCCGGCTTCACCGGCGTATTCGCCCACAAGTCCGTCTTACTCCCCGACGTCACCCGCGTATTCTCTAACTTCCCCGAGCTATTCGCCGTCATCGCCGAAATATTCTCCGACCTCGCCCAACTATTCACCTACATCGCCGTCTGTAGCTGGTGGCAGCCCAACTTACTCGCCAACGAGCCCGCAGTATTCACCAACGAGCCCACAATACTCTCCCACGAGTCCGGCGTATTCGCCATCGTCGCCACAACACCCAGGCAGCACTCGCTACTCGCCGTCTTCCCTCAACTATTCGCCATCTTCTCCGAACTATTCGCAGTCATCCCCCGGTTACTCTCCCATGTCCACCAAGTACTCCCCGACTTCACCTACATACACCTCAACTTCGCATAACTACTCACCATCATCCCCTGCCTATTCACCATCATCATCTGCCGGACCTTCTACCTACTCCCCAACTTCGCCGAATTACTCCCCCATGTCTCCTAGCTACGACGAGGGAGACGATTAGACTTGTTCTGTTCCATATCTTACTATTTGTAAGCATAAGTTTTAGTTGAGGTACTACAATTATTTATGCCTGCATAGAGATTATGAATATCTCATTCAGAAGGTAACACTTTAGGAGAAAAAAAGTTTACAAGTCCTATGATGTTTTTTATTTGTAAGAGCACAAAAAAAACAACAAAAATACTATAATAGAAATAAAATTTGTTAGTGCTGTAATAAGATTTCAAAGAAATTAATAAATAGAAACAAATCGGATATACCTACCTAATACAAAATTATTATGCAGTTTATTAGGTACCTAATTGAAGTTAGTAAGTAGATATAATCATTGATGTATTGTCGAATGTTTTATTAATCATTAGGTAAGTTTTAATAAATAAAATGTAAAAACCAAATTTTCTCTTTTACTTAAACATGTAACCTATTAGATTCTTTATTAATTTTATTTTTGCTTTAGAATTTATTCATCCTTGCCAATAGGTTTCTACGACCAAAATATTAAACTACTGTTAGGTATGTTCAACTTTAATTCTTTACGTTACATGATTACAAAATACAAACTTACATAGCTACCTATTGTGCTTTATAAACTTCGAACACAGCCATTTTAGATACTAACATTACGTTACTTGACTAATATTATCCAGACAAATTACAACACAATTAGATTTCTTTAGCATAATGAGATGAAAGTTAATGATCCATGTTAACTTCTAATAATACCTCATAACATTTAAATTTACGTAGCCTAACATTGGAAGATTACATTGGCCTCGATTTTGTAGTACACTGACTAAATTAAATTAAAACTGTCGCTCTCTTTTACTGATAGTGCAAGAAAGAAAGAGATAGCTACAATTTTAGTGCTGTCAAATTAGTCAGATTTAAGTTTTCCATACAAATTTAGTCGTGATATCAAAACATGCTGACGAAGAAAAGCGGCACGTAAACTGATTTGACAGCAGCACACAGCACTAAAATTCTTGCTAACTCTTTCTTGCGTACACTATCAGTAAAAAAGAGCGATAGTTTAAGTTTAGTTTAGTCAGTGTACTACAGAATCGAGGCCAACATGGAAACCGCAGATTACCTAAGTAAAGATTTACAAGTACCTATGCTGCGGGACAAATTTATGCATGATTTGCAAATACTTGTCCGGGAGCTGCGGTACCACGCTTCTCTTAGCTTACCCAGAAATAGGGAATCCTAGTGTGAAGTCAGAACTATGCTGTTATCTGACTGGGTGTTATTTACTTATTTTCCTCTGTATATTTCAATGATGCGGTCCTGATCCACGTATTCGAAGATATGAGGGGCATCCATGAGAATGCCAATCGTCCCCGCAGTGGTAACAATAAAGAATATGTAAAGCTGCAGTCTGTCGATGACCATGGCAACGTACTTCCAGTCCTCGCGCGTCTGAAACATTACACAAGGTACAAATTACAAATTATTCTATTCGAAGTAAGTAATTAAGATAAATAGATTTTGACTGTTGTGAGCTTGCTTTTAATTTACCTACTAACCAGCATTTCGGTCTCTTAGAATATTTTCCTGGTAGCCAAATAATATCTACCTACATTAGACAAGAGAACATAATATTGCTGCTGAATGCGTAGGCGATTCAGAACTTTCAAAGTAGGTAATGACTGCTTGCTGGTAAAACACCATGCTATTCAATATTTATCCCACTTGGTGGGACCTTGGTGGGAGTTCCTACCGTTTTTCTTCTATTGCGCTCTTTCTCGTCATGTTGCTCGGAAACATTGCGTGCTAGTAAAAACATAATCAGTAAATACCTGAATGTATAGATCTTCGTTGCGTAAATGTTCCGCGATGAATTCAACTGCCTCAGTAGCCTTTGCTGCTTCTGGGGACAGTAGGAGAGAATCGGAACTCTCCGATTCTCTACGTTCGCATCCCAGGCCCAAGCCGCCCAACGCGCCCAACCCGCCCAAAGCGCCGACCTCGCCACCTCCTGCCGCCCGGTTGATCTTGCAGTTCGGGTGGTGGAGGTCAGATAATTCCATTGTCTCCATCTTGCTTTGGTTGGCCCCGATCGAACTATAACACGTGTAGGTTGTTATATAGTAGGTATGTATATTTAACAAATCCTACAGCCTACCTCTACAACCTACTCTCGGTATGGAGACGCTGTAACCAGAACATGCCCGCAAAGTTTTGTTTCATTGAAATCATAAGGTTCATTCATAATTATCGTTGTCTTATTTAGCTAGGCCATATAGCTCGCAAAACTGGCAACGGCTGGAGAAGAAAGCTTCTCGAATTGCGACCACGAACCGGATGTCGCACTGTAGGAAGGCTTCCGATGCACGGAAAGGAAGTCGATGAAGGTAGCCTAAGATCTTTCATCATGGCACTTTTTAGGGAATACCTATGTCCATGTGGACTTGGTGTACGTTGGTGTTGATGATGATGAATATGATACACTCTATCACGTCTCATAAGTTGGACAGCAGATTTATCTATAAATCAGGAATTGTTAGCAGGAAAATCGCTTCAGTGTTAGAAGTCCATCTTAATTATTATCACAGTCGGAGACATGCGCGGCCTGAAAACTTCGTCACCAGATTGTCCACTAGCTCATACGAAGGAGCGAAGCGATTGGAGTATGTACTTGGCTATATAAAAATAACATAACAATAAAGAAAATTAAGATCTACCTGATGTGTTTTGGCAAGTCGTGAGCAGCAGCCGCGTGGGGAGGGGCCCCCATGCCTGGCATTTCCATCATCCAACGCAGACGTGTTTTGCGGGGACGACGCATAAGCAGTGCAGCGGGCAAATAGTGCAGGAACACGCTTCGGATCCACAACGGCATTCTGTTTAGGGGGAAAATGTAAGTTTATAATACTTATAAACACACAGAAAAGCAGTGTTCAGTTAATAAGTTGTTTCAAAATATTAAAAAGTAGGTAAGCACTTAAACCTTTAGAAATCTGCTGCTAGACGTAGGCCTATTCCAATGAGTGCCAATGACGAACGATCTTGGGCCACCTCCTTCCATGGACTTCCCCCTACCATTGAGATGTCATCTGCCATCAGCTCGTCATTCGAGAACCTTCCCCAGCGGTTGTCGGTTCTGCTACTTCATCTTGCTAATTCTAAGAGCTACCTATCTACTAACATAGGATTTTGTATCTCTTACCTATGTGTCCTAGGGCCCCTGAAGTTCCAGTTGATGATAATGACCGTAACCAGAATACTGACGGTGTTCATGATGAAAGTGAAGAGGAGATATTTGGCGATCAGCGGTAGCACGAGCGATGTCGGCGGGAGGATCTTCGAAACCAGCAGCAGGAACACAACCAGTGACAGAAGAATGCTGATACCCAACGTGACCTGTGGAATACACAAGGTTAGTGTGTTTTATTAGGTGTAGGTTAACGACGAAGGAAGACGACCGACGTTGGGGTCCGCCGCAATATAGTTGGCGTGACGACCTTGATGTACTCGAGACGGAATAGGGGGAGATTGCCAATGATAGAAGCAGAAATATTCGAGGAAGACCTTTACCCAGCAGTGGGATACGATAGGTTGAAAACAAAGTCTAGGAAGGTCGATGTTATCTTAATGGTGGCGGAAAGTCAGTGGGTGGAGGTGGCCCATGACCGTTAGTAATGACACTCTTTGGGGAGGACTATTTCCAGTGGACTTTCATAGGCCGATGATGATTTATTTATAGCTGTTCTAGCTAAGGCAAGTTAGCGTCGCAGACCGTAAGTAGTAGCGGGTTCTACATTTATTCAGCCAAGTTCAAATAATTTGCGTGACCTCGTAATGAAATGCTTCTTGTTAGGTTAGTTTTCTAGGTATTTTCATTAAGTACCTTTTCTCCAGCTTCAGCAGGCAAGTAGAATACGAGAACGCAAAGAAACGAAATCAGGACAGTAGGCAGGATCAAATTGACGGTGTAAAACAGAGTCTTCCGTCTGATAATGATGTAAAACGTGATATCCGTCTCTGTAGGGTGATTCCCTTCATAGATATTCAAGTACGCCGGTACTTCGATAATATCCCAGGTTCCGGACTTCCAATAATCAGACAGGTCGACAAAATTTTTGTTGTTGTACAGTGCTAGGGAGACTTGGTCGCCGTTGAAAGTCCACGAACCAAATTTCATGATACAAGTTTGCTGATCGAACGGGAAATACGTTACGTCGATAGTGCAGGAGCTCTGAAAATAAAGATTTAGTTTGAGCGATTAGTTTAAATTGAACCGCGCGGTATCGAATGCATACGGTATTTGCAGCTGAAAGCTGATAAGTTATACCTGGTAAATAGCCGGAGGTACCCACAATACTTCTCCATTTGGATAAATGAGAACGTTGGACTTGTAACGGACTTCGTAGTTACCGTCAGCGCTGAAAAAACAAAGTTTTAACCATCTGCCGCAATCTTTAACATTCCTGTTCGTTATTATATTGCCACCTGCATCCGAGAAAATGTTTAATGTAGGCATCCTATTGGTCAAGGCAAAATGTTGATGATTTTTGACAAGAAAGTAAAATAATTATGAATGTTTGATATACCTACAGGCGAGGCTGAAAAACAGCGTGGCTGAGTTCTCGACCTTTTTACTTACATACAGAAATACCTACTAATTTAATTAACTACTTATTAATTTGTATTACTTAGGCTAGGTATATTTGTTTAAGTGTAAGTAAATCACTCTAATATCTATACTATAATAAGAATTTAAAAAGTCAAATTCTGTACTTTAAAGATATTTTGAAAAAAAATTGGATGGCACTGTATTATCGATACTGAAGCCAATTTTTTTTATTTATTTTTTTCATTTTTGTCTGTCTGTCTGTCTGTCTGTGTGAATCTGGACCGCGAATAGCGCCGAAACTACTGAATGAATTCAAATTAAATTTCGCATAATTTGAATTCATAGTACAGGGTAGGACTTAGGATACTTTTCATCCCGAAATTCAGCATGGTTCCCTTGGGAGAGGGGGATGAAAGTCAAAATGTGTACTTAGTTGTAATTCATTAACGCGTATTCCGATTTCATTCATTCTTTTTTTGTTAGAAAGGAAGTACTTTCAAGATTGTCCCGTAAATATTTCAAGGTCATAGGGGTTTGTAGTTCAGAAGTTACAGCCATCACAGGCGTCAGTAACTTGGGTCAAATAACTTAAAACCCGGAATGTAAAGGTAAGACCACTCTAAAGAAATCATATATTGCTAAACGATCATTCATTATACATAGCCTAGAATATATAGGAACCTTCGAGTTCACGTCTCAGCTTAGGCTGGCGTAAGTTTTAGCGCACTTTGTAGTGTACGCTGAGTAGGTAGCTGGGACTGGGACTACTGGGCCTACTGGGACTACTGAGACTACTGGGACTACTGGGCTGGGACTTAGACTACCTGCAGGATAGAAACCGTAAACTCGAGACTGCAAGCGTAGGTAATGATCGCTAATATCACAATTTAATTATTATCTACCGACTTCAAAAAAGGAGTTTCTCAATTTGTCTGTATGCTTTTTGTGTAGGTTACAGGTGTGTAGGTATGTTACGTGATATCTTCGCCAATGTTAACTGATTTTATTCTGATATTATTATTTTTTAATCTCGATTCTTTGAGAAATACTTTCTTGATAGGAGTGCTTCAACGCAGACTAAAGCGTGGTTTTATATGAGACAAACTGAGGTCAGATGTGAATAATTAGTCTGTAGGGATCGCAATCGCGAACGAAGTCGCGGGTACAGCTAGTACTATAATAAGAATGTAACAGGTCAAAATCTGTACATTGAAGTTATTTTAAATTTTTTTTTTGGATGGCACTCTATAATCGATACTGAAGACAAAAAATGTTTTATTTTTTATTTTTGTCTGTCTGTCTTTCTGTGTGAATCTGGACCGCGCATAGCGCCGAAACTACTGAATGAATTCAAATTAAACTTGGCATGATTTGAGTTTATACTACGGGGTAGGACTTAGGATTAGAGAGGAAATACCTTAAAGATTGATCCGTGAATATTTCAAGGTTATCGGTTTTGTAGTTCAGAAATTACAGACATCACAAGCCTCAGCATTTGATCCAAATAACTTGAAACCTAGAATGTACTGGGACCTTTGAACGTACGGCTCATGTTAAGCTGGCATTAACACTTTATCGTATAGACTTGATGGATAAGGCATATTGTCAAAGTCAGACCATTCCAAAGGAGTCAGATATAGCCAAACGATCATTATACTCAGAATGAAATAACTAGAACCTTAGAATGTAGGACTCTTCGTGTACGTCATCTTTCGCTGAGTAGGTACTGTCATAGGAATGGGAATGGATCGGGATAGGGATAGGGATCGGGATCGGGAAGAGGACCGGGACCGGGATCGGGTTTTTTATATTAAAAAATTACAAAATATCAGTGCCGTCATTTTTGTAGATTTTACCCGACTTCAAAAAAAGGAGGAGGTTCTCAATTCAAATGATTGATTGTTTTTTATCATGTGTGTTTGTTATACCACAAACTGATATCTTCCCCAACTGTTTACCGATTTTGATGATTATTTTGTTGTTGTATAGAGAATGATCACGAGGTGGTCCCATAAAAGTTTTATTTCTGAGGTATTGTTATTTTTCCCGTAAAACTTTGCAATCGATTCAATCAAGCGATTGCAATCGCGAACGAAGTCGCGGGTACAGCTAATTTTATAATCATTTTATTTATTTACATGTAAGTTATACTTACTTATTGAAGAGCACGATATCGGGTTTCCATACTTTGTCGGGCGGAAGCCGCAGTACGCCAATGCCGCCGTAATCGGCCTCATCCCACATCAGCTGATAATCCATCCACACTAGTCTCAGCCATACGTTCGATTTCATAATCTGGTTCTTCTCGTTCTGCAAGAAAAAAATACGTAGGAGCTATGCGCGAATTAGACCATATGCTAGTTGGGCTAACTGCGAATTGAACCAACCACGAACTGGTTGAATTGGACCAACCGCGTCTAAAGGCTACGATTATTATTTAACCTGGTTAAAACCGTACGACCGACGTATTAGTATTATAAAACTAGCCTTTGCCCACGGCTTTATCCACGTGATACCCGGATAAAAGTGGCCTCTGTGTTATATTAGGTCACGAACTGTACCTACTGTCTTGTTCCATATTTCGTCCAAATCAGTTCGTCTTTATGGAATTACTTATTAGCAAAAAACATCCAACCTATATACATCAAAAGTTTGACAATACTATAATAAGAATCTATAATATTAGTAGGATCAGTAGTATTGTACTCTATACAATAATACTTGACTATATTTAACCTGAAAAAGGTTTAGTAGACTTAACAAATTGAGTAGACGTGGAACAATTTATTAAGATGTTAACATCTATCTATCATAATTAATTGACAGATTTTGATAGATATATGTAAGATTATCATTATGTATATACATTTAAACTTATACATTTAAACTTATACGTACAACATTGATAAGTTGCACGAAAGCAAGGCCGAATCTCACGTCGACTTTTTGTGTCATGTTCTGAACTGGCCGAATCAGCTTGTTGTAGCCGCGGAAGAGATCGCGGACCAGCCGCTCTTCGTCCTCCGAACACCATCCTGAAAAAAACCCTTTAATACCGCATTCCACATAAAAAAATCACCACCTAAATAAGATAGACTCATCAAGCGTTCACAAAAACTTTTGTTCCTTCTTAAACTTAGAATACACTGTATCTATTTTTGTTTTCAGGGCTAAATAAAAACCGGTTCAATAACGGGAAGTTGCTAAAAAGTCCAATATGTCATTTTCCTCCTTAAGGGTAGGATTTTTCATAAAATTTATACGGGATCGCCCTTGAAATCCCTACCCATTAAAGAAATAATTATTAAAATCGGTTCACAATTCGAGAAAATATTGCGTATTATTATTATTATATTCATTTATTTAATCCATATAACATTTTTAAAAACACAAATTATTCACAACATAGCATAAAATAACATATTCTTAAATAAACAAATTAACATAAATCGTACTTCAGAGAATCCTAAAATTTCGCATTAAAAAAAAATATTAACAAAAAATGACAAAAAATTTGGGATTATTATATTCTGTATTGGACAGTCCATTCGGAGACCACCATTTGCAGGATGCAGTTGCTGCTCGCGCACGCTGGAGTAGGGAAGCGGCTTTCTTGCGAATTATCGCGTGAAAACGTGCGCGCCTCCGCAAACATCTCAGATGCACTACAAAAGCACGGCAGGCGCATCATCATCGCAGAGTATTGGCGACCCGGTGACTGTAGTCTACCCACAGGCTGCTCGAGTAGAAAGACTGACAGTATGCCCTAAATAGGGTGATCTTTACTTCCCTCATGCAGCGTGCAAACCGTCATGAGAGCATATTTCGCCGGACCGCCGGACGCTCTGTGCTCCCCCTCTATATATCAGCGTCATCTTTGAGTTCCTCTGTCACTATGTACCCTAAATACTTAAAACTACGTACAACCTGTAGAGCCGCACCATTCAACATAATCGGCGGAACCTGGACTGGTTTAGTTGTGCCACTCTTGAAAATAAACAACAAAGGAGAAGTTATTCCGCCCTGCCGCACGCCACATTCCATCATGTACGCATCGGACAACACCCCCGCCCACCGGGTCTGGTTCTGCTGGCAGCGGTACCAGTGTTTCAACTTACAGATGATGAGCCGAAAAACCCATAGACTCCGGTCTCCCCCAGAGCCTTCCATACAGAACAGTATCAAAATCCTTAGAGAGATCCAGAAAGCAGGCGTATACCGGCGTCTTTCTATCCGTGTAGTACTTGACAACCTGCTTAAAGCATAGAATAGCACTTTCCGTCGAAAGCCCAGCCTGAAAGCCGAACTGAGCGTCGTGCTGTTCAACGTGTTGCAAAAGAATTTTACTGACCAGGCTGTCAAGAACCTTCGTCGATACCGTCGCCAGCGAAATAGGGCGGCAGTTGTCCTTGTCCAAAGTCTTGCATTTGATAATTAGAACCACTAATGTTTTAGTTAATTTATCAGGTAAGTAGCCGCCTTGGTACAGGCACAGATTGAAGAACATGGAGAGCACGCGCGGCAGATGGTCACCGGCATGCTTTAGATGTTGAATGCTGAGATCGTCATGGTCAGGAGATTTGCATTTTTGCCAATCACCTTTAGTACATCCGTAGCTTACAATTCGCTCCTTATACGTGACAGTCCCCACACCGTCACATTCAGTAGGGTTCGAATTAGGCCTTACACTAAAGTGATATATAAAGAGATTGGCAATCATAGTGTGATCTTTCACAATCACAGGGAGGCCAGACTTTACATTCATTTTGCCAGTTTGCTTCCAAAAATGCTTACGGTCTCATTACGAAACGTGGTCTAAACTCAAGTTTAAGCCAGGACTACTAAGTCCAGGGCTAAATATAGACCTTTAGTTTAGACTTTATTAAAAAAGCAGATTTTTCCGAGGTCTAACTAAACCTAATTAGAACTCTGTCTACGTGTATCATTCAATCATTCACTGGCAACAGCCAATGATCTTGGACTATGCATGCCACAAACATCGATAACGTTCCATTCCTTCAAGAATCTTGAATAATATTATTTACTTTATTAATTTCTTCACGATTTTAAATATAGGAACCAGTTAATAAAACGTATGATTATTATTTGCTTCCATAACCAGTCAGCTTATGATTAAAATAAAATGGAACATTGTATGAAAATAAAATTTTAAATAAAATCTGAGAAGTTACTGATTACGTTTATTTACTTGAAACGAAACGTAAGCGACAAGGCGCCAGATGTCCTTCAAATCGCAACAATCAAAATCTAATAGGTATAGTCAATCATCCATTTTCAAGCTTAGTTGTTTAAGAATTACAAAATAAAATCAGATAAGTACGAATCATCGAAGATGCACAAACATAATCTCTATTCTACAACAAGCAATTATATTCAAATCTGTAAAAAGACGAAAGATTGAGCTAAAACCAGAGATAAACTAGGGGGTTGGCTGGTTTAATTATAAACCACAGATAGACCGGCTTAAACATCTTTCGTAATATAAATTTTCTAAACCAGAGTCTAAACCCGAGTTTTTTCATAAACTTGACTTAAACCACGTTTCGTAATGAGACCGTTAGTCTTTAGCGGAGTGATGTGATGCCAGAATGACCACTTTTATTTGGTCTTGTCTATCTTGGCACCATTTTAGTTTTTAAACAACTTCCTACTCTCACACCATATCGTTGTAAATTTTTCAACACTATTTGGCTTACCAGTCTGAATTTTAACTAAACTTTTTTTTTTAATTCAACACAAAAAAGTTTTTGTCTGTTTAGTGTGACAGCTTTTGATAAAATTTACATGAAACGTTCTGGGGATGAAAAAAATCTTGAACCACCCTTCATGTTATCGGACGTCTTGTCGGGCCGATAACATGAAGCATTAGGAGTTCTATCACAGAATCTAGTCAGTCCTGATTGATAGTTATCAATTGAGTCTGAAACCCTATCACACAAATTTCACGGCGAAAGCCTGGCTTCGTCAAGGAAAAGGTACCTATTCACCGAAATTTTCTAATAGGTACTACAAAACTACAATATATACAGTAGGTTCAGTATTATAATAAATACAGTAGGATCCTCTCGTTTTAACTGACGATTCCTCCCTTATCCAAAGACGCTGCGCCGCCGTTGACAGATCAATAAAGAGTGAACTGTCGAGCGAGATAAAGTGGATGAGGAATATCTGTTTATGATTTTGGCAAAATATATTCTTATAGGTCTATCCATGCCCACCATTTTAAAAATGTTTATATAAAAAATACGTGCAGTACGGAAATCGTGAGAAGCCGCGAGCGCGTTGATGTCTAATCTATAAATATAAAATAGTATAGTAGTAAGCTAGTGCTCAAAACTTTTCTTTTTCACATCTTTCACGAAATACATTAATCATTTACAAAAAAAACTTATAAATACCTATGTACCCTTATCTGGGGACAGAACAGGGAAACCTATGGGAGTAATTCATCTATCCGGCCATTAAATTATGATTTTATATATCTTTTATTTATCTACTATCAGAATTGATGTTGCCTAGCTGGAATTATAAGTAAACATGGTACCTGAATATAGGACGGTGAGGAGAGCGAAAACCAGGATGAAGGCGCGAGTCCCGCCCTTCATGGCGACGCACAGTCGGGCACTGCCGCACGCAGCCGCCTACCGTCTCGCCTGCATTCCCGCCCGAAGCCGGCCCATAGATATACTAGGAGTTGTATCTAGCGCAAGCAAAAATTACAGAGCTAGTAGCGCAAAACCAAATTCTTGCAGTTCGGAGTTCGGACAAACATGTCCAAAAAGATTACGAACTGGCTTACCGACTCATAAAAGCCTTTCAAAAGGTAAGCATGCTTAAAGTATTTTCACCCCTTCTCACTGGATTATGACAAACAGTGCTTGGGGTATGTTTAAAAAACAGCGTTTATGAGTAAGACCCTAAAACTTACGTTAAACCAAGAGCTCGTCTGAATCCCCCACAGACAGATAAGTAGGTACCTACCTAATAAGTTTATTTCAACATCTAATTGCAGCGCTTCTAATGGCGATGAAACTTATCTAACCTTTCTTGAAATCCTAAAAGACTTTAGACTTTTTAAAGAAATTTACATTACAATTGGTTAACTCGTTCCAGAGAAAAATAGTAACAGGCTATACACTATCAAATGAAGAAACAACTTAAACCTGATTCTTCTGTCGGTTCTTGGTTTAAAAAAAAACAAACTCACGTCCGTATCGTATTCTAAAACCAAAAATTGTTTGTACATTGATTAGTATAAATAAAAGCTAATCATTTTATGATTCAGTTTAACTTCAGGGTACCAAAAGTAGTTCAAGTTTTGTCGCTGATTTTACGCCCGTTCACGTGATTCAGTTTGTTCAGTTATTCAGTGCGATACGTTGCCACTACTGTACCTAGGTTTAATATTAATACAATGTATCTACTTGTGTTCAATGTATTTTACTTTATTGATTACATTTATGCAGGTCTAATTTAGGACAGTAACCGTCTGTTAATCAAATAATATCATAATTTTAAAATCATAGTTAAGCTCCCAACCCTTTATGTGCAAAGCATTGCGCGCGAAAAGTGGCAGGGGCCTTCGTTAAATAGGTAACTACAGTTTAAGGTTAAAAAAATATTGTAAGGAACCTATGATTATTTGAACGTGCCAATATTTAGGTAGGTATGTTATTCTTTTTCACATGGTAGTAAGCGCGTAAGTAATGCATATGCAACAAAACCACAGTGTAGGAAGGTGCTTTACTGGATGGACCGGAGACATCCTAATGGTTGCGAGAAGTCTGTGGAAGGAGGTGGCTCAAGATCGTTCGTCATGTGATTTTTTTAGGCCTATGCCCATATTGTATTTAATTTTCAGTATTGTATAATGCATGATTTAATTGGTAGCAAGCTCAATAATTTGGTAAAATTTTACTAACTTGCATAAGAGGTTGGCGTTGTTTGCAGGGAGTTAGTCCTTTGCGCATGTGCGATATCCCAAGGGAGAACATCGATTGTTTTTCTGGCGCTCGCTACCCGATATTAACCGTTGTAATATAGGTCAGGAATGTGCACAATGTACCTACTCGTATAAGATATTCCAACCTTCACAAATCGACCTGTCTAAATGAATTTGTTGTTTGAGGGTAATAATAACTTCGTTGGATTTATTCGTTTATATTTAATAAACAAAGTGCCATTTTAGAGTACCTATATTCACCCTAACAATTGAACAAATATCGAGGACATCTGATTGTCCATAATATGATGTCTAGTACTTCGTGTAGGTGGTTAAATAAAATTCATGAATTCTGGATAACACACGACCAAGCGACACGTCCGTTCGTTTCAATCGTCGGTCAACCTTCTCGTGTGCCTGTGGGCTCTTGTCGCTTATGGATCAGACGGATCCGGGGTGAACGGAAGCCTATGGAACGGTACGCCTCGTTTAAGCCCGACAATAACTTCTCATACGTGGGATCTTATAGTCGAGCAACTAATGGACTGACCGGAGGGGCCCCTCCGCGTGTCCCTATGAGCCGCATGGGGTACAGCGGATGGGGCAGTATGGTGGGCTCGTGGAGGAGCACCATGGGAGGGCCGGGGCGGTGTATGCTGCTCCGGTGGGAGGGGGCGCCCTTTTAAGGGCGCGGACGAGGGCTTGGCGGGGCCCGGTGTGGTCCCATCTTGCGGGGTGGGTGTGCCCTTTTCAGGGCGCACCGTAGAGGGAGGGCCGGGGCGGCTTTCGCTGCTCTGGTCGGCTTGCGCTTCCCAATGATCTACGAGGCTATACCGGCAGGCCTTCCCATACCGGTCAGGCTTAGAGTGAGGGACAGCGTAAGTTGGAGGGGGCGCCCTTTTCAGGGCGCGGATGAGAGCTTGCGCGTCCCAATGATATTCGAGGCTATACCGGCAGGGCTTCCCATACCGGTCAGGCTTGGAGTGAGGGACAGCGTAAGTTGGAGGGGGCACCCTTTTTAGGGCGCGAGTGTGGGGTCACTGGCGGAGATCGGGGGACTCCGCCGGCACACATGGCCGAGGCGCGGGTGGTTCCTGGGCCACCCGTCGGGGTAAGAAGGTGAATGCTAACGCGATCCAATCTTGCCCCACTACGGCGGGCGACGTTAACCGGGGGGGTTTTAGTGGGTTAGAGTCCCACATACCCCCTTTCGCCACCCCCGTGGCGGAAGGGGGATGCGTGGCATTTCCCCCCTAAAAAAAAGGTTATTAAATAAAGTTCATGAATTCTGGATAACACACGACCAAGCGTCACGTCCGTTCGTTTCAATCGTCGAGTCCGAAGTAACTGAAGTGGGCGGGTCGGGGGATAAAAGTCAAAATGTGTACTTAGTTGTAATTCATTAATGCCTAGGCCGATTTCATTCATTCTTTTTTGTTAGAAAGGAGGTACTTTAGAGATTGTATTTCAAGGTCATCAGGTTTGTAGTTCAGAAATTACAGACATCACAGTCCTCAGTAATACGTCCAAATAACTTGAAAACCGGAATGTACAGGAACCTTTGAACGTACGGCTCATCTTAAACTGGCGTGTACATTTTATCGTATAGGCTTAATGGATAAGGCATATTGTCAAGTCAGACCACTCCAAAGGAGTCAGATATTGCTAAACGATCATTATACACAGTATAAACTTCCAAAATAACTTGAAGCCTTTGAACTTGATATATAGAAACCTTCGAGTTCACGTCTCAGCTTAAGCTGGCGTAAGATTTATAGCGCACTTTGTAGTGTAAGTACGCTCAGTAGGTCCCTGGGACCGGGATCGAGATCGGGACCGGGATAGCGCACGCTGAGTAGCCCTATTGTCAAAGTTAGTAATGCCACCCCGAATGTAAATCGTGGTTTGAGCTCTAAACCGCGTAAGTCGGTTTGAACCTATGTCAAACCGATCTGGACGAGCTGAGGTGAGCGAGCGGTTTGTTGATCGCTGTCCGTCTTCCACTCACACGCGGCGCGGCGCGGCCCCGCGAGTCAGTACTTCGGTAGTTGTGGTTGAGCAAGTGCAACGAGTGTATGTACGTGTTTAATGTTTTGATGCGTTTAGTTAGATAAAGTGTTTACGGCCTATTTATAATTATAAGACCATTATTCAAGCCAGATCATTGCATTATATGGGAAGTCATTCCATTTTATTTTGTTTTAGTATAGATTCGATTAAAACGGTTTTAAAAATGTAAACTTAACCCGGTGCCGAAGTCAGTTCGGGTCATTTTCTGAGCTGTTTTATAGTTTTAATACTAATCGTAATCACTGTTAGTCTGTTACCTATTGCATCAACAAAATTTATGGAACAGCTGGTTTTATTTTCGCGATTTCAGTTATAATTGCTATCATGATAAAAGTTGTTTGTGAGTAAAATAATCCCTTGAAGTTTTATCGGACATTTTCGAAACACCAGAAAAAATGTTAACCTAGTGCGATGCAAACTTTATGGCGGCTCGGAAGCGTGCGGCAAGGTCGACTTATACAAATTGGGTCGTCGCATCGACTTTGTCATTACGGTTTCAACCCGGTTTACACAGATTTTTGCGGTTCCGTTTACAAGTCGGTTTACATGTACCTTCAAACCGGTTTGAAAAAAAATCGAGATCATTACATCGCTATATATTATAAAAATATATCTGGGGTTGTCCATTTATTCCATTGCAGAGTTAGCGTGGTCAGACTCTAGTTGGGCCTTGCTGCGTGAGTGACAGTGACATTAGGTCGGCGCTAATTGCGAGGCCGAATGAGCCAACGCCTAGCGCCCTCACGCGGAAGAAGAGAGAAGTGCGAGTAATTTTCCATACAATAAAATATTAAACGACAAAATGTGAAACATTTTCATGTCATACAATGGGCGGTCTCATCACTGAAAAGCGAATCTACACCGAATAACCTTTGAATGGAATACTAAAAAAAGATTAAATAAATTGATAATGATTGGGCACAAGATGGCAAAGATTATTCTAATAAATAATAAGCAGATATTAATATATTATGGATGGGTTGAAGGAACTGAAGTTCTTGGTTTCCTTCCCACGGTCGTGACCGATAGCGGGAATTCAAAACGGAAATTATTTCAAAATGTCATCTATTAATTAGCCGTCACGGTATTCATTCATAAATCATTTGTAAAATATTTAACCTATGGTATATCCTAACATCCGTTGCTCGACACGAAATTAAAAAAAAAACAATTCCAATACCATTACCTAAAGCTCGTTTTTCATCTATCTGTTCTATAAGTTTTATACTTCTATATCTATAAGTTTTAACCATTCTGGTCAAAAATTCTCAAACAAACGTAAAAAATATAAATTGAAAACTATCCAAAATAGAGGAACATAAATGGGGTATTTTCAGATTCGCCGGGGTGAGGCATTCATTTGTTTATGAATATAAATAATAGCTTTATTTATTGACTTAAAGTTATTTAATCATAAAAAAACCTATATAGGCTTATTCAAGAGTAAATTACCAATCATATCAATTACCAGTTAAATCGTTTTTTTTAAATAAATTAACATTTAATTGCAAATAACTCAAGCGCGTTTCAGAATTTCAAAAACTGTAAATTTTAATTTGCAGGAAAATTAAATGATCTACAAAAAATGTATTATGGGAGTTTGTGATAAATCTGATAGTTTCGCTCGAAAAGTCAAATAATAATAAAAAATATTTTAACCTTGCGATTCGTCCAAATGCATGGGTCATGCAGAAAACGGACTAATAACTAAAATGACATACTTTTAGATCATGAGAAGTGATGGAACATTTAAATAACGGACGAAAAAGTATTAGGTTCTAACTACTTTTACAAAAAAAGTATTATTACTAGATTATCTATCTACTACTTAGCAAATTCAACTGGTCCATATTAAATAGGTGCGCATAGTCACAGTTTTTAATATGTTCCTGTGAATGCACGGCCATGTGCGAGCTATGCGTGCGTTCATCTTTTTAACAGCGACATGCTCATTGAAAGTGACTGTGACTGACATGACATGATGACAGTTGATTGAATAATTTGTTCAAAAATGCTTCATTTTCAGTCATCGAAAAAGTTGGGTTCTTGACTAAGTTGGGTTTGGTTGGATATCATTGAAACGTTTTTCAACCCTAAAATCGCTATGGATGATTCTAAAACACCACCAGCAAATGAATACCACAGTGACAAAGAAGATCACCAAAAAAAGAAAAACAAGAAAAAGCGGGATGGCGGAGACGGTGACCAAAGTGTTCCGACGACGTTGGCCGATGGCATAGTTTCAGCGCCTAATTCAAGTGATGCTCCTAACTTATCACTAAAAGACATAAAGAAAGCCATGGAAGTTCTGAACTTACATCAAAAACCGGCTAAAACTACAGAAGAGGCCCTAAATAAATCTTATCAATTCTGGTCAACCCAGCCTGTTCCCAAAATGGATGAAAAGATCAATTGTAATGAACCTATTGAACTACCTAAAGCTCCCGAAGAGATAAGAGCGGAACCTTACACACTTCCAGATGGGTTCCAGTGGGATACTTTAAATTTAAATGAACCTCTTGTCTTAAAGGAACTTTACACTCTTCTCAACGAGAACTATGTTGAAGATGATGACTGCATGTTTCGTTTTGATTACCAAACAGAGTTTCTGAAATGGGCTCTGCAGCCTCCTGGGTGGAGAATGGAATGGCATTGTGGAGTACGTGTTGTCAAATCCGGTCGGTTAGTTGGATTTATATCAGCTATTCCTGCCCAGCTCAGGATATATGAGCATGTGCAAACCGTTGTTGAAATAAATTTCCTCTGTGTACACAAGAAACTTAGAGCCAAGCGTGTTGCACCGGTGTTGATCAGGGAGATAACTCGCAGAGTTAATTTAACTGGCATATTCCAAGGTGTGTACACGGCAGGTATTGTTTTACCTAAACCTGTTGCTACTTGCCGTTACTGGCACAGGTCCTTGAATCCAAAAAAATTGATTGATATAAAGTTCAGTCACTTATCAAGAAACATGACCATGCAACGAACCCTCAAGCTGTTTAAGCTTCCTGATGCTCCGAGAACCCCTGGCTTCCGTAAGATGGATCTTGAAGACAGTACCAAGGTTGTGAAATTACTAAATGACTATTTAAGGAAATTTGATTTAGCACCAGTTTTTGAGGAAGAAGAATTTAAACACTGGTTTGCACCTCAAGGTGGAATTATTGATAGCTTTGTGGTTGAAACTCCTGAAGGTATAATAACAGATTTTGTAAGTTATTACACTTTGCCATCAACTGTGGTTTACCATCCTGTACACAAGAATTTGAAAGCGGCTTATTCATTTTACAATGTGTCTACTAAGACACCATGGATTGATTTGATGCTGGATGCACTTATAACAGCAAGAAATTCAGGATTTGATGTGTTCAATGCCCTGGATTTAATGGAAAACAAAGAATTTTTAGAACCATTGAAGTTTGGTATTGGTGATGGCAATTTACAATACTATTTGTATAACTGGAGATGCCCAGGGATGACACCAAATAAAATTGGTCTAGTCCTGCAATAACATTAATTTGAATTTAATTCAGTTTTTATGTCTGTATTAGGCATTGGTATACTTTGTTCATATATTCACAAAATGTATAGTGATTTATTTAATAAAAATAGCTACATACTTGGTTTCATGAAAATACTATTTTCATAAGAAGCAATTCTACAGGATTCAATTAATATACCTTACCTACTGCATTCTTAACAATGTTTATTTTTTCATATTACCTATTGAAATCATTTTGTACATAGATTATTTATTATAACCAGGAGTTAAAAATAATCCATGTATGGATGGACCCCAATGGCAGGTACTTAGTGTGCAAATGTGTTATATTCAATTATATGTTAATGTAGATAGAAAACTATTGCATACTTCTCATAAACTAGGTTGTGGTTATACAATGGGCGGCCTCATCGCTAAGAATGATCTTTTCCAGGCAACCATTGGATGGACTTGATTGAAAAGAATTCTGAGGTGGTGTAACAGCAATAAAAAGCAGCTAAGGCAGGTACCTACACAAATATTACAAATGTAGGTAAATAATATACTAAGGGCAGATTGCAAGCCAAGATGACTGTCAATCCATATTCTAAAACTCAGGCATTCGGTATGGGTTCGGTAGTTACTTGAGTACTTAGGTCAGCTGCACATTAGAAAAAAATCTGAAGGTACCCAAAAAGGCAAGATTTTGTACCTACTAGTCTCTGTCACCGACTAATGTAAATGATCAGTCACACACAACCTTTTTTCCGTCACCGACTATTAAACGAACATTTTTGGTTAGCGAATTCGGTCAAACTATATGCCAAAGATCGGCCAAGAGACGTAACAATCAACAATGAGCCATTACTCAGGTCCTCAGGGGTTACGTACGGACGGGTCATTATCACTCTAATGCTTGGACAGAGCCTGAAATGGAGATGAGTGAAAGTTTGTACGGAAGTCACGGTTTTTTTAAACACAGACTCCACACACGTGGAAAGCTGCTGGCAACAGCTAGTTAATTATCAATGGAAACTCTTGAAAATTTCTGTCATGAAACTCAAGAAACATCGACCAATGAGGGCTTAGGAATTTAACGAACTCTGAACCAATCAGTTTCGTCAATAATTGTAGGTACCTTGTTACTTGTACGGCGCGTATTGTAGGGTAAGACCATGGAAAGCACATCCAGGTAGGTATGAAGGTACCTACCTAACTCAAAGCCGTGTACATGGAATACTGGCTGTGCATTCCAAGGTGATTTTCCATGATCGTACAATAGGTAGGTAGTTCATCTCAGTCCATCGACAGATATAAAAATATAGGCTCATTCCCATTGTCCAACGAGTGCCAAAGAGGATGTAAACGAGTGCTATGCGCGCCTCCTAACTAGGAACTAACTCAGCTGAGATATCCAAGTAGCTGCGGCGTCTTTTCACAGGTTCACACTCCACCATCTCTAAAAAGTACATATACCTCATAGCAAATGAAGAGAAAAGCTAATGGCTAAGTGCATACATGCAGGCCATACTACTACTACCTACCATTTTAAATTCTAACAGGATTAATTGAAACATCATTGATGAATATGGATATTCCAAAGAATACAATATTTATTGTAAAAAATACATACATACTGAAGAAAAGAATCAATTACATTGGGGGACCCAGTTTACAATCCAAGGTACATTTCAATGTAATCTGATCAAGGAAAAGAAAAGATATGTGAAAGAAAAAAATAACCAACTCCATTTCTTGGGATATAAGACAAGAAATATTTTTCGTCATTAAACATAAAACAAACTTCTTATTCAATGTAAAAAGTCAAAGAGCTAAGAGTATAAATACATAACTCTTATTTATACAGTTACATTATTTTTGTTTGCAGAAATACACTCCCTGTTATAAAATTACATATAGCTAAAGGGAGCATAATCCACTTTTGTATTTTTTCAATTTTTATAATGTATTTTTATAAGCGGGATCAATATTAAGTAAAAACTATTTCATATAGTGTTCAAAGCATAATAAAAATTGTCAAGAACTAATGTCTTGTAAAGTGAAGCTGATTGTGGCATATATTAACAACCAGCTTGGTGCAATGATGTTATTCTTTTTTGGTAGCCTGTTGCTTGGCCTGGTGAGCTTGCAACACAGCAACAGCTTCATCCACTTTAGCCTTCAGGGACTCGCCATGCTCCAGCATGTGAAGCAGTTCTGAATTATCAATTTCCAACAGCATTCCAGTTATTTTTCCAGCAAGGTCTGGATGCATTCGCTGGATAAGCGGGAATAGACGTTCACCCAGCATCTGCTTTTGTTCCTGGAGAGGTGCAGTAGCTAACATGGTGGCCGTAAGAGGTTCCTGGCCTTGAATGTGGACAGCTGGTTGGGGTGCTGGTGGGTTTCGCATATTGGCTGTATATTTATATCCAGCAGGTCGACCACCCTGGTTTACAAGAGGTGCCCGGATGGATGCTTGTCCTGCTACTCCTTGCTGACCTGTGATAGGTCTAGCCCCAAGAGAAGAGCGCAGGGCGGCCTGTGCTGGCGCTCTCGGAGCAGGGCGGAAAGTAGCTTGCATATTTGGATAGCCCGATGCAGCTGATTGAGCATTGGGACGCACAGGTGGTTGTGCAGTCCATCGAGGTGATGGTCTGATTTGAGTCATTTGCGCTGGACCATAGAAACGCTGAGCTGGTGGTATTGTGGGCACAAAATAGCCTCCTGCTCCTCCAGGTTGGAAGATTTGTCCCATTTGTTGCATTCGCACACTAGCCATGCGCTGCATGTACTGTGATGTCAAGTGAGCTTTACGATCTTCTTTGCGTTGTGCTAGAGCAACATAAAGAGGTTTGGTACCAACTATGCGCCCATTCATTTCAGTTACAGCCTTAGTAGCCTCTTCAGGAGATGAAAAGCACACAAATCCGAAACCTTTGCTGCGTCCATCTTCCAACATCACCTAAAAAAAAAAAAAATTATTTGGTTTGCCTAATATGCCATTCTGAATTGAGATTGACACACATTAACATGTACATACCTTGGCAGAAGTAATGGTGCCGAAGGGAGCAAACTCTTTGCGGAGGCGCTCATCGTCGATGGTATCATCCAAGTTCTTAACATACAAGTTAACTCCTTGAAAGCGGGTCAAGCGTTCAGATTTAAGTTGTTCAAACTTTCGTTTCAATTCTTTTTGACGTTCTGCTTTCTTTTGAGCACGTCCAACATACAATGGTTTGCCTTCAACTAATTCCTTCCCATTCAGTTCCATGCAGGCTCTCTCAGCACAGTCAGGATCTTCAAAGGCTACAAATCCAAAGCCTCTGGAATGTCCATCATCTTTATACATTACTTTGTGACTTGTAATGCGACCATACTTTTCAAACATATCCCTTAGCATTTCATCTGAAAAGTCTTCTCCGAAATTCTTGACATAAACATTGGTGAATAGCTTGGCCTTCTCTCCTAGTTCCTTTTCGCGTTCCTTGCGAGGAATGAATCTGCCTACATAGACTTTTTTGCCATTCAATAACATTCCATTCACTTTTTCAATTGATTTATTGGCTGCTTCCTCAGTCTCAAAATGAACAAATCCATATCCTTTGGAGGCACCAGTTTCATCTTGAGCTACTTTACAGCTCAATATATTTCCAAAAGCAGTGAAAGTGTCATACATTGCTTTATTATCAATAAGTTTGTCAAGGTTTTTGATAAAAACATTTCCAACTCCAGACTTACGCAGAGAAGGGTCACGCTGGGACCACATGATTCTAATTGGTCTTCCTTTGATTATATCAAAATTCATAGTGTCCAGAGCTCTTTCAGCTAAAACAATAGAAATGAACGATTTAATAATGTGCCTACAAAGGAACAGCTGTGAGAAACAAGCCATGTTCGATGGGATTGTCATGCATCTATCATGATAACATTATTCATAGGTTAAAATTATACAATATAAAATCAAAGGTAAACGAAAGTTATTACAAGTAGAACTTACCATCAGCTGGCTGCTGAAAGTTAACATAAGCGTAGCCCAAGGATCTACGTGTTACCATGTCGCGACAAACGCGTATGGATAAAACAGGACCAGCCGTTGAAAATTTTTCAAACAACATGGCTTCGGTTATGTCGGAATGCAAATCTCCGACATACAAGGATGCCATCGGGTAATTTGGTGGCCCTGGATTCATCTTGAATATCTGTTTGTTGAATTTTCACGTCGACATTAACCACGATACGAAGTCAAAGAACAACTTCACTTTCTCTTTACAATGACTATCGCATTCCTCAGACCACGTTGCACGCTTACGTACACTAAATTAAAATCAAGTGATTCCCGTTTGTTTTTTCTTATTTTACTATTTTTTTGGATTTTGTGAATTTTATGTTTTTTTTTTTTATTTTACAAGAATATTTCACGGAATTCTGAGGATTGTGTGGCCTTATTTAGGGGGACACACAACCTCGCGTGAACACACCTTGCTCACCAAAGGAAAAGGTGACGTTTGAATAGAATCAAAATGGCGGTCGGTAGAGACGAGTCACGTTTCTACCAACAAGGTAAAATCAAAAACTTTGGGAAAAATGTAGGTTTTCGTTCTGGCAATAAAGTTGGTCAACACTGTCATTTAGAAAATTTTTGTGATATCAAGTAGCGCAGCCTTAGCCATTGATGATTCTGGAAATGTTAAAATAAAAAGGAATACGTTGAGTATCTTTGATAAAATTATTAAAATTGGAATAGTCTGAACTGTGGGAAAGGTCCACAGGCCAGTTCTGGCGTGTTTAAGACTAGTGTCAGTGGTATTGTCAATGTCAATTGTCATGTCAAGTGAACATTCAAAATTGAATTCATGCTCAAGTCCTTTTTCTAAAGTTTTCCTTGGTGTTGGTTAGTGTTTCATTAATCCATAATTATTGAATAAATCTTTTGAAAGTTACAGTGAACTACGTACATTTTTGAGTCACAATTTATCAACGAATCAAGAACGTAACTTATTTTATTATAACAATTTTAGGTATACCAGTGGATATACAAATATGGGGAAGGGAAATAATATGATCCCCAATGGGCACTTCCATAAAGATTGGCAGAGATTTGTGAAGACTTGGTTTAACCAACCAGCAAGGCGTCACCGCAGGAAACAGAATAGAATAAAGAAGGCTAAAGCGGTAGCTCCTCGTCCTGCAGCCGGACCTCTGCGACCGGTCGTGCGATGCCCCACTATTCGCTACCACACAAAAGTACGCGCCGGCAGAGGTTTTACTCTTCGTGAAATCAGGGTAAGATATATGAGTAAATTCTACCAAAGCAGCAATTCAACAGTTTATTTTACTTACATTTTTCAATGAGATCAAATGAGTTCAAAAAAACTTTGAATATTTATTTAAAGTCAGTATCATAGTGATATTAACACCAGGATTATTCATTTACCACAAGGCAATTTGTTTTTTTGTGCCTAACAACTATGTCTGCATACCATTTTAAGCAAGAAGAAGGGAATGTTGTGTATGTACATAGCCTAGACTAAAGTAGTATCCTCATAAATTTATGTGTATTTCAGGCAGCTGGACTCAGTGCTGCATTTGCCAGAACCATTGGCATCTCAGTGGATCCACGCAGGCGTAACAAGTCCGTTGAATCCCTACAAGTTAATGTTCAAAGGTTGAAGGAATACAGAGCCCGTCTCATTCTCTTCCCTAAGGGCAAAAAGGTATCATTTTATCAAATTCTAATTTGTATTATTTGTTTATGGTATACAAAACACCATAGGAACAGAAGGCATAAGACTTTTTGTGAGACTGCTGATTGTTGTAGTGCAGTCAAAATGTTGGAAAATTTAAAAGGAAAATTTAACAAAAGCTGATTGGCATTGCATTGGTAGCATTGCAGTCACTAAATTCTATCCCTACCATGTTGACATTGTGCATGCAGCAGCACCATTCAAGTGTAAATTTATAATTGTTTTTTTTTTAATAGATTGTAATACTGCTCATTATGGTCAAATGCACTGAACACATTTGCTTTTATTTAGTCATCTCATTCTGTAATTATTTTATACATTTCATACTCGCAGATACAGTGTAAAGCTCGCAATCAATTAACTCTTAAAAATATACTGAAAAATTTAACAAACATTTAAAATGCACTGACAAATCACATGCATCAGAACATCACATGTTTTTTGATAATACACAGGCAGCATACAGCTGTATTATCAAAAAACACAATCACAACTGTGTTCCCCATGATGGACATCTTCAGATAGTTACTCAGTGAGTAGATCTTTGAGAATACCAAGTAGGTGGTACTCAGAAGCACATCGAAACATTGGAACTTACCCATGTTTTGCAAGTAGTTCGCATTCCACATGACAGGTTGCAAGTGCTTGCAAACTAACTGATAGAACATGCCTTTGAGTTGTTAGCCCTAGGTCATGCCCGTTTCCTCCACCATTTGAGCACATTAATGAAAAATCTTTTGGTCCAAGTCCTGGTTTGAAACCACAACCTCCTGATCGGAAGTTGGGGTCAACATGGCTCTTTAAAATAATAATAACTTAAAATAACAACATTTCAAAATCAACCTACACCTTATATTTTTTTTTGTTTTTTAGGTACTGAAGGGTGAGGCCAATGAAGAGGAACGCAAGCTGGCCACCCAGCTTCGTGGACCTCTGATGCCTGTCCAACAGCCAGCACCCAAGTCCATTGCCAGAGCTATCACTGAAGATGAGAAGAACTTCAATGCTTACCTGTACCTCAGAGGCGTAAGTTAATTTATCTTTTATTACAAAACTATAAGCATTGGTGTGACTGGTGCTCAGTGAACTCTTTTAAAACAGATTTAATTATAAGAAAACAATGCACTGATACAATGGCCTCGATTTTGTAGTACACTTAATTAACTAAACTTAATTTAAACTGTTGCTCTCTTTTACTGATAGTGCAAGCAAGAAAGAGAACTACAATTTATCTCTAAAAATAATAATGAATACTATGGAACAACATGACTGATATACATTTTTTTAAATACTACAAGCATTTGTCCTGTGGGAATCAAATCTGCAAGCTTCTGCGTCTAAGGCGTGCCATCGCCCACCGCGCCACTGAGATCAATTAGATAAAATTCATATTGTTGATTGCAGGCACGTTCCCTCGCGAAGTTGGTTGGTATCCGCGCCAAGAGATTGAAGGATGCTGCAGAAAACCCTGATGATGTCACCAAGGCGCCCACTGCTGCTAAAGAAGCTAAGGCTAAGAAGTGATTTGCTTAATAAATTTTGAAAATCTAAACATGTTTTTTCTCATAATATTCGGAGTGTGTATTGGAGCATATATATACTATAATAAGAATGTAACAGGTCGAATTCTGTACATAGAAGTTATTTTGAGATTTTTTTTGTATGGCTCTCTATAATCGATACTGAAGCCAAAAATGTATAATTTATTCATTTTTGTCTGTCTATCTGAACCTTAATCACGCATGGCGCCGAAATTACTGAATGAATTCAGGGAGACCGTATTGTACGTCCATGCAAAACACAACCATGGAATGCACACCCCTGGAAAGTACAGCCAGTATTACAAACCATTTGGTTTGAATTATCTGGGTGTGCTTTCCATGGTCGTACAATACGCTCCGTACAAACTAAACACATGACGGTATTGCACACCCCAGGAATGTACACCCCGGATTACAAACCAATATTCTCGACGCTCATTGGTCGAGAGTTCGTCATATCCGTGAACTCTCATTGGTCGATGCGAATAAGTCGCATGACGAGAACGAGACTCGTTTGCACTGAGCAAGTTATAATATGTTCAACTAAGAGTTGCCATTGATAAATAATGTAAACAAAAAGTTAATGTTGGCCTGAGAAATCCTTCCTAAGCAAATCCGTCTTGGATTGGTTAGGTTATTAGGTTTTTTTTTTATTACCACTCAGAAAAGGAGGATTGCTATCCGACCTTTATCCAACAAACTTGGGTTCAAATAAATAAAACCAACCGGTTAGTTCATCTGCAAAAAACCGACATAAATAACTAATCTACTCACTACATCTACATTAATTTACTAATAGCGTAAAATACTATGGCAACACAGCACTTGCCCCTTGATAGCACTCGCACATGAAAACAGAGCATGAAATTGGTTCGTATTCCATGGCTGTACAAAACTGGCAGTACAAGGTCAACACGTGTAGGGAATGCACGCCCAGGAATGTACGCCCAGTATTACAAACCAAGTATTTGAAACCAATGGTTTGTAATACTGGCTGTACTTTCCAGGGGTGTACTTTCCATGGTTGCGCATTCCATGGACGTACAATACAGGGACTCTGAATTCAAATGTAACTTGGCATGATTTGAGTTCATACTACGGGGTAGGACTTGGGACACTTTTTATCCCGAAATTCAGCATAGGTTCCCTTGGGAGAGGGGATGAAAGTCAAAATGTGTACTTAGTTGTAATTCATTAACGCGTATTCCGATTTCATTCATTCTTTTTTTGTTAGAAAGGAAGTACTTTCAAGATTGTCCCTTAAATATTTCAAGGTCATCAGGTTTGTAGTTCAGAAGTTACGGACATCACAGGCCTCAGTAATAGGTCCAAAAAACATGAAACCCGGAATGTACATAAACCTTTGAACGTACGGCTCATTTATTGTATAGGCATAATGGATAAGGCATATGTCAAGTCAGACCACTCCAATAGAATCAGATATTGCTAAACGATCATTCATTATACACAGCCTAGAACATATAGGAACCTTCGAGTTCACGTCTCAGTTTAAGCTGGCGTAAGATTTATAGCGCACTTTGAAGTGTACGCTGTGTAGAGTCCCCAGCTGGGACTGGGACTACCGCTACTACCGGGACCGGGACTGACACTGGCACTGGCACTGGACTGGGACTGGAATATCTTCGCCAATGTTAACCGATTTTATACCGATATTATTATTTTTTAATCTCGAGTCTTCTGAGAAATACAACCTAGGAGTTTTCAAATCCAAAGTAAACAGACTACAGCGTTGCTTTATATGAGACAACTGAGGTCAGATGCGAATAATTAGTCTGCGGGGATCACAATCACGAACGAAGTCGCGGGTACAGCTAGTTGGAAATAAAACTGCCGAAGTCGTGCCTGATAAAAATATTATCCCTATTTCTCAAGTATTCAACAAAAACGCCAAATCATAATGGGGGGTCTTGATGGAAGCTCACCCTGATTGTAGATCCAAGTGACAGAAGAGAAACAACTAACATAGAAGAAAAACAGTAAAGTTGTACATGGATCTGGACCACTGATGCTGTTATGTCACTACAGAATGTGTATTATAGCGATAAAAAAATATATAGTAGCCTCCAAGCTGTGGGCTCCATGATGTTTAACTCAATAAATACACCCAAAAAATGCCAATAAAATTCCTCTTTGTCTCAAGTATCATCAGGAATGACTGACAAGACACTCGGACCGTTTAGACGAAACCTTTTGAGTTTCATGCGTTGACGTGTTTGTTTTAAGGATCAATCTCGCCGTTAAATTCTACTCTAAGAAGAGTTGCCTAGTCTATATTTTCATTGTTGTATGTTCCCCACTATGACTTGCGTTTTAGGCCATGCTCCAGTCGCGAATAAATTTGAGATCTGAGGGCCTATGCTGGGTTACAAATACGACTCATTCACTGCCATCATGATGAACTCCCAAGAAAATCATGATAGCATCGAGATGCCGCCGTATAAAACTGGATACTCTCTAGGTGTGTTCGCGGCATTGCGACTTGGAAAACAGTGAACACACCGCGCGTGTCCATGGCACTGACTAAAGGTAAATTCTTTAAACGGCTTTTTTTCGGTTTTAACGATGTTTGCCGGTTAGTATTTCTTGTGCTGCGCGAGAATAAAGGTGTTTACAATAGTGTCGTGAGTTTTGGTACTTGGAATTATAGCGAAAAATAGATTTTATGGTAAGTAAATGTATTATAATGTAATTTAAGGTTCTCAAACTTGTTTTACTAAAATCCCCATGCATCAATGAATAAAGTTTTATTATGAACTGTAACATTGGAATTGTTAATTGTGCAAGTACATTTGTTTTATTATTATATTGAGTGACAATCATATTACGTATTTTCAATCTTATATGAGTGAATTCATTTAAATTATTAAACCGATAAAAAGCTTTGAACTGTGGAAAGTTTGTTTACGTTATTTATCTCGTATTATCGTAATGTTTGTTGTTTGGCCTTACCTAACTACATAAGTATGAATTAAATTCAAAATATTTAAAGGAAATAAATTGACTGCTTATCTTTTTTTCAGGAAAAGTTAAATTTGTACCGGAAACGGAAGATATTAATGATGACAAGAATGAAGCAGACTGCTCCCGTTCAAATATAGAAAGTAAGAATCAAGTAATATAACCAAATGATACGTGTAGGCCATGAAAACCGTGTCCGCGAATTGTATCGTCAACTGTTTGTTGATGGCACACATCGAGCAAACACTTTATAGAAATCTAATACGAGCTACATTTTTCCACAACACATTTCGCATCTATGTAAACTACTAGAAAGAATGACATGTTTGACGTTACGTCAACCAATCAAAGCACAGTATTTGACGCGATGTAACGTTTATAACACCCGGTATAAACGCGACGAATTGATAACTTTTTTGAAGTCAGATAAAAATCACATATCATAAGCGAATCGAATTTTGGATATTTTTACGTTATTTAAGACATGTTTTCATATTATTTGATTCATATTAAAAACAACAATATTGTACGTATTGTTTGATTAGGTACATAGCTTATATTGTCTAGTTGCACAATAACAACACGAAGTGTTAGTACAACACGTTTTCAGTTATCTTTTTTGGTATTACGGAACACCACCAAATAATACATTCTGAACGGCTAATATTTCTATTGCGCAAGCACGGGCGGGCCTGCATTATCCAAAAAGAGATAGCGATAGTTTTGGACGCTCCTCGAATTAAGTTCTGAGATGTGTTCGCCAGATCCTTAAAGATAAGAAATAAAAAAATAGTATTTTATTATTTTAAAATATGACTTCATAGGTTTATTTATTTTATCAGACAGGTATTTAAAATTAATCAAGACTTACTATACGTTATTTACCTATATTAATTAAAGGTAAATAGGAAATGAAACTAGCTCTAAATACCTACCTTACTTATCATATTATTTTGTGAATATTCTCTAAGTAGAATATTCTCAATTTAGTGGAACTTGTGAGTATCACAATAACTAACAAGCCTTTTAGTTTATTTGACTCCTAGCATTAACATCTTAAACTGACAGAAAATAATAATAAAAATGCATAAGGTCCACAAAATTAGTATGAAAAGAGTAGTTTCATCCAATCCATCATATATAGGGGTTATTCCCGTTTTCCCCATTCGTAATTATAATGGTATTGATGGATTGATCGATGGATTGATGGATGTCATCAATCCATTGATCGAACATCCATAGAACCATCCATCAATACTATTATAAATCTGAATCGGGGGTCAATAGGAAAAATAAACTCCCGTTGCCTCCCGAGAAAAAACTTCCCGTTGTACTATGACGGGGCCGAATATCAGTGGACAACGGGAATAACCCAATAAATGCTACATATTTATTGTTTGGATTATTGCTTAATTTTGACCAAAATATTGTTGCAATAACATAATTCAAGCTAGTAGTCATAAAAGCCTTCATTTAAATCTGAGTTATGGAGTACATAATTATGCACCTCAGTTTAAGCAGGTTGACTGTTGACTTCTGTCTCATTTTTTTCAGTGGGCGGGTCTGCTGTGTTCACATCATTGTCAGCGCTTACTCCATTCTTTATCTTCTTGTCACTTTTTCGAAATTTGTCATATCTGTTAAAAAATACACCTTTTAGAACTCATCAAATATTTAAATCAATTTTAATTATCTGTGGTAGTTCCTACTGTAATCCTCATCTAGTAAGGACATTTAGTGGGGATTATGATAACCCCAAATGTTACTTTGCTTTTGTTGTAATATATTTAGGAGATAAAGCCAGAATGGCTCCCTGCCATTCTGGTAACAACTTTAGCTACTTTCGAGCCAGTTTCCAAAAATATAAACAAGATGGATGAAAAATGGTTCATCCACTTTCTATTTTTGGACTAATTTACAGAAATCAGAACAGCGACAAAACCTTAAAAACTAGAGAGAGATGAGAAGTTGAGGTAGACTGAGAATGAGAGTTAATAAAATGGGAAGATGAGCTCAAACCAAAAACAGGAGGACTAATCTGGAGAAGAATAGCTTAAATTGAGCAGAGGAAAAATGGCAACAGAAAAATTAACAAACACCTCCAAAATATACCAGTATTTTGGACCAGTATTGTATGTCATAATAAGAAAAGGAATCTAATTATGTTTATTTGTTGTGTTTACCCAAAATGATTACCTGCCGAGATCTTCTTCGTCACCGCTGTCTTCATTGCCTTGCGGGTCAACTTCACGTAATAATTCGCCGATGTCTTTGTCAACATCAGCCCAAAGTTTATCTTCACTACCTGTAAGAATAAAAAACGCATTTTGTATTGAATGACACTATAATTTTGTTTTGAAAAAACATCAGATTACTAGAACTTATTACCTGAAGCAAGTGATGCATCACCTCCATTTTCCAGCTTTTTAGCTTCTTCAGAGCTTTCAGCTTTTACTTTCTGACCAGATTCAGAAGCATCTTTCTTTTCTTCTGTAAACAAAATGAAAGTAATCTGAATCAATTACAGGCAAAGTTTTTGAAGAGTCCTGTAAATGTTCCATTCATCAACTACAACAATCCTAGACATGCTGCAAGGAAAGGTATTTTTTCGTAAGTCTCTTTACATGCAATCTGCAGTGCAAACAAAACAGATGCGACAAATTGTCTTTGCCATGGTTGTGTAGTTCATATCATTGGATATTTTACTTGGCAGTGTAACAAAATATTTGAGTGATAAATGGGTCTCATTTAAAAATGTTGATGCTACTTTTTGGGAAACCCTGTTAATGTTTTGATACGGGTCGACAATCAGGCGATGTCATTTTTTGCTGATATACGGCGCCACTGCAAAGTTTGGATGTTTCGATGTTTGTTGCTAATAATCTTCATACCAGCTGGACCATTTTGGATGTAATTTGGAACAGGTAAAGTTTGTGACCTAGAGTAAATAACTCAGACAACTCTTTTATCTGGATACCAGGTGAGCGAATGTCGTAGGCAGGCTTCTGTTACATAATGGCGCAAACCAGCGCCATGCAACGTTAGGTAGTTTACCTTTCTGCTGGTGCAGCTGGCGGTGAATGCGCTCCGCGTGCTTGCGCAGCGTGCGTGTGTCGCGGTGCTGCACGTAGCGCGAGAGATGGATGCGCAGACGGCAGTGCCGACGCAGCGTGTCCGGCTCGTCCGCGCCGCCCGCCTCCACGCGCGGCAGGTACACGCGACACAGCTCGCAGTACCACACCTGTCAATGTAGCACACATTACCCTTTTTATTACACAAGCCATGCTGAATTACCTGAGCAAGTGGTTTGTTCTAAAGATGTAGTGTTTACAAAAATGTGGTTGTAATATGCAAACAATGATTTCCATACCTCCATCTTTTTGATATGCTCGCTACCAATATTGATCTCCTTTTTCGGTTCTTTTTGAGTAACCTCGTCTTTTTTTTCGCCACCAGAGTCATCATCTTCCACTTCTATAAAATGTGAATTAGAAATTAAGCCATAGGTACATTCCATTCAATCTGATTTCGAAATTTCAGTCATGGCATTTACCATCCACATCACCAACAGAGTCGAGAGTCATGAAGTTGTCCAAATCAACATCCATGCCTTCATCCCCACTGACTTCGGCTTTAGGACTCGCGACGCGGCGATTGGCTTGATTTGCTTTTCTCTGTAAAAAGACATTGTTTCAGTAAGCAACAGATAATTTTTATTTTATGCCAATCTATTGACAAGTTGAACATACTGTCAAATAGCACCATTTCATCATTAAGTTAGCCACCATTTCATAATTTGCGCGGTACATGCTCACACACCGTTACAAAAATTCGTCATAGCATTAAGGATAGTTTTGGCTAAACGAGCGGTCAGGCGCGTTATCTAGAGTCTCACCTTCAAATGATCCAAAGAACTGATATGATGCTCGTAAATCATCGGCGAGCGGAATGCGAGGCGGCAGATGCGACAGAAAGGCATCAGGAAGCGCTTCATGGCGCGATGCGTGTCGGTGAGGTTGTGCGCATGGCGCGTGGTGCGGTGGTTGAGGCGGCACACGAGGCAGAAGGTGGTGCGCGAGGCGAGCTCCGTGCCCGCCGACGCCTCCAGCTCGCGCTGGGCCCCTCGCTGCGCCACGCGCATGCGTAACAGCTGCGCCTTGTGCCGTCGCGCGACAGAACCCATAGCTGTCCGATGTTTCGACGACAGCAAGTGCTTCGCGTAACTCTGCAACAAACCAATTCATAAATTCAAGTCATCATTCTGTCGTCTCTGTGACAAAGTGGGATTAAGGCCCGCCTGATACGCGAAGGGTTCACCGCGGGACAAATTTTCGTGAATGCAAATATTTGTCTCGGGTTTGAGTGTTTTCTATGTATGTATTTACAAAATAATATATAAAAGTAGTATATATTGGTCACATAGTTCCCATAACACAAGCTCTGCTTACTTTGGAGCTTGATGATGCTGTGTGAAAATGTTCAGTATTATTTATTATTTATTTGCAAGTATATTTTACATAGCACTGATGTGCTAAAGTCAAAGTCAAAATTCATTTCTTCAATAAAATCACAAGGACCACTTTGAAACGTCGGTTTTTATCTAGGTGCCTGTTCCTCCGCGACCAAGGCAAGAAAACAAGGCTGGTTATTCTTTTTAATGATCATTTTACAAAACAATAGGTTTGAGTTGGAGCATTTTCAATACCAAGAGTTTTTGTCATCTTAATAATCAGATATTTTATAGTATGCCTTTTGTTTAATTACGTTTTTAAATTTGTTAATTGATAATTTTTGTATATCTCTTGGGAGTTTGTTATAAAAGCGTACACCATGCCCTTTAAACGATTTACTAACTTTATGGAGTCTACAAGTGGCAACAGTTTATCTTTATTTCTAGTATTAACATTGTGATTATCGCTTTTTTTCTTGAACAAATTAAAATTTTTGTGAACATACATCAGATTTTCATACATGTATTGACAAGGGAATGTCATTATATTTATTTCTTTAAACTTTTGGCGAAGTGATTCTCTGGGGCCCATATTATAAATTGTTCGAACAGCCCTCTTCTGCAGCACAAAAACGGTATTGATATCAGCAGCACTCCCCCACAGCAGTATACCGTACGACATAATGCTGTGGAAGTAGCTGAAGTAAACTAGTCTAGCTGTGTCAACGTCTGTATAAAGACAGATCTTTTTGACTGCATATGCCGCAGAACTAAGTCTCTTCGACAACTTATCAATGTGAGGATCCCATTGAAGCTTATTATCTAGGGTGATACCTAAGAATACGGTGATGTCCACAAGAGCCAACTGTTCATCTTTGATTTTGATATTTGCTTTAACTTGTGTTACATTGGGTAGTATAAATCTAATACACTTTGTTTTCTTTTCATTAAGTAGGAGATTGTTAACGTTGAACTATTTTACAACCTTAGAGATTGCATTGTTTACATCGTGGAAATCGGTTTGTCGTCGCTTTAATTTAAATAAAAGTGACGTGTCATCTGCAAACAATACAACCTCATGATCGTCCCTTACAAGGTGGGGTAGATCATTAATGTATACTAAGAACAAAAATGGTCCAAGAATTGATCCCGGCGGTACACCGATACTAACCAGAGACCCGGAGACCGTTTTCCATTCACATCAACTCTTTGTACTCTGTCACTTAAATAGGAAGTGTGAAAGTCTAGAGTAACGCCCCTAATTACGCTTATCATTCATCATAGGCGCGTGGGGCGCGTCAGACGCAGCGTCTGACTCCTTGTCAGTCTGCTCAGTGTGTTGTAGGTACTTACAGCGAAGGTCTGGTACTTGTCCTTGCAATGCACGCAAGCAAGGTGCACGTAAGGGCGCGTGGGGCGCGTCGGTGCGTCGGACGCCGCGTCCGGCTCCTTGTCAGTCTCCTCGCCGCCGTCTGCGGCCTCGGCCTCGGATGTTGCATCTTCATCTTCATCTTCAGCCTGCTGATACAACTTACGTTGTTTACTAAAGCAATTTATTTCAGTACACATGCTGCAACATTATTCTAATAACTGTAGCTCTATAACGTTTTAGCCCTAGACTAAGTTTGTGTTTGTTTCTAGTTAATGTTAAGTAAAAAAATAAATAATTCTAAAAATATACTTAGGTTCAAGTGACCTACCTACTAATCTTAGAAAAAGTAGCATTTACGACACTTATGGTAACCAACTGATGCACTAGAGGTGTGGGTTCAATATTAATTGGATACATAAAACTGCTAGTTCAATAACTTGTTCTAACCTTAGGCGATTTCAGTTTCCGCTCCTTCTTGTCATCAGCTAGCTCAATTTTTTCATCAGCATCCCATTCCTCTTCAGTGGAAGATGCATCTTCCTTCTTGATAGGGCTGCGTGTAAGTTGGGTGTTTCATTAGTCAAATAGCAAATAACACAGAAGTGTAAAAAAAAAAGCAAAATTAATAATAATTCAAATTGTTTACCCAGGTGCTTCAAGTTTGCCAACTCTTGGTTTAAGTGGTTTTGATACCATTCATTGGTCTATCAGTCATTCGTTTTTATGGAAACACCTCAATACCGTCTCTGTTGTATTCCATGAATTGAGGATTGGTACTCTCAGTGACAATTTGTATTGTTCTTTTCATAGACATAAGCATTTTCTATCTATTCTGCACCTTTCTGCATTTAAAACAAATCAATTTCTACAAAAACGAACTCAATTATCGAATTACCTTCGGCTTTTGATAGGTTTGAATGAGCGGCTGTAGGACAGGGACCTGTCTGGGAATTGTCGGGGGACAAAGGTGCCGCGCGAGCGCACTGCGCCGCGGTATAGGGTCCGAGAGCGCATGGTGCGGCCGCGGAAGGAGCGGCGCGGCGCGCGCGGCCTCAGGCTCGATCGCAGCGGCTCTCGCGGTGGCCCCATACCGCTGGACTTGCGGAATGAGTCGCGGCCCCCCGGACTCCGCCTGCGCTCCTCACCGCCGAACGACCTTCTCTCGCTGGCGTACTCTCGGCCGCCGTATGAGCCGCCATAGTGGCTGCCGCCATCGTGGCTACGTCTATCGCTCGATGACCCCTGTACATAACTCTGTTTTGTTCTTCTACATGCCTTACATAAAGGTTAATTAGTTGCAGAATCCAGTGATTCTTCTTCCTCTGCTCACCCGGAAACACACATTAATTTTGGAACTCTTAGGAATCCCTTGATCAAAACCTCAATTCAGAAGAGACGGGTGATTCAAATTTCTTTACTTCGGTTAGGCATTTGAAGTGTGATGTAATTAATGCCTGAATCTGTCCATATTTTATTTGAAGAGGGGAATTCAATTTATTTTCTATTTTCAAACATAAAAACTCAAGTTTTTGTAAGCTGATTTTTATGCCAATTTCATCAGTTAAATTCACTTATTGAGTTCCAGTTATCATACTTGGTAGTTCTTTGTATGAGCATTGAGGATAATATGCATTCAATTTACTCATCAATTAATGTTGTAACTGAGCTCATCAGAATAATATGGCTTTGGAGCAGTTTACTTGGGAGATCAAAGAAATAACCATAATACGTATTTGCTGTGTAGTTGTATCAATTTGTTCTCAATACATTTTAGCATACAACATTAAAATCTACATAAAGTCAGTTGAATAGAAATTGATAATGTCAGTTCATTCCATAGTGTCATGCAGTCATCTTAGATTTGCATATTGTTGCAATTTGCCTCATAGTTTAGATGCAAAAAAAACTTCAGAACTTTGAATAGCTGCCATTTTGCAGGTTCTATAACAACATTGAAGTTGTAAAAGTGGGATTACAATAGAGCATAAGCAAATAATAGCTTTCTGATCAATTCCTCAGGTCTCAAGTTGAGAATTCTTCATTTGCAGCTGATAGATCTGTGTATCTGAACCTGTATTTTTTTTCATTTGGAAATAGTTTTCATCTGTCTCAATAATCAAGTTCTAGGTGCAAGAAAATTGTTATATCAAAGATATGTTTGTTTTCCATGCACTATGTTCTTGAAAACTCATCACAATTCCACCTCTCACTCCCAATAACCAGTGTGTTTGGCATTTTCACTACATTCAATCACCCCCACAAGCTTTTCTGGAATCATTTTCTTCTATTTATTCCATTTGTAATAGCTCTGAGCACATGGGAAGTTTTGTCCCAGATTATGTAGTGTTGATATAGATATACCAAGGTTTAATATAAGATTTGTGTAGGGTTGATAAATCAGCAACATATCTAATATTCAATACATACCTCCATCCTCATCCTTTTGCGTTCTGGTGATCCTGAACGACCACCATAGTCACGGTTGGAATATCCACCAGATGTTTCCTGTGATTATCATAAGATATTAGTTTATGTATGCGTTTCAGTATCCCCTAGTAACTTGTGGCAAACCTAAAACCATCCATTAAGCCATACAAATCAATTGCAATAAACTGCATTTTGTTTAGATAAGCCATTTGAAGATTAATATGATAGCAGTTAAAAATACAAATAAACAATCACTGCAAATATGGGCTCCTTGCGTTGCAGGTAAAAATGCTACTAACCGATCTATAAGGTTTCTTGTAGGGATCATCGACTCTGTCTCTATTGGTGTATCGGTTAGTGGAGCTGCTAGGGTAGCGTGAATCACTGTTGTAAGAGTAGCCGCCGCCGCGCCCGCCTCTGCTCTCGTACGAGCCTCGGTTACTGCCACGGTACGAGCCTCTGTAAGACCCACGCCCACCGCTGTAGCTGCCTCGGCCGCCATAGCCGCCATACCCCCTTCCGCGTGACGACATCTGCTTATCAGATCATGACTTACAACAAGCAGCAAATAGCGCGAAAAATGTACATACATAAAGGTAAAGGTACACAGGTACACAATATAAAAATTAAAGGTGGGGCTCAGAACAAGGGCCCATGGGTCCAAAATATTATAGTGGCATTGCTGATCGCTAGTATTTGATTTAATCTCGGTCTACACATTGTAAATTTGTATGTAATTCGGTGATTTTCTACGTGCGCAGGACAGGATAACCGACATAAAATGGCGATTTTGTGGTTCGATTCGGTGCGGTGCGGTGACCTACTTGCTTGCAATTTAGTAATGCTTCTGGCCACTTTTAAGGCTAGTCATGCATAAATATTATACTTACTTTTAGATTCACTGCACACTTTATTTCAGGTTTAATTCAGCGGTTTTTAAGCAAGTTTCAATATTTTACACAAATAAGGTGCACAAGATAGCAAGATATGCACAAAGATTACAGATTAAAGAAGTCAAGTTACGCATAAAAAGAACGATTGGCTAGATGAACCACAGATTAACCAAAAATGCCTTATGGTCTGAATGAACGCCACTATCCCATCAAATCCATCCATTAGTAACATCATTTAGTTCATAACTTTAGTTCCTAGTACCTAAGTAAGATCTAGTTTACACGAGCTTCGAGTTAAAGCTTAGTAGGTGTCCCATACTCTAACACCTTGCGCGTAAGCATGTCAGACAAGTAGGTACTTAGTATAAGTAAAACTAGCAAGGGCATGTGAATAAAAGAGGATAGTATTTACTAAGTGACGACTGACGAGTAGACTAAACGAAAAGTGTCTACCGGCACCACAATTTACTAACACTTGTCGCTTATTGAGTCGTGCGAACAGCCACAAAAAAGTGATCCATTTCGTTCGTTACTAATACCTTTCTCCTAATACTAACATGCAAACGGTTACTTCTCACTTGTCGCTAAGCAGCTTAATACTAAGCGCTGTACTAATGACAAGTACGAAGCTCGTGTAACCAGTTATAAGTCTGTTAAATCTTATCCTACTCGTCAAAAAGATCCGTCTTTATACAGACGTTGACACAGCTAGACTAGTTTACTTCAGCTACTTCCACAGCATTATATCGTACGGTATACTGCTGTGGGGGAGTGCTGCTGATATCAATACCATTTTTGTGCTGCAGAAAAGGGCTATTCGAGCAATTTATAATATGGGCCCCAGAGAATCACTTCGCGAAAAGTTTAAAGAAATAAATATAATGACATTCCATTGTCAATACATTTATGAAAATCTGATGTATGTTCACAAAAATATTAATTTGTTTAAGAAAAAAAGCGATAATCACAATGTTAATACTAGAAATAAAGATAAACTCGCTGTTGCCACTTGTAGACTCCATAAAGTTGGTAAATCGTTTAAAGAGCACGGTGTACGCTTTTATAACAAACTCCCAAGAGATATACAAAAATTATCAATTAACAAATTTAAAAACGTAATTAAACAAAAGCTTTATAAAAAGGCATACTATAAAATATCTGATTATTTAGATGACAAAAACTCTTGGGATTGAAAATGCTCCAACTCGAACCTATTGTTTTGTAAAAGGATCATTAAAAAGAATAACCAGCCTTGTTTTCTTGCCTTTCTTTCCTGGCTTGGTCGCGGAGGAACAGGCACCTAGATAAAAACCGACGTTTCAAAGTGGTCCTTGTGATTTTATTGAATAAATGAATTTTGACTTTGACTTTGACTTTGACTACTATTATAAATGTGAAAATTTGTGAGGATGGAAGTTTATTACTTTTTCACGCTAAAACTACTGAACGTATTTTGATAAAACTTAACAGTAATATAGCTTTTACACCAGAATAACACATAGACTACTTAAACTACTTTTTACTTTTCCGGGTACTACGCGAGCGAAGCCGTAGCGTACGCTTGTATATACATAAAATAACACCCAACTGACATATACATAAACAACTGAAATAACTAGTTATTTAGCAATTTAGCATACAGAGGAAGTCTGATGTTCTTAGCTGCTCTATGGTTCCTTCTTCTATGCCAATGATAGACCGAATCCATCATATATTTCCAAAAATGCCACGTCTACGCAGATAATAAATAATTTATTATTATTAGTTTTGGTTGGCAAACATGTGAAATTTCCGGTTTCAAAAGCAAAGTATGTGGCAGTTTCTCCACGTGGTAAAAATGCCTGGAAAGCACAAAATCCCTTTTAAAATTTTCCTATTTTTTCACAGTATAGAAAAAGATTTATTCAGTGTGCTTTGTTTTAGTCCATAGACATCATTTGTATCGATTGATATTGTATATTGATTATACTTCTTTGCTTGTCAAATAAAAAAAGATAACAAGGAAATACATTTTAGTGTTGCCATGAATTATTGCTTAATAGTTGCAGATACATAGGCAGAACTACTTGCACTGGGGTCTTCGTGTTGGCTCGTATCGTCTTATGTATTTGATCGAACGTGCTGACACCTGCTGCTTCAACGCCATTGCTCCAGTGCAAACAGGGCCCACCAAACCCTGTAGACCAGCAGTCTTAGCCCCGAGAACTCCTTGGTGCACTACCCGAATCCTTGCAGTTTCAAAAGAGTACCACTGTGATTCCAATACAAGCCATGGATAACCACCCGAAAAAATAGAATTAAAATCTCGCAAATAGGGATCCGCAAATTTTTAAAAGTATCGATACCGATAAAAGTATCGAATCAAAAGTATCGATACTACTTGGTATCGAGTACTTTTTCATCATCTCTGAAAACGTGTTATAAAAATCTCAAAAAACATATATTATTAAGCATAATTTTAATTAATAAACTAAAAAACAGAACTGTGACCACATAATAACTAAAAGTACTTTGTAACTGTGAAAAATCAATAGTTTTGTTAATTTATACGCAAATAAGGCACCAACACAGTTTAAACAATAAAACTTAGATATTTTCCTTCTGAGCTAGCCAGTCAGTCAGGTTAAAATAAAGTTGCCATACAATAAGTGTAAATTATGGTAAATGTTGGATATATTTCTTAAATTATAATTATAGATCTTTGTTTTATGCGCGTAGAAGTTACACACATAATGCGACAACATTTATTACTTACAAAGAGTAAATTATTTCGAACCTTACCTTTGATAATTAATTTTTTTTTATTAAATAATCCCATGTCAACATACCAAAAGCCTACTAAAATACTTAGCTGGTCACACTTACTCCATAATCGGGGATTCTCTTAAATATAGAACTCGTCCGAGAGGGACAATGCTAATACATTTTTGAGTCTCTTCACCGCTACATATATGCCTGAACTACCTAGTTATTGGTTTATCTAGGTAGGAGCTAAGGGTAGAGGTATTCGAGGTACGTATTCATGTAAACTACGAAGCCGGTTCAGTACGTGCGCTTTAATTGAGCGCCAGTTGAAGACTGGTCGCACCCATGAATGAGAATAGTTTTAATATACATCAGAAAGAGAGGCACTAATCTTTTTTTTCTCTGCACAATTTAAGGAAGGGTAAAAAGTATCGAGTAGGTCACAAAGTATCGATACCTAGGACAGTATCGGAATAAATGTATCGAGTACAAAAATACTAGGTATCGCAACGAAAGTATCGATACTACTCAGGTATCGATACTTTTTGCGGATCCCTACTCGCAAATGTATGTCATTGTGTACGTGAGTTCAACCGCATGTTGCCACGTGGTCCTAATAGGGACCAGGCTTGGCCCTTACCCGCAGCTTCTATCTACCACAAAAACAACACAGTCTTATTAGGGATGAACGAAACCATCACAGAGCACATACTACTAGGGGTAGGGATGCTATTGAGAGATGACAGAGACAGAGAGCACAGTGTAAATTTTTATTTATGATAAAATGTATGAAATAAATGTAAACAGACAGTGAATTCAAAGATTTGCCCTTTTCAGCTTTTCTCAGTGCTCTTTGAAGCTAATAATTTTTTGCTATGGACTAAATTATTGGAAGAAATAACAAGAAAAAATACAGGTTTTTCTATAAATTGATGCAAAAAAAAAAGGATTCTAAACCCATAAAAAACTAACCACTACTTTTATATGTACTGTAGCTAAAAATATCAAATATTACCTACTTCAACTCTGCGCTTTCTCTAGCCGTATTCATCATTGCTGTGAGCACTATTCTCTGATTGAGATGAACAGAGTCAAAATAACCTTATCATTAGGTACATTTTCACCTTAATCTCTAGGCTCCTTGAAGATCAAATATGCAAGCTAAAAAACGTTTTGTTTTACTTTTCCTCATATGTGCACTAATAATTTATTGCTGCTTTGGTAGTTATAGTTTGAGGTCTGAATTGGCTCAAAGTGACCGTCGTGCTCAGCTGAAATCGTTTGCAAACTTAGAAGAACTTCAGGAAGCTCCTTCATCACAGCAAAGGCAGCCTAAATCCGCTGCAGCGCCATGTAGGATGGAAACTTGTTTTGATTTCTCAAAATGTGGTAGCGACCCTAAAATATACATATATCCAAGTGAAGGGCCAGTAAGTGCATCTTATCGCAAAGTGCTATCTGTTATACGTGAATCAAGGTATGCAACACGGGACCCTAATGAAGCTTGCCTCTATGTGCCTGCTATAGACACTCTAGATGCTGATCCACTGTCTCCAGAACATGTGCCTGATGTAGGCTCTCGCTTGTCTCACTTGCCTTACTGGAAAAATGGGCGTAATCATTTGGTTTTTAATTTATATGCTGGTACATGGCCAGATTATGCTGAAGATGCTTTAGGTTTTGACCCTGGAGAAGCTATTTTAGCAAGAGCTAGTGCTTCGGAAACTATTTTTCGTGAAGGGTTTGATGTGTCACTACCTCTCTTCCACAAAGAACACCCAGAAAGAGGAGGTGCTCCACCTGCAGCCACAGGCAATCTCTTTCCAGCTCCAAAACGCCACCTACTTGCATTCAAAGGCAAGCGATATGTGCATGGCATAGGTAGTGAGACCAGAAACTCATTGTGGCATCTCCATGATGGGAATAATCTTATATTGGTAACCACTTGTAGACATGGAAAGTCTTGGAAGGAGCTGAGAGATGAAAGATGTGATGAGGATAATAAAGAGTATGACAAGTGAGTTTCAAAAATTTTTTGCATTTTGACTCTTGAGTCTAACTCTAAAATCTACATTTAATAATATTTTTTTGTTCAGATTTGATTATGAGCAGCTCTTGGCCAATTCGACGTTCTGCCTGGTAGCGCGAGGTCGTAGACTGGGGTCCTACCGTTTTCTTGAAGCCCTAGCTGCGGGCTGCATACCTGTACTGCTCAGTAATGGCTGGCGGCTACCATTTGACGAACGCATCGACTGGCGCCGAGCTGTTATTTGGGCTGACGAACGACTACTACTGCAGGTTATGATGCCTTGCTTAGCTCAAACATCGTGGAACTACCTCTAGACAAGATGCAATGCACGCGCCAACGCACAAGCCACATAAAAATAGAGCCTGGCGGTGACACGCCTGCCGTTTCATTCAAGCAAAATTTATGAAAATAAGGCGCAATTACATAACACTGCCCAAACCACGCCATTTTGGTAGATGCGCCAGATTTCCTTCAGCTCTGTGTTTTAAATTTGCGCCTTATTTCCATTAATTTTGTTTAATATTTGAATGGAACGGTAAAACGTCCGCCGCGCCAGACGACATTTGTGTGGCTTGCGCCGGGACACGTCGCGTTCTACAAGCAGCGCCTTGAGTACTGATTTCGCAACTACTATCATGTTAATCAGATCTACCAAATCCATCATCTCTAATGCAGGTTCCAGAGCTCGTCCGTTCAGTCCCGCCTGAGCGAATCCTCGCCCTGCGTCAGCAAACACAGTTGCTCTGGGAGCTGTATTTTTCATCCATTGAAAAGATTGTCTTCACTACTATTGAGGTATTTCAAATTGACTAAAGCCAAACAGGCTGTGGCCTGTTCAGGCTTTTATCTAGGAATTTAGCAAGCAGTTACACAAGTGTGCTTATTAAATTCCCAGTTTTTCTATGTTTACACTAACAACCCAATCCTGCACTACAGAGGCATCAGCAGACAGGGCACCTTGCTCAAACCACTTAGTTATTGAGTGGAACTAGTCACCACAGTGGCACTGCTTGTCATTATCATTAGGTACTACAATTCATGTAGAAAACTTTCACCATGTGTATGAACCTATTTATTTCACAGGAAATTGTTTACAAATCGCCACAAACCAGTGTCATCCACAGTGCATGACTTGTGCCATGTACTGGAATCAGACATCACAGTGGCACTGCTTGCCATTTTCATTGCAATTCAATTTAAAACACCTTTACCATGTATGTTAAACTATTGTGTAATCCCCTGTTCTCAGATTCTATTGGAGCGAGTGACAGCTCATAAATTATCAAAGCAACGTGAAGCGCTGATATGGAATGCATCGCCCGGCGCCTTGAACACGCTGGCTGCATACGGCGACTCCCGCGCTCATTATCCCATAGCCACGAGTGTCCCCGCGGCGCCGCCGGCGCCCGCTGCACCCCTCTCCCCGCTCCCCGCACCCGCGGTCGCGATCGCCTCCCCTCCCCCCACTCCCGGTAATTCCTTCACAGCCTTGCTATACGTACAAGCTACATCGCCGGCGCTGCATAAACTTCTTGCCAATATTGCTAGCAGCGAGTTCTGTGAAAAGGTAGGTACAGTTTGGAGAATTACAACCTACTTACATAGGTCCGTATTCAGCCGTTCTGAAAAGAAGCTCAAAGGGCACGTCGAGGCAACCAGGGCCAGTTCTGCGCGCAGGACAAATTAATAAGCTAAAAACGCGACTCTTCTTTCCACATTTTTTTTTTTTAAATGTGTAAGATAGTAACAAAATCATTCCATTCTTGAGGCCTTGCTCTATTCTTGCCCTTTTTTTCGACTTCAAAAAAAGGTGGATGTTCTCTTTCTATTCGCTTTTTTTATATTTGTTTATACCTAGAACTCTGTCATTTATAAACATACTAGTTGTTGCCCGCGGCTTCGCCCTCGCGGTATGTTAATAAAAGTAGCATATGACCGTCTCCAGGCTTCAAACTACACCACCAACTTTTGAATGAACTGAACCAAGGATTACAATTTATACAAAGTTTAGAACTCAATTGCACACACCCAAAGGGTCGTTTTGAAAAATAAAAAATACATGTTTCATTATTTACTTTAAAGTTTATTTGTACAGAGTTTTGTTCGAGATTATCATAAACTATCTACATTCCAAATTTCATCAAAATCGGTTTAGTTGTTACGGAGAAGCGTGGTAACAAACATTCACACACACACACACAAACACACGCACGCACGCACGCACGCACTCACGCACGCACGCACGCACGCACGCACGCACGCACGCACGCACGCACGCACGCACGCACGCACGCACGCACGCACGCACACACACACACACACACACACACACACACACACACACACATACACACACACTTTCGCATTTATCATATTAGTAGGATTTGGAAAAATATTTTTTAATTTAAAAGGATATACTTTCACATTGGTCACGTTTTTATCAAAATCTGATGATGAGGATCCATGAGGAATTGAGGGAAATCCTTAAATTTCGAAAAAAGGTTTACGAAATTTTATAATTACTTTTAATCAATTTCACGTTATTTGAAGTCGTTTTTTTTTTAAAATTTATAGTCTTATAACTATAATCTAATAATAATAATGCTTGACATTTTCATAGATCTTACAAACAATTGTCCCGCGACGGGAATCGAACCTGCAACCATCTGCGTCTCAGGCGAGGCACTGCACCACAGATTTCATCAGAAATAAGGTTTCGTTGTCCTTGTTTGAAAAGAAGTTTTTTTTTATAGTGCTCCTAATGATATTATTTTTTACAGGTTGTGTTAGTGTGGGACAGCGAACGTGCAGCGCCTTCCTTGAAGTCACTGACGCGTTTAGCTGGCGATGCTCGTGAACCGCTACCCGTGTTCGTTCTGGATGCCACTACACACTATCCGGGGTAATATTATACAATAACCACCCCGAACCAAACGTTCAAACTAATTACCTGTATCATATTGTTCTCGTCACGTTAACGTGAATCATTCGCACTTGAACCTCTGTACCTACACAAAGTTACGCATGTCTTTACACAAAGGTTCAAAGGTGAAAGAAATTGCATTATCTAGCATTATTTTCGCTTTTATACGATACTTGTTAGTTGTGTTATAAATTTATCTTGCTGTACATAGTACCATAATTTTATTAGAGTTGTGCAGTGTTAAGCATTATTTATTACTAGCCTCTGCACACGGCTTCGCCCGCGCGGTACCCGGATAAAGAGTAGCCTATGTGTTATTCTGATGTAAAAGCTATATTATTGTAAAGTTCCATCGAAATCCGTTCAGAAGTTTTTGCGTGAAAGAGTAACAAACATCCATCCTCAAAAAATTTCGCATTTATAATAGTACTAGCTTCTGCCCACGGCTTCGCCCACGTGATACCCTGATAAAAAGTAGCCCATGTGTTACTCTGATGTAAAAGCTATGTTATTGTAAAGTTTCATCAAAATCCGTTCAGTAGTTTTTGCGTGAAAGAGTAACAAACATCCATCCTCACAAACTTTCGCGTTTATGATAGAAGTAGGATGTGTTGTATCGTGAACCGTATTGAATATAGAATGTTGTTTGTTGTATTAACAGCGAAGGCGTTTCTGCGCGCTGGCAGCCGCTGTGGGCGGTGAGCACGGCGGCGGTGTTCTCGCTGGACGGCGACGCGCCGCTGCTGGCCGAGGAGCTGGACTTCGCCTTCCGCGTCTGGCAGAGCTTCCCCGAACGCATCGTCGGCTACCCGGCGAGGACGCACTTTTGGGACGAAGCTAAGGTACCTACGCAATCAATCTTCAATCATCAAATGTATATGCTTATTATTGACACAAAGAACAAGAGGTTTACCGTAAGAGATTTGTTTATGTGTTACCATTTATATCCGGCTTATCCGATTGAAATGCGGTTTTTTACAGTTGATTTGTATAACTTCAAGGATGGTTAAGGACCATCCTTGAAGATTATAGGGAAGGGGCGCTGCAATAGACTGAAATAGAAAACATTTCAGGGAAGTTGTATCATTTTTGCGAAAATTATCTTGATTACACCATTGATCATTAAGATAAATAAAAAATAAATAATGCTGGACATTTTCACCAACATCATCTAGCACCAAAGTAAGCAGAGCTTGTGTTATGAGAACTACATGACTGATATACTACACATTTTTTTATAATACGAGTAAATAATATTATGCATAGAAAACATCCAGATCCGAGAATAATATTGCCATTGATCATTGTGGGGTTAGCTTCGTAACCCCACTAGCTTTGGCTCACCAGAACTTTTGAGAAAAAACAAAAAAGTTGTGTTGTTATACACATTGGGCACACTTCGTTGACCGTCCGCGACAGACCACGCTCGACCACAGCGCTCGGCGGTCGTGAGACGGGAACTGACTCGAAACGTAAACACCAAACTGACTGACACTGACTCGAAACGAAATAATAATAAATTAAACACCCAATAGGAGCATACATACTCCTGACCACACACTAATACTCCCAATATTGTGAGTATCAGGAACTACAACATCCAGACCAGAAAAAATCTGCAGAATATGCAATCATTTATCCCGCAGCGGAAATCGAACCCGCACTTCTTTCGTCCCAGTCGGCTACTAGCCCGCTGCGCTACTGAGGTCGTCTGCGCTCCAAAACAGATATTCAACACAATAATTCACTGCAGGCCGGGTCATTATTAATTATTGTTTTGTTTTGTATGGCTGGTCGATAATATCACGACACGAGTAAGATCTGTAAGTGCGAGTGAGCGCGCAATATGCCCCGCTACGCTCTCAGTCACACGTTTTATTGGCGCAGTTACAGAGTATACACTTGGTTGTCTGTATGGCAGGGTTCATGGGGCTACAGTAGCAAGTGGGGCGGCGCGTATTCCATGGTGCTGCCGGGCGCGGCGCTCGTGCACCGCGCGACCCTCGCTCTGTACGCGGCGGGCGCGCCGGCGCTTCGCAACGCGGTCCGACGCGCCGCCAACTGCGAGGACATCCTGCTCAACTGTCTCGTGGCGCACCTCACGCGCCGTCCGCCGCTCAAGCTAGCGCAGCGACGACGATACAAGGCGACGCAGCATCACAGATACAGGTACTGTTCTACACGTACGGAACGTACAAGAGGCGTCGTGCGCGGGCGCCAAACTCGCATGTGGCGCCGCATATGAGGCGCGCAAACAATGCTGAAAAGATGGGGCGAGGTCGAGGCTTGGTTTGGGCGGTGATTTTCACTATGTATATCGTCCGAGGGCCAGGAAGCGACACCCGTGCCCCCCGAACGCGTCTCGTTACCTCTATACATCTTGCGTCAGGTTGTTATATGAAATTCTAGTTGAACGACCCGCGACTTCGTCCGCTTTGAGTTTTTACCTTACAAACTTCGTCTGCCCGCTGCATCCACCAGAGATACTCTTTTCTTTCTTCAGAGAACACACCTTCAAGTCCCGCCGATCTTGATATTTTTTGATATTACAAAATTTCTGTTTTTTGTGTGTTGAATTTAGAAAAATCTGTAGTACAATACTACCAAGATATACCCGGACTTTGATTCTTATAAGTTATAGATTAATAGTTGAAAGGCGTCACCTTGCCCGCGACCGACACCTCTTGAATATCCCGCGCCCTCATAATCATCATCATTAATTCATTGTTCGTGTAGCTAGTACTTCTTTGTTGATCCTGGTGCTGCGTGGCACTACTGACCTGAAGACCTGCGAGGGTATCCCGCTCAAATGGCTCGTGGCTCACCTCACGCGCCGCTACAAGGCGCAGCAGGCAGCATCATTCATTCCCCAAATTCCAGCAATACTTTAGGATCTGCGAACGATATGGCCTGGATATTGTTTTCAAAGGTCTTAACTCGATTTTAAATAAAAAATTACCAAGTATCTCTGAATTTTTAACTAGTCCCACAGAAAGACTTTTAAAAAAATATTATATTAGTTATTAACAATATTTTATCATCAACAGGTCAACCTGGAGTGATCCTGAGCATTTTATACAGAGACAGTCTTGTCTGAACACATTCGCCACAGCGTGGGGCTACATGCCGCTTATGAGGTCCGTGCTCCGACTCGACCCGGTACTGTTCAAGGACCCAGTATCCACGCTAAGAAAGAAGTATAGGAAAATGGAACTTGTGACTTCATAACCGGATAATGCTAATTCCAATGATAATTTTGTAAATTATCAGGTTTAAATATTCAGGCTTGTCTGATTGAAAGCATGAAGAGGTTACTTTTGAACTTTTACACTCCAATACATATGGGTGTTGGCTTGTGTCTAATATTTTTTTTAGACGTGCCCCAGACTACTCCTTCGTATCCTCACGGATGCGTACTGAGTGTACTGGGTGTAATAAGACTAGGTACTTTCGAAAACTGAAGATATCTGAGGGTTCGCATTATGATGGATGCTCAACGAGTAGGATAGATGCATGGAAAATGCTCAAGACATCATGCCTATGTCTTGAGGATTTTTTAAACTTTGTATCTGAATAACTAAGTTCTCTTAAATTAGAACGTTAAGGTAAAAGTTGCTACATATCGATGGGTGGGTAACGTGTCTGAGCAAATTAATTACGAAATTATGTTATTTTATGTAACGCTCGACGTAAAATACAGATTATGCGTCAGCGTCACCAAGACATTAATTTAATCGAAAACTTATTTACTTTTAGAGGTAGGTATTTTTAGAGCACCTTTATGCATTTAATTACATGACCTTAGATGCACCAAACCATTACTTATATAAGCAACAATTTATTATATAATATGTGTATACCAAATAATGTTTTACTGTAAGATTTACATAATATTATTTATTAGAATTTCCAATGCATTCATGACACTAAATTATTTTTTTTCAACAAAACTGCTTTTATCTATAAATAATTCTATAAACAACTTCCATTAATCATCATCATTATCAACAACATATTTGTAGAAGTCCACTGCTGGACAAGCCTCGTGCCATGGCATAGTGGCATGACGAACGATATTTACAAATTGAAAATACGGCAAATTACCACTTGTGATTCGTATTTTCTATGACGAACGATGTTGGCTCCTTCCATCTTTGAAATGTCATCGGTCAACCTGGTGGGGGCCTTTCTCATGTACATTCAAGGTGCGGCAGTGAGTATTTATTTTCAATTCGTATGCTCTAAGATGGATGTCAACAACATACGAATAGTTAAGTTAACCCACCTATTGTGTATTGCGGAGGTAGGTTAGTTCTGCTTGCATTACACCGTAATACAGGTACCTATAGTTACATAAAATATTTCTGCAAGTGTTACAGATCCAAATAATAAAAACGATTAAGCGCGAATATGATGTTAATGAGTGAGTATAATGAAGGGGCCATCGAACTGCATTCAATAGCTGGGCGCATTGCATAAGTAGAACGCAACTGACATAACTAATAGTACAACTCGCAATCGGCGGCCTTGGCCCCGATGTGTTGCGCGGTCTTCGCGAAGGCGCAGTCGCCGCACTCGCGCGCAGTCCCAACCGTTCTCGGCCCGGTGAAGGCGGCCGCGCGCTCCTCGCATTCAAAAGGCTGCGATTTGACCTTTTGGTAAACTCTTCGCATTTTTAATTTATTGGATTGGAAGCAGTGTTCAAAACGGCAGTACCTACCTAGTTAATTAATCTTGCTAAGTGAAGAAAATCTTGTGATCCTTTTATTAGACGATTCCTACTCAAAAAGCTTTTTTTGAACTTTTGCGCAAACTATTTAAAATAAGTACCTACTTACTTTACCTGCTGAATACCAAGTTACCTATTTTATTTAAGAAATATGTTGATTAACTGCTGCACATTAAGCCCCAACTTTATGTGTTGCTTAACAAGGTGCTGACTTAAATATTTATTTTCCATTCATTTCATCTGTAAAAATCTTGTGTTGGTTTTAAAAGTCCTAAAGGCTTATTTCCGAAAAGCTTTTTTGAACTTTTGTTTAAAACATTTGTTATTATAAACAATTATTAGGTAATATATAGGTAATATTACAAATATTTGTTTCAAATTCCAAATTATTTCAAAATTGAAAACTATGTTAATAAATCCCGCACCTTGAGTCACAACTTTAGGTGGGGACTCAAGGTGCGGCGGTGAGTGTTTATTTTCCATTCATATGCTCTAATATAGATTGTATATAGATAGATGTCCACAAGCATAGTTAACCCACATAAACTGTGCTTATGCAATGCGGAGGTAGGTACCAAAGCATCATTAACTATAATAGACCTAATTATCCAGTCTGCAAACTCGGCACAAGTGAAGTTCTTAACCTCCCTATTCAATTAAAACGCCCCTGTCAAAGCATTCACTTTTTAACCTTTGGTAAAATTAAAATTCGTTGTAACAAGCAGAGTTACCAACAACATGATTATGTAACAAGTTTTTCAAGTTCATGGTCTATGCCCTGAGGAGAGAACACAAGTCATTTAGTTCACACGAAAATGTACGCTACGATAATAGAAATGGTTTCACTAACATTACCTATTAGACCCGTTCGCACTAAAATTTAACAGCTCCTAAGTTGATGCCTAATGACAAGTTTCCCCAAGAATAATGAAGTCGCGAAGACTTCGCAGTCGCTTCTGCACTAAAGTAAAAAAAGCATTAGCCAATAAAACTTTTTTTATCAATATCAATATTTAAAATATACAAACTGTTTATTACCTACTTTGAGCGTGTCTTATGAAATGTGCGATTCGTTTCCAAGCTAGGACATTGTCGTTTTGTATTTGTATTTAAATTGAGATGAGATATGTTATAAGTAACTTTGCAATAAACCTCAAAATCATGCAAGTATTGTCCCACCTTTGAACCCTGATCATATTTTTCACATTACAAAATGGGGTCTTGATTGTTTTTAACAGAAATCGAAGCGCGCTTTTACGTAGAATCATGCCTTTGCCAAACTAAAGTTTATTGCCATTGTACCGTGTAAAGGCAAAACACTGTATCTTTAGTTACACTGTATATTAAGTTACAGTGTACAGGGCTGCATTGCCCAAACAACAATAAAAATAAATGCTACAAAAGTAAACTTTGTCAAAATTAAAAAAAAAACTAATAGGTTATTTTATCTTGTATTGTATCATCGGCTTCTAGTGCAGTGTTGCGATAAAACCTATCTAAGGATCCGATTAAACCAGCTTTCAAATAGGTACAAAAGACGGATTGGAATTGGTTCACCCGTAGATTTCAAATATTGATAACACCCTTTTTGCGTTGGGGGTTAAAAACAAACAAGTTGGTAGGTATGCAGAATTGTATGTAATATCCGATTGTGACGTAAGGCTTGAGTCCCCGTCGTCTGTCTGAGCCTTGAGCCTTGGCGAAAAAAAACACTTGTCAGTGCTCATACCAGCATGCCCTTAGACAAAAAAATCAATGTCTTTTCAAATAAGATGTGCTATCGGTTAGTAGCGATGGGCTTGCAATCTGTCACGTAGAATGCTAACTTCTTCCAAAACGCGGGCATATGCCAAATGTAATGTCTGTAGATCTACCCACTGAGCATGTCCATCATGAAGAATACAATCGTGGGATACAGTCGTGTTCTGCATATATTTGTTCGTGGGGGTCAAAACAAGTACGTACAAATTACTTTAAAAGTTAGGAAGGTACCAACTTATCTTCTTTCTTCGAGAGTCTTCGAGATCTTGCCATGCCCTGCGTATTGGGTACCTACCTTTTTTACTGTCTTCACAACCTGCCCCACCGACTTACCAAAGTTATGTCGAAAGGCGTCGCACCACTTCGTAATCATTGTTGCATGGATTGGTGTAAGCACATAATTGGATGATATACAGTCTCACTATGTTACCATAAGTAGGTAAGTTGGTGAGAGTGAACGGAGCAAAAGAGGTATCTCAGGATCGTAGCAAGTGGGAATCCGTGTTCTCTGTCTACCACACCGGGAAACGGGCACGAGTGTATCTATGTATGTAAGTTGGTGTGAGCTCTTGGCCAAGTCTGCTGAAAATCCTGATGTCAATAGCGTTTTTAGGCCACTCAAAAGGCTCCGACATGGCTCAACGAATGTTACAGCTGGGGCTGGCATCTTAACGTGCCCTCCAAAGCACGGAAGCGCTTTTTTAAGTACACTATCGGTAACCCAGTTAGAATGCTAGATAGAACAGACTGGAGAAACTTTGTGGCTGCCTTTTGCCCCAAACGCGAGGATTTAGGATTCAAAGAAGATCGGTAACCCATCCGGTACCGGATCGGTAATGGTACCTTGCGGATTACCTTAACCTAGCAGCTAAGTATTCACTCTATTTGACAGATCAGCCAGGATCAGCATGTAAATAATGCTGACCGTTATCCGGTTGACCACATTATACGTATTACGAAATGTTACGGTGAAGGTAAAATTACATAATTTAAATCAATAAGCTTCTATAAAAAAACTATGAATTAAGAACACCTATGCCTCTAGCTACTATTTGGGAAGGCCACACTCATAATGTTTTTATGAGAACAAACGCAACCGACAAAAGGAGACAAAGGTGAAAGGTGATGACAAATGTGTTTAACATTTTGAATTTAACCGTTCGACCTTCGATGTGTTTACCTTGCTTACCAGCACGCCAGCTCTGTGCTGAGGCTTGGGACATTTACTTCAATATTAAAGATACCCGTTTATCCTAGCTTTAGGTGAAGCCGTACGATCAGTGATGACATTCAGACGGCAAGACCTCGTGTGGATCACGATAGTGATACTCGCCATCGTAGCGCCACGCTTCACTGCGCAACCAGTTAGTAAAACTAGCTAACTATGTACTTCCAATCTCACCTTCATATCTAATATGCATGTACTAGGTATATTACTAACAAAGTAACAAGTTTGAAAATCAATACATGAAACAGTTTCGCGAAAGTCGTGTACCATTTTCTAAGACTGTCATACTCAATTTAACTGAGGGGAGATTTTAAACAAACTTTTTTACTCCAAAAAATATCGTAAGTTTAGATTAATCCTATACACGGGAATATTTGACATGGCAATTTTTTTTTTTTTTTTTTGGTACTGTAATTGTTGCCTGGAAGTAATCATTTTTAGCGATAAATTTAGAAATTTTAAATTTTCTGGTGAAATAAAGATTCATGATCAGGTTGATTATGGATATAAGGCCGCCTTTTGTAGGCTACCACACCTTTAAAGCCCTTAAGGCCTAAAATGCCTAGTGTAAATATTATTGAATGAATGAACACTTTATTGTACCTATACAATATGTTCATTCATTTATTATAAAATATGAAATTTGATAGTTAACGAAATTGAACCAAATCACCTACCCATACCTAGGTATTTGCTATCTGACATTGATAATATTCTGAAATACCTACTACTTCGATGTGTTATTTTAATTTCAGCCAACTGCCGACGATGTGATTAACCACGACCGTGAATCGAGGCAAGCTGCACTTAAAGGAGGAAAAAATGTCGCCGCAACTCCGAAATGGGGATTTTTTGGGACTATTTTTCATCTTATTGTACAGGTAGCTTACATTAGTTTGTCAGTGTCACTGGTTTTATCTTGGTATCCCTGACTCCGATGATTACGATAGTGCTTTACCGCATCAAAACAATATTTCTTGAACAAATTAAGTTAGGCTCTTTTTTTATTCCCATAAGAGTGATCTAGACAAATACTACTTTCTGTTGGCGTTACACCTGCGGAAAGATTGAATTGTATGGAAATGACATAGCTATGGAAATGTCACGTAATTGCTGCAAGGTTTTACCGTGACAAATTAGCGTTAGCGTGAAAGGAAAACTAATAGTGAGAAATTTGTCTAGACCCTGATGTTTTAAACTCTCAAACTAGCGTCTTTTATATTCTGTTCCTCTCTAATCTAATCGATGCTATTTCTTTTTCAGCAAGTGAACGACACCAAAAGTGCTTACACTCAAATATCAGATTTGGTAAATGCACAATTTGTTGCAGATAACGTAAGTTGCAATTAAAATATTAAAAAGTCAAACATTTTAGCTATTTGGGTAACCAAGAGCTAAAATGAAATATTTTTACAGACTCCAACGAAGGCACCATCTATGGACAATAATGGAACTACGGAAACACCGAAGATTACGCGATCCGAGTTCCTCAAAATTCTTGACCGTAATCTCAAAGGCCTGAATCGTCTCCGGAATCTTGAATGGAGGGAAGCGAAAAAAGTAAGTTAATTCCCTAGTTTTTGTTGGGTTATTTTTAAAACCTAGTACCTTGCTTGTTCAAAGATGTGCACTAAACGCGGGCTTTGATTTAAGGACCACTTCGATTACATTTCGTTTAAAAACAGATAATCTAAAAGCTCAAAATACTAAGCCATGTAATCCAATCGCGATCTAGTCTTGATGTATTGGCTGGCTACCACAATTAAAACGACCTTAGCTATTCTAAGGTTTTTTGTTTTATTGATTAATGATCTAGGCTGTACTTACCTACTGCCACAAAATAAATAGGTACCTACTACTGCACAGAATAATTGAGTAGTAGACATTTAAGTACAATAGCTTTATATATTCTCGCGGTTTTACTCACGTAGGGTAGGTGATATAAATAATGCTGCACATTTTTCACACAGCATCATCTAGCCCCAAACTAAGCAGAGCTTGTATTATGGGAACTACATGACTGATATACTACTTATATACTTTTTTGTAAATACATTCATATTATACATAAAAAACACCCAGACCCGAGACAAATACTTGAAGATTATACAAACATTTAAAACTTAATGCATGCCTTGCATTCTTAACTTTTGAAAAGGGCTTTTTTTGAATACCCTGATATGTATTCAGTTCTTTTGTATTTGAGTATCCAAACTAAGTTTACAGCAAATCGTTCGTACAGAATCATATTTATGCCGAGTTGTATGCAAGTTGGACTATCTGTTAAAAGTTCCCAAACAAACTTGAACTTGACTACCCCACAAAAGGGATGTGAGAGAGTCACACCCCTTTTGTGGGGTAGTTTAGGGAAATAAATATATTAGCCTTTTATCATTTTTATTGAAGAATATTTTTGCGAAGTTTCAAGTTTCTCAAGGAATATGATTTTTGTACAAAGGTTTTCAGCCCTTTTCAGTTGAACAATAAATCCTAGAAGCATGAAACTTGAAGAGTATATTTCTCTTATGTAGGGGTGCACAAACTCCTTAAACTCACCAAGGAACTCCAAGGAACTCCTAACGGGTAGAATTATCCAAATTCCTTTCTTAGTGCACCCCTACATAAGAGAAATATACTCTTCAAGTTTAGGCTGTGAGTTGAAAGTCAGTCAGTAACGGAACAGTTTTATATAATTACTAACTTCTGCCCACGGCTTCGCCCGCGTGGTACCCGGATAAGCTTAGCTTGCTTCCCCATCATCATAATATGGGCGTCAGAGGAAAACAAACTAACCTACTTAGTTACAATATGTTATGAGAGAATACGTACGATAAGCTACGTAATACGAACAAAAACATCTTCAGCCTTCTCTTCTTCCTCGGTCGTCGCCTACTTTCTATCACAAATTACATGAGAAAAGTCATTACATAGGCAATACATTTGAACGAAAATTTCCTTTCAATAACCATTTTTATTTGTTTTTCAGGATTCAGCTGCAAACTTGAGAGCGTATAAGGACCAAATATTTAGAGCCAAACAAAAAGGGAATAAAAGATAACAATTCCATTAGTACCTAAAAAGGTTTTAGTAATAAAGATATCTCGATTTTTAAGGACTTTTGATGGAAATACTGAATTTGTTTATAAGATTAAGAAAATCAGAAGTTAAATTTAAAAAATATATATATTTTTATCAACTACCTACGTAAATAGTTGGTGAGTTTAATAAGATAATTTTGACACCATAGACTTGCGGTATTAGTCCAATTGATATCATTACTATAGAGGCCATGACGGCCTTGGCCTCTGTGGAGCAGTGGGTGAAGGACCGCTTGAGATGCAGAAGGTTGCGGGTTCGATTCCCACCGTGGGACTAATGTTCTTATGATATGCAAATATTTGTCTCGGGTCTTGGCGTTTTTTATGCATAATATGTATGTATTTATAACAATAAAGTAAATAAATAGTATATCAGTCATGTAGTTCCCATAATACAAGCTCTGCTTAGTTAGGGACTGGACGATGCTGTGTGAAAAATGACAAGCATTATTAATTTATTTATCATCTTGAACAGATTGTATAATTCTTAAGCAACATTGGCCTCCTCCAACGAGTGTCAAGACGAACGGTATTGAGCCCCGACTTCCCGCATCCCTGAAGATGCCCATAAGATCAGTTAAATCCCGCTCCCGTAATTACTCGGAAAGCTTGAGATTAAGAAGTTCATAACATTGGGACGTTATTATTATCCTACTCATATTATAAATGCGAAAGTTTGTGTGGATGGATGTTTAATACTCTTACACGCAAAAACTACTGAACGGATTTCGATGAAACTTTACAGTAATAATAATAATATAAATACTAATGCAATAGACTAGTTTATCACTCATATTTCCAATATTTTACATCAGTTGCCATCCACAAAATTATCCGTTTTTTATATGATAATGTACAAAGGGCCTATTAGTGTTAGCTTTGGCTCCACTAATGCCTGTAAAGGCCCCAGGCATAAGCCTCAGATTTGAAATGTATAAAGAGAATTATAATAACGCTGGACCAATATAATAATAACACATGGGCTACTTTATATCCGGATACCACGCGGGCGAAGCCGTGGGCAGAAGCTAGTTGATAATAATTTTAGAGAAACAAACTAATTTACTGACTTACTTTACTTTCAACTACTTCAACGTCTACTGGCTTCTTAGGCTTGACTTTCCTGTTAGTAAAAATATGTAATATCGCGCGGCAATCTGGATACCATTCATACTTTGTACGTAAAATACCGTTTCTTATTCTCTTTTGTATCGCTTCTTGATCGAGCATCATTTTTAAAGCCTTCTCGTGGTCTAGAGTAAGGAGATCGGTGGCTTTGACTTTGAGTTCGCACCTGTCTGCTCCATCCACCTGTGAACATATTTTTTACAATATTTAAAGCCTCGGATCTCTATGATCGATTGCGGAGGCCATCCTTAAAGACATACAAATCGATTGCAAAAAATGCATTACCTTACGATAAGCCGTTTGTATACATATAAATGTTTACGGCAACAAATGGTACAAGAAAATTTGCTCAAATTTGGAAAACTCCCGCGAAATGGCACTTACAATACAAATGAATCTTACTATCTACGTTTAATACCTAGTTTAACTAGTTTTAATAACATAATATAATTTCCGTAACGGCTGAACCGAATTGGATGAAATTTGGAATAGGTATAGTTTGTAACCTAGAATAATATATAGGCTATTTTTTATCGGGGTACCACGCGGGCGAAGCCGTGGGCAAAAGCTAGCTACATATATATGTTAATTGTTCATTTTAAACCTGAACGTAGGAACTAGAAGTAGGTAGCAGTGTTGGACTGCCTCCACTCGATAGATGATATTGTAAAAGTCGCGAAAACTTGATGGATGGAGGCTTGAGTTGTTCTTATCTCAAAACGGAGCAAAATTCGTATTCTTAACTTACTTTGCATCCGACTGATAATGAAAATATAGAAATCAAAGCTAAGTAGGTACATATTTTTGAACCGACTCCAAATATGAGGAGGTTCTCAATTAGTCTGTATGTTTTTTTCGCCAATTTTGTGAATGGATTTCAATGATTTTTTTAATGGGTAGGGGATTTTTTTTAACTTCAAGGGTGGGGATATCGTTGAGATTAATTCATAAAATTTATAAGGGTAAGTTTATAAATTTACCATATAAAATTTATGAAAAAATCCCAACCATAAGGGTGAAAATGAGGGATGAATTTTCATATTGGACTTTTTATCAACTTTCCGTTATTTGAAGTAGTTTTTTATATTTTCCTTAAAAAAATATTATATTTGTTACTTACTTTGCACATGTATGATAGTTCAAAATCATCGTCCACTTTCGGCCAAGCTTGTTCTAGAACAGCTTTGTCCCAATTGATTAAATGCGAGTTTTCATTTAAGCGATTTGGAGCAGAGAGTAATCCGGCCCAGAGCTCTGAGCAGAAATGCGGGGTGATCGGTGACAACATTATTATGAGAGACGCCAGCGCCAATTCGAACTCCTTGCTGTTTGATAACACTTCGGGAGGTAAATTGTTCTGCAAAATTTAAATCAATTTAGCTAAGTACATATCAAGCAATAGAGTCCTAACTAAAAGACATTGTAAGAAAGCGAGAAGAAAAACCTCCACTAGAAATAAACAGCTATGGGGCTAACTATTCGGAAAAACAAAGGTGAACAGAGTAAGACTACTACTGAGACCCTTAAGGCTCCCTCACACAGCTACGTCGATATAAAATAAATAAATAATGCTGGACATTTTCACACAGCATCATCTAACCCCAAGCTAAGCAGAGCTTGTTAGGAACTACATGATTAATATACTACTTATATACATTTTTTTTTGTGTAAATACATACATATTATGCATAGAAAACAACCTGACCCCAGACAAATATTTGCAGATCATACAAACATCTGTCTCGCGGCGAGAATCGCATCCGCAACCTTCTGCGTCTCTGGCGGGCCTTCGCCCACTGCGCCAAAGAGGTCGTCAAATGAAATATCATTTCAATGTGTTTTAGTTAATATCTGTTTTTAGAAGGTACATTTTGTATTAAAACGCATGCGATCTTACACACTGCTATGATAATTACGACGCGATAGAAGTAGAACATTGCGTCCTTGCGTCCTAAAATATTGAGATATCTGTTCTAAGTACATTTTATACTACGACGTGTGCGATCTTACGCACACCTGCGTTAATAACGCTAGTATGACACAATCAAGTTCAACAAACAGTCACAAAACTCTAGTAATATGGGCAGATAAAAACGCAGCTGAGTAGTAAGAACGCTAACGCAAAACGCATTTTGATAATATCAGCCGTTATAACGCAGCTGTGTGGAGGAGCCTTTAAAATAGGGTTGCTCTAGAAATATTACAATGAATACTTACTCTTAAAGTATTAGTCAAGCTCTGCAGTCTTGAAATAGCAACACTCAATTTCTGAGTGTACTTGAAATGATAGGTAGCTGTAGCAGTGAAGTAATTTCTAGCATCCTTTATCTTTTTCTCATAGTTCAGAAACTCTTCCTGAGATATTGTCATGTTGATGGTATCATTTCTGCACTTAAGAAATTGTCCTATGCTTATCCAAATACGTTTCTGCCAGTTCAGTACACCTGGTAAGGCTGTTAAAATAAAGTTTTAAGTACATAAGTATTTGTGATAGGTAAACAATTTGAGTACTTTGCGAAATACGGGCATGTGCTGAATATAATAATAATGCTGGTAATTTTTCACACAGCATCATCTAGCCCCAAACTAAGCAGAGCTTCTATTATGGGAACTACATGAATTGACTGCTATACTACTTAAATACTTTTTGCCCTCTGTGGCGCAGTGGGCGAAGACCCGCCTAAACGCAGAAGTGTGCTGGTTCGATTCCCCCCGCGGGATAAATTTTTGTAAGATCTGCAAATATTTGTTTCGGGTCTGGGTGTTTTTTCTATGTATAATATGTATTCCCATAATACAAGCTCTACTTAGTTTGGGGCTAGATAATGCTGTGTGAAAAATGATCAGCATCATTTATTATTATTTAGTACCTATTACGCATCGTCGTCCAGTTAGTTCGAAGTTTAAGTCTACCCTAAATCCTAATTCTCGCAAGAGGTACACAGCTAATATTTTTCAGTAAATTGTATGATGTTTTAACTCACTTTCATCGGACCAGCGCCTAGGAGTCGCAGGAGGCACATCGGCCAGAATGAGCAGGCGCGTCGAGTCACAGCCATACAATGAAAGAAGCCTTTCTGGATTCTCGCCATTGTATTTAGACTTGCTCATCTTTTCCCATTGCATTAAGACTGACTCTCCTGAATCCTTTTCTCTGTATTCCTTCCCTATCTTTTCTACTTTTGCTGCTGGTATATATTTTCCTGATGATTTTAACTTATATGACTGCCCCATAACCATTCCTTGAACTAGGAGCTTTCTAAATGGTTCTGCTGTAGGAGTCCATCCAAGGGAATGTAGAAAGTAACCCATAAATCGAGCATAGTACAAATGTAAAACTGCATGCTCCTTCCCTCCTATGTAAATGTCCACAGGGGTATGGTTCTCAAGAGATTTCTTGTTGAATGGTTCCTTGTCATTAGTAGGGTCTAGAAATCTATAGTAATACCACGAAGAGTCAACAAATGTATCCATGGTATCAGTTTCTCTTTTGGCATCAGAGTGACAAGTAGGACACTTGCAGTTTACCCAATCATCAACACTTGCCAATGTTTGTATGCCGGAGTGGGATGAACTGATTTCTGGAAGAGTAACTGGCAAGTTTTTGTAAGGTACAGGTACTGCACCACACTTTGTGCAGTGGATAATTGGTATGGGGGTTCCCCAGTATCTCTGCCGAGATATTAACCAATCCTTCAGTTTGGAACTAACAAAATGCCCTCCCACATTTTTGTTCAGAGCAATGTCAATAGCTCTCTGATTTTCAGTTTCAATGTTGATATCTGTTGAATTTTTGACAGGTATGTTCAAAACCGAAGCTAGTTCCTTATCTTTGATGTTATTGGATGAGCAAGCCAAATATACATCTTTACCTTCAGGGTATTCAACACTGTCTGATACATAAATAGGTAATTCTGAACTGTTCACTGGGTTCCAGGCTTTAATGCAGCTCTCAGTACTACCCAGTTGTTGAATGAGTGGATTACTTGTGCTCAGCACAAGGAAGTCTCCATGAATCAATTTGTAAGGATCATCTGTCCAAACATCAAATGTTATGTTCTTTCCATCAACATGAAAAGCAAAGGTGACAACTACTCCATTACATTCTCCAATCCAATGCTTTTGTAAATTGATGATGTCTTTCCAGTTTTCTAAACATTCTTGATTTAGTCCATCATACAATGGTTTGGCAAACTTTGTTGTTTTAATAAACCACTGAGTGAGATATTTCTTCTCAACTTTGGCCCCGGATCTCCAGGAGCAGCCCAGGTCATCCACTTGTTCATCAGCTAAAACAGTTTTGTCTACTGGATCCCAATTTACTTGTGCCTGTAATTAATATGATAATAATTATTAAAAAAAGTTAAACATAGGTTAAGTCACATTAAACTTCTTCTTCTTGCTCTTATCACACATTATGTGTGGTTGGCACAACAGGTTTTCGTCTTCCATAGTCCTCTACCAGCCGTAATTTCTACTATGTGGCCCAACACTCAGATCCATAAAATACAACAGGTCTTATGATCGCTTTGTACCTTTGAGCTTAAGGGTAATTTGTGGATAACACATGGTGCCTATGACCTGTCGCCATTTCATCCCACATTTATACTATTCTTCATGTCCCGGTCTATCTCACCATCGTTTTGGATAAATGAACCTAGGTACAGAAAGTTGGAGCAGGCTGGAAGGGATACACCATCTAAACTAAAGCAATAGGAACGAAACTGGACAGGACCACCAAAGTAGCAGAACAGATGCTCAGTTTTCATCCTGCTGATCTTCAGTACATCATTCTCCAGTTTTTTCTGTCATTTTACCAGCCTGCTCTGTATACCTCAAGTGCATTTTCTTCGACTAGAACAATGTCGTCGGCAAAAAGCATGCACCACGGTGCCTTCTCCTGTATGTCCGATGTCAGGGCATCCATAACCAGGAGGAACAAATAAGGGCTTACATAGCTCGAACGAGCTACACGTATTTCCCAGGCACTCCTTTCTCTTTCAAAGTCCACCACAGAACCTTACGGGGAACCCTATCGTATGCTTTTTCAAGATCGACAAACACAATGTGCAAGTTTTTGTGCGCACGTCTGTATTTCTCGCAAAGTTGGCGAAGTGCAAATATGGCGTCCATTGTCCCATGTCCAGGAATAAACCCGAATTGATTCTGGTTCACCTCACTATCCTCTCATTCGTCTCCTATAACTTTCTCCCATACCTTCACTTCATGCTATGTGAAATAAGCTTAATTCCTCGATAGTACATTTCTCCAAAAACATCCTTCGCTGTACTTCTGACACAAGTTGTCATTTCATTCCAGCACTCACTTACAGATTTTCCTACCATATCCTTAATTTCAATCATTTAATCTACCACATGTTTTTGAAACTCTTTAGCTAGCTCTCTTTCATCCATTAAATGCTCTTTAATTTTGGGTGGGGCCTTGCCTTGTTGTTATTATGATTATGTTTTATTGAATTTCAGTTCAAGTAGTCGTAATCTATGTTGAGAGAGTAAGCACTTACCAAGTAAACTTTGCAATCTTTGGCTGAACTAATTTTTACTTCTTCTCAGAAGAAAGTTATCTTTGTGAAATGCTTAAGCGAAAACAGCTTGTAGCAATGCTTCTCCGTCCTTATTCTTACTTCCAAGGCCCCATCCACCATGCACCCTCTCATAACCACCATTCACTCTTCCCACATGTTCATTGATATCACCACCTATGTACACCTGTTATGTCACATTAAACATGTTTTTTTTTTATAAATAACATATACAATCTTACCATCCTCTGGTAAGCTAATCCTTTTTCTAGTAACTTCAAAAATATAAATTGCGTCCATTTGTAATATTGAGAATCACATGTGGATATTTCCTTTTCCCAGTCAAAGTTGAATCCCAGCTGTATCAGTTGTGTTTTCATGGAGCTTATGTTTGACTTGGTCCAGGCACTGGGAGCAATGTTCCGCTCAATGGCTGCATTCTCGGCAGGCAGGCCAAAGGCATCCCAGCCAACTGGGTGTATTGCATCATTCCCATTCAATATTTGGAATCTAGCTAAAGTATCCGATATTGAATATACTCTAACATGACCCATGTGTAAGTTACCAGAAGGGTATGGAAACATAGGGAGAACATAGTATGTTTTTTTTTTGGGTCCTAAGTTTTTATTTTTTTGCAGTATATCACCAGCCCAGTACTTTTCAATGTTTAGTTTTATATCTGTATTGATACTTTCATGCTGAAATCAGAACAATAACAAAAGTTTTTCTCAAAATCGTTATTAAATTGTAGTACCCTATTAAGTTAATAGTTATTTGAGGGTAGACGCCAATAAATAAGTTGATTCGTTGACTCGGTCTTTCCTTTGGTTGGAGCTCCCTTAGTTTAATACAAAAACACCACTAAATATTGATAGATATTGTAGGTAAAATATTTTACTTACCCATAGGTTAAGGCTTGATTTCCGCCTGGTAAAGGATAACTGATTTCTTTTTAAGTTAAGAAATATGTGCCAGCGAGCCCTGTATAGCAGTTGATCCCAAATCATGATTCGGTCCGTAAGCTAAAATTTAAATTAGGAGGTAAATAAATATTATCATTTCAAGTTGATACTCCTACCACAGTTTTTTTTTATCTGTGCCACAGATAAAAAAAATACTCTTAGTAAGAGGAAAAAAATTTTAATCGATGCATCCATGTGTCGTCAGCAGTTTTTTCTTCGAGCTGCGGGTAATTTCCAGGTTACGGGAAGCTGTTCAGATGCCTTTCTAGCTTCAGGTGGCCCATCTGTGTGTGGCTGTTGTGTTGGACTCACAGTGGCGCTAATTTTCTACGAGGAATCTTCTGGTCAGGATTTCACAAGGCAAATGCCGCCAGGATCTTCAAACGTTGGGGGCCTTGCATGCAGTGGGGCAATAGCATTGGGGTAATATGACTGCAGTTCTCGGCACGGTCGTACACACATACAACCGCGTAATGTTCGTGGTAATATTGACAAAGATTACCATGAAGTCCTCCATGCTGGGGGACTTCGTGCACTGCATCTGCACGTCGCGGGTGATCACGTCGTTTTTGACGTCGCGCTCTGCTGTACATACAAGCTCGGAGACAATGTTCTGCTGCGCCTACAGCCACCTCTTGTTTATAGTTGAGCAATGGCGTACCAGAATGGGGCTGCGTAGGTGAACCTCGAGCGGATGTAGGTCTTATAATAGTATAGACCCTCATCTTTATCCTCAGTGGCAGCTATCTACTTTTTGCCCGCATTCTACTCTGTCAGCTGGTGACTGACAGTCACAAATATGTGACACATCAGTGCTCTTGCGTTCCCTGATGCCAACTTAGCTACTTTATAGCTAGATTTAGCTATTTTTGGTGTCGGGCAGCTACAATTTTATGAAACAAGTTTCATAAAATTTAGCTACAAGTAGCTAAATTTATTTAGCTACTTTTTCTAGCAACTTTTCACATGATGTGAATACTTTCGATCGAGAGTTCGTTGTAGGTCACCAAGCCTAAAAAACCTAAACGTGGCGATCTAGCTTAAAGCTAATACCATAGATGCTCATCTATGATATTGTCGGCAGCCGGAACAGGAATTCCAAGTTTCATTCATACGCTCAAACCGTAATTACTACCTGAGGGTCTATGCTGAGTTTATAAAAAGTAAAAACGCTGATCATATCGACAGGATTTTCATACAAAAATTTATGAAACGGTTAACGTTTCGACAAGTTTTGTACGTATTTTTAAATCAGCATAGGCACTCAGTGTTTTGCCTTGTCTTATCGAATGAGTTTGATAACTCTAAACCTCCTCCAGAATCAATCCTCTCCATCAAGAAAAGTAGTCAATGCTGCTATAATTGTATTTTGCCTAAAGAATTACCTACTTCAAAAATTGGTACTGTTGAAAAATATACGAAATCAATGAAAAACACTGAACCTCATCCATCAATATCTTTTCTTCGACTATTTGAATTATTAATTTAGTTGAACATTTGAATTTAGTACATTTGAATAATTATAAATAATCTGCTCATTTTTAATACTGTCCTGTTTGATTTAACAAAACAATGATTAATTTTAAGGTAGCACGCCAACCCTCTTTGTATACCTGTGAGGTTGGTAGGTAGAGGCACTAAGCCCACTTTTTGTACATTAAAAATGTAGCTACTTCTAGCAACATTTTTGAGTAACAAAATCAGGCGCTCTAGCAAGATATCTAGCTACTAGTTAAAGGTAGCAGTTGGCAGCACTGCATGCATGACAGCTGCTGTATTCCCAATCTGTCTGTGCCCCTATGCTAAAGCGATCGATCAAAAATAAAAAACTCAAGTCAACGCTAATATCTTTTTGCAATTGCACTAGGTGCCAACATAATTTAGATAAAAATAATCGAGATCCCACGTAAACTCGTAACGTAAATATTATGGCGAGACCTAGAAACGAAGATCCAGCTGAGGACGCGAAAAAAATAGTAGATGATGCGAAGAACTTTATCGAAAAAGCAATTGCAGATATCGGCCAAACTTCCGCAACAAAGCAGCTAATTTTAGGCACTGCGTCAGGATGGTATGTGAGCGCACTTTACTTATTACAATGCACACATTAAAATAGATATTTAAGGTTGAGCTAGGTTTTATTAGCAGGCTAATATAGTTCCTTCTGAATTTGAATGCAAGGTTTTAGGATTTTGCCTTGCAAGGTAGATAAGGATCTATTCTTTGTTATGCGGACACTGGATAATACTAGTAGGACTACCTATTAGTCTGTTCTGTAGTTATAAACACTTATCTTAAATTATGTTAACTTTTGAATGAAAAGTATGTGCTATAACTCAATAATCCATCAAGGTTTTAATGCATCTCAAAGGCATAACATGGTTTCATCATATCAATCATCTCACCTACACACATTACTTAACCTTAGCTGACTCAGAAACAGATGATGTAATGTTTATCTTGTGGCTTTATTTTTAGGATAACAGGATTCATTTCTATGAAAATTGGAAAAGTGGCTGCTGTTGGTCTAGGTGGAAGTGTAATACTACTTCACATTGCAAGCCAAAAAGGTTACATTGATATTAACTGGGACAAAATTAATAAAAGAGTTGACAAAATCACTGATAAAATTGAGAAAGAGGCAACAGGAAAATCTCCAAACTGGACGGAAAAGGTCTCTATACAAATTGGTTAAATAATCTTACCTGTTACATTTGAAAGCCTGTCATGTTTCCTTGCAAGGCCTGAATTACCTTTACCCTGAAAATCACATAGCTGATACTCTGTATTGTATTTCATAGCCAAAGTCAATATAACTTGCCTGATGAAAAATGTATATGATTGTAATACCAGTAGTAATCTGTAACACAGAACTGTACTTTCATTACTCAGTACCACTGGATGATGCATCTGAAGAAACTTTCAATGTTATTAAAATTTATGAAAAGTAAAGCTGCTCTGATAATATTTACATTAAAGAGATTAAAAGATTTTAAAAACCATAAATTCAAATAAACTGTTAACTGCAATTTTTTCCTTTTCTATTTGTTGCAGGTCTTATTGTTTGTCAAAGATAATTCATATTATTCAGCAGGGTTCACTGGAGGATTCTTTTTTGGTATAGCATCTTCTTAAATGTTATAAATAATAAGGCGAGTGATAATTAATTATTCCATAAACTTGAACTTATATCTGGAGCACACCTTGAGCATAATTTCTTCACACTTCAAATGCATTCATAACATATGATATGACTTCCTATCTGCACAATAATTTGATGTACAAGATGTACAATAATTTGGGATATCAGCTATGTTTTTTACGATTTCATGATTAAATAAAATAAAAAAAAATTGTCTTTCTACAAAATCATTTTTTATTTACAGATTGAACGGTTCGTTGATAGAAAACTGGACAAAGCTGAAGAATTACTCAAAAAGAAAGAAACAAAAGCAAAGAAATGGTATAACAAGTTTACTGGTGATGACGATTACCATGCAACTGAGAGTCATGTGTTTCTGGCGTCATTTGTTGCCGGTATGGCATTAGGACTTGTTTGTGGTAAATAATTGGAAGATTTCGTATTCACTTATTCTCCACTACAAAATTAGATCTGTCACATAAACTTGTTAAGTTAGTGATTGTTAGCAGTTTTGTAGATTTATCTTTAAGTATTATTTAAAATATTTATTTACTTTGGAGTATTAAACCGGTAGAAATCACTATTGAAACTTTGCTTAGGCTTAACATTATGTCAGCACAATTATGTCTGCACCAAAACTTAAAAAATTCTTTAAAACCAAATAATGTTAAAATAATAAAAAACAATAAAATTAACTGACATTTTTATTTCACAGTCAATGTTAAAAGAGTAATCCAAACTATCGAAAAGTCTTCATATAATAATCGAACAGTTGTCTTGAAGTCAGACTTTCTAAATATTCTTTGTATTGCTTCACAAAATCCCTCTTTATGGTGCGAACAGCATTTGCATAAAATTTCTTCTCTCTCACAGTTAATGATTCATAGGGTTTATTAATTCCATTCCTTGTCTTCAATAGGTTAAATAATTCTTTGCCATTTCTGAAATAGGAAATAATTCATAAAAAAAAGATTCAACCATTTTATTTATTATGAATTTACTATTTCTAACATTTAAGTTTAGTCTAAGTCTCCACTAACAATAATGTTGTTAAATAATAATGATTATTATTATTTGCACAAACTTTAGGGATGGTGAATTGCCATTCAGAGTCCTAACTCCTAGAGTTTTAAAGGATTCAATTCTTGCTGAGCACAAATGTTTGCCAGCTTTGCAGTTATTTGTTCTGAGTCTGGGTAATGTGGTGTACTCATAGTTCCTGATACCTACAATACAGGGAATCTTAGTGTGGGGTCCAGACTATGTAATGTGATGTTTTGGTGTTTATTTATTTCAACAGAATATTAAGAAAACAAGAATCAAGACATTTTTTGATTAGTGACCAAAAGTTTTAAATTAGGCATAGTATGTTTTAGCACCAGCATGTGATGCTTACTTTATAATAGGTATACTTGGCTCAGACAAAGGAACATTATCTGCTTCTTTTCCATTAGGGTTGTCTTCTCTTGAAGAATTTGTGTCTTCATCTACAATGCTCATGTAGGAATTCCGTAGTTTCTGTACTTCACTTATTTGGGTGTCATTCCTGAGTAAAATTAAAAAAAAACCTAATTATATTCATTAGCTTCTATATACCACTTCGCTCGCTTGGTAGTTACTTGAAATTAAAAGAAGCCCAGGTCACAATCTATTCCAAATTTCATCCAAATTGATTCAGCCAGTATTATTAAACAATGGAAGGATGAATGGACATCCTTTAGCATTTAGGTCTGTAGTCGTTTAGGATTATCACACTGAACATTACAATCATTAAGTAAATTGGTGGGTTTGTCTAGATATAAATAAGTATTCATATCTAGAGAAGTATTCTGATTCCAAATGTTAAGCTGAAATTCAGAATGTATATGTCAGCTGTATTTTTGTAAACAGCATGGCTAGTCATCAAAGTCATCAATAGGTTTTTATTAATTGAAATCACAAGAATAATACAAAAATGTCGACTTATAAAATACGTGAATTTACGTCGATTTCTCGCGTACGGCCAAGCCTAGAAGACTTGGTAAGAAATTCTGCTCGGTTTTGATTTTTGATACTTCATCTCCATCAAGTAACCTATAACCTTTAAGATATCAGCATTTCGGGGGGCTTTCCTTACATTGCATTGTCTGTTACAGGTCTCAAAAAAAGTCTCAATTTATTTACGCCGACTTTCACTCAGGACTATATTCAGATATTTAACGAACCTAGTGGCGCAGCAAGCGAGTAGCCGGTTGAGACGCAAGAGGTACGGGTTCGATTCCCGCCACGGGACAAATGTTTGCATGTTCTGCAGATATTTGTTTCAGTGAGTCGATCACGCTAACCCATGGCTATCGTTATAGCAATCAATTTGGACACTAGTTCCCCATTTGAATGGCCCATCCATTAAATTACGATAATTACACTGATTCCCCATCGCTTGATTCTCAAATACCCAGACTAAACTGAATGCCATGAACTGTCCATCAACGAACGAAACTTGTGATTTTGACAAGTAATAGAATCACGCTAATGCCATGCCTCCATCTCGATAGCCATGGAAATAAGTGTGATCGCCCCACAGGTCTGGGTGTTGTGGTACCATGTTACTTGTAGTTCCTAACCTGACACTAAGATTTCCGGCATAATGGGTACTATACAAGGAATCCCAGTGTGGGGACAGGTCTATGTATGTAACTGTTAGGCATACCTAAATGTAGGTAGGCATACCATTAAATATTACCAGTAAAATATAAATTAGTTTTATGTAACTCACTGTGCATGGTTCTGTTCCCATTCCCCTTCTCTTTCTTGTGCTGCATCACTTTCCACCGCTAGGGCAGAAGTCTCTGGCTCTGGCAGTGTATCAACTCTGATAAATATAGGTGTCATCAATTGGTAGGTGCGCTAGGAAATAGGAGAGTACCTCCTAATATTGAAGCAGACTACTTCGGAAGCTACATCATGATGGTAGATAATTAATAATGCAATAATTTATATGCTACATACATGATGTATAAATTTCCCACTCATCTTGCATCTGACGAAAGTGGAATCTGATAGATGTGTACTATTAAACATATGTTAATGCTAATGCATGCTATTTTTTTGCAATAACTCTGATAAAGAATCATGGAATGAGTAGGTGCCTTCACTACCTAATAACATGGTATGAGTGAGCAATCTCACATATTTTTTTTTAACTTTTGCTGAATTTCAGCTATGTCAGTTCTATGGTTCTTTCTTACTCTGCTCAAGATGCAGTTTTTTAAACAGCCCTCCCTACTTGAAGCGGTATAGTTTTTATTTTTTATTTAAAGGTAATTTCTTATACTCACTTACATATTGTTCTCTTCAACAAATGAAGTGCTGAAGGTGTCACTTTCCATTTGTTCATCTTGCATGGATAAAACCAGATTATCATTATCAGCACATTCCGAACTAGCTTTCTTATCATTCTGGTATCCTGTGCTACCAGAACTTTTTAGTTTTTCTTTTCTAGCTTTTGAAGAAAATTTCGCTTTCAAATAAGGTTTGGTTTTGATTATTCGTTGAGCCTTTTTCACAGCAGATTTAGTTGATATTGTGTCATAAAAGTGTTGTTTTTTGGTTAGACTTAATGAGAGCCATGATTGAGTTGCATTATGGATGTTTTCCTGCAAGTAATAAAATTAATAAGAGAATAAAAATTTGTTTCTTGAAGAAGCTTTTAGCCCTTACAAAATTTTACAGGTTAGTTTGCTTAGCATTACCAACTGGTTAACCGAGGGTTTTAGAGATTGAATGTTAAACTCGTTGAGGTACCTATATTTCGAAAAAGTTTAATTATATAGTTACTTAGATGATCATTGGGTTGGGATTTAGCAAGCCATCGCACGAATTTAGAATAAAAAAGGATAGGGGTGGAAGGGGTAGATTCCTCAATTCCAACGGTACCAATTCCTAACTTTCAGAATGGTACTGTTAGAATACACATCCTCCTAACCTTGTGCATTTTTTAAATAAATTCGTGCGACGGCTTTCACGCGACCATTGACCCATTTCCTTCATCAGTAGGTTAGCCCATTTCTACTAAGTACCAAGAATGAGGATTAGCAAATCAATAAGATCTTACGTTCGATTTTCCACCTTTCTTTTCGCAATAAAGCTGAATATATAAATGTTTAGCACGGTGAGGTATTTGGGAAGTTTTTATTTTTGTCATCTTTGTTTACTCTTTAATTCTTGTGTGAGACGTACCTACGTACTATGTGGAAATAGATAGGTAGGCAGTGGTATTGCTATAGTACGGTAGAAACAAGCCAAGCACATATTTAATTAGGGATGCTAGTAAAGGCCTCTACACACCAAACCCGCCGGCCCACCGGCTTTACCCGACGGGTTGGTGCCGGCGGGTTAGGCCGGCGGCATCAGAACATTGTAAGCCGGAACGACCTTGCCGGTGAAACGAGGGCCGAGGGCGGCCTGTACCGTTCAGCAGTTAGTGATTGCCGAGTTTACGGAATGGCTGTGTATTTTTGTTAGACCAGCGTGATTATAAATTAAATTTCGCAATTGACTGCATTATTGGACTTTATTTAAGTGATATTTGTATAAAACGCTAAAAATATGATCGAGAACGATAATAGTGATTTAGTAATTGCAGCTTGTGGAATGATTATTGCTGAATCCCTCGGAACACGAACCTGTTGGGTTCGGCTAACTCTATCGAGTCGCAATGCATACAGTATGTATACAGTTGAGAGCGTCGTAACGCTTTTTGTGGTCAATGTGCTTTAAGTTCCATAATACACTCGAGAGCATAGAAATCGCACTCCCCCTAAATTTTCACTTTGACCCTTAATATTTTTTAAATCAAAGTTTGTTTGCAAATATAACTTAAATTAAATTAAAGTACACACTGTTAGCTTTTTAAAACACATAATGCCTAGGCATGACCTTCAAAATCATAACAGTAGCCACAAAACAATAGAATGACCCAAAATCGCTCGTTCCAGTAGTTCGGTTTGCGGGACTACGAGCAGGTATAGCAGGTAGGTTTATTAAATTTTCAACTTTTTCGTCGTCCCACTCCATATCTACAATCGATACGAAAAAAAAGCTTAATTGCACGTCACTACGTTATAAAAGCCGGCGGGCAACTGAGCGAGCGAACATGAAGTGCCGGCATGCCCCGCCAGGGAGCGCGCGCGGGCGCAACCCAGCGGCACGATTATCGCAAAACATGCCCGACGGCCTTACCCACCGGGCAAAGCCGGCGGGCCGGCGGGTTTGGTGTGTAGAGGGCTTAACACATATCAGCATGCTACATAATGGTTTAACACAGATTGATTATTTGTTTCACTTCAACTTCTTAATTATGGCTTCTGTGGCTAGTTGTCACAATTCTGCCAGTGTCCGTTAATCCGTGATACACTCATAAACAATACAGAGGGTGTGAAAATAAGAATATTTCATTCTCTTGGGATTATTTAGTTAGGGAACCTATGGTTACTACGTAATTTTTTTAAACAGGCAGTACAAGCTGGGATGGAATGGAAAACAACCTGTGTCGCCAGCTGGGTCTTGTCAAAAGTTACCCTCAAATAGATAAAAAAGTAACCTTTTGGTGTGAAAAGTAACCTTTCATATTTTCCACCAAAAATAAGGTACTAAAATTTGATATACAGATGTTGGTTGTATAAATTATTTAAGTAATGTGTTCCATTTCACGACATAACATTTTCTAAATAACATTTTTTATTGCCAAAATTCCAAAAAATATACAATAAAGAGCGCTACTACATTCCATTTTGGATTGAAGTAAGAAAAAAAAAATATTCATACGAATTCGAAAAATCACCTAAAACTTAAAAGTAACCTTTTGAGTTGTGTAACTTGACGTAGTTAAAAATCACCTTCAAAGTAACCTTTTGGAAACGCTATCAGCAACAACTAAAGGTAAGGTAGCGATTACTTCTAGTACCTAGTGAAGTGAGTGGGTAGTAGCTGCTTCTCGCAGAAACCTAACAGTAGCAGCTTTCAAGAAACAGAAGCTTCTTCTGTCATAAAGAATTTATTCACACGAATTTATTTTTGAATATTTTGTTTCTACAACTTTAACCTATATTTTTACCCCCACCTAAAAAGAGGAGTGATATCAACTCACATGCCCATCTATTGATTTAAAAATTGTAGAACATGTGATCGAGGAGATAAACCATCGAGAGGTTATCTGCTCAATGAGTGAAACATTCGAGTGGCAATATTATTACTTATATGTGGCAATATTATTATTTTATTGTTTCTTTGTTTATTTTTTGGTAGCCTTGTAAGTTTCTCCAATTTCATTTTATTTGGAAAGCTGGTGTTTGCGAGATGGTTCTTTCTAATCTATGTTTGATGTTAGTTGATTTCCAGGATTCCAAGCTCTTGAAAAAATATTTTGCATTTGATTGCCCAGTTTTCGAAGAAGGATAGAAGCTAAACATCATGCTACGATCATTAGGATCCGATCAAAAGAAGTAATAGCGCGGATGGACGATGAAACGCGGTGGATCGGTGGCCAAGGGCGGCCTTGGGACAGCTAGTCGCATGATAAATTGACATATTTATTTATTTACCTAGTATCGATGTCTAGTAAGAAGCTCTTGAGTATTGTTATTCTATGGTAAGAAGTCGATGGATGGAGACTAATGGAGATGCCTCAAAATCATGTCATTCTTGACCTAGGGGAGTTATAGGGTCTAGACAAATACCTCATGCTTAGTTTTCTTTTTTACGCTTACGCAAATTTCTGAAGGATAAACTTAGCAGTAGTCACGTGACTTTTCCACCACAGCTAGCTTCCATACAACCCAATCTTCTCGCAGGCGTTAACAGAAAGTAGTATTTGTCTAGACATCCCGGAGTGGACTTCGGATGGTCTTCTATGTTAACAAAGACAAATCATTAATTATTATTATGTGAGGACATCCTCGAATCTTTGAAAGAACGTTGTATACTTAGGTATACAACATAGTATACCTAGGTGACAACTTTTAATATCGTATTATTGGGTTAAAAAATATGAAAGGATACTTTTCACACCAAAAATTTTACTTGTTTATTTATTTTAGGTAACTTTGATTAAATCAGTTGGCGACACTGCCCAAGAGTGAGTGAGTGAGTTTGGGCGCCGTGATTACGCAACCATGGAATTGGTGTATATTTTAGTCGCAAATTCCAAGGTTGTGTTTTCCATGGTTGGACATTCCCGACACGTTTTGGGAATGTACAACCCTGGAAAACACAACCATGGAATTTGAAGCCAAATGACGCCATAGCCTATGCTTCGTTTACACTCGCTCCCAATATTCTCGACGCTCATTGGTCGAGAGTTCGTCATATTGTTGAGCCCTCATTGGTCGATGCAAAGTTTCCCTGAGCACGGTCTAATAATGTTCAACCAAGAGTTGCCATTAATTAGTAATGCAAACAATAAGCTAATGTTGGCCTGAAAAATCCTTCCTAGGCAAATCCGTCTTGGATTGGTTATGTTATTAGGTTTTTTTTTATTACAACTCAGAAAAAGAGGAATCAAAAATGTGTGAAAAATTTCCAGCATTATTTAGTTATTTATTTTTAAATCAGCGTTGTGACTAGTGTGTTTTCTGGATTTAATGATTTCATCTATAGTCTGTGGTACTCGTCTATCAAAATAGGATAGTACGATTTATACTCTGTAGTTTCATCAACAAAACATTGCTATTGCTTTTGCCTATGCATGAATAAACTCAACATTTAAAATATTTTCTCCAGTATGACTGATAAAAAGTAAGTCTGTGCCTACTTACCATAAGTTTTGTTTTGCAATGTGATACTTACATAGTATTTCTTGCAAATAATGTTCACTTCTAATACTTTAAAAACAAACTCGTTCTAATTACAGGTATGGGCTTATTCTATCAGAGAAAGGGAAACCTAAAACACCCAAATTTCAGGCAAGCCGAAATGTCTTTGGAAATGATTCCGACTCAGAGGGAGACACTTCAAAAAAACCATTTCTTCTGCGTCCAAGTGATATAACCAAGAGACAGGTATTATTAAAGAGTGATTGTTACATTCCTTATGCTTCTTATTAAGTTAATACTACCACTACAAACCGCTGTTTGTAAATTTTAGATGTTAATAATAAGTGCTCAAAACAGTGAGCACCAACATTGTGATGAAACTGGCATTCCCTAGAACCAGAAGTTCGAAGATGCATGTGATTAGTGTTAGTGTTCCTATAAACCAGCAATGGGTTTTCAATCTAGTCATGCGGAATGCTAACTGCTATGCAAAATAATTAGTTCTTTTAATTTTCATCAGTGTCAAATCCCCTCCACCTAATACTTTGGAGAAGGGTCACATCCTCATGTTCATCATGCCACTATTTGGGAAAAGCCTATGTCCTATGTTCAGTTGACATAAGTAGTCATACTAATGTGATGTGGCAGCTGGCATGGAGAAGCTAATGTATTTTGTTTTAGGCAATTATTTCTCAAGAAAAAGCTGTATTAGAAGACCCAACAGTATATCAATATGATGAGATTTATGAGGAAATGGTTGGCAATAAGGAAAAAGAAAAAAATAAGATAAAGGAAGAAAAAAAGCCTCGCTACATTGAGAACCTAATGAAGACGGCAAATAAACGAAAAATTGAGAATGAACGGCGAATGGAAAGACAGGTAGGTGTACCTATTTTTTCTTTGCTTTCAAACAAACATTTCTATCTTCAGTACATGGTAAAAAAAAATGCTTCCTTGAATCACTACTAGGAACACAAAAATGCTTCAAAGTTATTTATGATCAATTTTGAATTCAATATTTTTTTCCTATTTTTAATTACAGATTCAAAAAGAGAGGGAACAGGAAGGGGAGGAATTCAAGGATAAAGAAGTTTTTGTAACTTCTGCATATAAAAAGAAGTTAGAAGAACTGCGACAGGAGGAAGAAAAAGAGAAACGTGAAGAGTATTTGGAGAAAATTGGAGATGTTACTAAGCAACAAGATTTAGGTACCTCATCAACTTTTTTTTTTATCATAAACAGTCTGTAAGTCTAATGCTGGTTATGGGCTTCATCAAGGATTGCCATGACAAAGTCTTTGAGCTGATTCCATCCACCAACTTCCCGTAACCCTTGATATGCTTAATTCAGATCAGGTTAGGAATTTTAGCAGCCCTAAAGTTACAGTGTCATTCGTCCATCAGGTGAGGGCCTTATTTGTGTCCTACTGCTTGCGGTCATTATTCAAGAACCTTGTGTCAGTGGTTAGAACATACTTATCCCAAAATTATACAATTCAGGGTGGATTTGACCAAACCTTAATTTATACTCGAGTAAGTATACCAGAATAAATCTGTTCCACCATTTTAATCTTGTGTAAATCAAAAGTCATTGTCCATGCAATCTAAAATGTAGCTACTCTTGTTTTTTTTTAATTATAAATTTAAATCTGCAATGGGCTCTTCAGCCATAATCAGATGTTATCTGGGATAAGGTATTATTAAGTGCGATTCCTTTAAACAGCACCGTAAATTGCTCGAAACAACTTAGTTTCTCTAATCTTATTCCAGTATTTGCCATCTTTTTAGTGATCTTGTATGTTAAGCAGATTTTTAGCCAATTCATACTCTTGGAATTAAATAAATAAATACCCTCCTAATAAATGTTGTTCTACACCATCCCAGGTATACAAGCATATTATAGTAGATATGGGAAAATAATGGTTAGGAAACAGGCTGGTACAAAATCAGTACTTACTAATAAATACTAACGTACCTACACTTACCGGTCTGAAATGTATTCGAAGTTATGTAACATTTTTGTTAGTAGAGATAAAGTTGCTTCTTAGCTCAAACGAAACGTGATCGCAAAGTCATCACTATTTACTATCTTCTTAAACATTGCATTATTTTAGTTACAATAATTCTTGACCAGGGGGGCTAGACAAATACCACTTTCTGTTGATGTTAACGCCTGCGGAAAGATAAAATTGTATGGAAATGTCACGTGAAATTTCCGCAGCAAATGTCATTTCCATACAATTTTATCTTTCCGCAGGCGTTAACGTCGACAGAAAGTGGTATTTGTCTAGCCCCCCAGGTACTTTAATTTCAAATGACAAAACAGCAAAAAATTACCATATTGTTTTGTATGGTGGTGGGTATACCTCTAGCTAGCTTGTACAATCACACTGTTAATACTAGAAATAAAGATAAACTCGCTGTTGCCACTTGTAGACTCCATAAAGTTGGTAAATCGTTTAAAGGGCACGGTGTACGCTTTTATAACAAACTCCCAAGAGATATACAAAAATTATCAATTAACAAATTTAAAAACGTAATTAAACAAAAGCTTTATAAAAAGGCATACTATAAAATATCTGATTATTTAGATGACAAAAACTCTTGGGATTGAAAATGCTCCAACTCGAACCTATTGTTTTGTAAAAGGATCATTAAAAAGAATAACCAGCCTTGTTTTCTTGCCTTTCTTTCCTGGCTTGGTCGCGGAGGAACAGGCACCTAGATAAAAACCGACGTTTCAAAGTGGTCCTTGTGATTTTATTGAATAAATGAATTTTGACTTTGACTTTGACTTTGTACTTTGGAAATGTAGTAGGTGGTTCGTAAATCTATAGTCTATTAGGATTTTTTTGGTTGGCTTTGCTCATCTAGCTGATGTGTGAATATTAAAAAAACGCGTGCGCTCGCTAGAATGCAGGAATAAAGGACAACGTTTTTTTTTCTTTGAATGGACTTAATGCTGCAGGGCCGTAGATAGCCTTGGTCAGCGTCATCAGTAACGAACGTTTACGAGAGCAGGAGCTCATAATAAAAGTTTCGCTTAGATTAAAAATATGGATCTATTCAAGTGTTTCTAATAAAATCATATGATTTCAGGGGGATTCTATCGTCATTTATATGAACAAAAATTAGGAACAGACAAAACTGCTGAAAGTAAACAGCAAACAACACCTGATACTGAAATACCTGGACTTGACAAAAAAGACCAGTTACAATCTGCTTATAACTCTAAGAAAAGAAATTACAGAAAGAGAACATCATCCAACACCAAATACGAGCTTTCTGAAGGAGAAATTGAAGATTCCGATGATGAAATAAACATAATGAATCTAGAAAATATCAGATTGGCTAAGAAAAATAAAGTTATTGAGGAGAACATTGATGCTGATTCAGATTTTTCAGTTGATGATCCCAGTGAGGGTGAAAACGAAACGGAGGAAGCAAGCATAGATAAGAAATCGAAAACTGTTGTGGTTCAGACCCCTAAAAGGTCTGTTACTCCCGAGATTAAACCTGTTATTGAAAAGCATGACAATGAGTCGAAGAAAGCGCTGGAAGTTATTGAAGAAAAACCTAAAATCGATATTTGGAAGAAGAGGACTGTTGGTGACGTATTTGAGCAGGCACTGAAGCGATATTACGAAAGGAAAGCTAATAGAGGTTAACTAATAAGTATACATTCATTAAAACGGATTTAAATACTTATTCGTTTTATTTCTAAAAACAATAAATATTTATTTGCTTATTTATAAACTAAACTACAACATAGTGCGCCTTACAGTGAACTGAAACAAAAATAACAGAATTTATTTTCACTGACATACACTGTAGTAACTGATCATTATCAAAGTAGCAGTGTAGCGTATAGCCGTGTTTTCACGATACGAGTGCGGAAGCAGTTCACTCTGATGACTACTCGGACGCTACTAATGACTTTTCACATCAACAGGTGATCCGAGCGCACTCGGACGTCCGATAGGAGTTCACTATGATACGAGTTTTATTTTTAAGAGCTGAGTCAAATCAAATTGACAGAACAATAAAATGGCATTAATACAAGCTTCTTGCTTGAAAAAAAGTAGGTCGAGCATGATAGGGTTAGGTTAGATTATTCAATGCACCCAATTGGTGACGCCTTTGAACTCATTCGGCTTTTATGTTGTACATGAAATGCTTGAAACTTTATCACAAACTGCCATTACTTTTAAGCTTGCAGCATATTTTGGATCAGTACTCATATTTTAGGACAAATGATTTTCCACTCGAAAAAATTAAGAGTGTATCAAAACAGTGAAGGAAAATATTTAAAGGTTAGTGTTCTACTTATATCCAAACCGTGCCCCAAACGTGGGGATTATAGTCGTTAGCGTGTTTGTTTTTTAGGGTTCCTTACCTCAAAATAACCCTTATAGGATCACTTCATAGTCTGTCTCTCTAACAGGCACGCAAGAAGGTATTTTTTGGTAATGATGATAGTGAGGATAGAGCGCATACCTATAAACTCTGAAACGGGATCGTTTTCGCCTTCAGCTCTCATCGTTCCAGTTATTTCTTCATTCTCGACCATTGGCAACACGAGCTGCACGAATTCCGGTGTGTAAGGTGGAGCAATGGCGTCGAGAACCTGAACAAAAGATGATTTGGAGGTCCGAGCCTTCGCTTGACCCACCTTGAGAATACAACCTTGTTTTTCGCCCCTTTTACAACCTCTTCCGATCCTATATCTGCCATATTCCTACAGAAATGACAGTAACATCGTAATGATACTGTCAGTTACAGTTGAAACCGCGTGCCGGCTAGCTTGACTTCAGTACACTTTTGTTTTTCCCCCAACAACGTCGTGTGATCGTTCGTGATAAAGTGTAATTACAATAAATACGTTTCTCTTCCGATTATTAAAGGTAAGTCAATCTTTATTTTTATACTTTTCTACTTCATAGTCCCAACTCGGGTCGACGGTCTTTGCCTCACCCAGACATGAAACAAATCTCCCAAAGATTTGAATCAAGGGAATCTAAGTAAATGTAATGTAATGGGTGGAGAAGCAAAGTTAGTAATTTTTATCCCATAATTTGCATTTACTTGGACACTAGATCAAAACGTTCAACTTACTTTTGATCTTAACGGTAATTGGGCATCAAATGTCATTTACCCTGATTGAGCCGACGGTCCGACTAGACATGACGGCTCGATCTAGTCGACGGCTCAATTTCATCCGACGGATGATCGTAAAGTCGCGTCGCCGCCCGTTGGGTCGATTTGACCCGACGGACAAACCAACACACTTCACGTGGCTATAAATGAGATGCTCTCATTTCAGATGGTGACTATAAGAGACATACTTCTCTTCTCCTCTGCTACAGAAGATTATGAAAAAGCTGTTAGAGAAAAAATACTCAAGGCAATCTCGATGTATATGCCAACTGATTGGAAAGATTGGAGCGTCGTGGACCTCCAACCAAGTCAACTGCTAGGCGATCCACCAGATCCAAAGCTTATAAACAAGTTGCGATACGCAATACCAACATCATTAATCGCCAGCGCCTTCTCCCTGACAGACCTATCGGAGAAAACATACAAGAATATCAAGTTAAGAATGCTTAAGTGGCCATTCACAAGAACCCTAATTTATGCGCCTTACTCCTTAGCTATTAAAATTCACGGAGAAAACATAGAAAACTGGCTAAATGTGGTCAAATCTATGAAGCCAATGCTATTATCTCGTACTGAGGCTGATGATAGACTTAGAAATAATTCAGCAAAAGCATCATCATCCAGGGCTTCAACCCCTCGCGAACCCCCGCCGAGGACAAGGAGACTTCAAACTCCACTATATGACAGCGGAACTATCGCTGCTGCTCTACAAAAACAGACAGAAATGTTTGAAGCTATGATGCAGAGGATGATGGAAGCTTCATCAAATACTATGTCTCAAGTAATCAACGCTGTCGGCGCTATAAAAGCCTCTCCAGCTGTGGCTGATGCCCCCGAATCTGAAATAGCAGAGGTTGTCTCTTCTTTCTCTGACCCGGAGATAGACTGCGAATATGATAACTCCATGGAAATTGACTCAGCTACACCATTACAAAATGAGTCTGAGCCAATAACTCTCAATTTCGATGCAATAACTACGGAAGCAGAACCCTCTATTCCACCAGCATCCGAAGTAATGGTCAAAAAAGGCGCAGAGTGTCAACGTCTGGAAACAACATCTTGGAATAACCTCAGATACAGGGAGGTAGAAAAGAGCATACAAGCCGCTCCTATATTCACTTCTTTGAAGATTAACCCACAACTGACAAATGCCACACCGAAATGGTGTAGTGCAGAAATACTGCCAAAATTTGATCAAACCTGCGGGGTTTTTAAACACGTTCTCTTGCTTATGAGAGATGGTTTTGAAAAAGGAATACAAGCTGTCGTCCAGGAGTGCGGAAATAAGCTGCCAGAATTGAAACAGTCCATCCACCGAAATCTACTGCAAAAAGACTGTGAGTTTCGAAAGCGGTCAGATCAAGCTATGCAATACACATGCGGTCGCCGTGCAGACCATTAGACGATCGTTTTACAAGCCATCTAATATAGGTTTAGATGGGTTACTACAAAATATACCACCGTCATTCACTCATCTCTATGACGAAGAAAAACTTGCCGAATGTCTGAAACAAAACGGAGGATACTATAAGTTTTTTCCACCTAAAAAGTATAGCAAACCACGAAATACATACAACAAAAACTTTGACCGCACAAAGCGTCGTAACCAATATGAAGCCACAGCAAAACCAAATGCGAGAAAACCTCGTCAGCATATGGCCAAAAAGAAAAGCGATTCTCGGAAAGATTCTCAAGGCAAAAAATATTGACTATCGAAGATTTGTTGCTGGAGGGTTGCGCTTCAAAATCAAAATTTGGAAAAGTTTAGTGGCGGACAGATCCCTGTTGAACATTATAGGAGGCTACAGGATCCCCTTTGTCAAAAAACCTCCTATAAAAAACATCTCCGATTTACCGACACATCTGTGGGAAACGAACTACAGTACCGCAATGCAATTAGAGATACAGGAACTGCAAACAATAGGGGCTTTAGAGCTTACGGCAGCTCCATCGGGGTTCCTTTCACCAATGTTCCTCAAGAAAAAACCAAATGGCACCAACAGACAGATATTCAACCTGAAAGCTCTCAACAATTATCTCAAGCCCAAAAAATTCAGACTAATAAACTGCGAAAAAATTCCCAATTTTCTTCAACCCAAAGATTTCACAATGAAAATAGATATTTCCAAAGCATACTTTCATGTAACCATCGACGAGAAACATCGCCGATTTCTAATGCTGAAATTCAATGGTCAACTATTTCAAATGACCTGTCTACCGTTCGGCCTGGCCACGGCCCCTCAGGCATTCGCAAAAATTACAAACTGGTTAGCAAATGTTCTAAGGAATCAGGGAATGCGAGTTGTAGTATATTTAGACGACTTTCTCCTGGCAAGCCAAGATCCGATTATACTCCAACAGCAGAACTCTCAAGCGCGAGAAATTCTTTCGCTCCTAGGCTGGCATATAAACCAGGAAAAAACTTCAAACACCCCGTCTCAAGAACAAGAATACCTAGGAATAGTTTGGAATACTATGAGCAACACAAAAAGCATAAAAGACAAGAAGAACGAACAGACAAGGAAGCAGTTATTAGAAACTGTAAAAAGAGGTCGATGCACCTGGCTACAGGCGAAGCGCCTGCTAGGACGTCTAACCTTCGCAAACTTTGTAGTGCCGCAGGGCAGACTCCACTGTCGCTTTTTGCAAAGAGACAATAATCGCATAAAAAGGCACCCCAAATCAGCAATGTACAAACTATCGAAAGAGACCCTGGAAGACTGCAAATGGTGGCTCCAACACCTATCAGATGTCTCTCCGATTCACTGGCAACCAGTAACCGTATATATCTCGACAGATGCATCGGACATCGGATGGGGCGCATCCATAAACGGCCAAAACCTCAGCGGCTCTTGGACGGCCAAACAACAGAAATGGCACAGCAACAAAAAGGAACTGTGGACTGTACTCACTGCCATAAAGAGGAAGAAAGACCTGCTTCATCAAGAAACATGCTTAGTTCAGTCAGACAACAAAACTGTAGTAGCATACCTTCAGAAGCAAGGAGGGACAAAATCGTTAATCCTATTGCGATTAGTCAGGATAATTTTCACTCTAGCAAATCATATTCAACTGACAATTATGGCCAGATATATTCCAGGTCGATACAATTCAACAGCGGACAAGCTATCCCGAAACCAGGACCTCTCGGAATGGTCACTATCGAGCCGAACAATGGAAACCATCTTCAGCAAATGGGGCACTCCCCAAGTGGACCTGTTTGCGTCCAAAAATTCTGCAGTAGTACCAATATATGTCACCGAAGATCCTCGAGATCAGAAAGCTCTATATGTAGATGCATTCACAAAGGAGTGGACATGGGATCTCGCTTGGATATTCCCTCCACCCTGCCTCATACCGAGAATTCTGTCCCATCTGAATCAAGCTCAAGGCACATATCTGATAGTATGCCCAAGATGGAACAAAGTGTACTGGCGACCCGACCTCAAGTCCAGATCGACCGCAGCCCCATTCACAATTCGAAACCTAGAATTGAATTTAATAGACCGTCGAACGGGCTTACCCCCACCATTGGTGAAACAACTACAATTGGAAGTTTGGAGGGTACGGGGTGGTCCAAGGATATAGATACCTGGCCTCAATCAATCATGGAGAAAAAGCGCTTTAAAAACATACCACGCAGCCTGGCGCAGATGGAGAACCTGGGCTGAAGAAAATCATAGTTCAGTCAACGAATCTAAAGCGGAAGAAGTAGCACAATATTTATGTTTCCTACATCACACTGGACGCTTGGCTCCAGCAACTATTTTAGTCCACAAATCGGTGATATGTACCTTTGCCAACCCACTAAGATCAGAAGTTATTTCTCAGCATCCACTAGTCAAGCGCATTATCAAAGCTATTTCGGTGGAAAAGCCTAAACTTAGGAAAACCATCTGGAGTCTAGATATAATTTTAGACTGGTTAAGGCTGGTAAAGGTATCAGAAGATAACTTATATCAAGTAACAAGACACACTGCACTGCTAATCTTATTACATTGTGGTAGAAGAGTCCATGATTTAACGTTGCTAAAAATATCACCTGAACAATTTCAGATTACAGAAAACTCAATGACTTTCTGGCCCTCTTTCGGTTCCAAAACAGATTCAGCTAATCACCATCAATCAGGATGGCTCATTAAAAGCAATGAAATAAAAAATCTCGATGCCGTATTCTGGGTTAAGAAACTCCTAGAAACTTCACAATCTAGAAGATCAGCAAGACAAGACTTAGTTAATCTATTTATCACTACGCGAGGCGTTGTTCGTGAGGCGAGTCGGACAATAATAGGTGGTTGGATCAAATCCTGTTTCAAAGAGGCAGGGATCAAGGCTTCACCAGGTAGCGTTCGGGCGGCAGTGGCGACAGATAAATTTTCAATTCAAGGCCGAGACTTGGATGAAATTCTTCAAAACGGAAACTGGCGCTCTAAGCAGACAGGCTTTAATCACTACTTCAAGGAAATTGCTTTACCCAAGAATAATTTATTGCGACCCTCAGACTATTTTCACTGTATATAATTTATGTGTTGATGAAAAGCCAGCTTAATGATTTGCAATCAGACAATTTTATTTATTTTTGTTATTGATTCTAATTAAATCACAGTACTTAAACCTCGCACTTAATGCCGGCAGAATCCAAACACGTCTCAAGGTGGGTCAAGCGAAGGCTCGGACCTCCAAATATTACCGTTTTTCCCCCGAAGGGATAAAAACTGATATTTTGAGTCCAGCCGAAGCTTGACCCACCGAATTTAAATGCCTTGCCGGCAATTTGAAGGTACTGAAGTCAAGCTAGCCGGCGCGCGGTTTCAACTGTAACTGACAGTATCATTACGATGTTACTGTCATTTCTGTAGGAATATGGCAGATATAGGATCGGAAGAGGTTGTAAAAGGGGCGAAAAACAAGGTTGTATTCTCAAGGTGGGTCAAGCTTCGGCTGGACTCAAAATATCCGTTTTTATCCCTTCGGGGGAAAAACGGTAATATTATTGATCTCTTAGTCAAGTTGGAAAAATCGACACTATAAGTATGTATGTCCGACGCTAACTCGAATGGTTAATCCGATCTTCATTAAACTGTTATTATACACATTTAAACTGTGTGCTTATAATCAATAACACAAAATAAATGTTCTTACTATTTATTAGTTTATTTTATACTAGCTTCTGCCCACGGCTTCGATAAATTTTGGGAGTTGGGTTATATCAATTCACAACAGGCAATCTAGCGAGTAGCTGCCATGACACGCGACGGAGATATATATACAAAGATCAGATATCGCTCAAATATGTACTTAATGTGTGAGTTGTGATTTGACTAAACCTCATTACAGTAGCATAATAATTTAAAATTTTTATGCGTATTTTTTCGCATTGTATTGCTTATATTATCTGTATATTTTTATTAATTTAAACGAGTTTATTTGACCCAAACCATTATGAAATCTTGTGTCTTGTCTGTTTTAATGGCTTTTAATCTCAATCAATAACTGACCAGTTTCTTTGTGTATGTATTGTTGTTCTAATTTTCCGAAACTCATACTCATTTATTAACTGTAGGAACTTTACTGTCAAAAGTCAAAATTCATTTATTCATTATAATCACAAGAATCACATTGAAATGTCGTTTTGTATCTACACACTTGACTGTAAAGTTCCTACGGTGAATAAATGAATATGAGTAACTTTGTTCCAAAAATAGTTGTTTTTTTTATGTCATGCAAAATAGTTTTTTTTCTTTATTATTTCTTAAGTATAGTGATAATTATGTAAATATGGCACTGTGATGAAAAAAAAACAGCAAATTCGTATTGGGGTCGCAAGTTTTTCAGTTTTTCCTTACCTCAGTAATAAAATATCGTATCAGCGATATGTCTGTGTCGCCGCGTTGCCAGCATTGTTTGATGTATCTCAGGACCGGTACCACGCACCCGCGACTGAGCAAATTGACCATACGATCAAGAAGCATCTTCTTCAACTCCAACTGGTAATTTAAATTATGGTGAATATGGCTCTTACAATAACTAATTAATTAAAAATAAAGAACTTATGATGTTTTTTCGTGTTCGTGACTTAAGTGTTGAGCTTTCATCACCTTGTGTGACGCGTGCCTTATATAATAATATTAAACAACAAACCTATGCAGCATGCTAGAGCATAGGTTCTTAATACTCCTACTTGGTTACAACCAACCTATGCTCATTAAATAATACACATCATATTATTGGTATTCCAACAGAAGTTTCAATACTGGCATGGTATCCTCAAAATAATAGCACAAAATAATTAGGGTAAAAATATGGGGTTTCACAGTTCTCAATGATTTAAGCTACAACAATATATATTTTAAATTAACTTTTAAAATAATCAGTTACCTTTACTATGACATTGAAGTGTTCATAGTGCAGTTTTATATTTGAAGAAATCTAAAGAAAACCGAAATTCGATAAGGCGTTTCGTAACTAAAAGGTTAGTTACAAACATATAAACAACCTCTCATATATGCTCCTGTCGTCGCAGTTAAAAACGCATGTAGCCTTCTTTGACAAGCCTAATACCTGAACCAGAATCTCCAATTCGTCTTGCGGCGATTCAAACAGTTGCACCAGTAGTCTCAAGAGCCGGTGGTGTAACAGCTGATGGCAGGACGCGACCTCGTCGAGCAGGGCCAGGTGCACGGGGCAGTGCTCCGTGCACAGCTTGAAATATGACGGCTCCGTCACCACGCACTCCACCCACACAAGGACGCCCATACCCACTACTGGGAATCTGAAAAGAGATACGTACATCACACGTTCGTTTGGTGCTAGGTGACTTTTAAGGGCGCGTCTGAGTAAAAGCGGCTGGCTTTGCGTCTCGCAGCTTCATGCCAGTAAACGAGTACCGGACGAGAGCGACCTCTACGTGCTTGGAGGATCGCGACTGGCCTGGCGTGTAGCGATGGGACGTTCGGTCCTATCTGTCTGTTATATAGTGTTAAAAGACGCGATGCGACCAGCCGACCAGCCTTGCATCTAGCCTCACGAGTTGTCCATGCGGCTACCATGTTTTGTAGCAAAGCGCCTATGAAGGCACAAGGCACTAGAAGCAGGTAGATCGGCCACCCAAGCCACCTGACTGTCTAGTTGCAGTGCGGACGCGGATCAATACGTCGAATACCTGTGTGGTCTTAAATGTGCGCGGTGTACTATTAGTTTCTTTACTTAAATTGGAATTACATTACATGTATTTAGCCAAATCTAACATGTATTCATATTATTAAGAACTAACCTCTAACGTTGTGATAGCTATGCGCAATAGCTATTACAACATAAGCAGGCGGACGCCATTTTTTAGCATTTAAGATTCTAATTTCTAAGTAGATAAGTAGTTATTATGGTGTTGGTTAATTTATGTAACTAGACTAAGCTTACTTTAGTAATTGTTTGTTAAATGCTCAAATAAATATTTCTTTCTTTCTCTACCCTAGTCTTCGACCACATGCGTTAACCGTATTAAAATTAGCCTATGTGGAATTCTAGGCCAATAATCATACCTGTTCAAAATTTCATCCACATCGGTGCAGCCGTTACAGAGATTATAAGCAACAAACATCCGAATATCTATAAATCCAAATTTTGATTATAATATTAGAAGGATTCGATAGCTGTATTTAGATTTGTATACCTGATGCAATGATACAAGGTAGGCAGTTCTGCGATAAGGTCGCTGGAGCTCGCTGAGCTGCAAGTGACAGCGTGCACCTTCTCGATGGCTTGCACGGTGGCTTTGAGCTCGTCCTTGACGGGCTTCCCCGGAGACGCGCCCTCGCACACGCTGGCCGCGTACGCCAACAGATACATGTATTTAGACTTGTGCTCTGGATTCAGTTTGCTTCCGGATTTGAATAACGAGTCAACGAGAAGTTCTGTAAACAGATAACAAATCTTACTGCTTTTATGTTGTCAGCAAGAGCGTGTCTTATGCGAAAGTCCGCAAGGTGCATTCCCATTTTAGAACATTTTGAAGGATTCAAACACACAACGAAGTCATAGTCACATAATGAAAAGGGTTCCGTGTTTGTAATTAACCGCGGACTCATAAAAATAACGTGTGCTAGTAACGAACAATACGAGATATTGCAGTTACGAGTGTTATCATTCACATCAACGAATCAGGGAATCGAATGTGTGCAGAGCAATGAACGTTACTTGGCTATTATGATATACTAGCTTCTGTCCACGGCTTCGCCCGCATGGTACCCGGATAAAAAGTAGCCTATGTATCCTACTAATATTATAAACGTGAAAGTTTGTGAGGATGGATGTTTGTTACTCTTTCACGCAAAAACTACTGAACGGATTTTGATGAAACTTTACAGTAATATAGCTTATACATCAGAATAATACATAGGCTACTTTTAAACCGGGTACCACGCGGGCGAAGGCGAGAGCAGAAGCTAGTAAGCTATATTTCTGTAAAGTTTCATCAAAATACGTTCAGTAGTTTTTTCGGAAAAAGTAACAAACATCCATCCTCACAAACTTTCGCGTTTATAATATTTGTAGGATTTATTTACAGAATGTACAGGTACAAATTGAATGTGGATGGTAATAAAAGCAGAGGTAGGCCCAAGAAAAGATGGATGGATTGTGTGAAGAATGACATGATTAAGAAAGGAGTGAGTACTGAGATGACGGCTGATATAGGAGAGTGGAAGAAGAAAACATGTTGTGCCGACCCCACGTAATGTGGGATAAGGACAAGAAGATGACGATGACAGGAATAGATAATAGCATCACCTAGAAACTGTGGTATCCTGAGCAGGTGCACCGGCGGCGCGTCCGCTGGCTGCGTGTACGCGCGGAACAGCACGGATATGTCCGCGGGGTTGAGCGCGCCGCGCGACAGCATGGCGGCCAGCGCCGTGCGCGCGTTCCGCCACGACTCGCCCGCCGTCAGCGCCAGCGTGATCGGAGTCACGTCGTGCCCGCTGGATACAACGAGCCCACATTAAATACAGAACTTATACCCTCTTCCCGACAAACTGTCATTCCACTGCCAGGCAAAGATATCAAAGATAACAACCACCAATGTCAAAGATTTATTTCGTCCCACTGTTGGGCAAAGGAGAGAACTTGAAAAACTATTCATACATTTTTTTGGAAGATAACTTTGTGTTTTATACTAGGTAATTAGGTATTAGTAGTTTGCTCTTATTGGTATTGTAAAAACGGGAATTTTCACGTACCGTACTATTGGTGAGGGCACTAACTAAGACAAGTTTGCTCTTTGCTAGCTTTGGGATTTATATTTGTATTTTACCAAAATCGTATTAGTATACCTTTGTTGGGCACATCGGGTTATCTCTTGACACAATCTCTTCATGATGGCACCACCTCTTGGCTCTTGTGACAGTATATGAACAATAACTTGGCTGTATACATATGTATGTGCACCATGGCAAACCATTTTCTGTAATGGAAATAAAAAAATATTTCAGGGATCTACCTCCATGGTGGAGGACAAGTACAGTTCAGACGCGAGGAGCGCAGGTTCGCAAATGTCTATATGGTCTGCAAAAAATAGTTTTACTTACAGCACATTCATTGACGCTGTTTTGCCAATCATCAGAGCTTTGAAGAAATCCAACGATGGCTGATTTGAGCACTCTTGAAAACACCTCTATTTGCTGAGCTGCAGTGGATATACTCGTGATCTCGCCTTGGAAGCCTGCATCTGATATAAGCTAGAATAAAATGAAAAGACTTTTCATTCACTAAAATAAACAATGAAAATGGCTATTCTAAACCTGCCATCAAAATTATGTAATCAGGGGTTCTAGACAACACTTAGTTTTCCTTTCACGCTAAAGCAAAATTTTCAAGTTAAAACTTGGCAGCAGTCACATTAAATTTCCACAGCTAATGTCATTTCCATACGATTAAATCTTTCTGCAGGCGTTAATGCCAACAGAAAGTGGTATTTGTCTAGACACACTGATAAAATTCAGGAAGTTTTTTTTATTTCTAAATAGTCCACTTGATACCTATTACTAGCTTTGTTCCCATGATTGTTACCAACAATTTGTATGATAGTCCATCACCCTGAAGTATCCTGCTGAGTGAAAAATAGACCTGACATTTGTAAGATACTACAAACCTTGATAGTAAAGTTGAGCATAAGACAGTCTGGATACTCTTCCGCTAATCTGTATATCAAAGAACGCCAAGTGGGATGCTCAATCATTTCTGTCAACCATGCAGGAGTCTGCACAAAAATAAGATGTACAGTAAATAATGTTGGAAACAAAACATTTTTGATCAGGTAGATAATATTGTAAATGTATCAGGATGTCAGTAAAAGAAGTAGGCTCAGAGAGATTACACAAAGTAACATTCTATTTAGGGCCTTACTCATATAGGTTGTTAAATAGTTGATTAACTAAACACTGCTTTGTTTCTTTCTAAGTGTCATTCCAAATTCAATAGAAGAAAACAAAACACTGTTAAACTAAACAACTGTTTAAAATCTTTTTAAGTAAGCAGGTTAGACTTTTTACTGGTAACATTAGAAGCTTGTAACATTGCAAGCTTTGCAGTTTGTTTGACCATTTATCCCCAAACCAGCTTGTTAAATTTGAATTTGGTAAAAATAATATAATATGATTTTATTAATGCAATTAAAGTGAAATATAAATTTGAATAAAAGTAAAATACATACCTCACCCTCTTCAGTAAATATTGTATCAGCTTTTTTAGGATCAAAAGTTTTTAGAATCATGTCCTTCAAGTGATTTTCTACCATGGCTTGGACTTCAGTAACTTTGACACCTGTTTAGAAAGTAGCCAGTTAATGATTCTGTTGTTACAAATGACGATACCAAAATTTAATGGGTTCACCTTTAAAAAGCTTTCTTCTGGGAAGAAAAAAAAGTAAAGCAAAGTGAAACAAAACATTATGAAACTACAAAATTTGAAGACAGGTCAAGTTCATGAAAGAGTTCAGAAGAAGTACTACCAACATAATAATATGTATATCCGCCACCAAGCAGTAATGCTTGCATTACTGTGTTCCAGTCTGAACTTTGAAGGGTATGGTACCAGTGAAATTACAGGCACATGAGATATTTCATTTTGCATACATACAGCAGCACAAATAGCATAAACAACCAAGACAATGGTATTGTGGGCAGAAAAGAAGACAAATGCTAAGCCAGCTGGCAACGCGTCAGCAATGCCTCTAATGTTTTAGATATCATTATGCGATGGCAATTGCTTGACATATCGTGCGTTGTGCGCCTTTTAGCGAGTAATAAATAAAAGTACAGCTTTACCTGCTAGAATCAACCATTCTGCTAGTAAATTGGCCATTTGCGCAACAGCACTATAGTTGAGAGATAGCTGCTCAATGACTTGCTCTGGATTACCACCAGCTTGAAAATAGCGCTTCAGTTGCCCGAATATACCGGGCTCCATGATGTAATCTGGAGTTTTAAATTTCTCCAAACACTCAAGTAATACCTCTTCTGGATTTTCGATAACATCTTCACTGCCTTCTTCCTGCAACAAGCATTGTTAGTTCTTTTTGTGATCTTCGAAGGAGATTTGAAGGTGTTAGTTTGAAATCTCACTTCATACTGATTTTGACTCGGGCCTTCCCAAGTACGTTCTTCTTCGTATTGGGTAGGCATTATTTGTAGAAAGTCAATTGGGTTTGCAGCTTATTTTATAGAATCTAATAAACTCTCCCAATAAATCTAAAATGTATGTAAACAAACGGACCTGACTGCACAGACTAGTTAAGTATGACCAAAGAGTATAACCCAAAGTAGAGTATCTGTAAAAGAGCAACAATTTTTTATCTGTTGTATGTATAACGCTATGACTCAAGAGTTTATTGCTATGAGAATTGACTTAGCAAATTCAGGTTTACATCACATCACCTCCTATAAAAAGTGAGTCTATCGCATATGAGATTATAGGAAAACGTGTTGTGTCTGACACCATCAATAACGCATGTCAGTCAGCAGTATTGTGTTCATCAATTCATCCATAGACATAATTAACATAACTAACGGGTGAAATAAACTAATCAATCCACTCTCAAAAATCCATTCTATGTTATGATAGCCATAAAGAAAAAATAAATAATAGGTTAGCCAGTGCAAATTATGCGTTGTTTAAGCTGAAACCAATAATTGATAGAAAAACTCTTATTTCGGTTTACTATGCTTACTGCCATTCTATAATGAACTATGCGATAACGGTATGGGGAAATGCCTCCCAAATTGAAAGAGTTCTTATTTGCCAAAAGAGATCCATTAGAATCATATACGGTTTACATAGATTAACTTCAGTCAGAGCATATTTTAAGAAAGCTAGAATGTTAACAGTTATAGTTCTATTTATTTTTAATCCTCTAATAGAAATTCATTTTAAAAAAGTCGATTTACCCATGAAAAAACATTTACACAATTATAACACCCGAAACAAAGAAAAATTATACGTTCCAAAAACCTGACTTGTTAAGACGTATAAACTGGGTATCTGTCAAAAGCTCGATATGTACAATAAATTGCCATTAGATATCACACGGCTTCCGCCTAACCAATTAAAAACTAAATTAAAGGAATTTCTTGAATGTCACCCTGTTTATCATATTAATGAACACATGAGTTGTTCATTTTCTGATTTGCACGGATAGTGGAATATTCTAGATTAAGAACTTATGTACATTTTGACATTTCCAGATTAAGAACATGATTATGTAAACTTTGACATGCCAATGTTATGTAACTATAACGAAATGGTGAAATAAATAAATAACAAATCAGCAAGTTAAGAGCCACATATTCTATGCATCATTGGGATATTTTTTCCACTAGACTATACCAATCCACTGGTTCTGGAGATATTGAAGGTCAAAGTATCAGATTTTTTTACGAAAATGAACTCCAAGTGATATTAACTTTGGTCCAAACAAAATATTTATAATATTTATATTCAATATTTTCGTAGTAGTGCAAGGGTGGTAGTGGTCAGGGCCATAGATTTATTATATACTAGTATTTTTATGAAACAGACCGTAAATGTATGGTAAGGGCGATAAAGATTGATAAGCATGAGATTAAGGTTACCAAAAAAAGTTTTAAACTGACACAATAAAAATAGTGTTTATTATAAAATACCTCGGTCCGAGCGTTAAAATCATTTGTAGCATCCCTAACTACTCTGTGGAACGGTCGGACGTCGCGTCTTTATGACCGAAGATTTTGAACTTAGTACTATTTGTTACTCAGCATAGGCCCTGGCGTCGCGACAAGTGACAAGTGACACAGCTAAAAAAACTAGAAATGAAATTGAATGAACGAGACTAAACCACATAACTTACAGAAGACGTGCAAGCAGAGTAATAAAGCTATAATACTCAAGAGTACAGAAGATTCACTCCAAGATTACAATTAGTATATATATACAATTTATTTTGACCCTATTTGTGGCGCACATTTAGTTTTTATTGGTTTGCTCACTAACCGCATGTTGGCTAAATAGATCTAATGACCGCACGACCTTCCGCATTAGGTACCTACACCATCCCTAAAGTCTGTATGCCTGTGGGACTCGTTTCGTAAAATGGATTCTAGCTGCCTAAGGCATCTACGACACGTGACGGTATATAAAGTCATTATGCAAAATAACTCTATCACAAGGAAACAGTCTAAGAAAAAACGTAGGAACCTAGTACCTAGTGATTAAAATCCTCTTTCTCTTTTAGCAATGAACTCGGACGACCAAGGTAAGTTTGGTACGCGCTAAAAACGCACAAGGGCGATTCCATTTTCATGGCCACTACATTTCAGTCAGAATGACCAAAACTTTCAAATCAATTTAAAATTAAATCTTTGGTCAAAATAAAAAAACACCCAATAGTCGCATACATACCTAGTCCTGTTCCCACACTAGGATTCCCTGTATCGTGTGTACCAGAAACTACACGTATCTACCATGGTACCAGAACAACCAGACCCGAAACTAATAATATCTACAGAAAATGCAAACTGTTGAAGCAGGAATAGAACCTGTACCTCTTGCGTCTCAGCCGGCTACTCTTCCGCTGCGCCATCGAGGTTGTCAAACAATGTATGTAACTAATAACGAAACAACTAAAACATGTTAATTTTTCTTAATCACTCGCTTTATTGTAAGTAAATACTCTATGCAATAGGACTTACAGGCAAAATGTCTCGTTCGTTTTAGAAAATCTAATACTTAGATGCTTAGTAATTACTTTTTGGCCAAAAAGCCAGCTTTAAAAGATACATAAAGTAATTAATGCTTTGAAAATATAGATATAAGATTAATCTAAGTAGGTATATAGGAGGTATGTAATTTACCTACTTGGCATGGCATGAATTTCACCAACGGCAACGATTTTATAATTATTGCTTAGAAAGCAAGATTCTCCTTTCAATAGTCTTGTAGTTAGGCCGTCAGTAAAACAAAGTAAAGATGAATAAAATTTAGGCGTCGTAATAACTACAATTATCTACCATTTATAAACCATTCTTTAGCGTTGGTGAAATGCAGACCCCAGTTTTTAAAAGTTAAGTATTTTTCAAGTGATAACTATATTTATGGAGAACATTAAATTGAAATGTGTCCCAAAAATTAGGATTAAGCGGGACAAGAGCCCGCATCCTCGCCTCTAATCGACAATGCGTTGACCAATTCCGTCATTAATCGAGTGATACTGGGTTCCGAATTTATAAGCACTTTCTATTCAGCTAAGCTCTGATGCATGCTATCTATGGAATTTTGGGACAAATTTAAATTGAATGTACCCTAGTTTTGGTTGCAAAACCATTCATATTCATAATTATTATTCTCTAGTTGTGTATAGATACCTACCTAAGGTCATGGTCATCGACGTACTTATCTAATTACTTACTAGCTTCGGACATGACATATAATATGACAACGTACCTACATTTTACGTTATTTGGCAAAAAAAAAAAAACAAATAAATATCTACAAATATATATGAAAGTGTTGATTTTCCTGACCAAAATAACTAAAATATTTTGTTAAAAGCCATTATGCATATTCGTTACACATACGTTTAACGCAGTTACTTAGCATGCTAAAATTGTAGCAGTTCTCTAATATTATGATAGGGATGCGTCTAATAATTAGGACGCTAAAGTCATTGCGGTCTTTGTCTAATGCACTCAAATATAAAAGACGGTTATAATTTTAGTACGTTAATTAACAGCATTGGATGCAGGTGAAGCTCGAGCATAATGCTGGGGCTACACCTGCGTAAAATGCCGTTAAGTATGTGGCTAGTCGACGTGAAATGCAGGTGTAACCAAAGCTTAGCACGCTATTTGTCTATTAACGCCGTTGTAAACGACGTTAGACACATGTGTCGTTGGCCATTTTTGTAAATATTATTTTCAAAGCCAACCAACCAATTTACGATGATAGGGTGAACACAATCAGACATCAGAACATTATGGAATGGTCTGGTAATAAATTAAATTCGTTGCTTATTCATATGCTTAAGTATAAATACACATAGGTACCTCCTACCAAGACCTAAGGATAGTAAGTAGTTTTCTTGAGCTTTGAATAGTCAACATCTTTAACAGTTACCTATTTCACGAGGTTATCATTAATTATGTAAGCAATTAGGGCCAGGTAGAGTCATATCAGCTACTGGCCTCGATTCTGTAGTACACTAACTAAACTAAATTTAATCTATCGCTCTCTTTTACTGATAGTGTACGCAAGAAAGAGATAGCAAGAATTTTACTGCTGTATGCTGCTGTCAAATCAGATTACGTGCCGCGTTTCTTCGTGTTTATAGTCAGCATGTTTTCAAATCACGACTAATTTTGTATGGAAAAATCTGACTTATTTGTCAGCACTAAAATTGTAGCTACCTCTTTCTTGCTTGCACTATCAGAGAGCGACAGTTTAAATTTAGTCTATGTAGTAATTGTGAAACTTTATCTCTACAACTATGACATAATGTCGAAGCGCGCAGTCAAAATATAATTCACCGAATTGAAAAGTATTATCATAATTTAAAATCTACGAAGTTTTATACTTTTATATATTAATCTCTACATTTAGCTTAGGTATTAGAGAGTAGCAGATATTTGGTGTTATAGTGATAGCAATGTAGGTTCGTAAGTACTTATTTTATTTATAAAAACCAGCGTAGTATTATCTCGTAACGTTGCGATACATTATTATGTTAAATTATTTAGTAAATATAATGTTTAAGCATATCACAATTTCTCTAAGGTCTAACAGTTAGGCAAAAGTAGGTCCCATTGTACTTATGTTTTATTCATTGAACTGATGAGTACATGAGGTTATTTTATACTAATTAAAAAAGTGTTATTTGATTAAAAAGAGTTATTCAGAAAATTTAATTGTTGGATATAGTTCAACTATGAACGTAAACAAAGCCATTTACCTATTTATTAAAATGGTGAAAAATGTGACACTTGAGAAAGTGCTTTTGATAAGTAAATTTTCGTATAACTTAACTAAGCAAGAGGTACCGCAAAAATGGAATTATTTTCAATATCATTCTTAAATCTTATCTATTTAATTATTTGGAATCCCAGGCAATAATTACCCTGCATTTTTATTGAGAAAAATGTCCAAAATTTCAAAATTGGTTCAAGAATAGGATTTTTAATAAAGTATGCATCTACATAGATTAGTTTAACTTTCTATTTTATGAATCGAACTAGGTATATGCAAGATTTCCAGCACAACACCAGTAGGTATCTACGGGTACCTACGTTGGTGGATAGCACTTAGCACTTCAGAGATTATTTTTTAAATCATGTAATGCAGTGTATTATATAAACATAAATTCGCGAACTAATGATTCACTAATGTTCTTTAGTTCAGTAACAAAAAATAAGTCCACAAGTTTTCACTTTTTGAAAAAACATTCTCTTTACAAACGTCACGTAGACATCTCACTTCGCTTGGCCCTTAGAAGATTTTAACATTCCACTATGACTACCAGTGAGTCGACACTTTGCTCCTTGTATTTCACTGTATGTAGTCTTTTGTCTAGATCGTAGATTATGTACCTACTGTGTTTGTCTACCTACAGGGTCTTCAAGTGATTCATAGAATCTGCGGTCTACACATTCCGTAGCACATCTACGCCGTATATAGGTAGGATACCGTGTAATACAAACGGTCTACACAATAGATAGATACGGAGAAAAACTACTTCTGCATAGGATGATTGAAGCAAAACGTTTAAAATAATTTTAGTGATAGAGGCATAGTTATTGGAATTCTTGCATTGTTCATCAGAATCATCCCCATGTATATTATTGTGTTTTACAATTTGGGATAATTTATTTGAAAGTCACATTTTGTTTGGGATTGATGAAGCCGTCAGACCACTAAAGTGTGATAAATTTTTCAAATAATTTTTTACATAATTTTATAGAACTGTCTATAGTATAACTTGAAAGTTGAAGTGCGCTAATCTGACAGCTTAATCATACACACTTGATACTACGAGAACCTCTTTTCTTAAAAATATTTAGAATATTCACAATACATCAATCTTAAACTATTTCCAATTGTGAAACATACACAAGGATGATTCAGACGTGCCATGAATATCTCTGATATTTGTTTCTTTTAAACAATCTAGTTTGAATCGTCCTGTAAGTTTTTGGACAAAATATTAATAGAATTTTTATTGACATTTTTATTTTTATCAGTCTGAAAGTCCATATAATAACTGCCCAAAACTTTTCATGTACCTACAGATACCGAAACCCTTTTTGTTACAGTTGAGGATCTAATTTTCCAAATTATGAAGTCAAGATTATTCGTCTAATTAATTATTTAATGGTCAGTTAACTATACGGTATATCATAAATAGTAAACAATTCTTTACCGCATAGGTGATTTTTCAATGCACTGGGTGTTTTATTCGGTTACATTTAGTAGGTTTTGTCACCCAAATCTGTTACTAAATTGCCTTGTTAATGTTTAAGGAAGCCGCTTAATCATTTGTCTTGTCCATGTTCCTAAATATTTACTAACAATCACCATATAGCCCTCAGAAAAAAACACATTTGAAAACCCACGAAGTAGATAACTGACAATTTAATTGTGTAAGAATTTATAATATTCCATAAATTCAACATCGGGGGGACTCGAAACCGCAACCTCTTGCTTTGTGCTAGTCTGGTGACGAACTCGTGGCTTAGTTGGTATAGCCCCATCGTACCAAGCGGGAGGTCGCGAGTTCGAGTCCCGCCAAGGTTGTTTTTTTTGGATATTGTATATTTTCCTTAAAAGTGTTAAGCCACCCTGGTTAACACTTTTTAAACCAATCAACCAATCTTAGTAATGATATAACCAACATAGAATTTGATCTGTTAAATATATCATCTGAAAAGGTTTCCTAATTTACTTTTTACAGCATAATTATATCTTTTCAATATTTCCTGCGAACAATAGGTACCTACTTAGATATAAAGTTTATTATCTATAATAGCAAATATCTACATTAATTAGGTACGTATGTTTATCGTAAAATATTTACAACATAACAAGTATTTAAATAACTCCATTAGTTTTTCAAATCCGTAAAATTAAAGCACCTATTATAATATAAACGTATTTTTTTTAATTTATGAAAGCAATTGATTTACCTTCTTATTTAATAAATTAAACGAGATAAGCGTAAGTCTTAAAATAATCTACATTGGAACTTAGAATATTTCTAAAATTCATCATTTAACCGATTGGAAGTGACGTTACGCCATCGCACATCGCACTATAGCTACCCCATAATCGGCTCGTTGTATATTTTATATGTATTCGATTTTTCAAGATTTAAGACACACTTCAACTATTATACCATTTAAATACTTAGCTTATTCCTAATCTATGATTGCTCTTTTTCGTAAATAAAGCACCTATCTAAGAGGAAATTTGTGATTGGACAGTATATTTTGTGTCATTAATTTAATATTATTGTGCGGAGAAGGCCAACGTGGGAAATAATGTAGGGGCAGTGAACCCGCGGGTTCAGTGTCGCGCAGTCAGACGTCAGACGTCGGGTCGTAGCAGATGGAGGTCGACGGCGACGACGTCGCGCTTCTGGCTTCGCACGATCCTCGGCGGCGGGTGCGGGTGTACTATGTGTGCGTGTGTGCTGTCGCCGAGCAGCGCGGCGTCCTCGTCCAGCGAATCACCGGAGCCGTAGTCGCGCTCCGCTTCCGCCTCCGCCTCCACCTCCGTCTCTGCCTCCGCCTCCACCTCGCCTTCGCCCCACGACCCCGAGCCCGAACTGCCGCCAGCTTCCGCCTCCGTTTCCACCTCCACAGAGCAACTCGCGCAAGCCTCTGGAATAACAGAGGTTTTAAGACGATCACACGGTACAATCATTTAAGCATAGGTCATGGTTCAATGGTCCTTCATATTGTAAAAACGGGAATTTTCAAGTACTGCACTATCGGTGAAGGCACCGCCTTAGTAGTGCACGGCGCGACGCGGAAGGAGAAAGTCGCGACCACTCACCCTGATGAAGACCCTCGGAATGAGTCGAAACTTAGTCGGTGCCTTCACCGATAGTGCAGTACGTGAAAATTCCCGTTTTTACAATATTAATAGTCAAGTTCACGATAGTTTTTGGTTCAATGGCCCATCAAAATATAGATCCATACTATCATAATCTCTCTACTTTTTAAAACAAACTAACTACTCTACTTTACAATACATGCGGAGTGGATGCAAAACAGGAAACATATCTAACATTTAGAAAAAAACAGACGATTGCCTTGGTTGATCTACCCTTAGTTGAACTTGGTTGAAAAAACCCATTGATTGTACACTAGTAAATAGCAATATGGATTACTTAAACCATGAAACATAATTAAGATATTATTAAATATTGTTGAAGTTCTGTTCGAAGAAGTTCTATATGAAGTGATTATGTATATGTGCGTTACTTATAAGTTTGAGATATATCATGTAAATAAATATCATAAACGAGTAAGCAGGATGAGATTTTATTTTAATAGGTACCTTGTATCAAAAGATAGGTAAGTGTAATTTTGATGTATTTTAGTTATTATTTGAACTTTAATAAAAAGTTTATCTTCTTCTCATTCGTAAAGCTACAAGTAATTCAGTTGTCTAGGTAAGTAAAACATATGGGTCTGCTGCAATTGAGTAGGTATTTTTATGAATGGCTAGGAATTTACAACTATACCAGATCATCAGATCTTAAATGATTGTGTTTATTAAAATACAAAGAAAAAAATAAGGAAGATGTGGCTAAAATGCATAGCATAATAATAGATACACATAAAACACCACGAACCTAATTCTAAATTAAACATAAACAATTTGATAAAATAGAACAACTCGATAAAACACACATTCCTGGATCTGATAAATATTTCGTAGAATGTTAAAGGGAGTCCACAAAAAAATTAAAAGAACTAAAGACTAGTAACATTCCACATCGATATGGGTAGGGTAGTTGGACTCACGTAGCCCACGATGACCGATAGGGACGGGGCTCTCCCAAGTTGTCGGTCAGAGAGAAGTGGACGACGAAAAATCTTCATAAGATGCTGCAATTTTGTAATATGCGCATATTTATACCTAAGGCAACGACGTGTAATTGGTTAATTAGCATTCAATGAGCTAACTAGGTACTACGAATTGTTTATACCTACAAATCTGAATAAAATTCATGGTTGTAAAAATATAGATTTTTTATGCCATTGCCGATTTAGTTGTAGTGATATTTTAAATGGGCATGTACTGAAGTGTCGAGTGCAGGAAAATGGGGTAAATACCAAAGTGGAAACCTAAAGACGACCTAAATAAGGACCCTGAGACGATCAATTTCGATTGTCATGTTTACGTGATTGAAACATTATTGATGCGACGAAATAATCGTTTACACAGACGTTTGAAGGATTGTCTATTGGTACTACAGCAATGACAGTAAATAATGAAAATTTGATTGAATGCAATTGACGCGCTCAATATTGACAGCGAATAATCTTTCTTATTGGCAAATAATATTTTTTTACTCACTCACCGGAGTCATAATTTTCTAGTTTAGAACTAAAAAAAAAGTCAGCGCAATGAGCAGAATGAGGCGTACACGAGTAACTCACCATCTTCAGTCACTTATCATTTGAAACCGTCAATCACGAAAATACTGACAATCGCAACTGATCGTCTTGGGGATCCTTAATACAATACTTAAGTGATCGTGTTAGTGTATATATCAATTAAGTTATCTGATTAGATAGGTTTGATGCGAACCTGAGCTGTCAGTGATGAGGCGCGGAGGCGTGTCACCTCGGTCAGTGGGCACTACGATCACTACTTCGTCGTCCCGCGGGGAATCACCATTCCGGCTTGACGATGTTCTGCAAATTAACATTTACTCTATTGACAGCGGCACTGTGACACTTCATGGTGGAATGTACTAATTCTAGAATACGTTAATACGCTTTGTATGTTGTTATTATGTTGTTAATATGTGCTCCTTGACTACCCTCAACTTGGTATCCTCACAGATCTGCGTACTGAAAATGGATCTGAGGATGTCCATCCTGGGGATTCATCGTGAGCAAAAAATGCTCACGATTATGATGACGAGCTTGTTTGTTTATTTTGATCATGTTTATTAAAAAAATAATTGATTTAATTTTAATAAACATTAGTAATACTGAATTATTATTTTTTGCATACAAAGACATCAACGCATTCTTTTCTTACTACAAGTGAGAGGAGTTTGATGTTTGTTTGTTTGTTTGATTAACTTGTGATACCGCGAGTGATCGATGTCTGATTACTACGTCATGTCAAAATTTATGCCAGTGAAGAAAAAAGCTACTGCGGTATCGGTTCGCTAACGCCACCGTCCCCGTGGCGATTAGCGCGAGCTTTTAACCGCACAATAATCCATATAAGTGTGTGATTAGAGTATATGATTCATGTGCCACACTTTCACTAGCATGGACCTATCCTACTTGAACGAAAAGTGGCTTGTATTATTCCAAGTCAATAATTTGTGAATAATACAGGCCACTTTCATACAAATTCACATCCAATTTGTGTTTGAGTAGTTATTTATGGTTTCTTGGTTAATGTGTTAACCCAGTATGGGCTAACACTTTAATAAACCAAGGCGAAAGGGAAATCACAAGGCTTTATAATATCCCAAAAATTTAACCTCGGTGGTTTGGGTAGTTTAATTTCTTACTGATTATCATCACACCAACGCAATAATTTATGTACATCATCTTGTTTGAGCAAAACATCTTAAACCTCGCTGGTAATAAAAATCGTAAGCTCTTTAATTCAAATTCATTGCATTTTGGGGTAGGTAAGCACTTAATTAATGTATTTTTTACATAATTTATTCTATATTAATCCAGTACTTACGGCATCGCCCGCGCTGTACCCGGATAAAAAGTAGCCGGTGAATAGTAGCGTTCGTAAGAAACGCATTCGCTGACAGTTTTTTCGTCGAGTTACGATGCAAAATTGGTCTTCACGAAAAGCCCTTTTATATTAACGGGAAAATGTACGGCTCTACCCTGAAGGTCCATTCTAAATATTGGTGAAATAATTTTTAAAATCGAATGAGTAGTTTTAGAGATTACCGCCTGCATCCCAACATACAAACTTTAAAATGTTACCCCTTTATAATATTATTAAGATTTTTGTTTTAGTAAGTCTCGATTGTTTAGTCCATAAATATATACCAGATAGCTATTGCAACATTCCCAAGTAATTTTACATACTAAGATTTTCTTTTTCGTCATTTTATCGGTTATTTCTAGGTCACCCTTTTTGAGTGACTAAGAAAACGACTGGGTTGAAGTATGATTACCTCAAGGGGCCTAATGGCCATTGGTAAAAGTACCAGTGTGATGAAAGAATTCCGTGCTCCACGTAAAGGCTCCTTTCATGCACGTGTCTTCGAATGTTTGGTTTCATTATTCGTACTTACCTATTTATGTGAGCACTAGCATTATGTATATACATTTTTGCACGAAAAATTAATTGGTGCACGACTAGTTACTTAGGTTTTATTATACAATATACTCACTTTACAATAACTTTCTTCCGGACAAATCTGGTGCCGAGATCTGAGTATCCCCTGTTCATGGGTCGTTTGAACGGCACCGGGGGCGCGGATGCGGGTGGCTGTTGCTCGAAACTGCGCGATACGGGCGAGTTGGGCTCGGAGCATTGCTTCTCTGCAAGTGCCGGCGGCGTTTGCCGTACTCGCAGAGCCAGCGTTGTCACCGAATCACCCCTAGTTCCACTCTCGCCACCACTCATACTATTGCTACCTATTCTTCTCATCCGTCTATCCTCTTCATATAATTCTAATAAATGATCCAACTTATTTTCTATATCATCTACCTGAAAGTGAAGAAATTGGTTAAAATGGGATACTTAAATACACATTAAATTATTGTTCTTGCAGTTCATGCGGATGTTTCGATTTTTAAATGAAATAAATAACACTCAGCAGTAACATTCATAGTTCTGCTGACCCCACTCTATGATTCCCTAAATCGTTATTCTCGTGAAATAAAAATACCACATGTGACATGACACAAAGAATATGGGTGGGTAATTTGTAAACAGAGGTCACAAAAGGTCTCGCGTCTTTCAGCCAGTTACTTGCACGATGAGCTACTGAGGCAGTTAGAGTTAATGTAGTGTTATACTCACTTGTCTTTCAATTTTAACTACTCTGGAAGCTAGACTGATTTTGGATGCGTAGACGTCTTTAGCTTTCGATCCTTGCTTACCAAGAATTTGGTCTAACCTGTTAAGAGAATTAAAATACTAATCAATAATTGAGTACCTACTTATAGTGGTATAATTCAGGACTATTCTAATAAGTATTATTCTAGTCTTAGTAAAACTTTTATTTATATTAGGTACACTATTGGCTTTGTAATAATAAAAAAAATTACATAAGCCGAAAAAAAAAAAAGTAACGACCGACGTTTAAAATAAACGATCTTGACCCACGTTTATTTAAGAATTTCGAACGGTGATTTTTTTGATTGATATGGGTATCCAAATTAAATCCGTAGCACATATTGGAATTTTTCGAAAAAACAATATTTTACTGATATAATTTAGGTAGAGAAAACATTTCACGCCCGTCAAAATTCTTTAAACCTTTAATAATAATACATTGAAATAATAGTAGGCGATCAAAGTGTGACTCTCCATTGACAAAATGTGGGTAATTTGTATAAAACAGAATTAATTAAAATAAACAACAAATCAAATTACAGGCATAAGTTTCGATCAATCAGGTACAGCGTAATAAGCTCTACATCTAACGATTTAAGTTAATAAGATTCGTAATAATAATAACATCTTTAAAGGCGTGTACAGAAGCAGATTGGCTTAGAAATGATGGTGAATATGAGCATATAAAATAAGCTATTGAATTCTAAAGGCAGCATAACACACAACATACCAATACATTTATAATGTACAAAACAAGTACCTTTATTGTATGGACGAAGAAAAGCTTATGTGAAAAGTAGCCAAACAAATCTTATAATAATATTAAGTGACCTATTGGTACATTATATTCTAAAACAAAAAGAGGTACATAATGTTAATTAAAATGGGTACCAACGACCTTTGGAATTATTTCTGACACTGTTAAAAAGGCCGTAGGTAATAGTAGTAGTAGTATCCTACTTGGTATTACCTATTAGTAGGCATATAAATATTAATTTATATTTTATAGAATTCTGTAAAGAATCCCTAGTGATATTTTTATTTGAACTCTGTCTGAGTTCTAATGATAATATCACTATACCAATATATTCTTGGGAACCTACATATTTTTTAAGCCAATTTATCCACGTAACTACTATTCACAAAAAGCAACAGTCACGCTCACAAACCTACCTACTGTATTATATTTAGGTAAACCGGTTCGTTAACTTGTTAATATATTGATTAAGGAAATACAGCACAATTCACATATGAATGGAACAAAAAGAAAAATAAATTATACATGAATAAGGTACATTTATAGGTAACTCAAAAACATCTATAAAAAACCTAGTACTTATTTGAACATAGCTAAATATTCACAAATAACTAGCGGATTCTTCATAATTTTGAAATCTGATAGAACTAAGAAAAAAACATCTTCTAAAGTAAGTATTCAAATGATAATTGACACACCGAAAGATTTTTAAGAAAACACAAAAAAAGCGCGGATTGAACGGTTTTGTAAAAAAAATCTTTTTTTTTATGGTTCTTGGAGGCAAAAAGTCATACAACCCACTAGCATCTGATGGTTTCCGTCGCCTTTTGATATCTGCAAAGCCAGAGGCATTGCTGATGCGTTGCCTACCGCAAAGACAAAATTGAAAAGTCTTATGTGTCTAAAATTTCACCCTTCAAAGCGGAACACAGCAATACGAACATTATTTATTTTCGTCAGAAATGTACTTATCTAATGCATGTCGTTTTAAAACATCGTCAGCGGTGTTTTTGGAAAAGTCTTGTCTACGGTACCAACGATGTAAGGTATGGTGAGTTTTACAAAGAGGCGATATGAGTAGCGGTGGATGATAGAGCTGCAGGCTGCTGCGGCGCGGGCGGCGGGCACAGACGGGCGGCGCGAGGCTGACCTTGGGAAAAGGGTCGCGCCGAGCGCGGGACTCGTGGCCTCTCATCTCACCTGTACTGTAGATTCTTGGTTCGGTTTAGCAGGTCTGCATGCCCCGACGAGTATTGCTCAATGACGTCTTTCACATCATAAGGTTTCAACGCTTCTCTAAACCTCTTGCGTGCCACAAAATACTTGAGCTACACGAAAACAAAACACACATCCTGATGGCTTATGTCATAGATTTTCCACAAATTAAGATAAACGGTAACGTTCATAGAAGTAAAGTTTTTGGCATTACGAGTATATTATTGAATTCAAAAAGAAGAAATACGAAATAATAAGGGCCCATTCACACGGACATAGTTTCTTGTATCGAAGATGCGATTATCAATAGAATATAAAAAAAATACTCGTGTCAACTGTATTTTTTAATGTACTGTACGATATCCGCATATGGAAGGGTGATTATCGCCTTATGAATATTGGAAGTCAACAAAATTTGAAGGGGAGAATCGTATTCAAGTTAGCCGCGATTGATGGTTAACCTGGTATTTCTCCAGTCTATGATTTCAAGTCGAGAAATCGTAAGCAAGTATGACATATACTATATCGTTGATAACATTTTGTTTTTATTTAAATGTAAACACATAACACATTAAATGTATAAATGATTGCCTAACTACCTTAATCCTAGGCATATTCTCACCACAAGCGTGCGAGAAACTCTGTCCATGTAAATAGTCCCTAAGTATATAAAGGTTTGATGTAGGTATGTAACGTGACTTTTGATTTATAATTTTATAATTAATTGTATATCGTGTCTACTGTCTTTTGATACGATAGGTAGGTATTTGTTTACGGTGGATATTTTATGGTTTGTATTGGTAAGTAGTCAAATGGGTAGGAAAATAATAATGAGAATTAAAAATTGACTACTAATAGTAGTCATTATATAGTTACCATACATTGTAGATTGGTAGAACATGTTTTCGTGAATAATATTTATCTATCAAGGGTTTTAGTGAGTGATCGGTCTGATCACTGAAAATTTCTCATTTCAAATGTCGCGAAAAACGTGTTGAGTGCACAAACCACAAAACTGACGCAAAGTACAATTTGAAGTTTTCAGTGTTAACGGTAGGAACCTACTTCTAAATCGCTGTAACGATTTCAATAACTTAATGACATACTTGATTTTTCCATTGCTTATGCTTCAAATAAACATACCTAAAATAGGTAATATATGCACAATACATGTACATGCACAATATAGATGAATTTATTTTATTATTTTAGTAGTAGATGTAAGGAATGATATTACGAGTACATTATAGAAAAATATCTTTCAGCGATTTCGAAGCAGCCATAAAACTAGGTATTTTTTCAATGTTATGCATTATGTTTAGCAATGCAAGTACTAACTACACACTATAAAGAAGAATAGGTTTTATGCCAAATCTGACTACAAACAAGGTAACATGACAAGACAGTAGGTAGGTAGGTACAGTCCAGACACAGAGCATGGAATGTAGAAAGAAAATGGCGCATGGCGGTGCATGGTAGGTGCCGGAAGGGTTGCTGGCAGCATTAAGTACCTAGTCTGGACGTTTTTCACGCGGCCGAGCAGGTCCACATGGCCCGCGGAATACTGCTCAATAACGTCCTTGACGTCATATGGCTTTAGAGCTTCCTTAAACTTACGTCGGGCCACAAAATACTTCATCTGTCAGAATTCCATAATTTTGGTCAAACATTTTGTCATTTGTATACGGAGTACAAATATGTGATCTTGACTAGACTAAAATGTAAAGAGGCAATGTAATACACATTTGAGGTAGGTTTGTAACAGCACGTGTACCTAATAGTTGATGTAATAAAAAAACCGTTCGTAATCGTAAAATTACCATCGGTATTTTTACCTATTTTTATTTAATGCCTCGTAAAATATATATAGGTATTGTATGTATACTGATTTGCAAATTAATGTTATGTTGGTAGTAGTATTTGGGAAGTCAATTTTGACAGTAGCCAGTAATAGTGTCTTAAATGTTGGAAATAATAACACGCACGTGTAAACGAACATGTCCCGCAATTGACTGTGAATAGAAATAATTTTAATGTAATGTATGTACCCAGGTGTGTATGATTATAATTATAATAATATAATTATATTATTATAATTATATTATTATATTATTATTAATATAATTATAATTAATTTATTAGATAACCTATTTGGATAACCATTTTGTATGTTGACGTACCTTTCTGATGAAGCGAATGGCAGCTTTGTGGCGCGGCGTCAAACTCACACAACGGGGCTCGTCGTCCTCGTCTGCGCAAACAAGAAAACTTTTCTTAGACTGCGGAAAATTACGATACAAAGAAGGACGCTTAGCACAAATTCATAATTAATTGTTTGATTATTTTAAAGGATTTTTTTGTAAGTATATAACAATTATTGTTAGTAAATTAATTTGAAGTCACCAAACTGCTCTATTTAGAATTAAATTATTTATTATAGAAATGTTAGGTATTTCGATTATTTAAGTGTAGTTTGGGACTTAATTGTTTTTTTTTCATGCCAAACATCATCATTTATATTTTTTCTGAAAATATTTTCAGAAGCGTGATCGTTAATTGTTTTTGGTGAACGTACAAGCATTGCTAATCAAAGTGGCAATACCGCCACCATTTTGGGTATGTTACCATCTGTTGAGTACAGAGATCAAATGGGTTACCTATGACGATTGGTTTCCTATTGATAATTCAGTCAGTTTTTGATGTGTGTAACGTTAAAAATTATAAATACTTAGTGCGTAAGTGTTTACAATTTAATAACCTGTACACTAAAATGAGAAACTATGTGAACATCATACTTGTATTCTCATTTTAACTACGAATATTTATTGTTTCTTTTTGTGTTGGTAGCGAATTTCGGTATATTACCTTTTGTTGTTTCATATATTATAGTTCATTAGTATCAAGGTATAAGCTGAGTTTACCTTGTAGCCACTGCAGGCTTTTGTGCTATTGAAGTGCCGTTCATAAGCATATTTACGTAATATGCAAGCATAATTGTTATTTATTATGCGCTGTCAAGAGATGCAATAAGTACTACTTAATATTGTAAAAAAAATATATTGGAAAATGACTGAATTTTTCGGGTTAATAAAAATAAGACTATGATGGAGACATTTTTTTTAAATGTATACTTTTTTCAAGTAGGGTTATTTGTGTTTACAGAAACCTTACAAAAATAATGATATACCTTAGGTATCAAGGATTTTTACTTTTCAAAAAAGGTAAAGCTCAAAAGTCTTAGGCTAATTGTATGACTTCTACTCTACAACATAAATTATCCGTAACATTTTCAGATTATAACCTCTTTACCATAATACTCAATACTCAATACATTTATTGCCATAAATTTAAAACTCAAAGATAAACTCTTAAGTTTTAAAGACAGATAAAACTTACAGACGAACATTATCTTTAAGCTTAGCCTATAAATTTCGGATTGTATAATATGTATAGATTTTGAAGTTCTCAGATGTAATAAACCACCGCTTGAAGAACCCACCTATACGAAAGTTTGTGTAGTTATTTGGACTGCTTAGGGTCTCCGAAACGGCTAAGCCAATTTTGATGAAATTTAGAACAAATAATTTGTGAACTAGAATAACATATATTCAGACTAGTTTTTAACCGCGTATCAGGCGAAGCCAGCCAATATACAGCGTCTTAACGATTAACGTAATACCTTATGATTTTTATTTTTTACTAAATAATATTGTTGCGGAACTATAAGTAGTGCTAGAATTACTTTTTGAGTTTGTTTATCAGCCTGAAGTGGTAGGCACTTCGTTTACGTGGATGTTGGGGGGGAACTTTTTATCCTTCTTTACCCATTTGTAGTTTTGAAAAATCATAAACAGTTGAGAGAGTTGATTTGAACACGCAATAACATTCTCCGATTCAAACTTTGAGCTGCGTTGCACCCGTTTTGAGAGGTAGTTTTGTAAAACACTCAAATACCTGTACGTGTTTCTTTTATTATTATTATTAATTCATAGTATTATATGAAAACGATCTCGCCCAATGCGTTTAGATTTTTCCATTCAAACTTTACCTCCCTATTACACCCCATTCTAGGGGTAGTTATCAAAAAAATAATGTTAATTATTATACTTATTTACCCAAGTTTTGAGTGAATCAAATGAAAAAGTAAATTCCATAAAAAAAATTCTATAACCGAATTAAGGGTTGATATCGAAAAGTCCTTTCTTATACTATAAGTTATAAAAAAACCATATCGTTCTTTCATGTATTTCGATAAAATTTTCCCATAACTACTAACTTTCATGCCCTATTCTAAGATCCCTTGTTGTGTTTTAAAAAAAATTAGCTCTATGTCACGGAGTCTCACGGAGTACGTGTTTGCGATTCGCTGGAAATTAGTTTCATATTTGCTCTGATTGCTACCCATAGTAGGTTTAGCTAAAAAATAAATAGGTCACAATCCAACCACTACTGAACTACAACAAATATTGGCTTAGACTGTAGCCGTAGCGTTGACGATACTCATATTTTGTTGATTCGATACAAAAATTACATTCTTTTATTTATTTTCTACATGACGTATTAAATGATTAAATGATTTAATGATTTACGAGCCTGTCATTATTTTGTTATTTGCTGTCTTAAAAACAAAGCCGACCCAACTCACCAATTTTTGTGTCGGTGTAACATATTTGTAGGTACTATAATTTATTAATTTTACTCAGCTTTTTTATTTCATGTATTATCTGTGGTTTTACTTATCTGTTGGATTATAAATTAGTTGGATTATAAAAACCAATGCACACCAATGGTGTTGATATCGTATTGTTAGGAATTAAGGATTTAGGAATTATCAATGAAACTATATTTAAATACCTATAATAAACCTGCTCTTGAGGGACAAAGGTCTTGGTTAGGCGCTACAGCACAGGTCTAGGCATTGCTACAGCAATGACTGTACCCCTAGGCCTACAGGTCAGGTGTAACTAAGTGCTAGAGACTTTATTAGGACTGCAGCGTAGGCCTGAGGGATACATTTCAGAAGCGTGAATAGGCCTAAGCACAACAGCGTAGGCCCAAACGATACACCGTAGGTCAGGTGGCTACAGCTTAGACCTTAGGGCAACAAGTTAGCCCTAAGCGTTTAAAACACGACTATGCAGTAGTTTCTGATTTTCTTGAGAGTTGCTGTTTGTTTAGGTTAAATATACAACTTGCAACACTATTTTTTTAAAGTTATCAGGCTGAATAATGGTATCTATGTTTAGCATAGTATCCCGTGGGTTTCCCGGGCAGTGCATAAATCGGACAATACCTAGTATTCGTAGTATTATCTGCGCGTGGATCGACACGTTGCTCGCATTGAATAGATTAACCGTTTGCGTGCCGATGATAAGGTCTAATAGTGGCATAACCTAATCCTACGAGTATGTCATTCGTGACGCAAATTATATGGTTATAAGAGAATATCATGCCAATTTGCAGGATATGTCACAATATAAATATAATAAAATTTCCCAAAAAATACTAACGTTTTAAAAGATAAATCAGTGCGTACGTAAATATGAAATTTGATTATTTAACTGATATCTTTTCTTCTTAATATCATACTATTAGTACCCAATTAAATGTCTTATAAGGTTTTTAGAGACAATACAATCATTTATTTGAATAAGATCGCTATGTAAACCTAACAAAGGAAATAAGATAAAAGCAATCCCTCATTTGAAACATGTTTCCTCATGGTTGATAGGAAATACATTATGTGCAGTTGATAATCAAATAAAGGCATGCAAATAAATTATATTTCTTTTAAATATTCGGTCAGCAAGAAAAATCTGTTAAAAAGTTATTGTGACAGCATATATAGTCGGCCATAAAAAACACCAGCAATACCTGTTCAGCAACTCAATCAAGAATTATCATAGCTTGATAATATATGTATATGAATGCAAAATAAATAGTCTTAATACAAAATTATTATTTGGTCAGCAGGATTAAACAATCGGTTAGCATAAAATGTGAGGAGTTCCTTCCTTTCGAAGATGAATGACGGATCCGACGCAGAGCTCCCTAATCCACCTAGTCTTATGCATGATGCCCCTAGAATGTATATAAAAAGCGCGGAAGCCACAAGCTCAAGGGAGGTCGTGAAAGGGGTGAATGTTGCAAAGCGACTTTAAAGAGCTTCTGGCGGGAGCCCACACGGAGTCAGGCACAAGGCAACCAAACTTAAGTTGATTAAGTTCAAAATGAGTGACAGATCCGACACACTAGGTGTTGTTCAGCAACGTCAACGTGTTTAACTCAGCAACGTCATAAATTACAAAAAATATGTTTACAAAAAAAATTGTTAATTAATTATTAATTTTACAACTTGCCAAAATTTGTTAAAATCCGTTTCGCGATTCGCTGCTTTATTACTAATATTGCTGCATATATATTTAATTTCCTTTGATATCAATTTTAAGGCTGCCCAATATCACATTACTTGCTGATCAATTTAGTTATTTTTGTCGATCACTAGAAGCAACTCAATTCTCTTTTTTACTGAAAATTTACATGTTGTAGCGGGCCAAAATCTCTTTAATTAGCTGAGCGTTTAAATGAAAGCCTAAAATAAATAACTAAATTTTGCAAAGAGATTGGACATACTTAAGGCTCTTTACTGTCAACAATAAAAAGCTTTATGAGACTTGGCAACTTTTAAAACCGTTTTTACTTAAAACGGACTACTCTGCGAATTTAGGTTTAGATTTTTAGTTTTAGTTGAAACAAATATTTGGTTGAAACTGCACCGAAACATTTAATGACAGACAATTGGATAGACATCTTTAGATATGTAGGATCCATTTTGACGGCCTATACTTTATAAGTAGTTTTTTAGGGATACTTAAGTTTTACAATTATCCACTAGGTTTGGTAGGTAAAACATATTTTATTGAAGAAATAAGAGTAAATTATTGATTAAAAATTATCGATTGGTATTAGTCACACAAGAAAATCGCCTAAAAGTAGAGACAGCAACTAATAGTTCCTGATTTAAATAAGCACTTCTAATATTTAATCATCTATGTACATCTAAACCAATAGGTACATTGAATCTAATAAATATCTAGAAACAATTAACAAGTGCAATTTCAAGAATTTGAAAGAAGGAAACAATAGATAGTTCGACAGCATGTAGGTATTGGGCAAGTTACAAAACTTGATTAAAAACCGTTTCAGTAACAACTAAGCAAGTAGTTAGTTAACAGAATATATGTTGTTTTACATTTCTAAATCTAAGTGAAACATACATTTGTGAATCATAACGAAGTCTTCAAAAAAGTGTCAGAAAGTGGAGACTGTGTCACATCAAATCACATTCACTAGTTACACTCGTATATACGTTTAACTTACGAACGTTACAAAGGTACTACTCGGAAGCGACAGAGAGAGTTGTCAGTGAAAATCAGATTTATCCAAGACGAAAAAACTAAGGAGATACGCAAGACACATCTGATTCTGAATTTCTTACCATCTGAGTTTTTCTTGGAGAGCGCTGTCTCTGCCACCGAGTCCTCGCTGTGCGAAGGGTTGAAGGGTCGCGCGCGCCCTGTTCGCCCGTGAGTCGCGCCTGCCGAGCCACACAATGCTCACTTCAACACATACCTACTAAGTACTTTCCAGATCTCAGAGTCCGCTTTCCCATAAATATGCCTATGTGATAACCCATGAGCCTAAAACTAAACTACGTAAGTGGTTTTGCTATCGGTTTCCGTAACATGGATAATAAAGTCTATCTAATTCATTTTCTGTTATGCTTTTATGATAAGAACCTGTCAGTCTACTAGTTCCGTTACTGTCTAAAGGTACTATTTTTGTATTTCTCACATTAAAAACGTTATCACGTTGGTTTTTCTAATAAATAAAAAAATACTATCTATACTTTCATATCTCAAAACGTAATTATTAGTATTTAACGGGTCTTTATCGCGCTTAACTTTTTATTATTTTCCCGACGTTTCGACCGTATCGCAACAGCCGTGGTCAAGGGATGACTGGAGTATATGGAGCTATCGTCGAGAAATAAAGGCAATAGCCGCAACTAACCACATTTCATCTTCAGAATCAGAAAACTCCATGTTCACATTACAAAACACTACAATAACCATATTACCGCACTACAAAATAGGATCGCGACGCGAATTTGTTGATGTCAAATGTGACATCAGTTGTTGCAATACATTCGAAACGTCGGGAAAATAACAAAAAAGGTAAACGCGATAAAGACCCATAAAACTTATAAGAACATTCCTGTTGGTGACCCCACCTCGTAGAACTTAACTTTTATTTCTGGGTTGGTGAATTTATTGAATTTATTATTTATTTATATAGAAAAAAAATATTCATACTTTATTTTAAAAACTAACCTGATTATGCTTGATTTGTATCAAATTGTTGATTATATTAAAAACCTCACCTAATGCAAATCGTGTTTAAAATAAATGAGATTTTGTCGTGCTCGTAGCTTATGCTAAGTAAGTAGAAAGATGCGTCTTTCATCTTGATTTATATTACAGGGCTCCAGGAAACCTCTTAGAATGAAATGACTCTTTCATATTTCCATAACGAAGCATGTTATTAGTGATCCAGAGTCATAAAGTAGGTAATTGATAAAAAATGTATATTATACTGGTAACATCGTAAATGGTTAGTTATTTTTTACTGACAGAGATATATTTTTTGCTAGGTTTATTATTATTTTTAGGATTTGGCACTGAAGGACGTTACCAAACCAAAATTAAGGCAGCTCAGTGATCAATTGATTGAATCGTAATTAACCACTCAATAAATCCTACTACTATTATAAACGCGAAAGTTTGGGAGGATGGATGTTTGAAACGCTTTCACGCAAAAACTACTGAATGCATTTGGATGAGACTTTACAGTAATATAGCTTAAACATCAGAATAATACACAGGCTACTTTTTATCCAGGTACCACGCAAGCGAAGCCATGGGCAGAAGCTAGTAAAATATAAAATACTTTTTTGTATTGGAACATATCTGGAAACAATAGTTATCCTTAAGTAGATAATGAAGAGAAGATTGACGACATTTACCGAATTCGATATATATAGCGAAATATCGATGATTCGATATTATAATGTATTTAATTCTTTATAGCACAAAAAAATACCTCATAATTTATCATGTAGAAGTCCACTGTTGGATGACAGACCTCTTTCTAAGGATGAAATTATATGTACTATGCATATAATTTTCAATGGGACAATTCGGAGTACCGCATAAAATAAAACCGGCGCATAAACACAAAAAACATACCCTTCGATTAAACTCGTTTATCAATATGGCGGTTCATAATGATATATGATACCTATGTAGTTTTAATTTGCATAATTTCTAATAATATAAGACTGATTTTTATATGGTAAAGTGTTCGTAAAAATATTGAGACGCCTTAAATGCATTGGTATTGGATCACGAATTGAAAAAAGAGAGGATAAAAGGGTCGTAGGCCTTTAGCCGGTCTTTACAGTATTATGTGTATGTACATAAAGTAATCATAATAGGGGCTTAGTTTTTCATAAAAAGGTGCAAAACCTTCATAAAATTAGCTACGTAACTAGAAACTGATATTCCGGTCTTCAAAATATGTTTTACTCAAGTCGATTGGCGGCAGTTAAAACGTGAAATCGTTGCCAATATAGACTGACTTCACAGAGGCCATAACATTTCCTATTATTGTTAATGATACAAATAAATTTATCGATGATAATCCGTAGGTAGACACAATAAACTACAACGATTTCTTAGGTATAATAAATCTATTTTCGGATTTACTTACTTCCATGGTACATGTACGAAACATACCATTAGATACGTTCCTACTTCGTTAATAGACATAGTAGTAGATCATCTAATCATGTAAAGAAAATCCTATTTATCATCTCCCAACGCTGTTGCCGAACCTATTGATGTACAGTATCACTAATTATCTCATTTTTAACAAATGTCTACGATTAAATAAATCTTTAAAAAAAACCGCTCGTGGTTATAAATAAACAGCTTTATTTCAATAGACCATAATACTGTGCTTACCTACATTTTTTAATTTTAATAATAAAAGTTGAGTAAACGTGTGAATGGATCTACTAGTGAGTAGGCATCAATACCCTAATTTAGGTCATAGCCACTTCCTTTCAACCATGAAACCTGACTGAGCTGGCTTGTAAAACTGAGGAGAAAGCACAATGTGAATAGCTAGCACTTGGTTTCTAATACTGGCAAAGATGACCTAAGTAGAATGTCAAAGTAAATAATATTTATTAGGTATAATATTGACAACCTCTGTGTCGCAGTGGGCGAACGCCTGTCTGAGACGCAGAAGGTTGCGGGTTCGATTCCCGCTGCGGGGCAAATGTTTGTATGATTAGCAAATGTTTGTCTCGGGTCTGGGTATTTTCTATGTATAATATGTATGTATTTACAAAAAAATAATATATAAGTAGTATATCAGTCATGTAGTTCCCTTAATACAAGCTCTGCTTAGTTTGGGGATAAATGATGCTGTGTGAAATATGTCCAGCTTTATTTATTTATTATTTTATCAGAAATTAAGTAGATTATTCAGACCAATAATTAATAATTACCAAATAAATATAGGTACTTGCATAAGTATATATACGTATTATAAAACCGCGAAGTAAAGTACGATTCGGCACTTATTAATTGCCTACTTAGACGACCTTTGTGGCATAATGGGCTAAAGCCCGCCTGAGACGCAGAAGTTTGCAGGCTCGATTGCCGCCGTGTTTGATGATCTGAAAATATTTGTCTTGGTGTTTTTTATGTAGAGGTATACTATGCATGAATTTACAAAATACACAAGCTCTGCTTAGTTTGAGCCTAGGCTCAAACTAAGCATATTTTGTATCTAGATGATGCTGTGTAAAAAATGACCAGCATAATTTATTTATTTATTTATAGACGGTACAGATACGAGTGTAGTCGTCCATTTTTATAAAACGATTTATTCTTTGATTATATAAACCTCATTTCAGGACGACACTATAAAATCAATGTTGAACTACTTGTTATGACTGCAATAAAGAAACACCTTTATAATAAGGTCAATGCAGCGGTTGCTATTATATGTCTCGCACAAAGCTATCGATCCATCTGCCGTCCCTTTCTACATCAAGAAAATCACCTTAGTGAATTACATTTTCAAACTATAACAATCGATTCAGTGTTGAAAATGTTTTTTTATGGTAAATCCACATTAAACCTTAAAAAAATCACTGTATGAATTGATTTTATCTTATGTTATCTTAAATTGATTTCGGAAAGCGTTAAAGTGCTGAATGGAATATCTGCCTGTCGATAACACAATTGTGATAGCGAACAAGGGGTTGCTATCTCTTCAATATCATAGGGTGTAGGTAATGATTATAGATATTGACATGAAAAAGTAACAACCAGGAACTTTTACTTCAATTGGATAAATAAATATCAGGCAAATGTGCCTAAAACAAGTCCATTAAATACCGATAACATTTGTGCCTTTTTTATTTCGTGGGTATTATTTTTATAAACTAGAAGAAGGTACCACCAGAATAGTCTTCTGTTTATAATTAGGAACAGATAACATAAAGTCCTACTGATTGGAAGAACCGCAAGAATCATTGTTTTTTTGTGTATGCAATGTTTTGCACCCACAACAATAAATACATAACAGAAGATAAAGAAAAAGTCATCTTTAAAGACGAACTTAACCTGAAAAGTAAGTTTATTTCGTTCAGCTTTCAATGTCATTTTTTGCCCTATAAACAAATATTATTTCTTTCTGATCCAAAATAAAAATAAAAGTATCTTACACACTCCTATAAACTATCTGGCATGCATAATAAAAAATGCAAAGCAGTGTGAAATTAAGGACCTACTTAAGTATTATTTGTTTTATATAAGTACGTAACCGAACTCAAAAGACAAGCTTTGATTGAAGCCATTCCAGTAACATGATGTACCTACACTAAAACGCTTGTAATAATTTGAAAAGTCATGAGATCCGCAGTCTATGATGCTAAATGAACGCAAGTTGGGCAACCGTTGTAAAATCATTTCAAAAGTCTCTACCTCAGCACTTACAATACGCGAAAGCGATCATTGTTTTGAAGCCACTCTGTCAAAAGAAATACGTGAAGCTTCTCATTGCAATTTAAGTATTTCATAAAGTATTTTGAAGCGATTCTTCAATCTACGCGAGTGCATTCATATTTCAAAAAAGTGAAAAAATAACAAAAGGAAAGAAGTAGAAAGTTAGTAGGATATTAGCATCGTGTCTGGAGCTAAGAAACGTAGCCATTATCGCCGGGAGGCTGGAGTTTTGTCCGGACTAAATGCTACGTTTACAAATTTCATATTAGTGTATTCACATATTTCGGGAAAGTTTTTCTAATAAGAATTATAAGAAACGCAGCGGAAGTTTATGGACTGTAATATTTTCATGCCATAGTGCCGTCTAAGATATTGTAATAGAACCTTTAAAGCAGCTTTTCCAACAATGGAGTAGGCAACACGCACGGTCTCCTCTGGATGTATGATTATCTACGGAACAGGGTAATAGATAATATCACTTTCCACTCCAACAAGTTTATCACATTAGAGCAGTCATTAGAGTCTCTATTGTTGTGATTATGGACGAAATATCATTCGGTAAAGAAAATGTGGTACCTAGAGACTTCAGTGTTTCATTGTTGTGTTGAATGCAGGCGTTGATTGCGGATTATTTTTTGGTAGACCCGTGTGCTCCGTATGAGATGCAAGTGCAGAAGGCAGGTTCTTATTGTAACTTGTCCAAGGTGGGATGTTAAATAGTTCGTCTACCCTAACCAATTGTTCAATAATAGTAAGACGAGTAATTTTGTTGGGTAAAATGGTTTCGTACGTTGGATGTCTTAATTTTGGTGTTTTTGTTTACCTACCTACACAACGTATTTTATGATTGTTTTTTACAGACAGATTTAATGAGGCGTTTTATAAAAAAAAACTAGTTACGCCACTGCTATTAGATGGCGTAGTAAGCATAGAAATTGAACTTCCAAAATTAATTATTATAGTCCAAAGATTTTGAACATCTCTGGAATGATCCAAAAAGATTTTAGTACGGACAGTACGTGGTCACTTTAGCAATAATCAATAATCATAGCAATAGTCAGTCTGATATGTGACAATAACAGAAGCCCACTTCACGTGCACGCGCGGTAACCTTACAATCAAATTTCCTGCCGGCCACCAAAGATTTTTAACAATCGTTTACAGCCCCGCAACCTCCGCTCTATGCGAGTTACAAATACGTTAAAAACAATGAGGTCAAAACAGTGACCATATCGAAAACCATACAAAAAGTGTTGACGGACACATTTTTAAATTCAGCCCAAACCTTCCGGTTGAGCAATCGTCTAACGTATCGCCACTGCGATACTAACCTGGGCACTCAAAGTGGCATCGAACTCTCTATCTAATCCTCGGCATAACTCAAAGACTCGGGAGAAGATACTCCCGAAGTAAAGTCCAGGAAAAAGGACCTTTCAAAGTTCAATCCTTACCGCACTACAAAACCACAATGGTAGAGTCGGAGCTTATACGACCAAGATGAGAATGATGAGTGACAGAACGATTTCAAACTATTTAAAGCCATCTATTAGGTTAATAAAAAACTACAGAAAAACGCCTTTCTTTTTAAAAACGCCTCATTATGTGGTGATTAATTTTTGAACGTTGGGTAGTAGTTTTTTTTGTATAAATAAAAAAGCGACAATAATGAAATGAAAATATGAGGAATACCTTCTCGATAAACAGAAAAAAAGTATGTGTTTAGCGTATCCTGATCAGTGAAGTGGCGACTCAGGTTTTTTTCCGATATCACAATCACATGGATTATCACAGTAACCACAACTGTTACAACGGCTAGTTTTAATATCGATAAAGTTTTATTATGTTGGTTTAAAATCTAAGTTGGTATCAATTGTTTGTTATGAGTAAGTAGTGTGGGTTAGCATAAACAGTGGAGATAGTGAATGAAAACGGATGGCTTACCGAGATTTTCAGCGCTCGCGTTGACATCGTATCTGTGTGTGGCTGCGGGCTTGGAGTGCGGCGCAGGGGAGTGCAGCGATGTACTCTTGTGCCGGCGGATCGTCGGGAGCCGCGACACAAAGGACGCATTGTTCTTGAATGACGCACTCATCACTCGGCTGTCAAATATACATAATGCTCGTCATCGTCACTCACTTAACTCTTATTCGAATACTCGACATCGTATTTTCCGACTGCCAAGTGCGATTAAGTGAGGATTGAGTATCGGTAGCGGAAATTAGGTTTCTCTGATAATAGAGACAGAGCCGACAACCAAATCCACTTTTGGTAGGTATTCACAAATTTTATCGAAAGTTAAAATTGGATATAGACATCATGCGTCCATCAATTGTTTCATACTGAAAGTATTTTCACTCAAATAAATAAAAACTATTTCCAATGTGAGCCAACTGGGAATATAGAGATTGGTTTTGTTTTGATATCGAATAGCTGACCAAAACATAGCGACTTGCTTGATACCAGCTGAAAACGGAATATGGGAGGAGGTTGATAGTTTGTAACAGAATTAGTGGTAAGATATTTAAATCACTGTCCACCATAAAATATATATTATGATGTTGACATTGTTGTAGTGTTTGCTATAACATCATAAAAAACAAATGCAAAAGTCAAAAGGAGCAAATTTTTTTTGAAATAAAATATATATTTACCTATATAGGTGTATAGTAAGGCACGATATCTTACCTGGTCTGCGGACTGGGCAGGGGCACATGGTGGATCTTCCACGTGGCCACGCTGATGGAATGCTCGTCGGCCGCGTAGCACCTCCAAAGCGCTTGGATGAGGCTCGCGGCCGGCTGCCGGCGTCGGATCATATGCTTTTGTCGTTGCTGTTGCTGGACTTTGAGCGCAAAGCCTGACCCCAGTATACCCTGATAAGAGATATACAAGCTAGAGTTTACCCCATGTAAAAAGTTGTCTTAAGTTTTTTTTAATAATTAATACAGGGAGATAAAAAAACATAAAAGCGATTCTCGTGTGTCGTGCACGTTATGAAGTTAAAACCTCAAAATTTTCACGTAAATACGTTCATTAGAGATGTGATCTCTAGGACTATGTTAGGTAATTCGAGAATACAGGGCCAGAAGTAATTATTATTATATTTATGTTGTAAAAACGGGAATTTTCATGTACCGCAATATCGATGAAGGCACCGACTAAGTTTTGACTCATTTCGAGAGTCTTCATCTAGAAGATACTTCTTTAGAAGTCTTCATAGAGATGAAAATTCCCGTTTTTACGATATGAATAAACAAATTCACGATAGTTTTCGGAATAAAATTATTATATATAATATATATTATCTATATATCTTATAATTCTTTGCCATGGCAAAGAATGAGTTTAGACCGAGTGGAATGGCATAAAATGGAGGAGGCCTATGTCAAAGGACAACCTGACTGGGAGGATACTGGTGTCACAATATAAAACATGTTATATTATTATACCTCTAATTAGTATGTAAGCATCTTATTCCAAAAACTATCGTGAACTTGACTATTCATATTGTAAAAACGGGAATTTTCACGTACTGCACTATCGGTGAAGGCACCGACTAAGTTTCGACTCATCCGAGAGTCTTCATCAGGGTGAGTGGTTGCGACTTTCTCCTTCCGCGTCGCGCCGTGCACTACGCACTACGTGCGGAAGGAGAAAGTCGCAACCACTCACCCTGATGAAGACTCTCGGAATGAGTCGAAACTTAGTCGGTGCCTTCACCGATAGTGCAGTACGTGAAAATTCCCGTTTTTACAATATGAATGTAAGCATCTATAAATAATTTTGTGTAAGTAGGTAACAGTCAGTGAGTAAAGGCTATTTATATTTTATTTTTATTTATTTATATATCTTATAATAGTGTAGGTACATTATTATGTACATAATTTACATAATTGATAGTCTTTACTGGATACGCCACACCATCTTTTTGCACGCCCAGAATTAATGTTAGAGAATGCTATCGCATCTCCTCCTAAAACTATATTGTTTGTGCATAAGTATTAAATGAAAAAATAAGTCTTGGTTAAGACCAACCTAAGGGTAGCACCATGGTCGCACTAACGCTGTATTATAAACACTGTTGTATAAGATAATTAATGAAATGAAATTGGCAGCTGGTGCGATCAGTTGCCCGACTGTTGACATGGCACTTCGCTGCTCGCAAAGTGTACAGAAACGGTTAATTAATTTTAAATTTTAATTGCGCAGTTAGCGTAATTGATGCAAAAGCGATACTGCTCGGATTAAAATTAAGTGCTATTTTTTATTTGCAAGCAATATTTGTAAGTTTATTTGGTACCACACGGTTATGTCTAATTTTGCTGAAATTTTAAACACGTAATTTTATTTTCTCGAAATTTTTTAATTGATTTATTTTCCTCGTTTTCCTAAAAAATTGAATTTCAGCCTACTATTATTATAAACGCGAATGTTTGTGAGGATGGATGTTTGTTATTCTTTCACGCAAAAACTACGGAACGGATTTTAATGAAATTTTACAGAAATATAGCCTATACATCAGAATAATACATAGGCTACTTTTTATCCAGGTACCAAGCGGGCGAAACCGTGTGCAGAAACTAGTATTTTACAAAGCTAGATTTTTGTTGTCCTTTTATTCAATCACATATGGTTTCAATAATATCTCAATACTGTGGCAACTTAATTTACTTTTCTAAACGTCTTTTCTGAAAAAAATAATGCTTTTTAGGTAGAAATAAAAAAAAACTAACAACAAAACCAATCTCGGATTGGTCGACCCTAGTAAATTGAAAGGTAATTTTGGTGGTCCGGGTGTTTTAGAACATGTATACTAACCCGAAAGAGATGATTATTCTATTAAAGGGAATTTGTTTTCCTGAAAAACTAGACGTATTTTCAAATATTTTTTTTAAATGCAAATTATTTGAAATTGTTTGAAACTAACGCTAACACTACTACTATTTTGTGCCAACAACGCTAACACAACTATGAAACGTACATGATATTTTCATCGGAAACCATATAAAATAGCAGATTTTTACTATACCATTTTCTTCACCCTGTATAGCAAAAGTTGCCTCGTTCTCCGAATATTTTGTACACAAATTATTGGAAATTAAATACGGTTATATTTAATTTACGATTGACGACCTCTGTGGCGCAGTGGGCGAAGGCCCGCCTGAGACGCAGAAGGTTGCGGGTTCAATTCCCGCCACGGGACAAATGTTTGTATCTGCAAATATTTGTCTGTTTGTATCTGCAAATATTTGTCTCAGGTCTGGGTGTTTTCTATGTATATTATGTATGTATTTACAAAAAAAAATGTATATAAGTAGTATATCAGTCATGTAATACAAGGTCTGCTTAGTTTGGGGCTAGATGATGCTGTGTGAAAATGTCCAGCATTATTTATTTATTTATTTACCAACTGGAACTGCTAGAGTTAGTTAATAATTTTATTGCAAAAAAAAAAAGAAAGAAGTGATATTCTGAAATGGGAAACAATACTTCTAGTGAATTTGTGAACAAACATAATTATGTTTAACAAAACCTAAAAGTTCGATGAACAGTTTTCGGGCATTTAAAATTCGAACTCACCGAAAGTATGATACGACACTGGATAGTTCTATGTCAACTTATTTTGCTACTGTCCAAATAGTAGCAAAAGTATAATATTGGTACAATACATTCAATACAAATAAGAGGGGTGTCTGATAGTCACCGCAGGGAGTGCGAAGAAGGATATTCCCAGTAGCGCGCAGAAGGAGGCGATGAATTTCCCTTGCCACGTCTGCGGAACCATGTCGCCGTATCCTACGGTGCACAGCGTGATCTATAACAAACATTACGAATGTTACGAGATTTGCGTAAAAATCTAAGAAGCCTTTCATCAAAGTATTAATATAGGAGCTTTATCTTGAAAAAGAAAGGGAAAGTAAAGATACCAATACTCACAACTCCCCACCACAAAGCTTCCGCGAAATTTTTGAACTTTGTGTCGGCGACGTCTTTTTCTGCTAGATAAACCAAGAACGATGCGAATATCAACCCTAGGAATCCTATGTATAATGTTGTTATTAACTCCTGAAAATAAAAGACACCCGATAAATAAACATGAAAGTATTCTCATAAAAACTAAGTAGGCATCTAGTTGCGTCTCTATTACAAACATAACAAGATAAATATTATCCTACAAAGTAACTTTTTGAAAAAAAAAAACTATCTATTTCTTTGGTACGGATGGAAGCCATTTTTATTTCAGTTTATGTGGGTTAGTAACTAGGTCAACTACAACTGAAGTCATAGCAGCTTTGCTCTTATTTATTGGCAACACCTGCAGTTAGGCGAGAAGGCACTTTCTTTCTAACGAAGCGTGCGCTACGTAAATATTATATTGGGGAGCGAGAAATGCGGCGCGGGCTTCGTTTTATTAGCTCTGCATTTTATTCATGCAACTTTAACCTGAAACGATTGTAAGTAGATATTGTGTTCGGGCTTGTGTTGTGCTATATATATCTACGTACCTACTAACACGGCCGCCGTAGCGAAGGAAATTGCGGTCGGATCCGCAACGTTGCTTGCTTACTCAGCATGGTTATGCAAAAAGGAACCGATGACCTAACCTCGCTACCGTATTTTTCGTATAAGCTTAATCCATTTTTTAAACTGAAAACTTTTGTCTTTTGTGAAACGCAAACATTTTTGTTCCATGGGAAATCTTGAAAATCTGTGAAATGCGAAGGCTGACGACAACGGAAACATCAGAATTATGTAGGTAGCTAGTTGAAAGTCAATAATGCCCACAATATTGTTTCTATTATGTGTATATACCTAGTAGACTCAACATTCCGAGACGTCTGATCGACTTAAATAAACTTTTGTAGATACAGATCTTTATAATCACTATCCAATGATAACCTCCTCATATTTCGCTAAAGCTGCTATGGTTGTAAAATATGTCTAAAATGAACCTTCGTTACGTATTAACAAAGACGCTTCTAATTATTGTAATCGCTAGGCCCGTTGATAAAATTAGGTAAATTCGAGTATAAATCAGTCTACTCGGGGCATCTGTTCTAATTTATTGTTAGTGAATGTTACGTAGTAACGTAGGCGTATCTACGTACGGGGGAACCACTTAGTTTTATGGAGTAGAGTTACTTACATAATTTATAAGGCCTGATTAATTTGCATTCGCAACTAAAATTATAACTACTTAGTTCTTATCAATCAATATGATTTCGATTATAAATGTTATATGTTTATTAATTTATTCAAAATTATGGGTTTATAAATTTGAATGAACAAGTATTAGCAAGAACCGCATTGGCTTGCAAATTCCTTTTTGTTTTGCGTAGAATAGATTACGTTTCCGCCGCGTTCCGATACGGGTCGTGGCCTAGGAATGCAAATTTCTTGAAAAACGTTCAACTTCCGCAAGTTCTTTCTAGTTCCGCAGCCTTGCGAGTAGGCTTTGCAGGTCCGCTAACGAGGATTTTATACACGATGCGTGCTGAAGGGTAATACCACATATTCTGGGGACATTAACCGTTTACCTGTCTGTTATTGTGACCTAGTTACTATTTTACGTTTGCTTACTTTAATATTTGTTTGTTTTGGATACGTATTAAAGATAATACCCGCTATAGATTTTGTGTCTTTGAGTACATGTATGATAATTATATCGACACTAACACGGAGGAAGAAATAATAAAGAATATGCTGATAAGTTAATGTTTTTAATTTGAAAGCGGGCTACCATTCAGGATTCCGGAGTCCGACCGACGAGAAATCTTTTATAGTTTAACCATGCCCGTCTGTCGGTCCTTAGTTAGAGCTATTTTACGAGTAGACTATTAGTGATATCATGATAAAACTTGCACGATAATATTGAATAAAGCGTATGCTATGAAATAAAATCTTTCAAAAAAGAGTTTTTTACATTCCCTACATATAAAATGGGGTTGATTTTCATTCTTGAAAAGAAAGAACAAAGCAGAGAATATGAAGGCAAAGTCTCTGTTTTATCATCATCATTATCAACAGTTTGCAGAAGCCCAGTGCTGGACATAACGCCTCTTCTAAAGAGTATGACTCTTCCAGAGCTAGCTCCATCCACCGACTTCCTACACTTTTAAGACGTCATCGGTCCTTTTCCAATGGTTTCTGGTTCTGGCAGCTATAGCTGCCATATATAGGTATATGGCCTGCATATTATAAACTATTCAACTTGATAATTCTAAGAACTATGTAAGTAGTTGATTTTAGTTCTACGGATTTCAGATTTTCGGTAGTTAGATTGCGTTAATTAACCTGTCGATGAGCATAGACAACCGAGCCGAGGAGTTTCCAGGTGCCGCCGCGCCGGTCCATGCGCACCATGCGCAGGATCTGGAAGAAACGCAGGCCGCGCAGCGCCGACGCCGCAAACACTTGCCCCGATGAACCCATGCCCAGTACCACCAGAGACGCAAGAATCGTAGTCACATCTGCATATAACACCCCTCATTAACCTATAGCAGTAGATCAGCTGTATAATAGGTGACCCGACGACGCTCAGCTCTGAAACTTTATTGCAAAACGGCATTACCTTTTGTAATTTTAAAATAGTCTATTAAGCTTTCGATGAATCGACGAACATTCGGTAATTGGTTTTGCATCGGTAATGTCATTTTAAATTTTATACAGCTGGCAAACACGGCATCGTTTGCCGAGCGAGTGCAAAGAAACGCATCATTAATAATACAGAGACGGCTGAATAATTGCGGAAGGTTTGTTTTATAGTCCTCTGTGGTAATATCGCGTGGCTATGGGCGGCGGCGGTGGGTCTGGTCCCAGGCGAGCGGTTAGCTCCCTGGAGATTGGAATAGCGGTCACACAAACTCATGTCTGGGGACAGGGGAGGGCACAACTAAAATGCGAAGGTCATCGCAGATTGCTCGCACCTGAAATAGGTCATGTCACGTTTTAAAGACGTGAGTTCTACTTCAAAACGTTGAAAATTCTAGAAAAATACCGAAACGTCATTGCTATTCACATGGTAATCTACATTTCCGCAAAATAAAATCAAAAGTTTGCTTTCATGATAGTATTTTTATTAGGCATGCTAATTTGTTGAAAATAAAAAGTTATGGATTTACATTATCTTACTAGATCAAGGTTTTGGCTCTTGTATTTATTGAAATGCATTTGTAAGTAGGAATGCTACTATCAATATAGAGAACACAAACAACGAAATTTACTCTCTGTCTAGTCAGTTCTCTTAGTATTACACGAAGGAACAGCGAGTCACGAAACGTTTTGTGAATTCTAAAACATGCAAAGAAGCCTGTTTCAGTACCATTGACTGTTTTAAAAAAAATTTAATACGATTTTGCTCTAAAATGACCTATTTAATTTTTCTCTACCCAAAGTTTGAATATCCAACTATCCATTTTAACACACTATCTTCTGATACCTATCTATCAGAGCTCATTGAGAGAAACGTTAGAAGGGCGGTATTGTTTTTATCGTAAAGGTAATAGACATTTGATTTAGTTGGTTGGTTTGAGCAACTATTCATGTGACCTTTGCGTGTTCTGTAGCTTAAAAGCTCTTGGAAAAAACTCAAAAAAATATTTTTTTATTTTGACTTGATGAAATAAATAATTAAATAATAGACTTACCGATTATGCAGAAAGGCCGCCGTAGAAACTTCAGGCGACCCATTGAGCCTTGGTACCGGGACCTGCATCCTGACGACCATAACCTGAACAACACAAATAAAATTAACTTTTCTTCATCTTTGCTATTACGGCTTTAGTAATTATTATTTATTCTGTGGCATATAAAATGGCGCACAGACCTATAAATCCTGTGTCGTGAAAAGTTTATAGCGCATGGTTCACTCGCTCGACGGTAATGACTAAAATGGATAAACGAATTGAAAATACTTTGAAATTGACTATCAAAATATGTAATCTATAATAATATTATAAAGAGGAAAGATTTTTTTGTTTGTTTGTTTGTTTGTACCAAATAGGCTCCGAAATTACTGGACCGATTTGAACCATTTTTTCACCAATAGAAAGCTAAATTATCAAGAAGTAACATAGGCTGTAATTTATTTAAAAAAATTGAGATTTTTAAGAAAACTGCAATAATGTAATCCAAAGTAGCAAAATTTTGCCAAATATACAAAATTTAAAAAAAAACCATTATTTGGCATGTTCTGAGAAAGCTATTGAAGATACATAAAAATTATGCACTACATGATTAAAGTACTCATTATTACCTACAAAAAAGTCAGCAAGGGAATATATCTAAGTATCATAGTTAAGTCAAAAGAGCAGCTTTTGTGTTCTAAAATTTAATAAGATGACCGCTATAAACAAAAGTTGGTTACATTCGTATCGTAGTAATAATGTTTATTCAAATAAATAGTTTTATTATCAAGGGTATTTACGAGTATGTAGCAGTAAAATACTTTTTAATTCATTCGAATCAAACGTTTAATTTCAAAGTTATCATGAGTATAAAAATGCAACACGCGAACCGCCGCGACGTTCCCTGCTCTATAGAGCGGGCATTACCGAGGAGCGGGAGGGGTTACGTCTATGAGTAAGGTACCCGCGCGGCTCAGACAAGTATTTACATAATATGTTTGTTACTTCTTCACACAAAAACTAATGAACCGATTGCAATGAAACTTGATAGGTACATAGCTGTTACCTATAGCTGGTACTTTTTATACCGATATTCCCACGGAATCGAAACTTATGTGGGTAAAACTGCGGGGTGCAGTTAGTATCAAATTGGAGTAACCGACAATAAAACAGGGCATTATGCATTGAAAAGCTATGAAACTATGGGACGTTGAATAATGGGAGAGCAAGTGTTGGACAGCAGAAAGAAAAAAACGGTAACAGAAGTCGGATAACAGAATGGCCTATCTTTGCTACCCGGGTTAGCGGGGAACCTAAAGGAGAGCATAGACATGCCATTTTCCCCCGGTCTGGTTAGAAGGTAACACGGGTGCATCGTGATAGATATGCCGTTTGTTTCCTTACCGGCCGACTCGAAAAAACCCGTCGCCGATGGAAATTTACTCCGATAGCTTTATACCGGCCCGCTCAGTGGATCAGAAAGGAACGGATGTGGGTGTGTTTGTGGTGCCATATGATTTGTGCAATGAACTCTGACCTCCCATTTTCAGTCGTTTCTTACCAGATCAGAAAACAAGGTAAGTCTAGCCTTATGAAGGCGTGTACATTCGTACAAAATTTACTAATGAGCACAGGATATATTCAGCCATGATTGTGAGTTGGAATAGTTGCTTACAAAACATTTCCGCTATCGAATAACTGAAGTTCAGTATTTAGCGTGTTTAAGAAAGAAAACGTGGCCAACCGTTCGCCGGGGTAATACAAATAATATTTATGAAAAATCATAATCGGAACAGAAAGTGAGCGATGAGCGATTGAAATGTAATGTATTTATGCTATACTAGCCTCTGCTCACGTTTACGCCCCGATAAAAAGTAGCTTATGTCACAGATAACCTATGAGTTGTATGTGGGTCACGAATCATATACCTGTTTCAAATTTAATAAAAATCGGCACAGCCGTTAAGGAAATTATAAGCAACAAACGTCCAAACTTTGACATTTATAAAATTAGTAGGATAGGACTGTACAACGTAGAATGATCTGTTTTGAGTGAGTGACGAATCATCTGCTAGTCTCTCAAAGCTTATTTGTTCATGAACATCTCATGAGATGTTTGTTTTATTCTTAGATACCTCTATCTTTGAAACAAAAAACAGACTTCCTAAAAATAACGGAACTTGCAACCAACAAAAATATATTTTTTAATCTTGGTTCTCAAACTTATATTTCCTACCGCCCACTTTGAGAATAAAAAAATCCTAGCTCCCCCAAAGTTTTTAAACATAACCACCTATGCTTTCCCCTCTATACTGCCTTAGCGTCCCCAATATCTTCTAGAGCCTTCCACCGCCCCCCTGAATGCCTCCAGCGCCCATAAGGTGGCGTTCGTTATCGCCCACTTTGAGAAACAGTGATTTAATAGATGGTAGGTATGCGATAAATTTTACCTATTGCAGAACTTTAAGTGTTGTAAAATATGACATTTGTCACATACATGAAGTAAAACAAACACATGTGCCTATGTCCTGTTATATAATACTACCGACCCTCTATGAGTCACACACAGACAAATTAATCACTCAATCTAATAGCCGCGCATCGAGATAAAATGTTGTATGCAGACGTGTTTGAGTGAAAAATATAAACTTTTTGTTTTATCTTTCGAGTTAGGGACAGATTTCAATCTAGGTTTCATTATTATTATTTTTGAACCGGTTATGATTTTTTTTGTTGTTGTAAAAACGGGATCTTTACCATGATTTGTGAGTTCGAATGTTTGAAACTCATGAATCAAACTCACAAATCATTGTAATTATCTAGTTTTGAGTGAGAGTTTGGTCACATTGAATCTACCCAATTTATATAACGGCTAGGACTGATTCATTTGATAATAAATAATCAATTCATGCAGTTGAATAGGTGAATATACATAAAACAAGCACGAACACTTGTTTTTTTTATTGGTAATCGTTTATGGCGACATACAGTCATCGTATATTTTTTTGAAATTTTGTTTATTCTATATCAATCTCGTGATCAAGAAAATTCCAATGACACCTTATTTATCAAAATCCATCAGGCCGTTTAGGCTACAGGATGAGTGATTCATCGTGTATCGAATATGGCGGTTTGTAGCCACCATATTAGGTTTCTTGGCATTATGCTATGCTAGTCCCGTGATCAAGACGAATCCAATGACACCTCATATATCAAAATCTATCAAGCCGTTTGCCTAAACGTTTGTTCCTTTAGTTCTCGCTGTAGCTTTACAGCGAGAGCTAAAGGAACATAAATTCATGCATACACTTGAAAAACATTACCCTCCTTTTGGGTAGTCGGGTAAAAACACAATATGACAGGACTTAATTAATAAAAATGTATTCTTTTACGATATCGTTTGCCCAATAAAATGTGTATGAACCGTGTAGTGCAACGCTCACAACTAAAATAAACACTGTCGAGGATAATGTAAGTTCATTTAGGCGTAACTATTTAACTAATTCATGATAATTACAGGAGATCTGAGTCAGAAAGGTCGGTCATTGGACAGGCTATTCTAAGCACGTTCATTAGCTGTGGTGAGTGAATTCGAGCAATGAAATTGCAGACGTTAGGAAAAGCATTTTAAAAAGCAGATTAATGAATTAAAATAAAAAAAACAGGTCAAGTGCGTGTCAGGCCACGCGCTCTGTAGGGTTCCGTAGTTTCCCATAAACTTGTATTTACTACATATTTTACACAAGTAATAAAACTAGCACTTTATAGCTTAATATTTCGAAAACTGATCCCTATATAAAATAAATCAATTATTATTATTATTATAACGTGTAGGGGACCTCCCCTAAATAATATTTTTTATAAGTTTTTTATTAATTTTACCAATTTGTCGGCGTGATTAATATGTATACAACAGCTTTTTAGTACTAAGAGTCTCTGAGCTAAGTCATAGACAGACAGAAAAACGGACGGACATGGCGAAACTATGAGGGTTCCTTGTTGACTACGGAACCCTAAAAAGGTGACAGAAAGCTAAGCTAAGTCATAATGGTTTGTGGAATGGAATACACACGTGGTGTGCTATGAATAAGTTATGGTAATAAGATTATTGATCCGCTATGAGCCTCATTGAAGTTCGTAGCAAGTTCGTAGCATCGCGTAGCAAGGTGTTCTACTGCTGTTTGCTACCATATTTTTATAATAATAATAATAATGTTTTGTACACAGAAATATAAAAAAAAGGTGAAGCATTTAAAAGGCAAGCTTAACCCTTAAAATGTTTGGTTCTAGTAAACCTTTGAGGAGAGAGAGAGAGAAAGTGATGAAGTTGAAAAACAAAATAATACGATACATAAAATACCACTATATTCTAATAAACTACATATTATTCGTACCTACTTAACCTATCTATGCACATACACCGAAAATAAATACAATAAAATCATATTATACATAAATACAACATACATACATACATATATTCACGCCTGTTTCCCGGAGGGGTTGGCAGAGACCAAGGATTTCCACTTGCTACGATCCTGGCATACCTCTTTCGCTTCATTCATCCTCATCACATTATTCATACAGGCTCGGCGGTTTAGTGTACTTCTGACCTGGCCTTTCTCTAAAATGTCTCCAATTTGGTCAGAGTACGTTCGCCGAGGCCTTCCTCTACCAACTATCCCATTCGCGCTCGCCTTGTATACTTGTTTTGTTAATCTACTTTCGTCCATCCTTTCTATATGCCCAAACCATCTCAACATACCTTTCTCAACTCTCGTTACTACATCTTCATTCACTCCACACTGCTCTCTTAGCACGCTGTTCCTCACTCTATCACTCAAAGTTACACCACACATACTTCTCAAAGCTCTCATCTCCACTGCATTCACTCGACTTTGATGTTTCTTCTGCCATACCCAACTTTCACTTCCATACATTAATGTCGGCACTAACACTCCTTTATGCACGGCTAGTCATGCCGTCTCAGACAATTGCCGGCTGCTCATGAAGGAGTGAAGTGCCCCATTCACTTGATTTCCAGCATTCACTCTCCTTTCAATATCTTTCTCATGCTTCCCATCTCTAGTAAACAAAGTCCCCAGATTATATATAATATTTGATAAATACAAATATTATATATAATACTTTATGCACATAAGAATATTAGTAAACTATTTTTATATATATATAGATATATATCTATTTTTGAGATTTGTACCAACAGTCTTCCACTTGTAGTAGAAATACAATTATATAAGTTCTTATTACTGCGACGTGTAGCATTGATTTGTTTATGAAACTGTGTTTAATTACGTTTGATATTATTGAGGCTGACAGTACAAATCACACCTAGCTCAAAGTCGCTAGGTCAATCGCTAGGGGTTGTATGCGCAATTTGTAACACACGCAAGCATGGACAAAGTAATTGGTTATCATTATTAATAAATTTACAACTTTATTCATGCGATGCGTGTCGTGTAAAAGATATAATGGTACTGACCGTAAAAAGAACTCAATTGCGAACCAGATGACGACGACAGTCTCCATGTAGAAGAGGACGATCCCGGCCTTTGCCTCGTACTCCTCGATGGTGGAAAACACCGACAGCGACAAACACATGAACACCATCAGAAACCTGCATTACATAAATTCGATAGATTTAATTACAAAATGACGGTGAAGCTAAAAGCTTTCATAATTGGATCCCCAGTTAAATAAGCGGTAAATTGACAAATACAGCTCACTGAATATTCACATTGAGTCTCTGTCTTTAATATAATTTGCGAATTTCAGCATTAATCGTAAAATGTACTTGAGTCAACGTGAATAAATTTAGAATGAATTGATATGAAGCAGTTGAAAATTAAAATAAACTTTAATTTATTACTACACACACAAAGTCCTTATTTTTCTACTCTGCGATGGTTTACAATGTCTTGTATTTATTTATCTCAAGAGTAATCTTGTATGGGTTTTATAGCAATCATACCCATGATCGCCTTGCATCCGTATCTTTGTATTACAGACATTTTTGACAGAAAAGTACGAGTACGTGGCATAGAAGTTTTAATGTGGTTATAATAAAAAATAAAAAAAAGCTAAATGCATCCAGCATGAATAATTATTTTTCTACGGGCCTTTATTTTTAGCTAGCTTTGTAGATTCCATTCAACCCGTGACCACGGCTGTCCCATTCCAACGAGAACATAATCAAAGTAAACGCGATAAAGGTCATAAATAATAATACCAAATTAATAATCCTTATTGGTAAGTTCTCCTGGGTGGGACCCTGATTGCGTAAGCCCGACTCACTTCTGGCTACTTTATTTTTGTATTATTACTAATATTAGAGGATTGTGTTGTTTTCGTAAGAGATAACAGAGCATAAATAAAAACGCGGTGTGGGCCCACAAATTTATAATAACTAAGTACCTACCCGTTTGGAGAGTGCACAAATTAAAATCTCTGTAAAACTTTAAAACAGTAATGGGTTCGATTAAGACTATAAAATGGTATAGATTGTATGATTGAAAGCTTACACGATCATATGATAGAGGACTGCCTTAACTCCACGCGGCCTTTCAAGAAAGTTGTAGATCTTGGATTGTATCCGGCGGTAGCGCGCGTCGCGTCGCGTGGCGCGGTAGCTGAGCGGTTTGCCCAGAAGCGACATCCGCGGCGTCGCCAGCCGGTTGCCGCCACTCTTACACTCACTGCAACCAACGACACCGCTACTGTGCTCAGCTCATCCTCACTGAGCTTTACATCAAAATAGGTAAATAACCAACCTACCTATTCTCATTTAAGTAGACTAATTTATTTTTCATACCGTGACCGAATAGCATCATACTCTGACTGTAGCCACGCGCGTTCGATGCGACCTACTTCAAACTACGGGACGTTGCGGTGAACAATTTTCAACCTATTCATCATCTCTGTATGAAACGTTACTCCATCAAGACTTGTTGAAAGGGATCTATACCTTGTATGTATAGTTTCCGCAGTTCAAAGCATGGCCGTGCAGTCGGAGCTAATGACTCTATAATAGGGCAATTTTCCACACTGGATTCGTTTACTGCTTTTATTTTGCCTTATTAAATGAATAACAGAGCTTGTAACTTGTTATACGTGTTTTTACAGGTAACAAAACGACAAGGTAACTTAGTTTATTTCGAGTTTGCTAATTTTAAATTTTAATCAGTCACTGTTCTGAAGAAACCAAGACAAAACTATTTAATATCGCTAGGTCTTCGGAGGTAAATAATGTCTATTATCAGTCATTCATTTTATCTGCAAAGTTGGTTCTTTTTTATGTCAAAGTCAGAACTGTTATGGACGCATACTCACACACTACCTATCAAACTATTTTAAACTACGTTCATTTAGCGCAGAGTCGTGACAGTTGAGTTTATCAACATGTCGGAAACGCGATGAAATCGTGGCGATAAACTTGCCTTCTTGCCAATGGACGACCCAATCTACAAACACCTAGTTTACGAGTACCTAGTTTACTTACATCGAAAGTTTCCCCGGCACATTTGTTTGTATTAATTTTGGATTGAATAGTTTTCCTATGCCACTATCGTTTAGAGTGTGCTGTAGCTAACATGAAATACCTACGAGTTCAACTGAAGCGGAACTTTGAAAACAATTTAACTTTTGAGTTAGAAATAAAATGTTAAGACTTAAAAGCAAGCAGAAGCGAAGCGGGAGAGAATACATCAATACCTACCTACACCGAAGTTTTGTTACATTGTATTTCAATATTGATTAATTGAATTTACACTAAAAGGTTTTGAAAATGCCAGTCATGCAGAGCTATCTGAAACATACTTTAAACTTTATATTTTTAAAATATTACAAAAGAATACAGCTGTACGATGCAATACGGATATCGTTATCAGATGCTTTCTTGAAATTGTAATATCTTTCTTTATTTGGGTTGTATTGGATTTGGATTCAATTTGGATAATGGGCTACTTGAAATTATAGAGAGTGCTCTTTTAATTGGCTAAACTTTTCAGATACATATCTGAATATAATAAAGTTCTACATACAAACAAATGATTGCCCTTCGTCACTAGGAACAGAAATAGAATATACTTAGTAGGCATACATTTTTTTTAGAGAGAAGTTTACATAATGTATATTTCCGAATAAAAAATACTTACCGACCTATACTTCTGAGGTAATAAACAAATAATTGGTCACTACAACTTTCAAATACAGCTCTGTATGAAAATATAATCGCAATAAAACCCTACATACTCATATCTACCCATAACACAAGCTATGACATAAATACTTCTAGTCTGAGAATCTGCCTAGTTTTGGTATCCAGGCGAATAAATAGGAAGGTGCTCTAACAAGTTTGTTGACATAATTCATGATTACGTAATGAAAGCTACCCAAACGTCAGAATTATCTTACTTTGAGGTCAATGCGTAATAATAATGCAGATACCCAAATAATAGATATTGCTTTACTACTATAAAATTATTTGCTTTACTAAGGACTTACAAACTTAGAAATTATTTTACGATTAGTCTCAACTTTTTTGTAAAAGGGGTGAAATTTCACTGCTTCGGGCCTGAGGATAATTTGACGCTGCAGTAAGATAAAGCCGCATCGAAGATATTTTTTTAGAGGACTCGGGTAAGTAACTACTTAATAATAATGAAATTAGTAATAATAAGTATTACACTGGTTTCTAATTTTAGGGATAGATCATTTTGGTGGTGCGTGCGTAATTACTGGTCAAAGAACCCTCGAGATGGCAAAAAGAGTTTTAATTTTGGTAGTCTGATATGCTTTAAAACTAGATATGCTTTAAAAATAAAGTTGAAAATTTCAGTAATTTCATGAATAATACCGAAACAGCGACTATTACTGCTCGGAGGTAGAAATATATAACTACCTGTTTTCGAAGCTACTGTGCTATTATATATTATTTTGAGGAGTTTTAATTTGGCGTTTGACCTATTTGTTTCTTTTCTAAGGCAATAAATATTGCTGAGTTATGTGTTCTTTTTAAAACATACGATTTATGTTTTAAAAAGAAGATTGTAATTTTTAATAATTGCAAGTGGAGACAAAAACCAGTTTATCCCGAGCGTGCCTGCAATACGGCTATATAACTTTGATAAAAGCTTCTCACAGATGTGACACGAGGCTAATGGGTAAGTATATTATGATTGGTGGTGTCGCGATTGCCTCTGTTTTTATGAAAATGAGAGAGGCACATTAGTTCAGACAATAAATGAGTTGGAAGTGTAGTATCGTCTTTGGAGGTGAACCGATTTCCATAACTCCGACACACCGATATAACACCGATTTACTCAATAGCTATGCTATCCTCTCCTTACTTCATGAATTTTCATCACATCATCATCAACAACCGGTGGAGTCCGCAGCTAGACAAATACCTCCCCTAAAGTGCCATGGCGAACGATCTCGGTGCACCTCCATCCCCGACTTCCCACAGCCTTTAAGATGCCATTGGGTGGGGAGCCTTCCTTCACTGAGTCGTTTGATTCGTGGTCACCATTCGAGAGATTTTCTTGCCTTGCTGTGAGCTAAAGGGCCAGCCATTGCCAAGTCATGAATGAATGAAATTGATTTATTGTACACCTTAAATAAATAACATAATAAACAAAATCTTATTCTTAAGAAAGTATAATGGGCGGTCTTATCGAAGCGATCGCTTCCAGACCACCTTTGAACTTCAAGAAAAAAAAATCGTTTTCAATTTAAACTTAATAAAGCATTTAATTCATCAACATAGCTCAAAGTTTCCTTTCAGGTAATTAATTGTTGTTAAAACATCAAGCAAGCTAACAAGACGAAGGTAAGCAAGTTGTTATCAAAGTCTGCGGTAAGTTTCGTCCTTAATTATTTCTCATACGTTGAATATAATATCAAGTAGGTACTACACGGCAAATTAAGGTCGCATTCTACCTACTGCAACCGTCGTCACGTCACCACCAAAATAAGCGCAGTGTGAAAAAGGATTCAAGCCACGAGAGCATCAGATGTTGGATCAGCGACTGATGGCCGATCTCAAAATACGAACATATCGACTTAATATTAATCGTTTAGAAAATTGTAATAATAATAAGATGATAGCATTTTATTTTCATAATTGAAAAGTTTTTTGATTGATTCATGAAGATTTAAAGTATCTTCCTAACGACTTGCTTCTATTAACGTAATTATTGTATTTTATATTATATTATTATATTTTATTTATAACAATGTGAATACTGCAGATCAATATTATTGAGGAAATAGTAATGAAACGAAGAAATAATCTATCGAGGATATATTACGTATGTACCTCAATGTAGGTACTTGATATTCACCGATCCACTTTTAAGGGAAATGCAGAAGGGTTAAATTTCATTTGGTAGTCCTAGTGACTTTATGTTCCCCTAAATAAATATTCAATTTATATCTCCTTATGTCCGTTTATATTAAATAGTTTTTTTGACATTTTTATTTGGAACCTTTCTTAACCAGTAAACTGATCCTACCTTAGATTTATAAACAGCTTAGCAGTTATAATTTCACACAGAGTAAATTCTAACCCAGATTAAATATTTATTTCGGTTACAGTAGTAATTTGCTAAGGTATCAAATTTATGTTCACGGTACAATGCAATATGGTTTGGAATCGCGTACGTGGCTACAGTGGATATCCTTTACAGTACCCTCAGTATATCTAGTAATAAAATGGACACGATTCAATGGATGTAATGGCCTCGGACCGGTTTTCCCCAAGGGGATCAAGTTTTGGTCCAATCTTAAGTTTATTATCCTATAACTAAGATTACACGCGGTAACCTACATTATAGAGATAATGATTTGAAAGACAGAAATTATCACTTTTATTACTTGAATACATGTAAATAAAAACAGTAGATACTACTTCAAAATAAATAGATTAATCAGCAATCTATGTAGTGTGTTCCAGAAGTGGACAGTGACATAAATATAGGATCTGTTTTACAAATTGAATCAGGTATAATAACTTTGAGTAAGAGATGCTGGTAAGAAGTTATTTACAAAATATTGGTATCAAAAGATTTCGATACCATTCTGAAAAGTTACAAGCAAAATAACGGAATGAAAGGTAGAGTTGAACTTTCTACGATGTAGGTAGGGAATTGTGTAACCTCGAATTAGTAATCCACTCTTATTTAAACATGTACCTAGTGCCTATGATAAATAAGTCAACGTGTACTGGACAAAATATTTTATACACATCATAGTTTTTTATTTTATCTGTAAATTTATGCTAGTTGGTAGATTAATCTTGTTAATCTTGCGATTTAAAATTGCATAAAATAGTTAATGAATCAGTAAGGTTTTAGTACTTAATTAATGATAGAGCAAATGCTTAGTACAGTGGCCTACTTGGCAAAGACACATCAAAGGAAAATACATTTGTAGCTATTTTATTCCAAACTTTCACTGATTCGATAATTCATACGGTTTAGTTAAATTATTAGTACTCGAAAATCGTGACAATTTACACTTTAGTTACAAAATAAGGCAGCAAATATTACTTATTTTACACGCTAGCTACTTTTTTATATGTTATATGCTAGTTAATGCCAAAAAATAACATAATCAAAATAAGAGTCTACTTAGACTACTGAAATTATGTAAAGTACAGATAATGCATTACCTATGACGTATAGCATCTTCATGTACCCGAACACGCCGGGAAGTTTTCATTTTCACCTAAACATTTTATGCCAATAAATAAGATGGGTAAGGATTATCACGAATGACTAAATCTTCTTGCCAAGTTTAGATAAATTAAGGTACATAATTGAATAGTCGCTATATAGCTCGTGATATTCTATTGTTATTTTAATGTTCCTTGAACTCAAAATGCACGTTACCATACTGGAAGTTACAGAACAAGGTATACAATTTATCAAACTTGACGTAGAATTTAACAAAGAGCTTTTGTAGGCTGATGGAAGCTCTGCTTTGTTGATTTAGTAAGTGCTCTATAAGATTAATGTTGATTGACACAATCGAATAAAAACACCTGCCTACCTTTATTTGAAAATCAAAACACTATTCAAGATCTTTATCGCAGGATCTAAAACTAACAGGGGTCAAAGTAAAAGGTCAGTCCCTCTTTTTAAATGTTTGACACTGCTGGATATTTTACACATCGCATTATTAGAAAGAAATCAGAGCTATTTTTTTTTGTAATTTGAACGGATAATCGATTGTTGTTCAAAAGTTACTTGGGAAAGTACCTATTGTTATGAATTTGGGAAGTTCGCGGCGGCGCATTGTGGATTTCGGTCGCTTACGGCCGTCATATTTTGATCGGTTAATTTTATGCAAAAATTGTTAAGCCTACAAAGCTACCCACTACTTTAATGGCACCTAAGCTATCGATCCAAAAAGGTGGCTTTAGAAGGCCACTCCGAACACCATTAAAGCAGAAGTCATCGTTAGCAATCATGTACAAAGGCACAAAGAATTACTCGATAACGAACAAGCATGCCGTTTTAATTAATATCAGAATGTTAATAAATAATTACGGCAGTTTCATTACACGTTTATTATCATTTCTGTACTAAAATGACGACGTGCGAAATCGAAACATCAGTAATTACTTACGTACCTTAAAATTCACAGCCAATCTAAACAACTGAAAACTGACATCCATAAATATTTACATTCCGGTAGACGTGAGTCGTGTAACCGCGCCAGCCGTGAGCACGGGCGAGCTAGCGAGCCGAGCGTAGAGGAGGCGCGGCGCGGGTGCCGGGCTCGAGGCACGTGCGGAGCGGCTGCGGGGCGCCGCCGGCATAATACCCATACCCGCTCTCGTCAGCTATACGGCACCGCGCCGCGGACGAGACGCGCGGGACGCGAGCGCCGACTGACGTTCACGCGGTCGAGTCGGCCCGAGCTGCGCGCCGCACCAAGCCCGCCCGCCCACCACACTCCACCCGCCCAGCCCAGACCTATAGCCCGCAGTTTTAATTCAAATTGTTGACCATTTCAGACGAACCAGTCCATCGTACTTTTCCTAAATCGGAGAACCCGGATGGGATTTGAATAATTTAATCATTGATTCAATTCACTCTGGGATAACGCACCAATTTGCAGTTGAATAAAAAGTTACTAGCCCATTATTTATATAATTTATTTAAGAAGAGCCTAACGAATCATTGAACCAACGGAATTGTTTTTAGTTCCTACCGACCAAAGTATGTTGTATGTATACGTAATTTAAAAGTTACCGTTACACTAAAGTTAGGCATGAAAATATATTTTACGATAAAATGGCGGGAAGTTTTTAGGAATAACACTACTACCCATCCATTTCTCCCGAAATTCCTACACCGGCTGTCCAATAATTGACACACATACCTCTACATAATAATTTAAACCTCTCATGCAATTTATTTGATCAATTAATTATTATTAGTATATACCTACGCTGTGTCATACTTACCTAAATCTTATCATCAGCGGCATCAGCGTGAGAAAACTGGCTATGAGATGGCAAACTTTTACGTGGCATGCTTACGCGGGAATGTGCTAATTGTAATGTTTGGACGTGCCTCTGACTACCCTCTACTAGGTACCATTATCAAAGTTCTATACACTGAGTATAATATATCTGAAGATGTCATGGGGAAAACAGTCGTTAGCGTGTTATTTTATACTTACCATGTTTAAAGTGCATAGTTGTGCAAACATAAAATGGCAAGCCATGTAGTACCTACTCAAGTAGAAGGTGGTAGAAGCCCTGCACTTATCTATATAAGTACTTGTATATCTAGTGAAACATGGCATACTAAGTAAAGTAGGCCATTCACTGCATCACGATCTGCGAAAGCGGGTTTGCCTGAAGGAATATGTAATAATGCGGAAAGGAAAAGCTCGCGGGACCGCAGCTAATCCTATTGTTTACGAGTTAAATTGAAATGCAGGCGCTATTCTGATACTATTGTGTTACTAGGTATACAATACCCAGGTTCATACCGAGTGGAGCATAGGCGTTTCTCCTGTTTTTTAGAGAATAGTAATAAAAAAGTAGGACGTGCCTACTTCAACAAGAATGTAATAATTTATTTTAGATAGTATTAGAAACAAAGAAATAATTAAGCGCATGCAACGCACAGCAATAAATGCTTAAGCAGTTTTTATCCTAAATTCAGGAGATTTACTCAGGCTTCAAGATAAGTCTACCATCAGTGCGTGTTGCCAGTGACGTCATTATGACAATTATTGACAACTATGTACAACTATTGACCTCACAAATACGCTTAGATCAAGCAGCAGACTATGGAGAGAGCTATGCTCGAAGTTTCACTATACGTGATAAAAGTCGAGCCGAAACGAGGAAAAGCGTCTGAAGTCACTGACATAGCTCTAAGAAGTAGCAAGTAGAAGTGGTAATGGGCAGGTCATATAATTCGCAGAACCGAAAATCGACTAAGGACCAGATGGCGCGGTGTAGGAAGGCCAGCTGCCCTATGGAGCGATGACATCTTATAGGTTGTGGGAAGTTGATTGATGAAAGTGGCCCAAGATCCATCGTCGTGACACTCGTTAGGGGAGGCCTATTTCCAGTAGTGGCTACTCTTTACTACCAAGATACGAGTAAAGACGGGGTGCATTTGAGGCTTGGCTGGCTCAGTGCGGACTGTAAATGTTACAATATGGCGCTAAATAATTTTAAATGAAAGTTTCCTCAAGTTTTCATTCAACTCTCTTTCATTACTCGATAATAGCCACATAAAATTGTTACGGTGTTGTAAGTTTAATAGATTGGTACTAATACTAGCATCATATTTTGTAAACAATGGAGCGCATAAGGCTGATTTGCTTACACTGCCGCCTACAGAGCGCGTGTTCCTTTACCAAGTATTATGACGAACAAACCTATCGCATAGACGCATAGCGGAAATGAACCCAGATCTCAGCATGATTTGTTTTATGCAATGTATTGTTTTATAATGTGAAGACATTGGATCACAACTTCACAAGTATCAAATAAATATATACAGTGGTGGTCATATAATTAGAAACACTTAGTCACTTGGTAGTCTTTTAATGTAACCAACATTATTAATTCAATTAATTGGAGGTAATAGTTTAATTTACGAAATCACAATGTACATTTATATCTCTGGGATAATAATAAGCAATAACATTCAGACAACCAATACAATAATTATAAAAAAAAAATAAACAAAAGTATCAATCAATATTCTTAGTACTGGCAGTCGGACAACTAATTAGAAACAAAGTATGACTAGGATCTAAAATTGAATTTTAAAACTAAAATTCACCTTTCGGAATGTCACCGCATTATGCATTTTGCCGCCTTTTCTTACTCATTCGGATTTGTTACCTTTTGTCAGATTTAATTATTAAAAATGGGTAAAAACAAGAGCTGTGATGCAGCAACAAGAAAAATTATAGTAAACTTTCATTTTAAACGAAAATGGTCTTACAGAAAGATCGCCGATCATTTAGAGTGTTCCGTAAAGATAGTATTTAACGCCATTGCACATCACAAAAAACATGGAACATCCGATAAGGTGCCTAGAAAAGTTCGGACAAGGAAGACCACCATTCAAGAAGACAGGCTTAGGATTCGTTTGGCTAAGACAGATCCCTCTAAAGGTTCTAATGTTATACGAAAAGAAGTATTTTCACAAGACGACCCTCGAAACGTGTCCGCAAGACTAGTCCGTAGGCGGTTGGTTGAAGGAAATTTGTATGGAAGACTTGCTAGGAAAGTGCCACTTCTCACCAGGCGACACAGAGAAAATCGTCTAGCCTTCGCTAGAAAATATGCCAGTTAGACTGTTCATCAATGGAGAAAAGTTTTGTTTTCAGATGAAACTAAAGTAAATTTGGTAAATTCCGACGGAAAACGATACGTACGGCGACCAATCAACGAGGCTTTGAATAACAAGTACACTATAAAAACAGTTAAGCACGGCGGTGGAAATGTTAAAGTATGGGGATGCTTTTCCGGATACGGAGTTGGTCCCGTGAGAAAGATTGAAGGGCTGATGGATCAGTTTCAATACAAAAAAATCTTGGAGGAGACAATGATCCCATATTCAGATGATTTGCCAGTGAATTGGATTTTTCAGCACGATAATGATCCAAAGCATACAGCAAACAGCGTTAAAGCGTTTCTCAGACAGCAATTGGTGACAGTGTTAGAGTGGCCTGCTAATAGTCCGGATTTAAATCCGATAGAGAATTTGTGGCACACTGTGAAGAAAACATTGTCGGATGAGCATATCACCAATATCAACCAACTTTACGACGCATTTGTAGAAGCTTGGAGATGTATTCCTTTGGAAACGTGTGAAAAACTGATAGAATCAATGCCACGTCGTTGTAAAGCTGTAATCGACAACAGAGGGTACCCTACCAAGTACTAACAGTACTTATCGGTTTTGGATGTAGTATTCATAGTATTATTCAAATTAAATGTGGTTTTGTTCACTTAGTTAATGTTTATATTGTTGTTTTTTTTTGTTTCTAATTAGTTGTCCACTTTAGTCCATGTATTTTAATAGACTTTTTATTAAAATGTTATATTTTTATATCAAAATTGTTGTTTGTTATTACTAAACTCGTATAGTAATACTTTAAAAGAACCGATACATCCATATAAATACGTAGGAGCCCTCTATGGCACGTTAAAAATTAGTTATGATGTTAATTTGTAATGAAAATAGAAGACAGGGTTGGTGTTTCTAATTATATGACCACCACTGTATATATTTCTGTAGGTAACGCTGATTTTCCACGAGTGACATAAAACGCCTGTCAAATAGAAAAAAAATTGCGCGAAACCGTGAAAAGACCACGCGTGAGAAATATACAAAATCGAGATTACAATTTCCCGTTTCCTCCGCCAGAGCTGAACCTTCACGATTCTTCAATAGACATAAAGTACCTTCACTTTAGGGCAGATGTATTGTACTTTCATTGTAATTATTTGTTTTAAAAATAAGAGTAGTCTACTCTAAAATAGCATAGCGTAGTATGCTCTACGTCTACGCTATGTAGAGCGCGGAGCCAAGTCTCGTAGCGGCACCTCTACGAAAACACTACAAACTATAAGATCGTTTATTGCGCCATCTATTGACGAGTATATTAGATGATCTAAAAAAAATTGTAAAGTTGGGTTGGCGCTCACGTACGCCCATCTCCGCTCTAGTCATGAGTAGCACACTGTTTGAAAACGAGGATCGTGCGAGGGGCTCAGTTGTAAAACAGCACACTGTGGTACCACAATTGAGGCGAGGCAGTTTCTGAACGTAGTTGAGTGAGGTAGTCTTGGAAACACAGTGTGCACTGTGCATGTTGTGTGGTGTGATAATGGAGTGGAATACTATGTGCGAGGCGCATTGTACGAGCCAACACGATCTTTCCTCGCGGCTCAGCTCGCGCCTAGCACGATTGTGCAACTGTGTTGGTGTGCTAGCTTGTCCAAACGAAAAGAGTGAGGAGTCTGGTTATTGTACAACCATGAAACGCGCAGCCAGGAATGTACAGCCAGGAATTTGCGACCAAAATGGTCGCAAATTCCTGGTTGCGCTTTCCCGGCACGTGCTGGGAATGTCCAACCATGGAAAACACGGCCAGGAATTTGCAATCAAAATATTCGCAAATTCCTGGCCTTGTTTTCCATGGTTGCACTTTTCCGACACGTGTCGGGAATGTACAGCCATGGAATACACAACCCGGGATTTTGTGCCCATTGCTGTGATTAGTTGAAAGCCAATGCTTCGTTTAGATGCAACTACAGAGTATAAATCGTACTATCCTATTTTGATAGACGAGTACCACAGACTATAGATGAAATCATTAAATGCAGAAACACACTAGCCACAGTGTTGATTTGATTTTAAATAAATAAATAATGCTGGTCATTTTTCACACATTTTTAATTCACTCCTTTTCTGAGTGGTAATAAAAAAAAACCTAATAACCTAACCAATCCAAGACGGATTTGCCTAGGAAGGATTTTTCAGGCCAACATTTACTTATTGTTCGCGTTACTTAATCAATGGCAACTCTTGGTTTGAACTTGCTCAGTGCAAACGAGGCTCGTCCTCGTCATGCAACTACTTTGCATCGACCAATGAGAGCTCAACGATATGACGAACTCTCGACCATTGAGCGTCGAAAATATTGGGAGCGAGTGTAAACGAAGCATAGGCTATGACGTCATTTGGCTTCAAATTCCATGGTTGTACATTCCCAACACGTGTCGGGAATGTCCAACCATGGAAAACACAACCAAGGAAAGCACGAGTGAAAGTGTGGAAACCTGGGAGAAAGTGTGTAGCTACAAGTGGTGCCACACGTGCTGAGGACCCACCGCTACTCCACTCGTGAACCAAAGCTATAAGCTTAATAAACAGGGTTCTACAAAATCTACCGAATCGCTGTACAAAGCCTCTTTTTAATTCCTACGATTTATCATTGCTTACCACGTTGGTAAAAGCTGTGACAATAATCATTAGTAGGTACTTACTCTATAACCATCAGGTCGTACAATATGAGCTCATTCTAATTTTTATTTCTAGGTTTCATCATGCAAATAGAATATACAGGGAAATGTAGTCATCGAAATATATAATTTTTGTTCTGAACATTGAAAGACAGAATACTGATGTAGATACATATAACGTATAATCAAGGATCTCTTAGTCAAAAAAAAATTAGATAATTTGGGAAGTTTATTGCTTAGGAATCTGTTAAAATGAATCAATCAACTCTTTGTAAGTAGGTACCCAAGTAAGTAGGTATCATATGGAACCAAACAATTGCCATAGATAAATATTAAATGAATTAGGCTAACCTTAATGGCAAACTATTGTAACCAATTATTACAGTACAAGCTTAAAACGGCCATATTGCACCATGATATAATTATATACCTATTTCATATGTAAATATCATCCCTTCATTTATCACCACTGCAGCAAGTGCTTCGATTTTACTTATTTTACATGTAAGGAAGAAAATGAATAATGTTTCTATCATAAAAGGTTCATTATTAGTTTCATAGTATAGTTTTTAATATTGGTCGTTTCGACTTTTGCTTGTTGACACCATCTTTGTTAAATATCACAACATGCTGTCAAATAAGATAGGATGGTAATTCTACAAGTTATGGATTGTATATATATATATATATGTATATATATATATATATATATATATATATATACAATCCTGTACATGTATTATGGTGTAATATGGGCCTAGGGTAGCACTCAATTCATTCGGCAACTTGCATAGTTCTTATGGGACCCTTTACGAGACCGTAAGCACAAAACTTAGGCCCAAAAAATATTTTGATATTTTAGGTAGGCATTGATGCACCTTACAGAGCGAAAATTGGTGCAAGCATTGTGAGACTGCAGCTTGTACTGTATAAAGGTGGCTTCTCACGGTCCATGATTAATCGGATTATACCACGCACAGATGTATTCGTAATATTATGGGCCATGAGATACCTTAATGATTAAAAATATATGGTGCTAATAGAAACAATTAATTTACTTAACTAAAACATATATTATCCACCTTTCTTCCATTTCTCGCCAGGTGTGTAATCAGTCATGGGTTTACCAGAGATCCCACAGGTGCCAATACCCACCCTACCAGTTAAATTATCAGGAGAAGCGAATATGCTCTTTCCTTTGACACCAGCTTTCTTAGTTGCTTTGGTGTGGAAATTGAGCCATTTGTTTTTTTCACTTTCTCTTTCCTCTTCAATTTGTTTGAACCTTTGTTGTTTCTTCTGCTTTTTCTTTTTTAGGTATTCTCTGTTGTAACCTTTTCCATGCCTGTAATAGAAGTCAATTTAAATTACAACAAGTAGGTGTTAAATACCTATCTCAATACTTACGATTCAAAAGTGATTAATGTTTTTGACTATCTGGATAATCATGAGGATTGCAATCATGAGTAAATTGAGATTTGAATTGTTCACATGGCGTCGCAATTACACAATTAGCTCCACCATAAAAGTACTTCCTCAGATTCATACTCAGTATACAGATCTGTGAAGATACTGAGTAGGAAGTAGTCAGAGGCACATCCAAACATTATATTTGGCACATGTACACGTTTTGCACAGCAATTAGCTTCCATGTGGCAGGTTGCAAGCCCATCGCCATTTTATTGCAAGTGGAACTCTAACCAATGGCACATGCATTTGAACTTTTGTTTTTAGAGCAATCTAATTTTTTACTTTGACAGTTATTTAATAAATGCAACACAGTTTTATGCAACACCTTGGGACAAGTTTAAGATTACAGCTGCACTTACTTATCGTCTGGATTTAATGTCCTTTTGATGGCTGATCCCAAAGGTTTAACATCATTAATAGATACCACCTCCAATGTTGTGTATCCATCAAACTTTACTTTTAAGTTGTCCTCTGAAACCTCTTCAATCAAAGCTTCATAGAACCTGAAAAGTTTAAAATTAAATGAGTATTATGTATGTTTTACAACAATAACATTAGTAATGGAAATCTTGAAATCTGCCTAGTAAAAATTTGTAGTTAGGTTTAAGTGTCATTGCTTTGTGGAATATTCACATCATCAAAAGCCTGTAGAAGTTTGCTGCTGGACATAGGTTTCATCCTAAGAGTGCCTTATCTTCATAACATAAGAGGCTACTAGAGCTAAACCACCATGCTGATCCAGTGCAGGTGTTCTTTCAATGCAATGTAATCATTGCAAGGGAACTGAAATAGAACTAAGAGTCTCTCCTAGGGGGCATGAATAACTTGCTGATCTAGTAACTATAGTGTGTAAAAAGACCCAACTCCAAGCTGAAATCCATACGGGAAAATAATTTCGGGGAATAAAAAAAACCTGTTTTTTGTAGCGCACAATGTAATGCATGCTAACCGAGCATTTGTTTATGTGCTCCGGCACTGCACATGCACGTGTCATATGCATGTGGTGTGTATGTACCAACCAGTAGATGCCCAAGTATAGTATAGTAGAAAAAAATATATCTCAATGATTTATAGCTTTCAGCTTAGTGATGGGTTTTTTTACATCTGTTATGTATCAAAACTTAATTTTTTTAAATTCCTAGGTTTCAGACCTAGCAAAATTGTTTTTATTATTGATTTTATTGTTGGTGGGAAACACTATATTTAACAAAGGTTGACTGGAAGAGATAGATTCTAAGTGATAAGACTGCCCATTGTACTTTTAGTTATAATTATTTTTCTTTTGTTTATTTTGGTAACTAGTGGTGTAGAATAAAGTATCTTCATTCATTCAACAGAGTAACCCTTTTGCTTTTTGGACTAACTTTTATGTATTTATCAGATTTACAAGATAAATTAGCTGCTTGGAAACATCATTATTTTCATACTTTTTAAACATATTACTGCTATACCATACACTTTACATTACTATTAAGTTCTCTCACATCCCACATACCATTTCATGACCATCGAGCATGGTCACAGATGGTGCTCATGAGGAGACTTCTAAACGGTCAATGTAATGTTAAGTATGTGGTATAGTCATAATATATCCTAAATTGATTATCAACAATATTTCAATAGTGCCAAAATTCATTTGGTTACAAATAAATACCTGAACTACCACAATGATCAAATGTTTTATCAGGACACTCACATAGCATCAGCTCTCCATTTGGCTAGACACTTCTCTCCAACCTGCAACTTGGAGTGTTGCCTATCTGCATAATTGCCTCCTTCCTCCGCCGCCAGTAGGGAAGCTGTAACATCATCATCATTACTAGAACCATGAATATTAGCCACTTTTGGTTCACCTTCTTGAGTTTTAATAAGATCTTGTGTTAACTCAATTACTTCCTCTAAGTCAGTTTTCAACTTCAAGAGTTCTTCATTGTCTGCGTCGGTCAGCAAAGCTGCATCTACCTAAAACACCACGGGAATTATTTGTTATTATGGTTGCGTTAGTTAGTGGCATGGCACCTACTGGTTTTCTATGTTTACCTGCTGTAGTTGAAGCTTATAATTCCTCAAATCATCAGCCATGATAATCGAACTTCGTTTTTAGCTCAAGAAACACAAATCATTGGTTGCGAATAACGAAATTTATAAAAAGAATTTTCAATATATCATTTTTTAACAAAGCGAAAGTAATAGATGTCAAAACGTAATGTCAGAGACAATCGCCCAGTTAACGCATCTAGTAGCACAGATTAAAAATATTTTGCACTTACAGTCTAGTCTGTGCTGACTGATGATGCAAGCCGGGTCTTATCAACCTTAGTTACCTACCTAAAACAGATAAGTAACATTTTGGTGTGAAGAGTAACCTTTGTCTCACTTTGTTGGCCCCCTCTTTCCCTTTTAACGTGGGATGTAATTTATAGATAGCCCCTTTGTAGAAAGAACATTTGAAACAACACAAATATAAATTTTACATATTTATTTTTCATATATTATACCTAGATACCGTCATACATTTACAATACAATTAGTAACAAGTATAGACATCAAACAGGATGTCTGATACTCTGTTTATTATCAAATTGATGCTGTGAAGAAATCCAAAATGACGAATTTACAGTTAGTTTGGTTATTTTTAACTAAATCACTCTATGCGGAGCTTGTATTTTATATAACACCTGCAGGCAGCGATAATGTAAACTTTCTTAGCAAGAAGGTATACCTATGATAGCAAAACTATAAGATACTGTAGGCACAGACTACCTACTTAGATATAGTAGTTAAAGTATATTTATGTTGATCTCTTTCGACACAAAACTTGTTTTGCATGGGATAATATCCAAACAAACAACTCTGGGAGGCTCGACAAATACCACTTTCTGTTGACGTTAACGCCTGCGGAAAGATAAAATTGTATGGAAATGTCACGTGACATTTCCGCAGCAAATGTCATTTCCATACAATTTTATCTTTCCGCAGGCGTTGTGACGTCCATCTTTTTGATGAAAAATACTAAGACAAGTATAGGTGTGGATACCGTTTACATACTAAAATAAATAAATAATTGAGTTAAATCGTTAAAATAATAAATGTTGTAAAATATCACATTACTACCTACAATAACATAAAAATTAAAGAGTCAGTCATAAGTTATTCATAGGTACTTATTTTACTTAGCACAAGACTGTAGACTAAGCTTGTCCTTGTGTTGCCAGGTTAAGTGGCAATAGGTAAGCTGATTGGTTATGTAAAAAGTAGCGAGTGAATTAAGAAAAAGCAATAGCAATCAGAAACTTTCTTGATTTAATTGTTATCAATGTTAACGTATAACCGCCATGCGTTGGCAGTGGGTACCATGTTGTGGAAGAAACATTTGTGCAAACTGTGTAGGTATGATATATCTGTAGTTTGCAAACATTTCTCACGTAGTGAGAATTGAAGCCGCACCTCTTGCGTAGCAGATGGCTATGCATCCGCCGTGGCATCAAACAGAAAGAAGATACAGAGAATATTATTTAGCTAATATTTGTAAATTTACTAGGTAGGTAGGTATAACGTTAACGAAAGTAGGTTGCTAATTTTTAAGTAAAAATTACACATAAATGTAGAACATTAAATGTGTCCCAATAGCATCCACCAGACAGCGCTCTGAGCTGAATATTATCTATTAATATTCAGCTTAGAGCGCTATCTATTACTCAATAAATTTTGACTCAGCATCACTTGAATTAAAAAATGTTAATGGAAGTTATTTGTGTTGGTTAAGCAATTCATGCTAGCTTATCAAACGAATATTCTTTCACAATTTTAATCTCAATATACAAAGCTCTCCCTCATAACATTATCTTGTTCCAACACAACAACATAATACTATGAACATTATATCATCAGATTCATCACAAAATGTTTGAACACCAAACAATGGCAAGCTATATTAACGCTGAACTCATGTTTATGAAACTAGTATCTAGGCAAATGGCAATCGAAAAGCTGATTAAGGAAATGTTTGGAAGTGACTGCTGTTTTTTGCGTTTCCGAATGCCTACCATGAGTTTTAACACACAACATTTGTAATTTTCTGTACTTTATAAAAATATCCTTACAAATACATATTATTTAAACGAGCAACGCATGTTTTATTATTTGTCAGTCGGCATAGAACCGCTCGAGAACGACTCAAAACGATTTTGATGAGAGCATGATAATAATACCTACCTAGTCGTTTTTGGGGCGAGTAACAAGACAATAGTTTTACAGAATTTATAGACTGCTAGACTTTGCCTCTTGGCTTTGCTCGCGTGATGAAAGGAGCCTATGTTAGGAGTTATTCCAGGGGACGAACAATAATCCAAGTTCCAAACATTTCATATTGGTCCAAGTATAGAGGTGCTCCTGTCGTCGCGGATAAAAAGGTGACTGTAAGTGTGTAGATTAACTATCCACGCTGACGAGATGACTCTGTAGCGCGGTGGATTGGTGGTACCGCCGTCGTGAGGCGAAGTCTTCATTATCATCGTTCAATCTCTCCTGCTCCACTGATATGTCTGCGTGTACCGGCGTCACAACGAACTGCTCGTACTCAAGCGGCCTCTTCCTGCAAAGAAAATAAGATTAGTTATTTTACAAGGTTTCCCTCAAAGGATGTCAGAACAAAAGGTCCCATCTACCGATATCACGCAACCTTTAATAACATTACAGTAAATCGACAAGATCGTGTAAAGTTTTTTCTTCGGCGGCTGTCCGTTCCGCGATTTGGTTTTATGTTGATTTGGTATTCCAGTCTGCTTAGCATGAGGACCCAAGAAAACGGTTTTGTCGACTGACGAGAAAACAAAAAGTATTTTGTCACTCTCTTTTTTTTGACGGAATTGACGACAGAAATAGTTTTTGTCTTTTCTTTTGTAGACAAAACGTTATCTTGGATGCTCATGCTAAGCGCTCTGGTTTTATCATAACTACAGTCAGTACAGTCTCACCCAATAGCCTGGAGGAAAGATATTTTCAGCCAATGGAAGAAGCGGAACTCGGAGGCGCGGCCCGGCTTCACGGCGGGGTTCGCGGCTCCGATGTAGAACCACAGCAGCCACAGGATGCTGAGGCAGCCGAGCGCGTATCCCCAGTTCACTAGGAACATTAGCAAGAGTTTGATTGCCACCTGGAATACAAATCCCTATGAGTTCTAATGGCACGCTTTGACTTACCCACAAACCGCCCATTGTGCATTTCTTATCTTTTTTGTTCTTTTATTATGTTTCTGTGTTTTGTAATGTAAATGGGTGTTATGCATAATAAAGGGTTCATCTATCTACTACCTTCTGCCCACGGCTTCCCCCGCCTGGTACGCGGATAAAAAGTAGCCTATGTGTTATTCTGATGTGTTATTAAGCAATATTACTGTAAAGTTTCATTAAAATCCATTCAGTAATTTCTGCGTGAACGAGTACAATGAACATCCATCCTCACAAACTTTCGCGTTTATAGTAGTAGGATCTACCTTCATATTCTAAGACATTCCTCTAAATATTCCTTCTCACAGATCGACTCGGTTTTGAGGTTTCTTCCAAAATTCCTCATGTTTGGTACTTTTATTTGAATTTTTTGATGAGCCTTACAAAGCTTTGAATTTCAATTATTATTGAGTGTGGTTTGCGTTAACTCGAGTTGGAGTGGAGTATTACGTCATCATACTTCATCAGTTTTAGGGAATTTACGAGCCTGCAGAACTTTTGTGTATGGGTGTTGTCAAATTTCATAAAATGTACCCTTCAGCTCCTGTGTCTGTCTATTATTATTATATACGTGGTGAAAATACAAAATACAGGTTTGGTGATGTCTAGCAATCTTTGGATATTCTGGTTTTTTGGTTTGAACTATGGGGTTCATTCATTCATTCAAGTCATTTTAGCATGGAGTGACAGTAACGGAAACGTCCAGAATATGGACACTCTTGAATTGTGACAGATGTATGATTATTCCAGTCAGGACAAATACCTACCCCTACTAGAGACAGCCACCGATTACAAAGATGTGAGTACCAGTTTTTGTTCTTGGAGTGAACACTGATACTCGGCCTGCGAACATCGCCATTTGAGAGACGCCCGTTCATTATAGCAGGATCAGTTGGTGACGGCGTGAAATCCTGAAAAAAAAAACATTAACATGGTATCTACCGATTTTTGTCATAATAGGTCATAGTTATTATGTTGAAAGACACATTTCAACAGAAAATAACTGGAGAATCTAGCACCTATAATTTATAACATCTGACAAATTGTTAAAAATATCTCTGTCACCATACAAATTAATTAATTAAATAACAAATTCAAACTCATACCTAGTAAACTCGGTTTTGCCGTTGGTAGAAGGATGTAAAATTTTGTACTGTAATTGTTAAAGTATTCGCAGATAAGATAAATACTAAACAAATAAATCATACATTTAACACGATTTAAAATCGATACGATTATATATCATTAAAAATATTAAAGATAAGTACCGTCTTTTTCTTTTGTGACGCAATAACTATTGTTATTGAAATTTATTACTATAGAAATGTCATTAACAATTTAATCATAAACGTACCTATTATGTATTTGGGGAATAAAGGTTGAAACGGACGACTCAGTCTAGGCCGCCGCCCGATGTGGCTGGCTGTGTGAAGTTAGTAAGACCGTTCGTCATGGCACTTTTTGGTCCCTAGATATGGTTACGACCGATGTTGATGATGAATGTGCAAGGAATGCTGACGAGATACTTACGCCGACGTTTTTGTGCCGTATCCTTTCTGGGAATAGCAGATCAAGATCACTGCCAGTAGCTCCATACACTTGTGGGTCTCTTGGTGAATGCCCTTGGAATCTGAAAGTAGAATAATCCGGGTTATTCCTAGCCACCCCATTTATGACTCGCAACAGTTGGATTTTTTTACTCTGTCCAACATGTATGCACTCGTTTGGGTAAGGTTTTATCGCCTAATGGGACGATATTTTTTGAGGTTTCAGTAGACTCCACTTTTGTATCAAAAAAGGATAATACTTTTTAGTAGCGACTACGACTCCCAACTACGAATTATATAAGAATATATCAAAATTAATTAAGCACCTAATCAGACGACTAATCAGCTCGTAAGACCACGGCCCGACTGCAAGGGAACGGCTACACGTTTCGCGGATTCACCTTTACAAAACAAATAGAAACACGCTCAAGACAAGTCCATACATTATATTTGGCACATACCCACGTTTTGCATAGTAGTTTGCAATTCACGTGACAGGTTGCATGCTCATCGCCGAGAAAACGAATGCATGTAAATGAACGGGACCAGCCGCCCGAATGCGCGTATCGCGAGCGAAGCGACCTCATATGTTGACTGCTGTCTCGTGTTCATGTCGAAAGAAGACAAGCTAGTCGCCTAGCGGCTCGTCTACGCGGCCAACATGTATCGTAACAAGCTGAAGATGCTTAGCAAGACGCCTGCAGTGCAGCCACCTAGTCGCCTAGCTGCCAAGCCATCGTCATTGTGGCCACATTATCATAGCAAGCCGCTTCAGCTTTGCAGCGGCGGACTTTTCGCCTTATAATAAAACTAGCTTCGCCCGCCTGGTACCCGTATAAAAAGTAGCATCTGTGTTATTCTGATGTATAAGTTATATTACTGGAAAGTTTCATCAAAATCCATTCAGTAGTTTTTGCGTGAAAGAGTAACAAACATCCATCCTCACAAACTTTCGCGTTTACAATAGTAGTAGGATAGTACAATCATAATGAAAGTAACACAAATAAAAGTCAAAGAAGAATAAAGTATTAGAAAAAAAAACATACCTCATTTCGCGCTTGTGTTGCAAATCAAAAGTTTGTGCGAGGGCAAAGTAAGAGTAATCAATGCTAGCGTAAGTGATGAGGAACGGCATAGTGACTATGGGGGCGAGTATGTTGATGTCACCAATGATGATGAATGTTACTGTCACTATCGCTACTACGACCATCGAGTATAGCGGCACTTTGTTGGGGCCTCTCTGGAAATAATTCAACGGAAATATGAACTGAGAAATCAGGCTATGACTCGCCCTTATTAGACCCGAAGCTCAGTTGTCAAACCCATATATCAATTCTATTTTTCAAGCTTTCGCGATCAGTTAACATAATATAAGTTTTCATATCGTGACCACGGCAATACAGACGAAACGTCGGAAAAATATAAAAAAAATCAACGTGATAAAGACCCGTAAAAACGTACAATTTTCCCATCTATCAAGTACGAGTCATACATGGAGTTAAAGAGGGCACAAAATAACAAAACTCCTAAAATGGACGTATGCTGTTAATATGCAGGATTTTTTGAAATACTTTATTTCTTGTACTTCATATAGCCGGCCGCGTCTAGTCTAGACAATCAATGTAATTTTCCGTTTGTTTATGTCCTCTTTCCTCCCATGTCATTTATCTAATGCTGGTATCTAAAGGCATTGAGCCAATTTGATCCCGATCAGACTACTCAGAACTTATCGAGTACAAGGATGTGCTAAAAAACTTTTACTGCCTAGGCACAGCCTGCTAGATTACGTACAGTCAATATAAAAATTGTTTAAAAATCCTGGCAATATACATTACAAGCCTCTGCCCACGGCTTTACCCACGTGGTACCCTGATAAAAAGTAGCCTGTGTTATTCTGATGTATAAGCTATATTATTGTAAAGTTTCATCAAAATCCGTTCAGTAGTTTTTGCGTGAAAGAGTAACAAACATCCATCCTCACAAACTTATTTATTTATTTTATTCGCGTTTATAATAGTAGTAGGATTTTTACGTTATTCTTATTTTGTTCTCCCCATGTATGACTCCTCCTGGAACTCGATAGATAGGGTTGAAAATTATGAACTCTCGGTATATAAGGTGTAAACTCTCAGTGGATTCATCCGGTTACGGGGCGGTGCCAGGAATTGGATGAATGCAGGTACGGTACGATGGATGTATCACGGCCGCCGCCCGCCAGGTTAGTTAGAAACCGGACAGAGACCGGCCCTCCCCGATGTCGGACTTATGCACACGGCACGTGAATAGTGCACTTATTCTATAAAATGTAAACAAGGTTCAAAGCAATAGTTGGGTTTCAATCTCTTGGTAAAAAAATATTTATAATTCCACGAAAGATTCAGTTAGACTGTAGGTAGTTATGCTACAATACTAAATAAAGCCCTCTCTTTCTGTGACCGACATCGACAGTTCTAGATTCGCACGAAAGAGGCAACTATGCTATGATACATTTACCTTCTAGTGAAAAAGAAAATAATATCCAAATAAACTTACACCATGTCCAAGAAACTCTAATCCAGGTATTACTTTCTCATTGGCAATGCTTTGTAACACTCTGGGAGTGCCATACATGGCCCCGAGGCATGAGCTCATCGAGCTAACGTACAGGCCTGCTAGCAGCAGCACTGTTACAGCAGATATTTCTGCGGTTATAGAATAGTTCGTTAGTAATGCTTCTCTTGTGACCGTTGCTGCTAACGTTATCACAAACATCAGGTACAAAAATGCTCTGGAAAAAAAAACAAAGCCTCACTCATTACAGTGTCCGAAACCAAATAATTTTGTATAATAGCTATGAATGATTCCTATGTTTGTTCATCTACGATTACTACTTCTCTAGCCTCATTCAATACATTGTATAAAATCAATCAATTACAGTATCTGTAATTTATCACTTTGTCTCGCGACAGGCTATGGAGAGAGCTACGCTCTGTGTTTCACTATGTGATAAAGTCCGGAATCCCTAGAATAACTAAAGTGAGCTAATCGAAGTGGCAATGGGCAGGCCATCCACGCATTGCCACAGGGCAATGGGCGGGCAGGGAAGAAATAACGACAACGAACTGAACGACGCAATGATGGAAGGTCCCCCGCCCGATGGACTGATAACATCTGTTGCGAAAATCGGTGGATGGAGGTAGCTCAATATTGTTTTTCATGGCACTATGTAGGGGAGGTCTTTATCCAGCAGTGGACTTCTACAGGCTTTCGATGATGATAATCTGTATCATGTTGCAAGCAAATCTTCTTACCCAGTTCCAATAGCAGCCAATGATCCATTAGGGATGTTAACTGAAGGATTTTTGAGGTCTCCGCTCATGTTGATTCCCGCCAAAATACCCGTGATGGTGGGGAAGAAGACTCCAAAGCATTTGAACCATGTATAGTTGTCCTTATAGTCTGACCATGTGTTGTTGGCTATTGTACCTCCTAGCCAACCTTTGAAGTCTGCAGCTGAAATTCAAAGCAACAAAAATGTTATTATAGACATTATTGCAATTGACTAATCAAGCTTAGACAGAGGGTTAGGCATGTCATAATGACAAGTTCCTATAAAAAATGGCAGCCATCGCCCACGGTGACTTTTTACGGCGTTGCTGCGTTTCGTGAAAGCACTGCTGCATCGCTAAATGTGGTCGCTTGTCGCATTTGCATCGCGCAATAGAAGCGATGTAGTAGCTATACAGTCGCATTGTATCGATGATATTTGATATTTGATTTGATTTGACAGTATCACTACTGCAGCGATGCCAACGCGCGTCCGCATTTATGTAGTCGCACTGTATTGATAAAACACCATATCTGCCGACATTGGGGGAAGGGAAGGGTGGAGACGGGCCGCAGGTGTAGGTGGTAACATATGCACAGGTAAGGCACACGGGGCTTTTTTCAACTTTAGTAGGGTGGTTGCAGTAAAACCACATAATGTAATTATGGTGACAGATAGAAGGAACAATACTAATAATAATACTAATAATGAATGCTCAAACTTATCTAGATTGTTCCGTTCTGAATCAAACTTACTTGGCATGGTTGTCAGAGACCCAACAAAGAAATCCAGCGCCGCCAGCAATATGATAACAAGCAGCAGAAACTGCAGTTTGATTACCCATTTCACTCCAGCTACATTTATGGTCCCAAGGAGTATCACAGCAGCCACAGCAAAAGCCCTAGCTGCCCATGTATTATCAGTGGTCACTAGGTTTGCCATAGATTCACCAAAACCAAACACATTCAAGGCACATCCTACAGCCTGAAACAGAAACATCATCACCATCAACCGGAGAGCACTGCTCCACATAGCCTTAACCAAAGAGTGCTACAATAAAGTCTTGGCTTGAGACCATTTTGTCTTGATGGTCTATTGAAGGTCATTAACTTAACTATCTGAATTTATGTAAGACTAGCTTTATGCCCGCGACTTCGTCTGCGCTGACGTAAATGGATGATATGATTGCCCTCAACCCTCGTTCCCCACTCCCAGCCCTACATCATCGACGCACTTGCACAGCCAGTGTGACATATATATATAAGAAATCATAGAGAATTCTTGAAAACCATGTCCAAACTTCACTTTTAAATATTTCTTTAACTTTTAACAGAAAGTATAGGAGTCTACTTTATACTGGCCCATACTTTAAACTATTTTTGCTGCAGACTGAAAAAATGGATCTGTGAAACTTTACAGTAATATAAGTTTATACATCAGAATATTAACATTTTTGCTATGCATTTTATTCACTTATATAAGTCAGCGCCTGTTAATAAAGCACTGAGTGCCTGTTTTTTCTGACATAAATTACAGATATTGTAATTTCTTCTTCAAAATTCATCTTTATCAGAATTAAATATAGCTTATAAAACTCAAGAACAATGTAGCTTCCTTTAGTGAAAGAATTTTTGAAATCAGATGAGTAGTTTCAAAGATTAACCCCTACATACAAACCTACAAACAAGTATACTTAGATTAGTTTCACTTCCATTCAACTCCATTGCCCTATATGTCTAGCGCTGTTGGTTAGCCACTTAGATATTAACAGTTACTAAAACTACTAGCAGGAATCATACTTGTAAAGTCTACACATACCTGTCCAAAACAGTAAACCATGCCCAGAGCTCCACCCATTCTGGAGCCCAGTGTATGGGCAAGTATAAAGTAGACTCCTCCACTTTCTATTCTGCATCTTTCACATATACCCACAGCAGAAAGTACTGAAATCAGCGCTACAAATACTGAAATAGATAAAGGTCGGGTTAGTTGGTTTGGCCAGGTAACTTATAATATGTTCACATTGCTGTGTTTCTGTTTGAAGGGTATGGGTGTCAATGAAATATCCGGGATGCAAGTCTTTTTTACTTTGCCTATATATAGCAGGCAATTCATCAGCAATGACAATGGTTTGCAGATGTCAAAAAGTAAGGGAAACCACTTAACATCCAGTGGGATTTATGATTGTTTGTTTCCCAAAAACATAACAAAAAAAACTATTCAAAACAAAATAAAAAAATGTAAGGAATGTTTGTACACGGAATGTATCTAAATTAAATTTAGTATATTGACTGTAGCTGATAACTATTTTTGCTGCAGACTGAAACAATGAATCTGTAAAAATCTGAATAAAAATAAGAGTATAGTCACTTACCGGTAAAAATAACAATCAGTACAGCATTAACAACTCCTGCTTGTCCAACAATCCAACCAGAACGGAGAAACACAATCACACCAAAGATGTTTATGAGACACGAAGTAAACACTCCATCCCAGGTCCCGAAAAGCACCGGTTGTGATATGAAGAAGTTCGATTTCCACCAAGGGACATCACCCTATGAAGAAAAGGGTTTCTAATGAAGTGTCTTAAAAAGACAGCAATGAAGACATGATAGTAGGTACATATTATAGAGGTTTTTACTTGTATATCTGCAAATATTTCGTTAGCCCCAGACGCTTGGTGGCCACCTGTGCCATACTGTGATTCATTTCCAAGATCTACGAAGCCACCTGATTGTCTTCTCATGCGCGCTCGATCATACCCTGGTTCATCACTTCGAAAACTATCTATGTCCAAATCATTTCTCCTTTGTCGATTATTTTGGTCCATTTTGGTTTTGTTTTGCTCTACATTTACGGAATTATTTCATCCGATTTTGTTGTTTACCACTACGTACGGTACTTTGTAAGTAAGTAGTTTCGTTACGATATGTACTACAGATGACGAAATTGATTGTCGCATGACGTGACAGCTGACATTTTTTTTGTTACTTTATAGACAGTGACATAAACGTCGACGCACTTTGGCCAGTTGCATTTTAGAACCACAGATATTATAATACAAGAAAAAAATAAGGAAACAAAGGAATGAAAGTGTGTCCAAAACGAATTAATATCCAATACCTTTCAATACTTATTTGATTTGAATTTTTTCATTTCCATAATTTCATGTCGGGTCATTTTGAATGTAAAAGTTTTTATTACGCGGTTCTGTAACCATTCAGCTACATAGTCCGGTCTATGAACTATGGCGCCGCGCCGTAGGCGGCATTTCGAGCCGAAACATCCAAAGAATTTGGAAATCTGAAAACACCCGCGTAGGTGCGGGATCAAGCGGGAGCGACATCCCGGGTTCGATTCCCACCGTTGTTGAGATTTTTCGGATAATAATATTTTGAGATTTCCCGTAGTATGGGTTAGCAAAGGTCATGGTTATGATCGTCGTACAAGGTCACACACTCGAAGTTGTTCAGGAATTGCCACCTCAACTTGCTGCCAACCAACCCATAATGACCACATTATTATAATGCCGAAGAACCAACAACCGTTGGGGTACCTAAATGAGTTCTTGAGTGGAGACCGCGGCCCCACACTTTGCAGTATGAGCCCAACATCTGGAGCTATAACTTAAGAAGCATCGGGCAGAAAGTGGAGAAGAGCCGAAAACAGAGCTCTGCGGCGTGTATTGGAAGAGGCCTATGACCCCCAGTGGACTAATGTGTGCTGATGCTTATGATGATGATGGGTTACTTGGAAAACGAAATACTGACCGTGCGAAGGTTGTCCAAGGGACCGAATCCAAAAGACCTTTAGCTTCACATACGATTTAGCGGTTCTGAGATTAGCATTTTTGAGAAACAAGCGCGTAATTTGATGTACCTACCTTCATAAATATGTAGGTATAGTTGTAATTATGTAGTTCGCGAATCGAACCCACGACATCCCGCTTGGTTCCTACGCGAGTGTCAGGCATAACTTTCGTTAACATTAAATTTGAATGTTTTTCCTTTCAGCAGGACTTGAACTTGCATCTTCGCCTCTATTCCAATGCATTGGCCAATAATCAGCTGATGAATGCTAATATACCTATGGTATTATAATATCTGTGCGTCAGGTCAGGTGTCTCATTTTTAATTTCTTTGGATGGACTTTAATGCCGCTGGGCCGCAGATGGCTTTAGCAGCGCCACCGGACTATTCGAAAACATTTGCTGCGAAATTATTTCAAACAAATGACGAGAGATTACATAATATAACGAGTTGAGAAAATGCAAGTTTGAAGTTAGTTTTCTAGCTATGTTAGGTTCAGATTTCAGAATCAAAATTTCAGTTTTAATTTATTTCTTGTGAAAATGGGTATATATAAAAGAAGGTAACAAAATGAAATCGTAGATTCACCATCTAAGCAACATGCGATATAATTACAAATCGTGAAACTTAGGTAATTTGTTTCATAAATTACAAAATACAAAGCTAATTACAATTAGTTAAATCCTTCCATTGTTTTGTTCAAATGTCAACAACACAATACCTATCTAATATCAACTTTTCTTTTGAAGGCACTACTTTTATGTTCAGCATATCGTGGCAAGTGCTATATATTTGGTGTCATACAAATAAAGTATAGGTACCTACTGTTGCCCCTATATATTTGATAGGTATAACTACGCATATCGACAAGTTTCTAATACCTACCTAATAAATAACATCTTTGATTGAGATTTACCCACTGGTAAATCGGTTTTTACAACTCTTGTACGTTTTTCAATTAGTTTCGCTGCCCGGATTTCGTTAAGTACCTGCTTGTATCTTGACTTGCAGGCCTGAATAATATTTTTTTTACGTTTACTTATGATTTTTAATGCACCTATCAATTATCTACTCTATGCGAGTAAAACCGCGGACATCGGGTAGTAAATGCGAAAGTCTGTGTGTGTATTACCACGTATTACCTACCGTAACTACTAAACCTGTTTAGATGAAATCTGACCGACTCAATTGAGACGGGCTAAAAGTGAAGTAAAAAATAGAGGAATAAAGCTGCAAAGAACTTAGAATTTTAGCTAATTTTAAGCCTAAAATAGCCTGAAGTTACTCGTGAAAAAACTGCATTTACCTACATACATGATTATTGGTTTCCAGCGTCAACTAAACAAAGTGTAACTACTTATATTTAGATTTTTCGTGATCCTGTTTACTGTGAAAATTTATTTTATAACATTTTTTTTTACTTAACATAAGTTTATGTTAAGTAAAAAAAATATTTGCGTTATTTTTGGCTTTTATATTTCATTACTTCACTAAAGATACAAATATTTATATAAGCAATTATATTAAATTGAGTGTCCCAAATAAAAAAGCAATAACACGCAATTGTACATCTCGCTCACAACGTAATATTTTCATCCATCCATCCGCAACAAATCACAGTCAGGATTGTCATTCAGGTTTGTGTTGAGCGCAGTGAGATTGCGGGGCACGGGTGAAGCAGCTCGAGCAGCAGCCGTACGATAGGTCGGCGTCACGGTATACTATGAATCGTAGTCCTAACAATTATCTCCGGAGTTAATAATTGACGACCTCTGTGGCGCAGTGGGTGATAGCCCGCTTGAGAAGGTTGTGGGTTCGATTCCCGCCTCGGGACAAATGTTTGTACGATATGCAAAAAATTGTCTCAGGTCTGGGTTCTTTCTATGTATAATATTTATGTATTTACAAAAAAAAAGAAGTATATCCTACTATTATTATAAACGCGAAAGTTTGTGAGGATATATGTTTCGTTGGCTAGCTAACGACACCGCGTAAATCGATTTTCCTAACTTTTCAGGAGAACCAAAAAACTGTTTTATCAACTCCGCACAAGTCTACAGAATTGAAATCGCTAACGCTGAAATTAATACTGTGATTAGTTGAAATGCAATGTTTGTATTGGTGAAAAGAAGCGCATTGAAAAGATCTATCCGATGGCATAAAAATGTCAGAACAGCAAAATTTCGACTTGAGCGGTGTTGTTAGCTAGCCGACGGTTTGTTACTCTTTCACGCAAAAACTACTGAACGGATTTTGATGAAACTTTACAGTAATATAGCTTATACATCAGAATAACATATAGGCTACTATTAATCCGGGTACCACGCGAGCGAAGCCGTGGGCAGAAGCTAGTTATTCATAATACAAGCTCTGCTTAATAGTTTAGGGCTATGATGCTGTGTGAAAAATGCCCAGCATTATTTATTCATTTATTTGTTAGGGGTATCAAATCGACACAGCTCATAACTCCGGAGCGTCTATTTAGCCACGTAAAATTTTATATGCCCCGTCGTGAGTTGTACGTTGGTCCGACGAACTTCCAAGGAATTGTAGCCTAAGCAGGCTACGGAGAAATTTTGTGGGATATAGGTACAGATAAAATCTATAGCGACGCTCGCACAGGTATCTCAAGAAAACTTTTTGGACCTTTTTTAGCAATATCATATACCTACCTCAAAAAGCAAATGGGTTTAACTATACTTACTACTATTTTTGAATGAATGACAGATCATATATTATAACTAGCCGATACCCGCGGTTTTACTCGCGATAGGATTATTTTATCATTTGGATTGAAGAATATTTATGTGGTTTGTAAGTTCTTGTAATACGATTTTTCATACAAAGGTTTTCAACCCATTTTCGTTAGGGGTAGAATTTTCCAAATTCCTTTCTTAGTGCACCCCTACACCATAAGAGGAATATACCCTCCAAGTTTCATGTTTCTAGGACTTATGGTTTAGGCTGTGCGTTGATCCGCCAATCAGTAACAGAACAGTTTTATATATATTGATATCATGACCTGATATTTTTTTCCTTATAATAGGCATATGGGGGGTCATGTCTCAAAAATTATCACATTTATCTAAAAACAATCGGATTCTATTTGTGTTTGACGACTTCTTGTGGCGCAGTGGGTGAAGGCCCGCCTGAGAGGAATAAGGTTGCGGGTTCGGAACAAAATTTGTATAATCTGCAAATATTTGTCTCGAGTCTGGATGCTTTCTATGTATAATATGGTATGTATTTACAAAAAAAAGGATTTATGTTGTTTGTATCAGACATGTAGTTCCCATAATACAAGGTCTGCTTAGTTTGGGGCTGGTGATGCTGTGTGAAATTGTCCATCTATATAAAGTTTATATTTCAAAAAGATCAAATTAACCATGCGAGAGTTTTCCAACTTGACTAAGTGATCTTAACTCACTTCGCTCTCTCGATTTATAACACTAGGCAAAGTTGATGAACGTGATGAGGTGACCCTTTTATAAAATATTTTACACAAGTTCACTATTAGGTATTGGTACATTTTGTTGGTACTAAAATATGCATAGTGGCTAAAACAAGTCAGAAAGGTCCGACATAAAGTGCTCCTTTTTGAAAAGTAACATTCAGAACAATATGATAAGTCTACTTAGGTACACGAATATAAAATCGCTGTCAGAACGTTCCGAACGTTCCAACTTCTAAAGAGATTTTGCAAGGTCACATAATAAAAAGCCTTTCTGCCGCGGGGCCGCTCGGAAATATTGGAGTTTCTCTGTAAAGTACATAATATTACAGAAAGGAAAATTGGTAGGCAGGTAATGGCTCGAGGCAGGGTCGGCACTTCGACACCATTCCGGGCGCTATCTTAATCGTCCAGCGTTTAAGCATATTTATGTTGCAATAAGTTATCAGGAGGCTAATTACAGCCGCGAAACCACCTGTCCGCTATCATCTGTACATAGGCCTTCGCATATACTTCTGTGCGTCTTACGCGCGGTCCCACCCCCTCGGTGCGATTGGTCGGCGGGAGGGGTGCGCGCGCAGCGGCCCTCCTAGCAGTCTGGCGTGAGATGCTGCGACTTCGAAGGAGCTGGTCGCGGGCGCGATGTGGCACCGCGGACAGTGCTCTCGCGACCACGCTCACTCGCCAACGCCGTCGCCGCACCGCCGCTGCCACACCACCGCCGCCGCTCTCCGTACGCACAAACAAGTTGCATTCGATGACGACGTGAAATCGCGATCAAACTGCACTTGTTCTAAATAAAATTCAATTGGAACTCTACTAACATAACTTCAAAACTTTTTTACCAATTTTTTTTTATTGTTTTACGTACTTTATAAAACTTTTAAAAGTTTGTTTGGACGGAATAGGCCGGTGATGTGATATGGCTAAACGTAGAAAGCAGCAGGGTTGCGGAAGGGTGCCAAGTGCGCGCCTGCTGGCTGGCTGCGCGTGGGCATGCGCACTGCTCGCTGCCACCGCCGCCGAGGCGCATGCAGATGTTGACACCTCTACAGGACTGAGTGACAATACTCTTACTAATTCTGGTAAGTGACATTTGATGTTAAACTTTTCAGCTGGAAGCTCATCAAACTGATTGTTTGATGTTGAACACACTTAGGGCTTATTTTATTATGGCAAAAAATCTGACCTAAATTATACAGACGTAATCGAAAAATATGAATATGCTATAAAGCATAAAGAAAAAATTACACCTAATTCGTTAATAGAAAACCAAATTCGTTTTAAAAATAACACAAAACTAAAATTATTTTTATTACTCTTCCTGTATTACACTGGCAAAACCAATTTTATCTACTTTGTGTTTGAAGAAAACATTAATCATTTTTTTTATGTTAGACAATGGTGGGCGGCGTCTAAACAGAACAACACCTTCCGTCTATATACTTACTTATTAACAAAAGTAATGATATTTGCTTATTTAAATTTACAAACAAGCTTAATAGCTTCTAGTGAATTACATGCAGTTTTATTCATGCAACACCCAATTTTATGGCTACAAAATATGGTTTAATTTATTGGTGAAAAAGGCCCAAGTAATGCTAAGAAACCAGGGGGGGCTCGACAAATACCACTTTCTGTTGACGTTAACGCCTGCGGAAAGATAAAATTGTATGGAAATGTCACGTGACATTTCCGCAGCAAATGTCATTTCCATACAATTTTATCTTTCCGCAGCCGTTAACGTCAACGAAAGTGGTATTTGTCTAGCCCCCCTGAACGTCTTCGTTGGTTTGAAAAAAAAAAAACATAAAATTTATGTTATGAATATACTCTGCCCACGGCTTCGTCCACGTGGTAGGTACCTGTATAAAAAGTACTTAACTTATGTATATTCTAGGTCACAAACTATAATACTAACACTGTTCCAAATTGGTTCACCAAAGCTTTCTCATTATACTAATTTTAGTAGGATAGGAAACCAACGTGTTTGAAATACTAAGATGCTTTTGGCAAAACAATCTATGAGCTAGAACCTTATACCTTATTTTAAATCACGTTAAAGTTATTATCGGGGCGAGCGAGTCGAGGTTTGAGAGGAGTTGTTGGTTCTATTCCCACTGTGAGACAAATATTTGCAAGTTCGTAAGTAGTTTCTGATATCCATGGTACAGGGAATCCTAGTTTGGGGTCAGGACTATGTGACTATTAAGCATGATAAAAAAAAAAGTTAATAATTTACACAAAATTATAAAAAAAACTCCGTGTATTCTATCAACTATTGCAGCACCTCTTAGAGACCTGTGGCGATGAAATGTAACCTATCAAAGAGCCTTCCTTGGAGTCATACAATGCGATTTCAAAAACCCACATTGCCATTGTAACACTAAAACACACTTAGGTACAAACGTGCACAAGAACAACCTCTTGCCAAAACTACTTAAACCCACTTACTAGGTGTCATAAGACTACTCCCAAAAACTGAGAGCACAGGTAATAGTCCCCACTACAGTAAGCACACCTGTATGTGGTATCGAACAGATGTAACTACCTACTATAAACCTGTATCTTGCACGCATACGCGTAAACTTGCATAAGATTTAAGTGTACCTAAATATTATAATATATATATATATATAATGGTGGGCTAATCAACCAACCAGTTCAAGGTCGCACAGGGAGCTATGGAACCCGAGCATAGACATGATCGGGGTTTTTCTAAAGAATGAAATCCGTAACGAGATAATCCGTCAGAGAACGAGAGTCATTGACATAGCTAGGATTAGTAAGTTGAAGTGGCAATGGGCTGGTCATATATGCCGAAGAACTGGCAATCGTTGGGGTAAACGAGTTCTCGAGTGGAGACCGCGTCTGGTAAAACGTAGTGTGGTGCGCCCCCGGCTAGGTGGAGCGGATGGCGGCAGAAAGTGGATGATAAGAGCCGAAAACCGGACTCAGTGGCGTGTATTGGGAGAGACCTATGTCCAGCAGAGGACTGATGATGATGATGATGATGATGATGATGATTTACCTACATATATTGTTATTGTTTCATAGTGATCTGTGGAAGACGCTGTGGGTCATACGAGTACATTTACGTAACGCTGTTTACATTAGTTTGTTACTGTTTTTCATTCAAAACAAAATTGCTTCATTCTGAACGATCTGAACCAGTAATGATAAAAAATAATTATTTATAATATGTATTAACGCTATGGTCCTGCTAGTAGATACCATAGCGTTGATAAGAGTTTACGTTGACCTCAAATAAACGCATAAACAACAGAAGTGCCATGACTTTTATAAATATCAAGATACAAAGTCTAATATATTTTTACCCGCGACGTAAGGAGCCCTAATATGCGTTCGATAATATTTGTTTATTTGTATGTTGGATATATGAAACGGCTTATCCAATTTATATGCGGTTTTTTAAACGCAATCGATTTGTATGATTTTAAGAATGGTTTTTGGATTTTATCGCCACAAATCACTAGGGGTAATAGTCGATAATAAACATGTGGCGTGTGTTGAAATTTTTCAAAAAAATTACTTCTTGTTTCTCAATATATCGCATTTGCATAAAACTTAGGTCCTAAAAATGCTAGGAAGTTATACAGAAGGTTCTGTTGAATACAAATAAACCCAAATACAACATAACTCATGCAGAAGTGCCGTAACTTTTATTCAAAATGGGGATTGATTTCTTCAAATCTTTTCGGAATTACGGTCTGAACATCTCATTATACAGACTCCCTAGTAGTTAGTATTATGCACCCGTTGCGGTTGTACAAACCCATTTAAATAGGAAACATATTTACTTAGATGATAGTTTTATGTAGATAAATGGGTCAATTAAGTTGATGTAGTGCTACACCTAGGCGGAAAAAGAAAATTCAGGAGATGACAAATGATAAAGCAGAGATGTCTGAACAGAAAGTGGGAATATCCAAGCCGTCATCGTCATCATCATCATCGAATGTTCAGATGACTGAGTCGCAATTTGAGCAATTGCTAAATAAGGTTATGCCCGGAATGGAAAGTCCTAGTAAGAAAGAAGGTAAAACATTCACAAGTTGCTCTGCAAGATTTTCAGGCGTTAAGCAAGCATCCCAAATCGAGTCTTTTTTAGGACGGTAAACATCTTCAAGGAAGTAGAAAACATTGAAGATGAAAACGCCTTGGCAGGACTTTCACTACTGCTTATTGAAGATTCTTGGTGGCAGGGTATTAAGGATGACGTAAAGTCATGGGAATACTTTACGGATCTTCTAAGGAGCACCTTTAACCTTTCACCGAATAAAACCACCCTACAAAATTTACCAAGAGGTTGTAGAATTCAAACAAGACTCCAAAACTCCGACAGAAATATTTGTAGCAGAGAAACGTGCTCTACTAGCACAACTCCCGAAGCCTGGTCATACTGAACAGCAACAAATCGATCTGATTTTTGGTCAGATTACATAAGAGAAAAGATTTCACGAGACGACGTCCGTGGTTTTCAAGACTTACTAAAGAAGGCAAAGGTTGTAGAGAGAAACTTAGCAGAGAAACGTGAAGGCCAGGTGAAGCAACCAGAAACTTTGAAGCAGACTCAGGAGGAAGAACGTCGATGCAATTTCTGTCGTTTACGAGGTCACACCATGAATGTTTGCCGAAAGAGAATCAAGCAAGAGCAAGCCTTAACCCTGTAAGCTCTTAATTTAGGGAAATCAGAAGTTGCAGCCACAACAAGTAATTCTGATGTAAAGGCCAAGTTTTCTTGTTACGGTTGTGCTGAACCTGGAGTCGTCCGAAGCCGTTGCCCAAAATGTACCGAAAACAGAAAAATTGCCGTCGATACTGTGAGTTTCTGTTCACTACGTACTTCTGAAGCTGACGTTTGCCTGCGGCCAATGATTCCAGTAGATTGCTAACCTAAAAGGAAGAGCTCACATTGATTCACAGCTTCTATGCTCATCTCATCACAGAAACGGCATTATCTACGGCTGTGGTGGAAGCTGTAAATAATCTAGATTAAAACGGAGAAAAGCCCTATGGGCCTGTGCCACAAATAGAGTTTTCAACTCCTCCTGTAAATGTTGTTGTAAATTCAGCTTTTGTTTATAGAATATAATCGTTTTTGGAATCTAGTTTCATTATTTCTAACGATCCCACCTTCCCTTACAAGAAGAATATAATAGAAGAATAGAAAGTGAATAGAAAGAGATTTATTCGGTAACAACAAAGCATAGAAAAGACAGGTACACAATAAATAGACTGACACTATAAATACCTAAGATTTTAACAAAAACACAGTGACAAAAAGAAGGTTTTTGTGCTAGTTAGTCCCATCTGTGCCGTGTGGGCCAAACAGTTCCCGCCTCAACAAGAGGCTTTAAAGTCCTATATTTTATAGGAGATTTTTTTATTGCTAATTAATTAAATATAAGATAGATACCCTCAAGTTTACTACGGACGGTCTACGGTTAAGTCTATGAAAGTTTAAAGGCAAAAGGCTAAAAGTATTTATTATCAAAATAAAAATATTTAATTTCTTTTAATTGAAACTTATTTACTAAATAAATTATATATTCTACTGAATAAACTTGCATAAAATTCCAAGCTTCTCGGTAAAAAGTTAGGACGCTGTTTAACAGAATGAATAAATAAATTGAACTTTATTATAAAAAAGTACTATTATCGTATCGGACTCGGAAACTAAAAATGTTTTGCGAATTTAGCTACAAAAAAAATTTGTTCTACAAAAATAAAACATTTAAAATTACATTACGCTACATCAGGTATGTACATTTAAAGTATGGTCTCCGAGGAGAAAATAATAAGTTTAATATAATAGTATTTATTTATATTAATACATTCCAATTTTTGTGCAACATCTAATTTTAATGTAAAATTTGAAATGGGTACAAATTGATATGGTAAGCCTCAGATGCCTAAGCTAGACTAAAAAGTCTGTAATATAGGCAGCTGCACTCCCCCTTAATTAATTGCACAGATTACTCTTGCAAATTTATCGATACGTTTGGTTCATCGATACCTATCTACAAGATATGCCTTTTGACTTGGATTGAATAATAATATACTCAGAATATGTACCTATAGGTACTATCCCAAAATTGGGCCAATCTACAAATAAAAACACCACTATTTAAATTGAAGAAAACAGTGGTTAAACTCAACTGCTATCCGTATCAACTGCTATTTATATCCTACAGGAAATATGCCTACTGAGGGTAGAGTGATAAAGCCCGATAAGTGCAAAAAATACGAGAACTTTATTAAAAGCCCATTATAGTCAGTATTTTTGGCTCTTTTTGGTGGTGTTATCAAATAAACGGATTTTAAGGTGTGTCACGAGAAATACTGACCTAATTCAATTTTATTCTAACGCTGGCTCGGGGAAGAACCATTATGTGTGTTTGATCTCAACGCGTAATGTCCTTAATGTCACGCGCAGTGGAAAGACGCGTTGCGTGCGTCGCGCATGCTCAATTGCTCAGGTGTTTCGGTTAGTTCGTGCTACTGTAGGTACATATTAATAAAAAATACCCGTAAGATACGCCAAAGTGAATTTACAGTGGCATAAAAATACACAGCTAATATTTAATATGTAAGCGGCCTGAAACTTATTCACGCAGTTTTTAAGCTCGCGTTTCTTTATGATTCAATGAATGAAAACCTTTTGAGTTTTAATTTCGTTCATTTGCATTCGTTGGCCACCATTAGGGAGATCGTGTTGTACGAACAGTCATTGTTCAGCCTGACATTGTACGGTCTTTCATTGCACAGCCTATTATTCTGGGCCACTGATTTTGATTTATCCGAGTTTGCTTTCTATGGTCTCAAAATACGGGCCCTTCAAGCTCGACAGGTGTAGGGAATGCACAGCCAGAGCCATGTCGAGAACAACATAATATTACTGGCATAATGTACTGAAAAAGTCATAAAATAATTGTTTACGAGTTCTGCATAATGAACCTGATATGATCTCACTTAACATTAACATAAATGGATTGCTCGTTTGTAAGAGTTCTAAACAACAGCTATGGCCTATAGTATGCAACATTTATGAGATATAATTTCCTTCCTTGTTGAAATTATATCTTTATGAAGGCCTTTATGATGCCTATTTACAATAGTAACATTCATGGCGCAGACAGTGGCCGTAAACAGATATAATTACACTCCTACACCAGAAAAAAAGCGTGATTTATCAATGTCACTATTTTATTTGACAACCTCTGTGGCGCAATGGGCGAAGGCCCGCCTGAGACGCAGAAGGTTGCGGGTTCGATTCCCGCCGCGGGACATATGTTTGTATCTGCAAATATTTGTCTTGGGTCTGGGTTTTTTCTATGTATAATATGTATGTATTTACAAAAAAAAATGTATATAAGTAGTATATCAATCATGTAATTCCCATAACACAAGCTCTGCTTACTTTGGGGCTAGATGATGCTGTGTAAATATGTCCAGAATTATTTATTATTATTATTATTTATTTTTATTTATTATTTTCGGCAAAGATAAGTCCGTTAAAACTCTACAATCAATACATTTTTATGTCAACCCGAAGTGAGTTATATTATATGACCATTCAAAAGTATTATAAATTATATTTTGTCAAAAAAAATAATTATCAATGAATAGCACAGTTTAGACATATTTATACAAAACAAAAAGGTGACTTACAGAGCAACTATTGGAATTGCGTTGTGTCTATCGACTTTTATAGAACGTGAATTTGCAGGTTGGGTTGAAAATACATTCATATTATACATAGAAAATACCAAGATTTTAGACAAATATTTGCAGATCATACAAACATTTGTCCCGAATCGAACGCGCAATCTTCTATGTCTCAGACGTTCAATTCTTCGAAAGCTATTTTCAACAGGATTCGGGACAAACATTTGTTCCGAATCGAACGCGCAATCTTCTATGTCTCAGACGTTCAATTCTTCGAAAGCTATTTTCAACAGGCCCCTGTACGAAGAGAGTTGATGACGGCTGCCGTAGATCTTCGACGTTAACATGGCGACGGCAGCCATCAACGCGTTGGCGGCAGCCGCCGACTCGTCTACGGCTGCCGCTAACGGGTGCAGTTGCCTCTGCAGTTGGCAACGTGCCGCTCGTGTATAAGATCTGTTAATTTAAACTTTCCTTTATTTTTTAAAGTCAGTAATACTGCATTCAAAGATGTAAAATAAAGAAACATTCTGTATTTTTACGATACTGATCAAATGTGTTACCTAAATTACAAATATCAGATACTAGGAAATACTAAACAAAAGAGAACTTAATGATATTCTGATAAAAAAGCATATTACACAGTGGATGAGTTTTTGTGTGTTCTGTAATTTGTCATTTTATTTTCCTTTGTGTTTTTGTGGATAGATTATCATTTTATATTTTATTATCTATACCTACCCATGTAAATTTTATGTTTTTGAGATACCGAATTTAAATCAATGTTTGTAAGCCAAGGGCAGAATTTAGTAATCCAGGTAGTTTTAATTTACCATCTTGATCTCATGTTAACGCTTGCCTTAATTCACAAACAATAAATGATTTTATTTGATTATATAATTTTAGATATTTTATTATGTTATTTAAAAGGAATTGATATTTGTGATTTTTACCCTTTCGATCGATAGGTAGGTATCATAAAAATACAGAATGTTTAAGTATTTTTTTCTTTTAACGAATTCAAGTCCCAGCTTAGGCAAGCGTTTTTTAAAATATTTGACTGCAGTATAACTACAACATTAAAAGTAATAAATAATCTCACAAGCACAAAAGTCGGGTAAAAAAGTGAATTAAAATGTACCTAGGTTATAATTCTAAAGCCGCTACCGCCATGCTGACTTCGAAACCATTTACGTACTGTTGTGCATGGTCTGACACGCGTTTGGCCAATTTATTTTCAATTGTGTTGTTTTAGTACCTAAGTGTTTTTCTTAGTTTAAAATAACATGTAGTCGTTGATTTCCGAGTTTCACTAGTAAATAATAGATAGATAGATAGATAAACTCTTTATTGCACACCAAAGCAAAATACAAAGTACAAAGGAATTTTTAATAATATAAGGTACAATTGGGCGGTCTTATCGCTAAAAGAGATCTCTTCCAGAAAACCTTTGGATGGACAGGATAAAATAGAATCAAAAGACGGCGGTGTACGAGTACTTAAACCTATAATATATATAAATACCTACATAAATTACATATATACTCGTACATATATAACATATATAATAGATTTTGTTCAGAATTGACGCTGATTATGTTGGTTGCGTTTTCAAAGTATTTTCATGCTATAATTATGCTTATCTTCCAGATTCCTTATAAAAATTGAAAAAAAACTACAACTTATTTATAGATCTGCAGAGGTTGAACACAAAAATCAAATCTGCACGCTACGAGAAGGCGCTTCGTCCGTTTTTATTGCAAGAGAAATATTATCTGGAAGGTAATGCGTTACATTACATTTTATAGGTTGATCATCTCCTGTCTTTGTGTTGAGTTATTTTCCATACATAACTTCTTTATCCCGCTGCACCCTTCAACTAAGCTAAATATTGAATTTCGGGAATTAGTTCTATAATGCAACCAAGCTTTATTACTGCTTGAATAACTACTAGCAGAACAGAGAGCAATTTCTTGAGCTGAACTTCATTATAGGTGCTGTAAAGTATACATATTATACTTAAAAAACACCTAGACCAGAAAGAAATATTTGCAGATCACACAAACATTTGTCCCGCGGCGGAAATCGCACCCGCAACCTTCTGCGTCTCAGGCGGGCTTCCGCCCACTCAGCCACAGAGGTCGTCAAACTTATTACCTACGCAAATCTGTGAAGATACAAAATAGGGGATAGTCAGAGACACGTCCAAACATTATAATTGGTACATGCCCGTGTTTTGCATAGTATTTAAGCATTCCACGTGACAGGTTGCAAGCCTATCGCCGCTTATTGGAACACTAACCGATGTCACATATCTTCGAATTTTAAGTGATAGGGCTTGCCATGTTTTCTTGTAGTTTTCCTTCACCGTTTGAACAAGTGGACTTGTTGTCTAGACAAATTAATTTTATTTATGTAGTACCATCAATATATTTGTCCTCGTTGGTGAAAGGTGGCTGAAATCCTATAAATTGATCACTTTTTATATTTTTTTCACTCACAGTAGGTAATATGCAGTGGATCACGAGTAACAATGAGGTTCGAGTTTAATTCATAAATTGACAATTAATTAAATCATCACAAAACACGATATCGCTTTACACTGGGGAAAATGCATGAAATAGCCAGACACAGTGATGCCAGTAATTTGGCCAGTCATAAATTACTCGTTTAACTGAATTACGAGAGTTAAAAGCATTCCGGTAGTGTTGACCGTGCTAGCGGCCACTGATATGTAGGACGCACGAGCCACTTCACAAATGAGCTTTGAATCAATCAAATTTAATTAGCGATCTGACGATGACTTTGTCGTATAAACATTTTAACAGATTACTGATAATACCTTGTCGATGTCACCCAATATTGAGGCACTATGTTTGCTAAACACTCCTTATATTATTCAACTATGCTCAACTTTAACATAAAGTTACCAAATCAGTATACTTCTGTCTGAATCAGTGTCTGTGTTTTGAGTTTAGGATAGGTACTACATACCTTCTTGTTAACGCGCGTTTTCTTGTTATGTCGCGTAACAACGCGGACTTTACTAACAATCTATTAAAACGACAAAATAGTCCTTAATCGTTTGATATAATTAATTTGGCCTGTAGAACTCGCCGTGCAGCTTTAGGTAACGTTCAGAAGTCGACTGGTGCAGCAATTATTCTAAAACTGAAACCACCATTCAATAAAGTTCATCCGATGGAACAACCGGCAACTAAGAACTGGTGTAGAACGAATTAATCAAAATTTCACCTCCGGGCCTAATATGAGCCATGGTTTCAGTCGTCGAACAATAGAGACGGAGTCGTACCTATTTGAATCGAAGTTGAATCACAACGTATTCGTAGAGTTCCTTTGTTATAGAGCGGAGTAATGAAAACGATGGCTGATAATAATTTACGAACAGCAGAAGTGTCGCTGTTTAATGGTGGAAATAGGGGTCCGAGGAGCATTCCAGCGGACGCGCGCCCGGCGCCGCGCCGAGTGACACCCGCGCCGACACCAAACTAAAATAATTATCATCATTGTCCCTGGCCACGGCGAGCGCTTTAATTGTTCATTTACATTTGCTGCGATGATACCAGTTCCGAACTATTTCACCCGACGTTTATTTTACTCTCGCCCGTTCCGCTCCCGTGTTATTATTCGGAGTTAATGGTCTGAAAAATAGAAATGAATCGCAATTTGTATGATGTTATTACTGTATGAAGGTTAGTAAGTACATAAGTAATAGCCTCTGTTTATATTAGCAATAAAGTTGGATGTAGAAAGTGATACATGGTCACATACCTAGGCATTTCTGACCCTACTTTTGATTCACCTACACGTCATTCGTAGTAGATAGTATACTATTTTTTCCTGCCAAGGGCACCAAATGCAACCTTTATATCTTTTTTGACGTGTTCGGTTCTCAACCTCTCAAAGCCCAGGTGAATGTTGGTTTATTTGTTCGCGAGCAACGAATCCAAAATGCAGCAAAGCTTTTATTGTATGTATGTTGGTTATACATGTACCTAATGGGCGCGTAGGGTGCGTTTCACACTGCAATGTTTTCCCTACGAGGGCCAGTGGATATTACAAAATTAAATTACAAGAGTAGCTCGCCAAGTTCCTTCCACGGCATTCATTTGTATCAAGAATTTGTAGAGATTTAGTTTAAGCCGGGACAGAGTGTTCATCGCAGCCGGCGAGCGTTAACACTTATTAAGGGGGTGCATCCCTGCGACAGATGTAGGGGAGGCCTCGCCATTTGCGTAATGTCAGGAATGGTTACACTCGATTTAATAAAACTCCGACAGCATTTCGTTCTGAAGAATTTAAGAGTCAATTCGTTTTAAACGCCGCAGTAGCATAGCGAGAAAAAACCGTGAGCCGAAACGTGCCTGGAATACATTGGCGAGGCTTGGATTTCTTATCGGTAGCAATTGAGATGAGTACTTATGGCTTTTCGAGTGGCTCGGCTTCGTTTAATTTGTTGTTTCAGCGTGGAATTTTTATTAACGTCTCCCCTCACTTTACATTTTTAGGGACGTTGTTCTTATTGGCGAGTCAAGGTAAAGAGAAAGTTTCACTTCGTTTTTGAGTTTCTTTGAGCCTTGTTGCGAATAGGTAATGTAAACAGTAAGTAAGTAAGTAAAAGGCAACGTGGTTCTGCAAACCAAATATTGTGTGTCGACCAAACATTTCAAAATCAAACAGATTTAGGTGAAATATTTTTTTTTGAAGATCTATCGTTGAGTTTGAACAAAAAAATAATCGACCAAGTCGTCAAATGTAAGATTTGTAGATTAAAATGCCATCTACAATAGGTATATTATAAAATATCATATCAAGTTTTTTTAAACTAGTTCTAATCAGCATATTAGGCGTGTGCCAGTGGAGCCAGACTGAACACTGGACAAATAATTTTATGTTCGGCATAAAATCAGGCATAAATATTGAAAATACTGTAAAGATTCTAGGATTTTACGATTGTATTTATATGCTTATCCGTTCCTCGTTAAAGTACTTACCTACCTACCGCTGGTTTTTATGTCATATCATCATATGAGAAGTGTTCATCAACGTTCACACAGGGATTCTCCTCAGACATGATAATGGGACTGCATGAAATTATATTATAATACGCATTTTACTTGCAAATATAATCACATTATGTCCTAGCTTTGTCACAGGGTGGAGAAATTAATAGCAAGGTTGAGCGTGTGTCGATCGAAAACACAAGGGGACTACTCAGCAGATGCTTATCGGCACACACGCGCTCGCCTCTGACACGACGCTTCTGCTCTTTACGTGCCAATGTCAATAGCTGCTTATTAACTTACTGCATAATAGTACGTTACGTATTTTACGAGTATGTGAATCTGCAAGAGTTATAACGTTTTGTCTCTACCATTTGAATAGAACAAGTAAACAGAATTTGGTTTCATCTTGTTCGTGGTTACCATTCGAGAAATTTGGTTTAAATCTGAATAGTTACGTGACGTCAGCAAGTAAAGAGGGTTTAGTGCTCTGACTATAGTAACATGTGGCGTGTAAATGTGACTAAACGTAATTAATGATCGATTGTAGCTTGTCGACCATAGAGAATGGGCCGGAACCCTCCGCAAATCTTTGCCGACGCAAAATAGAAGGCCCCGGGGACCACCGCGCCTTTTAATTTGCGAGTATTAGGGGTGCTCCCTACGTTACCAACGTTCCTAAGCTTATGAAAAAAAATCGATCATAATTTTGATGTGAGTACGACTCTGCGTCAAATTTTTAATCAGCACTGTTAATTGAGTTTATAGACGATATAGTGCCTCAAGCAACATCGCCGCCGGCCGACTATCGTGTAGCGAGGCTTACCTTACTGGTTTAAGTAAAGGATACCGAAGTAAATTATTTTAAATTATGTACCTACCTACCTACAGAATAATATCTGACTTAGTACTGCCAATAAAACACATCTGTAATAAAATTTTAAAACCAGTTGATCGTCTGATAAACGAATTGTAGGTATGAGTAGCGATGAATCCAATCGTAAATCAATTTTGTGGACGAAAAAGGCGATATTGATATTGGTAAAACCGCACACGCTCCCTGAGTATAATATGAGAAGGCAAGTCCGCCGTAATGTTTATTTGATACATGTAATCGCCACATGATGTATGGAAGCGATCGGTGGTCGACGGACGGTCGCAGACGCGTCGCGGTACGCCACTCTCGCCGGCGTAAGGTTTATGATGATTATTCCATCTAAATGATGATTTATTACAGGATTAGGGAGGCACGCGGTCCATTTAGTAGGAATATTCGCATTATTTATAATAATAAAACTGTCCGCACGAATTATCGGTAAGAAAACAGCTTTGTTGTTCGATAATCAGATTTCCGTTTTAGGCGTATTTGTTACGATAAATGTTGTCATTTTATATTTTATATGGGCGTCTTTAGATATTCTGACCTGACACATAAGATTTTTAGGATACTAAAGCCTAATGGCGAATACGGTACTCTTATACCTAGTTTCGTCATATCCGTCCATGCCTGTAGGTCTGTTTGTCCGTAGTCATACCCCGATTTCTTGCTCAATTTAAAGCTTTTGAGTAACAATAAAAATACCTATGCAGACGTGTTTTTTTAATCCAAAAACAAAAAATGAAATATAAGAGAAATATAATTCACGCAGCCCCTAAAGATGTCATGTTGCACATGTACCTCAAGTGGTAGGGATTTTGAAAAGGTCACAAAAGATAGCTTTGGGGGTTTCTTAATCATTTTTAATTTTAAATCCTCGTCTAGGAAATATAAGGCTATATAACTTTTAGTTCTAGAAGTTTAACACAAAGTTAAACAAGTAGCATTGGACAGGTACTACCAACAAAAAATTGTTCGAAGGATTTCCAATAAAACAAATTATGAGTTTTGAGGCAACTTTGAGACCAAAACATAGCGTATCTTGACACGCCTTGAGCATTTTAATTAAGGTAGGCTTTGTAACTGAATCATAGACCACTATGAAATTACCAAGTTAAGTACATAATATCAAAATGTTTCCAGCATTTCACCAACCTCAGATGGTATTTTTAAAACCTTGGTAATTTAATAAACCCTCAGACTAAGATTTAAGAATGTAATATTGGCAGCAGCTTGTTTAAATGGAAGGATGCTTTTTTCGTTATTATGATAAAAATTTTAGCTCGAGATAATCAAATTATGATTTGGCAAAAAATGCGGATTGAAATAAGTGGCCTTCTCTTTTGTGTTGGACATTGAAGTGGGTAAATAATTATCATTCAAAAGACATCTTCTTCTTGTTGGTAAAGGACATAGCTTATCACAATATATCTGTGAATTGTCTTGATTTGTAGGCGATTTTTAATTATTTATCAGGATGCTCAATACAGGTACACTTCACATACAAAAATAAGAAGTATTGATTGAAATATAGTGTTACCGTAATAATAGGGCATCACAACATCCACAAATTGCACAAAAACTACTTAATGTACTCGTATATTATTCAATTAAGTTACTTTATTAGCATTTTTATAAAAACTACTAAATTACATTATATTAAAAAATACATAAATCGTTTCTACCTACCTATCTAAGCCAGAAGTAAATTCATACATTTTTACACTCACGCCTGTTACCCGGAAGGGTAGGCAGATACCACGAATTTCCACTTGCTACGACCCTGGCATACCTCTTTTGCATTATTCACTTTCATCACATTCTTCATGCATGCTCGCAGGTTTAGGGTACTCTTGACCTGGGGGGCTAGACAAATACCTCACGCTTCCTTTTCCTTTCACGCTAACGCAAATTTTTCAAGGTAAAGCTTGGCAGCTGTCACGTGACTTTTCCGCAGCTAATGTCATTTCCATACAAATTAATCTTTCCGCAGGCGTTAACGACAACAGAAAGTGGTATTTGTCTAGCACCCCTGACCTTTAATCCATCTTTTCTATATACCCAAACCACCTTAACATACCTTTCTCTATTGTTGTCACTACATCTTCTTTCACTTCAGAATTAAATTCATTAGGGAATAATAATGATAGGTATTCCTATCATTATTATTCCCTAATGAATTTAATTTTTACTTACTTGAAATGAAATTAAACTATTTTCATTTCTAATTTTATGACTATAAATAAAATGTGACCAACAATAAATAAATAATGCCAGGCATTTTTCACACAGCATCATCTAGCCCCAAACTAAGCAAAGCTTGTATTATGGGAATTATATGACTGATAAACTACTTAACTACTTTTTATGTAAATACATACATATTATACATAGAAAACACTCAGAACCCAGACAAATATTTGCAGATTATACTAATATTTATCCCTCGGCGGGATTCAAACCCGCAACCTTCTGCGTCTCAGGCGGGCCTTCACCCACTGTGCCACAGAGGCCGTCTCAAAATATGAGAGAGTTTTGTCTTTAGGCTCTGCCCCAACCCTACCTTATATCACCGGTTGGGAACCCAGCGAATTGCGTGTCGACTATCGAAACAAATTAAAAGATTCTTGGGATAAATAAAAAATTACATGCTGTTCTGAAAGAATTATTGTTTCTTGTTAGCTGGTGCTTCTTCCTAACAAGAAAAAATAATTATTTCATTTGAATACATCCTACTAATATTATAAACGTGAAAGTTTGTGAGGATGTTTATTACTTTTTCACGCAAAAACTACAGAACGGATTTTGATGAATCTTTACAGTAATATAGCTTAAACATTAGAATAACACAAAGGCTACTTTTTATCCGGGTACCACGCGGGTAAAGCCGTGGGCAGGAGCTAGTATTTCAATAAAATTGTAAAATTTATTAAGGATGGATAATGATAAATTATTGATTTGTTGTTTTTTTTTTTGTAATTTAACAAGTAGAACTCGTTGGAAGGTTTGGCTTAATACCTCCGACTATTAGAGTTGACTATTAGCTCAAAAGCAAGAGTGAATTTCGCTTTACCCAAGCAAAAATACAAAATGCATAACTTCTAACTTCAACCAAGAATAACAAAGACGCCATTTAAATTACTTTAATATAAGTTTGTTTCTTTGAATCGCAGCGTTGTTGAGGGGAAATTTTCGGAATGTATTTTAAAGCATTTCTTGCAAAGAAGCTTCCGACGGTTCCCGGAGTTAGACGGTTCACAACATGGTAAAAGTATAATATTTAACTTCACGGACAGCTCGTCGTAGTCTCATACATAAATAAACAATGGCCGCGTACATACAAGAAAATAATCATGCTAGATTTTATAACGGGCTAATAATGCCACCGACCGCAGCGCACCCAGAAACTACACACGTCGAAGAGCACGTTCTACGTTACGAATACGTTAGAAGAGAAACTAGCATTGTCAAAAAAAAAAAATGTTTTCGGTTAATTTTATTACTAGTTGTTGCCCGAGGCTTCGCCCGCGTGGTATGTTAATAAAAGTAGCATATGACCGTCTCCAGGCTTCAAACGATGTCCACCAACTTTTGAATGAAACGAACCAAGGATTACAATTTATACAAAGTTTAGAACTTAATTGCACACCCCCAAAACGGTAGTTATGAAAAAATAAAAAATACGTGTTTCATTATTTACTTTAAAGTTTATTTGTACAGAGTTTTGAGCGAATCATACAATTTTATACCACCCTATTTAAAACCCTTACGGGCCAATTAGCCCTCGAAAATTAGATTAGCCTATGTGTTATTCCAGATCCTAAACTATCTACATTCCAAATTTCATCAAAATCGGTTTAGTAGTTACGGAGATACGTGTTAACAAACATTCACACACACACACAGACTTTCGCATTTATTATATAAGTAGGATGGAATTCATGGAATCCATATCTTTTATTGATCCATGTCTACCATGTGCATGTGTGACATCTTCTGGCCCGGTATGCATCAAAGATGAGTGGAGAGGTGTGAAAAATCTAACAATAGAACCGCGCATATATCACGTGATGCAATTCATACATGTTTCATAATATGTCCACTCCGCTTAAGGTAATGTGAAAATGAATAAATTGAAAATATTTATGCACCTTGCTAAAGATTTATTCATTACTACAGGAGCACACACATGACAGCAAAAATGTATATCCTACTACTATTATAAATGCGAAAATTTGTGAGGATGGATGTTTGTTACTCTTTCACGCAAAAACTACTGAACGGATTTTGATGAAACTTTACAGTAATATAGCTTAAACATTAGAATAACACAAAGGCTACTTTTTATCTGGGTAGCATGCGAAGCCGTGGTCCGAAGCTAGTATTTACATAATGGATAAAAACTTAAAGCTAACGAATTCACGGAGCATTATGTTTTTTCCATATACTTCATCTTCCCGCTTAGGGTATTATTTTGAAAAATCCTATTTAGTTCACCCTACACATTTAAAAATTAAATACTATGTAATTTGCTGGGCTTTAGGACTCAAGCCTGTGCCTTGATTGCTCAATCAGTCAATCAGTGTCAACGATTTGATATATTTAGATAAATCAGTACACCTCGAAAGAAGTGATATACGATTTTAAAATTGAAATTAATTTATTAATTACTTGCTGTGATTGCGCTGCCTTGTTAATCTAAAGATAATAGGTAACATTCTGAAATGTAATGTACGTTAAAGTTGCCGTATGTGGAGTGATGTAAGCGATTTCACAAAACAAAATACCTATCGGAAAAGCTTTCGAACTGCAATCCATGGTAATATAGGTAACATGCCCCGTAGCGGCCATCGATTTGAAAGAAAGACAAGTAGAAAGTTTCCCGCCGAAGACATGAAATCATAGAACGATTTCTTTTACGACTTCGGTTTCAACTTCATAGCGATGAATTATGCAGAGAGCAGAGAGATTTCCTGCGATAAAAGTCGTAACACCCAAGAGTGTTCTAAAAAGAGCTCTTAGGATATGATAGGGAAACCAGTCAATATCTTTGAACGTATAGCTTACGAATATGGTAGCTATCCTTTGTTTTGATATATTTTATGCAGGGTTACGTAAAACAATATATTTTTTTTTAAATAGAAGGAATTTGATGGCTCATTTATGATTCATATCAGTCAGGTCATGAAAATTGGTTTGTCCATTATTTTTCCAATAAAGGAAATATTATTTGTTTACTGCAATATGTTAGGCCTCTGCTTATTTCACGCAGACTGGTGACATTGCGTGGGATACCGAGCGATAAACCGCTTAGAATAAGCTCTGTCTACGGATCAAGCGACACTTCCTATCCTACTAATATTATAAATGCGAAAGTTTGTGTTTGTTACTCTTTCACGTAAAAACTACTGAACTGATTTTGATAAAACTACAGTAATATTAATATATACTTACATCAGAATAACACACAGGCTACTTTATATCCGGGTATCACGCGGGCGAAGCCATGGGCAGTTATGACAAATCGGTTAAAGTATACCTAGTACACGCTCACGACTGTATTCCCCATGATGGACATCCTCAGATACATACTCAATGAGTAGATCTTTGAAGATACCAAATAGGGGGTAGTCAAACGCACGTCTAAACATTACATTTGACACATGCCCACGATTTGCAAGTTAGTATTCTACGTGACAGGTGGCAAGCCCATCATTAGCTGTAGGCATGCCTTCAAATTTTTGGTTCTAGGGCATGCCGGTTTTCTCACTATGTTTTCCCTCACCGTTTTGAGCACGTGTTAATGCGCACATATTTTTTTTTGCGTGGTAAAATCCATTGGTGCTTGACCGGGTTCGAACCTACTACCTCCGAATCCAAATTCGGGGTACCGCCCACTAGGCCAACACGGCTCACGGTATAGTACAGTTATATGATACTAGCTGATGCCCACGATTTTACTCGCGTAGGATAAGTAATTGATAGGTGCATCAAAAATAATTGCATGCCTTGCACCCTAAAGGCCTTTTTTTTAATACCCTGGTAAGTATTCTGTATTTTAAGTATCCAAACTAAGTTTACAGTAAATCGCACCAAGCGTTAAATTTTTCACAGTAAATCGTAGAATTTTCCTAATTCCTTTCTTAGTGCACCCTTACACCATAAGAGAAATATACCCTCCAAGTTTCATGCTTCTAGGGCTTATGGTTTAGGCTGTGCGTTGATCCGCCAATCAGTAACGGAACAGTTTTATACGTATTGATGATATATATTGATGATTATTATAATTAGACTTCATCTGACGTTACAAAACAATTGACATTCACATCATACACATTGCCATTAATATCTTTATTCACCAACTCGTACATACAAAACGTGTCTTTAATTGGCAATGCAATGCGGTGGGGTGAGCGAGTCAGGGCGCAGCAGCTAGCTCGACGCAACGAGCGGGCACGATCGCGTCCTGAATACCTAATTGACTAATATTACTTGCGGAGGGGAACTTCCTTATAGGTGAGCGCAAACTTGAGACAAAGAACACGTACGAGCTTTGCAAGGGCTACTTTTTAACTTCTAGTACGGGAACTTGGACGATGCGTCGCATTCGATCTAGAAGTATTAACTTGCGGTTTAATTACCTATCAAATATTTGGGATAGTCTGTGGTCAGGCGTCACAGTCACATCACGACTATTTTCACAAAACTTACTTCAAACCTTTAAGGAAGTATGTATGTACTTAGTACGGTATTGAAACAAACCACCAAAAAAGGGGCAAGATTAGGTAGGCAAGGCATGTCTGTAATAGGTTTAGGTTACCTTAATTACAGCATGTTTTTTGTTTAAAAGGACAAATATTTTCTCTAAGTGCACTGAGTAGACTAGTTCAGTAGGGGGTTGGTATGAAATAAATTCCATTAGCGTAATTGGAACCAAAAGCTAGTTATTGAATTCATCTAGTTCGGCTATTCGGCATCGTATGAGCTCCTATACGACCAGTACCAAAACTTTTGATCACAGCACATAGGTAACGAATTCTATGCATAGCCGTACAGTTTTCAAAATCTCTGAAAAATTAATACTTTTGTATATACTCGGATATTAAGTTGAGAAATGCGACGCTTTCTCTGAATACAGTTACACAGCTTACTTTGTTATGCTAATCTTCATAATTCTTCAGGCGGAGGAAGTTTCGGACAAGTAACTTTTTTCAAAAAAAGTCGTAATTTGTTACTTCGTTGTATGCTCACGTACACGCGTGAGCGTAAAATGGCGCGTTAGGGCTCGGGGCTACGATGCCGTTGCCGCAACGTTGCCGCGCCTCTAGACTGTGTACACGCGACGCCGCTTCCACACTGTCAGTATTTATTGTGGTGTTGTGTTCTGTACATTGCTGGCTGCCAACGAATGCGAACGCGCTTATTCTAACTTAAACTATAATTACGCCGGTTTATAAATAATGTTTTTTTTACTATAACACGTTTATAACTTCAGTTACGTATTAGATTCCTCACGGTGACAACCAGTAGGAGTTGGTTTATATATTGTGCTGCACGAATTTTGACAGGATAAAGCTAGAACATATAAAGGGTATTCGAGAACATTTCAAATTAAAATTTGAAGTTATTATTCACGCGGAATGCGACAACTTGATAAGTAGTGGCTAAATAGATTATATCCAGGCCAAAAATATTTTATCTCCTTCTTACTTTCTCTTTTATCTCTTCCTATGAAGAGGTACCGAAACTCGGAGCAAACTGGCAGGGATACACAATCTAAGCAATAGGAGTGAAATTGGAGGGACCACCGAAGTCGCAGAACAGATGTTCAGTTTCCTGCCATTTTACCAGCCTACTCTGTACCTCAAGTGCATTTTCTCCAACAAGAACAATGTCGTCGGCAAACAGCATACACCAGGGTGCCTCCTCCTGTATGTCTGAATTCAGCGCATCCATAACCAGGAGGAGCAAATAAGGGCTTAAAGCCGATCCCAGGTACATGCCTACAGCCACATTGAACTTGTCAGTGACGCCAGCTTCGGACCGGACGTTGGTGTTTGCTCTGCCATACATAGCTCGAATGAGCTGCAAGTATTTTCCAGGTACTCCTTTCTCTTTCAAAGCCCACCACAGAACCTCACGGGGAACCCTGTCGTATGTCGCCTTTTCGAGATCAACGAACACCATGTGTAAATTCTTGTGCGCACGTCTGTGCTTCTCGCAAAGTTGGCGAAGTACAAATATAGCGTCCGTAGTCCACATTCAAGGAATAAACCCGAACTGGTTCTGTTTCACCTCACTCTCCTCTCTCATGCGCCTTGCTATCACTTTCTCCCATACCTTCATACTATGTGACATCAATTTTATTCCTCTTTAGTTGTTACAGTCCTGTACATCACCCTTGTTCTTAAAGATGGGCACCAGTTAACTATTGCACCACTCATCAGGGATCGTCTGCTCTTGTAACAACTTGTTGAAAAATAAAGTTAACAACTTCCATCCATCTGCTTTTAAAAACTTCCATAATTCCACTGGTATAGCATCTGGTCCAACCGCTTTTGCATTTTTCATACTTTGTACAGCCTTTGTCACTTCATCTAAACTCACTTCATTAACCACTCCCTTGTTTACTGATAAATTTTCTAATATTCCACTCCGATCATTCTCCTCATTCATTAATTTACTAAAATATCCTTTCCACCTTTCTCTAATTTCATCATCGTTCGTTAAAACCTTTCCTTCATCATCTTTAATATATTTGACGTGTATAATATCCCTTGCATTTTTTTTTGGCCGCGAGGGCTCTCCAGTAATCGGTACAGTTTATCCTGTACCTTGGCCCTCGAAATAGCAACAACTTTCTTTGCTTTCCTTTTACATTCCATATATACTAATGTGTACTGATGTAAATTAATGTAAATTAAAATTATAATGAAATTAAATTTATGTTAGGTTTAACTAAGATAAACATTTGCATGCCAATGTGTTTGGTGAAATATGTGAACCTATAACTACTTACTGTAAGATCTTTGTAACCATATTTCTCGCAAATATACTATTTCATTTAATTCATTTCATTTTATACCACCCACACATACTATTGGAAGGCGTACAATTATCTAGGTAAGCATGAATTCACCTACAAAAAGTTGAACCCTGTCTGGGTTCAACTTTTTGTAACTTTAGATGGAGCACACATCCAGCGCATCGAATCACAGTGGCGGATTGTACTTATAGAGATATTTTTAAGACAATTAAAATAACCCTTAAAATTTGTGTTGAATATTTGAGGCGGAGGAACATGTAAATAGATTAATTTATGGAATTGATCAAAACAACTAAACATATCTTTACAGTTGATTAAATGCATAGAAAAGTTATATTGTTTGTTCTATTAAGAATCAAGTAGATCGTAAGTATGCCTAAGTACTTATGACTCGTTGGTTAAGGTCAAAATGAGTGACAAAACCAATACAGAGTCACCTTCTCACAGTATTGCACTGTGGTAACATCGTTTCATAAAAAAAACATATTTAACACCAAAAAAAATGTTTTCCTCCTCCCTTATTTCGTACAGCATGATATAAACATTTAGGTACCCTGTCTTGATTTTCATCCGAAGATAATCACAAAACTTGCGCTCATATTTTCGTAGATTTTCATAAAGTGTATGAAATTAACAATATTATTTGCATCAAAATAGGATGAACCCTTAACCTTCTATTTGACTTTTTACTTGCCAATTACTGTACATATAGTATGCAAATACTAACTTATATATATTTAATGTATAATATGTTTTCTATGTATAATATGAATGTATTTACAAAAAAAAGTATAAGTAGTATAATTATCAATCATGTAGTTCCCACCATAATACAAGCTCTGCTTAGTTTGGAGTTAGATGATGCTGTGTGAAAAATATCCAGCATTATTTATTTATTTATTATTTTAGTTAAATTTGACATGTTCGTGGCTAGCAATGTGTTATCAAAGATGAACAGTGATATGGCAAAGTCAAGCGGCAGCGGCGCGGCGACGCGATGTGGTGTTGGCGCGGCGAGACGGCACCGTCTAATCGGGCCCTTATTTGTTAGGCAATATATTAGGCAAGTATCATTCATTTAACTTAGATAGTATATTTTATTTAATATGGAGTAACTATGCTTAATAATGCTTTATGAGTAAAAAAGTATGCAATAAGTACTTCCAATATAGCAAACGTCGTCTCTAAAACTATATTGCTAGTCTTGTAAAGTCCCTACCTTGTTCAAATTAGCAAAGAAAACTTCTCGATCAAGTCTCTCCTCTACCTGAAAACACAAAGTAAACTCGGTGCCTTCACAACTTATCCATTAACTTAAGTAGAATCAGTAGACAGCAAGGAGAGATAGTACCTCCTCCGTCGTTTTAGAGTTAGTTTCAGAGCGAAATTTATGATATCAGATTGATTGGAAATGTACGAGAAACTGACTTGATTCACTTAGTATACTTACTTACTTCAGTTTCGCATGGGGCATCGTTAACTCCGATATGTTGAGTAACAATGTAGCAAACTATTAAAAAATAGGATATAATCATTATTTGAGGTAGGTATGTACAACAATTTTATATAAATCAAAAACATACCAACGCTACGTTTGTAGGTACTAAAGTTTGACAGCTCCTATGTTGATGTCTCTACATTCATTAAAAAAACTGTCAGTAACACATGCCTGAGTCTTTTTTTAGTTTAGTGCAGACGGACATTAGTCGTTTAAAAATTTAAAAGTCATTGTTCTTTATCCATAAAATTTAATTAATTGTATGAAACTCCAACAATGCCCTTTTTGACTGGGGAACGGGAATACGATGATGAAAAATTACTTCTTGAATTTTTACGTCACTTAAAATCTGCACCCTGTTGTCGGCGACCGCTTTGTTATTTATGACAAGGAATATGGAACTCATCTCGAGTTATAAACTTCTTGGAATTTCTCCTGGAGTAATACAGAGCTATTATTATTATGTCCCCACAAAAAATATTCGTCGTGTAGCGGGCCAGTGTCGGCATTCAGTGGGGCATGGGGGCATGGGGCGAACGAGCCCGTCTGCTTTTCCCACAATCGTCAGTCGTTTACTGCAAACAACAAACGAGATTTTTTGGATAACACGCTGTTCATTTGAGATCACTGTTTTGGAACTGACATTAAAAAAATACCCATTCGAACCATCCAATAAATATAAAGTGAAATTGAAAAAAAAATTGGTGCCTAAAAACTAAACCATCTTAAAAAGTACGCGAGGAAAGCCAAATCTATTTTGTAAGTGTGAGTTACATTTTTTTTTTCAATCGCAAACCATACAAGATTTTGCCGCGCTTATAGGTATATTAATGTATTCAAATATCTTGTTAAAGGTAAGATAAAAAATGGAGTCTACCTACCTCTTCAGGCGTTGATCCTTTTATGACTATTTGAAGGTCGTAAAGTTTTATCGACCTCCCATATCCGAAAACAAATGTTTATACCCATTGACTGTTTACTTACCTACTTATCTATACATTTTTTTTAAATTTTGATTTAAGCTTTATAAACCGGCAGAGATACATTTGTAGGTCTTGTAAGTCTCTTGGTAAATTATAAATTCAGCTGATGTCTAAATCTCTCCGATATCTTAGAGAAAAAATAAACTTCCCTTGTAAAAGCTTACACACAAAGAAATAGTTCATTATTACACGCTCGGGTTCCAACCGTACAAATGCTACTCACCTCTCTATACAAAAGAAATATGCCTTAAATGGCTTACGACAATAAAAAAGTTTCTCTGATGTTTTTCTTCCAAACCACTTAACAAGCTTGGCGCACGTAGACATGTTTGCGTCTTGCTTGCATTATGACACCGTGGTACTATGAGATTTAGAGGGGGTAAAAGTGAGGAGACATCGTGGCGCCGGAGCCTTTGTCATAACTGCTATGCCGTGGAAGTGTGCTCTCATAGTCTAATACGAATATTTCATTCAATTATTTCTGCCGCACAGTTCGCTTCTTCTAGGTTATTAGTGAATCTAAAAACTAGAATATTAATAGCTTTGCCAGATTCTTTCGAGTTATATGGAAATGAAAGTCTTATTTATTGGCGTTGAGATAATAGTATATGCTACCTTAGATGGATTTTATTTTGGTCTGATACAAAGTACAGTTACCTGTGCATCACATTGTCGTAAGTAGATATTTCAGAAATAGTCTTCTTTGATCTTATTGTTAAAACGAATACTTCAATTATTCAGCGACTTTGCAAACAGTAACAGTAATTTTCTTTAGAGATTTACTTGTTGTTCCAAAGTTAACTAGTTTTTCGTTTTTCAGAAATAAACCGGTAGAGCCGCGTTTACAGAATAAGCTTTGTTGAAGTTTGTAAACGCTGGCAACAATATTTACGCTTGCTGGCAGTAAGCGCTGTAGTTTTTTTACTTCATTGCGATGCCAATGAATAGCTAATTTCTGCAAACGACGAATAATAGGAAACTTAGCGTGGAAACTGAGTAAAGAAGCACGCAGCGGGCGATGTCTCAGCCCAACGTAATATACGCTAACGGCCCGGGACAAGACAAATGTGTTTTCTCTCGCTTGCTTAATAGCAACTTTCTGTTGGCTCTCTCATGCGCCCCCTGGATCTTGATTGAAAACTATAGCTTATTATTGAGATTTAAAGGCAAAGTAGCTCAGATTTTGTTGATTTATTAATCCACTCTTTGTGATTCTTTTTTCTTTACAGAGATTATTTATGACGATGGACATAGTTGTAAAAGGAAAGGATTATTTTGAATAACGAAAAGGTATTGAAGCACAAATCCTTAGATATACTTAGTGTAAAGACAAGGGTGGCAGCATTCACGTCGCAGCTAGTTAGCAGCGCAAACTGGCTCGTCGTCGGCGTTCGCGCAAATTGAATTTGTCTCGAACGCTCTGGGTAGAGTAGCACACGGCAGCCGGCAGCCGGTCACTACCTTACATGTCACCTACCATTACTGTTACCATTTTTATAGACTGGGTTTGTTGAACTATAAAGCTCACGCGAAAATCTGCTGATATTTGGGTTTTCCAAAGGCTTTTAGACATTTATGAATACACTTGTATTCGTTCGTGTTTTATTTGTTACAATTGGATTTATAGTATATTGAACTTACATTTTAAAACAGCTTTTATACCAACTTTTTTATACATAGCTTTGCATTATCAAGCTGATGTTGATAGTGCAAAATAATTTGGCAAGTGTGACTCGCGCACATTCCCGCTTGGCTGGCGCATGGCGGCTGGCGAGCGAGGGTAGACGAACGCTCTGTGATGACTTGCGTTATATCGAGTGTTCGCGAGATTAATGGTCGTGTCGCACGCGCGGCAATTACACGCACAATGTGCCGCTGCGACACGGTTTTGTTTCATCTGAAACTATGCTTACTATATAAAAGGCGAGTAGGGGCGTAAGTTTAATAATGACTGAAAGCAAAATTATAGAGATCTTTGTTTCAGCTTTTTCCTTTTAGTTTTTTAGGTTTCAAAAACATCTCGTAATTTTTTAAAGATTTTTACTTCCACCAATAGACCAATAGACATAGAACAAGGTGCAAAACTAGAATTACTAGCAAAATCCAAAAGTTTTTCAAGTAAGTATTAAGTGACTTAATTAATGTATTCATTAGGAATGTAAATTCTCATATTACCCGCACAGCAGCATGTTCTCATACATATGAAATGCTCATTCATAAAATATTCAAAATGGTTTCATGCTCCTTAATTATCTGCGTTTGTACGATGGTCGACGAAAACTTCCATATGTTTTATGAAATAAATGGTTTCGACACTTCTCTCATACGTATACTTACTTAGTTACCGACAGTTTATCTTTGTTTACAAAAGATCGGTGTACACTTAGCGTAATAAGCTAATGCCGTTCGTGTCTGAGAATTAATTTACTACAAAAGTTTGTCTTTGCAGAATGCCCGCCAAAGAATAAAGTTGCAAGACCACTTGTATAGTTCTTGTTTGGTTTACTAGTGGGACGGCAAATGCAAAGGTACATAAACAAAGGGACTGAAATTTTTTCTATAACTTCCGCTTCCAAAAATGCATGTATAAGACCCACAGACGCAAAATGTTTAGGTACAGTTATAACGAATGTTTTAAATGGCGAGTATGATACTTTTCACACAAACAGTGTTGTCAGTGGTAAATAAATATCAGTTAATAATTTGTAAGTCAGCGTGCAACTTTCTTGCTTGTGAATTAATTCAGTAACGTTTTAATATATCTCTAAGTGCTTTGACTTTTTTTATTCAACAGTTCAGAGTGTTGAATATAATTAGTGGTTGTCGAGAAACCTAGATGCATTGAAACATTCCACATTCGAAGACAATATAATTAATTTGCTCCGCTATTACTCAACATACGACGTCAGCTTTGACTGCGGTTACCGTAATAACAGAGGGGGACATATGTATTAGCAGCATTTGTACTTACTGACTGCCCACATCCAAGGTGATTCGATTGATGTAGTAAACACGAAGCGTTGGCGTTTCTATACAATCGTATTTTAACTATTCCGTTACCTCCTTACAATCTTACAATCTAGCACGTATAGGAATAGTTTCTGTTTCACTTCTTTATCATTATTTTTTTCTGCAATTCCGACAACGGAATTCCGGAACGGAACGAAAAAAAACATAGATTGCGGTTATCGTTTCAAGAAACGCATTACGAAATGTGTACTGACCTACGACCACGTCCCACATGCTACGAACTCATTATCTAACTACGTTCTCGTAGAACGGATGTAGCCGCGTAGTATAATGTAGCAAGCGTAGACAGCTATGCATTGTAATGTTACACAAGTTCTCAACACATTGCATAGAATATTACTTGCTCAGCTTTTTCGTGGCTGTGCTTCTTCGGCCGCACCTTTGTACAGAAAAAAGTATTATGGCCTCTTGGTGGCCTATACAGGTCAAATTTACCCTTGTCTCAAGTAATAGAAATGTGGGATCAGAATGTATGGATGTATCCGAATGTATTATGAAAGTGAGATGTTTGACAGATGATTGTGTGATAGTATCGGAACGTAAGAAACATTGATGAATGTGAATTGGAACGGTCTGAATGAACGAGTGAAGAGAGGCTGTGGGGAGAACGATGTTGTAACGACGGGACGACGAAGTGAAAAATGTACGACCTAATTTAAGAAGAAATAAAACGCAAGAAGTGAATAAATAAACTGCATTTAATTTTGCTTCCGCATCCCACAACTTTGGGGGCTCGCCCGGGATCGGGGCAAAAAAAAAAATTTTTCACGACGAACACGCACGGCGGCAACCGGTGTACCACGAGGCAAGAGGTTATATATTTTCATTTGACGACGCACAACGACGAACTACGGAATCAACTACTACAACTTTTTCTCTGCTTACGACGACAACGACGACGGATTACACGATGCCAAAATCTAAACGACGCAACAGCAAATACCAGTCATTTGATAATAATTCGGAAGACGAAAATGGCGGTGCGGCAGAGCAACCTAACCTAGGTACGCAGGGCATGCTTCACCTCATGGAGGATTTAATTCCTAAATATGACGGCCAGGATCGGACGTATCCAGTGCAGCAGTGGATCCAAGACATTGACGATAATGGTGATATTTTCAACTGGTCCGCGACTCAAAGGCTCCTGGTGGCGCGGCGATCTCTCACGGGTACGGCAGCGCTTTGGATACGCGCGGAGAAGACACATAAGACATGGGATGATCTCAAATCTGGAATCGGGAAGGAATTTTCTGATAAAATTGACATAAAAACGGTACATGAACTGATGAGCAACCGAAAGAAGAAGCAAGGTGAGTCTTGTCTTGACTATATGCTCACTATGAAGGAGTTGGGGAAAAGAGGAAAAATGCCTGACTACGTAGCCATAAAATACATTATAGACGGCATCCCTGACTATGAGATAAATAAAGTCATGTTGTACGGAGTCACAACTTACACTGAACTCAAAGAAAAGTTAAAGATATATGAACTGTTAAAGGAAAAGATGAGTAAGAGGCAGCCTCAACCATCCATGAAAGCAAAACAACCCGGTAGCTCAAGTAATTCCACGGGGCTAAGGTGTTACAACTGCGGGGAGCGGAATCACAAAAGCGAAGATTGCCCGCAGAAGAGGCAAGGCAAGAAATGCTTTCATTGCAATGAGTATGGGCACATATCTCCAGAATGCCCACGAAAAACAGCTGAAAAAAACTCATCAAATTCCAAGGTGGAGTCGAACACGTGGCCTTCAACTTCACGCAATGGCGGGAACGGAAATGGAAACAGTTCAAAACGATCGTTTATCACTTCAACGGCGGCGGCGATAGGGGGCGCAGCGATCGGTGACATTGACAGCTGTTCATTCAACGGCAAGATGGCGGCGGTCGAAAGGTGTCATGGCGACGATATTGACGTCTTCGATGTAAACAAACAAAACAATGACGAACTTTGCGGCAAAAATAAGTGGGTAAAGTTGTTGTGCGGTTATAAAATAAGTTACGGAGCCGATAATAGTGCGGTCGTAGATATAGGTTGCGGAAACAATGCTCTCGTAGATTCGGGTAGTGAAATTAATCTAGTTTCCAGTGACTTTTACAACGAAATAGGGGCTCCTGAGTGCGTGCACGAGAACAATATAACGCTTACGGGTCTAGGGTGTGCAACGGTGCAAACCCTAGGAAGTTTTTCTACGAGTATAGAGATAGAGCAAAAGATGATGAATAAATGAATGTTTTCTACCCACTCTACTTATACTATTAAGATGTAATAAGATGCCCTAATACAATGTATTGTTTCTGTAAAATTAACTGTAAAGTTGTGTAACATTTCTAAAAAATTGTCATGCTATGTTGTGTACACCTACCTAAGATGTTATGTGCATCTACTTCTGTATATTTTCATTTACTTTTCTGTGTAAAGCATGCTTAATGATAATGATGTAGCAAATGTTTAATTTAGATGTAAGACTTTGTAATAAGTTGAACTAGTTGTAAGTTGTATGTAAGAATTGTATGAGTAAGAGATTGTATGAAAGATGTTGTATGGGACGTCTGAGGACAGACGAATGGCAGGAGGGCCGAGAATGTGGGATCAGAATGTATGGATGTATCCGAATGTATTATGAAAGTGAGATGTTTGACAGATGATTGTGTGATAGTATCGGAACGTAAGAAACATTGATGAATGTGAATTGGAACGGTCTGAATGAACGAGTGAAGAGAGGCTGTGGGGAGAACGATGTTGTAACGACGGGACGACGAAGTGAAAAATGTACGACCTAATTTAAGAAGAAATAAAACGCAAGAAGTGAATAAATAAACTGCATTTAATTTTGCTTCCGCATCCCACAGAAATATAATTTAAAATAAGAGGTGTATTATTAAAATGCTCGTGGATGTGGTTTTGAACTAATGTATGAAATTTTTCTTTTCCGAGAACAATGGGCTTGGATGTGGTGGAAAGTAGCCAATTAGAACATTCTAATTTTAATAGAATAAGGATGCTAGAATAATTATTTAAATATAACTGTTGAGTAACTTTTGAGTTGTTAGAATCAACTTCTCAGAAAATTGCGAAGTTGATTCTGGTGGTCCTCCATCGCTCTGTTTCTTGTGGAGCATGTTGCCCTATTTACTGTAACTATTATAAGCTCCACTCATCAATCCTGTTGTCAGCAATTAAACTTTGACCATAATAACAAAGGGGAAAAAGCGATCACCATCATTATACAGGAAAACCATGCATTCAGGCATGTTTACAATGAGTCAATGACAGCGCTGACTTGTTGCAATAGAATCTTGAATCTCGTGATTATATTCTTACACTATTGATTTGTTTTACACATTTTCCGCTAAACTTATGGGGTCATTATAGTATTTGAGATGTTAATCGACATACGTGCCTCGTAGGCACATATACAGTGGCAAAGCACAAGCGTAGACAGCGCGTCAGCTGCGCGTTGCAATTACACGCCAAATGACAAACAGCCAGTAATCTTGTGTGTCGCCATAGTTCTCTGCAATATAAGTGCTTTAAATTAATCGAAGACGATTTCGTACCTTTTTCTACAGAACATACTTACACAGAGAAGTGTGAACAAAATGTTGAAACAACCTGGTGATTTCAATCCCATTCAATAAACAGCTTGGCCAAATCTAAACATACGCTTACCAAATCTGCTAAGAGCCCATCCCACCGCTACGTGACTGAATCAAAACGAATTTGTCCCCAAAGCCGCAGCTTTTTTCTCACATTCGATGGACATATAGAGAAAGTGGACCCTTCCGAGGCCACACTATATCCTTAACACTCAACTTCCTTGCATCTTTAATGTTTAATTATATATACCTTTAATGTTTATAAAGCCAATACCTTTTTAATGTTTATAAAGTAGCTTATACAATATATAACCAAAACCCCGTCCGATCCGAAATGGTATTTTATACGCGATGGTCATATTGTCAATTTTACGTTGTGAATTTGGGTAAAGAAATGAGAATTCACGTTTATTTATGAACATATTATGCCCATAGCTTTGTCCGCATATCCAGCGAAAAAGTTACCTTCTAGGTCATGAACAATACAGGTCCAAATATCATCAAAATCGGTTCAGTCGTTACGGATATTAATAGCCACAAACATCTAAACATCCATAATTTCACATTTATAATAGTACGTAATATTCAGCAATATTTTGTAGTATTTTGTAGTGAATAATTTGGTCAAAGCTTACAAAAATATTTAAACGAAATCGCTCATTCGGTACGGTGTGCAGAAAAAAAAGAAAAAGAAAATCCAGACGCAATAAACGTAGTTTTAATAAAAATCAAAGAAAGAATAATGAAACAAATCGTCAGTGAACGCAAGAGGCAAAAGCGTCTCGTGGGGCTTCCACCAGGTGCAAAGATATTTCATGATTTAATTTGGGACTTAGGGATCTGCTCTATTGAATCTATTGAACCGTACAATCTTTTTATCGCACCCGAGTTCTGCAAACGTTCATTTCACGAACCCCGTTTACAGTAAACATCTTATTAATATTTTTACGTTAAAAACTATCATGAATAAGATTTGCGTCAAGTCTTGCTCGTACTGAGTCGAAACAAGTGTGTGCCTTCAACCACGTGAAATATCTTTAGTAATTATTAAAATTATTAATTCTTACTTCAGCAAATACCTAAATATAACCAAAACAAAGACAAAGGTTATTTGATATAACAATGTTTAACCGTACGCAATGCAGAATTAATTATAAAATCAACTTTTTTTTTACACAAAAATAGCTTTGGGCATGTTCAAGTAACCACATCAGAACACACATACGTACGATGAACAAATGCATAGAGACCATATCACGCATGGATGAGCGTGCGGCGAGCCGTCCGAAAAAAATATTGGTATGTTGCATAATTGCGAACCCAGACGGATAAAACACATTGCATTTTATCGATATCCTTTAGCGATTTACCGATTGGGACCTGAGGCTGATTTTAACTATACCAATTAAATACCTACCCTAACGTGTGTGTCATACACATTTTGTTCACAGATTGTGTGATGCGTAGTAGAGAAGGTAACATATCAGCTAATGTTGGGATAGTAGGCGTGAGGCAGTCACCGGAAGAGCAGCGTCGCGCGAGGAATACCAAGCAGTCCGTACTCCTCCCAGGCCTCAGCTAATATTGTGCCGACTCACATACCGTACCACTAATATACAACGCCATTTATACTTTTATTTTGCACTGCATCACGAATGAGACCCGGCAGCTTGTTTTAATTAACTTTAAGGATGTAGGAAAAGGAACCTGCGTAATATAATTTTTTATAAGTAAAAATCATAAAAAATCTATTTGGTGTTCTAAGCACCGATACAAAATATGTTAAACAACTGTGCATAATGTCAAATTTCCAAGTTTTTTTTTTAGAAAACTACGTGTTTAGTACTGATTGGACACGTAGTTTCATTCATCCTGCGATGTTTTAGTACAAAAAAGTATTCACTTTTGAGGAAAGTTTCCGCGTTGTTACAAGTGAGTTTCGTTTTGATATTCGAATCTACCGATATGAGTACGATAGTCTATTATATAACATCAACAATGCACTCTCACAATCTCTTACTATCCTCTCCATCCAATTGTTGTATGGAAGAGATCGCTTCTAAGCGATAAGACCGCCCATTGTACTTTCTCTAGTATAAGATTTTGTTATTATGTTTTTTGCTTAAGGTGTGTACAATAAAGTATTTTCATTAATTCATTCATTTCACTGATAATATAGTACGTAAAAAATCCCGTTTTACAATATGAATAATCAACAATGCGTATTGTCTGCTATTAGATAGTAACAAGCAGAGACAAGACACAGAGGCTTAGTTTAAAGCGCCTAATAAGTATAATTCAGTGGTCTGCCATATCCGTATCCGTATCATGTATAGGACGACCTCTGTGGTACAGTGGGCGAAGGCCCGCCTGAGACGCAGAAGGTTGCGGGTTCAATTCCCGCCACGGGACAACTGTTTGTATCTGCAAATATTTGTCTCAGGTCTGCTTTCTATGTATATTATGTATGTATTTACAAAAAAAATATTAAAATTATGTAGTATATCAGTCATGTAATTCCCATAATACAAGCTCTGCTTAGTTTGGGGCTAGATGATGCTGTGTGAAAATGTCCAGCATTATTTTTTTTATCCGTAGGTACTCGTTCAAAAACATTGCTCTTAAAAAAAACAATAAACAGATCTGGATACCAAGTAGGCGGTGGTCAGAGACACGTCCAAACATTATTTGTCAAATGTCCGCGGAGCAAGCTTATTTAATTCAACAGCCGTTTTCCATTTTTTACTTCAAAACTGCTATTCTATCAAAAATAATATTTTGATATCTGAAAGAATTCAATGTATTTCTGTTTGCAATAATAACGTTGTCTGTTATAGGTATGAGCGCGGTATGCAGCGCGGTAGGTTGTGTCACATGACTTCGTTGTTATTACACCCCGGGGCTGGCATGGTGACAATATAACATTCCTGAACATCGATGCCTGGAAACTGCAACATTTTTATAAACAATGTAACAAATAAACCGATCGTCATCAAATTTTTCAGCAAAATAATGAAATGTAATAAAATCTAAAGGATAAATTCACGATCAAAAATAAAAACTCCGTAAAAGCGCGTATGTAACCGTGCGTTAATCCCGGAGAGAATATAGACAGTGTAACTTTTCGCCTTCTTTATCGTACCGTTGAAATCGTACTTCTTTGTGAGTAATCCCTCCACGTCCTAGCTATGTCGCCGACGAAGATAGAGCACGATCTTCACAAATAATGTCACATGCGATTCGTTTCAGACGACGTGACTCGCATCACCGCGGCTATTCGCCGTGCCGTGCATAATGGGATAAATATGCTGCGGTTATGTGCCCACACATGGCCCTCAAATTAAGTGAGCGCTATTTACTGCATGCGGTGAAACTTCCTTACTTGCTTGATTAACTGGATTGTGTTTCTTTACAATTGGCTTATTACCAGTCGAGATGTTTACTGACATCGCTATAGTCGCGGGGGAGGCGTAGCGTGCTCTTGTCTGCAAATCCATTAATTACGGCACGTGATATGCTCAAAAGAAACACGCAGGTATTCGTTTTTGGAAACAAAAATGTAGGTAAATATCTTATTACGCTCTCGTATTGTCATAAAATTCTGAAAATCGTTTGGAATAAGAAAACATGCGTAATCCTAATCATACCTTGCCGTAGGAATTCTAATTTTCTGAGGATTGTTTTGATGAAATCGCGAGGAAAATGTATGCGATTTCCAGGAACATCTCAAGTAAAATATGTAATTTGAGATAAAGCGGCATCCCATTCCAGATAAGACGCAGCACGACCCACGTCGAGAGCCATCCAACTCGTTACGAGCCGCCCGAAGCGAGGTGTGATACAAAATCATCAATCTTTCCCGAGATTCTACTATTAAATGCTTCTTCGCTCTTTTCCCTCGAATTCGAGACCAGAAACAAATGTAAAAAGTTGTGTGATAAGTTCAATTTGAATTTGTAAAGCCCCCTTTCACCGTTTCTCGCCTGTTTATCTCGGCGAGGAGAGAACGAAAATACAAAAGTAAGAGATAGGAAATGAAGAGGCGGAAAAAAGTGTCGGGTTCCGAACAAACGCGAAAAAGTTGGCGTTATCCAGGAGACAAGTTAAATCGCAATTTATTAGGGCGTAGTAGCGGCTTAGCACGGCCGTGAGCGAACCCGCGACGACGTTATCGCTGCCACCGTCAGCGATCGCATTGCGAAGCTATGTCCTTACTCGGGTTCTGAAACAACATCAACGAAACCTACTAATGTTTCAATCCTATTGAAATCTCTGCCTGCGGCGGCTATCTAATAAAGATACATTAGAATGGACATTAGAATACCCTTTCAAGCCAAGAGCATAACAACAAAAAAGACAGGGATTTACTCTACCTGCTCTAAATGCTGTGTGATCTTACCTGTTATAACACAAAATACGGGTCTGTGTTTGTTTTAGTTTTGTTTGGGTATTATGATGAGACGTAAACACTACTTAAGGTGCACTTGCAAGGGTGGGCGAGTACGTGCTTATGCCGGGGTTATGCTATCGCGCATCTCCAGCCTCATTCACATATTTATTCATGTTGGATATTGCATGTCGGATTATAATATTAGTGATATTGCAAAATACCAATCGGAACAAATACAAATAAAATTTTGTGTCAATATCGACTTCACAGCTTCGCATCTTAACTGGACGCCGAAGTATCAATTGTGTCAAGTCATCGATATTATGTCAAGTTATTGTTATTATTCGGTCCATAGAAAAAAGTCCAAGCAAAGTATCAGACTTCAATAGATAGATAGATTTTGTATCAAATTGGTGTCATTATCCTACTAATATAATAAATGCGAAAGTCTGTCTGTGTGTGTGTGTGTGTGTGTGTGTGAATGTTTTTTACCACGTATCTCCGTAACTACTAAACCGATTTTGATGAAATTTAGGATATGGAATAACACATAGGCTAATCTAATTTTCGAAAATCGATCTCTAAGGGGGTTAAATAGGGCGGTAAAGATTCTATGAAAAAAAAATTGGTTGATTCATTCAAAACTCTGTACAATAAACTTTAAAGTAAATAAAATAACACGTATTTTTATTTTTTCAAAACTACCCTTTGAGGGTGTGCAATTGAGTTCTAAACTTTGTATAAATTTTAATCCTTGGTTCGATTCATTCAAAAGTTGGTGGACTTAGTTTGAAGCCTGGAGACGGTCATATGCTACTTTTATTAACATACCACGCGGGCGAAGCCGCGGGCAACAACTAGTCTTAAATGCAGGGTGTCACCGCACATACATACCGACCCAGAAAGGAATAATGCCTATGGTGAAATAAATAACAAGTTAAAAAGTCTAATTATAACTTTATGATAAAGAAAATATTTTGAAATTGTTTGGAACATCCTTTCATCAGTTGCGTATTGAACTTTGAGCTTGCCTCAGCAAATAAGATGTTTGCCATAGGATTATCTATCAAAATACTGTTGTTTTATTTTTACTACAATTTCTTCAATAAACGTATCCGAATTTCAAAAAGTCGTAGAACAAACGTTACATTTTATGTGTAGAATGGGGATCTACACGTAAAATGTAACTACGTTTGTATCGTCCGGGTATATATACATATTCTGGGTCACCCTATATTAAAGAGTCGTTTTCATACAAGAATAAGTACTCCTACGATTACGTATCAACTTTTAAACGTTTTATAGCGACATCTGCTAATTGCGGCAAGGACTAATCGGATCTGCTTCCGTGTGCAGATTCCATTATCTGCAGGATCGTGTTCATCCGCCCATACATATTCATACGTTGCCGCCGCCGCCACCTCGACTCACACGCTAGCCGGCTAAATCAATGAAGTTATCAACTACAGGTTTTGAAAGTTTCCGTTACGGATATATTTCAAGTGGCAAGCCACAATGCTTCGATATTATACTACCATTATTTTCAGTCGACAGTTTCTGCTTCAGAAATATCTATAGGTTTAATTTACGCTCAATCGTTACACAGCTATGAATTTAATTTACAGGCCACTATCTACGAGTAAATATATTTCACTATCAAATCAACACCAGTTTTACTTCGCGTCTACTTCCACTCGGAAGTTCTAGGAACAAACTTTTTAATTAGTCTGCGAGGACAAACAAGCTATGTCTCTCAGTTCGGTATACTAGTACGTACCCGCTCTAAATAGAACTCAGTCTTAATTATTGACGATATGGAACAATGAACCGATACCGATAACTTCAATGTCAATTTAAAAGCGTTAATTAATGAACATCTGACGACAAAGTTGGAAATTAATTAACCGTATAATTATGTACGTATCAGATCATTTGTGTATCAGAATTGCGGCAACTATGCAGGAAATCTAATAACATAACAGAATTGTTTGTCTTACAGGGAGATGCTTTAATGAATAGTCAACAACCAGCATCATCGCAATGGACGTGTATCGCCATTGTTTTACGGCTATCATAACAAACTTGTGGAATGTAGTTCGGTTCGTAATAATATGGTATAAACAAACAGAGGAGGTGTCAGGTACGGTGGAACTTTGTATATCGCTCTTATTGAACAATCCGTATGGTCTTAAGACAGATCTTTATCTATGAAGAAATAACCATCCCCGATTCTGTAAATATTTTGGCCCTCAGAACAACGTCAGCAACAATATACTCGTAGCTGAATTTGGTACATACGAAATCCTTTTAATAGGAATCATATTTTGGGCAGCAATCTATTTATCACCAGCTCAAGTGGTAAGCGGAAATTAAGTGTTCTTGAGAGCATTGTAATTATAGTGTTCATTTGCAAGTGCCAGCGAGGTAGGACGGCGGCACTCGGTTCGGTGATACTCCGTGACAAACCAAATAGCTGGTTCATTTCGTACCGAAGATTATTTTAACAATGCAGACTATTTTACTTAAATCCGCTAAAGACACTGAAATTATCAAATAAAAGAAAGCATGTATATTCTGGCATGGTATATGAGAGTGATCCAGCTGCGCTCATCAAGCAGATGCGTGCAGGCCGCGACAGCCAGGCGCCACAATTACACCGCCCTGTAAATCATAAACATCAACCCCCATTTAATCCAAATAGTCCGTCGTTAGTCGAGCAGCAGGCGTCTAATTTGTCTGCTGTAACTGGAGATTAATTTATTAACATTAATTACATGACAATAGATTGCGTACCAGCCTTGTGAGTTGTGCTGGATGTGTGATTGATATAATTTATTTGTGTGGATCAGCTGTATGAAAGCATAATTTTTAACGTACGTATGCAAACGTTAACCTGCGTCAATTTGCGAAAATACATATGAACGAATATTTTCGTTAAATTTTTTATACGATACAAGTACTGCCCACTTACTGTGTTAGACAGTTCAGGTCCAAGATTTTTTAATACATATTCCGTCCCATAAGACTCGTAAAACAAAGTAGATAAATAACAATATTTTCGCCGCAGTGCTTTAAGTGCAGTGCTTAGTATAACTTATTTTATACAGGACTAATTCTTAAAGAGGTTGACAAGGATGTGAAAGTAAGTTTATCACGACATTGTCTCGATATAATATTGCGTCAGTCTATTGTAGATCTACTTTCATTAGTTCAATCTTCAATTTTCACGTTTTTCTGAGGAAATTATCAAATGTCTTAAGTAGAATACCGATTTTGACTTTAATATGATCTAGACTTTAGTTTGACCGTTGTTATATATTCATATGCGAATTGGGCTTTAGATATTCATATTAAAAAAAAAGCATGAATCTATTTTTAAACGAAAAATATTTTCATAGTGCTGTGCTATCAATACATTTCAGTCAATTTGCATACATTTTAACTCACTGTAGAGTGCTTTGACCATTTTTTTGCATCCTTTTCAGTTTCTGCGGTTCCATGACTCTTTCATAATGGTTCATGCATTTGGATAGTGAGTGCGGTTTGTTGTATGCCAATTTAGATACCTATGCGTACGACAAGGTAGGAAGCTACCTACCTTCTCGTTTTGAGGTCCATCTGTATGCAACCTGGGGGCTTAAACCTATATCTAGACATACATAGGTAGGTAGGTATAGAATATTTTTATACAGGCATTATGCATATTTGTGTAGGTACTAGAAAAAATATAAAATAATTTATTTTATCGTTTCAATTAGTGTGAATAACGAATGCATTGTCGTAATAATTCCATGAACGTGTTATTTTGTATAAAAGACCCGTATTCCGAACTAATCTCTAACTAAATCTTTACTCATGCATCGATTTTAATGCAGTTTTCAATGGAAATATGTCAATGAGGTTAAATTTTGAGATGTTAAAAGCCACCACTTAAGTGTTAAGAATGCTACAAAATACTGTACGTTTATTTATTTATATTTATTTACCTAAACTTAATTTCAATCAGCGTAGATATCATGGCTCTTTTCTGCGATCACATGTTCATCCGTGTGCGCTCTTTTAAATAAAGGGCGAGGGTTGCTGGTGGTTGTTTGGAAAATTGCCCGCGGAAAAATTACTCGGAGAAGCACCGGGTCAGCCACATGGCGCGCGACGATACGCCCTACATAACTGATGACTTTTCAATGGCCATTCATTCGCGGACTCGCCACCCGCCGCTGCCGCCGCCGCCGCCGGCTAGCAGTCACCGGTCAACACGGCTGTACTCAGGATCCGACCTTGTAGCATGTTATTTTGTTCGGAAAAGCATAGTCAATAAGTCCTAAAAAAATCATTCAAGTACTGAATAATCCTCATTGTCCAATAATAAATCTTTGTAGGTTTCTCTGATCAACTAGTTAATAAAAATATCTCAAAATTAATTAATTGAAAGGAATACACCAAAAAGTTCAAACATGTTATCAGGTTTCCAATTATCATACCAAAATATAAACCGTTCTCTGTCAATGTTGTGGAAGCGATAATTTAAAGGAACTTTTCGATTATTGTCGTTAAACTAATTAAAAAGTTCAAAGTTGATCCTTCAACGATCGGAGGAGTACTTATCGAGCCACACCTCAATACACTGTTAGAGATCTAAGAAAACTTTCGAATAAAAGGACATGATATTGGCGACCTCTGTGACGCAGAAGGTTGCGGGTTCGATTCCCGCAGCGGGACAAATGTTTGTATGACCTCCAAATATTTGTCTCGGGTCTGGATGTTTTCTATGATATGATATGATATATAATATGTACGTATTTACAAAAAAAATATAAGTATTATATCAACCATGTAGTCCCCATAACACAAGCTCTTCTTTGGGGTTAGATGATGCTGTGTAAAAATGTCCAGCATTTTTATATTTTAGATTCGGATCGGTATGATTTTTGTTTTACTCGACTTGATTAATACTGAGTTCATTAATATTTTACTTATTTGGAAGGTAAATACAAACTGTTAGCAATAGGTTAGTTCTTTGCCTTCTCCAAATTGAAAGTGCCGTTGCCCGTGCCCATCCGAACGTAAACGTCTGTACCCATCGAACTAACGACAAGATATCGCATCGCACAGTAACTTACTCTTCAGCTGAATAATAGGGCGCTTCTTTGACAACAGCAAGTAGAGTTGCTTCTGGTAACTGTTTCTACTCAATTAAATATGCTTATAATTTGTTTTTGGCTACAATAAATGTATAAATGGAGGTTGTATAATTTATTTTACAGTTGTCACATACGTATTTGAACAGGGCGAACGCGGGCGGTTCACTCAGCCAAACAGTGGCGTACAAAGCAAGAGTACCGGGCGTTCATCGCTCCAGTGCACCGTTTTTCCGCCTCTCAACCTTTAAATTGAAACAAAATCGTACATACGGCCCAAATTGCCAGTCACGTACCTACTACTTACTGACTACCAATAAAATATTATTTCGTACCTTGTATTACTATTTAGCGTGATCGAGTATTCAAGTAGATAAGTAAGTACTTGATGTACAAATGTCTCTCAAAGTATGCCAACTTTTTCTAGTAAATACTGATTTCGATTGAAGTGCGAACCACTTCAGTTCCTGTATAAGTTTTGTCACAAGTGACGTGAAGTAAATCGTTATTCAGAGGTGCTAAGTAGTGGGGAGCGTAGTGAAGCCGAGACGTGGTGCTCCCTCGGGACACGGACGCAGTCAGGAGTCGTTTGATAAATATTTTATGCTCTTCCCGACTCCATACACATAACTTGTGATATTTCTTCTTGTTTAGATTAAAATAGTTTCTTTTGCTATCTTTTATGTGCGCCTCATTGATATTCATACGGCTTCTCTTTGTGTATAGTCTCATCATAAAGTGGGAATTGCTAAAACAGAGATCAGTGAAAATGTATTTTGTTACTCCGCGGAATAAAATACCGTTGTGATTTAGTACTTATTCGGTTGAACGAGCCTTGTAATTTTTGTAAGCTTGTTTTCAAAGGGCAAGCAGATTACAAAATTTAGAGGGTCATTTTGAAAGGATTTCGAATAAAAGAAACGCAATTGGAGTGACTTGCACAGAATTCTTGGTGAAAAATGAATGAAAAGTCCCCCTTTACAGTAAAATTATTCGCGTGTAGTTTTACAGTAAAATACACAGTTTATAAACATTTTATTTGAATAAAATAGCAAAAGTCTTTACACAGTTCAACTTAGCTGGAAGTACGGCAGTATAATGCCAATTGACTAATGTCCTAATATACGAGGGACTTATTTTTCGACGCGGCTACGCTAACAGTTAAATAAATTTGATAAGACGGGCCGGGCCGGCTATCCAGTGACAGAGGCATTAAGCAACTTTCGGAGAACATTTGTATTTCTATTTGGCAGATAATGCCTTATTATGAGGGCCTTACTTTTTTCGTGAATTGAATGGTGAAGATTGCCAGCAAAGCCTTTCATGAGTTTGTCACATTCGTAGACAAGCTTTTTACTCGAGGATGAATACTATCACCACACTGGCTCTTTCATCACTAGACTCTTTTCTAGGTACCTTCCTATCATTTCTCATTAAGTGACATAGAATAACCTTGAAGACAAAGAACCAATTATTCATCTGCCCTTCACCTTTTTATCCAACAGACATATATACATAGTTCTGACCTGCATTCCTTGTATCGTGGGTATCATAAAATACGAGAACCTTCTTGGTACCACGATAGTGGTTATAGTGATTTAACCTTATCTTGTTTTATCAGTTGGGTTGTAGGTAAAACAGGGATAATTTGGATACGATAACCACGAAAGAGGACTTCTTTAGGGAAAAACTTAATAAAGCCTTTTCCAATTAAAGGTAAACATACATAGTTAACAGGAATAAAGTCGGATTCCCCGTATTAATATCATGAAAAGCTGCATATAATCACAGCCTATTTTGCGCTGATTGTTTCACAAAGGTGCAAGTTTTTGACGTCTGATGTTTTTTACTAACGATTTCTAAAACAGTTACTTAGAAAACCCAATTAGGAACTAACAGTAATGTGACTAGAGCGTAGATATCTTGTCTATCTAGAGATAGAGACGTGCCAAATTTAATCTCCTCAGGGTAATATAACTTACGAAAAACTGTTCTACTAACAAAAGTGTTATTGCGTAGGTCCCATATAATTTTACCATGTAATATAATGGAAAGAAGGAATCGGTTCTAAGAAAAGTTTTAATATCTATTCCGATTAGATTCAGTGTCAGGAAGGAACGCAGATAGCGTCGGAGTTGGAAGGAAATATTAGATGGATCGGGCTTCGAATACAAATATGGAGAGATAGGGAAATCCGATTTGCCAGTAGACCCAGACGTGTCGTATTATCGGAGTCTTTTTTAAAACATATCACATGTGAATAAGACAACCGACCAACGTTGTATTATTTATTCATGTAGATATTAACCCTACTAATATTATAAATGCGAAAGTTGTGATGTTTAGATGCTTGTAGCTAAATTTTTCTGCAAAGGCTGAACCAATTTAAATAAAAAAAGAATCGGGTATAGTTCATGACCTGAGGCTACTTTTTATCCGATTACTACGCGTGCGAAACCGTGGGCAGAGAAAAAAAAACAAGTTTCTAAGTCAACACTATCACAAAATACGGCCATTTACGCCTTAATATATTTCGCAAGTAAATCTAAACCTAAGAAGTACTACAAAAAAAAAAGAGTTCAAGTCATCGACCACAGGTAAAAGGCTGGCGAAATAACTTCGTTTAATATTACTACTAACACATAATTTATGTACATATGAGCATTAAACACAAACTATACTTTAAACGAAATATCTATTCAATCTTTACAATGTTTTTTGTAAATTATATTGAGTATACTCATTAGCATTAGCATAAAAATAACAGGCAGCAAGAGACCACCTCTCATTTTTGTTTAAGACAGACTGTACAACGCAAAAAGTAAAAAAATAATAATAGAAGTATCTGGATGAGAATGCTTTTTTAGCATTAAGTTTGCCTATGTACTACTATTTTGTGCAATAAAGAATTTTCTATCTATCTATCATAGACCTCCTTGTGGAAGAGCTCGTCCGGGGAAGTACTATCGCCATACTTATTCCTGTCACCGAGTAGTAATGCTCGTATTGCTGTGTTCCTGTTTGAAGGGTATGGGTTCCGGTGGAATTACAGGCACATGAGACTTTTCGCCCGTTATGTCTCAGGGTCCACAGCGCGCGAGTAATACTTCTAGTGTTGAAGCGGTTACCGTAACCTATGGAGGTTACGGTAACTGCTTACAGGTATGCTTACAGGTACCCATAACTAGTATAAAAAGAAAAAAGTATTTTAGTGCCATACTGTAATCTGTAAAGGAAGATTTGTAGAGACTCACCGAGGCTTGAAAATAAGGCGCTTTGTATCTTTTGGTAATTAAGCACCTATGCCATGTCTATTACCATTTGCCATATACATACTCGTATCTATGGTTTGGTGTGAAATGCTTGCAGTAAAATTTTATAGCAGTAGATTTTACGGTCAAATGTAGAGCCGGGCAGGCACATAGGGCGGCGAGTCGGGATTGTTCCCTCACTAATTAAATCTCGCCAACGACGTCGACGCCGCGGTTTCAAACCGACAGCCTCTTAATTATTGTTCCGGCTCTTAACATCTGTCTTAATGTCACTTTCCGTTTAATTCTCAGATTCTTCGCCTTTTGGTATGTTATAAATGTTAATTTCTTTGAACGCGACCTTTGTCTTTGTTGCAGTCTTTTGCGATGCTTTGTTACTGAATGAAAAGTGAGTGCATATTGTTACCATGAAAAGAAATAAATGTTCGTTTTTAAGGGTCCAAAGACAAAAAACTAAAACGGTATCCTGTCTCTGTCACCTCGATAACTCTGTTTACGTCTCTGTTTACTGGTGGTATATGCGTTAAGGGTTCATTTGTTTGCCTGTGACCATTTTTAACGTTATGGCTCAACCGACTGCTATGCGTTTTTTACAAACGTTTTGTATGAATTCAAGGGTGGTTCCTAGATAGGTTTCATCGCCACAAATCACTAGGGCGTTCTGCAATCAATGATGGATAATCACAATTGGGGTTTTATAGTTTTGTAAAAATTAACTTGTTATGTTGTTTGTTGATCCTGTTTCCCATGAGGATAAAATCCCCGCGTGGGCTCTTTCAGTTGTAACGGAAAACTAGATCGAAAACATCAGAAAAAATCATAACACTTTGATTTTTGGTACACAACAATAAAGGTTTTTGAAATGTGCAATAAAGTTCTTTTTTAAGATAAAAATAAAATTAAAAATGAATTTCATTTTTAATTTTCACATACTTTTTTTTCTCTTCTGTGTCCCCCATATTAAAAAAATAACGCAACTATGCAATTATGTGTCTACACATAATTATGTCGTTACCAAAACGTATAACTCGCTCATTTACGAAACGCGCTGTTTTCTAATGCGATTGTAACTCAGCTAAACAAATGCACGCCAATTTTTTTAAGCGTTTCCCTTATTTCAATGCGGCTGTAAGTGCTGCAATGTGTAGCAGTTTTACAATTTGGTGCGAAATTTTGACATTATTTGTTCAAAAATAACTGCTAGCTACTATAGCTATGAAGAGTACCATAACAACATAAAAAAAACCTTACAACATAATCTATTCATATTATTATGGGATCCGTCACATCTCTATGCAGAGATACCTACATAACATCTAAAAGGGTAAATTGTTCTTAAGTAGGTAGTAATACATTTTATCATTTAATTATGTATGAAACTATTTTTAGCACTACTGATTTTCAGTTACAAAATGCCATCAGTCCACAAATTAAAGATGTCCACATGTGACTTTTTAACCTCCAATAAAATAAACTAAATTATTGAGGATCTCTCAACATTGCTCCTAGATTAAAGGTTTTATTACCTTAAGAAGGTAAATGCGAAAACATCCGAAAGTTTTTAATTTTCTTACTGGTATACAAATTGGTTTCTGAAGCTACAAAAGAAGCAAACGCCCGCCTTTCTCGGCTGTCCGAGGGCCGAATACAAATTAAGAGGCAGACTTGGTTCTCAGCAAACTAGTTAATGTGTGCAACGTCTGGATTTGCGATAGTTCTGAAAGCAGAGCCACTACTTGTGAAAGCGAATAATTCACTTTATCAGTGTAGTGCGGCACTGGGCCCAGGTTTCGTACGACCCAGTACATGAAGTCGAGCTAATACGTTTGGTCGTATATGGTTGAATTTACTTTAGTAGATATTTGATTATAGAACATCTATCTATATTTCGTGTTGGCACAAATTTCGTGTTAATACTGATATGACAGGTAGCTTGTAGTAACTAGCTAGTATAGTATTATAATTTCTGTGTTATTAGTCTCTATTAGAGAAGAAGTGCCTGGACTTCGGACCTGTTGGTCGTGCATTCGGAAACGTGCACCAATCGATGTTTTCAGTCGAAAAACGTATACTTACTCGCATTAACACCTGCTCAGAACGTTGAAGGAAGGGAACATCGGTTTATTTTTTTCGAAAGGAAAGAGGCGTGGCTAATTTACAGGCCTGAGTGAGTGTGATCGATATCGTGGAATGCTTACTGCTATGCAAAACGTATGTCAAATATGTTTGGATTTGTCTCTCACTACCTCTCTCCTTCCTTTTGATTCCTCACGGAACTTCGTACTTACTTGTATAGATCTGAGAAGGTTCATAAAAAGACCCGTGCAGCACGTGTTTTTTTGGTCCACTCTTTAGATATTAATTAACATAGTATAAAAATATATATTCTATACATTGTGATCGATTTATATCTGTATCAGCTGCTTTAAAATTAAATAGCCAGCGGAAAAAAACTAATTAGAATCTACCTACTCAGGCAAGCAGCTGTGTTGAACGTTTTTTAATTATTTATCCGCTGCAGGCTGAATAAGAAGCCCACTCCTGGTTTACTTCGCAAAAATTAAGTAAAAAGAATCGTTAGTCTACAAATGAGTTATATTATATTTTCATGTTTATTTTATAATTTGAAGGAACAAAGCAGACGTTCAGAAACATACCTCCTATTATACTCAGTAATTCAATAGGATTCACGGCGCGTCTTTAAAAAGCTTGGCCTCAAGTCGAGTCGATGCGAGCTCTCTTGTAAAGGGCCAGAGCACGACCGACGGGTGGAAAGTTTTAATATCCCTCCGATTGGATTCAGCCGCATCAAGAGACGAGAGTACCTCCTTTTGGCCAAACATTCCAAGGAAATGTTCACCATTGAACACTAATACGAAAATCGAACGATAAGGAAATCGGCTAAGGCCCGGCTTGCGTCGTTTATCTTGTTCGGAACTTAGCAAAATATGTTCTCAGAAAGTTACTCGTAAGTCTCTAGCTAAAATGAAGGTCTGATGAAGTTTTATTTATTCTGAATTTTTTTTATTGAAATGATACATATTTTTTTTTGTTTCCATGTTCATTTATTATTAATAACACAATAAAAACCAAAACTATTTGTCCATTAATTAGCTTATAAAATGTTCAATTTATCTAATTACATCATGGTTTCACATAAAAAACCATATAGGTTAACACCTATCTAATTTTAATGAACATTGTAGCTAACAATATTTTCTTGTAAGATTCCTAAACTAGAACATCAAACAAGCGAAGTGCAAAGGAATTCCGTTCCAGTTGTTTTATTAGAATGTACCTCTAGAGATTATTTTTCGGCTGTCCGATCTCGTCGATAGACGGAGGGGAGGGTGTGAGTCGGAGCGGACGAAATAGGGACGACTCTAAATCCATATTCGATCTGTGGGATCTGCACTGAGCCGATCTGACAAGTTACCGATCTGTTTTGCATTTATATAAACAGCTCCTTACATTACCAGTGCGCTTCCTTGGAAGTGACAGACACTCTCGTTTCTGCTAAAATATCTGACAAGTTTTGGCGAATTTGATTTTTCTGCCACGATAACTCCACCATCATGATGACGTTTAAAATTACATAGCTTATTATAGCCATACGAGTTTTTGATCTCCCGTTATTTTAAATTAATATAATCCTACTAATATTATTAATAATAATATTAGGTACTTGGTAGCCTACCCCCTACTTGGTAGCCTTAAAGATCTACGCACTGAGTATTTATCTAAGGAAGTCCATCATGGGTAATAAAGTCGTGAGCGTGTTTGTTATGTTTGTTTGTTACTAATATTATAAATTTGAAAGTTTGGATGGTTAGATGTTTGGATGTTAGTTGCTAAATATCTCTGTATTAGATGAACCTATTTGGATATAATAAGACCTCGAAAAACACACAGGCTACTTTTTATCCGGGTACTACGTGGGCTAAGCCGTGGACAGGGGCTAGTATAATGTATATAATAAACGTACTGCGTATACAAAATTTCATTAAGTTAGACGATAGATATTATAAATAGGACGCAACTTTGTTAGTCAATTAGTCTTGTGCCTGTTTTTTTCTTAGAGAATTGTCCTCGACTTTTATAATGATAGGTAAATAGGTGGAAGTAATGGTAGTATGGAAGGTATTTGGTAGAGTGTGCCGAGCAGCCAGCGGCTGACAGGAAGTGGCCCGAGTGGGGTGGTCGGACCTTCATCAAGCGGTTGACTGGTATTACGCCTTGCAATTGTTCCACTGCGCCACATTCCTCACTCGATACCTAAACGAACGCTTTATCTCTGTGATTTCAGAAATTAGCACACATCAGTTGCGAACAATTTATTTAGATCCTTGATGTGATGCGGTTTCTACGTGAATAATCCGTATCCGATTCACAATTAAAATGCCGTTAATCCTACATTCGGTTTCCATTGCGAGAACACAAACTGTTTGTTTAAGAGGTGTAATTACAAAATCCCTCGTGTACTGAATTTTCCAATGTTTTCGCGCGGCGTACGGGTACGTGCCGTAAAAATAATTCGACGCTCCTCGGGGATCGTTTGTAAAACGTCACGCGTAAAACATATTATAAAGCCAATAAAACGTGTTTACAAGGGTGAGTAGAACTCGCCGTCCTCGGGGTGTTTCGTTTCCACGCGATATCCGTAAACATTTTAGCGCTGCAATAAATTTAACAATATCCAAGTCGCGAGACATTCTGTTCTTTCCGTCGCGGGATCAGTCGGTTAACGGTTGTAATCTCGATTGTCTCGGGATTTTCGCTCTCTACTTAAAGGAATTATACAATTATGTGGAATTCGCATGTTGTTTCCGCTCAGTTTTATTTTTGACAGCATTTTTTTGAGATATCTGTCCCTAAAGAGACTCTGGAATACGAATTAGAAGTGGATTGCACTTGGAGTAATTTTATCTTTCATAGCACGTTCTCATTCTCATCGCGTAAAAATATAAAAAAAAACAACTCTGTGGGATCTAAAGAGGAAGTGTTTCTAATTCAGCATGCAAGATTTGACCTAAACAAACAAACTAACATGCAAACATTGCAAGTTAAATAAAGGTTGTAAAGGTTGTCTCGACAGTTTTTACATATTTCAGCATCCTCTTGTGACTAGTAGTGTCAAAGCATATCCATAAACTAGACGTTTCACTTTCCATCGTCTATGGCAGCGCCTCGTAGTAACTTGTGTCGATTATACTTCCCTCAAAATATAACGATCGTTCAAAAACGATCAGAAACACATTGCAATAAAATAAGCTGTTCTGCAATCTGATTATTTTTCACAGTTAGGTGTACCATGAGTAAAAACAACCGATACTCGATAGTGATTTAAGTTAGAAAAAAATATGAAAACTTACTACTTTTAAGAATAGTAGAGCTTCTGTGAAAAAGGTCTCAATACTATAAAAGAGTTATATATAAATATTTTATAGTAGAGATATTATTAAATTTTGTTATCTAAAGATTTTAAAAATATCCCGAAAATGTTAAATAAATTAATAATACTGGACATTTTCACACAGCATCAACTAGCCCTAAACTAAGCAGTGCTTGTATTATGGGAACTACATGACTGATATACTACGTATATAATATTTTTTTATTTAAATACATACATATTATACACAGAAAACACCCAGACTAGAGACAAACATTTGCAGATGATACAAACATTTGTCAAAATAGGTCGCGGGTTCGAGGTTCGATAATTGCTGTATTAGGGGACTTCCCCGTCTTCCGCGATCAAGTTTATTTTAATATCAAATGTTATTTCTCCCTTGGAGCTGTAAAAAAATCAATCTAATAGTCAACACAATAAAAAAAACGGCCATTTATGTCTTTAATTTTGACACTCGCAAGTAAATAAAAAACTATAAGGTACTTCCTAGTCAAGAAGCAATGTCTTGCAGCACAAGTGCGGGGAAAAAACTTAATTTGCAGTTTTATATCATGAAAAATATATATTTTTTATCTTTTAGTTGCAAAAATTCCTCATTTTTGGTGATTTCATAGTTTATGAAGTTGAGTAAATCTCAAGATGGAGAAACTATCTACATACAAGCTTGTACATTAAAAAATGCCCGGTTTAAGAAAAAACGGATAACATGCAATACCAAACAACCTTTTACACAAACACAAATATCCGTTCCATGTAAAACGGATAAAAATCAAAGATATTTAATTCTCATGCCTGATTATTTTTTGCATGGTTAACTTTTCGGTAAACTTAGGTAAGTTTACCGAAAAGTTAACCAAGAATCTAACAGGAATAAAAATTAAATTCTTTTTATAGTTTTAATTATGATCCTGTAGGTAAGGAATCTATCAAAAAGTAAATTATAGATATCAATGATCTAACACCTACTCAATATTCGTAAATTCTATTACGACCTTCTTTTCAAAGTTCTGCTAAATCTAAAACCAATTCGTCATAAACTTCATTGTACAAGAAAATGTAAAGGTTAGGTTTTATATTCTTCAGTAACTCCTATACGATACCGAAAAGTATAAAAATAAAGTAGAAATTGCGCCAAAACACGTAAGATCATTGCAGTTGGCTCAACAAAAGATCGTTACCCAAGATACACTATTCGGAATTCCGGTAGGGTGGGGGCCAGCAGTCGAAAAGTAACCTCAAATTAGTCCGGGAAAATAAAATCCCCTGTTTTTCTGAGCGACGTTGACAGGGGTGCGGGTGGAGTGGCCACATCGGGAATACTGTTTTGGCCAACGGTCGCCCATCTGCCCTCATTATGTCGTGAAAACACTTGCTCGGATTTTTATGAGACTTGTAAATGTTTAACTACGCATTCGAGCGCTGAATGGCGTTTTTATAGACTGTTACGATTTCTTTGCCGTAAGCGGTTACATAATTTATTGCACTGTTGGAAGAACAGAACAGTTTTTTTATTATTAAGTGCTCGTGTTTTTCATTGGGTCGACAAATGCATAAATAAATAATTAAGAGGCATGCTGTGTATTTGCTAGGCGAAAGATCCACTACAGGACCCCTATTATGGAACTTGCACCATCCCGCGAAGTCTCAAAAAACTCTCGTGAATTTTATCATTCATTTTGTAGAAACGGGAGACAAGTTTTTGGGCGAATAACATGTGTGTACCTATATATTACTTGGAATTTTACTACTTAGCTAATCTAGGTTTATTGAGTTTTTATCTCCACAACTTTTAACATATTTCTTTGTACTTTTCTTTGGTGTAGAATATTACCAATATCTATTTATAAACCTCTCTCTAGCTCTGCCTCCAGATCTTTCTCATCTTTAAGTAAGTAGAGCTAATATAATTCAAACTCCAATACTTAGCTAATCAATGTTCGAAGCCTGCTCGCTTATTTAACAGGGCCAGCACGGCTAATAGATACTCTCACAATAGATTAATCAGAATCGTGTCTGGAAGCACTGTCTGCATTGCAATGCCCTTTTGCAACGCGGCTGATCCACTTTTCTACGGATGCGAGATTAAAGGGGAGTGTAACAAAATGAGAAATGGAACGATTTCAGGACGCATTGTTAGACGGCCGCCCGTTGTCGGATTTATGACAAAGAACAGCGGATGATTCAATCAGTCCCGTTCTTTAGTTTGTTATATTCATGTTAGAGTCGACCATCTGCGAGTCTTATTGTTATCGACTATGTTGTCGTTTTGCTCCATTTACTCATGCTCTCTCCTCACAAATTCAGTTTCCATTGCTGAACGGCTTCTTACGGAGCGGAATTCAATAAATGAAATCCCCAAAGATACGATTGCGCTAAATGAATGCAGAGCATAAATATCTGAATGGTAACAATATGCATATTTAAACAAGTTATAAGTTTCCGGGCGATTGTATAAAAGGGCAAACTTTTGGAAAATAGGTATTCAGTGCAGGGAGCAATTTACAATTTAAATATTCTTAATGTCTCCAAGTTGTCGCAGCTAGGGCGCCGACCGGCACGGCTTCCACTACATCAATCACTCGCGGACGCTGCCTCTGAACATTTCTAATTATTCGCCTCGCTTTGTACCGGATGAATTCTTACTTAACACTTTCAAATTTTGCAATTTTAACATCTCATCCACTTATGGTTTCATTAGTTTTAGTTGCGTTAGTTTTTTGAGAGGCATTCATTGTACTTGGGGAACATTATTTTAGACGACCTCTGTGGCGCAATGGGCGAAGTCCTGCTTGAGACGCAGAAGGCTGTGGGTTTGATTTCGCCGCGGGACAAATGTTTGTATGATCTGCAAATATTTGTCTCTGGTCTAGGTGTTTTCTATATTGTGTCGGGTCTATAATATGTATGTATTTACGAAAAAAACATGTATATATATTCAATAACTGTATAATAGATAACACAAATGGAATTCGATTGTCGTGGTTTTGAAAATATAGGGAGAAAACACATTTTTACCTGATCAACCATTTAAAAGTTATTACCAGGCACATATTACATACATTAGTATTGAACATTTTTGAAGTAGTTTATAGCTCCTTGTGAAAGAGCTTGTCCGGAAAGTACTACCACCAAATCTATTTCTACCCCCACACAGTAATGCTCGCATTGCTGTGTTAATAAAATCATGCGAAGATATCAAGTAACAACCACAGAGGATAAAAAAAATACAGCCGAATTGAGAACCTTCTTCTTTTATTGAAGACGGTTGAAAATTACCTGTTCTGAATCACGCTAAGGCAAGGTACCAAAGTAACTTATATTTGATAAAAATTGCGACTTCTGTTATTTATATGACTACTAACTTTGTATGAGGACACAATTAATAAAACACATCTAAACTACTTTATTCCACACATATTTTAAGGATGCATTCTAGAGCACACACGAAAGTTTCGGTCATGTTCTGCATATTTGAGTTGTTTGCAGACGGGTCTCGCTCGTCTCGAGAGCCACTCGGCTCGAGAGCGCCACAAGGTGACAGCCACCGTCTAATCTCCGGAGCTAGAACCTTATCCATTCATGTACTTGGGTACTCAATAGTACTTCTTGATCGATATTACTTATAGTACTGTTTTATTACAATTATGCTAATTATTACTTAACTACATAGTGGTTACAAAATATGTAGCTACGATATCTGTTTGAAATAATAATCAATATTGCTTTAGGAACATGTTGATTTGTTATTTTAACGGTTTTATTACACTGATTGTATACAATACACACCCCTATACAGAAAGATTTAATCCGAAATAATATTCAATTAAAAAAATAGAACTGAATAAGTTTTTAAAAAACCGAAACGCAAGCGCGTCTCGGGCCACGCGCAGTGTAAGGTACACAACTAATGAAGTTATTAGTTCTAAGTAATTTTATCTAAGTAATTTTCAATGGAATTTGTATGAAATTTTATTTTTTACTTCTCCAAGTATATTTTATAAATTGGTCGACTATTACTCGTTAACTTATAAAGCTTACTTTACTGTGATAGTTTTTGTTTTAACTTCGTTACTACTATTTTTCACATATCAAAAGCAACCGTTTAGCTGGCATGGATTCTAACAAAAATTGGCACTTTAAAGATTAATATTTCGAAAACGAATCCCTAAATCGCAAAATGGTTTTCATTCACCCGTAATATTTTTAAAACACCTATCCAACGATCCCCACAACATGGAATTGACAAGATTTTACAACCTTGTCGTCGTAATTGATAGCTGTAATTTAGCATGGGTGTACCCATGCTAAATTACAGCTTTTATTATGTACTAAAAGTCTCAGAGCTAAGCCACAGACAGACAGACAGACAGACGAAACTATGTATAAGGGACCATAGTCCCTGTTGACTACGGAACCATAAAAAGGTACAATCAAACCTTTACAAAGAAAAATAGAACCGAATAGGTTTAAAAAAAGGTATAATTAGTCTACAAAAGGTGTTTTCTAAAAAAACTAGACTCTGTCGAATCTATTTATCTTCCGGAATGTTTTACCAAAATTAGCTCATCCAATGAACAATTTCTAGAAAACAAAATGGACCGCCTAGCCACATGCCCGAGTACGGTATCCACCTACACGAATTAAAAAGAACAAAATGTAAGTTAGAAGGTAAACATTTACAACCAAATACCATTTACAAATATGCTTTGAAGCTACATAACAATAGTTGGTACCCATATTTTAGCCCCACTTAGGTTAGCTGGAAGAGAATGCTATCTAGCAATAAGTTTATCTATGTACATTAATTTTTAATTGTGCAATAAATAATTTTCTATCTATTTTCATATTGAATCACCGTTTCGGGATTCCCGTTTGAGGCTAGATAGATCAAATGTACATCAGATTAGGTCACATCAAAGCAGCTGTAGGGAAGTGCATTGACCCTGTCAGGGCGCTGCAAGTTTTTAAAAATGTTTTAAAAGAGATAATATAGTTTGGATAGATACAAAATTCATAATTAAAAATGTCAAATATTAAATGAGAATTGAATTAATCACTTCATAGATTGTTGGTCTAGAATAATGACAGATTCAAAATTTAGTAAGAAACAAAATAACATAAACTATCTACGTACTTATTCCTACCATGCATGTCAAGATGGGCTTACCATGCTTGCTTTGGGCACATAATATGTTATAATACTGCTTTGGGTTTTGTTAGGAATAAACCTTTTCCCGCGTGGGTAGGTGCGAACTGCCAACGCGCTGTAAGCGGGACAATGGATGTGTTTACAGGAAATCTGTGCGAAGAGGTCGCCGCCGTCTCGACTCGGCCAGCTCATTGCTACTATTGATACACATGCAAATACCTGCTAGATGCAGAGACCACGCTGAGACAACATTTTCAAACGCCTTGTAAACCGATCATCTTTGTTATTTTCACAGACAGACAGTAATTATTATATTATTTTCAAGCATAAATTGCTATACAATTCACTTTTGCTAAAAATCTGTTACAGCTTAAATTAGATTGGTTAACCACCTTTTTCTTTCACCGCGAAGTAATTGAAGACGTTCCCTGTAACGCAGAAGATTACGGTAAAATGATAGCGAGCTCGAAGTGGTCTTCGATAAACGGAAAATTTCTCGAATGCACTTGACAAGAATTCTTTAAAATGTTGGTAAAGGAACTCGCGGTCTTTATTAGGATAATAAGCAGGAATGTTTTCTAATTGACTGGTTCGTCATACACGTAGCGACATATTTTTCGTATTTATTCACTACGTTGAGGTGGTGTTATGAATAAGTATGGCATGTCGCTGGTATTATCTTCGTGTTCGGTAATGTATTCAAATATGTATCAAGCTCCATCCGCACCATGCTGCCGTTGTTATTTTATTTCATACGCGTGACGGCGCACAAGCTTTATTTTTTGCGATACAAGAATATCATATGGTCCGGCTGCTACCACCATCCATATTTTGCATCAACGTAAATGTGTTTTCACATCGATCGATTTTTTCTTTACAAACATGATAGGCAAAAATAATTTTTAGACGTCTTGTCAATCTTGTTGCCTTCAACGACGAAAAGTCGAGTATCCAATAACGAGATTAGTGCACAATACAACGACGAAGGATCTTACTGTGTAGGTGTAGAAAGAAAAATTGCTCCACACAGGACAACCCTGTCCATGCTCTCAGTGTTCAACGGATATTGATTACTTGTCTGTAAGGAATACAAATGTATCAAGGAAACTCTGTTCTAGCGCTTCTGTGAGCGCCATCCTTTGTACTGACATCTAACATTAAACTTCATAGCTAACGTCGTGTTTTGTATCTCTGTTGTCGCTTGGATAAAAGTTGGAACTCTTTATTGGGGTTTTTTTTGAGAGCAATTGAAATTTATAACAGGCACTGTTTATTTGCTTACATTATGCATATTTTATGATGATAGTCGACTTGCTAAGAAGCAATGAGAGCCTCAGGGAACTACCTAACTAGCAGGTGAACGTAAGCAAAGAAAAATGAAATAACGCAAAAACGGGAAGCCGACTCGAGCGAAAGGGGGACGGTGAAACCGTCGGGGTGGTTCTTTCGTGGAAAAGCCAGTTTCCTTTAGTGGAAACAGATAACGATCCACTGCCGACGACAGAATACGTAACTGCACTTACTAGCCATACATACCTAACTACAGCTACTTTCGTGCGTCCCAAAGTTTCATTTGCTTATCAATCGTATATCAAAACGACAGATTTTTAGGAGGGGAAAAATTACACCGTCATTTCACTATGATAAGATTATTTATGCAATCTTGTAGGCAATTTTTTTATTGACCTTTACACAAAATGTTTATTAAATTAGTTTTACATTCGCCGATTGGATGAAATCAATGCTTAGAGTACCTACGTACACATAGTTTTATGTTCCGAGTGAAATTAAGGAGCATTGATTCCTGAGAGATTTCGCGTCATGCAGGCGTTCGTTGCATCATAATGTAAGGCGTTTTCAGCGTGAACGATGGATGTGCCAAAAATGGAAGGCCTAAAATATGATATGGTTTGTGTAACAGCCGGGGTAATTCGTTTATTTTTCGATAGCACTTCCTCGTTTTCAGAGGCGGTCGATACGGACAATGTGAAATGTATAGTTTATTGTACATTCATTTGTTGCAGCGGGTTCAGCGTTGTTTAGTGGTGAATGTAATTGTATATATAGAAAGGAATGTGTGCAAGGTCACGCGCTCGTGACCTGCATTGTGCTTTCGCAGTAACAACGCGACTATGTCCCTAACGTCTCTTTGTTGCAATGAAACATTCAAACATCAATTTTATCGAATTACACTTACAATTAAAACAAAATGATGAAAACAAAGGGGTTTATAAGTAACTCAATAGTTAGTAATAGAAATACGCATTCTCATTGAAATAAATTACATATACTACACTAGCTTCTGCCCACGGCTTCGCCCGCGTGGTAACCAGATAAAAAGTAGCCCATGTGTTATTCTGATATATAAGCTATATATCACTGTAAAATCTATTCCAAATCCGTTCAGTAGTTTTTGCGTGAAAGAGTAACAAGCATCCATCCTCACAAACTTTCACGTTTATAATATTAGTAGGATATACGCTGTATAATATTTTCCACCAAAGAAAAGTACAAAAACACAGGCTTTGATAGCAACTAAAAATATGAAACTATCGGAGATCTTACCGCTAAAAATGGTATCTACCAAATAACTTTCCATTTGTATTTATTAGCTATGTAGATGCTATCAGCTAAGAAATGCTGCAAACCTCGCGAAATACTCAGCGTCACCGTGCCGAAAAGTGCACAACTTAGTTGTAGCAGTTCGTCATACACATGCAAAAAAAGGCTTAATCTGTTACATAGCCGTCCGTTATCATCACGGTTACACAAAAAAGTTTATGACAATAAGCCCAAACAAACATAATACATACACGCACACCAAACATACACTCATACACAAACAAGTACTACCAACCACACCCATAACTCCTAGGAAATTAGTGTTAGAATATTAACCTCTCTTCTATTCTTACTTAGTTTTCCTTTTTATATTTTTTTATTAGTGTTATTCGTTTCATTCTCTGTTTTCGATCCCTAAGATTTATTAACAACACCAATATTAATATTATACTACTTATGATTTAGAGTCCGGAGTAGGTCTGTATGATCCTACAACACAGGCTCTTTGAAACCATGTGCCCTCCTCCTCAGCGCTCCTTTAGATACATGATTTTATTAAGTTATGACTAACTAGCTACTGCCCACGGCTTCACCCGTGTGGTACCCGGATAAAAAGTAGCCTTTGTGTTATTCTGATGTATAAGCTATATTACTGTAAAGTTTCATCAAAATCCGTTCAGTACTTTTTGCGTGAAAGAGTAATAAATATCAATCCTCACAAACTTTCGCCTTTATAATATTAGTAGGATAGGATAGTAGGATGCACAAGTATGTACTTGTATTACTGGAATTGTACCAAACTGGATTTTTAACAAATAAACTTTATCTTATCGAATGTACAATGGTATCGACTTGTAAAGTGTCGAAAGTGTCGAAGTGTTAAGGATAAACACCGCTAACGCCGCTGCCGCGTCGTTTAGCCGGGCCTTTCCTAAAAGGAATTTCCCATTTCATTTCATTAATTTCGATAGTTTGCGTTTTATTAACTAGCTTTTGACACTAAGACAACACTGTACTTAGTATTCTTTTTGGCGGATAAACATGCTGCATTCGTTTATCATTCATATACGTAAACCATATAAAAATGCAGCAAACCCGGGTTAATGACTGCTTCTGCATATCTAAATATATTTATTGGGATTAGATAACCAATTTCAGCCCATAAAAAATATCTGGACGAAACGAACCTATATAAGTGCGTGGATCACGACGCGAGATATTTTATGTGTTTTAATAAGTTTAGAGTAGAATGTCACGCGAATGCGAGTATCTACTTTTAATATTCGATTTTATATAGTATATAAAATCTATTTATTTTCTATTATCTATTTTGATTTTATATCACTTTGTTGTCACTGGGTGGCATGTCAGTGCAAAAATTGCTAGTGCCGGCGTCCCCGCTCGGCATTGTGCCCCAAATGACATGCGAAAGGCGTCGAAAGCGGCGCGCTCCCGACTTTACAAAAGGCTTACAGATGCGCGCACCAGAAGATTTTAATGAGGCAACGACTCTGTGTGATTTTATCGCGTGTGCCGTAATGAGAAATAACCAAGCGCATCCTCTTTGAATACAACCCACACACAGAGCTGCTAGCAGAAATGCTACAAGTGACAACTACACACGCTTCCTAATTTATACGCCTTTGCTATGCAAACAAAATGCAAACGTTATCTCATATCAGTGTGCGCTTTCTAAACTAAAGCTATGAATTTTTAACAAGCTTACTGCATGTCGTTAGAGTTTGCGGGTTCGTAGATGTCTACGTGCGCGTCTACGCCGTAGTACGCGTAGCGAACTACGTGTAACTTCTGTATTAACACATTTATTTTGTTATAAATACTTACTAAAATAGTACTAAAACAGTTCAATTATCTTGTCATATATTAAAAGGCGCAGGCTTAGATGATCGTATTAAATTTTAGTTTATCAAAGGCAGTAAAACGAATTGGTTGAAGTAAAAAGGCCGCGCTGGTGACCAATTTTCATCAATGCAAATCACGTTGTCGACTCGTCAACCCAATTACCAAGAAGTGAATTTAAATAAAGATAAGTATCGCCCTCGAGGAGACAATGCTAATAGGAGGCGGAGGCGTGTTAATAGGCTCCGACTGGGGTTCGGTGTTCGACTGCGCGGCGCACCGCGGTAGGTGCTTTAATTAGATCTCTCGGCTTACGCCGTGAGCTTCAAAACACTTGTTCAATTAGTGATTAGGCTTAAAAAGTTACTATACAAACATTTCCCGTTCAAACGTCGCTGTTTGAATGCTAAAATATATCTCTGTAATTTTGTTTCTTTGTGGTTCTGACCTTACTCCTTACAGCTTTTTACGTTTAATTTTATCCCACTCAAGTGCTATAAACCGGTCAGAATTATCGCAATGCGTTCGTATAAAATAATGAATTATTGGCTAATAATCGTATTTCAAAAATCTAAAAAAATATCTTTTATCGAAAAAAACAGAACTTTCCACCTACAAATGAAAAGGTTCATACTTTCCTTGAGAATCTCATCATCTTGCCACAACCTGTATCCTGGCTTCGAAAGTCTGGCATTATATTTGACAAGTCTGGCAACAGTCAAATATAAACTTAATATTTTTGACTGTTGTAAATTGCTTCGTATTTGGTATAATAAAGAGATGTTCGAGGTTGATGGGAGTATCACATTGACAGGCCAGTCCGGAAGCCGTCGCCTGTCAACATCTGCTTCCGCACTTCCACCGTAACTGACCGCGACGACAACCGCCCCGGTGCCAGTGACCCAACAAATAGGTTTTACGAGTGTTGGATAACGTAATCGAATGGGCGGGCACTAAAGTCAACCCTGTTTCATCGAGTACCAACATGAGACCTTGGGGTTAGCCAAAGTAACATTATATTAGCGATTTGACTTGTTGGAAGGTAACAAAAAAAGTTAAGATACTATCGAAATGTTATGTGATCCCAATATTCTATACATTATTAGTTTAATATTTTAGCGATAGGTACTAATTAATGCTTGCAACCTGTCACGTGGAATGCGAATAATTTGCAAAACGGGGGCATATGCCAAATATAATATTTGGACGCACTTCTGACTACCCCTTCCGTGGTCTCCTCAAGGACTACTTCCTGATTATGTATCTGAGGATGAACATCATGTTTTATTTTGTCCTACAAAATCTAAAAGGCAACTTGAATACATTTGCTGGGATGAAAAAAGATATTGGACTGACGACCAAAATAGCCAGGTAATTTTATCATCGCTAAAACTCAGGATTCAACTTACCTGAGGGACTCTTTTGTGCAAACAGTTAGGCTATGTCCCCAATACACCAAAAAAATTTAGTCAATCGGTTGGTGGAAAGGTATCGCCAACCCATATTATAATTTAAAAATGTATATATTTTCAGGTTATAGTATCATTATAGGATGATACTTTTACATGTTTTTTTTCTCCACCCCACAACACCTGGATCCATCTGTCTGTCAGATTGACGGTTTTCACAAAAGGGTCCATCAGGTAAGTTGAATCCTGAGTTTTATCGATGATAAAATTTCCTGGCCGTTTTGGTCGTCAGCTCTCCGACCATATAAAATTTTGTGTTAGACATAGCCAGACAGAATTTGTAATATATTTTTTTAAAAAAACCATCCATGTAATGCCAACAAAAATTACTTGTATCATTGCTTGTAAGTATTTTAATACGAGTATTATAACATCACAAACTATTCCTACAAACAAGGCGCACACCAAATAACAATAAAACAAACCCATTATTTATACCACAATCCATCCACTAAAAGATAATACGTATGTAACTTTATTTCCATTTTCTGTATTCACTCAGGGTTTATGTATCTCGAATAGTCACGTCGCGGCCGGCGAAGGGTGAAGCATACAAATAAGTGAAAGTCCGAACCGTCCAAACACCCGCCGCCATGTTCTTTATCTCAGGATCTCTTAAGAATTTGATCGTATATGAGAATATTACGAGCAACATCTGTGACAAGGGACGTATAAACTTAAATAATTTGGGCTGCAGGCTAGCTTTGGCGCGCTCTTAAGGATGTAAAAAAACAACACACAATAAAATGAGTTTAATAAATTGATTTAAATGTAGGAAAAATGTGTAACGATTGTTGAATCATATAAATTCATGGAATCATAAAAACCCGCTAAATATACTTGTAATCAATGTAACTATATAAAATCAATCGTGAAACTACAGGATACATATTTGGATTTAATAGGGCGAGTCTCTCGATATTATAATTATATATTTTTTGCCGGTATAATTTATGTAGGTATATCAATACATTTTATGGCAAAGAGACGAGTACGTTTTTTACAAAAAACTATTTCTATTTGAGCTACTTTAATATTATTAGCTTTATACAGTCAAGTAATTCTACAAAGTTTGTGCTTCACATCCTGGTATTTACATTAGTTCGGAGACGGAATTGCAAATTCAGAGAGTAGTACCGACTACCGGCGGGACGCGATGTGGCGAAACGCAATATTACTTTCCTGCATTTGGAGTTTTTCCAGTTGCCTTTTTATTAAATTTGGAAACACATAGGTACTTTGCAAACTTCGTTTGGTAACGAAGTTTGCAAAGTAGTAATCGGATTAATGAGAAACTTTCGTTATAAAATTGTTATGCAATTTTCTACTCATCTATCATGTTCATAGATCTAATGAATCCTTTCTTATCTAAAATGAGGATCCACGAATGGACCATTACTATTCACACTGCTCTCACGGTGCTGAAATATTTTCGGGGAAAACTGTTGTGTCACAAAGAGATCGAGCGATACGCTATTTGTCAGAGGCATGTCACTTGTATTATAACGAGGTGCCTGTGTGGCAATCAATTTTTTGGAACGGGCTCTGTCAATTTGTGGCGGTTCGGTCTCGCAGCCACCACCGCTCGCCGCCGTCGCTACCGCCTGTATGGGTCCGGTCCCATCCGTCTGCCACGGTCGTCCCGCACTCGCCTTCTGATGACTTCCGAGTGACCGCCTCTGATTTGCATAAGGGCCAGCTTTAATATAAGATTATTCTCGAGTTAGGGGCGTTAGGACCGATGTTACCCCATTCATTATTAGTTTTGGAATATTTAATCAGCCCAACCTCGGATGTAATTATTTAAATTGTAACTATTTGATTTGTTTGATAAATTCCAATAAGCTTAGGTGTTTTATAAAAAAATGCTTTTACGTATATATTATACTTATATATATACCTTATTTGTACCTACTGAACTTAAGTACTATTCATGAATCGCTTATGAAAAAGATTTCGATATTTTTACTCGAAAAAAAGATTAAGAAAAAAGATCTCAGAGTTTAAGAGACCTATTCAATGATACCCAAGACGGGGAGACGCAATGATAAAATTAACCTAAAAACCGACTTCCGTCTGGTGTTTGAGTATAGATCTAATTGGACTACTCAGCCAAATACGCTTCAATTAAAAAAAAACTGCTTATCTTTGCAAATGAAATAAAAAATAATTTAAGTTGGTTCTAGCATCAGGAGAAATTCGTGTAAAAAGTAGGTAAGTAATTTTATACAATATACATATTTCTTTAAAAATAAGGTTAGATTAAATTAGGTCTAAATTAAATTAGATTAATTTAGACCGGTTTTTTGGTACCATTCTGGATGAAATAAATAGTGTCATAGTGTGGAGATAGGTCGTGGATAGGTCTTTTTAAAAATATTGTGGGTGTGTCAAAACCATTTTTCGATTCAGAGCTTTCGCTTGCGAAATATAAGTGCTAATTCAAGTTTGAGTCAAGTGCCCCCTGCCAACTAAACGGTTGTTTTTGGATATGTGAAAAAAATCACAGCATTAGTATATATCGACCAACTTATAAAATGTACTTGGAGAAGTAAAAAGGATAATTTCGTGCAAATTCCATTGAAACTTACTGAGATGAAGTTGTTAGTTGTGTATAAGGTCAATCTTCAAAACAAAAAATTTCAAGAAAGCAAGAGAGAAAGAAGTTGGCTGAGCGACGCAGAATGGCTAAAATAAGCTTCTGGCAGCTTCCAGACCTCTATGCTCAGTGGCTGATAAAATCGAAGGAAAGATACCAAAAGAAAAAAATATTTTTTGATAGTGTTTTTTAGTTATCTAAATAACAAATTAGGATGAAAGGCTAATGTAGCGAGTGATTTAGACGAAAGTGTTGTGGTCTAATTGCTCTGAACTGATGTGGTCTGACTATTTTAAAATAAATAATTTAACTGATTTATAGTGTTTTTCTAATAAAAATCATCCTTTTGTTGATGGCTATATATGATATCAATATTGATCGCTCTGGTCTCAAAATTTTCACACCCAAATATTTCGAAAACTGGTTGAGAAAATTAGCGGCCGATATGAAAATAGGTTTATTTAGACACCTCCTTTTCGAAATAAAAATACAGAACAGCAATAATAACAATATTTAAAAAGCACCAGAGTGATCAACCAAATACGCTGATTTTGAAGATTGATCCATAAAAGTTAGTAAATATAAGTTTATGGGCAACTATGGGATCCTACACTGCGTGTGCCGACATGCACTTGGCCGGTTTTTCCGTAGACTTGGTTCCACTTTTTTTTGTTGCCGATTTTTCTGGTTCTTCGGTCGTGAGGAATCGCAGCAACGGACTCTTATGCGTGGTTCTTCCACTTTTTGGTGTCTAAAAACTCAACATGAACTGAGGCGTCCAAGTTTACAAAAATAACATCCATTATATCTGTATCCGGAAACTAAATAAAACTTGCTTTAATACTGTTTTTTTTAATCCTATTCACTGGAGAGATTGATCAAAGTTTTGATGAGTTTTCTCGTTTGAGCATGGCGGCGCTTATCTGAATGCATAAAATCCTTCACTGCTAGCACAATCTAACGAAATGCTTACGTAGACACTTTTTCATACAATTAGTCAACGCAGCCGTAATTGTACTAAGCTGCAAACTCTTTCTACCTCATTCGAAAGGTGTTGATTTTTTTATGAGTCAGTATGCATATTAAAACTGTGCTACTAGGCTACTCAGTATGTATAAGATGTGTACCGATTAAATACTGCTAGAACAGATGTCGTAAGCTCCAGCAACACACTAACGTACCTCCAAAAGGTAGTTATAACAATAGTAATAACATCATGTAGCCATTGAGCGTCTTGCCACCGGTGACAAAGGGATTACCTACATCCCCCTTCCGCCGTCTGCGGTTTCTTAATTAACCCCTAAATACCCTTGCAACCGCGCTGCGGTGTGTAAGATTATTGCGAACGTTACCCTTGTTAATTTTAATGTATGGTATTATTGAAACAAATAGAAGTTCATTTTACAAGCCTCTCCAAATTAATGGCGTATTCACGCGTATTAAAGGATTCCCTGTTGCTTAATATGAACACGGAACGTTTATGCAGAATGTCACATACCAGAACGATACCAGCTCAATCAACATCTATTAACGTAATTGTCAAATCGATTAATACATTTACGGTTATAGAAACGTATAAACATGGGCTATTAGGCATGTACGATTCAAACCGAGTCAGGGTCACCCAGGTAGAAAATGGAGCGACGTGCTTAGAGCTAATACGATCAGGTGAGCAAACACGCAACACGGCTTTCATCTTCACTCGAGTATCTCTTAGTCGTGCTCAAACAGATACAAATACAACCACATAGTACAGAATTGTTAGAGGAACATGAAAAAAGGACGGTCTTCCTAAAAAATCTCTGAAAATGCCGGAAATAATCTAGGACGCACGTGCCTGAAAATACAAAAAAGTGGATTATTCTTAAGAAAAAATTATGAAATTATTTATAACACTCTTTAATTAGCTGTGCCTCTTTATAGAAAACAGCTGATTATCACTACCATGAAAATTGTAGAGTTTCGAAAAGTCGTAATCTGATAACCCTTTCGGGACACATATTCTTGGATAATCCTGATAATGAATGAAACATTAAAGTGGTTGTGCCTTAACATACGGTCACGCGTGGTTTCATAACAAAATACTGTGACTCATGTAAAAACACGGCATTATTTCACAAAACGTGGAAATTTTGTCGTGAAAATGTTTTTTCCGTGTTCGGATATATCCGTTATCACTTTTTGCATCCCTAGTCACGTATGAGTAGCATTCAGGCGCACCTAATGTGCACTCGTTCCGATTGTATACGGCTTTGCTTTTAGTCGCCGGAGCATAATTAATTCAGACTTATTCGATTCTGTGATAACAAATTAACTACTTAAAGATTTATATCGAAAAAAACTAAAAAAAAATGAAATCGGCTAAATGGGAAAATGGAAACTTTACTAAAGGTCAAATGTCCGTAAATATATCTTTATTCAGGTACTTACTAATTTACCCACACGTTGCTCGTAATTTACCAGTACGGTTCTTCTGGGGTATGAAGTGCTACCTCGCCATAACACAGTTTTTAACTAGCACGGGAGGTGAGTTACACAATACACTACAAGCGCCTGTACAATTTTTTACTGGTCTGCTAAGTACAAACGCTTTATACAGAATCATCTTTATAAGTACGTAAAAAAAAGTTCTTAAGATAAAAATCTTAGGGACTATGTGTCAATAAATTTATCTTATCTTATTATGTTGATCTAAGTCGAGTGAGTCATTAGACGGTATTGGACTTTGTAATTTAGAACCAAGTTCCAACCAGACCACAACGATTAAAAGACATAACGAGAAATGAAGATGGTAAAAATATATTCAACAAGTTTCCGTTTTGATATTTTGAGTAGCGCTGGTAATCTTTATGTAACATAACGAATAGATCCCGCAACTGATGGTAAGCGCCCCGTCTGCCCATGACACTGCTATGCTAAGTAGTTTATGTCAACAAATCGCAGTACTATCCCTTAACCCTTTATCGTAAAGGAAAAAGGAGAAGTGCTATACTCCTCAACTCAGCCGCATGAAATGATGACTCCCAGACACAAACACCTGAATACGCTACGAAGAATTACCATAGACACTATTCGTCCCTATATTTTTTGAGGATTTCCCTAATTTTCTTGAGATCATCAGATCCTGATTTGGTACATATGTGACCACTTCAAGAGTATAAACTCACAAAAAAAAACACTTAAAAATTATTTACTTCACTTCAATAAATTTAAAAATTATATAACTTTACTTCACTATAATATTCAGAGCCAATCAAAGAAACAAACTACTGTTTAGTTAGAGGATACGAATATCTGCCCCGATGGAAAACTGAGAAAACCGGCATGCCCTAGAACCAAAAATTCGAAGGCATGTGCCATCGGTTAGTGTTCCAATTAGCGGCGATGGCCTTGCAACCTGTCACATGGAATGCCAATTACTTTCAAACTAGCTTCTGCCCACGGCTTCGCCCGCGTGGCACCCGGATAAAAAGTAGCATATGTGTTATTCTGATGTATAAGCTATATGACTGTAAAGTTTCAGTGGTTTTTGCGTGAAAGAGTTATAAACATCCTTTCTCACAAACCTTCACGTTAATAATATTAGAAGGATTAGCATTTGCAAGTAATTGCCAAATGTCTACGCACGGAGTTTGTATCTGAGGATGTTCATCATGGGGAATGGATATGGGAAAACAGAGGTTTGAATTTTCTTAACTTGTGTAAAACTTTCAATACGTATTATAATTTCATGATTTCAATATCAGACTTGCACAGACCAAGAACTTCGTTGCACTGGTTTGTTTTGCACTGTGCGGGACTCGCACGACAGTTGACAGAATTGTTTCCTAGCAAATTATCAAACATTGTGTCTCTTGAGGCTGTCTACTCTATGATAGTAGGCCATCAAGCTTACGTAGCCTCCCATTTTCGCTGAACTCTTTCATAACAGTCTGGTATAGTAGATATGGAAATGAATAAACTCACGCCGCCTTTTATGATGTCTCTTAGATAACATGTAACAATATGAATTTTACATCCGTAGCACAAAATGTTTATTGTGATTGTGCAAAAGCTGAATAAAATAAATGTACCTATTGTTGCCGGTGAGAGCAAGACACAAACATAAACGAGTGAAAAGTAGACGAACAAACGCCTCTGAGCAAGTTTATTCACCAAACAACGTGGTTGCCGCTTAAAGCCCGGTCAAACTGATGCTATGTTGGCGTGGCGCTGGCTGTGGCAATCAAAGAGAAAAGGCTGTCAAAGTTTGCGTCGATGTAATAATCGCCACCGAGATCGCTTAGGTTTGACCCGAGCCACAGTAAGATCCGAGCCTTACTGTGGTTGAACCGGCATAAGTAGTCATAAAAAAACGTATACCTTATCAGTATGTCAGTGAACCTTTTTCCATTGTTTTCTTTTTAAATAAATCGGATTTGTTTTATCTATCACATATATATTTATTTAGCTTTAGTACATTTTAAACCTACCTTTATAGTGTAACCTATTCTTCAATTCCGTTCGCACTCGCCGCCTTCTTCGCAATGCTTCCGTTCACCCTTTTGAACCGACTGCCACTTCGCTCGTTGAATGACAAATGTTTACTTACTGTGGAGTTATCCCTCCGTAATCCCATCCTCTACTGAAAGACGGTCTCAAACCTTTTCTAAGAACTAACGTTTTTGCAATCAATCGAAATTAGCCTTATCCACAATTTTTTAATCAAAATCAAAAAAAGTGAGAAGAAAACAAAGAACGCCAATTTGGCACAATCGAAGACAAACGCATTTAAAATGGGCAGAGCATAGCTACGGCCATCTATCTCGGAGCTTGATAAACGACGACATTATTCCTTATCGCCCACTCAATTTGTTTAAAAGCGTTCTGCTTTGATAATTTGAGAATTACAAATCGTATTTCTGACACAAAAATGTCCCCATAACTGAAAATACTCGCCAGTTTCTTGATAACACTAAGAAGAAAAATAGTTCCAATTTATTAAAATGTATATGTTCGGCATATGCTTCGATGCCAACAAACCCGGAATGTATAAATTAGGTATACTAGCGGTTGTGGTTAGTCGTACTTGTTCATCAATATTGTTGCTTAATGGTGGTTTTTATTGTTTCAGTGGTGGAGGAACCGGAGTTCACGGATGTAATTCAGAACGTGACCGTGCCTGCAGGGCGGAGCGTGCGCCTGGCCTGTTCCGTCAAGAACCTCGGCTCTTACAAGGTGACTGAGCTTTTATTTGTATTTAGGGTGGAACTTTATATATGGTTCATACCTACCTATTATGTACTCTATTGTTTTAATTGTTGATGTGCCGACCGGCTCTTGGTGATAGCTGCGCAGATGATCGTCTCGCACGTTATGCATAATGTACCCTCATCAACTATCTTGCACCTTCATTAAATGGATTGGCATATTCATATACATATAACACACAGAAAGTCGAGTGTGTTATATGTATGTATTTACAAAAAAAAACATTTAAGTAGTATATCGATCATGTAGTTCCCATAACAAGCTCTGCTTGCTTTGGGGCTAGATGATGCTGTAGAAGAAGCCTTTTTAACTAAAACTTAAAAGGGCTTTTAATTGTAGATATAAAACAAAAATAAGATATAAATTTAATTTGAATAAATAAATAATTGAAAGTATATGCATGCAGTCTCTGTCTATAAAAAAAGGACGTTAATTATGGCAACATCTTTTATGATAAGCTGTAGGTTCTTCATCATTTTCCACTAGTATTTTGCGGCAAACAAGAGAGATAACAATATGCGTATAACAATATGTGTATAGTGGCGATAGGAAACATAAAATAAAAAGCATTTTATCATTTGATTTAGAAGGCGCCGTAGTAATAAAGTGTCCATATAAATGGAGGAAGATATGATTTACCGCCGTTACGCCGAGCTTGCACTCTTGAGGCTAAGGAGGTTTTAAAAACTGAAATAATTTTTCGCCAAAATACACTCTTGGTTCCTGAACCTAAGGTGTATTTTACCGCTAGATTTAGCTAGTTAACCTTACGAGGTTTTTCCTATGGTACGGAAACGATGCATGAGTTCTTAGATCAATATGATCTAATAATACAACGGCTGTTTTGCAGCATGAGGGGCACAAAACGTAAGCAGAGCACGCTAACGCGTTTAAAGACGTACCACTCACTTCGTCGGCTTCAAAATAAATATAAAAGCCTCCAATCTAAAGCAATGGTGGTCAATGACAAATCAGTCACGGTACATTAATTCATATCCAGTACATGAAGGTGATTGAGTTTATCTAGTGGCCACTTTATGTGGCGGGGTGATTATTTTCTGCAAATGGACGGTGTAGCGATGGGTTCTCCTTTAGCTAGCTATCCAGTAGTCGCAAACATTTTTATGGAGTTTTTCGAGTCCACAACGCTAGAAAATGTACCTTTTAAACCAAGACACTATATGGGAATCGTGCCGTTGACCTCTCCTTTGAACGAAATCGATTTAGCATTTCCAATTTATCTGTCATAATAGTGGTGTCTGACGACAGCTGGCAAGGCGTCCGGTGTGACCGGACGGCCGATAAGCCGCAAGGTGATGCCGCGCTCGACTAACTACAGGGACTACGGGGGGCTGCTTCATTTGCCTGCGTCGAAACCCCCGTACCTAGAACTATTTAACTACCGGACGTGAAAGTCCCAAGTTCGTGAGACCTTTCGAAAAAGTGTTGTTTCTTGATATTCTGAACCGCAGCCCGTAACTTGGGTTTAATATTTTATTGAACCAAGTTTGGTGGAAAACGGTGGAACCGCTTCCTATTATCAGGTATCAAAACTTCTTTTGAAGGGATCGTGAGCCTCGTTGCTGCCAGAAACTGACATCCGAAGATCGAGTTTCGACTGATGATGACAGCATAGGATATAAAGGATCTAGGGTACAACTGAGTATTGACTCTGGAACATAAATTTTGGGGTCAAATACCAAATCAAGACGACATTTTCTTTTAGGCAATAACAGATTTCTAAGACTGATGATGACTAGCATAAATTTAACAAAATCTAGAGTGCAACGGGTCCCATTTCGCTGTAGTTTTTATGTGAAATCGTGAGTTTGTGAGATGATGACTTGGCAATTTATACTGTGGTCTCCAAGCAATATTGACGTCTAGTGGCTTTATTGTTTTAGCACCGCACCCACTGCTTCCCGAAACGTAGATTAGTCCAACGTCGTGTAACTGCGCTTTGGATTCCTGTATTTATATCTAACTTATTTTGAATGACTTGAGTGTTGACATTAGTTGAGTTTGATGACCTCTGTGGCGCAGTGGGTGAAGGCCTGTCTGAGACGCAGAAGGTTGCGGGTTCGATTCCTGCCGCGGGACATATGATGTTTGTATGATCTGCAAATATTTATCTCGGGTCTGGGTGCTGTCTATGTATAATACGAGTATGAATGTATTTATAAAAGAAATGTATATAAGTATTTTATCAGTCATGTAGTTCCCATAATACAAGCTTTGCTTACTTTGAGGCCAGATGATGCTGTGTGAAAATGTCCAGCAATATTAACCATGATTTTTTTATTCTTACACAACTGTAAAGGTTACCTTTATGCTGTTCACAAAAGGATTGATCGAACATATTATGCACTAGCTTCTGCCCACGGCTTCACCCGTATGGTACCCGAATAAAAAGTAGCTTATCTGTTATTCTCATGTAAAAGCTAAAATTTCATCAAAATCCGTTCAGTAGTTTTTGCGTGAAAGAGTAACAAACATCCATTCTCACAAACTTTCGCGTTTATAATATTAGTAGGATGGCAGTTTTTTTTGTCTTCATCATGTTGCTAAGTTTCTTGACGAAAGCACGGCACGAAGTGTTCATGCAGGCGAGGCAGCGACTCGGCGTAACCAAATGTTGGACTCGTGAAGGCTACGTTTTTGTTGCGGGGCCAGACGATTCTAGGCTTCGAATCAGCTGCCTAGCTGACCTGGATAAAATATCGAGTCAAGCGACGGCGGAGCAGTCTTCCTCTGCAAGACAAAAGCCAGCCGCCGCTGCGTCGGTAGCAGCCAAGGAACCAACAGCGCCTAGACAAAAGCGCGCAGCAACTTCAAGGAAGTAGTTTCTCAAAGCTATTACTGTTCATCCAGTTTCAAGCGATTTACGTAGGTAGTCACTATTATTTAGAGGTTTATTTTTTTTTACCCTTTCTCTTGTTTGTTTCATTTTACTGTTTGACAGTTTTGACATGTGTCAAAACAAGGACAATGTTGTCATGACAGATAATGACTTTACTTGTTTTGGCATTCTTCTGACACCTATTCAGTGAAACTGTCAAATTGGACTTCGGATGACTGTCACTGTAAGTGTTCCAATTCAGTTCGCAATAATACAGTTTAAGATGGGTGTTGCAGTATACCTATGTAGATAATGAATGTATTTTTTTTTTTTTTTTTTTTTTTTTTATCTGATTTTTACTTGCGTTCTAGTATTGTGTAAACTGTAGTGTTTTTTTTTATTATTTTATTAGGTGCATATATCCTAGTATATAACTTTTGTTATCTGTGCTACATTGGTACGAGTCTCAGTGCACTAGTATTTGGGATCCATCTCCTACAGAACATAGCACAACTGGCAGGTGGACTTGTAATTAGACAGGCACACATTTTTATTATAAATATTTATATATATATTTTTTCATTTCTTTTGTATTTATTTATTCTATTTTAATATTTATTTAGTACACCTATTTAGGTGTATTACCTACCTATGTCAGTGATTGGTAGCGATGGAAGTGATAACGACCACTTTTTATCGTTTTCTAACGATGACGGTGAAACGAGCAGTGACGAAAGTTACTGTAGTATTCCCAGTCTTTCACAGACACTTGAGACTCATTTTTCTAATGTAACTAAAAATTTTAATGTCATTCACATAAACGCACAGAGCATTCCGGCCCATTTCTCTGACATGCTGGCTTCATTTGATAATAAAAATATCCATGCTGTTTTAGTCTCCGAGTCTTGGCTAAAGCCATGTCTTCCATCAGTTTCCTACCCCTTACCAGGTTTTCGACTCATACGTAACGACCGCACAGACGGAAGAGGCGGAGGTGTTGCTATTTATCTTCGTGCACATATTCCATTTTCTATAGTTAACGTGTCCCCACAACCTCCTCCGACTGATGCGGGCGAACATCTTTTTGTCGAAATTCTCCTTTCTCATACCAAGGTCCTACTCGGAGTCTATTACATAAATTCTTCTCGTATTAACTTCTTCCCGTCTTTTGAGAAACTTCTCGAAGACCTAACTCCTTCATACAGTCACTCCATTATTATGGGTGATTTTAATACATGTCTCCACAAGCGCGACCACCGTACCTACGCTTTTGAAACACTTGCAAAGGCTAGCAATCTGGCTATTCTCCCTCTTGGAGCTACTCATCATTTTCCTAATTGTACCCCCTCGCTTCTCGACTTAATGCTTGTATCTTCTCCAAGTAATGTTGCTAAACATGGTCAATGTTCAGCCCTAATGTTTTCTTATCACGACCTGATCTTCTTATCATATAAAACCCGTCCGCCTAAAGCTAAACCACAAATTATTCTGCAGCGTAACTTTGCTGGCATGGATCAGGAGCGTCTTCGTCAAGATGCTCTAAACATTGACTGGTCTGGGATCATTAATGCTGCCACTATCGATGAGAAGGTTCAACTTTTTAACAGCTCTTTGACAGATCTATTTGATGTACATGCTCCTCTGCGTGCCATAAAGATTAAACATCTTCCGGCTCCTTGGTTAACCGCTGAAATTAAAGAGCTAATGTACAAAAAAAATTTGGCCAAATATAGATTTAAATGTAAACCCACCGTTGAGAATAAAGAAAAATTTATCATTCGTCGTAACAAATGCAACAGAGTGTGTAGGGACGCTCAACGCCGACATATTCACAGTTCAGTACAAAATGATGATCCATCAAAAGTATGGAAATTCCTAAGGTCCTTGGGGGTTGGTAAGTCGCGTCAAACTAGTATCCCAAACAATCTTAACATAGATTTATTAAATAAACACTTCACTTGTAACTCGAACCTTGCTGATTCTGACAAAGCTAATACTTTGAAGCATCTTTCTTTGATTCCAACCCCTGACTTTCTTCATTTCAACTTCTATCAATTCTCCGATTGTGATGTTAAGAAGAGCATAAGATCCATATCGTCCAACGCAGTTGGGAGTGACTGTATAAGTCGGAACATGATCATGCCCATACTGGATGAAATAATCCCAATCATCAGCCATCTCCTTAATAGTTCAATATCTAGCTCCACCTTCCCCTCCTCCTGGAAAGATGCCCTAGTGATTCCTTTGCCTAAAAAAACCAATCCTTCCTCCTTCTCTGAGTATCGTCCCATTTCTATCCTTCCTTTCCTATCTAAAGTACTGGAACGCTTAGTACATCACCAACTTAGCATCTTCCTTAATAGAAATATTCTGATGAATCCTATGCAATCTGGTTTTCGCTCTGGGCATAGCACAGCTACGGCCCTAGTGAAGATAACAGATGACATCCGGCTGGGCATGGACAGTGGTCTAGTGACTGTTTTAACGCTGCTAGATTTTAGCAGTGCTTTCAATAATGTCAACTTTGATATTCTCTTAGGTATTCTGAGCTCGATTAACATATCTCCAACGGTAATTGATTGGTTTCACAGTTACCTGTATGGGCGCCGGCAGCGTGTTCGTATTGAGGATACTTATTCAACTTGGAGTAACCTTACTGCTGGCGTACCGCAGGGCGGCGTTTTATCTCCTCTTCTCTTTGCTATTTTTATTAACTCTATTTCCAAAAAAATATCTTCTTCCTACCACCTGTATGCTGATGACCTTCAAATTTATTCGCAAGCCTCAGCTGATAACATTCATCAAGCCATTATAAAAATTAATAGTGATCTAAACCAAATACTGGAGTGGAGCAAGTCCTACGGCCTCGGAGTCAATCCTGCGAAAACTCAAGTCATAGTCATCGGAAGCTCTCGGATGCTCGCCAGGATTGACTTGGCTTGCTTACCTCAGGTCCATTTTGACGGCACACTTATTCCGTTCACTAAATCTGTAAAGAACCTGGGTGTCATTATCGATAGTGAGCTGTCATGGAGTCCACAGCTTGCTGAAATCAGAAGGAAAATGTTTGCGTCGGCTGCCTCCATGAGGAGACTACGCAACTTTCTTCCAACTGCCACTAAAGTTACGCTCGCACAATCTCTTTTACTTCCTATCTTAGACTATGCCGACGCCAGCTTCCCCGATCTTACAGAAGAGCAACTAAATAAGCTTGAGCGGCTTCAAAATTTCTGCATTCGATTCATATTTGGCTTGCGCAAATATGATCATATATCCGAGTATCGCGTTAAGCTCAAGTGGTTGCCAATCCGCCTTCGCCGGGATGCTCATATTCTCACCCTTTTGTACAATATATTATTCATTCCTTCTTCTCCACCTTACCTTAAGCAACTCTTTGAATTCTTACATCTCTCTAATCCTCGCAACCTGCGCTCCTCAGATTCTCTTCAGTTGAAGACCCCACTCCACAACTCCACTTTCTTTAGTAACTCTTTCACTGTGCGTGCAGTCCGACTATGGAACGACTTACCTGTATCCATTAGACATGCAAAATCGCTTACTATTTTTAAAAATGAGGTCTTTAAACTGTACTTTGCAGCTTCGGTAAACTATGTATTATCATTTTCTTAGCTCCAGTCATTGCATTTGTAGTTATATATTATATTACTGTATTATATATAGGTATACATTATACCACATTATATTATTTATTAAATATATATTTTATTACCTACTGCAAATTATTATTATTATTATTATTATTATTTTTTATTGCAGTTACACCACCTCTCTTCACATTCTTTTAATTCAAGTCCATCCAAAGGTTGCCTGGAAGAGATCGCTCTCAGCGATAAGGCCGCCTATTGTATCACCATAACCTAGTTTTAAGATCTTATGTAAAGTGTTTTTTATCCTGGTGTATGCAATAAAGAGTTATCTATCTATCTATCTATCTATCTAAGTTTAACTATAGTTATTTATTATTTTAGTACATACATTTAAACTTTTTTCAACTTTAACTTTAATTTGTGAATAATATCACTATAAATATAATGATGAATACGTGCTACTGAACATTACTTTAAAATTTTCACTACCGAACTCCAATAGGATTTCTATCGATTTCCGTTTAACCGACTTTTTCTCCTCATTTCATTGCATATACACAAGTTTTTAAGGCTGTTGGCGATGCGAGCGCAATAAAAGCCAAGATAGTGTTCTTCAGACACAAAGGCTTAACTGAGGGAGCCATCACGGGCGCCCTGTATTGACAACAAGAAGCGGATTTTCCCGAAAGCCTCGCCTGTGCCATTAGTTTCCCGCGTCGGTTAAAAAGATTTGCCTCCTCGGTCCCATTTTTTATTTAGAATTATAGTCTCATGCGAAATATAGCGATGAAACGACAAAAAAAGCTTCTATCGTTATATATTTTGTATTGGTAAAAAACCCATTTGTTTACCTGCGTGGTTTGTTTTATTATTGATACGATATATGTAAAGAACCCACTCACCTATACATTATTTACAAAAGTATACTAATAAAATATTTTAGAAAGCTGTATATATCTGAGCTTTGTCTGAATTATGAATGAACATAAATCAAACCGCAGTTCACAAAACAAGAGGCATGCAAATATTTTGAACGTGAAATTTTATTCATGATGTGTTGCGAGATTTCTCGTTCCGCACGTTGAAATTTTGGTATCTAAATATCTAAATATTTGTACGTGGACGGTTCATCGGCATGAAATGTCAGATAGTCGGCTGCAGCACGTATGTGGGTTTGCAATAACATGCCACAACGAGTCGTAGCAATGCTACACTCGCGCCGCATGCGAGCACCGGCTGTTCAAATTCTGGAATATTTCTACTGGAGGCTGTGGCAGCAAACTGAACCGAAGACGCGGGTGCTGAGGGCACTTGTTCCAGCGATCGCTCGCTGTACCCGAGAATGTAATGATCATGCTCCCCTATCATACAACGTGAATACCAATTCATGATTTAATTAAAAATATGCTGATGTTATTAATTGCACGCGTTTCGTTTCAATAAATGATTAATAATAGAAAAACAACGATAAATGTAACGATATCTTATCATTCTGTTTCGTTTTAAATAATTTATTCTCATAAAAAACATTTATTCACTTAAAATGAGATTAAACAGAATATTATGTTATTATTTCAGTAGAGCGAAATACATGCAGCTCATAAAATAAACACTTCAGAGACGAATACCTTATAAATACTTAGATTTAATTTTTAAAATACCAAAACTGACGAAAATTCCTATGCCATGAGATCCGATACGACATACCGATTGGGCCTTTTTTATGCTAGGAATGTACCTTATAAATAATATTTAACACGATTTTGATCAACCTAAGTATTATTTCTACCGCTACCTTTGTAGCGGTTACATAATTATATCTATTATGCACATCACAGAAATTTTAATTTGTCTCGATGTAACTCTCTTGTTAGTAATTGTTATTAATTCAGGCGTCTCTCCGATGACATGAACCCATAAATGTGAACTCTACCTACATATTGGCCAAAAATACTGTAAAAACTTCGAGAGCCCTCTGCGTAAATCCGATGCCGAAGAGATCTCTAAGTGGGCTTTTAGCAGGAGTAGACTAAGCCGTCTTGTGCAAGATGTTCACTTCTGTCTACGCCATTGCATTAGTGTGTCAACATATTGCCAGTTTACTTAAGACAGTAGCACAAGGAAAATAGCGTTGGGGTATTCTCCAGCACTTTGTAATAAATTCCACATCAAATATACTATCATCAAGTTATGGTAAAAACGAATTCTTGTGTTTTTTATAAAACTAAATCCTGCTAATTAAAATGAACAGAACTCACTATAAAAAAACAATGAGTGACAATTTTTTTTATAAATAGCATCATATAGATTGGTAAGTTAGATGATAAAATCAGAACTGTCTAACAAACTCGAAACAAACAAAGTGGAGCAGTAACAGCGTAAGATGAAGCCCGTTAAACGTTCCATAATTAAATCTGTCGTAATATTATTAAACACGTCTAGGAATCATCTCCTCCGGCGATGGGGTCCGTCATTAAAGAGGTTCGGTGCGATGCGACGTCGTGAGTGGCAGAGCCAGAATAGCCAAAGTTTCCAACGAGTCCATTATAAATCAAATGACGCCTCGGAGGCATGTCCTGAGGGACGCAAACATCTCCCACCGAGCCAGCGAACTTCAACTTTGCCTCCTTAATGCCTCAACAATTAAGATAAAAAGAAAGAAGGGCCTAAATTAAAGGTGGTTAAGAGATAACGAGTTAATAGGCCTTTGTAACTTTGTCAATGAGCCGTGCTAACTCAGATTATAAAATAGGCAAAAAGTTCGTGTCTTCTTCAATTTGAAGAAGACACGAACTTTTCTGGCTTCAATTTATCTGGTTCACAGAATGTTAAATTTTAAAACCAAAATTTCGTGAAATACTTTCTTAGTGCAGCCCTACATACCAAAACATACCCTCCCAATTTAAAGTATCTAGGACTAGGCTGTGCGTTGATTATCAGTGGCTAAGTCAGTCAGCCAGTGTGTCACGCATCGATTTTGATGATTATTAACCAACCACGCTAACCAACATAAAATTCCATTTATTTGCCTTTCCTGTACTTTTAATAATTTCTAGTGTAAATTGACCAGCAGCAGGATTTAGGTTGATTAATTCAAATCAAGGCAAGGTGAGTCCAGCCGGCGGCTGGCTGGCGCCTGTAAAACGTCGTCTCAACTAACTCGTTTAGGATCCGCAGACGGATCGAATTAGTTAGCCACTGCAGCCATTACGAATATTATATTTGCATCTGCCACTTCCCGGATTCATTACCTACTGGGGAGATTGAAAATTTTCCAGATTAAGAAATATTTAATGTTTGCGGTGCTCTGCGCTAATAGAAAAAGCAATCAAATAAAAAATGGCGTTAAAAATAACAGCGCACCTAGATATGGAGCACTATTTGAACTGAAATTCTGCCAGAATGAGTTTATGTTAGCCCGCAATCTTTATGTAATTCTAGAGTACCTTCAATTCTGATTTCTCCAAATCTTGTGAATACGATTTGGAAACTTCGTCAAGTTTAACATTCAACGTTTATCTCCTCACCGCTTATAAAATTTTGATTCCTATTTAATTTTATCTTAATTGTTCATTTGAAAGAGAAGTTTGAGCAATATCGCTCCGGGTTAAATTATAACTCTTTTAAGTGCTTCATCGCTCGTGGTTCGATTGTGAGTTTGAATGAGTATTATTAGATCTTCTTTATCTGTTAGCAACTATAAAACAGACCTTTAAGAACTTGATTTATTTTATAACAAAATGGAGTTTCTTCCAACATAATAAATACTGGAAAAAAATATCAGCATTGTGTTATTGAGTTTGAATATTGATGTAAGTCCCAAGAGTAAGTAAGGGTTTTAAATATCTGTGTTCTGGCCAGCGAGACTGGCGTCGAGGCGGCGGCAGGCTGACTCGTAATTCAATCAGTGCGGTGCAGAGGAACACACTGTAGCGATTAGATTAGACGCCGGCCACAATTACGCAGATCAGATTTACATCCGCCGTCTCTGCCGTGTCGTCACCTCCCTAGCTACGAACATTAGTGCCTACACCGCTTTGAAACAAGAAGAAATTTTATCATTGATTGGTTGCATGCAGACTGGATTTAGTTAAGTTTAGTTGTGCATTTATTTCCAATAGGTAATTTTTTATATGATATGTTTTTCAATATTCGGTATTCTCTTTCGTATGGGACGGGGTTTTTTAGCATATTGTATGTATAATAACTCCATATTGGATTAAAAAACAAAAAAAAACCACTAACAAACTATATATTCTTATATAATTCGATTATATACTATTATTTATTATTAGCGACAGCTTAACTGGTATAAGATTTTATGTTTTTACTGTTTATCTTGATATTGTTATCCGTTTGTGAATACAAATAAAATAAATAAATGAATAATTTTTACCTCACGTTTTCATGTAAATCTAGAGAAATATTTCTAAGCCCTGTTTAATATCCTTGAGCCTCCGGTTACGGCGACAAGTCAGGTCGTCGTCATTAGAGGGGTTACCGTCCCATTGCATAATAAAATGGGCAAAGTTTGTACAAGTCCATTATAAATGAGACGGTGGAGAGCCGCATCACTTAAGATAGGTAGCGTGACCCGGCTCGCGCTTTAACCGAACTTACCCTATATTGCCTGCTCGATCTTGATAAAGAACTAACTACCCATGATTCAAACTTTAAGCTGGATTATGAAGCAAATGAACTTCTAAGCCTTCGGTGTAGGCTTATCTCTACTTATTTTACTCTTCGTTCATATAACTAAATTTGTAGATAACTTCGCGATGGTATTTTTTGTAATTTTTTAACCGACTTCAAAAAAGAAGGAGATTTTAGAAGAAGATATTTAATACTAGTTTCTGCCCGCGTGGTATATTAATAAAAGTAAAATTCAAATTATGTCTACCAACTTTCGAGTGAATCGATCCAAGGATTACAATTTTCCATACAAAGTTTAGAACTCAATTGCACACCCCCAAAGGATAAAAAAAAATGTGTTTCATTATTTATTTTAAAGTTTATTTGTACCAAGTTTCGAGCGAATCAAACCTAGGAATAAAATTGTTAACCAATTTTGATGATTTAGCAATTTTTATTTTGTTTTTATTCGAAAGAATTATTACTAACCGACTTCAAAAAATACTTTTTCAATTCGTCTATATGTTTTTTTTGTGTATATTATACGCGATATCTTTGCCAATTGTGAACCAATTTTAATTATTCTTTTTTTAATGTGTTCATTTTTTTAATTCAACATCCATTCCTAAAGTTTGAAAAATGGGACAAATTGGGAAAACATTCATTGGACTTTTTTTCAATTTCCCGTTATTTGAATTCTGTCTGTCTCAGACTGGACAATGTGTATTGACTAAAACTCCCTTTAAAAGTTTATTAAACGTAAGTGGTAATTTATTAGCATATTTATGGCATAGACAATTTTAACGAAAGTATTTTAGTGATACTTATTCACTAAAAAAGTTTTAGGAATGTGGGGCTATCGCCTGTTGATTAAATTAAATCATTCAGGCGACGATAAAAGTGGTGTGATCGTCCTGAGTATAACAATTTGTGTAAAATGCATTTTGAGCGCTTAATGCCGTGGAAATTGGTGTGAAGCGGGACACGATGGCAGCTCCATGCAATTACACAAATGTCGTGTAGACGACGCACCACTGCCTCGGAATTCCACTCAAAATCGCTGTTTACACTCCCCGCTCTATAACGTTATCGAAACTTTTTCCATCTTTGTTCGTGATATTTAACATCTTTTACAAAATAACCAGTTTAAATATTCTGGTATTTTATTTTTATAATTTAAGTAATCACTTTAAAACTCCAATTGACTGAAATGTTACAAATATAATCAAAACAGATAATAATCAAGAGCCTTCACAAACATGATAGATTTTCCCAAAAAATATTTATAAAATGTGTTTGAAAAGAAGCAACGTTCTTTAATTTCCGTTACGTCACTCGTCCAATTGGGAGAAATTGGAAATCATTCAAGCAGGAGTTCTCCACACGGTGTTTCATTCCAACCAAATCATATTTTTTCTTACGCAGATTATTTCACAAAATCATCTTAGAAACCTCCATTTGGATTATGGGTGTTGTCTTTATTTAGTGATGTATAAGAAATTAAAAACGATAACTAAACTTCATCCATCACAATCCATTTAGCAGTTGGGGTGCTGCAATGTATAAAATTGCACATTCGATACTCATTCACACACAAACGCGCAAAACATATCCCTCAGATGAGAATAAAAGTGAGTTTTATATTTTGTCTAACACACTTATGTTAGCTTTACATGTAACTAACTATCAAACAAACAAGCAAGCAAACAATGTAATCAAATCTTGGAATTCGATTTTAACTTACTTCTAATTGTCTTATTGAAATATTTTTTTGTGTGTATATGTAGTTCGGATGACAATACTATAATTTGGTATCTTGGAGCTGATCTGATGATGGAGCCAGGAGGTGAATAGTTGAACTCTTCAGTGGCTACGAGTAAACCCTCGAGTATGGGCTCATATGATTTGTTTTGAAGAGTCCAATAGATTGGGCTTGATGATGATGATGGAGCCAGGAGGTGGACAGTGGAAGTCCTTTTCATAATTTTTAGTGCGTGATCAAAGCGGGTTTTTTTTTAAGTACACATTTATTTGGACTTTAATTGAGTTATGTTTATAGAGTTTATTCAAACTTTAACTAACTACGGCTGAAACGTTTAAGTAATAAAGCAAAGTTTATTAATTGGTAACAAACGTATGGTAAAACGGTAGTACAAACTGCAGTTAGTAGGAACGTCTATAAAACAAGTACCTTAGTGTTATAATAATTATAAAAAACATACAAATATCAATTTGTATGTAGGTACGCTAGCTCTAGGATAACCTGTTTTGCGGGTAGCTAGCTTCTTTCGAACAATCGTGCCCATTATGTTTTTAACGCTTTAAGAGAGTGCAACAAGTTAATTAAATTGAGTTATATACAATTGCGTTATTGTAGTGACGTGACAAAACATTTGGATAAGTTTAGTTTAATTGAAGTCAGAACTTTAGTAACCATACGTTAGTTTAATGATTATTTCCTTGAAGTTTTTTGTTGAAGTTTTGGGTCCACAGAAAAAGGTGAAAGCTAGATGCTAAATAATACAGTCTACACTTGTATACGACATTTAAAACTGGGTTGGCATACAATCCTCAAATTCAAGCGCAAATCACATCAGTATAGGCATTATTATTAACAGTTATCTTTATTCATATTATATGTTTGTAAGCTTTTTTATCAAGCATTAAATTGTGTTATAGGTAGCGTGGATGCATTTCGAGCAGTCAGCGATCCTCACAGTGCATAACCATGTCATCACGCGGAACCCTCGTGTTAGCGTCACGCATGACAAGCACCGGACTTGGTTCCTTCACATATCTGACGTGAGGGAGGAAGACCGCGGCAGATACATGTGCCAAATCAACACAGTCACTGCCAAAACACAGTTTGGATATTTACATGTAGTCGGTAAGAATTTGTTTGACAGGAGGAATTTGAAATTAAACGTAACATAATACCAATTTTCATAAAAAATATAGTCGGCCACTCTCTGTTTTTTTTAACTGTCTTTAATATGACTTAAAGACAGTAAAAAAAAACAAAATATAACAGCAATATTATAGGAGTTTGTCTATAAAATTTAAATTTTTGTAATCATACCGACAAAATTATTCTAAAAACTGCATATATAATGCAATAGGTTAAGGAATTCTGGTTATGTTACCAGAAGATAACATACAAAAAAAAGCTTACCCCAAATATTTCTTCACAGTGCCGCCGACGATTGAAGATTTGTCGAAACGACTAAACAACAATCAATTTTATTTACAAGTCACAATATGACTGCATATTATTTTAGCTATCCAACTTAAAAAAAACCTGCTTAGTATTCGAGCAGAACTAGAATTATCCCTCGTGCCTGTGTTAGTTACGTGAAAACGTTACGTAACTAGTGATAGATAGAAGTTTTTGATAGAGTCAAATTTCTCACACATTCTCACGCATTTCACTATGAAGTGAACTGTCGGTCAGTTGTCGCAGTTTCCTGTCGCTTCTCCTGGTCGCGTTTATCCAAAATCCACCTTGTGTTTGTTTACAGTGCCGCCGACTATCGACGACTCGTTGAGCTCGAGCGACGTTATCGTACGCGAGGGCGCCAATGTCACTCTGACGTGCCGCGCTAATGGCTCGCCTAAGCCCACCATCAAGTGGAAACGGGACGACAACTCAAAAATCTCCATCAGCAAGGGGCATACTGGTGAGATATCGATTGCTAATTACCGCTGGCTATTACTGTGCTTTTTTGTTGTACTATTAATAGCCAATTAGATGATTTAACGGTTTGATTGGTGGCTTGAAATTTTATCATAATTTAGTACAAAGAATTATTAGAGTGGGCTTTTATTTTGCAGCAGAGACCGATTGAAGTAACCGTTTCAAAATTATATTTTGGATTCCGTTGATGCCTCTTGTATCAATGTTGTTTTCAGTCTCGGAATGGGAAGGAGAAGTATTGGAGATGGCCAGGATCTCAAGACTTGACATGGGAGCATACCTGTGTATCGCAAGCAACGGAGTGCCTCCAACTGTATCCAAGCGTGTCAAAGTTAGCGTTGACTGTGAGTTATTAGATGTTTGTTTAGCTATAAGCTTTTTCCGTTCTATGTGCTTATACTGATGAAATGTATTTTTTACAGTTCCGCCGATGCTCTGGATCCCCCACCAGCTAGTCGGAGCACCGCTAGCCTACAACGTTACCTTGGAATGCCATACGGAAGCTCACCCTACTTCCTTGAATTACTGGACACGGGACGACGGTCACATGATACATGAAAGCGCCAAATACCATATGGAAAATACAGTGGGAGTGCCGGCTTACAAGACGCACATGAACCTGCTTATTCGAAGCATAGATCACGAGGACTATGGAACTTACAAATGCGTAGCTAAAAACCCAAGAGGAGAATCAGATGGCACTATTCGTCTGTATAGTAAGTGAATTAAGACTACCTTAGTCATTTTAGTAATTTTTTAGTCGAAAATGTTTGTACAAAATAATTTCTTGAAGGGTAAGTCAATGAGAATAAAAGTAATTGCGCGTAGTCTTATAGTAAGATACTCAAAAATTGGTATTAACTTTGTGTATTTGTTTTGTAGCTTCATCACCGCCGACCACGACGCCTGATCCTCGAGCCGTGACATCGCCACCACCATCAAAACCTCCTAGACGTGATACTCCGATCACTGATAAAGGTCAACTTTTATTTATTCGCCTGATAGACTTTAAGTACATTTCGTTTTCTAAGTCATCGCCATCATCACAAAAATGAATTTAATCGAATCTATTTCTCTGAACATTATGATACATTATGGTGTATCGTAGTTAGCGAGTAACTGTGAGTCTGACGTAGGTATGCGATAAATTAAAATAATGATACTATAAAGTACCAAAAAATACTGAAGGGATTTTTCACCTTTCAATAAAATACCTACCTATCTATACGTATGTAAAACGATACAAGCGGCCGATCAAGTCCATTAATTTTCGATACGGCAGCAATAAAATGCATCGGAACAACATTTTTACCGACGATTCCGTTTATTAAGAGATAATATTACCTTTACGAGTCATCCAGCGGGTCGTTCGTTTCATTTTCATTGTTTGCTGCTGTTTCAGTTATTATTAGAGCCAGTTATTTGTTTATAGATCGTAAACTGTTACGATCTGCTTGTTGGACTAGTTTGTTGGCTCCACGTTATGATCGCACGTAAAGTAGGTTTATAAACAAATCGTTCGGTAGTACACAAATGGTCGAAGTGGTTCATATAATTAGTGCTATGTTTACAGTTTTGTATATATAACTCACCACATTGGTTTTTATAAAGATCTCAACAGCTATTTAGATTTCGAAGAGGTCAAGAACTTACAGTTACTTAAGAAAGTTTTGTTTTTATAACAATTGTTATATCATTATGATTTTATGTACATATGTAATTAGTTGTTAAACTTAATAATTATTAAGTTAACACTATCATGCAATATTTATTTAAAAGAATAATCTGCTAAATAAACATTAAGTACTTATATACAAATTAGGCGAAAAGTAGTTAATAGAAAAGTGCCTCGGTCTAAGATATCGGTCTAGCTCTAATTCCTACAAAATAAAAAGTAATCTTTTGGCACTCGGACAGACTCAAGGTAAAAGATAAATGTCAAAGTTAATCAGAAAAACATTGCATAGTACTTTGTTGAGGTACCGGAATGCCTGTATTAAAATTTGTAATAGCGCGTCATAAGTTGTTAGTTTCGCGTCATTACTCCGGCGATATTGGCAAGTTGGCCGTCCCCGGACATGTCGCCGGACAACATCTTGCCCGGCAACCTATTATGGCCAACTGTTCGCCGCTCTCTTGTTGCAAACTCTTAATAAGCTTTGTAAACGCCGCAAGTTTAATCTCTACGAGCGCATAAAAGAAAGTGCTCTCGTAAAACATATTCTTGGAAGAAACCCAGAGTTTTATGAAAAATGCCAGTAGCGTTGTCAAGTCTACCAATTTTTTAGAATCCATCTTTTCATTACAGTTCAGTCCTCGTGAACTTGAAAAATCCATTTAGGTTGCGTTGGGGTACGCGGTTGTAAGTTCCGCGGCTGGTTGTTTTTGCGCGAGCATCGGCGGCGGCGCGCTCTTCTCTGTTTTATTTTTTGCGCCCATCACGAATTTACGGCGACCCACCACTCGACAATATTGCGCAACTTTTCAATAACTGTTAGCCGACCGCCCGCCCTCGGCCCATCCTTTGCCATATTGAATCCTTTACCCGATCAGTTCACTTTGTCGTTTCGCCCCTCGTATAATTTTTACGGAAGCCAAAATATTGTATTCTCACTTCTAATATTGTTTTTCTAGGGACGAAATATCAATCGAATCTGAACGAAATCGACAAAGGAAAACAGAAGACTGACGAGGGTGGTGGGAAAACGCAACACAACTGGGCTGGAGGCGCCTCGCAGGTTACAGGTGAGTTGGATGACACATCATCGATAACGTAAGAGAAACAAATAATATTAAATAAATACACCCAAATATAACATATATTATTATGTATAATACAATAAATACATTACAAAACAACGTTTTCGATGTATTAATAATACTCTTTTGTGTGTTGCAGGTGACGCTAGTTGGAGAAGAAGTCAGTGGTGGATGTCAATTGTAGGAGTTTTTACGTTCATAATAAGTTTTTAAATTATTTTTATCACTGTAATGCCAAAGTTTTTTTTTATTCACATCTATCGAAGAACTAGAGTAATATAATTTTTATGTTAGGTACCTTTACTTTTAGACATTTTTATACATAAAATCATATTGATAATCATACAAGCCTCTTGAAACTGAGATACTGTTCAAATGTTAACAGTGAACTACCAAAACCTAGTTCATTTTGAGAGAGCTGAAGAACGCAACAAATAAATATTGATGCTTAGCTACGTACTCGTAGCTACCAATTAAAACTCAAGTTTATTTGTGGATTATGTAAAATATTTTATATATGAATGAAAGCTGTTATAACTCTACGAATTTGAATCCCAATATAAAATTGTTGTTAATAACAGAGCTTAGAGCTTACGACCAAAGTGATCGACAGTTATCTGCTACTGATTTATTAAAAGCAAATATATATATACATACATGAAGCTATTATTAAGAATATTATATGTCCTTGAAACAGGTAAATTAGAATATATTATTGTATGAAAATGTAGATATCATCCTAATCGATTATTGAATATTAATTTACAAAACTACATTTTCAGACGCAAATATATACATATATATATATTGATCGGTGTCGATACATTCACTACAAATACAAATATATGCACCATACTTACTCGTATTATGATGTTCCTCCACTATTTTACGATTCAGGAACTGATACAAAACTTTGAACTTATTAGATTCTGATGATGATACAAAGTCAGTCAGCAATGTTACTAAAATAGGTACTGAAAAACAAATACGATCAATTTGGTTATTTTGAACGGTTTCAATCATTTTTCGCTACTGTTAGCACAAACGCCAGTACTGAAATTGGAAAATCTACGACCGCGTTTAAGGCAATTACTTATAGTTGAAGTTCTGAATATAAAATGGGTTATTCCTGTTGTCCCCCGATTCATGCTTTTGCCATCTATTTGTGACATGCATATGCGAAAAACATTTTACTGTCTAACAATTTGATAAAATTGCGAAATTATAACTGAATCGTGAATAACATATAGATAATTAATAGCACATAATATATTATTAATAATATAACGTGCACTATTATCATAGTTTATTTTATTTTAACCTTAGGTAGGTAGATTAAGACTGAAATTAAATCGTCTTTAGAAAATCTTAATTATTTTGTGCTTTTGTAAACCTCATGTTTGCTGTGATACATTTAATTATTGAATGTGTATATTAAAAAAAAATCTTAAAATAAAAAAACTGTCTCTTCATCAGGTTAAATAATCGAAATTAAATACTTTTCATTTGTTTTGATAGATGAACGCATTTAAACTCCCATATTGCGTTCATAATTTCTACTGAGTTATAAATCCATTATATTTCTTCTGTCAATTATCTTTATAGTATTGTATGTGAATGTTACAGTTAATACGTTGCCAAATATAAGCTAAATAGATAGAATTGTTGTAAATATAAGCCAAAGCAATGGAGTACGTTTTCTTATAAATGTATTGAATGAACCTTATTACTTACGTGAAATTGTTTGGACGAATGTAAAATACCTACGTAACTAGTTTAACATTAGGTAATAAGAACATAGGTTAATAAATGAATAAAGCTTGTTTTAAAATAGTTTTTTATTAATTTGCCTTAAAAAACCGCCTATAAATAGTTTTACAATAATCTACTAATATCAACAAAAACAAACCAAACAAGTAATAGTAATGTTTATTCTACACAAATGAATAAGTGCCTACGTAAATAAAAAGCAGAACATAAGAACATGTAGATAGGCGAGCTTTAACCAATATAAAGTCTTCAAGCAAACCTTTGAGACTAGAGAGTGGCATTTGTATAAAATAAAGTGACAAATTAAAATCCTAATTCTTACCAATATTATAAATGCAAAACTTTGGATGTTTGCATGTTTGTTGCTAATAATCTTAGTACAAAATAACTCTTTGGACCTCTGACCCAATTAGATATCGTTTCAGGAAAATAATACTATTGAAAGCACATGGGTAAGTAGTTACGGAGACAAACAATTAAAGTTATGAAATCAAAATGGGTATCTAACTGATCAAAATGGGTATCTAACTGAGGCTCAAAATATGATGAGGGTGAACCTCATCATATTTTGATGTAACAACGTCCACGCAAACAATATGCGGTGGGCAGAAAACTAGGGGTGACTCGCTGGCGCCTCGGAGGCTGAAAATAGCAAAGTCCGTGTGGCTGCTCGCCAACGAGAGTAAACCGTAACCCACCTCACTAAAAACTAACTATATATCAACGAACTGAACTAGCACTTAGTGTTGCTAAAAATAATACTTGTTGTTGAAATAATTTATGTTGAAAGTTCACCCTCGTCATATTTTGATGAAGTAAAGTGTGCGCAAACAATCTGCGGCGGATCTCCGAAGATTAGAACTCAGGCGCCGCGAAGGCTCGAAGCTCCCAACTCTGTATGGCCGGTCGCCAACTCCTGTAAGCCAATCTAACTTCTTTTAAATGTGTTTTTGATGTAAAGAACACATTACCGTACGCATCCTCTTCCAAATCTCGGACCAAATTAGCTTTTGATTTATTGGACTTTAAGTTTGTTGCGTGTACTGTGTACGAGCTTAACCGCATTAAGCAACTTGGAAGTTGGCTGCGTGTTCTTCGCTCAATCCCAATGAGAATAAAATTAACATGTTTTGAGTCGATTTTGGATATTTTTGATGGGCTTATCTTTAAAATTTATAATTTTCTATGTTGTTGTTATCCTCAATTACAACAGCCTTTATTTGTTCTTAACATTAACATATAGGTACTATTTCTACATACTATGTATACTACAATCCTAAGTATGGTTTTTATGCATCTACCCACGGCTTTGCCTATGTAGCTCCCGGATACAAAAAACCTATATATGTTATTCTAGGTTACAAACTATACGTATATATCTATTCCAAAGAACATTTAAATCCGATCAACCTTTCCGAAGATTCTTAGCAACACACATCCACTCATACTATCGTATTTATAATATGTATTAGTAAAATAGGATATACATCACACTGTTTCACATACAAGTAAATCTTCATACTCGTGTTCACCGGGTACTAAAACTACTGTCTCCGATGGCAATTGAAAATATTCCCATAGTAAAATGTTCTTTATAAAAAGGTTACTATGGGTGGAAATGCAATGTGTGGTACGTGATAATTTATTGCCATTGACGAGTGCAATGTGGTAACATTAGCCTCATTACTTAGCGATGTAGGCGTGGGCTTCCGTCGAAACCGGATACGGTGGGAATGGACAAATAAAATTAACGCTTATTACCTTCCTGTGAAAACACCAATCTCATTTTGTTTTACTTTTATCCGTTTCGATCTCTAGATTTATCCTCTTCTTTGAAGGTGGGCTAAAATACTAGGAAAACAGTAATCAAACTTCCAAATAAGGTACAGAGTTCTTTAATTATACTTAAGTGTCATTACTAATCCACACAAATAAAAATCATTTAAATCTATATCCAGTACAAGTAAATTTTTACACCATTTTAAAACCCAAACTAATATTGTAGCGCTTGTTGAGACATGTGGCGTTAAAAACCTATCTAAAGAACTTTCCTTAAAGTCTCACGAAACGATAGAAAACACACTGCGCCACACACTAGAAAAATAGTTACAGACAAACCAATAAGAAAACAAAAATATACACAACAAACCAACAACATCTTGCCCCAAGCACTAATAGTCAAAACGAGGAGAGACGAATGGCGCCAGCGCTGGAAAGCAAAACAATAACATACAGAGCGATCGTTCCAGCCTCCATAATTTCCAGGAGGCAAATTAATCCGAGCACGGGCGGTGATCGGCGCTGGTCAGTGCGGCCTCGCATACTAATGCTATTGTTTATCGGAGGGCTAATCTGTGCGTACCCAGCCGTCACTGTCCACCCCCGAAATTATAACGGATCACTTTCGGGATCGTCTAATCCGCTGCCAGTGATGTTCGATCGCACGTGCTTTCCACACGGCGATTCTCATTAATATGCAAATTTTTAAAGCAAACACATTTAGGATCAAAAGATAGGAGAAGTTCAAAGTGGAAGAACTAGGAAGAGCAAATCGTTGATAAATCTGGGTATTATTATGGATTCCACGCTGACATGGGAGCCTTGTATGGCCGAGATCAGTCGCAAAATGTTTGCGTCTTCTGCTTCCAAATCTTTGTATCCGGTTCATATTTGGCTTACGTAAGTATGACCATATTTCAGAATTTCGCACCCCCATCCGCCTTTGCCGGAATGCACATATTCATTTTTTTTATCCTTCCTCACCATTCATATTGTAAAAACGCGGAAGGAGAAAGTCGCAACCACTCACCCTGATGAAGACTCTCGGAATGAGTCGAAACTTAGTCGGTGCCTTCACCGATAGTGCACTACCGTGCACTACCGTAGTGCACGGCGCGACGCGGAAGGAGAAAGTCGCAACCACTCACCCTGATGAAGACTCTCGGAATGAGTCGAAACTTAGTCGGTGCCTTCACCGATAGTGCAGTACGTGAAAATTCCCGTTTTTACAATATGAATAGTCAAGTTCACGATAGTTTTTGGAATAAAACTTCCTCACCATCTTATCTAAAGGAGCGATTTGTATTTTTACACCACGCGCGTGATCGAAACCTGCGCTCTTTCGAAACTCTACAGCTTTATACTACTGTACATAGTTCAAAATTGTATAACTTCTATAAGGTTCAAGCTATACGACTATGGAACGCCCTACCTTTTTTTATTAGATCATCAAAATATCTCGCTATTTTTAAAGTTATTATATAAAACTATTTCCTTTCCATGTCTCAGAGCTGCTAGTTTATCGTTTTTATATCATTATATACATATTATTTGTATGTACATATATTATGTAGGATATGTTATATAGGTATGTATTTATTATTAATATTATATTTTATTATAGGTTTACTAGTACACCGCCGTCTTTTGATTCCATTTTATTCAAGGTTGTCTGGAAAAGATCGCTTTTAGCGATAAGACCGCCCATTGTACATTTTTTTTTTTTTGTTTATGAATTCCTGTGTTTTTGCATTTTGCTTTGTTGTATAATAAACGGTTCAAAAGCAGCTTAATCCGTCATGATTCCATACTAACAAAAACAGCTTTAAAATATATATTTATCGCTCTTGTAGCTCCCTCATGAAAGCCATTGCCAAAAACCTCCAAACCCCTGCAAAATAAAAATGTTCAAACACAACTACAAAACAGCTCTCACATTCCGTCCTATAACATGTGTAAAGTTGTAAAAGAGTCGTCCCGCACTGAGTGATAATAAAGGTAACCCTCTGCGGCACCTTTATTGTTATCGAATAAAAATAATCCCGGGATTTTTCGGGATGATCGTAAATTATAACGGGATTCGCAGGGGCTGAGACGCGACACCTTGCTATGCTTAGAGGTTGTACCGGTGTAATCGCCTTTTCAATGTAGGTAATACTTACCTACATTAAGTACTTTTTTGAGTATAGATTCCATTTAGACAGTTTTAATCAAGTGGTGGAGGAAGATACTCGATAAAATTGGAAAGGTTGCGGAAAGTCAGTGGATGGAGGCGGTCATGATTTTTTGGAGAAATTTTTTTCAGTAGTGGACTCCTTTATGATGATGTTCTATAACATAATATAGGCTATAACAAAACCCAAAATCAAGACAAAAATAAAATGTACCCACCGATCAAACATTCTGAACTGCTGCAAATGTTTGAACTTGTCTCTGACTACTCCACTTAGAAACGAGCAAGTTTGTTTTTTTTTAAACAAAAGACGTGATCACGCTTGTCAAAACTTATTTTGCAAGAACATTGCCCAATCAGCCCTCAAACAGCATTTATAAATATTTTAACTACCTGACATTCAAACTGAATGAAACGGTAAAGAGCCACAATAAGCAGACTCTCAACGTACATTTTTGATGGTGTGAAGCACAGAAAATCCACCGATACCAACAAAAGTGGCAACTGAAACTAATGAATTATTCATGCCAGTGGCGCGGTGCATGTTCTATCACTGTTTTATCTATTGCGGGGCTTACGGCGACCGCGGACCCTCGCTCGAGTCTCTTCTCTCCGCTCGCCCGAAAGGGCTAACTACCTCGCAACCAACAATTTTAGTGCTGCCGAAAACACTAGATAAGCACCATGCTGGAAATACACATTAGCGACATCCCACCGATGCGACGCGGTGACAGTAATAACCGGCTATTTGCGTATTTGTTTAGGTATGCCAGTATTTAGAATTATTCTTAAGTTACCAGAATTACGAACTGTGATATAAAGGTATGTATAGCATTAAAAATATAACACAGTAAAGGAACTTACGTAGAAATGATTTTAGTTTATGTATTTGAATAAAAAGTTTGCCACATTTGTTTAAAGTCATTTTTAGACTCAGATTAGCAGCACATCAGAAAGTAGTAATATGAAATTCCAACGCATCATTGAATGCAAGTATGGAATAGCATAATTATGCAACTAAAAAGGCACTGTAGAGCCTTCTAAGGTTTGTCTTAGTGCCACTCAAGTTGTCTCCAAAATTAAATCGCTCGGGCAACAAAAGATTTTCTTTGTGGATTTCAACCTAGCGACTGAAATACTTTTTAAATCAATTTAAGTTCTAACAAGGCTATTCATTTGTAAAATGCAGCTCTTTAAAGCAAAAGATGCTCCACAAATTCCCATACATACCATTGCCGTGTCCGTAAACAAGATAAACTCTGTCTCCGCCGGCACCAGCAGCGCCGCGACACATAAATCTGCAGATTTCATTGCCCACATCTGATCCACGATCCCGCTGGTAATCTTAGCCGGGATTACCTTCTTGATTTCTTTAAGTGCCTTCTGTATCTTTATTAAAGGTAACGACATTCTTTTGCTTTAGGTATATGTATTGGTTGCTAACGATATAAAAAAATATAGAAATCCAAAAACACTGAATTATTTTTATAAAAAAATATTTTAAAGATTACATTTTAATTTAGTTCGGTCTCAGCAGATAATAACAGATGGTAAAGTACTACGATTGAGTTAGATGATTTCGTCTATTATCGGAAATACGAACACTCGATAGTGATATATATCTACAACAGTTATGTATAATTTTTAGTGGTATTCTCGTGAAATTATTACAATAGTTCAGAAAATAAAATACTGGTGTTTCAAATCGTTTAGTAGTTCAGTTATTCAATAACTACAAAAAAACAAAAATATATATAAAAGTTAATTAGCTAGTACCTAATCAATTGGTGTCTAAAATTGTGGCCGCGGGACGGCCGGACATTGGTTGCATAATCGTACTAATTCAGAAACACGAACTTTCCATAGCATCTAATTTATTCATATTCATATTCATATTTTATTGCTGTCATGTACACAGTTTAGTATAGGTGTTTAAACAATACATAAGAAAGTAGGTAGGTACATGAACCCCGTTAGGGCGCTGCAACTTTGAGTTCGATTGTGTTGATAAGTAACTGTTTAATCTGTTAAGAATGAAATATAATTTAATAGGTTGAAGAAATCATAAAAGTCACTTATAAAAACATAGGTAATCAAATTCAATCACAATCTAGTCAACAATGAAATACATAATTAGCAAATAAAATTTCAAATAATCTGTATTGGTTTGGTATTATAAATTAAATTATATAGAAATGTCAAATCAATCAAAGGTGGTTAGGTGAGGCCAAGTCAAATATACTTATACTAAGGTAGATGCATAGGTAGGTCAGTCACATGAAACATCGGAAGGAGAAAAAGTTAAAGTTTGTCTACAATAAACTCTTCATCGGAGTAATAGCATTTTTTTTATCAACAGGTTTTTAAGTTTAGCAATGAACAGTTTATCTATTTGTTCTGCTTTTAAAGTTTCGGGTATTTTATTGTACATTCTAATCAATCTAAAATAAGGACTCTTACCAAATGTTTAAAGGTTCGGGGAAGGTAGTAATAATTTATTTTTATTGCGTATGTTATAGTTCGTATTGGTCTCTAAATTGGATTTAAAATATTTTTTATGTCTTCTTACAAATAATGATGCCTGGAGAATGTATATACACGGGAGGGTCAAAATTTCGTTCTTAATAAAATGCGGCTTACAGCTTTGTCGATTTCCTATGTTAACTAAAATTCTAATACATTTCTTTTGCATTATAAATATCTGGTCAAAATCTACACTCTCACCCCACATACGAGTAACTATGCAATAGTTAAAGGTTGAGAAGGCCTGGGTGTAGTAAACAGCTAGCGCAGTTTTGTAATTTGTGTTCAATTTTAAGATACTTAACGCGTATGTAAATTTAAATCGTAGTACTGTAATTGTGTGCTCCAAATCAAATCCCTAGGCTTAGCTAGAATTGTCAATCAGACAAAACCGGACCAAAATTACAAATTTCACATATATTTTTTGATGTCGGTTTTTTATTTCTGATCGAGTGAGCGAAGCGAATCAAGTTGGATGTAATCGGCACTTTATATGTGTATAAGTGTGTAGGACGATAACTTTTGAGCAATACAATCTACATGAAATTTAAAGGTGTAGAAATAACGGGACAAGATTTCGATTTTCGAGTAAAAAAGTTTTGCAAAGTTGCAGATGGCGCTGTATAGAAAGGTTAGGAAATAATTACTAACAGAATATGGCAAAGACTCCCAAAAATAAGGATTTTTTATTGTTTTCTTGATAAACCTGCCACAGATAAAAAGATTGTTTTTACAAATCACAAATTAAATTGTTTTATAACATTCAAAAAAGTCAAAAGTAGACTTTAGCCGGTCCAAACGGGGCGTCAGACAACCCTAATCCCGGACCATCTTGTCGGGTCGCCTGTCGTCTGCTCACTATAAACAACTTTCGCAATTAAACTTTTATTCGGAGATCGATATTACTCTGTCCCGTCTATATTTTGCTTATCAACTACAAGTTGGATAAACTAAGTGCGAAGTGTTGCTAACGAACTTGTCTTTGTCTGATGCAGTTTGTCCAAGCTAACGGGGCAGGCCAATTAATAGAGAAATATTGTTTTCTTGAACTACCAACGTGAACTATACAATTGTGCGTAGAGAGTCAAATAACCATATGCAGTGAAGCTTAAATTAAAACACTAGTTTCGTCGCCATAAATTTAATTTGGCTATACTCATCATCGGTTATAGGACCATATTATGACAACCTATTATCTGGTCAGAGAACGTAACAGTATGCATTAAACTAGACTAAATAAAGAATAATTAGCAGACAAACTGAAAAATTCAATCACTTGTTGTCATTCAAGCAAGTTTTATACAATACCTTCAACAATAATGTACACTGAAACATAATATATATTTTGTGGTAGCATGTAACGTCCATTGGTAGATACATTTTACTTTTTATTTCAATACTCAATACATTTATTGCTTTCACATGATAGTTACATTTACATTAGTTTTTATAGGTAGGTATCTCACATGTACCCTGTCTAAGGGTATAAGCAACAGATAGGTAGGCAGGCCGAGGTATTGCGTAAACAAACTAGCTATAAACATCTACAGCAAATAAAGTTAAGTCTCACAAATTAACTTTGTATTAGGGTATGGCGGCAGACCGAGGTTTTATTTTCATAGTTAGAATGTCCATGTAGATAGTCAATGTAGGTATTTATCGATTCGAAACCTCTCCTTTATTAGGGTTCTTTACTTGGAGGTGGTGATATTTTGGTATTGTCAAAAACGCTACCCATAATTGCTATGAATGTATTCTTATAGATCAAAGTTCGTGAAATACATGGCTTTAGATTTTAATGATGTCAGTTTTCATACAACTGCAGTTTCCGATGCCATTGACAAAGTTTGCTTATTACGGTTTTATGCGAGTACCGTTCGGAAAGCCACAAAGTTGTTTACATAGAATTCAAATTGACTTTTTATTTTGAATTATAAAGCAGTCGTTGTTGCCAACTGAATAAAAAGTGATAATAATGTTAAGTGCTTATAGTCTACAAGAATATTTTTGTTTTGACTTCAAGCTCCGATAAAACCTCGAAAAATTCTAACCACTAAATATAGCCTTGAACACTCCCATTAATAAGTTTAATTTAATAATACCAGCCAGATTTAAAATAAATTTGTATTCTACACGCCCAAAACATTTCTTAGCAGCGTCTACGAAAATTCTACGAAATGTGAAATGCCTCGTGTTATCTTTTTACTTTGAGTTTACAGGATGTCAAGTGTCTGAATTCATATAATTTTATCCAATAGTGATCACTGGCTCTTTCGTAGAGACGTAGACGGGTCGTCGACGGTACGTTCAGCCGCACATAAATCTCGCGCGCAATATGAGACGCCGCAATATCACAATAACCCTTCCCGCAGCGATGCCATCACTATACGCCGACACGGAACCAAATTGAAATTATTATAATACGTTATAATATTGTTGGATTTAATATAAGACGGAACTACACAAAAATATGAAGTAGCATAGCATACAAAAATATGAAGGCATTTGATTTTACAATATCAACCTTCATGGACTTTTCATGGACAAAACCTTCATGGACTTTTATGAAGCATGATATTTTGACTCCGTGGAGCTATGGCAGTTAATTTTAAGGGGCTGAAACCGGAAACATATGCTTTACTAAAACCTTTTTGTTTGGAAAAATCTGTAGTTTGATGCTGTAGGAAATACGAGTGCATATATTATATTCCATAGCAAGATTTCACAAAATTTTATCGATATAGTTTTCTTCAAGTTACATCTTAGGCCACTCTTCTAAAAATCTCAGATATTACACTCAGAATAGATATTGATATAGAGTGTATGTATTCATCACAAAGAACCTGAAGGGCTAGCCAATATTCATGACTTTGTATCTATTCTATTTCTAAAGTCGTTGTCACTTCAGCGCATAGATATATCACAGACCATATTATACTGTAAGATACGTTACGCAATAGTTTATTTCATCTGTTTGCATAAAAGCATGTTTAGTCTATGATTTTCATCTTCGAACTCTGCTATTAACGTATATGCTATCATTATTATAATCATAATATGTGGGAAGGTAGCTCTATAAGAGATTCAATCTCGGTAAGATTTTTTACCCCCGCACTGATAAATCGTGTTTTAAGTGCCACATTCTTGTATATGACGAACTTGCGATCTATATTTCAGCTCCGGTCTGCGCCTTAATTAGAGAAGCAGAACAAAAAAGTTTGATTTTCATTTATCCTAATAACAATCGCAATTGAGGATCGAGATTAATCCCTCTATCCTATTTCATACCGAAATAATGATAATAGGTTTTACAATTGAACAACCTTGATAGATATACAAAAGCCAAATAGAGTACCGAGGGAACACGTTCTCATTATTCAAATGCATTGAAGCAAATTATGGTAATCTCAGATACCTGCTCTGTTTGGGTAATATTAATGGGAACAAACATCCACGTGTCCCCGGCTATCTGGTATTGCCTTTGCTTATTCGAGGCTGGCCGGTTGGCTCTCGTCATTTCACTGTGACCGCTCTTCAAGTGAACATCTGTTTTCAATGCATTATGCATCACTCGCAAGCATTAATTCGCTGGATAAACAGGTAGTTCATGCAAAATTAGCATGAACTGATTTGGTTGTGTGTCAAAGATTCCCTGACCATTTTTAATGTCAATCAGAATAAAACGCTCTCAATAAAATTAGATAAACTTGTTATGAATTTTTCAGTGTACTTGTTTTGCTGGCTGGGCAGGTGTATGTTCAGTTACCTTTATACCATCAGTTAGCTTAACCTTAACCATTTCCATAACAAACAATTATATTTCAAAATTCAATATGGTGTCAAAAACTATTCATGATTTGTGGGTTCATTAGCAAAACCTGCGCCACTTTTTCGGCAAAATGTAATAAACATAGACATTACGCGGAACTCGGATTGGCAGGCGCCGAAATTAAATAAAGCAACACTATTTCCTCACGTCACGTTACATGTGCGACATATTCATTGGCATGTAGCGCGGGACAACGTGACACCGCTGACGCGCTGTTCGCCGCGTCTATCACGGGACATTTAAACGTTTTATGAGTTTAACACTTGTCGTGAGGAACAAAATAAAGTATAACACAATATGTACCCATATGGGCAAGCCATATAGCTTACAATTGAGGCATATATATATATATATAACAGATGGTTGATTGTGATGATATTTTATTTTCAATATTTATAGGCAAATGTTTGTATCCCTGTGTGTTTGGCTTGATAAAATTGGCATGTAACGCTAACAAAACAAAAATTATGGTGAAGCTCTAAATGTCGTGATTTGCGTGTATTAAGCCTTAGTCTCTGTCCACAGCTTCGTCCGCATGGTACCCTCATTTGAAGTAGTCTATGTGTTATTTTAGGCCACGAACAGGTTATATCTGTTCCAAATTTCATCTAATTAATTCAGCCATTACGGAAAATACTAGCAACAAACACCCAAACATCGAAACCTTGAGATTAATAATTTTAGTTGGGTACTTACTTACTATCCTGGCGCATCGACCCCGAAGTGGATCCTGGCCTCCGACACAATAGAACGCCAATGGTTACTGTCGTGCGCCGCCTCCATCCAGGCCGGTGCGAGAACTTGAAGTAAGCGAAGGTCTTTCTCCACTTCATCCTTCCACCTGTATCTGGGACAGCCGACTGGTCGACGGCCGACCGGCACACCTTGGAAAGCACGTCGTGCCGCTCGATCATCTCCCATTCGAAGCACGTGGCCGAACCAACGCAGTCTGTAAGCTTTGGTTTCGGCAATAATATTGGGCTCGGCCACTAGTTCGACGATCTCGTGGTTTTATCTACTCCGCCAAGTCCCATCTTCGTGCTGGACTGGAACTAAGATTTTTCTTAGCACCTTTGTCTCTGTTACTAGAGGTAGAAGCTTATGTTCCTCTTTCTAGGTAAGGGTCCAGGCTTCATATCCATATAATAAGATCGGGCGAATAATAGTCTTGTACACGCGGATCTTAGTTTTCCGGGAAAAAAGCCTGGACACCAGGATTTTGTGTAATGCTGCACTGCAACGAATCGTGTTCTGGACTCGTATTTCAATTTCGTGTCCTCTGGTGTTCGTATCCGTCACAGTGCATCCCAAGTACTTAAATTTGTCCACTCCTCTGAACAACGAATTGCCAACCTTGAGTCCTCACGTCATTGTCGGAGGTTTCTAGCACTTCGCATGTGGATGTACTCAGTCTTGTCTAAGTTAATCTTGAGACTCACAGTCGCAGCTTCCTCTTCCAAACACCGGACTGTTTCGGCAACTTCATCATTGTTGGCCCCGAGCAACGCCACGTCGTCAGCATACTTTATCACCTTGTGTCGTCTATTTAAGTCCACTTCGCTGTTGAGTGAAAAAAACTTTCCAGATAACGTGTTCGAGTGTGAGATTGAACAGCACAGGCGACATGGTATCGCTCTGCTTCAATCCATTAACGATTTCAAACTCCTCAGTTAGCTCTGAGCCCATACGTACCTTAGCCCAGCTTTCGTGTATGGCTACTTCTATCATTCGGACAAACTTTGAGGAAATAAGACGTAGGTTTAGTTGGGTAGAATATTAATAATGAGTCACGAAGAATAAAACTAATATGTTTCTAGATCCCTGTATTGTCCTCTAAATACGAATAAAGCTTTCATTTATTTTAACAAGCTGAAACCTCACACAACACACGGTGACACCATATCATACAATTTAAAATAGAATATCTGTTGTTTTGATTATAAATATAAGCCGTTGTATCTTCAGGACGCGTGGAAAATTCAATTTTATATAGGATAGGGTACTTGTGTGATTTACGAGTACTGACTTTACCCCGTTTTGTCACCATCCGGATACTGCGTGCTGTCGGCAACGCGTCACATTTTTCGCTGTTAGAAATAAATGCACTCACACACTGCTGTAACGGTCGATAATAATGAAATGCGGTTTAGCAATATCTATTTTTAGTAGGTACATTTTGTATAAGAACGAATGTGATCTTTCACATTTCTGCGATCTTATTGGCACAGTAGTAAAAGTAGGACGCAAAAACGCATTGTGATAATATTAACCGTGATAGTGCAGCTGTGTGTAAAGATTTGTAAAATAGAAGTTTTAAATACAATCTGAAAAATAATAATAAGAGCCACAACGACCCAAATAAAATATTTCTATTCTATTCCATCAAAATATTAATAAAATGCAATAGTATTTAATTTAAAAGTTAATCAACGTGCAAACCCTCACCTCTGATCATATGCCAGCGGCCATTGAATTTCTCGGGAAAACGTTCTTATATTTTCTTATTGTCTAAGATTTTTAACGGTTTATTTTTATGCTATCGGAAATTTCATTCGGTTAAAGTAATTTTCCGCGAGCATAGAGCGGAAATTACCACATAGTGAAGTGACGTGTTCGACAAACGTCACGTAGCCGGATCCGCGCGCGCAGATCCTTATATCCAATTTCCGGCCGTTTTTGTTGGAAACGTGAATTAGCTGACGGGTCCCGACTGAAGGCTAAATATAAATGTTGATTGTATCACCTTAACTAACATTAAAAACGTTTTCATTGCCTAGTAAATAAGTTACCTGATGTAAAAGTACTTTTAATTTAAAATAAACGAATTTACTATTATTATTTTCAATGCAGTACATAATGTTTTTCTTTTTCAAACTTACATAATTGTTACAAAATTACCCATTTTTTCTCTGTACTAACCAGCAGCGATATTCAAATAAAACCTCATAATTATATTATATAATTATTTAATTGCTTGGTATCATAAAGTCCCCACTATATTTATTTTTATTTGTAAATAAAATGCCCAAGACGTGCCCAAGTTAACTCATAATACCTCAAGTTATCATTGGAAATCCTTCGGACAAATATTCGTTGGTAGTTTGTATCAATTGTTTTATACCTACTCCTTGGACTCAAGGTTAGTTAGAGACACAACTTTTACTACTTTGAATCCTTATATTTCCTGGCCAGACAGACATGACATAGTTTCATCATGTAACCCTTACATTATTCGCCATTTAGCTTCGGAACCCTAAAAACCATATACATTCGTACCCTAATTAAAACATTTCAGTTACATACAGAGATACGAACAACAATCCACTTGAAGATGAAAACTACCCAAGCCCTCAGCTTTTTGTCCTCATCAACTTGTTGAGGAGTTGAAAAGGAAGTTTTTTTTATTTAATACATTTTCGCGGGTGATATTCAGTTGTGAAGAGACTCGTCGGTGTCACTCGCGAAGTCAGTGGAGCGTGCGTAACGAACCCGACTACGGACGAGGCGCGGCGGTCGGTCGAGAGCGCTTCCACAAATACTATCTACGTCTTGTGTAAATTATATTTTAACTGCATGACGTAAAATCAGTTAATATTTTGGTACCTAGTTCGTTATTGAGGTTGATAAAATTCATGAACAAGGCAATAAGCTCTATTTTTAGACGAGAGAAGCTACAGCTTTTATTAAACTTTATACACACCACAAATACTCGTAGACACAGCCACGCGAAGCCAACACTCGTAATATTAATCATCAAATATTACCTATTTGCCCATTGGTAATTGAAAGTGAAGGTAGTATTTATTACAATACCTCTATACGTAGCGTAGACAGATGACGTGTCATTGAAAAGTATCTCAATGGTTGTATTCACGTTGCTGTTGCTATACAATGCGTTTTATCTTCCTTTCAATTAACACACTGTGCGCTGGGGTCTTGCGTTTTTATTTCTACCCGCAACACAACGAGCTGATATACGTGCCTGGGGTAAGAGGCTAATTGTGTGTATGTCAGTAAGTATTGGTTTTTGCAATCATCTTGTCCAACCTCCCTTGGTTTCTACGAGCTATATAGCCTGCCTATTGCCACTTAAACTTGCTAATTTCTAGAGCTATGTCGTAGAAACGTATCTCAATGCAGTTCAATCAAAGTGACATATCAACCTAACATCCAATACATTGGAAACACGCAAATAATAATATTGCTTTACTTTTTTCTATTACTCTGCCGCACCGTATGGCGTGTACCTACCTATTTTCCGTTTCGTTCGTGTATACGGTCGGATGCAAATACGAGATTCCTTGCTCGAACACAATAGACGTAATGCTGAGATCCGACGGAAAATGTTGAGATAAGTTATTTGTCCTTTAGCTAGCATGTTGAGTGAGTGTAGTACGGCTTTCACTTTATAGAGCTTGACTTGTCATCTTTAGTGGATCTCTAAGCATTCCATTCTATAAAATAGTTGTAGTAGATTGTTTAGATTATATGCTCCAAATAACAACATGAATCAAGAAATGGTTAGTCAAGTTTTTTTAATTCAGATTTTCGTGATATAGAAAATGTTCTGAAACTACTTATCAGTCGACACCTAGTTATTTTAAATTCAAATACCTACTGTGATAATAATTTAAACTGACAAATTATAACATAACTAGTTCTATGAAATCGGTTTACTTAAATAAACGTACAGCAACTTTATATTAGGCAAACTCATAGGAGCCAGCTAAAGCCGGCACAGGTTAGTTAATGTGCTAAGGGGTAAGAAAGTTTCAGGTAAGCGTCTTCTTTCAAAACGTGCGCTGCCTACAGTACGAGTATATTCGGAGAACCTCGTATTGGCCGAATAACACGCAAGGTAAAAACCGTCATTAGTATGCAATCAAATATTTTTGACCTGTTCGAAGTAAACAGTCAAGTTTTCTAGTTTGACAGTCCGAGTTTAAGTTTTTAAGCTAACTTTCGAATAGCATGAACCAGAATGATACTTGCAGATACATTGTCAGAACTAGATGAATTATGATAGATCTTGGATTAAAGCACGAACTTGGCTCATGCGAATACTTTAAAGTATATAAAAATAAGTGCATATAAGAGTTGTATCTAGCTATATACTTGCAGTAAATTAAACATATCCTTATGTCAAAAGGTACAATAAAATAAGTTCTTAATAATTTATAAGTTCAGAATCAAACCAACGCCCTCTCAGCCATGTCATGGGAGCATCTGAAGAAAATATAATAATAGAGGCGCATCAAACGTGATGTTATTAAGGGTTTGCGTGAGCTGGGTGGCGATTTCACGCACCGCACCGCACTCGTGCATAGAATACCACCATGCCCATTCACATGCAAACTCAACTGCTTGCCGAATCGAAAGCGACACTTCGATACTAAAGTGCCTCATAAATCCAACTATTTTGACTGCAACCCGACGGGGTTCGATGGTGCTTTGAAAAATGACGGAGAGATTTAATTTCGATAACGATGTGTGAATATTTTACCGAGTCCACCACAATAATTTTGTTTTATTTTAACATAAACTAGTCTTAAACCAAATTAAATTAAACAGTCTTAAAGTCGGTAAATACAAATAAGAGCAGAGAAACATGAAAGATAAAATTAAAGAAGCACCCACCGTGCACATTTTCACATTGAATTCTTTGGTTCTCGTGCGGGAAAATTCTTTTATTTGTTGCGGCTGAGAAGCATCGCCCGTCGGTCGGCGCCTAATCAAGGAGTTGGCCCGGACTTGCGCCGCTAACGAACAGGTGTACCTATAAATACTTTCCGAGGCAATTGCTCTAGGCTTTAATCAGCATCGCGGCACCACTTTACCGCTTTTCATTGACTCCCAGCTGACCCGCAAGCGCCGATTGGAAACCTACTCTGGAGAAATACTGTCGAAAGAAAATGTACACACCATTTCGGCTTCTTCGCGACTGTGTTTGAAGATTGCGGCTTTATTGATCCCCGGGGCTTAGGTGCTCAATGAATTCACCTTGTCAATATTTACTGATCAAAGACATCAGAGATACCCTAATCGTTAAGTTCTATAATACACTGTCTCAAATAATTGTTTCCAAAGGATACGAGTACGTTTACATTTTGAAAGGACACGCGTTGCTACCAACTTCGGCTGTGTTGAATTAAAAATGAATGCAGTGCAGACGGTGAGCTAACTAAACTTGCAAGAGTACACTTTAGTAAAATAAAATGAGGAAAGTGAAGAACTTCCACATTCAATAGGTAAGTAGGCAGACTTTATGCGATAAATTTTAACGTAATGTTGTTTAGTTGATTCACTATTACAAAGCCAAATAGTAACAATGGATCCCTTAAAAATCATGAACGTCTGTCTGTCTATCAGTGTGTCATATACCAGTTTCTCCCACATTGACAAAGTTTTGTACTTAAAGTCGTGTTTTTATAACAAAAAATGGGTGTGAAACAAAATTGAGGCAATTATAATCCACAAAAACATTAAACGAAATTTTTCCACATATTTCTCATTTTATTAGCTAAATATTTTTTTGTTGACAAAACTTGTTCAGTTTTATTGTCGAGGTTCAAACCAAGGATCTCATTAAATTCTGAAATATCCTCACACTCAGTTCCTTTCAAAAGCTGCAGTGTAAAGGTTACTTTGTTTTATTTCAATCCGAGTTACTTCTCGTTCGCAGTCACCGCAAAAATCAAACAAGTTTTAACAAACAGTAGCAACTAATTAAATTCATCGTATAGCTCTCGTAGTTTGCAGTTTTTCATAACAAATATAATGAGGTAGATGTAGGTAAAATACTTTACTTCCCCTATTCTGTATAAAATCTACTAAATGACAAGCATATATATAGTAATTACATTTTTCATTTTGAACTAAAGATCTTTGAAACCAACCCTATATTTTTTCAAAAACGAAGTTAAATTTAAGGAGTTGTAATATAACTTTATTAGCCTCTGTCCATGGCTTCGCCTGCATGGTACCCGGATAAAAAGTAAAGCCTTTGTGATATTCTGATGTATAAGCTATATTACTGTAAAGTTTCATCAAAATCCGTTCAGTAGTTTTTGCGTGAAAGATTACAAACATCTATCCATCATCACAAACTTTCGTGTTTATTATAGTAGTAGGATTAAAATATAACTATATTCAAACTCAAACATATATTTGAAAATATATTTTAATTTTCACAATTAAAATAAATTTAACATTTCCTTTGATGCTTTCAACTATACACAGCATTTTATTTATCTTGCAATTTACCGCAATATTAACAAACGATACCACTCACCTATCTCCGGTTATTGATACAAATAAATCACAGAGAGCAATCGCGAACTTTTCAAGTAAATTAATATAAAGTTGTGCAATCCTTCGTGCATTGGTATTCAGTCTACGTTCATATAACATGAAAACGAAATATTTTAATGAATGCCTGACACTGAGAGCTTTTACAGAGTAGTCATAACCTTGAATGAATAAAATACATTCCTCTGATTCATAAAAACTTAAAACCGCTAATAGATAATAGTTTCTCGAATGGGAATCACTAACGATCACGCAGTGAGGGAATGCCCCAACCCAAATATACTAGGATCGGTGGATGAAGGTAGCCAAAGATCGTTCGACTCAGTACTTTTTGAGGTAGGCCTATGTCCAGTAGTACACTTTTACTGTATTTTTTTATTATTTAATACTACTTTATATCAATCCCGTTAGAAGACAAAGAAGTATATTTCTACGTGTAGTAATATTGACGAAAACAGAGTTCAAGTCTGCGATTTATAAAAATGAAGATAAATAGATAACTCTTTATTACTTACACCCGAATTAAAAAATCTTTATATAAAATCTCATAAAATATTATTTTTACTGATCGTTTGTCTATTTATGCAACTTTTAAAAAACAGTTATTTAAGACGCAATGTTAAAATGTAGGAGTCGCTAATTTACATAATTTCTCAATGACTATTAAAGTAACAAACTTATTATTTATATAATGATAAGAAATAAGAGTTGAGAATATAATCCAAAACTCTAAATCAAATAACCATCAGAACACGATTAGTAAAACTTTTATTATTATGTTTAATATTGATAGATTTATTTTTTGAAATCGGAAATTCGAAAACTCCCAAACCTCATTTTACATCCATCCCTCGAATGAAAAAAATATGACTTTATAGGTAAGTCAGGAAATTACTAAGTAACTAAAAAAGTATTATCATATAGGTAAATGATCTACTTATTCTTCTAGACCATTTTATTTGTGTTTTGGCTCCCGAGCCCAAATTCACTGTCGCATGGAGTGACAGTGACGTATTTATTTTCACATATCACCTGTGGTTATTTATTTGTCTACGACACTAACTACGTACGCCACGTGCTATGTGATGCTACGCCACGTTCTGCAGGTATGCGCACTAAATATAATGGCCGTTATTTATCTACCATACGGGATTATCTTGTTGAGTGATCGAAAACAGTTTAAAGATTTTTTTTTAATTAAAATTTTATTAAGGTGTATTATCAGCTCTAACGTATGTCTGCAGATGTTGGTCTCAGAGAAGATCGCGCTCGCTCGCGGCATCTGCTGCTCTTAAGTACTACTTCCAGTTCTGCGGACAACCGCGGACCTCCCCCTCTGTGCTCATCTTAATTATTTTGTACCATATCTTTTAGCGTAAACTTTGATAATAAACTAATTTGTGAACTGTAAAAACACATAAATTAAGACATTCACGTGCAGTGCACATCGAAAATAGGAACAAACGGGAATTGCAGCACTACGAAATGTTTACTCCGTAATCAAACAAAGCTCATGAAAGTTCTCTATATTGTGCATACAGTTTCCTAATCAGTGCATCAACATTTCAAATATTGGTTTTGCTAGGCAATCCAAAGATCAATCACAAAGTCTGCGGTGGGAATGAATTTCACGATTACTAACGAATATTTCAACACGCGCCTAACTGATTGACAAATGTTTGTGTACCTACTGTTAATCTGGCAAATCTACCGAACACGGCTGGTTGATGATTTTGATATTTTGACTAAATATACCAATAATAATAATAATATAGGACATTTTTCACACAGCGTCATCTAGCCCCAAACTAAGCAGAGCATGTGTTATGGGAACTACATGACTGATATACTGATACACTTACATACTTTTTTTTGTAAAAACACATATTATTTATAGAAAACACCCAGACCCGAGACAAAATATTTGTCTCGCGGCGGGAATCGAATCCGCAAGCTTCTTCGTCTCAGGAAGGCCTTCGCCCACTGCGCCACAATTTGGCCAAATTGGTGTCAGTGGTAGCAAACTCTCCAAACTTATTATGAAACCCAAAGAACTGCAGCTGAAATGGTACATTAATTTCACGAACATTACACAATGTTTGCGAATATCCATAATAACCGATTTGCTAATGTCCGTAAAGCTGCAACCACAGGTAATGTTGTGTAGTTGGTTAGCCAGTGGCGGGAGGTTCTCCGACCTCATTAAATTGCGGTATTTGTTTAGGACCGCAGCCCAAACACGTCACTCCGCGGCGAATAACGGATTTTGCGATTTAAAATATTTAGCCAGAAATTTCACTTTCCGCGTTTACGACAACAAACAGCGTTTTTGTCGTTTCAGCGCACATTATAGATGATGCTACGGGATAATTTTCTAGAACAAAATTTATAACACATGTGGCTATGATTAATTGCTAAAATATTTATTTGATTACAGGAAACTGTAGAAACTCTCCCCGCGTATCTACCCTTCTACAGTTCCCGCGTTGACGTTTCTTTATGATTCTTGTGATTTCAATGAATAAAAACCTATTAACTTTGACTTGACTTTGACTTTACCAAGTGGGAGGTCGCGGGTTCGACTGCTACCAAGGTAAATTTTTTAGTATGTAAAAAAATCTTGTAATCTCCCTTAAGTGTGTCTTAACACTTGAAACCAAAAGCAAAGCGACACCTCTCGTCAATTGTACTAAATGTACCTTTAGTCATCGAACAGGCTTGGATAACTGCAAAATGTCCACTGCAAAAAATATATTTTATTGTGGCTATCACTATAAAAACCAACAATAACTCTTAAATAAATAGTTATTATTTATTTATGTACTTAGGTAAAGTGTGTTTCAATATTACGCTGTAAATCTTAAGGCATCTATTATCTAAAAATAAGCTTCTATAAAAAAAGCTTTAATCATTAGGATCAAAACCTTTATATAGCATTATTTTTCGAAATATTTTTACCCGCATGGCTAGGGACTGGTTTACGTGTTACGCGTGTTCCGAATCGTGTAATCCGTATAAAACGAAATTTTGCAATTTTTTTTGCAATTGTTTCATTTCACGAACATTCGTAGATAGGTTTTGTCGAAACACGTCACTAGATAAAGAAAACACGAGTTAGGCGTTTTAAAATGATTTGTACGTACATCGTACCTATTAAGCATCGTTACTTAGCATCAGTCAACATCAAAATCTCTACGGCCACCTACATAAACGTATCATCAAAATTCATGAACTACGAATATCGACAGGAGCGAAACATTTCAAGCCAGATGTCACTTCGCAATTGCAGTTCACGTTGACACAGTAAATTTTCATTGCAAATTCTGCTATCGTGCTACATACGCGAGGGACTGGCTACACAAACAGCCAGGTTATAGATGTCAAACTTAAACGAACCGAAATCGACCTCTCGACTCGTACTCTCCCTCAACAGGGGTGTTTCGCGGAAAAGTTTGCTTGTCATTTTGTAGTGCGATCATCGCCTTATCTTTGTATGGGGTGCGGGGTTCATAGTTATTCACCCTGGTTATACAAAAATAAAAAGAGCAATAAGAACATATATTAATAGGGTATGACTAGCCAAATCAACACAAGGCAAAATAATTAAAAAAAAACATGTATTCTATCACATATTGCAACGCAGGAAGTATTATAACGCGAACCTTTATTCTGTATTATATCTGTGAATTCATACAAAACGATTACATAAAACTATGCCGTTTCAAATTCCATAGTTTGTTGCAGCGGTCCTAGTGACTTGTGGCGACAGAACTCTAAAAGCCACTTTTGACAATGCTAACAGACAAACAAAAAACCTTGTGTCGCAGGTAAAAAATCTTGCTAAATCATACCTACGTTACGACTTTTTAATTAGAGGCATTTTTAATCAAACTGAATCGCACTTTTATTGGGATGATATCAAAATTATAGACGAGAAAAATATGTAAATTAGTCTCAGCTAGTAAACATTTCAGCTCCCAAATAGGCGAAAAACTTGACCAGTTCCATGAATTAACTATAATATGAAGCATTTTATAACTATGCAGGCTTACTGCCGGATATGTATTCCACTCCCGAACGACAACTTTAACGAACCACACAAATACGTGAGTTGTCTCAGTGATGCTCCTACGTTTTTATTTTATGAAATTGCAAGTGGCTTTTTTGGGAATACATGCTTTGGCTTTTGTGTGTTGAACTAGGTATGGTTTATCTGATTTTATTTAAAATAAACAATTGTCCAAATGTGAGTATAACCCGCGTACTAAGAGTTCCGAATTGACTAATTATTAGAATACGATAAAATAACTAACTTATTTTGCAACTTTTAATCTTTTATTATGTAAGTATATGTTTGAAATAGGTTACAAACAGGCTTTTATATAGAGGTAGTATACTAGCTAACCCCCTCGCAACTTCATTTGCGTGGATTACGTATTCTAAATAATTTAGCGTTTATTCGTAATTATTGAAAATTCTTAAATATGTATTTCTTTATTTGCTTTGAAGAGTATTTTTGTCCAAATTTGAAAATACTGAGTTCACTAGTTCTAAAATTTAAATGACTAATAGAGCGTCCAATAACAAATGCTATGTGTATATTTCAATTTGAGAATCAATGAATATCCTACTAATATAATAAATGCGAAAGTCTGTGTGTGTGTGAATGTTTGTTACCACGTATCTCCGTAACTACTAAACCGATTTTGATGAAATTTGGAATGTAGATAGTTTAGGTTCTGGAATAACACATAGACTATTTTCGAAAATCAACCCCTAAGGGGGTTAAAACAGTAAGGTGGTAAAGTTTCTATGGAAAAAAATATTCCTTGGTTTTTTTCACTCGAAACTCGGTACACATAAACTATAAAATAAATAATGAAACATTTATTTTTTATTTTTTCAAAACTTCCCTTTGGGGGTGTGCAGTTGAGTTCTATACTTTGTATAAATTGTAAACCTTGGTTCGATTTATTCAAAAGTTGGTGGACATAGTTTGAAGCCTGGAGACGGTCATAGGTCACGGTTTTATTAACATACCACGCGGGCGAAGCCACGGGCAACAACTAGTGAAAAATACATGTTAAGGCGCGTTATGTTTTTCTTGGCCAATCAGCCAAGCCTTGTAAACCTACTTCTTTTATATACGAGTAGATCACATTTTACAATAACTGACAAGAAAAATACACGTATTCATATATCTACAAAAATATGTATTCTTAAACTAATCATAAATCATACACCATTGTGTATTCCGATCATGTATTTAATTAAACTCATACGAGTATTGTATTTCATCTCGCAGCTGCCTCGCTGGTTGGAGATGTACCTACTAGCTGAAATGAGTATTTCATTTGAGACGTTGACCCCTTCTGATATCTGTGATATTTATCGAAATTGAAATGTATTATTATCATTATTGTTTCCACAGCATTCAATAATAAATAATCTGTTTTTAACTGCGTACGTTTTTATAGTTCAAACAGATAAGCGTCAATTAAATTTCCAAATCAACTCTTCACTCCGAGGGGAAAGGCAATCTAACTACGATAATCATTGAACTGTCGAAGTCGGATGACCAATATCGTAGCCGTGATAACAGAGGGACTGGAAGACAGATACGGCATATTGATCGAGTCATCGATGCGACAACAATTTGCCGGTCTGCTCGGTTCGAGTGCCGTATGCAAATGCACGCGCTCCATTTTCCGCTTCGGCCGGCGGCAGCGGGATTTTGCAGGGTACGGCCACGGAGCGGTGCGGTGCGTGTCGCCGGGATTGAGACGGGGGATGCCGGATACTCTACTGTCGTCGCAGGAAATTGAGAACGCTGCATAAATCCTGATCCTACAAACCAAATTTGGTCGGGCCTAATCCGGATATTGATACGAAACAACACTGCTGACATGTATTTTTAAGATCTTTTCGAAGATAGAAAATAATGTGCGATACTTTAAACGATTTTTTGGTTTAAGTAGCGAAACATTCGAGCGTAAAGTGAAATATTGTAGGAAAAATATAAAACATGCAAGCATTCACCAGTCGTAAGAGTTCTTTTATTGATACTCATCTTTCTGAAGTTATTTGGAATATATGCGCTTTAATAGTTTCCGAAATAACTACACACGTTTTTAGGGTCCCCCCCACCCCTATATTTGCTTCAGAGTTTTTCGATATATCTATTAGAATGACTAATCTGTGGCCTTAAATGGGCTGACTCAAAAACCTCAAGTGTACTACATTACAGTAGATTCTGTTCTTATCGTTCGATTCTGTAGTACACTAACTAAACTAAATTTAAACTATCGCTCTCTTTTACTGATAGTGTAGGCAAGAAAGAGATGGCAAGAATTTTACTGCTGTGTGCTGCTGTCAAATTAGTTCACGTGCCGCTTTTCTTCGTGTTTATAGTCAGCATGTTTTGAAATCACGACTAAATTTGTATGGAAAACTTAAATCTGACTAATTTGACAGCACTAAAGTAGTAGCTATCTCTTTCTTGTTTGCACTATCAGTAAAAGACAGCGACAGTTTAAATTTAGTTTAGTTAGTGTACTACAAAATCGAGGCCAATGTTGAAATTGGACATACTCTAAAGTCTCTACGATTTTACAAAGCAAAGGTAATAAGGCCTAAGATCTTAAGCTCTGCATACACTGGATTCTTTTAATTTTGTATTTAAAAAAATATATGGTATGCTTATTTAAGAGTTAGACTATATATATATCTGAAAAGATCTAGTCTATGAATAATGTGCATCGAGAAATACTTATCCAGTTTGATAAGATTGGGAAATCTTACAGAGAAACTTTTAGTTTTAAATGCTAAATGATTATAAGCTTTTGAAACATTGCTCAACAAAAACAAATATTTCGTAGTTACCTACAATTTCACAGGAAAAAGTTGGATTTTATAAGAAATTCCAATATTAAAATCGCTCGGTTCTTCCCACCTGTTCTCTGTGATTAAAGTGTGTTTCTTGCAAACACTCGGCATGGAGACGCCGCCAAATGTAAATGTTGGGTTAACGAAACCTCTTGCGGAAAACCAAAGGAAAATTACACGCAGCCCCAGCTAGTTTGGATTTATTTATTTTATATTAAAACATGAAAAAGCAAGTAAATTTTTCAAAGAAATTATCTGATTGTGTTTTTGTAGCTCAAGTCTCGTATTAAAAATTGTTTATAAATGTTTCAAGGAGGTACAACAAAAAGTACCTACCTACATAATAAGAGAAAGCTGGATGATGTACCTTTTTTTACACAAGTAGTGCTGACCCCACATTTGGATTACATTCTATTAGGTTCAGATTTTTGGAGATTATCCAACATTTGTCACGCAATGGAAATCAAACCACCAGCAACTTTTTCGACTCAGCCAGCTACAGACATAACCTATTTAAATTAAAAACAGTTAAATGAAAATAATATATTGAGGCTACAAAGGTCGCGTCCAATCCACAAAACAGAGAAGTACTTCCCGTAAAATCGGTCAACCTGTTTGACAATTCTCATAATCGTCCTATATTGGTTATTAAGTCGTAATATCACAGCATTTAGTCTTATTTGCAGCACAGAAAAACAAATAGCAACTATGATTTTCTCAAACTTTTTCGCACAGATACCATAGCAACAGATAGCATAGCACCATAGCCATCATAGCCATCATAGCACACAAGCCGTATAATTACTCTTTAAAACCAGGTTGGAATGCCTTGCTAGTTCACCTCAATAATAAATCCTTAGAAAGCTGGCTCTTACATAAATAATACAAAAAACCTAAAAGTATTTGCAGACGATACTGAACTAAGAAACCGAAAGCCAATTTCTTTGTCCACGCTAAGAAACTTGCACCTTCAACTAATTCGATGACAATGCACACAGTTAGGCGCGACAGCTAATGGGTAAAGACATTTAACAATGCATATCCAACTCAAAGATTGAAAGTTGTATAAAACTATTCGAAGATGAACGCACCATGGTGTGCACATGCCCTAAGTAACATCCTAAAATGTATTAATTACAGAGAGATTTATTTTCTATAAATAAAGATTTATTTCCATTGGTGTTCTTAATTAAAAACTTATTTACCAATATAACGTGTGAATAATTCGCATACTACAAAAAGTCGCCAGTGATTTTATCGTCGCTGAATGGAGCTAGTAGGTATGTTGAGGCGTTGAGGATAGGTACATTAAATTCAATAACACGAGTTAGGGAGTTCGAAGCTCGCTACGACCGTCCTCAAAATAAGTAAAGAAGAAAAGTTTCGAAAAACTCCGTTCAACTTGTACCGTTGTATGTAAAAATTCTGTAAGGGAAAATAATATAATATGTGTTTCGTCAATAAAAAAACTGAGATGCGTAGACCGTATGGGCCATAGTGTGTACGTGACTTTTCTTGAGTTTATTTGAGGAATTGTTTTTATCGTTTTATCGAGTTTCCACGCTAAATCGCAAAAAATTAAGGAATATTATTTTTCATTGTTTAAAGAATTAGTAATGAAATCATACTTATGCTATGCATAAACAGCCAATTATAGCACAAAGTGACTGTTTTTGTTAAAGATCTTAAAAAGCCTAGCTAGGATCGTTATCCATAACCATAGCCATTGCCTTGGTTGGCCACCTTATTTCAGTTTTCTATATATAATTATATATGTATATATTTTATATTAATATGAGATATGAGAACATCCTAGACGCAGCTCTAGTGTAACGAGAGCTGAGATGCACAGTTAAGTCTATCGCTGCTGATTGCACATTATTGTTCAGTGGGCTCTGGACAGTTCCCTTGTTAGTTCGTTCACAACTAGCTTAGTTTGTGATCGCCGTTATGTGCTTATCACTAAACAAAGTGTTCGCTGTTTGCCCTCTAATTTTCACTCCCTAACATGAGAGACGGGACGACTATGCACAAGTGTACTGGAACTGCAGACGCTTTCGAGTCGAGTTTTCTCAACAACACATATTTTATCGTGCTATTAAAGTGCATTATTTGCAAGTAGAAAAGTTCCTAAGTAATATACCCAACATATGTAAATTATTGGCTAACTCAGCATAACTTACTAGATTTCTGATGCGATTTTTAAACCTTTTACTAGACAGATTTGTTGAAAATCTATTTAAATCCAGAACGTGAATCTGTAAAGTTACGTGAAGTATTTATGGCTCGTGGGGAACGTGATTAAAACTTTTATTTTCGGTTAGATTCAAATCACGTATATACGTAGTAGTACTGAGGCTGAGGCAAGGGTGGCTGGCAGTGCAGCAAACCTCCTCTCATCAAGCAATCATTATGGACGCGCCATGTTTTTAAAACGGCCTTGGATTGCGCATAGCCTCCATCCAATTTACCTCTCACTACTATGAGATTACAAGAAGCGTTAGCAACGTAGTTTTCCTTGTCGTTCTTACAAGATAGACATGGTTAATCACAGTTCACACTTCGATGGATGTCCGTTAATCGCATTTACAAGTGCATCCATGCTTCGGAGGGCACGCTAAGCTGACAGTGTCGGTTTTAGCAAACGCTAAGCTGTCGCTTTGGCTATAGCAATTGCTAAGCTATATTAAAGACTGTCGAGCGGCCTGTAGTCTCTTGACTGGACATTATAATGAAAAAAAACGGTTAATTTTTCAACTGCAAATGTAAGTTTGTAATCGCAAAAAAAATGCGATAAAACTACAGATTAACGATTTTCAGACTTTTCCTTTACTCGTGCTGTGAGGCCTTTCTCCTTGCCAAATTTCATGATTCTAAGTCAATGGAAAGTACCCTGTAGGTTTTGATTTATTTGCAATTAGGTATATGTCGCATAAATGGCCGTATTTTTTTATTGCGTTGACTTAATTTTTTGAGCTCAAGGAAGCGTAGACCCGATCCGTACGTAGAGGTATTAAAATGAAATTAATATTACGTACTTGATATTAATTTCATTTTGATACCTACAAGTATTCCTGAGAAAAAGGGACTCTACATACAGACAGACGGACGGGCAACTATCCTGTAAGGGCTCCGTTTTACGTATGGAACTCTAAAAATATATAAAACTTTACAAAGCTTGAGTATTAATTATTCTCCGCTTTACCTCCGGAGCGATCCGTGACTTCCGCCGTGATTTTGCATATAATTTTCTACTCAATGAACGTTATGTTCTCTTTGCTAAACTGGATAATGAATCGTGAAAAATGGAAACGTTTCTAAAGATATAGCTCGTTTATCCTCAGCTTATTTAGTAGTAGATATTCTTTATGATCTAGATGCGTTGAACATCATTCCTTCGTAATGTTGTAGATCATTCAACTATTTGGCTATGGTAAGAATTATCTATAGATTTTTTATATGTAGGTATCTAAGTAGTTACACTAGGTAGGTACCAAGATCTAAATTGAGCCAATGTGCTATCCTTACAAGTTTCTTTATAAAATAGCTATAACATACAGAGAGACGGACGCACATAACGAAACTCTAAGAGTTTCTTTTCGGATTACGGAACTCTAAAAACGGCCAAATAGATTGAAAAACCATTGAAACATGACTCGGTTTACTTCTCATGTCGTCGGGTAACACTGGTTCGGGTGCGGCAATAACCGGCACAATGCGGTACAACTAACGAGTCGATCCCCCTTCGCAGGGTTGTAGCCAGGATGAGTCAAGTAAGACATTTAGAAACAACGATATAATATTTTACTATGATAGTCGACAAATTAGTTTTCATAAACCTCTGTGGCGCAGTGGGCGAAGCTCCGCCTGAGACGCTGAAGGTTGCGGGTTCGATTCCTGTCAAGAGACAAATGTTTGTAAGATCTGCAAACATTTGTCTCAGGTCTGGGTGTTTTTCTATGTATAATATGTATGTATTTACAAAAAAAAAGTATATAAGTAGTATATCAGTCATGTAGTTCCCATAATACAAGCTCTGCTTAGTTTGGGGCGAGATGATGCTTTGTGAAAAATGAACAGCATTATTTATTTATTTATAAATTTGCACACACACACCCTCTTGCGCTAAGAAATTACTCTGTCGGTAGATTCAGGTAATAAGGCAAAAGTTAATTAAAAATGTTTCCTGTTTATAATATCGTACATACATATGTACTAAAATGCGAAAGTATGAAATGTTCATTTTATTATTATTTATTAAATTATATAACCAATAAGCTTCGTGATTGCTGAACCAATTTAAATGAAATTTGAAATATTACCTAGATATACTCGCAGTTCATGACCTGCAATAACACCATAAGTACTAGTATAGTGTTATTATATCCATGACATAGGCTATATTGTATCTGGGTAATACGCGAGTTAAGCCAGGTTAGTTATTAGGCAATAGCTAGTTATTAATAAGGGTTCGATATACTTTAATTGACCTTAGCCATTTTCTATGCAATTATGTCAGAATGCTCCAGTTACCAGTATACCATAATTTTTTACAAGACGTCACGTGAGAGCTGCACATCTTGCAGATCGTGCATTATATCTAGTGGCCTTTACCGAAAAAAGCGTCAATTACCTCTAGTTTTGTATTCATCGAAAAACAAAATCTAAAGCATTTTTGCTTGCCTCGCCCTACTGCTTACATGCCTGCCTCCCTCTAACCCGGCTAGGGTAATAAAACCACGGATTCCACTTGCAAGTCACGGAGTAGATTACCGCGGGACATCGCGACAGCCTTCGATGCGCCGATCGGCAGCGGCAACCAACTAGTTATACGTGCTACTGCAAAACTAAAATATTGCAAGCATTTCACAGAATACTTGCTGATTTCAATAAATTAATGTTATTACCATGGTATAGTTTATTAGGATATTGTGTGTGTTACTTGTTTTGAAAATTTATTCAAATCTAATGAAATTATTTTGACAGTGCTGTCCTCCGCTTCAGTTAAGTTTCAATTACCATAAAATATGCAAGTTCATGATGGGTACTGAATGACCTCCACAGCTCCACAGGGTTTAGGCTCATTTTGAAAAAAAAAACTTATTTTTACAAGGTAAAATTAAATTGATCAAATCGAAAACCTCCTGGTAAAGGGTCAAGAGTACCCTAAACCGAGCTTGTATGAAGAATGTTATGAGGATGAAAGAGGTATGCCAGGATCGTAGCAAGTGGAAATCCGTGGTCTTTCCGTACCCAGGCTTCAAGAAATAGGCGTGACTTTATGTACTCGTATGTATGTACTGTTAACCTTTCCTTACCTACAGACAATGTAGGTAAGGAAAGGTTTTGTTTAATTATTATTATTAACTCTTTATTTCAGACAACATATGTCTAAAAATAAAAAGTCCATTACACACAAAGGCATAAAACAGAAAATACAATGTTTTCAAAATTCCGTTAGACTAGGTTACTAAAGTAATCCAGTATTTTAAAATAGGGCTATGTTTATTCGCGATAATTTTTAAAATACTATTGGGTTTGTTGCTCATCCAGTAGAAAAACTATTGTTTAATTCAATGTTTCAATAAAGTTTTACAATTTTTTGATAGTCACATTTGACAGTTGCTTCTGTGGAACCCTACCCAATGATCTTGAACAACCGCTGCCCTGCTTTATTTTTGAAAGTTCCTGTGTTACATTTAAAAAACAGTCCATTTAGTACGAACAATTAACTAATTAGCTCCAATAATCCACAAAACTCTCATAAACAAGAACAGGACATAACTCCAATTTGCAATCCAATCAGAACATCCTAAACAACGGACAAAGTTAAAGAGCAGAGTCACATCGTAACTTCCTATTGTTAGTCCGCCGGGCTCCACTAAATTAGGAGTGGACAAAGAAATGTAGGTGCCTACTAGTGGGTATGGGAGTATATAGGGTGTAAAAAGCAACTTTCCACAACTGACAATTCGTTGTATAGCTGAATTTACATAGCATATGACAACAATGATAGAACGGCAATACGGATACTAAATTTGCAATTTTAGATAGCTGTCGTCACCGCAATTTTTTTGCTGTTACATAAATGCTAAAATTTTCTAGAAAAATCTTGACTTTCAGTCGGTGAAGAAGAAAAGAAAACAGATTATACAAATGAAACAAAATCTAACAATATTCATATGGCAAACAAATCACAAGTCTGATGATCACAAATTGTTCTGAGTAATTTCAAGCTGCAGTTTACACTCTGTATGTGAGTCAATGTGCTATCAATAAGTGGCGGTGGAGTTGGCAAATTGAATTGAATAAAACACACAGTCCGCTAACGAGCCGGTGTTTACCCAAGTGGACACTAATTGGCTTAGCCAGCGGTCGGCACCGCGACGACCGAGGAGCCACAAACTCGCCTTTCAGTGGATGCGGTAATGTTAAACTCGATTTTTAAATAAAATATTATGATAGTTTACTTACTTATGAGTAACACACGTACATTTATTGATTCTGTAGCTTCTTCTCACTTCTTTGCCTGCGTGGTACTCGAGTAAAAAGTATAATATATTATTTTAGGTTACGAACTTCATTTAAATCCGTATAGCCGTTACGAAGTTCACAAAAAATATCCAAACTAATAATAATATACTTTTGCATTAATATGATTTTTAGGATAAATATCTACAGTAACTATATATAAAACTCATCAGATAGGCTATTTTAATCTATAATAAAATTTCTAGCGTTACCTAATTTTTAAATCTAATAATTTGTATTTATTTTAAACCACTGTATGTCTTATGACGTACCTCTGGTATGGCCTACCTTTGTAATAAATAGAGCTCTTTCATTAAGGTGGTCAAGACACTACCCGATAATATTTATAAAATAAAAATGTTGTATACTCTTTGATAAGACACCTTTGCCATGCAGTTTAGAAAAAATGAAAATATATAAATCCATCTCAATAATTTAGTGTCTCGTACTCCTGTGAACAGTTCAACGCAACGTGACTCTAGATCTAGAATGAAGATGCAATCACTTCACACTCGTAACATTTTATTTAAAAACTTAACCTTTTTAGCTCACAAGACAAATAATAATATTCAAATTCATTTTAAAATAAAGTCGCTACCTAGTAAGTGCCTCGGATTTTCAAAGAAAAATCTTTTAAATGCCGGGGTACCCCTTGGCAATTATAAATATTGCTTTTTACTCTGAACATTCAATTTAGGACGAAGAAAAACGTTAATAATAAATAAACAAACAATCATTTCCATAAATTAGTTTTTAAGGAAATCGCTTTCATCGTACCGATTACTAGAAAGGAAATTATAAAACATTCAAAGTAGTAAAGTAGAGTTGTAAAATGTTGTTATTGCTAACATCGATAAAACGATATCATGTTAATGTTAATATATGATAATGCGAGTATGTACAATATGATTTACCAATAGCTAAAATAATGACGATCTCGATGGCGCGGAGGGCGAGAAGCCGACTGCAACGCAGATTGTGGGCTCGATTCTAAGCGCGGGACAAATGTTTGTATGATCTGCTAATATTTGTCTCGGGTCTGGGTGTAAATATAAATAAATAAATGCTGGACATTTTTTCACACAGCATCATTTAGCCCCAAACTAAGCAGAGCTTGTATTATCAGAACTTTTTTTCTATTTATATAACATGTATGTATTTACAAAAAAAAGTACATAAGTAGTAAATCAGTCATACAGTTACCCCATACAAGCTCTGCTTAGTTTAGGGCTAGATGATGCTATGTGAAAAAAATCCAGTATTATTTATTTATTAATTTTCTGTTGTATTAAAGCAAAGACTAGATAGACAATTGTTTCAATGACGTAATTTTGGTAGCCGAGTACATACAGTAGGAAATACAGTGTTGTTCAAGATCTTTGCAAATTAAAATGCATATTAGTCAATTCCGTTATGAATATTCCAGTCGCAAAAGTAATTTTAAAGGCATATCAGGAACGCACCGGATCCGACAGACACCAAGCAACATCAGTGGCTTGTATCTTGTGATATTAGCATATAAATTGTATCTTCTGGTCAGGCGGCCAAGATGACACGTCTGATGCTTTGCTTTATATTTTGGATGTTAGTATAACATGCATATTGTTGACTTTATTCAGAAGTCATATTAACAAATTCTTATGTAATTTAACTTTCTTATTTATGTAACATTGGTTACATATTCTAAATACAGACTCGTAGGTCATAAAGAGGACAATTGCGAAAAAATCGACAATATAGTATTTTTTCAAGGGAGAAACGCGGAACCTTTTGATACATTTAAATTACACTTTTCACAAATTTATTAAACTACCCTACTTTTATGAATCTACGATCAAACTCATTTCTAATTGTGGTTGATTGTTATGAGAAAAAAAATTGCCAGAGAACAAAAGGTCCGCTAATAAAATAATTACCGAGTAACAGCGTAACCAAAACAATTTACAAAAACGATAAATCATTTCAAACAAAATTACCGCTCGTATTAGTCTTCATCAACGGCTCACGATACACGGCCAATGAAACGATGAAAAGAAGCTAATTTTTCAGCAAATCATCTCCAACCGTAATCTTGTTGCCAATTCAGTGGCTTCTAGCTAAATCTATCCTTTTTATGAGTATGCTAATATACAATTTCAAAACAAGGTATAGATGGTAAATTAAATGATAAATGTTTCCTGATACCCACGACACAGGAGATCTTAGTGTAAATACATTTAAAATCATTATTACCATCTTCAATCACCCTTTGTTCAAATTGGAAATATTTTCCACCAATAAATCTTTGGGCTAAAAAAAAACATTTATTCAACTTTAGTAATCAGATTCTGTATCATATTTCCATAATAGAAAAATTAAAAATAAACATATTTTATTTTTACTCAAATCTAGCCACATTTTGTTGATCAGTTGGAAACACAGGGCCTATGAAGTCATCAATATTCATTTTGTGGCGCGCCCCAGAAACAACACCTTTCAGCATAACGCTTCCTTTGAAGGGACCGACTTTGGAACCGTGACGCTGCAACACTGACTAACTCAATTTATTTAGAATAATTGCCTTGTTCCACTAGCGGACGGACCTACTGTTCTGTGATAGTTTATTTTCAAATGTCTAATCTCGAAGGGAATAAGTACTTACCTACTCTGGCACACTGAATGTCAGTTGAGCTGCGGTTGCGTGCCTATTCAATCGAAAGACGTTACAACGAATACGTTGCCGATTGCCGATTAATTTGCAGTTTGGTAACATATTTTGTGAGTTAAACGCAACGACAGCTACATGTGGCCTGTACTCGTTGTATACATTCTTTATTCTTTATTGTACACACAGATAATACAGACAAAAGACTTACATATAGGACATGTACAAAGGCGAGCTTAACCCTAACAAGAGTTTTCTTCCAGCAAACCTTTGAGGATAGGGACAGCTGATAAATAGCGGTGGGTACGTGTACACAAACGGGAAAAAATATACAATAATAGCACACATTTTCATATAATATAATATATACAAATACATATATATATATATATATATATATATATATATATATAACTATACATGTCGCATCACTAACACGTTTTAGGGGAGATATATATGAGATACTTTTTATAACTACTACTATTGTTATTTATTATTTTATCTAACCATTAAACAAAATTCAACTTGAGACAAAAGCATGACTTATGAGCTCCTCACACATGCCCAGGTTTTATCAGAACAAAAAAAGGTGCAATAACTCCAGGTGACAGTAACTGGTGCACTGTAAAAAGGTGCACCGTTTAATCAACAGTTATAAAATCTCAAATGGAGCTTTCAACTTAAGCCATAAAACAATTAATTCCCAAACTTTTCCCATTACTTATGGATATTTGGCAAATGGTAGAGTTAAAATCGCATTGTCATTCTATGGTCTTCATAATTTATCTAACTATTAGATGTGTTATTACTATACCAGTTTATTTGTGTAGGTAGAATGAAATTGGCTTGTTTTGATTTATCGGATAATAGTAAACAAATTACCCGTGAACTGTTTGTTCTCAATTGGCATTGTTTGTTTTTGATTATCAAATCACGAAGGCATACCAGTTAGTCTATTAATATTCTGAATAGGGGAGATAGGCATTCTGGCGTAGTGATGTTAGTGTGTAGAGGTGAAGCAGTGAGAGTCCATCGTAGCTCAGTTCGTAGCACTTCGTAGACCCATAACACGTAACGATAATATAATAAACAAACACCTCTAACGGCTTATCCGCACAGTCCTAACTGCGTTCCTGTGTCGTAAGTATCAGAAACTCTGAGTATTGTGGTACTGCAACTCCCAGATCTGGTACTATTTGCAGATTTTGCTAATCCCACTTAGATTTGTCCCACATCGGAAGTCGAACCCGCACATCTTACTTCTCAGTCAGTCACTCAACAATATCACGAGAGAAGAAATTACATTTGATGCACAATTTTAACCTGAAGACGCTATCAAAGATCGTGATTAAGCTTTATCATAAAATGAATACAAATCAACATTGACAAAGAGAAGTAGGAAGTAACTCACAAACCTCAATTACAATAAAAGAGCACGTTATTTAACAGCAAAACGACATTCAAAAGACGGAAAACCGAGGGTCGGAACATCTGCACATAAAGAGGCAATTTGGAGATTGCCGGGGGCGCACAACCACCACGGAGAATTGTACTCGAATGTATTCAAAATTAAAAAATGAAGAAAATATTGCAAGGAAAATTCATTGCGGTAAAATAAACAAGAGTGGCTTGTTACTGTGGACAGTATTGCGAGGCTAGAGGGCTCGGGAATGCGCGACCGCGCCCCGTGCCACACTCACCGACTGGTTCGCGGTGACTTTTCAAACTTGTTGATAAAATAGTACTGTTTTTATGTTTTTGGTTTGATTATATGGATAGATAAACTCTTTATCGTGCATGACACCATTTATAGTAAAACATACAGAAAGTTGCCAAATTGCAAATTTCTAGTACTAAGAGTCTCTGAGCTAAGTCACGAACAGAAAGGCGGATGGACAAGTCAAAAGTATAAGGATTCCTTGTGGCTACGGAACCCTAAAAATACAGCCGAATTGAGAACCTTTTTTTTGAGAACTACTTAATCCATACAGACGTATTGGATCTTAATTTAATATGATGTTTCTAAATTACACTATTCCTTAAATTTCCATTAGATTTTTTGATCTAATGTGAAATTTAAACTTTATACATCTTCAGTCCACGGCTATGCCTATGGAGTTCTCAGATTAAAAGTAGCTTTTGCGTTATTTTAAATCACGAACGATACCTATTCCAAATTTAAACAAAATCGGCTCAGCCGTTACTAAGATTATTTGCAACACACATTTAAGCATTTCGCAATTATCCTACTACTATTATAAACGCGAAAGTTTGTGAGGATGGATGTTTGTTACTCTTTCACGCCAAAACTAGACGGATTTTGATGAAACTTTACAGTAGCTTTTACATCAGAATAAACATAGGTTACTTTTTATCCGGGTACCACGCGGGCGAAGCCGTGAGCCGAAGTTAGTGATATGATAAGGATAAGATATGATGGAGGTAACAAATATCCTGTATGATGCTATAAAGTTGCATTTCTATTGCGATGAAAAACCATGAAAAATAATAAAATCATACGTCTAGGAAATAAAGAGTTAATAACTTTTTTTACTTACTTATATTAACAGAATGGTTTTTTTTAACCTCAGGAATTAGTGTCAGGATTCAAGCTTTTTAGCAGCAAAGGCAGGATATTGCAATTTGGTGCGGCGAGTAATGACCGGGGCTGCGGTCGCTACGTGCCTCGGCTACTCACTAGCTGCTACCGACGAAGGAGAAATCACGGAAAGAAAACACTAGTTCTGTACTAGGTACCTAACTCGGTATTTTTCATACTATACAGGGTATTTCTTTGAGATAGGTCAGTGAGGGAAAATCCTAAACGGTAGGAGATATCAAAATATCTAATAGGACGTCATCAATTTTAACAACAATATTTTTTTTATTTAATTAAAAGAAAAATAGAAAATTTTTAAAACCCTAATTTTGTTTTATTGACACATATTTTTATTTTTACAAAAAAGTACTACATTAAGCCTACGCTATCGATCCCCGTAAAGCAAATATTTATACTATAATATCGCTTAACAAATATTTTTGACCTTAAAAGAGCGAGTTTGATTATTTGAGTTTTTGCCAATATCATGCCGTTTTTCTCACGATGGTTTCCTTCACCATTTTTAAGCCCATGTTAATGCGCACATAAATTTATTCAGTAAAAAAATCTATCGGTGCACGAACGGATTCGAACCTACGACCTCTCAATAGTAAGTCGAAGTACCGCCCACTAGGCCAGCACGGCTCACATTTTAACGCAATTTTTATGTACATATATGAAAATTAATGACGGTCCTTTCAGCATTTTTTTAATACCTCTTACCGTTTAGGATGCCTTTAGTATTCCTGTTCATATTCTGAACTTCATCTTGATTTTTAAAATTTATAATAAGTAATTAGATACTTTTCCAATGGAGTAGTAATTAAATTCGATTTTCAAGTACTTATCCAGACGTGCCCCAACTATATAAAAAACAGCCTTTAGCCGCATCAAAAAAAAATCTTCAAATTCCAATTAATTTATTTTTCTGAGCTTGGTTTTATTCTCGTGAATCAAATTAATTTCTTAGGATCATACTTCTTTCAAGATCTGAATAAATTTGTACGAGATTTCGTAAAAAAACAGACGATCTTGCGGTCTGGAGCCCGCGGCTACCGCAAATTACGCTTTATTTACAAGTACCTTAAACATTTTCTAGTCGCTGAAGTTAAAAAAAAGATTCTTGAAGATGTATGAGGAGTACAAGCTATTAAAATTACGAATCCCGGAATCAAACTTTTATTTGAACACTCTTATTTATTTACCCTTAAAATTATATACCCGTCCTCGTCAGCTGTCTATTACTTACCTAGATGGAAACCTTGTGGATGCATGTTAAAGCAAAAAATATAGCTGAAACAATAAAAATGGTATTCATTTAAATAGCTGCCGACTAAACCTAGGAAAATATATTAAAAATGCAATTTCATGGTAATAATTATGATAAAAATGCTTTTTGAACAACTTGGTTCAAATGACTGCAAAAAAGTAAGATTATTGAAATCTTAAAAATTAACGTGCTAAGTCACAAGGCCCCTTAAAATTAAGATGTCTTATATTTCTACGACTTTGAAACTCGATGAATAAAAGAGGAGACTCGTTTGGAGATGTTAAAGTATTATTACGGTTCCCAATCACGATAAGTAACTTCAGAATCAGTATCTTAAAGGTATTGCAACTCTACCTATTACCATAGAGTTGCAAAAAGGTCTAATATTCTGGCTACAAAATTGCTCTATTCTCAAAAAAAAATGTTTGTCTATTTTCGGAACCAACTACGTAAACCTATTTTTTTTTTTTAAACTGTCAAAAAATTTTTGATTGTGTGAACATTGACTATCTCGATTTAATTTCTTAAATAATTAAGTATGTATATAATTAAAACTTACATCGGGATCCTTTTCATATGAACACTTGTGGACATCGAAAGCTCTTTGACATTTATCCTTGTCGATCGTATCTGAATGCGACCCAAAAAATATTGTTACTTTTTTGAAAAACTGTTACTGGTATGCTGGCAGTTTAGAAACAGGTGAAATTAATTGAATGAACAATGACATATAATAGATTGCATTTGAGGCTGTAAGTATGGCTACCTAGTTATGTGTATTGGTAGATTAATATTCTACAGACAAAGGCCGTTTTAGGTGAAAATAATAGTGTATGTATCCTGTTTCCATAGACCGATAAACTATGACTTAAAACTGTCCTGTAAACCGATTTCTGAATTTCACCAATGATCTTGAAATCACCATCTCTCTATCTGTACACGTTATAACGTTTTTCATTTCGTTTGCGTGAGGTAGTCTATTTGTTGGTTTATTTCTTACGAGTGCTTAGAGTAGAAAATCTGTTGCCTCAGTCTCCACCAGATCTGTCCAGATTTGTATAAGCATACTAAAGGTTAAAGTTATACACCTATTCCGACAGTGAGTTCAGGGATCAATTATTGAATGACACAAAATGATAAGTCTGCAAAATGGCTGTTAGTCACCATATTTTCCAAGTTAAGCTAGTAATAAAACGTCAGTGATAAATAATCACGGAGTGATTTCACTGCGCGTGATGTTTAAAAATCCAGAACAGAGGTGGTGTAGCGTATACTCTCCCGGAATAGCCTTATCTCTCCCTTTTGATCTTACGAGAAGATACGCTACGCTGTTCCAAGGTTATTCCAAGGCAACGTTAATAGGTGTTATTAGGGTGCTGGTTGAGAAACAATTGTTTTTTAGGGTTCCGTAGCTCAAAAGAAAAAAACGGAACCCTTATAGGATCACTTTGTTGTCCGTCTGTCTGTCTGTCTGTCAAGACCCTTTATCTCGGGAACGCGTGGAAGTATCGAGTTGAAATTAAAATCATATACTCAGGTCTATAGTCGTATTTGTACGGAACCCTCGGTGGACGTACAACTCGCACGTATCCGATTTTTTTTATTATATGTATGTCTGGAATTTCTGGTAGTTCTAACATAGCACATCTATGCTACTTCACAATTTTCAAAAAAATAAACATTTGATTTGTTCTAAGAGTAACTTACCGAGATGATTACACGCAAACAGCATCGTCCTTGTTCTATCCTGCTTCGATTCAGGCATCAAACTGACCAACATGTCATAATCCACTTGGTTATCTTCTACCTGTAGGTAATATGAAATATTTATTTTAACTTATTCCGGGATATTATACACAAATCACCTAAACACATTAGATACCTGTATCAATACTTTTTTTGAGAGCAATGAAATGAAGAGACTGTATACTACTTATACTTCAGGGCTCACAAATATTATATCCTGTTGACTAATAGTAGATCATTCACCAATGAGATAAAGCAGTGTCTTATTTCACATGCGCCTTACGCAATCCGGGGCGTAACGAAGGATTCTAGAGTTAATTTCCAAGCGAAGAGAGACAGTTTAGAGTTAATTCGCGAGCAAAGTGAGTGATTTTAGATAAATTTAGAGCCATTCAAACTTTATCCCCGAGGAAAATACACACCTTTTCGCACTTTCTGCGAGACAGTAAAACGTGGAAACAAAGCATTTTATTTGTTATTATTTACTAGCTTCTAATACAATGTAGATTTCCACGAAGATATAGTATAAAGGTTTTATTTATAATTGGAACAACACTAGATATGTGCAAAACTGAACATATAAATTAATAAAGCATCTCGGATATTTTATCATGTTTTTTCTATGAATTTTCTCAACAGAACTTCAGGCAAAGCTAAATTAAGATGTACTGATGATTTAAGAATATCTTGGGCATAGTTATATATAAATTAAATAAATTTTCTCAAAGATAATAAAGGATAAAAAGCAATCAAGCTATAAAGCTATAATCCTGTGCTATAAGCGTCTTCCGACCTCGTATGATACGAGGTCGGAAGACGCTTATAGCACAGGTGAAAATATACTTTACAGGCTTAGAATCCTCGTATCGCAATATATGAAAAAAGATTGTTCCCGCAGCGAACGTGTTAAGTTCTTTAAATTACACACTCGTTGGTAATCGGTCACTTTTCCAATACATAATGGTACTACGTAGTTATAGTTATATAGGCTACATTGAAATCTTAGACAAAAACAAACAACCCACAGAAAACCATTTAGACATAATTAAAGTTAGAACTCAAAGCAAATAAATAGAATTAAAAATAAATTAAACGTTTGTTTGTATCTAATTTCGTGTCTCAGCCAGAGCGGAGGAAGAAATAAACAAAGATAACTCACGAGACTCGCTTCCTCCAGTAGGCAAACCATATAGCACTTCAATTTCTCGTCTTCCTTAAATATGCCCTTTTCGCAATTTTGTATATCCTCTGGGGGCAAGTAAGAATAAAGACTCTTTAATGTACGCAAACATAAGACATTGTATTTCAAAACAAAAGCATTGTGAACCTATAGAATTGGGCAGACATAAAAAGTGAAACTATTTTAAACTACCAGAAATTTTATAAATTTTAAATTGTGTTACAACTGAACTTTAGCATGTAGGTGTATAGAAATTGCTTATTTTCTAATAAATAGCCAAAAGAAAAAATCAACAAGTTGATAGTTGATCTGAAAAGTATAACATCGTTATATTATTAACGATTGGAAACTTGTCAAATCAACTATTGAAGCACCTACCTAACCTAGATTAGGTACGTGCTACGGTTGTAGCACATCACAACGATACCTCCTAATTAATTTAGAAAAACTGAGTGAACTGTGCCGTTTCTAACTCATGATAACACTGTGCCGCTGAGCTTAGCCGTGCCGATTGTTTCACGTCATTCGCATGCTAGCATAGAACAAAGGAGAAATAAAATTTTCTATTAGGAGCCCACCTTCAGAGACCCCAGTTTTCTCGACACAGTCCCCGTGAACTGTGTCTATTATTTCTTGAATTTCTTCACTGAATACCTGAAACAGAATTTTAGATAAGTGTGAAGTAAGGTCAAAACGATCTTTCGAATATATTGATAAGAGAATTTGTAAGGACTTGCTCTACGTTTAATATGCTGACTGTACCATCGAAATAAAATTAGCAAGTAAAGACCCGCTTATTGACAATCAGTAGCATTTGCATCCACACTAACACAAACTTTGCCAATACGATCATTTCCCGTAAGTTGATCACCACCGCCATTATGAGCTATTTAAATATCGTTTGCATGGTCTTTAAATGGCTTAGCTTAGATGTTTTATTTGTATACCTAACTTACCTACAAATTTTTGCGTAATATTCTTTATTTGGAAATAAACTAACATTATAAAAAAGACATGTAGATACATCTCTGAATAGATTGCAGGAAAAACCCTTTTCAATTTGTCAGAACTCAGTAACTATTTATATTTTATGTATATGTGCAATAAAGTTATATTTTATCCCCTGCCGTCTCTTCATACCTTCACTTTTGTTAACACCGTGGTTCCCCCAAGGATACCCTACCAACTTCATAAGTCGTTTCAATATTAAAAATAAGATAACACTCTATAAGAAAATTATTAAGTCGTGATTCCGCGGAGACTAACCTGAACCGCATCAACTTGTTTCATAATATTAAATATTAATTTAAACGGTGCGAGTTTGTTTCCATGCCGTGCCGCTGACGATGAGGACCCATTCGATTTGGTGATAAAAGTGTCTTTTGTGTAATGGTATTATGTCCGTAAGAGAAACAAAACAAGCAAAAACAGTGGAATTTAAACTGTTGAACCAGGGAATAATTTGTGTAACATGTGAACGTAAGAGTTTTCTTTGTAAAGTACCTGACGCCAAGCCACCACCAGGCATTAGGTATTCTCACAGACAACTCCGACGTTGAGCAATAGTGTCGTTTGGTGCGTGCCGCTACGCCAGCCATCCATCACTCTAGCGCTCACTTCATAAACTACAGCGTGTGACAAATTGACGGGACTTTGTACCTACACTTGCCGCTTACTACCAAATGTCAGGGAAGGTGCGCTGTCTTGTGAATTTTTATGATAAAAACGAAAGGTTTTTTGTAAAGAAGCGGTAGTCGACGAAGACACGGCAGACATTGACGTGCAGCTACGATAGTCGTTACATAATTTTATTGTGGTAAAGATTTGCTCTATGATTTGATAATGGCACAGCGATGACTTATTTTTTATCCCACTAAACGGCATAGGTACAAGCATTATGCTTCACCTAGTTATCATAGCCTACGGACGCTTGCGGCACCAGATGTATCGCACGTTGCCCTGAGACATAACGGTGTAAAGTCATGTGTCTATAATTTCACCAATACCCATACCCTTTAAACCGGAACTATATGACTGATGTCATATAGTTCCATATGACATGGTATGGGTGTTGTATGGTAGTAACTCGATGTTTGCGCAGTACAGAAAGACTTGTATTATATAGAAAGACTGATCTAACTCGATGTGTGCGTAGTACAGAAAGACTTGTATTATATAGAAAGACTGATCTAACTCGATGTTTGCGCAGTACAGAAAGACTTGTATTATATAGAAAGACTGATCTAACTCGATGTGTGCGCAGTACAGAAAGACTTGTATTATAATATCTGTGCCCGGTCACGCTAGTTGCACTTACCGGTTTATCCTTGCCGCAACTAGCAGTGGCAAGTACTAAGAGGAACACAGGCAGGGTAGAGAACATGGCGCACTGCCGCCACTGCGCCTAAAGCCTCTTATCACCACCTCATCTTACATTATAACTCGACTCGAGCTACATAGTTAGAGGGTACAGGTGATAGTTATCTGAAGTGCCAATTAGCCCATTAGCGGTCTTGTTGCGCACAAGCCGTAATCATGACGGGGAAACTTTTCCAACCAATGAATAGTTAAATGTCAGAGTAGACAGTTGCTTGTTGTTTTCAAAGTTCTCACAGATTTACAGATTTTACGTAAATTTTAAGTAGATGGGATATATAGTTTTTAATGCTTTCTATGATTATAAGAAGTTAGTCAAGTTTTAGGTACTTATGTATAAGTACTGACCGTAGCCCAATCATTTTTATCTAAGTGTTGTCCAAAAAAGGTCTGTAGTTTAGAAAGAGTTTCGTTTCTGTTTCAGTTTTTCAGGTCTTGTTGTATACTTTTTTTATATGTTTTGGCTTTTATGCAACTCCTTGAGCAATGTCATATTTTTTTACATTTTATGAAATCTTCATCAATTGCCATTCATAAATATAATTTGAAATATGCATGTACCTTTTTATTTTCTACACACGTTTTGTAGCTATGTAAGTAGACATTATTCATATTACGCACGTAGGTTAGTTATTAATGCATTCTTAATTGCTGGCTATAGCAAAATTAATTAATCTAAACTACCGTGGTTAATAGTTGTGACATGCAGTTTCTAAAAGACTAAACCTTCGTCTCGTTTCTATTGCAGGACCTTCTAGCGACGTGGGATGATAACACCAATCTTGGAACATTCCTTCAAGTAATTCCTAGGTAGGTACATGACGTTAAAAACAGGTATATTTTACCCCAAACATAAACATACTTACCGAGTGGATAAGCATATTAGTTTATGGTATATGTTTAAAGTTAAGTTGTAAAGTAAAAGTTAAACACCCAATACATTTATTCATACAACTATTTACAAGTAGGTATACACAAAAAATACAGATGAAACAGCTAGCCACCTAAAGACCGTTGCAATCGATCTATAAATAGCTCAACTGATCCAGATCACTACCAGACGGAAGCCTTCCCAAAATACTGGCCGCATTGCCACGCTGAATGGCAATGCTAATGCGTTGACCCAGATACGAGCCAGCTCTCTGGTCACGCGTTGCTTCGACCAGTCGCCCTGAAAGAATTTTAAAAAGCGAAGGGCTCCGGTTCCCCACGGATCCAGAGTCTCAACCCCAAAAGGCTCAAATAAGTAAGCTCTGTCGAGACCTCTTGCGCCTCTTGAGATCCTCGGCCGAATCAGCCGCTGCACCAGCTCTAACTGATATCCCGACAGATGAGTGCTAGGGTATCTACACATGTGGGGTCCCATTCCAAAGGCCTTCCCCTCTCCCAAGGGACAAGGGTCATGCCGTCAGGCCGCTTACCATCGTCACGTAGTAGAACCATTCGGTTCGAAAACAGCTGGAACGTTGAACACCCAATTGACACACATAGTTCAAACCCCACACTAGGGTTCCCTGGAACTACGAGTACCGTGGTACGAGAATACCCAGACCCGGAACAAATATCTGCATAATATGCAGATATTTGTTTTCATATTGTAAAAACGGGAATTTTCACGTACTGCACTATCGGTGAAGGCACCGACTAAGTTTCGACTCATTCCGAGAGTCTTCATCAGGGTGAGTGGTTGCGACTTTTTTTTCGCGGAAGGAGAAAGTCGCAACCACTCACCCTGATGAAGACTCTCGGAATGAGTCGAAACTTAGTCGGTGCCTTCACCGATAGTGCAGTACGTGAAAATTCCCGTTTTTACAATATGAATAGTCAAGTTCACGATAGTTTTTAGATATTTGTTTTCTTTTTTTTTCTTTTTATTTTTGAGTGGCCTTTGGAAGGTGGCGTGCTTTTTCAATATCTTTAATTTATTATCTCATTTACATCGTTAATAACCCAAAAGTTACATACAAGATTATTCTATTATCTAGTTTATGTGTGTGGTGCACTTGGGCATATATCTAATGTGTTAGTGCGATTATACTCTGCTGGCATATTCTCTACTCAACACCGCTGCCGGTTCATCGCTTCCTGGCCAAACAAAAGAGCTTCAATTTCAAAATGACCAACATTCAAGAAATCCTGGCTAGCCAAAGTAACATCGAAACCTTGTTGGCTGCTACATAGAATGGAGACGTTTGAGAAGGACCTCCGCTCAGTCGCCAATAACAAAACTTCGTTGGTAGACATTTCTGATGATTTTGAAAAGTTCAAGGAACTCGTTTGGCCTGTTCTAAAGGCTCTGCGCGCGCAAATCCAAACCCTCTCACTTCAAGTGGATGAACTTAACAACTACAACAGGAAAAATGCCCTTCTGTTTACTGGCATTCCAGAAAACGATAGTGAGAACTGTGCTGATGTCATCTTAAGCGTTTTAACCACGTCAATGAAGCTTACTGACGTTAACTTGAGCTCCTTTCAACTGTGCCATCGATTGGGTACAAGGAAAATCAGTGGATGTCGTCCTATTTTAGTCCGTTTCAGGGACATATCTCTACGTTTCACAATATGGAATGAGAAAAAGTGTCTGAGGGCAACCACAACAGTTATACATGAGTTCCTGACAAAACCCAGGCAATCCATTTTTGTTGCAGCCCGCACACATTTTGGGATTAAAGGCTGTTGGACTCGGGAGGGTGTGATCTATGTGAAGCTGCCTAACAATGACCACAGGCGAATTGGCTCTATGGGAGAGCTTGACCTTGTTATGGCTAAGCTCCCAGCTGCTGTGCCAACTAGCTCAGCAAACTCTTCAGCATGGACTTCTCAGCAGACTACCTCCAGCAAGGCGGTGCCTGCGGCCGTGGCCACGGTATCCTCCGCCCGCCAGCCTTCTACCCGCAAGACCACAGCCCCTAGTCGCCTGGACAAGTAGTAATCTACTATTGCATCCTTGGAGTTTCTTCTTTCCGGGACAGTGAATATCTTTAGGTGTTTCTTCCTGTTTCTCTAGTAGATGATGGATATTATGGTGTACCAAGGGTAGGTCATTGTGTTTAGTACCTACTAGTTTTCTGAATCTACAAGTTTATCAGTCCTATAACAACTCAGTTGTTTTTTTTTTTAATATTCTCTTTTTAATTTGCACATTTTCTAACAAAGCAACTACAATGACATGTAACAAGGCAAATTATTACTATGTTTTTGTTTTTCTACATATCAATTTATATGATATGTAGAAAAACCCAGTGCACTGGGCACTTCCTGTATTGTGTCTTATTGTGTTAGTCTGTTGTAACTTTTGTTGTTTTTTGTTCTCATGTTTTTGTTTACCTAGCGGTTCGTTGCTAGAATACCACCATAAATCTTTATGTTTTCTGATGAATAAGGTATTATCTGCTTAATTTTTTTATCCGTTTTAAATTTCTGTTTTTGTACTGCAGAGACTCAATTTATCATTGACTATCTGATATCACTTTCATTTCAATGCTATCCACTTTGCACGCAGGAATAACTAGAACACTTAGATGTTTTAATCTTATGTATTAGTAAATGGTACCTTTTTATTATTAATGATCTCTCTGTAATGTTTATAGTCTGTTATCCTTAAGTTAGTGTGTAATGATGTAACACATCGTATCTTTTTGCCAGCTATTAATGAGTATAATTTGTGATTAGTGTTAAATAAGTATTGAATACTTGTTCCTATTAGGTTTATAGTATCTATTTTGTGAATTAGTTTATATTTTTCTTGTATTTTTATTGCTATAATTGTGTTTACATACATATATTGTTTATTTATTTTTATTATTCTAGGCACATCTATAAAATAAATTAAATAGAGATATCTGCATACTATTTATATACCAAGTATATATAATATCTTATGTTATGCTATGTAGTGATGATGAATCTTTTGTAACTGCTGAATCTGACTCCGACTTATCTTTTGTCAGTATTCATGATGAGCATACTCTTTCCCTAGGTGAGTTACTAAATTAAAAAGGTAGACTCTAAAGAATGCTTCAAAAGATTAACTCGCAAACACTTCCTGGATAAGTTGTATTCATAGTTTATTTACCCTACCTTTCTGACTATTATTTTTATGTATAAGTGCCTATAAATATATAATTATATGTATTAAGTAAATATATTATGTAATTAGATATAAGTATAATATAATATTGTAGTTAAAAATTTGTAGCACGCTTACCGCCAATCACTACAAATTGGGTTGGCTGGTGGAAAATGCTTTAGCATTAAGTCCGCCTGTTGTTCACTTTTTTAAAATGTGCAATAAAGTTTTAATAAATAAATAAATAAATGCAAACATTGGAATCGGGAACCGAACCCGCACTGTGTCAGAGCTGGCTCCTCGCCCGCCGTGCCATAAAGGTCGTTGAAGTTGTTGCTTCACGAGTAAAATCATATTTTAAGACGTTGATGTACCCCGACATATCTTGAATGAGTAAATGGGCTTTTTTAAATTAAGTACCTATTCATCCGAAAGTTTGAATGCGCAGCTTTACCCCGAGTCATTCCGAAACTTTGCAACAGTCATTGTTTCCGAGGTGAACAATGAAAAGAGCTAACGTGTTTTTGTGCGCCCCTCTATTGTAGCAATAGGTACCTACTCGCAATTATAAAATTAATGTCATACTTTTAGTTCTTCCTGGAGGGCTTGTACAATAGCCTCGACTATCACGCTTAATTCTTACAGATGGATTGAAGAGTATTTAAAATCACAATAAAACCCAGTCTCCTTTAGATAAAAAGTCATGCCAGGATAAATTCCAATCAAATACGTACCATTTTAACCGATTTCAAAAAAATGAGAAGGTTCTTAATTGTATCTATGTTTTTTTTTATCATGTGTGTTTGCTATTTCCGCCAACTGTAAACCGATTTTGATGATTTTTTTGTTGTATAGAGAATGATCTCAAGGTGATCCCATAAAAGTTTTATTCCTGAGGAGCTATTTTTCACGTAAAACTTAAAAAAATGTCATCATCTTATGGAATCACGACTAGCCGAAACATTTGTTGTGAGTGATTTTTCTTTTGTTTTTTATGGTAAGTATGTCATTCCGAGCGAGCAATATAACGTAAGCACGTGAAGGTCTGTGATGATAGAGTACAGGATAGAAACCGGAAAAATGATGCGTTTGCATCGGAAAACCGATGCAAACGCATCGCGAATATCGCTATTTACCTAATTATTATCTACTGACTTCAAAAAAGACAGAGGTTCTTTTTTTTGTGTATTTTACGCGATATATTCGCCAATTGTGAACCGATTTTAATGATTCTTCTTTTAATGGGTAGGGTATACTTCAGGGGTAGTTGTATATCAATTTTATGAAAAAATGTTACTCCTTTAAGGGTAAAAAATAAGTGACGAAATTTCATATTGAACTTTTTAACCAATTTCCCGTTACTTATTTGAAGTTTTTTGACATAATTACTTATAAATTCGGTACTTATCGGTACTCTATCGCAAGGAGCTCTACTACTTCTTCAAAATATTTATCAAAAAAGGTCAGTAACATACACGTCTAAGTCATTATCTAACCTTAGTACAGACGGGTTATTGCAAATCCTTGGTATAATCGTCGGTTAAAATTCCTTAGTATATCAAAAATGCAGCAAAAAAGTAAAACCACTACTAAACAATTAACATTTGCCTATCTCATGCATAGGTATAAAAGGCTTGTTCAATCGACATGAAAAATCCATTAAGTTGTTTGTGCTGGCGTGGGCAGCAGGCGGCGCCAGTGACCGTGGCTAAGGGGATTCGATGCATCCCTGTGGCTGCATATCTGCGAATTTGTATTGTATAGTTAGTTTGTGCTAAAATATCTGAAATAGAATAGGTGATACGTGTTACTTGCTATTCAAACGTTGTGTTTTAGTAACACGTAAACAGAGCGACGAATTTTTTAGGGTTCCTTATCCAAAGAAAATAATGGATTAATTTTCTTTGTTAAACTTATATTATAATATAATAGCAGCAATACATAAAAGGTCTAAATATTTTTTTAAATGTTTCCTAAATTATGCTTTAAACTTGTGTAAAAAACTTAATTGCATAGCACCCTTCAAAATACAATGTGTAGGTACTCAAAATACTCTGCCACAAGTTGTCATTTTCACAGAGTTATTATTGGCCTCTATTTTGGCAAAATAATAAAAAAAACTAGTCAAATTCTAAGGGGTTCCTATACAAATAACATGGGAACAATTATCTTGTTGTGTACCAAGATAATACCTACCTAGGTAGTATTTTGTTATTGTGTAGTGCTATAGGTAACTAGTGTAGGTAGGGTAGTTTACTAAGTGCGTGAATATGACTCGCATTTGGCCGGTTTTATTTAGAGGTACCTAGGTAATAAGTTACCGAAGTTAATAAGCAAAGTACCTACTTGGTAGCCTATTAGCTACTTATAATAAAAAATAAGGTGAATTATCAAAGTTGTGCTGCGAATCCTTCCTCATTTAATCTCTGTCTATCTCTCCAATTTGACTATGGTCATATAAAATTAAAATAAGTCAACAAGTAACTAATTATAAAGTACCTACCTATATTAGATTTTTTCATCTTGTTTATCTTGCAGTTCACCTGAATATACCAATGGGATATTTTTTCCGGTCCTGTCCTGTCCAGGAGAAAGGTCCTAGACCATTTATGTACGAAATAAAATCGAATGAATAAGTTATTAAAGAGCTTGTATTAATATTTTATTCATTAGATCACTCAGAATACTATTTAATAGCTTCGAGCCATTAAAGGACGGTATGTCATTAATTTGTAAAGAAATAATCATGAAGATAGTAAAAGAGACAAGTGGTGAGAGACGTCATTACCGCAATCAAAGCGTCGGGAGCCGCAGCACGCCTCACCCGGCTAACGACGAGTGCTCTCGATAAAAATTAAAAACACGTGCAAACCCAGCCTGAGGAAAGTTTTAATGAGAACACGGCTTGCTCCATGGATAGGGCACATTTCATTATAAAGCAGGTTGCCGCCGACTCCCAACTTCCAGCCCGCATTTTCAGCATGCAAGCATAAAGCCGATTTTTCAAAAGTCGTGGAACTTACGCTGTTGAATATCATTTATCCACAACCAAACCAAGTAGTACAACCTAGTGCTTTAGAATTTATCTCGTCACAATACGCGGTAGTTCCATGTGGCTACTCTGAAGTTAATACAGACATGACACTACCTAAATCCAGTCACAGGAGATTTGCTCTATCCGTAGCACTTACCAGGTTACGCGTAGATAAGTAGAATCACTAAATTTTGTGATAAGGACCATCACCATTGAGTTCAATACAATTTGAGACTATTTACTTCCTATGTACAAACAACAAAAAACACTCACGACTGTATTCTCCACATAGTTAGCATTCCACGTGACGTGTTACAAGCTTATCGCCGCTTATTAGAGCACTACTCGATGGCACATGCCGGTTTCCTTACGTTGTTTGTTTTGAGCACATGTTAATGCGCACATACAGTTTTCAACTGAAAAATTCGTTGATGTAGGTACGACAGGTACCACAACCTCCAGATAGGAAGTCGCGGTACAGCGCACCCACGAGACCAACACGGCTATTTGGGCTTGGCTACGTGCACGTAGCCAATCTACAACGTACGAGTAAAATGGACATTTCCACTGTAGCGGTGTGGTGGAGCAAGACCGGTAAGCGCCGCGCTGGAAACCAGCTTTCTACATGAATTCGAATAGATAGTATGGATATCTCGATTTTTGCAGGCTTTGCTGAGTGGCGAACAGGTAGAAAAAGTTAACAGTGTGCTGGCGAAAATATGTTTTTGGAGAGTTGTGTGTACCAACCTAACCTACCTAACCTACTTCTATTTATATTCCATCTTTGACCTATCTTGACCTTTCTTGAGGCAAAATCAATTGATCGGGTTCGAACCCCAGATCGGAAGCCGGGATGCTATACCTACCTACCTACCTACCTACCTACCTACCTACCTACCTATACTAGACCTACCATACCACCAGGTAGCAGTGGTAGCCATTTCACTCACTTTAATAAAACGATAAAAGTAAAATACGGGCGAGCTAAATCCTTTTGGCAAGGTGCATTCTCAATTTTATTTTATTCATATTAGTAGGTACATTTCTGGAAACATAAAAAATCCATTAGATTTGTGCATTGGCTTAACGAGACAGCGGACTGGGGAAATCGGGTAGCCTCCCGATCTTAGCCCGAGAGCTCGTGTTGGTTTTCTTACGTCATAGGTTTTCGGCTCTACACATTAGTGCTTAGAAGCTTAGCAAAGACTGAAGCGTGTCTCATCATTTTCATAGAACGTACTTTGTATGACTTAATAATTGATTGTATAACGTTCAAAATTGTACTATTGTACCCATTTGATTAATAAATTATTTGATTTTGATTTAATTTGTTTGATTTTGCCTGAGTACAAATAGATGGGCAGATAGATTTTTATTGTACTGTACACCATTAAACATAGCCGAAATTAAAACCTCTTATTTTTTAAATTGTGTACTAAAAATAATAAAACCTATCCATACGTTTTAATCAGAAGTGAAACTGACGGCCGTATCGCTAGAAAAGTAGTAGCACCTACTACTTTTCTAGTTTTATTTTTGGCAATAGATACCTTACAGTAGCTAATATCATAGATCACAATAGCATAATTTAAATTATTTTATTGATACAATTAATATAAAAATAACGGTATTGACGTTATCATATTTTTTATTAATTTCAATGAATTTATTTGACTCAAATCATTTTGAAATTACTGTGCTTGACTGTTTTAATGGTTCTGAATTAGCTGACTAGATTTATTGTTTTGTTTTTATAACTTATTTAACAAAATTGTCAAGTGCCTACGGTGAATAAATAATAATAAACATCCAACGGTCGAACATAGCCCTGACACAAACTAGGATTCCCTGTAACACCCAAACCTGGATCAAATATCTGCAGAAAGTTCAAACATTTGCTCCGCAGCGGGAATCGAACCCGCACCTCTTGGGTTTTAGCCGGCTACTCACCTAGGTTGATACCCTACGTGGAATTGATCTAAGCCGCCTGCTGCTTTTCAATATGTAGGCACCTGTACAAGTAGGTTGTTGTCCAAAAGCTTTCAATAACCATTACCTAAACTAGAAAATGGTATTGGCTCTAGGGCTATTCCGTCCGTTCCGTTCCGACCTCAGTTGACCGTGCGTAAGCGGCTTTATTGCGTTCCTATCAGCATTAGCTGGCTGCTACACCGCGGACATTCTGATATTGCTTCTATGTACCTACCTACCTACCCATTCCGTCCAATTTCATGGATGGAGTTGAAAGTCACAAATATTTTTTTAATTATTTGGAGGCAAACCGGTGGTGATGGCCCACGAGATGGTAAGCAAGCGGCTACTGGCGCCTAATGATATCTAGTTACAACACCTGTCGCTGCTACATTATGGTATGCAAAGCATTTGCTGATACCTTGCCTACCATACGGTGGCTTTTCAGGATCTATGATCGCCATAGATCCAAACGAACCAAAGACACGTCCGATAGTGATGCGTCGCGTCGTCGGCTCTGTGCGTGTTCTCACGCACAGAACCGAAATTGAAACCACGTTAGAATCGAACAGTACAGAGGGAGAGAGAGCGTACAGTTGATATGAGTCTACACTATCCAATACGTAGACGCGTTCGTACCTTGCATGGCATTTGTATGCATGACTCCTGCCCATATGAATAGACTACGCGCGAGACGGGGACGCAATATCTACATCTGCCGGCTTCATTACAACGAGATATATGTTTTTGCACCGTGTAAGTAATTTTTGGGTCCACTTACAAAACCCTTTTAGCACTATTAAGTTTTGCCCAATTGTAAAACTATTTTTTATGGTTTATGAATTGATGGCTTAGCTTATTATATAATTATTTATTTTGGAATACTATAACAGTTATTTTTATTTTGAATGAATTTGTGAAATTTTTGTATTGGAGTTAGGGCATGCAATATCGGAAGGTATTCAATTCCGGAACTGAATTTCGATGCTGGGGACCTAGTTTCGGAATTCCGGAACTGGTTCCGGAATTGACAATTTTTTTATTTTTTTTTTTATGGAAAGGAACGATCAAATAATTTGTGTTATAGTATCAGTATTTTAATCAACATTAAGTAATGTAGAATATAAATAAAAAAAGTACGATATTACACACTTACACATGCACGCAGTAATTATTTTCACATAAACAGTTATATGAACAAAATAATTAAAACAACAATATTACTTATTCATTTTATGAATCTGCAAATATTTGTCTCGGGTCTGTGTTTTTTCAATGTATAATTATGTATTTACACCAAAAACACAGCAGGACACACAAAATATATTTGTATGCTTCTGTCAGATGCACACCTCGTTGTCCTCCGTTATCATATCGTTTTTTCTACTTTGACAAACCCTGCATAGTCAACATTTGTAGATACAGATGGATATTTGCGGATAATCTTGCATTTATCCAGTTCCTTGACTAGCGGTTCTTGTAGAGTTGGTTCTTCGACTGAAAAGTCTTCGTCAGAAGACGATGACACGTTCATTTTGGCTTGGAGGGCACTGCATGTTTAGGATTAGGCTCCCTGTGAGTTTTGTACTGGCGTAGTAAATTGACGATAATCTCAGAATTTTTCTCGTTATTTGTTTAAGAGAAAATATTGTCGTCGGTTTGTGAGAATAAGTCTTCCCAATCGTGCAAATATTGCAGCAATCCTACTAATAATGGTCTTCTTTCTTTTATACGCCTTCGGAAAGTAGAAATTTTGCGTTTTGTTGTGCAAACTGCCACTTACTGAGTAAAAGTTATTAATATCGGAATACCGATATTAGTCCTCTCAATTCCGGAATTGAAATATCGGAAAAATCTATTCGAGATTCCGGAATTACGAAATTCCGGAATTTCGGAATGCATGCATGAATTAGAGTAGGTACCTCGTACAAGTTATGAGTGGGGTAGATTCGTACTCTAGAAATGTAAGGATGAGTGAGTAACGACTTAACCTGCGTAAATAAAGAAAGTTTGCTCACCAAGAATATTATTATTACAGAACCATGTTGTTATATTTTTTTAAATTAAAAGAAAACATTAAAAATCGAGAAATTTTGTGCACAGCCATGACGTAAGTGACATTTTATGCAACGAGCAATTTCAATTCTTATTTGCTTCCGTACAAGTGTATTTTTGTCCACGTCGCAAAACTTAATTCAAGGCCGCGTTAATCGGCACCTGATTCTGTGTTGATTTTGATCTAAATAAATGTTTATATTTTTGTATAAATGGCATATACGGAGGCTCCTCACTGTGTACGAAGTGCGTGTGGGGTGGTTTCGTAGGATTTTTTTTTTTGAGACATCACCATAATTCGGCCATGTTGCATTGTATTAACACTGAACTACACTATTATTAAAGCCAGATATGGTAATATAGCAGCATCGAAATTATTTTGATATAGCAATTAATTTTTTAATTTTCTTAATTTTCTTTTACAAGACTCTCAGAGTAATAATTAGCCGAAAAAAACAGACTTTTTTACGTGCTTACGTATTTTGCTCACTCTGGATGACATTCTTTCAAATAAAAAACAAAAGTAAAATAGTCCACAAAAAATCGTCTCGTCGTGATTTCATTTTTGTCTGTCTGTCTGTCTGTCTGACTGGGATTGGGACTGGGACTGGGACGTAAAACTTAAAAAACATCATCATCATCATCATCATCTCATGGAATCACGACTAGCCGAAACATTTTTTTGAGGGCGACATTTATTTTGTTTTTTCTTCGAAAGCGTAGGCACAATTACGTGGGCACGTGAGGATTTGATGCAATTAAAGTATCTGCAGGCTAAAAACCGTAAACTAAAGACTGCAAGCGTAGGTAACTATCGCTAATATAACAATTTAATTATTATCAACCGACTTCAAAAAAGGAGTTTCTGAATTTGTCTGTATGTTTTTTGTGTGTAGGTTACAGGTGTGTAGGTATGTTACATGATATCTTTTATTCCAATATTATTATTTTATAATCTAGAGCCTTCTGAGAAATACAACCTGGGAGTTTTCAAATCCAACGTAAAAAGCTCCTTTCTTGATATGAGTGCTTCACCGCAGACTACAGCGTTGCTTTATATGAGACAAACTGAGTTCAAATGCGAATAATTAGACTGCAGGGATCGCAATCGCGAACGAAGTCGCGGGTAGAGCTAGTAATAAATAATAATCAAATAATAATAAAAATTAATAATAACCTCTTTGAGATTACTATTAATTTTAATTTTATTTTATTATTCTTTATACAACAACAAAAGAATTATCAAAATCGGTTAACAATTGGAGAAGATATCAAGCTACAACCATTAAAAAAACAGAGAGAGAGAACCTTCCTCCTTTTTTGAAGTCGATAAGTTTAAAAGTGTACGAACCTTACCTGCTCTCCCCTACTAGGACTAAAAGCGAATGAGAGCAAAATAAATACACTGCTTTACAAATCTCTAAACTTAAAGTACAATGGATGGTCTTATCGCTTACAAACAATCTCTTCCACAACCTTTTTGCGATTATTTATTATAATAATACGCCTAAAATCTATTTTGTATGTATAAGTATGGAACATGTTCTGGGACACCCTGCATTGTGGCAGTTTAGCCTTGGTAGGTTTTGGATAAAATGCCTATGTACCGTGGGGGTCAAAAAAATATGTTTATCAGTTATCAAATTAGATCCTTTAGCACACTATACACAGTAAAGTCTAAAATGCTATATATTTTAGGAAGGTTCTTATTACTTTTTAATAGTTGTAGCATCGATTCTAACAAAAAGATTACCTATTAATAACTTCTTGATGATGAAACTCATTTCTTAAATTAAAAGTTGACACATTTACTTATTTGCGTTTGTTACAATGACATTTATTTGAAAAGTTTAACCCTGCAACAAAGGGCTGAAATAGTATTTCTCCATGAAGATGGCTTGATTATTAGTGATAATCACGAGAACTCAATATAAATAGATTCACCGTGAGATTTTGGATTCGGCGTCATGGCGAAGAAGGGCAAATAACTAATCATAGAAGCAATTCAGAAGGACGACCGATGCTAACCTTTGTGTATCCTGCAGCAGAATTCCCACAAATTGATTACGTTCAGGATAATGCACCGATACACACTGCTCGGACTAAGTACTATGGGGTAGTTAAACATGAACCGTGACATTATCGCCTCATTCAATGGCCTGTTCAGTCAGCAGATATGAATCCGGTTAAAAATCTGTGGAGCATTATGGTTCAACGCTGGGACTGTCAGAACGAAAGAAACCCTGAAGCTCTTAGATCACATTGTGCACGTGTATGGGATGATATCATCTATGTGCGCGCCTTGTCACGTCTATGCGAGATAGACTAAATACGTGCCGTCATAACTGCTGATGGAGGCTATACTAGATATTAAAACAATAAAATATTGAGGTTCTTTAAAAAAATAAAGCTGTTTTGAATTTCTACTTGATTATATATTCCTGTTTTTGCATTAAAACAAAATTTAATTTATTTTTTAAATTTTTTTTACAAAAAAAGGTTTTCTGTCTATCTTAGACGACCGGTTTTCTTTGTAATACAAAAAACTATGGTCTAATGAAATCACATAATATCATCGACCTTGTGACATAGATGTTTGCATGCAATTATAAACCTTAAGGTGGTAAACATTTTTAGACCGCGATTGTACATAACAAGATCTATCATCAGCCCCATTAATTCCCATTTTGTTTATAGTGCACGAAACTTACCTACTTTCTCGTAATTTAACATGGACAAGGAAAACACAGACTCGTTCGACTCAATTCAATTTACAACCCACTCTGACAACACCAATTTCCCTGCGTCTAAATAGCTACCTTTGCCCCGAAAGCATTTCAAACACAACAATAAATCTTCACTGAAATCACGGTCTAATTTCGTAAAAGCCCCATCTCGCTTTGCTAATTAATATGAATGGCATTTGCATCCGGCTTTTTCTCGCGTACACCATTTCCAACTATTGTTTTGCAAGATCCTCACAATTTATTCCTGTTTTTACCCCACTTCACAGACGAAGGTTTATGGAGAATAATGAAAACATCCATTTTACGGCTGTGTCGAAATGAAAACTTTTGTGTTTGTGTATACAAAATTAACTATTATAAGGAGAATTCGTTTATTCTGTAGCAGATTGTAAAGGTTTATGGTCCTTATAAAAGTGACTCCAGCGATCTAGAAATATAATTTTCGCAACTCGCACCGCTCGAGCCTGTAACTTCCACTCGGCCCAGAGCGCGACGGCCGGTAACTTCTAAAAATCTATGAGATAGGTAGGTAGGTCTAGTCCAAGTCCACGCTAAGTAAAAGAGCGATCTTATATCTAATCTGTATTACATTTACCTAACTAGATATGTACTACCAACCTACAAAACCAAATTATTGAAATTAATCATAGTAAATTATTCTTTACAACTTAGACTTATTCCCCTGTTTCCCAATGGTTGGCTTGGCTTTTGTGTTCTTGCCTAGGGTGTATTACAGTGGGGTTTAAAGAACGTGCATTTTTATTTTTGGGTCGTAATGTACTAAATATTAGACAAGGACAATTTTTGAAATAACACTATAAAAATATCGAAAAATTTAATAACTGTACCTTGTAGGTAAGTAGAACACAGGAGGGGTAAAAAACAAACAAAAGAAAATAAAAGTGTTTGAATAAAATAAAAGTGGTTTTCAAGAGTTTTCACTCCTCTTGAAACCCCAAGCTTTGTGCTATAAGTATCGGTAAAACAATTTAGTCTGTAAGTATCGTTAGTATCAGGAGTAAAAATGTTTAATCTGTGAGTACTGTATCTGTATCTTTTTTGACTAAATTGGGGATGCTGTCAATTTTGATATTAAAAGAGGCGCATACCGTAAACCAACCTGTCCGAGTCCGAGCCTTACAAGTACTGACTTATGTTTTTCGTGTTAATTTTGTAAATGCTGGATTTTTGAAAAAAAGTTATTATTATTATTATTATTACCGTTTTTTTTCAGTTTTGATATACCTACCTTCTTAGGTACATAACATTTTTGAATAATTCGGGGACGCTGAGTACCTATGCCCTATGGAAATGAGGTCTATTTTGAAATTAAAGATGGGCATACTTACTATTTTTGCATCCAAAATATTTATTTGTATATATTTTTTTAATAAAAAATCGTCTTCGCCTTTGATTTCGCACTAGATGGCAAAAGTGTAAATAGAAAAAACAATTCTCGTTGTATCCCGATGGGGGAAAACGGGAATAACCCGAAGCGCGAATGGTAATTCAATAGGTATGTTTATTACTTACCCACAACTGGCTAGTAGTAGCCTGACATAAACTTCCAATTGTTAGGTAAGTAAATTAATTCTGGTCGAGAGATTTTTGTAGGTAGGTACCTATCCTCTGCATTTATGAGGTACCTAGCTGTCACCATATACTGCTTGGAACTCGGCCAGACCTTAACTTCGAAGCACGTGACTGGTTCAAGACATGTGCCATTAAACTTTGTCAGTTATTTTTACCGGTTTTACCGCAGTAAAAACGTAGGTACCTACTTATTAGGTAACTAACTATACATATCTAATAGTCCGACCTAGTGCAGACCCCCTTCACCTACGCTGCTTGCTTATATTTCTTTGTTTTTTTATATACATGTCTTAGTTTAATGGATAAGGCGCAAGATGCGCGCCGTTCGATTCCCGCTGCTGGACAAATGTTAAAATGTTTGCATGTTCTGTAGATATTTGTTCTGGATTAGGGTTTTGTGGTACTATAGTAGGTACTCGTTCTTCCTAATACCCTCGACACAGGGACTAAAGACTGTTGCGAGTTTAATTATTTATTTAACAGAGCTAATTGAGAAAAATATAGGAGAATAGTAAAGTACGTGGTATAATCGTAATAATATTCTAAAATGAGCTAAAAGTAGATGTAGGTAGGTACATTTTTTATCTATCAACATACCTAACATGGAGAATTGGAGAGTCATCTTCTCTGTAGCTGACTGTACCTACGTACGTAGGTACCTACCTAGATACTTTCCATAGGTGTTTTGTATGATGATTACTTTCATCATACAAAACATTTAGTATCATAATCTGGTGTGATGTGAAAATCCAAAAACTAAGTATAATAAGATTTTTTTGATATTTATTGTTAATTATTTAATAAGCGAATTACCACCATTGTTTTTTATATCTTGCAAACGAAACCCATTTAAATATCAATAGGTACCTACAATAGGCTCAATTTAAATACTTTAAATCACAAATATTATACCTAATACCACTTATACACACAAAATTGTCTAGGGATCGATCAAGTTTTTTCTAGTTACTAAAAATCTGATGTTTTAATTATATTTTTTGTACTCCATATATGGATACATTTTAGTAAATTACGTCATTTGAAAATGGAATAGTTTTTGAATTTCGGTCAAAAGATGTAAATCTACTGTAAGTCGTATTCCTCTAGTATCCTGCCACGCGTCTGAGGCCAAATCAGAGCCGTGGCAATGTTGGAAGCTGGTTCTCGGCAACAAAGCACGTTGGCAATCGCTCTGGGTACTACGCAGTGTTATTAAGAAATCTCTTGCATGAAGTCAATCTCCGTTTCCGAAGGCCGCTACGTGTACCACCTATCGTGCCGAAATAGGTGGTACACGAAGGTACCCCCGGTACCTTCTTGCCGACCTACCAAGGTGCCGCAATCGCAGAGCCCGTTTACAATGGCCTCGTGGACATAGAAATTAAGCAGTAGAGTAGCGTTTTATGTTTTGCTAAGAATCTCGCTTTGATATTATTAGGCCAGATACTAGGCGTACACGGTATTGGAGTGAACGCCAAGAACGGTTAAAATCATGCCAGGAAGTTCATGCGTACAGTATGGAACAATCATGATATGGGCGGGTAGGTATTTGGATCGGCGGAAGAACCGAACTAATTTGGATTAGAGATGCACAGATTTACGCTGACACGATCGTATTAGGTAGATGTTGGCATTCTTTTGCGGACCCAATTTGGTACTTCATTCATGATAATGCACGTCCACACACTGCCAGAGTCGTTGCAAACACACTTGCCGGAGCTAATATTAACGTCTTACCATGGCCTGCTCAGTCTCGCCAGGCTTGAAACCCATTTAGCACGCATGGGATATGCTTTAAACAAGAGCTCTGCCAAATATGGATGCCGTAAACACACGAGAAAATATTTTTCACCTGTTACAACGGTCGTGGGGGGCCATTCCGGAACGTGTTTTGGATTAACTCATTTTGAGTACCTACCTAGGTACCTACTTAAGTATACCAAATCGCTGCGATTGTTATACGCGTTAACAACCGGCGGAAATACAGCCTACTAGGTTATTCTTTATTTTACGCAATACTAATACTAATATACAATTTTTTTTTTTTAATATTAGTATTTGTATTGGATTTTTCACCTTAGTTAAAGGTGAAAAATCCAGCATAAGCAAAAACGAGAAGTCTTTATTAATGCAAAAGCAGAGAGCAACAAATTTTAAAAAATACCTTGATTCACTTTTGTCACTTTAGATGTATGTTTGTTTTACAAAGTTAGTTAATTTTTGAAACTCGGTTTTCCTAGTACATATTATTACGTACATACCTACTAAGTATTTACGTACCTACCTAGTGATAACCTACTGAAATAAAATAATTTCTGCTTGTCCTTGTTAACCTAAGTACATTCTTATCATAGACAGAAATTGTTTTGCAACATCTTTGAATCTTTTAAGGTTTACTACCTTATATTGTAAAACGGGAAATTTCACGTATTTTACAGGTACGTACCTAATTACATTATTAGCAAAAAAAATAGACGTTAGTTCCTTAAACTTGAATTTGATAAACTAACTAATACTTATTCTAAAAGTAGGTATTTCCTATTAGATACCTACTAGCACATGTAGTAAGGTAGTAAGTAAATGATGTTTTTGTTCATAAAAAAACAGAACAATTTATTTTTTGTAAGTCAGAATAAATCCTAATAAACACTCACTTGTGTTATCAGTAGAAACATATAGGTACCAAAACATCACATTAAAATAACACAATTTTATGATAAAATACAAAATTATTTCATCTAGGTATGATTTCGTTTCTTGACCAATTTCGCATTATGAAATTGGTCAATGGATGAAATTAGAAAAATTACATACCTCTTTTAATCACTACCTATAATGACTATACATTTCAATAAATACATGTTTGTTAGTCTTTTAATTTTTGATTTAACTAACACATTTAATAGAAGCAAATAAGATGTACTTAGGATTTTTGGAAATTGGTTTTTATACGAGACCTAGATTCTGTACTACATTTTCAACTACAACTACTTTGTATAATGCTTAGTACTTGATTTGATTATAATAGATAGCTACACAAGCATTTTAAATTTATTGTAAGATGGTTTTGGATTATTTACAAAAATAAAGTAAAACAAGGTACTACTACCAGATATGTCAATTTTACACAAGACATTTCCTCCAACACTCTTTGATGAATTCTATAGCAGAAGTTAATTTTGTCTACAAAAACTAATGTATTAAAAATGCAGAGTATATTAACACTCCTAACAGCACTTGCGGCGAACAACGCAGGGTGAGAAGGCCTCCCACCCAACAGAACCATGTCATTGTAAAGGTTCTGTGAAGTCTGTGGATAGATGTGGATTAAAACCGTTTGTACCTACTAGCATTCTCATTCTCTTCACTATGTCTAAGGTTCGGCAATGCCCGAGTGATGCCTCTGATTTTGCAAGCATACATATAATTATGCGTGTTTTCCACTATTGTATAAAAAAACTTAAGCAGAGCCTTAGGCATGTCTAAGTGTCATTTTTCTATAGAAATCTATCATTATGCGAGAACTTGGAAGCTGTCAAAGTTTTTGTACAGACTGACAATAGTAGGATGATTTTGTCCAGCAATGGACTTCTTCAGGAGAAACTCCCTGATGGTCACAATGAAACCCTTCCACTAAAGTTTATTGAGTTAGTCATTCATTAATGTTCTTGTAAAAAGTAGACAGCACTTTGCTTCTTAACAACCTTATGTCACAAACATGGCGGAGGCAGCGGCATGTCAATGAGTTTGCAGACTTCGAGAAGGAAGTTCTTCAGTAGTGCAGCTTGGTTGTCTCGAGAACCATTTAGTAATATCAAAGGTATGAAGGTTGGTTTCTGGATGTGGGTGTCATCACCATGCTTCTTAAGTAAGTTTGATCCATGCTCATGGGTAGCACAGTTGCTGATTGGGTCTGGATCTATGTTCATTTCCTTTGCACACTGTAATTAAAAAGTTAATGTGAAACTTTACTGTAGTATGGTAAATAAAATATTTTGTTTACCCCCAATGTAAGGACTTCTGTCTGTTACCTATTGTAACAGAGAACAGACATTTGTTTTTTTACAGATTTTTGTATTTGTTTTGTATGGTTTCAAAAAATTTACTTAGATAGGTTTAAACACCACTCATCACTGAAGCTTGTATTATAATATCTGTGACTGAGGGCTGCAATAAAGGAAGCAGGACAAAAATCTAGCATGAATTCAGTCTCCAGCGCCAACTAACATATTTATCAAGGCTGGAAATGAGTCTTATACATTTCCATACATAGAAATAGACTACAATGTATTAACTACAGTTAATTAGGTACTATTATTTTACAAAAATAATAGTCACCCTTGACAATGCTTTATCCGGATCCATATTATCAGCAATCATACAATCAGTAAACTGGACAGTGGTTGTCATGTTTTCAATGGCATCCACAGAGCAGGCATGGACTTTGTTTGCATAGCACTCTTCTTCTCCATGCTGGCATTGGAAGACATACTGCCCGTTTACTTGTTTAGTCTGTAACAAAATTGAACAGGTTTTGAGTTGAATTAATCAAGTGTCATAAATATGCACAGAAGGCATCTAGGTACATAAGTACTTTAGCAGATGTCCAAAACAATATCACAGCAATTTACCAACAATTTATCGACAACATTGATGGATATTCCATCCATACTTTTACATTTCTATAACTCAATGGTTGTGAGACAGGAACTCAAATAAAACGACAGCAGTATGACAGTAAAGTAAAATACAAATAAATAAAATATATGTTATAGTTGTGATAATTCAAGTTTGAATAGGTAGGTTCCAAAGAGGATAGTATTGTCGGTACTCACTGAAGCTTTACCGTAAGGAACTAATGTGACATCTAAGAATTCTGATAATTTCTCTGTAACAGGTGTGAGATGCTTCATGAAGAAATGCTTGGAGTCAAGACACAGGGCTTCATAGTACACCCTCACTTTGACCTTATCTTGCTTATGTTTATTGTATTTATCATCTTCTAGCTCCAAAATATCCATCTGGAAATTGAACATAGATAAGAAATATGTAGAATAATCTGATAATACTTTGAAATGATTCAGATAACTGTGTTTATTGCTTTATACTGAGCGTCTTCGTCTGGAATCGAAGAGAGTAGAATCATCGTCCATAACGTAGATAACAGATACTTAATATGATAGGTAGGTACATTATAAGAATGAGATTGGGTGTATGTGGCTTACCTCTGGCGTTAAAAGAGCAGGACTACTAGGCATCAAGCGAAAAGCTTGCCACATTATAAGTACTATAAGAATAAGTACGATGGTCCTATAACGATTACATGAATAGAAAGCCATTGTATTAAGTACGTTTAGAGAAATAAAATGTTACTGAAGCGATCATCAGGAAGTATTGGCAGATTGTATAGGTTCTACACAAACATTAGATACACCTTTTTTATCAATTCACGTCAAACTAATTACCTATACGTTTTTCTGTAACAAATAGCAATGTAATTAAACATTTCCTTAAAACGACTATTTTGATACACACCACCCGCACGCATGAATTTCAACTAGTTTACTAGTGGTGGGTCCTCAGCACGTGTGGCACCACTTTTGTAGCTACACACTTCCTCGAAACGAGGCCTCACTCTTTTCGTTTGGACGAGCTAGCACACCTGCATACCAACACAGTTGCACAATCGTGCTAGGTGCGTGGCGCGAGCCGAGCTGCGAGAAAAGATCGTGTTGGCTCGCACAATGCGCCTCGTACATACATTACCACACCACTCCACCACACCACACAACACGCACAGTGCACACTGTGTTCCAAAGACTGCCTCACTCAACTACGTTCAGAAACTGCCTCGCTGCCTCGCCTCAATTGTGGTACCACAGTGTGCTGGCTCAGTTGTAAAACTGAGCCCCTCGCACGATCTTCGTTTTCAAACAGCGTGCTACGCATGACTATAGTTTACTACTTACTTTACTACTCTTACTAGTATGGTAGGGAGATTAGGGAGGGATGGCGTCGATCGATGGCGATTGGCGTGGCCAAATTTTGATATTGGCGATGATTTGACTGAGGTCTGAGATCGATTTTTCGAGCCCATAAAAATCTATATTTTAAATTGATATTAATAAATCATATTAATGGATCGACCGAGTTAATCAATCGCAGGCACTCGGATATCGATATTAGTCACAGTCATATCATTTAAATATAGAGACAAAGTACTTCGAAAAAAACCTGTATCATTTCTGTAGGTCTGTATACCTCGTGTGTTCATACGTTTTGAGACGAACTTATTTAATTAATTTAAAAAGAAAGTAATTCATGCAACCTTTTTTAAACTTTTAAAATTTTAAATTTCGAATGTTTTGAATCAGAAAAAATATACATTTGAATATTTGTTTCATTCTCCGTGAAAATGGCGCCAACAAAAGATTTGCGTGCGACTGTAATTTCACTGTTTCAAGCAGGAAAAAAAACAATGCAAGTTTTTAGTGAAATCCAAAGTTTGGGATGTAGTCGGAACTTTGTGTATTATACCATAAAGAGGTACAAGGAGACCGGCTCTTTAGAAGACCGTGGAAGATGTGGCCGCCCGCGGTCTGTAAGGACGCCCGCCAACATCAAAGTAATCAGAGAGCGAATTCGTCGCAACCCTTGCCGGACTCAAAAGAAATTAGCTCTGCAGACCAACATTTCGCGAATATCGGTGAACAGGATACTTAAATATGATCTTAAACTGAAGGCCTACAGCCGAAGGAAAGTGCATTATTTAAACGAGCGTCTTCGTAAATTGCGACTGGAACGATGTCGGAACCTATTGAAGAGACACGATCCAAAAAATATCCTGTTTACCGATGAAAAGATCTTCACGGTGGAAGAAAAGTTTAACCGGCAGAAGAATAACAGGTTTACGCCAGAAGTTCAAAGGACGTCCAGCCATCTGTACGCAATGTCCAGCGCACTCATCATCCAGCAAGTGTGATGGTTTGGTGGGGTGTTTCCTACGAGGGGGTCACTTCGCTTCATTTTTGCCAGCAAGGCGTCAAGGTGAAGGCACAAAATTACCAAACCGACATATTGGAAGCGGTGGTTAAACCATTAAATGATACGCTATTCGCTGGAAAATACTGGGTTTTCCAACAGGACTCTGCTCCCTCCCATAAAGGTAAGACTACCCAACGTTGGCTGGAGGCCAATTTGCCAGGCTTCATTCGGAGCGAAGATTGGCCCTCGTCAAGCCCTGACTTGAATCCTTTGGATTATTCTTTATGGACGGAATTGGAGCTGAGGGCATGCAGAAAGTCTCACCCAAACCTGGATTCTCTCAAGCGAGCCCTTATTAAAGAATCGAAACGGATTCCCATTGAAAAGATTCGTGCCGCCATAGATGAATGGCGCACGCGTTTGAAGGCCTGCATTGAATGCAAAGGCGGCCATTTTGAATGATTTATTTTTAAATACAGATCTAGATGTCAGTAGTTTTAATTTTAATATCCAATAAATGAATACTCAACTTAGCTCCAAAAATATTTTAGTTTTACTGTGTCTCAAGACTTATGAACACACGAGGTAGAAGAAAGAGACGATATTGGTGGAACGACTTTTTTTCGATTTATTTGTGAAGTCCAAAAGGAAATCGAATAAAGATCGATTTTTTTGAGCAATCGGTATTCTTGACCTCTATTTTTTTGTGATTCGATTTGAAAAGCGATTTAGAAGAATCAGCATCCCTAATTTCAACTTCAGCTTTATAAATAGGGCTTCTATGTCTAGTTGTCACAATTCTGCCAGTGTGCGTTTGCCGTTTGATCAATGTCTATTACCCGACTGCCCAAAAGGAGGTAGAGTTGTTTTCATAAACAATAGAGCTTGTATCAATTATTATTTCATTGATGACTTAAAAATATATTAGTATAATATACCTACCTGTAAGTAGGTACAGCCCCACTGCACACACGGCCACCGGACCTCTGGCAGCTATTATCACCATCTCCAGCTATTATCATACCACCATTAAATCGTAGTAGATGTACCTAGTTACCCTGCCTATGTTAAAAATAAATCACTAATCAATCTGTAGCAGAGTAATCTTACAACGTAGCGCCACACTGCATACGAAGATGAAAAAACCCAGAATGCAGAGATATCATCCTAAGACTTGAAGGAGCTTAATCAACATTGATGCTAGAAAAAAATATTAGTTACGATAATTCGATAGCCGCACTTCCGAAACAATGATTGTAGCAATACGAGTGGAGCCCACTCTTTGGCATTGCGGTAGTTTGGTGAAACCCCCGTAGTTTCTTTAAGTGAAGCCGAACGTTCACCGTGGATCAATACCAGTAACAGATGCGCATCCATCCCCTAGCCACCACAGGCTGGTGTGGCTTTCACCTCTAAACTAAACCTTTGTGTCGTGGAGGTGAAAGACCACAGACTCCCTTTGGGAGTGCAGCTATTCAACTTTTGCTCTCAGTGGTTGATCACTCAGCATGAAAACAAACTAAGACTGTATGACTTAAAATATTTATTTTTACAGTTAACACTAAATTTATTCTGTTAGTTGCAAGGCCGCAAATTTTTCCACACAATAGAAGCCAGCTTTAACTTGTCTCCCTCCAAAAAATCGACCATTTAGATCAACAACCGCTTTGATGGCGCTTTCTATGCGTTTGAACTCCACGAATATTCTCACGGCCTCATCCGACGGCGCGTGGGGTAGCTCGAATATGATTACTTTTATGACATCTCCGTATTTGGTATTACATTCGTCTTTCACTTCTGGCTCTAATTCTTCGTCCACATCGCCTGGTCCAACCATATTCTGTAAAAAATAGAAAACTCTTAAAATATTCCCTCTTCATTTTTAGCAACATGTTAGAAACGCGGGTTAAGGTAGATAGATATGTTGGCCACAGAATTGTTAGAAAAAAATATTTCTCTAAAAAGCACATAGTGATGATGAATGAACTGTTTTCATGTACATGTCTAATATTTTCGAATAATCGGTTTTATGCTTCCTTCAACATTTAAGAGCATGCAGTATTAAGCACCACAAATTGGTACACGACGGCATTCGAACCCTTTGAAACAAAAGTCGAGGTTACTAGCCAGTTAGTCATAGATTGGTGCTAAATCAGCAGGTACAGTTAAAAGTTATTTGCTAAACTGCGCCGTATATGTTAAGCCTAAGAGTATCTACAGACGGACGACACTACAACAGCGTCAAAAAGTCACCAGACACGAACTTGTACGAAAATTCACACGTGCACCTCGCTTCAATCTTCTGGCTTAATAACGCAACTACATATCAATCGCTAATCGCGATAACGCAACTCCAGGCAACTGCAGGAATACCATACACAACCACTGCCTGGCGTAATTTTTCAGTAGTGATGTGGTTATGGCGTGGTCCGTTTGTAGACAGCCTATAATGCCCCTGATTTTTTTGAAGATGTGCATAGTCATTAGGAGAATAGTAACCAACCCTGAGTAAGACCACTTTGCTAGGTGATTTCATTATCTCTGTTATCGAAGGTTCCAGCTTCCCTGATTGTGGTGAGTTAGAAGATGCGTTTGGCGAATCTGAAATACATAAAGAAACGCTTACTTTTCCTTTCACGCTAACGCTGTCATTTCCACAGCTCATGTCATTTTCATGCAATTCAATCTTTCTCCAGGCGTTAACGCCAACAGAAAGTGGTATTTGTCTAGGCCCCAGGCTATGGAAAGACCTACGTTCGGAGTTTTACAACACCATAAAATCCATAACGAGGAATTTCAAAGAAAAACTGAAGTCACTGACATAGCTCTTAGAATTAGCAAGAAGTGACAACGGGCAGGCCATAAACTTCGCGAAACCGGAAACCGATTGGGAGTAGGTAAAGGTTCTTAAATGGCGGTCACCAACAGGAAGACGCAGTGTAAAAAAGCCCCTACCCAATGGTCATCTTTAAGGTTGAGCAAAGTCGGAGGATGGGCGAGTACCAATACAGTAATCGAGTAAACGTTTTATTACAAACTTTTAAATTCATGCGATTCCTTGGTATTGTAACGTGATATGCAGGTTGAGATCTCAATGGAACAGCAGCTACCTAAAAAATAAGTGCCGAATGAGGCAAACTTGGCACTTAGTTGAAGAAAATCAAGGAATGCATTAACTTGAAAGTTCATATAATTTTAGCTTTAATTTTAATTGGTACTGTGACTGTACATGTAAAATAGGGTTTTTGTCTCAGCAGGAACTTTACCTGGTCCGGGTGGAGCTGGCATTGCAAACCCAGGGGGCGGCATCACGACTGGGCTGTCCCTCTCGTGGATGATTCGCCCGCCACGTTTCGACGTCTTCTCAACTTGCAACGCAACCGACATGCCTTGTTCTTTCTTTCCTAAACCTTGGCCTTCCTGCGGAAATAAATATAGTGGGTATTAGAACGTTTTCGCACAAGCTCCTGCCCACATAATTTGCGGTCCTGACGCATAGCACACGAAACACTGACACAACTTGAGGATCTATGCTGAGCTTATAACATGTCCAAGCCGTGACCGTATCGACGATACAATCACCTTCAATTCACTTCAAAATCAAGAAACGCCTCTGCGTGTCGCAGCTCGCACGAGTCATGAAAGTCAAGATACGCACGGCGCTGCGTGAAGCGGGTACCTCGCATGACCAGCGGACTTAGTATAGCATGCACAAACCTTGAACCCATATTTGGCCATGATCTTGGCAGCCACGGAGCTAGCGCCGTATCCTCCTTTAGAGAAGCCTGTGTTCTGGCCATGGCTGGGCGTGGCTGGCGGGGAGGGGGTCTCCGCGGTGAGGGAGGGGGGCGGTGCGATGGCGACCCCCGCCGCGCGCTTTGATATCTCCACGGCCTCTTCTTCTTCTGGTGGCTGGAAAGAATACAAGTATATTACTACTGGCATTGTATTTCGAAGCTACTACAAAACCATTAAGAAACTAGACCAATGTTCATATAAATCTTCATTTATTTTGTTATAATTTTTGTAAATTAAACTAGATAACTAGATATATCAAATATTGAATGTTTATGTATTGTGTTATTTAACTGTTATTTCTAACAACCAGAATCATTAACTTATGAGCAAAGTGAATTTACGCTGATATATACCCATTGTTTTTTTTATACAAATTTGTTATGAATGCATGCCAAAGTCTTTACCTGCAGACTGGCATAAATAACAAATATTGTAAAGAATAAAGATAAGTTACCAGAGGCATTAGCGTTTTTTCAGCTAATACTTCTTCCTCATCTCCAAATCTAGATTTTCGCTTTCTCTCGGACCTGTCTCCTCTGTCTCCTTCGTGTAGTCTTTTGTTTTGCAATTCTGAAATAAAACAAACACTTAGTAATATAACTGATGCGTGAAGCACCAGTGGCACTTGAGAAACGCCACTAGTTGAAAATGGTTAGTACTGATTTATTACTAGCAGTGCAACGGTCGCCCGCGGCCTGCAGCCCACCGCGTCGCATCGCCCGCCCACGTTTTTACTTCTTGCTCGACTCCTAAAGGTCGTAGCGTGATGATAAATAGCCTATAACCTTGCTCAAGGATAGGGCTATAAATTTTAAAAATATTTTTTCAAATCGTACTGCAAGTTTCTGATATTAGCACATACAAATGAATAACAATGAAAAAAAAATCTTCAGCTTTACTATAAGTATAGATTTACAGATAAGTAGCTTTTGTATTGAAAGTATGTTCTGTTTGGCTCCTATTTATGAGCACTGTATTGTCTTTCATAGCCCGTTGTATATTGTGTTCTTCAATAATAGCTTAAAAATTAATAATATAATATTTATATCAGATCTTTTTTAAGCTAATAAATGTTTCTTAAAGGATTTCGTTACCTTTCGCAACCTTCTCATAATCGTTAGGCCACATTGGATCATACTCATTAGCAACATTCCAATCAAAGTCTCGTACACTGAGAGATGTGGTCAGATTCTTGGCCTGAGGAGTTGGTATACTAACAATTGGCTCTTCATCATCTTTTGTTTTACTTTTCAAGTCTATCACAGGAGTCAACACCTAAAAGTAAGTAAGATTAAGATTCTATACGCCATCACACAGTATAACTACTCAACACCAAGTTGACTACAACCAAAGCATTTAAATCTGAGCTATATATTATGACAAATAGAGTATACACACTGCTCCAGGACAAATAGAGCAAAATTGACACCGATTGGTATCATAAATATGGCAAGAGGAGCCGAGGACAGTACTAAATGAGAGGATGATATCAAACTCACAGCAGGCCATAACTGGAGGTGAGTTGCCTGAGACAGATCTCAATGGAAAATACGGGAGGTGGTGCCAAAAGGCATACTGAAGTGAGAGACATACTTTAATATGAAATGTATTTAAATAAGAATAAGTCCAGAATTACAAGGCTAATAAAAGTTAAAATATTATATGTGCATCATGACACTTAAAAAATATTTATAACTTCAATGAAGGTTATTACAAATTACATGACACAAGGATCCTACTGGATTTGTGGGCAGATCCAGTAGGAGTTTAAAAATAAACTCTTTAGGATGTGGACAGGTAAAAATTTGGATGTTACACTAAATAGACACCTGAAAGTAAAATATGTGCAGTATAGCCAATAATCATAATCATACCCAGTTAAATTAGACATACTATGCATAATTGTGGAGAGTAATGTTATTTTTTTGGTGGTACTTTATTCAACTTTCTTTATACTTAATTGTAGATATAAATACAAAATTAATGTTCTAGGTCACATTATGTATGCATACATATTTTTTTTTTTGCAACTAAAGTGGCAAACAACCAGTTGATAAGCAGTTACCATAACCTATAGATGTATCCAAACCCCAGACATATCGCTTGCATGTTACTGATCCTGAGAAATAATGGATGAATAAACTTATGTGACTGTATATTAACCAGCACCCATACTCTTTAAACCAGAACACAGCAATAGGAGCATCACTGCTTGGCGGCAGAAATAGGTATGTACAGTGGTAGTACTTCCCCAGACAAGCTCTTTCACAAGCAGATCTACTACTTCTAAAGGTGAGCTTAACCCGAAAATCGAAGATGGATATAGAACCCGCCCAGGTGGTTTTTCGCCTGCGCGCCACCGATATCAAATTTAAATAAGCTTGATGTTAAAAATAGTGATCCTGAATCTGACAAACCTTATATTTACCTGGGTTGAGCGTCTGGCCGCTTCTCTTTTAGGTTGTGTTATTGCTGCCTTTTTGAGCTGCAGTTGAGACTGCAATAGTTTGATTCCTGATGACCAACCTGCAACCTTTTCAGTTGTGCGGGCTTTGATAGTATCAAGATCATCGTATAGAGACATAATCGTTTTCTTTGGAAGTTCCAGTCACAGGAGTTCTCTTCGATACGCTCCGATTCAATTCTATCTCAAATTCAAAGAGAAAAATCACTAGGTATTCCAAAAGCTATGTTACTAACTAAACTTCTATGTACAGACTTACTAGAGATGCTAACGCATTTCGCACTATGTATTTCACATTCGTTATTTTGCTTTTTAGTTTACTATTATTATTTTGCCTGAACTGAATGAATCCTGCAGCCTAAATTTTAAACACAATCGCAAAATAAATATCGAAAGTAGGTAGGTACCTAAATATGCCTAGATTTTAAGTTCCGCAAACTGTCACTGTCATCCTTTCAATGACATGACATGTAAGTTCAACAGTGTCACTGATTCGTCATATCGTCGGCTAGCTAACAATACCGCTCAAGCCGAAATTTTGCGGTTTTGACATTTTTATGCCATTGGATAGATCTTTTCACTGCGCTTCTGTTCACCAATACAAACATTGAATTTCAACCAATCACAGTTTTAATTTAAGCTTTAGCGATTTCAATTCTGTGGACTTGTGCGGGGTTGATAAAACAGATTTTTGGTTCTCCTGAAAAGTTAGGAAAATCGATTTACGCGGTGTTGTTAGCTAGCCGACGATATTTTTATTCAGTAAAGTACCTACCCTCATGTCCAAATCAATAGCTCGGAAAACTGGTCGTTACTGATCATTTAGAATGTAAAGAAAAGAAAAATATCTGAGACGGACTACAAGGAATTAAGCCATAAATTACCTACGTAAAAGTGTAGATTTTTTTTACGTTACAGAAAAAAAATATAAAAATAGGTACCTAGTGCAAAAGCTACAATGATCATGCAAAATTATAATTCGGAAAGTCCTTAACAAAACACCTACATAATATTTAACATGAACCGACTAGTTTGACTAGTAGGTAAGGTAGCTATATAATTATATTCATATATTAGATAGCTGTCTATCTATATTCACATAGCCAGTAAGAATAAAATTGTGACCTATTTCAAAATGTGCACTCTGCCTTATTTATTATGCATAACTTCAAATCAATGACTTTTACAATATATTGTCTAAACAGATCCCAAATTCTGCTTTTTATGTGTATAAATGTAAATTCCAAGTAATTGTTGCACAATGGGAACAATAGCAAGTAAAGATACAAGACGCATCAGTTTTGATAACAAGTTTGCTTTGAACTCTGCAATCACTGTCCCTAAGTCTTTAGAAGACGGGTTACTTGATTTTGAGAACATATCCGCAGTAAGCATTTTTTTGCAGATTCATAAATAATAATTCGTTTCTTTACTTAGTGTATCTATCTGTTTATAACAAAATCTTGGCTAACTATAATATCAAGAAATCGATGAAACACAGATGTATTAAATAACGCAGCCATCTATGTACTTACTAAAACATCTGTCTTGCAACGCATAGACGTTAGCATCCCTAGCAAGTCTATGCAAATGCTGCCCTCACACTGCACCCAGTCTACCGTCATTAAATCTAAAAACTAACAACTTTATCGTGTGTATGAGCATTCATAGATGACGGCCGATTTCCGTTTTTCAATTCTAAGCCTCCACTAAATTTATATGAGAGAACTGTTTTCTTTTAAATAGCCATTTTCTAGTCCATTTTGTACGTCGTGACTCACGACGACATAGTTTCAACGCAGGCATCATGCAAACTGGACGGTAAATTTGATCGTGTGTTGTCTTTAACGATGAACTGCAACGATCTGGATCAAACGTCACGTCCACTGTAAACTTGACGGTAAACTTGATCATGTATAGACCGCATGAACTTCTGAATAAATAAATTATTATTGTAGTTCAGTCTTTACTCCTTTTCATTCGATTAAATTATTTTTAATCACCTGAAGCCTAATTATGTTGAAATTAGGCTTGCGTTTTCTTATTTTTTAGGAAACAACAGGCGAGTTAATTTTTACTGACAATAACAAAAGCACAGAAACACCGGAAGAGAATGAAGCTGATTACTGGGCACATAGGATTGATAATTTGAAAAAGGAGCATCAAGTTATAAACAGAATTGTTGAAATTGAATATGATAAGCAGATTGATAGCACAAACGAAATATTTGAAGTACCTAAGATAACACACGAAAGGATACAAAAAATCAAACCATGCTTTGACTGGCGAGCTAAGGTAGGAAACAAAAAACACCTTATTTACCATTGGTAACTAGCCATGTTGGCCTAATGGCTGGTACCTCGACTTCTGATTCGGAGGTCATGGGTTCGAACCCAGTATAGCACCAATACATTTTTGCGCTCGAAGAATTATCGCATTAAAAATACCAAACCACGATAATTTCAATGCATTAATACGTGCTCAAAAACGGTGAAGGAAAACATCGTAAGAAAACCGGTATGCCCTAGAATCAAAACCACGAAGGCATGTGCCATCAGTTAGTGCAACCTGTCACATGGAATGCTAACTACTTGCAAAAACGTAGGGATGGGCCAAATATAATGATTAGCGCCCATAAATTGAAAAATTATTTATCTGAAACTGGGTTAATCAAACCAATCGGATGTCGGGATAGTTATAACCCACTAGGACAAGACGGCATTCTTAATTAATTTTAAGCTCTTAATTCATAATAATTTATATTTTATATATATATATATCATATATATTATTTAAAACTATATACAAAATTTTACAGATAATGCAATGCTATGAAGATAATCCTCATCAGCCTTTGGTATGTTCATCAGCTGTCCAAGCCTTTAGCAAATGTGTCGCATCTTGCAGAGTTGACGAATAATGTATTTGTTTTTTTTATGTATTTCATGTTTTCATAACGTTTGTACACAAATTTGATTAAATAAATAATAAAACCTGGGATGACTGATTAATATCTTAGATCCTAGTGCTTATGATAGATTTCTCTATAATGTAAACCAAAGAAAAATACAAAACATAGGAATTTATAAACCTACAAGGTACAATGGGCGGCCTTGACGAATATAATAGCTATTTCCTGGTTGATCCGCGTTTTACAGCGATGAGCTCTTTTCGTAATTCTTATTTAGGTATCTATTGACCATAGACCAACCATTCGCAAAGGGAAGAAGCCGAGATGTTTATACTTTTATTTAGATCCACGTTGCTCTACGTGTGGTAAGCGAACAACATGATCATTAAAGCATTTCTGCTATAATGTATTCTGTGTCAAGGCTAAATTCTGTATCTGATATTATCTCGGTGAAGCACGTTTATCAATTCAAATAGTGAGTTTCTCACACATCAATCATTATGCACAAATAGTTGAGTCATTGGAATACCTGTCAAAATATTAGTTCTGTAAGATACAACTTGGCGCAACTGACAAATGGTTTTTAGGTTTTTTATGACCACCCAGAAAATGGTGATGTTATATGGAACATTACTATGTAAGCAAAACTAGTTCGGCCAAGTGGTATCTAACGGAACGAATATTTTGGGATGAACAACTAGTTGTGCATACTGATTGGTCCGTGAGGAACATCTGATTCAAATTATATCACAAGCACATTCTGTGGCCATACTGATAATAACTATGTATGTATGTACAAGTGAAAATTATTTAACTTGTCAAACGCTCATGCCCGAGTGACTTTCAGATTAAGACCACAGACTACTATATAAGACAGCGGCAGAACATTCAGCCTACCACCTTACAGGAAACGGTTAGTACCCTACCCCTTGGGCACGCTATGGTAACGCAGGAACTTTATACAGGAACGCTTAGTCCAAGGAGGTTCTCAGAAAATAGGTCAATTTCGTAAGTTCAAAATTGCCAATCAAACATTGTACCCTATTGCAATGCTTGTACTCAGTTATAGAGATGAATTTCCAACAAACCTATGCCCCGCGAGAGGCGATTGCAATTGTTTTTGACTCAAGCCACAATTCTCGATGTATGTACTACTGTCAAATTAAATTTGAAATTAAATTAGAAAATGACATCCTCGACATGTTTAAGCAAAATTTTTCAAATTTAGTTTGAACGTCATTTTCTGTCAAACTACATACATGCCAGTCTTTTTATAAAGCCTTTTCCTCATGCATAAAAATATTATAAATATTTATTAGTGGTTAAGTAGGTATGTACCTACATGCATTACGCTCACGATAAGCGTGTTTATAAAATTTAGATGGAAAAAATTAATAATCATCATAATAAGTTTATAAGAGGCCCCCCTAAAACGTGACATGCCTAACGGTATTGGACCATTAAATAAATAACGGTTTACGGTTTAAGATCATTTATTTCTCAAAAAAAGACCATTAAATAAATAAACTTATTTCAATGTATTTTTCAATACAAAGTCAATATCATTCGACCTTTATGGAGCGGAAGGGGCCTGCCTGAATATTGGTCTGCGGGTCTGGGTGTTTTCTATGTATAATATTTAAGTATTTAAAAAAAAAATTGTATAAACTGTATCAGACACGTAGTTTCCATAACACATCTTACTTTGGGGCTAGATTATGCTGTGCGAAAATATCCAGCATGATTTATCATTTAAAGAAACATTGCAGTAAAAAATACATATAAAGGTTATAAATATTTTTTTTCTTAAAAAGTTTTTAACTATGAAAGTTCATGTTTTGACAGAAAACTGAAATTTAAAAATAAATACGTACTTGAAAGTTCAGTCAATTTTTAACCAGAAAATACCAAATTTTTTATCAAAAGTTACAACTCAGTTTAGAGCATCGAGCATGGGCAGCCGTGCAAATTGTTGTGTTCCTGGCTGCAATGTCCATAGCAGTGGCAATGGTAAATTTTACACTTCCCGAAATCACCATCCCGGCAGAAGATTTGGTTACGTCATATTAAATCCAAAATTTCGATAGTTTAAAGAAATTAACACATCCCTATCGTTATTGCGTCATGTTTGCCTGATGTGCTCTGATTGGTCGAAACTACAGTCAGACCAATCAGAGCACAGTAGGCGTGACGGTTTTTTTTCATGTTTTTATTCATTGAACTCATAAGGATCATTAGAAATGTTAGCTTAAAAACTACGTGAATTCAACTAAATTTACGAGTCAAAGAGTAACAAAGCTTCATATGATAAATGGCACGTGTTGCCCTTTTTGGTTTAGTTTGGTAATGTGTGCAACCAGCCTTATTCATCAAATATCACTCAGCTTACATTGACAATTATTGTCTGTCATTGGTTGTCATGGAAACAAATTATAAATTTTAGATGTTTACATGTTAAAAAAATATCTTTTATACCTAACACCATTTCAAGCATAAGCTTGCTTTATTTCAACGAGACATAACGGATAAACCTGGGATGGCAGATTTATAAGAGTGCGAGAGAAGCTTATGTAGGTACTAGATTACCTACACTACATAAAGGAACCAACCACTACAATAGACCATCGACTACCTATCTATTCGGGTATTATAAATTTATAACTCTTTAGTTTATTTACGATCCGATATATATATTGTATAATATCAGTTATCCTAATAAAGATTTAATACAAGATTTGTAGTATTTTCAATTTTATATGCAATATAATTTTCACATTAAATAGGGCTGTGTATGTTTTTGGATTAACTGTAATAATAGGTTCGAAGATAAATCATAATCACTACTATAATCAGTAATCACTACTGTTTTACTAAGATTAATCTAATAGGGAGATATAAATATATATGGGATGTAGGAACGCCACGTAAGGCGGGAATTCAAAACGGAAATTACGTCAAACCGTCACGTATTAATTTGACGTCACGACATTCAATCATTCATTCATGCATCATTTGTAAAATATGTAACCTATGGTAAATTGTAACATCCGTTGCACGACACGAAATTAAAAAAAACCATAGATAGTGTTCCACCGTATCCTTAGGTCGATTCCCATCTGTCTGTAGGATCAAAAATTTTTAATCTGTGCCCTTGGGGTATTACGCTATCCGCTACCTAAGCGTAGTGGTCATTTTTTCATTGCCCGGTGCTGCCAGAATTATAGCGAAAGAACGTATCAAAACCCATTATAATCTTATTTATCTAAGGAATGACACAGACTTATGACAGGAATGCTGATATTTTGTGATCTGTTTGTTTTTTCTTTTGATGTGTAGGTTATTACTGTAACATTTTAATTTGTTTTAGTAGGTATTATGTAAATGTGTTGCTATTTTCGAATTTTAGTGCCTTATTATATTAGTCGAATTTTAGTAATAGCTACATATAGTTGTTTTATATCTTTAGATAACGATTTGATTCACTTCATTTCACTTCTTGATTATGGCTTTTGTACGATTTGATTTACCCGTTATAGAATTTTGCAAAAGCTATAATCAAGAAATGAAGTGAAGTGAAGTTATAAAATTTGAAATTTGAATGACACTACCTAAAACGGACATTGTGTAACTAGCCACACAAGTCATAATCAAGATGCCAAGTCAGTCAACTTCTAACAATTCAAATTAAAGAAGTTATGAAGTGAAGTTATTTTCTATCATTACACCGACTACCTATATTCATAACCTCATACCCTCTGGAGTGTTTATGAATGTATAAAGAAACGGACACTGATGGAATTGTGAATTGTGACATCTAGCCACAGAAGCCATAATTATGAAGTTGAACTTGAAAAGATTTGAAGTTATCTAGTAGACCAAATTCAAATGAAAGTTTCGGATGAAAACAACGTTATGATCTGAAAAGATTTGCTTTCAAATTTGTTGCGTTAGTTTGATTCGCAAGATAGCGCTATGGCGGCTAACGATTCAAAAGCAGACGATAGCTCACCATGCCATACGATATTGGAAAAAATTAATGCACACAACGACAATATTACAAAGGTATGTTTAAACTTCCTTGCTGACTATCTCTTGCAGGTATATTTATAATGTGTGGCTTAGAAATGTTACCTACTTGTAGTACCTACTCTTGTAACTTTCCTTTGTATTGCAGCTGCCGGATATAAATGATTTTACCATTGTGAAACCTATAAGTCGCGGCGCCTTCGGGAAAGTATATCTTGCACACAAGAAAACCAATAAAGAGATGATGTATGCAATAAAAGTTATGAAGAAGTCTGACATGATAAACAAAAATATGGTAACCCAAGTAGTGACTGAAAGGAATGCTTTGGCTCTATCTAGAAGCCCTTTTTGTGTTCATTTGTATTACTCGCTTCAGTCAACCTCATCAGTTTACTTGGTAAGCATTCTTCAACATCATCAAACACCTGTACTGCTGAACAAAGGCCTCGCTCATTGAAGATAATTTTTGGGCCACCTCCATCCACAACCTTCCTGCAACTTTAGAAATGTAATTGGTCCATTGGGTTGGCATTCCTACATTGGGTAGAAATTTAGAATCATGCTGCCTACCTTAATAGGGGGTACTTGGGAGGGGGGGATGAGGGAAGTATTTATCTCCTCCACAACCCCCTCCTCTGGAGATGCCTAGTCTTTAGCTTTCCCTAGTGAACAAGGAACCCTTATAGTTTCACCCTTAGTCTGTCTCCTTATAGTTTCACCTGTCTCTCTGTCTGTCCGTAGCTTAGTTCAGATACTCTTAGTACTAGAATTTGGCATGGGTATACATATTAATCACACTGACAAAGTAGTGATTTTTTTTTCTACTATCGCAGATAAGTAGTCTTTACAAGTAATAGTCAACCAACTTATAAAATGTACTCGGAGATGTAAAAAGGATAATTTCATACAAATTCCATCGAAAATTACTTAGATGAAGTTGTTAGTTGTGTAAAACAGGTGGTAAATATATGGTTATAGGCAAATACAAAACCCTACACTGCTAGAAGCTTGTATTGCCCCTGAGTCTCACTTTGCCACACTCAACCTTTGCTCTGCTATGGTGGATCCTGGTTTACTTTCTTTCCTTCGCTCCACTCACTTCATAATTTCATTTTGTTTTCATATTTCAGGTCATGGAATATATGGTTGGTGGGGACATGAAGTCTCTACTAAATGTTTATGGTTTCTTTGAAGAGTCTATGGCTGTTTTCTACATAGCTGAAGTTGTTTTAGCCCTTGACTACCTACATAAGCATTACATTGTACATAGGGATGTGAAACCTGACAATATGCTAATTTCTAGGACTGGACATATTAAATTAACTGATTTTGGTCTCTCTAAAATTGAAATTCATCGAGGTAATATTACCTTTTCTGAATATTATATCATGCTTAAAGATCCCCAACACAACACTCAATGTCTTGACAAGTACCAAATTAGAAAACCCTCTACATGCCCATCCTTCTTTTTTTTACTTTCAATATAATTTGTGACAATGCCCAATTCTGAGCCTGCAAAAAACAACAAATATTCTCACAACTAAATGCCTATGATGTACATACATGGTTTGCATGTAGACCAATCATTCTAAACAGGAAATTAATCAACATTTAGGTAGGTAGGTAGGTGATGTGCACTTCATGTGCACATGCACAAAGAGGCGAAAGCTAGCATGTACAGGGTAATCATCCAGGGTAGAAGAAATTGGCTTTCCCAGAAACTGAGATCTTTACAAGACTCAACATTGGAATCACCCGTACTGAACATGACAACTGATGCCATGCTGCCACGGCATGTGTTTGAAAAACACTACGATGTAGAAATGCCCTCTAGAGAAGACTGGTTGAACAGCCAGTTACTCTGTGAGGCCGGGTGTCTCAACTGTAGGCTGTGGAGTCTATGGAGAGCAACCCAAGTTCAAAAGTAGCACAAACTTGGGAAATCACGCCTCTATCTTCCAAGCAGAGGTGTACGCCATCCTAGAATGTGCGGAAGCCAATCTGCAAAAGCGCTACATCAACCATACCATTTACATCAACTCTGACAGTCAGGCGGCCCTTCTGGCTCTGGATTCGAAGGTTATCACGTCCAGGTTAGTTGAAGACTGTCTATCTCGTCTGAATACTCTGGGCTCGAGGAACAGAGTTGTTTTAAGATGGGTTCCGGGACACGCAGGGATCGTAGGTAAAGAGTGTGCTGACGAACTTGCGCGTGCAGGGGCTAACGGAGCACAAATAGGACCAGAGCCGTTTTGTGGCATACCCAAAAGCCTAGCACAAAGAACCCTTCTGAACTCATGCTTTGAAGAATCAACCAATCTTTGGAATAACTCTCCGGGCATGAACCATTCCAAATTACTGATAAAAGCCTTTGACAAACGGTACACCAACCGAATCTTAGCGCTAAACAGAAACAACCTTCGCACTATGGTAAGAGCCTTAACTGGACACTGTCGTCTTAACAAACACATGTTCAAATTAAGGCTGTGTGACACACAAACCTGCAGATTCTGCAATGAGGCGGACGAATCGCCCCTTCATCTGTTAGGAGAGTGTGGACCACTGATACATAAGCGTAGCCTTCATCTGGGAAAACACATTCTTAGCCCAGATGAACTAAAACTCATCACACCCAAAAAGATCCTGCAGTTTCTAACAGCTGCAGGCCTGAGCGGTGAACTTTGAACGCCCCCTGAGGGGAAAGTAAGAAAGTGGCGATCACAATAGGCCTGTGACGGCCGCAGTGATACCAAAGCCACTAAAAGCAAATAAAAAAAAATAAAAAAAAAATAGGTAGGTAGGTACATCAAAATTTATGTGATATCTATAAAATGTCTAGTGTCTATCGCAACTTGGCATATTTTAAAGAGCCTGCATTAAAATATGTTGCAGTAAATAAAAATGTAAATATAATAATGCTGGACATTTTCACACAGCATCATCTAGCCCCAAAGTAAGCAGAGCTTGTGTTATGGGAACTACATTACTGATATACTACTTAAACAGTAAATACATACATGTTATGTATAGGAAACACCCAGACCCGAGCCAAATATTTACAGATCATACAAACATTTATCCCGCGGCGGGAATCGACCCATAACTTTCTGTGTCTCAACCACAGAGGTCGTCAAAAACATAAAGCATATCAACACTGAGCAAATTAAATTCCATTTGCGATTGTTTCAGATCTAGAGATATCAGACTTTGTGAACCGCACACCGAGCTTGAACTTGCGAACTCCTGGCCAACTGCTCTCACTGACCTCTCATTTGTCTTTTGGTTCTGGAGGTGGCGACAGCTTGCAACACACTGTGTCCTCTGATGCTTGTGAGAACCTTCTTGATGAACTTAAGCAGACTAGTACGCTATTACTGTTGCTATACATAGTATTTACATAGTTCTGTCAGTGATTAAAAAAAAAAATGATTTGATTGATTTGGAAATGCAGTTTCAAGTCAGAAATCTTAATTTGTGTGATAGATTCCATAGAATTCGATTATGGATGTTAGATTTACGGAGACCACATATGTCGGTAATGTTCAAACTACACAGATATGTGTGTGGTAAATAGTTAAAATTTTGTACCTACAGTTTGTTAATATGATTTTTCAAAGCAGTTCGAATGATACTGTCATTACAAAGCGACGTGATGTGTGCAGCATCAAGCTCCATCAAGTTTCTAATATCTATGCTGTACTTGAAATTTTTTGAGCTAGACCAAAATAATCGGATTATTAATCTTATTGTGTATTTTTTATGAGTAGTCATTATCCAAAGTTTGTCTCAAAACCAAAAACAATACCGAAAAAGTATTTAAACATATTATATAAATAAATAATTATGCTGGACATTTTTTTCACACAGCATCATTTTACCCCAAACTAAGTAGTATATATGACATATATACTACTTAATTATGTTTTTTTTTTTATAAATATCACATAATACACATCATACATAGAAAACACCCAGACCCAAGACAAATATTTTCCTGCAGCAGGAATCGAACCCGCAACCTTTTGCGTTTCAGGTGGCATTCGCCCACCGCACCACAGAGGTCGTCTGACTGCATCAGTATTATGAGCCACAAGGAAGAGAAGCTTAAAATATTATCTGTCTCTCTCTTTTTGTATGACTTAAAGGAGAATTAAAAGTAATTTTTGTCTCCTCTCTTGTTATCATGCTAAGATTTTGAAGAAGTTGAATCAATGTCAACAGCTAAATGCTCTACTGTCTGACATACTGCTAAAAAGAGTTGTTTTTCAGGCAAACTTAAAGGTCTATTTGACGGTGTCAGTGGCCTTGATAGCTCACCAATGATGGACCACTCCCAGTTGTCAGGTATTCATCCGTTTATGAGTGCTGAGAGCATAACCCTGGACAACATTGTAAGTATACCATAGTCTGATACATAGAAAATAATAATCTTGTTTGTTGAACACAACAACCCATGTGGTCATGAGTTGTTCTCATATCATAATGATCTACCACATGGATAAGGTGGCAAATTTTGATTACTAGACATCACTCTACACTTCTGAGTTCACACCAAAAGCTGATAGTGATGGCAATGGGGCATCGTTTTGTATCATTTTGGGACCGAATTTAGATTCGAGCAAATGTTATTTGCTACTGTTTGAAATAAATAAGAAATAAATACCCAATAGTCACATACCTACATAGTGCTGACTAGGATTCCCTGTGTCGTGGGATTCGGGAACTACAAGCACTATGACACTCATATCATGACACTCAGACCTTATAATATCTGTGCCCAGACCCAGAACAAATATCTGCAGATCATCTAAATATATGTCCTTCAGCGACTATTATACTAGCAGTAGACTATTTGCGCGTCACTAATCTGTTTAATTCAATGATTTAGAATACGGACCTTTTTCTGTTTTCTCATCGATGTTAGGTGGTTCCTACCACCATGGCACCCTGTTTAAGATGGTTATATTTTTTAACAGACTTCAGAAAGGAGGAGGTTCTCAATCAAAACCAATTTTAATGATTCTTTTTTTTATGGGTAAGGCAAGGTAAGGTTCAAGGGTGGTCCCATATACATTTTATGAAAAAAAACAACCTTAAGGGTTAAAAAATGGGAGATGAAATTTCATATTGGACTTTTTTATCAACCGTTATTCGCAGTCGTTTTTTTACGAAACATTTTTTAAATTTATTTTACAGTCTCAAGACTCTGGTTCAGAATCTCTCGGCTCCTACCACACGTGTGAGAGTTCCAAGAACAGCACACACTCTAGAAGCACCAAGTCCACTGATATGAGCAGCACTAACGGCTCTTCTATGGGCGAGTCTACTGTCATGTCAGATTCACAGCATGATCAGTCAACTTCACCTTTGTGTAGGGGGCATTCTTTGAAGAGGATACCCAGGTTTGATTAAATCTAATTATGTACCCGATCCTAATCTATAAGTCCAAGATTTAAACATAATATCTAGCTGCAGGTTTGGTTATATTAAATTATTGTTTTTTTACAATTTTGTATATAGGTTGTCGATAAAATTACACTTTTTAAACTTGTTTTAAACCTAATTTGACATGTCAATTTGCTCCTCACAGCTTCAGAGCAAAGAAGAGAAAGCGCATATTAGAAGGAGATGGCGATACACCCACCGGTGTTACCAGCTTAGCGGAGTCCAAAGAGAACCACAGTGGCCTGACACAAGAAATTATGGCTCTAGAGCTGAGTCAGAACACGCCAAAACGTATGGCCATACATCCTACGCCGGATCGACGCAAGAATCCTATCAAAGGAGTGTTGAAAAAGAGGTAAATGCTTACATACCTACTTTTTGGAAAGCTCGAAATTAGGTAGGGGTTTTAGGCATCTGTCGTCCAACAACTTATGTTGACTTTCTGTGTAGACCCTTACCTAATCTGGAGTTTGCTTTCACTTATTCAGTATATCTTTTAATTTCAACTACAATGCCGTGCTCGATCCAAGCCTAAATCTTCTAGGCTTGGTCATGACGAATCAACGTAGATTCACTTATATTCTAATACGACGATTCAAAATCATTATTGGATTCATTAAATAAAAACCTGTTATCTTTGAATTCTGGTCTGATGACTACTAATCAATTTGGATTTACATGTTACAAAATCTCTTGATGATGAACATGCTCCTTGTGCACGAGGGGCACAAGGAGCATGTTATGCCAAAGGAGTCAGGGCTGACACCATTTTAAGAAATAGTAAGCTGAATTAAAAAAAAACTACTAATTCCAGGTGGGCTTCTCAAAACGACAGTCACCATTTCAACGTTGGCGTTATCTTCTCCACTCCCGTATCGAATAACAAGTGCCAAGAAACGAAGAAGCGACTAAAAGAAACGCGTTTTATCCTTCCGAAGGATGACCAACCGTCTTCGGGCGTCAAGGAAAAGTCGTTCAATTTTAGCAAGCATGTATCCACTAGTTTGGAGATATTTCCTACAAGACGACTGAGCAAGGTTATTTTCAAGAGTTTTTTTCTCGAATTAATTGATCCTTGATCCACTTGTCGTGATTTAAAACAGAAAGGCGATAACTCAGACACAGACACATTCCGGACCCATCATGGGATGTTCGCACACATCCCATGACGGGTCCGAAATGCTACGATGAGAATAACAAAATGCAAATTAATACTGAGATACTTACTCATGCTAAAAATAGGATCTGCAGTTATTTGATGTGACCTATTTTAACCACACGGACAGATGTTTTGCGCAAGACCATAGTGACATGTAATGTTCCGCTGAAGATGCCGAGAATAGAAAATTTAATTATTAATATTGTAAAAACGGGAATTTTCACGTACGTGAAAGGGCACGACGCGACGCAGAGGGAGAACGTCGCGATCTCTCACCCTGATAAAGACTCTCGGAATCAGTTGAAACTTAGTCGGTGGCTTCACCGATAGTACGGTACGGGTACATTCCCGTTTTTACAATATGAATAAAGTGGAGGCAAATTATGGGAAGGTTGGCCACCATTATTATGTGATTTAGCCTGAAAAAAAAACAGTATTTAATCGTATATCATGTGAAAAATTTGTTAAAATGATAGGTACTGATTTACAGGACGCGAATAGATCACCAACAGATTTGTGCAAAACACCATTAGCAGCGGCACAGACGCCGTACCGTACACCAAAGAGCGTGAGGCGAGGACACCAAATGTCAGATCAAAGAATTCTGGGCACACCAGATTACTTGGCTCCTGAACTTTTACTAAAGTAAGGCATTATCTATACTAATATTATAAAGAGGAAATATTTTTTTGTTTGTTTGTTTGCACCAAATAGGCTCCGAAACTACTGGACCGATTAACCGATTTTTTCACTAATAGAAAGCAAAATTATCAGGAAGTAACATAGGCTATAATTTATTTTCAAAAAAATAAGAGATCCTTAAGAAAATTGCAAAAATGTAACCCAAAGTAGCATAATTTTGCCTATAAAATTCATTATTTGGCGTGCGCTGAGAGAACTATTATTGATGATACATAAAAAATATGTACTACATAATTAAAGTACTCATTAATACCTACAAAAAGTCCTCAAGGGAATATATCTAACTATCATAGTTAAGTCACAATAGCAGATTTTTTGTTTTAAAATTCGCCGGTGGAAACAAAAGTTGGTTACATTCGTATCGTAGTATTAATTCCTATCCAAATAAATAGTTTTATCATCAAGGGTATTTACGTAGCAGTCAAAAACTTTTTAATTCATTCGAATCGGGCATTTAATTTCGAAGTTATCACGAGTATAAAATTGAAACTTACGCGGGTGAAACCGCGTGGCGCAGCTAGTCACTGTATAAAATCGTTATGTTACTCACAAACTGACTGACAATCCCGTAACAAACCGTAAGTTCTAGAGACCGGACATTTTAAGGGTATGTCGAGGAAGGAATATCCAAAATTCCTCCTACTACTACTAAATTATGCAGTGAGAAGATGAAATTTTTAAGGAAAAAACCATGCAAACGAAGTCACGGGGCGTTCGGCTACTGCCTGTATATTGGTTTCCTCTCGGCTTCAAATAACTAATGTTGTTCCTTTCAGACAGGGACATGGCCCCCAAGTGGATTGGTGGGCGCTAGGAGTGTGCCTTTACGAATTCATGACAGGAGTACCCCCATTCAATGATCAAACGCCTCAAGCTGTGTTCAAAAATATCCTTTCTCGAAGTGAGTAATCAATACTGATCACGTGACTTTTGGTGATGCTTAGCCGCGCCTGCCAGTATAATGTATGATAAAATGGCCAATCAAGGGATGGACCTTTAATTTTGATATAGGTATCAAAACAGAGGTCTTGGTGAGACAATATCAAAAATGTATATGACCATCTTTTTAGATGGGCTATGACAATGCAGTCAGGTTTTTGATTTTTCAATTTAATTCTATTTGTTTAATATAGTGTTAGCAAGATTCACGCTACAATTGCCAATAGATAAAATAAATACCCAACAGACACACACATAATCCCGAACATCCTAGGATTCCCTGTGGGTATCAGGAACTGCGAGTACCGAGGTACCACAATATCTATATGGACTCGAACAATTATCTGCAAAAAAAATAATTTTGAAATTTGTCCCGCAGCGGGAATCGAACCATCAACTCTTGTGTCACAGCCGGCTAATCGCCAGCGCGCCTTCGAAGTCTTGTCACCAATTCAATACGATCGATCCACAGATATAGAATGGCCCGAGAACGACGAAGCCCTATCCCCTGAGGCGGTGAGCGCGATTGAAGCGATCCTCACGATGGAGCCCTCGGCACGGCCGGCTGCCACCGCCGTGCGGCAGATGTCGCTATTCAGAGACGTGGACTGGGGAGACCTGCTAAATCAGGAACCACCGTTCATACCCACGCCTGATGATTTACACGACACGGGATATTTTCAAGGTAACACGGGATTAATACGTGCGATGATGTTGTGTTAAATAAATAAATAATGCTGGACTTTTCTACACATCATCATCTAGCCCCAAACTAAGCAGAGCTTGTATTATGGGAATTGCATACATTAATTTTATACTTTTTTTGTAAATACATATTACATATACATATTATACATAGAAAACACCCAGACCCGAGACAAATACTTATAGATCATACAAACATTTGTCCCGCAGCAGGAATCGAACCCGCAACCTTCTGCGTCTCAGGCGGGTCTTCGTCCACTGCGCCAGAAAGGTCGTGTTGTTGTTTGAAGACTTGTTTTATACAGGCCACGCCCACCTCAACTGGTTGCGGTTTTGAATCTATAATTATCAGCTTGCAGAAGTTCACTGCTGGGCGTAGCCCTCCACAAAGTGCCATGTTGGAGGCCACCTCCATCCACCAACTTTCTGCAATTTCGAGAAGCTTTAATCCATCTTATCATTTATCAGTCCTATTTGACCATTTTTCTTTTAACTGATCCTGTGTTAATTATTCATACATTTATTAAACTTAATTTTTGACCGAATTACAAACAACAAGTAACCAATATAAACATACTTAGTCCTGACCCCACACTAAGATCGTAGATCCTGATACCCACAATACATCCCTGTATTGTGGGTATCAGCAACTACGAGTACCGTGGTACTGCATCAGCCAGAACCGGAACAAATATCTACAGGACATACAAATATTTTTCCCGCAGCGTTTTGACCAGCATTTTGGTATGACCAAATGCTGGTCTAAAACATATAACCATATTATCGTTGTAGGTTTCTTTTTAATACAGGTCGTATTTCATTTCAAATTCTGAAGACATGACCTAAGAGCGCGGAGTACGACTTTTCTTTTCTCTTGAGAACATCCTTGGTGTTTTATTATTATTATGATGATATTAGAAATATTAACAAAATATTCTAAACTCGGCTAAGCTACTTTAACTAATAAGAATTTCGAATAAATGAATTAGAACTAATTTCGACTAATAAGTCGAAGGACAAATCTGATTACTTTTTTATTGTTTCAGCTCGGAACATTCTTCAGCAGCTACAAGTGTCCAACTTTGACATTTAGCATAAGAAGTGAACCTTTAATTAAAACTGTACTTCCTTTTACTAATAATATAGATTTAAGATTATGGAATTTCCTTAGTCAAGTCATGACTTTATGTGATAGTAATCTCTGATTCATGTTCTCATCAAGAGTTTTTAAATGTTGTAATGAAATAAAATAAGTAAGGAGCCAATTGCAGACATATTTGTAAAAAGTTAGCCCCATGGATTGATATAAATTATTTATTTTACAATCATGTACTCACTTCTTGGAAACAAAGACTGAATAAGAATCGTAGGGATAACTCAAATTAATTTTGTTAAGTAATTTTAATCTATAGTAACTTGAAATAATACCTCGAATGTTAGAATGATATATTTTATTGTATAAACTTATATTAAATTGGCACAATTTCCACAAATACATATCAATCAATTGAGAAAAACAAGTTTCACTGGTTGTCTTTCTCAAAATAATTGTTTCACGATTTATTCATTGAATAATCGTGTATTTTTGCAGTAACGGTTGGCTAAAACGTAACTTATTACCTACAATTACCTGTGCTTGTTCACAAATTGTATGAGTGCTTTGTCGCAAAGGCTCTGAGTTACAACAGTTTACAATTATCTTATCTCGAGAATATTGTAGAGAATTTACGATATTTTTCAGATAGGATCACTTTCACTTTAAACATCTTGATCAAACGTTTAGCACTCCGTATCCTATGAATGTAGATTCAGGCTTAGCATGAACACCAAGGAACAGTTCGTTTATGGCAGAGAAGACAAAGATTTTCTTCTGTTTTGTTTCGGTCAGGCAAGAGAGAAAGAAATATGTTTTGTCTTCTTTTCTGTCAACAAAACCATTGTGTTCAATGTTCATGCTACTGGTGTTGTACGAAAGCTTATCTTCTGAGATTATGTAGGTAGATACAATGTGAACAAGCACTTAGTTGTGAAATCATTTGGAATTCTTCTGGATCCAAGGAAGGAACGCAGTGACGCGCGTGTACACCCCTGGATACTGCCCTTTGCCGCAGCCGATACCCCATGAGACCACGCCCACTTGGTTCCAGACTCCGCCTTCGTTCACCATCAGAGGACCGCCACTGTCTCCCTGAAAATAAATTATACTCATTTCAATTTAAAAATATCATTGTATCAACGGCCCTCGCAAACTTATTACTACTCTTTTGATACAAGAGTATCAAGACGTAAGCTGACGATGCTAAAATACGTCTTAGAAACATGATGAAATAAAGAATAAATAAATAATGCTCGATATTTTCACACAGCATCATATAGACTCAAAAAAGCAGAGCTTGTGTTATAGGAACTACATGACTGATGTTTTTTGTAAATTTGTACATATTATACATAGAAAACGGAAGATTAAGAAACAAAGTCTCCATTAGCCTGCGGTTAAGTTTGAAGGCAGATGGGAATATCGCCACAGTTCAATCAGGCACCTGCTTTATAAACAAGGTAACAATCATTATTTTAAACTTCGGTGGCGCGGTTGTAGGAGTAGCCAGCTACGACGCTAGAGGTGCGGGTTCGATTCCCATTACGGTACAAAAGTTTGCATGTTCTGCAGTTTTTTCCGGGTCATTTGTTCCGGGTCTGGGTTTAGCGGTACCGCGCCACTCGTAGTTCCAAACACGGAATTCTAGTTTGAGGTCAGCACTATGTAGGTATGTATCTGTTAGCTGTTTATAATTCATTATTATTAACCTTCGACGCGAAAAACGAGGTGCTTTAAGTTTAACTTTGGGCCTTAAAAATTAAACGTTTTGTTAAGTAAATACTTGTCTCTTTGTACTTTAGAATTTAATGGTAGAAAAAAAAACATAGTTGCTAAAAAACTGTTCTTTTCTTGTCTGTTCTGTGTGACCTTTCTAAATGAGCCGAAACCAACCAAAGTGGCGTTCGTGAAAAGTGCCTATAAACTGATGATTGCTTCTTTTTTTAGTAAAACTGACTACTGTTGCTTTGGAAAATCGCCGTACAGTGAATAGTGATTGGTACACGACTATTTTTTTGCCGGAAGTTATTGACGAACTCCGTTAAAATAAACGTAAACGTCGTATCATCTTGCACTATGACAATGCCAGCTCTCACCCGCCCAGACAGACAAACAATTTTTGAAGCCATTAATTGGCTTCAAAAATTTCCTAAGCCAGCCGATTTGTTTAAATAATGGAGTGACTTCGGGCTATAAAAACATTTTTCTGGGAAAAAATACAATATTAAATTTCACGCCCCATAATTTTTATTCATATGAAATTTTTGGTGGGATTTTTTCATTAAATTTATATGGGATCTTTGAAGTAGGTATGGGTATACCCTAAAAAAATAACCAGTAATATAACAACACGAATTGGTAACCTCTTTTTTGAAGTCTGTTGAAAATGTTCTAGGTCGGCAAAGATGGGGCATTAACGTAATTAATATACTTACACTGCAGGAATCCATGTTGGCCTTCCCAGCGCAGATCATATGCTCGACGATGCCGCCGGGCGCAGCTGGACCGTACTTAAGACGGCATTCAGAGTTGGCCCAGATGGGAATGGACACTTCTTGCAGTACGGATGGTTGAGAACCACCTACAAAACAACGGTGAGTTTACTCGATACATGATTAAGCAATGAGTTATTGGGCATGTCTACAACTTTTCCCCCATGATAAACATCCTCGGATCGATGGGATACCCAAGTACCTAGGGGGTAGTCTGGTTGGTATTCTGTGTTGGTATTACTATGCAGAATATGGGCATGTGATAAAAAATACGAGTATTTTTGGATTTGCCTCTGACTTAAAATAATGTACAACTCTAGGATGCTCTAGATTTTTACCAATTGTATTTTGCTTTAGTCAGGGCATGACCTTCACTGTTAAAGTAGTCGTTAAATTGTCTTCTTAACAAAATAACCTATGCATTAAGGTAATGTTATACAATTTATACTGCCTTCAAAGTCCCTTTAATGGAGACTGAAGGCACGGCGATAAAGATTTTATAGGGTTCTCTAAAAACTACCGGACGTAGGTTTTGATACAACAACCCATCAGGCTATATTGTATCCCACTTCATCTGCGTCTGTACCACTGAGGAAGTTCTTCTAGTATAGAAAATCTCTTAAAACTGATTATATTAAAGGTTCTTACTCTCTCGTAAACTTCCCCAGCCGATGACGGTAGCGACAAGGCCAGCGTAAGCCCTACTTCCATGCGGCAGGCAAATGGGGTGAATGTTCTTCGTAAATGCCACAGGCTGGTCTATCGTCAAGATTGCGATGTCATTGTACTGAAAGAACCAATCAAAAATCAAAATATGGTACCGCTAATTACCACTGTTTTCGTAGATTTACTGGCATTTCGTAGATACGAGTAGTTTAAAAGCTCTTGATCATGAGCTCAGTCCACGATCGCGATACAATAAAATTTTAAAATTATTTATTACCACAGAGTTTTAATTTTGTGGTCAAAATTGAATGGTATTTTATATCACAACCTACATGTATTTATGGATTCAAGAAAGTCCTTACCAAAGTACGCATGTCGAATCCTCTGTGCCTCACAACCCTCTTGATCTTTCTCTCGATATGCTGGGTTTCAGTAGGAGTTCTGATATTGTAGTCTCCGAGTCTAGCGGTCAAGCGAGCGACGTCCCATGATGTCATGCTGTAAATTACCAAATGAGTGATCGCCAGTTTCCAACCAGTTAACCTTTCAGTCGTTCAGTATACATGAAAGTACATGTAAAGAAACCTTCTTGATATGGATTGTGGAACTTACTGGGCAACGCAATGAGCTGCAGAAAGAACGTGTCTGTCGTCCATAAGGGAACCGCCGCAGAATTGACGGCCGTTGTTGAATAGTGCTACGATCCATGGCCACTCGTTCAGTTCGGCGTTGTGACCACCAACAATTCGCTCTTCGTCTTGCAGGTCTGTGACTCCGTAAGTCTGGAATCATGATCATAATCTTTTCGCAATTTTTTGGGTTCCGTACCTTAAAAGGAAGAAACGGAACACACAAAGTTATGAAATAAAGACGTTTAACAAAAAGTTAAAGTTAGTGAAAACATTTAATAACTTTGTGCTTTAAGACCCGGTTAAAGTGACGCAGCTTTGGCGATCAAAGAAAAATGGTTATCAAGTAAATTGCATCTCCACCGCGTCATGTTGACCGAACCTTTAAAAACCTAGGTTAATCATAAATTTTGCATGCTTACTTCTAAAGCCTTTAATGTGCGGGTCCCACATATGCTCGGTCAATTTGATTAGAGATGCTTCAAGATCAATCAAGGACTTTGTAATGTAAAAAATGCAATTTTATTTTCTTTGGCTCGGTAAAAGATCATACAGCTTTTTCATTTCGCAATCAAAACGGTGGGCGTTGCCGTAAGAGGCTTGGCTTAGGATCGTTTTATAATAAAATAATAATAAATAATGTATCTTAAAAAAAATACTTGAGGTCCATTTTTGGCACCACACCCAGTTACAGCAGGTTGTGTAGGCTTTATTGGCTGGGACGGGACCATCGTTTGCCATGTCTGAAAGAACGCCAAAAAAGTTTACTTGAAATTCAAAACTTGAAGTTAATTTTAAATGAAAGAGTGACTCACTTGTTTGGTCGTGGGTCTGGTCGTGCTCGGAGGTCTGGTCGCCCAAGTTGTATGAGAAGGAGGTTTGCCATTTATCGGAGTTGGTTTTGTAGTCACTCCTGTAACATGGTTTATAAGTTTAGACCGAATACCTTGCTCTGCAGATACTTATCTATCTAAGCATATCTTACCCATTGGCGGAGGGTGGGTAGGTGCAGCATGATCAGGGGGGTGAGTCGGCAACGGTGGAATGGTAGGCGGCCACTGAGCGGGAATCTGCCTGAAATTTGTATCCTGACTTGCCCACTGGTGTGACAACGCCGAAATCCCAAAGCGAGCTGGAAAACTAAAAATAAACTCAATTTAAACATCAGCTTTTTGAACAGGGAATAAAGGAACCGAAGATAATAAGATAATAGACAGTTGCGGGACGACTTCTTACCCGTAGCCATTTTGTAAGTTGTAGGGTGGTATTTGGACGGGTATAACTGGTTGTAGGATTCCTAATCTCTGCACATCCGGCTCTTGTTGTGGTGGCGTGCCTACAGGCTCTGTACAGCATACTCCGAAAACCTTCAACAAGCACGTAATCGCGTTTTGAGCTAAGCAATTTCTGATGTGATTATCTATTTGACTAAAATCATTCTTAATTGACAAATGCTACTATGACATTAAAGATTATTTAGACTAGAAAGCTAGCAAACCTTAAAAATAAATAAAAAGTGACGTACCTATTTTTGACTAATGAAAATTATAACAAAAGAAAAAATGACTAAACCTACTTACCTAATTGTGTTATTCCAAATGCTTGATACTTTGCCTACCTTGACTTTATTTTATTGTACCTACTAGTTTTATTTTTGTTTACACAAAACTTCGGCCTGCCTACCTATCTGTTGCTATACCCTTAGACAGGGTTCATGTGAGATACCTACCTATAAACACCATCTATGTACCTACCATGTGAAAGCAATAAATGTATTGAGTATTGAGTATTGAGCATTAGCCCTAGCAGCTATGCAACTATTTTAGGCTTATAGATTTCGTACCTCCATATTATCCCCGCTGATGTAGCTGCAGGTATCATAGTGTCCCATGACCCATCCGTCCCAGCCGGACATGTCAGCTACTTTTATTAGTGGGTAGCAGTCGCGGAAACTCTTGCAAGACCCTTTTTTGCCTATGGTCGTTTCGCATTCAACGCCGAAAGCTCCATCATCCATTTGCTGTAAAGTATGTTTTTTACAGGATTAATCAGGTTAATTTAAGTGTCCTACCATCAATTTTGGAATTATAAGATGTTATTATTTTACTTTACTCAATCTCATTCTTTTAAAATCATGCGAGACGATTTTTACGCAGTTCCTGTCATTCTGCAATTGTATAGCGAGATGATTCTATGATAAATGATGAATGCTGATGACGGAACTCATCGTATAGTATAATAATAGTATGGGCTCATTTTAATCAGCTTGCGGTTCAAATTACTAATTCCGTAACAGCCTAAGCATTTTTGAAAATATACTTTTCTACAAAGAACTTCTTTTTCTTGTACTCTAGAACTAATTAGACTATAATCTAAAATAAAAAGTCTTATTGACGCCCTTAAAACCAGTTCAGCTTGTTCGCTGAACTAAAAACGCCGTGCGAATATTATAACCTGTTTCGATTGTGAACAAAAAATGAGGAATCCATACATATGAATCTTCCCTTTCGCGGAGCTTGAAGCACTCGTTTTGTTTGTCATTTGCGCGATTAAATGATTTATTGACTTTTAACTCATATATTTATGTACCTATGCATCAGGCCTTGTAAGGAGTTGATACGAGTACACTTATTACGAGATGAATAGCTACCTGTCTGGGTCTAAGAAGCAGTAGCTGTTTTCCATTGCGTGTAGAGTTGATTGCTTCTCGCTTTTGACGTCCGACGTGCGCTGAAATCAAGTGAATATTTTCTCTATCTATCTATCTATCAGCCAATAACACCCACCGCTGAATAAAAGCTATCATATCTCTCGCCACTCCTGGTTTTTTGCCAGCCAGATCTCCTATGCCAGTCGTTACTAATTCGAACAAGTTTAAAATAATATTTCAATGTTGAGTGAAAAGATTTTATAAGAAAATTAACACTAAAGTCGCTTAAGTCTATAAACAAAAGACAGTGCAGACAAACATTAGGCCTTATGACTATGCATTAGTACTAGTATTATAATAATATATGTGGTATTAGCTAGCTCGGGAATGGAGATGTCATATTTTTTTTATTGATTGTCGCTAGATTATACAGCAAGCTTTTTTTTCGCTTCGGATTTTTTTTATTGTGTCTTGATTTGTAATTAATTTGCCATGTAGCATTAATATATAACGGTCAATACTCAACCATGTGTAAGCACCGTAATAACATCTACATACCTAACTATTTAGCATAAGTTCGATATTGATATAGTTTTCGAAAACAAGTTTTGCCCACGGTACCTACCTACCATGTTACACCTGTCAATAATCCGTTTGAAGTCTCCTTTTGCGTCGACTGCTTCATGTGAGAGTTTATTGGTATTATGTCCATGGGGTCCATTGACATTGCTGTTTTTGCGTCTTAGCATAAATCATCACCTCATCATCAACAGTCTATAGATAACCACTGCTGGGCATAAGCCTCCTAAGATGTTATCGGTTGGTGGGCTTCCTACACGTTGTGGGCCTTCCTCACGTCGTCGCCGGAATGTGGGCGATTGGCGCCATTTGACAACCTTTTTTCCAGCGGTTATCAGTTATAAATCACAGAACAACATTACTCAAGAGGGCTAAATGGCCTGCCTATTGCCACTTCAACATGCTAAGTACTTGTTTGCGACTCATGTTTCGGTTATCGCATTTGATTCAACTTGATCGGCAATAATCCTAAAATCAATCGAAATTATTATTCAAGGGACGAAACAAACATTCCTCTGTAATGTGAATGCGTCGTAAACATGTAAGTTATTTATTTTGGATTGGTGCATAACGGTTTCCACCAGGTATTGAAACGCAGGTATTTATTGGAACCAACTCGTACGGCATGCAAAATCGATTGATGACCTAAAATAATATCCTGATGCGAATAAAACAATCAAAATTCAACCACTTAGGCACTATTTACAAATGCTTCGACGTAATAATTGTCACAAGTCAATGAACGATTCTCTTTCCTAAATACCTTTGTGACAGTTTTGCTAAAACCGTTAAATAAACAAAAATGTTAACGTTAACAGTCGACCTTGGCAAGAATGGATGCGAAGTTCTCGCATACAAACTTAAAACCTCAGGATCTAAATAATTAAACTTGATTTCCAAAGACACTGGTGAAAAAATACGGCCTTTAAAGGTTCCTAGATCCAAAATAAAGAAGAATAAATATACGAAACGAACGTAAATTCAGCTTTGTGATTAAGGACCTAAAGCGGGTTATCCTGTAAAAAGTACGTACTGCCAGTAAATAGCAGAGTGCGACATGCCAGCGGGCGCGACGAGATGCCTTGAACTTGATACAAATGACAATTTAATTTCCAGCATAGCGAGCAGGGCGCTACTCTGAAAGTTGATAATATAACAGACTAAAGATCAAAACAGCTACCTGCTTCATGAGTTAGTTTGCTAATGCAAAGACAAAAGGTTGGCAAACCATACAAAGTGTTATAGAAATTATCGTTGTTTGGTATCATTTTAGAATATTATTACGACTATACCACGTACTCTACTAATCTCCTGGTGACGTTTCGTTGACCGTTTAGAGGAAGGACCAAGAAGGAGCAGGAGAATAGTAAAGTACGTGGTATAGTCGTAATAATATTCTAAAATCATACAAAGCGTTGTCTATTTTTCCATCCTCTAAGGCTTAAGTTTACGATAACAATTGCTACAATCTTTCCGGGTTGAGCAATCTAATACCTGGAAATGTCAGGGGCGTCATCCTGCCTCAATATCACTGATCTAATTAATGTCCTCAATGTGAGCTACAAAAAATTAAGTGGTATACTGAGTGCTCACCGGCGAACTTTAAGAATACAATGCTTTTGGTTTTGATTGATGTGGTCGACCGCGGACATGTGGGCGTTTTAAGATTTGCATTGAATCGATCCCTTACATACATTTTCCCAGTATTAGCCCACGTGCTCATAAGTCTTTTAGTGAACGGTGAGTAGACAACTTTGAAACATCAGCCTGCGGGTCGATAAGGTACACGTCCAGTATCTAAATGTTTGCTCCTCCTAAGTAACGCTTCCAAAATTTTTTAAACATTCGGAACTTGAAAATACCAGTTTCACTGCTAAAGCATGAATGAAATAAATTTAAAGCTTTGAAATTCATTAATAGTGTTATTTATGATCCTTGTTTTCGCCGTGGCCGGACATCTTAGTTGCTAATTTTAACTTTCTCTAGCCTCAAAACCTCATACCCACATATGTGGCGTGCATTGTTTGGAGTTGTACGTATAACAACATTGGGATATAGCCATTATCAACATTTTTTCTTTGATAAAAAATGTTCATAGAAGTTTCACATTCAATCAAGTAGTCGCCAAAAAAAACTTTAACTATAAACTAACTAGAAATCTAAGACCTTTTAGAAACTCAAGAAGAGACTAGTCCTTGAACCAGTCTAAAACTCTCTAAATTGTTTAATTAACTATAAACATATTGTTTTAAAAAAATCTATAAAATGGCTGATATTATCTAAACATTATTCAAATATGGCCAGCAGTACTCACCGGTAATTATAACCGCATCGTTGGTGTAAAAGGCGCCATCTCTTGAAGAAAATCCATTTTCAAAATTTTCATCTGACACACTCCCGTAGCCCCAAGCCAACATCCCCATCCAGATAATAAATATTTGAGTCCATACATGCATTTTTCTGGATGTTTTAATACATTCACTGGAGCCTCACAAGCAAAACGGGGATAAATTTCGAATTCGCGCGTCGCGTCAATGTACAGTCCGCAAGGAGTCACTTTGCAAAATGCCTCCAGCTCTTAGCTCCGCGCCTTTATAATATTTTTACTCGACGCTCCACATTAGGTTTAAAGATAACAGAGCTTTTTTCTCCTTTTGTGCTGAGCTTTACAAAATGTAACAATCATTCGGCGTGTATAGGTACGCACGAAGAGACAAATCGATTAGTTGCATATTTAGCTAAGTTCACACGTGACATGGCTCTCATACTCGTAACAAAGAAGAAATCGGGAGATCAATGAACCCAAACAACTCATAATTGAGGGCAAATTGCTGATGGCAAGCACCAATATTATTCCGGTACTGCAAATGAAGGTTCATTTATGATTTTCAATTTAAAACTACCGTTGATTGCATCGGATTATACAGCTTTATTGCAAACAGTTAAGCCGAGCTTACAACGTAAAATGTTGCGAAAAGCACGTCTTATAAACATTTCTTGACATCGTGGTTTGTGTTGAAAAATCGTTTCAATTTTATGTATATAATACGGCACGATTATGACAGTACTAGTTGTTAATTATTATATGGTTAATTATGTTATTATTATTATTAATGATTTTAGGTACTGAGGTCATGTGGGTAAAAAAATATGGGACCTACGGTCGCTTTTCTCGTGATTAATGTTGCGGCCCAAATATCTTTGTGTTTGAGTAGGAATGAGACGCAGGACTTTCGAATTAAAGATAAATTCCATTTGGGACCATTTGGTTGATTTGGTTTGGAAATACTTAAAAAACCCTCTTTTAAAATTGTGAAAAATTCGACTGAAACCGGCTCAGATCGAAAACAGTTGGTAAGGTTAGGCTTTAACTGATCATTATCACACACAGAACAGCGCGAGGCGAGCAAGCGTGCCGCGCCAAACAGCCAAAATGAAAATCCTATTTTTTAATGCGTCCCGTTTCTTACGTACAGTGACTACTATTTCCCAGTATCTATCTCTAAAATAGCAATACACTCTCTTTATCCAAATCATCAACGTTACATTAATTATTCTCATCTTCGCCTTCGCAAATCTACTGGTCGTTCGCAGACACTTCCCTAACAAACTCTGCGCAAAAAGCTCCACCACCACGCTGGCAGAAGCCAGGATTTTTCTAATAAACAGATTGCGCGTTCACCAAAATTGGACAAAATATTGTCCAATTTTTTCCTGTTAGTCGTGATGGATTAGTATGCAGATGTAATCTAAGACATTTTAAGTGTGTACTCCGTATTCCTTGGCTGATGCAAAAAACCGCAGAGGATTTTAATGTCAATGATCTTTGGAAAATAAACTGAAAGGACTCTAACCGCAATATTTAAAGCAAGTCATTAGTCACTTAAATTTTCAAGCTTTGTCAGTAAATCGAATGCAAGAACGCTTACGATTATTAACAAGTACCAATGTTTAATTGAAAGGGCGTTTGAATAATAATTAAATATGAGTTTAGTTTGGGTGGACTCTTTCAATCAAACAAGCTGTTAAACCAAAGAAACCACATCAGACTTTTGGATTAATTAAATGACGACCTCTGTGGCGCAGTGTGCGAAGGCCCGCCTGAGACGTAGAAGGTTGCGGGTTCAATTCCCGCCGCGGGACAAATGTTTGTATGATCTGCAAATATTTGTGTCGGGTCTGGATGTTTTCTATGTATAATATGTACATATGTATTTACAAAAAAGTATAAAAGTAGTGTATCAGTAATGCGAACTACTCCCATAATACAAGCTCTGCTTAGTTTGGGGCTAGATGATGCTGTGTGAAAAATGTCCAGCATTAGTAATATTATTACTATTAATAAATAATTTACCTACTGCAACTACTTCCATTTCAAAAAACATACAGGGATATATAGGTACAGTTGGATTATGGGATGCTTGAACCGAAACAAATGATAAATGATTCCATTTAAAAACTATGTAAAAAACATGATCGCAATACAAAACAGCTATCATATTGAACTGCCATGTTCAGATGATTAGATTTATGATTTAAGGCGGACTATGTGTATTAGCGTCATTAATCTTAGGTATATGTACCGTTATGTCAATGTCGTTAATCAGTCTCATGTCGGTGGAGAAAAATTATGCAGTACATTGTGACCCACATGAGTATACTCTAGTGCAGTGGTTCCTAACCTTTTCAATATTGTTACCCCTGTGACCTATTATCAAAAATAATTGTTACCCCGATAGTATGTTATCAAACCAAGTAATACAAGCAAATACAAAATATTATCTTTATTAATCACAAATTGCACAACAGTCTTACAATTTTAACGTATTTTATACACATAAACGATTAATTAATTATAGTCAGTGTGAAGGTTGGTATTGTTTTGCATTCACAAGTTTTTTAAATGTTAGGTTTAGTTTCAGTTAAAGCGCATCTCATGTTCCACATTAAGACGGTTTCTGGCCTTTGTTTTCAGTGTAACTAAAGTTGAAAAACCACTCACATCTATAGGTGGTCACAAACGGTATTAGTATTTTTAAAGCTCTGTTAGCTATAACAGAATATTCGGCACCTGCTTTACGCCAAAATGTGCCGAGTTCATAATTTTAAAATTCTGCTTTGAAAGTACTATTATCGCGTAGTCCAAGAAATTCCACTTTAGCCGCCACATCTTCGTCTCTAATAATATAGAATTATCAGTAGAAAATGGTCTTAATATCCAAGAGTTGAACTGACGATTATCCATATCCGGAAAATATTGCTTCAGTAACTCTACTACTGCAGATATATGTTGAACCACGGAATTTTCAAACGTGATTTTATTTGGTTCTGCGTTAACCGATTGCTCACACAGTTGTGTAAACATCGACACATCGCCAACTTGCACTGCGTTGATAAAGTTCCAATTTACGCATAAAACTAGCAACTTTATCTTGCGCTGCCAAAATATTCGTCATATTTCTTTGCAATGAAATATTTAGACTATTAATTTCACAGAAACAATCAGCAAGATAGACCAGCTTTTCGACAAATGTTTTATCTTTTATTTTTGAAAAAAAACTCTTTTTCTTTTTGTGTTCTCTGTTTATCAAAAAATAATCATATTTTTTTCACGGAGCTCGTAAACCCTGTTCAGAACTAAAAAGAAAATTAAATTTGGCGCCAACTTGATCGCATAAAACTTAATCTCGAATAATCTTGAGTTTGTAGCGCTGCTACGAATATGATTCACAATTTTCACTATGTCACTCAATGAGCTTAGCAAATCTGGTTTCCACCGCGTATTAACAGCCAAAGCGTACCGGTGTATCAGACAATGATAAGATAAAACTTAAGGAGCAATTTATTTCACGAGTGCTTGAAATCCGCATACTCGCAGCGAAGGACTGATAAACTTGTCCTTAGGATCTAGGTACTTACCTCTAATTGTCTTGCCCATACCCTATGTCTTCGTCTAATATAAATAAATAAAGAAATAATAAATTTTCTTTTTGAAAAATGTATGTGCGCAATAAATACGTGCTCAAAACGGTGAAGGAAAACAACGTGAGGCAACCGGTATTTCCTGGAACCAAAAATTTGATGGCATGTGCCATCGGTAGTGTGCCAATAAAGCAGCTTTTGGCTTGCAACCTGGCACGTGGAATGCGAACTAGTGTTTGGGCGTGCCTCTGACTACCCCCTAGTTGGTCTCTTCAAAGTATTACGCACTGAGTATGTATCTGAGGATTTATTTTGGTTACAGTATGGCAGTTTTATGGATGATATTTTGTCTTTGTATTCGCAAAACCAAACCGAAGTCGGTTTTTTGGCTTATTTTTTTCACTTTATATAAATTGTCGGATCTGACATGGGAATATCAGAAAGGTGTAATAACTACAAAATTATTGCATAATGATCATATGCATCTTTCGAAAAGGGTTCCATACAATCCAACGGAACTTTAGGCAGGACTTGTCGAACGAGTTTGAGGAAAATTATGATGTTTTGGAACGGCAAAAATATGTACTGTGATTTTGATTACAAATTGTTGTAGGAATTGGCTTTACCATGCCGAGCATTTTAGGTAGGTATATTTAATGTTTTTAAAGAAAATTATTTTAGGTTTTAATTTGTGGTGATTAAATGGCTAACTATATATCGATACGTGCGTTCTTACGACGTAATCCACATTGGGCACCCGCTTATACGGTACCTGAGGTATTCCTAGAATAGAATAGAATATATCTATTGTACACCAGTAAATACAGAAGAAACACCAAAAAGAAATTATAATTATATCTAGTGATACAATGGGCGACCTTATCGCTGAAAGCGATCTCTTCCAGGCAACCTTTGGATGGGCAGAAACTGTAAGAACAAATAAGGACGGCGGCGTACAACCAACATTATAGAGAAAGATAGAAGTTAAAAATAAAAACAATAACGTGATCATATTTACGCAAGCCAAATATGAATCTGATGGAGAAACTTTGGAGCCGCTCAAGTTTGTTAAGTTGGTCTTCGGTTAAATCAGGATAGCTGGCATCGGCGTAGTCGAGTATGGGAAGCAACAATGATTGTGCGAGCGCGATTTTAGTGGAAATCGGAAGAAAGTTTCGCAGCCGCTTAAGTGAGGCAGCTGCAGCAAAGGTCTTTCGGCTTACCGCTGCTAATTGTGGTCCCCATGACAAGTGCTTATCAATGAATATGCCTAAGTTTTTGACCACCTCACTGATTTTGATGACAGTGTCATCAAAAACAACTTGCTGGAGGCAGTGACAGTCAATTTTAGGGGTCATCCTCGAGCTGCATATGACTACCACCTGTGATTTTGACGGGTTCACCTTCAGCCCATATGATTTGCTCCATTTTAATATATTTTGCAGGTTATTGTTGGTGCTGATGATGGCCTCGTCTAGACAGTCAATAGGAGCTTGAGTGTAGATTTGTAAATCATCTGCATAGAGGTGGTAGGAAGAAGAAAGTTGCTTGGAGATGGAGTTAATAAAAATTGCAAAGAGAAGAGGAGATAAAACGCCGCCCTGAGGAACACCGGCACTCAATTGACACCAAGAAGAAAAAGTATCGTCAATGCGGATACGTTGCCGGCGTCCATACAGGTAACTACGAAACCAGTCAATTACTGTTGGAGAAATCTTAAGAGAGCAGAGAAGAGCTAACAGTATATCAAAGTCAACATTATTGAACGCATCGCTGAAATCCAGTAACGTTAGGATAGTGACCTGATGTCATCAGTTATTTTAATGAGAGTGGTGGAGGTGCTATGGCCAGGGCAAAAACCGGACTGATATGGATTAAGAAGGCTATTTGTGTTGATGAATAGGCTGACTTGCTGGTGTACGAGGCGCTCTAGAACTTTTGAAAGGAATGGGAGAATAGAGATAGGACGATACTCGGAAGGAGAGGAAGGATTCGGTTTCTTGGGTAGAGGAGTCACTTGCGCCTCCTTCCACGCACTTGGAAAGGTTGCAGTGTCAATGGAGAAGTTCAGTAAATAGGTAAGGACATGGACAATTTCAATTTCCTAATACGGCACCTACCGATATTTCTCGCAGGTGCCATAAGTGGAATCATTTTCTTTACTAAAAACATTGCCATCCTTTTCTCCCATACAATACAAACGTTGGGATTGTTTATTTGTTACTATGTATTTATCTCCGGAACGGCTCATACGATGAAAATTATTTTTTGTATGACTGCATGGCTGTTTCTTAGATAGGCTTAAGCGTCACGAGTCCATGAGTGGTACAGCACTAGTCGATGTACTTTGAAACGGCGTAATCGACTGTCATCCGGATATTTGCTATTGTATTGTGTCACTTTAATAAAGATTTTTAGATAGATTGCAGACCACACGTCACTAAAGGGCCCTGCAATACACGACAGCAAACAGGTCAGGATTTAAAATTTTGTAAAAATTAATAAAATGTAAATCAGTTAATATTCCTGTTTAAACGCACATTATAGATCTGTGATTAATGTGCTAATGTTTTTATGAATCCTGCTTCAGCGGTAACTATGGCCCGAGTTCACCGATACAATAACGGGCGGTTAAGACTAATCAAAGCTTTTTGACTCATGTTTTCATGGAATCTGTCATCATAATCAATCGTTAGACTGACTGCCCGTTTATTTTGTTGGTGAACTTGGGGCTAAAAAAACAGAAATGGACTAGGTATATGATACATCTAGTATGAGTGCTTTCAATGATAAATAATATGGGTTTTTTTATTTTAATTCATTATGGTAATCTAACAGCGTAAAATTGAACTAAGGTTAGTAGGAGTTATTAAACAATAAAGCCAAATCAGGGTCATACAACATACGTTTAAACAGTCTAGTAAGTCTTAAGCATTGAGGGGTTATGTGTATGATGGGCTTAAGTTATCATATTATGTTTATTAGGTTCAATAGGTACAATATTTAAATTAAAAATATATCTAAGCAACTATAAAATATAATCACACAAAATAAATTGGAAAATACTTATTTTTTACCACTATCCAACCATGATGTCCCTCTTGTATATGCAGAAATAATCTGAGACGGGTTATTAGTAGGTCTTGATATGTTCTGTTCCAAATATCAGTATTCTACCTAGTCTTAGATATTCTCAGTACAAATACAAAATAGATTAAAGTTCTGTATAGTATTTTACTAGAGTTTTGACCGTAAGATGGACGCGCCGCGCCGAGCCTTTTTTTTCTTACGACGATGAGGCAAAATGGCAACCGGCCCATGATGAAAAGCTGTTACCGTCGCGTCGCCTATTGACATCTGCAACACCTGGGCTTTGCTGATACGTTACCTGCTCTGAAGGACGCTTTTTTTTAAGCGGATCATGTTAGTTCCGCGGAAACAGATCAGAAGGCAGCTCTTACTTTTTCTTTGATTATTCAATCATTTCGTATAAAAGCAAGTGGCTAACACTGTAGTTGGAGTTAACATAATACGTTCCCCTTCTAAGCATGGAAGCGTTCATTCAGTAGTGACTGGAGGTTAAGGACCAGTGTAGACCGGTCTCACATCCAAAAGGTAAATACAAGTAGGAAAATATATTGATTGCATAGATATTGTGAGTGTGCTACAATTTAAGTAAAGCCATAATCATAGCGTTTTACGCATGCCCCTGAGGGTACTTATGCTGAGGAGTTTATAAAATGTCAAAACGGTCCGACAAGTTTTCGTTTGTATCTCTGGAGAAACGTTGCTTAACCTAGCTGACCATATTTTTTTGTCTATACAAATTCAGTACGTTTTTATGCAAGTTACTCACAAGATGTTAATAACGCGTTCCTTCGGGGTTGCTAGTAGAAAACTTAAAGGCTCTTTTGTAACCTTCATTTTATTGTTCTTTTACAGGATAATAATCAGTTTATTATTATCCTACTCCAGCCTTTTTATTTTGCCTACTCCAGCTCCCTTGATTAATGCAAAACATTCTCGAAGCATTGTTTGAATAATCAAACTATTCTTCAATCACCAAGTGAAAAATTAAACAATGTAATGCTTTTGTATGAAAATGCATTTTAATGCTGACAAGGTGAGCATGTTTATTTTGAATAATTGCTACCTCAGAATACAAAACAATGCTAAGCAATGCTCTTTCCAAAGTTCGGTCAGAAACATAAAGGCTTTCCGACACAGCTGCGTTATACTTGTATCGCGTCGTTATTCTCGCAGCAAAGTGTAAGATCGCATACGTTCTAATACAGATGTACCTACTAAGAACAAATGTCGCAAAAATGCATTGCGGCTGTGTGGAGCCTTTAAGTAAGGGACAAGTCAAGTAATTAAGGATGCAATATTATAACCAACTGAAAATTTATAAAACTATAACGCCTTAGTTGCTCTGAAAGAGTATCAAAGTGGTTATGTACCTACTGGTAAAAAACAATGTTGACATAAAGTCAGACTGTACGTTTGTGTCTATCGAAGTAGAATGCTTTTCGTCTTCAAGGACATCAACATTGCGATGAAAGTTGTGCAAAAAAACAATAGATAAATAAAATCTAAGTATGAAAACGTCATAGCTGCAAAAATTTAAGTAGTACTAGCTGGCTGGAAGATAAAAAGACGATCTTCTATGTAAACACTTAGGTACCTACATAAAATTGTTGCTTGACTTCTGACTGACAATCAACGCACATCCTTACTAAACTGAGGCAGACAGCTGCGGAATTAGCATTGTAAAAGTATAACATTTGGTCAAACCGTGGTTTGGAAACAAGATTTTTGATAATAATTATGTACCTATGTTTCTTATTGATATTGTCACAAATTAAACCGAATTTGTTTAAAATTTTGACAGCCCCTTAAATACCTAAAATTTGGAGAGTATGTTCTGTTCGGTGTGAAGGAATGCACTAAGAAAGGATTTTCCGAAATTCTGCCCCTGTAGGGTGCAGCGAAAATGAAGTTTGTATGGGAAAAACAGAACGTTGGACGAAGTTGCGGGGCGTTCCACTTGTTTTATTAATAGTGTCTAACAACACACATCGCCTCAACGGCATGTAACGGCCAATGAAACTTCCTGAGTGAATAAATTTATTCCAAAACTTTAAAATTGTTAAACAACTTCATTATGTCCGAATATTATGTATACCGAGAACCAGTACGTGACATTGGGCTTGGTTTTATGCAATCGGTGCTCAATTGAGGCAGCGGAGCTTGTGCTAACAAACGATGCCGCAAGCTAGGCTGTAATACTCGTGTCTGTGTTCATTAATCGTTTAAAATATCATACGTTTTTTGCGAAAATAAATTGACGATTTCAAATCCCTCATCATGATCGGATTAGTGTGTAGAGTTCTCTTTTTAACGACGGTTATAGCTGGGGGCTACGGAGCTCTAGATATCTGTAAGTCAAAATGCTTTTTCGTTTATTTTTGTTGTGCTTTTGTTTGTGTTTATGGGTATTTATATTTTCGACGGATATTATGCGTCCACTTTACAGATATATTTCTTGCTCAACTTATAATCTCCTGAGGAGTAGGTACCTACCTAATTCCTGGCAGTAGTTTGAATGAGTAATTCCTGTACTGCCATTATTCAATTGAACTGTTGAAATAGATCCCTGGGAACAAAATGCTTAAAATTTCATACCTTTCTAGGATTTATCCTTTCTAGATCTCATTGATAAAGAAATTTGTATTATTGTTTTCTAACCACGGCATTTACCTTCTCTTTACTTGGGATTGATTGGGAGCAAGGAAGCACCCTTGTTAAAATATATTAAACATTTTGGATCGTCATAGCAATATTGTCTTCCTTAAAATATAGTAAAAGAAACAAATACGCTCACGACTATATTCCCCATGATGGGCATCCTCAGACTCATACTCATCGAGTATATGTGTGATGATACCAAGTAGGGGTTAGTCAGATGCAAGCCCAATATAACATTTGGCACATACCCGCGTTTTGCAAGTATGTAGTTAACGTTCCACGTAACTGATAACTAAAACACGTAAACTATAGTAAGTTTTTAATAAAAAATATTTAATTTGAGACCTTTATGAAAACTATAACTTATATCCACATATTTCCTTTACGTTAACTACTAGCTAACCCGGATTTAAAGTAGCAATGCAAACACATTCGCTCGACCGTCTTCTTACGTTATAAAATTGGTCTCTACGAACAACCCTTTTATTTTAAGGGGATATAGGCTACTAGCTTCTGCCCACGGCTTCGCCCGCGAGGTACCCGAATAAAAAGTAGCCTATGTGTTATTTTGGTGTATAAGCTATATTACTGTAAAGTTTCATTAAAATCCATTTAGTTTTTGCGTGAAAGAGTAACAAATATCCATCATCACAAACTTTTGCGTTTATAATAGTAGTAGGATGTCCACCCTGAAAGTCCATTCTAAATATAGGTAAAAGAATATTTGAAATCAGATGAGTAGTTAAGGGAATTCCTATAAACAAACTTACAAACTTTTTACACTCTATAATATAAGTTTAGAAGTAGGTAGATACCATGTTTGTGATCTTCCAGTGATGTACAAGCAAAAGTTGAAAAATCTTTTTGACTTTCAAACTTGGCCCTTGCTGGGTCATTCTCTTGCTTAACAAGGAGACTCGATAAATGGATTTTGTTTACATATTGTCGGTGAGTATGATCGTTATAAGCTGGGTCTGTTAATCTGTTATTTACGTCACTTTCGTGAAAAACCAGTATGGCTATGTACAATAGAGTTAATAATAACTTTGTATGGATTTTTTTATCCTTGGTTATATTTGCTCAAAACTCGGTTTGAATAAACTATAACTATAAAATAATGAATAACGTAATTTTTATTTTTACAAAACTACTCCTAGGGGTGTTCCATACAAGTTCAGAAATTATGTATGGATTTTTTTTCCTGGTTTGATTCACTCAAAAGTTAGTGAAAGTAGAAGTAGTAAAAATAAACGTAAGTTAATACTAAGGTCGTAAAGTTAGTATTATTTTTTTATTCCCTGGTTCGATTCACTCACAACATGGTAAAAATAAACCTTAAGGCCAACGACAGAGTTGTAGTAGGTACCTATTGTCGGTTCGATCAAGAATCGAACTAAAGAATGCTACAAAAGATTAACTCGCAAACACTTCCTAGACGAGTTGTATTCATAGTTTATCTACCCTACCTTCAAACTATTATTTATATGTACAATTATAAGTGCCTATAAATATATAATTATATATATTAAGTAAATGTGATTGAATATATAAAATAATATTGTATTTAAAATTTGTAAAAAATTGTAGCACGCTTACCGCCAATCACTACAAATTGGGTTGGCTGGTAGAAAATGCTTTAGCATTAAGTCCGCCTATTGTTCACTTTTTATAAAATGTGCAATAAAGAGTTAATACATAAATAAATAAACAATGTCCTATCAAACCTTTCGTGATCAGTATGAAAGATCAATCGCGCAGTCATATACCTACTTTGAAACTTTACAGTTATATAGCTTATACATCAGAATAACACATAGTCTACAATTTATAATGATATTGTGTGACTTGGCCATAATATAACGATAAGTATCAGTTAAGTCAGTAAAATTATATCGGAAATATATATGTTTCACGGCTAAACCGCTGAGCCGCTTGTAATGAAATTTGATATGGGTAGATATAGTTTGAAGGCTGGAAGGTTACTATTTTTATCAACATACCAAGCGAGCAGAAGCTAGTAAATTAAAAAAAACCGTACATGCATGTGTACAGTCGTGGGTGTTTTTTTTTTGACGCTAAAGTCTTGTCTATTGTGCAACATTTATTAAGCATCGTACGAAAAAAAATAACGAATAAAGTCTTTCGATATCGTTGTACAAATTAGGAGTTGTACCAACTGCTCGGGAAGAGAAAAATATACCTACAGAAATGTTTTTTCCCGCTAACTGATCAAATAATTATGTGTTTTTCATGCGCTCTTATTGTATGTTAATTAACTAATTCTCTTATCTATAATTTGTTAATCATGATTACATGTCTGATTTAAAACTAACCCATCTTATTTATATTTTACAGCCAAATATCTTAAAGTATGCGACAGGAACTCTGTAGACGTGAACGACTGTATGGTGGAAGCGGTTCAAACGGGCATAAAGACCATGGCTGACGGGATTCCGGAGATGGGTGTGCCTGGTGTAGATCCCTACCACCAAAAAGAGCTCAAAGTAGAATATAAAAACAATCAGGTAAGTCATATAATATCATCATATATAGTAATTTGACGACCTCTGTAGCGTAATGGACGAAGGAGACACAGAAGGTCTACATGATCTACAAATATTTGTCTCGGTTCTGGATGTTTTCTACGTATAATTATGTATGTATTTTTACAAAAACATAGTATTTAAGTAGTATATCAGTAATGTAGTTCTCATAACACAAGCTTTGCTTACTATTGGGCTAGATGATGCTGTGTGGAACATGTCCAGTATTATTATTATTATTATTTAACAACTTTTCCGCCTTGTTTTACTACTTTATTTTGATGGTTATTTGGTTTCTAGAGTGTTAACCCATACTGGGTTAACATTTTTGGATTTTAAACTGTCCCGCCGAGATTGAATTAGTGAAACGTTATAAACTCTTGTAACTTTCTTTTGGTTTCTGAACTTTATAATTGTTTATTAAATTGTGTAATTATATCATCTCCACACCTATAAGGACCCTTCTTTCAATGAAGACTTCGTCGCTAACTTTTGGTCTCATACATAAGCTCAAGGTCGCGCAACGGGCTATGAGGAGAGCTATGCTCGGATTTATAAGATTATAAACGAGGATGACATCCTTAATGAGGAAATCCGTAGAACTAAAATCACCTACAATCGAATAAGAACGTGGAAATGGCAATGGCTAGATCATATTATAGCTTACATGGCCATATAGAACCGACAATCGCCTGGGAAGAAAGGCTCTCAAATAGCGACCACGAACCGGATGACGACGCAGTGTATGCTCCCGTTCGATTGACCAATGACCGATCAAAAATCGGTGATTGGAGGAAGCCCAAGATCGATCGTCATGAAACTTATTCCTTGATACTATAAACATTACTCCTAGTATTTTTTTTTTGACATCAATCTGATACTTAGATTAATTTTCAACCTTCTGTTGTACCTTAATTTCTTTATTTTTGACGACCTAGTGGACTAGGTCGTCAAAATAAGAAAATAAGTGAAGTGGTTGAACCGCAACCCGCAACCTTCGGCTTCTACAAAGGCCGTCTTAGACGCAGAAGGGATTATTGTTTATGTGATCTGCAAATATTTATCTCGGGTTCGGGTGTTTTCTATGTATTGTATTTACAACAATAAAACAAGTATTTTAATAGTATATCAGTCATGTAGTTCCCATAACACAAGCTCTGCTTAGTTTAGGGCTAGATGATGCTCTGTGAATAATAATATGTCCAACATTATTTATTACTTAATCATGAACCCAGGTCACGTTTCTTTTCTATACTGCTAAAGAAGCTTACAAACTAAAGTCCCACCTGGTGGTAAACGATTACCGCAGCCTATGGACATTTGCAATACCATGGTATCATTCACGCGTTGCCTCCCTTAGATATCAAGATGAAAGATCTCATATGCCTGGTATTTTACCGGCAACTATAGAACATTATTGCTTGGCGGCAGAAATAGGCTATTAATAAATAAATAGCACTTCCCCGGACTGGCCCTTTCACAGAAGCCCTACTACTTAACCAACTCAGTACAGCCGATACGTAGTTATATTAAATCATAACTTTTGCATTTATTTATTGAATACACAAAACATTGTTTTTTTTTAAAGTTTATTTTACAAAAAATAGTTACGTTTGACGACGCGCGGCGTATTAAAATTCTGTGAAATTATTTTTTATACATAACACTGTAAACATGTTTCACCTAGCATCATCTAGCCTCAAAGTTAGCAGATTTTGTGTTATTCCACTTGTGTAGTTCCCATATGAATTATATATTGTAGGTAGGTAATGTATTTTAGCACTTTAAACTATGTAGTCCCCTTGCTGATAATATATTATAGGCTAGTATACTAGCCTGTGGTTTTAGGACTGTCGTTACCTTCAAGAAACGACTTCATTGCTTTGTTGTAGGTGGTACTTGTCTTTAATGGACTGTTATTGTTCTTTTGTCCTCAATTAAAGTTTATAAAATAAAACCTGGTAAGTAAACTCCTTCCTACCAGCTCGTGCTAATAGCAAAATTGTAAATTATCAAGTTCTCTTTAACGTGCGCCGTTACCGCATCGTGAAAAGATTAATAATAAAGATGACAAACAACACCCATTAAAACTGATCAAAAGCTTCTTCTTACCTGTATGGTTCTTATCTTATATCTATACTAATAATAAGGCTAAAGAGTTTCTTTTTTTTGTAAGTATTTATATTGTTTTAACGCGTTTATCTCTGGCAGTACCAGTCAGTGCATATGATAACCCAATTCCTGGAAAGTTTATAGGCTATTTAATACGCTACGACCCTTAGCAGCCGAGAAGAAGAAAAAATAGCGCGGGAGGGTGATGCGACGCAGAGGGCTGGGGGCCGAGGGCAGCCGTGGCACAGCTAGTCATCTCATAAACATATAATTAAACTTCCTACATATATCATAGGCGATAACAATGATACGAGTATGTACGTGAAAATAAAATATTTACCTAATTAATTAGATAGAGCAGTATGGATACAGCTCGTCAGTTCCTCAACAAGAGCTTTGCAGAACAGGTTCGACCAGTACGGGTTCAGTAATGAAGAATGAGACAAAGAAGATGAAAAAGTAAATTTAATAGGTAACAAAAACTAAGAATCAAGAAGAAGTTGATATTTTGACATGTCGTTTTAATAGTTTTGATGCAACATTCCCGATAATTGCTGGGCTGATCTAGTTCTGAAAACTAGTCATTATGAGATCAATGCCAATAGACATCATCGCTTGCTGATCTCGTCTACCTTGATCTAATCATCTAAGGGCCAAATTATGCCTTATGGTCAATAAATGCAAGCTCGTTAAGGTCTTAAATAAAGTGACACAAATACCGTATATTCATGCTGACCCTTCTGCATAATCATTTACATAATCTACTTGAACAATTAACGCACGTATGTGAATCTTTCTTATAAAGAACGCCTTGAAAAAAATAGGTACCTATCTATGTACATCATTTTAATGCAATTTAAAATGGCACACGGAAAGAATATTCCGTCAGTGAAGAGACTCTACCATGCAATTAGTGTCATGTACGATATCATTCTTCATTCTAATTATATGTATAGCTGTTCATGGAACGTCCACTCCATTTCCGTATTTGTTTGTTGCAGTGACATAGAATTGTAGAGCACTAGTAGTTTTATTCCAAAAACTATGGTTAATTTGATCATTCATATTTTAAAACGGATTTTTTTCCGTACCGTCCTATCGCTGAAGGCACCGACTAAGTTTCGACTTACCCCGATGAAGAATCTAGGAGCTAGACGAAACTTAGTCGGTGAAACTCTTTATCTATGAATATTTTATGTACGCAATGCTATTATTGCTCTCAAAAGGTGAAGGAAATCGTGAGGAAACCTGTACTCGTATGTCCTAGAATCAACATTCGAAGACATTGACATATGCATGAAAGGATGCCTCTAAGAGGCACACTGAGTAATTTTATCACTGGTTCATTCGCCATTGATTAATAAGCCCATTTCCGGGTCACCATCCACCATACCTCAATCTGGTCATATCGCTGGCCTAACCGGGGTAACCAAGAAGAAAACCACTGACGCGACGAAAAATTATAAACTAATTATCAAAGTGAAATTGCTGTTTTACCAGTAAAATTGAAGTACACACTGGCGTATAGTACAGGTGGTTTCATCTTCATCTTTGAAGAAAATAAATTTAACAGTATTTTTTTGCTATGTCCTGCTATGCGCTTGCCTAAAATTTCTAAAACAAATGAAAACGCTCGCGACTGTAATGCCCATGATGGAGATCCTAAGATCCATTCTCCGTACGCAGATCTGTGAGGGTACCAAGTAGGAGATAGTCAGAGACACTTCCAATAGTTAACAAGTAATGACAAGTTGCAAACCCATCGCCGCTTATTGGAACATTAATGGGGCATGCTTTTAAATGTTTTGTTCTTTGGCATGCCGGTTTCCTCACGATGTTTTCCTTCACCGTTTAGAGCACGTATTCAGCGCATGTAAGTTAAAAAAAATGACCGGTTTCGAACCCACGACCTTCGTCGAAGTCGGGGGCTCACTAGGCCAACACGGCCCACTAAAAATGTATACATATGGCTTTTAGAGGTGCGTGTTCGATTTCCGCTGCAGGACAAATGTTTGCATGTTCTGCTGATTTTGGTTCCGGGTCTGTGTTGGTGCCACGGTACTCGTAGTTCCTGATACCCACGACACAGGGAATCTTAGTGACCTAGTTATAGCTTCATCAGTAAGATGTCTAATTGTTCTAACTGCATATGCATCAGAAATAAGCCTACCTGCAAGTGCCTCTATTTGCGGACTCCATTGCAATTTTGAATCAAGCGTCAGGGCTTTATAGCGTGAATACATAATCGGGGGTTGAACAGTCCCCTAAAATTCATCATTCAGCATGCGCCTTACGGCTGGGTGCATAAAGCGGCATGAATTTTCACATAGCGCCTGAATAGTCCCCTAGGGGAGACCCTATTTGACTATGAACTCGGGCCTATATGTGTCAGTTGGGTGTTAATTTATTTATAATTATGTTAGTGACTAGTTTCGCCTACTCAGTAACAATCAGCAGAATATAATCTACTTCGTTATTTTTTTATTTTTGTTTCAGATATCGGCAAAGATGAACTTGAAAGATATTTATGTTGAAGGTTTAAAGGGAGCAACAGTTCTCGACGCAAGGTTGGTTAACTAAAGTAGGCTCGGTTTTGTAAGGAAACGTAGAACTTTAGTCAAAAATACTACTACTATTATAAACGCAAAAGTTCGTGGGGATGGACAGATGTTTGTCTTTCACGCAAAAACTACTTTTTTTTGATGAAACTTTACAGTAATATAGTTTATACATCAGAATAACACATAGGCTACTTTTTATCCGGGAACCACGCGGGCGTAGCCGTGGACAGAGGCTAGTATATTTAAAAATAGACAGTTGAAGTAACTACAGAATTGAAACTGTAGTGGCTTGATATCATATTTAAAAAATGGAATTGCTATTTACTATTTTTGGGACGGAAAAAGAATACATGAATGGGGTGGTTATATTTTGTGAATAAAAACATATCTAATGGTTTTCTGGAAGAGATCGCTGCCACCGATAATATCGCCGATTGTATGATTTTATAACATTTTTACCCAATGAAGTGATTTTTAATTATTTGTCTGACATTAACAGATCTTAGCTATTATTTTCATAAATTTCAGAGTGAAAGCGGACGATGACCGTCTTCACATAGAAATTGACTTAAAAGCTCCAATAATCAACGTCAAGGGTTTATATGAAGGTGAAGGTCAATACAATGCTCTAAAAATTAAGGCCTACGGAGGATTTAATACCACTATGAGTAAGTTTCACTTAATCTCTCATATAAAAAAAATGAAATGCTGTTTGTTGGTAAGCGCATCACTTGAACGGCTTGACCGATTTGGCTATTTTGTTTTAAAATGTGCGTAATAGCCCGAATTAGGTTTTTATGGAAATACTAATTGGAAAAAATTCCCGGAATATGTAAAAATCGTTGTTTCTTTCTCCCATACAAACTGATCTTGGTTGTCGAATATACTTAGTGGTAATCGAATGAAATTTCGTATCTGTCACATTCAAGGACAGAACAACGCCTGTCGGGTCAGCTAATAATCCTACTTACTTTTATAAACGCGAAAGTTTGTGATGGATGTTTGTTACTCTTTCACGCAAAAACTACTGAACGGATTTTGATGAAACTTTACAGTAATATAGCTTTTACATCAGAATAACACATAGGCTACTTTTATCCGGGTAACACGCGAGCGAAGCCGTGGGCAGAGTCTAGTAAAATAATAAAAGGGCTTTTGTTGATATACCTAGCCTGGGTACAGTAATTTTGAATGGTGTTATAAAATGAAAAGGTATGTCTCCAGGTAAACAAAAAGGCCGAGGACTCAGGCACGCTGTTTATCAGCCATAGTCCTGATTCTGCCCCCCACACTGGAATTCCCGGAGTCTTAAGTACAGGTATCAGGCCTACAGGTACCATGGTTCCACAATACCCAGACTCGTTATTAATATTTGCAGATCATGCAAACATTTGTTTTAACGGGAATTGAACCCGCACATATATGTTATTCACATGGACCATGAGAACTACTGCCCCTCTATAGCTTTTGGTTAATTCTTCTTGAATCATCCCGCAAATGCCGAAACTATAGTCTTCATTAAATTATTTCGGGATGTTTTGACGTGATTGACAGCCGTTTTGGCCTAGTGGGCGGTACCCTGACTACCTATCATGAGGTCGTGAGTCTGAGTCCGGTCGTGCACCTATAGAATAGAATATAATAAACGTTTATTTGGCACAAACAATAATATAAAGATAAAATATACATAAGCCGACAAGTAAAGGTATTGGATCTAAAACGAAAACAATATAATTTTATTGTTCTTCGGCTCATGCGTCTAATAAGGCTGTTGGATGTACCTAGTCTGTACCAAAAAGGTATTCAGCTCAGCATGTGTTGGGTGAGTTTACACCCAACGCTGATTTTAAGCTGTAACCAAATAGATATTACTCTCGGAAAAAAATATGTATGCATTAACACGTCCTAAAAATGGTGAAGGAAAACATCGTGAGGAAGGCATGTGCCATGTTAGTGTTCCAACAAGCGACGATGGGCTTGGAACAGGTCACGTAGGATGCTAACTACTTGCAAAACGCGGGAATGTGCCAAATGTTAATATTTGACGTGACTCTAACTATCCCCAACTTGGTATCCTCACTGAGTATGTATCTATGGATGTCTATTATCGGGAAAATAGTCATGAGTGTTTATTTTTATGTTTGACTAGAAGTATATTTATTTTATGAGAGAGTTTAATAAATTCATTCAATTTTCTAAAAAACCACAAGCCAATACACCCGTTAAATAAATGTCATATTATGTTGTTTCAGCGAATCTCGTTTGGACGTGGAAGATGGATGGAGTGCCCGAGAAAAACGGCTCAGATACCTTCGTCAGAATCAACTCTTTCTACATGAGGCCCGATGTCGATAATATGGTCTCGCATCTATCAAACGACAACCCTGACAGCAGAGAGCTGAGTAAGTGACTCTTGTCTTTAACGAAGGCATAACACAAATATAAAAAAAGTACTTATAATGAAATGAGAGGCCTTCGGTTGCTACAAAAAGTGGCCAGCTAAAATGTTACCAATATCACAGAATAATCAAATAATATTCTTGAAGTTTGATAGTTCGATTTCCGCAGAAGGATAATGTTTGTATGATCTGCAAACATTTGTCTCGGGTCTGGTGTTTTCTATGTATAATAATGTATGTGTTTAAAAAATGCAAATAAGTAGTATATATTCATGTAGTTTCCATAACACAAGCTCTGCTTAGTTTGGGGCTAGATGATGCTGTGTGAAAAATGTCCAGCGTTATTTATTTAATTTTATTTTTTATAATATCCATATGGCGGTTTCCTCGCAAGGTTTTCCTTGTCACACAGTTTTGAGCACTTGTTAAGTGCACATGTGTAGGTAAACAGGTTATGGGCCCCTCAAGATAATTGTCCATTTAAAACGATGCAATCACCACACATAATGTATTCATTCATATTAAATAAATAAATAAATAATGCTGGACATTTTCACACAGCATCATCTAGCCCCAAACTAAGCAGAGCTTGTATTATGGGAACCACATGACTGATATACTACATATATACATTTTTTTTTGTAAATACATACATAATATACATAGAAAACACCCAGACCTGAGACAAATATTTGCAGATACAAACATTTGTCCCGTGGCGGGAATTGAACCCGCAATCTTCTGCGTCACAGGCGGACCTTCGCCCACTACGCCACAGAGGTCGTCAAATTTCATTTATTCATGCTCAAATGTACATCAGCTTAGGTGTTACATCAAAGTAGCTGTAGGGGAGTACATGGACCCTGTAAGGGCGCTGCAAGTTCAGTCAATATTTATTTAAAATGAGTTAATACTAATAGCAAAATCGTAATTATGAATGTCAAATAATACATAAAAAATAATAATAATAATAATCATCATCTTACTTTATAAATTGATTTAAAATAACCTACTTATTCCTACCATGCATGTATGGTTCAGTGACAGTCAATGTTGTTTGTCCCTATGTATTTTTAAGTGGCGCGGTGGGCAAATAGTCGGCTGACACGCAAGAAGTGCGAACAAATGTTTGCATATCCTGCAGATATTTGTTCCAGGTTTGGGTGTTGTGGTACCACGGTACTCGTAGGTCCTGATACCCACGACACAGGGAATCCTGAGGTCAGGACTATGTATGTGTCTGTTGGGTGTTTATTTATGCATTATTTGTTACAGCTGACTTAGGCAACAGGTTCATGAATAATAACTGGCAAGTGCTATACCGCGAGCTACTGCCGTACGCGCAGGCCAACTGGAACAGAAGCGGTATACGCGTCGCGAACAAAATCTTCCTGAAAATACCCTACGATCAAGTCCTGCCTCTGAGCTCATGAGATGTCTGAGAGGTCGAGAGGCTTATACTAATCTTACAAATCCTACAATCCATTGTAGAATTTGTAAGATTAGTATTAAGCCTTTTCGACCGGTGAACTAAGAAATTATGGAACGGACGATCGACGACACGGATTTTTTTTTAATGGAAATCGAGCCCCTTTGCTGAGATAAGCACCCTAGCGAACGTATTGAGAAACTTATATTTCCATAAAAATAATTCGAACGGTCGAATACTTATAAATCCTCGTGTCCTCAGAGAATGTAATAACATGTATTATATATCTCGTTTTATATAATTGCTGCTTGGGAAGGGGTAGGTTAAAGAGTTACCGGTTTTCTGTGATAAATGTGGTAAAGTTAAGTGCACCTGTAAGTCGATTAAATTTTTGTGTAATAAAACTAGCACTTTAAAATGTTATCGTTGATTTCATAATTATACCTTCCTACTTATCTGGACAAAGATCAAATAGAGGACAAAAGTTTTTCTCGTCACTTGAACGGATAGCGTTGTATGCATCGTATGTAGCTTTGTTTGGCTGACGATAAATATGGAATACCTAGTCCTATCTTTCTTGAAATTGTGTAGATTTAAGGTGTAGGGGCATGTGGGTATAGGCGAAAAAAACAGCTCAAGTGAGGTGGCATCTTAGGGCATTATTGTTTAATTGTCTGTTATCATTTATCTGCGTTACGGCTTATCGGATTTTAGTGTGGTTTTTGTCAATCGATTTAAATATAAATAAATAACGCTGGACAATCCACACATCATCATCTAGCCCCAAGCTAAGCAGAGCTTGTGTTATGGGTACTAGTTTGTTTTCAAGATGGTTCTTGGATAGGTTTGATTGTCCCATGTTACTAGGGGCGCTATTTATGGTGGAAAGACGCGTCGCTTCGGGGATTAGTATAGTTTAGTAATATTAAATTGTTGATATAAAATAAAATATTAAAACCATTATATGGAAAATGGTAAAATATAGGTGATTATAAAACTTGCTAATTTGTGTACGTATTTCTTTGTTTCCCCGATAGAATGAAAAGTACCTACTCAGAGCCTACTAAGATGCTAGAAATTAGAAGTTTTTTTTTCTATTTCATGAATTATAAGCATAGGTAAATAAATAAGTACAGGCGATCCACAAACTTATTAGGGATAGGTACTGACACTTATGTGATCGGATTACCGTGCATCGGGCACCGGATCGACATGCAGCATTGCTTTGCAAACGTAGTGGTTATATCGTGCTTTGTTAAATCAAAGTTATCGTATCTTAAAACCACCTTTGGAGCCAAACGTGTAGAAAAAAAACATACCGCGACGTAAGTAGTGATTGGCGAATGGCGGCCGGCGATGACATACCTATGTAATTATTAGTTACTACTTTAAACTAAGAATAAATTAATAATGCTGGACAATTTCACACAGCATCATCTAGCCCCAAAGTAAGCAGAGCTTGTATTATGGGAACTACATACATGACTGATATACTATTTATATATATATTTTTAAATACATGTTATACATGGAAAACACCCAGACCTCGAGACAAATATTTGTAGATCTTACAAACATTTCTCCCGCAGCAGGAATCGAACCCGCTACCGTCTGCGTCTCAGTCGGGCCTTCTCACCCACTGCGCCACAGAGGTCGTCGTTCGAGGCGGTCGTTAAACTAATCTGCGGCAAAAGACGCATGTGTGAACAACACTTTTGTCATTCGTTTCGTCTGTCATTTGCCAATCGCCTCGCAACTCGTGAGACTGACTGAAAACAGTGTGAACTACCATTCTTGCGTCGGAATTTGTATACGAACTTTTCTATTGCGTTTATATAATATACACGTCATTAGCGTACGAATGTGGACTACTTAATACTAATCAGCGGATGAATACCTACCAATATTATATAGTATTTAGTACTAAGCAGACAATCGTACGCAAATATTACATAGGTACATAAGTAATGGAAGTACCGGTATGAGTTCTCTACGAGACACTCGAAAGCGCATGCATATTTATGGCACTTGGCACTTGAGATGAGAGAGTAGGTAGTATATTAGTGATAAATGGTACATTTATAATTAACTTATAAATGTTATTAGCCATGGGTAGTTCGCGAATGAATGAAGTAAATGAAGTACTTCATACGTTAGATTATCTTGTCATTTAGTTCACTACTCATTCTAATGTGTCTCTAGTTCATTTAGTTCACGTGTCTTTTTACTTCAATGCTTCGTTTAGCATCACGCTCGACGAAGATAGAAAACACGGTGTTATGGCGTGTACACAAAGACTATTTTATTTTGCACAATTTTTTCAACAATAGAAGCGAGAGTAAAGAGTGATAGCTGATATGGTATCTCTTTCTAAGAACTTGCAATTAAAACAATTCCTTACGTCGTTGAGATAAAGTTCTTTGATTCTTGCTAAAGTAGATTGGTTACGTTTGTTTGGTTTTTTGATTATTAATATTTTGTTTGAGTAAGAAAGTACCTATTTTGTATTGTTTGAATTTAGTAAGTTATTTGCGATTATTAGTGCGTCGTGTTGCGCATGGTACGGGTCAGTTTTATATGCAAATAAAAATAAGTTAAGTCGTTTTATTAATAACTTTGAAATATTAATCAGTTTAATTACCAAAAGTAAATTGTACATAATTATCTCAATTTTTAAATACGTATTTATTATTATTATAAAAACATATTAAATTTACCTACCTATATACCTATTTTATAGTAAACAATTTTGCCCCTGGTTGACAGTCCTAAGCCTGTAGAGTACCTATGAAGGAAAATCGAGATATAAAAATAAAAACATTTTATAGTTCATAGCACTAAGAAAGTAACTCATTTCTTCATTTCGTTCATCCATTCATAATTCTCTAAGAACTAAATGGTATACCTGAACTAAATGAACTACTGAACTAAATCAATGAAGTAGTTCACTTAGCCAAAAGATAATATACTTCATTCTTTTCTTTTCACTGACACATTTCGGGCATGTCTAACCGTTATTATTTTGGTGTATGATTCCGATGTGATAGGATAGAAACATAAACCTTTTTTTATGCAACCAGTTTGGATTGCATGTACTGGCTGAAAATCTCTATCTATGGCTGAAAATAATTAAACACGCCACAACATAGTATAAATCAAGTGCCTTTTACTTGTATGTCAGTGTCAAATGGTTTGTATATCAAAGTCACTTTTGATGTTACCCACTGTTAAAGTTTTACCGTTTAATTGACAAACTACAAACTCATATCAAACTGGTTTATTTACGTTATCTATGGTAAAAGTATTACTTGTTTAAAAATAAAATAAATACATTTTAATACATTACAAACTTTGTAATACAAAGTTATCAAACTGTATTCTAAATTTAACCGGTATTCAAAAGATTTCAGAATAAATTATTGAACTCGTCAAATGTTTGACGAATTCTTAAATTATAAATAGGCATTTTTTTTGAAATCGCGGGAAACATTTATATTCTTCATTTATTAAAAAAAAATATCTTTCACGTTGTTGTGTTGAATCCGATTTGATTTTTTGTTGATTGTGTATTTCAAAAACGATGATTTCTAGTTTAATGAATTGAACTTGTTTGATTGATTATGTCAACAACTTAATTACGAAAATGGGTGCGATTGCAAAGTATTTAGTTGCCGGTTTTGTGAGATACTGGTTGATCCACATAGATTATTGGCAAACTATTTCGAACCGGGTCGAGATTGCAACGCCTCTGAACTCATGGAAGAGACTAATCGAGGGAATATATCTCTACGACCGGAAAATTAATCCATACGAAGGAGATTCCTTCCACGAATCACCAATCATGTTGGTATTCTTTCATTTCCTAATGAAAAATGTGCCATATTTGTTACCCCTATTGTTTACTTTACTCGACTTGCTAACTGCTCATTTGCTGTACAAAACTTCAAAAGCTTTCGTGCGAATACTGAGAACCACTCAAGAGAAACAGATGAAAGAGATCTCAGAAGAATCCAAAGATATGCTACTAAATGATGTTCAGTTGGACGAGGCATCGGAGTATGTCTTATCTGTTTATCTGTTCAATCCATACTCTGTTTTGAACTGTGTGGGGATGACGACAACTGTCATACAGAATTTGTTGCTAGCCGTGTCTTTGTGGGGTGCATCAAATGGCCATCGATTGATAGCATGCGTGTTCATTGCAATGGCAACTCACCAGGCGTTGTATCCGGTGCTTTTAATTGTTCCGATTGCAATAATATTGGCTGATGTGCATGATGATGGTTGTAAGAAGTGCTCCTATATCAAAACGTTACTCTCATTTGTACTGAGCTGGGGATTCTTGGTCTACATTTCTGCATTTATAATGGATGGTTCTTATGAATATGTTTACAACACATATGGATTTATGTGAGTATTTTACGTTTTATTTTATAGTTTACTAGTCTCTGCCTATAGGCAAAGCTATAGCTTTGTCCACATGGTACTGGAGTTAAACATTGATTCCAAATGTTGTCCAAATCCGTTGAGCCGTTATGGATAATTTTAGCAACGAACATCTAAACATCCCAACTTTTGCAGTTATATTATTAGTAGAATTGGGAATTTAGTGTTTATAGCATACTATTTATACTAAAGACATAAACCACTATGATGCAAGTGTATGAGTCCAGTATCTTTATCAAACAACACAAACATGTACCTAACCACATGGCTTGAATTTTTGACAGTTAATTTGACAAATAGAATAGTTATAATTCCCTTCATAAGGTCATTGAAATTTTTCTTCTCATTCCAGATTAACTGTGCCAGATTTAAAACCCAATATTGGCCTGTTCTGGTACTTCTTCACCGAAATGTTTGAGCACTTCCGTCTGCTCTTTGTCTGTGCATTCCAAATCAACGCACTAGCATTATACATAGTCCCGCTTACCCTGAGATTTAAGAAGGAGCCAGTGTTATTGGCCACAGTGCTGATTGCTCTGTCAACAATATTCCGGTCTTATCCTTGTGTTGGCGATGTGGGATTCTACCTGGCACTGCTTCCAATGTGGAAACATTTATTTACATGTAAGTTTGAAACAAATGCAAAATGCATTGACTTTTAAACCCAATTGAGCAACTCAAAAGGTGCTTCATTACAACCGTCTGTTTGAGTATTACAATTCAATTGAACATTCAAGCAAATCTTAACTTCTAGGGATGGTCATGTTCATAATGAAGATTAAACCACATTCACATCGAATGTGGTTTTTTATATTTTTTGTCTTTAAGGCGAGCAATGAATCAGCAATGCCCCCCTTGTTGTAAATGCCAAATGTGACAATCACTACTCCCCAAACTAATGGGCGAAAATATACACACTTAAAACTCTATACTGGTTGAAAATATACAATGATGTTATGTAATTTTGTTTCTCTTTTCAGTCATGCAGCAAAAGTTCATAGTGGGCTGTGCCTTCATCATCACATCAGCTCTCGGACCCACCGTCTGGCATCTGTGGATATACTCTGGATCAGCAAATGCTAACTTCTTCTTTGGCGTCACTCTGTCCTTTGCAACGGCACAAATATTTTTAATCACTGATGTACTCTTTGCTTATATCAAAAGAGAATTCACACTCAAAAATGGTTTGTCACGTCTTGTAGATGGGAAACCGGCCAAATTAGTATTACGATAATATTATATTGCTGTAAGTTAAATGCACCTTATTAATAAATGTTGAATAGCTATGTTATAGCTTAAGCACGTGCCATCCAGACCCAAGGAATTCATACGCTGTTTAATTTGTAAATCGCGTTACAATTGCAATGTCTGTCTGTCATTCTGCTTGTACCTCAAGCCCTACTGCACGCATTTAAATAATAAATAATGCTGGACATTTTTCTCACAACACCTTAGCCCCAAAGTAAGCAGAGCTTGTATTATGGGAACTAAATGACTGATATACTGCTTATATACTTTTTTGTAAATACATATATATTATACATAGAAAACACCGACCCGAGAAAATATTTGCAGATCAAACAAACATTTGTCCCGTGGCGGGAATCGATCCCCCAACCTTCTGCGTCTTAGGCGGGCCACTGCGCCACAGAGGTTGTCTGTATTTGTATGCAGTTTTCAAGTTCCTATAACTACTGAGGAAGGTTTTCAAGTGTATAAAATGGGTGGTGACACTGCCTGTGGTATATTTTTATGTTAGTCAGATATTATTGTCATTTTGGCGTTGACATATTAAGGCTAAGGTCCTAATCATAGCTTATTGACACATATTTTCATAGAATCTGTCATCTTAATCAATGGTTAGACTTGACTGTCCGTTTATTTTGTAGGTGAACTCAAGGCTAAACATTATAATTATATAAAGACAGTTCCGTTTTAACTAATTTCAATAGAAATAGTCTACTGGATGGCAATTTCATGGACATTCAATGTTTATTAGTTAGGAGGAGATTGTTTGTACTGCATTTACAAAAAATTCCATTATAACTAAAAGCCCAATTGTATGGGTGTGACCGAACAAAGATTTTAAATTAGTGATAATGTACATAGCAACTTAAAGTTTTTCGACTGCTAGGATAATAATAAACCAATTGTTACCATAGCCATCTTTTACCAGTATTTTCTAATAATGGTTGTTTGAGTTCTTTTTTTAGGAGATGCACACTGCAGCATCACAAGCTGATTAAATTTTCGAGTCATTAATTTATTTTATTTGTATATCTGTTTTAAATGCTATAATTTCCAAAAATAGGCTAGTAGGTTTGCTATATTGTATTTTAAAATGCACTTGAATTGTCAATAAAGGCAAGTTATTTTTATGCTCGTATTTTATTAATTCCTTCTGTACTGTAATCTGAGTTTAATTTGTATCGTAACCGCGTCCATAGTGATTCACTATCAGCTATCTTATCAGTAAGCACTGATCTATATTATGTAGCGCTCCTTGCCTCATTCACGCACTCTCTTGTTTTACGGTGTTACTGAAAATGGAAGTGTTATGAATTGTGATGATGACCAAAGCTATATTTTATTGTGTTCTTGTCTTTCTAGCGATATGTACTAGTAAGTAACTTTTGGGTACTTGACTACGATTTCTTAAGTAGCTTGCAGAACTTATTTTCATTTTGACTAGCTATGGGATTTGCATTTGAGTCTTTATTGTTTTGTAAATAAATGTATTTTTTAGTTACAGAATCTGTGGTTGTACCCAGCATACCACCACATTTGTTGGATTGCTACCGTACTAAGGCCCCTGATTCGCAGGCACCGCGGCGATTGGATGTGTTCATGTCTCTGCTGAAGAAAGTTGAACTTAACTCGCAACTTGACATACGGTTGTTGAGCGCTGCTTTACTTAAAAGGTACTTATGTAAATCTTAGTGGACTAAGTGTAGTGATGGTAAATTATGTAAAGTACAGCATTCCTAGCTATATAATTTACATGCATGCTGGCTCAATTAGTAAGCACTACCGTACTGACTCCGAAGTTATCCATCTAAACTGTGGAATGACCTACTTTCTGAGGTGGTTCCGCTTAATCATAACTTACAAAGAATCTTTCAGAGCAGGCAACACATCAGCGATGTCCTAGGTGGGCCGTATGCAAATACTAGCCTATAGAAGTATATTTCGGAGCAAATGATTCTAGTTATTGACAACTAAAGCATATTATAGTATTTTAGAATATTTGACGGACATATTGTGACATTTATTACCTAATTAATGTGATGAAATTTATTTTTAAAATGTAATTATTATAATATATTTAGTAAATTTAACTGTTATTATTTTTACGCCAGTTAAACAGCGAAAAATGGCCGATCTAAATCCTGTCTGAGAAGACCTGTCTGTGCCTATATCTGTTTTGAACAAACGAAGTTATTGTATTGTATTCAGGAAATGTCTCTAAGATTTGCAGATGTCAATATTCCTAGTCGTTTGTGCCGTGCCTCGGTAGAATGTAAAAAAACCCAAATGTGTGTCAGGCCATGCTCAGTGTAGGGTTCCGTAGTTGCCCATAAACTTATATTTTCTACTTGTTTTACTTGACTCAAACAAAAATGAACACTTAAAAGCTTAATATTTCGCAAACGGATCCGGATCATAAAATGGTCTTCACACTCCTGCAATATTTTTTAACGACCTATCTAACGATACCCACACCTTGGAATAATTACGACGACATGGGATGGTATAGACGAGAGAAAAAAATCATTCAGTCAAGTAGTTTCCCATAATACAAGCTCTGCTTAGTTTGGGGCTAGATGATGCTGTGTGAAAAATTTCCAGCATTATTTATTTTCTTTCCAGCCTCCGTCTAGACGGCATCGAGCAGTCATCCGCCAATGCAGTCGAAACAGAATTCGTCCTACCCTACCGAGCTTCCGCCTTCCAATTCCACAAATACAAGCTACTTATGGACTTATTCCTGCCCAGTCAGAATCTCATAGACGTTGATGAAATACTGACGTTGGAAGAGAAATGTCTACTTCATAAGATGTTGAGTTCAACTGTAAGACAGTGGGAAAGAGGAGACGAGAGCACAGTTTGTCCGATATCAGCTGAACAGACGCAGAATATGGCTACAGCGGGCAGTACTAGGTTAGCATTATCTGTTTTTATTACCAGCCCACTCAAAAAAAGGATGGAGATTAACCGGACAGCTCAAAACACTTAAAATATCGAGTTCGATCAGTACCTAATCTAAACTAATATTATAGGTAGTAGTAGTTTCGGTAACTTCCAAAACTACTAGTCCGATTTCAAAAAATATTTCACTAATATTTAGAATGGACTTGAAGGGCACACAAAGGCTTATATATTATCCCGTTAAAATAAATGGGCTTTTTGTGGAGACAAATTTTGTAACTCGAACGCTGCTTTTCATCGGTTTCTTATTATCTCACACGGGCGAAGTTAGCAGTACCTAGTAGAAAATATTTTGGATCAGTTATAGCACTATGGCTAAATATCTGAATATCTACTGTGTTTACTCATCGGATTATTCTGGGCGCCAACAGTGGAAATATACTAAGGAAAGTTTTCCTGAGACATTGACCTGAGGTGCTAGACAAATACCTCACGCTTCCTTTTCCTTTCACGCTAACGCAAATTTTTCAAGGTAAAACTTGGCAGCTGTCACGTGACATTTCCGCAGCTAATGTCATTTCCATACAAATTAATCTTTCCGCAGGCGTTAACGACAACAGAAAGTGGTATTTGTCTAGCCCCCCTGAACGGCGTTCCTATCCTGGGACTTTTTTCGGATCAATGTTATTCTTTGAATCTCGAATGACGCCCATACAAAAACGATATTTTTCATTCGACATTTGACTTCGTTCCGAGCATGACATTTTTCCGTGGATCGGCTCCCAGTAGAGATAAAATGGTTGTTTTAAAAATAGATTAAAAGCTTGAGTCACTGCTGGCAATTCAGACCAGTATTTACCTGTTTTAAACCCGTTATCTACTTACTATAGCAGCTTTTCTCATGCAACTTCTGTTTAATAATGCGTAAGCGAAAGTCATTGACACATAAACATATTTATCTCAATGAGTTCAGATACAATAATCGTAAAAGAGATGATCCCGATGAGAACATTATAAACCCACTAGAGAAGGGATACAGTTAAACAGATACAGTTTCGCTCATGAATTTGAGTCATGAATTTGAGGACCACTTCAATTATATTTTTGGACTTTAATGATACTCGCTATTTATACATCATAAATGTTTTACATGTTGACTATAGTGTTTCCGATATAAAGTATTTTTGTCGCCTTTTTGCCCCATATAAATTATTTCCAATGTGATAATCAGCCTACATTCGCCCACCATAGGTTTTCTCTCTAGCTCATCTTTCTTAAGATCTTGCTTTAATCGAATTCAGATAGTTTTCAAGTAGGAAAAGCTTTATGTAGCCGCATCTTTTTTGTAGAATACACAGCAGATGTCCTATTGAAGAGGGTGTGGTCCAGACCGACTGGGGAACAGTGTCCCCCGGGACACTCATGGCAGCAATCGCCGCGTCCTTAGAAGCCCAGAGAGTGCCCGTCACAGAAATACTTAACGCCAACATATTCAAAGAAGACGTGGCAGAACCGCTGATGGCCTCAGCTGTGCAGGAGTGGGTCGATGATATAGAGACCTTCAATAATACCGTACAGAGGCAGGTGGAAGTTGCTGATATTGGCAACGTGTGGGTGGCGACGCTAGCTGGTAAGCCGAGTCCCATTTATTGACATGCGGTTTCAACTCCTGCTGAAGCGGATTTTTGGGACATATTTATATCTTAATTGAAACCCATCCCAGCTTAAACTCAAGATCAATCTTTAAATTTTAAATTAAAAGATTGATTTAATGCAGTTGTGATCAATCACAACTGCATTAAATTCCGCCCTAATTGAACTTGAGATACCACAAACTGACAGAAAGACCAGCAGGTACTGCTCTATACAAAGGTTGCCTGAAAGAGATCACTCTAAGCGACAAGGAGTTCTCTATCTATTTATATAAATAAAAATGATGTTGTCTAGGTGATCTAGCAGAAGTAGTAGTGAACCAAGGTGCTCGCGTGGGCTCAGTCGATCCATGTATATAAATAAAGACGATGTTATCCAGGTGATCTAGCAGAAGTAGTAGTGAAACAGGGTCCTCGCGTGTGCTCGGTCGATCTATCTATATAAATAAAGACGATGTTATCCAGGTGATCTAGCAGAAGTAGTAGTGAACCAGGGTCCTCGCGTGGGCTCAGTCGCGCAGCAGATGGCCGTGGGCAGCAACAACCGATGGAACGATACTTTGCTACCTCGACGGCACTACATCTTCCCACAGAACAGCTCTGTTATCGACTGGCATTTCACTGATGCAGAGATTTTGGCGGGCATTGATGGTAAATACTACTACCATTTTTGACGACTTCGATGGTGCGGTGGGCGAGTAGCCGACTGAGACATTAGAGATGTGGCTTCGATTCCCGCTGCGGGACAATGGAATGAATGCATGGATTTGGGTGTTGTGGTAATGTGGCAGGTACCATGACACTCATAGTTTCTGATACCTACTACGCAGAAGGTCCTAGTGTGGGGTCTAATGTCGGACTATGCATATGCATTTCTTTCTTTCTGTTGGCTGTTTTTAAATATAAACATAAGAAAAACAGGAATTATTTCCATTTTCAGGCTTCATATTATCAAGGTATGTGCCGAAATGGGTGGAGCAGCGTCGCACATTACGCCTGTCGCAGATCATCGAGATGTACTACTCCTATGAAGGGGTATCCTTCGACCCAGAAGTTAAAGCGTGTAACCGACAGCACCTCTACACAGACTTGTTGAAAACTACTGAGTTGTTTACTGAGACTACTAGATTCGCGCATGTGCTGGCTTTGAGGCAGATTACGGTGTATATTCCGGTTGAAGAGATGCAAAGGATAACTAATGCGGCAGTCGATGCTTTTTCAGGCTATGTTTGTGAGTATTCAGCATTTTATCAAGTTCTTAGTTATTAGTGTATGGGTATGAGACGTGGACATTCACACATAGAGCAGAGAAAGCACGGTCTAGTGGGCATATCATTTAGCTCACAGAAGTCGGTAGATGTAGGTGGCCCAAGATCATACCTTATGCCTCTTTGGCGCAGGCAGATCCAGGATTTCAGGGAAGGGGTGTGGGGGCTGTCGATAAATGCAGTTGAAAAGTGCTCCGTCTTTAGAAATGTGAAATAAAAACGCATGAGTTTACAAAAACAATTTAGTTTGAAGTTAGGTACCTATATTACTATTATTATAATATTATCAATATATCTAGCTTAAATGTCAAATTCGAGTAACGACTCTAGTAAATATAGTGATGACCTAACGACGATTTCAAAATTTTGAAAAAGTGCTTCAATGGTGCGTCAAGGAGGGAGGCAATCGTACCCATTGAACACCCCTCCTCACCCCCATATCCGCGCCTGCTCTGAGGGCCTATCCAGCAGATGATAACAATGGTAGAAACATGATACTATAATGTTGGGTATCTAATTGTTTCAGATACTCTTCTGAGACAGTCTCATAGGGCTTGTCAAGTAAGCCGTAGTGTTTCCGCCATGGACTTAGTGGTTGCCACCGATGGCTCTTGGAAGGGCTATGATGTGGAGCAATTTATGTCGTAAGTTATAAATAAATAAATCATGTTTGAATTTTTTCACACATCATCATCTAGCCCCAAACTAAGCAAAGCTTGTAAATACATAAATATTATACATAGAAAATACCCAGATCCGAGACAAATATTTACAGATCAAACATTACGCTCGCGGCCGCGGCGGGAATCGAACCCGCAAACTCTGTGATACAGTTATAATCAGTATAGAGAGTTTGTAAATATAACAGCTATTGCTTAGACTTTCTACCCACGCCACGTTAGTTTGTTATTTAGTTTCTGTATGTATAGTTTCGGTGATAGATTTGTTCCCTTCGAACCCACTGATGACGCTGACGAGACCCTACACAATCTGGTCGGAACGTTAAGGGACGAGGGCATCAAGCTTTGCCAAAAGCAGCGTACTGGCAAGAAGTCCAAACTCTCCGATGGAACTCTCGGGCTGATGACAAAAAGACGGGAAACCACCCAAGCGACTTCGTTAGAGTGGTCTGAGCTGAACAAGCAAATTGCGAAGATGGTACGGCGCGACCTTCGGAGCTCCAACACACGCCTCATTGAAGAGGCGATAGAGCGAAACCGAGGGTCCAAGGTATTCACTCAGCAGCTTGGCAGGAGCCACCTGACGAAGCTAAAAACGCACGACGGGAGGACCGTATTGTCGAAGCCGGAGATATCCGCTGAGATAGAGGATTTCTATGGCCGTTTATACGCTGCACATGCCCCTCGTTCCCGACGAGACGACCACGATTCCAGAGCCACTCTGACGCGCCACTATACCGACGAATGCCAGACATCAGTCAAGATGAGATTGTGTTAGCTCTAAGGCAGCTTAAAAATGGAAAAGCCCCCGGTGAGGACGGAATTACATCAGAGCTTTTGAAAGCAGGAGGAGCCCCTGTTATACAGGAGCTACAAAACCTCTTCCTTCACAATGGGAGAACTCCAAAGGCGTAGAGCGGGAGTTTGGTGGTGCTCTATTTTAAGAAGGGAGATAAAACCCTCCTTAAAAACTATAGACCCATCTCACTCCTGAGCCACGTCTATAAGCTGTTCTCACGAGTGGTCACGAATCGTCTCGCTAGAAGACTCGACGAGTTCCAGCCACCGGAACAGGCCGGGTTTCGCGGAGGATATGGCACCATAGACCACATTCACACAGTGAGGCAGATTATACAGAAGTCCGAAGAGTATAATCAGCCCTTGTGTCTGGCTTTTGTGGACTATGAGAAGGCCTTTGACTCCGTCGAAATCTGGGCTGTTCTGGAATCCTTATTATTATTATTATTATTATTATTATCGAGGTGCTGAGATGTCTCTACGAGGCCGCCACTGTGAGTGTCCAAGTACAGGGCCAGCAGTCTAAACCCATTCAATTGCGCAGAGGAGTCAGTCAGGGGATGTCATATCCCCGAAACTGTTCACGAGCGCGTTGGAAGATATGTTTAAGATGCTGGACTGGAAAGGTAAGGGCATTAACACAAATGGCGATTACATCTCACACCTGCGATTTGCTGATGACATAGTCTTAATGGCGGAGTCGCTAGAGGAGCTGAACCGGATGCTGGACGGCCTAGCTTCAGCCTCCCGATGTATCGGTCTTGGCATGAATTTGGATAAAACCAAAGTCATGATCAATGGCCACTTTGTGTCAAGACCGGTGGTTGTACATGGCCACCTTCTCGAAATTGTTTCCGAATATACTTACCTTGGGCAGATTCTGCAGTTGGGTAAAAACAATTTCGAGAAGGAGGCCAAGAGGAGGATCCAGCTAGGCTGGGCAGCGTTTGGAAAACTACGTGGAGTCTTCTCGTCATACATACCGCAATGCTTGAAAACAAAAGTTTTCAATCAGTGCGTCCTACCTGTCATGACCTACGGAGCTGAGACGTGGACACTCACGATAGGGCTGGTCCACCAGTTCAAAGTCGCTCAGCAAGCTATGGAAAGAGCTATGCTCGGAGTCTCTCTGAAGGATAAGATTCGTAACGAATACATCCGTCAGAGAACCAAAGTTATCGACATAGCTCAACGAATTAGCAAGCTGAAGTGGCAGTGGGCCGGTCATATCTCGCGAAGAACCGATAACCGCTGGGGTAAACGTGTTCTTGAGTGGAGACCGCGACTCGGCAAACGTAGTGTAGGACGCCCTCCGACCAGGTGGGATGACGATCTGCGAAAGACTGCAGGCAGATGCTGGATGCGACAAGCTGAAGACAGGGCGCTATGGCGCTCATTAGGGGAGGCCTATGTCCAGCAGTGGACTAATATAGGCTGATGATGATGATGATGATGATGTATAGTTTCTATCCAACAAAAGTTTGTAGAGCCCCTTTTTATGAAAATACCAATATTTGAGATATACTATGATGTACTCCCGTGTAAAATAGTACTACCGCTGTGTCACAACAATGCTAGAATTACAAGCAGTAGCGCTTGAATTGTTGAGTTACGATTTGAAGGCACATGAGGCTTTTCAATTTCGTCATCTAAGCTGGCAATGCATTAGCAATGCTCCTGATGCACATGTCAATATGCGACGAACCGCTGAGCATTTTATAGGCAGTATCTTGTTCTTCCAAATTATATAAAACAAAATTCTATATTCTGTGTCGCCTTTTAAGTCTAAAATTGACGACGACGACGGTACCTATACTCGGATATAGTGAAACTAACCATATCATAATAATATTTTATTGCCAACTTGTAATCTCTGTACCCCACGCACATTCAAGCAAATTAATAATAATTCATTAATTCAATATTTGTTTGTTTTCAGTTGGATTGGTGGTGCGTTAGAACTGAATATGCAACATAGCACGATATCATTGCTCCACGGGAACACTGGATCCTGGATCGTGCCACCATCGAATAACTTGACTGTACTGTTTTCTTACATCTCCAACTTTACAGACGAATGTAAGCATTATTATATTTATCCGTATTCTCAAATAACACAATGCTCAAGCTCAAGGGAAGCTCACAGTGTGCGTGTACTCAGTGGGTATACATCTTGTTTTTTATACCACCAAGGTGGCAAACAAGCATATGGCCCACATGTTGGTAAACGGTTAACCTATGGCCTAAGGCGGGCTTTTAAAAAAAATTAAAACTTTCTTTAAGATAACGGGGGTCTTGCCTTATAAAATAGTCCAAAAGCTCAATAGCTTTTTGGACCCACGATCGACACCGGATACATGTTCAAAACTGCAAGTTGAAATAATCATTATATTCTCTAAAGTCGGTCTCATCGAGATCTTTTTTGATATAACCATATCGCTGTCTTAAAAAAATACAAGTGTTACGAGACAATAATTGTCAAACGCGTCTTCCGATACCTCGTTTCTTTGACGGGTGATACGAGGTAATACATAAATGTTATACGAACAAGTCGAAGTAGCAATGGACAGGCTATAGCTCGCAGAACTGACAACCGCTAGGTAAAAAAGGTTCTCGAATGGCTCTCATGAACCGGATGACGCAGTGGTAGGAAGACCCCATCCAATAGACTGATGTTATCGTAAAAGTTGTTGGGAAGTCAATGGATGGAGATAGCCCAATATCATTTTGTCATGGCACTCTTTTGGAGAGGCCCATGTACAGCACATGACGTCTACAGGCTGTGAATGATGATTATAACCAAATACCAACCAAATTGTGGGTCTTCTGATAGGTAATTGCACTACCATTGGTTGTTATAGGTGCACTGCACGCTAAAGAATAAGTATACAGAAAAAATCAACTTAGGTACTTATCAGTAAAAAAGAGACAAGCTAAGTGAAAATTTCTCAGTTTTTTTTACAGGGCCTACCCATAATGCCCACCATAATCCAACACACGCTGAACAAGTCTTTAGTAGAAATCGAAGACAAAGCCAGCGCTGCAGCAAGTACCGTCGTGCTTATGATAAGCCCTAGCGACCGACCCTCTTCCGAAATGGAGAGCGTTAGAGACCACGACTGTCCAGCATTTTCCAGATTAAATTGTATTTTTTCAGGGCCGACTCGTCTAAACATGCCTACAATAATGTCTACCATAATCCAACACTCGCTGAACAAGTCTTTAGTAGAAATCGAAGACAAAGCCAGCGCTGCAGCAAGTACTGTCGTGCTTATAATAAGCCCTAGCGACCGACCCTCCTCTTCCGAAATGGAGAGCGTTAGAGACCTCATGACGTTGCTGAGGAATAACTACTTCGATGTGTATTTCGCTTACGTGGCCACCGAGCTTACCGACTTTCAGAACATTAATAATGAGTATTTGGATTATTCGGAACTGTTTCTATCGGTATGTACCTAGGTGATGACTTAAGCCTGAATTCATAGTCGGGAGTTGAATAGCCCCCCAAAATTCATTATTTAGCATCCGCCTTATGGCTGGGTGCATGCCGATTTTCTCTCGATGTTTTTTTCACTGTTTATATAACCGTTACCATCCACTTCTTAGCAGTTATTAGTCGTAATAATCTGAGTGTGGTACTAAATAGTCCACACTCTCCTCTGAAAAGTCTGTGTATGTGTATACCATAGCCTTAATTTAAATTGTGCTTCTAAGGTGACAGTCCAGTTAGGGCTATGACATGGTAAGACCCTCGTAAATATTATAGTGTCCCGTTTTCGTGGAAACAGGGTGTGAACTCATTTTGATTTTTTCAGACCCCTTCAACGAACGTGGTGGATATTAAAAACACAGTTGACACCTACCTGATCAAAAGTACGATTCCAACAAGAATAATGGGCGTGCAGTGTCCGTTCAACGGCACCCAATTCGACCAAGTCGAGTACGAAGACTTCGTCCTAGCAAACCAGCAGACATACTATCGGATACACCCCTTTTATTTAAGAGACCAATCTATGATTCAAGTGCAGGTAAGTAAATGTAAGAAGTCGTCTCGCCTGGTGGCTGATATTGGTCTTTGGTAAATCAATATGATTTCAGTGATCATAATGTACCTTGATGAAATCTATTCCCCGTACTAGGTATCTTTTGAGCCTATTACAATATAATAATTATATTCTATCTCATCTCCATAATGATCACTATGGTTAAAAAATCTAATACAAGAATAAGATTTTTTAATCAAAAAGAAAAATGTCTAGCATTTTTTTACGGGCTAACACAAAATATCACGAATAAGGTACCAAAATAAGGTAAAAATCATCAAAATCGCGTCTTGACTACTAAGATATAATCGATTTCAATTTGTTCTATAAAATTCCATCCATATCAATTCCAATCGTACGCTGATATAGCATTCAGCTGAAAAAGTTTAGTTGAAATTTAGTGTCAAGGCACTGAATTTCAATTTTTATTTTATTTTGGTACCTTATTTATGATATTTTGTGATAGTGCTGCCATCTAGGTATGTCTTTGAGCAATTTCACACATGGCACCAAACCGTGGCAAATAGCTTCTGCTATTTTATTCTGTGACGCTATTTTATTCTGTGACGCCTTGCTGCGGGCAGCGCCATCTGTTTGCGGCACAACTGAGATACAACACTAATGCCAAAACATCCGCGCTAGGCATAAACGCTGCTGCTTGTTTAAAAGTTAAAAATAAAAATATTTTTCATTCCTCTGGAGCAAAACCGAATATCGGTTGCATACTTGCGGTAGAAGTGCAAAATTTAAACCCGATCGTTTATTGATTTTAGTTTCGCAATGATGGTCAAGGGCAGCTAATGGTTTGCATGTGGCGAGGGGCAGATGTATCACACACCTGCCAAACCATTGCAGAAAGAGGGTTCTATACATTTAATATGACAACGCCATGCCCATCTCCAGATTTTTGTCCACCGGCACATTTCATAGCCACAGCTGTATCTACTGCAAATATTTGTGCGCGTAAGTATTTCACAAAACGTGCGATTCTATATCGTAAGCACAGATATTATAAATTTATAATACTAGCAGATAAGGTCCATGTATAAAAAAATAATACGAATGCAAAATTAAACCACAACTTGGTTAGGCCCCGACGAGATTCGAACTCGTGATCTCCTGTTTACTAGACAGGCGCTTTAACCAACTAAGCCACGGCGCCGATGCGATATGAAGCGAAAATTCTAGTAACATGCGTTGGTAAACATAAGTCACAACTGTATAGTCCACTATCATTATCATCAGACCGCTACAACGCATATTTTGTTTCTTCGAAGCGCTATTTCATGGGGTACAACTCCACATATTTTTAAGCTAATCTATATAATTAAGTACCGGTTTAGTCCACCTTAAATCTAACAAAAATATTACATTTGGTTTTCAGACAAAGATTGCCGTTTCCCACATCAAGTCGGATATTATCTACGTCATTCTGGACTTAGATGTTTGCCACTTCGAGGTTCGGGTACTTTTATATCAAAATCTATGATACTAATAATTATAAGTTTTGTTATAAGTAATTTTAGTTAAATAAACTAAAATTTCAATTTTAAGTTAATTAAGTCTCAAAAATTAAATAGGTCGTTCTCGTGGTGGCGTTACTTACTTAAAATGACAATAAATACTAATCACAATTTTTAAGTTTTCTTAAAATAAATATCGTAAGTTCCCAAAAATTAAATTCAAACAAAAAGGGTATTTACCCCTGGTGGGACTCGAACCCACAATCCCCGGCTTAGGAGGCCGATGCCTTATCCATTAGGCCACAGGGGCGGATGATAGGTTTTTGAAATTATGCATCGTGTTATCTGAAACGATGACTTTGATGTTCACAGTTTGTGTGTAGTAGAAGAGGAAGATTATTTTTTATTTTATTCTTTATGCACAAAAAAATATATTATGAAACGTAAAACGTGAAACAGATAGGTAAAATTACGTTCGGTTGCGTTTAGAAAAACAGTGTATAACTTCAGCTAGTTATTTTGTGTGCTGATAGATGGCGTATTTATACAATTTTAATCATACATTGAACAAATTAACTTTCATAAAAAATAAGCAACCTGCGAAATTTTAATCAATGTTTACCATATTGGTACTTACTTTATTATAAGCGGATTGTTACAATCTGCATAATTCAAAATAATAATTTCGTGATGAAGTCAGTTAATTAAGAAAGCGATTGCCACGTACGTACCTACTTACGTAGTAGGTAATAAGGCCTGTCTGCACTAAACTTACCTAACCTCCTCCCAAGTTTTTGTAGAACAACCTGTTACTAAGCCGTGGCTAAGTCTTTTCTTAAGTGTTTTGACCTTTGTGTAGATGGGTATAAATTGAATCCTTCGGGCATGTAGAAATAATCCTCCACAGCCTGGAAAAACTATAACGAATATTTATTTAAAATATGAAAACTATGTCATTTATACGAAGTTTACTATTATTTCGGAAACAGAATCATCGACTCCGTGGCGCAACGGTAGCGCGTCTGACTCCAGATCAGAAGGTTGCGTGTTCAAATCACGTCGGGGTCAAAGTTTTGCTTTTGAACATAATTCTAGTTCCATGTTTATTTTTTGTTCAATGGTTAGTTGCAAGTCCTACTTTAGAAGCTGAATAAAAAAGAGGCAAATTATACAAAATGCCACCTTATGTTTGTCTTGTCATGCAGGTATTATTTAATTGTATGCAGAAATGTGTGATATAACCATTTTTATTTATCTATTTATTTGAAACTAGTTATTACAGTACAACAGAAACAAAAATAACGCTGAAAGAAGTAAAAATCGAGGAACTGTGTGCTTACATAAATCGGAAACTTTAAAAAACGACTCTTTATATCAATTAATTGTCTGTATAAGCGCAGATTGATTTCGTGGATTGCATGTGTTCACGATCACTTAGCAATGTCACGAAACAGTTATTTTTCCTTCAAAATGTAGTAATGTATGTATGTAATTGCCATCCATTAGTGCAAGCAAACCGTAGGTAGAGTCAGCCGTATGTACGATTTTGCCCAAAAATGTCAGGGGTTTCAGCGTGACTGATGATAGTTACAATACACGAAAGAAAGGCTGCAATAAAAGTAATAAAACAGCAAGTTAATCTAACGCATCAATTATTCCTAAATGGCTGAATGCCAAAGGTGGGGTTGGAGTGGCTCTACCTCCGTCATTGTTCGTATCAATCGAAGCACAGTAAATAATTTAGATGTTTAAATGACGTAAGCAGGCTTGCCTTGGCTAGAACTAGATACACCTACTCGCAGGAACATAGTCTATTATTTTAGTCTTAATTAATTTTCCTGATTGATCTTGTAAAGAAATAAAGAATACAAACACCTCAGTCACATACATAGTTTGGATCCCACACTAGGGTTCCTGTGTCGTGGGTATCAGAAACTACGAATATCGTGGTACCCAGGTCCGGCAAGTATCTGCAGAACGTGTACACATTTGTCCCGCAGCGGGAATCTAACCTGCACCTCTTGAGTTTCAGTCGGTTACTCACCCGACGACCGACGCGCCGCGCCAAAGAGGTCGCCGGTGACTAAGCTAAAGCTTGCTTTTCGAGGTGTGTATTGAAGACGTTGGGTTATGGTCCATTTAAATGGATCGAGATTCTTGCACGCTTTGTGGCGAAAACGGCGGCGATAATCTTCTGTCGATTCTAGCACTCATATTGTGTTTACATTCAAGGAAAATATAAAAACTCGAAGCTTCCAATATTCAAAGGCGTGGCGATATCTTTTACATTCGGATATCGAACACAACACTTACATTAGACAAGTTTTGTATTATACTAGCTTCTGCCCACGACTTCGCCCGGCGTAGTAACCGGAAAAGTAAAAAAGTTGTTAAAAGTAGCCTATGTGTTATTCTGATCTATTCTACTAATATTATATACGCGAAAGTTTGTGAGGATGGATGTTTGTTACTCTTTCACGCAAAAACTACTGAACGGCATTTGATTAAACTTTACAGTAATATAGTTTATACATCAGAATAACACATATGCTACTTTTTACCGGGTACTACGCGGCCGAAGTCGTGGGCAGAAGTTAGTAAGCTATATTACAGCCAAGTTTAAAAAAAATACGTTCAGTAGTTTTTGCGTGAAAGAGTAACAAACATCCATCCTCACAAACTTTCACGTTACTTAAGAAGTAAGATTCTTTAGATACTCGCACGCACGAGAAACTCCCTCCGTGTAAATGGACCTTTAAGTCATCTCGCGCCTGCATCTAAAGCTGTATCTATACGATCAGTAGGCTAAAATAAGGCAGGACAAGCAAGTTTTTTTGCAGATAGACTAGATATACCACAACAAAATAAAAACGATGGGTTTTCGTTTTTTTTTGTTTCTTTAAGTTTGTGCATGTTTCACACACTGAAACTTAAAGGTCGCTAAAGTGATACCGAGCTCTACCTAAATTTCCATCGACTCTATGTACTAGGTACTCTATGTACTAAGGTACTTTGACCTAAGATGGCCCGTTACATAAGATAGCCCACTTTAAATAAAATTTATTTCCACTTATTCAAAACCAATAAATTTCGCGGAAATGTGTGAACGCATCCATAAACAAAATGGCAATTCCAAACGAACGGAAGCAAGCCGCCATTTTGACAGCGGGCATCAGTTTGTTAGTGACGTCGTGTCAGTTTGACGAGTTATAACCTTGCTTCGGTAAATATTTTTTTTTATTTTGGCGTTTCAAGTTTTTATTCATTTCAAAGTCAAAGTCAATAGGTTTTTATTCATTGAAATCACAAGGATCATATAGAAAAGATTTGTTTTAACTAGTGGACCTTGAAGAATAAACTTTTGTGCATTTAATTCAACGTAAAGTGTCCTTGCTTTACCTATTCATTGTGAATTTTTTGCTGTTTTAACCATTACCAAAAATCATCCTATGATGGACCACTCCATATAAGCCTAAGATGGCCCAGGCAAATTATATTATTATGAATTATATTATTTCGTACCATCCATTAGGAAAAAAAATATGGTTTGAAAAGCAAGTAATTTTAATGTGAAACACTATATTAAAACAAGATTGCATGCAACCAGAACATGATGGAAATTAATATAATATATAAATACGGGATGAAAGTTAAATAGGCTACTCAGGGAAGCTACCTAATTTTTATATTTTTATTTTAAAAATTAGTTGCATAACTAAGAAATGTGCAATAGTTTTTTAAATAAAATCAAAGATTTTGGTTTTATGGCTATTTTTAGTTTTAATAGATCTAAGATGGCCCATAACAAAAAAAATAAGTAGATTTAGAACAAGATACGTAAACCTCACCATAAACCTCTACACAAAGTGATTGTTTAATGAAAAACACGAGCAAACCTCAAATTCACGTTATTTTTTAATTTAATATTGCGGGCCATCTTAGACCACTAGGTGTTTAAGGTGGCCCACAGTCGATGATTTTCAAAAATGTTTTTTTACTGCGAAAATGTAGGAAAAAGTGGTGAATTTTCAGAATATAGCTTTGGCATATAAAAAACCTACGTCCTACTTACGATTATATTAGTAAATAACATATTTTCACCAGTTTATAGCTATATGCCAAAATGTGGGCCATCTTAGGGCTCGGTACCTTACTTGATTTCGTCTGATTCGTGCTGAGACTGTGTTTTAACTTTTTTATGTTCAATAATTTTCCACGATACTTTACTAAAAAAAAAACCAAGTATAATTTTCCTATCGTTAATGTTTAATGGGGACCTTGCCACCGTTATGGTAATGATTGTTGTTGCGATGTGATTCAGTGACCTTCGGACGAGGTAAAGTTCTGAGTTGGAATGCTCGATGTGAATTGGTGACTGGATGCGGCTGACGCAAATCATCTAACGTCTTCCATGTAAATTCATTAGCGTCCACTTAAAGTTTGAACTTTTTTAAGCCAATTGACCCGCGTACTGTTGTGTGTGCGTGAGCGTTGTCATATCGTATCCGTCATTCCAGTTGTTGTTTTTACTGGCTCTTTCTTTGTGCTGAAAGCAGTTACGTATATGGTATGAGCGTAAGCTTAGGTACTTCATGCATATTCATATCTTTACGTAGGTACTGATAGTTTCTCGCTCATATCCTGAAACACTAATTCGCCTGACTTAGTGTTACTAAGCTGGTACTATTACATTTTTTGAAGACAATGGTCGGACATTCGAGTTACTAGCGAGAATGCTTTGATTGTTAAATGCTTTGGTGGGATATCATTCCTACTCCAAGACTCTTCTCCATTAACACAAAGGTTAGCTGGAAGAGAATGCTGTCTAGCATTAAGTTCGCCTATGTACAGTACTTTATAGTTGTGCAATAAAGAATTTTCTATCTATCTATCTATCTACTCTATATTTTTTTAAGACTTCGATGGCGATGGGCGAGTAGACAGCTGCAGCGCAACAGGTGCGGATTAGTTTCCAGCTGTGTGACAAAAATTTGCATGTTCTGCAAATATTTGTTTCGAGTCTCCGTGTTGTGGTACCACAGTCGTTGTGATACCTACCCACAACACGGAATCCCAGTGTGGGGTCAGGAATAAGTATGTTTCTGTTGAGTATTTTATTTTTATTATCAATTTACGAAATGTGACTTTGGTCTATACTAGGTACCTACCTAAGAACCTATCTGTCTTATAAAGAATTGCAAATATTTGACATGACGCTGGTAAAGTCAAATAATAACAGAGACCGCTCTCGGACGAGTTCCACTTCATGTTGATAACCTTTACGAAACTTGAAATTGTCTGAGACTAAGTAGGTAGCAGATGCAGGTAAATTTTGGGATTAGTTACGAATGCTTCTGTTACATTATTTAAAAAGATTCTCATATTTGACATGTATTTGATTAAATTTCGATTTTAGATTTATTAATTTTACAAACTCGTTAGTAGTAGGTATCTTAAAACATAGGTTTCAAGATACCTACTACATAGACATAGGTCTAGACGCTACGTTCCTGAAGTAGGTATCCGAAGAACCTAGTACTACAATTGTATCCTAAACAAAATTGCAGAACGAAAAATGAGTAATTTGGTAGTTAGGCATTGAAATTAACATTATACACTGTAGGTAACTGTAGGTAGTGGTACTTAAGTGCAATTAGTACACGGAACACATCTCTGAGGGGAGGCAAAGATTTCCACTAGCTACAATATACCGATACTCATTAAGTACTGATACATTCACCTTCTGAAGGCCTTACCAGGCAGAACTCTACAGTGGTGGAATGTAGATTATGCTCGATTATCTGGTATCTTGACAGGTACAGCATCACTAGAGTAACTTTTAAAAAAAAAATAGATACCTATATATGTTTAGTTAGGCCTAAGTTAGTAGGTTATTTATTTTGAATAGACTTGCTAACAGGCTTGTTTATATTTTTTTGTGTTTTGTGACGTCAGTTGTTCAAGAAACATTTCGCAGGGGCATTATGCTAATTGTTGTACATAAAAATATTTTATGCGATGAACCCACTTCATGTGACGTACTTTGTTTGTTTCTATAAGAATTATTTTTATAATTGCAATAATAATAAATAAAATGTGCATCCACACATAGCAGCCAAATAAGAAAAGGTAGGTGTTAACTTTATGACCTACCCACCTAGGTAATTGTTTGCGAAAATGATTGATAGTCTTATTAGTCAGGAAAGAATATTACTATCATTTATAACCGACTTCAAAAAAGAAGGTTCTCGATTCGGCTGTATGTTTTTATTTCATAGTGTGTGTTTGTTACTTGATATGTTCGCCAATTGTTAACCGATTTTGATGATTTTTGTGGTATAGAAAATGATCCCGAGGAGGTGTTAACCGCAAAAAAACGTAAACACATAAAGATCTGATCTGATAGAGTACCTACAGGATAGAAACTGTAAAGTTGACTGCAACCGTATCGCGAATACCTATGTGATTTAATTATTATCTATAAGACTTCAAAAAAGGAGGAGGTTCTCAATTTCTTATGTAGATATGCTTTATTTTTTGTGTGTATTTACGCTATATCTTCACCAATTGTGAACCGATTTAAATGATTATTTTTCAATAATTAGGGCATTAAGGGGTTCAAAATTGGTTCCATACAAATTTTATGAAAAAATCCCTCTCATAAGAGGGATAAGCTTACTAAAGACATGTATTTATACAACTATGTACATACATATGTGTGTAGGTATATACAGAAATATAGATGAAACAGCTAGCTACCTAAAGACCGTTGCAAATCCTACTGTAATTAATAATATTTCAATATAGGTATGATATATAATTATATAAAACAATAATATGTTAAGTTTTCAAACTGATCGCAAACGTTTTTGTTATGTTCTGAATACCTACGAACAGTTAACTTGCATATTTTAGTTTCGTGGAAATTTATATGGAAACGTCATTAAAGCGGTGTGGCTGTTGTTGTCAACTTTTGATGTAAAAACCTACTGAATGTCGTTTTCCCTGAACAGTGGATTATTATTCAAAATGTTTCCTGATGATAAACAGTCATGCCTTTATTATATTTATCTAAGGACTTAGCAACAATAGCTCATACGTTACATCAGCAAAAAAATAATACTCGCAATCGCAGAATCGAGCGCAACACGTGTTTAATTGATTTAGTAGGTACTTAAATTTTAGCTAGGTAGGTAACTAAAAAACAAAAAAAATATTATTAGTAACGAATTAGAAGTCAGAAACGATATCCGTAGAAGCTCTATTGGGAGCTGATAATTTTGGAAATGCGTTTTCCAAAAGAAGATGCAATAATAATAATAATAAATAAAATGATTATTTATTTCTCTCACGAGTTAAATCCAAGGCGACAATGATATAATATATAGTAGGTACCAACTTTGTGAAAGACTGGTGCCTGAAGTAGGTTCATTAGAACCTGTGTTGTTATGAGCAGAATATCTCATGTGATGCATCTCAAACGATCCGAGTAGAGACCTCGGTGGTGGAGTGGTCGAGTGGAGGCCATGCAGGCTGAAGGCTCGGTGCTCCAACGTTAAAAAACCTAAGTAGGTAGGTACCTATAGCATAGCTGGCCATCAGTCATGACACAAATTGCGGAACAGTTAAATCGTAAACGTTTAGGAAACATTGCTACGCAAATTGCAGAACAGAATGTAAATGTTTAGGAAACATTACTAGCTAATGATGATGATGGTTAGGTAGGTAAGCTACGCGTATCTGTGTCAGTTTTTGAATAGCTTTACTAAATTACCTACGCAAAACCTATCGTTATCGCAGCAGTTGCCAAGGCCGTTAAGAATTTGAATGTTACCCGCTCTCCGCTCCGGGTTATTTCTGTCTCATACCTACCTTTTGTTTTGCAAATTTTATTCAAATCCTCCTCCGATCGCAAGTACAATTAAAGAAATAAATGTTTGCAATTATTATCTAATATATAAAAAAACATGCTCAGGACTGTATAACATAATCATAATTTTCATTTCTCTTTGGACATGTTGAATGTACTTAGATCCATCAAAGAAATATTACATTATGTAGGTACTTAAAGGAGGTTACACCTTCGGATATTCGAGGATACCAAGTAGGTGGTAGTCAGAGGCATGCCCAATCACGTATTTGGCACACGGCCGTGTACAATATTTAACTAAATGAAAATTGTCGTTGTAATATGTATAATTTTAGTCTTAAAAAAAAGGGCGAATTTAGTTTTTATTAGAATTGATTGTGTGTGTTAATGATAAATCATCTGAGATTAACCAATTATGTACCTACATTAGTGACTATAGTATATTTTATACTTATACGATTTTTTTAGTAAAACTCTCTATTAAAAATATTAATAGATACTTTTTATTTTTACATTTTATTTATATAGCATGAGTCGAAATTGTTTTTTTTTCTAATTTGACCAGTTTTAATAAACTAATTAAAGCAGTCTAATTTATGTATTAGCTTAAATTAGAAAAAAAACAACGATTTTGTATTACTGTGCTTTGATCTACAAAGCGGTCAATCAAAAGAATTGATTATTTATGGATATCTTATTACTCGTATCTTATAATAATGGAATAAAGAGATTGTAAAAACTGATGAAAAGTTATTTTTTTAATGCGAAAATTAGCTTTTAACTTTAAGCTTTCTTTAAAGTAAAGATAACAGTGAAAATGCAGGTAAAACTTTTAAACACGACAGTCTTTCTACCATAATTACTCTATTCAAATTTCAACCTTAATTGACCAAGTGTACAACAGCAGTCAAAATATGAAAGCCAAAATTAATTTTGCATTTATAATTATCTGAGTGTACGAATCGACAATAACCCGTTCTCTTCAACATTTCCTAACTAATACTGAATAGGTAAACATGGAATTCAATGAGTATGTAGGTACTATAAGTGTAACATAATAGGAAGGCAGGTACATTATTATAGTCACGAGTTGTGGCGGCGACAACGACACTGTTATCGCTATGACGTGACGGTTGGGGGCTTGGTACAACCAGCCAATCGGGTTTTACCAGCACCCGACACGTCAGATAAGTACCTATCTAAGTGAAATATAATTATAATTTTAACTACACAAATAAACTGGATCTAATAAACTGAAACTAATAAATTTAAACGCACAGTCTAAAGTGGCACGGGCACGATGCCCATTTATTTAATTTTGTTCTGGTTACATTAAGATGAGCATGCTACCTATGCGCTTTTGGTTTCTTTTTAAAGCCAAAAGGCACAATGTTATACTGAAATTATTAGTCGCGTAGAAATATTGCTGTAGGTAAATCGATCGTAGCGATAATGGCAGAAATTTGGTGTTAGTGCTAGATAGATTAATGTTATTGGCTGATGCAATGTTGTGTATGGATGAAGTCTGGGGGCTTGCGTGCACACATGCAAGTACATATTGCGGTATGCGTGTTGCAAACCGCGTGCGCCGGCGCCGCGACCGCCACACCTCCGCACCGTTTCTACCTACACTACATGATCGAGCCAACGTACAACTTTCTAATCATTAACGTCATTGACCTCAGCCGAAGTCTCTATGGTTTTCTCGTACTCATGCTATCAGAAAATAACTCTTACCTTCAATTAAGCAGTTAGGCAAGGACATAGATTACCTTTGATAAGAGTAGGTAGGTACCTATACAAATTCGGCTTCCATACAAACCATAGCATTCTGAAGTTGAACTTTCCAACTCTTTACCAAGTAATGTCAAATATTGTTGCTAATTTTGGCTCTACCTTTTTGCGAAAAGCAAAGGCCTGTGCTTTTCGCAAAAAGGTTTCAGATGACATCTTAATGTCATATTAAACGAAATGTTTGTTAAATGATTTGCGTGCTGTATTCATTTGCATAAGGAAACGAATAATTTGCAGTTAATCATTGCACAATCCATTAACGTTTTGTAGACAAACCTTAGTAAATTTTCAAAGTGTTATCCCCTCTCCAAATTTGCAAAATTAAAATAGTCTATCTCTACATTCCCAAGCACATCCATCATCCTGAATATAATATCTCCAGGTATTCCCAAGGGCGGTATAGTTCAGTATTTCAGTAGGAACTTGGTTCTTGATGTTTATAAATAGGTAGCTACAACTGGCTACAAGCAAACGGAACAAATTCTAACTAGGTTGAGTCGTGGCATTTGTGCGATCTAGAATCGGGCATCGCGTCGTCGGCGTCGCCAGCATTAATAAAGAGATTGATGGACATAATTGTTGCCGATCAAGAGAAGAGTGGAATTTTCCGATTGTATCTAAATTGGCAGAACAAATAAATTCACATTAGTCAGAACAAGGTCACAATTGAGAGAGTTCCAGCGAAACTTTGTAAAAGCTATCGATTATCAGAGAAAATCTCCAGTTGAACCAGATAATGTTACTATTAATATCAAGTCATGTAAGTAAGTGGCTTTACCATGTTCAACTAGTAGGGACCTCACCAATGTAACACTGTAATTGAGCACTTTATTATATTCTTGATAGGTATGTAGAATAATTACCAACAAGTGTACCTAAATAGGCATGTAAGTAGGTACGATCTCATAAAATGTGATTCAACTGACGTCAATTACAAAATATGTTAGCCACAGAAAACGTCTCACATTTTTAATCAGAGGTAAAAACCTGCTAGGTACGTGACAAGACTCCTAGAATGGCTAAATGCCTTCTTTTTAATAAAATACAATTCATGATTCAATTTTACAGGTATCGGTAGATAATTAAATGGTTAGGTTATGTAACAAGGTACCTTATCTTATAAGCATCAACATCCATCAGATCCCACTTTCGTCAGAGACCTTAGATAGGAAGGTACCGGAACTGGTTCAAATGGGAAATCTTCAGTAAATTGTTGGTAGTTTAGCATTATCTCATGCTAAACTACCAACAATTAGGTAAATGGAGTAAAATAAATAAATAAATAAATAATGCTGGTCAATCCACACAGCATCATCTAGCCCCAAGCTAAGCAGAGCTTGTGTTATGGGTACTAGATGACTGATATACTTAATACAATACATTACATAGATAGGTATTTTTATTATACATAGAAAATACCCAGAACACCTGGAACAAATATTTGCAGATCGTACAAATATTTGTCCCAGGGCGGGAATCGAACCCGCAACCTCCTGTGTAGCAGGCGGACCTTCGCCCACCGCGCCACATCGGTCGTCGTGTACTGTGGTTGGTTATAGTCTATGACCAACCAGCTAATATCTATGAAGTTAACTAGTTAGCTCAAACTGATAGAAGTCGTGATATGAATTGATTAATATGAGATTCAACTTTTAAAACTACCTTTACCTACTAAAGGTACATCCTTGGGTAGAAGTCCTCTTTAGTTAAATCATTTGTCTAATTGAATGAGATCTTTTGACGATCAGTTAAAATTCAAATTAAGTTTTGTCTTCATTGTCCTGAAATCATAAAAAGCTTATTCATAAAAAATCGTAGGTACAAGGTACATCAAAATTATTTTTGGTGAGATAACGTTGACATTTCCAAAATAACCGCCGGATGTTCTGCGTAAAACTTGTTTATAATGACAGACTGCTGCTATCCCGTGGACGAATGCTCGTAGAATTTTCTCGATTCGATTCTCGATCGAATTGCATGCTTGCTGAGGGTTATGTGTAGGCAGACTCGACGACACTTTGGCGTTTTGTTTCATAAACATCGCCTTATTATTCATCGGCCGAGTGGAAAGTTCCAGCTGGGGGTAGAGTAACCATGGTGAAAGAATAACGTACGAGTACATACATTCACTTAAATAGGTTACAGAAAAAATTGCCTTTATTTTAGGTAGGTGCACCTTTGGTATTTTAACTACTGAGCGACCACACCCACAAAAACGTCATGGTCATAGGTAAACTTCAAGGTAAACCGTTTGATAGGATAATATCCGTGGCTGATTTTGTTAGCCACGCTGGAATTTCACGAGCTCAATAAATTATGATTCTACTAATAAGTACATTACTTACTTACCTACACTTGTATTAGTTTCGTTAAAACAGCAATTTTCACCTAGAGGACTGACCCAAAGAAGAACAGTTTAAGTAAATTTATTTTTACATCTCTAAGTCTCTAAACATTTATAACGATGATTACAAATAAGATGTATAATTCATTTTCTATTTCAATCAAATCTAGAAAAACTCACTTGGCACGTATGCATTCCCTAACGGGCAATTCTACATTCCCAAGCTTAGAACTAAAATGGTAAGCTTCCACAGGGAAGGTTTATTTTTACCACAGAGTAAAACCAGTTGCAGGACTTGCAGTTTAAAACTTGTTGGACCTGATTCCCGCGTTGAGCTCGACGATGGTCACTGTAACTCGAACGGAGAAATGTGTGAAGTTTCTCGAACCTTTTGTTTGGTGTTTGTAGAGATTGCAAACACATTAATTAAACAGTATTAAAATGAAGATCTGATTAAAACACTTATCATCAACTGATAGACTTCCATGGGCCTTCCTTTTTGATTGTCTCGAGCTATTTTCATGCTCCGGCTTCTAGTTACGTTTGGGATGTTATTAATTCGGCGGTTGTCTACAGATTCCTGATCATCAAACACCTGTTATTACGATGTAGGTAGGAAACATGTGGCTGAAGTTGTAGGTAGGTACTGATGATGAAATTGACACTCAAATGTAGGAAATGATAGATGCTGATGCATAAGCGTAGGCACTCTACAATAAGTGCCTACTTATGAGTAAGTACCACCAATAATTAAGTTTTAATAAAGATAATATTCTTAAATGGGTTGAGTTTAATGGGGTTTATTGTTCAAACAACCTTTGATTCGACAATTAGAAGGAATTCGTTTAGATCATAATTTGATTAGCGTTGTCTAAAAGATAGATAATTCATTATCAGCGTTACCTATCTGACGTAACATTTATTACCACCCAAGGTTGTCCATAGTTCGATGCATCAGTACCAAGTTACCAACTGATTATTTGCGGTGGAGCGTTGTGATTGGTTGAAGGCGGAGGCCTGGCCGGGTGTGGCGAAACGTGTTCTTGCTTGAAATACCACAAGTTTCAGTCAATTAACAAAGAATACCAGGAACTAAAATTAAAAAAAAACTACAATATATAAATTATACGCAAACACGTAGGAATAGAAATGTAATCTAATAGATATCAAGGCCATACCGAGAAAGGCACGTGATGTTTGCTAAATTATTTTAGCGTACGTTTTCAAATGATCTGGAAATTTGTAAGCAAAGATCACGCGATGCTGGATTTTAAATGTTTTTGATAATGACTTATATAAGCACCTACTTCTTAGGTAACAACCTATGTGTAATACCTAAAACTAATGATGCGAGCCAAATTCGAGAAAGAAAAGGGCGACGTTGCTGTGGATAGGATCCTTTTACTTTTGTAAGTAAAAGGAATGTTTTGTAACAAATCAATGTTAGCTTTTTATAGTTGTTTTGAATTTAGACGTTGCGTAGCAATAACCTACATACTACACTGAATCCAGAACATATAGAGTCTGGCGCCAGTTCAGAGCGCCCTAGATCTTTAATAACCATTCTTCTTAAATCAATATTGGAATCATCTAGTTTATTAGGTCTTATCCTTTATTGATTGTTAGTCGCGGTCCAGTTAAACTGTTATTCAATTAACGCAAGATGTTCGATCTTTGTAAAAGATGTCGTAAATTTCATCATTGTTTGTTCAAACACTTAACCAACCAAAAAACCGTGAGGTATGTACCTACTGTATTATTCCACGGCAACAATAACCAATTATTGTCTAAATCCCCAATGATATTGACACTATGCTCAGTAATGACATCATTTATGTTTTCAAAATAAACACGCCTACTTTAAGTTTCATCTTTAAAATCCAGAAGAATTTGTTTTTGATGAAGATACTGATTATATGATAAAACATTAGCCTCACTAAGGTTTTGCGACGCATTAGCGAGCAAGCGATAAAAATCTGCAAAGATACCTACATATATTATTTTTAAACAAAGTACATAAGGTAATCGTGAGTTTGGTATCGTTATCAGCATCGTGCCGAGCTGTTGACTCCATGATAAGCCCGGCCATGCCATGGCTAATGGCAAGTCAATATAAACAAGCCATAGCTACTACTCGCATAAAAATGAATTTCTATAAGTCTCTCAATTGCATTTTCTTAACATGACAAATGTGCAGACATTTAATTTTAATATACAGAATTCATTACTAGAATATGGTACCAACAACATAAGTGGGTAGGTAATTATGGCTGGAAATTTCAGGTTGCTTATTGATGGAAATGCGTCGTCTATAAAATAATTCAATGTTGTATAATAGTTCTCATTGATTCGACATTGATTCTAATGACCATGATTGATAGATACTATCTCAACTTACCTACCTACGCACATAGCACACTGCAGCATGTACCAACAAGGGTTAGGGCACCCACTTGTGCACATGTAGAGTACGACACAACTGGATGTTGTGTTGATAAAATACAGTCCTGCAGTTTTGTCAAATTTAGTAAATGCAGTTTGAAATAAGCATGCCCGAAAAAAAAGCTTATATCACAGAGAACGAATATGAAGCACTCTTTCATGCTCAATTGTATGGAAGTGGAGTGTTAGTAAGTATCTACAAAACATTACAAAACTGAATACCATTCGGTGGTTAGTTTCAGCAGGAACAAAATGGTCAATCCCAACTAAACTAGTCAGAAAATATAATAAATAGGTACACACACATAAATAGTAGACTATTAGACACCCTTATATTTATTACAAACTTATGAGTTTTAGTTTGAGGTAGACACGACACGTGTAGATTTTTATTGCCTAGAGTACTTAATTCTTTGTATTATTGCGGTTGAATAAGGTTTTTTATGTAATTACAGACTAGCTTGAATTCAAATTTCAATGCCAGTCGAAGGTTGATATAGCCACACCCTCATTAAATTTAAGATAATGACGTAAAACCTTTTTGTAGCCTATATCCATCTCGGGATCATAACGCATCTATCGTTATCATACATCAAATTCATCCAGCCGTTTGGATGCTAGGAGGTAATAAAGAATTTCAGGCACAGACCACACAGAAACACATCAAGTACATTAATATTATAAAGAGCCAAGGTTTCTATGTTTGTATGTAGGGAGTAATCTCTGAATCTACTAATCCAATTAAAAAAAATCTTTGACAATATTTAGAATGAACTTTTAGGGTGGACATAGGATAAGTATATATTATCCCGTTACAATAAAAGGGCTTTTCGTTGAAACCAATTTTGCATCGTAAAAACACACCTAACGGTCAAGAGAATCCATTTCTTACGAACGCTACTTTTAATCGGCTTCTTTTTAACTGGGTACCACGCGGGCGAAGCCGTGGGTAGTACCTTTATATCTTTATATGCGCAAAAAACATAACCCAAGGATACCAAGTACCGGTAATAAGGTACCTACATCCGTTTTCCATGACCAAACTCAACTCAAAATTATCTTTCAATACAACCTTCCTACATAAAGTATTTCATTTAGAAACATTGAAAGGGGTGTCTAATGACATCACATACTGAGATCACATACTTCGCGAGTAATTTTCCAACACAAAAGTAAACTTACATAGGGTGTGATAACGTGAATAACTATGTTTGCACTTGTGATTAATAGCTAGTCATTTGTGTTAGCGATCTTCAAAGTTAACGATTAGTACATTTTGAAGTGATGAACAATTAGTACGGTCAATCATAATATACACACTCATTGTAAGCATTCCATGGACCATAATTCTAACCATCGAACTCTACAACTTAAGTTCTACAACTTTTGTAATGTATTTTGAAATACTAGCAATCATTTAACAAGTCAAATCAACTGCTTGTTCATGTATAAATCTTAATAGGACATGTAAAAGTCCGAATATGACACGTATAAGTCTTTAAAGGACTTTTTATTTCAAGAAACGGCTTTTTAAAGTAGTTTTATTTGTATAACCGCAAAAATTTATAATTCCTATTAATAGACAAGCCAGTGATTTCAGTTATTTCCGCAACGATTTTGGACTCCGCTGGTTTAGGTATATTATATTATTATGGTATGTGGCAGTAGATGTTAAATGAAAAACAACTAATTGCTTATAGAGTTTATTATATTGCTCATTGCAAGATATTATGTTTACTTTCCCATACGTTGTATGGACCACTCCTGCTGGCAGAGTGGGCACCGGTTATTCTGCTTCACCCAGAGTGACATGCAGCAGAAGTGGAAACTGTGGTTGCACTCTCCCCAAACTACCACGCAATCTTGCTTGCCGTACGAGTCTTTTTTGCTTTCACCTTGGCATCGTAGACATGCATCTGAGAACAAAACAAACGATAAGATTAAAAAATTAATTAATAACGGCCCAACTGCAAGTCGGATTCGAGCACCAAGGATTCCTAACAATAATTCTCGGTAAATAACAAGATACATTTCCGCAGCTAATGTAATTCCCATAGAATTCAATCTTTTCGCAGGCGTGAACGTCAACAGAAAGTGGTATTTATTTGTCTAGACCCCTGGGCAGATCCGACTCGGATAGGTTAGTTTATTAGGTTTTTTTATGACTACCCAGAAAGAGTGATGTCATTTGGTATATTTCTATGTAAGGAGCACTTAAAGTAGAACTAGTTCTGCGTCTTGTGCGTTGTGTCTAACGGAACGAATATTTATCATGGCATAACTGATTGGTCTGTAATGAACACCTGATGCATAGCACGTATTCTGTCAAAAGATACAAATTTTAATACAATACAAATGTTTTTATTGAGTTTCCAAAAGATACTTAATTTAAACAATGATGAAATCTCCTTTTAAGTAATAATATTGTATTTTTATTTGTAACTGTACTCGGTGTTCCTGATACCCACTACACAGGGAATTCTAGTGTGAGGTCACGACAATGTAAGTGTCTGTTGGGTGTTTTTAAAAAAAAGAGGAAAAGGCCGAGGCCTAGTAACAGGGCCCCGTTAGTACCCTTTGGGTGGCACCATAATAATAACAACGAAATTTTGCATCGGTAGTATACGCATTAACGAATGTTATAAAATAACACATACGGACTCCATACTGCCGTGGGTAAAACATAAGATTATTATCAATTAGTAAAACCTTGTCTTAGTTCCCGCAGCACAATAGGAGTGCCTTGCCGGAGAAAAACAACTAACCAAGACAAGGGGTTACAAAGGCAATTTTTTTTGTAGATTTATCATAGACTAGCGGAACGCCCACAATATCATTCGTGTCGAGGATTTTACATACAACGTTCAAGAACCTGTCCCGGCAGGGGTTGAACAAACCGTTGTAGCTATTATCAAACAGCTCACTTAAAATTATCCGAAAAATTAGTCTAAACGCAACTGTTTTATTGCAATCTATTGAAAATTAGAGCATTTTCCACCTTTGACCATCTTCCCACTCCATCATCAGACCCTGTTAGTCACTTACAGTAAAAAAACTAAAACAATTCAAATGATCCCAAACACAGCTGTTTTTATTATTTTGTAAAAAAATAATGGTAATTTTCAAGTATTTAGTTTAGTTATATAGTTTTGGAGATGTAGAGCTTTTTTGTTAAATCTTTAACCCCTTTTGGAACCCATAGGATGTAAATTTTAAATTCCTTTCTTAGTAAAGACCTTACTAACTACCTTCCAAATTTCAAGTTTCTAGGATCAATGATTTATGCCCTGTGTTGTCAGTGATAATGTTACCACCTCTTTTATAAGTATATTGACGATTAGTTATTATGGTGACTGATTTTATCACAATCATTTAGACCGAAGCTATCAAGATAAGAATGATGAACTTTTTATGGTGGTGAATCACGTATGTTGTTGCTTTATGCCTTATCTCAATCCATTTACAAACAAAATCATACTGACAAGAGCTGATACAAAAGACAATAAAGTTCGGGGAAAAAAATATTTTTGGACAGTTTCAGAGCTCTCCGCTCTGAAAATCTATTATTGAAATAGGTAAGTGAGCTCACTCATTTTTAATATTCGAAAATCTAGTAACTACTTATAAAGTATCTTGCCGGTATATAATATGAATATGTGGTCCAAATTATTTGAAGAGTGATTGTAGACTGTTTTATTATATGAAATAGATTATACACAGCTGCGGCTGAGGCACAACAAGTACCTATGTATATAAAGGTAGGAACGACTATAGAAAACGAAAGTCATCACACATTTAAAAATAAGCTATTTATGCAGTTAACTACTACAAACAGACAATGGTTTAGTATGAGAATACAAAGAAAATTAAAAACTTGTTCAAACTGTGGGTACTTACTTTGAAAATCTTTAGTATTCAGAACCAGCTGTCTGTTGTTATTGAATATTTCTCTCTAGTTTTTTTATTAAGGAGAGGTTGCAATATGTTGGTTATCTGCTGGTAGAATCAAGTGACCATGAATTAACAAGCATTTTACCTACTAAGTACACGTACAGTTATAATGATTGCACCGGCGATATAATATTCGCTCCGAACTAAGAAGATATCTATCTTATATATAGTGAAAATAATTAGGATAATTCAGAAATAGTTCATTCTGGAATTTTTCGATTTAAATAATCTTATCTCAAGGAGAAATCAGTGTAGGTAATCTATATAACTGCAGCATAACATAATATGGATTAACAAAATTTGATAAAAATATAAGTTAGCGTGCAATGAGCTCCTGTTATAAAACAAGGGCATTGCGTTTTCGATTTCTATCCTATGAACTTTCCTCTGGTGATAAATGTTCTAGTTCCTCTATGAAGATGATTGCGGTACGAAACACGATTCTGGTTAAAATAAACGGAGTTGTGGCTACCCTAGCAAAGGAGACAGTTGTTAATGTTAGAGAGAAATAACTAATGTAGTAAGGGAAAAGTGTCTAGACAGAGTAGGATGAGGTGGGTGAAAATGCAACGTAACTGAATACCAAGTGCGCAGTCAGTTCGACTTTACAAGTTGTGCATTAGACATGACCATGAGAATTGAAATTAACATTCCAACAATACCTACTGCAATAGCCTTTGTGCAGGGCGATTTAGCAGAAAGGGACTAATTGTGGATTTCCCATTTCTAAGCCTATTTTGCAAACGTAAATAATAGTTTGTTCCGTAATTATAATGTACATAATGTATGTATGTATGTAAATATATATGCAAATTGTAGACCGCTTCGTTTTTATAAAGAAAACAGTCAACGAGCAAACCGTCAAACAAACAACATTAGGGATATTGGACTAGTTAACAAAATAACTTTTTTATTAAGTATCTTTCTTCAATCAGTAGTATCAACAAATATGCTGAATATTAATAAGTTAAAAAAAAATAAGTTCGTACCTAAGTATGCAATAAATAGAAATTAAAGCGTCGACGCTTTCTAAAAAGCATTTGCATAAACCGCGTCATCGTGGCAAACATTATTAAATAAATACATATAACATAACTTTTGCTGCTGCCCGGATGCTAGCCATGTCCTCGAAGTTTCTAGACTAAGCGTTTACGCTAGTTAGCGAACTCAGGTGGACGTTTAACTGGCGATGCCAAGTGAAGTTTTCGTTTCATTTGAAGGCAAACAACCATATGGTCCACGATATGGTATGTAGTTGTTTATGATAACTGGTTTGGTCCCCTGGTCACCTAACTCTGGTAACCCTGGTCTGCTTGGTGTTGCAGAACAGGGGCATTGCGTATGCCTGCCATAGAGACAAAGTTGATAAGTCACATGTGCCTGTAATTTCACCGGCACACAAGCCGTTCACACCGAAACACAGCAATACCAATTTAAATTACTTGTATAGTATACACAAAGATTTTTTGCTCTGTGCAAAATACACATAGTTTGCAAGTATGCCTGGAGTTGCAAGCGTCCATAGGTTACGGTAACCGCTTACCAACAGCTAGACCGTGTGCTTGTTAGCCACCTTAGTTGTGTATGTACTACGTTAGTACATATCAAGTACGTTTTAGGAAGACTATTTTGGTGTATCTCACATGTTGTACAAGTTGTTATGTTGTATGAATACTTATTGGTCTCTGGGTGTGAATTACTGAATCTTGCATCGAAAAGGTACCTACTACGATCGTCGACTCTACGAGAAATCCCGAAATATAAATGCCGTTCCATAATATTTTTAGCCAACGAACGTTTCGGAAAATGCGTTAATGAGGACGTGACGAATTCATATTTTTCGTACAGCCGAAATAATATAATACTTTGTCTGCAGCAAGACGTCATCGAAAATTCAGTAAACAAAATAAAGGGTGTGATACTCTTAAATTGGCTGAAATGAAACGTTCAATAAATAATAATGTAGTGGCACCACCGAATCAAGTTAAATCACAGATCGCGTCAGTGCCTGCACCCGGCCATGTCATGGCAAAATTTAACACCTTTTCAATTTGCATTTAAACTTTAGCAAAATGAAAATGCGACTGAAACACCAGAAAAATCGGCAACAAACTGGGTTTGGTTATTCTTTTGGTGATTATTGCTTACAAAATTCTTGGGCACCATGTTTTTGTATGACTGAGTTTGAGCAAGTCCCACACTTTTTGCAATTAAAATGATCATATAATTAATATTAGGCTTTACCACAAAGGTTATAATTATTTAACTACCTACGTTTTTAAATTTGATAATTACCAGCACATCGCTTAAAATTCTATTTCAAATGCGTAAACATTGCCCTCTAGGGCGATTCATTAACTTTTTCGAGTCTAGTAGTGTTATCAGCTAGTTTGTCTTTGTTTTGTCTAATATAAATACAACATTGTGAATTTGTGACTATTGTTGTTTTTTCTAAAACGATTAATATTTTTTCGAACATATATTCTGTACTGACAGTTCAATTATGTTTATTTCTTTAAACTAGTGCGTTCTAAAGCAATCATTGTGCTACATTTCAACTCAAATCTAAATGAAACTTATAAAAGATAACATTTTTGACACAGATGATGCCTGATGATCTAGCCCCAAGCTAAGCAAAGCTTGTAGTATGTAGGAGCTACATGACTGATATACAACGTATATACCCTTTTGTAAATACATAGATACATATAACACATAGAAAACACCCAGGCCCGAGACAAATATTTGCAAAGTTTGTATGGGTTTTTGTAAAAAAAACTAGACTCCTAGCGTGTAAAGCCGCGGGCAACAGCTAGTAGTTAAATATTTTAACATCGCGGTAGTATCCACCTCCGGCCCTTTTTTTTGCCGTCAAGAAAGGTGAGATCGCATTGATTTGTTCCGGTTTGCAGGATAAAAATGTATGTGCCGGTAAAATAACATAATAAAAAAAGGAAAAATCATCGATATTGATTATTTTTGTTTGGGTATATTATCTGTGTCACGGCCGCCCTCGCCCCCGACCCACCGCAACGCATCGCCCGCCGGCACTTTTACTTACTTTGTTCGGTTCTTATGTGACGTAGCGTTATGTTAAATAGCCTATTCGTTATTGTTAAATACCTTTCTCATGATTTGGGACATCAAATAAAAAAATATTTTTTCAAATCCGACTCGTAGTTTCAGAGATTAGCGCGTTCAAACAAAAAAACAAGCAAACTCTTCAGGTATAGATAAATGTACCTCAATGCGTTAACGAGGGAATTAAGGTATGTAGCATGGACGGACGGACATGGCGAAATAATAAAGGTTTCGCTTTTTACTTTCGGACTGACAAAACAGAATCAAATATTTTTTAGGGGTTAACTAACTGCCATATCAGAGTCTCCTAAAATATCAAAATGCTAACATTACCAATTCTTGGTACTAGCATATTCATATTGAAATAGTTTTTTCAAAAACAAATATTTTAGCGTAGTGCTAATTTAGTTCAAACACATTACCTATGTTTCTACGCGGTGAGTATTCACAGAATCTTTAAAACGGTCCACAGCAAATATTTGAGGAAGCAAACGATATTTGAACAGCCTAAATTAAACGATGAAGATTGCAGAACTTGTTCAGTATAATAGGCAATAAAATTACGTATAAGTTTGCCACTCTGCTAATAAAAACTGAATTATACACCAATTATACAGGGACGTCCTAACAGTGACAAAACAAATTTAAATCCCTCACACCCTCACTTTATCTGAAATTATAAAATGTTTTAACTGTTCCTGTCAAAAATTCTCAAACAAAAACAATTACACATATCAATAGAGCGTAAAAAATGGAGTACAACTGCATTTAAAAGTCAGTTTGGCCAAAATGGAAAGGGTCGTAATGAGGACTTACAAACTTAAAAAAGATACGTGCATCCGTGTAGTCATCAGTTAGATCAGGTTCATACAACAAAGATCTAAATGAGTATTAGATCTTTGTTGTCTGAACTGAAGCCATGACATAATTTTCATAAAGATTTAAATCACCGAATGAATACAGAAATTCTACTCGACTTCGTTAAGCCTTGATTAGAAAAGGACAGCTTTAAACGTTGCATATAACACTTTCTCTTAACTCTATTTAAAAATAATTAAAACGAATGAAACGCTAGGTGCGTTTAATTATTTGACCATTGATTCTGTAAAGTGTCACCTAAATTTCGAAACGGATAATGTGTTGATGCAGTGTAATCGAGAAAAGTCGTTGGCTGAAATAATGAATCATGAGCCAACTGTAGTGTGAGTATTTGGTATGATTTCCACAAGCCAAGCTATGAGGTGATTGCTCTCGTCTGCCTTGTACTGTGATAGGTACTGTCTAAAATAGAATAGTGTGACATTTATAAATAGCAGCTTATGATACGTGGGCGGGAGGGAATCCACGTGGTTCAATATATTGTGAATAAATTGTCAAAGTTGTTTTATTCTTTTCTAAAAGAGTGTCTAAAAATAGGCCAAAGAAGTTCCCTCAGTCGGTCACCGCGTGGAAATCACGTCGAAATCGAGGCGCAACTAGTTAAAATGTATGCTGGTCATTATGCAAACCTGATTTGCATTTTGGTATTATTCCACTATTGAATATTTACCTAACAATGCGGTTTCTTTGCTAAAGATTGCACTTGATCTTAAGTTCACATGAAACTATTTCTCGTATTTCGTGTTTATGTATTAGACATAAGTACAAAGGTATATCTTTATGCTTTATTGATGTACCAACGCACTAATTATTACATGCGCCGGCGCATGAATAAAGTATTTAAGGCGCCTTGATTAACACTTTCACACAACCATAGCGTGTAAGTAGATGGTATACGGAACACTAGTGAACGTCAATGCGTAAATATTACAAAATTTCAGGATGTGTGGGTAAGTGTTTATGTGTTTGTCAACTATTAATCAGGTTCGTCAGAGGTACTGCACTATTAACATTTTCTGAAAATCATTACCTATATATATAAATTGGTGCAGAAAATCACTCACATCAAGCACAGGTACGAGTATATGAAAAATCCTTGCTGCTGCTTTTGGGAAAAATAATACAACTAAAGAATCAAAAAAACAAACGTAAGCTTATAAACGAGGTCAGATTTTTTAGAATGTATGTTACATAAGGTCTCATTTGATCGTATAGACAAAAGGTTTCGAACTTCTGATGCGTCAGTAGACCGTTGGTTCCCCGCTTTTCTTCCAGTACTTTTCCATCGGAGACTCGGTTTGTTGCATTCGGAACCGACGAATATAAATTCGCCTCTCTCACACACACGTCGCAACACGCGTTCATGACTATGTATGGACGAGACGCACGACATTGGGTAGCTGAATGGCTTTTTGCATACTGAATACAGGCCTTCTTTAAGCAAAAATGCGGCTCGGCGACCTTAGCGTGTTAAGGAAAAATACCAATTTCAATTTTTGCCCAATGAGATAAAGGTATCCTCGCGTGATTTATGTACTACTTATTATTCATTATGTGAAAAGGGTATTATATAAATATTTCTCACGATAATAAATTAAGCATTCAGGTGAGTGGGGCCACACTACCCTCGGCCTGACCACATCACGTGCGCGATTGACGACGGGGCTCATTAATTACCGGTGACACTGAGTAGTGGGACGGCTAGCGTTTACTTTCTTTAATCAGAAGTAGTCAGCATAGTAAGACGAATCTATGGTAGGCTCGGTCTTAAAAAAAAATATTCATACACGTTCCAATTATTAAATTTTTGGGATGTACCAGTTCGGAAATTTTCCACATGATGCAGCGATTCCAGTAAATTATGCGGTGTGTATAGAAAAAGTTTGAACAGTTACAAAGATTATTAAAAATGACTGTTACTACAGTTCTAGACGTCTAATTATCTTTTTAGAACCAAATTTGGAAGAGCTGGTAAAATTCCGCGCAATACTATAAGTACATTTTACAAGTTTAGTTATTCTTATGGGACTGCACCATACCTTCCTACTACACAGACACTACTGCGCCATAGCATATTAAATCAGGATCATGTTAATAGGTATGTAAACAATGAACATATTGAGATGTACCCCTGCCAAACAATACACAATGCGAACTGCCATAGAGGAATACATAATGATTCGATAGAGACACGATACTCGTACAAGGTCATTCAGGGTTATATAAATTTCTTTTGCATATTCAGCACAAGTAAACTGAGTGTGACTTATGCCCGTTAGAACTTAGCTTAAGAAAATACTATGTCCGTATAGAATATGATATTCTCTAAAAAAATACAGTATGAAAAGCCTTAGCTTAGTGCAGACTGTATTTATGATTTCAATTTTATACATTTTAGCTCTGCAATTAGGTCTAGCCATTTTATTGCCGTCAAGTCCGATAAAGTAATGATAATGAGTTTCTTTGGAGCTCGGTCAGAAAAAAAGTAGACAAAATTTTCTGTCCGAATTTCCAACCTTCTGTACTGAAGCAGCAACCGTACGCCAGTAGGTATCTTAATTCCACAAGATTTTAACTGGAGCCTGCATTCGAAAGGACATGTAAATGTTCAGCTTTTTTACGTTTTTATTTTTATACAAATAAAGTGGCAAACAAGCCACCTGTTGGTAAGCGGTTACCGTAATCTATGTACGCTTGCGACACCAGAGGTATGCCGACCCTGAGACATAACGGGTGAAAAGACTCATGTGTCTGTAATTTCACCGGCACCCATACCCTTCACACCGGAACACAGCAATGCGAGCATTACTACTTAACGGCAGAAATAGGTATGATGGTAGTAATTCTCCGCACGAGCGCTTCACAAGCTCTACTACTACTCTACTCTTCAAGCTTTATATTTACATTAAATAAGCATGTAATGTCCCAAGTAACACAAAAGCATGATAAAAGTGCATGATCAATCTGTTTTACACTTTAAAGAATTATTATTTAGGTATAGCAGCATTGATGTAATCGAATTGCTGAAAAACAAATGTTTTGGGTCATTATAGTTCTATAAGCTGAATAAATTGTGTAAGTCACAGATTTAACGTCTTGATGGTGAATAATAACGATTTATAGGACTTTAAGACTTAAGTTATCAGACCTAAAGCGATTGAGACTGCTAAAAGCTGCAAAAAAGAGTCTACAGTAGCAATTATCTGTATTATATTGCTGTCACATTTTAATGCTGGATACTGAATAAAAGCTTTATTTTTCTCATTAAGCTGTAATAGGCTTCAAATTTTATCAGTTATTCAAAAGCCAAATGAGTCAAATTTTCTAGGTAATTATTATACTTAAGGCTGTATAATAGATAAAAAAACAAGTACTTTAAAGTACTTATAGAGTTTTAGGTACACAATTATTATCCTTTAGTGCCATTAGTATTATAAGTAAAATCTGTTAAATGCTTCACAGAAAACAGCTTGATATTGAAAGAATCTAAGACATTTTAAATTTTTAGATCTGTAATAAAAAACGCGGATTTTATATGATTTCATATTTAATGGGGATAACTTGTCGTTAGTCGTTATGTTGTGAAAATAAATTCAAATTGGAAAGCTAAAAAAAGAACGGGAGGAATATGAAGAAAATGTTTGCGATAATAGAAAAAAAATAAAAATCCCCAAACATTGCAAATGAGGTTTTGCCAAGTTCTAGTCAAGCGCAAACATATCCTGTTGAAGAGGGTTCTGTACTTAGTAATAAGAAAAGTAATCAATAAAGATTATACGATCTATGACGATCTCTGTGGTGCAGTGGGCCCAGCCCCGCCTGAGACGCAGTAGGTTTCGGGTTCGATTTCCGCTGCGAGATAAATGTTTGTATGATCTTCAAATATTTATCTCGAGTCTGGGTGTTCCCCATTCATGTATTTTAAAAAATAAAATGTATATAAGTAGTTTATCAGTCATGTAGTTTCCATAATACAAGCTCTGCTTAGTTTGGGGCTAGATTATGCTGTGTGTAACTGTCCAGAATTATACCTATTGATAATTTTGTTGATAACGATTCCTCATCCTGTAGTTTTCGGGATTGTGAAGTTAAAGAAACGGATGTTACAAAAAATATTAATTTGCGCAGTAACCTTAGACAATGGGCAATATAAATAAACATATTACTCAAGGGGCTTTAATAGTTTTATTGTCTGTATAAGTGCGAAAGTTTCTTTTGACGGTACAATTGAAAGTAAGCCAATCTGGACGGGGTTGGAGCTGCCATTCTTCACCAGTAGTTCAGAAGTAATTTTTGGCCAACGAAGCTTCTCCTTATTCTCCCATTGGGAGGGCACATTAACAACCTGCCCCTGCGACCAGTAGATACTATTTTATACAGCATTTTCCTGTAACACAATGAAATTATAATAAACAAGTAGCCACTTATATCATATCCAGCTATCGTTTTTATTTTACATGAAACAGTTAGGTAGGTAGCAAAGCGTACCTCAGTAGTTTTTGATCATTTTAGAACGTAGGTTTTCACACACAATAAGCGTAATACCTTTTTTTTATCCATCCGCGTTGATAGATATCATATACGAGTATCTAGTCGTTATGTTCCATTTCCATACTGCATAACTCTAATAAGCTGTGTAATTAACTATTTGTAGTTCATTAAAGAACATTTGACAAGAAGAAATTGCTGTCAGTCCTCTTTAAATCAATCGAAAGTTTGATAGCTGACTCACGAGAATTCTAATTCAGACATTAGAAGTGAAAAGGCTGGTTAACAGTATCATGCTTAACCACCATTTTACAATTCTGATAAAAATATAAACAATAGTCAATAGTGAAAACCTACGTTGTCTTAAAGAAAACGTTCTAAAATGTTTATGACACATCACATCACACCTAAAAATAATGTTTTCCAGGTCCTTTTTATGGATCAAAATAGGTTTATGCAACAAATATCTCTCATACGTCAGCGGGCAGATTATTATTTTTTCTTGGAAAATTTATTATTTACATAGCGCGTGAAAATTTTGCCCAAAACATACATACAAATTCACGTTAAAGTGGCATTCGCAATGATAATTCACTTCCTACATGATTATGGGGAGTAATAATTATAACGTAAAATAAAAATAAATATGGCGTACTTACCGAAACAAAATTTCACTTATATGTCACCAAAAAATGAATTTTTAAAATATATTCTCAGAAAACCTAACATTTTAAAGCTTGCAAATTATTTATTTTTCCATAATAGTACACAGAATAACTTAATTCTAAATATCAACTGAATAATAGAATTTAAATAATGTAAGCTGCCTAAGCAATCTAAATTAGCTGCATAAAAGCTATCTTAGCCTTTATACAGAAAGTATTAAGCTTATCGGACCTTTAAAATGCTACTACAATGCTAGAATGTTTCTATTATGCAGCGACAAAAAAATTAATTTGTGCCCAAATTGCTTGTATAGCAGCTGATTAGACGTCTATACAAATATTATTCGGCTGACTTTGCCAGCTTAAAGTTCAAAAATGTTCAGTTATACAAATATTATTCAGCCTTTCTGTGTTACTTGGGGTAAATGTAAAGCTGAAACCTCTGCCAGCCATCGAATTAGCACGGGTTAGGTTGAACATAGCACGCCATCACTTTTACAATAGTGCCGTTTTGACGCCAGCCAAGGACGGCCTTTGCCACTTACAAAACCAGTTGTCATCAGTGTCAACGGTCCATGGAATAACGTCTCAATTTTATTGTATCTATGATATTTTGTTTGTGATTTTTTTAACCTGCCGGGCGGCGGCGGTGGGTTTGCCATAACCATCTCGGTTCTTATCTCAGTGCTGGACTGGTAGACTGCCTGTTACATCACGATGTTTTATTATTTACTCCGTTTTAACAATGAAGGAAAACATTTATTTTCACCATGATGCCAAACATAACAATAACACTTTGACTATGTAAGGGTAAAGAACATAGCGAATAAAAGTTTGTGTTGAGTGGATTCAGAAGGGTCCCTGTCTCAGCATCAATAGCACCAAACTTATAACAATAAGGTACGGAGGGGCGCGCTGATTTTCAGAAAGGAACTTTTTAATAATACAAACATCGGGGCACAACGTGATGAAAAGACATGTGCTGAACTACACTACCATGAGGTATTTATGGAATCTAGTTTTAATTGCTAGACTCAAACAGTAAGCGAGCTCATGAGCATGATAGCAAATGTTATCTAATGCAAAGTCTCTTCATTGTATGGTCTCTTCGTATCACGATCGTCTGCATGTTTGTCATCTTTTAAACATGTTCAAATTAATTGTTCACGTGGCTGTATGTAGTTAAACGCAGATTTGATTCATGAGACTTTAATTCTATAGAGCCAATGGTAGTAATTCTTCGTTGCATGGGCAACGTTAAAAAGATCGCCATCTCTTTAATGTAAGTTTAATTTAAAGGACAGCAACAATTTTAGTTCTGTTAAATTGGCTTTGGAAAATGCAGCACAGAATCGCTTGGAACCGTTCTTTGTGGTAAATTATTTATTTTGTGTGTTACTTTGTAATTGTTGAATGTTTGATGAGCTAGAGTACATGTAAAGGATTATCGATCGCCCCAGATAGCATCAACCAGTTACCACAGGTTTGTTTCCAAGGACGCTGACTATCGATTTTATAAATACTTTACTAGTCTAGACTAGAACAAACAAGCTAGGTGGACGTAGCATTTGCGCTCCGTCTGCGAATGTACTCGGGCTGGTATATCTTTGGAATCACTAGGTACAAATATTTTAAAGATGTGCTTTATAGAAGATTTTATATACCGACCACTTTGTATAAAAAACTCTGAGATAGTAAAATAATTGCTTAATTAATGGGTTTACTAATAACTCTGTATCTTGTAGTTTTTTTATCAAGTGAAGTACACTTTGAATTTGAATGTATAAATTGCTTATGTAATAGAAACCATCTTGGGCTCATTAAATTATCGTGGTTTGGTATCATTTTAGGATATGATTACTTAACTATTCTCCTACTGACTTTTCGTTGACCATTTAGAGGTCATTCCTCATGAGCACCGTCCGCGGCTACGCTCGACGGTTATAGACGGGAACCATTTTGGGCTGTTCACTATTGATTGACAAGACTCTTTCCAAGATACATTTGGATTGCGGCATTAGAGATCTACTCGTATACGAGTTCAATATATTGAACTTATAAATGTAAACAGGTGATTCAAGCACCAAGGTCCGGTCCAAAACGATCAAGGCAATAGAAGTACCCGAGGTCAACTCAAATCACCCCAATCAAATTAAATCAAAATCGAAAGTTTTTATTTCAGATAATACAATCAAATTCTTCGTAGATACTTAAGACTAGGTATTTGTTAGTAAATTCTGCGAAGATAGGAATAGGTAGGTATGTACAATAATGTACATATAGACATTCTGCGACCAACGTGTGTTCTAGGATTTTGAATAATAGTTTTCATCATTAATAGTTTCAATCATTTGATATTTGTATTAGGGTTTTTGTGGGTACCTACTCAGTCACTAACTCTCGTCAGTCCGATGATGATGGCGTCATAACTTAAATGTTATGAATGAAGTTATTCCCAATAAGCTTTCCATTCTTGACAATCAAATGTCGTGTCGTAAGTTTCATTCGCGATGGAATTTTTTGTCGGATTCTTATCTCGATTTTTTGTTGAATAGATAAGACACTCCCACTATGATTATACGCGTGACACATTTGTGTCTGTGTTGATTAGAATTATTGTTATCTTTTTACAAAGGTATAAAACTGAAGTGCCTATCTAAGATTTACACAATACACCAAAGTTTCCATCGTAGGATTACGTTGAACAATGGTTGCGATATATATTGAAGAATTTAAATATTATTTCAGAAGGTGCTTTGGGTGCGCTTGTACCTAAGCAGCGCACACGGAAAGGGGAACACAGGATTCGTACGAACCATCCTAAGAGTTATTGTGCTTACAGTGGCAGCGGTCGATCGGCATACTATTTTATTAAAGTTTGCTTGAATTAGGCAACGAGTGTTCCGGTATAGTTTAGGTGATTCACTTTTGAATTAAATGGCGCGGAGTCTCTTTTTTTCTCGTCTATGGCAAGCGCACCGAAACAGCACACGCGATGAAGACAAAGTCGAAAATACATGTACTCGCAGCATTGAGTTACGAAAAAGATTTTGCTATTGTTTTGCAGTGAGCAAACGATCATTTTTGATTCGTATTCTGAAGCTTTAATATAAAATATTATAGTTTATTCATAGTAGCTTTATAGCGAAACACAGGTAATGTGATTATAAGTACATGTTATAAAAATGACCACTGTATTTTACCACAGTATGGTGTACAATAGAATTACACGTTACAAATTAAGATCGCTATTTAGCGATAAGACCACCCATTGTACAACATTGTCAAAGTTTGTAGTACTTATTCAATTGATGTGTTATTTGGTGTGCAATAAAAGTATTTTCTATCTTCTATCTATATAAATCTGAAAGAAGCGCTAGTGACGGAAAAGTTCAGGAGTAAAAAGTTAGCATGGTATGGCGTCATAAGGGAAGAATGTCACATTACAAGAAGAGTGTAAAATAAATGTGGATGGAAATAAGAGCAGAGGTAGGCTTATCATCTAAGAAAAATGGACGGATTATGTGAAGAATGACATGGTTAAGAAAGGAGTAAGTACTGAGATGACGGCTGATAGAGGAGAGTGAAAGATGAAAACATGTTGTGTCGACCCACGTAATTTGGGACAAATACAGAATGTTTGTGAAATATTGCAAGTATTTCAGTGTGGCTGAAGTGGTGCCTGAGTTAAGGCTACAAGCCATGTCTCTTTTTATACTAATAAACCGGCAGTTCATAGTTGTCAACCCTATCAATCGAGTACCAGGACGGGTTACTGATAGGTACATGGGGTGAAAGAGGACACGAATTACGCATGCTGCGCGGACACCGTTGCAAGGATTTCTTAACACTTTTTTTTTGGCTTTATCTTATCCAGCAGGCTATGCTTCGTAGGCAGTAAAAGTATTTACCTAACTTACCTAGGTATTACAAGTCTAATAGCAGGACTTTTTGGTCCCATTTCAAGTATAGATTGAACTTTGCCAAAGTTTCATATTTTTTAGCATTCTAGTTTTTCAAGGTAATTTTATATAGATTATCTAGTAACATTTATATCCATGGATTACAGTTAAATTTAAACGCACCAATATAGATAAATAAATAATAATGCAGGACTTTTTCACACAGCATCATTTAACCCCAAAGTAAGCAGAACTTTTGTTATGGGCTATGACTACTAAACTACTTATATCTTTTTTGTAAAATACATACATATTATACAAAAAAAAACATCCAGTTCCGAGACAAATATTTGCAGATCATACAAACATTTGTCCCGCGGCGGGAATAGAACCCGCAACATTCTGCATCTCAAGCGGGCCTTCGCCCACTACGCCACAGGTCGTCATACCGCCCATCTTAGAGTGGACGTTTGGAGATCGCTTGCTGTTTGCATATTTTAAACATTCGAGAACATTTAAGACTGTTTTTGGCCAACAAAGGATCCGCTGTTAGGTACTTGTCAGTAATATTACATTGACTATAAGTAACTTATGCGGCTAGATACACTCTACACGTGTTTATACAAATGTAGAGGTACCTACAGGCGTTTGAGTCAGTCACGTGATTCAATCGTAGACGTCGACTATTGAACCTCCGCTCCGCCTAAACCTAAACGATAAAAGGTTTTTTGATGAATAAGCTAAACATTGAAGCAATCATTTGGTACAAGGAACTGGTCTCCTCAAGAGATCAGCGGTTTTTCTTATCTGTTAGTTCAGTTCAAACAGCTGAGAGCCATTTGTTTGTATAAACGGCTGCATCATTCGATGTAGGTAGTACTTTCTACATAGGTATAAGCTCACCTTGGCATTTTGTCATCTGACACTTTGTCGATGAGCGACCCTACACTGAGCATAATATAGAGCCAGCAAGGGCGTCCTATTGCAAAATGGCGATTATAAAACGTATGATGCAATCGCTAGACATCACATTCTACTTTTATTTTGTTGGCACGATAGTTCGGATTTTTTGTGAATCATCTATGACGCGTCAGTTGTGACGCGAAGCTCTACTAACTTTTTGTTTGTGTGTGTGTGAGGGGGGCGGGGCACATCAGCTTTTAGGGAACGACTGCTGCAGCCAAGCGCACGTGACGTTATACACGCGCCCATTCACAATTATTATTGTATTGCATGGTGTAGGCACAGAATAATTAATAGGTAGTAGGCACAAGGTATAGGTTATGGCATTGAAGGAACATACTGGAACGTTCTATGGAACTTTCTGTCTGGGGAGACACTTGCGACCCGGTTGTGCCGGTGCGTACCGGTTGCTGTGTCTTATCTCAATGACGTTGCTTAATCTGAAAGTCCTTTACATTTTTGAGTGACTCATTGCGCTATGATCACTTTCTATGAGGTTCTGAGTTAGTAGGTAATTGTAAAAATAAATAAGTGCGTAGGTACCCAACTAAATCTCCAAGGGTAGTTAAGTAAGTATATTCACATATATAATGTCCACTATGCAAACACTAGTTTTTATGAAGGTTGCAGTTCCATCATGAAATACTTAGAAACCTAATGGAAACAGAAAGTACACAACTACGTAGGTAGGTATCTACAATTTTTACGCAAGGTAATACGTCAACTCCAACCTTGAAATTAGCCGTAGGTAGGTGTGTATTTATTGGCAGGTGACAATGTTCAAAAGCAAAAACTTATTAGTTTCAATTCGATTCAATAACACAAGTCAGAGTGTTTAGCACAAAATTGTTTATACGTATTTTATCATATTAACTATTGCATAATCTGCATATTAGTGACGTACGCGACCCGCCTACAATTGTTCTGTAGTCAAGCCACTTGTAAAGATACACAACACTCCAGCTGACTGAAAGAAGATACCGTGGATGTGGCATGTGTTTAGACACATGACAAAAATGCAGAGACACGCATATATACGTTCAATAGATCAAGAGAGATAAGTGTTCTGAATTTCACAGTTTTGCACTATTTAACTTTAGTTCCTTTGATTCGACAGCGCGCACCAAATGTTTTAGTTTAAGTAGGTAGGATTGACATTACATTAATTTAGTTCACCAAATTGTAGGTGAACTACAATTCTGTCAACATGAGCCTAGCCAGTAGCCACAGTCGGCTACTGAATGATACGCCGCAAAACCGCAGCCTAACAGACGCGTCTCTCGTTGTAATTTCATCGTTATCATTTAACTGTGGCCGATATCTGGGCAAGGCTATTTTTAAAAACACAACCCATATAAATCTTCTTTATTTTATAAACATGATAGGGACGGTTTAGTTTAGATTCATAAAGAAAATAGACAAAGGTGGCCAAGATAGCTGAAGTTACTCATTTCTTTTCTAGACCAGGATCATATTATATAGACACTTGAACAAAGCAATAATGACGTCAATGTATTCAATTAAACCAAAGCTCCCTTTACAAAACATGCAGTTCAATAAATTATTTAAATGAGTGCATTACTCTAAAACAAGACAGGTGCAGTAACCCGAATGTATTCAATGAATGACAGAATATGTACCGAGCTTAGGTATTCTTAGCTATGCATACCTATTTAAAATGTAGAACAAAAAATGTACATTCACATTTTTTTATTCCGTAGATAATTAGCGTAAAAGGTCACAAAAAAAAACAGTTCTGGTCGTTCAACAACGAGGAAAAGAACGTAAGAAACGTCATGAGCGTTATCGGCTGAACGTGGGGGTGTGTCGATACTCAGCCCGCAAGCCTACTCATTCACAGACGCCGAACCACGTCGAACTCTCAAGGATGACACACCCTCGGACGTAGCGGGCAGAGGAAGGGCATACAATGTCGTTTACATTTGGCAGCAAGCTTTCTGCCCACAAACATCATGTGACTTCCCTTATGTATAAAAACAACTGTTTAAATTTTAACTGAACTATCCATAATTTGGGAACACTTTTGATCTAAATCATATTCCAAACGCAATATCTACATTTCAATTAACTATAATTAAAAAATACCTATTAAGAACTTCAATTTAATTTTGTAGGAACATGAAAATATTAATCATGGCAGGATAAAATCAGCGATTACGATTATCTTGGTTTTTCACTCACGTGCAATATCGACATAAAATCAAATACTATTTTTGATATGAAATAGTAAAAAATCACCGGAAATACTTGAATCTTCTCTTCTTTGGTCATAAAGAAAATCAAAAGGTGATGCATTTTTAAAAGTAGATGATATTCAGGTAGTCTTATCGCCCATGAAAGCATACTTGATTTTACGGTTTTTTTAATGTTAACGTTAAACTACGATCAATAAAGGTCATTATGTGCCATGTGTGTTCAAAATATGCAAAGATATACGTGACAAAATCTTCAAGACATAATAACATAATTTCCCTGGAACAAAAAACCTGAAGACCTACAAATTCAAGTGTCAGATTTAAAAGTCTCCTTTTAAGCCTCAGCAAGCCTTCCTAATAAACTGTTGATATTACGAGCCTGGATAAAAAAATATTTTATTTAATTTATAATATTCATAGTAACAACGTCACCACTTATTATTACGGTGTATATATGTGTGTTAACACTTGCACTTATTTTGTTTCGATACATAGGTAACAATACATTGTGAAATGCGTCACGAACGCCTTTTAGTGTTCAGGTTTTTCAAATAATTACAATTTCTGTTATTAACTTTCTTTTAAAATAATAATAACCTATTTATGATAGCAAATTATTATAATAGGCTAATTATAATAACATTTTCATCACGTACCTAAAGTTCTATTTCTGTCACAATGGTTTCAGCACTTACAACATGGCAATGAGGAAAACCTATTTTGATAGAATGCCTAAAACTTATAATGAAAAGAAGACATTCCCGACTAAACTTTGCAATTTCCAAGTTTAAGTTTTAGAAGTTATGAACATTGTTACGCCCACATATAGGTCATATGAGTCCCCTTGTCCCGACCTCAATGCCTTTTAGCAAGTGTAATTAAGGGTCTCGTAAAATATACCTAACGCATCCAACATTCGATGTAAGATTTCAGCACTAAGTTTACATTACATTTCATATTGTTTAATGAATGATTTTTCCATAAAGAACTGAAGAAGAAATAACGTCATCGATGTACTTACCCACTTTCTAAAGTTCAAATTCTTATAAATTGATTTAACATTCAAAGTAATTCAGGTGCAATCCGACAACGAAATGAACGTGCGCTTGTGCACCTGAAACCCACACATGGAGGGTAGCTGTACACACACATGAAAGAACTCTACACCGATAAGCACGGGGCGAAGCGTGCGGGGGGCCGGCGCCGCCGCCACAGGCAACCTCCTATATAAAACTCGGCGCTGCCATCTGCAAGTTTCAATAGATAACTTGAGCTCTGAAACCCCGGTTCGCGCTGCCAACATTTCGTTGCAAAGCGATTTACAATACCTCAATGTTGTGCACCCTTGCAGGATAACAGCGGGAATATTTAAAATATTGCGAATGACATATTTTAAAAGTGAACTAGAACAGAAATTGTGTAAATAAAGTGTCAATACAACTGTAAAATCGCGGTTGTGGCTCAGCGTTTGCTAGAACCGCGACAGCCGAAAGTACGCTTGCATTCTCAGCGCACTGAGTTATGTCGGCTGCTCATCGGTAACATTCGCGAACCTGGATTATAAGGAACAGTTCAACTTCGGGAAAAATACCGTTATTACAAGTGTTGTTCTAAGACATTATCATTTTGACGTTCCTTGATTGACTACTGTGATTTTCGCAAGTGAGAGCATAAAGATGAGCTTCAATAAGAACAACCCCAACGCCATGGGGAAAATCATGGGATACCTCAAGCAGCTTTCCGTTGAAAGGGTAAGTTATTAATACTTATGTTGTTTTACTTAACTGAAATAAGAATTGGCAACAGGGGTTGGTAAGGTACAACGAAACGGATCTGTCTTACAAGCATTATACTAAAAAAAATACAAACTTCTCGAAACTTCTATGGTCTAACCGAATTGGTACTCGGTGTACGCAGTGCCCATACTGCGCATGCTCAAGCCGGCAACAATCATCGACAAAGGGTAGTCGATGCTGGGGTCGCTTAGCAACCATGCACAGCAGTCTGTTGATGGCCCGTTTAACACTTTTCACCACCACACACATGGACAATTTTGAAACGAAACGGGAATTATTTTATAATAAAATTACTTATTAAAAAAATCATTAAATAAATTAAAATAAATTTTGCTAAGTAGTTAAGTAAGTAAAATACAAAATACATCCGTGTAAAGTTTGAGAGTATGGTAGAGTCACGATAATGCCGGTTTTTAATCTAGCCAGACGGCCTTGCAAAGTAGATCCGGTTGTGCCGGAAAGGCGAAGGAAACGTAGCTTCAAAATATAATTTAGAGAGAAATGAAGAGTTGTTTTTCGAAATGTTGCAAAAACATTTAAGTCGTTTTCTAGGCCACCGCCCGCCCGAAAACTTTACCGACATGACTGTCAGAGTAGAAAAGTTATAATAACGATTGTGTTTAGTTTTGGAATTCATTCCAAAATTATATAAACAATTGCCATTGCAAAAAATAAAATTTAAAACCAATAAAAATAAAATAATGGTGTTCAGTCTTTATTTAGTAAAAGCGATACCAGCGCCAAAATGGGTTCGTGCTGTGGCCTTTTGCAGCCACCCTTTTCATAAGTATTTTAGTGAGCTTCCGATAGATGGCTCTCAGCGGATTATAATTTAATTCTACGAAGAACCGGTAGATGGCAGCAGCAATGATATAGTGGTAAAATTATGAAATTAACTTTACTTAGACTTTGTATCTTTTACAAAACTGAGATATTAAAAATACGTACTTCTCAAAAGAGTCTATAAATGTAGACCAGACATTGTAGGTTCATATTAGGTAGAAAAAATCTAACAATTCTATTTTCGTGCACATGGTTGTGGAAACAAACGAACAACAATAAATCAAGTAACGGGCTGTTCCACCCTCGTACGTCTTGGCTTGTGGACTTTTACCCTTCCCATAACAATATTTTCAGGGTCAGTTTGGTTACATAGGTGGTATGAATAACTACCTGATGTTTTATGATTTAGGTAAAAAGTTTAGGTGTGTACCTACCTACATTGTAAAAAACTCCAGCATGTAGATGACTACATTACTTATATTTGCAAAAAATATCTATTACACGGTCTGGCTGGAGTGCAATTAAAATATTTCAATATTGCACTGTAGATTGGTACAATGTCTAAAAAGTTTTTCAATAGTTTGAACTAGGTTTAACTTTACGGAAATGGTTTTTTATAATTCTTACAATAATCCCAAATAATAACACTTTACCTACCACGTTATCAATAATTAAGATTATAAGCGAAATTATAATTTTTTTTCCGAACTAAACTAGATCTGTCACATTGCTACTGCAAAATTTGACAATCATTACAAACAACGAAAAATAAATAAAAATTATCAGTTCATAAATGAAAATAAGCAGAAGCCACGAGAACAAATATTACAATACATTTAACAATGAATTTTCTGTAAGTTGTGCTTACACTGATACTTCAAACTGATAATCTGATAATTAACAGATTCAGTTTGCTAGTCATGTTGCAAAACATCAACACCCAATGCCGGCAGAAAACACTTTGGCTCCTTAAATATTGTTATGCATCATGTTTTGTAAACATCATTATAACTGACAGAAGACCGTGCGATAACATCAAGACAAGAATATAGAACACGGACTGAAAGTACGGTAGAGCGAGTTTCCTCGCAAAGATCGTGGAAATGAAACGTGCAGGAGTTCTGTGTGAAGTGGTGAATACAGGATTATGTCGAAGTGTGATAGGGTCAGGGTACCTATGTACTGCATATATAATCAGTGGGTTATCGAGAACATGCAGTGTTCGTATGACAGGCGTGTGGTCAATAGCAAGCGATGTATTTTCTTGATCTGACCTCCGACTCCCTTAGTTCACGATTCTTATCGTTTGCTACTGACTTACGCACATTAGATAGCGGATGTAATAAATGGGGATGTTTGCGGACGACTCCTTCAGTATCAAATGTCCAGTGAGTTTGAGTAACCACTCAATTTTAGGTGGGTACTAATTGCTAGTGGGCTAGTGACAATATGGACCGTTTTGTGTACAATGAATTAGTAGTATTAACAGAGTGTTTCTTTATTCCAGGGCGGGAGCGAGCAAGCTCGCAGAGGACAAGAAGACGAAGAGAGGTTATATCGGGCCCGAAGAGCCAAGTACGCGCGTGTACCGTCACGTGCAACTCTGTCAGCGTCGACGACTTGCACATCCCTGGCCACCTCTTGCGGCTCGCAGGGGACCCTCGCCCCCAACTACGCCGCCATCCCGGAAAACGTCTCTACCGAAAGCAGCAGCGAAGACGAGCAGGATCGAGAAGATTTCGAGAAGACCCGCCGTCATTTTCAACAACTACGTCAAGTCAGCTTAGGAAACGAATTCAAATACAAGATGGAGATGGAAATCAAGAGTGCAAAGGATGAGAATCTGCGTAATTCCATCCCTTTCGTGAAACAGTTGAGCTTGGACAGCAATAAAGTCAAGGGCGATTACTCGATCAATGGGGATACTCCGTATGCACCTACCACGCAGAAGATTTATATATGGACACAGGTAAGATCTCATTAAATTTCAGTAACGTAATTTAGTTCTTCACGGACAGCTAGATCAGGATAGCTGACCTAGCTGCTAACGTTCCATCAGGTCACCATTTGGATGGTTGGCCCGGTATTGGCATTTAACTAAGAGCTTTGGTGCTTTGGAGGGCACGTTAAGATGCCAGTCACAATAATAATGTTGATTGCCTCTAGGCAGCGTAAAAATAGCAACACAAAAGTTGGTCAAATAGTTCATACATACGAACTCCCTTACAATATACACAAGTATAGTAATCCGTCAACATATTTTTTTATCGTAACTGATTTGTTTTCGCAAAATTTACTTGGACGAGTTGGATCCACGTGTTTCGATAAGGCTCGGTGAGATGTTAAAAAGAGCACTAAAAACAAATTCTTTTGTGATTCGAGATTACTGATTGCATAGTTTTCACTTGAACCGTGATGCTGTTGGTTTCAGTCGCGTTTTTTGAACATTATTTAAACTTTAAATTTAAACAACAAGTAAGTACTATTCAGTAATAATGTCAAACCTACACTGTGAATACTGTATGCACGTATACGATTTCAATCGCGAGAATAGTGTGTACCTTTCTACCTAGAAACATCGTGCTCAAAGTAGGTACATAATCCAAGTTTTGAAGTACGGGAGCGCCTAACATATAAGGCTGAGCGAACCACCCCATAACCTCAGAACTTACAGTAAAAGCTTGGTGGGAATACGTTACTATAGTACGCTACGCAGACTTACAACATAATTTGTATTACCTATACATTACGAATGAAAAACTCAATCGCATATCAGGTTAGATTTGACAGAGCGTAACCTTTTGTTGTGGTATTTAAAACTATTTTATTTGTTACAGTTGCTAGCAGCGTTTGCAGTGTCAATGGGATCTTTGATAGTGGGCTTCTCCTCAGGGTACACTTCTCCGGCTTTGCCTGGCATGAACGCAACTATGGAAATCACCAAAGAAGAGGTTAGTTCCCAATTTGTTTTAATCACCATGTCTACTATTAATTGAAGCCTTATTTATCTATTTTTTCGTTTTTTTTTTTATTTTTTTCGCTAAGCATTCTTGTACATGATACAGGCATTCTCGCCACCTTGATTATCGTAATAATTTAAAAGTAAATATCACATTAGCATCCACTAAGAACTTTGTACATTTGCATTTGCACATTGTTTTAAACAGTAAAATTTTATTAAACAAATTTATTTTATATTTTCAGCAAACTTGGGTCGGTGGACTAATGCCTTTGGCCGCACTGGTGGGTGGTATCTCAGGAGGACCTCTGATTGAATATCTAGGCCGACGACGGACTATAATACTGACTGCTCTTCCATTTTTCCTTGGCTGGATGCTGATCGCGAACGCGCCTAATGTGTTCATGATTTTCGCTGGACGAATTCTTTGTGGACTTTGCGTCGGTATAGCATCATTGGCCTTCCCAGTATACCTCGGAGAAACAATTCAACCGGAAGTGCGCGGCGCACTTGGATTGCTACCGACCGCATTTGGAAACACTGGAATTCTTTTGGCGTTCTTCGTTGGCAGCTTAATGGACTGGTCTAAATTAGCCTTTTTCGGTGCTGCTCTATCAATACCATTTTTTTTACTAATGCTTGTTGTTCCGGAAACGCCAAGATGGTACGTTACAAAAGGGCGCGCTGAGGATGGGCGAAAAGCCTTGCAATGGCTGAGAGGCAAGAACATTAACATCGACAGAGAAATGCGTGACCTTACACGCTCTCAGGCGGAATCAGACAGAACGGGAGGAAACGCTATCGGGTCATTATTCACAATGAAATACCTCCCTGCCGTTCTTATATCTCTAGGTTTGATGATGTTCCAACAATTAAGTGGAATAAATGCTGTGATATTCTACGCTACATCAATTTTCAAGATGTCAGGGAGCACTATTGATGAGAACTTGTGCAGTATTATTATTGGACTAGTTAACTTCATTTCAACGTTCCTCGCGACAGCGGTTATTGACCGTTTGGGACGCAAACTGCTTCTATACGTATCTTCAGTTTCGATGATTATTACTTTAGTGGCATTGGGAGCCTACTTTTATCTGAAGTCATCCGATGTAGACGTCAGCTCATGCGGTTGGCTACCACTGGCTTGTCTAGTCATCTACGTGCTCGGTTTCTCCATGGGTTTTGGACCTATTCCATGGCTCATGCTGGGAGAGATTCTACCATCTAAGATTCGTGGTACTGCTGCATCTGTTGCGACTGGTTTTAACTGGGCATGTACTTTTATCGTCACAAAAACATTCCACAACATTATTTTTGCTATAGACCTTTATGGCACATTTTGGTTGTTTGCCGGCATATGTATATTCGGATTATTATTTGTCATATTCTTTGTGCCTGAAACACGAGGCAGAAGCTTGGAAGAAATTGAAAGAAAACTGACTGGTGGTTCACGAAAAGTGCGTGCCATTAGCAAGCCACCTAAAGCAAGCAATCCATGTTAAATTTGATGACAAAGCTGATGAAAAGAACTTAAGAAGAGATCAATATTCTAAAGTGCCGAACAAATCGCAAGATTTACGAAATACGGAATTTGAAAAGAGTGCAATGTTGGATAAAGAGAAGCGCTGAATTTTCAGTGTATACTGAAGACTGATTGGGAACGTAGCCATAGATTCTCATTATGTATAAATGTAAATATAGTAAAATTAGATGTTAGGTAGCAAGTTGTTGCCCATAGTTCCTTTAGAATGTAAATTGTCATAGCATTCCGCCTTAACGGCATTATTTCTGTGTAAGTCCAATTCCCGTATGCATGCTGTTCACAATTTTCTCCGTTCTTTTTACCAGTAGTTTTGTAAAGGTTTTTCAATCTCCATCTGAAAGCTTACTTATTTGTGTACTTAGGTTGGTAAGTATGTATAACTTTTAAAATTGTATATTGTAATATGGATCTGTTACTCGTAGAAATTGTATGTTGATCATGACAAGATAACAAATAAGTAGGCATTGTAATCGTATGTATATTTACACCAAATGTTGATTCATAAGTGATTTATCATAGACATCTTTAATATAAGATTTTATTAAAAATGTTTCCGTATATTACGGAGTCTTATAATTTATTTGATTGTTATATTTATTATAATGAAATAATATTTTAAACATATTTGATAAACATATGGCGTGATTTTATTTATTGCAACCTTTATTATACACTAGCCTCTGCCTACGGCTTGGCCCGCGTGGTAACCAGATAAACAGTAGGCCATTTTAGGTCACGACACATACCGGTTCCAAATTTTATCAGAATCGGTCCAGTTTCTACATAAATTATTGCAACATACATCCGAACATCCAAACTTCGACTTTTTCTTTACAAAACAAAGTAGCCCGTAGGATGTTTAAGATAAAAGAGATAATCTATAAAACAAGGGCATAAACTGTTTGAATCCCTATCGCTGACCTATAAGAGGAGTTATGAACTTCTTAGTAAAACAACAACAATGGATAAGCAATATTTGCAAGATACAAATAGGTAAGTAGCTACTGATACTATCCTATATTAATGTGTAAACATGGAGATATAAAAGTACCAATTCGTAGTAACTACGATAAATTGAGCCAAACAGATATAATGAGCAATTAATTAAAATAATAATAATAATGCTGGACTTTTTAGAAATATTTTGGTGATATGGAAGTCGTGTGACGTCAAAGGCCTTCGGCTTTCGTGAACATTCCATTACATCGATACCACGGCAAATATTATGTTTTGTTATCCGTGGTACATTCAGGAAATGATATGTAAAAAAATTGGTACTGTTGCATTCAACTTTAAATATTCCCATCCTCTAGCAATTTAGAAGATGGCAACAAAGGTAATGTGGCAGTCGGCACACAAAGCAACGATTTGTCTTTCTCCTTGCTGTTTGTGTGTTTATGTAATTTCGCATTTTTCCAAACGTATTTCGTCCATTGTCCAATCGGACTGATGTTGGAGCACTCGTGGTGACAGCTACTAACCAGTACTATGTAGGTTCCTGCGCGATTTTATACATTGACAACCCTGCCCACTAATTCACACTTGCCTGCGCGGGGCTTACCAATGCGCCTTAACTTTTATGCGAGTTTAAAATATAGAAGAGCTGAGGTCTTCTATATTTTAAACTCGTATGATGTTTCAATGATTCTTATTTTCAGCCTGTGTGAACCCACTGCTGGATATAGGCCTCTATATTTATGTCACTACAGATCTAGTGCCATTGATTCACGTACAACTATCACGGTCTTAACAATGACCCGTCTCGCCGGTGGTTATCCCCTATTTCTCTTTCCAGTTTTGGGCCTTTATTCGGTCAGCGCTTTTATCCACGAGTAATGTTTTAATCACATACAACGCAAACCTCATAAATAAAAGCATGATAGGTACGAGTATGTCTTTGAACTTTTTTTTCTTGAGGATCATGGATTATAATATGAGAGCTAGTTATTTCTTTTGAAAGTTTAAATATGAGAGTTCGGAAATAACTAAAATTAGGTTTTTGAAATGGCAAAAAAATATTATTATTTTCATGGCATTCTGATTTGATACATTAATTTGAAAAGAAATATTTTCCATAGTGCGCACGTAGAGTCCGTAAACATTCGCAACATGTGCTGCAAATACAACTGTAGCTACAAAACATGTTTATCATAACCTGAGACATGGTTCACTAGCTGCCTATAAACAATCTACAACTTACCTATCTATGATTGACTGGCTTTTAGACTTTTCTATATGTTCTGTCTTTACAGCATTTACCGCTTCTATGATCCAAAATCAATAACGTTGACATAACGATCATTTGATTTGGAATATGCTTAAAGCATGTGCTTTCAGTTTCTATCCTAAGTAAAATTGAAATATGTTTTGAAATTGAGTCTTTCTTAGTTGCAGCGGTCGAGTTTGGGCATCGGTAGGTATAGGACTAACAGTAGACGATAACAAAGGAAAACAATACAATATGAGTTAAGTAACAATAATTTAATCCAAAAATTATCGTGAATTAGATCATTCATATTGTAAAACGGGAATTTTCACAAGACAGGACACAAGACGAGACGCGAAGAGAAGAGAAGTCGTGATTAGGGCATGCATTCCGAAATTCCGAGATTCCGGAATTACGAAATTCTGGAATCTCGAATAGATTTTTCCGATATTTCAATTCCGGAATTGAGAGGACTAATATCGGTATTTCAATATTAATAACTTTTACTCAGTGAGTGGCATTTTGTAAAACAAAACGCAACATTTCTACTTTCCGAAGTCGTATAAAAGAAAGAAGACTATTATTAGTATGATTGCTGTACTATTTGCACGATTGGGATGACTTATTCGCACAAACCGACGACAATATTTTCCCTTAAACAAATAACGAGATTTTTTTTGAGATTATCGTCAATTTACTACGCCACTACAAAACTCACAGTGAGCCTAATCCTACCCATGCAGTGCCCTCCAAGCCAAAATGAACATTCATCGTCTTCTGATGAAGACGTTTCAGTCGAAGAACCAACTCGACAAGAACCGCTAGACAAGGAGCTGGATAAATGCAAGATAATTCGCAAGTATCCATCTGTATCTACCAATTTTGACTATGCAGGGTTTGTCAAAGTAGAAAAAACTATATAATAACGGAGGACAACGAGGTGTACATTTGACAGAAGCATACAAATGTATTTTGTGTGTCCTGTCTGAGATTATTGAGAGTAAATAAATAGTATAAATAATGCTGGACATTTTTCACACATCATTTAGCCCCAAACTAAGCAGAGCTTGTATTAAGGGAACTACCTCGTGTGTTCATAAGTCTTGAGACACAGTAAAACTAAAATATTTTTGGATTTGAGTGCGCTGGACATTGCGTACAGATGGCTGGACGTCCTTTGAACTTCTGGCGTAAACCTTATTGTTCTGCCGGTTAAACTTTTCTTCCACCGTGAAGATCTTTTCATCGGTAAACAGGATATTTTTTGGATCGTGTCTCTTCAATAGGTTCCGACATCGTTCCAGTCGCAATTTACGAAGACGCTCGTTTAAATAATGCACTTTCCTTCGACTGTAGGCCTTTAGTTTAAGATCATATTTAAGTATCCTGTTCACCGATATTCGCGAAAAGTTGGTCTGCAGAGCTAATTTCTTTTGAATCCGGCAAGGGTTGCGACGAATTCGCTCTCTGATTACTTTGATGTTGGCGGGCGTCCTTACAGACCGCGGGCGGCCACATCTTCCACGGTCTTCTAAAGAGCCGGTCTCCTTGTACCTCTTTATGGTATAATACACAAAGTTCCGACTACATCCCAAACTTTGGATTTCACTAAAAACTTGCATTGGTTTTTTTCTGCTTGAAACAGTGAAATTACAGTCGCACGCAAATCTTTTGTTGGCGCCATTTTCACGGAGAATGAAACAAATATTCAAATGTATATTTTTTCTGATTCAAAACATTCGAAATTTAAAATTTTAAATGTTTAAAAAAGGTTGCATGAATTACTTGTTTTTTAAATTAATTAAATAAGTTCGTCTCAAAACTTATGAACACACGAGGTACTACATGATTGATGTACTACATTTACATTACATTTATATAATTTTTTTTTGTTGTAAATACATAATGATACATTGAAAAAACACAGACCCGAGACAAATATTTTCAGATTCATAAAATGAATAAGTATGTTGTTTTTATTATTTTGTTCATCTGTTTATGTGAAAATAATTACTGCGTGCGTGTGTAAATGTGTAATATCGTATTTTTTTATTTATATTCTATTTTACTTAATGTTGATTAAAATACTGATACTATAACACAAGTTCCTTTCCTCAAAACAAAAAAAAAATCCGGAACCAGTTCCGGAATTCCGAAACTAGGTCCCCAGCATCGAAATTCAGTTCCGGAATTAAACACCTTTCGATATTGCATGCCCTAGTCGTGATCACACGCCAAATAAAAGTGCAAACGGCAATTTTAAATACCTTAGTGATAGAATTAGAATTACCTACTTTCGAGATAGTATATGGTATATAATTAGAATTAGACAACCTGTAGTATCTAGTCAGATAAATAAAAATGTCAACAAAATTACGTTATTTTTTATTGAGACGGTGATGGCGGAATAAGTTAGACTCCTTCAACAAAGATTGCCCAGAAATAGCTCAAGATAGAGACCTGTGGAAAGAAAGAAGGCTTATAATAATATTAAAAATACGAGTGCATCGGCTTATTGGTTTGTGGTATTTTTGGTTAAAATTACAACTTGGGTTTTATAAACAACTACCTACTACGCGACTTCGTCCGCGTCCTTTCCATACCAAACTTCATCGTCCCGCTGCACCATCGCAGGGTGGCATTTCGTTAAATTATTGCATAGTGCACCCCTACACATGATAACGAAACTACCTTCTACAGGTCTCTAGGTCACACGGTTTAGGTTGTGCTTCGATTGTCAGTCACGCAATAATTTAATATATTTAGGTAATTTATATCTTTTCGTAGCATCTAGATGATTGAATTGCATTGTTATCATAACAAGTGTGTGATGTGTTCCACTGCAAGGCAAAAGCCTCTAAACGGGTGTAGCGCAGATAGGGCGCTCTTTGATGAAATTAAATTGTTTACTCTGAAAAATATCACAAAAACCTATAACTTTATTCTTTAGATTTCATTTTATTGAAATTAGCAATAATAGACGATCCAGCGATAGATATATACCTACCTAACTTAAACGTTGCTTCTAATATGCGACTAACTAAATACCAACCAAGAATTAAAATGCTCTTTCGGCAAGTTTCAGGAGTTTGTTTTGAATATAGAGCCTCGAAAGCCAATCAGTATCCTATCGTCAATCAAATGGTCCCCTTATAAACGGCATCTTGCGTGGCGAAACACTCATTTCTTCCGTAGCCTAAGCCGGGTACGCGGTCAGTGCATGACGATTTCTGCATGTATTTAATGCTTGTGCAGTGAAGTTTCCTAAGACTACAACAAAAGTATTGTACAAACAAAATGAAGGTCCTAATGCGAGCGGACACACATTACAGCATACACGTAAGGAGCGGTGAATATGAGGAGCCCAAATATACATACTCGCAGGTACGTATTTCACTGTTATTCAGTAATTCTTTTCAGAAAATTGAAAATTATTTCGAGTAAAAGACGCTAAATAAACTACACAGGAAAAATACCATGTTATAATGATTATCAAACAAGAACGAAACACGACTGGCTCGTAAATTACACTAGCATAAAGGCAATGTCAAAAACTTCTAAAACTTAAAAATGGAAATGTTTATTCGTAAAGTATCCATTTTTAGTATAAGCCTGTCAGAATGAGTCGTTTCTCATAATAAATTTTTGGTGTATTTAGGGCGCTGGTCAAGGCAACAAACGACTCTATCAATGTGGCCAAATATCATAAATAATATAGAAATTGTCGATTCGTTGACACAAAAAGAAGAAAAAATTTATTACGAAACTGAAGAAAGTCAGTAAGCCAAAACATTGGCCTGAATTAATAATTAATTGGCAGTTAAAACACATCAACATAGACAATTGTTAATCAAGCAGGAAGCTAAATTTTAATTAAATTAAACGTAATATTTTTGCCATTAGCTTTAAAGATATATTATATTACTTAGGTTTAAATATGTTGGTCATGGTTTGTTGCCTTATCAAATGATATTTTTCCATGTAATATTGATATTTTTCCAATAGTCATGGAAATTTATAAGTACGAGTTGGTCTCGTGCACAGATGGTTCCTTAAGGGTTACTAGCTTAATCTAGTTATTCACATTTAAAATTCGTGAAGGACGGAATTTATTTATTATAATGAAAATTCTTAATGTCTATTATTTTGATCTTGATACCTAATTTTAACCGTTTCTGAGAAACATAGTCTTGAATAACAGATGCTCAACAAAGTGATAATCTATAATAGTTCCGTTAGTAGCTAATAAAGTACGGAACTCTAAAAATCACCTTGTATCGTTATAATATGCCAGCCTTGCCTTTGCAAATATGATTCATTGTTTTTTTATGAATTTTTCCATTATTTGAGCTTGACTTTCCTACTAGACACAGAATACAAAGTTTAACCATAGACAATTTAAAACCTTATGCATTCACAAAGTCAAGTACGCATTAAAATAGCTCAAATCAGTCAGGGTGGCCAATTTATACCTAACAGCCCAAGTTCCTTACCTTCTTTTAAAACTCTAATTGGTATGATAGTTCTAGTGCATGCCGGCTTCTTCACGATGTTTTTTTTCACAGTTTTGATGTACACGTGTTGGTGTACATATTTTTTTCGAACTAAAAATCTATTGCTTTACATCCAGCTTTGAACCTACATCTGTCAGAACAGAAGTCGAATCCCACATTTCTATATGATAATATTCAAATTAATTAATGCCCAAAAAGTTAAGTTGCATTTTTAGGTAGGTTAGGTACCTATTTTGAAACAACTTCAGATACTTAGATTAAGAATTAATTCGTCACAAAATTTTCAGTTTAAATGCAAATTAGCATAATTGCCCACATTGTAATTATTGACGTAAGGCTGTATGCTTAGAACCCACATGACATTGCATTCATTACAAGGCACATGCATTACAGTCATTCATCACTTATTTAGATACAATATACCCCCTGACTTTAGAATATGTACCATTTTTCTTTTAATTTATAGGTTTTTGGGTTACTGTCAGGAGTTTCTCACTGATAGCACGAATGCAAAATTCAATGTGCCTAATTTAGTAATTTAGTAGTAGGTAAATGCTTCAGTTATTGAATATTTTTCAAGAATAACAATTAATTTGTATTTATTGTGCAGAGGAGTAAGTGGACACAATCAGAGTCAATGATTGCTTAAATTAATAGTAGACGGCTGGCAGCACACACCTCCCGACAATAACGTCATGAGTTTAAATTACCACTTTATTGAGAGGCTTGTTTCAAAATTAAAACAGAGCTCAATACGCGATGTTTCAGTATCACAAAATGTATGTATGAAATGCCTTGATCATATCAAAGGATATTGAATTGTCTGTAATATTGTAGTTTTATCTATCACACTAGCCGATTCCCGCGGTTTCACTCTCGTAGGGTAGGTAAAAAGATGCATCAAACATTATTGCATGCATTGTACCCTTAATGGCATTTATGAATACCCTGATACGTATTCATTCTTTTGTATTTTAGGTATCCAAACTAATTTAAAGTAAATCACACCACGCGTTAAACATTTCCCATACAAACTTCATACCTCAAAGGGGTTAGGAACACCATCCTACCCCCTTTGAGGTGTAGTTTGGAAAATACATGTATTAGTATTTTATCATTTGTATTGAATAATGTCTATGCCGAGTTTCAAGCAAATTGGACCACCGGTTAAAAAGTTCCCATACAAACTTCACTCCCTAAAAAACTCGCACATCCTTGTTTGGGGAAATAATTATATTAGACTTTTACCATTTTTATTGAAGAATATTTATGCGAAGTTTCAAGTTTATAAATTCAAGGAATACAATTTTTATACAAAGGTTTCCCTTTTCATCTCCTTAGGGTAGAATCTTCATGCTTTTAGGACAACTTATGGCTTAGGCTGTGCGTTGATCGACCAGTCAGTAACGGAACAGTTTAATATCCATCACATCACATGAACATATATGCCCGTCTTAGGTAAAATGTTTCGGTGATTTCTATAAAAAAAATAAAGAAAAACCTATGCCTAAACTTACTGCACAGAGATTAATGTTACACATGATGGCCCAATAATATGTACAAATTTTCCAAAACTCTCTTTCAGGTATTGGCAGCCGTTGCGGTGTCTATGGGCTCGATGATCGTTGGTTTCTCATCAGCCTACACATCGCCGGCTCTCGCCTCGATGGAGGACAGCGATGTCCTAAAAGTGTCGGCAGAACAGGCTAGTTGGATCGGCAGTCTGATGCCTCTAGCTGCGCTTGCCGGGGGTATGATCGGTGGACCGCTAGTAGACTATATAGGACGAAGGAGAACCATATTATTCATAGCGCCACCGTTTTTCGTAGGTTGGATTCTCATAGGAAGTGCAAATGTCGTCCACCTTGTACTTGCAGGACGAGCCATATGCGGCTTATGTGTCGGAGTAGGATCACTAGCATTCCCTGTATATCTTGGTGAAACTATTCAACCAGAAGTCAGGGGTACTTTAGGATTGTTCCCCACAGCTATTGGAAATATAGGAATTTTGATTTGCTACTTGGCGGGAAAATATCTCGATTGGTCACAACTTGCGTATCTTGGCGCAGCTTTGCCGATACCATTCTTCGTTTTGATGCTAATGATTCCTGAAACTCCCAGATGGTACATATCGCGCGGGCGGGAGGCAGAGGCACGTAAAGCTCTTCAGTGGCTGCGGGGCAAGAATGCTAAGGTCGACAGCGAACTGCGCGACATTGCCTTCTCCGATGCACAGACCGCTTCAGATGATATAATCATTTGGGAACTTTTAAGCATGAAATACATGAAATCTATTTTAATTTGTTTAGGCTTGATGACCTTTCAACAATTATCTGGCATAAATGCGGTCATATTTTACACGGTTAAAATATTTCACATGTCAGGAAGCTCTGTAGATGAGAAATTATCTACCATCATCGTGGGCGTCGTCAACTTTGCATCGACCTTTGTTGCCACAGCTCTCATCGATAGGGCTGGACGTAAAGTATTGCTCTATATTTCATCGGTTACCATGACCCTGACATTAGTGGTATTGGGCACCTTTTTTTATGTACAGACCAATTTAAAAATAGACGTTTCAAATCTGGGATGGATACCGCTGGCCAGTCTTATGATTTATTTGTTAGGATTTTCACTAGCATTTGGTCCGATCCCATGGCTGATGATGGGTGAAATTTTACCGGCGAAAATAAGAGGAAACGCTGCGTCGATTTGCACAGCCTTCAACTGGCTGTGCACATTCACGGTGACGAAGACGTTTCATAATATTATTGAAGGTATTGGCCCGGCTGGCACGTTTTGGTTATTTGGCTCTATATGTTTCGTGGGTTTATTTTTCGTAGTAATTTGCGTGCCGGAAACTCGGGGCAAAAGTCTTGAGCAAATAGAGAACAAGATGACAGGCAGGGAAGGTGTCACTAGAACGCGAAGAATGAGTTCTATTGCGAACATCAAGCCTTTACCAAATGGTTGTTAGAATTAACACTCTGGTCCTGACATTATACATGTAGATTAATGAATGGTTTAAAGGTTTAAGAAAACCAAAATAATTTGAGAACATTTTAATGAAATTGAAATGTTCAGAAAAATATTTGATGTGAGATGTGTAAAAAGAATCCTATGAATATTTAAGAATAAATGTGATCTAAGAATCTTAAACGAATTATAGAAAAACTGTGAAATGTGAACATAGTCATTGACGCTTTTACCTATAATTATAAGCAAATTCGTCTATGTCTATAAATGTTCATAGCATTATTAGTTAACTGTGGGTATGATTGATTCATGTGTAGAAAATTTTCTCATGTTATTTAGAAAATTCTTAACTAATTTGAAAATTATTTAAGTTTGTGTTAGTTAGTTGAGTTAATTAATTTATTAAATCATTTAATTATCATTCTTCATCAAATATTGCACTTCAAACAGTCTCAAGCGCACATTGGTTTGTAAGAAACATAGATGGCAAATACTGGAACTAGATCTGAGAAACTTAACTAGATTTGATAAATTTATGGTGCTGTTTAAAGGAATTGCACCCAAACTTACCTCATTCCAGATAATATATGATTATGGCTGAAGAGCCGTTTGGGAATCAAAAAAATAAATAAATTTACAAACCTTGACTTGACAATAAAATTACAAACACAACAAAAAAAATCTGCCAAATCTGACGAGATGTTCTCAAGTGATGATCTTTCATACATACATAAATAGGTTTTTATTTATATACATAGATAGATATAGGTATGTAAGCAAGTACATACCTATATCTAATTCATAAATTTTCTTGTAATTTTTGCACTACCTCAAGACTGTTTTCCACATTACACAAAGGTTAGCTGGAAGAGAATTCTACCAAGCATTAAGTTTGCCTATGTACAGTACTTTTTAGTTGTGCAAACAGAATTTCCTATTCTATCATTAATAAAATTGATGTTTAAAGTGTTCCTTGTGATTTTAATGAATAAATGTTTAGTCAAAACTATAACCATACTATATTTCACATTAGATAGGGGCCCACACATTTTTTACATCCATATTCCTCTTCTCAGTACTTATTCTTTTAACAGATATATACTTCTACTTTTCTTTGGTCTACCATAGAATAATCTACATATGAATAGATTATTCTATGGAGTTGCATATGAATGCAACTCTAAGACTTTAGTTCATATTGATTATCATTCCTCTTAAAATAATCTAAAAATAACACCTATATGTTAAAGAGGAAATAATTGTTAGTAGAAAAAGCATGCTGACTGACCAGTTCTTAAGTGAGGATTTACTCAGATGGCTAATGACCCACACGCAAGTGATGAATTGATTGCTTATACTTTTTAAGTTAAAATCTGATTATCAAATCAGATATCAGGGTGCAGCAAATGTTATATTCATATTTCACAAATGTATTTTTCCTATCAAAAAATTTATGTGTGCATTAACATGTGCTCAAAACAGTAAAGGAAATCATCACGAGGATACCGGCATGCCCTAGAACCAAACATTCTAAGACATATGTCATTGGTTAGTGTTCCAATAAACAGCAAAGGGCTTGCAACTGTCAATTGTCAAATGTAATGTTTGGATGTGCCTCTGACTACCCTCTACTTGGTATACTTAAAGATTTACACATTGGGTATGAATCTAAGGATGCCCATCATGGAGAATACAGCCATGAGTATGTTTATTTGTTGTTTTTTTAATGATCTAATCTGCAATAGTTTGCAAACAAACTAGGTATTTCTAGGTATTCTTTTAAAAATGAATGATGCGATAATCATAAGTCATCAGAATTATAAATAAATAAAGATCAAACAGGCTATCAGGCATGGTTCTTCTCAAGATCAGCTCTCACAGCAGCTTCAACAACTACTCATTTTCACATTGGACTTCAGGTCAGGTTCAGTAACCTGGGCTGTTTCAAGAACCTGAGTGTAAGCACTTGATGCAGGTCGTTTTTCTTTTTGTAAGAAGCCTCAGTAGGTACCGAGTTTTTGCCCTACAATATCTAGGTACCTAATAATGTCCTAAAATGTTACTTACCCATAACTTGGACGCGGCAGATAGCACAGGTATCGCACTCCACGTCCCAGCTCCACATAGCAACGGCATTCCATTTTTTTAAGGTGAACATTTTGTCAGGCTTCTGTCCATCATTATCGCCTCGATCTAGTGCATCGTAGTCTTCTCCGGACATTACTGAATTTGATTGTAGCACATTAATCGCAGCAATTTGTTAAAAAGGAGAAAATCACAAACAAGTTAAATAAACAAACAAAGCAAGTAGAACAAATTTGTCATCATCTTCAACAAATGTCAATGTCAGGTCAGTCAATGTCAGTCTCAATTCTCTCAAAGTTTTTATTATACGGAGGAGTTAGAAGATCAAAACCCACTTTAGAAAAAATCTCATATGAACTAATAGGCGTTTTTTTTTTAAGATTTTGTTTTTTCGTTCCTTGTCATATCTACGGGCAGTTCGGGCAGTTACTCTCTATATATGTATCTTATATTGCTAATAATAAAGCTGAAGAGCTTGTTTTTTTTGAAGGCTCTAATCTCTGGTCGGAGTTGAAAAACATTTTTGAATTTGATAGCCCGATTCTCGAGGAAGGGCTATCTAGCATCAATCTATGACCCCTGACCTGAATGATCCCTAAGAGCCGAGCGAAAGAAGTAATAGCGCCGATGGGCGATGCGATGTCAGAAATTCTGAATCATTTTTTTTATCTTGACTCAGCGATGTTAGCTCGATTTGCTCGCTCAATCAATTTAGACTATCATTGTTATTGTTTTTTTTGTTTAAACGCGACAAAAAATTGTTGTAGAAAATGCTTTAGCATTAAGTCGCAAATTTTTGGCAGTACCAGTCGGATTAGGAAAATCATATTTGCATTTGATAGCCTAATTTTTGAGAAAGGTTTTACCTATTTATGCTATAAAACATCACGATGACCCTTATACGCCGAGCAAAGAAAAAAAACAGAAAACGCTAAGCGGAAAGGAAGTAATAGCGTGGACGGGCCCGGACTATGCGATTGGTGCGCGGTGTGATGGGGGCCGAGAGCGGCCGTGGCACAGCTAATAATGTATAAAATAAAATAACTAGCCTCTGTCCACGACTTCGCCCGCGTAGTATTTTCTTAACTTATTTTGTTACCTACATTCAGTTTTATTATTGGCATTTACGTGAAAATAGCAGGCACAATATATTTGTTCCTTCTTTTGTCGTGTCACTAGTTCTTTCTTGGTCAGATGTTAGGTAGGTCACGTGTAGGACAGTGATTGAATGGTTTGACGTATGTTTTCACAATCTTTGAAATTTTGGTTTTGTTACATTGGTGTTTCCTCACGATGTTTTTTCTTCGCTGTTTGTTTGAGTGTATTATCCTACTTACATAGCATTGGAGCGCGTCGCGATCCGAACCCCGGGGCGAACCCAAAACCTACGGAGAGAAAGTTACTCTTAGAGTAGCCACAAAGCTACTCTTTCTGTGAACTTGTATCGGCGCAGAGACTAGTTAGGGGTATTACGCATTGTCACCTACGTACCTATCATCGCAGTGTGACCGTTTTTCTTGTAACCTTTGCTCTGGTGTATCTTCACCTTCCCTGTGGTAAACGATTGCGGCTAGTTATAATTTAGCTAATTTCTACTTACAAAAATACAAAGGTTTGTAGTTATAATATCTACCTATAGTACCAATTTCAAATATTCTTCGTAGGGATTTCCTAGAAATCGCAATTATTTCTACAAGATAGCAATAAATGTCCATTACTTTGGGATTAAAGATACAGGGTGGTTTGACGTAGGTATTTATTTCATCATTTACTTATTTTATAAAAAACATCCTAATGTTTTAATTAGGTAGGTTAGTTTAAGTAAATTTCAGTAGATAGGTCAGAAGTAGTATATACTAGGCTTACCTATGCTATAGTACTTACCTATGCTATGGTAATTACTTCTTAGTATACCTAGGTCCTTACTTTATCCTGCTAGATACCCATTTACCTAGGTACTATTCATTAATTAACATGATGAACCTACCTAAACTGCCTACCTATATGTTTATAAAAATAGAATAAGTACTTATTTAAATTCCTTCATGTTAAAAATAATCGGGACTGCAAAATGTACAACGGACATTATAATATGTAGGTAGGTAGGTAAACTTAGAAGAAAGAAGGTAGATAGGTATAAAGGTACCTAACCTACATCTTACTAAAGGTTTCTAAGGAAAGTAACCAAGAAAGAAGTTATTATGAAGGCGAGACTGACTCCTATACTGCCTGCTCCACTGATGCAGCCGAATTCTTCGATCTGCACCTGATATCTGATGCTGTAGGGAAATCTGCACACGGCGTTATCTGCACAGGACAAAGGAAACAATGAGAATTTATAAACCGAAATAGGTACCTATACTTATACCAGATTCCTATCAACGAACGTAGTTAGGTTATTGTACAAAGTCGAGTTTTAGTAATGAGACCATATTTTTTTTAATAACAAAGGGTCAGGCTTGATACTACTTTCATTTTAGTAAAAAAATACAGTGACAACCGAATCTAATTTAAAGAAGTAGGAATGCACAGTACTAACGCAGCTTCGGCCAAAGGAGCAACCAAAAAATTTCGTTTTTAGTATAACTATCGCTGTGCCTATACCTGTACCTGTTCAATAATTGAGCATAGGTTTGAACGATGTCAGTCAACCAGGCAGCCATTGCTATTGCTACGGCAACTGCCGTGTTATACGGCAATTGGGGCTGCTTGGAAAAAAAACACGGTACACTCTAGAACATTCATTGCCGTATCATAAAACACGGCAATCAGTGCAATCCACTTTAAAATCGAATACAATCTGTAAACGCATAATCGACTACACTTGACAAGGGACATTTCAAGTGTAGTCGATTATTGGTCACACATCTTTACGATAAAAAATCAAGTTTTAGCTGGAAACACCTCATTCTAAGTCATTCTGAAATTGCCATTGAAGTTTCGCTATTTTCTATTTCAACGTCAGTCTCAAAAACATTCCATTCATTCATGGACGTTATGGATCAATGTTACCACGGCACTAGTAGGGGCACCCCGAAAGATTAGAAATATGCCTTGAACACCTTTAACTCGTTCTTTTCTTAGTTCGTAATATATATTCTTGCGTCTACCGTTGATGTATATGAAAGTGAGAGAATTGGAACCGTGACAAATGCAAAGTGAAAATAAGTGACAAAAGCTATTTATATTATGATGGTTCTAATGGATAAAACAGCTATTTGTATTTATTTCTTTAAAGCTCAGCAAAGCTACAAAGTATATGTTGTTTTATGAAAATGTATGAGACACGGCAAATTTTACCTCAAAACACGGCAATTCGATATACAAAACACGGCAGTATTTTTTTTTAATGGCAACCCTGCAACAGGGTTCGAACCCACGATATTTGGATCGAAAGTCGGTGACCCAGTACACCATTAATGTCCATTTTCAGGGAGTTGGGATCGTTGGAGTCGGGTTAGAATTGTCCAATGCACAATACGGGACGTCAGTGTAGATCTGGGTTCTCCCAATTAAAATTAAAATTATTGTACATCGGTATTTAGTCTAAGTACATCTTACCGGTACAAACAGAAGTAGTAGCAGCAGAGCCTCCAGTGTTGGACTGCACCGACAAGTACAGAGGCGGGCACGAGTTGATGCTCCAGGATCCGTCGCAGGGGTTCTGCAGGCCTATTTCAACGTTTCCGCTAGAGGCTAGACTTTGACACGTGATCGCATTCTCGTCCATGCCGATGGCTGTGAAGTTTTGTCTGCAAAACAAAACAAAATTACCATCCGTTCCAAGAAACAACACACAAGAACGATCATTTTCAGAAAATTCATAAACTTGGTCCTAGTAGAACGAGAACCCAAGCCGACATTGCCGTCCTTCGTGGTCGGTACGTGAGTAGCCAGCTGAGACGTGAGAATAGCGGGTTCGATTCCAGACACGAATTATATTTTTTTGCCCCTACCATTGTACTGATATTTCCTGATGTTCACGACACTAGGTGTTCATTTGACATTCTGACTGAATCTTGGTTTGATGTCCGAACTGTGTGTCCAATTTGAAATTTCCCAAACGACCAGGCAGGGATCAACTCTATTTTGCGACATGAATGCCAATTGGCCATTGACTGCTAAGCGTTATTTTAAACTGTCAGTGTGAAAAGAAACGTCAAACGCACCTCGGCTGGATAACTGATCGCGAATGGCAAATTACGAGACTGCCTACTCCAGAACTACTTCTGGCGATCCTCACTTTTCTGTTATCGTTTTGCCCAAAGAAGTAGTTGGGGCTGATAGCGTAGAAGTTAATGTAGCCTGGTTCCACGTAATCATCGAATTGTCGCGTGCCTGATGAACCTGCTGTGAACTGAGAACCACAGACTGGGTTGATGATTCTTCGGCCAGCTGGAAAAGAGATCATTACTTTCATCTACTGAACCACGTTTGAAAAAAAAATTGTTACAGATACAACACTATTAAGTTACGTTTGGGTTGTCACGCACTACAGCTACATGAAAGTTGTAATCTCAACAAATCTTGCCAGAGTATCCTTCAGACCCATAATATAATGGCAGCTATAATGTATATTTTGGTATTGTTTAGGCTTCCGTACCTCAAAAGGAAAAAATGGTACCCTTATAGGATCACTTTGTTATCCGTCTGTCTGTCTTTCAAGATCCTTTATCTCGGGAACGCGTAGTGATATCGAGTTGAAATTAAAACCATATATGTCTACAGTCCCTTGAAGCTGGGAAAAAAATCAAACTTCTAAGTTAACTTAAAAGAAAGATACGATTTATGCCGCAAAAAAGGTATATTTCGACACTCTCAAGGGAATCAAAATTTATAGGGGACTTTCCGTTGACCTAGAACTATGAAATTTGGCAAGTAATATCTTCTTATACTACAAGTACCTACAGGGAAAAATTTGAAAACTATACATTTGTAATTGCAAGTGGTTTTAGAAACTGAATTTCGGGAAAAGCTCGGAAAAAACTGCGAGACTTGATTCCTGAACTGTTTATAATAAGTACTTACAAATTTGTACGGAACCCTCGGTGGGCGAGTCGACTCGCACTTGTCCGGTTTTTTTAGACGACTATGTGATCATAAGAAAATTGTTTTTTTAAATCCGTTTGATATTTATTACTTATGAAGCTATACCTACCTACACACATTATATAAGCAAAAATATATCTTTATGCGCTCTCGAGAAGTGAGAAGCCACTCGAAATGCAAGAATAATCAACTCACATTCCCGAATCCTTTCCAATACCGGACCCATTACAATTTCAACGTTGGTTCCTGATGATGATAGAGATATCATCTTTATGTCGTTGTGCATATCGCGCACGAGGTTCCATAAGTTGTCTAACTGGTTTGTTGCTGTTGCGAAGATAACTCTCAAATCTGGAAGAAATTACAAAATTAGGTACGAACCAGACGACGTAGTTTACGAGTATGAAGGCAACCTTTTGCAACAGACCTCACTTACTCATTTCAAACGTAGATAAAGCAAGTAATACGCACCAGGAACCGTGTCATTGATCTGGCGTGCTTCTTCCCAAACGGCATAGTTATTTTGAACGTTGGCAGAATTGATCAGGTAAAGCAGCACCGTCGAGCTTCCTCCGACATAGTTTATAAGGGATTCGTTCTGGAGAGTCTCCTGCATTAGAAGGCGGATGTTCATTAAACTAGTCTGAAGATTGACACCAGGTTGTACTGAAAAAATAAAAAACTATATTAGTTTGCTGCTAATAGTTACGTGATCCAAAATTTTTAAAAAGTATGTCGTCACTTACTCGTTTCATGTTTCAATAGAGTGTAATTGGAATGGAAATCGGCCTGAGAGAATGTGGTATTCACCACAACACTGCCATCAAACGCGCTGAGTAGAGTTGCACTGGATCCGAATTTCCCGACTTCAATAGCATCCAGAAGATATGCGATGGCTGGGTACACAGTAGCGTATTGCCAAGACGAGTCGAGGGCTATGTAGAGGTTTGTTTTTAGCCTGAAGTCGGGGCTTTGAGCGTCAGACGTCGCGCAGCTTAGATCATTCAGATTAGAACCTAAAAAGAGAGCCATTGTCATCGTCACAGACCTTATTTCACAGCTAGGTATATAATGTATTTTCTGTCTAAATAAACAAAACTTACTCGTGTAAGACTGGAAGTTAGTAACAGCACTGTTGACGAGGGACTCGAGACCTCCAATGATGGTACCACGAAGGGGCATGTTTGTGTCCAAAGCTGCTGCAAAAGCATAGGTTTCACTGACTAAGTTACCGCTTGTAATATACTGGTTACTAAGAGATTTGCGATTGCATGCTCGGAAGTCAGCATTGAAAACACCATTCTGAAAATTAAGGACAATCACTATATTTTATTTGTTCCGAGTACAACTTTCTACTTATAATTGTTGTTTGACGACCTTTGTGGCACAGTTGGCGAAGGCCCACCTGTGACTCTGAAGTTTGCGGGTACAATTCCCGCTACGGGACAAATGTTTTTAGGTACATGTAAATATTTGTCTCGGGTCTGGGTGTTTTTTATGGTTAATATATATGATTATTGATTATTATTATAAATCTATTTGCCTACCTACGCGCAAAGTGGCGTTCTTAGCCAAACGTAAAATTGATTATTTTTATTTTATGTGTATGAACAAATATTTTAATGTACGCATCTAACTCATGAATGCAATATTTTACCAGGTGCAGGGAGGGCCTGGTATCCTAAACACAGGGAAACCTAGAAAGGAGTAAGAACTCGTCCATGTATTCGTTATTATAGAGGTAGTGTCATGACTGTGATCGCAGTTAACATCTGTATGAGCCATTATAAGTTAATGTGGTTACTTAGTACCTACCTACTTAGCATGTAGTACATGGATTGTTACTTTAAGCGACTTATGGTAAAAATAAATTATTATTATTTATTAGAAGTAGGTAAAAATACTTCCATGATTTGTTTACATTGTTTGTTTGTTATTTGTTTGTAAAAAAAAGTTTACCTTCGAAGAATAGTACATATCCAGCAGTTGCGATAACCGCAAAGAACTGTAGCTGGCAAGTGCGTTATTAACATTGGTTCCTAAGAGGAAACCATCGATGTCGCCGCGGATTTCAGGATCAGTCATTTCAACATCAACTCTCCTATTAAGCATGTAATGTCTGTGAGCTTGGCTACTGTTCCAGTTGCCTCCTGTGCCGATGGTGATCGTTGGACTTCCTCGGTCAGTGCCTTGAATAAGGACTGCTTCTGCCAAGTCCCCTGGAAAGTGGTTAGTTTTTAATGGTTAGATTATTCACATTTGAGGAACAGTCTCATTTTCAGTTTTGATGGTTTGCCTTCCTACCAGATAATGTGGCTGGATAGATAGATGTGACGGTTTTCTGTACGTTATTATAGTTGAGCACTGATCCCTTAGCCAGTTCCACTACTGGAACCTGCTGTAACTGAGCGCCTGCTGCGATACCAGCGATCACATTGCCTGTAGTGATGGCACCCCAATCAGAGAACGCTACTCCGTCTAACAGTGGGCACTGGCTTTCTCCCAGCAACTGCTTTTCTGACTTAGAACTTCCATAATTTGAATATTCTACGTCGTCGTTGGGGTTGTACTGACGCATGTTGCCGTGTGTTGCTGTTTTCCTGAAAAAGAAGTGTTTGTCTTAAGAGCAGCCGGAACGTACTCTAATTAAAGTTATGATGTGTAGACATTTAGATCAAGAAGGGCAAAAAGACCAATTCTCGGAATACCTACATTTGTGCCAGGTTCAAGATTTCGACATCGTCATTGACAGAGCGCGCAGTCCTCAAGGCGCGGTACTGTGACAGCTGACTGCAGCTGTTCTCGTCCCCTCGCACTCTTGCGTCCACAGTGGTTGACAGCATGTGATGTATGGCGCACTGAAATATTTTGCCACATTTATAAATTTAAAGTTTGGATATTTGCTAATACTCGTAATCTCTGTAACGGCTTAACCGATTTGGCTGAAATTTATAACAGGTATATTATGATATAGAATACCTAGAAGTTGGAAAGATAAAAGTACCATATACCTTCAATGATGAGCTGAGAGTGGTGTTCGCGAGCACTTGTAGGTTGCTGGGGATGAGCCTGGTGAGCAGAAGTCTGTGCCGATGGAAGGAGTGGAAGGTAGGCGCGTACGGGAGTACATTGGATGAAGTAGTCAGTGTGGATTCTGGCTGATGAAACTCTATGCCGTCCTGTCGATATCTGTAGAGAATGAGTTCAAATAACAACACTGGTAGGTAAATGGTTGGTATATGATAACTATTTGCTTAACATGACGCAAATTAACAATACATTGTAGTTTTTATAGGTATTTATTTCTGAGGTACCCAGTAACTAGAAAAATAGGATTCTGTCCCAATTTCTTGAGGACTGCATTTTTTTAAGCCGGAATAGCGACGGTCGGTGTAGCGTTACCTCGGATAGCGTTCTCTTTTACTCAAATGTTTTTTTAAATGTCAGACAAGACACAGAGAGAACGCTATTTTGACAGAGTGTCAACCCTGCCTATAGAGTACCAGAACAACACAAAACACAAAACATGTGATGTAAACGCATAGCCAGCTTAAAAGGCTGCAGTCAAAAGAAAAGTGCTTAAAAAAGCCTACCAAGCTGCACCCAGGCAGCATACGTCTTTTTTACATAATTTTACGCTGTCTTATGACTCGTCTTGGTACTTGATCGGTTGACGACTGTGACTTCTCGGTTTATAATAAATGTTTCAATGTCGCTAGTTTGGCTATTTTATATAACGTCCTGTTGAATGTTCATTTTCTTATAATATTGGTCGCGCGTTGATGTCTTTTGTATGGGCATTTTGAGATCACAATGAAAAACAGATAATTTTGTTGAAACATATGGAAGACGTTCATTCAGACAGTGGATCTATACTTAAAGACTAATGAGGTCATATTTTTTTTGTGAGTAGTTGAAAACAGTGCACGTTTGAAACTAAATAGCGCGTTGAAGTCTTTTGTATCAGCGATTTGAGGTCACAATTACAAAAAAGGAAACCTAACTAAAATATAAAGCTGGTGACTGATCAATAATAAATAGTTACTTACTGACTAATTTAGGCGTCAATCAATTATTGGCCTTTACATATACACTGACTGGATCGGATAGACACACTTTCTTTCAACTGTCACGGCCACAATTTTGCCAAACAAGCAGCTAAGGCTACATGCCTATAACCATGTTTATTAATGCAGGTATAAATTTTTAATTTTCATACATATATTCATTCAACTATGTATGAATTAGGTACCTACCCAAATTTTCAGGTAAAACTTACGTGTGTAGTAGCAGGGCTGAAAGCTGCCTCAAATCCACGTTCACATCGGGATTATCCTCAATCTTCTGGATGATATCAATTAGTATTTGTATCGTGGTTGGAGGTAGGTTGTTTCTGTTCACCAACAGAGGGTTCAGGTAGCATTCTCTTAATTCAGGAGCTACACTGGTCTGTGCAGTTAGTTGCGCGTGCGAAGAGCCGATAGCGGCCAATAGGAGGAATGCCATCCAATACATTGTTCGGCTTTTTTAATCTGGTAAAAAAAAACTACATCTTTGTTTGATCATTACACCTCAGCTTTATAGTATGGGCTTTTGAAAATACAACTTTGCCCTAGCCCTACTTACTACTATTATAAACGCAATGGTTTGTGAGGATGGATGTTTGTTACTCTTTCACGCAAAAACTACTGAACGGATTTTGATGAAATTTTACAGTAATATAGCTTATACAATAGAATAAGACATAGATTACTTTTTATCTGGGTACAACGCGGGCGAAGCCGTGAGCAGAGGCTAGTAGATACTTAATAAATTGGCCTAGTCGTAAATCGTAAACTTAGGAAACCTTGTAAATCAGCATTGACACAAAAACATTGATACACGAAAGAGAACGCTATCTAGCATTAAGTTCGCCTAGAAGTATCTAAGCATTTTCACAATGCAGTAGGTATGGATTTGCATAAAATAAAACATTGCTCTCAAGCTATCCAGAATCTTAGGACATTATAAGGATCATGAAGTCGTCTAGGCCTCTATTGCTTTTGGACCATCTGGCTTAAATCACTTTGTACCTGCACTGTATCTACAACACAAATACCCAGTGTGTAATATCTATCAGCGATAAACAATATTGATTACGATATGCGAAAGGCATTCACGATTAGTATGTTATTTTTAATCGTGACGGGTGTGGCTAGGAAATTGTAATTCGTAAGCGATTCGTAAAAATCAATATATAATTATAGAGGTATAATACTGTTCCGTTACTGATTGGCGGATCAACGCACAGCCTAAACCATAAGTCCTAGAACCAGAAACTTGGAGGGTATATATTCCTCTTATGGTGTAGGGATGCACTAAGAAAGGAATTTGGAAACTTATATCCCTAAGGGGGTGAAAAGGGCTAGAAACTTTTGTATGAAAAATCGTATTCCTTGAACTTACAGTCTTAAAACTTCATATATAGTTGTCTGTTCAAATTAATATATATATATATATAAAATTTATTTACAGTCGAAGCGACGCGTGACCAGAGAGCTGGCTCTTATCTGGGTCAACGCATTAACATTGCCATTCAACGTGGCAATGTGGCCAGTATTTTGGGAACGCTTCCGTCTGGTAGTGATCTGGATAAGTTGAGCTATATATAGATCGTCTACAACGGTCTTCAGATAGCTAGCTGTTTCATCTGTATTTTTTGTATATACCTACTTGTACATAGATGTATGAATAAATGTGTCCTTTACTAATTATTATTTAAAACATACAGACGAACAGCTTTCCAGTCAGATCTAGGAGAAGAAAACATTCATAACTAAGTCTCTGCCCACGGCTTCGCCCGCATGATACCCGGATAAAAGTAGCCTATGTGTTATTCTGATGTATAATCTATATTACTGTAAAGTTTTATCAAAATCCGTTTTGCGTGAAGTAGTAACAAACATCCATCAGCCCCGGATCTACGACTTTTTTGAACGGGGGCAGAAACTTGATAGAGGCGTTAGATATAAATTGTTTAAAAAAACTCATACTCACTCAAAAACAAATATCATATAATGGGTTGCTTTTTGTGTGACCGGGAGAATAAGAACCTTTAGTAAATTTCATTTATAAATCAACTCAGGGTGCATTCCCATTCAGCTGCTCGCAGCGCCTTTCGGAACCCTTTGGATGTGTTCAGAAACCAACTGGGCGTTTTAAAATTAAATGAAAAAGCGATAGAACGGGCGCTGGACGCTAGGAGCGAGGACGATTTCTTTTTCGAACATATTGTATTATGGTTTTGGAACCCGTTGAAACTGCCGCCCGGGGCAGGTGCCCCGGTTTGCCTCCCTCTAGATCCGGAGCTGACATTCATTCTCACAAACGTTCACGTTTATAATATACAGCCTCCACCCACGGCTTCGCCCGTAAGGTACCCGGATAAAAAGTAGCCTATATGTTATTCTGATGTAAAAGCTATAATGTTGTAAAAATACATCAAAATCCGTTCAGTAGTTTTTACGTGAAAGAGTTGGCGGTTTCGGTGGCGGTGGCGGTGGCGGTGACTGTGGCGGTGGTGATAAGCATGTTGACAACCATTCCCTTTGATCGTTACCGCCACCTCCACCGCCCTACCGCGTAAGTTTGACCGGCCCCGTAGTCTTTTCCTAAGCTTGGTTCAAACTGGTCGGGTATTAGAAGGTATATCACAATTTTATGGTAACTCCTTTACGTTGCACGGTTTCTATTAGGTCAGCAAAATTACTCGCTATATTCAAAGTTATGGTATAAAACCATTTCCTTTCCATGTCACAGAGCTGCTTTAGTTAAGCGTTTATTATATTATTCCATACTTACACATTATTATTATTCGTATGTTTATTATCTATGGTATAAGTATATAGGTATGTGTTATTTCTGTAGGTATTTACTATGAATATTATATTTTATCATAGGTTAACTAGTACACCACCGTCTTTTGATTCCATTTTATCCTGTCCATCCAAAGGTTGCCTGGAAGAGATCGCTTGTAGCGATTAGACCGACCATTATACCTTTTATGTTTATGAATTCCTGTGTTTTGTATTTTGCGTTAGTGTGCAATAAAGAGTTTATCTATCTATCTATATCCTTATCTCATCCGCTAGCCTTAAATTAATTTGGCCTTTTTAATTTTTTTTTTAATATTTGATATATCAGACTTGCTCTACTTAAATGATCCATAATATTTATCGATTGCTAAATTATAAAGGTTATCAGGAGGCAACTACAACTGGATTCAGAGTTAGAAGGTTGCCCAATTCATTGTTAGCTTGCTTACTCGTTCTAGTTTTGATAAGGATAAGTACCTACCTAGGTGCTTACTGATAAGTGACCGACTGGTGTGATTCACGCTTTCATGAAAAACAGGCACAAAACAATGAAAAAACCAATAAACAAAAACAAATTTGGCGCTCCACTAAAAAGACTTATTCGTAAAATAATTATGCAAGGTACCTACTACTTAGACCTATCAGTTAAATCTAAGCCGCAATCTATAAAATTCTACTTACCTACTCGAGATGACACCCTTACCCCAGGTACCACACAACGTGGTATCTGAGAAGGTCATGGTCACCCTGAAATACCTACCTACATACCTACGTAGGGTCCATAGAAACGGTTAGGGACAAACTATCTGATGAAAACTTACATTCGAGAACTTTTCAGTCTTTCAATGTACACTATCCACGCAACACTAACATTTAATCCTTATCCAGTACTTGACATGACCGAATTTACGGCAAAAAACCACTTCAAATCTGTAAATTTACCACAATATAGTGCTTTGTGCACGTTAACGCGCCCAACAAATACCTGAGACAAACTTGTAAAATAAATGGTAACGGTACGGTGCGTCGATAAGATAGTGAAAAACAGGTCTAGATAAATTCATAACGAATGATAGCCACACGCTGTACATACGCTATCAGTTTTCGCCGACGATTATAATGATAACACCTGATTATAGTGAAACCTGTTTGGCCAATCTCTGAAAATGCATTCGCTCAAATTGAATGAATTGACACGAATTCTTATATCGACGGCCTTAATTTATTGTTGAAGATCCGAATTTAACTGAATAGTTGAAATACAGACTGTCAAACATAGCTATACTACTTATAGATTTTTTGGTGGTAGCTGTGACGTCAGCAGCTACATTAGTAGGCGAGGCTGAAAAACAGCGTGGCTGAGTCCTCAACCTTTTTACTTACATACAGACATACCTTCTCAGTATACCTACTATTTAAATTACCTACTTATTATTATACAGTACTTATGCTAGGTATGTTGTTAAGTGTAAGTAAATAAATGCCCTTTTATTATTTTTATTATTACTTATCTCTTTTTATCCTCATAATCAGGTTGCATCCGTTTGAACGCTTAAAACAGTTTATTATTTCGTCAGTTACATAAAAGGCTAAATGCTTCGTTGATTGGAATAAAAAAGTTTTAACAATACTACATAGCGCAAAAATACGACGAGGATGGGATTCGAACCCACGCGTGCAGAGCACATTGGATTAGCAGTCCAACGCCTTAACCACTCGGCCACCTCGTCACATGATGCAATGATCAAATTTAATCAGCATAATTCTTTAACATATAATTATCGAAACTTTGGTTCAAATAAGTTTTGGTAAAAAATTTACAAGCGACATAATTTGATTTTAATACACCACAGCGAGCAGCTACATCATAAAATATGTCTGTTATTACGATACTAAAATGCCTGAAAAAAGCTAATTGTTGGAACGAAATTAGGTACATATTATTATTATAACATCTTTGTACACAGTGAAATAAAAAAGTATCAATATATTCTATTCGATGCTGTGGCGCGTCATGCATTTGACCATATTTGGAACAGCTAACGCCATCTAGCAATAAATATGTTCAACGCTTTTATAAAATGATTGATCGTTATAAATTCTTGAAGCTCTATTCTATCGATTGTTTATGTACCTACCTAACAAAAAACGTAAAAGATAAGGAATTAGCTGTAAACGCAAGTAAATACATACAACATTAACATAAGTGACATCTATGTAAAACGTTAGGTATCAACTGCAAATAAGAAGTGGAATAGAGGTAGAACCCAAATTGAAAATCGTACGTACACTGACCGTCCAAATCGTACTAGTAAATTTCAATAGATAGCGTGATTGAATCCTGTTAGGTATAGCCTTCTTACTAGTTATGTAGCTACTATACTAATAAAAAGGCAAAGTTTATATGCCAAAAACTATCGTGAACTTGACTATTCATATTGTAAAAACGGGATTTTTTTGCACTAACGCGCGACTTTCTCCTTCCGCGTCGTGCGGCTCGACGAAAATCGCGCTATATGTTTAAATTTTTTGATGTATGGATGTTTGTTGTTAAATCTTTGCAACGGTTGGACTAATTTGGACCAAAATTTAGCACAGATACCTATACCTAGTTCACCACACGGGCGAATCCGTGGGCAGAAGCTAGTACCTATTAGGTATATCAAAAATAAGAATGTTATTTTATTTCTGAAATCCTACCCGAAATATTCGTGGATGATAGGATAGTTGGTTATGGGACACTTAGATAAAGGCTATGAGCCTATTATTTTGTTACATCTATCTCGTTCCCTCAGACAAAATAATGCAATTATATTTTACAAACATAAATAAGCCGTAGAGCCTAATCTTTTCTATGCGATATTATCAGCAAACAAATGTCTCCAGCTTCAAGGGGAATTGGGATGAGTGACCTCCAGGGTCAAACGGGATCTAGTGAGGGATGCGTTGCCTAGCAACCAGGCAGGGTTGGCGCCCGACGCCCGGCGCGTCCCTGTCGCTACACCCTCCATTCATAGAGAGGCTTACTCTCGTAAGAAATAACTTTGTAAACAAGGGTAATTGAACTATCGATTTGATAAGTTCACTTTTTTTTGCAACACACGCAGTAGCTACTTTTCCATAAACCTGATATTTTAGTGTTTATATTTTAACATGTGTAACCTTCATATTTATATTCCGATGTATGTAGACAGAAACAAGTCGTTTAGAACAGTACAGAGGAATAGAAGAAAATAAACCAGTTATACGATCCTATCCCTAATAAGTTAACATTATAAATGCGAAAGTTTGGTTGTTTGGATAGTTGGATGTTTGTATTTCTATGGCTTCTCTCCAATGTTAAATCTCCGTAATGGCTGAACGTATTTGAATTAAATTTGGAACAGGTGGAGTGTATACTTGATTCGTGACCTAAATCAACACATAATAATAATAAAAAACATATTTATACATCAATCATCATTGATAGGCTGTAGGTAGAGGAGGTAGTTTTTTAAAGTGCTTAAAAAAATATTTTCGCTATTGAAAAATAGTCTCTAAGCATGTTATAAATAATAAGCATTTTAGAATTTTTAATTTTAGTCCGCATTATTAGATATCGCATGCGCGTAGTGCCATCTACACTACAACAACTGAAACGTTTGAATGTGTTTCGATTTGTCGACTGCAATAATTGCAATCAGATTACAGATGGCAGCACCTTCTTCACAGTAGTCGGTCCTGATAAAAGCAAAGACCTTGTTTTATTATGCGACCAAATTACGTATCAGTTGATTTCATACCGAACATTTTATTGTGTATCTTTTTTGTTTGATCGGATTATATAACAGATTTCAACAGTTATCGGAAACACGTTTCTAACTCTTGATATATAAGACTTATTTTTGACCAACAACTGCATTATGCTTAAAATAGCAAATGCTTAAAATAAGCATAATCGTATAACGTTATAACGGTAAAAAATTCAATCAGTGTTAAATCTGGGGTCTAGACAAGCACAACTTTCAGTTGACGTTAACGCCTGCGGAAAGATAAAATTGTATGGAAATGACATTTGCTGCGGAAATGTCACGTGACATTTCCATACAATTTTATCTTTCCGCAGGCGTTAACGTCAACAGAAAGTGGTAGGTATTTGCTTATCGATTGTGTGCACGTTTGTTGTCACGTCACGTCGTTGTCGTTATGCAATTTTAAATCGCGCGTTTTGTTTTTTTGAAATAGTTTGTTGTAGTGTATTGACTTTGAGGAAAAATACTTTTATTGTAATATTTTGTAGGTAGGTATTGCGGGTTAATGTAAATAGATTGGTACTTTGTGTGTTAGTGTACAAATGATGGCGAGGAGAATGAACAAATGCCAATTTTAAAAATATAAATTGAAACTTTGTTTGTGTTACGTATTCAAACTTTCAGATTTCTTATGCGTTTGTATTTATTTCAGACAGTCCTAAGCCTGTAAAGTACGAAGGGAAGTTACTTGATTCACACAGACGCAAAATATAACTCGTTTAATTCAACATAGTTAAATCAATTTCATATACTTTTACGCTTTGCGAAAAAAAGCATAAGCTAATTAATACATTACATGCTTAATGTATTTAAAGCTTATCGTTATAATGCGCTTATCGTTTTATCGTTTACAGATATCTACATAATAAACGAGATCATATTATTATATCGTTCCCGTATCGTTATCGTTCCCATATCCATAAAGCTGGTAGAGTAGCCTAAGATGAAATCAATCGGATATGCGGATCCCTACTATGTTTGAAACGCGTTGTTGCAGATACGCAACGATACGGGAGCGATATAATAACATGATCTTGTGTATTATGGACATCATACCAATAGCAAAGAATATCGATATCGATATATAGTGAGGAATCTGCGTTAATTCACTTTCAAATTTGAACCTACCTAGGAACAACATTGACTGTCACTGAACCATACATATTTGTTTTACAAAAACAAAACAAACAAACACGCTCACGACTGTATCCATGATGGATATCCTCAGATAAATACTCAGTGGGTAGATCTTTGAGGATACCAAGTCGGGGGTCGTTTCTATATGGACCTTATGATTTCAATGAATAAAAATCTATTGACTTTGACCTTGATATTGTTAGGTATTTACAGTTGATCTTGAAATTTACTTGGATCAATTCTCCAGAAAAACCTAGAATATCTAATGTTTTATAAACGTTGGCAAACAAAACAAATGTTCTCGAGGAAATTGTATTGTTTCAAATACTAATCCTTACTAAACTGGAGAGTTACAAAGCGTAGTCCTAGATTTCCAGCGCAATCTGGTAAAGATTTATTTTCATCGTCGCTTTTTGTTTTTTTTTTCTTTAATTTTTTTTCATGATTGATGTGTTATGTTCTGATGATGTTATAACAATTTTCTAGTTTTAAATGAGTTCTAGTTCTAAGTTATTTTCTTGATTATTTATTTACTAGACCCCAAGGCTTCGCCCGCGTGGTACCCGGATAAAAAGTAGCCTACACAAAAGAAAAATCACAGTAATTATCCAGAGTAAAATATTGTGATCTCCATAAAACTATGTGTTCCCCCAATTATTGGACGCCACAGCGTGCTGCGTGTATTGTATGAATCCATTTTATTAAATCTATTATACAAGATGAATGGCAAAAATATAACTAACAGTAAATGCAAGACCTTTCGTTACGGCTGCCGCCTTTTGTAAACTGCTTTCAACATATATATTTTCCCTAATCCATATTGGTAGGTACCTATAGGTACTCGGCAGTGCAACGCGCTCCATCAATTCTGCTTCCACTCTTGAGGAACTTATACGGATATACTTAAAGGTTTCTAGCGTATTCTAGCATTGGAAATAAGATAAGATAAAGATAAAAATATTTTATTTTGTGTCACATAAAGCTACACATACGAGTTATTAAGAAAATGAGATTGACAACAAAAACTGCCGCCACTCAGCACTATGTTATAGAAGCACTTTGTGCTACTAAAACGCTGGTCTTCCGTGACGCCGGTGTGCGTGCGGGGCAGCAACTGCGATACGCAGCATCTATTGAAACACTATACAAATACAAAATTGTTCACAAACTGTTGAATAATAGAAGAGCTGGATTCTATACACATGATAATTATGCAGATTATGTAAGTGATTACGTATACTTTTTAAAAATATATAAAAACGTAACAATAATAGAAACTTAAATAACTAAAAATGAGTACCTAGAGACTCAGAACGACCACTTATGTGAGGGATTTTTTTGTGAAGCTAACAAAAGTTTTTTTAAAGAATGTTTAAAAGACCAAATTGATTTCATATTTCTTAAAGGTGGAGGTAGGTTATTCCAACATTTCGTGGCAGCATACCTAAAGCTGCCACGAAAAGCAGTCGTTCTGTGTCGAGGACAAATTAAACGGATAGCGAATCGCATTAGGCGATCCGAAAAATGAAGTTTTTCAAACAAATATCTTGGCTGCTGATATTTGATAACACCGAAAAGCAATGTAGCAAAATGAAGAAATCGGCGTGACGTCATGTTCATCAGACCATTGCTATTAATGTATGGCGAAATGTGGGCCCGATGTGGAATCGGAAAACAGAAACGTACACAAGCATTTTGTATGCGTTGAATAAGCTTTTCAGAACGAGCTAGTAAGCACTCTCCAAACACATTGTCAGCGTAGTTGAGCTTAGAAAGAATAAGCGAGTCACATAGTTGGATCCGTAAGTCAGTACTTAGATATTCGCGCATACGATATAGAACAGACAGCCTATAGAAACAATTTTGAACTGTTTGCAGCACATGCTTCTCAAAACGTAATGAGCCATCTATGAGCAGACCTAAGTTCCGGGCTTCTGTAACACGTTCTATTGAGATTCCACCCACAAGCACCTTAGGGTCATGTAAATTTATACAATCAATTTGAGTTTTGGACCCGAGTATGAGAAATTTAGACTTGCTGGGGTTCAGGACCAAACTATTTGAATCACACCAGTTAAGAATACGGTATATATCCTCATTCAGCCCATTAACGGCCATTTGTATTTCAGAAGGTTTAGATGATACATAAAGCTGTAAGTCGTCAGCGTATATGTGGTAATTACAATTTTTAACTTTTAAAATTATATCTGCACAGTACAATACAAATAGTATCGGACCAAGAATAGATCCTTGAGGAACTCCACGGGTCACAGGCATAGCAGCTGAAAAAGAACTGAGACCTTCAGGATTACAAAGTTCTACTAATTGGGAACGCTCGGTTAAGTAGCTCGCAAACCATCTAATCGCAGTGCCGTCGAAACCGTAATATGAAAGTTTAGACAATAAAAGAGTTGTATTTATGGTATCGAATGCACGAGAAAAGTCAAGAAGCTTCAAAATAGTGCCCTTGCCAACATCTTGAGCTGTAAGTACGTCGTCCACCACATCCATCAAAGCGGTTGCCGTGCTGTGACATTTTCTGAAGTCTGATTGTTTTTTAGGTAGAATTTGGTTATCTTCTAAATACTTTTTTAGTTGCATGCACACAATTTTTTCGACAATTTTTGAGAGAAATGGTAAAATACTAATAGGTCGCAATTCTCTCAAGGTAGTGGGATTGCTAGTTTTTGGTATAGGTTTAACTATGGCCTTTTTCCAAGCTATAGGAAAGGTTTCAGTCTTTATTGATTCGTTGACTATGGCTGTGATAAAACTAAGAGTTTGTGGAAGAGTCAACAAGACCATATCCATGGTCAAACCATCCGCTCCCATCGCATTAGTAGAAAAAGACTTGATAATTGTACCTACTGAATATTCATCAACTGTGTGCAATTCAAAGATAGATGGCCCATACCTATGAAACTCATAAAAAGTTAAATCAGATATTTTCATATTATTATTACCGGGAAGCGAGAGAAAATGACTGTTTATGATATTGGGATCATTAAGACTGCATGGAAGGTTATAACTTTTTTGTTTAAAATTTACTACATTTTTCCTTATATTCTTCCACAAAACGCGAGGGTTTTTTAAATTGCAATTTATATTTTGTTGGAAGTACATTGCCTTTTCTGTGTAGAGGGCTACGTTGAGTTACGCATTTTTCAAATCTTTGTAGTATTGCTTATGTATATCGATATTAGATAAACGGCTCCGTGCGTGAGCTTTATCGCGCGTTTTCATCATCTAATTAATATTGTAAGTTATCCAAGGGAAATCGATATAGGTACACCTGGGACTTTTTAGTTGTATTGTTTAAATTATAAACTAGCTTCTGCCCACGGCACGGTCCGCGTGGTACCCGGATAAAAATTAGCCTATGTGTTATTCTGATGTGTAAGCTATATTACTGTAAAGTTCCATCAAAATACGTCCAGTAGTTTTTGCGTGAAAGAGTAACAAACGCCCATCCTCACAAACTTTCGCGTTTATAATAGTACTAGCTTCTGCCCACGGCTTCGCCCGCGTGGTACCCGGATAAAAAGTAGCCTACGTGGTATACTGATGTATAAGCTATATTACTGGAAAGTTCCATCAAAATCAGTTCAGTAGTTTTTGCGTGAAAGAGTAACAAACATCCATCCTCACAAATTTTCGCGTTTATCATATTGATAGGATAGGATAGGATAGAATAAACACCCAACATACGCACACATGGTCCTGCCCCACACTAGGGGTACTAGGATTCCCTGTAACGTGGGTATCAGAAACTACGAGTACCGTGTTACCACAACACCCAGTCCTGGAACTAATATCTGCAGAACTAATTTGTCCCGAAGCAGGAATCGAACCTGCACCTCTTGCGTCGCATCTGGTTAGTCGCCCACCGCATCACCGCCACCGTGGTCGTCAATAAGGATTTGTCAACCCGATAATCATTCATTCTACATTCTAAAAGAATGAATTATTTTATCAAAAGTATGCAACTCAGTAATTCAAAATATATTTTTTTGACTTTCTATTATAATTTGAATTTTACTAATTGGTTTGACATGTTATTGACCGACTATTCTGCACATTAGTCTCTGACTACATAAATGTTATTACTTTTGATTATACTTGCGTAGTGAGTTTAATTTTGACATAATATAATTAGTTGTAAAAAAAACTAATAGTTAATTAGTTAGTGGAAATTAAATTTTCATGACTTCTATATAATATCATTTTACTGTACCTACTAATTATATAAAATTGATTCGACATGTTATTGACCGACTATTGCGAACATTAATCTATCTAGATGAATTTTATTATATTTTGTAACCAGGAGGCCTTAAATTTTATTTTTTAGTAATATTTTGTAGCACGCATTGCGTGATCGAACTCACGTTGCAGCGCCCTTACAGGGCTCATGTACCTACCTGCCTATTTAATATATTACATGACCTTTACAAACTATGTTATGTGCATGATAGCAATTAATAAATAAATAAAGTATACCTATCGTGAACTTGACTATTCATATAGTAAAAACGGGAATTTTCACGTCGCGCAGTGCACTACACGTGTACTAGTGCACGGCGCGATGCGGAAGGAAGAAGTCGCGACCACTCACCCTGATGAAGACTCTCGGAATGAGTCGAAACTTAGTCGGTGCCTTCACCGATAGTGCAGTACGTGAAAATTCCCGTTTTTACAATATACCTACTTACTTAGTTAATACTATAACGACCTTTATAACTGTACCGCACCATTTAAAGTAATTCCCCATTAAGCGGAGAATTTGCACACACAGTACTAACAAGTCCTCCCAACCTGTTACCTAAAGCATCACCTCCTAGCACATTATCCGACCGACTATAGGACATGTTTCCTTTTTACGACTTCAGCCCGACATCCGCTAGAAGCCTCGCCACTTCGCCAGTCACGAGCCGGACTCTGGATACCTACACAACACTGTTGCCGATACTTTTGCTACCTATTTTCCAGTTAAAACGTGGATGAAACTCTGAGATGGTAGCTACATGGTAATTGAGTACACTTTTAAGAAGTTAGTGTTGAAATAAGAGGCGATGGGCTTGCAATATGCCCCTTGGATGTGGTATCCTAAAAGATCTACGCACGGAGTATAGGAAGATGCCCATCATAGGGAATACATTTGTTTTTATTATGTTTGCTTGTTTTTGCGTTTGTTTGTTCACGAGACCTCATAACAATTTTCATAATTTTATTAGCATATACTCATCGAAAACAAATACTCAATATGGACGAAATCGAGAGACGGTTCGTTTGTTCAAATATAGATACGTTCTTCCAAAAAAAAAAGAAATATTTCTTTATTCCAAAAACTATCGTGAACTTGACTATTCATATTGTAGAACCGGGAATTTTCACGTACTGCACTATCGGTGAAGGCACCGACTAAGTTTCGACTTATTCCGAGAGTCTTCATCAGGGTGAGTGGTCGCGACTTGCTCCTTCCGCGCCGCCCTGCACTACGCACGGTGTAGTGCAGTACGTGAAAATTCCCGGTTTTACAATATGAATATTTCTTTAATTTGTATGCCGGTTCCCTACTATATTTATAGCTTAATTTTGAATTATGTGCTATTATCTTGAGGCTGTTTAACAGTGACCATGACAAAATAAGTAGGTAGGTAGGTGCTTAGGTAAGTATGTAGTAAGTTACACATGGATAAGTTGGGTAATTCACACGTAACAAGATTACACCTTCCCTAAAAGGTATAAACATCGTGAGAGAAAAAGCTAATTCGTGTCGTGTCCAAACCTTTCCTGCCCTTTCCTTTTACCATTAACAGTGGATGTACCTACCCACGTGAAATATTCAACATTCGGACATCTGGGACTACGCAGGATCGGATAACTGTAGGTATTTTTATCGGGCTTGGTTTGAAATAGAACGGCCTCCAATTTAACAAAAAGGCTGCTCTACATTTGACCAAAAAAGAGCGAAACAAGTCCATGGTATCTACTTGGGTTAGATAATATGGGTAGAGATAATATTTTATGGCTTAACGGGACAGGATTAGCCTTTTTCAGGAAGAACTTTGCATAATTCAATAAGGAAGGAAAACATTTCAAAGAAGACACAAAAATGCCAGGACTTAACTTGCGAATGCCCGGATTTGCAGCAAAAGACATCGAAAGGTCTTCACATTCTATAATTTTCACGGGATTAAGGTTACGGTCTCATAGATCAATCGATTTTATTACTTTAAACCGATTTTAACTTTCTTAACTTTTGTGTGAAGAAAAACAGACGGAGTTTTCAGATTGGTTCGGATAAACTTTGTCTGGAAATCAACAGAATGTCTGAAGAAATTTGTGTGCATAGAGTCGAAGATCTTCTATCTACTTTAACGGGCGTTTTTAAATTATAACATAATAATAAACTTAATAGATCACTGCAATTATAGCTCACATTAAGACCCCTTTCACGAGCGAGGAATGTGCGTAAATTCACTTCAACCATTTAAAATCACGTACTTTTTAAGCTAATGTTTCTATACGATCCTTGTGATTTCAATGTATAAAAACCTTTTGACTTTGACTTTTAAAAATAACAACGAGTTCCTTAAAAATATCTCAACGATCGGACGGAGTTGTGATTTATTGTAAAATATTTGAGGAAAATTGGTTGAGGACCTATTCATCTTTACTGAAGCATTATAATATTCCAATATAATAACCGACGCCAAGATGACGTCGTACCTACTGTGGCTGAGGGATTATCCACTTTACCGGGATGGATTTTTCACCGCACCTCGTCGAAGAATAGCTTTAAAATAAATTTCATTTTGCGTTGTAAAATATTTAGATTTATTAACGCTGGTGGTTACATAAAATAACATGCAATTTCGTGCTCCTTAGAAGAGCCAGACCAGTAATTTATCTGCTACAGCATTTTACCATGCAATTATAGGGATGGAGCTTATTATCTGGATTCCCTGTGCGAATGAGGCTATTTGCATCCCTCATCATTATTATCAATAATCAGAGTCAGAATTACAGCAAAAACGGCCTAGCATATCACACCAATAAATACAGACAAATCAATACCACCCATTCCCATCTCAGGTTATTCTATGCTTGACATTTTACGATAACTCCCTATGTGTGCACACATAGGGAGTACAAACATAGCGTATGAAAAACAAGAAGTTAATAATCTGATAATCTGATAATCTGTAGCAGATCAAAGCACTAAAACAATATCGATTCCGAATAATGCAACTAAAGAATCTGATATCCTCTACTCGCTCAGACATTGTAGTCCTACTATCCCGCCTAGCTGCGGTTGTGGCATGCCATCCATTGAACGGTCCACCGCACATTTCCGTCCTCCACAGACAATTTGCCTGCCACTAAGTTGAATAGCTACAGAGCAGTGTTTTAGAATGGATTTCACCGTTGAGGCACTTTATTGGATATTGTTTTTGTTGTGCAAATGAGGAATGAGGATACTCTACCTATAATTTAAACACAATCAGCTTCCTAAACTTTAGCTACGTTGCCAGACGACTGTGAGGTATATAGGTACATTACTTCCAGCTAGGTGTCAATTTTCTTTCAGAACTTTGTTTAGATGCACAACCTCAGATGTGGATGGAACAAAATTTATCATAAAAATGTGCAATTTGTGTTTTTTTTTCAAGAAAGAGACGTTAAATAAGTAAAAAATAGGTAGGTTAGCATATCGAACTTGGTTTATTTTCCCTTTTTATGTCAGGTAGAGTATTTACCTACAGTTTGAATTTGGATTTTTTCAACTAGAGTTATAGATCATGATGACGCACACATTACTTGCCCTGTGACGATACAAGATCGGAGAGTGAGGCACCCACCTAATTAGGTAGATGCCTAATGTAATTACATTATCTCGGATATATCGCTTTCGTTTCCGCCCGAACGTAGATATCCACTCTCGCCAATTACCGTCTTGGACCGTCTTAGACAATACAGCTCTGGACTTGCCTTAGGCAAACATTTTTAATACAGAAGATTATACGATATAAATAGCACAAAAGTACCCAATAGAGTCACTGCCTTGGAGTAGATTTTTTAACTAGTGTTTATCACAAAATTTTGATATTCACAAAATCTGAGTATCTGAGTAGAGTTATATAATAATCGATAGGATCTCATGGAGTTGCATTGCAATCCAAAGAATCTTATAGTGAGATTTTGTACATCTTTATCACTTTATACGAGTACTCTTCTTTATACGAGTATCATAATTATTTTATAATTATCGGATAATAATTCCAATAACAGAGGAAAAGACGTAGAGTTGAATGCGACCCTGCCGTTTCATGCTGGTTGGGTACCTCATCCAGGCACTCACTTTGTGTTTGTTCTGAGACGCCTCGCTTCGAAGAAAAAGTGCCTCGAACAGCAACAGACAATAAACGGGCAACAGCTAAAGTTCTTTGTCGAGAACGCTTTTGCTGCAAATTGTGAACGTCATTATCAAGTTAAAGGTTTCGCTTTAGAAATATACCTCTTATTGAGTTTGAAATTGCACAAAAAAATCAGTTTCAGTCGTATTCATATTGTAAAAACGGGAATTTTCACGTACTGCACTATCGGTGAAGGCACCGACTAAGTTTCGAATCATTCCGAGGGTCTTCATCAGGGTGAGTGGTTGTGACTTTCTCCTTCCGCGTCGTGTAATCAGTCGTGATAGTTTCAGTCGTGGTAATTGCATAGATAATGTTGAAATGGCTGATATATTTTTCTTTTAAAAGATTGAATAGCTAAGAGTTAAGACATAAGACGGCAGGCTGAACATACAATTTGGTGTAAGGGGACCATTTTCACGTGAGAGTCCCATACTTCCTTTTTTACTTTCACGAAGAAGTTTCAAACTCCTATTGCGGTCAGCTAATTTTCCCTGAATAACCAACAGCTTTGAATATAATGAGTTTTGTCGTAAGGTACAATAGATCGCGTGTGACACGCATTATGTGCACGGCATTATTTATGTTAGTATGTACCTATGACTTCTTGTGGAAAAGCATGAAAAAGTAAAAGAAAATCACCTTCATTGAGCTGGTTTGACCATAAGGGGTGAATAAAAGATGAAAGTGCAGTATGCATCTTTATTACTGCCCATTTTGTTCAAGCACACACATTCAAACACGAAAGAACTGCCACGCCTATTTTTAGGGGTTCGTAAACAAATTATGAACACTAAACGCTTATATTTTTATAATTTTCGTCTGTCGTTCTGTCCGTCTGTGTATCACACAAAAAAATCACAAATGGTTTTCTTACCCATTTATTATTTTAAGCCAAGTAGGACAAAAGTAGGCTTCAAAGTTGACAAAAGTTATATTCCCCTTTAACTGTTTAATCTAGAGTCCTAAGTATGCAAAAAAAAATCGAATAGCGTTCGATATAGGAACTACTAACGAAAATTCTTTGATAGATTGAATTAAAGGAGATTGATAGATTGCCAATAACTTAAGGAGTTTTGAAAAACTCGAGACCCTAACATAGCGTGTCTGGATACTTTATTATTATTATTATTATATTGGGCACTTTATTTTTATTTTAACACGCTTGCTTATATTAGCTTCACTTGTAACTTACAGACAATGTAATCAAATCTAGTAAGTCAATTTTAACCTACTTTAATTGTCGTTTCGAAATGAAACTTAGTACGTAGGTATGAGTAGTTTGGATGACAATAGTATAATTTGATATCTTAGATTTGATTTGATGATGGAGCTAGGAGGTGGATAGTGGAACTCTTCAGTGGCTACAGTAAATCCCTCGAATTTGGGCTCATATGATTCGTTTTGGGGAGTCGCTTGAAATTTCTGCTTTCTAGGCTTAGTAGTTCTGGCTGTGCGTTGATAGATCAGTCAGACAGGAAAAACGATTTTAGAAGTTTAGATTATAGACTATTGAAAACCAAAGGTAAAGGTACATCATAAAACCTGTAAATACTTTTCTATTTTCTTAAATTTGAACACTCGAGATTTCATGGGCAAATGAAATGCAACCAAACAATAAAGGTAATATGTGCTTGCACCACAAGTTTATCAGAACCTTGAAAGCACAGCATTCAGAACATTTCATTGCCTTTATTACTATTTTTTATTATTGTCTACTGAATGCACGAAATGCCTTGGAAACAATTATAAGTGTCTACTTAGCTAGTAATTAGAAAAATAACACAATTTTGAATGACTAGGTAAAACCGCAATGTTAAGTTAAAGTTATTTTATAGCAAAAAAGAACTTCATTAATTTACCTTGATTTCACTTTGGAAGAGTTCAAATTAATTTTGTTCACCAACAAAAAAACAAAATTAATTAAATTTTATGTCTGAATAAACATAGGCACCTAAACGTTTTCAAATCAAACTTCCTCAAACAACTATAACACCTACCATAGATACCTACTAAACGCTCAACATTTGTCTTCAACGAATTCAAATCAAATTTCCCGTTAGTTATAATTACAAGCAAACCTTTCTGCTAATCGGCAGATAAATGGAATCATTGTGTGAAACAGATGCGCCCAATTATAAGAGGTGATTGGCCCTTGTTGAATAACCTTACGACATTGCGGGTGTCGACCCAAAGGGCTTCGCACCCGAGGGCGTAGCACCGAGACATGTTCACCTAGCGAGGAAGTGTCCTTGTAACCTGTCTGGAGGGACTATTGAATGACCTTAACGCCGAGTAACTTGTAAGCTCTGATACCTAATCAATCCTTAGTAAAGATTTAGGTAATTAGTACAGCAGAAGACGCTAGTCAACTGTTTTCATCACGTAGAAAGCCACTGCAGGCTAACAACACTAATAAATAGGGTTACAACGAACTGTCTTCAGCTACCTCCATCAGGTCCTGCAATACATACCAGTAATCAATGTATATCAGTCATGTAGTTCCCATAATACAAGCTCTGCTTAGTATTTTTTTTTTCAAAATCAAAATATATTTATTTGGGTCAAAAACAACCTACAAGTTTGGGGCTAGATGATGCTATGTCATGTCCAGAATCCTTTTTTCCCCGTACATTTAAACTGGTGAGTCTGCTGAGGTGTTTTCGCTGAACTTTATAATGACCTGATAAAAAAAGAGTTCTTCAAAAAAAAATGCCCCAGGATAGGCGACGGCAACCGCTTCCCATCAGGTGGGCCGCATTTCCTTATGCCTTGACATAACAAAAATGATGTCTGAAAGAGATCACTTTTAATGATAAGGAAAATAATTTTATTGTACCTCTGATTTAAAATGTGTGTTCTTATTTTTTCCTGTGACGTAAGGAGTCCGTACAAAACGCATTTGCCACAAGAGGTTAGTTGTGTGTTTGTTTGTTTGCCAAGTCAAAGTCAATGAGTTTTTATTCATAAAAATTACAAAGATCACAGAATTTGTATGTCTGTTACCATTAATCTCCGAAAGACCTTATTGGAACGTTATGCAGTTTTCTGGATTGATCTCATATAGGCTTTATCGTCACACGTCATTAGGGGCAAATGCGTGTCGGAGGTTTAAAAGTAAAAATAACCTCTATCGCCTGTCACTTGTCTTAACGTTATGGCAGTGGTTATTTTTTGTTCACTTTAACAGAGCAAGGAGATTTTTTTAGGCGCCAAAAGGACTTTGCCCTCGGCTCGGCGGCGGTGAGGGCGCTCGTCCAACGCTCTAGAAGACCCAGCGAGAAAGAGTTGTACTCTTGTGACCCGTCTCAAAGGATGGTTGATTGAATTGAACTAGCTCAAGCATTTTGTTTTTAAAAGGACTTTAAAACTTTAACGACTTTAAAAAAGGAGGAGTTTTCAATTCGACTGTATTTTTTTAATGTGTGTTAGTTACCTACTTGATATGATATCAAGATAAATATCATCAAAATCGGTTAACGCCGTTTCATCGGTTAACATCTTATGGAATCACGACTAGGCGATTTTACTTTTGTTTTTTATTCGAAAGTGTCAGAAGTTTGGTTGGTTTCGACGGAAGATCAGCGTTGTGATAGCTATGTGCAATAGCTATTACAACATAAGCTGAGTCGGACGTTGTAGCATTTAAGATTTGAATTTCTAAGCAGATAAGAAATTATTATGGTGTTGGTTAATTTAAGTAAAAAGACTAAGTATTTTTTTTATTAGATGCTCAAATAAAGATTTCTTTCTTTTCTTTTTTTCTTTCTTTCATCCCGAGTGAGCAAAATAACATAAGCATGTAAGGATCTGATGATAGAGAACATACAGGATAGAAACCATAAATTTGTGACTGCAGTCACGAATATCGCGTATTAATTAAGTTAAACCGACTTCAAAAAAAGAGGAGGTTCACAATTTATCTATTTGTTTTTTGTGTGTATGTTACGCGATATCTTCGCCAATTGTGAACAAATGTTTATGATTATTTTTTGAATGGGTAGGGTTCTTCTTCAAGGGTAGTCCCATAGGTAAATATTTTATGCCCACAAAATTCCACTCCTAAGAGTGAAAAAAAAGTGATGGAATTTCATAGTAGACTTTAATTAATTTTCCATTATTTGAAGCCGGTTTTTTTGCATTTATTGTCTAAAGTTGTGTCCAGATTAAGTAACATTTTATAAAACTGGTTATATAACACGTCCACTTTGTTTAACATTATAACATATTTTAACTTTTATGTGTACTAGATGTACACATTAACAAAAATTATAGAATATCTTTGACATTCATGCGCCAATCCGTGCAATCAAAATAAAACACCTACCATGGCTCACAGATGAAATAAAGGCACTAATGCGAAAAAATATAAAAAAAATTGTCGCGAAAGCGACAAATTTTTTATGTGGTCGATGTGGAAGTGAGATCACAATGTATAAATATTTTCAGGCTCAGAATCGCTGTAATAGAGTATGTAGGGACGCACAGCGCCGCCATATTCATGCTTCAGTCTCGAACGTAGAACCAGCCAAAGTCTGGAAATTTCTTAGGAGTTGGCCAGTCACGTCATGACAACTGACAATCAAAGATTTCGACATCAATTCCCTAAGCCGTCACTTTTCATCGTCAACTACCATGGATGTGGTTGATAAAAATAGAACCCTTAATTATCTTTCATCCTAACCATCTCTCTTTTGTCTTTAGTCAATTCACTGCATGTGATGTTAAGAAGAGCATTATCTCAATTTCCTCAACGCTATGGGAGGTGACAATATTGGTCGGAATATGATTACTCCCATCATTGATGAAGTACTTCCAATGATCTGTCATCTCCTTAACTTCTCTGTTTCCTCTGGTGTGGTGCCCGAAGTCTGGAAGGAGGCGCACATAATTCCTCTTCCCAAAAAGTCAAATCCCTCTTGTTTTTCTGACTTTCGTCCCATCTCCATCCTCCCATTTCTATCCAAAGTCCTTGAACGTCTCATCCACAACTAGCTGAGCTCCTTCCTTATCAAAAATAACCTGTTTAATCCTCTCCAGTCTGGACTCCGACCTGTTCATAGTACTATTACTACTCTTGTTAAATCACCGACGATATCAGATCAGGTATGGAAACGGACAACTAATCATCCTTACCATGTTAGATTTCAGCAATGCCTTCAACACTGTTGATTTTGACATCCTCCTTGGCTTGATGCGCTGCATTAACATTTCTCCATCAGTGATTGACTGGTTTCGCAGTTATCTGCACGGGCCCTGCAGAGGATTCGCATTAATGACTCCTTTTCATCTTGGTGTTGCACATCAGCTGGTGTCCCGCAGAGTGGCGTCTTGTCTCCTCTTCTATTTGCACTCTTTATAAATTAAATCTCACATCAACTCTCTTCTTCCTACCATCTCTATGCAGACGATCTCCAAATCTGCACACAAGCTCTACTCGTTAACTTAGCCGATGCAATCGAAAACACGAATAGTGATCTCACCCGTATTCGTGACTGGAGTAACGCCAATGGTCTTAAAGTCAATCCAACCAAAACCCAAGTTATTGTAGTGGGAAGCTCGCGCACTGTTGAAAAGATCGACTGGAAAACTCTTCCTCAAGTGGAATTTAAGGGTGTGGTTATTCCATTTAGCAAATGTGTCAAGGACTTGGGTGTTTACATAGATTGTCACATAGATTGACTCACACTTGACCAGTTAAATAAGCTTGAGCGTCTCCAAAATGTTTGCATCAGATTTTTTTTTGGATTACATAAATATGATCGTGTTTCGGAGTTTCGCTCAAAGCTCCCTATTCGTCTTCGCCGGAACACCCACACCCTGTCCCTCCTATACAACATCCTCCGAAATCCCTTGACTCCCTTCTATTTAAAAGAGCAATTTCAGTTTCTTCACAGCTCCCATCCCTCCCGCCCTCTTCGATCATCAGAAAATCTCTTACTGGAAACTCCTGCACACAGCACTAGGTTTTATGATAATTCATTTACGACTCAACGCGTTGACTTTGGAACGCGTTGCCTGTCTCAATAAGGAAGGCCCAGTCTCGGTCTAGTCTCAGTCTAACCGTATTCAAAACTCGTGTGAAGATCTTTTATCTGACAGAAACATCATAGTATCGCAGAGTCTTGTCTTGCTCTTTTACCGACGTATTATAATGTGTATGTGTATTTTATGTATATATATGTGTAGTAAATCTGTAGGTATATATCTTAACATATTTATTATATATATAATATTTATTGTATTGTGTAGTTAATATTCTTTTGTTGTTATTTTATGTACACCCCGCCACTCTCACAATCTCTTACTATCCTCTCCATCCAAAGGTTGTCTGGAAGAGATCGCTTCTAAGCGATAAGACCGCCCATTGTACTTTCTCTAGAATAAGGTTTTGTTATTATGTTTTTTTGCTTAAGGTGTACAATAAAGTATTTTCATTCATTCATTCATTCATTCATTGCTCATGATAGACCATGTTCTATAACTTGTTTTACTAACACATATCGTTCAAATTAACAAAACATGGTAAATAATTTTGTTTTATAACATAAAATGTTACATAGTCTGGACTTGAAAATTATTGGTTCTAGACAGAAACCGTTATGTCACTAAATATTTCTGAAAATCCAGTCAGGTAGACCCCCAGGGGGTCTAGAACACATACTACTTTCTGTTGGCGTTAACGCCTGCGGAAAGATTGAATTGTTTTGAAATGACGAATGAAAGTGAAATGTCACGTGACAGCTGCCAAGTTTACATTGGCAAATTTGCGTTAGCGTGAAAAGAAAAGTAAGAGTGAAGTATTTGTCTAGACCCCAGGTAAAGGAGAGGGTGTGTTCTACACATATCTGATCTTTAGTGAAGGATATTGATGATGGGGATATCGATGACGCAGATCGCTTTTACATCCCAAAAATTCTTACCGAATTGAATGTATGTTCCTGAGAACCTGTTCTGAAGAAGGGCTTTTATGTGTGTTAAATATCTCTATGGAGTAATAACAATGGAAGAGGTAACGTAATCACTGATTTTTTCTTGGTCTTTCTGTATTAGGTTTAGGTATAATGGCTAAAAAAGGGTCTAGATTCAGAGCGCATAGTAGAGGCACTTTCATACACGTGCATATGTAATTTTTGATTTTAGGAGATTCCCGTTTCCTCTCGATTATTTTCTTCACTATTTGGACACATACATTTTTCGCGTATATCCGTGGTATGCGATGAGATTTGAACCCACGACCTTTGGATCTAAAGTCGGCGTCCCATACCAATACACCAATAGTGATCCTATATATATATATCCAATAGGGGTATAGGTATGTTTTATGTAGGTAAATATAGCTTAGCAGAGTAAAAAGTTCAATAAATTAGCAGTATCCAATATGGATGTTTTGAAGCGAAGCCTCGTAACGAAACATGTTTGTGTTCATTTGTTTCGCATTTGTCATCGCGAGAGGATATACCACAAATGAAAATTGAAATTACATCCTGGCAGAAAGATGTGAGCAAATTGGGAAAATGTACCTATGTTTTGTCTCACGGGAAGCAATCCTTCAGGTTGAGGAGATGGCTGCTTTTACACGGTAAGTAGATTGCCGTTGCATAACGATGAAAACGTGCTTACTTTCACGTTTTTATCAGATTTAATAGACGTCGGTAACTTGCTTTCTTTCCAAATACAGTCCAAGTCTCGGTCTGAGACTGGTCATAATTTAACTGGGGCTTTAAAATCGCTTCTGCGGGCTCGTAATGTTTCGGAAAACATTTTGCGCGTAAATCAGAAGTTCTTAATTTCAAAGGCTTTTCTAACAGTTGTTTCCGTAGAACAAAGCGACAAAAAGCATCTACCCATTTGCATGTACATACATGCAAGTTGGTTATATATTCTCACTAAACTTATATAGGTGGTCAACGGTTGTTTTTTTTATTTGTTTGTGTGTAATGATTTATCTCCGAAACCGTTTATCGGATTGAAATTTGGTTTTTATACAATCGATTTGTATGTCTTCAAGGATGGTTGTTAGTAAGGTTTTATCACCACAAGACACTAAGGGGCGCTGCAATCGATGATAGAAATACACGTCGGGAGTTTCTAAAATTTTGTAAAAAATTGTCTCGGGTCTGGAGACAATTTTTAAGTTTTTTCTATGTATAATAGGTATGTATCTACAAAAAAAAGCACATAAGTAGTAAATCAGTCATGTAGTTCCCATAACTAAACTCTGCTTAGTTTGGGGCTAGATGATGCCGTGTGAAATATGTCCAGCATTATTTATTATTATTTATTTATTAAATAGGTATAACGACGTAAGGGGTCCGTAAATTCGTTTACCGTATAAGGTTGTTTGTTTGTTTGTCTATTACAATTTATCCCTAAAACGGCCTCTCCGAGTGAAATGCGTTGTTTTTGCAATCAATTTATATGCCTATGAGGTTGGTTCTTAGATAGGTTTTATAGGCCCAGTCACAAAAAAAAATGCAAGAATTTACTTGTTATTCCATCTTTTACGAATTTGCCTCGTGATACAAAATTAAGTTCAACGACCCTGTCAACCGAAATGTGTATAAATGTATACCTATCAAGTAGTACATTCGTACGCGTAAACATTTCCTCGTTTCACATCCTCCCGCCCTTATATTGGTGGTGAAAATAGTCATAAAAACACAGACTATTTTTGCAGACGACGAAACTCTCCAGTTTGCGGGTGAGGTGTTCTAGCCTCAGGCCTTTAATAACTCATGAAAAATTCAACTTCTACCGACAGGATGCAAATTTGAGTACCGATAATGTTATGGAGTCTGGGTATTTTTGAACATCATTTAGTGACTAAATAACAGCAAAATCGCCAATAGTCACCGATTTCCCAAAGTTCGTATTTTTAAAGCGTTTGTATTTTTTTTATATTTCATTTTTATTCACCTGTGTCTGCAATTCTCACTCCTATGATCGAGTGCCCCTTACAAGTGTGTATTGAAATCACTCCGGTCTCCGTGACTATTGCACACATACGCTAACTCTAATCAAATACACTGACATTGATAAATATACGTTACGCTTTACAAAAACATAATGAAAACCGTATTAGGTATCATTTTTACTAATAATAATTTTGACATAGTTGCATGTACCGTATTAAGTATTTTATTGTTATTCTCTTCGTGTAATGGAACGTATAATGCGTATATTGCTACGGCCGACTGCTACGTGGCGTAGCATATGACGTTGACAATCTCGTTGCGTTAATCGGCCTTAATCTATTTAAATCAAGGGCTTGCATATGGTGAAGCAATGAATATACTTCTCTACATATTAAATACTAAAAGAAATAATAAAATTATGACTGTAAAATAAACCTTTACTGAATCAAATTACGAAATAATAAATATTAGAGACAAACAACTGAAGTATCATAGATATGATAATTTAAGTGCTCATGCAAATAGCTTCTCTCTCCGCCTCGAATAGCCGCTATGTTTACTCCAAGTATGTTTACTTTGATAAAATCCCGTGTAATAGTGCAATCTCAGCTTCCCTTCCCAGACGGTAATATATTGCCCTTATATCAGATACGAGCCGTAAATTGAAGGGAAAATGTTGTGAATCCCTCGCAAAGAAATACATATTTTACCAGGCTTATATAAAGTCTGCTTCATTGGTTAGAATCACATGTACTATTAAATATTATTATTATTTATATCATATTTCATCGCAAATGAAAATCCGGAACCAGAAATCAATAAAATTCAACAACTGTATACTTTTTCATCTAAAGTAAACATGCGCAAACACAAATATTCCAGTCCTATTTTTTTATTTGTTCCTGAAGGCTAACCACCTTTATACTAAACGATGATAAGCAAGTACGAAAACTCCTTACTCGTGAAATAGTCGTGTATTTCATTTTCAACAACGGTCAAAACTTGAGAAACTTTTATTGACGAAATAAGACATTTTGTATATATTTGTAAAACACGCCACCTCCGTTATAATAACTTTTTAAAACGATAAAAACAAAGTCAAAAATTGCAGAGTCTTCGACCTATGAACTAAAATAATTTAAGATTTAATATATGAGTGAATTTACGCTTAAACTAACGATGAAAAAAGTCCCTAACCGCAAGGCGTATTTCACAAAATATACTAGACGTAAAACTAGCTTAGTTTTATTCCAAAAACTATCGTGAACTTGACTATTCATATTGTATGCCTTCACCGATAGTGCAGTACGTGAAAATTCCCGTTTTTACAATATGACTAGCTTAGTTCTTCCTTTTACAATAATAGTGTTAAAATGGCAATAGTATTCGCTTGCTTTACATTTTTAGCTTGCTTTATTGCTGGCGATGATAATGAAAAGCCATAATGTAAAGCAATTTAATCTCATTTTGTTTTTCAGCACGTCATTGAGAAAGGAATACCCAATGAGTCATTTTATTAGCACGTGTTTCGCGTCCCAACTACACAAACCTATTTCCTCCTTCGACTGAATCGCAAATGACTAATCAATAATCAATTAACGTACAACCTTAACTGAAAGTTACAGAGATTTTAAATTGAGAAGGTAGGTTTTTTGATGTACACTTAAAAATTAACCCCCTACAGTGGAGCACTAAGAAAGGAATTTCTGAAAATCCATCCCTAGAGCGTGCTAGCGAGTAGATGTTAGTTTAGAAAGAAATGCACATATGAAAGTCACGGGCGTTTTACTAGTAATAAGCTTTCAGTGAATCATAGACTTTAATTGGTTAAAAACCAGTAATTCTGTACTTTAGATTGACAAGGGAGGTACTTGCTAATCAAAATAAATAGCACACAAATCAATCGTGGCAGCCACCTGAGCATGTTTAACCCCTAACTCTGTCTTCGTTTCATTACCCACTCCTAGAGGAGTAACAAACTTGGGCCAGTGCCTACTCAGGGTAGGTTAGATATTTTGACCTATTTTGAGGTCCAAGTTAAGTTTTTGCAGAAACGGCCAGTATTTTGGAAACGCTTCCGTCTGGGAGTTATCTAGATCTGTTCAGCTATACATAGATCGTTTGCAACGGTCTTTAGATAGCCTAGCTGTTTCATCTGTATTTTTTGTAAATACCTACTTGTACATAGTTGTATGAATAAATGTAGCTCTGCTTAGTTTGGGGCTAGATGAAGCTGCATGAAAATATCCAGCATTATTTATTTATTACACTACAATAAACTTTAAACAATTTTCTAAAACTACCGATTGACCAAATATCAACAAAATGGCAGAACTTTGGGTAAATAATGATTTCATAGTCACTGATGTTTTTTATTCCATCCGCGATTGCAAGAGCATCGGTGAAAATTGAAAAATTGGCCCCCAGTGGATCCAGTGATGTTGCTATATTGCAAACAAACGTTGGAACGGACCCTTTCAGCTAAAGTCCTGAGTAGGTACCATCCAAGGATGTAAATCATGTCATTAGGCTGCAGTAGGTACAATCGGCGCCTGCTTTAATTGAAAATAAATCTCATTAGCGTTGAGGTCGACGGAAGCTTATTCTCCGTTCAGCTTATGCAACTTGGCTGGCAACTTTCTGTTGTTACATTTTTACAAATTCAGGTCAAATGTAAAAGATGAATGATGGAAAAGTTTGCCCTAGAAATTTTTATTTTTTAAATCACAAACTAGAAAGTATGGGTTTCAGTTTCAGCTTCAACGCTTTTTTAAAATGGTTCTTGTAGAATTTTCATCATTTTTTTTCTTTACAAACTTTTAAAGATTCATACCTATAATCACTACTTGCCTGTAACAACATTTTAAAGCTTTTATTAGATATTAGAGTTTTTTTGGAATGAAAAAGGTTGCAGGTTGTCTGATAGACTCGGCGATAAGACTGTACAAAAGATCATGATCAGATTTTAATATTTGTAAATTCCGGTACATATAAAAATCACAACTGTATAAAATGATAAAAACAATGATTGAATAGTGTCGGTGGTATACCTCAATAATGGTGAATAACATAATTACTTAAAAATCATAATATAACCTTTAATAAACAATAATAATAATAATCATTGCAACGTCTTTAGTTTTAATGATTTACTTTGAAATCTTACTAATATTATAAACGCGAAAGTTTGTGAGGATGGATGTTTACTCTTTTACGCAAAAACTACCGAATGGATATTGATAAAACTCTATAGTAATATAGCTTACTAGCTGCGCCCCGCGGTTTCGTCCGCGTAAGTTTCGATTCCGTGGGAATATCGGGATAAAAAGTAACAGCTATGTACCTATCAAGTTTTCTTCGCAATCGGTTCATTAATTTTTGCGTGAAGAAGTAACAAACATATTATGTATTGTACATACATAATTACTGATGCGTCTGAGCCGCGCGGGTACCTTACTCATAGACGTAACCCCTAGCTCCCGCTCCTCGGCAACGCCCGCTCTACAAAGCAGGGAACGTCGCGGCGTTTCGCGTGTTTCATTTTTATACTCGTGATAACTTTGAAATTAAATGTCTGATTCGAATGAATTAAAATGAAGGCATATATCCAACTATTATAGTTAATAACATATATCTAACTATTATAGTTAATAACATATATCTAACTATTATAGTTAGATATATGCCCTTGCGGACTTTTTTGTAGGTAAAAATGAGTACTTTAATCATGTAGTACATCATTTTATGTATCATCAATAGTTTTCCCAGTGCACGCCAAATAATGATTTTTATAGGCAAAATTTTGCTACATTGGGTTAAATTATTGCAATTTTCTTAATGATCTCTATTTTTTTGAAAATAAATTATAGCCTATGTTACTTCCTAAATTATTAGCTTTAATTTGGTGAAAAAATGCTTAAAATCGGTCCGGTAGTTTCGGAGCCTATTCGATACAAACAAACAAACAAAAAAATCCTTCCCTTTTTATAATATTAGTATAGATACATCAGAATCACATATAGGCTACTTTTAATCCGGGTATTTTAATAGCTAGTACTATTAAAAACGCGAATGTTTGTGAGGATGGATGTTTGTTACTCTTTCACGCAAAAACTACAGAACGGATTTTGATGAAATTTTGCAGTAATATAGCTTCTACATCTGAATAACACATAGGTTACTTTTTATCTAGGTACTACGCGGGCGTGGGCAGAAGCTAGTATGAAGATGCACACATGCACGAGCCGAGCTTAGCGTGCCACTAAGTAGTCATACCAACCTCCAGCGGCGACCAGCCAGAGCCATACCCTGTTAGAAAATTCAAACTATTATTCGACAGGTTTTAATACCATTTGTGCATTTTATTATATTTTGAATTTATTTTTTGTGTTGTGTTTCTGTTATAAATATGAATTTTATATAGATACATTAGGTGATGAATTAATAACATATTTGTTACCTTATTTGTGAGTTGGTCGGTAATTATTAATAACTCTCAAAAACGAACATTAACCGTACCATTTTACTCTGTCTACATTTATTTATTTGAAGCATTTTGCTTATCTCTTTAGGGCATGGTAAGTATGTTGTTATCGCAGTAATAAATTTCATCTACTGGCATAAAATTGATCATATATAATATTGCCTTCTAATGGTTAGTTAGTTAGCTTCAAAGTACAATTAACGTCAATTAATTAAAATAGCAAAATGAATTACAAGTTTAATATCATCATTTTCTATGCAATAGTTAGTTCCATTCAGGGCAACGATATACGAGGTAAGTTGTTTGGATACCTACCTACTATCTTCATATATCTGAGGACACAGACACTGCCAAGTATACTTACTCGTATTTAAAAGGGTAAGGATTCTATGTTGTCTTTTATTCAACCGACTTCTAAAAAGGAGGTTCTCAATTTGTCTGTGTTTTTTTCATGTTACACCATATCTTCGCCATTCGTAAATCGATTTTAATGATTATTTTTTTACTGGATAAGGTATACTTCAAGGGTGGTCCCATATAAATTTTATTAAAAAAATTCACCCCTAAAGGTGAAAAAATGGTGGACGAAATTTCATATTGGACTTTTTATCAACTTCCCGTTTTAGGCACCGAGATTAAATTTTTTCCTGAAAAAAATGTCTTGTGATAAGAAAAACAGCTGGTCATGCTAAACAATATAAAAAATGTTTTAATGTACTCAATATTTATATTTTTAATTGAATTGCAAATTATATGTATGTAAATTATTACAATAAATGTGGTAATAAGCATTAAGTTTTGTAGTTATGATGCTATTTGTGAGTCTACATCGAACCTTAGGTAGGTAGTCCACTTATCATATATAAATATCTGTACCTATATCAATCTGGAAAACTATGTAAGTGCAATTATTGGTATAATTTTCTAGATCCTACTAATATTATAAACGCGAAAGTTTGTGAGGATGGATGTTTGTTACTCTTTCATGCAAACTACGAGTACTAAACGGATTTTAATGAAACTTTACAGTAATATAGCTTATACATCAGAATAACACAGGTTTTTTTTATCCGGATACCACGCGAGCGAAGCCGTGGGCAGAAGTTAGTTAGGTATAAAAAGGATTACAGTTTTTTTTGTTTTTGTGATACTGTCGATTAAATTGATAGGTTCTATTAAACGAAACTTCCCGGCCGACAAAAAACATGCAGGTTCGAATGTAATGTGGTCTAGGATTTGAGTAGTACATTGAATGTATATTATTTATATAGCTGACTCTTGCCGGGGTCAACGCATTAGTATTGCCATTCAGCGTGGCAATTTATTACACTCGGCAGCTGGAATTTGGAAACAGGGCAGTAATGGTTTTAGGGTATATAATTATGAAAAGTTTTAAGCCATTTCTGACATTTCTTACCTCAGCTGGTCCGATAAATGATTTTAATCCTAATATGAAACAGGATCGATTGGCAACATATAAAGTTTTTTGTATAAATCGCCTATTTTCTTGCTGACTGTAATTTTATTTTTTAATCTGTGAATGCAGTTCAAAATATCTTCAAAAGTTAAGGACAGTTTCCTATGAACGTTTTCCTGTAGCTACAATGGTGAAGAACCTTAACCGGCAACCTTAAGAGCAGCTGCCCTTACTGTCCCTTCTCAAAAATCCACCCTGTATATATATAAAGGCTGGAAAAGTAAAATAAAGTACCTATAAGTAACATAAAGAATTACTTAGATAAGTATCTAAGTAATTCTTTATGTTACTTAATAAAAAACATCCTCTTTTTTGGACTGTAATCCCCTTATTGGAGATCCTTAGAGTTATACTCAGTACGCAGATATACATATATAAGGATGTAAAGTAGAGGGTAGTCAGAGACACGTCGAAACATTATATTTGGCTCATGTCCGCGTTTTGCATAGTTGATGACATTCCTCTAACAAAAAGCTATAATGTAAAGTAGGTATATGAATTCACCTAGTTATTTAATATAAGTAAGCTCTCTTGAAACACATATTTTTAGCATGTGAAATGTAAACTAAATAAAGTTCTAACTTAGTTCAATGTGGTTGCAGATTTCTACACAGCTGAGTCAATTGATGATCATAATACCCTGAACAACTTGGGAGATCCTCAAATCAATAAGGCGAGTTTTTGCTATGAATTTTACACAATCCTTCTCAATAAATATTAGTTTGTTGCTTTACTGAGAAGGATTATGTACGTTCGTAACTAAACTTATACTCTCAAACTTTTGCGATCAGGTGGCATAATTATACGTTTTTTTACGTGTCTTTATCGCGTTACGGTGTTGCAACAGCCATGGTCACAAGTTGGAAGATTAGCTGCAAGAGAATGCTATCTGCGTTAAGTTATCCTATGTACAGTACTTTTTAGTTGTGCATGAAAGAATTTTCTATCAGTCTGTGACTCGACTGTTATACCACAGTCGAGTCATGTCGAAATGTCGGGAAAATAATAAAAATGGTAAACTTATTATTTTTTATACAAAAAACGGTAGAGGTTTAATGTTTCCCGATATTTCGGCACAGATGCATGTATTATGGGAACTACATGACTGACATACTACATATACATAGTATGTGTCTCGTTCAAGTGATATCTCGTTACTCGATCAAACTAAGTACGTATCATTTCTTGTCATTTTATTTGTCTGTTTCAGATTGGTATACAAGACTTGGTAGCGATTGAGGTGTACTACGAGTCCTTGTGCCCTTACTCTGTCGATTTCATTACCACCCAGTTGAAGAAAACTGTTGAGGAACTAGACAATTATCTGAGAGTTCAGATGTATCCGTATGGAAACGCAAATGTAGGTTTTTACCACGTACTTAACTATTCTCCTGCTGACGGTTCGTTGACCGTTTAGAGGTCCTTCTTCATGAGCACCGTCTACGACCACGCTCGACGGTCGTGAAACGGGAACTGAACTAAACGGTCAACGAAACGTCAGCAGGAGAATAGTTAAGTACGTGGTATAGTCGTAATAATATTCTAAAATGATACCATACCACGGACTTGTTGACATTGCGGACATTTTCGGACTTGTTCTGTGAGACCTTGCTTTTTGACAAATTTCATGATTTTAGGTCAACGGAAAGTACCCTAATAGGTTTTGATTTAATTGCGAGTATCAATATATGTCGCTTATATAGCCGTATTTTTTTATTGCGTTGGCTTAGAAGCTTGATTTATTTAGAGCTCCAAGGAACCTTAAACCTACGTATTTGATATTAATTTCTCGCGAACAGGAACGCGTGAGGTAAACTTGATACCTCCCTCACGCGTTCCTGAGAAAAAGGATCCTGACAGACAGACAGATAAACAGACGGACAAACAGACGGACAACGAAGTTATCTTATAAGGGTCCCGTTTTTTCTTTTGAGGTTTAACGGAACCCAAAAAATAACATAATTTAGGTAACATGAATGATGTTGTTTCCAAAACACTAATTTACAAAATTATGAAATGCCCATGCTAATAAAATACCCACAACTTGTGAAAAAATAGATAAAATCAGCTCAGTACAGTATCGTAAGCGCCACGGTCCTGCATATGCTGGTTATTAGTCAATAGTCTTGCATTCGAAACCTTTATCATTATTTTTTTGATATGACTTCGGCACCTGTCTGGTCTGACACGCAACATAGCAATCCAAATTGTCTGAAAAAGTACACTCATACCAGCACTTGTGGAAACTCCTGCAAAGATTGCGGGCTTCAAAAGTCACGAGCCACAATTATACCATAAACTGTCAAAGTCAAAGTCAAGTAAAAATTCATTTATTTAATAAAATCACAAGGACCACTTTGAAACGTTAGTTTTTATGTACTGCCTGTTCCTCCGCGTCCAAGCCAGGAAAGAAAACAAGGCTTTGTTCTCTTTATCTTTATCCTTTGTAATGATCCTTTTACAAAACAATAAGTTCGAGTTGGAGCATTTTCAATCCCAAGAATTTTTGTCATCTAAATAATCAGATATTTTATAGTATGCCTTTTTATAAAGTTTTCGTTTAATTACGTTTTTAAATTTGTTCATTGATAATTTTTGTATATCTCTTGGGAGTTTGTTATAAAAGCGTACACTGTGCCCTTTAAACGATTTACTAACTTTATGGAGTCTACAAGTGGCAACAGCGAGTTTATTTTTATTTCTAGTATTAACATTGTAATTATCGCTTTTTTCCTTAAATAAATAAATATTTTTGTGAACATACATCAGATTTTCATAGATGTATTGACAAGGGAATGTCATTATATTTATTTCTTTAAACTTTTGACGAAGTGATTCTCTGGGGCCCGTATTATAAATTGCTCGAACAGCCCTTTTCTGCAGCACAAAAACGGTATTTATATTAGCAGCACTCCCCCACAGCAGTATACCGTACGACATAATGCTGTGGAAGTAGCTGAAGTAAACTAGTCTAGCTGGGTCTACGTCTGCATAAAGACGGATCTTTTTGACTGCAAATGCCGCAGAACTAAGTCTCTTCGATAATTCATCAATATGAAGACCCCATTGAAGCTTATTATCTAGTGTGATACCTAAGAATACGGTGGTGTCCACGAGAGCCAACTGTTCATCTTTCATTTTGATATTTTGTTTAACTTGTGTAACATTAGGTAGTATAAAATTTTCATTAAGTAGAAGATTGTTTACATTGAACCATTTTACAACCTTAGAGATTGCATTGTTTACGTCGTCAAAATCAGTTTGTCGTCGCTTTAATTTAAATAAAAGTGACGTGTTATCTGCAAACAATACAACCTCATGATTGTCCTTCACAAGATGGGGTAGATCATTAATATATACTAAGAACAAAAATGGTCCAAGAATTGATCCCTGCGGTACACCGATAGTAACCAGAGACCCCGGAGAACGCTTTCCATTTACGTCAACTCTTTGTACTCACTTAAATAGGGAGTGAGAAAGTCTTCTAGAGCAACGCCCCTAACTTCTTAAGTACTATTCTTAAGACGGCACTATACACAGCACTTTAAAAAGTAAAATTAAATGTTACTACTTTTATGTACCAATTTTAAATGTGTATAGTTTTGATCAAAACAAAAATTTTTACTTTACTTTACTAAATAACCTTAGTATCTCTCCGGTTGTAACTCTCATGGTATATAATTTTCAGACGACAAAAGTCGACGGTAACTACGTTTTCAGCTGCCAGCACGGCACCGATGAGTGTTACGGGAACATGCTGCACGCGTGTGCTATTGACCAGCTGAATAACATCACCCGGGCCGTCCTCTTCAACGCCTGCTTGATGGATCCGAAGCGAAACGGCAGTGGCTCGGACGACGCTGCAGCAGATGAGGTCATACTGAACTAGCATAAAATTTCACGTACATACAGCGGATGATAAATTATTTGCCGCCGTTTCTTTGTGTAAAGAAAAATGGCGACGGGTTTGCAACCTGTCACGTGGAAAGTTATCTACTAACTACAAAACACGGGCATGTGTCAACTGTTTGGACATGCCTCTGACTACTCCCTACTTGGTATCCTCTAAGATCTCCTCAGTGAGTAGAGGTATGTATCTGACTGAGGATCTGATCGTATGGAATGAAGTAAAGCTTGTTTTTTCGAATTTAGATTTTTTTATAAGGTATACCTATTTTTAGAGTTCCAAAGCCAAATAGCAAAAATGCAAAACCTGAAAACCAGTTGTATAATCGAGAATGGACTAAAAACAAGTTTTACACAACTGTTAATGTTACCAATTAAAAGGCAATTATGAACAAAGTGTGATAGTAACGACAAATACATAACTTTGCGACTTCCATCCTAATATTTCTAATGAGACATTTTTATTGTTTTAGTGTGGAAAAATCATGAACATTGATTCAGCTCCAATAAAAGCGTGCGCTAAGGGTAACATCGGACCATGCCTTCACAATTTGATGGGTGTAATAAGCTCGAAGGTTCAATACCCCGGCGTGCCCTACACTTTGATAAACGATCAAGTGTTTGATGGAAACGATGACTTGATAAAAAAAGTCTGTGCGGCTTTCCAGCACCCACCACCAATGTGTAGTAAATAGAAAGGCTTTTATTTTGGCTAAGTACCTCGTGTAAAGGGTTAAATAAATATTGTCAAATAAATGTTCAAGAAATATTGAATTATTTAATTAATTACCTTTTATTTTTTATGCAAGTAGGTATATCATACTATGTACATAGTTCACTTGCATAGTGCTTGTAGGAAAAGTATATTAACCTACCAGTACCAGTCAGCGTCACCAACACCAACTGTTTATGCTTGCACTTTGTACCTAGATAGGTATGAATTCGAAATCCAAGGCTAAAGTTGAAAGCATTCCTGTGTGCAAAATAATAATAAATGAGGGCTGGTATTGAGTTGGAAACAAAGGCCGGGAGAGTGCTGTTTGACCTGACTCAGATAGACTCGGCGATGGGGGAATGGAAAAGCCAGGTCGAAACTATGTTAGCAGATTTCACTCTGAAATCTTGCGTATTAAAAATGAACTGCAGAATGCAATTCGATTTGTTGAAAAATTGCGAAAAATTCGCTCCGGCTCCGAGTAGCTCCGCATATTTTTTATTCAGAGTTTTCTGATGATTCAACATATTTGAAAGGTCTAAAAATGGCTGCAACGGAAAAACTAGAGCACATCAGTTAAAATAGAACAGAAGGTCAAAGGCCTGATGGAGGGCCGATAGAAGATTAATATTTAACGAGTTTACGTGGGTAAAGGACCCCTCCGATGAGTCATTAATAAATTCCCGGACACCGTGAGAACCCTCACGTGTCTAGGATAATTTAAATGCATAAAAACAGTTACTCCATGCCATATTTGTTACGCAGGTTGGCATTTTTTCTAGGTAGCTAGGAGGTTATGCAAACCAAAGACAACAAAAGTTAAAAAACTCCCAAGAAATATACAAAAGTTGACAATTAACAAATAAATATCTGATTATTTAGATGATAAAAACTCTTGGGATTGAAAATGCTCCAACTGGATAAAAAATGTAGGACCTATTTTTTTGGAAAAGGTTAAAAAGAATAAACAGGCTTGTTTTCTTGTATTTCTTTCCTGGCTTGGTCGCGGAGGAACAGGCAGTAGATAAAACCGACGACGTTTTCAAAACGATCCTTGTAATTTTAATGAATAAATGAATTTTTACTTTGACTTTGACTTCGTAAAATGTTCTCATAAAGTAATATACTATAAGCGTCACCAACCAAATACCTCCGGAGTTTAAGGATTGAACTTAAATAAATTTGAACGGAATTTTGTGTTTTTGTATTAGTCTTAACCTACGTTTTTGCCTGAGTAATACCTCCACTAGAAAAAAATACTTTAACCTCATAGGGATAAACATTTGATGACGCTGAGTGTACTTACCTACATGATCAATTTATACCCAAAACGTGTATACCCAATCGATTTCATCTTAAAGCACTAATCCTTTGATCGCTAAACCAACTTAACTACAATTCAAGTGCCTTAGGTACTGTAAGAACACAAACTAGTTTCGTTTCAGTGTTGCTACGGAACAGCATTCACTTCAATTTTTCATTTCACTGCAGATAAATAAACAGTTTCGCCGACCACCTGCTGACGCTTTTCAATGTTTCTCATTCGCCTTAATGCTGAATCTTTTAAAGCATTTCCAGAGAAAATATTTTTTTCTTTATTCTAATGAACTACACGGATTACGCTTTTAAATTGATGGTATAAGGTTTTTCTTGTTACATTTTATTTTGTACCTCTACCATGGAATACATACAGTACCTACCTACCTACTAAATAAATTTTGATCGTATCTTCCTAAGCCTTTTCATAAATCGATAGTCAATACGGTTTATTCCAACTTTTCATTAAGTCTAAGCTTGTTGGATTGCTTCCACCCTCTGCTACCAGCTAGAGAAGGCTTATTGAAACCAACAAACTTCTTAGAAAACTGCGCAGGTACGATTCCTGCCTGAACTTAGTAGGTAGGTACATTTCCGCCTGAGTCCTAACTCAAAGGCTTAGGTATTTGCTGCAAGTTTTATGATTCTAATCTCGTTGTTGTGGTGTGGCGGTGAGTCGAACTTAAGTAAAAGTTTATGTTGCAGAATCTCTGTTCAATTTCAATACAGAATTGCGAATCCAATGGTGTTCAGCGTTATAACGCTAATTAGCGATCTCTTCTTGGATGGAACGGACTGTACGAAAGATTACAAGATTACATATAGCTGATGATCGTGATCATGTTATTAATTTGATGTCAACTTTACTACTCCATAAATGAACACCATTGGATTCGCAATTATATTAGCGCTGATTGTATAACATTGGTTTAGATTCTGTAGTACACTAACTAAACTTAATTTAAACTGTCGCTCTCTTTTGCTGATAGTGTACGCAAGAAAGAGAGTATTTTACTCCTGTCAAATCAGTTTACGTGCCGCTTTTCTTCGTGTTTATAGTCAGCATGTTTTGAAATTACGACTATATTTGTATGGAAAACTTAAATCCGACTAATTTGACAGCACTAAAATTTTAGCTATCTGTTTCTTGCTTGCACTATCAGTAAAAAAAAGAGCGACAGTTTAAATTAAGTTTAGTTAGTGTACTTCAGAATCGAGGCCTTTGTCAAAGTTTGTACTGTTTATTTAAACTGAAATATTTTGTTTGCAATAAAGTATTTTATATCTTCTATCTATCTATAAATATGTAAACTACAGGACATAATTTTCCTTTAAAGAGTGTCATAACAAACAATCTTGGCCCACCTCCAACCCGCAACCTTCGATATGCCAAATAACATTAAAATAAACCATAAGTCTCACTGGTAGCGCCTCATCAGGGATACAAAATCTACGATAATCTTTATTCCTTTATCTTCCGGGAATAAGTGGACTCAAAGTCTCGATAGATGACGCTTAAAATGCAATTTTCAGTCCAAGTGCGTTATTTGTTTGTACAAGCAATGTCATCCGCTACGGCACGTTTTTTAAAGTAGAATCTCTTCGATTAAAATGTTAAGGCTGCTGCTTATTATGAGACAGGAGGGTTCGAGTAAAATGTTTGTGTTAATATTGTAAATTTCAATCCGTCTGTGTTACATTATCATTGGTAGAATAGAAGTGTATGTAGGGTTATTCAAGGTAGATGATTCACATAGATACTACCTCTAGTATAATAATATCTGTAGATATAAGAGTTAGGCCCATCCAAATCGCCTATAGATGTTTGATGACTTTGATTAAGTTTTATAGGCCGATGGTAATCACAATCGAATTTTCAGATAGGTATAAAAAGTAAGTTAAAAGTGAAGTATGAGAGAAAAATATAGTAAGGGCGCCTACAAAATACAAAAAACACAAAGTAATTTATTTCTCAAAATACTAAAAACTGTTTACAATATAACAATGGATCCCGCACTAGGGCTAGCCTATATCGCGGGAATCCGATCAAAATTTACAAAGTAGTATATAATGAGGAAAACAAGCAAGTTTAGGTAGAATAGTAAAAAAGGTACAAGATTAAAATAAAATGATTTAAACATTTTGCAAGCTTTTCATCAGTGTCAGGTGTTCAGTTCAGTTTTGGAAACGGAAAATGTTGCGCTTGTTAGATAAATAGATAGAGCAATGAGAATATAGAGATTTGACCAATATTAAAGTTATTATTTTTAAATTGAATAATACAACTAATGACAAACCTAAATATGTTTGTCATTTTAAGAACCTACAACCAGAGTGGATAGGGAAGTTTCTATATAAAAGATTGTAGCCAGTCAATTTAAGTAAACAACAGTAATTTTATTAATGGTGTATTTCAAAGTCAACAACTATTTCATCTTATAGAATAGTTGTATTAATACATGCCAATAAGAACAACAATTAAGATCTTCAACAATTATAATAAATGAACAGTAATAAGTAGGTATTGGTGCAAAGAAAACATCAAACATAATCAATAAGCATAATCACAGAAAATAAGAATATACCAAGAAAACATCAAACATAATCACAGACAATATTAATAACAGGTAACAATAGTGAATAACAAAGTACTTAACTTGCGCCGTATTCTGCAGTGGATCCGTAACTGATCAACCATAGAATTACATTCGGCTTTTATACACTTCAAACCTCATTAAGCAAAGCGCCATTTTAAACCAATCACAGACGATTGTTGATTTTACCGAAAATAACTCTGAACATTGGTAACTATAGCTAAATATAATACGGTGAAATACTTTTAAAACTTATTCTAAGATTTGTGCTATTTTTATAATCATTTGAACTACAATATTTGTTAAAACATTCCATCAACAACATACCATGAACTATCACTTGAGAAACTAAAAACATCAGGAAAGCAAAGTATACATATGTACAATATTTCAAAAATCATGAATTATTTTATAATGATGAACTGTAATTAAATATTAAAGAAATCTCATCAATTTACTAAGAGTAAACAAACATCACAATGTTTTATTCGGTACTTTGAGTTTAGTTCAGAAGTGTTGCCAGTGTGTAAGTGTGAAGTGTTGTTGTACAGAAATATGCTCGTGAACCACAGAGCATATTTCAATACAAAATATATGACAGTGTTTACAAAGCTTAAATACAAGGATAGCGTTTTATAATAATTTCATATTTGACACGGCCATTCTGATTATACTTCGTCCCGAAGTATCTAAATAATCATTTTAAAGTTTTGTAAATTTTTGTCAATGAGACAATAACATTATTTGTATTACTAACCTAATCATTAATACATACAAATATAATACTTAATCAACGAAATAAATTCATAATTACCTAGGTCACTTATTTCATTATAACATTGCTACTGTCCAACTTTTCACATTAAGAGGACATAGCAACGGTCAATCGCTTTAGTTCTTTCTAGCCCCACACCTGCTGCGCATGAGACGGACCAGAATAAAGCAAAAGACTTCAGCAGTTCACTTATTTCATTATAACATTGCTACTGTCCAACTTTTCACATTAAGAGGACATAACAACGGTCAATCGCTTTAGTTCTTTCTAGCCCCACACCTGCTGCGCATGAGACGGACTAGAATAAAGCAAAAGACTTCAGCAGTTCACTTATTATACTATATAAAGCTATTTCATTATAAGTACAAGGTTTTATTATAAAGAGGATTTATTAATTTACAATATGTTTCATTGATCAGAGAAATGCCTTAATTTAGCTTTGGCTACCACTATTTTTCTTAGATTCTTAACTCAATTTAGTAATACAACCAGTGAGAAGATTTATGATAGATTTGAACTGTAGAACTGTAGATTTTAAACGCCCAATTCTTAATTTTGTTTTTCTACAATCCGCTTGGCCAATCTGACAATATTTCTAATCAATCTGATTTTAATAAAACAAACAACTGAATGCAGATATACATCTGGATGTATATCTTACTTTAAATTATTTTGTGGTAATATTGTATAGTTTGTTTTTTTAAACACGTGGACATTATCTCTCTGTAGTCCCGTGGACATGATTCATATTAAAACTTTATTAGGTATGATAAGTGAATTGGCATTACATTCCACTGCAATTCATAGCCAAGATGGGGGCTCCCGTAGGAAACAAGTCAGACTCTGTATGGTGAATTTAACTTTTATGCATTTCCCATACAAAACCAACTTCTAATTTATGAAAAATCTGGGTCAAGATGCTTAATGGTCCAATGCCATCATCCAACCAATCATATAATAGAAATATTTGTTATAATGGAAATTTTGAGAAATGTTTTTATACGGGAAATGTTTTTTTATTTTACAATAATATACAGTGAATGGTTTTTTTCATGTCTTGATTTCTTGGCGTATGCCCTACATGAGTATAGCTAAGGATATGTTTTGAAGAATAATAGATCAGAATAGAACCAAGTTGATTGTTATTAAATTTAAATAAAACAACACAAAACGTTATAAACTTTCCACAAAGTCACGCAAAACACTGTTTTGTAGTTATTTCAATCAATATCATGTCAAAGAGAGAAATGTTCAGGAATGATCCGTCGATCAAGATCACCGAAACCAGTTATGCTAGAATTCTACAGTTATTGTTTATGAAAGAAATGATTCAATATCCAGCCTTTATGTGAATGTCAAAAGTAGGTTATCGAGGAACCTTTCAGTCCTACGACTATGAATTCTACTGAAAGTAATATCGTTATAGAAGAGACGTGTAAATCCGACACTTTAATATTAGGGGTCATTATGAGCTTTCAGGATAACAATTCGTTGTTATCGATGAAACAAAGATTTTTACATTATGGTTTACAATATGAAATAAATTAGCTAATGAATATAACCATTATGTAATAAATTGCCAGAGATGGCATAGTACTAAATGGTATATTTTATATCTTTTATGACACTACAATTCCATTGTTTTATTTTATTTTCAACTGGGAATAACTACAGCCAATAATTTTATAAATCCTTTGCCTTTGATAAAGACCTACATTTTTATTACAAAACAACGTTATTTTTTAAGTGTTTTTTTTTTGCTACATTTGAACTACCCTCTAAATATAAGTCAACATGGGCCATAAAGCCACAAATGATCGACTAAGCTAAACGAATTGAGATATCCAAGTCTTTCATTAGCAATCTAGCATTTGTCTATTTGTTTTCATTTAATTTGAAGCGACGATAAACCTATTTTGACGATGTAAACAATGCAATGTCTAAGGTTGTAAATGGTTCAATGAAAACAATCTGCTACTTAATGAAAATTTAACAAATTTAAAAACGTAATTTAACAAAAACTTTATATAAAAAAAAAACACTATAAAAAATCTGATTATTTAGATGACAAAACTCTAGGGATTGAAAATGCTCAACTAGAACCTATTGTTTTGTAAAAGAATCATTAAAATCCTTGTGATTTTAATGAAAAAAAAGAATTTTGACTTTGTCTCTGTCTCTGTCTCTGTCTCTGTCTCTGTCTCTGTCTCTGTCTCTGTCTCTGTCTCTGTCTCTGTCTCTGTCTCTGTCTCTGTCTCTGTCTCTGTCTCTGTCTCTGTCTCTGTCTCTGTCTCTGTCTCTGTCTCTGTCTCTGTCTCTGTCTCTGTCTCTGTCTCTGTCTCTGTCTCTGTCTCTGTCTCTGTCTCTGTCTCTGTCTCTGTCTCTGTCTCTGTCTCTGTCTCTGTCTCTGTCTCTGTCTCTGTCTCTGTCTCTGTCTCTGTCTCTGTCTCTGTCTCTGTCTCTGTCTCTGTCTCTGTCTCTGTCTCTGTCTCTGTCTCTGTCTCTGTCTCTGTCTCTGTCTCTGTCTCTGTCTCTGTCTCTGTCTCTGTCTCTGTCTCTGTCTCTGTCTCTGTCTCTGTCTCTGTCTCTGTCTCTGTCTCTGTCTCTGTCTCTGTCTCTGTCTCTGTCTCTGTCTCTGTCTCTGTCTCTGTCTCTGTCTCTGTCTCTGTCTCTGTCTCTGTCTCTGTCTCTGTCTCTGTCTCTGTCTCTGTCTCTGTCTCTGTCTCTGTCTCTGTCTCTGTCTCTGTCTCTGTCTCTGTCTCTGTCTCTGTCTCTGTCTCTGTCTCTGTCTCTGTCTCTGTCTCTGTCTCTGTCTCTGTCTCTGTCTCTGTCTCTGCCTATGACTCTGCCTATGACTCTGCCTCTGACTCTGCCTCTGACTCTGACTCTGCCTCTGACTCTGCCTCTGACTCTGCCTCTGACTCTGCCTCTGACTCTGACTCTGCCTCTGACTCTGCCTCTGACTCTGCCTCTGACTCTGCCTCTGACTCTGCCTCTGACTCTGCCTCTGACTCTGCCTCTGACTCTGCCTCTGACTCTGCCTCTGACTCTGCCTCTTTGACTTTGACTTTGACTTTGACTTTGACTTTGACTTTGACTTTGACTTTGCCTTTGACTTTGACTTTGACTTTGACTTTGACTTTGACTTTGACTTTGACTTTGACTTTGACTTTGACTTTGACTTTGACTTTGACTTTGACTTTGACTTTGACTTTGACTTTGACTTTGACTTTGACTTTGACTTTGACTTTGACTTTGACTGTTTATTGTTCCGACGATAACTGACAAACTATATATTTAATATTGATGAAACTTGGTAAGTGGGTAGTGGTTAATTATTACAAATAGTTGTTTATTAAAAAAAATGACATTGGGTCCCAAACTAGGCATAACCTGTATTTTGGTGGCCCTGGGTTTTCCAGTGACGGAAGTAAAGGAAGGTACGTATCATTGGTATGATATTATATTAAGTATAAATATGAATTTAATCGATATGTAATCCATATATTGTTTGGGGCATATTATTATCGGCATATAAATTATTGGTATATTAGGACATGCATTTTCTTGAGCTATGGCAAGAGGAAGCTAAAGAGTTGAACCATGTCGTAGGATGGAATAGACATGTTAAACATAGTCATAATAAAACGCCTATTCAATCGTCTGTCTATTGATTCACTATTAAACTAAAGCTAACTCACGTAGTTACGAGTTTTTAATATGTCATTGATGAAAGGTACCATGGTTAAGTTAATTCTTATCTGTATCTATTACATTACAAAACATTACAATTTAAGTATAATGGCACAATAATAATTGTTATTGACAAATAATTGTTCACTTCAGCTTGCTGCTTATGGAATTATGATTCAGTTTGACCAACCTTTCAGCTTAAGCGGCTGTTGATACTGCTCCATTTGAAATTCTTGGGAGTCGCGGTGCTGCTGCATCAGCTTGAAGCTCCATAGTAGTTCTTGTTGGGGTCGAAACGTTGGGGTAGCATGACGTCATTGTGCTAGGTGCGCAGTTCGGGCAACGTTGAGGATCCCTTTTAGAAGAACATCAGCCGCTCCAGATTCCATCCTTGAACAAATAATTGGTTTTAGATCATTTGTATTAAAGAGCGTGAAAGCATCCCACTTCTGATGTTAGATAAATAGATAGAGCAATGAGAATATAGAGATTTGACCAATATTAAAGTTATTATTTTTAAATTGAATAATACAACTAATGACAAACCTAAATATGTTTGTCATTTTAAGAACCTACAACCAGAGTGGATAGGGAAGTTTCTATATAAAAGATTGTAGCCAGTCAATTTAAGTAAACAACAGTAATTTTATTAATGGTGTATTTCAAAGTCAACAACTATTTCATCTTATAGAATAGTTGTATTAATACATGCCAATAAGAACAACAATTAAGATCTTCAACAATTATAATAAATGAACAGTAATAAGTAGGTATTGGTGCAAAGAAAACATCAAACATAATCAATAAGCATAATCACAGAAAATAAGAATATACCAAGAAAACATCAAACATAATCACAGACAATATTAATAACAGGTAACAATAGTGAATAACAAAGTACTTAACTTGCGCCGTATTCTGCAGTGGATCCGTAACTGATCAACCATAGAATTACATTCGGCTTTTATACACTTCAAACCTCATTAAGCAAAGCGCCATTTTAAACCAATCACAGACGATTGTTGATTTTACCGAAAATAACTCTGAACATTGGTAACTATAGCTAAATATAATACGCTCAGGGAGCGCGAAGGAATTCAGGAGCGTGCAAACAAAAGCAGGATGGCTCGTAGCGAGCGGCTATCCGGTAGGTATTTACCCACATGATAATGGCACTCTTTTTATACAAACATACTTCAGAACAAGTTCAACTCACCTAAGCTGTACTTTAATGTTATAAAACTATAAAAAGATAGATAGTTAAATAGATAGGTAGGTAGATAGATAGATAGATAACTCTTTATTGCATACACCAGGATTAAAAGCAGGTTGTGGTGATGCAATGGACATCCTTATCGCTAAGAGTGATCTCTTCCAGGCAACCTTTGGATGGACTTGATTTTAAAGAATGCGAAGAGAGGTGGTGAACTCGTAACTGCAATAATAATAATTTGTAGTACAATGAAAAAGCGCATAAACGAAGATCAAAGAGAATCCAGAGATCGGAAGCTCTCCGGGTATGTGCCAAATATAATGTTTGGAAGTGTCTCTGACTGAACTGAATACCAGTCCTACTTCGTATCCTCATGGATCTGTGTACTGAGCATTGATCTGAGGACGTCCATCATGGGGATTACAATTGTGAGCGTGTTGTTTATAACTTCAATTCGGAAGCACTAAAAAATGTTATTCCTAAGACATGCAATACCTACGTAGGTAGAAAAAGTAAAGTTCATAACCTAAAATAACACACAGGCTCCTTTTCCAGGTAACACGCCGTTGAAGCTGTGGGGAGAGACTAGTGTTTAGTTAATCAACTGATTAAAATCCCACTAATATCATAATATGTATGTATGTTCAGATAATGTCCGGATGTTGTTGCTAATAATCTTCGTAATGGCTGTACCTATTTGGATGAAAATTAGAACATATAGTTGGTAACCGAGAAACATACACTTATTTTTTATTTTTATGTAACACACAGGCAAAGCCGTGGGTAGATGCTAGGTAGCTAGTGACACATATTTGAATGAGACAAACCAATGTTTAGTTATACAACTGTTTAAAATCTTTTTAAGTAAGACAAACGCATGAAGCACGCAAACGTCATGAATTTTATCATTTTATCATCGTAACGTACGATTCGCTAATCGAATCTGTAACGGTTTAATCGTATAATATTCAGCAAAGCGTTATTCAATAAATAATTCTATTTCTGAGTTATTAAGCAACGTACTCACTATTCAGAAATTTTATTCTATGTATAACTAGCTGACCCGACACATTGTCCTGTCCTTGAATGTGACAGAAACGAAACGTCAATTTGATAACCAAGAACTGTTTGTTTAGGAGAAAGAAACACGAAAAACACAACCGTTTTTTACATATTTCGGGCTAATTCACCAATTTTTCTCTCCACAAACCTAACTCGAACTTACGAACATTTTAAAACAAAAAATACCCAAATCGGTGCGCGAATATTTTCTCGGATCTGGGTGGTTTCTACGTATAATATAAATGTATTTACAACAAAAAAATAAGTAGTATATCAGTTATGTAGTTCCCAGAAAACAAGCTCTGCTTAGTTTAGGTCTAAATGAAGCTGTGTGAAAATTTTCAGCATTATTTATTTATTTATGACTAGCCTCTGCCCACGGCTTCGCCCGCGTGGTACTCGGATAAAAAGTAGCCTATGTGTTATATGTATAAGCTATATTACTGTAAAGTTTCTTCAAAATTCGTTTATAGTTTTTGAGTGAAGGAGTAACAAACATCCATCCTCACAAACTTTCGCGTTTATAATAGTAGTAAGATTATTAACCTGTAACTTGTAATGTTAACTACTATACGAAACGCAGAGTAATGCCAAAAATAATATTTGGACGTTTCTCTGACTTACCTCTTACTATCCTCACAGATCTGCGTACTTAGTATCGATCTCCTCAGTTCCCATACCACAAGCTTTGCTTACTTTGGGGCTAGATGATGCTGTGTGGAAAATGCCCAGCATTATTATTATTATTTATTATCTGAAGATCTCCATCATCATTATAGTCGTGATCGTGTAGTTTGTATATATTTTGTTTCTTTTAAAATATTTTTTCTATGGTTTCTACAATGACTATTGAAAAAACATAATAGTGTTTCAGAAATAATTTCGTTACTGACACAGTGTAAAAAAAAATCAAAAATACAGTGAATAGGTGACTTTACAAGCGATTCATCATCGCTTAAATCATCGTAAGCTATAAAGAGTCCGTACCCGACCTAGTTCTTCACTTTGGGTCATAACCACATCAAATCTAGGACAAAATGCATCGCCTGTTTATAATTATATTTACCTTTGTCTTAATTAACTCCATCTACACGAATGGCCAGGGTAAGTGAACGATGTACCTTATAATAAACACCAAACAGATACACACATCGACCCGACCCCAAACTAGGATCTCCTGTGTCGTGGGTATCAGTAAAAACGAGTACCATGGTACCACAACACCCAGAATAAATCTACAGAACATGCAAACATTTGTCCCAATGCTGGGATTGAGTCCGCACTTCTTGCATCGCAGCCGCCTGCTGCCCGCCACGCCACCAATATTGCAATTTAATAATCGTCAATTTAAAGGCATCTACCATCGGTTAGTGTCCCAATAAGCAGCGATGGGCTTGTAACCTGTCAGTGGGATGTTAGCTACTATGCAATACTATGTAAATATATGTTAGTTTGATTCCAAAAACTATCGTGAACTTGAGTATTCATATTGTAAAAACGGGAATTTCACGTACCGCACTATCGGTGAAGGCACCGACTAAGTTTCGACGCGTCGTAGTGCTCGACGCGACGTGGAGGGAGAAAGTCGCGATCACTCACCCTGATGAAGACTCTCGGAATGAGTCGAAACTTAGTTGGTGTCTTTACCGATAGTGCGGTACGTGAAAATTCCCGTTTTTACAATATGAATAGGTATGTTAGTTTGTTTGTTTTGTTCAAATCTTGCAAGCTGAATTAGAACCACTGTCCCTTATCCTACGGAGATAATTTTTTACATGTTGGTTCAGTTCCGATGATAATAAATTTTTATGGCAAGCAAGACCTGAATCGATATCTAGGATTAGCTCCAGATAAAGGAACTCTTCAACGGTCATCAGCACAGACACGAAATTTTGTGTGCGCATTTTATTATGATAGCCGGTTTTAGATTTTACCAAGAAATGGTAGCTGCAATCAGGGTTTAAAGCTTGATTTTGAAAATGTTTTTGTTACAATTGTTTTATTTAATATTCAGGTAGGCACTTATTTAAAAAAAACATGAAAGTAGTATATTTTTACTTTTTGTGACATAACTCGCTATCACTGCAGCTGTGACAGGGCCTATTATGATCTTCTCTTGTTTTTTTCGCCAACAATAGGGGCGTTGGCGAAAAAACTAGAGAACTAGACCGCTGCTGTTAGAAACTGTAAAGATCTTCGGGAGTTCATCCGGGATGAGTATGCCTTTGCCGAGATGAATTAGGTCGTATAGTCATATGTTGTGGTACCTAATACAATCTCATTAAATCCTTCCCATCTTCAGGTTGTCTGGAAGATATCGGTACTAAACGATAAGGACTTTAAGTTTTTTGAAGTTGTATTTGTCTTACGGTGTACACTAGATTATTTTCATTAATTAATTTATTCATAAATATTATTAATACAATGAGAATTCAATTTTCAGGCAGCTACAATGGGGGGTACGGTTACAACTTTAATCCAAACATGCAAATGACTCCGTCATATCGTCCTTATGCTACTCAGGTTAGTGTAACCAAGTATTTACATATTTCACTATACTTAAGGGAGTTTCGGATACTCCCAATATTTATTCTTTATGAATAACTAGTTTCAGCCCGCGGCTTCGCCCGCGTGGTATGTTGATAAAAGTCGCGTATGACTGTCTCCAGGCAAACGATGTCCACCAACTTTTGAGTGAATCGAACCAGGGAATATTTTTTTCCATATAAATTTCAGAACTTCATTGCACACTCCCTAGGGTTAGTATTGTAAAAATAAAAAATATTTACTTTATAGTTTATTAAAACCGAGTCTTGAGTGAATCGAACCAAGGATTACAATTTTCCATACAAAGTTTAGAACTCAATGGCACCCACACTGGGGGTAGTTTTGAAAAAATATAAAATACTTGTTTCATTATGTATTTTATAGTTTATTTGTACCGAGTTTTGAGCGAATCAAATTAAGGAATAAAAATTTCCATAGATATACCACCCTGTTTAACCCCCTTAGGGGTTGATTTTCGAAAATTAGATTAGACTATGTGTTATTCCAGAACCTAAACTATCTACATCCCAAATTTCATAAAAACCGGTTTAGTAATTACGAAGATACGTGGTAACAAACATTCACACACACAGACTTTTGCATTTATTATATTAGTAGGACTAGCTTCTGCTCACGGCTTCGCCCGCGTGGTACCGGATCAAAGTAGCCTATGTAATTATTCTGATGTATATAGCATGTATATATATGTATATAGCTATATTACTGTAAAATTTCATCAAAATCCGTTCAGTAGTTTTTGCGTGAAAGAGTAACATGCATCCTCACAAACTTTCGCGTTTATAATAGTAGTAGGATTATGTATCTTATTAATATACTGGGAACTGGGTGTAATAAGACTACTTCCGAAAATAAAGACCGTACTCAGGGTATCTCCACCGTACCCTAGATTAAAACAAAAGGATGTTTATTTTTTTATAGTATTTTTTAGAGTCCTGATTCTCGTGTTTGCAGGCTACTGAAAGAAAAATACTTTATTTTTATATTAAAAATGGCATGGGATTGCTTGGGAACCCTTGTATGAAATTTATAATTTGGAGAACAATAGATTTGGCATTGGTGGGAATGACCCTTTTGTAGGAACCCAAGTGTCTTGCACAGATATTAGAGGTATAATACTTACTAGTACCTCTTGAAGTTTCAAAACATTCCCTGTTTCTCATTTCCTAATATGTTAATATGTTATGTGTCGAAGATTGCCGAGACTTATAACTTTTGGTGTATTAATTTATATAACTTGTATTTAATATCGTATTAATTTATGTGCAGATAACTATGTACCTATATACCTACAGATAAAAGTGTCTCAAAATAAATAACAACTTCTAGTTCACCACGAACTGAGATCTCGCGCTACATCGGTTTTAACACAAAGTTAAAAAAACCAACCAAGTGCGTGTCGGGCCACGCACAGTGAACGGTTCCATAGTTGCCCATAAACTTATATTCACTACCTGTTTTACACAACTAACAACTTCATCTGAGTAATTTTCAGTGGAATTTGTACGAAAAATTTCATACAAATTCCTTTTCCATTTAACCTCGTTATATATACTACTGCCGTGTTTTTTTTCACATATTAGACAGACAGACGGACGGACATGGCGAAACTATAACGGAGGAGCCCTTTGTACCATAAAAACCCCCTCTACATCTAAGTTTCATCAAAAAACAAAGAACAAAATTACTCACATAATAGCCGTGATTGTCGTGATTGGTCACTTGTAGGCATGGTTTTTGCCTTTTGCATGCAAATTCTTATCGATTTTAAATTGTGTTAAAATTTCAGAGAGGAAATGGCGGCATGGCGACAATCCAGCTGTATTATGAGGCCTTGTGCCCGGCATGCAGACAATTTGATACATCAGTGCTCAGGCAAACTGTTCAGGAGCTGGGCCCAAACCTGGACATCCATCTATACCCGTATGGTAATGCTAAGGTGAGTTACAAAGATTGTGACCAAGGACTGATTTCGCATTTGAATATAATCTATATCAAATAACAAAGCTGACGATTTTTTTATTATTTTTGTTTAAACATGCAGATTTGATCCAGATTTCCGGATTTCGGATCCGTTTGATCCGGAAACAGCAGTCGGATTTGAAAAAATCTCTTTGTATTTGGTAGCCAAATTCTTTAGGAAGGTTAAAGGATATTTTACACCACGCTACGACCACTAGGAGCCGAGCAAAAGAAGTAATAGCGCGGGCAATGCGACGTGGTGGGTCAGGGGCCGAGGGTGGCAGAGGCATAGGTAGTACACATAATAAAATCTATACTGAGCAGGCTGGCCAAAAACGAACAACCAACGTAAACACTGATAGATCCTTCCTGTAATACCATTGTTCTTGTATCTTGGTAACTGCGTAACAAACAACAATTTTTAGGAAAGTGTATTTAGCTATTAAAAGAACACACCATGTATACCTACATATTTGGCTTGGACCCCTATATATCATTCCCGTATTCAACATAATTTTAGGGTGTCTGGTCGAAACGCAGCTTAACAAGAGACCTGGCTCTCATCTTGGTCAACGCAACATTGTTATCATTGTGGCAATGTAGCCATAATTTTGGGACGCTTTATCTGGATCAGTGGAACTATTATTAGATCGTTTACAACGGTATTCCATAGCTCCAGCATAGATAGCAAATTAAACAGTCTAGCCATATAATAATATGGCTAGACTGTTTCATCTGCATCTGTATATAGATTCAGATGAATCTGCTATAGTTGAATAATTTCTGTAAATAATGTATTTATTCCTATTGTATATTTGAACTGCAGACACTAGACAACGGATTCGGTGGATATGATTTCGTCAGTCAGCACGGTCCTGGTGAAACATATGGGAACAAACTCCACGCGTGTGCTATAGATGTCCTGCAGAACATGACCGCGGCTGTCCTATTCAACTCATGCCTGATGGACGATTGGCAAGCTGGCAGCGGCTCTGATGATTCAGCTGCTGATATGGTAACTAAAACATTATTGCAAGGTACATAGAGAATACAAACCTCAGTAGCAGAGCTCCTAGAAGTAGAGCCCCTTGTGAAGGGCTAGTCCGGGGAAGTACTATACCTATTTCTGTCACCAAGCAGTAAAGTTCGTATATCTGTGTTCCGGATTACAGGGTATGGTGCCGATGAAATTACAGGCATATGAGACTTTTCACCCGTTAATCCCGTACCTATGTCTCAGGGTCGGCCATGCGCGAGTGATACCTCTGGTGTTACAAGCGTCTATAGGTTACGGTAACCTACCTACCTACGGTAGTTACCAACAGGTGGGCCGTATGATTCTTTGTCACATAAGTATTATAAAAAAAAACTCTTGAGGACATGTGTAAAGGCGAGCCGTTTTCTCCTACAAATTTTACTTGCCTATCTTTTAGTTTTAACTGTAGAAATGTAAATGACCGAACATCCATAACTTTGATATCTGAATCAGCAAATCTCAAACTGAATTTAAAAAAGTTATTTCTTACCAATCGAAGAGGATTTTAGATGCCTTTTACATTTCAGTCAAAACTAAAAATATGTTGATGTCATCACAATTTATTGCTACCGCGAACAATTAATTTATTTGTGGTAGTTTTGTGAAAATAAAGCTTATTTTTTATTTCAGTGCGGAAGATACATGAACGTAAATTCTGATGCAATCAAGCAATGTGCTAAGAGCACTCGAGGATCTCAACTCCTCAAATACTATGGCGATGAGAGCAAGAGAGCTGGAGTCCATTCCGTCCCCACTATCCTCGTCAACGGCGTACCTTCCAGCTCAGAACACTTCAAAGAAGATGTTTCTAATGCATTAGGCAGGCCGGTTTACTAAGAAACGGGTCAAGTTATTTCTGGATTTGTGAATAAAAAATATAATATACACAGGCAATTCAGCAAAATCAAAACTATCTACAAATCGCTTACGCAGTTAAAAAATAAAACCGGACGGCATCCTTCCGGTTTATCATCCGAATAAAACTAGTGAATCATAGGAAGATCATTTTATTCCCTGTAATAGTATACTGTTATAGATATTTTAGCGTACAAGCGATAGATGACGTTGACGAGTTCAAGGTTGTATTTTTTTGATTACACCCAAAAACTTACACACATGACTTTTCATGACGGATGTGAAGTAATCTAAAGGTCTTATTAAAATTAAATTTTCAACATTTTAATTGTTAGTTTCTAAAAAGAAAAGCGTTATCTGTTTCCCGTCCAGTTTTTTTTCACAAAGGCTATCGTGGCCAGTTCCATTTTTAAATAGAAACAAGGTTTTTTCTTTGGAGCAATACAATTATGAAATTTTTTTAAGCCTTCTTCTATTTTTAAATTATCTTTTGGCTTTAGATTGCATTTGAAGAATACTATGACCTATGTACTTTCAGGTGAAAACCGTTTTTTAAATTGTTTTATTTCTAGGAAATCGGTTTCGGATCGGTTTGAGATTACAAAGTTTTACAACTTTGGTAATCTCTGTCATAAATAACTACTCGTACTTATTAAGTAGGTATCTTACAACTAGTTACAACGCAACGTTATCCAATTTACTGTGAATTGTTTACTTGAGTTATATACTTATTAATTATAATAAACAATTTGTTATCACTGGTCATAAAGTTATACTTAGGTGATAGTGTTTTTAGGTATTTCTGTTAGTCTACCTCGTAGCGCAATTGGTTAAACTCAAGTTTGCTTGAGAAAAATAATGGTTCGAAAGTTTATAGTTCCACTTATCGGTGTTTTGATTCTGATCATTCACGCTAACGGTCAGGGTAAGTGAACTTCACAATAATACAATTTCTAATGAATATGTAGATGTTCTGAATTAAAATTGACAAGATTATGACTTAATTCTACGCCAATTAAGTACAGAGTGCAATTTTAGCTTGCATCATTTTAAAAATAATAAAATAAATCTTTTAGATGTGGAAACCAATAACATTGTGAAAAATATATCTTTGCTAAATGAAGAAACACCTACAGCAGCTGAGTCTGTCACAACTGAAAAGGTAAGCTTGTACAGACCTACCTTAGTTTTTACATACCATTTATTTATCAAATGTTTTTCGTTTGCACAAGCCGCACGGCACGACAATAAAATACGGCAACGACTCTTACCACCATACATTTCTATGAACCGTATCGACAAGCAACGACCGACACCGCACATTACGACCGGCGTATGTGCGGTGTCGGTCGTTGCGAACGTCTTTTCAGTGTGTTGTAAGTGCTGCTAACATAGCACAACATGCTACGAGTTTTTTGCGATGACGCTTAACCCGACGTGGGTTAAGCGTCATCGCAAACGATCTAAATCGTTGGTAAACCAGAAACCCTTGTCAACGTAACAGCACAATATTACAATTCGGCGAACGTTCCGTGTCATACAATCGAGTCTGTAGAAATGTTGAAAAAAACGTACGAATGACGAATGATATACGTGTGAGTAGGTCCGACCGTAAATGATGTCGTGTGAACTGTGGTGGCTTGTGTCGAATGGATCTCTACAATGTTTACATACTAGTAGCTAAATATCTACACATTATAGATCGTTAATTCGTTAATTTAACTCTTGATTGTTTGACTTAGATACCAAACTAAATATTTTTTTCAGATTGAATTTGACAACAACTTGGTAACAATCCAGCTCTACTACGAATGTTTGTGTCCGGACTGTAGAAAGTTCGACACAAGAGCGTTCAAGCAAACTGTTCTGGATCTGGGCCCTTACCTGGATATTAACCTGTACCCGTATGGTAATGCTAGGGTGCGTAGCGAAGGAAATAATATTGCCTTTATTTATAAACAATGAACTACAATTTTCCTTGTATAATATTGTGTAAAAAGGTTTCACCGCAAAAACATTATATTTGACTTTTGTTTTCATCACATCGTAATCATCATCAGCTTGTAAAAGTCCACTGCCAGACAGATGTAGGCCTGATAGCCTCTTCTCTGAGGCCTCTTCCTGAGAGTGCCATGACAAACGATCAAGGACTTTTTGATCCGCCGCCCGTCTTCCAGCATGCTTTTAGATGACATCGCTCTATCTAGTGGGGAGTATTCGTACACTGCAACATCCAGTTGTCATTCAAGAATCTTTCTCCTCAATGGTTGTTGATTCTGCGAGCTATACCTAAATGTTTTAATTTGCTGCATGTACTTTTTTACTAGTTTATTTTCTGCTTCCTACGATAGTCTTTAAACCATTTTAGTAGGATGTTCGAGTATACAAAATATTTTATGAATTACATTATTATTTTGGGATTTCAGACTATAGACAACGGCGGTGGTAACTACTCTTTCATCTGCCAGCATGGTCCTGCAGAGTGCTATGGTAATAAGCTTCACGCGTGCGCTATCGACATCCTCCAGAACATCACAATGGCTGTCCTCTATAACTCCTGCTTGATGGACTATTCGCAATCTGGAAAAGGCTCCGATGATACTGCTGCTGAAGTGGTATTTATTGCGTTTATGTTATATTTATGTTACGACTAGCCATATGTAAAAAAAAAATACTGCTGACACCAATGTAATCGTATGGTAGAGAATGTAGAGAAGACAGCTTTGAGAAGTATGCGTGGTGTATCTTTGAGAAATAGAGTGAGGAGGGAGCAGTGTGAAGTGAATGAAGATGTAGTAGCAAGAGTTGAGAAAGGTATGGTGAGATGGTTTGGGTATGTAGAAAGGATGGATGATAGAAGAATAACAAATCAAGTATATAAGGCATGACGTTCTGGAGAAAGGTGAAGTCAGGAGTATATTGAGACTCTTGACTTGACCTTGGTTTAACCGACGAACTTGTATAAAGAATGTGATGAGGTTGAATGAAGCGAAAGAGTTATGCCAGGATCGTAGCAAGTGGAAATCCGTGGTGTCTGCCTACCCCTCCGGCAAACAGACGTGACTTTATGTATGTATGTATGTATATTATGCTCGTGATATAGTCCCACCGACCTAAAACAGTAAATTAACACATTCAGGACTGTAATTCCAAAATCACTAAGACTCAGTACGTAGAACGGTGAATTCAAATTATCGTTGTTTGATATCATTTTAGAATATAATACTACGAATATACCACGTTCTTTAACTTTCTTTAACCGTTTGGAGTCCGCTCGTCGAGTATGGTGCGTAGTCGCGGACGGTGCTCATGAGGAAGAACCTCCAAACGCTAAACAAACGTATTCATGAATAATCGTAAATCCTAAAAAATAATACTACTACCAGGTAGTCACTTTAAATGATATGGGACTGCCCTCATCAGCAGTTGGTACTAAATATTGGTATTGGTTGCTTGTTATAAAAGGTTAGGCTACATTTTTTGAAATTACAAATGACTGATTTCAGTGCGGATCATCCATGACCGTAAACTCAGAGGTCATCAAAGAGTGTGCCAAAGGCGACAGAGGCACGGAACTACTGAAGTTCTATGGCGACGAGAGCAAAAAGGCAGGCTTTAAATCGGTCCCATACATTTTGATCAACGGCGCAGAGGGCAGAGACGATCACTTCAAGGAAGACGTTTGCAAGGCTTTCAAAAATCCACCTGGGCAATGCAGCCAGAAGAAAATAGACAATTATGCGGTATATGTCTAGTTTTTGGAATATACATCGGTTCTTTTTGCGTACCTAACTACATTTTATTTCGTATTAATTTTTAGGGTTCCGTATCTAAAAAGGAAAAAACGGAACCCTTATAGGATCACTTCGTTGCCCGTCCGTCTGTCTGTCCGTCTATAATCGTCCGTCTGTCTGTCCGTCTATTCGTCCGTCCGTCTGTCTGTCTGTCAAAACCCTTTTTCTCAGGAACGCGTGGAGGGAGGTATCAAGTTGAAATTAATATCAAATAGTAAGTTTACAACCCCTTTGAACTCTAAAATATCAAGCTTCTAAGCAATTTAATATAATACGGGCATTTATGCAACATATTATTTTGAAACTCGCAAATAAATCAAAATGAAAAACGTACTTCCCGTTGACCTAGAATTATTGAAGGCCTCACAGCACAAGTACCTAAAGGAAAAGTCCAAAAATCGTGAATTTGTATATAATCATATTTTTTTGTCACATAAAAATATATTTTTTTCGATCACAAACTTACATTGCAAATGTAAGTTTGTGATCGAAAAAATTAAGAAGTTGGAGAATTAACCGTGGCGTATATGGATGTATGGGAGATTTTTTTATCATCTACAAAGTTAAGTTTGTCTCTCAATCCGACTATCTTTTCGATTGAGCAATGTTTGGTATGTTGAGCTTTCATAGTTTATGAACTAGAGTAATGTTTATTATTTTGGTGGACATACAAGTTTGTACCGAAGCCTCTGTGCGCGAATCAGACTCGTACTTGTCCGTTTTTTTAGTGCACAGAACATAAAATAACATAATGTCTCTATACTAAAAATATAGTTAACTATGCTAGTTTACTAGCCTAGTTATTTGAGCTTTCGAAGCGACCCGTGACCACAGAGCTGCTGGATCTTATCTGGGTCAACGCGTTAGCATTGGCATTCAGTCTGGCAATGCAGCCAGCATTTTGGGAACGCTTGGTAATTTACATAACTATAGATCATTTGCAACGGTTTTTAGATAGCCAGCTATTTCATCTGTATTTTTTGTACATCTAGTCTTTAACTATGTAGATAACCTATTCAAATATCTACATGCTTTAGATATTCTCGTCACAGTCTATACAAGATAGCGTATAATACATAGAAAAAAATACTAAATCTGTCTAAACTAGACCTAATCGAATATTGCATTGAAAAATTAAAATCGCCTTCAAAAATTGATCTCGTCCAACTAGAATTCACCAACTAGAATTTCTGGGCGAGTTGTATCTCTCGCACCTATTAAAAGAAAAAACTCGATTTAGGAGAATTCCAATATGCTACTTCACGATGGAACAGACAGTGGTAAACAAACAAACAAAACCAATATTTGATATTCGGCCGCCGACATCCAATATCGATACAGAGGGGATCAATTTCCTACAGGCTGCTTCGGTGTGGCACACGGGATTACCGTAGCGGAATCGAACACTTCGAACAGCTATTCTAGTTAGGTAGCTATGTAGGCACACCTATAACTGTATGTAAGTATGTCGTAAGCCATGTACCTAGTTATTGTAAGTACCTACCCATTTAATCTGAAAACCATTTTAGTTCTACAACAAATAGGTAGTTAGGTAGTCAGTAGGTAGGTCCGAGTACCTAGTTAAAAGCTTGTTCACAATTTAGAGAGTATAGTCATGAGAAACTTGAGCTGATAGATACACAAAATGAAGGGTAGGCACCATTCACTTTGTGTATCTAAGATACCTAAACACCCGTATAAATAATCAAAATAAACTATATTTATTTAGTTTTAATAAAGGTAGGTAGGTACTTACTTATAGAATACTGACGAATAGTTGCAAAATACAGAGCAAAATCGTCGTCTAGAAACAATGAATGAGATTTTCGAACAGGTACCTAGCGCCAGAGAAGTCTTCCATGTGTGCACTCTCCCACATTTCTCTCCCGCGCCGCGCCGGGACACTTGCCAAACAACTCAGTTATTGTTGCAGGCTCCAAGTTCCTAAGATTGGTACGTACCTATACCTACCTATTTTCCTAATGGAGTTTTAACTTAGGCTGCTCACTATTTCGAGATTTGTGGTAAAAAATAATAGGTCTCTTGACCCAGGCGGGAGGGTAAAAAAGACTCACCGCAAAATACATAATGTTACAATGATAGGTACCTATTGCGATTATTTGACCCCGTTATAAGTACCTACCTATGTACTTCTAAGCTGAATCACTAGCTAAGTAACAACCTACTTAATAGTTTTTTTAGATACGACGTTAAGGGACAGACAGCTCTCGAATTAGCACAAAGTAGCCGTACTTTCGAGTGCATGATCATTGAATCAAAGATGATAACAGCATACCTACCTATCTACCTACTAAGCAACTACGTAAGAAAAACAAACGGGAGAAAATACCAAAAGTATTTTCACTCACAAACTATTAATTAACTAGATAGGTATTGAATTTGTTTTCAAAAATTCAAAACAACATGACTCTTCATTTGAATTTAATGCAAGGATAAGTCTTCTAGCCTAAATTGCATATTTAATAATCTGTGGGCAGATTGGTTATTTCTATTGGTTATTAGATATTTTCTTCTTGTAAGTCTTAGTTTTAGTTTTAGATAACTTTGCCAATTTAACTATAGGTAAGTACTTTAAATCATATTTTTTTTATCACATCTCAAGCTCTAAAAGTGTGTCATTTTAGCCAAGCTGGCCAAGCGTACTTAGGCGGACTAAAGTGTATTATTAAACCTCTAGGGACAAAAGTAGCTTTTTTTTTTAATTTAAGTTGTTATTTATGAACAGCCTACAAAATGTAATCCTTTTAAAGATCGACATCATGACGTTCCATTTTTGAAAAAAATAAAGAAAATAAAAATCGAAAAAATATAATGAAATAGCATACATATATTTTTGACGTGAATTTATTTTTGAAAATAGAACTGAAAGTGACCTTCGCTGCTGCACTAGCGTTTCTTGGCAATCGTTGGATGTATGCGTTAGTGCGTTTGTCAACAAGATTTTTTTTTTGAGTTGGTGTTCCGCGAAATCTCTCTACAGTTGTTACCATCTGCAAATTGAGAATGGTATCAAATGAAAATTAAGATCTTACTTATAATATGGAAATAGAGCAGAAAGTTAAATAAATAATTCAAGTTTATTTTAAATTTTGTAAGGTAGTTATTTTATTTTATTGCAATCGAAGTAAAAAGTATTGTTTAATGCGAGACTAAAACATATTGATACTTGATTCTATAGTCTCCGTATGGAATGCTAAACAAAACATCTCGTAAATGGCCTGTCTTCGTCTCTTGTTGAACAACTTACATATTTGTAAAGCGTATTTACGGTCACAGCCCTTTATGTTATTGTCTTAGCAAAAACATTAGTCATATCATTATAAAGTTATTGTAGGAGCTATCCAAAGAATGATTGTAATTTGACACAGAGGGCTTTGCTAGGAATGGTGAATAAGGCGCAAGTTGATTGAAATGATATCATAAGCTTAATATTTTTTCAGTCTTATAACACAATCATTCCACCAGAAAATGTGGGTAGGTACTTACCTACCCACTTGGGTAGGTACATAAATTTTGAAAATCTCTTTATTTGATAAAAATAAGTCAGACAGGTATGTCCATTTTCCCGCAATATTACCATCCTACACTAATGGGTTTGTACAAGGTCCACTGCAGCTTCTATGGCGTGCATTGCATCAATGATTCACATAGAAAATATTCCAATATTTATTTCGTTATGACTAAGAGCATTGTAAACCTTGAGTATAAGTATTTTAAACTGAATCCATTATATAATATAGAGATAATACTAGGTACTCAGTTCATAAACATATATCGCCGTTTAGTCATAGTTCATTGTAGGCCTGGATCTGGAAGGCCGATCCAGAAAGTTGCGGTTACGAATCCCGCCGCGGGACAAATGTTTGGATGATCTGCGAAATATTTGTTTATTTATTATCATTTATCAACAAAATTATATTATGGCATAAAACCTACGATTATACCTACCGTTATTAAGACTCGCCCGAACTGATTAAATAAACCAATATGAAAATCCCGACATACTCAATCGAAATCAAACCATTATAATGTACCTAATTTCCTAAAACACGCAGAAGAGCCAGGAGCTTTTTCTTCAGATTTAATCATTAACAAAATTACTCCAATCAAACAATCCGTTTGCTTTCACTTTCGTATTCAAATCAAAGTTACCTCGTCCTGGCGGGATCCGAACTAATTAATACTCAGCACAAGTCCAAACAATGTCGCCGATGCCCTGAGGTCCAATTACTTCGTTGTTCGTTCGTTCAGTTAGGTACAACTGAATTCTGTATCTGACTTTACCAACTCCTGTACGTTCTTGATTTTCCTCGGGGACATTGGATAGTTGCAATTTGCAATGAGGAACAAAGGTTGCAGACACTATTTTCGTTGGTCATTTTGTCCTTTCAAAGTAGAGCCAGTTTTTACTCGTCCGAGAGCAAATTTAAAGGTAATGTTAATGAGTAGGTATATTTAAAAAGTTACTTGGTGCTATGACGAAGAGTACCTACCTACCTAGATTATGTTGAAACATACTATATTCTAGCGAATTATGGAGTACCTATCATTGAAACTAAACCACACCGAATTAAGTTAGTCGAGTTGTTTAGTTTGACGGAAGGAAGTTCGGAATGGTAGGAACTAGGAAGTAAGATAGTGCATTAATTTCATATTAATCTTATTTATTTGGGAGAGTGGGTATTCTCCGTTGGATCCACTCCCTAATAACACTAACAAAATGGCAATGGAAACGAGACAATCCCATTCAGTTTACTAGGCTTATCAATGTCCAAAACTTCAACAAACAAACACCAAATCATTAAAAAACAAAGCTATATACTCTCAAGTGATTTCCAATATGATTAAAACTAAAACAGACCGAGATACTGACCTAGTTAGCATATTTATGAAGAGATATTGTAAATTATAACACACCCACTAACAAAGGGAGAAAAAAATAAATCTGTAAAATAATTCCAGCCACTAGACTGGAACTGGAAGTCTTTTAAAATCAGGATTTTAATCTGTTGACGCATGTCGCTCCATCCCATGCGCTGCGCCGCCGCCCGAAGCCGCCCGCCCTCCCGCCGCCCGTACAGCCATGTCGAGGATATTCTGAATGATTTCCACCTTTGACAAACCTAGCGTTCTGATTAAAAAGTTTATTGCAACTAGGGCCTGCCTATAAAATAATTGTTTGCTGCAAAACTACTGCTATAAGTATCTGTATACCACCCTGCTTCACTCTGGTGTGGCAAAATAATGGGACTATCAAATAGTTGTTATTTTGTTACATAAAAAGTTTAGTTGTTACGAAACATTCAGTGGAGTTTTAGTGTATTTCCTTGCATTTTCTTGAGAAGAGCACTATACAATATGCCTTGGCGGAAATGGCAATTGCCTATTTCGCGGCCTCTGCGAAATAGGCATATTAATACTACACTCTTTGAATATATTATCTCTCTGGTATATTAATACTACACACATCAAAAGTGTCTAGGAATCAAGCACGTTTTTGGAAGTTACTTAAATCTGGTTTATAATTTTATTTTTTGGATACTCCTATGGATACTTTTTAGTAAATTTCATTTTTTGAATTTCGGTCAAAAGATGAAAATTTTCTGTCAAGTCGTATTCCTAAAATAATCCTGCAACGGTTTGATGCTAAATCAGTTCAATTTTTGCCATACTTCTGAGTGATATCAAAACAAAAAGAAACGTTATTTTGGAGAGAAGACGTCATTTGAGCCGAGAAGAAATGATCGAGCCGTGGTAATTGTTGAAGCTTGTTCTCGGCAACGTGCTGTGGCAATCGCTCTGGGCACTACGCAGAGTGTTATAAGTCAACTTTGGACACGTTACCGCATCACTGGCAGCGTGGCAGAGCGACATGGAGGACCAGCTCGCATCTCCACATGCAGACAAGATCGTTGCATATCTACAAATTACTGCTCGACGAAATCGTACAATGACCGCGATGATGTTGGTTACGAGGCATCATAGCTCTTCAGGGATGTTAATAAGCGATCACACTATAAGAAATAGCTTGCATGAAGTCAATCTCCGTTCCCGAATGCCGCTACGTGTGCCACCTATTGTGCCCCGCAATCGCAGAGCCTGGTTTCAATGGGCTCGTGAACACACAAATTGGGCAGAAAAAGAGTGGCGTTTTGTGTGTTTCTAACGAATCTCGCTTTGTAGACATCGCCCGTTCGCGCTATTACTTCGTTTCGCTTGGCGTTCTTTCTGAGTATTTTCTTATTGCTCGGCTCCTAAGGGTCGTAGCGTGATGTTAAATAACCTATAACCTTACTCAAGAATTGGGCAAAAAAATGCAAAAAAACCAAAACCTGCTGGTAGATCCAGATATTAGCGCGTTCAAACAAAAAACAAACAAACTCTTCATCTTTATTTTTAGTATAGATTAGGTAGTTACTCGTAAGTACGTATGTAGTTAACTGGCATGAAAATAGCTCTAGTAACATTTGCGTGTGAAGCATTATTTTATTTTAAAAAGCCTCTATTTTCGGTAGCAGCATTGAAAAGTCTACGTCACACTGCGGACGATCCATTGAAACGAAGGTCTTTCTATTCATGCTTTACACTATAACAACTCATTACAATGAGACCTTGACTTTTATTTGAAATTGAATACTGTAACCGCAAAACTTGTGTCGCGGTTGATGCAACGTGATCTCTATCATTGCACAAATAAAATAAGAGCCACGAGGTTGTAGACTTGCAGTTTTCTCAATATACTAGTGAGCCAGGTCTATCTAATTCTGAGCATGGCAAATGACGTTTTAAAGTGTGGTATCTGATGGTATCTAGCAAGGCGAAGGTCAACAACGTCGAGATTATGGAAATCATGAACATGACACGCCACAAATGGCCAGCTGAATTAATTACCTAGCTAATGATCTGTAATATGACAAGTTAAGTATAACCAGGAGTTTCTATAACGAGATTTAATAAGGGGAATGTAATAACAAAAAAATAAACAAAAAAAATAGCCAAATTGTAGTATTTCAACCTCAAAGTTGAGTACCTGTCTCCCGGAGAAGCGTCAGCTGTGGAGGATATTTATAGTCTAGTCTTCTTCACTCGTAGATCGGTGTTTTTTTATCATCATGATTATCTTCTAATAAGTACCTAGACTATCTTTAAGGTAGTGCATTGCATGTCTGACTGACTGGTAAATCAATGCACAGCTTAGACGCGGAGTCCAATACCAGGCCGAAACAGACATTCGGAAGGTATAATGGTATATAGGTATAATATCATTTTGTTGTGTAGGGGGAGTTTCTCAAACCAACTAGGTACCTACTAGAGGTTGCAGCGGGTAGTTCATTTTTAATCTGTGCGGTTAAAGCCGCGGGCATTCCACTAGTTTATTTACTATTAGGTACCTTATATTCCAAACGTCACGTTAGTGGCAAAAGTAATAGGTATAAACGGTTTCAACAAACTATCGTACCTATAAAATTATACCTACAGCAAACAAAATTTATGACAAAAGTTTCACTTTTATTCAACCAAATGGCATAAGGGGTTGGCAACTCGCAGTTGGTAATATTAGGATGTGTATAGACACATTCAACGTATGCATGTAAGTAGGCATACAGTCGACCCTCGCATTAACAATCATTCAGATTTTTTGTGCAATGAAGTTTTTTGTTTATTGCTTTTGATCTACGCGTTTGAAGGCCGTGAGTACAGTGTCGCCATTATAGAACCATTCAAGCATCATTAAAAAGCAAAATGTAAAGTTTGAAGTAAATACATTCTCGGGTTAGTATATATAAGATTAAATTAAAAACAGAATAACTATCTGTTTGTAATAAGCAAAAGTTTTCATTGTTCTCATTACGATCAACGGCACGGAGGTGTGCTTATCCGGTATTTGGCAGTGGGCCCAAAGACTTGCAGACCGAATACCAGCTTAATTGAGTTTAAGAATTTTGCTAGTTTATCACCTTTACCTACTAGGTACTCACTTTTATCGCACGACGTGACGGTATCAGAGTGACATATAACAATGTTTTTAGACATCTCATGGGTGTAAATGTATACTGAAGCCCGTGTTGACTCTTTTAATGCCATCCAGAGAAAGAGAATAGCCTCCTTTATGTCCAGAGTTGACATGTCAAAAAACACAATTATAAGGATCGGTTGATCTTGTCAGATATGTATAAACGGTGGGTGGCTATTGCCACCTAGAATATTTTTTTTTGGACTTAGGTATCATAATATGTACCTATTTGTGTATTTTAGTTTTTTTTGTGTGTGCATTTATTTTAGTAAATTAGTAGAATTTGTATTTTACCGTGGATCTCGAGTCTGAAAATAAAGAATTTATTATTATTATTTAACTTTTTGAAAAGCTACATATTTACTTTAACTTTTTTTTTTATGTATTTGTAAATTATTATAGTCAGAGTGTTACTCGGGCTGTTAGTGCTCTATGTTTTTTTTTTAAATCAGTACTGTAAGCAGGATTCAAAACTAAGCTCATTGTGAGTAGGTAGATTTGCTTTAGTAGCTATTTTGTAACAAAACAGATAGTTAAGGGACGGCTGAGTGATCTATCAATGCTTGGCTGTGCGTTGATAGATCACTCTAAGTCTAGAAAACTGGAATTTGGATCCAGGTTTATTTTAAGACATTGACATTTGCTAAGAAAATATTTTTAGTAATTTTCGCTTGTAGGGGGTATTGGGGAGTGGACTTTGTATGAATGTCTTTGTACTTAGAAGTTTTTGGATTTTCACATCTCAAAGGGAAAAATTTGAGTGAAAGTTTGTATAGGAGTATCAGTTTTTTTAAAGGTAGGAACTTGAAAATAAGAATTGTAGCTACTCCTCATAAATAAATAATGTCTTGTTTCAGGGTTTTTGGATTTTCACAAAGTAAAATATGTACTCCCGTACACATGGGTATTTTTCAAAACACGACTCCACTCTACTCCTTCAACCGCTTGGCAACAGAGTTATAGTATAATAGAGCTGACTGCAAAGCATATTCTAAACAAAACAAAAGCTTCAGTAATGGCTTAGTACCAAAATAAAAACCCCTTAAAAAAACTAGAGATTTTAACTCACATTTTATAAGTAGCTATTATTTTTTGCTTGCGTCCCAAAGTATTTCAAGTCCAGCTTCCCCTCATCTTAAAGTAAATAAATAAAAACCTGTTTTGGAACATTTGCAAATTGAAAACCAATGAAAGTCGTTCAAGTAATCATCATATACCTGGTTAATAGAAAGATGAATATATGTCGTGTTAATCTTTACACCACATCTGAGTCACACCCGTATGTGGGTCTATTGTCACAAATTGAAGTGCGATTTCCCGTAGTATTGCGTGAACATTGAGAATGATCAGTGGACATGCGTGCACTGCAGGCCTGCAATTTGCGTTACAGACCAATAAACTTTCATACTTTATAGGTAATGTTTAGATAAGGTGCAAAGTGAAGCTGGAGCAGAAGATCAACTTTGATGAGTGAATTGCATCCTCGATTTAGGAGTTCCGACACAATGTTTGGACTTCAGACTCTACAAAGCAGTGTGCCAAAAAATAAATCCTATTTCTAGCGTACTTCCACATGATCATGCTAAGGCGCACTTGCGCATCTCATGGTTAGCATTTTAACCCAACGGGCGTTGAGTTAAGTCGTAGGTACCTAAAACTCGATGGATGGCGCAAATCCCACAGGTGCCATTTAGTAACGGAGATAATGCTACAATTAACAGAGGTTAGATTGAATGTGCAATGAAGATAAAGGCTTCCAACTATAGGCTAAGTATTCCAGCCCTATGAATAGTGATAAATGCCCACATAGGTACCTAATCCTCACTCAGGCGACGCATGGAGAGGTCACGTTACTGCGGTATTTTTGACCAGGTCACTTTTTTACACATTCGCAATTTTTAATAAGGACCTATGGGCTTGCAACCTGCCACGTGGAATGCTAACTATGCTAACGCTGGCATGTACCAAATATAAATTTGGACGTGTCTCTGACTCCTCACTACTTGGTATCCTAACAGATCTGCTTGCAGAGTATGAATATGAGGATCTCCACCATGGAGATTACTGAAGAAAAACCAACAGAGTTTATCATGTTAATGATAAACGGCCCTTATTATAATCTTTACGGTGTCATGGGCCCGTCGGTTGAGCTTTACTACGGGTCTTTAGTCGTTTCGCACCACGAGTGTTTCGAACCGCGGTGTGAATCACCTATGTACTGTTTCTTACACTCCTACACTATGTCGTCCGGTTTGGCGATATAGTCAATTTGGATAAATCCCTGGAAACCACACAATATACAGATGAGGAATCATTGGCCCACTCGCTATAGTCGCCTCGCTATATCCGCACGTTTGCCTGGTCTGAGAAATCGTGAACCAACTCTGGGATTTTTTAATGAAGTTGAAACGCTGTATATTTTCGTACTCAGTTATACTATTGGATGAATCTGAGCAACTAGAAAACAACAATTTGTTTCTAGTGGAACGTGGTAATTAATAACTAGGTCGGACGTTGAGAGGTCAGTTTTCATTAACGATGTTATCATTCCGATGATTTGAAGCCAAGGTTTTAGGAAATCATACTGTGTATGACTTTTTTATTAGCTAGCTTGGTTGTGCAATGACACACTGTTGTAGGTACATGAATCAGAGAGCATTGAACACGTGAGGGTAATCTGCGCTGAGGAATAACACGTTTTAGAAGACAATGTGGAGAAAACTTTGTGACAAATGTGCTACCAAACTTCCCATTTTATTAATTACTAGCCTCTGCCCACGGCTTCGCCCGCGTGGCACCCAGTTAAAAAGTAGCCTATGTGTTATTCTGACGTATCTATACTATAATAAGAATGTAACAGGTCAAATTCTGTACATTGAAGTTATTTTGAAAAAAAAATTTGGGTTGCACTCTATAATTGATACTGAAGCCAAAAACGTATTTTTTTTAATTTTGGCTGTCTGTCTGTCTTTCTGTCTGAACCTTAATCACGCATGGCGCCGAAACTACTAAATGAATTCAAATAAAACTTGGTATGATTTGAGTTCATACTATAGGGTAGGACTTAGGATACTTTTTATCCCGAAATTCAGCAGGGTTCCCTTGGGAGAGGAGATGAAAGTCAAAATGTGTACTTAGTTGTAATTCATTAACGCGTAGTCCGATTTCATTCATTCTTTTTTTGTTAGAAAGGAAGTACTTTTAAGATTGTTCCGTAAATATTTCAAGGTCATCAGGTTTGTAGTTACAGACATCACAGGCCTCAGTAATAGGTCCAAATAACTTGAAACCCGAAATATACCTTTGAACGTACGGCTCATCTTAAGCTGGTGAGCGCATTTTATCGTATAGGCATAATGAATAAGGCATATGTCAAGTCAGACCACTCCAAAGGAATCAGATATTGCTAAACGATCATTTATTACACATAGCCTAGAATATATAGGAACCTTCGAGTTCACGTCTCAGTAAGCTGGCGTAAGATTTATAGCGCACTTTGAAGTGTACGCTGAGTAGGTAGCTAGGACTGGGACTGGGACTACCGTGACTACCGTGACTACCGTGACTGCCGGGACTGCCGGGACTGCCGGGACTCATGGAATCACGACTAGCCGAAACATTTTTAGTGGGCGACTTTTATTTTGTTTTTTCTTCGAAAGAATAGGCAAAATAACGTGGGCACGTGAGGATCTGATGCTATTAGAGTGCCTGCAGGATAGAAACCGTAAACTAGAGACTGCAAGCGTAGGTAACTATCGCTAATATCACAATTTAATTATTATCAACCGACTTCAAAAAAACAGTTTCTCAATTTGTCTGTATGTTTTTTGTGTATAGGTATATTACGTGATATCTTCGCCTATATATGTTTTCAAATCCAAAGTAAACAGACTACAGCGTTGCTTTATATGAGACAAACTGAGGTCAGATGCGAATAATTATTCTGCAGGGATCACAATCGCGAACGAAGTCGCGGGTACAGCTAGTAAGCTATATTACTGTAACATTTCATCAAAATCCGTTTAGTAATTTTTGCGTGAAAGAGTACCTAACACATCCATCCTCACGAACTTTCGCGTTTATAATACCTATTAGTAGGGTAAGTAAGATATTAACGTGTCAAAAGTCACTTGACTCTACCTTATCACTTGGCTCCACCAATTCAAACGAATATGTAGGTAGAGATTTATAATCTTTGTTGGGTTGCCAACAGGTACCTAGACCTTCTTTTATTTAAAATCATAAATACCAGTTATGATAAAATAGTCTAGCATTTAATTTTGTGTTATTCTGCGTAACGAATCTGTACCTACTAAATTTCATCCAAATGGGTTCAGCCGATAAGCAGATATTTAGCAACAAACCGAACATCTAAACAGCTAATTAGGTAGGTACTTACCTATCCAAACTTTCGCATTAATAATATTAGTACGTTCTTACCTAGGAATATGATCATTATTTGTCATTGCTGATCTACCTACGTTAGGTATTCTTTTTTGGGTCCATATCCCAAAAAGGGCAAATAAGTATAGCATTCTTCGAAATAAACATATTTTTATAAAACTGCAGCGTAGAGGCTGAAGCACGGTGGGATAAGAACAGGTCAAATGACGTCACTTATGCAGTTGATTCATTCATCCGAGCCCCCGTCCGATGAGGCCGACTAACGACTGCCGAGACGCGAAGCCCCGCGCGCCGCCGCTGCCGCCACCGCCAGTGCGCTTACGCATTCCACACTAACGTCTGTGGCTTCGTCTACCAAAAACGATGACAAGTGAATAATAAGCCTGCCGTCAGCTGCGGTACCATCTAGGACCTATTTATTGAGTACATCCTCTTGGTATTATTAGTAGTCGTTTTACCTAGTTAGGTACTTACCTTATTGAATGCCAGCAACGGGTGTGAGTGGCAATATCGCTAGCAAGTATTGGAAGAGGTCTGCGTAAACTTGGTCTCTTTTAATAGTTACTGATAAAACTGAAAAGGAGGCTAATAACATTATTATGTAGGTGTAAGTAGGTGCTTACTATAATGTAATGACTGCAGAGCTCCGTTCGTAATTTCTTGAGAATTGAAATCATCGTAGGTAGCTAGTTTGGTTTCATTTTAGGATACACACATACTTTGGTAAAGTAAAGTAATATTTATTCCAACAACTATGTATAAAGGTGGTATCGTTTTTTATAAGTTTCAACAGCTTGCCCGTTTCGGACATACAATATTGGACATACCTATCACCTTTTATCTGGAGGTCCTCCTCGTCTCACCAATGTCAACCGTGGTCGCGGACGATGCTCATGAAAACAGACAACCTTCAAACGGTTAACTAAACTTCAGCAGAAGAATAGTTAAGTAGGTACCTACGTGGTATATATTGACGCAAAAAATACCTGTAGATTGCTACTTGCGAGGCCGTGCACGTCCTCAGAAGCGCGCGCTATGGCCATCCGGCGCGCACATTCTCAAACCCCGGCCGGCCCTTAGACCAACATGCTAATAAAAATAACTCATTCTACTCGATCCTACCTTCACACAACCGATCTGAAATAAACTCAAGGCTCTCCGACAACAACATACTCATACCTAAGTGCCTAATTTGTACATACAGTTCATTGGACTTGTGCAAAATGATTCAAGTGGATGATAGTGACATCCTGCTCATTAGTGCAGTATCAGTGTCGCACCGCACATGCTCGCTATGGAAGCATCAATCACAGCGTGATAAGATGTCCGTGGTGCAAATATTACTGCTGTAAATCAAGCTATTGTTATTATTATGTGACTGCCAACGATATATCAATCATGCTTCACTTTTATGTTTATTAACTTGTAAGTTAATAGTAACCACAATTAATTCCGCACATATTTCTTTTTAATACCACTCGCAGAGTCGCAGACTTCCCTGAATTTTAATATTCAATAAAAGAGCATAATTGTTGTAGCATACCTAAATGGTCTCCGGTGACGAATCAGATTTCCAACGAAAAGCATTATACATACTCATTATTCCGTAGTAAAATCACCATTAATATAAAATATGAGTTCCATAAACGACACTATCATCTTGATCTAGTAGGGTTCTAATTGAAAAGTCTTAATATATCGTGGCTTCATCTCTTTTGCCCTTTATGAAGCTCGACGAGCTTAATCACCGCGTCTTCTAAATAAATCTGGGGCACTCTTTGAGGAATCTGAGCATGCCCCGACCCCGGCCCAAGTATTCATTGGAATCGGAATCCTATTATACCTACTTGCTATAAGCTATTGAAATGATCATTAGGGTCAGCACGCGTAGTACATACTAAGCAGGGGTGAAGAACCCGAGTGCCCGATAAGTAAACTGCCATGTTTACCGACGATCATTATAAATCATAAACGAGCATGTACGTAAACGCAGCCTCTGACCCTCGTTAGTGTTGATGCTTTCCACTCGTTCTTGCCCGCTGGAGTGATAAAAATAGTAAGTTTAGATTAAAAGTAATAACATTACAGGAAATAAAACAAATATGAAAACATACTTTGAGTTAAAGTATGTACTTAGTTACAAGAAGTGGTGGTGTAATGGAAAGTTTTACTTTTATCTATGGTTGGATAGTCCCCCTTTAGTTATGTTTCTGAAAGTCGTGGCCATATTGATAGTAACTATGTGCAAGTGAAAATCATTTGAGTCACGAGTCAAACGTTCGTAACTGAGTGTCTTTCAGATAAATAATATGGGATAATATGGTTTGCTCCCTGACGCTAGATAGCAATGAGTGCCAAGGATTGCCAGGGCCATATTTGCCAAACCTAATGTCATTTTATGACAGCCATTCTTCATCACTTCAAAAGGTAAGGCGTTATCCGTGTGGCCTTAAACGATGTTTTTTCCACAGATCAAAAAGTAAACCTCCCATCGAGTCAGTAAGTATGGACCAACCTAACTACATGCTAGATTAGAACCTTTAAGTATTAAATGAAACATAAATAATGAGCAGACAAAGCAACAGCAGCTCGTTTAATTTAGTTGCAGTGGCCATGTTGACCACCGTTTCCTGTGATACTGGCCGGCTGCGATAAACGTTCCCTCTTCGGCCCACTTCCGCCGATGTCTCCACAACTGTTAATATAGGGGTATATTTATTGATTCTTATAGATTTAGAGTAAAATTATTGTTCAGAGTTATTGTTGTTAGTTCATGTAGAGGATCTAAAATCTCTACGTTAACAATGCTATCATTTATTTCAAACTACGAATCTTTTCTTTCTTGGAAGTTCAATACAAAACAAAAAAATGTTTCGACAAAGTTTAATACAATCATTACTCGTTCTGACCTTTACAATTATGAGTAGATAAGACAATGATTCTGACGCTGTACGGCAGTGGTACAAGTAAATAATTAATTTATCACTGTTCAAGAAATTAAAAGCATCAAGTAGGTGTAGCAAGTTCAGTTCACACAACGTTAGCCAATCAAGGCCTCGGTAAGGTTTTATGAATTTGTAACGGTCTTTGTTATAACTCACACCACATCAACTGTTAAATCTTGGGTGAAGAAATATGATATAGGTAGACGGCTACGGATGGGTAAATTCAGCAAAAAGTTATTTGTGGAAATTGTGGATCTTCTTCAACGTTATTACAGACAACCGTTGGGGAAGAAAGGTTAACGAATGGTGACCATGAACTGGACGACGCAGTGCAGAATTGCAGAAAGTCAAAGGATGGAGATGGTTCAAGCAGTGGATTTCTATAGGATTATAACAGCTGATGATGATAGAAGTATAAATAAATCAAAATAACCTTGATTACGTACAACCTTTTCGTAAAATGTTTACCTTTGTGAACAGCCTAAAAACCATTCCAAAATGCTCACTTTTGACACGAGTCAAATCAAAACTATTATTCATCCACAATCTACTTCGAAGTAGTTTCCCATTAGTAAAAAAATAACCATATAACCTGCCTATCCTCCAAGTTATTTTCCTTGGGCACTAGTTGTTGTAAAATGAATATTTTACAACATACCTATATTACAAAATATAGTGCCTATAATACGAAAAATATAATTGGGCAAGTCTTCGATAAGACTGTATGTATGTCCTATTGGCTGGTTGCAAGCTATTGCCACCTTTTAAATAAACATCCAAATGATATAAATTTATAATAGGTACAAATACCAACGTTATCTGTTGACACCAGGCCAAACATTGCTTTTATAACTAGTAGAGCAAATACATAATTTTGGAGAATTATTACATAACTTGTAACGTTTCTATGATGCATCGTTTTTAATATGCACATAAATCAAACAATTTCTAGAACGTATTCCTACAACGCAAATTTAAATTTCACAAGTTTTTATATCATTAAACATCTACATCTACAGAAATTATTTTGTTACATAGTTTAGGCCAGGGTTACATTCAAAAAATGGATTTTAAATTCTTGTATTATTTAATAACTACCTAATTACTTACAGTAATAGAAGGTATTAGCCGATTTTCGAAGGAGGGTTATTATTTCTCTTACATATTAATGGCATGGTATTTATTCTGAGTTAGTAGGTGGAGAAGGTTATATTTTTACATCAGCAGCCTTATTTCCAGCTCAGTAACTACTTATACCTAATAGGTTGATTGATGTTAGACAGGACAAAAAACGCATCTACCTGCAGACATCTGAGTTATAAGTACCTACAAGGGTATTTCTTCCATCCTGGTTCAGTTTTTTCTCTGTTTTTATCTCCAACTTTTTGTGGATCTACAGTGTACCTGAAAGGACTAAAATTATCAACAAATGTCTGATCACTTTTCATTTTTAGGACACAATTATAAAAGTCATTTAGGTCCATGTGGTCTTTCAACAATACCAAAATTATTTATAGATCTCTCTCTGCCTCATAGATAGGTAATATTTCTAAAATATATTGACTGGGATCAAAAGTCGAAACAAATCATGAACCGAGTAATGAAACAAACTCAAGGTTTATTCATTTATTCACAGACAGAACTTATCGACTCTTCAGTCTGATGGCTCGCTCACTGAAGTTGGCAAACGTGATTTGTCAGCAGATTGGCTTGAACGTTCAGGGGCCTTATTCGCTATGACCATATAAACTCGTAACGCGGGCGCGTTACGTTAAAGTCGTGGAATTCGCATGGAATGGTATTCTCTACGCCAATGTCAAATTTAAAACGCGGTGAGGTGCGTTACGTGCGTGTTTTGAACTGTCAAAATAACGTGTGTCGAGCTAGCGCGTTACAAGCGCGTTTCCAGTTTTGTCGTGGTAATTGATAGAGGTTGGTTCTACAAGAAGTCAACGAGTAACACGATTTTTTAATACACGATAAAAATATACATATTATATGTGTTTTCATTCAATAAATAGGTACTAGGTTGTGGTAAAATTGTTGTATAGTTTGGAATTGCAGAATCCCATTTTTGCGTTGTTGGCGCCTACGTCTTTCAAAGCGTCTTTTTTAAATATTTTTTAGTAAAAATTGTTCGCTAGTAATTTGCGATTGCGAGGTTATCAATTTTTTAAAATCTGTGGTTAGTATGTGGACAGAGCAAAACAATTTTAATCTGTGATGTGGACAGTCAACTCAAGAGTACATCTCGTTCAAAAACCAGAGTATCCGTATCTTTAATAAATATTAAAAAATAATAAAATTCATTTGAGGTTAATTTCTTATAAAATTAAACGAAAGTATTATTATAAAAGGTTAGGCAGTCCTTCATTGCAGATAAATTATTTTTTTGAGATGAAGATACGAAACTAATAATTGAAATCAAAAAAACCGCTTTAATTTCCGATACGAACGCATGTAAAATTTATGAACGAATCGCGTGAAATCGAAAACTAGAAAATATTGGCCATAGACAATCTATCGTGGGGCATACAGAATACAATTTTTGAATTCCTTGTCGTGGCGCGTTTAGGAAATACGTTTGAGTTATGAGCACGTTACGATTACGCACGTTATTGGTAAGGAATCTCATGTGGCATAGCGAATAAGGCCCCAGGTCTATTAGAATTGTCATGCCCTAAATTGATTATTACGGAAGTTTACGTATGTTTTGCGCATGTATTTTCTAATGAAATGGAAAACGTAAACTATTCATCATGAAATGTCACAGGCATAGCGGCAAGGCATGTTGAAGCACTGATGTCATGGTCAGCCACAATGACAGGACGCAAGTTGCGACTCATCGAAGTTCAGTGAAATTCGCTCCCAAACGAGCGTTCCACTGCCCCCGCTGACCACAGATCTATCTATATTAAAATAGGTTAATTGATCTGGCTTCGTCGGCTACTCTTATCGATAACAAATCCAGATTATGCCAGTATTATTAATTATTCAGAGTATAACAGTATTAACAGTATATCAAATCCTTGAGCTCCAACCTCCATCACTGACATACATCATACATATCTCCTAGCATCATACTTAGCATATACTAGCTGTACCCGCGACTTCATTCGCGATTACGATCCCTGCAGACTAATTATTCGCATCTGACCTCAGTTTGTCTCATATAAAGCAACGCTGTAGTCTGCGGTGAAGCACTCATATCAAGGAAGGAGCTTTTTACTTTGGATTTGAAAACTCCCAGGTTGTATTTCTCTGAAGACACGAGATAAAAAAAAATAAGAAAAAAATACTATGAAGGGTCAATAATAAATTTATTGTTACTTACTCAAAATATTCTCCGTAATCGTTAATGCACTTTTTCATAGGAATAAACGATTTTGAAAACATTTATGCCACTCCTCCTTGGTGACCTCGGAAACATGTTATTCATATACTCTTCGAGAGCCACTTCTGGTGATGAAAATCGACCCAAACGATCGATTGCTGCTTTGTTTTGGGGTCGTAGCTATAAATTCCCCTGTTAAATCTGGTAATCATGGCATTACACCAGAGGCTTAAAAATTGGACCACGTCACTGGTCCAATTTTTAAGCCTCAGTCAAATTGTGAGAAATCCATCGCGAGCACATATTTTTTTTACCCAAATGTATGTGTTGGTTTTTTATATCTGATTCATGCCTATACCTAAGGATACCCGAATCTCACGGTTGGTCATATGCCTATCTGTTTCGAACATACAGCGCACAGCATCGACGTGTTTGTTGTTCACTGTGGTGGACGGGCGACCATCACGAAAGTCGTCACTGAGATAGACACGACCGCGCTTGAATTCTGAAAACCGACTATAAATAGTCGTCTTATATGGTGCTTCATCGCCAAAAGTTATTTGAAGCCGAGAGAGGCTCTGCTGAGCAGTCAAATCAAACTACGAAAATTTTCACGAGTCAAATCCTTGGTGATGTAGACACGCAATTTTTAAAATGACGCAAAATAAGAAAACAAGTGGCAGCTAGATGAAACAAACTGTTTTCTGCAGCCAAAGAGTTATATTTTCAAATATTGTAATTACTTTTTAAATATTGTTTATGTTAGTGGCCAGTTCCAGAAACATTATAGTGCGCCCTATGTATAGTTATTCTATTTTTATGTTTATTTTTACGCTAAACATAATATTTGTAACATAATCAGTTTGTGAAATTATATGTTTATAGTAAAACCAATCAACAGTTTGTCTCTTGCGTTACCAACGTACTATAAAAAGGTCACCTTTTGAATAAAACAAAGTTACATTTACGTAACAATCTAATAGTTTTCCGGTACAAACGCTCGTTAATCGATAGTATTTAGAGTCGTAAACAAGATGATACACAATCATGTAACGCGGTACGCTACAGCCGAAAATGTAATTCTGAAGTTGATCAATAGATCTCCTAATACTTTTGTTAAGCATAATCAATCATAACCTAGTCCTACACTGGTGTATTTTTATCAAAAACTGTCGGGAACAGCAAAGAGTGGGTAAAATAGTTGATTGACCCACCTACCTACTTCCATAATACATCCCATTATTTCCACCAAATAGATAAACTTTCGTTACAGCAGATGCTCCCGAGTCCGGAAAACCTTTTCGGGTCGAATACGGTAACAGGGACCGCTGACCGCATTTATAAGCAAACACGCCAAATAAGGAAGGCCAAGATTTACTTTATTATAAACTGGTGTATTATGTTATAGTCCTATACGTTGAATATTCACGACAGAAATCCAATAAGGTTTAGTTTAGAACATACTCGTAATATATTAAAAAAACACGACGAAAACCTTTCACAAAATCTACACTTAAATCCCTCGAACTCAAATGTAATTTGAGTAGTGAAGTGAAACGATGATGCAAATGGAAAGGGCGGAGGAGGCTTTTCCACTTTTCTGCAAATTGACGAGCAACGAATTTCCCAATAATTAGGACGGATATATTCTGGATTCGAGATACAAGTAAAGCTTCCAAAATCTAACATTTTCAACAGCTTCGCAGAAAATATACAAACAAATAAACACGATTACGACTGTATTCCTCATGATGGATATCCTCAGATACATACTAAGGATACTATGTAGGCGGTAGTCAGAGGCAAATCCAAACATTAAATTAGACAAATGCGCGCGTTTGGCAAGTTGTAAGCATTCCAAGTGATAGGTTTCAAGCCCATAGTTGCAGAATTTTTATTGGCAAAAAAAATCTTTATGAAAAAAGTCACCTGAAACAAAGTTCTACTGAAAATAATTATGAGAAAATAAGCTTCTTCGCGACTTTTGTACATTTTATCCGATATTGTTATGCACTACTGCAGTAAAGACCAAACTTGTGATACACTTGACAAAATTGTTATGGCTCCTGAAATACTAGTTCAGGAGCTTATAGATTCATATACAATTTGTAACATATTATTATGTCAAATAATTTTTTTTTTACTTTTTTTAAATGCTCCGACCTGTATCTGCGTGGATGCCCAATTGGATCCGCATGGTCCACATTGACACGTGTTAATACAGATGATGTGGACGCGGTCTCACAGCCTATTATTTGAAATCCCATCGGATTAGTCAGTTTCATTATCCCCTGCACCTTTTACGTCCTCATCGCTAGCGGAGGGTATATTGACCGTCTCCGAATCCCTAGCTCAAAACCATAGCCAGACTACTTGGTATATATATATTTATATTAAAATCAAGTTCTTATAAAATATTATTAACATAATAATACTATTATTACCAACATAAAATATGATTAGAAGAAGACTTAGTTAATTCATTTATAATAAAGTATAATACCTCGCACACTAATAAAAAATGGATGTACATAATACAGGATTTTGGTAAAAACTAAAGAAAATACACCAAATTAATCTGCTGCTAATAGAAACACAAAGATAATTATGAAACAAGACTCGGACACAAAGTTGTAAAACATAATTCAACTAAGTAACTGATTATTTAAAGATACTAAAGCTATTTACGTACCTTTAGTGTGGCACTCATAAACGGTCAGAGACCGTTTATGTAGATATTGGACCTAAATAAAAAAAATTGAATCATCGCAGCTCTGATCAGAGCCATGATCTGCATACAATCATGAACTTCCAATTGTGGATACATCCCATGAAAAATTGTGTTCTTCAAGAGTAGAGGCGAAAAATTAATATTTAGTCTGAAAGCCAGTCTGTTTGATGTTTTAGCATCAATTTTTACTTTGCTTAGCTTTATACTTTGTTGTCCGTAGAACTAAATGCCTTAAAAAAAACAAAGCTTGTGAAGACTGGAAAGATAATTTAAATAATTAAGAAACTTTAAATTGCGGAAACTTATAAATTATGTACGTAATAAAAACAGTTTTGAAAACATTGCCCGAAATCAATTCAGGCCGCTCTGTCATTCACTTTGAAGGGTTTTGTTTGATGGAGCAGTAATAATTAATCAGTTCACAGACGAAGACCGCCCATTTAGAACTTCCTTTGAAAATACACTGGAATTCTAACGTAAGTAGAATGGATTTTAAAACTAGTTAGGTAATATACTAATAGGTATAACGCAGTCTAAATTATAACATCGCTGCTAATAATATAAACTTAGGTGTGGAATCGTTCAGAAATTGTAACATTAATTAATTAATTTTAACACAGCCGTGTTTGCCTAGTTGGGTTATCGGACTTTTGATTGGGGTCGTGAAAACGTATCTAAGTATCTGAGAATATCAACCATGTCGAATATAGTCGTGAGCGTGTTTGTAAATAATAATAAATTGATTAAATTTACAGAGCTTTTTAAATTAATCAATTTATTCATACTTGACATTCTCTTGAATGCCAAAGTTGTTAAACTATTTAGAAAGCAGGCAATAAGTATACCTACCGTGGTAAGTATAAGTAATTCCAGCTACACATAAATTCCTCAACATGAGTAATAAGTTCACTGGACAATCCAACCAGCTTCGAAACACAAAAAGTGAATGAATAGCGACTCGCAAGAAATTAATAGAAGATTGTTCTCATACATCTGTATCCGAAGACTTTACGTACCTACTAGCCTCTGCCCACGGCTTCGCCCGCGTGATTCCCGGATAAAAAGTAGCCTATGTATTATTCTGATGTATAAGCTATATTACTGTAAAGTTTCATCAAAATCCGTTTTTGCGTGAAAGAGTAACAAACATCCATCGTCACAAACTTTCGCGTTTATAATATTAGTATAATTATGACATAGTTGCGTAAACTGTGCATTCCAATTCACAACAATGGGCCCACCCCAAAACAATTAATCTGAACAGACTTTAATTGCGAATAAAATATCCGAGACTGTGCTGGGTGACATTGATCAACGCTAAAAATATCTAAACAATGAAGACAACTGAATTTATGTCCCTGATTGATTATCATTCCATAACTCAATTTATCCTTACCTATTTATAATATGTTTTAGGTAGTGTCTAAATGTACCACTAATCAGTGATGCTCGTTCGTAAAACTTCATTACTATATTTACTTTAATCGAAACTAATCACACTCACACTAATCCCTCAGCTCAACTTACCCGAATGATCACATAGATAAATGTATTGTCGGGTTAGAATTAGCCAGTGACTCGTATTGTATGGAAGAGCGAACAGAGGTCGTGTTTCGCGTAGCCGTCGTTTGTTCATCGCTGATGCTTCCAGAGCATCATAAATTGACCGTACATAACGTTTATGGTGTTATGTGCTACTTAACACACTCCAGGGATCACCACACTCCTCTTAATATTAACGTCTCACCTTGGAACTGTTAGGTCAAACCGAGCACATTATTAAATAGTTAAGACGTCGTTAACCTTTGAGCATTTTGTATCGATCCACAGAAGGTAATTCAAGGAACTCTCTAGATAGCTATTTCTACTTCCTTCGTCTTGGATTGGTGACTGATCGATTGAATGGTGTGCAAAAGGGCAACACTTTCGTCGTAAACAAATGGTCAAGGCCTAACTTGACAGAAGTGTTTAAATTAACAGTATTAGCACTCTAGTGCTAGAGTTAGATCACTTAGCTGCAGCTGGCTAGAGGGCACGCAGGGAGCAGGAGTAGGGACGCAGCGATAGTAGGTAATTATCGTGGCCCGTGTCGACGACTCCCGGCAGAGCGTTCACCCCGTCCACCGCGACCCTCATACAATACGCCGCTGTAGTGCGATGCACTATCACAAATCTGGGACGATGCACGCAGACAAGTGCCCTACGCACCAGCTTAGTAAATGCTACTCTCTAGGTTTTCATATCGCTCATCCGCGAATCGCTCATCTTTCACGTTATAATTTACACCTTCTCGAGAACTGTGAAATAGTAAACCCAATCCGCATTTGTATCAGATGAGAAGACTCAGACTGTTCGGGTTTCGCATAACCAGTAGTTGATGCAACGACCGTCCGTTTCGGTATGGTAAATGAATGTGCGCTGTCACTGACGTAACGACGGACGACGTCGGACATTAGCGGGTCGTTTCTTCAGTTTGCTGTTTGCACATCATAATCGCGAGTTGAACAAGGATATTGTAAGTATAATAGGTGATTATTAATGTAGGTACAGTGTCGCAAGAAGGCGAGGCAGCCGGCTGCCAGTCGGCTAATCGTGCAACCGACGCTCACGGTCGCCAGCCACCCACTCTCCGGTTAAGCCCATATACAGTGTTCAGCGCCCCAATGCACAGCAATATTCATATTTTTATATCAATGAGGCAATATGCTAATTGGGAAACAATCAGCTCTCCGTTACGAGTCCAATTATTCCTTAAAGGCTAGCAAGAAATTTGTTTTATATAAGTTATAAAATTGTTTTTTTTTTAATTTATTCAAAAACGTAGAAGTCGTCTGTTACTTTGAAAGATACCTATCAGTTTGCCTACTTACCATAAGCTAGATAGGTTGGTATCTAATTTAGCACTACAGTTCAAGTTACCCAAGGCTCGGTATAGGCAGCTGCTATCAACAGGAGCTTAGTTTGCCATTGTTCTAGTCTTCGACTAGTCTATCAACATTCCACTTCGGATGTCAGTCCACAGAGTGCAACTGCAAACACAGGATAGGTAACGTAGGTAGCTGCCTACGCGCACAGCAGTTTTATCGCCACATTTGTGTATTCCAATCTGAATTGTGAATCAAATTGCAATTTGCAAATTGGGTGACTCTTATTTGTTTCTTCGATGTCTTTTTGACATGAGACCTTGTGATCCAGAATAACGTTGCGTTGGTTCAGGACATAATTTCTTTGTTGTTGTATAATAAATGTCATTTGAGGCATTCATGATTCCGTGGTTTTGCAATATAAAAGGGTATTAAATAATAATGCAGTGTAAAAGTAGTTTGGATTTTACTTTGTGGTATTGCCTATTAATTGTCCGATGTTGTCAATGTCTACCCACTCAACCTCACACGGAACAAATTTCGAAGAATATTGGTTCAATCAAAAGCCGTGAGTAATTAAATGCATTGTGCTACAACTACACAGTACTATTACAGCCAACTCAATACTTTTACAATACTGGGCTTTCCAATACTTGAACAAAGTACTACCTGTATCTTGCAATCTAATTGCTCTAGGTAGGTACGAGTAGGTAAATAATCTAAACCTGCTCTTTTTCCCTAGCCTAAGTAACAAAGCATAAGAAACCAAGCAAACTGATCCTAAAAGTAGCATAATAATAATGAGACCATTATAGCCAAAAAAGGCATCTGGCCTTACAAGGCTGCTCAAACTGCCTTATTCAACAGAACAATTCTCGCAACACTACACAAGCGCGACAACTAATTACATATCTCTCGACACTTGTTGTGCTTAGTGAAAGCTTCCTGGTAAACAAGAATTTGAGACAATTACAGATTATCAACTTACAATAGAATGTCGACACTGCTGGCGCTGCTACATGACACTGCATTCATCATTTCAGCAAGATCTGGGCTATGTCAAATAATTTAAATCGTATCATCCACTGTACCTATCAACATCAGTGCTCAATATCCGACGTTCACTTTGATGAACGATTGATAGTTTGGATCCTTTCTAAAACTTCCAGTCTGAGATCCTCGTATCATTGTCGATACGAGGTCTTTATCTCTTAGGTCGTCAACCCTTTTAGGTGCCCTAATATTCTATTTTGATGTGGTTTATGTGCGGTTATTTTTGACTTAACCTAGATATTGAGCCAGTAATCTTCCGGAAATCGATAAAGAACAGGGGCAGACAGATAGAGCCTCCATATCAGCTCAACAACTACCTACCCACATTATTATTATATTTTTTTACAGAGCAGTCAAACAGTCGAACCAAGCGTCCGTAAGTAAGGTACAAACATACCTATATAGTATGTATATACACATAGTAGGTACACACACTCAATACTGTTTTGAATATTTCGGTAAAATTATGGAATTAAAATGTTAATGTACATATATAAAACTAACACGAGAAACATCCAAAGCAAACCTTCACCCCTCGTATGCTGATGGGTGCTCGTTCAAATACACGCATGCTATAGGTACCTACTAGGTAGGTACTTAATCATACATGATACAATACACGTATACACTGTATACACTCACTAATGCTTGTTTGTAGAAGTGTCTGTCTGGGTGTAAGGGGACCGGCTGGTGCTCTCTGCCTAATAACTGCCGCCTCATAAACTAGATAATTAATCATACTTGTACAACGCCTAATTCCAACAGCATTGAGCTAATAAAATGTTTCACGCTATTCTGCAAAACGCAAGAATTAGGTTATTACTAGTATAAGCTAGGCCTTATCGTAAGAAAATTATTTTAATAGTAAATCTTTGCGTTGTAAATCTTGCAGAACCAAATTATCTAATCGCATTGTTCATGCCAGAAATAACCAAGATAAACTTTTTTATCCAACCAGACCAACTCCAATCAACCAATAGCACATAATAGCCAAAATATCGACTTATCTTCAAACAGATAAAGCAATTTCTTCGCAAACAAAATGTTCCCTAAAATGGCTCTATCGATAAACAGATTATTTATAAAAATTAGTGCGTTGTGGGTAGTTTAAACAAGGGAACGGAAGGATAGAAGCGTCTGCCCGGGCTGCGAAAGGAGTGGTACGCAAATAGCCACGTGACCCGGCCATTGACTCGGTTTATCCTAATCCGTCCCACTACTCCAGTTCAGCGCTCGGTTCGAGCCAATCCCGCTCGCCTGCTGGCTGCTACACAGGCGACACGCCGACACCAACCGCTCCACACATTTGAACTTTCACATGACCCAATATCGCAGCTGTCTAACCACCATCTGCAAACTACAATAGCAATGCTAGCTAAACACACGCCATAAACAAACCCTTGCAAAGATATTACAAATAAATGGAAACTAAACGATACATACCTAATGTGGGTTACAATATTCGGACGTACCGCTTGAACCAGATGTGAAACCGTGCCGTTGCCAAATCAAAATAAATATCACTCATGGTCTACTCAAACAAACATCTACCTACTTTTATACTTAGAAGAAAGATACTTCAAAGATGGCTCATTTTTCTGTTTACGCTCCTGCTACTCTGATGGGACAATACTTTGAAGGTACAGAAATATACTTGATTTATTTGTTCTTCGCTATCCGTAACACCTTGATTCTCTCAAATGTCTATTCTATTTTGTTATATTTTGTGGTCTATTTTGTATTCTATTTTGTTGTTTCCGTAAATTCATCAATCGATTTCACAAGAAAATCGTTTAGAAAATGTAAAGCCATGACTGCCTCGATATCCGTTATAAAAAAGCGCAGTAATCGTAATGAAGTATAGGTGTATACTAAATATCTGAGTACAACTACCTACCATTTATCCTTGCAGAGGGTTTACAACTGCGGGGATTATGTAAGTAATTAATTGCTGCTGTACCTACATATATTTAAGTTAAGCCACCAATGGCCAACTGAAAATGGCCCAATGGCATTCTCCTCGCACTAAGTATATAAGTAATTACACAGGTATTCAACTTAAAAATGCTGTGAGTTTTGATTTTAGTTATGATTGCAAAAACAAGCTACAAGACTATCTGGACAAATTCAGGTACGAATATGTAGTCAGTCAGACCGGCTCTGGATTGACATGAACCTATTATCTAGTAGCTTACGTTTTACGAGATTGGTGCAAACGGAATAACATAAATATGGAAATAGCACCTAGCGCAATGTTGAATGAGTGACGACAAGTCTCAGCCGCTCAGACAAGCTGATAGCAACTCTTCCCTAACTCATTTGTTACGACTTACAGTCTGCCCTGTCCGCGATGTGGGACATTTCAGTGTTTCTTGCCAATCATTATTGTGTAACTTGACAGTATCATTTAAAACAGTAGGTATCTGGTTCCACGTTCAGCTCAGCCCGCTGTCAGACGCACACTTTCAACTCTGAGTTCACACGCTTTGTTCCGACACAATGACTCTCTACGTTCTTTTTGTTTTCATCCGAGACGACCTTTGTTGATAATAATACAATATCGCGACTTTAATGAAAGAAATCATGCACCGTGAGATTTTCAAAACATTTATTTTGCAATTGACACATTCCAAATCTATTGTGCTCTCAAATACAAGATCGTATTCGACTATTTCGCAGCAAAATGGTTTACGTCAGTGTCCCCTGTGCTCAAAATACGCCACGCGAGCTATAAACACTAATGCAAATACGCTTTCAGTGGATAAATCAATCAGTGTTACATCACATCTATAGATCTGCCGCTAGAGTCAGAACATGTTTTTCTTTCAATCAACCCGTGTCTATGCTGCGAATAGAATGCCCACAGTTCAAAACATACGAATCGAGGGCGTTCAAAATATAATAGTGTTTTCACAAACGAGTCTTCTTTCCAGAGTCCTTTAACGTGCGTTGCCTTATTACATTTTATTATGCAACATTATTGCTAGAGACAGTGGGCCTGACATTTACGTATGACGGCGCCTGCAGCCTGCGGCTTCGCCCCAAATTGACTTCTGGCCTTCATTTCGCTGAAGTGGGACACCGCACCACGCACGCGCCTATGATACTATCTCTTTAACCACTTGCAATGCACAATGCAAGCTGTCAATATAGACAATTGCAGTTACAGTCTCTACTTGCTCGTGGACTAGCATGGTCGGTTATTTATAACTTTATATAAGTAGATATGTTTTAAATGCATATACCGAAATCGAGTACATAAAATAGTTCTGAAAACTAAGCACTGGCCGTTTGCAGACTCTACTTAATTAGTGGATTGTGGGTGTTGCTAATGGAATAATATGTTATTCTTTTTAAATTAGACTACACAGTCGACCTAAGCCGTTTCAGATCGATTCATATGGAGAATGTTATGAAAACGCAAACCGGTTTTGAAAATATATCAATTGAAAGCCCTCGACAACGTGCATGTATAATGTTATTGTGCAGATCAATGTGCCCGCGCAGCTTGCAACACTAGTGACAGGACGGTTACATGACAGATTACACGAAGCCACCGCAGCAGGTCCAGATAGGTCATTTCATTAATAAACCGAAGATTTATATGTTGCCCATAGTTCACAATATGCCAATTTTAAAGCATCACCATCTTTCACTGCCTCCCATGTGGTGATGCCTGCTGCCTGCATAACTCTCTTTATTAACATCCAACATGTCACATTGTTTTATATCGCACTAGCCAATTTGCACTACCAACAATTCGTTTGACCAGAATCGAGAGTTTGAATAATCGTTGAAACATATAAACCAGCTCTACGTTACATTATGAATGTGCAATGATTCTTTAAGACCCGAAAATTCATTCACTTGCTTCGGAGAAGGTGACGCATCTTTATTTCAACTACTTTACAGAATAAAATACGAAATATACCTACTGTCGAACTTTAAAATGAGTCTTTATTGAGAACACGAGTATACCCACTTGGTTTAACATCTGCCAGCTAGTCACTAATTACGATAAAAATATGTGTGCTTAGTAATTAGAGACAGGGGATAATAGAGAGATTATAATTAGTAATCCTTGTAACGTGATAGTACCTATCAATTACCAATATGTCCAAAGAAGATCGAAACTTTAATATATTTATATATTATTTGCCTCCCCCTAAAGAGGGAATTCTAGAACGAATTAATTAATTAATTAAAATACTTAATTGTACACCTAAAACAAATAACATAATAACAAAATCTTATTATAAATAAAGTACAATGGGTGGTCGTCTTATCGCTTAGCAGCGATCTCTTCCAGACAACCTGTGGACGGAGAGGATAGTAAGAGATTGTGACAGTGGTGGGGGTGTACATAAAATAATAATAAAATAATATTAACTACATCATACATATTATATATACATATATAATAAATATGTTAAGATACATACCTACAGATTTCCTACATATATACATATACATACTTACATATATAAATACACATATAAATACACACAATAGACTTTTTTAGATTCCAGTTTTCTCCTCTAAGTGGGATTTTTCAACGGGTTTTGTGGAATAAAGCTATTTGTTTGTATCATTTTCCTTTTATATCAGGTACCTACACGTATTCGCTTGGTCCGTATAAAAATCGAATTACCGTTAGACATGTGTCATCATGTCCTCGTTACTGCTCGGCAAGCGACCAAACCTGTTCTTACGTTCCAAGCTAACCTTATTCTTATGACACATTTGTCAAATTTGCAAAGCTCTCCGTGGATGTACGTACATCCAGTGCACCTCTAGAACTTGTGGATCGTGACTTGCCCATGTTACTTACCTTAGATAATTTATTATCAAAAGTATTTTTCAAACTTTTGCAACAACAATTTAATAGTAAATATATTTAATAAGTAATATAATAAGTTTTATACGGGTGTTTAACGCGATTACCAATAATAAAAAAAAAATGTAAACGCCTTTTATTATTTTCCCTAAAGAATCATAAAAAATGAAACGCGATAAAGGCCCATTAATACATATAATTGTTAATTATCAAAACCAATCCTAAAACAATAAATAGGTAATTGACCTTATCAGAGACAAAGTCTCAGAAACGACGACCCGTCTCGGCGACCTCTTTGGCGCAGTGGGTGAAGGCCCGCCTGAGACGTATAAAGTTGCGGGTTCAATTCCCGCCGCGGGGTAAATGTTTGTATGATCTGCAAATATATGCCTCTGGTTTGGGCGTTTTCTATGTATAATATTATGTACTATGTATTTACAAAAAAAGTGTAGTCTAGTCCTATAAATACAAGCTCTGCTTAGTTTGGGACTAGATGATGATGCTGTGTGAAAATAATAATAATTTTTAATTTATTTTTATTATTTTAATGTTGCTTGACCGAAATGCATTGCGTTCCAACCGACCGAATTATCGAAAATTATATCTATTACATACGATAGAACCCCACTTTAAAAAAAAGTAAATACATATTCGTAGGTATTCCAGTGGACGTACCTACCTATGTGGAATTATATTTTTATTTTACTAACAATAATTGTGTTTGTGGTAAATGCCGTTTCGGTTAAAAAATATTCAATATGTTGACTTACAAGGCGGCTTGACCAATTGGAGACGTTCCGGAGAAAGTTCAGGTAAAAAAACCCTAAACCGAAGAGCATGTACGAAGAGAGTAGTAAGTGGAAAGCCATTGCCTACCCCTCCGAGAAACAGGTGAGACTTTATGAATTAATGATGGTTAAAAGTACTTCTGTGTGTCAAGCTAACCACCTCCACAATGCAAATTATATCAATTGGTACGTACGTTGGGTTTACGAGACAGGTTTATTTGACAGATGCAGGTCTCCTGAGGCACCGGATGCAGATGCTGAGATCGTGCCAGCTAGACATCTATAGATACATACGATTAGTTAGGTATTTGGTAGTCCCTGATCTGGACCACTAAATATTTAGTTATTATGGTATGGTTTTCATAACTTTATGTTTATAACATCAGCCTTTGCCCAATACTTCGCGCGCGTCTAACCTGGATAAAAAGTAGCCTATTTTTTTATTCCAGGTTACGAACTATAAAAACCTGTTCGAAATATAATCTAAATTGGTCCAGCCGTAACGGGTATTATAAGCAACAATCATCGAAACCAAATCAAACATCTAAACTCTGACATTTTATGAATCACATAATTAGTTAATCCGATGTGTGCTAGCGAAAAAGTACGAAAAATGCATATTTTCGCATTTACTATATCAAAAAACATTGTTGATAATCTAAAGTCTTGTATTATCATTGTTAAGTATCTTCCCTAGTTCTGCTGTATAGTTCTGAGTTTGTTCAAAAAAACAGTTTTTACATAATTGCATGTTAAAAAATACAATGAACGTCCTTTTTTTGAACAAAACAATAACTACATCTCCGTTGTATGGAACTAGGGGAATCATACAAGGTAATAAAATTAGTTACGGTTCCTATGAGGATAAAGATTGTGGTAGGCAACTACTGAATCTATACCTATCTACCTAACAGGGCAAAGGGAATAAGGCTAGCTCCAGCAGGAAAACTAACACAATAAAAACACGAACAAATAACAATTTATTATAAAATGTAATTTAAGTTATATTGTGTAGATTTTACCGTGAGTACCTATTTTTCTGTGCCTGTATTTTTTACAAATGTTTTCTAAGCAGATCAGGCTCTACCTACGGGTTTGCTCGCTCGGTACCTGAATAAATAAGCCTATTTGTTAGTCTAGGTCATGAATAATATTGGGTTATTTTTGATGACGACGACTTGTGTCGTCCAAATCGGTCCAGGCGTTACGAAGATAATTAGCAATAAACATCTATCTAAACATCCATACTTTCGTATCTATATTAATAACAAAGCTGAAAAGTTTGTTTGTTTTTTTGTTTGAACGCTTTAACTCTGGAACTACCAGACGGATATAAAAAAATATTTTGTATTTAGTAACCTTATTCTTAATCGCGCTACGACCCTAGAAGCCGAGCAAAAAGTCAGAAAGAACGCTAGGCGAAAACGAGCGGACGATGCGACGAAGTGGGTCGGGGGCCGAGGGCGGCCGTGGCATAGCTAGTTTATAATATGAGTAGGATAGGTAAGCAAGCATCAATTAAATAAAAAGAAAGACATACACATTCCTCCAGACTCAAATGTCCCGCATTGTGAACATGTTTTAGGAAACACATCATGTTATCACATTCTTCAATCAGAAGCCACCCGCATCGATCAATTTCATCCACTTTGATCTATTTACAAATAGCCATGATCTCTATCCACATAATGATATGTATGTTATCAGTATATTGGCAACACGTATCTACGGACAAAAAAGATTTCTCTTTATTCGTCCGTAATTTCAAAAAGACTGTGTACGAGTATATGGGTTTTTTTCATATTTATGTGCTACTAACTTATGTCCTCGGCATCGCTTGCGTATAAGGTAACCGGATAAAAGGTATATGTGTTATTCCAGTTCACGAACTATACCTGTTACGGAGATTATTAGAAAAAACTTCCAAACGTCTAAACATTCATACTTTGACATTTATAATACTATTTTATTTTGATTAATTCATTTGTAATTTGAACCCAACGTTGCAACGCCTTAGGGCTCATTATAAATACCTACCTACTTCTACAATTTAAATGCCTATAGGTAATTTTAAGACCTAGGTACCCATACAAAATTCGAGAGAAAGCAATTCGCGTACCAAGCGGGGGAAGCCGTGGGCATATCTTCTATTAATTCCAAAATAGGTATTAGTATTTTTATTTATTTCTACTTTTTGAACCTTACTCAATGAATGTGCTTGGCTGATCACTTCAAAGCTACTGTTGCTGAGATGCTAAAGGCTAGTGTGCCTCAGCGTCCTTATCTGAAAGGTTTGGTATTGATATAAAGAGGTGGTAGGTATAGTGTAAAGAGTAAGGCAGTTCAATTTCCGGGAAAGCGTATGATCAGGGTAGGTACAAGGAAATTATATAGGAGCAGTGACAATCAAATGATTCAGCGAACTTATAATTTTCCAATATGTGATGCCAATATTATTGTAAAAACATTCGTATGGCGCGGCGTGTTGCTGTTTTTAGATGTCCTTTTAACGGAAATGAAATCCCTATCTATTTAAGTTTAGGCAGGTATTGATATAAAAAGTGATATCATGGAATATCTAGTCACTTTTTCATTTTACGCCTGTTTTAAGATTTCATAAACTTGCTGTCTAAGTACATTAATGTTTGATGCAGGGAGAGCCTGCAATAAGTTTACCTTAGCAGGGCGATATTACTAAACTGCAGTGAAGAAGGTACTTAGGTACCTACTGAGTAACAAAGGTAGCTAAATTTCTTAAATAAAATATAACAATTGTTTTCAATTTCTAGAATAAAAAAAAAATTCTTTGGGAGACATTATTTAGCTTTCAACGTACATACTTAACGTAAATTCCTCTATGCATATGTACATAGTTTAATACTTTATACTAAACTACCATAAATTGAGGAAATCTTTTGACACCATTTTTGTTCACTTGCGTCATTCGTAGTCCGAAGGTAGTGAGCATTTCCTAAGGATTTTTGCATACTTACTTAATTGACTTGACAGAACTTGCTTCCGCAGTTATTGGAAATGCAGTGAATTCCTTCGTTTACTCAGTTATCCTTCCAAGAATTGTGTCGTTTAATATTCAACACTTTATCAAGGGGATAATGAGTCAACTAATGACGTGAAGCATAATGGGCTTCGAAGGTAAATAGAGAGCGGCAATGTTGCAACAGTACCTGTTATCAAAAATGAGAAAGTACAACTGATCATTTTGGTCATCATAAACTTAAATTAACATTATATTCCAAAAACTATCATGAATTTGATAATTCGAATGGTAAGACGGGAATTCTCACGTACTACTCACCTTCCGCATCGCATGCAAGACGCGGAGAGCGGCGCGATTACTCGCCCCGCCCAGATGAAGACTCTCGGAATGCGTCGAAACTTAGTCGATGCCTTCGCCGATAATACATCGCATGGAAATCATGGGCTTAGAACATTCAAAATAGCTCTAGGTATGTTATATCAAGGCAGCCCACAATCTCTGGTTGCGGAGGTTAACTGAACTCCCTAGAATGCCACGTATCATTAAATCTTAGCTGTTACTGTGGCTCATTGGGAACATGAGAAATATTTAATAAATATATGTTTCAGCAACAGTCGAAAACGGTAGTAGGTAAGTATAATCGAGACGGTTTGCACCAAACCGCAGCCGGGCGGCGGCGGCCCCAATACACGCCCTTTTGTATGACGTATAACTTTGATCCGCTTATCAAGTTCACAACGCAACCGCTTACACCAGCTGTTTGTGTGCCGGAGTTTTGAGTATAATATGGTCACTCTCGTCCATAATAAATCATCATTGGATAGATAAATAACGATGCAAACAAGGTCTTCCAGCGACCAGCTGACTCATGTGTTATCTAATCTCGTTTCCTCTGCGATTCGTACCTACTCGTGTAGAGCTGTCGAACGCCTCTCGATTGGATACGAGGAATGGTAGCGTTGAGTCACGAATATTGTTGGTGGGTACTTGGTGCTAAATATTGACATTTTAGAATACACTGACGATGTCTCGTGTCTACATGTGATGGCCATAATTAAATGGAAGGTAGAGTTACAGATACACAACATCTGTGTTTTGTCTTCTCGGTCTCCTTCGAAGAAAAAACTATACAAGATCAGCCTATTCATCGGAGAATGCTACTAAATCTGGCTCTGTGGTCACTCATAAATGAATCAAAGATCTCAGAATAAGGATTGTATAGTAGTTTGTGAACTTGTCTGCTTTGGGACAACTTGACGAATAATATAAAAAAAACATATTTTTTAGTTCAATAGGTAGATACCTAGTGTTGTTTGTATATGATCTCTTTGATAATTTTATTGTCTTAGTGTGTCATTTTGTTTTTATCCGACTGCGGAGGGTTGTTTTAAGTATCAAGGAGGATTACCTCCCAATTCAAAATCAAAGTGCTTAAAACTTGCTTCATATGATATTGATCATCAAGATTCAACCTCAACATAACCCTGCTAAAATGAAACTCCGCTGAACGTAGGAAAAGCACTACTATTGTCCATTCCACTTGCTTCCAAGTAATGTAGGTACGGTACGGTCATACCTACCATAACATTATGTAAATCATGTCTGTATGAGTGTGTAGGTAGCATGTAATGTGACGTGATGTGATCTATCAGGGTGAGCGAGCACAGAACAAACCTAATTGAATCTGTCTCTGGGTCACCCTCAATATACAGAAGTTCCACTAAGACGACACAAAGCCTCGAGACTCCTGTTAGGTATAAGTAGGTAGGTATAGTTCGTGCACCGTGTCATTGGTTGTTTTGGTTGACATAGGCCAATGAACTAACAACACACAAGTGAAATTCAGCGCTTCTAGTTTTCAGGAATCGAATTGTTCGCATCGGAACCATTATCGTAGGTGCCAACATATCAAATGACGACTCCAAACTGGACGACGACGCATTGTATACAGGCATCTGATGGACAGATCCTGGTCTTAGGAGGTAGCCTAAGATCAATCGTCATGGGGAGGTCTATGTCCAACAGTGACTTCTACACGTTGTTGATGGTGATGATGATGATGAACCATATCTATCTGAAATCAGTGTACTAGATCATCTTTAAATTGAAGAACGATTTGAAGTGACCGAACTGGTATGTGTTTGTATGTATCTACGTTATGTAGGTACTAGCTTATCGCTCGGCAGGAAGTGGCTTGGTTTATTATTCGTGTCGTGCATCATTTGGCTGCGTGCGCCGGCGCAGCCATCCAACGCGCTCCAGGATAATTGCCTCGCGCCTATCTCATAGATAACCAGCTACCCACAGTAGGTACTTACTTAACGGGACACAGATTGTAATCTCTAATTAACCCAACTCATACATGTCAACGTTAAATGTTTCCTATAAATATTCCTAGTAGCATGAACTACCGCCAAGAATCGTTTACCAGGAAATAAAACAGAAAATAGAAATGCTGATAGAGAATTGAGTGGGTATATCAACGAACTGTCTGTTATACTGTCATACTGATAAGAAATAATTAGACTACATTCTAATCGACCCCTAACAAGATTCTGTGAAACTATAGAGCTACTTATGCATTAGTTACAATGTTGAAAACCGTTTTGATAACTGATCGAGGAATAACCCGAAGGGGATAGGATGGGCAATATTTTCGTGAACGCTACAAAGTAACTAATTAAAGAGGTTTATTTGTTTAGGATTTTAATAAAGTATGTGTCCGAATGTAAACGAGAACAGGATTTGAGCAAAGAAGCACATTTCATCGCATCCTGTCCATCAACCATTTAATCACAGAAAAGCTCTTCCTATAATGTATCTTGGTAAATTTAAGTACTACTCGTAGCTGTATGTAGGTATTAAAAATAATATACTGTGGGAGTTCACTTAGAAAACTCCCATAGAATGTTTTTTCACGGAGAAAACGATACGTCTAGAATCGAATATATTAAAATATATACACATTCATAGTCATACGGAATAACAGACACATTATACATATACCACACTAGGATTCCCAGTGTCATGGGTATCAGGAACTACGAGTGCCGTTGTACCACAAAACCCAAACCCGTAACAAATATCTGCAGGATATACAAGTATTTGTTTCGAAGCGGGAATCGAACCTGCACCTCTTGCGTCGCAGCTAACTACTCGCCCGCCGTGCCATCAAGGTCGTCAAATTCCACCAACCTAAAAAACCTCTATTTCCATCAACTTTAATTAGTTCCTCTCCTTCTATCAAACAATCTTGATAAACTCAGTACCTACCAAACGGACCTAGGTATCATACTTGTATATAGTGAGTACAGAATAATTTTATGTTGTCCGTTCGCCGTAACTCCTCAAGGTTACGCCATAAAACTTGTCTCGTCTACTTGTTGACAGTTGGCGTGACTATTTTTAGTTGAAGTTTGATTGTTATTGTTTTATTATAGAGAGCGAGGAGGGAACCGGGACTCCGCCCCGTCTCAACCGGCCTCCGAACTGGTTTGACTGGAGGGTGCAAGCAGGTCAACAACTCACCTTACTGATCCAAACACGTAGGCTGATCGGCGAAAATCCTCCTACGCAATACTTTCTGATTAGTATCAGAGGTGACTGCTTTTATTGCCCACTTTATATTCGTTTGCTGTTTATTCTAGTCACGGAATTTATAAGGGTGAAGCAATTACAAAGGCCTCCATAAAATATTTCTTGATGTGAAGCTGACTGACGCTGTGTTTACCAAACGTAAAAAAATCAGGAATTTAAAAAACTATTGACAACTACCGACATAAAATAACAAAATAAACATTGACATCGACAAACATGTCTAATCGTATTTCTGCGAATAGTTTAGGCCGCTATTTATGGAAAGTAGGTATAGGGAAACCATACCAGCTTAGCTAATATCCTCTTAATACCCGTAATGCGATAATGAATATACTTAAGTGGAAAATATTAAACAACACCACGTGAGCGTTAAGAACTTACCATCACAAGAATAATGTCGTCTAAACGTTACAAATTCAATTAAGAGCCGAGCTTTGGTATAAGCTTGCTCAACTTGTTCCACCACCGCCACTAATTCTAAGCAGTAAGCTGTTTTTTATGCCTGTCGAGTGAATAAAAACATCTTTGTAAACGAGACAAGGGCCATTTGCATTGCACTTAACATGGATGTGAGGAGCAGAAGCATAAAAAGATAAGTTAAGCAGTTAAGCCGTATGCATTCGCAAATACGCATACTTACAGCAAAATGGTTTTAACTTTTATAGTTCCAAAGACAGCGAAAACGGATCCCTAAATAGTTACCTTCATCATTTCTGCCTGTCTGTCCGTGCATAACTGTGGGCGAGGCGTTGGTTGTGTATGTATGCATGTATGATGCTGTGCACACGTGTTTCCTTAGACCTAGAGCAGGTCTCTAAGAATATGGGTCCTTCACACTCAATGTAAATATTTTACCCTCCCAATCCCACGAAATAGTTTATTTAATTTAGGTACGTATTTTGTTCCAACCAATCCCACGCCACAGAACACAATATCAGTACTACAGGGCTACCGGTCTTATTTTAGGTTTCCCTTAGCAGTTTTCATTTGCCCCTTTTCGGAAATACGATTCTTAGAAGTTAAGAAAGTTGTTGAAAGATTTCAGATGATAACTTTAAGAGAACCTGATAAGCTTGGGGACCTAACATAGCGTGTCTCAACACGTCATGGGCAGTTTTTATTATATCAGCTCAGCACAATAAGGCAGTATATCAGCTTGAATCTTCGATAATTACGGTCATATTTAAGTTGTTTTTACATAGTGATTAATGGACAAAAACATGAATATGAATGAGACTCTTCGTAGTCAATGTCACGGATAGTGCCCATTAGTTTTTGCGATTTATTTAACTATGGACAAGTTACGAAAGGCTAGTTTCACTCCGCTTACTGTAAGTTGAGACTTGAGATTGTATCGAGCTGAATTTGACAACGGCATGAATTAACTATTAGATTGCTGATGGTATTTGAACAAACTGGCGAGAGGTAAAAGTACTTTCTCACACATCGATTCAGGTTTCTGATAGGTAGATGAAAACAAGTAAGAGCTTACCTTATAATGAACACAAAAAAGTAAAGACAGGTCTACTTAGTTATGGGTCTGAGACGTCTCTGTGAGAGCCGGATGAGCCAATCACCGCGTATGAGTCACAATTACAACCTGCGCTTGCGCTCCCGTCCTATGTCGAAAGAGGTCGGTCCGCACGGGAATAAAATGTATATTTTAGTAACTACTTCTAATACAGATTAGAATTGTGTGGCTTTTATGATTTCGGTTGGTAGGTGGGTATAACAAAACTAAGATAGCTGACGCTGAAATTTAGATATATTTAAGCATAAAAAGAGTATTTCTTTTGACTCAGAAAAATGGTTATGGGAACTAACGAGACCATGGTTACTCAAATGAGCCTAGCAAATGCAAGGCTTTTGAGACATGTCCAAAACTTCTGAAATTTGGAAATGGGTAATTTTTAATCATGATTTTGAAGTCCCCTTTTAATGTTTTTTTAATTAGTTGTTCTTACTAAATTATGGAGCAGATTGTCGTTTTGGCTTTATTATTATTAGGAGGTACCTAATAATAATAAAACTAAACGTAGGTACCTACTTACAAATATTATGGCGGATAAGTATATTTTTCTGCAACAATGCATACGAAATTACTTACTTATATTATCGTCAGGTTCGAAGGGAGCGTGTGCAATTACCTATCTACAGATCATAAAAACGGTCATCACAAACATCACAAACCGGTGTAGGTAGAGCTAAGACGAGTCTGCCAAGAGTAGCCATTTCTCAGTAGTTTCTGCAACGTTTTGTGGACTTTTACATATTCTGCGACTGTTTCTTACTAACTGTTCTGTATTCTATGTAACATTTTGTTACTTATAGTACACTGAATATTGACTCGACGCTACTGGCTCAGGAAAATTGATTGCAGCGGCCGTTAGGCATGTACCTAGATATTTTTATTTGATCAAATCTAGTAATACCTATTTGTACTGAGGTTTATGTTCAACGGTAATTAAGAGGGCCGTTACTACACCTAGAGAGAGAGTTTTAAACTATTAAAATATTCCTTAAAATGAAGGTAGAAAAATTTAAAACTTTTATTTAAATTTTACAGCAATAACATATTTTTCTGTATAATACGAATAATATTATTAGCATTGTCACAATCGTTGCAGAATTAATTAAAAATCACTGTTTGTATTAAGGACTCTTCAATAATGAAATTAATTGGGTAAAACCAATTACGATTTTCCACGGTCCATAGTTTTAAATGAACCCGGTACACTTTAAAGTACGATAACTACAGAGTGATTCGCTGAACATGGATCATGTGGGGTGGTCAAGAGACCTAATGGATCACCAGTAGTTCACACACATAAAATAGAGTTAGCCTGGACATCGCCAATGATTAATTAAATATTATCGTGTTGAACTGTATCGATTTTCTCTCGATATTGTTAATTAAACGGAATCGAGTTGTCTCTTGCGCAAGTGTTCTTGAAATCGCTTTCTACGTGGCGTCACGTCGCCGCAGATGATAAGCCAGACCTTTGCTTACGTAAAGCTGATTGTCGATAAAGTTACAGCGTGCACCTTACCTACTTATCTGCATGTGCGACTCGTATTGCGTTGGACTATAAACTCACTTTATTACTTGGCATTCAAATTATGGTAGAGAGAAGGAAAACTTTCAAAAATATAAACCTAACGTTATGTTCCCTTGCTCAGACAACTATATACTACCAAAGTGACTAAACAGCCTCTTGTTCGTTCATGGGAATAATGGCAGATAGGTATTCCCTAATCTCTAGTCCAATTGTATAGTCGGCAGTACCTTCACAGCTTCTCTTTATATGCCCACTAGCTTCTGTCCACCGGCTTCGCCCGCGTGGTACCCGGATAAAAAGTAGCCTATGTGTTATTCTGATGTATAAGCTATATAACTGTAAAATTTCATCAAAAACCGTTCAGTAGTTTTTGCGTGAAAGAGTAACAAACATCCATCCTCACAAACTTTCGCGTTTATAATATTAGTAGGATATATAGCCAAGACTTCAAAGATTTCTCCACTATTCCTTTATTACAGCTGCATGATAGCATCAGGGAAAAACAGTTATCTGCTCAATCAAGGAAAGTTTTTAAAAACCATCAGCTAGAAGAAATGCCATGACGAACCTTCCCGTACACCATCTTTTGGATCGGTCGCTATACGAGAATCAATTTGTACCTCAGTAAGTATCTGTGTAATCGCCAGTAGTTGTCGTGCGAGTTATAAATGTTTTATTATCATAATTCATCTAGGCTTGGATGATCAACATCTCAATGCTTATAATGTCGTCTGACCCATGTTGCCACTGGACAAGCAAAGTTTCTGTATCCAATTCTTAGACGTTATTCAGCCTCACCCTAACTATCATCTCGACGAGACAGGTGTCCTGCGCAACAACATACTTGTTTTATGGTAATTAGAATATTTTTGAAATCTTGACTTTCATAGAGTCGCACTCAAGCCTACATCATTTTCCTGATCGATTGAACCAATTTAGTGATTTCGTCACAATTTAAATAGGTCACTATTTCTTCATATTCATCACGTACATACTCGTGATATGCTTCATCTCCGTTCAACAAATAAAGAAATAATACTTGTCATTTTTCACACAGCATCATTTAGCCCCAAAGTAAGCATAGCTTGTGTTACGGGAACTACATGACTGATATACTACTTATATATATAAATGCATATATATTTGTTTTGTAAATATGTATACATATTATACATAGAAATACCCAAACCCGAGACAAATTTTTGCAAATCATACGATCATTTGTCTAGCGGCGGGAATCGGACCCGCAACCGTCTACGTCTCAGGCGGACCTTCGCTCACTGCTCCACAAAGGTCGTCAACAGAAACTCTAAATTACTGTTAGTAGCAAATATTTTAACTAAACAATTGTGACTAATTTACTATAGATGACTATAGTAAATTAGTCACAATTACAATTATTATGTCGTGTCATGTCCGGTGCGGAATCGAACCTGTGACCTCTATAAAACTATAAAATCACGTTCGAATGGATACCTACCTCCATGTTATAAACATTTTATGTGACATCGCATGACGCTTCGTATTACCTACAATACTTACATGGTTAATGGAACTTTCATAAAGTCCATTTAATTATGACCTTCAGAAGCTATGGAAGACACTAAAGAACAACCAAACGTCTTCGATACGGCTCGCCTGGGTCAGGGCCAATCCCACGCTCTAATAAAAGCTGAAAAATAAAAAACCCTCCGAGTACTAAATCAGCTCTAGGAAATGTTAACGTATATTACCTTTTAGGTAGGTTCACAGCTGATGGTGCTCTAATTCGCAGGCGAGGTACAAATAGGCTATTAGCGCGGTCGCAGTTTGGGCAAACGGTTTGCAACGAACCGCTTACAAATTGATTATAATTATCATCCAAAATGCTCTTCTTCCGTCTATTAGCGCCGGCATTGCACAACGTTCGTTTGCAACTAACCTGCTAAATTAGACTCTAATAACCAATGCTGGAACTGGTGTTTATGTGAAGGAAACAATATTTTGAAGCACTTATGTAACTTTTTTCGATAACTTGAATTTTATCTCTATATGTCAGCTTTCTGGCCAGTTATGAAGATAAGTAAGTCTTATGTAGGACCGTAGGACTGAACCCCTTTATTAGTACCTTCTGGCATACGGGTGGATTAAATCGTATGCTTAGATAGGTACATTAAATTGGCAATGCCTTGCCCAATTAAGCTATGAATTGAGTGACGCTGAGTCCGAATTTATTGGGTACTTTCTTAACGCTGCTGGATGCAATCTGTAGGTGTCATTCGGAAACATTCCTGCTCCAAGTTCGAAATTCATTCGAACGTTAGATAGGATATGTAATGGATATCCATATGCTGTTAAGGAAACAATTATATTTTTTAAGACATTTAATGTCAAAAAAACGACTTCAAATAACCAATAGTTGATAAAAAGTCATCACTCATTTCTTCACCCTTTAGAGTGGGATTTTTCATAAAATGTATATGGGACCACCCTACTCAGAATTGGTTCATAATTGGCGAACATATCGCTTAACATACACACAAAATTGTCGGAAATGTAAAGTAGTCTCACACGTTAAAAAAAATACAGCCGAATTGAAAACCTCCTCTTTTTTTTTTTAATTCGGTAAAAATAGCATAGCCTGGGTTTATAATTGTGGTTTTAATGATCAGGGAAAAATCTTATGAATAAGGAATATATCAGTACTTTCCATTTTCCGTTATAACAAAATTTAAACAGATCAATGAATAACATACCTATAAGTATGTTATTCATTGATCTTATAATGCTGAAATAATTTGGTTGTAGACTTGAACATTGGCGGAATGCCATCGTGGCTCTAACCGTGACTCGGCTCTCCACTAATTTCGTTTGATTCTGAGCTTCATATAGGTAGGGAAGTGCCGCCACTGTTTCAGTATAATTAGCAAATAGTACATTACTATGTGCCAATCATATTTTTTGCAAACCGCGTGTGAGAATACAAGCGTTTTCACCGGGAAACGCAGCACTATGATGATACCTTTCGCTCGATTCGACGGCAGATACCTACATAACAGTAAAAACAGTTGTGCCACTTCCCAGTGACCTTTGTTACAACCTACTACTAGAAAACACTAGTTATCTGCCATACAGACGGTATTGAGAGAAAATCGTACACCTTTCCATGATTGTTTACACTTAATGTGGTTTAAAATCTTAGAATCATCAAAGATTTGCGTTGGCGAATCTCGACATTGAACTCTGCGGTGGGTGCGCAAGGAAATTGGCAAAGCACCAAGTCCCTAAAGCCAGTTATGGAGACAAAGATTAATAAAGAAAATTATTGCGAACTATCATATTATTTATAGATGCTGTATACAGGGCGTCCCAAAACGATGCGACATGAAGGGAAAGTACCTTAAATATTGTAGATAGGATATTTTACTAAAAGAAGACTTTATTTTATTTTTAAAAGTTAGTAATACTGCATTCAAAGATTTTCTAAAAATTACTTGCTTCGTCTGGGAATCGACCCGACCCAAATGTAAAAAAAACACCCGTATTTTTATGACGCCAATCGAAAGAATAGACAAAAAATAACAATTACTCATTAGTAAGATAGTATCTTAAAAGAAAGGAATAAAGCAAAATAAATCATTTTAATCAAATTAAAAACATACTTAAAACTGCCGAAGTCAATTGAGTATTTTTTGTAAATTAATTAATTAAATGCCCAAAATGTGATCCTTCTTGTCTTATGCAAATTGTCAATCTTTTAGTAAGTTCACTGCCTGTTGATTTTCTTATCATATTATGGTGAATACTCGATATAGTATGTCTCAATTCTGTTTGTAACTCGCCCACGTTGTCGTATTGCTTTTTGTATAGCAATTTTTTCATGTATCCCCATAAGAAGTAATCTAGCGGTGTTAGATCTGGGGATCTTGCCGGCCATCTAATCGGTCCATTTGTACCAGTCCAAGTAGGAAAACATTCATTCAAAAACTCTCCGACTATTATAAGCCGGATCTCCATCTTGTTGGAAAATTAATTTTGTTGCTCCGCCGCGGAGAGATTTTTTACCTCGTCTCTTAAAATAAGAAATATTTCTAAATACTTTTCTGTGTTCAAGGTTCCATGGTAAAAATGGATTAAGACAACCCGGTTTTTTTAAAATTCCGCACCAACAGTTGAATGAACGCACTTAGTTATTCGTTTCGGTGACTCGTAGGGGATGTTTTAGACCAAATACGATAATTGTGGCGGTTGTACGTCCCGTTACTAAAGTTAGATTCGTTTGTCCAAATAATATTATCCAAAAAATCTGAATCTTTGAGCAAGTGTGTCTGGATATTACGACGGAAATTTAGTCTCCTTTCTCTATCGCCCGGAAGTCATTTTTGAACCAATCGTCCTTCAACAAAACTTTGAAACCATGTTTTTTTTAATACACGGTGTATTTTACTTTTTTGCATTGAAATTCCAGAATGAAATTCCAATTTCTTGTTTACCCTCCCTCACTGAAGTCTTCCGGAAAGCCGAAAAGTAAATTAAAATGTCAAGTTCTTTGTCGTTGATCGTATGGCTCTCTTGCTGTGGTTGTCTTGTGCGTTGATCAAAACGTCCCAAAGTTTTCAAATTATTCACAAGCCTCCTTAAACGTGACGAGACGGTGTTTGTGTCAGGATATTTTTCGCTATACCACAGCAAACTTCGAGAGATGTCTTTATTGTTCAAAAAGTATGCTTCCATTAAATCAAAACTTAATTCATATGCCATGTTCGCAATAAATTAACACAATAACACGCATGCAAGTGTATGAAGACTAAACAGATAAAAATCCGAAAAACAAACGCTCTCACAAATTGTTCCATTTTCTAATTTAAGAACAACATGATTTTTCTTTTAAATTTGCCTTCTGTCTAGCTTAAAGAGGATGCATTCAAATAATAAGTTTTTATCAGCACTTGCACCTATAAAAAGGAAAACTGCCAGGAAGTTGTTTATTAAGTGGGTACTTATTTCCGAATACCTAATCAAAGCTATCTATGGAATGATAATATCGCTATTTTTCGAACGTCGTCGCCAATAAAAAAAATCTTGAAATTTGAATCAAACATTTTACGTTATTCCTTTCTTTTGAGATACTATGTTACTTAAGAGGAAGTATTATTTTTTGTTAATTCTTTCGATTGGCATCATAAAAATACGGGGTGTTTTTTTCACATTTGAGTCGGTTCGATTCCCAGACGAAGCAAGTAATTTTTAGATAATCTTAGAATGCAGTATAACTAACTTTAAAAAATAAAATAAAGTCTTCTTTCAGCAAAATATCCTATCTACAATATTTAAGGTACTTTCCCTTCATGTTGCATAGTTTTGGGACGCCCTGTGTAGAGATCCTGAAGAGGAACTTTTTTAAGGGAAGGACAATGCCGCCTTCCCCCTTCGGGCCGCTACGTGCGTCTGGGTGCATGTTTTATGAATAAGCTTAGCAATTTCTGCAAGTTCCCTTCGTTACTTTTACTTTAGGATTGGAAACAAAAGGGAATTTCAAAGACGACCTGAATTTATATGAATTGAATATGCGTTGATAAAAGGAACGAATGAATATTGAGTTAACAAATAGGTAGATACTTAGGTAATAGTTAGTATTATTTGTAAGTAATTACTATAGTAAGTAATCAACTAGGATCACTCAAATTACACTGAACAGAATCGAAAGTGGATCATCCCACGACACAAGGCTCCGTAACTTCAGTAGGTATCGGTAGGTAAAGTGGGTACTTATACAATAACTTAGAGGCATCAACTGTATTAAAATACAACTTTACCACTCTATAAGGGTAAATCAAGTTTAAGTTCTACATAGCCAGGAGGTAAAGCACATCTCTACCAATCAAAGCTCTATAATAAGTTTAGTTCCTACGCAGTTATAGTAACACTTTTTCATATAGTTAAAAGATTTACTTCAGTAAACGTTTTGCTAGTATAGTAGTTTATTTCGTATTGGTATTGCATGTACAAAATACCTTCCAAGTAATTCACGCACGCGAACTCAAATAACTAGACTCAGAGTAAAAACGGCGGTTCGTGATATTCGATTCGGCATGGTTTCACTTTGATGAGTGTTTGTTACACATACCTAGTATGTTCTTTAGTTCTGTCTGAGGTGAAAAATTAGCATAAGGTTATTGTCGTAAAACGATACACCCCTCAAATACCGCATTGCTTTAAAGACGAACTCTACCATCACTTTACTGTAATCAAGCCCTTTCGGTCTCGGATAATGGCGGACTCGAATTTGAAATATTGCATAATAACGATACTTAAACTAGAACTGACGACTGTTTAACGACAACTACCTCGTGTGTTCATAAGTCTTGAGACACAGTAAAACTAAAATATTTTTGGAGCTAAGTTGAGTATTCATTTATTGGATATTAAAAGTAAAACTACTGACATCTAGATCGGTATTTAAAAATAAATCATTCAAAATGGCCGCCTTTGCATTCAATGCAGGCCTTCAAACGCGTGCGCCATTCATCTATGGCGGCACGAATCTTTTCAATGGGAATCCGTTTCGATTCTTTAATAAGGGCTCGCTTGAGAGAATCCAGGTTTGGGTGAGACTTTCTGCATGCCCTCAGCTCCAATTCCGTCCATAAAGAATAATCCAAAGGATTCAAGTCAGGGCTTGACGAGGGCCAATCTTCGCTCCGAATGAAGCCTGACAAATTGGCCTCCAGCCAACGTTGGGTAGTCTTAGCTTTATGGGAGGGAGCAGAGTCCTGTTGGAAACCCCAGTATTTTCCAGCGAATAGCGTATCATTTAATGGTTTAACCACCGCTTCCAATATGTCGGTTTGGTAATTTTGTGCCTTCACCTTGACGCCTTGCTGGCAAAAATGAAGCGAAGTGACCCCCTCGTAGGAAACACCCCACCAAACCATCACACTTGCTGGATGATGAGTGCGCTGGACATTGCGTACAGATGGCTGGACGTCCTTTGAACTTCTGGCGTAAACCTTATTGTTCTGCCGGTTAAACTTTTCTTCCACCGTGAAGATCTTTTCATCGGTAAACAGGATATTTTTTGGATCGTGTCTCTTCAATATGTTCCGACATCGTTCCAGTCGCAATTTACGAAGACGCTCGTTTAAATAATGCACTTTCCTTCGACTGTAGGCCTTTAGTTTAAGATCATATTTAAGTATCCTGTTCACCGATATTCGCGAAATGTTGGTCTGCAGAGCTAATTTCTTTTGAGTCCGGCAAGGGTTGCGACGAATTCGCTCTCTGATTACTTTGATGTTGGCGGGCGTCCTTACAGACCGCGGGCGGCCACATCTTCCACGGTCTTCTAAAGAGCCGGTCTCCTTGTACCTCTTTATGGTATAATACACAAAGTTCCGACTACATCCCAAACTTTGGATTTCACTAAAAACTTGCATTGGTTTTTTTCCTGCTTGAAACAGTGAAATTACAGTCGCACGCAAATCTTTTGTTGGCGCCATTTTCACGGAGAATGAAACAAATATTCAAATGTATATTTTTTCTGATTCAAAACATTCGAAATTTAAAATTTTAAAAGTTTAAAAAAGGTTGCATGAATTACTTTCTTTTTAAATTAATTAAATAAGTTCGTCTCAAAACTTATGAGGTAGATAGGTACCTACTTATGAAATAGTTTTGGCCGTTAATGAGTCATATCTCATTACATATTCTTTCAAGCAACCAACTGCTATAGGGTCAATTCTTTCTTCGTTGACAACAATATTTTGGAAGGAAAAAGTATTTTGCATTACCCACCATCTTTGAGGAAACCCACTTACCTACCCAGCAAAAGCACTGATTCCAAACGAGTTGTTTTCACAGGAGTGTTACCTAAAACTAAAGGCAAAAGTTTAAAAGAATTCTGTATCGGCATTGTAAATTCAAATTGAAGGCAGGTAACTTACAATAATCGGATGCGGTCCGTCGACCTTTCCGAACGGAAGCGTATGGCTAAAGGTCCATTATTTATTATTCTATGCCGTAGGTAAGTAGAACTACATAATTGGCTACATTGTGATTAGTGCACGATAGTAGAAACCACAAAGCGAATTTGATAAGATAAATTTTAAGAGCATCAATACGCCCTCGCTTATTCCGTTGTTTCTTAAAATGTTGCAATGAACTGGTTTTACATTTGCAACTCATACCTATGTAATCTGCGTATTGAAATTATTTATTGTCCTGTATTCATCGGCATGCATGGATGGAAATAAGTATTCTAATGAGCATGGTTACAAGTCTATGAGGCCGATTAAATAACTAGCAATTGGTACCTACCTAGAAGGTAATTACAATTCCTACTTCGAAGTAGATATTCAAGTAGGTTTGCTACCTATTACTAACTATCATCAGTTGTGTACCTACCTTATTGTTTCTACCTAGTACCTACCTAATGTCTACATAAATACGAGTAAACCTATGTTACACATTTTTAGATGTTTATTGTTGGATGCGCAGATAGTCTTATAAAAAGTTTAGTCCTACTAATATTATAAACGCGAAAGTTTGTAAGGATGGATGTTTGTACTCTTTCATGCAAAAACTATTGAACGGATTTTAATGAAACTTTACAGTAATATAGCTTATACATTAGAAGGCTACTTTTTATCCGGGTACAACTCTGACGAGCCGTGGGCAGAAGCTAGTAGATTATAATTACAATAGAAATAGCTTGTGTTAGTGTTATAATAATCAAAGAACTAGCTGTAAGCCCGCGATAGTCCCAATTGCCGCCTCTGCTGGTGACTGGGATATATCTGGATTGCCACCAGTGTTGGCGAAGATACTGATGGCTCCCGTGAGTAATTTACTATCATGATTCTTAACCCGTTGTCTCATCAAATCATACGGTTCATACTTTTAGGCAATTAGTTTTAACGAACACTTTCACACGATTAAGTAGCAATTATCTCCTCGTAGTATTATTTGACGACCTCGATGGCGCGGCGCGGCGAGTAGCCGGCTGCGACGCAAGAGGTGCAGGTTAGATTTTCACAGCGGGACAAATGTTTGTATATTTATTTCGTGTCTGGGTGATGTAATACAGTACTCATAGCTCCTGATACCCACGACACAGAGAATCCTAGTGTGGGGTCTGGACGATTTTTATGTATCAGTTGAGGGTTTATTTATTTATTTATATACTATTAAATTAAATTAAATAACAGATACTTACAATATGGCTCTGTCATATCTGCACCTAGACAAAGTGATTGTTTACCTCTGAGATAAGTGGGTGATACTTAGTCAAATAAATGCATACATTTTGGTGGTAAGTAGGTAGCCTGACTCTCGTTATCACTAAGGTGATAAAAGCACATCAAAGCATTTGGAAGATCGAAGACTATGGTCCTGAGAAATCTGGTTAGTCAAGACGCTTCTTTGTGGATCGGGCGCATGCGATGCTTTTTTGACTGAGGTTCTGACGTGGTGCATTCTTTTAAAGACTTGACTTGAGGAGCAGACTGTGTGTAATCAGCTCTATTCACAACTTTCCGTTGCAAAAGTGTTTTTTGACCAAAAGAATCAACTGTTGAAAACCTGTATAGAATAGAATAGAAATAGAATAATGACACATTTTTCACTCTCCAACAATACTTTCTTATTATACTCCTACAATAAATAAGGAAGACGCTCTGATAATAAAATTACTAGCTGTTTATTAGGCTATGCGTTGTTTCCCAGTCAGTCACTGATACAGAGCATCTTTCTTTATTATTATTTTGATTATTAAGTAAGTATTTAAGAATCCCACCCGATCCTATCCTACTCATAATTATAAACGTCAAAGTTTGGATATGTTTGTTGTTAATTCTCCATAGCGGCTGGACCGATTTGGATCATATAAATAGGAACAGATACAGTTCGTGACCTGGAATAACACATTTATCCGGGTGCCACGAGGGCGAATTCGTGGGCAGTACTAGTAACTGGATAAATCTATGTTGACCTAAATTCTACACAGAAATCCTTAGTAATTCACACACAAACAAATCATAACACGAACGACTTCACCTAAATAGTTCGTTAAGTAACATTGCATCAAATTCTTGAATGACTCTACCCATTTTTCTTGACGGAAGTTACTAGAAATTGAAACCTGCTTACCACGTGTCTCATCCCGGGGCGGGGTTGGCTAAACAATGGCGGTCTCTTATTTGTAATTGTCGACGACGGCGCACGAAGCACGTGTTCAACTCATCCGAATCACCATTCATCCCAAAATCGCCCTTTGTCAACGCAACGACCTAAAAGACATAGTATTGTGTATAATCTGAAAAGAGTTTTTGGAGAAAAGATTCGAGACTTTGCAAATTCCAGTTTTGTTGCATGAATGGCCATAAAGTGTAGTTAATCTGATTCGAAATTGGTGGCATAAAACACCCACTTAATTTGCCTTATATCTGATGCTTTGATAACCTCAATGTTAATTTATAACGGCTTCAAAACTTATATTAGATAATGGTCAGAATAAAAATAATTTACTATGTAAGTGGAGTAGACAACTATTATCTAAACACGTATTTCTTTAATAATTGTGTGTCATCGTGATATACTCGTATATAAGGATTATGGTGATGCCTTGACGCAGTTATTCGCATCATGATGCTTATAGAGTGTGAATTAGGTAGTTATGTAGGTACCCTGCTGCAATCATGCAAGTAATGCAAGTCAAGGTGCGCTTACGCAACTAATCGAGGATCGCGTAACTGCTCTGGGAAGTTGTTAGCGGACCGATGACACAGATAGAGCCAAATCAAGTGAACCTAGGTAAGTAGAGTACATACTTTACCTGCCAAGCGCAATATCTCAACAGGAAACTTGGTATTTACTTACCTACTACAAGAATTACGTAGCTGTCTTTTCCATGGAGTGTAGAAATTATGCCAGTTTAAGCTGTGCACCAAGGGGTCTGAGCAGGAATGCGAAAATACCAAACCCAACTATTTTAATAGATCACTCAAGGCAGCTTCTGCCTACTACGTATACATACGCACATAGTGCCATAGCAGGCCTGCAATAGCGCAACACAATGCGTGCACTTGAAGTCACGTAACTTCTGACGCCTCTCTTTGTTTGACCACGTCTTGATGCTCGGCGATTCTACCTTGCAGCGTTGATGACGAAGCTTCGTGCATTCTTTTCAAATATCAGTCACGATAACTGCCGCATGTGTGCGATAAATGCGTGCAAAAGAAAAATTCTGAAACACAGTAGGAGTTAATGACGTTTCGAGTTTGTTAAAATCGCGTCCGCATTGATTGTTTCCATGAGAACATTGTTCCAATCATAAGAACCCAGGAGAGTACCCAACCATTCATGCTGTTGGGCAGTGTAAAAAAACAGGGCTTTTATATTGAACTCGGAAACTATACCATAAGTATTTAAACAATGCATTCTGTTTAAAATTATGTCGAGGTAGGGTTGTTGTGAATGCACAGAGCAAAGAAGTTTTAATTCAGAGTTACTGTTTATAGATTTTGCGGTTTGTGTTGCTCAATAGTTCAATACAATATCGTATGGTACGGACATGTAACGCATGTTAATAGAGTATTTATAGACGCCCCACACGCAGCATCGAGGTGCGCGGGAGACTCAAACTCGCTTCTATTCCAAGCGAGACCTTGCCTGCCCATGGAATGAAACGCATTTCAATCTGCCACACACACCTTAAATTGAACATTCAACTATGTATTTATGTATTACTAAAAAAATTAATTTTAATATTCCTAGTTAGATTTTAGTTATTCAAATTCTGTTTTATTTCTATTAGGGACTTTTAACAAGCCAGTTTTTTTTTGACTGAATTGAGGGATCCAGTTATTCGACCATAAATTTCATAACTCGTTGTAATTTCTTTTTTTTGACTACTCCATCTATTTTTTTTACTAAATATGCCTTTTGTTTCTGTGAGATTGAGGATTGGATCCCTCAATCCAGATACACATAATGGTAGGTAGGTAGGTACTACCATTATGTGTTTTTTATTTGAAATTGTACCTATTTATTAATTTTGACCTTCATAAGGTACATCACGTAAAAACCGAGTACAATAATTAAAGCTAGCACAAAGATTTAAGTACTAGGTCAAACATTATGAATAAGTAAGACAGTCAATTACATACAAAAAAATATGAAATTAATTAAGATGTCAGGTTTTAGATAAGTAGGTAGTTAGATTTTGTTTGTTCGACAGCTGCAAGCAAAACTAATAACATGAATCTCACAGGAATCTCGACTCGTAGACAGTTAGATATAGTTAGGTAGATATTTCCGTAAAAGCGTAAACATTACGGTGCATTGATTTGCATTGAAATTCAGGTATGACGGCCAGACAGGGGAGAAACTATGTGTTTCCCTTTGTGTAATGTAATCAATAGGTTCCCAGAGCCCAGGGGCTGTCGGTTTTATGTAGCGCTGTCTGCGAATTCTGCGGTGCTTTTGACATAAACCTCGTTTGCGAACACCCCTGCGGTTGTTAATTTATCGTTTCACCCTTCACCATAGGCGCAGATATCATAATACAAGCCATAGGTATTTTTCAATTCCATGGCAGGTTACATTAAACTTAGAGTTAATGTTGTTGTGCTAATTAAACAGACAAGAAGGAACTTAGTATGAAAATAAACTGCCCAAGAAAGAAAATGTATATTGTGATCTGGCAAGCTATTAGTCCTGAAGTTGGCATGCTTTGCCTCATAATAACTTTATTTTATTTTTTGTCATCGGTCACTGAAAATCTGTCAAACCAATTTGTTCCAAACCCTCCTCGATAGGTTCAATTAGGTTCCATACTTTTTCGAGGACACAAGGTTAAAGAGAGGGGGGACTCAAACAAAGTACCTGAAACAGTTCCGTTTTCGCAATTTGGCGTCGGAAACCTATCTATGATTTTATTTTGTTTCTTATTAAGGAAATTTAGAGCAGATTAAAAGAACAGGTCTCTTCTGTTGAGATAGATATTACTACGTCAGAACACCGTACAAATCGAATAGGATGATAAACAGGACAGGGCAATGTCGTAATACAATTAAATGTCAACGGCTTCTACCACCGAGACACCGACATTTGTCTCGTCTCGAGCATCAAATTCGATGCGTCATGACAATATGACAAACGATGAATCGTCTCCACAGCTGCCATAAACTAAACTATTTAACTAAACCCTTATTAGCCCTACAAGCACACTTTAATCAGTAGTCAGGAACCTAATTATCTTAGACGACCTCGGTTGCGCGGCGGGCTAGTAGCAAGAGCATCTCGGGTTCGATTCCCGGGACAAATGTTTGAATGTTCTGCAGATTATTTTCTGGATGGTACCATAGTATGTACTCGAAGTTCCTGAAACCCACGAACGATACAGAGAATCCTAGTATAGAGGTTTTTTTAGCAGTCGAAACTAAAAAAACCATAGACGCAAAATCCTGAAATCAAAAAAATTGTTTGGTTTACTAGTTGAACCGATATTGACAAAATAAAAAGCTCAAGTGGGAAACTGACCGGAGAACGGCTGATAACTTTGCCTGTGTAATCGGCTAGCCAAAGTCACTGCGCTTAAGTTATCCAATGGTTGGCCTCATTCATTATTTGCTGGAAAATAATGTTCAAGGAAGTTCTGCCAACAATAATACCATCTCTAATTGGCTGAGCTTCGGTCAGTCAGCTTAGGGTTGCGATTGCGACTACCAGGTTAAGCATAAATGCTAGCATGGCAGAAGGAAGTGTACTAGTTAAGGCCACTTGCTTGATCAGGTTATGAAGAAGAAAAGTAAAGCTAACTAGATAGAAACCTAGATAAATTCCTACTTACCTTACCATACCTACGAAACTGAATAATTTTGAAGGCCTACTAGGTACCTATGTAAGAATTATCGACTATTCATGAATCCACTGAACAAGTTTGTGAATAGAGAAATCGCGTTTTCATGATGTTAGTGCAATAATAAAGTACGTAGAAAACGAGGATGGTTGCGTACCTTGGTACCTACCTACCTACCTACCGTACGTCACGGTCCACCAGCTGAGCTACTGGCCGGCTACTGTTGAACACGCGGCCGAGAGGTCCCGTTACCAAAATTCGGACGAGTAAACACTGGTTTTATAACGTGTGTAATTCCCAATTATGCACAAGCTTGTTTATGATAGATATGCTACCTACCTGCAGAGAACAGTAATAAGGTCCCAAGCTCATTTGTAGGTAAAGACTCAGGCAGGTCGTAAAGGCATAGTGTCTTTAAATAATGATTTGTGACCTGGTAAAATGGCATGATAAATAGAGATGTTTTATGCAAGATTCATTGCTTATGTTACTGACCTATGTAGGTACCTTAATTTGAAAAAATTTCATTAATTTCCTAAGCCAATACTTTTTTCGTCATCATTAGTATAAGACATCTACCGATGTCAAGTAAAAATCTTAAATATGTAATTAAATTTTGTGCTGTTTTGTTGACACATTGTTTAATAACTTGTTACAAAATTCTCCCTCATTTGTAATCAGCCCTAATCTGAGAATATTTTTTTAATATCAGAAATAAAAAATGTACAGAATCTATACGCCAGAAAGTCTTTATCAATATAATTAAGCATACCAATCATTTGATTTTAAAGGAAGACTTTATGAACAAATGCATTGAATGACTAGATAGGTACTGTGCAATGGACTCATCACTGCCACAACACATGTCATGCGTCTAACTAATAAATGCAAGTAAATGCTTGAGTGCCCACATGGAATGCCACTTAGATGATAGTAACAAGTCTCGTATTCATATGTGAATTAACATCTGAAACAAAGTTTCCAGTTTGAATGAGTCTTTAAAACAAAGTAAATCTCTGATTTCTGATAAACCCAAAATGATAAAGATAAATCCAATCTTATCAATTTAAAGTTATGAGGTCCCCAATATTTTTCTTGACAGCTTTAGAGCAGACAGAAAGCTAAAAAAACATTTCTATGAAACCTAGTAAGCAAACAAAGGTCATTTGGTCTATGAGATAGATATCTCTGTAAAAACTGTAAATCTTAAGATCCACAATTTTAATGGGTACTAATTACATTTATTGCTGCATCTGGAGTCCCCACTTAAGAAAAGTGTTAAACTATTCCAAATAAAATGGAAATTATGATTTAAAACTCACTTCAACTGAGGATTCAATGTATGACAATTAAATAGCAAACAGGAAAAATATACAGGAAAAGTATATAAGTAGTATATCAGTCATGTAGTTCCCATAATACAAGCTCTACTTAGTTTGGGGCTAGATGATGCTGTGTGAAAAATTACTATATGTTTATTAATTATATGTGACAAAATAAGAAACTATTTACCTTTTAATCCAATGAATAAAACTTCACAGTTTAATCTCCCACTTAAAACTTTTATTATACTTTGTTATATTGTATTATCACAAATCCTGGTAGATTTAAAACACAATCACGCAACTGACAAATCTTACTGTTCTTTGATTATTGATTTTTCATAAAAACATAATTTACACAATAAAAAACGATCAGCGACATGACTTAGATGTAAACTCTTAACTCTTTGCATCCACTCACTCTACACAATCATATAAAGTTATTGCATACTGGATGGCTTTACATTTTCTACATCCTCCTCTTCCCCACATTAATCTCATTAAATTATATACAAACTTGACTAATAATTATTTATACATTACATATTGTTGTCGATGGAGACAGCTACCGCTTGCTCCTCTGATTCAACACCAACAAAACTAAGCCTATGATGCTCATCCGGAGTATGTACACTTCAACTGAATACTTTGTTCTTTACGCTATGACAACTGTAACTGCGGGAGTATCTACCAGTAAGTACTAAAGTATGAAAATATAAGATAAAGCACCTCGTTTGGACAATGGTATGTATCAAAGATATTAACAACGTGATATGACGCGCTGGGCGGCCGGCACAGGCCGAAACGCGCGACAGGCGCTCCGCCGCCGGTCCGCACCCGGGCGCCGTCGACGCCCTACGGCCGAGGCGCTGTAGCCTCGCCCTTGCAGTCTTACGAGAAATAAATGCCACTTTACACTCTATATATTAAAGCACTGTACAACAACAATATTTTGTCTTGTCTTTTTCGGGGCTAACATTCATTTCGCGCACGATTTCTGCAAACATTTCGTTGACGTTGGTGCGGCTCTTGGCGGAGGCCTCCTTGAAGGGGCAGCCCCACGCCTGTGCTAGCGCAGAGCCTTCCGAGTGCGACACCTCGCGCTGGTGCTCCAGGTCCGCCTTGTTACCCACCAGCAGGATAGGCACACGCTCTGACCCCTTTACGCGCGTTATTAGCTCCTTCATCGGCTTTATGTCTTGAAATGTCTGATGATTCGTTAGTGAGTAAACTACCACAAATCCTTGCCCGTTCTTTATGTACAGATCCCGCATTGATGCGAACTGTTCTGTACCAGCGGTATCCAATATTTCTAAAACACATGGGGAATTGTCCACTTCTATTTCTTTCCTATAGAAATCCTCTATCGTGGGATCATACTTTTCCATGAAACATCCGGACACAAATTGCACAGTCAATGCACTCTTCCCGACCCCACCCGAACCCAGCACGACCACTTTGAATTCGCGCATTATTGTGCTCCGTAAATCACACTTGTAAGTCGTCCACACGTTTTAGAAACGTATTCACACTGTGTGCTATAAAAATGTCATTGCTATGTTGGTTTATGAATGACTCACGCCACTCGGATGCGATCACTGAGTAACGTTCACATAGAGCAAGCTAATTGTTATACACTTTGATTTGGTTAAACACAGACGCCATTTTAGTTTGACGAGTGGCAAAACAACTCCGATTGCATCGCGACGATAGTGGTTACTCCAAAGATACAAACGCGGAAGCAAACATCTATTCAACTGAGATGTGCTCTTACTGAAATCGGCAACAGCAGGTTGGTCAATGCACCACCATTGCAAGCACTGGTTTGGTTTGATTGGATGAATGACAAATACTCCCTACCGGATATAAGTGTGGTCACACTTAAATCCAATATTGCTAAAAAAAAACAGTTTTTTTCTCGACTTTTAACACATTGAAGAGAGAAAAAAATGTTGAGAGTTGGATTCCAAGTCCAGTTGACCAGTTGAATACTTAAAATGTTAAACTTTACTAAAGTTTAATTCGATTTTACAAAATAGAACTGCACACTAGCTACATGCGAGATGAAAGCAATATTAACCATGATCACTCTAACGTGTGATCCAAACTAACCTTGAATCAGTTACCGTCACTATTGTCAAGACATTATATATTTTTATATAATATCCTGGTCGAAATAATGACCTAACGCAGGTGGCCAATAAAGAACTGGTAACACCACGAAGAATGATGGCAATACAATTTTGATATTACCTGGCATACAATGTCGTCTAGTTGGCATTTCCCACAGGTACTAGTATTATAATATCCGTGCCATAGGTAATCAAACGAGTTCTTTTGCACGTTTACACCAAGCAATTAGCAGTTTCACATGAACTAGGGAATATTTGTTAAGGAGGCAACACTGACCGGAAACTCTGTTTTTGTAAAGGTTGTCAGCCCTGAACGTCGTTCGGATACACAAAATAAAATAAAATGAAAATGTTCGGTTCTATCCATAGATGTATTGCTAAGAGCTTCTTATCGAAATTATCTGTATAGATCCTACGGAGGGCTATTTCTGTGACCACGATTTGGATTATTTCCAGAAGGAAAAGTTTACCCACATAGAATTACGACTTTGCGTTGAAGCCGTCGTTGGATTATGTCAGATTATGCATATATACAGTTTAACAGTCATAGTATTTCTAAAATATGATTATAAAAAAAGATTATTCCAAAATATCGGCATAAATACACGCGACTCTCGTGGCACGATAGTAAGCTAATGTTAGTAAGCTAGTAACTCTGGCTTCGTGTAAACAGAACTAGCTTCATTTCTATGCTAGTAAGCTAGTGAGAAAGTTGTAAGCTAACGTCCCAAGCTAGGATAGTTGAATAGGATAAGGTTCTATTTTTACGATCCTGGCTTATATACTAACTTCATGTGGCCGGCGGTAATATTCTAACTAGCAGTTTTACGAATACAGTTCATTTTACATCACGGACGTGTGTTCGGTACTTTGTTTCACTGCAATGGTACCGGCCTAAAATTATCTGGCATCATATAAACAGCACTAGTATGTGCCAAGCCAAAATAGTTTACCGAGGTTCTAGCCTGCTACCCTAGCTTTGAAAAACTCGCCTGGTGTATCTTGGGCATTACTTCGTATGTACCGACGTAAAATGACTTAAGTACCTATAAAAAAGAAAATTGACTATTTAATTATAAACCTTAGATACTTTGATACCTTCCCTACATACTTAACTTTATTTTATCGTACATACCTACTAGTTTGTTTACACAAAACCTCGGCCTGCTGCCTATCTGTTGCTAATTGCTATATTATATTCACAGGGTTCATGTGAGATATCTACATAATAATATCATAGGAGCGCGGCCTGGAATGTTTTGATGATACTTTGACAGTAACATTTCTTGACATTTGTTAGTCCACATTTTTGGCACCGAATTAAAAATCAGAGATACAGTCTGTGCGTTGGATCGCCTGGGCTGGGCTTGCCCTGGACACTGACCACGGTAAAAAGCAAAAATTTGATTGTGCTGCAAAAAAAAGGTTTCTTCATCGTGTCACCGGTTCTTTCTTGGTCATCCTGAGTTACGTCATCGGTGAAATCTATTCAGTCAAGTCTAAGGTGGTAAGTGCTTTTTGTTTTTGTATCAGGTTGCTGAATTAGCTCTAAACGTATAGGCTTTTTGTAAATAGTTGCACGAATTTCAGAAAACGCGTAGCATTTTTGAAGAGACCGTTTAAATTCTTCGCGCAATTCCACCGCAACTCTAAAGACATCGTCCTTAATAAATGCTTGATTACCAAGTTTACGAAAAGACATAGGTAATATGACAAAACAAAAAACTGAAATTCCACATGACATACTGAAAACTAAACTAAAGTGAAGGCTAGGGGTCAGTTTCAGGATTGTGCCCCTATAATATGGAAGGGAGGTGAGAGCAGAGGGCTATAAGAGTCATGGAAACCCTTGGATTTTTTTTTATCCTGAAAAAAAAAAATCTAAGCTATATATTTGGTAAACACAGTCATAAGATTTGGTAAACACAGCAACAAGCTAAAATACTAGAATCTACCTAGAGGATGTGATAGGCACATACCGGCCAAGATATAAAGTAGGCCTTACCTGATCAGCGAATGGTTTTATCTGTTTTTCTTAATTAGCATGGATCATTGTTTGTTGATTTTAAGTTTTGGAGTTAGATAGCACTTTCTCATAACATATTTTATTTTATTCCAAAAACTATCGTGAACTTGACTTTCTCCTTCCGCGTCGCGCAGCATAGTGCATGGCGTGACGCGGAAGGAGAAAGTCGCAACCACTCACCCTGATGAAGACTCGGAATGAGTCGAAACTTAGTCGGTGCCTTCACCGATAGTGCAGTACGTGAAAATTCCCGTTTTACAATATGAACATACTTTATGCTACTCTCGAATTCAAACAGAGTGGTTTTGCTTTTGAAAATCATGAATTCAGCAAGAAGAAAACGAATGTCCAGGGAGAAATTATAAAGAGCCTCTGAAAAATGGTACTATCTTTTAAGAAAAGAAAGAGCGAGATTATAAAAGAAGGGAAAAAATAAAGAATGTGTGAATGAAGATGAAGCAGCCAAAAAACTTCAGCAAGAAAAGAAAAGAATATAAATATGTTGCTGTTTCCCAAATTACAGTTGATGATGATGATGAAATAAAGGTCATGTTTCTAGAATGCATAAATAAAAAAATGGTGGTGAAACCTTTTGTATTCATGAAAATGACATTGCATACATTAATTCAAGTCAAATTTTAAAGAATTTGCCTGAACCTGTCTTGAAAACTTGCGGGGATAGGGTTTACTACCAATTCAAAGAACCAGTTCTCATTGATGAGAAAAAAATAATAGGAATTGTTTGTATTTTTTTTTTCAAAAATCTGAATTAATACTTATTTTATAAATATTTCATTAAAAAGCTCATTTAATGTGAATAAAAAGAGTTTTTATTCCTTTTCTTCAAACCTATATAACCCTGCATGTTACTGTCCCACCCGTCACAAGGTGCTATCCCACCCGTCACAAGGTGCTGTCCCACCCATCACAAGCTATGAGATACATTGCTGAATCCATTATTGCTGTTAGAACAGTGATCTGTCCAGCCCCCAAACAAAATGGCAATGGGGAATGCCTCATTATGACAATCTTAGCTGTGCTCATAATTTTAAACTTGAAGGGGATACTTCTCTACCCAAGCATTCTTAAAAATTAGTGGCATTGTCATGACAGCACAATGGCTATGGAAACTAATCCCATAGCCACTTTGCTAGTGTGATAAAAGTACAGATTGGGTATGGTCAAATGGTGAAGAAAACAATGTGTTGAAAATTTCAGTGCGTCACAATCAGGTTCATTTCATGCAAATGCCACATTCCTTAGAAGTTTTGATTTAGAGCATGCCGGTTTCCTTACGATGATTTCCTTCTACGTTTAGAGCATGTGTTAATCAGTTAACACAATATGTTGACTAGTTTTAATTATTCAAATTCGGCTTCCAGATTTCAAAATGTCGCATAAACCGACGGCGTACTCGCCAAACTTCCCTGCTTCTCAAGGGTACGAAGACGTGAAGCTCAATGAAGTTTATCCTCAAAGTCAATCTGGATACCCTCATCCTCAACCCGGGTACCCGGGGCCGCCGCCCGGCCCTCCAGCACCGGCGCCGCCTCCTGGCCAACAAATGCCGATGCCTGGCATGCAACCGGGATACCAACCAGGGTTCCAGCCGGGCATGCAGCCTGGGTTTCAGCCGGGGATGCAGCCAGGATTCCAGCCAGGCATGCAACCTGGTTTCCAGCCCGGTTACCAGCCTGGTTACCAGCCTGGTTTCCAGCCGGGCTACGCACCTGGCTACCCTGGAAGTCCAGGCCCTATTGTGCAGCAACCAGGAACACAAGCTCAAGGTGAGATACCAAAAAAAGCATTATTATTATCGACTGCCGCGATTTGCGAACACGAAAGAGAAAACTACATTTAAATCAGGCAAAGACGATGTAAAAAATTACGTCTTTGTTTTTTGTCGTATTTAATAGTTTTTTTCTTGAATTCACAGTGATACAAAACGGTTACAACGATAGATTTGACATTCTATCGTTTTTTTTTAACTGGGACAGTACGGGGCATCCATAACCATAGGAGATACAGGTGCAGTTTCTTTTGAAACATCAGCTCCTTTTTGGAGAAAATCATTTTAGCATTAAAAAAGAAATTTGGTCAAGAGTAGCGCTTTATCTATCTTCTATCTATACTATAATAAGAATGTAACAGGTCAAATTCTGTACATTGAAGTTATTTTGAATATTTTTTTGGGTGGCTCTCTATAATCGATACTGAAGCCAAAAATGTTTTTTTTTTCATTTTTGTCTGTCTGTCTTTCTGTCTGAACCTTAATCACGCATGGCGCCGAAACTACTGAATGAATTCAAATGAAACTTGGCATGATTTGAGTTCATACTATAGGGTAGGACTTAGGATACTTTTTATCCCGAAATTCAGCAGGATTCCCTTGGGAGAGGGAATGAAAGTCAAAATGTGTACTAAGTTGTAATTCATTAACGCGTAGTCCAATTTCATTCATTATTTTTTTGTTAGAAAGGAAGTACTTTCAAGATTGTCCTGTAAATATTTCAAGGTCAAGGTTTGTAGTTCAGAAGTTAGACATCACGGGCCTCAGTAATAGGTCCAAATAACTTGAAACCCGAAATGTACAGGAACCTTTGAACGTACGGCTCATCTTAAGCTGGTGAGCGCAAGGAATCAGATATTGCTAAACGATCATTCATTATACATAGCCTAGAATATATAGGAACCTTCGAGTTCACGTCTCAGTTTAAGCTGGCGTAAGATTTATAGCGCACTTTGATGCAGCGTGCACTTTGTACGCTGAGTAGGTAGCTGGGACTGGGACTACCGGGACTACCGTGACTACCGGGACTACCGGGACTATCGGGACTGGGACTGGGTAAAAAACATCATCATCATCATCATCATGTCATGGAATCACGACTAGCCGAAACATTTTTGTGGTGGGCGACTTTTATTTTGTTTTTGTAGAGTAGGCAAAATAACGTGGGCACGTGAGGATTTCATGCTATTAGAGTACCTGCAGGATAGAAACCGTAAAATAGAGACTGCAAGCGTAGGTAACTATCGCTAATAATATCACAATTTAATTATTATCAACCGACTTCAAAAAAGGATTTTCTCAATTTTTCTGTATGCTTTTTGTGTAGGTTACAGGTGTGTAGGTATGTTACGTGATATCTTCGACAATGTTAACCGATTTTATTCCGATATTCTTTTTTTTTAATCTCGAGTCTTTGAGAAATACTTTCTTGTTATAAGTGCTTCACCGCAGACTACAGCGTTGCTTTATATGAGACAAACTGAGGTCAGATGCGAATAATTAGTCTGCAGGGATCGCAATCGCGAACGAAGTCGCGGGTACAGCTAGTACTATAATAAGAATGTAACAGGTCAAATTCTGTACATTGAAGTTATTTTAAATTATTTTTTTGGATGACTCTCTATAATCGATACTGAAGCCAAAAATATATTTTTTTTTTCATTTTTGTCTGTCTGTCTGTGTGAACCTTAATCACGCATGGCGTCGAAACTACTGAATGAATTCAAATGAAACTTGGCATGATTTGAGTTCATAGTACGGGGTAGGACTTAGGATACTTTTTATCCCGAAATTCAGCATGGTTCCCTTGGGAGAGGGGATGAAAATTAAAGGGTGTACTTGTAAGGGTGTAAGGGTGTGTTCTAATTCATTAACGCGTAGTCCGATTTCATTCATAATTTTTTTTAAGTACTTTCAAGATTGTCCTGTAAATATTTCAAGGTCATCGAGTTTGCAGTTCAAAATTTACCGACATCAAAGGCCTCAGTAATAGGTCCAAACTACTTGAAACCCGGAATGTACAGGAACCTTTGAACGTACAGCTCATCTTAAGCTGGCATTAGCACTTTATCGTATAGGCTTAATGGATAAGGCATATTGTCAACGTCGGACCACTCCAAAGGAGTCAGATATAGCCGAACGATCATTGTACACAGAATGAACGTCCAAATTAACTTGAAGCTTAGAATGTAGAACTCTTCGTAAATAGGTTCTCATCTTACACTGAATAGGTACTGTCATAGGAATGAGATCGGGATCGGGTTTGTTAACCGATTTTGATGATTATTTTGTTGTTGTATAGATAATGATCACTAGGTAGTCCCATAAGTTTTATTTCTGAGGCATTGCTATTTTTCCCGTAAAACTTTAAAAAACAACATCATCTCATCAAGCGATTGCAATCGCGAACGAAGTCGCGAGTACGGCTAGAAATGAATAAAATGGGGAAAAAATAGATGCCAATCGAATCTGTCAATTTCTTAGTAATTTGGTACAAAAACGGTAATAAAACTATTGCAATAGGTATTCGATATGGCCCCCATGTTGCTGTTTGCAGGTACGGGCACGTTTAAAAACACTTTTAGTGGCATTAGACAACCATGAGTGGTGAATCTTGTTGAGGTGAAAATGGTAATTTAATTCTTGAACGGTATTGTATCGAGTTTCGTAAATACGACCCGGTACTGTATTGTTAGGTAGCCCCATAAAAAAAAAGTCCATCGGTGTCATGTCCGGTCAACGTGGTGGCCATTTAATTGGACCATATTTAGAATATAATTACGACTATACCACGTACTTTACTAAACGGTCAACGAAACGTCAGCAGGAGAATAGTAAAGTACGTGGTATAGTCATAATTATATTCTAAAATGATACCAAACCATTTTAATTCTATGGACCATATTTGCCCATCCAACGGTCAGGAAAATGCTCACCTAAAAACCGTTTACTCGCTGTACTATTATGAGGAGGTGCACCATCATGTTGGTAGATGACATTACTCAAATCGCTTAAGAAGTGGATAATACCATTCCATGGTATTATCCACTTCTTCCACAGCCAGATTCAATATCTCTTGATACTTTTTACTATTTAATGTTCCATGGTAGATCTTAACAGCAATGATTTTATTATGTAGTATCGCACACCAACAGTTAAATGAAGACCGGACTTGGTTATGGGTCTGTGTAGTTCTTAGAGGATTTGATCGTGACCAGTAATGGCTATTCTTTCTATTGTGCATGCCGTTGTTTGAAAAATTGCATTCGTCTGTCCAAATAATCATGTTCGGGAAATAAGCGTTTCCAACAGACCGTGATACGAACCAGTGACAGAATGATATTCTTCGGTCTGTATCTCCTGGAAGCAGTGCTTGTAGGTACTGGCCGTGTCTCGTTGTAACACGTATAATGGTAGGTTTTCAGTACTTTACGTATGCTTGATTTGTGTACACCGATATTTGGATAGGCCTTGAAAAACCCCAAGATGGCAATGGTTGTGAACTCATCTATTTTTATTGTTATTTTTCTTTTGGGCTGAAAACAACTTTATTGCCTTAAATTTTTAAATAATTTTTCAAAAATCTTGCGATTTGGTACATAGCGGTCTGGGTAGCGTTCCTGATACCACTTCAACGCATTAGCTAGGCTTCGTCGGTTGAGGAAGTATGCTTCAATTAGGTATACTTTCTGCGTATTTAACAATGCCATGATAGGACAAATACGATGATGAAATGACTGACAATGACAAAACAAGTCCGATAGATGCAAGAACCATGTTCTAAATTCAAAATTGTTCTGAATACGAAATGTTTTTTAATTTCGCTCGTGAGAGCATGGAGTTTCTAAATTTCTTGATCGCTGGAGCATTAAATACTATTTTAATGTGCTATTAGAATGTTTGAATGTATGATGTTTGTTGGAGGAATTTTGCTTTGACCTGTTGTATGAGAAAACATTTTATCAAATTTGACTAACTTCCGCTGCTCAGATTTTTTTCATCCGGTACAATAAAATGATCCTTATAAGGGACTGAGTCGATTGGCATCAACATTTTTTTTACCAATTTGATTCAGTAAGGCGCTACTCACGTTCGACAAAAAAAAATTAAAGCCAAAATGTTTTTCTCCAAAAAAGAGCTGATGTTTCAAAAGAAACTTTAAATGTATCTCCTCTGGTTATGGGTGCCCCCGTACTGTCCCAGTTAAAAAAAAACACTGTATATCATCTCCCCAGTGACGCGTGGCCTAGTGGTGATAAAACCTATCATATAAATATTGCAATAAATTCAGTTTTCATAAAAAACACGGACTAAAAACGGTCCATCCGTTTATGATTTACTAATCTGCAGCCATATACGCAAAGGCTTCAAACTTATATTTTTGTGTTGAGGGTTAAAATCAATGCCTTCTATGACTGAAATTGTAGTTTTCTACAATTTCAGTCATTGAAGGCCCATTGCATTGCCTCATTGTAAAATACCATTAACTTTAGAGTCTCTTTAGCTATCAGGCAAATACACGCTAACAAACAACGTCTAACTTACCCAAAACATAATGTACCCGACTCCGCTCCATTGTGGGTAAAAACCTACAATTGTTATGTAGATAAGATTTTATAATTTACGATACATAAAAACAGCTGGTAGTGTTATGTTCTTATTTACACGATTTCTAACCATTCATGTCTTATTTGTGCCGCGCATTGAAGACGAAGCTAATGACTCCTTGTGCAGATAATATTGCTGCATATATATTTTGATGCCCTACCGTGGCAGTCGGTTGAAGTGTGCTGATAGGAACTTTATTTACATTAAAATTCTCTTTATCACTTGCACTGGGCTCCTTTCTCATTACTAATTGAGTTTCCAATCGATTTGAGTGGACTTTTAACTTGTGAATATTATTTTTCCGCTATGCCAAACGGTGGCTGTGACGCTAAGTTCCAATTTGAGCCAGTTAATGAGGAAGCAATCAAAAATAAAATACTATCGGCTAAGTGGTCTAAATTCAAATATTACGTCGCGAAAAAACGTGCAAATATAGATAAGCGTGTTTATATAGAGACATTGAGTGTGGCGAGTGTTAAGAGAAGTTTATTACGAGCATACAGGCGTCTTTTTAAGTCTAAATACAGCGGTTACGATCGGTTTCTAACTGATGAAGAAAAGAGGTTGATGTTTGCTGTAGATCACAGTTTGGTGGAGGGGATTTACTAATATTTTATTTATATAAAACATTGTCAATCAATTTATGGTGTTTATATTGCATCTAAAAGCTGCTCTATTTATCGTATCGGGTCATATTTGCTCAAATGTATTGTGTAGTCTAGTTATGTGTGTTGTTAATGTTTGTCTAAGATCATTTGTGTTCAACGCATCTAATAAATCATGCATGTGTGAGTACTTTTGTCAGTATTTGTTTAGTTAACTACCACTAAAATAATCACCTCTATGGCGCGGCAGCGTACAGTCTGCTAATGCTGGTTCGATTCCTGCTGTAAACGATTCATAGACCCTATACTCACTACAGGGAATCCTAGCGTTGGGTCAGGACTATATAGGACTACTTACATACAAAAAAGTATGTGAGAAGTATAATATCAATCATGTAGTTCGTATAACACAGTTCTGCGTACTTTGGGGCTAGATGATGCTGTGTGAAAATGTCCAGCATTATTTATTTATAGGTTCGTGACTTTTGTGTTGGGTGTTATGTGCTATGATTTGTCGTATTGATAGTTGATTTTTTTTCCAGGTGGATGGATGACTATACCTCAAGGGCTCAGCAACTGCCCACCAGGTTTGGAGTACCTTTCTATGATTGATCATTTGCTAGTCCACCAGAAAGTAGAATTGCTAGAAGCCTTTGTTGGGTTCGAGACCAACAATAAGTATACAGTGAAGAACAGTGTCGGTCAGAAAGTCTACTACGCCGTCGAAGACAACGATTGCTGCACCAGAATGTGCTGCGGACCCATCCGACCTTTCGACATGAAAATTTTGGACAACTTTAGCCATGAGGTAAAGTCTAGTCTGCGTTATTATCATAATAAATGTTTTGGGCCTAAATTTGTTTGTAATATTTTGGACTATCAAAACAGGGAGACTACGCCACGAATCCACAATGTTACTATCTCGTTCGGGCTTGAAAAAATCTAGCAAGAAGCAAGATTTTTGTTCTGTATATTTTACACTGTCATGCACAATATTATCGTGCCCAACACACGACAGAGTGCTGTCGGCCTGGGCGTTTTCACACGATCACAATTGTTGGACAAAATATTTCTTTCTCGATCTAGTCTCGACTAGATGTTTCTTTCTTTACAACGAAACGAACGTGAGGAAAGTAGCGTATTAAGTATATACGAGCAAACCTGATAACTATGAGACTTTGACTGGCAAAGTTCGAGGCGCTGAGTCCTTGTATGCTTTGTATGCTTGTATTGACAATTGTAAAAAGACATTATCTCCCGATGTTTGTTAATTTTAAAGTGAAAACGACACTTATGGTAACATTAAATAATAAGAAAATTAATATTTTATAATAATATCAAATATGGTAAAAAAACACTCATTTAAATGCAATTTAATCAAGCGATGCCGCATTCTAAATCTTATTACGACAAGATTACTAATAATTATTTACATAAAGCTCAAGCTTCGTTAATTTAAAAATTATTGCACAACAGTTTTACTATTATTGCTCTAGAGGATAAAATCTGAACCAACACGTTACCATTGGCATAGATATTATAATACTATACTAGGTATTGGTTTGATGTTTTATATTGGCTTAAATAGTAAAGTTAAAATTACGCATGCTTTAAAAGTAAGTAGATTATGGAGGACGTGGTCAGAGGCACATCCGAACATTATATTTGGCACGTGCTCGCGTTTTGCAAGTAGTTAGCATTCCACGTGACAGAATGCAAGCTCATCGCCGCTTAGACCTGAATACGGCTGAATAATTGCCACTGTTTCGATGATTTTTTTGACGTTTTTCGTGATACGAAGGTTTTATATCTAATGTTTCACTAGGCCTGAAAAAATGGAGGATGACAATTGATATTGGACTTATTATCAACTTCCCTTTATTTAAAGACGGTTTTTATTATTTATATTTTATTATTATGTATAATTTTTTTAGACCTGCCTGCTTAGCATGAGCACCCAAGACAACGTTTTGTCTACGAAAGAAAAGGCAAAAATTATTTCTGTCGCCTATTCTATCAAACAAAAGAGAGGGATAAAATATTTTTTGTCTTCTCGGCGGTAGACAAAACCGTTGTCTTGGGTCTTCATGCTAAGCAGTCAGGATAAGAGAGGCTCATAATAGACAGGAGGAGCCCAGCAGTGGGTTAATGCGAACTGATAATGATATCATTCTTTAAAATACCTTCCAGGTTATCCACCTGTACCGTCCGTTGGCCTGCGACTCGTGCCTCTGCCCGTGCTGGCTGCAGAGCATGGAGGTGTCCTCCCCGCCCGGCACCGTGATCGGCTCCATCGAGCAGGAGTGGTCGATCTGCAAGCCCAGCTACGTCATCAAGAACGCGCTGGGTGACGTCGTGCTGAGGATCAAGGGGCCCTTCTGCACCTTCTCTATGTGCGGCGATGTCAAATTCGGCGTGAGTATAGCCAGCGGATTTATTGAAATTATCGTGGTTTGCTATCAATTAACGATATTTAAGACTGTACCACGAACTTTTCTTATGAGTTTATAAAGTATCGACGACGACAATGTACCACGTACTTTTCTTATGAGTTTATAAAGTATCGACGACGACAATATAGCAACACACATCCGGTCCTGCTCCGGTCCGAACCGTTAAGAGGAGTAAGAAAAATCATCTGTAAATCAAGACACGTTCTTTGTTAGTGGCGATCACAATAGGCCTGCTACGGCCACAGTGATACTAAAACCACTAAAAGCAAATAAAAAAAATACGTGATCCTGATGACCCCCGTTCTGCAACGTTAACACAGTGGTGACGTCATTAAATCTCGGCACAAAAACTCTGATCCCTCCCTGGCGAGGTTGTCGAGTCACCATTTCCGCCTACTCACGGTACAGAGATGCACCGAGGACGTTTCTTTCCTATTCCTCCTCCCCTGGCTAAGGCCCAGGCCGAGACCCGTACCTAAGTGGTGCCTTGATGCTAGTTGCCCATTCTAACTTTTACTCGCCTTTACTTTTACTTTTGCTCGGCGATAGTCCGGTGACGCTGACCCTGACCATCTGCAGTCCTGCAACATTAAAGTCCATTCAGACTTGAAGGGTGAGAGAGCTATCGAAGTTCGTCGGTCGCCTTGTTGCGTCTGTTCAGGTAGAAAGAGTGAATCGAAACAAAACTTTTGGCAGGACTACGTTAAGCCTACTGATTACACTAACAAAATGAGAAACGACTCTTTTATACAGATTAACCCTGTTATTCATAATCGCTCGCTAACTCTAACCCTGTCCTTTCTAACACTAAACAAAGGATAGAGGCAGACAACTTTTAGCATGCTGCTGAATAAGAAGGTAAATGTCGAAATAGAAACACTTCGCGACCTAAACTTTGTAATTTTAAAGTATTAGAAGTTCTGAATATTGCTTTGATTCTGCAACCTCTGTTCGTTCAATCTTTTCAGGTATACTCCTCGGACGGCGAGCGGAAAGTGGGTGCGATAAAGAAGCAATGGTCGGGGCTGGCGCGCGAGGCCTTCACGGACGCAGATATGTTCGGTATTTCTTTTCCAATGGACCTGGACGTTAAGATAAAAGCCGTTTTGCTTGGAGCCTGCTTCTTAATTGTAAGTAGACCCTGACCGATTCCGTTCGTGTTTATATTAAAACGAAAAAAAAAATATGCTCGCGACTGTTATCCCCGTGATAAACATCCACAGATTCATACTTAATACGCAGATTCGTGGGGATACCAAGCAGGGGTAGTCAGAGGCACGTTAAAATATTATATTTGGCACATATTCCACGTTTTGCATAGTAGTTGGCATGCTAGGTGAAAGGTTGGAACCTGTCTCTACGTTATTGGAACATTTACGATGGTACATGCCTTCCAACTTTCTGGTTCTAGGTCATGCCGATTTACTAATGACGTTTCCCTTAATTTTTTCTTACTATAATTATTTTTATTATTACAAAATTGAGTCGTATGCTTCAGTTCTGCTAAGCCCGCTCGGCCTGCCTTGGCAAGACCCTCACCCGCAGGTAGCTATTTTGTGACGACTTTTATCCATTTGTCCTCGTTCATGCGGCTAACGTGGCATTATGCGTATAAGTATTTTTTCTGGCGGTTGATGAAGTTATTGGTATCAATTCATAACACAATAATTCAGATTGTTCATTTTCTTGTTTCAGGATTTCATGTTCTTCGAGAAACAAGGTAACAAAGAATCGGATCGTCCAGGCATGCTGTAAAATCGTAAAGTAAATTCTTCCGCATTTGTATACTTGATCAAATAGATGAATTGCATGATAAATGTATTCGAATTCTATTGATAATTACCTCAGAAAGTTGCATGAAAAAGTATTCCAATTGGCTTATAATCTCTCGAAATTTGTTTCAGGGAATGGTAATTAACGGATGTCCTCGTGTAAATAAATTTCTACGGTATCTTAACTTAAACCCCCCACCTACTTGTCTTCCCACAAAAGTACATTGTAGATGGAAATAAAACAGCAAGCAGCATTTAATCCCTAGACTGGCAAAACAATGTGACTTGTCTTGGTGACTTGATCATGTATATTTTTATTCCAAAAACTATCGTGAACATGACTATTCATATTGTAAAAACGGGAATTTTCAAGTACTGCACTATCGGTGAAGGCACCGACTAATTTTCGACTCATTCCGAGAGTCTTCATCAGGGTGAGTGGTCGCGACTTTCTCCCGTTATTTTGATTCGATTATTTTATTTTGGTGAAGGCTCCGCGCCGTGCACTAACGCACGGCGCGGAGCCTTCACCGATAGTGCAGTACGTGAAAATTCCCGTTTTTACAATATGGATAGTCTTGTATATTATAGAAAATTGCATACCATGTGCCTTCAAAGAAATTTCTACTAAACAATCGATAGATGAATTTATTCTTTATCTAAGCACCAGTTTCTGCGCATCCATTGCAAATAGTGAAACCAGATTTCAAGTCACTTGCAAGATTTAATTTGGCTGTTCAAATCGATTCACAGTATCGCACAAGAAACTGGTCCTAAGGGTACAGAAATCTTAACATGAGTTAACTTTCCCCTATTTACAAATTACTTACGTGCTTTCTAACACAACCTACTCCACAAATAAACTAATATTTTGTAAATCTGCACCTGTATTCAAAATAATCCACGTCTAAATTAAAAGTGGTTTGAAAAAGTATATCCAAATAAAAAAATAAAAAAAATTGGTTCCATGTTTCGGTTTTAAAAAATCGACATCTGCTATGAGACATCCGTTTCCATCCCTGCATGTTAGGCCTAGTGAAACATTAGATATAAAACCTTTTGTTTGTGTGTCGTGTTACCATGGGTGTAAGGGAGGGGGGGATATGCCACAAATATACAGGGTGTGGTGTAAAGAGTGGACAATACTTTACCTACAGGTGAAGGACAACATGTATTCAGAAAAAAGTCCTAGTTAAATCTCACGGTTATTGGACATTTGCGAATTTTTTTTTTACCCTTGCCTTGCATTTGCCACTCGCGCGTTGCCTCCTTGAGATATCAAAATGAAAGATCTCATGTGCCTGTAATTTCACCGGTAACCAAACTCTTCAAATAAAGACAAAACAATGAGAACATTATTGGTTAGCGGCAGAAATAGGGATGGCACTTCTCCGGACGAGCCCTTTCACAAAAGCTCCACTACTCTTGAATTTACTAAAACAAGGAAATGAAACATATTAAATATTTAATTTGTTAATTAGAATTTTCTACAAGTGCTCAAAATGGCTAACACTAACTCTTAGGCACGCCCTGCATCTTCTAATAAAAGAGCGCTTTATTTTGCGCGCATGCCCGGATACTGTAATGTCCAATAACTTGAAAACCGTGAGATTTTTATTTTATTCTCTGAACAGTTGTGATGCATAGGTAAAGGACTGCCCACTCCTTACATAAATAACAGCCTGTAAATGTGCACGCGCCCTTAAAAAAAAACACCGACGTGTTTTACATAGGCACCCCTGGTGAAATCTATAGCTACGCCCATGCGTATTACGGTTCTTTCTTGGTCACCCTGCTATAAGTTATTAAATAGCTTGAGGCATGGTGGCCCCGAAGAGCCTTGAAAATAATCTTCTCTTATGATTGTGAATACGTATTTTTTATATTTTATTTACATACAAGTTGAATCTCTTGCGCACATTTTATACTCGTTTTTTTCTTTGAGTGTTTATCGCACAAAATTGTTAAGATTTTCAAATGTTGATTTTATTTTAAGAATAAGCTTAAATGTTGTACTTTTTATACTGATTTATTATATTGTATACTTACCTACATATTAATGTTTAATCGTAATTAATAATACTATTACTATAAGACTATTAAAAGAAGCCTTGAAATAGATTTTTAATTACTCGACGTGACACCTCGTGTATTCGCCTTAATTCTGACGTGGCCTAAAAGTTAATACAAGGTTCTCTTTTATAAAAAATATATTATACTAAAATCTGAATACATATAATAGTTATTGATTGTTATTAGTTAATTGTCAAAGTTGTACATTGCATTTAACTGAAGTCATGCGCTTTTAATAGCTTTACTTATAGTCCAACTAAACGGTAAATGATACTGAATTGAATATTTGGTTTTAAAAAGGGAAACTACAAAATTTTATAATATCTTAAATAAATCGTGTTCGAAAATACACCCCGCCGGGCCGTGGTTAATGTTTTTAGGATATTATAAAATCTTGAACCGTTTTCTTTAAACTTGGTGTCTCATAATGCTAATTATCAGTGTAGCAGAATAAACAAGCAGTGTATTTATCCTAAAGTGATTTGATGCTATCCAAGAGTCGCGATCGTGTCATTTTAAAAATGGGAGTACAACTCAACTATAGTATAACGTTTGCGTTTGTTCATATTATGATAAACCAAGTACATAGGCGAACTTAATGCTAATACATAACGATTATTATGGGATACCTTGAATTTAAACAAAGTCTTTGATGCAAGCATTTGTCCCTAGTCATATTCTTCAGGGTTTCCTATTTGACCAGATATAGTTTCTACCATTATTTATTATAAGATGTAATGATAAAAATCTTTATTTTTAAATGATACACTTGAATCTAATTTATGATCTGATAAAAAAAACTTGCAAAATTAGTAAGTGGCTTACCTACATTTCCATTACGGTCTTTGAGGATTATCTACACCTAACCTGCCGTGAATATGAACAGTTAGAGCTTTGGTGTGCGTTGTCCAACTAGCTTAATATTACCAACCATTGTAAAAAACACCATAATCCGTATCGAAAACACGGTTTGTATGGAAATCCCCCTTAGCTGGGTAAGCTATGATAAGCGCCCTTAGTGAACGTATTGAGAAACTATAATCTCCTTTTTTTTCTCTTGCACAAGTTCCTTACCTGTGATGCGTACCTTTTTTTCGGCACGGATAGGAGTGGATGGTCCTATAAACTGCAAAATGCGCGAGAGCAGCAGCGGTGAATAGGCGCACCAAATGTATCGTATCAAAATAACGTGATGACTAATAGAATCGCGAAATATAAATACCCCGCCACTGCCCGCGCCGCGCAGGTCACTCCGGATTATTTGTTTCACGAAACAAGTCTCGCAGACAGCGCTAGTAGCTATGCTAAACATTTATTTTTTAAACCTCATTTTCCACCATCTGATAGTCTCTCAAATGACCGCTGGAATTGTTTTGCGCTAGTTTTGTACTCTAGCGGTACAAGATTACAAGTGATAGTTTTATGAAACTGTAATAGGTACATTATTCCTGAAATATAACGTAAGTATACAGACAGATGTAATCAATATCTTTAGAAATATAGGAACTATTGTTAATTTTAATTTACTGACTAATATTGTTTTAAATAAATAGTACTACCTACAAACTAGCTATTAATGTTTTTTATGACAGGTTGGTTCATTTATATATTCATAATAAATTAAAAACAGAAAATTTATACTCTGATGAGAGACAAGATTAATAAATTCACGATTTATGTACCTTCCAGTTGCGTAGAAAAAATATGTATCCTATACCTACTGTTCTAATAAGTGGGTGTAATGTAATGTACTTATGTAAGAAGGTAAGGTAAGCTTTGTAATGGTTTACAGCAGAACAGAATGATTATGTATGATAAAAATAATTGAAATAAAAGAAGAATTGGAAAAATAATAGGAAAACGCCCTAACAAAGGCTTATAGTGTGAATTCGCCAATCTCAAGTTTTCGAATAATATACTGTACCAGAAATGGTAATTATTATTGGAATGTTAATCCACATAATAAAATATTTTAAAGTTACAATTGTTTTCATAATTAAATAGTTACCTTACCTAGATTTAGATGTATTTTTGATTAATACGGTATTTGTTTGATAAATATCATCATCATCAACAGATGGCAGCAATCATTGCTGGACGTAGGCCAGAGTGCCATGACGAACAATCTTGGACCACTTTCTTCCACCCAACCGCAACCTTTTTGATGTCATCTGTCCATCGTATGTTACATAACATGAGTCTATGAATTTTGTTTGACTGATAGTATGATACAAAAAACGTTGCACAGCACATGTCTCATGTGGCCTACAAGTCACACTTTCTGAACAACCAATTTGCAGCGTAAACAAGCATCGGGCTGATACCTACCTACCGCGTTTACACATGTGATCATGCGACGCGAGTGGTGAGGCGAATGACGAATGTCTTAGTACTTGTAGATGGATATTAATTTGTTAGCGAACGACGTATGTGTGAACAACACGTTCATCACGCGCCTGCTAATTGTGTAATGTAAATGGCAGTCGGCAATTGTACACGAACGTTTTGACGAGTGCCGAGAGGGTTGAGTAAATTACTACCTACCCACACTTCAATAGCTCAGGCATAAAATAAAACAAAACTTAATAAGAATACAAAAATATATTTTAATTTTATTTAGGTAATACAAAATCCACAGCCCTTAATAAAAATAAATAACTACCTAGGCTAGTTCTTACTTAGCATTATTTTACATCCAATAAAAGTTTTACCTTCATTTTATAGGTACCTACACCAGGCAGTGGATTAATACCTACATCGCGAACTTTGACTACCATTTCCCTTTGATCGTCACTAACACCGCGCCAGTTTGACCGAGCTGTTACAAAATAAATTCACAAAGTGTAAAAAGTAGGTACGCTTAATTTAATCTAACAAGTGTGTTCCAATAGAATCAGTAAAATATACCTAAATATATATAAATGAAAACTTGAATATGTAAAGAAAATTGTATACAAATGTATGGCGCATTTATTAAAGGTACATGGTCCTCCACCATTATTGAAAAAAAAACACTCATTCCACTCATACTCAATACTCGATACTCAATACATTTATTGCTTTCACGTGGTAGGTACATAGATAGTGTTTGTAGGTAGGTACCTTACATGGCCCCTGTCTAAGGGTATAGCAATAGATACGAGTAGGTAGGCAGGCCGAAGTTTTGTGTAAACAAAAAAAACTAGTAGGTACAATTAAATAAAGTCTAGGTAGGCAAATTATCAAGGTATCTAGCATTTGGAATAACACAGGTAAGTAGGTTTAGTAATTTTTTCTTTTGTTATAATTTTCATTAGTCAAAATAGGTACTTACGTCACTTTTTATTTATTTTTAAGGTTTTTTAGCTTTCTAGTCTAAATAATCTTTAATGTCATAGTAGCATTTGTCAATTAAGAATGATTTTAGTCTTTTAGTGAAAAGCGAATCTTTTTGTAATTCTGTGATTTGTTTTGGGAGTTTGTTGTAGATTTTAATTGACATTATGTATGGGCCATCGCTGTGCAATTTTAGGTGTGATCTTGGTTGTATAATTTTGTTTATACCTGGCATTAGTGCGTATCTTCGAGGAAGACCGTTCTCAAGTTTCGTGTACAAATCGGGATATTTTCTGACAAATTTACATATTTCTAGAATGTAAATTGACGGTAACGTCAAAATCTTTAGATTTTTAAAATGGGGTTTGCTACTATTTCTTTTATGTTTGCTATAATACAAACACATTTCTTTTGTAAAATAAACAAGTCTTGCAAGTCTACACTATTCCCCCATGGTGCTATGCTTCGAGAAAGATGTGTCATAGGTTTGTCTTGTATGAACCTACGGCTTCGGTGTACAAAATCACAAAACTAGGTACCGGCATGTACCGGTAAGTTTAGGTTAACCTATATAGTTATCCATAGGTACACCTACATAGACTGTAAAAGAAAACCATATCAATGAACGTGCGTCGATTTTGGTGTCAGCGTGCTTCTCGAACTTTATTGGGTCTTTCGTCGTCGTCGTCGGTCGTCTACGCTCTACTCGTTTCAAAGTGCGGGTAAGAATCGAACTTACGGTTCATTTTTCTAGCCCCAACTTCGGGAATGCCATCCTGCCTGACTTGCAGGTATTCCAGCAGCTACGATACGTTGGCCAGTTATTCTCCTTTCTGTTACTATAATCTTTATATACAGCTACGGTGGCCAATATTTTTTTATTTTCTTTCCCTTCTGGCTTCTTTGCGTCTGTCATACTTCACCATGTTGGGGCGAGACGGGAGACTTAGGAGTTCGCGAGGCAAGTTTTATTGGGTTCGAGTTAACGAGACAACCTATGTATACGATTTAATTAGTAGTAGGTCCTCTCGAAGCCAGCTTGATTAGCCTGGAAGTTTCAAACAGTCCGAGTAATCTTTGGTTTGCACAAATAAATAAATTATGAAAACATTTTCTATCATACACTAAAGGACCAAGTATGGAACCATGGGAAAGGCCTGATGTTATCTAAGCGAAAGCCTCCTACCACGACTGCCTGGAATCGTTTCCATAGACAGGACTCCATCCATCTTAATAGATTACCCAGTTCATAGATACAGTTTAAGAAGTAGTATGATGTTGTCCACACCCTTAAAAGCTCTCTTAAAATCAATGTGGCTGTGGACCACAATTTACTTGAGAACCTCCATATTAGTTGCTATGTAATCAATAAAAATACTTAAATTAGTTTTTTAGAATGTCCCTTCAAAAAGCTGTGTCGTTCTTGGGGTATGGAAGGAGATAGGATAAATATATGCATGTGAACAATTCTCTATTAACTTACTAAGAACATAAGAACATTGAGTATCAAAAAAGGTCTATAATTTCTTATAAAGGATTTGACACCTTTTTTTTTAGATAGATTCACTTAAGCAAAGGCTTAAAGCAAACATATAGAGAGATTTCCAAAATAAAGAGATTTCATACTGTCAGTCACTTATTATGCTATGTAAGAATATCTATTTAAGTGTCTTTAACAGCTCTGTAGCTTCCTTATTAGCATGATGATCATCATTAGACTTAGCCGGGTAACTCGCAGCCAGTCTAAGATAATACTTAGCCTGATCATCCTTTTCCAGTTTTGAATAACAATTTCCAATTCTGAGAAGATTCATGCTGTAGAACCTGGGTTCTGCTGCTTCTGCCTTTAAAAAGTATTCAAGAGCATCTTCATAAGTAGAATGTGGTGGAGAGGCAAATAGAACTTCTGCTATCTTCCTTTGGTGCCACGGCATCTCTGTGATTTGGTAACACCACTCTCCCAGCATGTGTAAACTGGTTGCATCCTCTGGGTTTAAGGTGACAGCGAGCTGACAAAGAAACATTATGGTTTATCTACACTAATATCATAAAGAGGGGAAGTTTGTAAGTTGGATGTAGAAGAAAATCTCTGAAACTAATCATCAGATTTCATGAAATCTATCAAAATTTTGAATGTATGTACCTTCAGGGTTGACATAGACTGTATATAATATTATAAAGGGCTTTTCATGAAGAACAAACTTTGCAGCATAATATGAAAACAATGGTCAAGCGAATTCGTTTCTTACAAATGCTCTGCCTTAACAGCAAGAGCTACTTTTCATTTGCGTACCACTTGAGCGAACTGTGGGCTGTAGCTAGTTATAAAAAAAAGTGTTAGAGGCGTAGATTGACGTGCTTAAATCAGCTAGATTAAGCTGATCACCTTTTAGATGGGTAACCTAGTAGCATTTGGAACTGAGCAGAGGGTATGTTAAGATGTTGGTACTGGCTGCCAAAGTCATTAAGCCATTTGGACAACCTAAAGATTACTTTGACACACAATCATACCAAGTATTAATGTTTAAAAATAAACATGCATTTAACTATGTAAGTATGAACATTATGAACATAGTCAAGTGTTCATTATATCCATGATAATCATCGAGATCTATTTAAATAGATCAGAATGAAGATCCATGGGCATGAGGATACCAAGATGGTACATTATAGTTTCTTAATTTAAATCATCTCATATAATTTATAGAACCTTTTAGATTCCACTGCTAGGCAAAGGCTATCTTCCCTCTTTATCAATCCCTGTTCAGACCTAATTGTACTAGAAAACTAGCAATGAAAACAAAACCATATTAGACTAACGCAATGTTTAGAACGACACAATGTCTTTTTTGTCGATTTTCCTACACTGATAGCCCCTACATGGACTGGTTAATTATGTAAGTGGCGTCAAATGTTGACGATTGTGTTGATGATGATGGGATATCCCAAAAGGGGCTTATTCTACAAATAGTAGGTGCCAAACCTTTGTTCTATGACTTTTTGAATTTATTGGAGAAACTGGTGTTACACCTGTTTCAGGTGTTCTTACTGCTGTCAAACATCTTGTTCATTTAATAACTAAAAAAAGCTATACTCAAAGCTATTTATAGGATGTTTCAAGCAATTTCAAATGTTTTTTTTTTAATTCTACTTATTATGGAGACACTTGTGATTTTTTTTATAGGCAGATTTAATCAATTTCTGGTTAGTATACATACATGTTCTAGGACACTATTTTTTTTTGTTGTATTATTATTTTTATAAAACAACTATAAAGTTGTTTTATAAAAAGAAGAGTTGGTGTTGATTCTTGCCTGCTTACTATTATATAAGTACAAATGCGAAATTCTGTTTGTTGGTTGGTTTGTCTGAATATAAATCAAAGGTGATGATAATGAACTGTTTTAACTGTGCATAACATTTAGTTAAACTCACATCCATGTGTTTTTTGACATTTTCCAATTGGCAAATCCTCTCTTTGATGCCTTCATAAGAACTTTTTGTGTCAAGTATCAGAGCATACCACTTATGGACCACATTATGGTCTGAGTGCTGAGTCAACAATCTTGATATGATATCATATGCTTGGAATACAAAGTCTTTTCTATTGTTGCTGTTGTATTTTGAGTCTTTTGACATGTTGTACAGAGCTCGTACTAATCTCCACTGGATTTCAACATTATCTTGATCCTGAAATCAGTATTTTTTTTATACCACTTACATGGCAAACAAGTAAACAACCCACCTGTTTTTAAGTGGTTACTGAAGCCTATATTAGAAGAAACGTTTTATAACTGAGTACTTACATGAAGTTCAGAAAGTATTTCATAACTATCCTCATAATGTCCATTTTCAAATAAATTATCTGCATTTTCAATAATAGCTTGTGATGGGTCCACCATCTTATCATTGGTCAGTTGCTTGGTTTTTTTCATAGGCCAAATGAAAGCGTAGCTGGCCACCATTGCAAACATACTTGCAAATTTCTGCGATGTCTGTAAGCAGAACAAGCTTAAGTATGGTTTACAGATTAGACACCTATACATAAAACAATAGCCAGTTCCTACTTGATTATTTAAACTGTTATTACAACTGAATAGAGGCTATTATTTAATACAAACCTTTTTTATAAGTTAAATTACTAAACATAAGGAAGGTACATACGTTTGGGAGTATACGTGTCTGGTGATTTTTATTTAATTTCTTATAATTTGTTACTAGCTGCAACAGTTTAAGCGAAGGGAAGCGAAACTTTTCCCACAGACCCATAGTTTTCAAGCACGACTGTGTCAGCGCGTCATAAAAGTTTTTTATTTGTCGCAAATAAAATCTAAAGAATGTAGCCAAGTCGAACAAAAACCTAAACGTAGGCACAACGTAGGTACTTTGTGCAACCATCCAACCAAATCATGAAGGAAGTGGTTAGGTAGTTCCTCTAATCATGTAACGAAATTAAAAAGAAATAAAAACAAATCTTTCGTCGATCGATCAACAAATTCGATTATTGTCGTAATTGTATTGTATTAATTGTATACGACAAGACCACAGATTACAATTTGTTTGCCAACTCAGAAAACATTTCATGCTAAATCAAATAAATGCTGATGAGTTTCAAACACGTACCTATATTTCTGTTCACTTACTAACATCTAACTTATATCATAATGCGAAAATAAGGATGTTTCAATGGTTTTTGCTAATAATCTTCATAACGGCTAAACTCATTTGTATAAAATTTGGGGTATTTATGTAGAATATCTAACCTAGAACACATAATATACCCTTCTTTTGTCATGCCACTTTAAAAAAATAATGACCACGACCTACAACACAGCATTATCATTATCCCCAAGTACTCAAAAAATGCTATCTTTTTTTTAGCGAGAATAATAAAATTCGTAATTAAATTGTAATACGAAATACGAGCGTATTCAAAAAAAGTTTTGAGAACGCAAAATTTCCTATTTTAATGTCTGTAACATATACATTTGAATTCGTTTTTCAACCGGTTTTTGTATCAAATAAAAAACACGTAGGTAACTTTTAGCACACACTTAGGAACATTATGCATTGGAAGCTCAAATAAAAAAGTCATATTGTAAAAACGGGAATTTTCACGTACTGCACTATCGGTGAAGGCACCGACTAAGTTTCGACTCATTCCGAGAGTCTTCATCAGGGTGAGTGGTTGCGACTTTCTCCTTCCGTGTCGCGCCGTGCTACACGGCGCGACGCGGAAGGAGAAAGTCGCCTTCACCGATAGTGCAGTACGTGAAAATTCCCGTTTCTACCTCGTGTGTTCATAAGTCTTGAGGCACAGTAAAACTAAAATATTTTTGGAGCTAAGTTGAGTATTCATTTATTGGATATTAAAATTAAAACTACTGACATCTAGATCTGTATTTAAAAATAAATCATTCAAAATGGCCGCCTTTGCATTCAATGCAGGCCTTCAAACGCGTGCGCCATTCATCTATGGCGGCACGAATCTTTTCAATGGGAATCCGTTTCGATTCTTTAATAAGGGCTCGCTTGAGAGAATCCAGGTTTGGGTGAGACTTTCTGCATGCCCTCAGCTCCAATTCCGTCCATAAAGAATAATCCAAAGGATTCAAGTCAGGGCTTGACGAGGGCCAATCTTCGCTCCGAATGAAGCCTGGCAAATTGGCCTCCAGCCAACGTTGGGTAGTCTTAGCTTTATGGGAGGGAGCAGAGTCCTGTTGGAAAACCCAGTATTTTCCAGCGAATAGCGTATCATTTAATGGTTTAACCACCGCTTCCAATATGTCGGTTTGGTAATTTTGTGCCTTCACCTTGACGCCTTGCTGGCAAAAATGAAGCGAAGTGACCCCCTCGTAGGAAACACCCCACCAAACCATCACACTTGCTGGATGATGAGTGCGCTGGACATTGCGTACAGATGGCTGGACGTCCTTTGAACTTCTGGCGTAAACCTTATTGTTCTGCCGGTTAAACTTTTCTTCCACCGTGAAGATCTTTTCATCGGTAAACAGGATATTTTTTGGATCGTGTCTCTTCAATAGGTTCCGACATCGTTCCAGTCGCAATTTACGAAGACGCTCGTTTAAATAATGCACTTTCCTTCGACTGTAGGCCTTTAGTTTAAGATCATATTTAAGTATCCTGTTCACCGATATTCGCGAAATGTTGGTCTGCAGAGCTAATTTCTTTTGAGTCCGGCAAGGGTTGCGACGAATTCGCTCTCTGATTACTTTGATGTTGGCGGGCGTCCTTGCAGACCGCGGGCGGCCACATCTTCCACGGTCTTCTAAAGAGCCGGTCTCCTTGTACCTCTTTATGGTATAATACACAAAGTTCCGACTACATCCCAAACTTTGGATTTCACTAAAAACTTGCATTGGTTTTTTTCCTGCTTGAAACAGTGAAATTACAGTCGCACGCAAATCTTTTGTTGGCGCCATTTTCACGGAGAATGAAACAAATATTCAAATGTATATTTTTTCTGATTCAAAACATTCGAAATTTAAAATTTTAAAAGTTTAAAAAAGGTTGCATGAATTACTTTCTTTTTAAATTAATTAAATAAGTTCGTCTCAAAACTTATGAACACACGAGGTACAATATGAATAGTCAAGTTCACGATAGTTTTTCGATTTATTGTTACTGACCAAAATCTAAGGAGAGGAATAGAGAAGTAATATAAAATTGATTTTGCGTAAATAATATTTTATTTGCAGATATAACCCTACTTCCTACTAATATTATAAACGCGAAAGTAATAATATAAACGCGAGGATGGATGTATGTTACTCTTTCACGCAAAAACTACTGAACGGATCTTTATGAAACTTTACATCAGAATAGCACATAGGCTACTTTTTGTCCGGGTACCACGCGGGCGAAGCCGTGGGCAGAAGCTAGTATTTCCATAACATTACATCTGCAACAAAAGTCACCAAACTTTTTTCAAACCTGGCAATCATTTTAACTAAGATTTCGAAAAATCAATTTCGTCCGGGGGCGGCGCAGGCGGGTTGGACGAGCCTTGCTCTGACTGTTTGACTGAACTGACAGTTTGGTTGGGGAAGTGAAGGAAGGAAAATCGTGAGAAATAGGATTATGTTTGTAATTTGAAAAAGTGATTTATATTGTTACATCAGTATGCAGAGATCAGGTAAAACTTAACAAATTCTAGATATTATCAAGTTTCATGTTTCTGTATCTACGTAGGTATTCATAAAAACGCGCCCGTGTGTTCTCACTTTGTTGGTTCAAAATAATCGTTACAAGTTTTATCTGATAAAACCTAAAAACAACATCAACTGAACTGTGTCGGTACTCATTCATTAAGTACCTACCATGTACGTATTTATGGTCCATAATCCAATGTTATGAAATCTCTCATTGATGATAGCTAGATTTAAGTAGGTACGTTCCTATCTAATCATTAAATTTTTAAATTTTCATTATCTACACTAATGTTAGGAAGATGAAAAATTTTAAATTTTTCATTTAAATTCTGTCTCTGACTTTGATTCACACCCTACCTTCCATATCTGTTTCTACCACCAAGAAGTGATCTATTCATTGTAGCATTCTGGTTAAAGTTTTGACCTTACCAAGAAGTCCTGAAACATAATCTGACTGTTTTATCCCCAAGCTTGCTGCTGCAGATGTAGATAGGACTGTCTGCAGTTTCAGTGGACCTTAACGGTAGGACCGTTAGGACTTAACATAGGATTACAGATACAATAAAAAATCTCATAATAAAAATAAAATTTTAGAAAAACAATCGTGTCCCACTCACAGAATAACTTATAAAGTGTATATATTTTGAGACAAGATGAGCGTTGATAAAATTGATAGGCATTATGAGAGCCTGCATCTTGATGTCTGAAGTCAATGGTTTCATTGTAATGTCATGTAAGGTAAGACATGTCATAGATTGACCTGAGCATAGAGATATGTGAAATAATGGGCAAGTCAGTTTCAAGGCTATCAATTAGCTGGTTTGATAAAATTATTGATAAAAGTACCTAATGTAGTGGCATCCGACCTTGATCTTTTTGTTTACCTTGAAATTTGTTCTTTTATTAATTTAAGCTTGGTCAACTTGGTCAATAATAAGATCATTCATGGCCAATCTAAGTGTGAAATAGGTTCACAATCTTTCACTAGTCAATATTTTTACAAAAATACTGTTTCTCTGATAATGTATCAACTGGTACTTAAAAAAATTACAGGTTCATTTAACTACCAAGATTAAAATTATTAAATACATTGTCTTCATTCCATGCTCAAATATCTAGGAGTTTGTTTATTAAACAAATAAAAATGTTGTAAACTCTTGAAATTTTGAATGGTTTTGCAGGCTTTGTGATGCAGGGGTCTTATCAATCCTCTAAAGAATGCAGGCTTCCTGCCTAAAGAAGGCAGGGTTCGAGCTTTGTTTGCAAATACCTTCATGAGATCTTGATCGATTCTGGGGGTCCGGAATACTGTCCACTTTATTAGGTTATCCAGTAGGTTCTGTAGAAGGTTAAAAATAAGTAACTATCTTAAAAAAAAAAGTGTTTGTTTTGATTTATCTATGACTAGCCTCTCCCCATGGCTTCACCCGCATGATACCTGGATAAAAACTTCCAGCTCCAGCTGGTCCAGCTGTTTCAGAGATTCTTAGCAACACACATCTAAATAACCAGTAGCAATGTATTTAAAAAAAACCTTTCAACCACCTTATAGTTACATGTATCTAGGTAGATAACTACAAACACTCAAGTAAAATGGCTAGTAACAGGTTATTGTTCAGATTGTTCTGAGTTATGAAGTTATTAGCTTCTGCCTACGGAATGGTCCGCGTGTTACCCGGATAAAAAGTAGCCTATGTGTCATTCTGATGTATAAGCTATATTACTGTAAAGTTTCATTAAAATCCGTTCAGTAGTTTTTACGTGAAAGAGTAATAAACCTCCATCCTCATAAACTTTCTCGTTTATAATATTAGTAGGATGAATGCTCACTAGGCAGACAGCATGCACATTATACAAGATACTTACCTATCTGAGTATGAATACGATCTCATGGCAGGTACATGATCTTGGCGCGAAGTATTGTGTCGTGCTCAGCGAGCGTGCGACCTCATCCTGGGACCCTGTGCCTTGACGCGGAAACTGACCGCGGTGCCTGTAACTGGACACCGTTCCTCACTTTCGTGCCATTACTTACAAACCAGTGTGTTTCGGTTTCGGTCAGTTATGCACAAGATTGTATTAATCTTCATCTCTATTCTGAAGTACGTGCACAAACATTATCCTTTGAAAAACATGGAGCGTAGTATCTTGGAAGTTAGACTCATGGACGGCATACAGACACGGCAGAGATCTTATGATGACCAACGATGCTCTGATTTCAATTCGGTTTTTTGTATGGATGCTGGTTTTGCGAGATGACATTCGTCTGTAGTACATAATGTACTCCAGGGTCTCATGCTGACCGATAAAGGATCTAGAACTTTAATAAAAAAAAATGTATTTTTTTTTAATTTTCTGATCGCTATACCAATATAAGTTTTTAAATTTTTGAAATATATACCTACTTGTTAACTTATAAAACTACTGTTTTGACACAATACTTTGTTTGATGTTAGTGGTTTTCCAAACTGTTATCGTATTTTCTGCTGGAGAATGTACAATAAGTAAATACACCATGCATGAAACCGTACGGATCATCTAAGTCCTTGTAAAATAAATTGATGATAAATACTGCACATGCCCTGTCATTAATTAAACTGACCTTTTTGCTAAACGGTTTTTGATGATTTTGTTTCGTGGTTTGGAAATGAAAACAAGTGAATTTACCTGATTAAAATGCATTATCCTGAGTAGGTTTCTCCTATTTGTCTACATATCTAGTTAATTATAGTCTCATCCCACATAATACTTGTAGCATTAATATTTCAACCCACTCCCAACCTATCTGAGTATGTTATGTTCCTTTTTCAATTATTTCTTCTAAGTACCTACCTACTTACAAATAGTGTCTAAAACTGAAGCGCCGATGACGATCTCACGTTTTGTATAGGGTCTTTAGAATACTGCATCCATGCCTGTATTTAATAAGGCAGAGCGTGTTTCTAGCTACGTAGCGCAATAAGAAGATTGACCTCAAGAGGGCATGCGACGCACGGTTGTCGGCCACCCCGAGACCGCGCGGAATCCGCCGAGTTGCGAATTCTCTGCATGTATTGAAATAGCTTCTAGTGCAATTGTACGCTCTTAACCGCCTCTACCAACTCAGTAACCGTTGACGTCCGCGCAAACCGCTTGCTCTCCGCTAAGCACATCTCATACGTAAACATCGAGCTACACTTTTACGTCGTTTTCTCTTATTGTAAATAAACCCTGTGACTTATCAATATTTACTTGCAACCGGTTCGATGAACAGTTTATTGTTATACGTCCAATATTATGGATTAGCTTAGAAAGTGCGGTAATTATCTTGTAATATGTAATATTTTGTTACACTTGATTTTTACTTGATTGGAAATGCAAAATTGTGAAGACAATATTTTTTCCTAAAACCTACACACAATGGAAACTATGGAGAACTCGAGTCAAGCATGTAAGATTTTTATAATACCTTAGCATATTTAACAATTAACAGAAAAAAATATACTTAAATCTAAGAGTAATAAGCATTGCATTAGCTCTAATTCCCTTTAGTAGAAACAATGTATTATGGACAGAGATATTGTCTTAGATTTTTTTGTTGGTCATCGTAGACACACTATAGTGAATTCTATGAGGCCATAACTTCTGGGCTTGTAGTACTGCTGTTATAACGAGAAAATACAGAAACGTATTAAATAAAACGCCGAACAATACCTACATAATACCTAGTTTAGTAGAGAGTAGATAGATACATATCTGAGCTGTCTCTTTTGGAACAACTTAGAAAACAATGGACTAGCTAGAGTATGTAGTATTTTGGATATAAATCTATCATATCTAATGCAGAAATGTTTTGTTGTCATCGTAGAATCAATGTGACCGTGTGTGTGGTGGGCATGAACTGCAAGTCTAAAGACTGAAACAAAACTTTCTACGTCGATATAATAGCAATCGTTGTTTAATTTATTTTTATTTACTCATCAATATTGCTTTGATCGAGGTTGATTGAAAACAATCGTGGCTAAAAACAATACTAGCATACAAGCCTAGTGAATCACTGATTCGTGCGTCGATTAACGTGCAGAAGATGTGTGGTTCACTTTGTAATGCAAGCTTGAGGTTGCGTGTCTTTTGGAATATTTATTTTAAACTGTACCTACATGGAAAATAAACAAATGTCGGTAAAAATTTGTTAATGGAAGTAGATTACGTGAGCACAGATAGTCTTGAAGACGTAGGTACATGTTGTCTTCCTTGTCTGGGTATGTAGAAGATATTTTGTCAAAAATAACCGATGGTTTAGGATTCATATTCACGACTATAATAACTTATTCTTCTGTTGAAGTATCGTTGACCAAACCACCATAATTTAAATTCTATGAAAACTGATGTTTTCTTATTACCAACTTCACTTGAACTCAACTATAGTAGCTTAGACATTAATTTTATTGTTGTTTTGTTCTATGTGCTGCTTCATCAACATCATCAAATTCAGCGGTGAGTATTTCTTTTCCAAGTTCTATCCCGGGTACTTAACATTGTACGACTGCACCAAATACGTCCATGCCAATCAATACAATATTCCGCCGTAGATTACAGTTACAATAGAGCACAATGATATGCATTGGTAGGTATCATACATGCAATAAACTGATATCTAGCTGGAGTTATTAGGTCGTCAGGATCGTTTGTTCGCTGGGCACGTATACGTTGCGTGTGTCGTTTGAATTACGAGTAGGAATTCGCGACCGCTATTCGGCCCTCAGGCGATTGTGCCTTCGGAGTGTCGACCACCGAACACCGTGACACCGATAGCGAACTCCCTATGGTCTTCGTCGCCGGTGACACTTGCATATCGCTCCAGTATGCAGTGACGAACGCGTTTGTTATCCACGACGCGTGGATTGTTTTATATTTTCAGTAAGCGAAATTGTATTCGTGGAACGGTCGTTGCCTTATGAATTCGCGTAAATAACAAACTCAATATTATCTGCTACACTATCTGTATTTTTAGTTATATTTGCGGTTGTGAGCGCTCTTTATTCGTGTCCTCTGCTAGCTACTCTTTATTTGGGTATCTGGTCTATAAGAAACATTAGCAGACTTCATTCACATCATGAAAGTGTTCACTTCGAGTGTCCTTTGTAATCGTATGATGCATGGAAGGACGTCCTTGCAGTTATAAAAAGCTGTTAATAATTTATCAGTGGTTTTACTGAAAGTGGTCCGTAATCAGTTGAATCACCCGCACGGGCTTCACTCAACTCTCCGGATGTGATTTGTCGACGGAAAAATGTGGTACTATCGTGTTTGCTAGCCGCTAGCGCCCCATATTGCAGTAATTGTAACAGTATGTTTTCCTCCTGAAAGCTCAGTGGGTGTTCATTTTATAGACCTAACATACATTTAGTTTAGAGATTATTTCGTCTCATTGAAAGTGGTGTGTACTCTACAAAATCTCAGTGATTGACAATGACGTCTGTATCCGATTCTCCCCTGAATCGATCAAGGAATAGACCAGTGTTATCTCGATACAAACCTAATAATAACAGCACAAGCACGGAACAGGTATGTCCTTTTGATAAACTTTCTAAAATATAATATTATATTTTCAGCCCTCAGATTGAACCTAGTAGATCAAGTGCTTTAGTTTCCTCCTAGCCTCTAGAACTATGTTCGTATTTTGTTGTTACTTATAAAGAACACCGAAATTTATAAACCTCCAGTTGCATGAATTAAAACAACCATAAATATTGCTTGTTAGGTTAATATCAAAGTATTAAATAGTTTAAAACAATAATTAACAATCTTATTTTAACAAAATGACGCACCGCATGGTATTTATTTGCTCTTGTTTTCCTATTAGTACACAAGCTAACAATAAAATGTATGCAACAATACAGTATAATGCAGGTTATCACAACCCGAGAACGATATAGGCTCGAATTCATAGTCAAATAGGGGCTCATCTAGGGGACTGTTCAGGCGCTAAGTTAAAAATCAAGTGCGAATTCAACCTTTATGCACCCAGAAATAAGGCGAATGCTGAATGATGGATTTAGGGGGACTGTTCAACCCCCGACTATGAATTCAGGCTGTAGACGAACGAACATCTATAAGACTGATTATAAGACTATGTAGCTGTAGATTGTTATAATCATCGTAGCTAGCAACATTATGGGATTCAGGATTAAGTTTATTAGCCCAGTATCATTAATCATTTTCCAAACAACATTACATGATTCATGACATACAAAGACTAAACGCCTAGATTTTATCATTGTTCTAACATTTTAGGTAGGTACGTAAATTTATGACTTACCTTTATGTGTAGCACACTGCCCAAGCCTACATTGTATAAATTAGTCATTGTTAGTACTAGTACAATTGTACTTATTATACATCTATTGATCTACATCTAATAAAACACCTTGTGTTCAGTTCTATCGATTATATCCGAAGTACTTTTGAAAGAAGCATTAAAATCGTCTATAAGTTACTTACATGATCGATAATTCGTGTACCTACTCGTATGTAAGAAACTGTATGGTTGTTTCGTGGGTTGAGCTTATTAATTTACCACATCTATTATCTATAATAACATCTATGATGCCTGTGTAGAATCTTATTATAAGTGAGGGTGTTTGCATTATTATTAATAACGTGCGTATCGTAGATCCGTTCACCTGTGGGATGATTTTCATCATAACTGTTGATTCAATAGCCTCTATGCATCTATTATTATAGTTCAAACTTCTGTTGATTTGCTTCCAAATTAAGTATCGAGGTCGTGTTTGGCACAAATATTTAGCTTAATGTGGATTGTTTTAGAAACACCGCCTGGAGCGCACGTGCCTGTTTAGCTTAGAAGCACGTTCACCCATCGTATAGTTGTGCACAGTGATAAATCACGAGTTTATTGCTCCTTTACCAATGCTAAAAACTATTCCAGACAGGGCATTTAAACTAGCTCCTACGGGCTTTGATATATCCAAACTCAGGGTCACGGCTAAACGTCGACAACGTGTTTGTTACATTTTAGTATTTTCATCGTTGTGTTTAGGTACTAAGCTCTATTTGTCAACAACTAATATGCCCATCCATTGGTAACTAATTTCCAACCTAAATAATTATCGCAGCTAATGTCCACACTTATTATTGACGTGTTACAAAGTCTTATCACTTTGAAGTATGTGGTGCTTACAGATAGCTGTAGGTACTGGGCTGGATGGAGTATGATTGCGAGCAAGCATCCTATTAGGGAATTTGAAGTTAATGTGTTTACTGTTTTCTCTGAACTTAAGTGGCACTTGCACCGTTCTGCAGTAGCGAAACGAAAACCATCTGTGCCCAATATATATAAATATATAATGAATGTCGAGTCCATCCTCGTATGTTTTGATTTAAATCTCTGTAACAATATTGCAATGAGTGGAACACGTACACACGTATACACGTACGCTACTGACAATACTAACATATCTAGAGGCATACTTCGCCTTGAGTCAGAAAAAGGCACTCAGAATTTTGGTCTGGTTCTTGTTTCTCTCACGCCTCGGTTTCTCTAGCGCTCACGCTTATTAAAAAGTTACCGTTTCTAACAGCAGCCTTTGATTACACGTCTGAAACTTTGAAGTAATGTTAACGTTTCTCTGTAATGTTTACTAGGTATGCTTAAACCGTATACGTCTACATCTTTATAAAATCTTTCAACATGTTTATAGTTCAATAAACTTTCTTTGATTACTTTAAAGTTAATTGTAACAGTTTCGGAAACCGTGCATTTATTTGCTAGAGATAAAACCTGTTACTCTTTGTTTGAATAAAATAAGTAATCATAGAAAATAGGTCGATTTACATTGTATAGAACTCGAGATTTGAGACATACTTTTTATTTATTTTATTTTAGTAGTTACGCCCATAACAAAACTGATCAAACTTTAAATTCTCATTTCTTTCGTTTCTCATTGAACTAAAGATTACGAAAACTTACGCCACCTAGCGATTATTGTAAGTAAGCGTCACATAATGAATACATTTGCTTTCATGATCATACACCAGATGTTCACACATAAGGCCTCATGATAATAGTACAAGTTGACTTGACTTTATTGCGTTAGATGGCGCTTGTAAGGCTCGTTAGAGATTTCACATTGGTTGGTGTGATTGCAATAAAAAGGCTTATGATGGAAAAGTGCACGAAAAAATTTATTTTTTTAAATTTATATCTTACTTTTATGGGTATTTATGGTTAGTGTTTTATTAAGCCGCGTTGGGCTTGCAACCTGTCACGTAGAATATTTGCAAAATGCAGGCATGCACCAAATGTACGTGCATTTGACTACTCCCTCTTGGTATTCTCAAAGATCTACTCGCTGAATAATCTGAGGCTGTCCGTCATGGGGAACACAGTCGTGTTTATTTTTTGTATTTTGGGTACACTTCATTCTATAAGTAGGTAAATTTTATCAGGTTAACTTAACCTAGGTGCCAATGCAGTTTTAACTTTCGACATATGTGTTATCAGTATTAATAATGTAATATCTCGTAATATCAAGCAGGTGAACCTGAAAATCAAGTTTACTCACTTTCTACTCAATTTACCGAATGGCCTAATAAAACGAAATCGCAATGCACGTTGCAGAGTGTAGGTTAACTTGGAATCAACATTAACCTGTATGAAAAGTTCGAAAGATATAAATTTTGCGAGATTGGTTTAATTAGGTACCTAATGAGTTACCTTTATAAGAAGTTCATTCAAAGAAAGTTACATTCAACAAGCAGTCATGCTTGGTATGAATGTGCGATGCACGCACGCTAACCACCACCATTATGTATGGTAGCAGGCATGATTAAGCGAGGGTGTCTTCGCGCCTGCGCGGTAGTGAGACGGTCGATGCCGGACAACGCTGCCACATGAGACTTGCTCTTAGGTACCACGTGTACCCACAACAAACTAACCTTTTTTCGTCTTAGTTTGATGATTGAAACATAATAGCAGAACTTCTTACAAATACAACGGAAGTCCTGTGCCAACTGCGCTGTCAAGGCAAGGATAATTTTGTGATACAATAGTATTACAGATGCCTTAAAAGTACTTCCGCTAAAAGCTATCCTGTAGTCGCCTTGGTACTACTTGGATCCCGGCCGATGAACTAGCCGTCTTGTCACTTCCTTTGGCTAGCTCGCTCGAGCTAGCCAAAGGAAGTGACAACAAGTATGATAGTTTAGCAAATATTAGTCGTATACAGGATTGATAGACATTGAAACTTAGTAAAGTACCTTTTTGTTGTCACTAAGTTTCGTTCTGAGGAAACATTAAGTGAAGGATTTAATATAATAAATTAGGATCTTTAAAAAACTACAGTAAGCCTAAAAATATATATAAAAAAAACGAAATAGGGTACTTTCCCCTGAATTTCGCCATTTTGCCACACCTTATGTCTAATAATCCTCCATCCCCTTAAACCGAATGTGCAGTCATACGAACGTAATTTCAAATTCAAGTATGTACCTATAAGTATTACTTGATTGTAATTAAAGCAAGCGCAAATTCTATTCCCGTGTCAAATTTAATGTTACTTTCACGAGTTTGTGTATCTGAGAATTTTAAACCTTTTGCAACCTATGTCTAGATTCAGAGTGGCCACGAAAATAAGAGTTAACGACGCATGACATTCATGAGTTGACCTTGAAAAGAAAATGCAACAGCGCATTTTCAACCCTCCGGTTGGGTAGTTGTATGGCTGTAGAGGGGTCGCGTGGTGACGACGCCGACGGCCGACGGCGTCGAGTGCGGGGCGCCCGGCGACTCCGCCCGCGCGCCTCCGACTGCACCGCGCGAGCTGTCAAACCGCCTCCGACAGGCACCCGGCTTGAACGCTTCTACTCCAATCGCTCGAAATCGCGATCGTATCGTAGTGCGCTTTCTGTGACTCAGTGCGTGATTCTGTTCTAAAATTCGTATGACGGGAAACAACTTGAGGAGATGAACGGAAGTACTACGACGGTGAATGGCGCCGCCGTCAATGGGACCAATGGTGCCTTAAATGGTATAGGAGCCGCACCACGAACTGCCACCCTCGGAACTCCCAGTAGTTACGCGTACACGTCCAGCGGTTCCCTGCTCGGCCGCGGAGGAGCTGCAAGACCGGTTCCTCCGCCAACCTTGCCAAAATACAGTGGATCCTTCAGCGCTGGCAGTACTACTGGTCTTCGGGAACGTGACAGGGAAGGCACGGGTGGATCACACCGGTTGGCCAGTCTCGAAAGATTAGCACTTCGTCAGCGAATTATAGAACAAAGTGCCAATAACCAGGTGTCTACCGGGTTGCCTATCAATACTCCTGCCAATGGCGGGCCCACCTCGGCTACCGTGACCCTCACCGATACTGCCACAGTGAGTCCCCTAGCCATACTTCTTGTGCACCCTCCCTCACTCGAATCCCCTAATAGTAGTCAACGCACCCCGAAAAGGGCTACACTACGGCGATGTTAAATGCGCCGCATGCAACCCTCTAACTCACCGGAATGTTTATTTGTGTGACTAGCAGGGATGATATGAATTTTACGAGTTTGTGTATCGGTAGATTTACAATATATTTGGTCTATTAAAAAGTTTAGAGAATACTTGTGAACTGCACTAGTAGTTATCAAATTTGCATATGATGGTAAGAACTCTTAAATTACACCAATGTTCTACATCGTGAATATGTTTAGATCACCAATATGGCTGTAATATGAATACAACCTATGCATGGATACGGTTTGTTTACATTCAGCAGCTACTTCAATGCAATAACCACATTTAATCAGGTGTTGTGTTACTTACATATAACAATTCTATTCGTACCAGGTGTATCTGGCTACTTGATTATTCATATCTTGAACGATGATTTTAGTTTCATTCTAGTTCAGAAAAGACCTAGGAGATGTGAGATAGAGAGCGTCAACATTGCAACATAAATTATACTTTCTTTACTCACTACTTTTCTTCATATCATGACGACGAATATCGTCATATCATGACGATGACTTTTGTGTCTTTTGTATGTTTATAATATAGCAGTATTGATACAGATTTGCGGAAGTCATTACTACCAAATTGATTCCTAGAGGCAAAAGGTAACAGGCTGGCAATATTTTGTCTTGGTATTAAATTCATGACTATTTCAATTCTTGGATGGTCTTCGAAAAAATGTAATTAGTCTAGCATCAACTTGATAGTGATATAACATAACATGTGGAGCAAAAAAGTCTACTTAGTCACAATCGTGAATCATCAGCATCACAGCTATGCCGGTCGTGACTTGAGACCATGGCATCAAGTACGTCTGATGTTTTTACTGTTATACTTTTTTGTCCTTCTTTAGTATGGACTAAGGACATGGCATTTCACCATATTCCCACGCAGTTCCTCATGTGATAGGACTGGTTCAGTTGCGGGAGGGTGTGCGGGTGACTGACCTCATGCCTACAGGGTTAAAAATAACCTTATGATGCCGCGGCGGCCATTCTGCTCACATGTGTCGAATTCACTAAACAGACGTTAACTGTTTCACGGTCGCAAACTGACCTGAAATTCTCGGAACACTGAAATGCTGCGTCATAAAAGATTCATGGAGAACCCTGAACTTGTTATTTCTACGTCTACGCCTACATCATAGTGTCGTTCGTATTTATTGTAAGATTGGGTGTTCTGTGATTGAAAGCCATTCAAATTCTCTTTAGGTGTTTCCACTGACATACTACGTATATGACGCGAATCAGATGTTATTCTCAAAATCAAATGTGGTTTTGGAATGTAATTTCTTCATGATTTTAGGTATCTCATTTCTACTTAAAAGGCCTATAATTATATTTAAAGATCTCCTGGTTCTCAGAATTATTATCAACATGACGTTATCGCCAGCTGTGCCGAGAAAGTTGGAGATAAGAATAACTCTTTGTCAGTAACTCACATTTTACAAGTATTTTGTTTCATATTGTAAGTTATTCCAGAAGCCCCTGATAGCTTGAAAGTTTATTGTACTTCATATGATTTTGTTTTAAAGTTTTTCACCGACTGGCAAAAGCGGTTGGGGCACGTTCTCCTTCTGCATTGTTACTCTCGTCGTTCAAAAAGGTTAATACGCCCTGTAAAGAATAATGCGTTAGCGGCTTTCCTGCACTCGTTTTAAGATTCATTTTTCCTTTATCGGGGTTTAGTTTGTTTTCTTTGGTGCCTGGCCCTTGCTTTTGTGCGTCTGGTGGGCATAAGTGTGACGGGCTGGATCCTTTTGCGTCTATATAGATATAGCCATAATTAACTCCGTTGTACCTGAGTTAACGCGGCCGTTGCTACACGTATTGCTTTTAAAGTTAGTTACCTATTTTGTTATTATTTTTTCCGGTTACTGTTCGTGTTCTTGTTTACAAAAGTTTTTTGTTTTCATGGTTACCTGTTTTGATCTTAAAAAAGTGCGCGTTGAAGTCTTTTGTATGACGGAAATAATCATGGCATAACAAGTTTCTCGAATTGGCTTTTGTTCCTATTTCTGGTTTTGACAATCCGTGACCATCGATATCTCAACCGTTATTCATAGGATTCACTTTATCACACTTTTTTATAAATAATACTACTTAATATGTTTTTCTACTGATGAGGTCAAGGTAGGTTTAAATGATGATGTCTCTACCTCTTGAAAACAGTAACATAATTTTTGTTGCTCGCGCCTCCGAACCATAGCGAAACTGGGAATGCTATTCCGATTCAAGGCGCTCGAATAAGCGTCCCGCTGGTTCTAAAGAAGTTTTCACCCCGTGTATGCCTGGCTTCAAACTGCGCTTGTTACCGCGCCAACCGGTGGCCGCTAGCCGGTATCGCTTGTAACTTAACCTCAAACTGACAACAGTCGTCGTGAATAGTGCTTCATACTGCTACAGTTATTTCGTTATCAAATAAAATTTGTGAGACATTTCATATCCCAAGAAGAAAATAATATTTAAAAAGACACAAACAGAATCTAGCCACGGTCGAAACGAGTGAGTGCAATAACAAAGTTTTGTACCTATATTTTTTGTAAATGAAAATGCTCAACAAGTTGCTGATGTGTGTGAGAATCGTGCCAAGCTCAGTGCGAGGTTTGTGAGCGTAGATACTTTAAATCTAGATTCAGCTGTGCTTTCGTATAGTTGGATGCGTTCAGAATGGCTAATCGAGCGTTATCTAACGGCAATGGGCAGCAGACTAAACTAACTAGATGCTCTAGTAATGTTGCCGACAGTGTCGCGGATAAATCCAAGGTGGGATGGACAAGTCCTCGGGACATCTGGAGGAACTTATCCCTTCGCAGGAAGGCTGAGGTAAATAAAATAAAATCTATAATAGTAGGTATGTAGTTCGACAGCTGTCTTTGTCTTGATCTTTATATGATAAGGAAATAAAATGTGTTACTACCTATACAAATATAAAAGACTAGCTTCTGCCCACGGATTCACCCGTGTGGTACCCGGATAAAAAGTAGCCTATCTGTAATTCTGATGGACAAGCTATATTACTATAAAGTTTCATTAGAATCCGTTCAGTAGTTTTTGCGTGAAAGAGTAACAAACATCCATCCTCACAAACTTTCGCGTTTATAATATTAGTAGGGTTTTTATAAGACTTCTGTCAAAAATTGGAGAGTACTCATTACCTTTTATCATTGTATTTACTTCTTGATCATACTTAATGCAGTCTCAATTTAAAAAAAATACATATTACCAATAAATAAAAACAAACACTATTGGGCTTAAGTGTGTTTTAAATTTGCTTTGGTGAAGTGCTTACGAAATGTTCATATAAATCGAGCACATAACATATCGGATCGACTTCCTTTAGCAGAACAAATCAAAGTATCAATTTCCTAATCCTCGTTGCTAGGTCGTTGACTCATTCTATTCTATAGCACTCGTATATAAGTCACAATCGCAGTCGGCGCCTTAGCTTGATGCACTATCTATAAAATAAATGTGTCTCAGTTCTTACTGGCCCCTCCCGCCCACACGTTCGTGACAACCCCTACGTAACTTTTTTTCTTCTGTTTAAATGTCTTGCATAATTCTAGCATTTACTTGAAAAGCATAGCTGCTCGATAAAACTTAGCACTCTTGCTGTTGTGATACAGAAAGATTCTTGTTTCAAGTAATTTGATTCAACTTGTTTCTATAGATGTTTCAGTGATGTCTCTCTAAATGTAATACGGAAACGCACGTGTGATAGTAAGATTTAAGGTTTTTAAATAGTTTCAAAATATCGCAGCGGCAACATGCTGTCGTTGTCGCCGCCGATATTTCCATTTTAAGAGTAATTTCTATTTTATTAGAGCACGCATATAAACTTTTTGTGTTTTAACTGTAGGAACAGAAAACAAATGTTTTTCAATTTTTATTTTTGTTAATTGTGGTGTTGTCAGATTAGAATGATGTGTCCGTTAGTAGTAGATCAGGATCTATTACTCAAAGGCTTGCCCTTTGATGATTGTATAATTGACTCAGTCAGTATGCATAAACAGCAGTAACAGGAGTTACTGATGCCAATTTGTGTGACAATTAATTTAACCTCAATTAATATAGTTCATGGTCGTTACACAAAGGTCCTGTAGTGTGCTTAAATGGTGAAACTCATTAAAATTGTTATATAGCTACTGTCAAAAAGCGAAGACAAGGTTCAGCCTTGTTCATTCGGTTAATTTATGCTAATTCGAAAGATTTTTGTATAAAAAGTTGCTTCATACGTATAAGGAATATCGTACAGTGCACATACGTATATCCTCCAGGCTTGCATCGTTTGACTTAGGTAATGTTATGCTACATGTATCTTCTAAACTTGCCAGACTTGTCTTCGCGTCACGTTGCTGTATGAATAATGCAGTAAGTACGAGCTCCATTCCGAAGAAACTGGACTTATAATAAATTAAAGGCTGCTGCATCGTCTTCATCCTATAAACTGCCACTGTGCGTAATTTGCAGACGATAATGCAATTGTTGGATAAGGACAAGAAGATGATGATTGCAATTCGTATAATAGCACGCTTTCAGAGTGGGTACCTACCTAGTTTGTAACAAAAACCTGCTACCATTGTGCTCACGAATAGTAATTTCACATCTGGGAATGAGACAACAGAGCCGTCAGAATCATGTAGTTTCAATGTAGATAACGAGCCACATATTGAGGCAATTCCTTGTTCCTACGTTAATTCAATATCGACATGTGCCATTGGTATCTCACTTTCTCTCCATTACAGTTTTATTAATGACACTTCAAACCAGCCTTGAATTGTATTAATTGCAATATCTTTTATATACCTACCTACTGTTATTATCTTATCCTAACATATCAATAAAATCAGCTATTTCTAAGTACGGGATTATTCCATATGCATCTTTCACACGATTCTATGTAGGTACTCGTTCATTCTTCTCGACTCTGGTTTGCCTACGCTTAACAGAGGTTACGCCCACAGTTCCTACTTGCGATGTTCGTATGCAGCTGAAGACTGATGATTTATAAAACCGTAATTCCTGTTGAGCGTAGGATCGTGCGATCTACTCGTATTTATTACAAAATCATCTTTAGGATATTGGGTTTATTCTTTCGTCTCTAACATTTCGAATTTGCAAATTGTTGATAGATCAACTGAAAAAACAAACACGCTCATTACTGACATTTCCATGATATACATCCTCAGATATTTGTGAGAACACCAAGTAGGGGGTAGTCAGAGAAATGGCTTAATATTAATTCATGAATATTTCTTAAACAGGTTTTTCACACAACGTGGAGCATAAATGCCTTAACTATATTATAATATGTAGTAGGCAATTTCAGAAGGAAGGTTATTGGTATTAAACCAATTACGTAAAGACGTTAAACCGTGTAACTACTATTACTCACTCAGGTAATAAACTACCACAGCAATGATACGATTAAAATTGAAGGTTCTAAGTAATTTATCTCCTTATTACGAAATGCAGTAATTTGTTTGCATAATATGCCTGAGGGAAACTACCTCCTCTATAAACAATCGCGCGCGCAGCCAGTCTTCAAGGGTATATATTCATCATCATATAAATGTATTTCGTTGCGTGACACACTGACTGACTGACAATCAACGTACCGCCTAAATAGTAAGTCCTAGAGATCAAAAATGTCTAGGTTATGTTCCTGTTAGTAAGTTGAGGTGCTCTAAGTATTTTTTAAATTATAGCGTTATAGGGTGCAGCGGGCAGATAAAGATTGTACGAAAAAAACTCGATGCGGTTCGTCCGCATCGAGTCGCAGAGCCTTCCTTAGTTATGAATATACCTACCTAATATGCTCATTTCGCTTGCAGATGTGAAACAGAGCATTACCATCTTAACAATGCAATATAAATCTACGTGATCAGGAATTCTTAACCTGATCCTATTACGTTCCGTTAAGTTTTTTTTTCAATATCTGATCCTTTAGCTGGTAGACTAGAAAAAAGCTACGATATATCAGATATCACTTCCATTTAGAGATAAATTGATTGTGTATGAAACGAAACAATGTAGCCAATTCTGACAAATTGTTAAGCAGTTCTCACCAGATCGCACAGAGAAAGTACCAAGGCTGAGTAAACCAACATGCGACTCAAATTATCATCATTGGATGTGTAGCGAAACCGTTACAATTGAAAATCTTTGTTTATCTTTTTAGGCGTCAACGGCCTCAACTGTTCGTCTCTCTAGGTATATAATATGGTCGTCTTGGTTTTTCTTTAATACTTTTTTGATACCATCTTACTCAAAATGATTATGAGGCGACAATGAGTCAGACAGGAAGATTGTTTTCTCGGCGGCGGCGAGTAATTTCTCAACAACTGGGCGCCTTCGCATTGGACAAGTATTGCAATTATTATTCTTAAGTCAGTGCCCAGATGGTGGCGTTGAGGTTCCATTGGATATCCGATTTGATACCTAACGACTATGACGTTAACCAATCCATAGATGTTCGCTCGTTTAGAACATCAATGGCTTTCATTATCCAGCAGCATCATTAATCTCCCTTAAATATTATTTCTATAGTGTTCCATTCAGTGTATTTGAGATCCGATTGTTCTAAGTTACAACAGCTGTCAATACAAAATGCTCAATAGACGAAATGGGCCGAGCCCGAATTGTAGCTATTGATCGTTGACGCCTGGCGATTTGATGTTTAGTATAATGTGCCATTGTTAGGATGCAATGATTCGTGTAATTACTATTACTAGTTACTCTGTCTCTCTTATTTAAATTTGTATACGGTTTTAAATGTGTAGTGTCCTTGGTATCGGCTCCGTGTTGCATTTTCGAAAGCTAAACTTCAGACAAAAAAATAGACAAGTTAAAAGTAACTAACAGTTATGTAGACCTAAATATGTGCTAATAATAAGCTGGATTAGTCATTGTGTTAACAGAATGACAATGATTTCATCTTTTGCAGCTAATAGCTATATGGTGATTCAGTTGATTGAACACTGTTCGTCCATGTAGACAGGTAACATTATATATTTTCCTTCTTAGGGCTTTAAATTCTGTGCTGTAGTGTATGAGTTTAACATTAACAATACAAGAAATATTAGTAGGTTAGTAATTTGTGAATTTAATATGCAATGTGATCAAGTTTTCAATTCCTTGAAGAAACGAATGAGCTTGAAAAAGCGTAAGAATAAGATCGATCGACAGGATTCAGATGTTTACGTGAGTATGCTACTTCCTCTCTTAAGAAGCGATTGCCTCAAACGTGGCTTTTCAAATTAAGCAATTTTTAGTTATACGTGATGAACGATGTGTATGAATTGTTTATAGTTATGCGCTTCCTCTGGAAACAAACAAATTCTTCGATGTTGAGGCTGTTTGATTATTTACGTTTCACTAGCGCGTCTGTGCTCTGGTAAACACTTGCCGGATGACGATGCTTTGTATCGTACTCATTCACTTAGCAATTGGTACTTGTCACGTAACCCCATTTACCTTCTCGAGGAGTGATCTCATTGACTTTCTGAAGTGAATTAATATTTAGGTCACCAATTATGTCGGATTTATAGTGTTTCAGTATGAGTGGTTCTATGTCTTCCGAGTGATACGCCATGTGTCGAAAATACTATTATTGCGTGCGCGTCAGCTGTCAACTGACAGAGATATCACTGAGATCTTCTGATTGGTGCTGTATTAGAAAAGAAATGGTATAATTATTGTTTCATCATAAAATTAACAACTTCTCTTAACACTATAGATTATCACTACATAACTAAATAATACGTGGACGGTGTTTCGCATTGTATTGCGCCTTGTATGGTCTTAGCTAAGTTTAAGGTTAATGATATACGGACGTTGCATCGTTGTTGATATTAATAGAATCAAACGTCGCTTTAGCATACGGTCGTCGCACTTCAATAAACCTAGACATTTGCATAAATTTAGCATACTTACATGTCTACTCACTTTCTAGTTCCAACCATTATCACAGGTTTTTTAGCCTTGCCTAGAAAAAAAACAGTGACTAAATCTGTGGCTGTGATATTATTTCGGTTTGTCATTAATTATGTCTTACTAGCCTCTGGCCAGTCCACTGATTCTCCCTCGTAGTAAACGAATAAAAAGTAGCCTATGTGTTATTTTAGGTCACAACCTTAAGGTAGGTTCCAAATATCATCCGAATCGACTCAACCGATTCGGATGATATTTGTTACGTTACGATAAAAACATTCAAACTAGAATTTATTATTATTAGTAGGATGGTCTTGAATAGGCTGGCGAAATACAAACGCGAAAATTAATCATCGTTTTCAGATCTTTTCGTTTCGAGGCGTAAATGAATGTATTTATTGAAAATTCATTGATGTTAATAATCAATAATAAAATATTTTATTCATAAAAAAATACATAAAGCAGATGTTTGTTTTAAAAAACGTTTCCACACCTACTTATACTTACTCACCTGAATAACTAATACATGCAACCTATCTACCTAGATTACATAAGATTATTATTAAACTTCTAGCTTTACTTAAAATAATAAATAAATAACGCTGAACATTTTTCACACAGCATCATCTAGCCCCAAAGTAAGCAGAGTGTTATGGGAACTACATGACCGATAAATGATAATACTACATGACTACTAACTTTAATTTCTACTCGCTTTACTTTTATTTTATTCGAAAAAAGTTTACCTAAGAAAGACTAAGCGCAACGGCTTTCGGGTTCATTAGCACGCAACGTACATTTGGGGCTCGTTATTGTAAGGGAATGTTCATCGAATTCAAGTGCGTAATGACGAGCGGTGTAATGACCAAGTTCCGTATGAATCACCGCTTTCATTCTTCGCACCCACGTAGGTAATTACTCGTTATTGGCAGGTTTATTTACTTTATGCTTTGCTTCTATGCGCGCGCTCTGACAACAGTGCGTGATTAGCACATGTGCTCGTTTTACAGTGAAACTATGTTGCGTTTCTTCACATCACATTGTTTGACAAATAACAGGTTCGTGATTGATATATTCGTGACCGCGGTTCCTGGTTTATTAGTCTAAGAGTCGACGATCTCCGTAGATCGACAGGCAAAGCGCTTGAAGCGCGGGTTCGATGATCTGCAAATATTTGTTTCGGTTATGTGTATTGGGTTATTCCACAAATCCCCTCTGAGAAATCCACCTTAGGAGGGAAAACTGAACTCTGATGTTGAAAGAGTCCAGAAATCCCTATTTTTATTTATTTATTTATCAACTCTTTATTGCACAATTTTATAAAAAGTGAACAATAGGCGGACAAATTGGGTTGGCTGGTAGAAAATGATTTAGCATTAAAATCATTTTCTACCAGCCAACCCAATTTGTATTGATTGGCAGTAAGCGTGCTACAATTTTTTACAAATTTTAAATACAGTTTTATTTTATATATCCAATCACATTTACTTAATATATGTATATAATTATATATTTATAGGCACTTATACAGATAAATAATAGTTTGAAGGTAGGGAAGATAAACTATGAATACAACTCATCTAGGAAGTGTTTGCGAGTTAATCTTTTGAAGCAATCTTTAGAGTCTACCTTTTTATTTTACCCATTATCATGTGGTACCATGACACTCATTGTTTCTGATATCCATGACACACGAGCTTCTACTGTGGGCTCAGAACTATGTAATGTGACTGTTGGGTGTTATTTATTTATCCTTGTGGTTATTCTATTATTATTGAATTGAAGTAATGATCCCTGAAAACATTACCTTGATATCGATGAGTCATCTGACGCCCGGCTAGAATTACTGAAGGGCGTATAGCATAACTGTACGACACGGCCTTCTGTGAAGCATATATCTAAGTACCTAGGTATGTTGTGTTCATACAACGTACAGCTATTGCTTCTCGTCACTCGAGATGGAGTTTATGCCTTCCCGCAGCGGGAGTCTTATTAGTGGTTCCTATTACTGAGTGCAATATACAACCTATGCGTAGGTAGTTATATATGTTTTTTTGCTAATTTGCTACCTATATTGTGTGTTTGTCTTGAGTCAAACTTTGACCACATAGTCACAGACACTATTCTATAATATCAGAAGACGTCGGAGATGCGTACTTTTTGAGATATTAGAGGTTTATGTTTCGTAAAAACTAACCTAAAATTAGTCAAATATCATAAGTGGGATTGCTTGTCGGACTCCGGCCTGAAGCTCTTACGGTCGCTCTTAAGAGCTTCTGGCGGGAAGGTACTCTTTTTAAATTGCTCCTGTTCGTATGTCTGTTACATTGTCTGTAAGTTCGTCCATTATTCAGACCGAAACGTTTTCTTATTTCCAGTTACAAAGTAAACGCGAGCTGTTCTTCAAATCTGACACAGTGAGCGGTGTGAGCGCGACCGGGCCGCCGATATCGGCACCGCCCGCTCCGCCGACCGCGCTGAAGGATGCCCTCGCCAAGCGCTCAGCCACACTACCCGATGCGCTCGAGAACAACCACCACGAACCGAACGGAACCGCGCCGACTGCGAAACTGACTAACAGTGCTTCAGTGGATAATGCGCCGAAGTTGCCTGGTTCCGGCCCGCCATCAAACCCCGCACCGCCTGTACCAACGTCGGGACCACCTGGTTCAGTGCTCAGGAGTACAGAGAATATTGTCAAGGTAAGATGGTCTCTCTATCGCAATCACTTTTGTAGCTCGCAGTTGATTGACTTAAGCCTGAATTCATAGTCGGGGGTTGAACATTCCCCCAAAATCCATCATTCAGCATTTGCCTTATGGCTGGGTATATAAAGGTTAAATTCGCACTTGAATTTTTACTAAGCGCCGAACCGTCCCCTAGGAGAGCCCCTATTTGACTATGAATTTGGGCCTTAAAGTTTAATAATTCTCACTCTCGCTGCGGTGATGGAAAAGCACTATATTTATTAAATCGATCCGAGTTTCATCTCAAGAACACGTAATTAGTTAAATTACTTATGTATCAGTATGCGTAGAAAGGACATCTTGAGCACAGTTCAATGTTTTGTGTCTAGACAAGGCTTTAGTCGATACTCCGTACCACTATCAGTACTTAATGAGGCAAGTAATTTATGAGGTTAACTCCGCATAACTTTGTCATAAATATGAAATAAGTATAGCCCGAGAAAATGGCGCACCACTTGCGAAAGGAGAGTGTTTAAAAGTGTTTTCTGAACGCTGTTTATGTAAATGACGTTATAATTAACGAATCAACTAGATCAAGCATAAAATTATCCTTTTTCATGGCTGGGTTAATACTTTGCCTTTATGTTTGTGTATTTAAGATACTATGTTATCTCATAATAAAACATTGTTCAAATATCAAAACAATGATCACTCGTGTAGTCTAAGATAATGCCGTTTAACAACTTTATCCTTTGTACTTTTGTGTCGATAATGCATGATAAAACTTGTTATTAAACTCTTCCAGAAACCTGACCACCCACCAGTCGCGCCAAAACCCGAACTACCTAAGATAGAAAAGCCAAAAACCAAAGAATTAGATGGATATGTCGGTTTCGCAAATCTACCTAACCAAGTCTACAGGAAGGCAGTCAAGAAAGGATTCGAATTCACGTTGATGGTTGTAGGTAAGCAGCAGTGGATCTTATTAATGTTATAAATGTGAAAGTTCGGATGCTTAGATGCTCCAAGCATTGTTGCTAAATATCTCCGTATCGACTAAACAGATTTGGATCACATTTTGAACAGGTATAGTTTACCTAGAATAACACATAGGCCATCCGGGTAATACGCGGGCGAAGCCGTGGGTAGATGTTAGTTACTTAGTAAAGTTTTTGTCTTGACTGAATGACTCGGACATCTTTTTGCAAAACATGTATTTATGTTGATTTTTGCTAAAGCCAAAACCGCTTATCAACTTTCTAATCGAGCCAAGCCCACTAATATTATGACATTAATTATTCTTCCAACCACAAATCCAGTTCGGACTATCTTAGGAAATATTTATACATGTGATAGTTACTAACCTTTCACTGTTGGGAAAAATGTTCGTATGATCTGCAAATATTTGTCTCGGGTCTAGCTGTTTTCTATGTATAATATGTATATATTTATAAATAAATGTATATAAGTGATATATCAGTCATGTAGTTCTCACAACACAATCTCTGCTTACTTTGTGGCTAGGTGATGCTGTTTGAAAATGTCCAGCATTATTATTATTTTATAATTATATATTTTTTTAATTATAGGCGAGACTGGATTGGGAAAGTCGACGTTAATAAACTCATTGTTCCTGACCGAGGTTTATGATAAGGATAAGCATCCAGGGCCGTCGCTACGAGTGAAGAAAACGGTTGGGGTAGAAACCAGTGTTGTACTGCTAAAAGAGAATGGTGTCAATCTCACTCTGACAATTGTCGACACGCCCGGCTTTGGTGATGCGGTCGATAACAGCAATTGGTGAGTACAATTTTACACATTTATAGAATCATCAGTAGGTCCTACCATGAGTTTACGTAATCTATACTCTAGTATGCTACTGTAGCTATAAAAACCAGCGCCGCTAGTGGATATTAGAAGTACTTAAACTGGTAGAATGAGTTATTATAGTGCACTATACTATAATAACTCATTCATATATAAGTTACGCGTACTTATAATTACACTGCAAAGACTATAGTTTGGCCTCTGAAGGATAAGCACCTGGACGTCGATCGCTATGAGTGAAAAAGTCAAGTTTTAATATATTGTATAATACTTGTGTTATGTGTTGTATAATCCGAGTGTGTGTAAAAGAGACAAAGATTAAAAAAAAAACTATCATGTATTCTCTTCCTCCTCACGAGGAAGCTCCTCTTTCTTAAAGTTTAACAAAACGTTTACATAAAACTGCATAACAATGGGTAACTGCAAATCTATTGCAACGCCCTTGGTGTAACGTATGTGGCAATAATACCTATAAGAACCATACCGACTAAACCAGCCTTCCGATGAAGGCTGAAAAATCAAATTCGGATTGGAATAAAATTTCTAAAACCTCTGTTTTTGCGTCGGAGGTTAAAACAGTAGCGAAATGAAACCGGAGTTTTACTGATAAAGGAGAATGCAATAACGTCAACCTCACGTCATTGCATTTTCTTACCGCGGGTCGCGGTTCTGTATTTGAAGGAGCACGCCTGTCACACGCGGTGCGTGCTTCGGATACAACTTTCCGGCTACAGTCCCGCACGCCGGTAAAAATAATGAGTGACGCGGCTGTACTATCACGTACTAACACGCCTCATGATGGTGCAGTTGTCAACATAATAAATATTGAAATCTAGGAAAAATATTATATCAGCTTCTCTAAGTTTTGAAAATTTGGTTTCGATTTTTCCGCATTAAAACATTGTGGTGAGGACGCGCGCGTATTGCGTGTCCCGATTAACGCAGCGGACGGCCTTATGATTGTCAACACGCCCGACTCCGGTGATTCGGTCGATTATAGCAATTTGTGAGTGCGGTTTCATTGCGATTGATTGCGCTCCCGGTAAATGACTTAGAATTGAGTCAATTAGGAATTGGCAGTAAATTACCCCACTATGTTTGTGTGTTTTGTTTGTTTCTCTGCAGTAGCCGTAAGCGCTATTTCAGACAGTGTCACTGCTTCTCTACTTGGTCACTAGTGACATATCATCTTCGTCTCTATACAACGTTTTCCTTTACTGTTTTGAGCAGTGGGCAGAACACTTAAATGTTTGGGTGAAATAGCCTTTTTGTGCAATTTCTGTATGCTTCTGCCCATGCCTTGACAGGAAGTATACATAAGAATGCCCTTCAACTCCAGATCATCATCAACGTTTCTAGTTGATTTATTTTTTACGTATCTGTTATTCGAGAAACCGTAACGTTTTCGTGTCTGATTCCAGTTGGCAGCCGATCATCGACTTCGTTGAGTCGAAGTACGAAGAGTTCCTGAACGCGGAATCTCGTGTAACCCGCAAGGCAGCCCCCCCGGACACGCGCGTCCATTGCTGTCTTTACTTCATTGCTCCCAGCGGACACGGACTCAAACCCCTCGATGTAGAGTTCATGCAGCGGCTCGGCGATAAAGTCAATATCATACCTGTCATCGCCAAGGCTGACACTATGACGCCCGAGGAATGCAAGGATTTCAAAGAGCAGGTATATTTGTTCGGAAAATGGAACTGTCTGGTCAGGGCCAGCCTTAAATAGTGTGGAAGTGAAAACGATGACTCATTACAGATTGACCCAGTTAGTGAAACTATTAGTGATATCGAACCTATTCCTATAACACACGCTCTGCTTACTTTGGGGCTAGATAATGCTGTGTGAAAGAGTCCAGCATTATTCATTTATTTATTTAATAATAATTTTGTAGTGTGTGGAGTTTGTACAGAACACTCGATTAGAATCCCAATTTATTACTGAAGCTTACATGAACCGTCATTCTAATTGATTAATATTATTGGAGTTTGATCATAACCATTTTGGGGCAGATGGGACAAAAATATATCCTGATATTGATCAGTGATTTGTTAGGTACCTTTAAGCTTCGTAAAGCCTGAAATAATTTGGATGAAATTTCGGATTTCATACAAATTGGCATCATCGTCACCAACAGCCTGAAAAGTCATCAGGCTGTTGGTAACAGGCCTGTGGGCCTTCCACAAAGAGTACCATAGCCACTTCAATGTGCTTAGTCTAAGAACTATGTCGGTAACTTTAGTTCTTCCACGGATTTGCTTATTTTGGATTTTCATCACAGAATAATACTTAGGCTAGGTACTCTTTGTCTGTATACCATGCGGGCCAAGCCGACCCCAAATAAATTATTCGTAAAAAACAATTATTTCATTTCAGATAATGAAAGAAATAGCACAGCATAAAATAAAGATCTACGACTTCCCGGAAAGCACAGGCGAGGAAGGCGAAGGGGCAGACGCGACTAAAGCGCTGCGCACGCGAGTGCCCTTCGCTGTGGTCGGCGCTAACACGGTCATAGAACAAGACGGCCGACGCATTCGGGGGCGCAAGTATCCTTGGGGAATCGCTGAAGGTAAACAAAACACACATCATTTTTATGACGATTAATATTTTTTTTAACGTACAAATATACATAGAATCACGCATGTTTCCCGAAGGGGTTGGCAGAGACCATGAATTTCCACTTGCTAAATTTCTGGAATACCTCTTTCGCTTCATTCATTCTTATCACATTCTTAATACAAGCTCGTCAGTTTAAGGGACTTGGCCTTTCCCCAGAAAGTCTCCAATTTGGTCAGAGTACAGAGTACTTTTTAAGCTTTAATGTAAATAGTGATGGAACCGCAAACTGATCAAAATGAGCCAAAACGCAGGCATCCTAGGAGTTTCTTCCTCCATCACCGTTAACATATAACCTTTTTTATGTTACTAGTAGTTATTATTATTCATTCTGTGATAAGTGGTACATTTGTTGTTGTGAGATAAAATACTCTGGTGTGCTTGCAATCTAACATCAGGTTAGATTGCACACAGACCGATTTTAAAACCGTTTTTCAAATTCCGCTCGTGTCAGAGAGTCGACGACGCTGTTATTTCTTCGGAATGCGATAGTTATGACCACCTGTTTTTCTGTGACGCGGAAATAAGTCGCATTCGATACCCGTAATATCCGTGTTTCGAACATTTGGATCACCAAATGACCGAAACACGGATGTTACGGATATTATAGCTGAATTATACATTACATTCCAGATTTGCCTACGATTTAATGAATGAATGAATGAATGAAAATACTTTATTGTACACATTAAACAAATAACATAATAACAAAATCTTATTATAAAGAAAGTACAATGGACGATCTTATCGCTTAGAAGCGATCGCTTCCAGACAACCTTTGGAAGGAGAGGATAGTAAGAGATTGTGAGAGTGGCGGGGCTATACATAAAATAATAATAAAAGAATATTAACTACATCATACATATTATACTACTACTATATATACTACTGATATTATAAACGTGAAGGTTTGTGAGGATGGATGTTTGTTACTGTTTCACCCAAAAACTACTGAACGGATTTTAATAAAACTTTACAGTAATATAGCCTATACATCAGAATAACACATAGGCGACTTTTATCCGGGTACCACGCGGGCGAAGCCGTGGGCAGAAGCTAGTATGTAGTAAATCTATAGGTAGGATATACATATATATACATATATAAATACACATACACATTATAAGACGTCGGTAAAAGAGCAAGACAAGACTCTGTGATACTATGATGTTTCTGATGAAAATGTGATTACTATGATTTAAATTACATGCTTACCCTTACCCTTGGTACATTCCAGTGGAGAATCTCGAGCACTGCGACTTCCTGGCCCTCCGCAACATGGTGATCCGCACGCATCTGCAGGACCTGAAGGATGTCACCAGCTCCGTGCACTACGAGAATTACCGCTGCCGCAAGCTCGCCGGCCTCTCCGACGACGGGAAACCGCACAGGATCAACTCGAACAAGTAAGATATTACACTAACTGACGCATTTCACTTCGTTTTGAAGTGAGAGTGCTAATATTCTTTCGACACTGGCGTCGATTCTCTTTTACACAGATTAAATTTAATTGTATATATCGCTCTACTCAACTATCAGTAACAAAGTGAGAGCAACAATTTTAGTGCTGTCAAATTAGGCAGATTTACGTTTCCCATAGAAACTTAGTCGTGATTTCAAAACATGCTGACTATAAACACAGAAGAGCGACACGTAAAGTCATTTGACAGGAGTAAAATTCATGCCATCTATTTCCTGTATTCGCTATCAGTAAAAGAGCGACGGTTTAAATTTAATTTAATTGGTGTAATAGAGAATCGGCGCAACTGTCAGGGGTGGAAAACTGATAACTATAATGTTGGGTTTGTTTTGAAATAGGGTACTTTTATATATATCCAGTTTACTGACAGATAGAAACCAAGTGTAAAATGTTAATATTTCTTCATGAAATGTGGTGATTTATTAAAAATCATCTTGGAGGCAAGGAATTATTTGCAATAAACCGAAAGTGACATGGTTGTTCCTGGCACTGACTAGATAATTGATATCTTTATTATGACTGGATTTTTTGCCCTTATGACCATTTTATACAGTTAATTTGGAAGCGACAACTCTGGATTGGCCTCAGAGTTGAGTTTTGTTTTATCGATAATACCAAGTCCACCATATCTCAGCTGTAGCAGTGCTGTCGGTTTTCTTGAAGTAACTAACTGGGGATGTGTATTTTATCCGCTTCCATCTTATTTGGTGTCATGGATTTCTTTTCTAGCTCACAGATATTTGTCTAGTTTACAGAAACTAGACAAATATCTGTGAGCTAGAAAAGAACAAATTAAAACACACAGGTGTTTTAATTTGTTTGTGTTGTTTAGCGGAAGTGGATAAATGCTACACATTTGACATAACGATTAGGCATGTTAACGAATAATGAATAACAGCCCGAGTAGACAGGGTTGGTCTCAAATATTTTACTAATGTTTTTTTTAGATTTTGTTTACTTACTACTGTTGTCACCGCTTTAAAAGTGACCAGACTAAGGCTAAAGTTTCATCACATAAACGGCTGGTTAGCCTAGCACTTTTTTATAAGAGTTGTTTAAACTTTCCCTGTTATTGGAACGCGAAACGTTCGTGGCGTAGCTTGGCTAAAGCTTGCTAGGTATCAGACCTACGAGATTCTACTAGATCACCGCTTGGATAAGTGGCTGGTAGTGGAATTTAGAACTGAACACTTCCGGGCTTCGGAGGTCACGTAAAGATGTCGGTCCCGTCTATCACAGTCGCTAAGCAACGTCCAGAACCTTCGCGCGGCCTAAAACTCTGACACCAGAGTTGGCTTTATAGTTCGAACCCACAGTTATAGCTAAACACCCGTTTATGTGTTGGTTTTCTTAGGCCAGAATTTATTAACATCTTCTAACTGACTTTCCGATCGTTGGTTCATTGCTGCAAGTCTGGTCACCTTCCATAAACTCTCTCTGCTACAGAATTTTAGTTTATATGTGCCTTGTAACATGTTACAGCATTCTTCTACTATTTTGAATGTTCTGTGCTTGGGCATGCAGAAATGAAACCATTGTTAACATCATTTTATCGTGGTATATTTTAAAAATACTATTTATGTATCGAATCAATACTTTTGTCAATATACTAATTGAAAACACGGTTACTAACCACGTGAATGGATTGTTGACTAGATAAATAAGCATCCATATTTAAAGATAAATTATGTAGTCCACAATCATTTATGTTGATAAACGCGTTTTTAATAAGTTTGTAATTCAGTTACGGAACACTATTTTTGAGGTATCCACGATTTGTGTCATAAATCATAATAACTTGCCGTTCACGCGCTTTTACAGCGGCATTAGTAACAGTTTATTCACCATTATTTATCGGCTCGATGACAGCATTCTATTTACGGTTGCAGATTGCACATTCGCATTACATTAAAACTCTGGACGCTTGTTTGTTTTGATTTACGCGGAGCCTTCTAATTGGTAGTCCGTCTCGGATGCCAATAAACTTTATGATCAGACATTAGCTTTTAAATGAAGACTCTGTTGTACTTTATAGCATAAATAATCCCATGTGGAGATTATAAAAACAAAACACGATTATCCTTTTAGCACGCAAAAAGACTAAACAACCTGTCTGATGTCTGCGATACAGATTGATCATTTAAAGCGTTTTTTAAACATGTCACTGAGTCAAAGGAACCATGAAGGTGAAATGGGCTCTTCGCCCGAACCGTGAATGTTGCTACATACTAGTCGCAATTAATGAGTTATTTTTATAGCAAATGATTGAATTACCTCAATGATTTTTACATAATATAACGAAATGTTTATTTAATGATGGCTCCTCACTCGGTGGGCTATCTATCTAGCAGTCGCTGGAAGGGTGACTCAAAACCAGCGCGGTCAGATAATGAAACGTATCGAAAACTTAATCCAATGTTTTGTAGTTTTTGAGCTGTTACTATTGCTGCTGGTGTGTGCTCACGCACAGCCTCGTGTTAACTACATTATGGTTGTGTTGGTGTTCAGTTTGTGCCCGCAAGGACTGATGAACAGTTTCATGACCGTGTGGTAAGTCCGTTCGTTTCTACTTACACTTCGACAGAAAGCGTCTTACTATTTCAGAGGGGTTTATGCTGAGTTTTGCTACAAGTCGATACGGTCAACATTTCGACATGTTTTTAGCGTATTTGTAACTCAGCATAGGCCCTCAGATCGTAGTCCGAATTGAAATTAGTAAGACGCTTTGGAGCTGAAGATACATACATCAATTCTGTCATTTAAGTCACTCCTTCTATTTCAACTATCAGCAACATTTTCATTATTGGCATATATCGTAACTTTGTTCTATTCCGTCGTGTATGTTCATAAATCGTGGTACAATTAAATTCGATATCATTATTTCACATTCTTTAGTAATGTAGTTTTAAATTTTCTACAACTCTGCTTATGAAATTAGCTTTTGTGCTTTTCAATATTAAAACTTGGATGCGTTATGCATTTAGTAACCTGATTACTAAAATTGTTTAATGTGTGCGTAGCATGTAAATGTGTGCATAACAGTGCTGTTCGGTGTATTTAGGCCTTAGCTTTGTCCGTCTTTTTCATAGCTATTACAGATTGAAGAAGACGACAGATATTTGGTAGTTTTTTGATTGTAACTAGAAATATTTAATTGTGAACAGAAGATTTTACGGCTTGAAAATAAGGTATGTACCTTGATAAATTTACGTATGTTGTTTTATCGAGAACCCGTAAAATGTACCTAATGGTAATTTTCTGGGCAAATGTTCGGTTACAGGTATTCAAAATAATTAGTGCAATGACACTCAAACCATAATAAATACGTATCAAAACTTAATTTTAACAATTTTGTTCACAGGAATCCATTGGCTCAGATGGAGGAAGAAAAACGGGAGCATGACCTTAAGATGAAGAACATGGAAAGTGAAATGGAACAGGTAACCATTATTCTAAATGTTTTTTTAATCATTATTTAGTTTAAAGTATTATTTAGTAATACATTGCTAGCCACATCACACGTGTCACGTGTATTTGTCGTCCCGCAATGGATAGTACACAACAAGTGGCGCCGGAATCCAGTCACACTGTCATTCCTGAGGCCTTAGGACCCGGTTAGGACCAATAATATACGCCAGACCTTGTCTTATACCAGGGTACTCACAGACTTTAACAAATTAACTTCGAAAACTGCATAACGAAACAAAAGCGCGCAAATGTATGAGGGCGAAATTGTTGATTATACGTGTCCATGTTGCTTCCGATTTGGCAACACTAAAACATACCGTTTAAAAAGGATGGGAAGTCCTTCCTTTAGCAGTGTGACGGAATGGGTAGAATTAATAATTATAAATATATATTAAGGTTTCTTAGCCACCCTGCGATAAGTCGGTAATCTAATAGTGTAAGCTCTGAAAGATTTTCTGTAGGAGTTTCGGTTATCATACTGACTGTTCCAGCAAGCCTGTTCAATAAAAAAAAGTCTAAATAAGTACTAGTTGAACTTTGCATATAATTGACTTCCAGGTGTTCGAGATGAAGGTCCGCGAGAAGCGAGCCAAGCTGAAGGAGTCTGAAGCGGAGCTGGCGCGGAGGCACGAGGGCACGCGGCGCGCGCTCGAGGCGCAGGCGCGCGAGCTCGAGGAGAGACATCGCGCGCTGCAGGCGGAGAGGGCGGCCTGGGAGCGCGAGACCGGACTCTCGCTGGACGACCTGCGGCGCCGCTCGCTCGAGGCCAACAGCAAGGAGTAAGCGCATACAATAACACTTACCGTACAGTCAACTGATTCTATGGCGTGACGACCTCTGTGGCGTAGTGGGCGAAGGCCCGTCTGAGACGCAGGTTGCGGGACAAATGTTTGTATTTTCTGCAAATATTTTTGATTATTATTAAGATTATAACGCATATAGAGTTTACGCCTTACGCCGTCCCAAGTAAAAAATTCTGAGGTGAGAAATGGCTTACTAACCAATAGGTTAGTGTTCCAATAAGCATGTGGAATGCTAACTACTACGCAAAACGTGGGCATGTGCCAAATATTAACACCTAATACACTCTGAGGTACTTAGTTTCTTCGTAAAATGGTGTGAAACGGAATCCAGAGGCGAATAAAGACAAAACAGAAAGTGGTATTCCTACACTAACTCCTGTTACAAACCACCAATAACTATTATTGTGGTTTGTAGAGTGAGGTTTGTAGTTGAGGAATTTCACTTTTGGTTTCGTTTCTATTCCCCCCTGGATTAATTTTCAACTCCTTTCTAAACACGCGCACCCTGCGTTCTACGGAAACGAATTCACCCAAAACTATGTGTATAATACACGGACTACTATCGTAGTAGTGCGTGGTTCCGCCGCGTTTTAACGCCGACTATCCGTAAATTTTTTAACGAAATTCATAGTCAGTTTGTCATATTTCGTAGGGCAAATGAGAAGGGAGATATTAGCGATAGTTTTCCGATTTTAGGGTATCGAACTTTATCGTTCTAGTTTTCAATTTTAAATTCTGCTTATTTGTAATTAGCTAGCTAGTGGAGAACTTATGGAATTTAGAAATGATACGCGTGTGCGCGAGCCGAGACCGTTGAGCCGAATGCCGGTCGCCAGCGCTGGAACGTGACGAGCTATGTACGGCCGCGTAGATACACGTAGGTAGTGTAGGTAGGTATCACCATTGTGCGTTAACACAGATTATTCATAATTTGTTTTTTATCCATTTCAGAACCGTTGACGGCAAGGAGAAAAAGGACAAGAAAAAGAAAGGTTTGTTCTAGGTGATTTAGATCAATGAGCGTTCTCGTCGGCTCACACCCACCGTGGCACACGCGTGACTAACTTGTGTTTCGTCACCGTGACAGATCATCGATCGACGAACCGAAATCGACTGAACGGTCGATAACGAGTACAAAATAGGGTTCGATTCCTTTTCACTTCGTAGATTTGCGTGTTTCCACTTAGTCATTACGGTCTGTCGTTCGATCGTAATATGAATTTCGATCGATGATTTGCATAATTTAGACTGTTTTTACCGTAGTTTCTCTGTACGGACTTACATTATGGTATCTGACGAACTAATTAACATGATAGGAGTTAACCACTTTTACGCGTACAAATGCATAATTGCAAATAAAAGTTTAGCTTGGACAATTAGGTCTGTACATATCGTATTTGAGATGAGAAACATTGATTTCTATTATACCTAAATCGGCAATAATACTGCTTAAGACTTCTTGGGAAGGCTGTACAATTCAACTCTACTTTGTCTTGGGATAGAAGTGCCATTTATATGATTTGTCGTGTGTTAATTCTTTGTGTGCAATCGCCCATGCGTAGTCGTATTTGTCTTGTAGAAGAGGCCTAAAAAGTGCATTAATTCTGTTAAAATACATCTACCCGTTGTCGATTGTAATCTATCATTTAAAATGCTTTTGTCTTCTGTACGGCGAGTCTCTGTTTTCAAGTTACTTATTTGTGTCACTTACTGTGTGTTACACGTTTCAATAATGTCTCGCTATAACAACTCTTGTTTGTAATGACTTTCGTGGCGAAATCTTATCTTTTGTAAATATAGCCCCTTTCATTTGTCTCGATGAGCCTGTTTCAGTGATTGCACTGACTTCTATTGAAAACACCAGAGTTGTTTCAAATAGTCAAATTACTATTATATTTAAATCGCATAGCTTGCGTTCATTGGACGCGCTGTAAGCAATTAATTTCTCATAAAAATTAAATCCAGATATCAAACCGTCAGCATTTATTTTTCATAGAAATTATACAATGAGTAGCGTGCGACGCAAGTCGACCGTTGCGGTTAAGTGGGCGCAAGTATTTTATGGCCATCTGGATAAGTGAAGGTTGTAAATTAATTCTTGTTTAATTTATACTTAGTTTTAAGTTTCCTATCTTATCATTTCTCTGATGAACTCGATTGATTGAGATTGTTTTTATTGTGATTACTTTTATGTAATTTGCAGATTGGTCTTTTAAGAGTGTTGCAACCGGAATAGTTATCTAAGGGCATCTGTTCGTATCATCGCATTAAATAATATTACTTAGTAGAAAACATGATATTAAGTAATGGAACAACGATTAATTTAAGGCTGTAGGAACGTAATAAAACAACTGTTCTATGTAAACACACTTTTCTGTAAGTGAACTTTTGTATGAATTTATTTATTTATTTATGGGATTGTTCTCCATGACAAGGCATTTATATTTTGTAAGTGGGCCTAATTTTGTATCATTTTTGTCCTCAAAACATTTTAAGAGATTTTTATTAGGTTTAATTAAATATCACACAACAAACTATGTGACCCAGCACAAACATAATACAGCTTATGATTCGACGTTTACGTCCATAAAGTTGCCAAATAGCTTATAATGATCTGCTTTAATCGAGGATATGTCTGAGTTCGATTGTAGTTAAGATAAATTATATTCAGAATTCTTTGATAGGAATCTAGAAACTGCAAAGTTAATATTTGGCTCAAAAAAAAGAGTTATTATTAAAATAGACCGTGGGCTCTTTACTGATAAATATTAGCATAGTCAAGTCAGAAGTAATCGGATATTGCGACTAATCCTACTTTTATTTTCTGTAATAATTCATAAGTAGACAGAGTGGAAGAGATACTTGTGGTTCAATAATGATATTGCATAGACTTCATTAATTCTAAATTTTGACGTGGATTGGATAACATATATTTTTGACTTCTATATCATTTTAAATTACCAACAATAACAGCTTAATCGATGCGTCCGACGTCATTTTGATGTTCGGAGTAGCACGGCGGTGTTTATAAACAGCAGATGTTGCTTAGTGATATTAAAGTATGCTCATAGCTCAGTTGTGAAATAGAAGTCTAGCCATAGCTAGTTAGAGTTTTCTTAAAGTATAAGGGAATGAGTAAGAGATCTCTCAACTTGAAAGGATTTATGTAAGAATCGCTTATTTCTTTTAAGTGTTTTTCAATCACATTAGGCATGTATTAAACTTACTAGTTCTACTCTATAAATTTCTTTAAACTCTTTATGAGAACATTATATTCATATATCTAGCTTATAATAAGGTACCGCTTGACGACCATTTGTTCGTGTAAATATATTTTAGTTATTATTGTATCAACGGGATATAAGAAATAATATTTATAGAAGTTACTCAACAAAATATGCATAATCTTCATTTTAATCGCATACCATGAAACAATGTGTATTATTTTATAGACAGTATTGACTTCCGCATATAAGTAGTTTAGGTAGTAAGATTATGCTTAGTTTTTGTATTTTGTGTAGGGCCATGGCCCATTTTACCATACTGATCTTTTGCTTAGTCATTTCTATGGACATGTGATGAATGTTGGGAGAGAATTCGAGTTGTGGCGATGTAATATATTGTACCTTTGATTATAAATAAATACGTAATATATAGGACAAATATTGTTTTATTTATATGTGTTGAAAAAGCATTCCTATCTCGAGAATTTCAAAAATAGGAATGTGACTTACTTACCTACTCATTTATGTAAAACTATTATCATTAGGTATTTTAGTTAGTTTACTTGTTTTACTTTTACCTGTCAATGGTTGAAAATAAAAAAACCTTTTTCATGTAGATTTTTTATTTGGTGATTCGTTTAATCACATACACAGTGTTATTACATTCGCTGATCACATCAAAATACAATTCATATATTTACGAACAACCTCAAAATATACTGTGTGTAAACAGCATTACCACACTAGAGATAATTATTAAATATCTTTGGCAGCACTATGGAAAATATACTTCTACTTATTTTAATGAAAATGCAACTTTAAATATAATGATAACAATCACAACATTTCCTTCGACGATACAAACTTTACACAAAATAACATTAGATCGATTTCAAATAGTTGACGATACATTAATAAAACATCTGCATCAATTCTATAAAATTACTTTATTTACAAATCTATTTCTTATCGGGGTTTGAGTCCTTCAGGGTCGCTATTTTTAAAATGGCTTTTAAGTTTTTTCCCACACAGATGGCGTTCACGCGTTCTATGTTTTGAATTGCATGTCGTTCAACCTAACTTGTATATTAGGGGATTCCCTAACTTCTGAGTCAATTCGCGGTCTGTCCTTTTCAGTACAACAACAACAACTAAATAGTTTTTGTACCTTAACTAAAGTTGATTCATTCTAAATCTGTGTAGTTTTTTTTACTTCCAAATGTATGCCGAATAACAGATACCATTATTCGCTATTCGATGAATAATTAAAATATATCGAATAATGACGAATATCGAATAATAGCGAGTAACCGCGGCAACTCTAATCAGCATATAGTCTGACCGCTTCAGTCAATATAAGTGGAAAAAAAACCGCAAAACAACAACGCTTGATCGTCTGTCCGCCGTCTGTCTGCGAAAACCCCTATGAGAACAATATAATTTAATTAGTAATACAAATGGTACTTTGCACCTATATGAAATATAGGGCTACCTACCTAGACTATTATTAGAACTATGTACCTTGGTTCGTTTATGCACTTGCAATTTACTCATCAGCACACCCCGTCGTACATATAAATGCGAAGAGAGGGTCAAATGTACATTTCCAACAAGTATGTTATGTTATGTCTGAATTAAATTAGGATTAAATATTTTAGGCCAAAAAGAAAATTATATTTATCAGTAATATTTTATGAAAAATTATGAAAAAAATCTTTAAAAAAATCAAAACTATTATGTTTTTTTTCTCGATATAAGCGACTTTGTTTTAAGCGCCTCGCTATGCTTTAGTAGCGAGGCGAATGCTTCCTGCTCAAAAAATTAACCATCTGAATGCAAATGGGATGAATTTATTTACTTGAACTTATTAATGACATAGAGTTCTCGTCCACGTAGTCTTATCCATGGAATACGTTGTTGGATGCTCATATAACATTTAAAAAATTACAATAATCAAGAATAATTTTAGGACGACTGGAAATACTGGAAACTTGAAGTACTTACATAACAAAATAATATTTGGAATCTACCTACCTCTAGCTATTTCCCCGCGTTGTGGCTAGAGGTAGGGGTTAACATAAGATTAGAATACTGAAATAATAACTCTTCATTTTCAAATGGCCAGGAAAGCTCACATGAGCTTTCCTGGCCTAATAGTAGAGATCGTAAAAAACTATAATGGTGCGTTGATTTACCACTATACTTATTTTATGTCTAAGATTTGAGTTCACTAACAAAATAAATGGCCGGTCAAGTCGTATTATTGATTACTAGCGTCTGCCCACGGTTTCGCTCGCGTGATACCCGGATAAAAAGTAGGTAGCCTATGTGTTATTCTGATGTATAAGCTATATTACTATAAAGTTTCACCAAAATCCGTTCAGTAGTTTTTACGTGAAAGAGGAACAAACATCCATCCTCACAAACTTTCGCGTTTGTATATTAATAAGTAGGATGATGAAAAAATGTGTCAAAAAGCTTTGATTAGGACCTAACCGCTCGTTATTGTGTTGATGAACTCGAGCCTTAGTACGTAAATGATGTACAGGAGTTTAACGATTTCTGCCATGTGTACTATAAAGACATGCGTACCTACATCGCCATACATTGCCCCAACTAAGCATTTTTCTATACCTATCTAAATATATTAAATGTTACTATTATTGGTGTTCTTTTGTGTCAATCTAAATATAATTATTCTAAAAACTCGAAATCAAAGGACGTTGTACCTACATAAGTATTCTCAATGTAATATGATAATATCACAAATTATTCTTTAGCTAAAACTACGTTTATGCTAACCGATAAAATGTTAACCTAACGTTTTGAATAAAGATTTTAATAAATATTCTGCCAATAAAGTTCTCGTGGAATAAAATTGGTGCGTCATCTTAATATGTCGGTAGATAATAAGTTTCATTACTTACAATGTGCACTATTATAATTAAATACGTTAGTAGGTTCTTTTTGATATATTATCTTAATGACAGGCACAATGGATTTTTCTATATTTAGTTATACTTTTACGTTATACTTTTCCAGACCCGGGAACCGATTAAATTATGAAAAAGCAACTTTAGCAAACCAACACAACATCAAGGTCATTTAAAATGAACGATATGAGGTAATAAGTATACATATGTAACCTATCTTTATCGCAAACAGTAGGCATAACGTTTTAATGATACGTTAGTTAAAAAAACACTGGAGTAGGTACCTACCTACTTAGTTGATAATTACTGAAATTGAATCCGAGGTACCACAATAGGTACAAGAATGTTAGCTTAGATAAAAAATAGGTTCGCCAGCCTTATGTGTATGTTCATAATTCTAGTACACTACTAGAACACATTACGTAAGTACCTACCTACCTACATATTAAAACAATCGTTAGGTATTTTGTTTGTTCGACTTTATAGCATTATTATTATTGTACTTTAGTATCATTAGGCTTTACATTTCATAACAATATTCTGTGCTTTTTATTGAGTTGAAAGGCAAGAATAAGATAAAGTTGATTTCTACAAAGTTTAACAAGAATTTTATAGGCTTAAATAGAGCCGATTTGCTTATAAGTTAACTTGATAATGAGGCAATTTTTATAGAAGGCCATAAAACTAGTTACATTTTAGATCAAAGACTAAGTAACAGCTTAAGTTTTATTGCAATAAGTGAAACGACTTATAGAATAACTTGAAATAAGTTGGTACAGTTAACAGTCAAAGCAGTATAGGTCCTAATCATCAAGTCTAACGATACCTACGTGGCCACAAGTTCGATTCACAACTCTTCATTATAAAGCTTAACAAAGCTCTTTACATTAGTCATATTTTAACTAAATCTATTCTACCAAATTAATTTATTTCTTACAATTAATTGAAACCGACTGACTTATCTTAAGGAAGTAGATACATATAACTATAAAGGCAATAAGATTAGTAAAAAGTTAAATATTACGTAAAGTTCGATTTAAGTAACAATTTTTATCTACATTATATGGTAAACGAAAGCCACATTGCTAGACACGAAGAGTAAACTCTACGATTTAACAAGCGAAGTGTTATATAGACCGATAATAAAGGATAGTTTTCGAGCACAGACGATAGGCAACTTCTTATGAGCGAGAGATAGCAGTGTGGCGTGAAGCAAAAGTGTCAGAATGTCAGTTTGTCTAGGTTGTCCGAGGAAACATAGTATTTTTACACATTAGAAGTTGAAAATAATACAGCGTTACTTCCGCTATGTTATTTGTGAAATACAGCGTTGAGCTTAGCCTACATAAACTCACAAATGTGTACCTGCCTACTTAGGCAAAATATACTTATACAAGGTATAATTGTAAATGAAAGTATTACAAATAATTTAATTGGGGGATATACTAATCTCTTAAGCGTATGCTAGATTTTATTACGTAATTACTAACGATTGTCTACCTAAATTGATATGTTATTATTATTGCCTGTTCGATTACATAACATACTTCTTCAGCGATATGCAATAGACATGCTGGGCGATGGTTTGCTCACATACAAGGCCAGCAGCCATAAATATTCATCATGCATGTATTGTATAGGTGTAACCATTTAGAAAATATATTTTGGGTCTAGGTATACCACGGTTTTTAGTTTCTATAACAACACAATGAATATTTTGGTTTTTACTCTCAAGTCTAACATTTAGAATTTTGTCACATTTCTGGGATCTCACACTTACTGTAATCAGTATCTTTAGTCAAGTGTGTTCTTAAAGTAACTTCCTAAGGTGGATCAAAATATACTGTTCTGTGTACTCTGGTTACACCTACATATGTGTACAACAAAAGCTTGCCCACAGTCTGTGTCGATGTCGTATCGTGGGGCCTATATAACACTGCCTTGTGGGGCGATTGGGAGTTGCTGAAGCATCCACCAAGGTCAATTTCCCTCATCTTAACGTTAAACATCCTGCCGTCGAAAGATGACGTACGACATCCATTACGATTATCACGTTAACACACATGCAACACACATCTAAGTTTTCCGTATCACAATCATGCAATGCATTCGCCGCACGGCATTCGAATTGATTAATAGTTGTAGGTAAGTGTATGGCAGTTATACTAATGTTTGTATACGAAGTGGTTGAAAAGATACGGCTAAATGCGGCAACATCGAATGCAATAGTAACAGTGTCGTTCTGAAGTGGTTCGTAGTATGTTCGGGTAACTAGCGTTCGGCATCGATTCCAAAAGAAAATGGAAAGCTAAACGTGCATTAAATAAAGTGCAACAGGACCACGGAAAGTGCATAAGGGTGCTTTTGTACACAAATGCTTCGATGTAAACTATAGAAACGGTCAAGAAGAAGACAGTTAAGGCAGTTGACAAGTAGGTATAGGTATAGGGTAATTTAATTAGGTATTAAAGGTACTTATCACTAAAGGCGCATGAAGGGAAAACTTAAAAGAATAGGCTCATCTGTATAGTTTTTAACGTATTGACATTACAATGTGTGAGTAACATGATGTATTTATTTTATTATTGTACGATTTCCTTTTCATAATTTATCACACTATTCGAGGCAATGTTCGTGTTAATTATTGTAACAACTGTTTATAATATTATGACTCTACTTAACTATTAATATAAAATTGAACAATATGTAAAGTGTAGCTTTGTGGTGTTTTGTAAGGCGTATAATTGTTAACAAGTAACTTTATTTCACGTTATTAATATTATTAATTTCTATCCACAGCCAAATGCGTCGCGTCCGCCGATTGTTCCCTAATATTTAAATATATAAGAGAGCAAAGACGCTTTGTGTGTCGCAAGTGCTCTGTTGAAACTTACTTTTGTGTATCGTAATGTCCATCTTAATTTAATTTTAACTGAAAATCTATTCATGTGCCGCTAAAATACAGGTAAAGCGTATTTTGCATGTGATGAACAGATTGACAGCGTTAGTTGTCGGTGTTCAAGTATCACATGTATGAGCGTCTACTCGCTCGAAATTTGTGGTGGAGTAGTCGCAGATGCATGTGATCCTCAGGGCATGCATCGATCTCCGAATGCATCAGATTGTTCGAGGAATTCTTTATTATCAGTCCATACCTACCTTCTAGTCACCAAATTAACTTTTTTTAATTGTCTGACCGTCAAATGACCGCTAGCTTATTTTATTGTCTGTAATTTTTTCTTCAAAAAAGCGGTTTTAGTATACGAATTCAAGACGATTCTGTAAGGGTTATCCCTGACCGTCAAATATGTTTCCGGACATTTTTTATTTCTTCAGTCCGTAATCATTAAGAAGTTTGCCATGATTGAGGATCAAAGGCTCTTTGCAAATCACATAATTATGCAACGATCGAACACGAACGCCTAGACGTCATATTGCGCGGATCCTGTACAAAGTGTATTTCGACCCGGAGACAGGTTCAGTTAGCATTTGAAAGTACATAATTCCCTCAGCTTTATGCATATCACAGATCAGTTCTGCCCTCCCAACATTAGGCGACGTATGGTTCCAAGACGTTTAAGTCTTTAAAACAAGAGGAAGCTGACCCTGGTCCGGCGCGCGTCGCCCTTGCCGCGCCGGCCCATGCCGTACTGTCACATGGCCGTGTCGGAGCTGCTCCCCCCCGGCTTCGCATCCCCCCCGACCCCTCCGCCGCCGTCCTCCTCCCGTGCACTGCCTCGCCCGCCACCAACACCCACGCCCGCTGATAGACCCGTGAAGTCCAATTTATACTGCATCAGAAAACAACAGTCACATATCTCAGCATGAAAAGCATTCAGCACACACTGGATTCTACATCCCCAGGCTATTTGACTTAAAAGCGGTCACATTTGTGTTACTATGGGACTGACTATCTTGGCATAAAGGCAACACCATGCATAATTTGTATACATAAAGCATGTTGAGAGTGTCATTGAATTTGATTTTAATGGTTATTGAGTTATCATCACTGGATATTTCAGAGAGAGGAGCATTTTATACTTAAGGGATGAAATGGACCGCATTATTTAAAGTTGATAAAGCTTGTTAACTTTAAGTGACAGTTTTAATACGTTATATACCACACATATACTAATCTAGAACAATAATAATAATTATCATTGCAAGAACACATCAACAACATTCAAATTAGCTATAGGATACACCATCAAACAAATCTACACTAAATTAAAACACAGCCGTTATATTTTTCTTGTCAGTTTGTGTTACATAATAAGACACAAACTGATTAGAGAGTTAGTCATGAAAATCCACATAATATACATCAAGTACCTACTTCAACCATTCAATACACTATTTTCACTTTTATATGTGGATGCTTTTTGTAAATTGGGCTTCCAATGCATAGGAACTCTCTCAGGCATACACAGGGAATACTGAAAATACCAAATAAATAAAATAAAAAGGACCAAAACATATAGCCAAATAAAAGTAAGCAATATAAATAAATGAGGTAGGAGAGATTGAATTGATTAATATCATGTAGATGTTTACATACATAGGCAAGTATTTTAGCTTTCGACCAAATACTAGCTGTTTTTTCTAAAGGATACTCAATTTGTAATATCCATTAATTGAATGAGCAAACATAACATTTTCATGGGTCATGAAGATATGCATATATATGGGCATGATACACAGTACATGCTGTATACTACGTATACGTACGAAGGTACACACAGAAATACATAAATAACGGGAAGTACACATGATAGTGCAATATAGAGACAGACCGAGTCGTCCCTTGTATTCACTGATGATTTGTTTATCGCTTTTTCCAGCGGTATAAGACCCTGGAGTGGATGGAACCCGGTGCGTGGCGGGAGGAATCAGAAACAAACAAATAAAACATAGATAATGAAAACCAAAACGGGACTCAAAAAGTCTCTTAGTTTCTTCTATTTCTATATCAAACTAGTTTCTAAATTACTAAAAGACTTATCCTTGGTTTTGTTCGAATGATGTTTTTTATTGTCTTCAAGATTCTGCTTGGTAACCTCACGGATCTACGTACTGATTATAGATTTCAGGATGTCCATTCGAGGATTTCATTCGTGAGCGTGTTTGCTTTTGTTTTGAAGATTCTGTTTCGGACCGAGAACCAAGAATAAGCCTTATGATATATAACTGATCACACGTTTCACCCTCGTCCCGACTAACAATCACGAATTAAATATAATCTGTAAAGTACTTAACAGGTGCAACACTCTGGTGCCTTTTAACCACTCCCACATTCGCCTCCCACGGCAAAGGTACCTAAGGAACATTACGTTCCAATGCACTAAAATCTTTATAATTCCTATATAATTAACTAAAGTTAAAAAATGTGCGATGTGTTGCTTGGAAGATCTTAAGAAAAAATATTTTAAAGTTAGAAGAAATAGAGTATTCACCTTGTTCGCGCAGTCAAAACACGTAGTCACGACTTTGCTAATGACGTTCATGAGATGCTTCGTTTCCTGAATTACGTTATCTACTTTGCTGAAGGTGGCTGCGCGCCCTACGGTTGGTTCCTTAACCGTGAACTGTAATTGTTGCACGTACGTTGGAACCTTATCTAAATGCTCTAGCAGTTCTTTTTTCGTCGTTCCTGCAGGAACCTAAAAGCAATATTACACAATATCAAACAAATCAATCCCTATGATTAATAATTGTATCAATATCTAATATGTGTGTCCCTTACCTGATATGAAAATTGTCTTACTATTTTGTAAAGTCTATTCGCTTCTTCTGCAAAATATTCTGCTTGTGTGAAGAGGTCTTGCGTAGTATTTAATCGGCCCTCGCCTTTCGTGAACTGATACATAGCGAAGGCCATGGAAGACATATTTTTTGCCCTGAAAATGGAAAGATATTGTGTTTCAATAACATAACTGCCCGTAATCTTTATCTCATTGGAGTCATCAGGGAATTAAAGTAATGAATTGAATGGAAATGTACCTCTTCACAATATCGTTATTTTCATCTGCGGCTGCACCCTGCCATTTTTCAGTCTCGGCGTCCATCTCAGAGGACATCATCTTCATCTCAAGACCCGACTTCGCAATCTTGGCTTGCTCGTCGGAATCCAGACGCACTGCTTTCAGCGGTTTACTCGTTGTACCATGTTTCTGAAAAAATATCATCTGTAAATGGAAATCAAAGCTTTTTCGAGTTTAAGAATAGACGCTTTAATAGACGCCTAATACATAAGGCGTAGGTAGGCTAAAATCAAACATTGTTGAACTTTTTTCAATAACCCTGTCATAAATGTTGGTCTTAGAAATCGCTTTCAGCGATAAGACAGCACATTTGCATTTATTTTTGTTTTGGTCATGTTTTTGTATTTTGTATCATAACTAGTATTACGCACAATAAAGAGTTCATATATCTAATTCCACAATGGCAGGCCATGTATCAAAATATAATACAACGACCTACAGCAGAGGCCCAACGCATTCAACAATGTTTGCGTTACCTACCGTGTTCCGGTTTGATGTTTATCTGTTTATGTTTGCTTTTGTTGTTTTTTTTGAGAATATGCTACAACGGCCTACGGCGTAGACCCTAAAAACATTGTTGGATATTTTTTAAGTATTGTTATATTTTAACTAAGGCCTTCGGCTTAGGCTGTTGAGCCTACGGTGTAGACCAAGTTACATTCAAACTAAACAGAAAAATGTTGATATTGAAGTGACCAAGATGCTACGTAGTTCACTTACCCCCGGCCTGGGCAAACTGCTATACTGCTGTTTGTCCGGTCTGTCATCCGTCAAGTCGAGGAGTTCCCGCGCTAACCGCGCTGCGTCCGCTAACAGCCACGCCCACATGTCCACGAACACATCCAGGTTTTCTCTCGCCGCTGCGCTGCCTTGATGTGCCGCTAGCGTTCTCGCCGCCGTCACCACTTGCGGTCCGTATATCCTCAGATTGATCTCCGCGAACTTCGCACTCACTTGTAGTGTCTCAGACATAGCTATATGCCTCAGCAGTTTACACACCTGAAGTATTACATGTATTAGAAATACATCCTATTTCAGGTAAAGCGTAAGACTAAACTCACCTCTATTATATGTTCTAACTGTTCGTGGAGCCGGCTGGCTATATTGTGCAGTCTCTCTGATTCTCTCTCACCACAGGAACTAGCTGTAATCAGGTGGTGGTCAATTGTCGGCCATGTTCGCGCAAATGGCTAAGGATTATGGGAGGGATCACTTTCTGCGGTGGATGTGACCGTAAGCTATATTCTAGACCTAATTTGCTTGTTTAGGTTTGCAAAGCGTTTAGGTTATATCCATAATTATAGCGAACAAAGCTGCGGTTTTTCGTCCGATGAAGTTTTCTGCTTTCTGATGAGCAATTAAACCGCACAGCTACAGAATTCTATAATTGTTCGGATGTAAATAAAAAAAAGCTTTTGAAAAATAAAATATTATTAGCGAACTTGACCGTGGCGAGCTAAAAGCTCATAGTAGCTCATTCTACCCAGTCACATCCATCGCACAAGATGCTCGCTCCACAACTGAGCGGGCGTGTACCTAATATCCGTGGTGGGTTACCTATGTGCGAAAGGTCGGCGGCGAGGCGCTTGGCCTCATCCGCCAGGGGGGCCAGGTCGCGCGCCTGGTCGCGAGCGGCCATCACCAGCGCGCGCTCCAGCTCGCCGGCCGCGCTGGTCGCGCCCGCACACGCGCTCTCCAGAGCCGCGCCACTGCCGCTGCTGCCTTGCTCTTCCTAGACGTATACAGATACAACTGAAAGCCTTTTATACCCTTATACACTTTAGATGGGCTAAATTATGAATAATGACGATGATGAGTAAACGTACTAGTAGTTCAGCACGAATGTAACTCGAGTTAAATCCATGTTGACTTACAAGGGAAACAGCAACGGCCACTAGCCTCTCCAGTTCGTAAGCTATTCGTTCTGCTAGTGTCAGTATCCTCTGCCGATGTTCATGTGACGTGTACGCTGAGTCTGTGAAGTCGTGTGTTCTCTCAACTAATGCTCGTAGTGTGGATGCGAGTGCACGTCTTCGAGTCGAGTCTGCGCCACCTCGTGCTCTCGCCGCACGGACTTGTGTCGTCAGACCACGCAGGGCTCCTAACGCTGTCCCCGCTTCCCATTGGGCTGCCTGTATACAAAAGACGTATTAATTATATGTAGTTTGAAATTCTTAATTGTACAACACGTTTAAAACCAATGAGCCAATACTATTTCAGAATATTTTCATTTATTCGTGCCTGTTTCATAAATATTTTTTAAAGGATTTATTTCATTATCATTTTAAAATCATACAAATATATTAACAAATACGGAAAGAAAAATAAAAATTCTAATACTTGTATTTGAAATAACTAACCTAACCTACCATTTTTTTTAATATATGGAACTTGCGTAGCAAGCTGACGGTACCATTTTAATACAAGTTCTAGGATAGGTGCGTCTCATAGAAAAACCAATTAGTTACCCAATTACCTACGTGGCACTTTTAATAAATCCCCCATTATCCTTTGTTGTTCAGTATTACCCCGTTGGTATTTGCAATAAGCTTGGCAAAAGCTTATTTAAGAATTTCAGAGCGTGGTTGGTAGCGAAACTGGTGATAAACTTTAAAGTTGAAACTTATTTAAACTACCTGCTACCTGCCTAAATGCCTACTGATGTTTGCTTTAGTGCTTCCTCATTATAGCTTAAACCAACAAATGAATGAAGTGAAACATAATACGACTGAATTGATTAAAATCTAAAAGACAATAGACAAATACAGGACATTAAACTTCCAAAGCAAAGACGAGCAAACGACATACATGTCTAACTTTGCTGTTCTTTTACTTGCCTACATTCAAACAAAATTTATTGACGATATAAATGTACATGTGTGGAAGCGACGTACACTACAAATGCGTAATCAGAAAAATTATGTTGTAAACGAAGCATACTTTTATTCTAGTGCATTTGTACAATATATTTCGTAGATAAAAAAAAGGCACTTCTATCTGCCGTTTAATATTTTGTACCTGTTCATGACTATCCGAGAAAGGTTTCAACTACAAGAAAAGAAAAACTTGATTTATGCATAGAATTTAAAGTAGAGTCTGTCCCTATAAGAAAGAGTGAAATTAAAAAAAAAGCCAACTAATGACTTACGTCATCGCACTTACCTTTGTATATTCCTTCGTGATCAGTTTGTTTTTACAGTTTATAAATATTTTTACACATAGTAAATTATTATTACCTGGAATGCAAGTTTAAAAAAAATGTACGATATTTTTTATTTATATTTAATCTACTCGTAATAATCTATCGAATGCCACTGAAGAAGATATCTGGGCTGGAGTTGAGGCTCGCTGCCCATCACGATAATAACACAAGATGATCCATATCTGGTGTGCGTTCGCTCGCAACCGAGGATGTAACTAATAAAATTATAGATGAAAAATAAACTCCGAAAACCTTTTTAGGATCCAGCTATAAAAATACCCAAAAAAGCTGCTTTCCTCAAGGACTGATCTACCCAAGGATAAGCGAATTGGACTTGGACTCGGGTTTGAATGTCAAAACCTATAATATTTTGTCTGCAGCCTACAAACTCCGAAATATTTTGTCAATTAAAACATTGCAATAACTACTCATCTAACAGTACGATGTAGAAAACCATAAAATGCGATTTTATATAAAACTTGTCTGAGTACTTAGCCTGTTGTTAGGCGCGCCTTAAGCAATGTGACCGGCTATGTACTTCTGGCTTTGTTACGAAGCCGCTCCAGTGTCTGGGTGTAGAGTATACGAGTAGTTTTACTTATAGCTAGTACATTTGTCCCAATTACAACGTGAAATTACCTACTTCTTGTAATGTAAGGTATGAGACAGTAATTCTCAACTTTTAGTACCAATTAAATTATTTAATTGGTACTAAAAGTTGCACACCACGTAGACTTCACAGAAAGATGCAACAAGACAATAAAACCCTGCACAAAATATTGTAAAATTATGACATGCAAATCAATAATATTAACAAATATAATCTCTTCAATACCGGATGAGTATCCCGATTTGGATATAGGTCAATTACAATAGGACCTCACCTTTATCCAAATCTGGATATGAGTAAATTACATACGAAAATAGCACAAAAAGTTTTGCAGCTTAAATTTGTAAGAGTGTCCCAAATAAACCGTGAACTTTAACCTTACGATGTTGATTATAGATTGAGACAACGCTGCAGAGTCAAGGGCGAAAGGGCGGCAACCTAACCCTATCTCGAATGGCAATGTGCCAACCCTGTGCCTGTTTAATACATGACGATATTGAAAGCCCATTTTTAAGGATCACGCACATGTTGGAGAGCCGCAATAAAACGCATCGCATCGTAGAAACATCCTGACTTAAAGATTCTTGACCCTTGGTCTACTTTAACATAGTTGATTTCAGGTCGAAAGAATCGATTTCCTGTTATGTATAGAATCTCAGCAGTCGTAAAGGGAAAAAAATGACAGATGTAAAGGGCTGCCACGACAGGCATAATGTCCTTGATCTTTAGATACTTTTTCTTAAATATGTGGGGGAAGAAATTGTCACTCCATCTAGTGTGCGCTTGTCTTAAATAACGTAGATATGTATATAATAACGTCGAAGCTATTGAGTTAATGACACGAATAGCACTTAAAAAATCTTTACTATTTTTACAACTAGCCGACTATTTTTTGATTACATACGGATTATGTTCATAAAAAGTAAAAGTTTGTGCTCAAAATACATTATCCGAATACTTTAGTATGTTATGTTGCAAAGTGAGAGCTTGTGTAGCATTTTCTTAGTGTCTGAGCTTAGGCAAATATGTTCCATTTGCATCTGTGTTCAACATAACGGTGTGGAATTAACTTGAACACAAACAGAGAATGATAAAACGCAGCAAGGAAACTGCTACGACGTACAAGAAGTGCTACAAATTAACAGACAGCGAATTCATTCATTGAATGTTATTTATTTTTATATGTAAAGGGAAACCTTTTTATTTCTTTAATTATTGTGAAAGATTTCTAAGCTTAAAAACATGAAGTTTTGAAATTCTTCGTAAACTTTCATATATATTCTAAAAGTTTAACACGTACCCGATGCTCGATTTAATGCACCTAAGTTTTTTTTTCAATTGAAGGCAGATTTTGCCGAAGACGGAAATATTTTATTTCAAACTGCAAGTACTTAGAAGCTACCGGGCGGCACTACTAGAACTTTATTCGTGTTAACTGTGCTGTACAGGCTTTTCAGAGAGTCTGAAATTGCGGAGTTGATATTTTAAGTATTTTTTCCAAAAATACAAATTTTATACACGAGACGTACTCGTAACATAATTAGTAAGTCGGTAACCATGAAACTACTTCACATTTTTCTTTACAAAATTTTTTGTAGTCCTGTAATTGCAATATGGGCGTTTTGTGGTGTTTTTTTATTTTAAATTCAAAACTACACCTTATCTATCTCTTAATATTTAGTGCTCAAATCTAACCTAGCGGTAGCTCGATTTAAGGTGATATAATTAATGCATTACTGAATATAGGCGAGAGTGTCCTCGAGCTAAATTTAGTATACCGTCTCGATCCACGCCATCTCAGACCAAAATACTTTTGGTTCATATTATTTGCAATCCATTATTTGGTAATGTTATTTGTAGCCAAACCTCATGCGTAGGCTCGTCGTGTCCCGGTAGACCGTCCCGCACTACGTAGTGGATAAGGTCCATGGCACGTCGCATTTGGCAGAACACTGTGTCGCGGTTCTCCCGAGCCGACGCACTGCCCGGATGCCGCATACATGTCTGTGGGACACAACATAGGCATTGAAATAGAGAAATTTTAGTCATCATAAAAATGAAAAAGTGAGCGAAATTACTTGAAATTGAATTTTAAAAGGTGAACTTTGGAGGATGAAATATAATTTTTGTATCTACAAAGTTCGCAATTATAACGACCGACCTACTTAGAAAAACCTCACTTTATTTTTAAGTGACGTGGTTCGGTTAAATACTGGTTTCTAAATTAACGTGCTGTGGTTTCTCCGTACTTGTGGCTGTAAAAGTATTGTGAAATACGTCATGTAATGTGAAGGGATTGAAAGTGGAACTGAAAGCAACGCGCTCTCGCCCCGGAAAACGCTGACAAATAGCTAAGTTTGCAGTCGCCAAGCGGCCCGAACCAGCCATACGGCACGACGATGATTGTTCACAAATGTCAGATTTGTGGCCCATGAATATGTGCATCCCGCGAATCATAAGCGCATAACTCAAATATAATACACTGAAATTATACAAAGAGGCCTCATTCAAAAAATTAGCGATAAGTTTAAATTAATGCAGGGTGTTTGGACACGACACAATAATAGCACCATTATTAGGAGGCGGAGTTTTTTGCTCACTTTTGCAACCGAGACGGTGGCATCGCTCTCGCAAACTTTATGCCACAAGCACTCTAACGATTTCACTTCTTAAATTCTACTAAATTTGTCGTTAAAATGTCATTACTAGGGCTTATGTGCTTACAATTTTGTTTCCAAAATAACTTCTTAAAGCTCAGATGATACACTTAAAGTAAGTATCTATATTTTATATGAACTAAAGTATTTTTATCTTATGCAAAGTTCAGTTAAAAGTTTGCGTTGATTTAAACCACAAATTGGAATCAGATTCAATCGGCATGCTCGGATATTATGAAACACAAAAAGCTAATTGATTTTATCAGCACTTGGCAACAACCGCAGTAATTGAAAACCAATGGTGTGTTTTTCTGTACAAAATTAAAATGGCAAGTTAATAGTCGGTAAAGTTAAGCGAGAAGTCACATTATGGTTATAAAGTGTGTTATCACAAGCGGACTGCGGTCCTGAACTGGCTTGATACCTACATATTTGATAGGAGCGGTAGCAAGCAGCGGACCACTGACGGAGCTAATTTACACGCAGGACGGGCCCGGATTCTTAATTTATTGCGATCCCACGGTGTTTATAACACTCCCTTTCCCAGGTCAAGGTATTCTTTAAATACTACTTCGAACTGATCGATTTATTAGGTAAGTGATTCTACTTTTTCTATTCCCGAGAATTCATAAAACTAGCAAGGCAAGTTCCGGTCAAATGGGATTAATCAGATCAATAGTCAGAAACAATTCTTGTTAGAAAACAAAAGCAGTTTTATTATATATATTTGCTTTAAAAAAAAACCTTGGATGAGGTAAGGAGCATGAGTGTGGAGCGTTCGAGGACATTTCTTGCTGCGGCGACTTGTGCTCTCCGTCGCTCGTCGCGGAGGTCTGCCCTCCTCTCGGCGGTGAGCCTCGCCAGTTCCACCATGCCACCTCCAAACTCCGTAAAAGCTCGCACAAACTCCGCGAAGTTTGACACTGACTCCAGCCGATCCAGTGAACGCGCCACCTACGGTATCCATTGCCAAGTAAACGCATTCACAACTAAGTTTAAAGGAGGTAACGACCAAGTTATACGATCAGGAGCTGAAACAAAGTTTCGCTTGCAGGTAGACTAAAACTTGTGCATGTTGCAAAGCGGTCGTGCTAAACTTACCACAACACTACAGAACACGAATATGGCAATTGTTCTCAGATAAATTCGAGAATCGCTCTAGGCTAACTATTAAAAAATATATGATCATTCGAATTTCAATCGTAAAGGAAATGTTTTGTATTTTATACCACAGCCAATGTCGAAAAAATAAACTATAATTCTTTTCAATGAATGGTAGCTCCTCATAGGACAAACTTTATGATCTAACAAACTTCCCGAGTTAGAATAGGGAGTATGTGATTCTTAAATTTTCAGGTTGCATTTAAATTATGGCCTGTAGAAATCGATTCCTGGACCATGGCTCTCCCAAAAAATGATGTGACGAACGGGTTTATCTGCCTACATTCAGATATTTTGCGACTATTAAAATGAGTACAAGACCGAGTTTTACCCGGGAACTGAGAAAGAACTCCCAAATGCTAAGTGGTATTGGCGACGACATTAAATATATGCTGAGCTGTTACACGACCTAGGCCTCTTAAAGATTTCATTGGTTAGTCATTTCTTGGATGTGAAATTTTTCCCAGCGAAGGGAACTAGTTAGATCAACATTTTGTTTTCAAGAACCTCTATTCTGTAAATTTCACCTACATCATTTTTTGGTTTGAATTTTTTTAGACATACGTTGCTCGTTTGAAGAGTAAGGGGATATCATTGGTTTACCGCCAAAGCGTTACCTTATCTTTGGCTAGCAGAAGCTGTCTCACCACCACCATGTCTGCCAGCAGGAGCACCCGAGTAACGGCTGTGAGGAGGGAACGCGCCGCCTCCACCATGGCCGTACCGTCCGCGCTCGCACCGCACACGCGCTCGATTGCTCTACCTGAAGCATAATAAACCATAAACGGTATGACAGAGCTCCTAGAAACATAAACGGTCTCATTACGAAACGTGATTAAGTCAAGCTTAAAAAAAAACTCGGCTTTAGATACTGGTTTTAGAAAATTGATATTACCTAACGAGGTTTAAGTCAAAAACCCCGGTTTATCTGTGGCCAACCCCCTAGTTTATCTTTGGTTTTAGGCTTAATCTGTCTTTTTACAGATGTTAATGTAATTGCTTGTTGTAGAATAGAGGTTATGTTTGTGCATCTTCGATGATTCGTACTTATCAGATTTTATTTTGTGATCCCTAAGCGAAGCTTTAAAATGGACTTGAATAAGATTGACGATACCTAAACCTATGGATTTTGATTGTTGCGATTTGAAGGAAATTTTGGCCCCTTGTAGCTTACGTTTCGTTTCAAGTAAATAAACGTAACCTGTAATTTACGTTTTCTCAGTAAAAATATATTTTATTTTATATTCAGAGAATGTTTCTGTTTATTTAAATCATAAGCTGACTTGTTATAGAAGCAAATAATAATCATATATTTTATTAAATGGTACTTACTAATAATAATAAAAATAAAACCCAAAATCAAGTGGCATTTGATAGATAATAGAGAGCTTGCGGTAGAGTTTCAAAAAAGAGTGGTTGATAGAATGATAGAAATGAAGGATTTGGCAGGGAAATCTGTGAATGAGAGCTGGAATGAAATGGCAACGTGTATCAGAGGTAAGGAGAGGGATGTTTTTGGAGAAACGAAAGGAAAAAGGAAAAAATAGATAAGGAAATTTGGTGGTGGAATGATGATGTACAGAAGATCTTGAAAGAAAAGAAGATGATGCATTTAAGGAATGGAAAAGCGTAGAAAATGGAAATGGTATAGTAAAAGAAATGAAAAGGACAGTATATATGGAATGTAAAAGGAAAGCAAAGAAAGCTGTTGCTATTTCAAGGGCCAAGGTACAGGATATCTGAGAGCCCTCACGGCCAGAAAAACCTGTACAAAATAGCTAAAGAGAGAGAAAAAAATGCAAGGGATATTATACACGTCAAATGTATAAAAGATGATGGAGGAAAGGTTTTAACGAATGATGATGAAATTAGAGAAAGGTGGAAAGGATATTTTAGTAAATTAATGAATGAGGAGAATGATTGCAGTGGAATATTAGGAAATTTATCAGTAAACAAGGGAGCAGTTGATGAAGTGAGTTCAGATGAAGTGAGAAAGGCTGTACAAAGTATGAAAAATGCAGAAGCGGTTGATCTCGAAAAGGCATACGACAGAGTTCCCCGTGAGGTTCTGTGGTGGGCTTTGAAAGAGAAAGGAGTGCCTGGGAAATACTTGCAGCTCATTAGAGCTATGTATGGCAGAGCAAATAAAAAAATCCGGTCCGTCCGGTCCAAAGCTGGCGTCACTGACAAGTTCAATGTGGCTGTAGGCTTGCACCAGGGATCGACTTTAAGCCCTTATTTGTTCCTCCTGGTTATGGACGCGCTGACATCGGACATACAGGAGGAGGCACCCTGGTGTATGCTGTTTGCCGACGACATTGTTCTTGTTGGAGAAAATGCACTTAAGGTATAGAGTAGGCTGGTAAAATGGCAGGTAAAATTGGAGAGTGTCGGACTAAAGATCAGCAGAACGAAAACTGAACATCTGTTCTGCGACTTCGATGGCCCCTCCAATTTCACTCCTATTGCCTTAGATGGTGTATACCTGTCAGTTTGCTCCGACTTTCGGTACCTCGGTTCATTAATCCAGAACGATGGCAAGATAGACCGGGATGTGAGGAATAGAATAAATGCAGGATGGATGAAATGGCGACACGAATGCCCCTTAGGCTTAAAGGAAAAATTTACAAAACGATCATAAGACCTGTCGTATTGTATGGATCAGAGTGTTGGGCAACCAAAGGGATTGATGAAAGAAGAGTGCACGCAGCTGAGATTCGAATGTTGAGATGGATGTATAGAGTTACGAGAATGGATAAAATAAGGAATGAGTATATCAGGAGAAGTTTGAAAGTAGCACCCGTGACGGAAAAGTTGAGGAGTAATAGGTAAGGATGGTATGTGCATGGCATGAGGAGGGAAGAATGTCACATTACGAGAAGAGTGTTAAATATGGATATGGATGGAAATAAAAGCAGAGGTAGGCCAAAGAAAAGATGGATGGATTGTGTAAAGAATGACATGATCAAGAAAGGAGTGAGTACTGAGATGACGGCTGATAGAGGAGAGTGGAAGAAGAAAACATGTTGTGCCGACCCCACGTAAAGTGGGATAAGGACAAGAAGATGATGACCTACTAATAATAATAAAGCAAATCCTTTTATTCAAGATTCTTAAAGGAATAGAACGTTATCGATGTTTGGGGCATACAAAGTCCAAGATCATTGGCTGTTGTCATTGAATGATTGAATGATACACGTAGACCCGAGTTCTAGTTGGGTTTAGTTAGACCTCGGAAAAATCTGCTTTTGTAATAAAGTCAAGTCTAAACCAAAGGTCTACATTTAGGCCAGGACTTAGTAGTCCTGGCTTAAACTCGAGTTTAAACCAGGACTACTAAGTCCAGGAGTACCTTTCATAATGAGACCGTCAGTGGCTATTCTATTAATATATGTCTTCCAACTCAACGTGAACATGGTGTGACACGGCGTGGCATGAAACTATCAAATAGTCACAGTCTTGAAGTGTGCGAACGGGGCTATGAGTAGTCGCGTCGCATCGTGCCGCGTTGGATTGCTCTATGTTCCTGCCGCGCCGCGTTGACGTGAATTCTCTCACATAGAAAGCCACCTTGAGACGCTACTTGCGTCCCTATCAGCACAGAATACATTATTATAATGCAGAATATCAGCATAGTCTCTTAAACCACACAACCATGATTTCTATTTTTTGTGTCCATTTTTCGTCGTTTCAAATGTAGGTAATAGTTTCTTACATAATTAAACCTAGGTAATTTGGGTGAATTTATTTTCCAAACCTTGAATTACATGGCTTCAACTGAGGATCTCCCTGTACTTAAAATATCTTTGAAATGGCTTCAAAAGCTCCATCTACCTTGTAACATTACTCATTTGATTGTCTAAGTACAATTTTATTATTTAAAATTTCCTTGGCAACAAAGGCGAAGCCAGCTTCCACTCATTTGAAGATATTAAACTGAACGTTGCGCTACAGCTACTAGCAAAAATATTTGATAACTTAAACATTGTTATAAAGAAGGAGGCAGCATTGGCAAATATCGCGTTGTATTAGCGCTTGATATTGTTTTTGTCTACTCTATTTTTATTGCAATTTCCTCCACTTACCACTGGTTAAGCCAAATTTAACAATTCGTAGTTAATCCAATATTTTAACCCGCGACTCGCACTGGTAATTAGTGCACTATCGCTGTATGTAGGCTAAATCGTATATTATACGGTTTTATAAAGCATATGCTGCCGTTGTGTTTTGATAGAGATTGATATTATCTGCACAACCCGATTTTATCTTTACTTTTTACTTAATAAACTGCATACTCATTCAAATAATATAAATAATAATGCTAGACATTTTCACACAGCATCATCTAGCCCCAAACTAAGTAGAGGAAAAAATCCTTGGATTTATATGAAACTGTGATACGGACCATTCGTATCACATGGTAGGCATGTGTTACGGATCCTTTACCACAAACCGTGAATTTAACAATGATATTAGCTTTATCAGGTAACACAAAATGTACTAAAATATTTTCTCCCCATTTCAATACCTACGAGTACGTAAATCCTGGCGAATCGCTCACGGCCGATTGGAGCCGCAATCGAGCTTAAATGAGATTAATAAACGACCTGAAATGTTCAACGCGATTTGCACAACTTGGCCTATAATTTTGGATAATTTTGTATTCTAGCACGTCTGGCCACTGTTTCATAAGGTTGGCTTAGCTATTCAGAATGGGTAGGGTAGGTCTATGTATCATAATTTTCTGGCGTTGCGCCAAGAATTACTTAACCTTTGCAGCAAAACCCTAAGCGCCTCTATAAAAAAATGAAACACCGCAGCTCTAAATATGTATAAGTGTACAGTCAAATTATTTGTTAATGCAGACCTGTAATTATGTCTTCCAGTAGGTAGCTGTTGTTCTTGTATTGCACAACCAAGAAAATAGTTATTTTTCGTTGGAACATTTTAAACAACATCGTCTCATCCCGGCATGATAGCCTGCCGGAAAATAAGCATAGTTGGTAATTTTCTGGCAGGCTATGCAAACTTTATTTAAGAATTTTTTGCCACTATTTTGCCGTGATACAACGAAGCTAGACCCTCAGAACATGATTATTACCTTTGCAAAGGAGTGCTTTTTTTAAAGAGGTTTCACTTCATCAACATTAGGAGAGTCAGAAGAAAATAAGTCGTTATTGATATGCACAATAACCACCCTAAGTTTGTCTGCTGTGATGCATTTTGAGTCCCTGACTAGAAATCTTATTATATCATTATATCGCCTCTTAACATTTATGTCGCCACAAAAATGTTGATATTTTATGAAGTAAGAGTATGCTTCGTGCGTGCACATCAGTATCAGTGCGCTTTCATCTTTAATTTATATTTTCCGAAAGACTGAACAACTATCAATATTTGTAGACAAAATAAATGCAAACAATAAGTTAATGTTGGCCTGAAAAATCCTTCCTAGGTAAATCCTCTAGGTAAATCTTCCTAGGTTAGATGGGTTAGGTTTTTAGGTTTTTTTTACCACTCGGAAAAGGAGGATTGCTATCCGAACTTTACCCAACAAACTTGGGTTCAAAATAAATAAAACCGACCGGTTAGTTTATCTGCAAAAAACCGACATAAATAACTAATCTACTTACATGAATTTACCGCTATTTATCTTAAAGTAATAAATAATAAGATAATATGCCAATAAAATGCTGTTTCATTTATCTAAAGTCCTGTATGTTATATAAAATAGAAGCTATATAAAAAAAAAGAGAATAGGTATAATGTGTGTTAGTCATTATTAGCTGTGAATTAATAAAAAAGCTTTACTTTAAGATAAATAGCGGTAAGCCACGAATATAAATTATAGTTTATTTAATAATATTTTCAGTTGATTATTTTGCTGTGCAATCAGTAATTTTGACATGAATTCGGATTATTTTTGGATACAAAAAGTATTTTTTTTGATTTGCGTTTAATTACTACATTTTTTAAATTGAAACAAATAGAAAAACACACTAACGGACTGTCGTGAGGAAGAAGATTCAGAGAATAGATCTTCGAGGATACCAAGTAGAAGGTAGTCAGAGTTACGTTCTTTTAATTTCACATCAAACAAATAAAGTGCTGATTTTCGTATTACTGTCAAACGTGTATGAAAGTCGTTGAACATTGGGTTACCTCTATTTATTTTGAAAAATCATTTTTGAAGTACATGTTTATGTTTACATATTGGTGCTTGTAACCGTAAGTTCCTACGTGTTAACAAAAGTGAAGATTTTAGGACTTCAGGATATTTAGGCGCAGCTGAATAAGTCGAAAACAAAACAAATAAACATTTAAACTAGCCAGGTGATATTTACACCGGCTGTCACAAAGAAATCAGAGCTGTGAACATTACGCTACTGGGCATAGTTTTATTGCAGCCTGCTGTTTACAAACCGAGTCGAAGCAGCCATAAACATAAATTAACTCGTAAACCGTTAATTGCTCCGCAAAGTTAAGAATAAATTGTAACTTACCTAGGTACTCACCTCGGTACGTAAACATGGTGGTTTTTGATAGAGCATAATAACGAATTATTTACAACTAACAGACACTAAAAAAATGATATCCTATTAGGGATTGTTATGTAAATTTATTGTTAGGTACATTATAAAGTTGCAGAGTCACTAATTTTCAGAATATAATGTAATTTGCGTTACAGATTCCGTACTGGCACCCGACATGTCGGTTTATTTTTAAGTTCAAAGACTTAATTCACATTACCTGTTACGTACCTTACACTACCGGTTTTCCTTTCACGCTAGCGCAAGGAAAAACTTGACAGCAGCTAATGTCATTCAATTCATCTTTCCGCAGGCGTTAATGCCAATAGAAATTGGTTCTTGTCTAAAGGGCTAGCATTGAATTATTATTAATTGCCATGTGTTATGTTCTTCATCTTTTTGTTAAAACCTAAGATATCTTCTTTCCAGGAACCCTTATCCTTTATTTTTAGCATCAACGCAGTCATGCAAATTATCTTCTTAAAAAAAAAATATTGTCGTCTTCGGGATAGGCAAAGTACTAAAAGGAGTCGTTGTGTGAAGCATAAAAATAAGGTCGTAAAGGATGATACCCCTTTGAGGAATTTCTTTTGATCGTGTCGATGCTCCTTAGTTATGGGCTCATTTTAACATCCGTGCCAGCAACTCAAACTCAAAATTTTACCAAATATGACATATTGACATATTGGTTTCAATATGTGAAAAAATGCGATTCAGATTTAGATAAACTGGATAAAGCCGCCATATTATTGGATGGATTAGTTACTAGTGTGTGGTGTAGTGTGACCGTAGATTATCGTAATCGCTCACTGTGGTCAAACAACTTACGAGTAATAATTAGATATAAAAAAATGGGGGATCTTACTTGCTTTTTTTTACTTTGTTATTCCGTAAAAAGCTTTATCAGAATATTTAGGTCATAACCTATTTTAATGAAAATAATTTAGCAGAATATACAATAAATATTTCCAGGAAAAAAGACCTACATTTGGCCGATGATGGAGCATGAAGGTTTAGAATATATTATATATTCTAAACCTTCTATCCTATTCATTCTTACTTTGAAGATACCCAGATTGTATTTTTCAGAAAATACAGGTGTTGGAAGTGTGTTATGCGCCTTACCTTGTTGAGGATGCCTAGCTTCTTAGCAGCTGTTTTAGCCTTAGAGTCTATGTAGGAGCCAAATTTAAGTATTATTTCCGAAGAAAGACTTCCCTTATCATTTTCCACTTCACGGTCCCAAGGCAAAAGTTATTAGCAAAAATTTATACGCGTAATTTGTGAGGTGCGGTTTCTGTCTTTCGTGAAAAGTTGTTGGTACAGTCTTTTAGTCAAGCTCTTAGTCTTGTCTTGTCTCTAAGTAAGCAAAATCGACCTATAAATATTACTTGAAATAATAGTACTTCGTAAGATAATTTATCACTAATTAAAGCGTTGAATCTTTATTATTTTCCCGATTAAAACACTATTTGCATATTTGCAATAATTTGCCGCAAAGTAATACCAGATTTGTCTACCAACGCGAAATTCAGATTACGCCATCCCAAATACACACACAAATAAAATGGAACGAAACTACAATATAATGCCAGCAATCTTTTACGTAAGCCTCGTATCCTTCCGCACCTGTGCGCGATGCAGACAAGCGGGTCACCGCAGGAATAGGAAAGCTTTGGACGTGGTCTAGATAGAAACCACCTATTGTTATGCCTCTGGAATCGATCGATTTCTGAATCTGAAATGTTTTGGAGAGCGGATAGAATAAGGTAAAAGTAGGTTATCTGACTACATATACCCCTTAAGAAGTAGATTAAATTAAGAGGAAGCGAATGAGATGGCCTTTTAATGCCTCCAAGAAAACAGTTAAAAGCACAAACTTAGGTAGCTACTTCGATGTTCCGTCGACCTCTGTGGCGCAGTGGTCGAAGGCCCGTCTGAGACGTAGAAGGTTGCGGGTTTGATTTCCACCGTGGGACAAATGTTTGTATGATCTGCAAATATTTGTAGCGGGTTTGGGTGTTTTCTATGTATAATAATTATGTACCTACTTCATAAATAGTTAGTCATAGTATATTACATATTAGTTCTTATAACACCAGCTCAGCTTACTTTGGGACTTGATGATTCTGTTGTGAAAATGTCCAGCATTATTATTTATTATTATAAAAGCTCAATAAAGGATAACGACCACTTAGGCCTTACCCAATCCTTTTTTTATTTCATCTTCATGTTGGCTCAGGCTTTACGTGAAGCCAAGTAATCAAATCACATAACCCGTGTCGACTGCACTACATTCGACGTGTTATGTGCAATGAATCGGATTCGAATTGTTGCGGTCACATCGCATGACACATATATGACCTTGTTTTAGAGCATCTGTTCTAGGAAAAGGTTTGACGATTTGGTTTTCCACAAGTCAAAATGAAAGGTAAGGCCTTCACAGTTGATTTTAAGCATTTGACGATATTATCAAAATAAATTTGGAATTTAGAATTGATTCCATTCTTCAAAAAGTAGAAAAAGAATTGATTTTCTTCTCTTTTCCTTCTTTTTTTGCATTAATTTTTAAAATTATCTTAACTAAAACTTGAGTACACTCTTAAATATTGATTGTAATAATATTATCGTTAAGATGTCTACATGTTGGAACTGTTATAAAAGATCATACTAAAATCATATACATAAAATTATAATATAGGTACATATGTATCCTACTAATATTATAAACGTGAAAGTTTGTGAGGATGGCTGTTTGTTACTGTTTCACGCAGAAACTACTGAACGGATTTTGATAAAACTTTACAGTAGTAACATAGCTTATACATCTGAATAACACATAGGCTACTTTTTATCCGGGTACCATGCGGGCAAAGCCGTGGGCAGAAGCTAGTATTATAAACGCGAAAGTTTGTGAGGATGGATGTTGGTTACACTTTCACGCAAAAACTACTGAACGGATTTTTATGATATTTTACAGCAATATAGCTTATACATCAAAATAAACACATAGGCTACTTTTATCCGGGTACCACGCGAGCGAAGCCGTGGGCAATAGCTAGTATTTTATAATCATATAAAAGTGCCGATAGCTACTTCGTGTAAACATTATTAAATTACCCAACATGTTCAATGAGTTTGCGACGGTAAATGACGTGGGCCTGAATGACGTAATATCGTTTCGCTTCTGTCTAAGACGTGATCTTTATTACAATCGCTATTCACGTTATTCGCACTCAGACACGCTTTATGTTCTCGGCTGATCGAAATATTCCACGTAGAGGACGTTACATGATGTTTTTTTTTGTTTTATGATACAGGATCTTATACCTAAAAATCTTAGTATAAGTTATTTACAGTATGCAACTGCCGATCTACTGTAGATCTACTGATTTTCCTACTTCAATAAGAATCCCTCAAGAAACGAAAAATATTTCACAAATATAAAATTATTTATTTTATAATTCCATGAATAATACGTAAGTATACTCCCCAATTTTGAACAGTTTTGTTAAGTATCAACTACATAGATCACAACAGGCCTGTCACGGCCGCAGTGATATGAAACCAACAAAAAATAAGTTTGATACTTATTTTTTGACACAACAACCCTCCGCACCATTCAGACACATCTTTAGCACCACCTTGACACAAAAGTGACGATCACCATTGATCAAGCTATTACATCGAGCACAAGCCATTATTACCGAATTAAAAACCGTCAATCCGTACGTGATTATTTACCGATACCGAATAATCCATTTACTTTTATCTACCGTCCAATTCTGTCGAGCTAAGTCTTACGATTATGACGCTTTTTACAGGTCTGTAATAAATAACATTGAACTTCCGCTTAGGCTGTACAAATAATATCATAAAAGCTTTTCAAGACTCAAGTCACGCTTGATTGACAATAAATAATGTCGGCAAGTTACGACTGGCATGTGTTCTCGTCATGATAAGATTTATATAAGAAGATTTATTTTGTTTCTCTCGGATAGTATCAGCCGACTTAGAGTTTTACTGCTGCCTCCGATAACACACCAATATCCTTAACATTCCATTATGTAGGGCACGCGGGAGACGCATGGCTTCACCTGCCTATCGCGTTTCGCTCGCGATTAAATCCCCTCTAATATTTTGTGAGTGTTCCCACAACCTCATGAGAATTCGTGCTACAAGAGGGTTGCAGAATAAGGAACATTACATGAATCATTTTCAGGTATTTATGAATCTCTCGCCAAGCGGCGGAAGCGTCGGTAAATACGTGTTTATTAATTATTGCGGCGCTAATTGGAGCCAGTTTATTGAAATGAAAATTTCGTTTCAGAAAATGTTGCTTTCATAAGTTGGGTACCTACCTTAATTTTGTCGTATTCCGAGAGGCCGAGAGATGGTTATGACGTTCTTGTCAATATTTTAAAAATTATCGGGGAAGTCGTATTTACGACAGTGTGGCCTCGGAAAATAAATAAACCGGGCAAAATGGTTTACGACTATTCAACGCGAAATTGAAACCAACCATATATCAATGCCAAATCAGTACTTACCTTATTAAACCATATTAATATGGCATCGCATAAAATAATCCTTACTGACATCCTTGTAGGTAGAAACCTATTTTAATGTTGAAAATTATCTAGTTGTCCTAGTTCGAGGGTGGCGTTAACATTTACTCATACGAGAATTTTCAAAAGTTTGCACCACAGACTAGGATGCTAACGCATGTTTGCACGTTCTCTAAGTACGGAAATGCTGCCAAAGCCGGGCATTGGTTGCTCGCGAATGCTCCAAGTATGTACCTACGTGCGCACTTCAATGTCTTTTTATTGAATGCTATACATCTACCTACGCACAAACGGTGGTGCGTTCTATTTACACAAATTGAAAATAGACTTCTGTAAATAGGCACGTACTACAAGTAAGCCAATAAGAAGGCAATAATTCTATTAAACCTACCTACATACAGCAGGTGTACAACTCAGCACTTCACCCTAAGCACATTAACGGAATGTGTTTTCAGAATTATGCTAATTTCACTCGTAACCTTATGAGATAATATTTGTTTGGTAGATATTTATTTCTAAATGAACGAAAACTTTCTTTGCAATATCCCACTACTCTAAGCCAATGTAAATGATTCTCTGGATTTTTTCATTTGAATTCGGGTCGTGAAAGTAGGACATGTGTTATTTACGCAGGGCTTACAGATTTGATAATGTTTGGGTTGTAGTATAAGTATGTAAGAATATGGAAGCAACTTTCATTAAAACTTTAAAAAAGTAATCTGCTAATGCTAGCTAAAATTATAATAATAATTATCCGACAGAATTGCTTTCTACGAGGTTTAATTGAGTTAAAACGAACAAATTTAAAGGGAGGAACGCAGAGAAAGATAACTCTCTTGAAAAGGTATGACTGCGAAGTGAATTTCAGCATATTATTACCTCTGCGACAGTCCGTAATGGAGTTGGAGCTTTTTAATATATTTTAAAAGGGCATTCTCACGGCAAGAAGGGATATTTACATTTATATGTACCTACTAATGCCGTACCATCCAAAAATGGTCCCATTTAGATTGGTACCGCGTTTTGGTAATATTGCCAACAGGCTGGAAAAACTGGAAACAAAAAGTACAATATCGTTGCAAATGGCATGCAATTGTGCGGACTTGGCAGCGCCTGAAGAGAATTGTAAGAAATCAAATTTGGTTCACGAAGAAGCAGTAAAGACAATGAAGACGACGTTTTAATCTGAGCTTGATACTTTTTGTTCCTGTGTACGAACAATATTGGTGTGAATTTTCTTACGTTCGAATGGCGGAAAACAATAATAAAGTGAGCAGTTTCTGCCCTTATTCTCCTCCAATTGCTGCTGCCTACACGTCCAAACTTAATGGCAGATGATGAAATGGTTACGAGTAATTTCAGACCATCTAGATAAAAGCTATGAATAATAATAATTTCATTTTTTTATTTAGTAATTATTTATTACTAGTTGTTGCCCGCGGCTTCGCCTGCGTGGTATGTTAATAAAAGTAGCATATGCCCGTCTCCAGGCTTCAAACTATGTCCACCAACTTTTGAATGAATCGAACCAAGGATTACAATTTATACAAAGTTTAGAACTCAATTGCACACCCCCAAAGGGTAGTTTTGAAAAATAAAAAACACTTGTTTTATTATTTACTTTAAAGTTTATTTGTTCAGAGTTTTGAGCGAATCAAACAATTTTTTTTTTCATAGAAACTTTACCGCCCTATCTAACTCGAGGAAAATCGACCCCTTTACGATATTTCATCAAAATCGGTTCAGTAGTTACGGAGATAAGTGGTAACAAACAATCACACATACACACACACACACACACACACACACACACACACACACACACACCCCACACACACACACACACACACACACACACACACACACACACACACACACACACACACACACACATACACACACGCAAACACACACACACAGAGAGACTTTCGCATTTATTATATTAGTAGGATTCAACAAAAAAAAAATACACATGACTCATAAATCCCCTGCTAAATTATTTTTACTTAGAATATTAACTAACTTTTTTACTCGAGACCCAAAACTAAAATTACTTCGTGTGATGGGTACGTTCAAGCTATGAGTAATTATATGAAGGTCTGTCTGGAGACAAATTCCGTCGTCATCTAATGAGATAGACTCAGCACATGCCCTCTGGAGAACAAATTACGCCGTGAGGTCCCAGACAATCCATTAATCGTCAGTCCTATGGAGTAGCTACGGAATTAACAAAATACCTACACTAGAACCTATTTTACGATCTGCAGATAAACTAATACGTAGGTACCTAGGGTTCTACCGTTTTAACTTGGACAGCTTGAACCTACGACTGGGGGGTATAAAATTATCTACAACCTGTAATAAAGTTCGCTGATACATGGATGTCTTTAGGGGCGCAATTTAAAACAGCCGAGGTAGTTAATAGACCAAGAAATACTTATTTATAAGTCTACTAGTTTCTGCCAGGCTTCGCTAGCGTGTTACTTGGATAAAAAGTTGCCTATGTGTTATTATGATGTACAAGCTATATTACTGTTGAGTTTCATCAAAATCTGTTCAGTAGTTTTTGCGTGAAAGAGTAACAAACATCCATCCTCACAAACTGTAACGTTTATAATATAAGTAGGTTAGTAGGATAGGATAATAGTTAGAATAATATGAAGAACTACGTAGTAGGTAAGTTGGCACAAAATATATTTAGCCGTTTTTTTAGCCGTTAAATATATTAAGGCTGTTTTATACTACTACTACTACTACACAACAGTTATGTATAGTATATAGTTGTGTTACTATACAACTCAACTTATTTTGCCACGCTGAATGGCAATGCTAATGCGCATTGCCATTCATTGACCTAAATGGATAATTTTGAATACGCAAAGAATGGCAACCAAGCAGCCTTGTGGTTCTCGTTTGGACCATAGGCCATCGAATATTTATAGTAAATGAAGATCAGCTTCATGCCAACAAAAACGTCTACGTGTAGTGCATGCGCCTTAGTTGACCAGACTTATCTTCTAGATATTTTTCTGATAATTTTATTCTTCGTATGCCATGAGGAGTTCTTGGTTAAAGACTGCGAAATAGTGCATAAAATAATTAATAGAACACGAGAACGCGGCATTTTTTTTCTTATAAATACATATCATGCTAATAATTTATTACGATCACTTGCGTGAATTTCTGCCACCGTGTGTTGTTTACGCTCTGGAACACAAACTTACGGGAGTTGGCGAGGAATAATGTCTATTATTGTTCAGTTTTATAACAGAGCATCATCATCAACGGAATGCACACTACTTGACATAGGCATCCTCCAAAGTATGCCATGATGAATGATATAGGGCTATCTCCACCCACCTACTTCCCAACGATCCTGGGAGCTTTCCTAACTCTGCGTTGTCTGGTTCGTAATCGCTATTCGAGAACTTGTCTTCCCAGCAGTTGTCGGTTTTACGAGCTATATAAATAAGACAAAATCGATGAGATACTACAAATTCGGCCTATGGCCTATATAGACTGCTAGCCTCTGCCCACGGCTAACGTGGGCCTCAGATAAAGAGTAGCCTATGTGTTATTCTTATGTATAAGCTATATTACTGAAAGTTTCATCAAAATCCGTTCAGTAGTTTTTGCGTGAAAGAGTAACAAACATCCTTCCTCACAAACTTTCGCGTTTATAATAGTAGTAGGATTGTGTCTGACCGTATCGACGATTCATACTGAAAGTTTTTAAACGTAACCGCCGCCAGCTTTTAGCCGATGTGCCAGAGCTTTCACTCCCCACTTTTCATTTCGCAACATTCCCTACGGCTTTTCATTAAAACCTTTTTATATTCTGCACCTTACTATAATGAAACCTTTCTTTGTTCTTTTTAATATACCTACATAATGAGGCACATTAATGCAAGCGTATTTTTTCCACTACTTTGTTGAAAGAAATGTAGGTAACTACCTAATACAAACTGAAACGCTTAAATGTTTGAAAATTCATGCATTAGAAATTGCTCTTTCCATTGTTGTAATTCTGCTGTGTCTCTATAATTTTATTTATCACAATATAATGTTTTTTTATATTACTATTGTCCTGAGTACTGCAAACGTAAAACGTATTTAAACGTCTTTGTATTGTTAGTAGTTATTGATGAGGCAAGCAAATTATCCCGATTGAAGCTGGTTTTATTCCATGTGAATGATCCTCAAGTTAGATTGAAATAAGATTATGACATACTTGAACTCTGAGGTAGTCAACAAGTTTCACATGCTATTAGATAACGATTCTATGATCTTTGTGATCTCACCTTCGACAAGCTTTTACTAGTAGGCTCACTAACGATTTCATTTGCCAGATAAACACATAAACGCGCTTGTAAAAACATTATAGCTTTCTGAGAGCAATACTCAAACAAATTAACCATTTTACTACTAGGTAACGTTTCCGCTACAAAACGATACTTCCACGCTCGCAATTTAATATTCAGTTCTAGGTAAGATTCATATTTTCTCTAAATAGCACTACCATTGACGGGCGCCAAGGGTAGATGCAACGGGAACGCGCCACTGTAAATAGATACAGTATGTAAACAAACTCATGTTTCCTTTAATCGCAATTCTTTTGACATTTTCATTGCGTTTTTCTGCTTGGTATAAGCTCTGAAAAGAGGCTTTAGTTGCATCTGTTGGTAAGTACTAGTCAAAGCGATTAAATTTTGTATAGGTATAGGTATAGGTATATTCGGTAGGAAAGCTCCATCCATTCAAATTGTTCTAAATCGCTAAAATTGACAAGTCGTAGATACGTTTTCATGTTATCAAATTTCGGTCGTCATAAGTCTTATTTTACTAAACAGACTATGGTGTACCTACCCTTAGGTAATTAATACAATTTAAATAGAGAGTGGTATCTTTAAGCTTTCGGTAGCATATTCGATCTTCACATGCGTGCGTGCGGAAGTCGTCTCGAGGACAGTCGAAGATGACATACTGTTCTTGATCCGCTCCTGCCACGATACATCTATATGTATCATGGCAGGAGCGGCTATATTTAGACGACCCTCGGAGTAGGACAAGGCCGCGCTCCCGTCTCACCCAATTCAAGTTTTACAGAACATCCTTCAGTTCCTTGAGAACGAGTTTTTGGCGCTTTCGAATTTCCTGTAAACTCCGTGAAGTCATAATTTGTACACATTTTTGCATTGCAACTGTTTTGCTAGCGTGTGCGCTTTTGCTAGTGCGGATACAAACGGCAACCATAGTAAAATGTTCTTGTTTTTTACAAATAAAAATGTGTTACCCGAATAAAAGTTCTTCCAATTTTCATCAATCGAAATCGATTCAGCCGCCATTATAAACATCGAGGCATCCATATCCATATTTTCGCGTTTATAGAATTAGTAGGATAGGATTTGTTGATAGCGAAAGGCACTCATGCTAAGAGTACTGATTAATCTCACCGTATTTTCAACTCCACTCAACTGTCGGATTAGATGTGCTTACGCAAAATCTCAAGTGTCTGACTATTCCCGTAAGGGATCCGACATTATACAAATAGTTAGGGAATACGACCGAATGAGTGACGCCTTTTAGACCGGGTGTTTACTATATGCTACCCTACTAAATCAATCTACCATCTATCATCATGAGATAGATGAAGCATGAAATAGGTATTTTTTATGAATTGTATTTTTTCTGTAAAACTATTTTCTTGACCGTAAAACAATCTTTTTGCGTTACTGAGGAAGGTTAAGTTTTTTACGGGTATCGGTATATTTGTCTGTATGTAAGTGAACGAATGCTTTATGACATTGACTTAATGCTCTACTGCCTTTATTTTATTACTATGATTAGACTTCAAGTTTCAAGGTATTTTGAAGCTATGATGCTACCATTTTAATATGAAACGTAGAATATTCTCTGAGATAAAAGTATGCTAAATTTCAAATTCAAGCGAAGTTAATCTAATCAGGCAGGTGTTGGGAATTGCAAGCCTACTCTGAACAAGTGAACGTCTTTCATACTCGGTAATTATTGTTTCTCACTTTGATGTTTTCCATCTGTCACCGATGACGCTCTATTTGACAGTTATTTTTGTTGCCACATTGATATACCGAAATGGTTACATAATATGGATTACCAACTCATGAATTTCGTCAGTAATCATTGAATAAACAAGAAGTCGAATCTTTTTACGATCTAAAGATTAACTCAATGCCTGTAATGACCGTAAAAAACGTCAATTGGTTGATCTGTGACTGTCATATAATGCTCTCAGTTAAGAATCAGCAATACCACTTCGGAGTCGGCCTGAGGGCTATAGATCGTGATGGATGATGCGCCGCGGCACTGAAAGACTAACGTCTGATGACCATTTATACCCATGTGCTACTCCTTTTTTACCCGACTGTCTAAAAAAGGGTATTCTGTTTAATTATTCAACATCTTTGCCGGAGCTATATATTTGGCATTGGTGGGAATGACCCTTTATATTAAAGCTACTACCTATATATTCAATAGTTAGTTGACGACCGGGGAGCTGCCGCCATCGCAAGTTTGCATTGAACTAGATACCCTTGAAATACCCATGAAATTGAATTACCTTGAAAATCGTAGAACCATTTTATGGTTTGGAACGTAAAGTGTACCTATCAAGAAATCTTTGTAAGTTTCAACATATAACTCTCTCTAGAACTCATACCTAGATGATACCTAGTATGAGATTTTGCTAGTCTTAATCGAATATCAAAAAATATTTGTATCTTCGCTACATGGTTCAGAGTCTGTTAGAGACCAGACATCTTAAGGCTTTTAAAGAATTGCATTCATACTGTCTGAGAGCTTGAATGCCGTTTTTGACGGCCGGATGAAAGGGAAAACTGCTTTGTAACCTTGGTACATATGTATATAGTCTTTTGTTCAAGTGGAGCGTTGAAAGCAAGTCACTTATGGATTTTCGGCTACCCACACAGAAAATACTAGCACAAAAAAGGTAAGAAAATACAAATAGCTTGTGATGTAACTCTTGAGTAGGTTCGAATTGTATGAATCGCTTGCTTACTTTGAAGAACATGTTTGCTCACTTATAATCAGCGTAATACCTTGGTATTAAAAAATAATCTAAATAAAAATAATTCATGTCTGAAAGAAATCGCTTTCAGCGATAATTATGCATTTCTTTTGTTTTTTGTCCTTTTATTGTGTTTATTTGTTTTGCGTTATGTACAATAAGGAGTTTATCTATCTATCTATTACATATTTACGAGTACGAGCAGAGTGATAAAAACTTAATATGATACTTTCCTGAAGGGATCTAGTTTACATTTTGTTTGTTGGTTAAATATATAAACAAAATATTACTCTTCGATCAAAGTATTGTTAGTAAGTAGATCATTATTAGAATAATAAGTGGGTTATTGTTTTCTTACTACTACTATTCACTTACGAAATTACATTACGTATGTAGTACCATTCGACTATCTAAGTAGGTATGTTGTTTCAAGCATTGTTGTCTTCATTACCAAATGTAGAAATCTGGCACTTTCAGTTTATTCAGTTGGTATGTTTAAGTTAATGAAATTGCTGATCGTGCATCACGATTATTTATGATCTACAAAGATATGACGACAAAGTAAACATACTTCTTTATAAGACATCACATGCCTAGCAACGGCCGGCATTCAAAATAATAATGAGCTTGAGAGAGCGTATTGCCGAGGATTAGACTTTTTCAGCCCCAGACGTGTAGGTACTATAAAAGGTTTTTTATTGGAAGTTTAGATTTGAAATATTGTTTCTTATTCTAAACCAATAGTAAAGTCTCTACTGACGAATGTATACGTAATACACTCGTCAGTAGGGACATAGTTTCAAATTCTGCATTTGATAAGAGCAGAAAGCATTTCGTCTAGTTGACATTCCGAAGAGGCTCTTTGTATAGGATTACGTGACTACCCTTGTTGTGTGACGTTTGTTATTCGTTGTGCTATTTTGTGAATGAAAAATGATTTTACTTACATCATAGATCGTACCTAAAAAAATTGAAAATGTACGAGTGAGACTGTGTACCTCAAATACGACTATTTAGCTACAGTTGTTTTTTTCCATATGTATACGTCCGTACGTTGTACTTTAAAAGGAAAAACAAAGGACAAAATATGACATCACAACCAACTGTTCTAAACATAGGACCTATAAATTACACGACAGCTTTTTGGGGAATATAATGGCCCGCAATTGGTCTGAATTAAAAATGTATGCAGAAAAGGACCCTCCCCATGAATAAGTCTCCTCGTATAGATAATTACGAGAATTTTGGCGACGATGACGCGACGGTCATAGTACCTCTTTACTCCAGAACGGTAAACATTTTTAAATTGCATAACTCGATATTACGTTTTATATGCTAAAACCAGGGGAAATTTTAATTAAATCCGATTTTAATATTAACATACTCTACATTTTGAGCTATCACATTGTCAGTTTTGTCTCTTTTTCATTTCCATGGGCAATGTTCATACACTCCATGATCTACGGGCGCTATAACCTATATTATGTAAATGATCATAGATCTATAAATCATAGAAATCCTACTACTATTATAAACGCGAAAGTTTGTGAGGATGGATTTTTGATACTCTTTCACGCAATAATAATGAACGGATTTTGATGAAACTTTAAAGTAATATAGCTTATACATCAGAATAACACATAGGCTACTTTTTATCCGGGTACAACGCGGGCAAAGCCGTGGGCTAGTATGACAAATCTATGTCAGTTAAGTTTGTACATTAACTCTTTGTCTATGATCGTAAGTGTAGGATCCTTTTTGATAGCATGCTGATGAAAATGATAAGTACCTCAAAACGGGGAATGAGAATAAAATGGCGTCGTTGAATACAAGATGGCTGAATATCATAGCGACCTAAGGCACATTCAATGGAGGGGATCAAAAATCTATTACTTAAGTACCTAATTATTTTTTACAAGCCTTTATTTAACTTGCAATGTTTGTATGTTTAGGTCAAAACTTACTAGCCAAATTAGAACCACTTCCTTTTATCCTACGGAGTTAAATTTTTACATGTTGTTTTGGTAGGCATGACCTGAATCGACATCCAGGATTAGCTCCAGATAAAGGATCTCTTCAACGGTCATCAGCACAGACACGAAATTTTAAGTACGTATTTTATTATGATAACTGGTTTTAAGTTTTACCATAAAATGGTAGCTGCAATCAGGGTATTTTTTTTTTTTTAATGTTTTTTTTACTTTTTATTTATTTGCACATAAATTATAAAAGAAAGGAAATAGTTTTGTTTGTTCATACACAAAAGTTGTAAATAATATTAGACACACAAAACAGATATCATATACAAAACGAAATAACAAACAGACAAAAGAGGTGCCTAATTCTGTGTTGTATGAGGTCAAATAGGTCTTAGCATTATGCTGCACCAAACCTAGGCGCGGTGCTGGTTTTCACACGGGGCCTTTGTGATGACACGAAAGGTCGGCGAACAATCAGGTGCAGAAACAATAATGAGATACATATAATATATACTTATGTAACTTTATAATAATATACAATAGATAAATAAATTAATAGATAACATAATAACAAAAACATAGCTTTGTTCAAAATCTTAAAAATAATCTTTATAAACCTTCTTATGTATTTTTCTCATGGTTATTGTCAAAGTTATATAAGTTTGGATGGCCAATGCCACAGAGCGCGCGAGACAAATAACCAAATTAAAGGGTCTTCTGGTAAATTATCCGGTTTTGCCATTGATTGATGCGAACTAACTATATAAAAAACATTTGTCCCGAAAGAACACAGCTCTAAAACCTATAAAAACAGGTTAGTAAATCCCTTTTTTTTACCAAGCTACAACGGGCTAGTGCGTCACTAATAATCCGGTAATTATTTTTTGAGTGAAAGAGCAAGCGGAATCCTAGCTCGCGGCAATGCCATCACAGTGCAGTGCAATGCTAACAAGGTACATGTAAGCTGGTAATGAAGACTCGGGCTGAGCTAAAACAGTTTTAACAATTGGCATCCGGTAGAATCGCAGTACCATCAAGAGTATTGTATAAAAGTTCATTTTATGTCTAGTGCTATTCAATATCTTGGACTGGAATCACCCACTGCTAGGTCTCCTTTCTCTTCTTCTAGCCTCCTCTGTTCTGTGCGTCTTTCGTCTACAACCAAACCGTAACGATATCGTCAACCAACCACGCTTTCGAACGACTTCGGCCACCACCCGATCTGACCAAGTGCTCTGCCCAACTCCACTTGAAATTTGTAGCTCTTTTGCCTATGTCACAGACTATTTTCCGAAGACGGATCTCGGTTTGCGGACTTTATCTAAAAGTATGATGCCGAGCATGTCGCGTGAAAAGACAAGCAAAATTAATAGTATGAAAATTCAAAAAACCCGACTACGTTGTTATTAACGAACTACAAGGATGGAAATTTGTTTTTTTTCATGTAAAACTACCTATGCGGCTGATGATTGTCACCTATGTATTTATTATGTATGTTACTTTCGGGATCATAACGCGTCTAACAATACCTCATTCATCATAATACATGGAGCCTTTGGTGGTAATAAAAAATCTCATACACATACGTGCGATAAACATGACCCACCTCAGTAGGGTAAAGATTAGCACAACTAAGCTTTTTTTCTCGAAAGGGGAACTTTTGGGGCAAAAAAACAATAATGTTTATCTATTATCTATTAAAGAAGTTTCGAAGAAAGAATTACCTATTAACTTTTTATTTGAAGTAAAGTATTAAAAATGTTGTTCTTTCTGCTTCCTTCTATATTCCCAAGACCAACATGACCGTTTCTATCACATAAAACCTATTAGAACGATCTGTATCTTGGAGGTTCCATCTGGTGGCATCTTGCCAAGAAATCCTCTTACCTACATTTCGTTTGAAAGACGCAAAAATATTCTTCCTTTGTTTGTTTGCTGAAGCGTGACGGTCAGGGACACTGTGTTTTCGATGCGAGAAACTATGAGTTCGATGCCAAACTAGTAATACGAGGTCGTTTTTCGTGTGAAAGTTTTTGGCACAGACGAAGGCATTCACGGATAGTTTACTTACGATATGTGGCTCAAAATATTGTAAAGAAACTATTAGCAACCGATGAATGAAAAAAATGACAGGCTTTTGTTTCAGGATAAAAGTGACAATGTTCCTACTTTAAATAAAAGAGCTAAAACAAAGTTAAATGACTAGACATATCTATTAAGTTAGGTTCGATAATGATGTTACGGACCTGTAAATAAGTTCGGTACCTGCACATCCAATTATCCAGAAAATTACTCTTGATGGTTTTAAATGGAGTTCTAAAAACATTTCTGTTTAGCCAAAGTTAGAATGAGATAGCTATAATAATGTATAGACAATGGCTATGCGGATGCGGGCTGCTGTCTCACAAGTAATGTAAAGCAAACTTATCCAGTTAAACTTTCCGAGCCATTTGGCCGCGTTTGGCTCGTTTTAAATTCCAATGCTTTAATAAAATTCGCCAACAAAAGCTGTTGCCATTGTTCAATGACCTTTCACTCCGCGATAAAACATCTCGATGCCATGAAAGCCATGAACCGCTCCTTAGTTACCTTACATAATGTTTTCAGGCATACTTGCTTATACAGGCAACCTTGTTTTTTTCCAGTAAAAAAGTTCGGTGCCTATTATCGAACTCGTTGTCTTGTGTGCGTGTCGGGCTACGCGCAGTGTTGGATTCCGTATAGTTGCCCGTCACAATATGCGGTAAGTACTTGTTTTACGCAACTAACAACTACATCTAAGTAATTTTCAATGAAATTTATACCAAATTTTCTAAGTACATAATATTTTCAGGCATAATTGCGTACAGGCAAACTTGTTTTCCCAGTAAGAAAGTTCGGTGCCTTTTATTGAACTCGTTCGTGTTCAGAATTCTAGATAACAAACGACCGAAAGTTTCTTGGTTTCAAAACGAGAGGGTAATAATGATCTTTTTCATGAATTTCCCGTTTGTCACAATAAGATCATTATAAAATCTATGAGATTTTAGGCTATTGTATAAGTTGAAAAAATTGAGAGTAGTACGTATTATAAATAAATGCGTTTAGTTTTAAAGTTGTTTTCTGTGATATAATTGAATATGGTATTTATTAATGCTTCAAACTATAATAGAATATCATTTATTAAGACTGAAAAATACATTATTAAATAATTAATATAATTGGTGTGACATCAGTCTCTATTCAATTTAATAAAATGTAATAAAATATTTAAGATATTAAAATATTTATTTTAAGATAAAGATTTTAATATCTTAAATATTTTATTACATAGTAGATCAAAAATAATAATTGTACATAGTATCTAGCTCACCTCCAAAGGCGGTGTTTCATTATTTACAAAATCTTACTGATTCTTAACATTATAAATAGTACCTTTAAGGAAAAATGTAGATTCATGCATCCAAACAGACAATCTAAATAAATTTCAGTAGAACCTATCTTGATAATGGCTCTCCGAGTAGATATTGAATTAAGATATAAAAAATTCAGCTTAGCTCAAATCAACTGTGAGGGATAATATTTTGATGGGCGTGTATGCAAATCAGTTGAAAATAGGCTAGCTACAGGTTGAATATTCATGAATTTACGTCTAAATTCTAATAACACCCGGAATTTAACGGAAAAAAAGTTTTTCAAGATTTTTATTTTACCACTTGGTCGGCGTGACACTATGTTTAGTCATGCCAAATTACAGATTTCTTGTATTAACAGTATCTGAGCTATGCTGCGGACAGACGACAAACAGACAGACAGACGGACGGACATGGCGAAACTATAAGGGTTCCTTGTTGACTATGGAACCCTAAAAAAGATAATGTATAACGTATAATTTTTGTGGAGATTTATATTGACTTAACTTAGGGATGTTACTGGCCATTCAAATATGACCAATCAAGCTCACCATGCGCCTTAACCCCATTTTGATCAAACCCCGATTCTACCATAACCCTGCCACATAAGTATTAGGTTACTGTGACCTGTGTGGATATATATATCACGCCGACGATACGCCGGAGGACGTGCCATTCATTTCTAGGTACCGATTTTTTATTTTATCTCCTCCTGTTAGCCGATGGCGCATGTAAATATAATTCCCTTCTTGAATTATCATAGTGATGTGTTTGTCTGTATTCTATTGTGCACTGTTGTTTCTGTGCCGTGACAAAAACAATCCACTAGGGCATAGTATGTATTATAATATCTAGGGTAAAGCACGTGGGCAACTGCTTGTTCTGCTTTGTTCGATCATCTATCATTAGTTTTGCTATATGCGCAAATGATAACGTGCAATCAGGCTATTAATCACAAAGCGTCAGCCAAAGGGACATAGATATTATAATACTATACTTACTCTACTATTAGTAGTTCTCATTGCTGTGTTCAGGTTTGAAGGGTATGGTTACCTGTGAAATTACAGGCACATGAGATCTTTCATCTTAATATCTCAGGGAGGCAACGCGTGAGTGGTACCTCTAGTATTGTAAGCGTCCATAGGATACGGTAATGCCGTTAGTGTGATTGCCTCTTTGTTAGTAAAAAATAATGGCATCTGTTGTGCATTGTTCATAAACGAGTGCTCCCATTTGATCGGATTTCAGATCAACTTGTGTGTTTCAGATCAACAATATCCATAATATCTCTGAACTCTACCAATTTAAATGACTTCCTCATAGAGTTCCTCAATTCTGTAGGTTAACTCAATGATAATAAAGGATAATGACTCTTATTAGGTAAGTTAAAATTAAGTTGTATTTGATATTCTTCTTTGAATAAGGGCCGGGTCAAACTGATGCGATGACGGTAATAGAAAAATGGTTGGCAAGTGATTGTCAAAGTTCGCATGAATGCACTACTCTTCACCGACGCATGCAATCGCGTCAGTTTGACCGGACCTTTGCCAATTTAGAAAGAACATAATTTCCACACCGATGTCTTCATTATTTGGTTTTTGTGATTTTTGGAAGCTAAATCGTTATTTAAATTAAAATAACAGACAATGGAAGATCGCAGAAAAGTTTTTAATCCACCGTGGATCCGTGATCCAACACACGCAAGTAGAATATTTTCCGTTGAATTTGAAATAACACGTATTCGAAAGGGACGAAACTATGTTTAGTTACTGTTTAAAAATCTTAAAAAAGGAAGTACTGCACACCCACTTATTTAATATAGGAAGATTTGAAAAAAATTGAAAAAACAAGTAGGGAAAGGTAATTTAAGTTTTGACGTTCATCTCTAGTGGTAATTAGTAAAGTAGGTACTCTGTGCAGAAGCAGTAATTGAAGCATAATACAGCCAATAAATTCGCGCCTTGACTTCCGGCGTCCGTCTCCCCTCGGAAACTACTGACGTTTCCCTTCCAATAAATTGCTACGTTATTTCTATTGCCTTTTACAGACCGACAGCGTATCGTACTTTATGTATCAACCTAGAATAACTGCTCAGGGGAAACTTTAAATGCCTTATTGAAAAATATAGGTATCATTAGGCTAGTTTTGTGTCCCTTAGACTCATTCCCTCATAGACTTTCAGTTAGCAAGATAGGAGAGTTTGCGGAAACTTAATTAAGTGTAAGGACGTTACCAAGAGTTACTCGTAGACTCAATATAATAATAATAATCCATTTATTCCCGAATTCAAACATAAATATGTACATGACAAATTAAATTAAATAATCATATTAATTCAAAATTACACACTTTAGGTATGCAATCAAATATGAAAACATAATAAGTTATTTGTTTCTTCAGTTGTTTTTTTTTGTCTGTGTTCTTAACAAGGGTTACCCATCTGTGGTAATAGGCCTTCTCCATCTATCAAATTCAACATAGACTAATATAATAATTAAAAACATGAGAATTCTGTACATGTAATAAGCACAACGTTTACTCCTTTTTAGGGTTCCGTACCTCAAAAGGAAAAAAACGGAACCCTTATAGGATCACTTTGTTGTCCGTCTGTCTGTCTGTCAAGACCCTTTATCTCGGGGACGAGTGGAGTGGAGTTGAGTGGAGGTATCGAGTTGAAATTAAGGTCTACAGTCCCTTGAAACTCTGTATAAATCAAACTTCTAAGTTACAGTAAAAAAAAGATACGGCCGCAAAAAACATATATTTCGACACTCACAAGGCAACCAAAATTTATAGGGAAATTTCCGTTGACCTAAAACTATGAAATTTGGCAAGTAATATCGTCTTATACTACAAGTACAAGGAAAAAACTGAAAACTATACATTTGTAATTGCTCGTGGTTATGGAAACTGAATTTCGGGAAAAGCTTGGAAAAAACTGCGTGACTCGATTCCTATTTATAATATGTACCTTTAAATTTGTACGGAACTCTCGGTGGGCGGGTCCGACTCGAACTTGTCCGGTTTTTTGTTGTGTGTCAGTGTATTCTTGTTGGTTACCCTGTCCAGTCAATGACCATCTAAGGTAACTAAAATATCAACCAACCAAGAGGAATGACGTACATACTCTTTAGCAGCCAATTCTATTCTACTACTAGTATAAATGCGTTAAATTTCCTAACGGCTGAAATCATTTGGATGAAACATGGAATACGTACGTATAGTTCGTGACCTACAATAACTTAAAGTCTTATTTATGTTCCCGTACCATGTGGGCGAAGAAGCTGGTTGTAATAAAATTATTCTGTGCCTTTAGTTATAGGCTAAATAGTTTACATGGGTATTGCATATCGTTATTATCAATTCAGAACATTATCTGCAATATTTGGCGAACTTTATCTGAAATTGTATTGGAATAGTTGAAATGTAGCCCGACTGCATCGCATGTTCACATGTATGGGTCTCGGACACGATCGATATCTGGGCTAAGTGATAACCACGAAGACTTCTGACTGCGGATCGGCCACATGCCTTCCGACACATCGAAATGGAACGGTTGATGGCCTATCGATTTTGTTACGTTTCTGTTATCAAATTGTAATTTCTACGGTTCTATACCCAAAGGGTGCCAAGTGGACCCTATGACGAAGTCGATATGTTTACTGGATATGTGTGTCCTCATCATAACCAGAAGTTAAACCCTAAAGAGGGTCCCATACAAGGATTGCTGAAAAATGCACGGAAATAACGGAACTCCGAGTGCGCAAGTCTAACTTTTAATACCTTGTTCGGAATAACAAAAAAAAACTGTATTCTTCATGGTAGACATCCACAGATACTGAATCTTTGAGGGTACCAGGCAGAAGATAGTTAGAGGCACATCCAAACATTACATTTGATATACAAGGTTGCAAGGTTGTGGAGGATATACAAAGGATGTGGAAAGTCAGTTCATGAAAGCTGCTAAAAACTATCTCTCATAGTCATAGATGCTTAATATAGCAAGCAGTGAGTGGGTACCCGCTACTGCTGATGATGATAGCTATAAGATAAAAGTACAACAATACATGAATTATTTATAACTATTTTATATTTTCCAAGATAATGAATTTCAAAGCCGAGCACGAATTTAGTTTAAACTACTTGACGATGAAATGATACTGCAGAATTTTCGAGACACTAATTTTTATTTTATATCGTAGAACTTTGTCTCTTCACATTTTAATATGTGTATGTAGTAATAAAAGAGAAGATACGATGTCTAAAACTCAGAAACCTACTTGAATAAATAATAATAAAATATTTTCTGATTTCGGTTCTGAGATATATAGTTATATGGCTAACAATTGTCACGTCAACTTGCAAATTTTAAGAGCTTCCAATAAGGATATATTATTATATTGGTATATTGGTGGTTTCGGTTTTTAAATCAAGTATGTGAAATATGAGTTATGCGATTACAATTATACCTATAATATTTTTAGATAACAATTTTGAGTTTTTCCACGCATATCTTTTGTTAAAATGATTTTTTATGAAAATTATTTATCCTACTAAATATTATAAACGCGAAAGTTTGTGAGGATGAATGTTTGTTACTCTTTCACGCAAAAACTACACAACGGATTTTGATGAAACTTTACAGTAGTTTATACATTAAAATAACACATAGGCTTCTTTTTATCCGGGTACCACTCGAGCGAAGCCGTGGACAGAAGCTAGTTCATAATAAAGTATAAGTTATTCAAGAATAAACAAATGAAATGTCCGAATAGCCCGGCGGTCACACGGCTACTAGACGTTTAGATGCTTCATAAACTGTGTCAATATTTAGCTACTAGTATCGCAACCTGGCTTTGTCGCCGCAAGCTTTTGTCAGAAGACGTAGATTAATGTAACTGAGCTTCCGTACAAAAGGAACAAACTATTTTTATTACGAACAATATTCATTAGCCAAGAAACGGACAGTGAAATATCGTCTGAGAAAAAACCGTCATAAAAATAATGAACAATCTGCAAACTAGTCTTATTGGCAAAATTTGGATAGGACACATTTAGTTTTTCATATAAGAAATAAAAGCATAATCTGAAATTACGAAGTTTCTTAATAGTTCTTTAAATGAGTAATGATACTATCATACGTATTAAAAAAAAAGGTTTTAATAAAAACTTCACTTTCCGCTTTGCTTTCAATGGGTTAAATTTCGCCTTTTTATCCACCCCAACACGTCTAAAAAAATCTACCATCCTTCACGTCTCTGTGTTGCAAGTTCAAAATCTTGTTTAGGACTTATAATAAAATTATTAACTAACTTGCCTGTGCGTCTATCAGTGTCAATGACTGTCTGTTTTACTGGGACCCAAAAATTGAATCAATCAGCATAAAAATAAAATGCTTGTTATTACGTCCACCAACGGGTGTTCAACCCATCATCGGAGAACATAATTGTTGAGGTAGGGTGACCAGTCCTATAAAGTCTTGTGCACACTTCGCCATTATTGCCGTATTGCCTATTTCGGCCAAAATCTATGGACATCTTTTGTTCATTGAAAACTCCTTCAATATCAATAAACTTTCATACTCCTTAATTTTTAAGTCATAATATGAAGTTACTATAACTTCGATTATAATGATCTACATCTTAGAAGGTACTTTTGCTTTGATTTTAGTTTCACAACGCGTTATTTTCAGTGTGAGTGAACGATGATTTTCCATGATTTCTTCGTTTGTTTGCTGGAAAACTAGTTCATTCTGTAACTAGTTCAATATGCAATTAGCCGATGTATCTGCTTAATTGACTTCAGCTATTATTTAGCATCGCGTGCATGTACACGATTTTAATAATATATGAATCCGCAGTAATACATTTACCTTGTAGGTACTTTGTAAATTAGGTTTTTAGTCGGTGGATCAATCTTTCCCGACAAATCTGTCATCGAATTTAATGCATTGCTTTCCACTTCATTTAATACACACATACCGGCATGATATTTACGATACCCTACATGCTTTTAATTTTATGTTTACGATTTATTATTTTAACAACAACCTCGATGCCGCAGCGGGTAAGTAGCCGGCCAGACATGCGAGTTCGATTCTAGATGCGGGACAAATGTTTGCATATTCTGCAGATATTTGTTGCTGGTTTGGGTGTTGTAGGTATAACCTACCACGGTTACAAGTGAATAAGTTACAAATAAATAAACAAACATTTTTATATACTATCCAAATATTATTTTAGCATACCTAAATATATATATACATATCCATACCTGAATACATTATGTCAACAACAGAATAACAAAGTAGGTAATATTAGGTCGTCAGAACATTATTGAAAAATTCAGAAATACGTGGACGATAAACTTTGTTATTTACCTAGTTCCCTATGGGATATAAATCTCAAATCCCATTGTTTATCGATAAATGAAAATTCTCGGGCATCCTATTACAATGGATGAAGTTTTTTCAGGCAACTAAATACTTTCGGAGAAACTTTTTGAGTAGTTCGGGTTTGGGTGTTATATGTATATATTATAAAAAGTCGTGTATCAGTCATGTAGTTCCTATACTCTGCTCTGATACAAGCTTTGCTTAGTTTGGGGCTAGATGATGCTGTGTGAAAATAGACCAGCATTATTAGGTAATACCTATTCTATTATAGTTGTAATATTATTGCGTGTGCAATATATTTTCTTGCAATATCTTCTACCTATATATATTATTACCTATATTATGTTCTTCAGGTATGCGTATTTAATGAAATATTTGCTAATCAATTAATTGTGTATTTTATTTTCCCCTTATCTTACAAGATCAATGGACTTGCAACGTATTCCACGTTGCAACTTGCTAAACGCGGGCATGTTTCAAATGTAATGTTTGAACGTGCCTCTGACTACCCCCTTAAATATCATAACTGAGTATGTACCGGAAGATGTACATCATGGGGAATATAGTCGTGAGCGTGTTTGTTTCTTGTTTTCTAACTAGATCAGTCCTATGTCGCAGTCGCTATCATTGCATTGAAGATAAGACTTTTATCATTTGCATTGAAGCATATTTATGTGAAGTTTCAAGACTGTAAGTTCAAGGAATACGATTTTTTGTACACTGGTTTTAGCCCTTTTCACCCCAAATTTTCCAAATTCCTTTCTTATTGCACCCCTACACCATAAGAGGAATATACCCTCCCAGTTTCATGTTTCTAGGACTTATGGTTAAGGCTGTGCGTTGATCCGCCATTAAGTAACGGAACAGTTTTACGTATATTGATTTTTGGAATAACCCTATTACAGCGATTGATCTGCAAAAACACTAATGTTCCCCAACTATTTTCACAGGCTGTTGTTCCAGGCGTCAAAACGAATGACCAACCATTTTGCCGAGGTTACGTATTCGTAGTTTGTGAACATGTTCAAACGTACCAACAAACACCACTCTGATGAGTTTCCGCCGTCCGACATAATTTCCCGGAAATGACTAAGCGCTCATCTGTCCACTATCAGCTTGTATAATGTATACTTGTAGTATACAATAATTTATTTAGAAATGGGTACAATAAACTAAATTATTCGTCTTCAGTCAATATTCACGACCGATAACATACGCTACATAATATAACTACTGACGTTAACAAATGTTAAAAAGTGAAACACAGTTATTTATCATAATTTTTAAACACGCTCGAACACATTTACGACAGGTTGTAGCGATATCTTATTTTCTTTAGCAAACTTTTTCGAGGTGATGCTGTATATTTCGACACGCTATCATTCAAATGTGAAGCCCAATAAATAAAGTATATTTTTTATCGTGTTATCGTGTTTCGTGCATATTAATGCACGAAAGCTGATAGGTTAGTTATAAACCTGTCATGCATCAGAGTGAAGTGAGTTTATTCGATAAGCATAAGGCCTAGCCCATATGACGCGTATACGCGCGACCCGACGCGCGCATTTGCGAGATACTAGGAGCGCATAATGTCACCTACATGCATAGTTCCACACATGCGACTTTCTATTCGCTCTAAATACTAGGAGCGCATACATATCAACTATATGTACAGTTGCAAACCCGCGACTTCCACTCACATTAAAAAGCGTACAGCAAGCCGGACGCCGGATCCTAGATCGACCATATCATGGTATTTTAAAAAAAATGGCGCTTGATAAATTTGCATTTAACGATCAAGTGGAAAAGAGGGTCACGATATAGTAGTTATATGGAATCTCCAAGCTATTTCAACTTAAACTTTTACTTAAGCAAGCTTTGGATATAATATTTTAGATAGTTACTGTAGGTACTGTGGGTTATTCTATCATGTAGAATTGTTGCACTCCATATTTTCGATTTTATATCTGCTTGTGTTGTTTCCATCGACTGTACGTAACCCAACCGCTTTAATGCACATTATATTTTTAACTGAGCTGAAAACATCACAGAAAACTCGAACATAAACGTGCCAGGTGGACGCAATACGAGTTCAAACGCGCGAGTAGTAGCGTTCGCGCGTAAACCGCGTCATCTGGACTAGGGCGCTATCATTTCAGTCACCACGAAAGCTGCAAAGAAACATCAAGAATAAAAAGGTTTAATTGTAATGGTCGCCGAGGAGTGATAACAGATACGTTGTACGTCTGGCAGTAAGATGGTAAATCGGCATAGTCAATGACTCTTTAAGACTCTTACTGTGGTGGTTTCCCCAAACTGAGGAAGGCACCCAGCAGTGGGTTGAGTCAGGATGATGATGAAACAGAAAAACATTGATAGGATAATGGACCGAGAAATTTTGAGAATTTTACAGTTTTTCAATAGTAATCTATCTATACTAATATTAAAGCTTAAAAGCTTGTTTGTTATCGATTGTTTGAACGCGCTTATCTCTGGAACTACTAGTCGGATTTTAAAAATTACATTTGATAGCCGAATTTTTGAGAAAGGTTATAATGTATGCCCAGTCTAGCTTTAAGAATATAATTTAGAAACACTTTTCTATCGAACTTTACCTTGTATTGTTTAAGATAGAACTGACAAATTCGTAGCATAGCGGTACTTTTTGTTAGGTATTTTAAAATCCGAGCATAGCGGATTTAATTTAGGAATATTTAATTTAGATAATTACTATTTTGATAGGCTAGGCAACATTTAAAATCTCGGGTACTTGAAATGAAACATTTTTCAACCAAAACATTCCCATTTTCAAGTTTGCAAGTGTTGGACTTGCCTGTCAAAATAGTGCTCGTGTCTATTGCCATTCAGCTAGTGTAATTAAAATTATTAAATTAAACTAAACACCCAACAGTAACACATAAGTCCTGAACCCACACTCACACTAGAACGAGCACCACTACCACAACACCCAGACTCTGAACAAATATCTGTTAAACATATCTTCCAGTAGTCTTAGTACTTTAATAGGGATTGAAGCTGTGAAGCAGAAAAACACTAGCATTGAAAACTGAAACTCTGGCTCAATTGACTCGGGTCAAATAAAGCATGTTCCTAAAAGTGGCTTGCTTTTGATCAACAATAAACATTTGATGACACTAGTTTCGGGAATGGAAGGCTGTGTTGTAGGGGGATTGTTTTTGAATAGTCCTCGAGCATTTTTCGCGGGATTTTCAAATTACTTTGAACGTTTATTTTTGTTTTTCAGAGGAAATTACAATTGTTTTTTTTTGCGTTAATAGTAAGACAACATATACGACCGTAGACAACAAATACGATTTCATAATATCTGGATTGGAATATGTTTATTGTGATTCAAAACCTTTTTTATTCTAACAGAAAATTTCTTCTAAACCGTCTGGGGCCTAAAAAAATGTTTATATTACAAATTATATTATAAAGTATAATTATTATAAATAACCCGGGAGGTTACAATCATCAACACTACTTATCGAGTGCCAGGACGAGTCATACGAAGTGTACGAAGTAATTGTGTGTGTGTAAAGTGATTGGGGACGAATTATATAAAAAATAAAACAAAGCAACGCACGTTCCAGGTAGTGTACGTTAATATTACGTTATTTTGTGTCCTCTTTAACTCCATATATGACTTGTCCTGGTACTCGATAAGTAAGGTTGACAACTATAGCCACCTGGTCTAAAATGACTCTTGTAATACTCGTACGCTTGTAAAGTTGCTAGGTTTATCTTTAAATGGCGCCCCATTTGTTTTTAAGACAACGACATCTTGAATCAGGAAACTATTGTGACAAACTTCCTGCAAGAGACTTGAAAATTGTTCCAACGGTTGTAAAACATGTCGCCTGCGCTGCTTCACGACACTGGTTTTATTTAACTTTGTCTTCAAGTAATTGCATTTATTTTGAGTGTTTAGTTGGTTCAAGGAGAAATGTCTGTGTTCATTTAATTTGCAGCGAAGCCCCGGGGGTCGTAATCCCAGGCTTAGGCCTGTTGCGTCCCGCTTTTGATACACCTTCGCGTTTTTTCTGTTTATTCTTTTCAGATAATGTTTCGTTATTTTTATAGTGTGACGAAAATGTCACTTATGTCATAGAATATGATAAAAACATTTTTTGAATTGGATGCACATATTGGTATTGGTCACAAGATGCGCACCAAAACTCACTTTTGTGAGTTGCCACTCTGTATGAAAACTATTATTTTGAATCTTGTTTCACAAGCACCACATGCTAATTGATATCTAGTTGCTAGAATTCGGCATATAATTTGCAACTAAAAAAATATGTTGCATGAAAACTAACAAACCATACCATTGCAATTTTGGATCAGAAAGATGTTTAGTTTTTTTAATTCAACTAAAGTTGCAAGTAAGTACTTGTCATTAAGATCCTTATGATTTTAATGAATAAAAACCTATTGACTTTTTCTTTGACTTTTGACTTCTCATCTAAGATTCGCCGATAATCTTGTGCTATTCGCAGAAAATTTTGAGGATCTCCAGACAAGACTTTTTTGATGCATCTTTGAATGAATGCCTAATTATTGTGTCCAAGACAAAGGTTATGGCGAATGTCTCTGGCATAACAAATTCCACTATCACAGTGGGAAATGAGATGCAGAAGATAGTTCACCGGTATGTTTATCTTGAACATATACGGTTTAAGATCATTTATTTCTCAAAAAGATTTACAATATAAATCGCTTACTGAGAAATCACAATATTCTTATACTACTTAACAAGTAGGTACTAAGATGCATTTTAGATGCAGTGAGAGTAACATGCATGGCTAGGTAAGTAGGTAGGTAAGGGACCTACCTACACAAAAAGAAAAAAAAAAAAAAAAAAAAAACACAGAAACAAATCTAACATACAATTTACATGCAAGTTAAGAAAAACATTGTGGGTAGTGAGAAAAAAAAAACAGCTGATAATTGCATGTCATACGATTTACGAACCAAAGCAGAACCTGTTTACGCACGGGCTGGCTTGCATCAATAGTCGGCAAGCGGGCCGAGCGTGAGTTTTACATATACCACTGATTAGTGTCCTTCCTAAAGGTAGGTTTAGGTAAGTTAATGTGTTTTTGCAGTTTCTGTGAAAGTCTACTTTTATTTATAGCCTAATAAAATGAGTACCTACCTACTTGAATTAATTCGAATTATTATATATTTTATTTTATTTTTGCATGCATCGATCACATATTAAACGTATAAACATTAAATATCATATCTTTTGGAAAAGAGCACTAACAGGAGATCTCAAGAAGGAACCAATTAGGGTGGGCTGCATTCGGCAAGTTAGACGACATCTTAAAATCGATCGAAACTTCACAGTGTCTGATAACCCGCTTATATAATCAATGTGTTCTGGCCACCATGACCTACAATGCCGAGACATGGACGTTAACGCAAAAGGTTGTGTACAGATTGAGGATGGCGCAGAGAGCCATGGAGCGTGTTATGCTCGGCATCAAATTTACAGACGTAGTTCCAAATGTCGACATACGAAGACGGACCAAAGGCAAAGACATCGGCTTTAGGATTATGGAACTGAAAAAGAGTTGGGCGGGACATATTGCAAGATTTAGTAATGACAGGTAGAGCAGGACATCGACTGAATGGTGGTCGAGGAGTTGTTATAGAAACGTTGGACGTCCGGCAGCGAGATGGGCAGATGACATAGACAACGTCGCGGGCCGTGAATGGTTTAGACTGGCGCAGGGTAGTGGTGGATGGCACAAACTGAGGGAGGCCCATACTCAGCAGTGGGTTAAGTCGGGCTGTGGATGATGATGATGAAAGTGGCAAACAATCGTACGGCCAACCTGTTGGTAAACGGTGACCGTAACATGGACAATTGCAAAACCAGAGGTATTCTCTGCGGTCTCTATACTTGCGCGTTGCCGGTTCTAACGGGTAAGACATAACGAGTGAAAAGCGCCTGTATTTACACCGGCAGCGGTACTTTTTTAAGCGGAACACTGCAATGCGTGCATCACTACTTCTATTCTTACGTATCAATGTATTCCAAAGGTTGATCGTCCGGAGGTACTTTGCACATTTAATATAAAAATGGGTTCGCTAACGATTGCCTGATTTCTATTACGGTCGCTGGCAGCGCCGTATCCCAAAACGGATAAATAATTCAATATTTTGCCCATCTGTCGGCCGGGAGAAGCTATTTTGAAGAAAGTCGAAATAAACTAGTCTTGGATACGTTTCTCATCGGATAATGATTCAGCTGTTTGCAAATCTACAAAAAACCTAGATAGATTTCAATCAATACATGTATGCTTTATTTAAAAAGGGTATTGACAAACAGACAGACGGACAGCACACACACAAATAATTGATATAGTTCAAATTACCTTGCTGTATAATAAATAAATAGTTACGAAATGGTTTCGAAAGTTTCGTTAACGGCCGAACTTACCCACAAAAACAGTCATTCTAACATTTATCCAAATATCGCTAGCGACATGACAAATATCTCGTGTTGAGCATAAATGATGAACGATGTTTTTTTTATGAGCACTGAAGGTACGTTCAGTACAAATAAAAGTCACAGAGTAATTTACACGAAACGCAATGCCACGTAGATCATTTGGATGATAAGCTCCTTATTTCCTGTACAGTTTCCACGGTGGGAATGACGTGCTTGCTCGTATCATTTTTCAAACCTTCCGACTACCCACAATCTATGAGATCCCGTCGTAATAAATTCATGTAAACTATGGCAACAGATTACCTTCAACTGAGGGTCTAGTATAGTATGTAGTTATCGGGCTGCTGCCCGATAACGCTTTATTTTTTACAAGAAGAAAGAAGAGCAAGAAGAGTACTCCTCTTTTTGCTGCATTACAAAACTAGAACTAAAAAAGCTTTATTTGCAATAATCCCATAATTATTTTAACTACATAAATAAATAAGTCTGGCCAGTTTCCCACAGCATCATCTAGCCCCAAACTAAGCAGAGCTTATATTATGGGAACTACATGACTGATAAACCACTTATATTATATATTTTTTGTAGATACATATATATTATACATAGAACACTCAGACTGACAAATATTGGCAGATCATACAAACATTTGTCCCGCAGCGGGAATCGAACCCGCTACCTACTGCGTCTCAGGCGGGGCTGGGCCCACTGCACCACAGAGGTCGTCAAATAAAACAACCTCTGTGGTGAATAAAACAACCTTCTCGTAAATCTCTCAGGCAACTGAGAAACTTAGAGATTGTTTTAATACGTTACTTATATAAGTTTATACGTATTTATAATACGTTTCTTATACGAGTACTCATACGCCACCCACACTTCCACATACACTCGCTAACACCGGCAGACACACACAAATACCACCCCATATATCTACATTGTTATTATAGATTCTACAACAGTGCCATTTTACTATCTTAGAACTTTGTTTTAAAGAAGTTTTGCCTTAAAAGAGCGAGATCCCTTTACCGTACGTTTAAAGAGATCTCATGTGGATGTGTGCGTAAATTAAGTTACTAAAAACGTTTGTTTTCATAAGTTTAAGACAAAAACCCCTTTAAAAAGCCTTTGTGAAGGTAAATAATGCTTTATAATTATAATTATTTGAATTTATACTAAAGCAAGGCGAGCGACATAATACTACAATTACATAAAAGTATGATACCAAAAGCTTCACATGACGCTAGTTTGGATATAATGATATAGCATTGTATAGAGTTTTATATAAATTAGGTTGGTAAGCAAAAGAAAATTACTTCGAGAGTAGCTTATCTAAACACCGGCTATTCCCTTGAGCTGCTCGCTCTTGGATTAAAGTTTCTTCCATACCTACTTTGGCAGTTACCTTCAAAGAACAGTTAATATTACAGGGGAAAATATGCGTGAAATTTTTAAACATTTTCTATAAAAGCTTATCAACTTGTAGGCCGGGCAGCGACAGTCGTTAAGCCGATGAGTATTGAGAACCAGGATGAGTCATATATGAGATGAAAGAGAGTAACGAAGATCTGAATGCTGCTAAGCAGGATTTGTTTTACTGTACCTAATCTAGGAAGCTGCGCATCTGCCTATGCAGAACTATCCTATATAATAAGAACTTATACTCCCGGGTGTGGTTAATGAAGACATTAAATGAATAGATATAGTGCAATATAACTGTGCTGCCCTAGCGCAGCCTACTAGACTTGAATAGCCTAGAAAAAATGAAAAAAAGAAACACCAGTCAAGCAGCGCCTAGGCAGCGTACGTTCGTTGGTGCTGTTATCAATTATCATGTACCCCAAAATATCACTAATCCTTTTACTCGATAGGGTTAATGACGGTGGCCATAATGATTGTAATGAGGCATTCTTAGTTCCAAAAGCGAGAGATAAAAAAGTGTTTTCTTCTATCTCAAGGCAATCTCTTTAAACTGTTATGTGTATTCGGCCATCAACTCGAATCAGAACAGAATTTGGTAAACAGGTAGAGTTATTGATATTTATTTTGTTGTATTCTGATAGTGGTTTCTAGAATGGATGGCTGATCTAATATAATTATAATCATTATATTATATTCCTAGCTGTACCCGAGACTGCAGACTAATTATTCGCATCTGAACTCAGTTTGTCTCATATAAAACAACGCTGTAGTCTGCGGTGAAGCACTCATATCAAGAAAGGAGCTTTTAACTTTGGATTTGAAAATTCCCAGGTTGTATTTCTCAGAAGAATATAGAAAAAAATAATAATATCGGAATAAAATCTGTTAACATTGGCGAAGATATCACGTAACATACCTACATACCTGTAACCTACACATAAAAAGTGTGTCAGTCCCAGTCCCGGTCCCGGTCCCGGTCCTGGTCCTGGTCCCGGTAGTCCCGGTAGTCCCAGTCCCAGTCCCAGCTACCTACTCAGCGTACACTTCAAAGTGCGCTGTAAATCTTACGCCAGCTTAAGCTGAGACGTGAACTCGAAGGTTCCTATATATTCTAGGCTGTGTATAATGAATGACCGTTAAGCAATATCTGATTCCTTTGGAGTGGTCTGACTTGATATTATGCCTTATCCATTATACCTATACGATAAAATGCGTACACCAGCTTAAGATGAGCCGTACGTTCAAAGGTAATGAATTACAACTAAGTACACATTTTAACTTTCATCACCTCTCCCAAGGGAACCATGCTGAATTTCGGGATAAAAAGTATCCTAAGTCCTACCCCGTAGTATGAACTCAAATCATGCCAAGTTTCATTTGAATTTATTCAGTAATTTCGGCGCCATGCGTGATTAAGGTTCAGACAGAAAGACAGACATACAGACAGACAAAAATGAAAAAAAAAATACTTTTTGGTTTCAGTATCGATTATAGAGAGCCATCCAAAAAAAAACTAAATATCTTTAATGTCCAGAATTTGACATGTATTCATGATTCTTATTATAGTATAGATAGATAAAGTTTTCTTGGTTCATGTTGATTAAATAGGCCATACATCTAAGATCATCATAATCTTAGAATAATAATAATTAATAATGAGACTTTCACAAATGACTACCCTTTCTAAAATAGTCTGAACAGCAACAGAACAGTTAGTAAGTTTTTAGTACAACTGTTACGAACAGCAAGTCACGGTGTCTGGCGCTAATAGATACTTATGAAATTTATGTCTACTCTGATAAGAGTTTTGTGTCTCTTTGGTAGCTAGTAATTATTATTTTATCCTTAAATTTGCTAGGAAATAGTTGACAGCCCTGCTGATAATATATATCTATAAAATTTTAAGATAAACCAAAAGTTTTTTGCCTAGGGGAACATAGGAGGGATTGCACTCATTGATTAATAATTCAATAAATGGAAAATATTAAAGTTTTGGGACTGGTTTTAAAATAATTACATATTTAACGTTTGTGCTTTACAAGCCTCTGCCCACGACTTCCCTCTTGTGGTACCCGGAATAAAAGTAGCCTATGCCCGAGTATTATCACGAGCTTATACCTGTTCCAAATTTCATCAATATCGTCAACAAAAACAAATATCCAACATTCAAACTTTAATATTTAGTATCAGGCAGAAAGTCTGCAATTCTTACATATTCGTAGTAGTTATAGTTTAAAACTAAACAATCTATCTTAAAAAAGAATGGCCAGGCGAGTATAAAGCGGTTATTTAAGCGTAGAACCGGTGGCCATAATCCGCAGGGTGCGGATCTAGGCCGCACTCAAGGAGCGCATTATCACAGTATTATGCTGATGCGTGGCTGGGCCCTTCTCGGTTCGTGACGTAACATTTATGCCGGATTTATGCCAATAAATATTGGTTGACGAATTGAACGATTGTACGGAAAAGATCAACGAGATGCTCAAGATAAACTTTAACATACAAAAATATGATGGACTGCCGCGCTGCAAGTTTTTGGCTTATCCGACCAACCCCACTTATGAACAAGTAAAAGTTTAATCTCTCGGATCTTGCATTTTGTATTGAACGTTAATTTTGTTAGTTGCTAACAACAGGATAACACTGTTTAATAGTTTAAAGCTGAAACAATTAAATTCAGCAAGGTAATCGTGTCTATTAATAAAATGTATAACTAAAAAATAAAAATAACACGCTTTATCACGCACTAAAAATTATAAAAAGACTTCCACTATCCACCTCCTGGCTCCATCATCAGACTCTCGTTACTAAGCCCTATCTATTGGACTCGTCATAATGAATCATATGAGCCCAAACTTGAGGAGTTTACTAGAAGACACTGAAGAGTTTCACTATTGAGGTTGACCTCCTGGCTACATTATTAGATCAGCTCCAAGATACCATATTATCGTATTGTCATCTGAACTATGTATAATATACATTCAAAGTTTCATTTTCAATTAGAAGTAGTTTAAAATTGACTTTCAAGATTTGATTACATTGTTTATTCGTAAGTTACAAATGAAGCTAATAATATTAAGCGTGTTAAAAACTAACAATAAGTTAAAAAAATAACAACAAAGTCCAGCAACAAGAGTGATTTACTCTACTAGGAGATAAAAAAATCTCGTTATTACGTAGCTAGATAAGCGACTTATTAAAAAGTAGTATTTTTAAAACTTTCGCGATTAGATAACATAATTATTATAAGTTTAACGGGTCTTTATCGCGTTTACCTTTTTTGCTTTTTTGTTTACCTTTTTTGCGTTTTGAAGACGGCTATAGACTCTCTGCGTCCTGGAATCCCGTGATAAACAGGTGTTCGCGTCGCGATCCAATTGTGCAGTGCGGTGATACGGTTAGTGTAGTGTGCCGTAATGTGAACATGGACTTTTCTGATTCTGAAGATGAAATGAGGGTAGTTGCGGCTACTGCCTTTATTTCTCGACGGTAGCTCCGTATACTCCAGTCATCCCGTGACCACGGCTGTTGCAATACAGTTGAAACGTCGGGAAAATAATAAAAAAGGTAAACGCGATAAAGACCCGTTAAACTTATAATAATTTTATTAAAAAGTTTTAAAAAGTTACGTGTTATTTTCGACGTTTATCAGGACTCACGCATCGTTGACTTCGTACTACAGCGAGTTTGTGCTGAGCTGGTGAAATGGGCACCTAACCCATCGGCTAAATATAACTCATAGTTCATAGCGCAATAAATTCTCAACTTCAGTAGACAACGGAAGGAACGTAGGAAGGTAATAATAGGTTTGTTACATTAGTGTGACAGTTTGAAAGTTTTGTTTTCAAATAGTTTGTATTATAAAATTTTAGTTGAATAATGCTTGTTCAGTAATGTTCGGTTCTTCTATTAACATTTATAATGGTATCCGCGATACAGGAAATCGTGGTGGGGTCAGGTCTAGGTACGTGTCTGTTGGCTGTTTTTTTTTTATATGTGTGTAATGTTTTTTTTTAATTATCATCAAAAACAATAATATAAAAAGTTTAAAAACGCTGAGAGTGAGATCTAAGTTGAGTTGAAAAGAAGTTACTGATGTGATAAAAGTAGACCGAAGAGGTCTTCAACTTGACATAAAAGTTCTACAAAGTTGGCTAGCCAAGTTAAAAGTGTTGTGAGCAGAATGCTTGCTTATCCAATAAAGCTTTCACAGTATACTTTTTATGACTCATCTGGGAACTCGCAAAGCTATGTCCTAACTAAAAACATCTCATGGGTAGTTAGCATCATCCGAATCTTCGGCAGTAAAATAGTAAAAATGTTAATGTTTACATCGCAATTTACTAAGATATCCACTTACACTATAAATCCACCATAAATCAAGTGGGCGTGCTACACCCTTGTACGATGTAATATTCATAGTATACTGAAGCAACTTTGAACGAAACTCGGTCAACGCGTAAATTACCCAAAATTACGGTCATGGCACTTACGCTAGACCGATCTTTACTGTGCAGGTAAGGAAAGCCACAAAAATGTTGTTGAATCTGTTTGAGCAACAGCCATCCTTTTGTCCGGTTAACTCGAAAGTGTTCCGACCGTATTGAATTATTTGCATGGAATATGTTTAAATATATGTAATTCATAAAATAAAACTGATGTGATTTAGTTCAAGTAGAATAATAAGTGCAATACAAAATTACACACAACTACCTCGCACAACTAAGAGCTAAATGACATAAGCCAAGCTATTAAGGAACGTAAATGTATACTCACTTAGAAAAGTGAAGGTACTAAAGGTGAGTCCAGATTAACTAAAATGTTATAAAACTTTGGTTATATAACACGTACATTTTAACATTGTTTTATAACATTTTCACATATAACAAGACTGTTCACATCAAAAGAAGTTATTAAATATTTTTGTACATATTACATGTTAAAAGATGTTATATAACGATTTTTATTGACACATATCGTCCACACTAATAAAACATGCTAAATAACTTTGTTTTATACATGTTATGTTATATAGTTTGGACTCACCTTTAGATATGAAACGTGTGGTGAGGACACCAATGCCAATATTTGCTTCGCACCCTTCACATGTAACATGTTTATTTATCTTTTACTTAGGATTCGATGTTTCCACCCATGATACTTTCCAAGTGACTATCAGAGGCAATGTTCAAGAAAACATCGTTTTTTGCATAGCTCTTTAGAATGTGTGTGGATTTGATTATTCCTTCAAAAGAATATCAGCTGCTCCAAAAATCCTCTCTCAAACATAGTTGTTATCTGGATCAACTATGTTTGACCCTCCTTTGACGTGAAATACAGCTTAGCAATGGCAACAGCTCTCGTAAACATGGCTTAAATCAAGTTGGTAGCTGTACGGACCCGGTATTCCTTCAATAAATACCTACTCAGATATGTATTGTATCTATCTTTATGTAAAACACATGCCGCTTATTATACGAGTATATATGGTATAACGTTACTAGTTATTACTGCTTAGAATTCAATCGTGAAGTTGTAACTCGAGATAAGAAATATGTATCATCATATTTTTTGGAATACTCACTACTTGCAAAACGCAAGCATGTGCGAAATATAATGTTTGGACGTATCTCTGACATTCTCCTACTTGGGGATGCTAAGTATCTGCATGCTATATATGGATCTGAGGATCTCCATCATGGGGATTACATTCATGATCGTGTTTGTTTGTATAATATTAGGAATTCACATTTTTACATTCTTTCTTAGCTAATCTTAGCGTATCGTAGACCTTGTTTTAAAATTAAAAGCAGCAGAACTGTATCTGTACTTATATCTTCTATTTTTTTTGTGTGTCTTATATCTTCTATTTTTTCAGTATTTGGGTTTGAATCAGTATACCTAGCTTTGTGGGGACCTATGTACTAATAGGTTTGTGTAGCTAATGAGTTTTGTGTAGGTTAAATTGTGCAAATCAACGCCTTACTGTTAGGTGTGGCAGATTAGAAGCGATACAATAAAAAATAAACATATCCCTATTCAAGATGTTCACGAGGCCGTTTTGCGTGTCTTGCTTATTTCAATCATATCAGCATTGGTTTAAAATAAATAGTTCATTCCATTTGCACAAGGGTGTGTGTAAACTCACCGTCGGCGCCTGTTATTTATTAGATTTGTTTCGATCCCGGATAATCTTATTAGGGCCGACCCCTTGCCAAGCCTTGCTTTGACGACATGATTTTTCGGTAAAAAAGGTCAAACATTATCTTCTATATATTGTTGAGCACAAAACTTTTTTCTCCAAATGCTTATGGTTTTTGTCTTGTGATTGATGAATGTTACAAAAGCTGATTTAAAACAATAATAGGTAGTTTGGCCTACTAATTAACTGTTTTTAATTACCTGTCTTTGAGTTTCGAATGCACAGTAAAATAATCATATTAAAAGAAGCTGCTCGTATCTTATGTAACAAGTAGGTAATCTACTTGGCCATTTATGTATGGTTGTTTTGATTTTTATTACTCGTAGTTTGACTCGTAGTCGTACGTTTGAACCAGATGAGCTTAGAGAGCCGGCCCTTAATTTAGTTTTAGAAAATGTATCATTAATTTTGTTAAAGAAAATATTACAGAATTATTTTTAATAAAAACTCCGAAGTCAGTGAAAAATAATTTCTCTCGGCATCCTCCCAGTTATCTTTCTTTTGTCTTTTTCATAATGGAGAGAACAAAAGAAATAGGTAAGTAGGTGCTTAGAAACTGTTACACGCTTTCCGAATCAAAAAGTTTATGCTCTCCAACAAACGATTCTTAGGCTTTCAGAGCCATTTTACTAATTTTATTAATCGTAAAAGTGACCTCATAAAATGTGTGCAATAAAAAAGTAAAGTGATTTATATCTCAGAAATGTTATCAAGTGGCTACGGGTGACCTACTGAATTTAATTTACGTATGATTTAGGTGTTAGTGATTATAAATTCGAGAATTTCGTAGGCCATTAGCGTAGATAGCTTTGTGAAAATAAAGTTTTCAGTGCTAGATGTTAAAAGTTGGTTTCGATTAGGTCGTTGAGTAGGTTATTGTTCTCCTTGCTCGATCAATAAAAAGTACAGGTAATGTAGCATAAAATACGATAACTTGATATAATACCGGATCGGTATTTATAATGATCGCTGGGCGGGGATCTATTGTTCGCAACTTTTGTTTGTTCCACGCTGTGAACCCGATAATAACGCTCAAGAGTTAAAATTTGGGTCAGGTTATATGTATGACATAAATCAGACATAAACTTATTAAGGGCCTAAAAGGGCAGCCTTGATTTTCCACGCGCTTGATGTGGCATTTGAATTGACAAGGTGCTGAAATGGTTTTATTTTATAACTTTTCATTCTATAATGCTCACTAAAGTTGAAATTCAGGCTCACGTAAGAATAATTGCTGGGGCGCTCGTTCTACGTTGGCTCAACAATAGAAAGGTCTGGTCCCGAGTGAATTGTAGCAATAAAAACTTTAAATTAAGGCACAAACTGTACCTATCATAAATTAATGTAAAGCCACGCTTTGGATTGAAAAAGTCTCCTAAAGTATCTTTAGGAGACTTTTAATTACTTTACGACATCTATATGTATCATCATGAGGTACGTCATGATGATACTTATAGATATCGTAAAGTAAAGGATGAATGTAATCACAAACATTTTTATGCCAATAGAGATTGTTATCGTTGTTAAAGTATAATATATATCACTGAAACTTTTATGTTTGTTTACCATAATTTTAAAGATATAGTAAAAAATAGCTATTTGTTTTCACTTAAAATATTACATACTATACAGTCTCTTATACAAAAGCAATGTTTCCCTCTATGTCAATAAAGTAAAGCATCTTCCGCTTAAGTATATAATGGATACGTTAAGATACTTATAGGTCACGCAAGCCTTGATAAAGACCCCGTGAATGGTTCAACGGAAGGGAACTTAATCGCTCGCTTCTATTTGAGTGTGAAAACGAAACTTAGCATAGTTTTATTACCCTAGATTTTGTTCAAGAGCACATTACCTTTAAAATTACTCTCCAATATTGATGTTGATGGTAAGTCCTTAGCTCCTTCTACCATTATTCAAAAAGTTTGTTTAATTAAACACTAATGAAATTGTTTCTACATACTGGCGTGGCAAGCAAACTAACCCTAAAGTTAGCCAATTTCTATGCAATTGTCTAATAAAAAGAGTTGACGGAACGAAACATTTTTGAATTTTAATCAAGTAGATAATTCCAGTTATACCGCATTTCGTCTGTTTTACATACAAAGCATCCCTTTTACTAAGTAAATTATACCTACCTTTAGGTTTCTTTTCACATGGATTACATGTCTTTCTTGCAGTCTCGGGGGTAATTCAGGCCGCACTTACGTCACGAAAACATGTACCGCGGCTCGCCCTGCCACTCAGTCCCCGTTAGCAAACAGGACCGCGCATACATACCAATCGAGAAGGTAAGAGGTTACTCGCAAATTATGGCTACATTGTTCTAATTGCGCGAAGTTGCTTCAGATTTACGTAGGTACCTAACTATAATAATTTCATCATCATCAGCCTATGTTAGTCCACTGCAAGATATCTAGGCTCAGTATTCTGAGGCTGTTCTCCTCATCCTTATCCGCTGCCTTTCTCAACTCATCACTCCGACAAGCTCTGAATTATAATATGCTTGGTGTTAATCGGTAATAAGAAATTCTCATCGCAACCGTTGCCACGCCGCTGCCGAAAGAAAGTTATTTCTTTATGAAAAGTGAATGTTTACTTACCAGCAGCTCTTGCATCCTTGCAGGCCAACACCATGCTGTGTCGTACATCCGGGTTGTCGTCGGCGATGGTCTCCCCGACCGCCACGAACCGCTCGACCGCGCAGCAGACCGCAGCCCCTACTCGCTGCACTGCCACGCCACTTGCCGCCGCATCGCCCCGTGTCGCGACCAGGGTGCTGATCTGAACGTAACAGCACAATAACTATACCTACATGTACCTAACTCTTTTTAAAACTTAATTGCTAGTCTGTACTAAGCTCACGCAAATACTTAAGCGCATTTAAGGACCGTATTCCAGAACAAATCTCAAACTCAGTGTACACTAAATGATATATTGCTTACCAAAGCATATTCCAAGCAATTTAAATACGGGTGTAGATAGTGTATTCTTGCCCCATGTTATTAACAAAGGCTAATCCCACCAAGGATTGATACTTCTACTAAGTTATTAATAATATTGAAGAGATAAGGATTCAAACAATGGATTCTATTAAATTGAAACGAATACGTAATGGCTTTTTAAATCCTAACACTTTCATCAGAAACAGAACCTATGCTCTCATTCAGTTATTTTTATTGCAAGAACAATCTATCACTATCTTGCTACAGCCCATTTTTATATAAATCTTCGCTATTCTCAGCCTTTGAATACAGGTTTATGCTTTCAAAATTCATCTACTTATTAATTTCGGTTTTCAAATTTCAAATCTTGTTTCAGTGAGTTAGTCACGGTCTCGGTCTTATATTTCAGCATCCCAAGATAATAGAAACTTCTTACAGAAAATAATACCGAGTAGGTATACTGTGCCAAATTTTGGTAGAATCCGAATGCATGAGCAGGGCGAGCTTTGTTCAGTTCGCTGAAACGAGCCTCAGTCAAAATTGCTTTTTGATTGATCTGCTTTTCATTTTCGCAATGGTGCTTTTGCAATTATTGTGAATTGACCATGATATCAAAAGAACTAAGTAGGTAACATTATTACTAAGTAGGTAACGGTATTCTATGTTAGAGCTGTGTGTTTTCCATAAGTGTATGCAAGGTATTATCGTACCTATATTTAGAAATGTCTTCGACAAGGTTTCGGATGATAACAAAGAGAATCCTGAATTGTTTTCGACAGGCTCTCAGTGTAATTGAATTACCACATCAAAAGCAAAATTAATTTAAAAGTACCATTATAGTTGTCGCTGATCAATGTGGGTAGAATCCTTTTGAGCAGGGTGACTTGTTTCGTTGATATCAAAGAAACATGCCACAGTGAAGTCGATGTTTACTTCATCTATATACTTTTACTTTCTTTGTTTTCGTTGAAAGGCATGCTTTCGTAAAATAACCTATATTACATTTTTATCTAAAATAATATATTCACCTTCTAGTAAGTATGAAATAGTACGTATTTATTATGTAAATTGGTAGCTACGTGTGCATTGCACCACGCTGTAAAGCCACGACGAAGCCCTTCAACAAATCGAGTTAGCTTTACGTATTTTGAAGGTTCGAACGTAAGAAGTCGCCCGCGACCTGGACGACGTCGTCGGCCTGGGCGAGACCGCGCGGCGCGAGCTTCGATCAAGGTCATTCTTGCACGCAACCGTCTTCGGCAACCGAGACTACTTGTTGCTCCGGGCTCGAGGTCTGGGACACTGAGCTGGTCGTGCTGACCACTTTCACTCATGTTTGTTTTGTTTTGGTGCGAGCGCGTCCGTAAGCGCGGCGGGCGGCGGGCGGGTCGCACGTACCTGAGCGTCGCGGCGCGCGTAGTCATCATCATCGGAGAGCACGTCCATGTCGGGAGTGTGGCGGCGGTGGCGGCGGCGCGCTGTCCGCGGACGCGCGCACGTGCCTCAGCCCCGTGGTGCGAGTCGCTGCGGCACCGCGCCGCTCCACCCGCGATCGCCGCGGCACTGCCGCCCCCGGCCAACGTCGCCGCCGCCACGCGTTAGGCCGACGCGACGCGAGAGCGAGCGCACCATCGATCGCCCATCACCCACCCGAGCTCCCCCCGCACTCACTACACGTGGCCGCCCGCCCTGACAGCGCTAACAACTATGTAACTTTCATAAAAGTTGGTCACCGTGAGAAATCGACTTGTTCAGTTTTCATATCCCTTGTTTTAAAAAAATCATTAAAGTCAAAAACGTAACTGAAATGAGCTTTATAAAAACTTTCTAAGAGAATTTTCATTCAAAAAGAGCGCCGATCGGACGTCATCACTGCGGTTGCGCGACCGAAGTGCAACAGATTGTTGTAGCTGGCGGGAAATTCTAACGATGCTCGTCAAATCCGCCGACCGTTAAATTACCGTAGACAAAAATAAATTTACAATTTTGGATCGCTTGCGTAAAACTGAATTAATCGTCGATGTTCCCTCGTGACGTCAGAGAGGCCGTCGACGAAACGTTCACGCATTCGACACCGGCGACACGTCACAGTAGAGATCAGGAAAGCGCGCAGCCGCTGGACAAAGCTCGCCGGCTCCGGCGACTGCGGTGGGGAGTGAGGGCATGCATCAGACCGTACCTGCTTGATGAGGGGGAGCAGAGTCCTCTCGATGGAGCGCGTTTTTATTTGCGTAAAGTCTAGTTCGGGCAGGCCGGCGGCCGCCATGGCTAGCGCGGACGCGACTGCGCGTGTGCGCGCGCACGCCGCCGGGCTTCCCATTGGGCGAAGAGCTGTCACGCACGTCACGTTTCTCCCGCCCGCCCTGCGCCTCGATCTTCTTCCCGCCCGCCGTAAACACGATATCGCGTGTTTAGTTTTAACACGTTACTAAAATTACGGCTTTACGTGTTTACTTTGTTTTGATTCCGATCGCGAATTATATGTTTTGTGTACACCACATTGTTCTCCAATTTTTACATGCCAGTGGTTTGTGGTAAAGAGGCAGTTATATTATTTATTGCAAAAAGAAACAACTTTTACATTTCACAATATTTAATTTCCTTTAGGTATAATATTTTAACCTCGAGATGACTTAACTCTTAAAATAGATCATTGGCACATAATCACAAAACTTGTCAATGATTCTTCTACGATTTCACATTCATCATAAAATTTTCAATCTAAACATATTTTTAGTATTTATAAAGATACTAATAAAAATATTAATTAATTATTGAATATTTTATTTCAAATTAACAGATTTTTCTTATGCAAGTTCACTTTTTCTTAATAATGTTCGAGAGATAAATACAGATCAAGTTAACCTTCAGCGCTTAACAGCGAGATATAGAGACTCGTCTTAAACTGAAAACGCCAGTCCTGACATTGCGCAGTCCCTGACTAATAATTTTGAAATATTACAATGTTCCTGAAATTTGTTGAAACAGTGTAATTTCTAGATACAAAAATAAACTTAAAGAGTAAATAAGAGAAAACATTATGTGAATATTATATATACAATTTGTTCTTAGGCTAATGATTTAATCATTTAACTTTGGTAGGTACTTTTATTATAAACTTAAGAATAATTAATGGGTGGATCAAGATAGTTAATATCTTGAAAATATCTAAAAGTTAAATAAATGATGAGATGATTAACATACTTGCTTAACTAACACATTTTTAATGTCATTGCAATTCAATCTTTTCACCTAAAAACTTCTAATAAAGCACGCAATGTGCACGTGAACCATAAGCATAAGCTTACGAGATAGGCCGTAATGTATGTATAATTATGATCCAGATCTTAATTATGTTATACTAGTTGTTACGCGACTAAATTTCAGGAAGTGCCTGTAATATACTTTGAAGCCCTCAGGCTATATCATCCTTATTAGTTTACACATGCTTTTTCAATATTAGCTTAGATATATTTTTAATTGTAGAACACACCCATACTTATCTGTGGTCTGCGTTTACAGAACGCCTGTTTAGACCCATTCGTGCTATCCTGTGAGCTATCTGACATCCACGGACTTTGTCCTGGCGAGTTCCTTACTTTCCTTTTCCTCAAACTTTCCGTCGGTCCTAGAGTCGGTCTCAGTAACTGTTTGAATCTAAACGGTCCCTCCGTATAATCATCATCTGAGCTAAAGATAGGTGTTGCCAGAATCTCTGGTGAATTTCGGAGTATTTTTCGTAAATCTCTTTCAGGGTCCGGCGCAGGATTGTAAACTGGTCGGGGCGGTATGTCTCGTCGGGAGTTTCGGACTAGCTCGTTGATTTTGTTACTGTGGATAGTAAAATGTAAATAAGGTTCGTTTTTATATTTTTTGATGATAATTATACCTCGTAACAACCTCTGTGGCACAGTGGGCGAGGGTCTGTCTGAGTTCGATTTCTACCGCGGGACAAATTTTCGTATGATCTGCAAATATTTGTCTCAAGTCTGAGTGTTTACTAATGTTAATTTATATTTATTTTCAAAAATATATATATATATATATTGAAGTATTATCAGTCAAGTAGTGCCCATAAGACAAGCTCTGCTTAATTTGGGGCTGGATGATGCTGTGTGAAAAATTATCAGGATTATTTATTTATGCGAAGTGAGAGAAATAACACTGCTGTACATAGGCCCCAAAGAGTCCATGTCGATTGGTTTTGTGCCACCTCCATTCACCGACTTCCAGGTAAAAGCTAAACAAGATTCCTGATTTATGTAAAAACTTTTATGTGATTATATTATCGAGATAAAATAAGGGTGGTAGCGTTTTTTTGTAAAATGTTGCGCCAGTGAAGTTATGACGAATATAAATAAGCTATAATTGGACTGATTCCCTATAAAATTGTCATAAAAAGCTATTTATTGCGGGCGCATAAGCGTAAAGTAGTGTCTGTGCCAAAAGTCCTATTGATTTTACTATGTTATGATCATGACATTGAGTTACAAACTAGCCGTGGATATTTAAAATCGTCACTTATACTCAACGAATGTATTTGATGACTTTTGTCAGTTGCAACTCATACGCTGGGAATAAGGTGTTATTTAGCTGACTTAGTGCATTATGAAAATCATAATAATAAGTAGCGAGGATCTAAATTACAATTAACATAGCTTTAACAAACAAGCACAAGAAGTAGTTATGCCTCAATATCTACTAATAAAATGCAATAAGTTTAATTCGAGTTTCAATCTTAAGCACTCTTCCAACCATAATAACTAAAGACCATACCCATAATCACTAAAGCCCGGAAATTAAGCATGCAAATAGGGAACTGTTAGTTAAGGCCAGTGGCTCCACACTTCGAAATGTTGTCCGTACCTGACATGGCCGCCGCATTGTTGGCTGCACGGTAGATTTTGCCAATTTTGACCTTCATCGCAGTGCGGAGTAGGCTGGGACCTGGGAGAAGAATGACTACTAAAGCCCGGAGCATGCAGGGAAAAGTTAGTCAAAACCACCAGAATATATAGCCGACATTGGTTAGAAAAAAATGCAAGATTTCGATATTGGCTCTAAACGTAGAAATGTTGTTCGTACCTGACGAGGCCACCGCACTGTCGACTGCACGGCAGATTCTGCCAGTTCTGGTTGTTGATAAGATGCCGGTCTACTTCGCAGTGCGGACTCTGTTGATATCTGAGGGAAATATTTTAATAGGATTATTTTCTTTGGCCTTGTTCCACTTGGTTAAACTATCATTAAATACGCAATAGAATGCAAATTTTGCTAGTACGAGTAGGCGCAAATTTAAAACGAAGGTAGGTTACCAAAATAGAAATCCATAAGGTTTCTCCCCCTAGTAGCGATTGTCAGATTATTTACGCATATCCCCACTAGATTTTTAGATCTTGGAGTTATATTTTTTCGGAAACTTCAACCATCTATGCAATGACTAAACAAAAAAATGGCCATTTATTTCCCAAAAGTACACAAATTATGTATGTTTAGTACTTATGCAATAATTATTAACACTGGCATTAAAATAATTAATATCGTTCATAATTAGTGGGGAGCCCGTGGTGGGAATTACAGAATAATCTATCGTAAAAACATGAAAGTGCTCTCAAATGAATTCTTAATACATAGTATCAAGTGTTTAGGAATCAAGTCTGACACAAAATACAAATATTGTCCGTAAACGAAATCACTGAAACACTAAAATAAATTTATGAACATGTAACTATAAAAATGTAAGAGGTATCCATATAAGGGTAACACAGGGTATTCAACCAACCTCGGCAATTTGATCTCATAATCTTTTTTGTTTTTCAGTGGTTCATCCCACGGGCGTGCCGGACTCTCGAGAAACTCGGGAGATGGACTTTTCCATGTGCAGCGTGTAATAATTACCGTTTTATTACTGCTTACTAGTTATTTTTACTTTACTAGTTTTAAATTATTTCTGTTTCTCTTTCATTCAGTTAAAGAGAGAGACAGAATTAATTCTCGTCTTCCTTCAATATCGTTGTCTTTGGAGCTCATGCTATTATTATTATTTATAAACTGTAATAAATCCCGTAGTAATAAAACGAGAGTTTAAAATAGAGGTAATAAATTAAGCGCTGTTTACAAATCAACATATATTAGTCCACTGCTAGGCATGCCTCATACAATACGCGCCACTGAACCCCGTGTTTTTCTCATCTCATTCACGTTTTGCCCGCCATTTCTTATAATATATTTATATTGTAGTGTAGGTACATTAGTACTCAATAATTATGTAATTGAGTCTTTACTGAACACACCAGATAATGCTTTAGAATAAAGTCCTCCTAGCACTACAGTGCTCGTGCGGAAGTATTAAATAAATAAAGAAATATTTGTTTCTAACTGTTACACTTAGCCGGAGGACGACCGCTACAGTGCGCTTCATAGATGCTCTATTGTTAGGGTCTTCCTGACTAAAGTATCGTTACGTGAGGTAGGAGTGGATATCCCCCATCACCTGACTTTCCTTTGCTAATTGACGTCTTTTGTCATTACAACTGCCAAGCATAATTACTTGGAGCATAGTTTCCCTACCCCGATTCAAAGTCCGATCTTGAAGTCTGTACATCTCTTTGTGAGCTCTTTTTATTAATTCAGGCTCAGGTGGATTAACTGTTCCGGTCCAGCGGAGCGTGGGATCGTGGCCGTTTTACATTATAATCGCACCATTATAATTCGCTTAGCTGATGGCAATATACCACCGAGTTGGTATGAATTCACGCCGCGTACCAGTGATACTGGTAAGCTTTGTTACTTGTTTCTGTGTAAGGTAACCAGTTTTCTGAGAGGATTTAGTCCTTTTATACATCACATGTTTTTTTTTAATTCCATACTTAATTCCATTACATGTTAGAACTACCCTAACCGTTGGTATAACCCGTAATTAAAGTTAAAGTTAAATAAATACTCCCGAAAATGTTAAGCTCAGATACCGCTATCCCTAGCAATTACCCCTAGGTGAAAACAGGTGGTTGACTTTGTATGAAACATCCCGAAACATCCCCTAGGTTCCTGAAAATGTAAGAAGTTGTGAAAGACGTTGGCCTTAAATAAACCAAAATGAAATTTCAGCTGCATTTAAGGTCAAAGAAACGAATGTTTTGAAGGTCACGATTTAGACGTCCCGTTTATATTTTCGCGGAGTAGTCTTATTTCACCCTATATATTCATCATTTTAGTTGTAAACGTCCGCATATGGATATGGCCTCGACAGTCAAAAAAAAACTGGGTTTTGAGCAGCTTCCATCTAATAACTTTTTTTTTATCAGAGAAGAATTTTGCTGATGAATTTTCGAGAGAAATCGACAGAAGAAAGCCATCTGCGGCTTTCGAATCGTGGTCACTTTTCAAAAATCTTAGAACAATAAATCCACTGAACTAAATATCTATTGTTTATTACCTAGACAGACGACTAGCATCCCTTTCGACTTGCGATGGCTGTCCTCTCACAATCGCCGGGACTAAAGTGAAGCCGGGTGGTGGTCTGTATTCGTCGGGGGGTTGTAACACCTCCTTCACTCTGATACCCGGCTTGTTTCGACGGAGGTTCTTATGTACTTCTTGGTTCTTATTGTGCACCTGAAATCGTGAAAAAATAAAATGTAAACTTATTTAATAATGCGAAAAGAAAATTATTTCCACCATTTGCTCTAAAGAAAAAGTGACTTTTGTATTCTAGTACCGTATTAACATTATAAATGCGAAAGTATGGATATTAATGAAATTTGGAACAGGTTTCGTTTGTAACCTAGAATTAACATAAATATGGGCTACTTTTTACCCAGGGACTACGCGGACGAAGCCGTGGGCCGAAGCTAAAAGTTAATAATATTTCAGTTTCTGGTAACAGAAGCATACTGTATGGGTGTGTCACTATGGGTTCAAGTTTTCTGTTTTAATTTCGGAAGTCCTGTAAAATCTGATTGCTGAAAAAAACTTTCAAAAGTGAAACCTTTTCGACTGGGAGTTCATTGTAGTCAACCCTATCAATTGAATACTAAGACGGGTCACACATGGGGTGAAAGAGGACAAAAAATAACATAAAACGTCGTATGCTGTTATTGACACAGCTTGGAAGGATATTTTTTTTTCTTGAGTGTACCTTATGACTATGAACTGCATTGCTACTGCATTGGTAGTGTTTCTATCCTGACAATCACACTCCAAATAAACTAAGCATGTGCTTTTTGTGCAACATTTCTACCTGCTCAGCGAAGGTCTGCAGCTGAGCAGCGCGTTCTTGGACGGAGTAGTGCTGCATTAATTGCGGAGTGGGCGCCGCGTGTATCGGCGGCGGCGGCGCTCGACCCTTTGCCCACTTACGCCGTGCTGTATACCCGCGGAAATCTAGAATGATAGGTTACGTACTAATGTTAGTTTTGTTTTTTATATTAAGAATATACCATTCTTTGGCCATAATCTCACTTGATATAAGGTAAGTGATGATATAGCCAACGATGGAACATGCATGTTTAAAAGATACCTCAAACCTTGAAGAGACCCAGTACACCCAGTAGTATCCGTATAGAAAACTGTTTACTACTTTAACTGTTTACTAGAAAATAATGGTTAATGAAACATACCAATTAAAACTAATCAAATAAATCGTCACGGATATGTATACTCGAATATTTTCCGACTGAAACAATTCTTCGCTTATCGGTCATTATTGGATGAATTTGAACGTATATAAAAAAATGATACATAAATGATATGCTAATCTAGCCTAAGGAACCTCATAATAATCAACATTAAATGTGAAACTTCAGACGCCTGCTGAGTGGCGAAAAGTGAATAAGTTAATTTATGACACCTACCAACTGAGTAATCTTGCTTTGGAGGATAACAATATCGGGATCGCTGTGTTTGATCAACGATCATTGATTGACCCCGTGGTGAAGTTAGAAGCTAGAAGAAGACTACTCACGGCTCTGTATAACGACGGCTGCTTTGTTGGTATCGATGTTCTCTTTGTTGCCCGAATGTGTTTCGTTGTCGCTGTCGTCTGACGTCATGCGTCGCAGCACCTTAGCCTTCATCATCGCTTTGTTCTTGGGAATACCTGGAATGTTGTATAAGACAGTTGAGAAATTTAGCCTTTGGGAACAGAAATTGAGATATTTTTAAATAATGTTGTATTAATGCTGTTTGCAATAGAACGGACGCAACGGAGGCTCCTTTGCGAAGTAAACAAGTTTTTTTTCTAAACCTCGACGATTTTTTCCATCATTGATTGTAGCGCAACCTGGTGAATTGTGATCTAACTAAAAACCACCCTTGAAGACATACAAATCGAATGAAAAACTAATGGAAAACACATGTACGGAATCTTTTCGTCACGGGTAAAAAAATCGGAATTGGTTCTTCGATCACGAGGTAACAATGCCCTTTTCAGTTCCACCATACCTTTATGTCATACGGTGACTGACCTAAATAAGGGTAACCAAAAAAAACTCGCAGCGATCGAACGAGTTATCATCATCAACCACAAGACGTCCATTTCTGGATATTGACTTCCTCTGAAGAATAACTATGATTGGAGAACGTGGAGAATGTAATAGTTTAATACCTTGCTTGTGATGTTTCCTCTGACTATCTTGTTCTCTCTGGAACTCTCTTGCCAACTGTCTCTGTCTCTCTTGAAGTCGTTTCCTGGTAAGCCATCCTCGCACATGTCTTTGAAGCGTAAGCACAGATATTGCCATTTGCGCCTTCAGTCTTCGGAAGTGTAGACGGGCGAGCCACGCGCGGGCGCACGCTTGCACTAATATCACTTTTCTGATCTGAAAATATAAAATAGTCATGGTAAAGCATGTCACAAGCCATGGAATTGAGATTTAAAGAACGTAAAATTTAAAAAAAGTTGTTGCTGGCTTTTAGCCAACGAATCGTTAGTAGGAAAAATCGGTGCCAATTTTACAATCAGTGTTACTTTAGGCAAGTTAATGGTACTACTCAAAGGTAAAATTTGGTCCACAAGCGAAAATATTCTATTCGTTTAAATCTTGCAACACGACTTGTATTCGCGATATTAAAAGACCCTGTCCCTATATTTTCGATGCCCAAGATCAGGAAAGAATCCTTTAATAGATACATACCTGTTCTTCATATATCCTGGCCAGAAGTTCGACGTGGTAGTATTTCAAGAACACTTTGGATTTTCCAAGCGCCCATCCATCCATTTTCAGTCTCAACAGCAACATCCGGCAAGTATCTCTACTGGGTTTCACCACTTCATCGTGGCTAAATGCCAGAAAACCATACCTGAGAATAAAATATAAACAATTTAAGTCATCATCATCAGCCTAAATTAGTCCACTGCTGGACATAGGCCTCCCCTAATGAGCGCCATAGCGCCCTGTCTTCAGCTTGCCGTATCCAGCATCTGCCTGCAGTCTTTCGCAGATCGTCATCCCACCTGGCCGGAGGGCGTCCTACACTACGTTTGCCGAGTCGCGGTCTCCACTCAAGAACACGTTTACCCCAGCGGTTATCGGTTCTTCGCGAAATATGACCGGCCCACTGCCACTTCAGCTTGCTAATTAGTTGAGCTATATCGATAACTTTGGTTCTCTGACGGATGTATTCGTTACGAATCTTATCCTTCAGAGAGACTCCGAGCATAGCTCTTTCCATAGCTCGCTGAGCGACTTTGGCCTATCGTGAGTGTCCACGTCTCAGCTCCGTAGGTAGAATGCACTGATTGAAAAATTTCGTTTTCAAGTATTGCGGTATGGATGACGAGAAGACTCCACGTAGTTTTCCAAAAGCTGCCCAGCCTAGCTGGATCCTCCTCTTGGCCTCCTTCTCGAAATTGTTTTACCCAACTGCAGTAACAATTTAAGTACGACTTGAAAACTTTGATTCATTACTTACGTATCAAAGTCTCTCTTAATGGTGACAAAGAGGAGCATGCGAAGGTAAATTAAATATTTACCTTTTTAAAAATTCGTCGTATGTGAGCCGATGTGAAAATCCATTCTGTCTTATCCTAATAGTCTCTAGAACGCCCGTGTATCGGAGCTGCTTCAAAATCTTAGTCGAGTCAAAATGTTTCGGAGATCGCGACTCGTTTGGTTTCAGGCATCTCACGAACTGAGGCGTTCCGCTGACCATCTTCTGGAGCAGTTCCATCAATGAATAGCGAAAGTATGTGGAAACCGTTTGCTGAGCTCGAGATTGTGACGCAAGACCTCTGCTGTTAAAACGATCCTGAAATGGATCCAAAATTCATTCAAAAAGGTTACAAATTAAGACAATTAGCAAAGCAACCAAAGCCTTCACTTAACAAAAGCGTATTTAATTGAAGCCATTACCCTCGAATCCCCAACGGGCGGGCTCTCTAAGCTTCTCGAATCCACGTCACCTTGCAATGGTGAATACAAATTTCCGGTCTTAGTTATCGGACACTGGAACAAAAACCTTATTATATCGTACTGGCTCTGTCTCATTAATTGAACCACTTCCGGCGGAAGGAAGTTCCTATTTTTCTCTAAAAATCCATCGGCTTGGTAAACCACACGTCCAGCAAAATGGTGTATCGCGAAGCAAATTGCATCAGACTTAGGCCGCACGTAATATTTACTCTTCACGTTATTATGAAATTTTTCTGCAACAAAAATTGCATGTTCAAATTGTTCGTACTAATCAGCGAGTTGCATTATTTCATGCAAATGTTATTGTGTAAGGTTTTGGTACTTACCAATTAGGCTTCGGTCCGTAGCACGTGGGAACCGGCTTTCCTCATCGAGCAGCGCTAACAATCCCATAGGTCTTGATAACAGCATATCCAGAACCGGCCTATTATCCGAAAATTCAACTAAATCTACGGGGACGCCTTCAGCCATGTACTCTTGCTGTTCCCATGTGAAAATATGTTGGTTGAAATAATACTGGATTTGCTCATTCGCAATGTTGATGCAAAGCTGTTCAAACGAGTTCTTGGAAAAGTTCTCAAAGCCAAAGATGTCCAAAATCCCAATCGATTGCTGGTCGTGGCTGTGAATAGAATGTGATCGTGAGTAATAGATTTAACCTTCGCTATTTGTGTCCTTTTAGCAAAATGTCAGAGCTCATTATTGTTTCAGTGTTTGCAAACTTTTCACGGCAGCTTATTTGTGAGGTAATGTAATCTGTTCTATGTTTAGAACGGGTAAAAGCTAGTCAGGCAAGAAATTATCTTGCCTGCCTGAAGCGTAACGCAGAAATCCAAATAAGCTGATCTACTTACATATTTGGTCTATTTTGGCACAGCAAAGCGTTGATTCTTTCGACAATCCTATCGAATGCTCTCGCATAAAGACCTCTTGCAGTTGCATCCCTTGCCACAGCAGCTTCCGTAGGGGAACTATAACGCGCTATCGTTTCTCCGCGAGCTACTACGCTACTACTTGTTAGGCATTCTCGTAGGTCACTGGTTTCCACACCTAAGAGACAGGAAGCTGCAAAAAGAGTTAAGAACATTTTTACTAGTTATTATTTTCAAAAGTAAACGCATGAGCATGAATGAAGAATGTGATGAGAGTGAATGCAGCAAAAAGGTATGTCAGGCTTGTAGCAACTGGAAATCCTTGTTCTCTGCCAACCCCTCTGAACTATTATTACCTAAGTCTATTGGAGGTAATTAATTTCGCGCACAAAACATTTTTCGCTATTGTGATATTGTATATTTAGAAATAATAGAAACATGATAGATAGAAATATCATACAAAGTTATAACTCAAAACCTAAGCAACACGCAAGGTAAAACAAACCAAAGGTATATAGTGATACAAAAAAACATTGTTGTGATATTTCAGATCAAAATGCCACTACGATTAGGTTTCATTACTATTTTAACGACCACCCAGGCGTATCACGCTGCCATCGTGCTACTTTGACTGTAATCTAGGTAGTTTATTACCAAACATGAGCTCACCTCGATGCAATGGAGCTGTGTCAATAATCGTAGCTCGGTTGTCTGCATTATGGTCGTCCGCTTCGCCAAACTCTATGTCACCTAGATGAAGAATAGCCGCCAGCATTTTGTATATTATTTGCACTTCGTCTTCAAGGAATCCTACCACCTGATAATAAATAAAAAAATATACGCTGTCGTTATTGCTCCTCATATCTTTCTGGAGTCTATTGAGTAAATAAATTGAACTTCTATTTGAGTAAATATAGAGCTATTTATATACCATCAGTTTCTATTTGTGATAATTTGTTTCGTGACATAATTTTAAGGTGCCTGAAATAAGTGTGCAATGAAGTGACCATTAGTTAGCTTACTTTAAAGGCTTGATTCAGTTGCCGCCATCGATGCACATTATGTTCTCGATGCGCGACCGACAACGGCTGCAAGTATCGATGCCTGGATCTCAGCTGTTCGTCGAGATAGAACTTCCTCCACCGGCCTTCACTTTCCAAACCATCATAAAGGTAGTAAAACACATGAAAATTGCTTTCACCTCTGAAATTACAAAATTAATTGAAATAAGTAAACTTTAGTGTATAAATAGCTATAAAATTGTAGTAAATATGGAGATATTTACAAAGCTTGATGAACTACTCTTGACTGCTCGAGGAGATAAACAGATATGCGAGCACCGGAGATGCGGCTTACTCGCATCATAGACAGGTCCAAGTATTTGCCGAAACGGGAACTGTTTGCGTTTATACCCGTGCGGGCGTTACCGAACGATTCCATAATCGGATTTACTTGAAGGATCTTTTCTTCCAAGTTTCTGTTTTGTGTCTGTCAAGGAAAACGAAAAATGATTTATGTTATGAATGAAACAACATTTAACAATAGCTTAAAACCACCCCCTCTTCATTACACAAAGTTTAGCTGGAAGAAAATGCTTATTAGCATTAAGTTCGCCTATGCACTTGTTTTATCTTGAGCAATAAAACATTTTCTATCTATCTATAGTCAGTTTACCTTTGATAAGAAAACTAGTTGTTTCAACAGGAGATTAGCAGATTCAGTCTTCCCAGCGCCACTTTCCCCTGATATCACTATGGCTTGATGTAGTTTTTGGTGTATTGAGGCCTGATGGGCCGCATCAGCTACAGCGAAGATATGTGGTGGATTGTCAGACCGACACCGACCTTGGTAAATCTGCTGGCTCTACAAACAAAGCAAAAGTTTAACAACCTGCAATTAAAGATGAGGAAAGAAAGCGGCAATGATCTCACCTTTGTTGTGTAAATTCCCACATCAGTAAAGGGATTGACCGCGACCAAGATATCTCCTATGTACGTGTATATCTGATTCTGGGTGTATCTCTTCTGTAATTGATCAACAATGGCCTCCTCTGTGAGTACTTCTAGCGTGGCCAAGTCGTCGGTGTACATTTTTTCAGGTCGCGCTTTTCGATGGGACTTCAGTTTGCCTCGTTTTGTCGTCGCTTCGGCGGCTCGACAACTTCGACCTTCGGCCCTTTGTCGTTTTATCTCGGCTTGAAGTTCTTTACGGATCTGTAGACGAGGTTAAATTGATTGACCTACAATCCAAAAATATTTGAGGTAATATTTATTTGAAAGTACCTACTGACCTTATCCTCAAAGCTACTAACGGCGAGTAGCAGAGGATGTTCCAAAAGTTCTCTTGCAAAGGGTCTTTGGTTCATGTCTTTTATCAGGCAGTCTGCTATAAAGTCTGAGAGCTGTGGCGAGAATATCTCTGGGTGGGTAAGCATCGGAGGTGGATTTCGTGGAATTTGGAATAATGCTCTCATCGGGTGCAGTCCGGATAGTGGCGGTTCGCCTTCAGCCAACTCGATAGCGGTGATTCCTACCGACCACACATCGCACCTACAGTCGTAAGACTCATCCAACTGTTGTTCACACGCAATTACCTGAAATTTACAAATTAACCTTTGAACCACGATACAAGATATTTTTTTTGAGGAAAAAAATAACTGAGCTTGCTGTAATAATTTTCATAATTAGGACCCGAGCGAATCATCGCGTTATTATCTCAGCTATATTACCTCTGGTGCCATCCAGTAAGGTGTACCAACGGAAGTATTCCTTCTAGCGGCTGTTGCTGCTAAGTGTGATGAGACCCCGAAATCGACCAATTTCACCTCAGCGTCTTCAGTCAAAAGTATATTGTGACCCTTGACGTCACGGTGCATGCATCGATGGGCATGGAGATGTGTCAAAGCCCGCAAGGTTCCGCGCAGTACATAAGCCAGCTGCGGCTCCGTAAGACTGCCACCTCGGGCCCGCATTCCCGCGCATAAATCAGTCACCGAACCCCCAGTACAAAGCTGTAAAGAAAAACGAGGTCATAAAATACCCACAAATATGAGCTTGTTCTTAGTGCGTTAAAACAAGATTTATGACTACTACACACCTCCATAACGAACCATATTTGGTCGTCTTCTGAGCTCACACCGCGCTTTAAGAACAGCCCGAAGAATTCAGGAATGTTAGGATGACTGGAGAGATCCCGAAATACGAGAAACTCTTCTTCAATTTCTTCTATGTTTTCGGCAATGTTCTCTAAAATCTGCGAAAAAAAACGTGCAAATTCATAGAAACTAGATATTATAATTATGTTGTATTGTGTCACTTTGTACACTCGTGTAACAAATTGATATAAACATTGACGCAAATTTAAAAAGAGAGGGTAACCTCCGTACCCACGTATTGTTTTACGGCCTTGACATCAATCCTGAGCTCAGAGATAACATCTAAGCGATCAATTAAAAGTCGTTCCTATGCTAACAATACCGCCATTAAAATCCATCAGACTTATCTTTTGACAGAACAATTTTGTTTTTTTGGAGGATAAATATAATAATAATGGAATAGTAAGCAGAAGAAAACCTCAACGGATATAAAGATCTATAATCAAAAAACTACGAATCACCATAGATTAAACTAATTACTCATGGTATAACTAACTCTCAGTACTTACGCCAATTATGCTTCGTTAATATACACAGGAACTAATGCTTATCAGTGGATTATCATAAACGTAATTTAAATTGTATCATTAAGTAGACGATTTTGATCTATTAAAATAATTCCATAAAAACAGTGAATTCATAATAATCATTAGCCAGAAGCAGTAGGGCAGTAGACGAAAGTAATCTTAAGTTTCTCTTGCGTTTTCTCCGATACAATATAAAATTCCAGAGCCTCTAGTACTAAAACTTGGCGAGAAACAACAGGTTTGTTTACACTTTTATCAGAAAATAGCTGTTTGGATGCAAATATGTATTGCACGTCTTGAATATCTAAATTAAGGAAAGTTCTGCTCTGCAGTGAGAAGACTCTAGTAAATAAATTTTATACATTTACAGCAAATTACACTTCGTTTTAACATCGTGCGTGCTTGAACTGCTTTATTCAAAATATTTATAGAAAGACGTGGTTAAATATCCGGCCTTTGATTAGCACTTAAGGAGTACTTACTCATAGGCTGTACAAAAGTGCAACAGACTGCTTTAAGGCCAATTACTTTTCCAGTACGAATGGGTAGGGGCGTTTTATAAATACTTATTGATAACACGCGATTAATAAATTAACAATAAGAAATGTTATATTGCGTGTTTAAATTCTGTTTTAATATTTCCGCAAACACGCATAGGCCATTGTTTTATTTTTCACAATCCCACCTACACACGAAAATGAGGCTAAGTAATTTTACCATTCAAATTTATTTATTTCTTTATACATATATACTAGCTTCTGCCCTCGGCTTCGCCCGCATGGTACGCGGATAAAAAGTAGCCTATGTGTTATTCTGATATATAAGCTATATTAATGTAAAGTTTCATCAAAATTCGTTCAATAGTTTTTGCGTGAAAGAGGAACAAACATCCTCACAAACTTTCGCGTTTATAATATTAGAGAAGGATTAAAAGCAGGTGGTGATTCGTTAAACAATTTAGTACAAACAGAACTCAGTATAATCTTATGCTCTGGTAGATTATAGATCAGGTTAGATAACCGGAAGGCTCCTCACCCGACGGACCGGTTGGGAAGGCAGTGGACAGAAGTAGCCCAAGACCGATCGTCATGGTACTCTATGGTGAAGGCCTATGACCAGTCGACTTCTCTAGGCCGTTGATTATAATGTTAAATAATAAATATATAGCCAATGGACACATGGATAGTCCTTACCCCACACTAGGATTCCCTGTTTCGTGGGTATCTAGAACTACGAATATCGTGGTACAACCCCCAGACCCGGAACAAATATCTGCAGAACGTGCAAACATTTGTCCTGCAACGGGAATCGCACCCGCATCTCTTACGTCGCGTCACACGTCCGCCGCGTTGTTGAGGTCGCGCTTAACATGAGCACCCAAGACAAATTTATGTCTACGAAAGAGAAGACGAAAACGATTTCTGTCGCCTATTTTGTCAAACAATAGAAAGTCAAAAAATATTTTTTGTGTTCTCGGCGGTAGACAAAACCGTTGTCTTGGGTCTTAATGCTAAGCAGACTGAAGTAGAACTAACCTTTACAGCGACTCGTCTACCGGTCTTCTTGTCTCTCGCGCAGTAGACCTCTCCGTAGGTGCCTTCCCCGATGAGCTCTTGCAGCGAGACACGGTCCCGGGGGTCGGCCGCCCGGTCAAGCTCTACGTGCTGCGAGAGCCCGCGGTATGCCATGTCGCTACGCATGGCTCAGCAGTTCGGCAACCACATCTGAAACAACAAGCAAAACTACATTTAAAAACCCTTAAACAACATTATTAGGTATAAGACTTTTATTCCATTTTGACGACCTCTGTGGCGCAATGAGCGAACTGAGACGCGAAGGTTTCGGGTGCGATTCCCGCTGCGGGATAAGTGTTTGTATGACCTGCAAATATTTGTCTCGGGTCTGGGTGTTTTCTATGTATAATATGTATTTATTTTAAAAAAAGTATATAAGTAGTGTAACAGTCATTTAGTTCCCATAATACAAGCTCTGCTTAGTTTGGGGCTAGATAATGCTGTGTAAAAAAAATCTAGCATTATTTATTTATTAAAGATATAGTCACTTACATGAGAACATAAATATCATAAAAAATTCAAAAGTTGTTCATTATTTATTACTCAATGATCATTAAAAGTTTAAAACGTTTATTAAAGACTACTTGCTCTGTCTTTCATCTTCGTATAACGTAGTTAAGATGAAGTTTAGTTATACTAAATTATTTTGATTAAATGCAAATATGATGCAAACAATATTTTATCGTTGGTCGTCACATAAATTTTATTTTTCTATCATTAAGTTACTATGGATCATGTGTCTGCAATAAAGAATTAGTATTATTATTATTATCTTCGTAAAAATTAAATATCAAATAGTATCTACTCAAATTCAACACAATTTTTTTTTACACACAGAAGTACACCGCTGAGCTTGTATGAAGAATGTGATGAGGATGAATGAAGCGAAAGAGGTATGCCAGGATCATAGCAAGTGGAAATCCTTGGTCTCTGCCTACCCCTCCGGGAAATAGGCGTGACTATATTATATGTATGTATATTTCTTTCTTCTATATGTATTATAGTTCTCATTGTATAATTTTATCAGCAGATTGTGATACCTATTATAGATTCTACTTTCTACAGTGTTGTATTGCAGCCAGGATAAAATATAATGAAAGCACTCCATTTTGTTTGATGCAAAATCAATAATGGGCATTGAAGTTCATGGAAATTTACTTTCGAATCCTTCCCGAAAAGTACCATATTTTGATATTTTGTCCGTCCCTAACCAATACACCTAGTCAGATAGGTACCTACGTGTTTTTTTACACATTGCTCAACCTAGCATAGCTCGGTGCATCGTACAAGGAGATGTATGGAATTAATACGTGTAACTGTACCGTTACATTTAATGCATGTGCACACTGAGGATAGTGTGGAAATGGAGATGCAGATTTTCTGACACATTTAACAATTAGCATGAAACACAATACTTTTCTAGTTAAATCATAATTAAAATATCCTACTGGCAGAGAAGTATATTTTGATCTCTGATAATGTAATAGGAACTTAATGTGACGCGATAATTCAAAATAATAATTATTTTTTATTGCGGTGAACAAAAATGCTTATACCTACGTTTTTAAGAGTTATTAACAGCCCAATGAAAGTAGAAATTATAAAATAAAATGTTCATTTTTATCTCACGAACATAGTATTACTTTTTACGAGTTCTTAAACGCTTGCTAATCTTAAAACGTGAATGATTATATCTCAGTAATTATCGTCTTGCATTCATATATCTACTTGTCGGTGTTTACTGTCTACGCATTATATCAACAACTCCATACCACACCATATCTCATTCGCATGCATTAGGTACATTTGTATTTTGAAATTAGTTTGTATTGTAACGAAAGGTTTATCGGGTTATGTAAGTCCCAAAGTCTGAAAATGTCATTAAATACTATAGTTTCATAAATAATTTGATTAATTGTTTGTACTCAAGCAGCTAAGATTGGCTCCCGTGATGAAAACCTGTAATAATATAAGTGCTATATTGGTCAGTTTCCTCAATACTGTGAGAACATAATTTTTCTACTGACCGTGATTTCAAAATCAGATCAATTTTTATGAGCACGTCATAAAATCACATAATAAAGATAATCTAGTTACGCTAACGTCCGTTCTCGTAACGTGTTTTTATGGCATCTCTAGACCGTGGTGAACTGGTAGTGTCAAATTGGTGTCAACCTTGTAGGCTAAACTGCTGAGTGTGTCGTTATATCAGAATGAGTAGGCAATATGTATGAGTATTAGCAAAGCATTTGAAACACCAAAGATTGCTATTGAGCCGATTTACAAAGGAATGGGCACGCACATATTCCGCATGGTAAACTGAGTGGTTATTTACTTTGAATTTATTGCACAACATAACTTGGTTAGCAATTATCTGTTATCTGTCTAGCAAGAAATTGCCACAAAGGAATAGTAGTAACCCATTTACGATTTAACCATTAGCTTTTATGGATTTTTTTAGTTACAACTCATAACTTAATTAATTATGATTCCTCATACAACAAATGTTAGGTATATCTACCTACACACGCAGTATTGAGGAAAAATAGTTATTCTGCTAATACAACAATACCTCAATGTCTTCAAACAACAATATTCGACGAACATAATTTATGGAAAAAGTGCCTGTGATGTAAGAAACGTTAGAATTGATTCATTGAATTGTAACAACAGCGACGCTTGGCAGCAAATACCTAGGTAATATATCAACAAATAAATTACAATGTTTTCACGTACAAAAAGGTATTGAGTGTTATGAGTGACAGATAGACACGGCTGAAGTAACTTTCACTATGTGTAGGCTGTCGCGAAAACTGTAATAAATAGGTACCAGCATTATCAGCTGCGAGTAGCAAACATATTGATAAAGGCATGATATTATACTACGAGCACGGTTCCCTCGAAGTAGGATCTTTGTAGTCTAAATAGGTAATGCGAAGTAATTAGTTTAATCCAAGAAAACCATAACAGCAGCGTTTGAATCACTGACCAAATTATTATAATACTTGGTTTATGGAAGATATTACAATCGAAACTATGTGTTTAAAGCTTTTGGAACAATAAACGATTATTATTATTTTTTTATAAAAAAATAACGTGATTCAAAGAGGAAACACAGTTATTAATGAAATCGGAAATAGTCATTAGTTTCAATCAAATTTCAAACCAAAATAACTTTCGTAATAATTTAAAACCATCGTTAGGGATCTCTTTATTACCCAACTGTTTATTTTCATATCTTGCCTCTGTATTATATAAATCTATAAATAATGGACAAGGCTTTGGTAAAAACCATTAAGAAATAACCACTTCGTTGTAAGAACTGAACAGACATGGCAGCTTGCCTAAATTCCTAGGTATATTTATTGGTACCAAGTAAGCCGAGGTCCTGATAACAGAGAATTATATGCGCATCATTCTCAATGGCCTCGATTCTGTAGTACACTGACTAAACTTAATTTAAACTGTCGCTCTCTTTTACTGATAGTGCAAGCAAGAAAGAGATAGCAACAATTTTTTCAATTTTTACAGAATCGAGGCCAATATCATCTTAACTACACTATTGGCTTTTATGTATCAATGGTGGTAAATAATTCATCGAACATCCTCGAACCATCATGGGAGAGCAATTTTTTCACATGATTACGACAATTTCGTTTCATATTATTAAAACGCTTTGCACTTTTAGGTTGAGGAAAAACAAGGAACAGTTTTAAGTTGAACGTGACCTTTTTTTATTTTCATTTCAAGCAAGCGGAGTTCTGTTGCCACTCGAAAAAAAAATCTACTTTGTTCACATAAAAAAGTTTTTAGGTACTTTTAAAAACTACTATGTCTGTTCTGATATAAGTAGCATATATCAATTTCTTTTTTCTATCCACGGACGTGGCTGGAAATAATGGTGACTATTATTTCTAACAATAATGTGTGGTATTCTATCGGCGAATAGAGCATTACTTTTGTTCGGGCCCGGTCATGTAAGCTACTAATAGCCAATTTGATATATTGCTTCCAATAAACGAGACAGAAAAGCCCATTGCCGTGAACCGACTTCTTTTTTTATGGTGTTGGCAATCAATTTTTACTCGCAATTGTAGCGAAAGCGTAAAGTTCTTACTAACATTATTTGAATGGCACATTATACCATAGAAATATTATTTTGCATCACTGATTCGTTACTTTAAAAGTATCATTAGTTGCTCTTTTTTGGAAGCTTTAATAGAATTAAAATCAAGCCTTGTAGCCTTGTATTCAAATCATAATGTACGTTATAACAAGATTTGTTGATTCAATATTGTAAGCGAAGCCGTACAAAGCAATCCTTTCACGCATTGTAGAGTGAACCGTAATGCACGATCACGGTCGGGCAGGACAGAGGCATTACACCCTCGCTAGAGAATTCATGACAACGCCAATTTTGCTACATTTGCAGTGGTAAATATGCATAAGACCCACCTGTTGGTAAACGGTTAATATAACGTATGGAGGCTTTTTATTTTAGTTTTTTGGGAGTAGTCTTATTACACCCTGCTGTATACATAAATATTATGTTACTTACGGTTGATATGTAATCCCTGGTAGATATTTTTGTAACGTAAAATGTGAATCAATACTAAAAGCGGTCAGTAGACACATTGTAACACCTATTTCCTTGTCTGTTGTTATTCTGACGGTTATTTGAAACTTGCTAATCACCTTTACTTCCGAGTACAGTATCACAGCGGTATCACATAACGGAAAACAATATTGATATATTTCAATATGAAATGTTTTTATTACTAGTTTGTTAGTTAAATAATAGTATAGTAGTATAATAATTAGAAATAGTAGAGCTCCTTGTGAAAGATCTTTTCAGGGGAAAACAATATAATTTTAATGAGAGGTTTTTTAATGTTTGTCGTGAAGCAATAGCTAGTCATTTGTACTTGGAAACTAATCAACAGTGAGACTAGAATAGTCACAACTAAGAACAATATGTTTAATTTGAAAATCGGCAATGCCACCATCAATCAAAATGGTGATGTAGTTAACGCGTTTGAAAACTGAAAGTAGAACTGGTCTACCATAAAATCCTTAAATTCCTCTCTCATATAAGCAAATTCATTGTTAAAAGAAAACTAAACAGAAATCAAAACACAATCCAAATTTGATTATGTAAATAGTGATGACATAATAAAAGCTTTCAAACTCATGAATAGTTTTCTTAATAAAACTACGAACATCTGTTAGCGTAGTGAAAACATTGATTGGCATAAATGCGCCCGAACTAGCTTTAATATTCAACGAGTTTATTGACTGTGGTGTGTTCCCTGATTTAAAGAAACACAGTAAAATAAATCCACTTTTCAAATCAGGTACTTGACGTCAGGTACTCTGACAAAGACTTAGTTTTGTGGCGTACGCAGTCAAAAAGAGACGTCTTTATACAGTCGTAGACACAGCTAGACTAGTTTACTTTAGCTACTTCCACAGGATTATGTCGTACGGTATACTGCTGTGGGGGAGAACTCCAGATATAAATACTGTGTTTGTGCTGCAGAAGAGGGCTGCTCGTGCAGTTTATAATATGGACCCCAGAGAATCACTTGGCTAAAAGTTTAAAGAATTAAATAAAATGCATTCCCTTGTCAAAACATCTATGAAAATCTGATGCATGTTCGTAAAAATATTAAGAGTTTAAGAAAAATAGCGATAATCACAATGTTAATACTAGAAATAAAGACGAAATCACTGTTGCCACTGGCTCCATAAAGTTAGTAAATCGTTTAAAGAGAAAATGTACGGTTTTATAGAGATATGCAAAAATTGACAATGAACAAATTTAAAAACGTTATTATAAAAAGGCATACTATAAAATATCGGATTATGTAGATAATAAAAACTCTTGGGATTGAAAATGCTCCAACTCGATAAAAAAATTAGGTACCTATTGTTTAGTAAAATGATTATTAAAAATGATCCTGTAGGAAGGGGCTGGTAGGGTTAAGACTAATAAAGATACCTCAAAATTGTTAACTTGATACCAATGAATTTAAGCCAACAGATTAAGGGGGTACGGATCGGGGTAATTAGGTATTTCGCGAGTTCGTTCACTTTTGTCCTTGTTGTTGCTGCTAAATGCAATGAAGTGCTTACATGACTGGAACCTATTTTCATTAAAATTATTAATTCATTTTCACATGGAGGACAAAAACCAAAAAACATTTTAGGAATGTATCTTCTTCTTAGACTACCCTTATTCCCAATTTTATAATAGCGAAGCTTTATTTCTTTAGCTTTAGCTTCTGCCCACAGCTTCGCCTGCGTAATACCCGGATAAGAAGTAGTTTTTCTGATGTTTAAGCTATATTACTGTAAATTTTCATCCAAATACATTCAGTAGTTTTAGCGTGAAAGAGTAACAAACATCCATCCTCACAAACTTTCACGTTTATAATAGTAGTAGGATTTACCTCTGTGGCTCTAAGTTCTTTTGTAACATCGAACGACCTTTCCGCGCCATGACAGCAGACGGAAGATTTAAGCCGACCGTGAATCTTTAAATTATCGTGAAGTTGAAATGATTGTTGCCGCCACGGTGAGAAAGCAACTTTCTATTGTAATCGAGGGAATTCAATGATGTTTTGACGCCGCGTTGCCTTTATTCGGTGTCAAACTATTGCCAATATGATAGAGACACTCAAAATAAATAAGTAGTATTTTTTTTACATAGTCACTTATCTATTTGGTTTTATAACTAAACTTGGATTTTAACTTCATTCGTTTATCTCAATTCGTTCAATATTAATAGAGCCCACAGATAGTTTAAAAAACAACGTTCCTTTTCGGGCTGCCAATACGACTTACAGCCAAGGGCATTCTACGATTGGTTTCTGAGGCTGCACCTATTTCTTAGGTCAGTGTACTTCACTGAGTTATATTTTATGTCGTGTCAAATAAATGTTTTTCAATGCATTTATATATTTATGCCATCCGTCCGTCTGTCTATCTGTCTGTTAGTAGTAAATATTCCTTCCGCTGTTTATGTCATTAAAAAGGCATCAAAGTAGCCAAATCGACGAACTATGTGGTGCAGTAAGTGAAGGCCCGCCGGAGACGCAGAAGGTTGCGGGTTCTACTCCCGCCGCGAGACAAATTTTTATACGATCTGCAAATATTTGTCTCGGGTGTAGACTTTTTCTATGTATAAATGTATGTATTTACAAAAAATATATATAAGTAGTATGTCAGTCATGACACGTAGTTCCCATAACATAAGCTCTGCTTACTTTGGAGCTAGATGTGTGATTATTATTATTATTATAAAAATTGTGTCATCTAATTCTAACTTATTAACATAACTTTTTCATAGAAGTTTGAAACAAAGTTTATCGAGTAGCGTCTGATAGGAGCAATAGAATTAATTTGAAAGATTTCCAACTTTAGGTTCGCGATTGCAATCGCTTGATGAGATGATGATGTTTTTTAAAGTTTTACGGGAAAAATAGCAATGCCCCAGAAATAAAACTGTTATGGGACCACCTCGTGATCATTCTCTATACAACAACAAAATAATCATCAAAATCGGTTAACAATTGGCAAAGATATCAGTGTGTGGTATAACAAACATAATAACTTTGACAATAGGGCTAACTACTCAGCGTGCGCTACCCCGACGCCGACGCCGACGCCGAAGCCGAAGCTGACCGACGCCGACGCCGACCGACGCCGACCGACGCCGACACCGACGCTGACCGATGCCGAAACCGACGCCGAAGCTGACCGACGCCGACGCCGACCGACGCCGACCGACGCCGACACCGACGCTGACCGATGCCGAAACCGACGCAGACCGACGCCGACCGACGCCGACACCGACGCTGACCGATGCCGAAACCGACACCGACCGACGCCGACCGACGCCGACACCGATGCTGACCGATGCCGAAATCGACGCCGACCGACGCCGACTGACGCCGACGCCAACGCCGACGCCGACGCTGACGAAAAAAATTGTAAATAGAATTAATGTCTTTCAAAAGAAATGCTTGCGCTTAATTACAGGGGCATTTAGGAGTACTCCTATAAATGCAATGCAGGTTGAATGTAGACTACCACCGATTATTATTCGTTTGAATTATCTGAAAGAAAGATTTATCTTGAAACTTTACAGCAGTTTTAGCAATAGTCTTTTGGCTAATTTGTCCAATGTTCAGCTTGATTTCAAACCTTTCTTCATGCTACAGGGTTTTCAAAGTTTTTTACATTCCCTTGATGATCTAAACATTTATCAATCCAGGCATATACCTTGTTATCAAGGATCATTCTTAAGCAAATTCCTAGAAATGAATATAGTTATTAACAATGATTTGTCAAGAAAAGAGGAAGTTAATGCGATGTTGTACGAGTGGACAAATCACAAATTTGTTTATACAGATGGATCTAAAAACGATAACGCAGTGTCATTTGCCATATTTGAACCTTCTCTAAATATGGGTGTTAGTCACAAAATTGATAAAAATGCTAGTGTTTTTTACAGCAGAAGCTGTTACTATCTTGAGCGCTTTGAAACATATAAAAAAACATAATTTAGGGTACACTGAGTGGGTTGTAGTAAGTAATAGCATGAGTGTTTTGAAGAATTTAGCAAATAACAAATTGCATGCTAATACTAACTACATAATTTATTTCATAAAACAGCTATGGGTTGAATTAGCTGATGCAAATATTAATGTAAGTTTTGTGTAGGTGCCTTCACATAAAGGTGTTGAAGGAAACGAAAAAGTAGATTATTTAGCTAATAGCATTGTTAAATTTGCAGACACTATTTCTAATCTTGAGAATGGCGATGCAAATGTTTGTCTACCATACACAGATGTTGTTAGTCTTTTAAGACAACGGATGTGTCAAGCTTGGCGTAAGCATTCATATCACTGTACGCAAGTTGAAAATAAAGGTTCTTGGTATGCTGCTTTGGACGTTCAGATAGGCTCCATACCTTGGTTCTGTAGAAGTACATGTTTTACTAATAGAAAGTTTTACTCAACAATCTGTCGAATGTGCTTTGGTCACAGCCGTCTCAACTATCATCTTCATCATTTAAAAATGAATGGTTCTCCGTATTGTGATCATTGCCAATCACAAGAAGTCCAATCTATAAATCATATAATTTTCGAGTGTCCGTCTTTCAGTATTCAGCGCTTTGTGCTGATAGATGGCCTCCTTCAGATCTATCAGAAGTCTGATTTGGTCCCGCGTTGTGTGCAAAATATACTTATAAATGCATCAACTTTTTATCATGTATATAAATTCATAATTAGTACCGTAATTGAGATCTAGGATAAGTTAAGATAAGTCATCTTGTACAAATTTTGATGTAGTAAGTTTGTTTTATTAAGAAAAAATAAAAAAACTATTTAATGACAAAGGAAAATATAAGACTTTAATAATTATTGGAATTTACTCCCAAATCATTTACTCAGATGCATCAAAATACTTTGATGAAATTATTTACTCCAAATGAAATGCATAACGAAAGACAAAAAATTTAACATTTTCACGAATGAAAAGAAAGTTTCGGTAGACGAGGCAGTATGGTCATACAACTAAAGCCTACCCAAATGGGTAAATTAAAAAAAAATGGGTGCATTTGGCATACACCCAGCATGCCGGCAATGGATTTCCATCCAAATTGCCGGCGCGTTTTTTGTTTTATATTAAAAACTGATGTTGTGTACGTAAATACGATACTTCGTGTGTTCTGCGTCTGCGAAAATACAAAGTGTGTCAAAGTGTGTTCTTCTATCAATATATCCGCACATGTAAGTAAATCTGGTTATATTATCGTATCCTACTAATATTATAAACCAGCGACAAGCCCCGGATTCGCACGGAACATCCAAATTTCCGACTTTTCTTATAGATTTTCGAAACATTTCTTTCACACAAACCTTGTCTTGAAAATTACGGAAAAAAACTGTGATGACCTTTCATTTATTTATTTAATTAGAACGAGATAGACCCAATTACACTACTACTTATTACTTATTATTCATATATGCGGCTATATATAGTTTGTATAGATAGATAGATAAACTCTTTATTGCACATCAAAGCAAAATACAAAACACAGGAATTCATGAACATAAAAGGTATAATGGGCTGTCTTATCGCTAAAAGCGATCTCTTCCAGACAACCTTCGGATGGACTGGATAAAATGGAATCAAAAGATGGTGGTGTACGAGTTAACTTTTATTTAGATGTTTGAATGTTTGTTGCTAACAATCTCCGTAATTGAACCGATTTTATGAATATTATTCATAAGCAACTTTTTATCCGGATACTATGTTGGCAAAGCAGAATGAGAGTTGAAAAGCTAGTCCACACAATATCTCATCGTATGCGAGTATTAAATACCACATGCTTTTTAATATTCATGCATGCCCGTTGAATCGATCTTTAGTAACGGTGCGCGGTGTCACGGTTAGTCTACGCGGTATCACTGTTATCGGATGCATGCCATAAGAATAACATTTTCATACCTGCTCCGTGTTGCAAATCATAACTATAAACTTTTAAAACATAACTTGACTTGACAATCACTATTATATCTGGTAGCCTTCCACGCTTCCAAAGCTGGGCAGTAAAATAATCCAAAAGGGATAAAGGTAAATAGTAAAAATGCTTTAAAAAAAAGTGCTGAACATTTTTCACACAGCATCATCTTGCCCCAAACTAAGCAGAGCTTGTATTATGGGAACTACATGACTGATAAATTATGTATACTTTTTTTTGTAAAAACGTAAATATTATAAATAGAAAACAAACCCAGACCCGAGACAAATATTTGCAGATCATACAAACATTTGTCTCTCGGCGGGAATCGAAACCGCAACCTTCTGCGTCTTAGGCGAACCTTCACACACTGTGCCATAAAGGTGCAGTTTCTTCGAAAACAACTTGTTGGTAATGTCTTCTCGGTAAAATTCTAGTTCCAAACAAATCGTACCGCCAAACGGTTGATTTCCTACGTCCGATGGATCATAGCCACACCTATTGCATGAAAACGTAGGATCGGTTCATTCGATTCACCATTTAAAAGAGTATTTGGCTCAATATCGTGCCTGTGAAGCGCACTTCCTAGCAACAGCCCGTATAATTAAATCTCAATGGCTCCAATGGAGCATGAGTGCGTCTAAATAACGGGAATCGCGGAAAAAAGGTTGGAATTTGTGCCGGGTGCGGCTAGTAGGCTAGAAAGGTCGTGGGTTTGATTTCTGCATTTCAATGATTATATACCTACTTTTTGTACAGACACGCGTTGAAGCCTTTTGCAATCCATACAAAAGACTTCAACGCGATCCTATGCAGTGCTCATTTTTTTTATTTAATTGTTACACAGAATTAATTATGTTTTATAATTCGTCGTTCTGTTTGGTGATGGTAACAATACATGTTTAGTATATAATGCAACACAAATCAAAATGCTTACATTCTGTTTCCATTGCATCATAATCGATCAAATAACTGCAAGCAACAGGGGAGATCAACGATCTCTACTTGAGCAACCGCCTTTACGGTTCAGGATCAAATGTCATCGGCGGTATTTGTATGGGTATTATAACTTTCGTAATTAAATTCCAACATTCCTTTTATAGGTATTTTGAGAGAATTTCTCGTATTTTAAATAGGCATTTAATATACGTGTAGGTAAAGCCGACAAGCAACTAAACATTAAAATTATTCACAAGAAATCGTGTTGGAGAATTATTGAACAGATGGAAACCGGTCGATGCATTTTATTTTCTCGCTTTCCCAAGAAGTGCGCTGGCATCTTTAAAACGGAGATGTCATTAATAACTATAAATAGAGCCTTCCTTTGCATGTTTTTATCGCACATATTGCATAATAATTTAGCAGTACCTCTGATAGATATATGAAGTGAAAACGATAATGAATTAATTACTACAGTATAGTCAACAGTAGTTAGTGGAATTCTTTATTGTCTTTTTTCTTTCAAAACAAACCAATATATTCGGAGTCCCTAACAGTAATGACTCTAAAAAAGAACCGTAGGTATCAAAATAAAAAAACTTGACCAATTACTATTTTTTAGAATGGGAACCACTGCATTCGGAATAAAAAAAATTACCAGTATTTTTGTTTTCTGCATCTGAAACATTTTAGCTGCATATTTATAATTTTTTTTCTTTGTATATAAAAACTAATGTTTCTTTGTTTGTCCCGTATGCTTTTCTAAACCATTCATCCACCAATATTGATAAAACTTTGGTGAGTTTTTCTGCGCACAGCCGCGAAGGTTTCCAAGTTGGTAACATTAAATATGTCTTTGATGGCATTGCAACGCATGTCGGTTATTCGCTAGTACCTCATACAAACACAATCAGAATGCTTTTTAGATAAAAATTGTGTAAAAACCTCTTGCTCCTCCAAATGCAATTTAAAAGTCGGTAAAGTTTCTCGAACCCGGTCGCGTGATCGCACTGAAGCGGCTTCCACACTAATCCTCACCTTCATCTTCACGTCATGGCCTCGTCGCAATGTCATGTACAAGGTAAATGGCTAATCCTGTGTCATATGTGGAAAGAAAGAACACGTAGATCCGGTTTCAGTATCGCAAAGCCCAGATACCGATACCCTCAACAGGAATTGGTAAAGTCTGCAGACGCTTCCTTTCGTAGGTACTGTTGCTAGTTGCTACCACACTTAAGCCACAAGCCTTGACAGTGAAATAACTCGTGGCGTGAAAAGAGTGAACGTTTTCGTTTCAAATCGTTTCAATTGAAACAATTTGAATTTAGAACCTTCACCTTAGTGAAAAAAAAAATCAACAATTTTTTTTAGCTAAACAGTGTTTTGTTTTGTTTTGCTAAACTTTAAATAACAGAAACCAGAAATTCAATTAAATTTATTTAATTTAAAGTTCATAATCTCCTACTGCTATTAATTGTAAGCGCGTTTGTGAGGATGGATGTTCGTTACTCTTTCACGCAAAAACTACTGAACGGATTTTGATGAAACTTTGCAGTAATATAGCTTATACATCAGAATAACACATAGGCTTCTTTTTATCCGAGTACCACGAGGGCGAAGCCGTGGACAGAAGCTAGTCTTAAAATATAGCAGAAAAATATAAAGCAGTGTTTAGTTAATCAACACTTCAATTATCTTTATAAATAAGGTCCTTTGATGACCACGATGGCGCGGCGGGCGAGTAGCTGACTGCAACGCAAGAGGTCGATTCCCGCTGCGGGATGAATGTTTGCATGTTCTGCAGACATTTGTTTTGGGTCTGAGTGTTGTGGCACCACGATACTCGTTTCCTGATACCTACGACCCAGGGAATCATAGTGTGGGGTCAGAACTTTTTATTTACATGTGTCTGTTAGCTGTTTATGTATTATGTAATTAATTATGGCCTAAACTGTCCTAAAGTGTGGCCTAAAGTGTGGTATAACAGCATATAACACGGGATAGCCTCAGAGAGGCTATGTCATGTACAAGGCTAATCCTATTTCGTTTCCAACTTAATTTTCACGTGGAGATCAGCTAAATCAAGTCATGAACAAAGCGCATTCTATGTCACCTGCCTTGCCCAGTCTGACAGTCTGAAAAGCCAATTTGTATGAGAAAATCTTTGATAGACTGCCAAATTGGACTAGTACAAATCAGAAAGAATAGCCTGCTTAGCTTTCTGGTTGATGGAATGCTGTCTTGGTATATCTTTTTTAATCCTGTCTGAAAATCAATTTGGCTTTTCACTACTGTGCAGAGCAACACTAAGCTGAGACAGGAGCTGTTTGGCCCACACGGCACAGATACAGGCACGAGACTAATTAGCACAAAAATCTTCTCTTTGTCTCTGAGTTTTTGGTAAAAATCTTAGGTACATATTTATAGTGTCTATTTTATTTATTTATTGTGTACCTGTCTTTTTTGTGCTTTATTGTTGTCATATAAATCACTTTCTATTCGATTATATTTTTATACTTTTTATCAAACTTTAGTAATTTTTTGTTTGCACACACGTCCGCGTAGTTTTCTCAGTTGGTACAACCAAGCTTTGCTTTCAGTAGCATTGCATCGTATGTCGATTAGTCGCACTTTAAAAAATACACCCTGAATTCTCGTTCAGAAAGTGTGCAAAAAAACCACTGATCTTGATCAAAACTTGCTCGTCCAAATGCATTTTAAAGCTCCGTACAGTTCCTTGAAGTCAATCGCACTTCCACCTTTTGTGGAATCCAGCTCGTTGACATTAACGTAGATGAGAGGTAAGAAGTAATTAACCTGATTTTAGATATTATTGATCGTATGATCCACGAACGATATATCAAAGTCATAAGTTTACATTATTAATTTTCTCGTAAGAGATTTTCATTAGATCTGATAAAAATCTTGGGACTGTAGTTGCTTCAACTCCATGAAAAATTTAGGTACCTATTATTTTGTAAAATGGTTATTTAAAATAGTAACCAGCCTTGTTTCTTGCCTTATTTTCTTGGCTTGATTGCGGAGAAAGAGGCAATAGATAAAAATATTACAGTAAAGTTTCATCAAAATCCGTTCAGTAGTTTTTGCGTGAAATAGTAACAAACATTCATCTTCACAAACTTTAGTGTTTATAATACTAGTAAGTTTTTTTTAACTTTTGACTTTAACTTTGACTCTTCCCTCTTAATTTTGAAACAATAGATACCTCATATTTCGCAATATAATTTTTTATTGATTTTTAGAATAAATCATTATTTAAAAAAAAATGACGAAAATCTACAAAAACAGGGCCAAAAAGTGGTGCAAAAAGATTAAGCAAAGTCAAAGCAATTTTAAAACATTTGCTTTTAATGATCGAGTTATGAATTTATATGTTGGATGATAGAAACAAATCGCATGACATAACTTTAGAAAGGAGCTTCAAAATTCAAAAGATATAATTTCCTCATAATGCAACTCCAAGATTACTTCTAAGCTATCGTGCATCTTGTATGCAAATGTGCAATCAAAATTATAATGTCCCTATATTACACAACGCAACAGCTTCCCTAGACTTGCCACTAAGAACCACTTTTTACAACGTTTGCTCAGAAGCCAATCATTATCCATACACCTCATAATAATATATATGGTGGAAACAATAACAGTTGATTTACACCGAATACGCTAGCTTTGGGTAACGTTCAGATACAATATAGGCCAACATGCTTGTTTATGATGTGTTTTATTAATAAATAATGAAACTATGTAGATATTTCATAGCAGGTAAAGAAGTAGTATTTCATCCATGACTAGTATAGGTTGTAGTATGTTTATGTAAAGTTTTGAATTAAAGAATCTTGTTGACTGATTGAGTGGTAACCTGACTTTTGATCTGGGGTCGGGTTTGAACCCGGATCTTGGATTCAAAACCGATCGTGCACATATAATTTGCAACGCTCAAAAAAAATGTTTCAACTTCCTATAAAAGGCGATGGGCCAGTAACCAATCACATGGAATGCTAACTGTTATGGAAAACGTGTGCTTGTCCCAAATATTATAATACTAGCTTCTGCCCACAGCTTCGCACGCGTGTTACCCGGATAAAAAGTAGCCTACGTGTTATTCTGATGTATAAGCTATATTACTGTAAGGTTTCATCAAAACCCGTACAGCAGTTTTTGCGTGAAAGAGTAACAAACATCCATCCTCACAAACTTTCGCGTTTATAATATTAGTAGGATTTGGACGTGCATCTAACTACCCCTTCTTGATAACCCTATGGTTCTACGTACAGAGTATCGACCTACAAATGTCCATTAGGGGAATTACAGTCCTAAATGTGTAATATAATATAACACCCTTGTGAACTAACAGATGTGTTACTAAAAGCTGTGATAGGTATTAATACCTACAACAGCTTATTGATATGTTTTGATTATATACCGGCAGGTCCCCCCCCCCCCCCCCCAACTTATGCTGGTCTCTCCCTCCAAGCCTGACCGAGGGAGAGACCAGCGTAAGTTGAAGGGGGTGCCCTTAGGTCACTGGTCGGGGGACTCTGTCGGCCTGCACGACCTCACACGGCCAGGGCCCGGGTGGTTCCCGGGCCACCAACCGGGTTGAGATGGTGAATGCTTATGCGACCCCATCTTGCCCCACTTCAGTGAGAGTCTGTTAACCGGGGGGGTTTTAGTGGGTTCGAGTCCCACTTACCCCCTTTCGCCAAGTAGGGGTAGTCAATTCTTGTCGAATAAATGTTCTATTGACAAATATTGCTCCGACAAATCTTAACTCATTTGACCCACATGACATTTATAGCATTTTTTTATTTTATTTTATGAATTATATTATTGTTTTAACTAGAAATGGTCTAAAATTATTTTTACATAATGGCACACCTTATGACTAAATTTTACATAACTTTTAGCTTAGGTATAGTGTTATTGAGTAATTTGTAAATTTGTATAATTATGTATAATATACCGACAAAATTTATATTGTTAGTGAATAAATGAAATGAAAAAAAAATGAAATCGCCATCCCCGTGGCGGAAGGAAAATGCGTAGGCATTTCCCCCTCAAAAAGGATTTCAAGATGCCTATTCTTGTTTCTCACATTTTCATAAAGGGTGTAATGTAGACATTAGGTAGGTATGTAACCAAATCAAACAAGTCACTTGCAGCGGCTAGTCAAATAAAGCCGGCACGCAACATTTCGTAACATCAGATAAACACAGCCATGTTATGTCAACATAACACAGAATTAACGTGTGAATTACCTCGATCCATTTCGTGAAAATAGTCTGTAGGTCATTTCCATGAAATTAAATTTGCTACCAAGTACTTGGCCACATCACATAGAGAAGAGATTATAATAAAACGAATACTTCATTCAAAAAACACGCACGACGAATTCGGTTACGCGTCGGGCGAGTAGCTGGCTGAGACGCACGAGGTGCAGGTATGATTCCCGTTGTGGGACAAATGTTTGCATATTCTGCAAATATTTATTCCGGGTCTGAGTGATATAGTTGTGACACACTGTCGTGAGTATCAGGATCTGTGTGGGGTCAGGAATTGTTGGTACATTCTACTTCTTCTAGCTAACTACTACTCGATGTCATTGATTTTGAGTAGTTTTGTCCTTTTTAGGATATATTATTACGTCGTAAAGGACCGACTAAAAGGACTAAAAAGGACCTACTAAAAAGACCGTTTCGTTGACCGTTTAGAGGTCCTTTCTCATGAACATCGTCCGCGATCGCTCGACGGTCGTGAGACGGGAACGTTCCCGTCTCACGATCGTCGAGAAGTAAACGTCAGCAGGAGAAAAGTGAAGAAGGTATGATCGTAATAATATTCTAAAATGATACCAAACCACGATAATTTCAGTTTTGTCCATAACAATCCTTAGCCTAAGCCTGACTTATAATCATTATATTAAGCTCAGTACGCTAGCTTGATCATCGTCTTTCGAGCGCTATTTGCTTGCTGTTCTAAGAGTTTTATGTCTTGACTGCGAAATGCTTATAGAAGCAAATTATGAATTGATCGTTTTCAATTGATGGATAACTGGGTAATTGGCGATCCAGTAAAGTAATTCGTTCTACAATTGATTCGAACTCTAGTTTATTGGCAATGCTAAACTAGTTGCCTACCATTTTTATTATACACTACTAGCTGTGACACGCCCTCTGCTCCGATCCACCGCGTCGCATCGCTCGGCTCCTAAGGGTCATAGCGTTATGTTACATAAAACCTTCAACAAGAATTGGGCTAAAAAATTCAAAAATATTTTTCAAAGCCGAGTTTGTGATATGCCGAACAAATTATAACAAACACATAGAACAGTCATATTAAGGTACTACTACTATACAATGGGTGAGCTCATCAGTGCCTCACATCATTTCTTTGTAACAGGTAACTGGCGTCGGAATAAAAAAAAATGTTTTAGATTGAGCCAGTTTATAAAATAATGACAGCTTACTACGTATGAATGAATAAAACATTCTACTATTATTACAAACGTGAAAGTTTGTGAGGATGCATGCTTGTTACTCTTTCACGCAAAAACTACTGAATGGATTTTGATGAAACTTTACAGTAATATAGCTTATACATCAGAATAACAGATAGGCTACTTTTTATCCGGGTATCACGCGGGCGAAGCCGTGGGTAGAAGTTAGTACTTTGTAGATATAAGAAAAATAAACACGATTTAACAAACACTCATCACTTATAAGTATCAACATCACTTTTAAAGTACCTACCTACTTATATACAACCAATAGACACACACAATGTCATGTGTGTATATGTTGATGTGAAAAAAATACTGGTGCACGACCGGGTTCGAATGCCGGGGTACCGATCATAAGACCAACACGGTTAATATGGTTGAATGAGCATTCGTTTGTTAAAAAAACAGTATGAGGGAAATTATTAATTAAAACGTCACTTTTGTATTAATTTGTCAAAATACATATTCTAACAGATTACGAGATTTTGTTCGTTTCGGTCACCTAATACGAAGTGGGTAGATGGTATAAAGCTATAACAGAAATGAATGTGGGACAAAAATAACAGACTTGTTTACCCACTATCTTTGGGCCGCGCCGTCAGTGAAATCTCTGAATGAGGTCGATAATCGATATCGTGCAATAGTAAGCGCATCCATTCGCTCAGACTGACTACTGACGTGATGTACCATCGGAATAATCTTCCGACCGCAGCCAATATTCGAATAACGACGCAGAACAATGGCCCATAGATACATCCCTATATCGCGGTGGGTGAGTACAAGTAGGTCGTATCCCAACGAAATAACGTATGTTATGTCCAACAACTCATTAATGAGTTTTAAAATAATAATATAACAATCAAATACAAAGTCCTGATTCTATACTAGTAATCCCTGGTTTGTGCGCATAATGGACTCTTGTAGTACCATGGTACTACAAGAGCTAGACCCGGAACAAATATCTGTAGGAAATGCAAACGTTTGTTCTGCAGCGGGTTTCGAACTTGCACCTTAGTCTTGTAGAGAACGGAACATCGGTAGGTATTCTTTCTGCATCCAAACATTCGTCGGCCGGTTCGAATGAAAATACTTTATTGTACACCACAAGTCAATTTTTTATCCATTTATAACTACTTGCACACTTTCCACACCCCCAGCCATTATTACAATCTCATTAAATCCTCTCCATCCAAAGGTTGTTTGGAAGAGATCGCTTCTAAGCGATAAGACCGCCCATTCATTCTACTTTAAGTTACTTTATTTTTCTTATGGTGTACCTACAATAAAGTATTTTCATTCACTCATTCATTCATTCACAAGAAAATTGCAAAAACAACAAAAACTATACATAACTACAAGTACAATGGGCTTTATAATTTATCGCTTAGAAGCTATATCCTAAAGACACGCTTTGGATGGATAGGAATCTATAAGTAGAAACGGTAATTAAAATTTTTGCCCTATGACATCAAAATTTGATACATACATGACCTACAATACGTTACTGATCTCAAATCTTGGATGGATTAAAGAAATGAAGATGGCAATTAGTTGTTAAAGGCTAAAGACTCAACCTTTCATTCAAAGGCCGTTGCTCCGATCTGAACATAAATGAAACTTTATTTTAATTTCCCATTGAATGCTTCAAAACTCTCGAACAGTGTCGCCATTTCACAATTAGATCCGGAAGAGTCTCACCTGAGAACAACGGACCATTTCTAATGCTCTTTACAGCGATTGTGCCTAGATTGACAAAAATATGTAAATAAACGCGACACACGTAGGTAATTGCTTCTTTTATTTACAGTCACCGTAATCACATATCTCTTGCTCTATTTTGGAGGAGAAACGTAAAGAAAGTAACCAAAATGTCGGATGTCAACGGCATTATGCAAAGGATCTACAGGAAAGATAAACAAAGAATGTATGCAATATGAATTGAAGGAGCTGATAAAAGGAGAATAAAGAACAAAACATGCTGCGCGATAAGGGTAGGAGATAATGTAGGTATATACGGTAGTACAAATATGTCATAATCCTAAATATGTAGTAGGCACCAATATAGATTTTTCTAAGGAAAGAAAACATGAACACTAACATAAATTCACTAACAATAAATGATTTGATTTGAACTACGATTCCAGGTTAAGGAAACCAATAAATGCGCATTGTTATGAATATAACAGTTATATATATACAAAGCGACAATATACAAAGCCCAATAAAATGAAACGTTCCCAATGCATTTTTCCGGTATAATTGCATCAGTCGGTCGAACAAAACCGTGGGTATGTGATATAAAGGAAATCATGTGAAACCAGAACAATACATTCTGGGATGCCCTGTGACTATATTAATAACAAGCACGCTCTAAATACGGTACCTTGCAGCTTATTTATTTGTTAAATCAGTTTTGAGCGCTCAATCGTAGTGATGGTTATGCAAAATAATTTTAGCAAAATTTTAAAACGAACGACTTTTTTTCAATTGTCTATTGCAGTGCCCATAGTGACTTGTGGTGATAAAACCTCTAAGAAACTTCCTTAAAGTCATACAAATCGGTTGCAAAAACAGCATTTTAATCTAATACGCTAAGGAGATAATAGTCACAGACAAACTTCTCTTCTTTTTTTTGTATTTGCCATGAAGAGGACCTAGGAACACTTGTTCTGTGAAATTGCAACAAACAGGCGCAGGCAGCGCGGTGGCTTAGTAATAGCACTGATATACGTAACAGGGTCTCGTTTGGAACCCCTAGGGTGCGGAACCCTGAATAGCATTGTATAGCACAGTATTTGTATGTGGAAATACACAAATTCATACAGTATAGATGTTTCCTAGAATAAATATTTTCCCGATTTTTTTAAGTGAATGATATTACCTACTTTTTTGATATATTGTGAAGGTTCTGTTCTAAATACGGGTTTAATGGTCGTTAAATAGAACCTTAAAATATGATCCATAGGTTTTTGTCCTTTGATGGTATTAGGTTCTATGTTACGGGTATGTAAGTATTTCAAGCAATGCAAAATATAATACCGATGCAGCTTAGACGTGGATACGATAAATATAGTCTACGTAGGTATGCGTAGGTACCTGACAGAATGAAACAGATATTTATTTGTTTACGGAATTCATATCTATGTGTGCAGTCAACATGTTAGATACTATTATCTCGTAATTCAAGGTTTTGTTTTAAACAGATGACTTTGTGAATGAAATACACAAACTACCTTATTTAATAAGAAGGTAGGTAATTAATTAAAATTATTCAAGTACGTGAAGAAATCTGTCTTTAACTTACTATTTCGGGGAACAAGCATGACCAATACAATATGACGTAGGTATGTATTTGACAATGTTGGTAATTCCATAAAAATCTCAACGGATCGTTGCTACCTACTTATCCCTATGACTATTTAGGAAAATATTAAGTACTTGCTAATTGCTAATTTAAAAAACCTACCTTATTTACGAAAAGTTTCCGTCCGAAAAATGTAACGATCATAAAAATCAGATGAGAACCAAGATAAGATATAACATAGACGACACAAAGATATTTAGATATAAATACCTAATGTACGTTAAAGTGACAATGTTTACTTTTAATAAATACCTACCTATTGACAAAAAATAAACAGGTAACTTTGCAAAGTTTTTCAAGTAAATGAAGTAGGAACACCAACGGCATCGAACTCAACATTAATGACGACCTAACTGAATAAATACTTATACAAAAAAATACTCACTCGCCAATAAAGCCCAATATCCGTTCAAAGTTTATCGCCAATGAGTAAACCAGCACATCCACAATCGAAACTACCGTATTATTCCGCACGAGATACCGGCATTTTGCGCGGACGGGCGCAGCGGGCGCACGGCGAGCAATCCTAGCGCATTGTGAAATCAGCTGTGGCTGACGCGGTCGGATAGCGGTGCTGTTGCCAGCGCAGAACGTTTCTGTGGATAGATTCGTCACGGAATGAGGACAGATTCAACTACATATTACAACTTTTTGCTAAATTAAAACATAATATCATTGCGGACCCTTTGTCCAGGCAGTGAAACGAATACGGAGAATACTAAAACCCCTTAACTACTAAAGTGGTATGTGAGTTTTAAATCAGCTTGGCAGGATTGTTTAAACATAATTTTACTTTCTATTTAAAATTGATTAAATAGGTTCTTAAATTATTTGTGGCACGAGTTATGCTGAAAGAATCTACGAGTGAAAAACTAGCCAAAACTTGAACCTTGTCTATAACTCAAGTTGGTTAAATATAACCAAGCGTTGCCGAGATGGCAACAATGACGTGACCCCCTCTTGTCATGGATTTAGAAGATAAGCAACCAGATAAGATAATCACACTCCTTATTGATAAAAGGATCAATAAAGACTAAACTAATATGTACTTCACTGTGGTTTTGCACTCTATTGTTCAATCAATAGAAAATAAGTTCTTTAAATTTTACACTGTAGGTACAATCCGTCCAAATGAAAAAAAAACTGTTTTTATTCAAATAATCAACAAAGTTCAAATATTATGCATATTTTTTATCCTTCGCACAACCAGCACAACACGACCGTAAGAAGATCAAAAAGTAACTGTAAAAAGTTGTCTTTTTCCAAAAGCGTAGACCCGTTAGAAATCTGTGCATATAAACAGTCCAGCCAAATGTGGCAAGCTCATCGAAATATATTAAATTTACGAATCACATTACTTTCCTTAGTAAGTCAAAGCATATTATTATGTATTACAAAAACGTATTTGAATTGTTTATATTGTATGATTTCAGACGGATTTAGCTATTGATTCAAAACCGCACAATTTGGTTATGTGATTAACATTCAACTCGAAACCATAAACTCGACAATTATGGTTGACTGGACATTAGTGACACAGAATAATTAGACAATTAGCACAATGGCAGTAAAACTCGGCACATTATGTGATGTTTTCTTTTTTACCTGAATGACCAACCAAAAGTTGCAATGACATAGATTATCATAAGGTAAGATAATTTAGCGTTACGTAACTCAACTTATTTTCATGAATATTTCTTTATGTTTGTTTGATTCCCTACAGATAGTTATTTCATAGTAATCAGAATTTTATTTGCAGTCTATATGGGCAGTCTACAATGGCTCATAAGAGGATAAAGCAATAAATAGTTGTCCGTTTATTGCTTTAGGATACTTAAAATAATAGTATTTAAAACAATACTTTTATTCAATACTCAATACATTTATTGCTTTCACATGGTAGGTACATAGATGGTGTTTATAGGTAGGTATCTCACATGAACCATGTCTAAGGGTATAGCAACAGATAGATAGGCAGGCCGAGGTTTTGCGTAAACAAACTAGTTATTAATATCTATAGTAAATAAAGTTAAGTCTCTCAGATGAACCCTAATGTACGGCGGCAGACCGAGGTTTTATTTTCATTGTAGGTAGTCAATATTACATTACATTTTATTCATATGATTACATACCGAATAATTAATCGATCTTTTATTCGTATTGTGGGGCACACAATATCCAGGTAAACATGTTTGTGTTGTTATGCTTACCTACCTAGGTAAACATAATCCCTAGTTGATTATATAAAGTCGTAGGTATATAGAAACGGTTTTCGAACCAACGTGTCTATAAAGAATATACAAATCAATTGAAAGGACATAGAGTAGTTAAATACTTAGTTACTTTTGTTGAAAGTTCTCTCCAACGAGATGATTTTGCATACACTTACGAATTTCGGACCTACTTAGGTACATGCATAGCGTTCTGACTAATGCAAATGGAACTCATGTCAGATCCGTCCCAGAGGACGTATCGTGATGCAAATGGCAGTCGAATCATGGGACATTCGTATCAACGTACTACATGCTCTAATAACGACTGCGACCCCATTCAACTAAGTACCACATTCGTCAACGTAACTTTCAAAAACTGACTTAGATTTGAACTAATTGGACCCATGCCTAATTAGTTAAGAGCATCTGAAGCCATTCCTCTGAACATTTGAAGAAGTGAAGACAAGAAGTCGATGAATATTTATATCACCAAATAATCTCAATTATGTCACATCGTAAACCATATTACTTTCAATTTACACTAATGGCTGGGTATTTATTGGCTGTTATATGAATAATTTTATGTACGGAAGTCACTAGACTCGTTCAAGACAAATTTATGAGAAATCGATTGGTTTTTAATTGGTCGTCGTCTATGCCCGTCTAAAAATTACAAAAAAAATACTTTTTAATGTAAAGAAATCCTGTTGTATAATGTTTGGAGTGAAAGTACTTATAAAAACAAGAAAGTTTACATACTTTACTTACAGCTATGGCCAAAAGAAACATAATTACGACCAGACTGTGCCATACAGATAAAGCTAACATTTGTTTACAAACAAAAAAAGAGCCTACAGAGCCTTATCTGATTCATGCTAACAGAATTCAACCAGTAAAATATGCAATGCTTAGTCTAGCTAAAAATGTTTGCATCACTGCAAACATTTTTGACTCATAAATGAATGACCTAGTTACTGGGTTTTGATTTATGCTAAAATATCCAAAGTAGATTTAAATGTTACGAGTACCTACATGTTTTGTTAAATTCTTAGATCTAATTGGCAATTTCGATCAAATAAAATTAATAAGTACCTGCCTTTTCAAATGCGTACAGTTGACCGAGGCCATTGATATCTGACCAGTTGCCTTGATCTTTAGTGAAGCTGTAGACGCATATTGACCTCCACACTTACAATTGCGACACAATAGAACCCTGTAATCCAATCATACCTTGAATTACACTAAACCTTCATCACTTAGTAAAAAGATGGCTAAGTAAATTGATGTCAAAATAGAGTTTGTGTTTTGGTTAAATGAGCACGACACGCTCTTAACCAGTTTAAAGTAAGTAATTAAGAACCGGAAGCGTTCCAATTCTCGATAAGAGTTTTGCTTGATTTGTTAAAAGGTGTTTTTAGGACGTATTACATACAACCGGCCATAGGAAATACCGCATGGAAATGTCATGGGCTACTTCGATCTCTATAATTTTGAGATTTTTTTTTGAGCTGGAACTGTCAGTAAACGTAATATTACACTTTTGCAGTGATTAAGATTATAATAGTATACCTCTAGACACGTAAATTATAACAATCGGTCTGATAGGCTTAGCATAAGTTAGGTACTCTTGCTGTTGCTGGCTAAGTAGTTATATATTTAACAGCTTATCTGTTAATAATATAATAAAGTTTTAGGTTTTTGCGATCGTTAGACACACTTTTAAATGAGTTAGTCGAGTTGTTATTCCTAACATTTCGAAGACTTTGGTCGCCGTAATTTACCTAAATTGGCTGCGTTTTCCTAGTGTTTCATTTATAAAATATAATAATGATCATAATTAACACCCAACAGTCACATAGACCTATAGTCCTGGGGTGTAGACAACAAACCCTTTTTGTTGGCGTTAACGCTTGCGGAAAGATTGAAATGTATGGGAATGACATTAGCTGTGGAAATGTCACATAACAGCCGCCAAGTTTTACTTTGACAAATTTGCGTTAGCGTGAAAGGAAAAGTAAGCGTGAGGTATTTGTCTAGACACCCTGATCACACACTAGGACTCCCTGAATAGTGGGTTTCAGGAATCACGAGTACCATGGTACCACAATAGTGATTCGAATGTAATTTAATTGTGAACATGTTAGTTAGGTACCCAGAATGTTACCTATGTCGAAAGCATATATTGACTTAGAATCCATATATCCTCTACATCTAAAGGTTTACTGGAAGAAATCGCTTTTAGCGATAAGGTGACTATTGTACCTCTGATTAAAATCGTGTATTCTTTATTTTTCAAAGTATTTCTTTTTAATGGTGTACAATAACGAAATTATCTATTTACCTAGCTAGAATTGATTTAGTGATTAATCAGAATTTGCATTAGTGCGACGACCATAACCAATATTTAATGCATATTTAATTGGGTACATATCGTGAGCATTATGTACTAATTTCAATTGTACTCGATATAATAATAATAGTGTTGTTACACTTTGAGTACAGTATTGCGTGTGATAGTTTTTTTCTGTAGCCAATAGCGCAAAAACTATAGCTTGCCTATTTTATTGGCTTCGTTATTTAAATTTTGTTATCTTTCTATCGATAATGCTTTTAGCGCGATGGGCCTGTAATATTAATTCCTTTAGATAGATTGCGAAAGTATAATGAGATCTTATCGTTGATAGCGATCTCTTCCAGACAACCTTTGCTTATGTATCATTATTATTTTAAATTAATAAAACCCAACATTAATGTACATCATCCACCCTATGTCATAGGTGCCAGGAACTACGAACTACCATGGTATCATACCCAGACCCAGAACAAATATCTGCAGAGCATGAGAACATTTGCCTCGCAGCAATAATCGAACCCACCTCTCTTGCGTATCAGCCGACAACTTACTTGTCGCGCCACCGAGGTTGTCAATATATAATACTATTGAGTCTGTGGTGTCCCACTGCAAGGCAAATTCCCCTTCCCTCTTCCCATTGGTCAGAATAAGTTATTCTAATCCCCGCCTGCGCTAAGTTTCTTTAAGCAAAGGTTTAAGTGTGTCTTACTGTTTTTTTTCATAGAAATCAGCTTAGTGCATGCCTAAACTTGATGCAGACTCAGTCTTTGCTAAAGCTTATATATATGGCTGTTAAAAAGTCCCATGTCTAACATCACCTACATATGTACTAACCGATCGTAGTAAAACAACCATATCCTACTTAGTTATAATAAATGCGAAAGTCTGTGTGTGTGAATATTTGTTACCACGTATCTCCGTAACTACTAAACCGGTTTTGATGAAATTTGGAATGAAGATAGTTTCTGGAATAACACTTAGGCTAATCTTATTTTCGAAAATCAACCCCTAAGGGGGTTAAACAGGGTGGTAAAGTTTCTATGGAAAAAAATATTCTTAAAAATATTCGCTCAAAACTCGGTACAAATAAACTTTAAAATAAATAATGAAACACATATTTTTTATTTTTTCAAAACTACCCTTTGGGGTTGTGCAATTGAGTTCTTAACTTTGTATGTAAAATTGTAATCCTTGGTTCGATTCACTCAAAAGTTGCTGGACATAGAAAAAAATATTCCTTGGTTTGATTCGCTCAAAACTCGGTACAAATAAACTTTAAAATAAATAATAAAACACATATTTTTTATTTTTTCAAAACTACCCTTTGGGGGTGTGCAATTGAGTTCTTAACTTTGTATGTAAAATTGTAATCCTTGGTTCGATTCACTCAAAAGTTGCTGGACATAGTTTGAATCCTGGAGACGGTCATACGTTACTTTGATTAACATACCACGCGGGCAAGGCCACGGGCACAAACTAGTTATCTATAAAAAAAACACGTTCACGGCTGTATTCTTCAAGATGGACATCCTCAGATACATACTCAGTGTGTAAATCAGGATACCATATAGGGTATACCCCCTATGGGCATGCCCAAACAGTATATTTCGTACTTGCCCGCGTTTCGCAAGTAGTTTCCATTAGCATTAGCATTCCACCATAGAATATGGTTCTATGGTGGAATGCTAATGCTAATCTATAACGTTCAAATCAAATCAAATAATTTATTTGCGTTTTAAAATTATACGTTTTATTATAATGTTTTAAAATTCAAACGGTTCTGACTGTTCAAAAATCTTTAGAGTAATAATAATGCTGGACAATTTCACACAGCATCATCTAGCATCAAAGTAAGCAGAGCTTGTGTTGTGAGAACTACATGACTGATACAATTATTTACATTTTTTTCGACCCCGCAACCTTCAGCGTCCCATGCAGGCCTTCGCTCAATGCGCCATAGAATAATATAAAATTCGTCATACTTTCTAGAGCTTTTCCGTGAAAGTGCTGCTCTTGTTACTTATTATTGTAGTATAACAAGCATGCCGTTACCGCACGTAGCCTTACCGGTGTTTACGGCTCAAAACAAATCACCACGATTTGTCACCGCCTGCAGTTGTGGCCGGATTTCTCTGCGATGCGATTATCATGAAATGCAATACAATGCATATAATCTAGTACCATAAATAAAATGTACAATACATACGTGTGAAATATCTCATTAGAATGATTAACTAAACAGAAAAATATGCACAGCATAGTAAAATTTAAGCAGTATCATAAGTTTATCTTGCCCGTGTCTTACTTTCGTAAGTCAGAGATATTTTTACCCATAGACGGAGCTCATACATGCGTTTGTCATAAGTGATTATTTTAGCAATCGATGTGTGTTTGAATACACACACAATGATGATACTTTAATATGTTTTAACGTCACAACTCACAAGTCACAAGGGAGCGCAGTAGATTATGGAGAAACACGTCGGGGATTCTCACTTGTTGAATTTAAACCAAAATTTTGGCCTACATTTTGCAGGAGTTGTTTACAAAGAAAACTCAACGAACTTAGTAGCAAGCATTCAATCAGTTTTTCTATGACATAAGGAATCCAATAGGCATATACAGAGCGTCCCAAAACTATGCGACATGAAGGGAACGTACCTTAAATATTGGAGATAGGATATTTTGCTGAAAGATGACTTTATATTATTTTAAAAAATTAGTAATACTGCATTCAAAGATTTTCTAAAAATTACTTGCTTCGTCTGGGAATCGAACCAGCTCAAATCTGAACACCCGTATTTTTATGATGACAATCGAAAGGATAGACAAAAAAAAACCATAGTAACATAGTATCTCGAAAGAAAGGAATAACGTAAAATGTTTGATTCAAATTTCAAGATTTTTTTATTGCCGACGCCGATTTTCGAAAAATAACGATATTATAATTCCATAGATAGCTTTGATTAGGTATTCGCAAATAAGTACCCACTTAAAAAATGACTTCCTGGCAGTATTACTAACTTTAAAAAATAAAATAGTCTTCTTTCAGCTAAATATCCTATCTAATATATTTAAGGTACTTTCCCTTCATGTCGCATAGTCTTGGGACGCCCTGTATACGTCCCACCAAATGATAATTGGTTTGAAAATACCAAAAACATCGCTGATCTCTTAACTGCGACAAAACCAAGTTGAAAGGTCTTATGTACCAGTGCTTTATCGGTAGATATACCCTTCATAAGTTTTTTTGCTATACCGAGGCAAACATACGGCCAACCTGATGAATAATGGTTACCATAATCTCTGGCACGAACTCTGACAGACATTGACATCTGCAATACCTGGGGCATTGCTGATCCGTTGCCTGCTCTAAATTACTTTTTTACATTTTTTTTATTACCTACAAAAAAGTGGAGATTTCACGACTAATGGAGCGGCAGAGATAATACAATTAAAGTGGTACTGCATTAGATTAACAACTTGAAAATTACAAGTTATTAAGCGACTAATAGCAGGTTGCATCAACAATCAAGACATTGCTAAAAACATGATTTTTATTCACCTCTCACAGCCTACTTTGTCTTCATAAGTTGATAGGTGCCTACTTTATCAGGCTGTGGGAACATGAAAAGTCTTTGAGATGCGTGACTATGCTTAAGTACTATTGTGTAGTTGCTGTATAACTTTCGAGCAAAATAAATTAACTAAATACTTTATGATGCCCCACGGAAGTGGGTTTGAAAGATAGAATGTTAATGATAGGAAGATAAAATGCGACACGTAATAACGAACTATTCATAAATAAATAAATAAAGCTGTTCATTTTTCACAAAGCATCATCGAGCCCCAAGCCAAGCAGAGCTTGTATTATGGGAACTACATGACTGATATACCTACTACTAATATACTTTTTTTGTAAAAACATACATATTATACATAAAAAACACCCAGATCCGAGGCAAATATCTGCAGGTCATGCAAACATTTCTCCCGCGGCGGTAATCGCACCCGCAACCTTCTGCGTTTCAACCGCCTGCCTCAACCCGCCTTAGATTAATTAAATATCATCTTTCACGCAATTTCTAGAGTGTTATCTAGACTCAAAACAGCTGAATTAAAAAAGATAATTAATTAAAAACATTGAATAAACAAAGCGACTCGCGTTTAATAAATGTAATGTAGCATTTTCAGGCTTGGACAACTGCAAAGTTTCCCCTGTAGGTGAAACCTCGGCGGCGCTTCTATCCGAAACATCCCAAAAATGTCAACAAGGCTGGTAACAAGATGGCTTAGTTGGAATGCCTTCGCGTACCAGGCGTGTGTTCGTGGTTCAGAGTCCTGCCGAGGTTCAACCTCGGCAGGACTCTGAACTCTTTTGGGATATTATAAAAATCTTATGATTTTCCTTAAATGTGGGCGCTAACACTAAAACCAAACAATCAAGGATAATGAATTGTTAATTCCGTTATAACTAGATAAGTAGGTACTCAAACAACGTTTAGCATCTTTTGTAACTAAATTCGTTACAAACTCATTCATTTCCGTTATTTATTCTCGTATTTCTATAGTATAGTTATATATCCAGTTTAGCTAGTCAAACACATGAAATTCACACCTCTGCAATATATTCTTTGCTCCATCTTCGTCGCTGTTGAATAAAAAAGTATTGATCGCAGACAGGTCTATAATCTATGCCTATGTTTATTAATTTATGCGAGGGAGAACAACACTGTTACATAGATTATCGTGTGGTAACCCACTATGAACATGAAATACCGATGAATCATTGTTTTCGCTGTCAGCGCGGTGCGTTGCTGCATAACACGAAGTATCGGTAGATATTCAAATGTCTGCGACAGAGAATTAGAGTCACCTATGTATTATAATATCTGTGCCTATGTTAAGAAAACATAGTAAAATAGTCGGCAAATTACCTAGGTATTCGTTTTATAAGATCTTTAACCTATCCAGCCAATCCTAGAGTGGGATTACGCATGTCCCCACAATAATTGTTGTTACATTGTTTAAAAAAAATACTGACGTTGACTCTCTTACTCATGATTTTTCAAAATAATAACCTTATCTTTCTCGCTAGACATAACTATGTGTAGCTATTTTCTAACAAAAACTTACTTTGATGGCTTTCTGAAATATATTTGAATGTGCTTTCACTTGATTTCGTGTTTCTAGAAGTGGTGGCAATGAAAGTGTAAAGTCCTATTCTTAGTTTACTCGAACTTCTTCTGAATGCTCTAGGATACTCTTCAACTGACAAAATAAAAAATAAATTAGTATGTCTTCCTTCCTACTTTATAATACCTACTTTACAAAAACTATTATGAAATAGCTTCGCCCGTGTGGTACCAAAAAGTAGGCCATCTATTATTCTATGTGCGCTACTATACGATCTACCGATTACTATATACAAAAAACAAATAAATAAATAAATATTATTATTACTAAAAAACGGGATATTTACCATGATTTGAGTTTTGTTTTTTTAGTAAAAATTATATTCAAAACCATGATAGGTTCAAAAGTTAAATAAATAAATAAACTATACCGATAAAGTTTAACGGCTTAATCGATTTGAATAAGGTATAAAAAATATTGTTTCTATTATAAAATAATATTTTATTTTATGATAGAAACAATTTTTTTATTTTTTTTTTAACAAAAAGCTTTTTATCAGTTGTGTTGTTTAATTGTTTCACTCGCCTGCCAGAGCGAGTGAAGCCGGCTGCTGTTTGCATTACTAATAAATTTGCTGATATACTAATAAAATATTTTGCTATATAAGGATATAGCTTTACCACAAGTATTCCAAAGCTATTTACCTAATTTTAGGAGTTCAGTTATCTATCACGCTTTTCTACCAGTCTTTGGGCAGGGTTTTCTACAACATCTTAGAATCAGGTGCATGTCGTAGTAACTCATGTGCTGATAAGCAAAATACTCTGGGTTTTGATAGTAGGAACACTTAGCAGCTCCATGGCCAAGCACCTGGAATTCGATGAATTTAATATATGAAAATAGATACCCACCTGCCTTAGTTTGTGGCATACATCATAATGAAAATACTAATTAAATTAATTACCCTATTCTAGGCTATTATCATAGGGGTTAGGTAATACTCAATGACGTAAACTGAAGACAAATAATTAAATATGTATGTACAGCGTATGTAGAGCTTACGCTGCTATACATACGTATGTAGAGCAAAATAAGTACCTCTCCAGCGGTGCATCGGAAAATGCCGGTCGGTATATTTGGTAGTGGCTCAAAACACGGCATCACATTGTTGGAAGGCAAACAGTGGCCGTATTTCCGACACTGAAATAAAAACAAATTAATGATAAAGCGAGATGCGAGAGGCATCTTGTGAAATTAATAGGAACTTAATCGAGCTGTGAGGTCGGCGGTGAAAGTATAGAACATTCTATGCTCGACTCTACCTCTAAGATTAGAATTCATGAATACCACAAGATGGCGCGCGCCATCTAAAATAATAATCAAGGAACAGAATTGATTCTATGACGTTGGAATAAAAATAAGTTACCTACCTATAATATATAAAAAATAAAAAATAGAGGTGTAGAAAATAAAAATGAATTTGCACTCACATCGTACATAGTTGGAGTGGATGGGTTGTAGTCGCTTGGGCATTGACATACTGGGCATGGATCGCATGGATCGCAAGGATCGCAGGGATCGCAGGGGCCCTTATCACCTTTGCCATCTTTCTTATCTCCGTCGCCAGAGCATAATGAATAGTATACACCTGGCCTACTCATGGGAAGTCCACTGGCTCGGCATGATCTTAGGCTGCCTTGAACTATTTTACTAAGACTAAACATTGCTTTTCGTTTTTATGTTATTGTGTACAAAAAAATATATTACATTTATGTATTTTTCACTTGATATTTAGTATTTTTTTATGAAATTGCTTTTTTGGTTTTCAGACTATGCGTAAGACCAAAAAAAAAATTTTTTTTGTGGTCTATGGTATTAACATCCGTAGTCTGTTCACAGACTAATTAGAGATACTACGTTTGTAAGTGAAAGCGTAAGTATCTCTAGTAAGTCTTTGGACCATCCAAAAGCCGAGTAATAAGTAAACTGTACACGATGAAGTGAAGTTTAAAATACACGGAAATAAACGAGTCGTCATACTTCGCACACGCTATATTCAAAATTTTTGGTATAATTTATATTTATAATAGACTAGCTGCTCCCCGCGGTTTCAACCGCGTAAGTTTCGATTCCGTGGGAATATCGGCGATCTAATTAAATTTTAGAACACAAAAGCTGCTATTGTGACTATAGTGTAAGATATATTCCCTCGTGGACTTCTTTGTAGGTAATAATGAGTACTTTAATCATGTAGTACATCATTTTTATGTATCATCAATAGTTTTCTCAGCGCACGCCAAATAATAAATTGTATAGGCAAAATTTTGCTACTTTGGGTTACATTATTGCAATTTTCTTAAGGATAGATAGATAGAAAATACTTTATTGCACACCAAATATTTCAACTTAAAAAAATAGTAAAAACTTTAACATTGTTGTACAATGGGCGGTCTTATCGCTAATTAGCTATCTCTACCAGACAACCTTTGGATGAACGGACTGCACGAAAGATTACAAGGGGTTGTAAGTGGTGTACCACATACTATGAAAACACTATACTATTATTTACCTACATATTCATAAGGATCTCTATTTTTTTAAAATAAATTATAGCCTATGTTACTTCCTGATAATTTAGCTTTCATTTGGTGAAAAATTAGTTAAAATCAGTCCAGTAGTTTCGGAGCCTATTCGATACAAACAAACAAACAAAAATATCTTTCCTGTATAATATTAGTATAGATGTATGTATTTACAAAAAAGTATAAGTAGATAGTATATCAGTCATGTACTTCCCATGCATAAAACAAGCTCTACTTAGTTTGGGCAAGGATATTATAATACAAGTAGGTTTGTGGCTAGATGATTCTGTGTGAAAATATCCAGCAATATTTATTTACTTAATATTGATAGATTATTTTATAAACTAATCTAGCAAGCAGGACTCAACAGAACAGGTGGGAATAGACGGACCTAGGCAACAAAAGTATCAAAAATAGCAAAATTATCTATTTAACTCTAACCCATGTTTGTTTCATCCTTGTACTCAATAAATAGACGGATCGAGAGCAAATGGGCGCAATCATCGATCAATTCTTTCGAATACATGATGAAATAGAATACAAACAAAATCACATTTCCTGATACTAGATTGCTAGATAAGTACAGGAAACAAAGAAGTATTTACAAAATTTTGCGTTGTTCTGTACTATAAAACTTTTATTTTAACTTTTTTTGGGGATGCACCATTATGTTGAGAGAAGTCACATTAGAACATAACTTTTTCAGTTTTTACTACAAATTACATGATTGATCGCGTTTACGAGATACATATTAACAGGTTAGCTGTCCCGAAGCAAGTTTCGATCTTCTTTGTACACGTCCTCGTAGTAAATAATGACAGCTAACGCTCATGAAGTTTCGTATTAAGTTACGTCATTCTCTTCAAGTATTTTATGATACTTTATGTGTCCTAGTGATTGAAATTAATTATATCGATAATTGCTAATGTTAGATGAGTATGATAAGAAATTAATTATTTACGTTTAATGATAAAATGTACGTTTATGTTCGTAACACTTTAGACATCTGAAAAATATCTTTTTGAAAACAATCTTCTGTTATTGAATTGCACCATTCAATTAGGTACCCTTTCGGCCACCAGTTTCCAAACAAGAAAAAAATTTAAAGAAATCAAATCTATGACGGTTCCTCACTTGAGAAAGGTCCTACGATTAGGCTAATTTCCTTTGCTGGCTTCGTTATTGTCTGGACGGCTTGTATTGATGGAAAAATTTCCGATCTCCTTGGAAAAGGTTATCAAATCTTTTTTAAAAAGTTATCAAAAGTGACACTTAATTGAATTTATTCAATAGTCCGTGGTGTCATCAGTACCATTTGTTTCTTTTGAATTATTATCAGCTCATAAAAATAATGAATAACCTTTCAATAATAATAAAATCGATCTTTTCAAAAAAACCAAAAACACTTTACGAAATTTGCCTGTCGAATATCATGGATCTCATGAAATTCAGCGTGGGCAATTGTTTGGAGGATTATTCAAAGTCAGATCTGGAAAATGTATGTATTTGGTTTAGGTAACTTTGTTCGGTTCTACACTAATTTATTAGAAAAAATCCTCAACGAGGATGCTATTTGTACGAATACGAAACGCAGTCTTGAATATTACATTTTTTAAACGGAACATGTCAATGTCGGCTAGTAAAATTCTAATACCTAAAATAGTACCTACTGTCTACGCTACTACTTGACACTTGTGTTTGTTTTCAGGCTGATAATATTAAATTACATTTATACCGGTTGAATTTACCAAGAACCATATTTACAGAATTATTTTTTAGAACAATCCCTGATGAAGCGATTTCGCTCAGGGATGAAGGAATGATTCCTGCAAAAAGGTGCCAAGAATGTGTGAACCATTTTTGTTACCACCTACCTAGTGATATCGTTGAGTGGCGACAATTATATTGCCGCTGTTGTGCAGGAGATTTATTTTTCAAGATGTAGAAATGTGAAGTATGTAATAGGGAAACGATGTAATTTCTTGACAGCCTATCGTAAAACCACTCAACATATTCGTAAAATAGGAAATGAATCGTTCTAAGTACGTACGTACTTGAAAAAGTCCTCTTTCTTTAAAATAAATACTCCTTACTAGTAAAACTTGTTATTAGTATGCATCGAGCCGCTCCTGTCATTGTTTGTTGTCATTCATTTGAAAATGGAGGAGAATATGGATAATGAAGTTCTTCGTAGAATTCTAGAAGAATCCGATACAGAGGAAAATTTTGACTTTATAGAAGAGCGTAATTATACTTTACGCGTAGAGCAAGATGATTGTTATGATAGTGAAGTTGAGACAATCCAAAATATTTCAGAATATATAGCATTGTCATCAACAAATGCAACTTCAAGTGGGCCGCGAGTGAATGAAAATGAGGATCAATGGTCTACTCAAATAAAAGATATAACACGAGAAGTGTTTAAAGTATCACCACAACGTAAACAACAAGAATTGTTTAATCATAGTACTTCGATATTTACTATTTTTCGAAATATTATAAATGACGATGTTATTCAGCTAATGATAACACAGACAAATAATTATGCCAGACACTTAAAGGAAGATCGATCTCATAACACCCATAGTCGCATACATAGATGGACTGATGTTGATGAAACCGTAATTTTGAAATTCATTGGCATTTATTTATTAACAGGTATCATAGTAATGCCGTCATTAGAATCGTATTGGAAAAAGGACTCCCTGTATTATCATCCTCTTTTTCGCAATATTGACATGTCGTACAACAGGTTTACAAATATCTTGAGATGTTGGCACTTTTGTGATAATCTTGCGGTCAGAGATCCAAATAATAGACTCTACAAAATTCAACCTCTTGTTGATCTCATTATAGCAAACTTTCGGAAAATTTACACACCAGATGCTGTTGTTGTGGTTGACGAGTCAATCGTGCCTTTTCAAGGAAGGTTGTTTTTTCGACAATATATACCAACGAAGGCTCATAAATATGGGTTAAAAATTTACAAACTTTGTACATCCGAAGGGTATACATGGAGTTATTTGATTTATTCCGGCGAAAGTGAAAAACTTTTCAATCTTGATGTTTCAGGGAGCATTGTAGTAAAATTAAGCGATGATCTCCTGGATGAAGGTCGTCTTATAATAACTGATAATTTTTACACTAGTATTCCCTTAGCGATGTACATGAAGAGCCGAGGCACAGATTTGTGTGGAACAATAAGGACAAATAGAAAAGGTCTACCTAAAGACGTAATGGCTGCAGAACTCAAACAAGGTGAAATTGCTGCACAACAAAAAGGAAATATTACAGTTTTAAAATGGAAAGACAGACGAAACGTGCATATGTTGTCTACCTGCCATAATCACGATGTGGCAATAACGCCTGGTCGAAATTCAAAACCAAAACCACTCATGATACTGGACTATAATAAGGGCAAAAAGGGAATCGATTTATCTGATCAGCTGGCAAGCTATTATACGCCCATAAGAAAAACAATCATCTGGTATAAAAAAATAGCAGCTGATCTTCTCTGTATTTCGATTATAAATTCCGTGCTGATTTACAATGAGTTTCGTGAGGACAGTAACAAACTATCAATTCTTTCTGGTCAAGAACAAATTGTCAAAGAATTATTGCAAATATCTACGTCATCGTCATCACTAATGAAAACAGCAAATCCGTCCACAAGTCATTTTTTGACTACTATGCCACGACAGCGTAATAATAAAATAAAAAGAAAACGTTGCAGTGGATGTTACGCAAAGAAACGCAATGAAAATTTATCATCCAAAGATGCTGGAAAAAAGGCTAAAATGGTATCAACTGAGTGTACAATATGTAACATTTCATATTGTATGCTATGTTTTAAAGAAAAACATACATGAGGGAATATAATCGCAGGTCTACAATCGCCATTTCGGTTTTGATGATAATAGGCTAGTTTCCTAATTTTTGTTGGCAACCCTAGTTCAAAGGGTCTCACAATAATAGTAACATCGGTGAAAGAATAATTTTGTGTTTGAATAAGGTTAATGTTAATTTTTAAGTGAAATTTATTTTTTGTTTAAGTTCAATAATAAATTGATTGGTAGAATTTGGTTGTAGTATAATTTACTAATGCTACAAATAATATAATTATTAAAAAAAATATCGATAGATCGATTGCATTATCTACATCATTGGCCATGAGGCACATATGCCTCATGGACGTACCAGTGCAATCACCCATGAGGCACATGTGCCTCATTGGACAGCTAACCTGTTAAGCCACAGATGAGTATATTAAGTAGTTCATATTCGTGTGCGAATGACGCATATGTAAACGCGGTATAAGAGCGATACTACGATAGACCAGCTGCCCAAATATTAATTCCGTTAGACACAAATTGGCACAACTGAAAACCTTTTCTGGACAGATCCATTAGGTTTATATGTTTTTTTTATGACCACCCAGAAAGGGTGATGTGAACACCTGGACTTATAGAGCACTAGCTTGATATGCAATTATCCTTGATTTATTGTTACTCTTGGAAATTCAAGACAATTATGAAATTTCAGTAAATTTCAAGAATGTGTCAAATATGTTGAAGTGACAGTTCACTTCAACATATTTGACACATTCTTGACATTCTGTTATTTGACACATTTGAAATTTCCGTCACTTTCGTCATTTTGTGTTACTTTCGTTTAAATCCTTCAGTAGTGATGATTAGTCTACGAGTAATCTTAATATAAGGTTAGTGACAAAATAGACTCACGGAAAAAAAACTATCTAGCACTACTTGTGCCAAGTACTTAGTTCTAATGATGAAATCAGTTAAATAATAAAAAAAGAAAAGAATAATTGCATGTTTATTGTGATAGGGTATTTTTCACTTTTTCTTAGCTTTCAGAGAGAAGTTGGGCGAGTAGGTAGGTATATCAGCAGAGCTTCATGACCAGCACGGGTAACCCAGCCGCCGGCCCGCCACCCGCCACTGCGCCACCGCCGCCGCCGCCCGGTGCAGAACAACCTGTGCAACATTCCGCAGTCAGCAATTTCATTAAATCACGAGGCTGCTTCGAACCGAACGAGCCCCCCGCCGGCATCGATCCACCCAAACGGCCGCCGCCCGTCAGTGGGTTGCGGCCCGGCTGGATCCCTGGATGTGCTTCAAAGCAGTCCGCTTTGCAGGGAGCGTCCCAAACGCAGGGCGGCGGGGGTTGCCAGTGTACACAGCCCGGCCTAGTACAAGGCTCTTCCTTAGCCACGGTCTTCGAAACTTTACGCGAACGGCCGCCGGGGCCTATAACCACATCGTCCTTCGCTGCCACTTCCTTGTTATCAAAACTCGTAAGGATCTTGTTGATCGTTTCCTCGTCGAATACAAACATTGAATTTTGATCTGATTGCGTAAGATTGGAACTGCAGGGACATTTTGAACTACTACTATTAACCGACGCCGCTGTCGGCTTGGACGCGGATCCATTGGAACAAATGCGCGCATGCGATCCGATGCAAGATCCACTGGGACCTTGAGAAGGAACAGATTGCGAAGGACACTTACAGCAACTTCCTCCTTTGTCCGCGGATATATTGGGAGCAATGCTTTTCAGTTCGCAGACTATAAATTTCTTGCCGGACCCGGGCCCTGAGTCAGCGGAACCGCCCGCACCCCCACCTCCTTGGGCGCGCATGTGCGCAGCCAAGGGTGCAGGGTCGGCGAGCCCGCGCGCGCGCGCTAGCTGGCTCGGCGCGCACAGCGGGTCCGGCAGCACGAGGCACGATGGCTCCCCGCCACACCCCGTGCGACGGCAATCATGCTGGAGTCCGTTGCGTTTGATGCAATGACAGCTGTAGTACATGATTCCTCCCCGAAGCTCGCGACTTTTTGTCCTCTTCAGCTGGTTTTCTTTTTCATCCTTTTTTTCAGCACCGCTCTCCTCTGCTCTGGACGTGTCCGTAGACTTTCCTTTCTAAAAATGAAATGGAATGGGTTATTTTGTGCTTAATAGTGCCCGTCCGCCGCGAAAGATAGTAACAAAGATTACCGGAGCTCAGGAGAGCGGCGTTGTTAATCGCATTACCACTGCGATATTAGGTCGAAGTCACTGAAGCGCGTGACGTATGTCTTGCCAGGTGGAGGGCGACGCACGCACGGCGGACAGGGCGGAGGACACGGCTTAGGGCAAGGCCCCTCCCGACATAAATACCGGATTGAGCCCTGCTGGAAGAACTGGCAATCTTGCAGTCCGTTCCGCTTGAACGCAGACCGCGGAAGGCATTGAAGCTACAATACAGGGTTGCAAGCATTATTTTTTTTTGTAAATTTTCTTTTTCTATTCTCCTAAATCTTAAACTTACCGCTGGGCCACAATCTTCATATTTATAGCAAACCATAGGACCACAAGGACTACACCTGAAAATGAAAATTACAGAAGTTGGTAGAGTCAAAATATCGTTTTTGATCTAGGGCGCTGAGCCAACAGCGAGTGATCTTTTTCGTTCAGTGTTACGTCCGACTTGTGATTAGACCACGATGGTTTGCCTACTTTTGTAAACGCGGGTCGCAAAACTCCTCGCTGTGGAATCAGTGCCTTGCCTCGACTACTTACATAATAAATAATACTTACATTTTGCAAACTGATTTCACCAACAGAGCAGAGAAGAGGGATTTTGCTATATTTTTCTATGATATAAAATTATAAATTACATAGGATATTACTCAAAAATTTGGTTTTTTATAGATTTTTATATATAATTAATAAAGAAAACTAAAATTTATATCAAAATCATCCGAACCATTTGAAGTTCCAGAGACTTCTGTCAAAAATTGGGTAATTTGGCATCGATCGATTTTTCATTTTCTATATTTAAAATGAACATACAGCGGCCAGTACTTCAAAAATGCAGCGGAGTGCTCACTCACTGCCTTGATGTCGCAAAATGTGTTTTTTGTATTCTAGGTTGCTGTTCCGCCTGACGTAGTTAATCCATAACTTTGCTGATCTTACTGACAGCACCGCATTTTGCAAATAGCACTGAGAGCTTCAGCATGTGGATTGGCACAGTGACTGATGCATGCTACGCGCGCTGGCTCACAGCATGGCGCTGGGAAGGCTCGGCATAAAGCTGCTGAATTGATGCATCCACTCCTCCTGCAGTCGTATTGTAACCCGTTTCTGCGCAGGCAGGAACAGTCCGTGTACAGAACACCGCCTCTTAGTTCCCGACTCCTACAGCTGCGGAGCGTTACGCAGGGTTCGCCACATTTTTTTCCCATATTTGCTGATTCTAAAAAATGTCATGGACCTGTTCCAAATCCTACTAATATTACCAATGCGAAATCGAGGATGTTAAGATGTTCTGATACTTGTTGCGAAAATGCTCTATGCTGGCTGAACCGATTTAGATGAAATTTGATAAAAATAATCAAATCAATTCAGTCATTATGGAGATTATTAGCGACGTATCTCTAACATCTTGACAAGCACACTTTCGCATTTATAATAAATAATGCTGGTCATGTTTCACATGGCATCATCTAGCCTCAAACTAAGCAGAGCCTTGTATTATGGGAACTACATGATGTTAGTAGAATTTAACTTTCATCTTTTTTGTCCTGTAAAATCTACTTCTCTAACGAAAAGAATGTTGAATATAGATTTGATGAATAAGGAGCAGGCAGACTGAAGAAGATATCGATGGACTGCGTGAACGATGTTATATCGTTCAAATAGTTATATATACCTCTATAGTTAACGGCTAACAGAGAGGTAAAAAAAGAAAACCTGCTTAATTTTGTGGACCCCACTTAATGTGGGATAAGGTGAAGCTAATGGTTAGCTTTTAAAATGTAGGTACACTAAGAACATATTAATATAATACAATTATAAGAAGCATTCATCACTAAAACAACTAAGTCGAAAGGAAAGAGGACACTTACCGAAAGGAAAATTACCAAATTATATTTAATCTGGTAATTTTAACAGATAAAATTGTGAGTACGTACTCTGAGCTTGTAGACAAAATTTGTAAACTGCACCGGAATATAGAATTTTGATTGTTACAGGAATTTAGAATTTCTAACTCATAATCAAGATGAAGCAAAAGGACTAGTTAATGCATGGCTGATACCTATCTACTAGGTCATGATCATGGAAAATAATTCAAAGCTAAATCTATGTGGTTTTGCAATACTGAATTTAAATGATTTATGTTATCAAGACAACTTAGAATATAGATTAACATAAATATTTTGAAGAATCTTTGGAAAATAAATACTTAAGTAATTGAAAATTAATTGTAGTCTCGCCCTAACAGTCGTAGTAAGAAAACCTTTTCGTTTTAAATAGTTTAATTGCACAAAGCAAGGTAAGGCACTGACAACTTATATTCTTGAAATTAAAAATAAATGGAAATGTTTCGAACTCTGTTCTGGTTCAAACTACAACCGAGTTGTTTTGTAAAATCCAGCGGCATACGTAGGTCAGTACACTCAAATCATCTGCGAGATACACATACTAAAAACATTAAAAAAAGATCAAAAAACTTTCAAAAACTTTATCAAAAATATATACAAAGTTCATTACGTACTTATTCTGCTCCTTCTACACTATTTTTCGCAACATTTTGGTCTTCGACCAGTTTAGAACTCTAGTAGTACTCCTTCAATTTCAAAAAACCTAAGATGTGCGTATAACTTCGCTCTTTGGACCATCATACTCTTCTTCCGGTTCTAGTGTTAGTATCTGTAATCATTTTCAGGTGTTGCGGACCTTGCGGAGGCTGCTGCGGAGGTTGCTGCGGCGGATGCTGCGGCGGCTGCGGCTGCCCGTGCATCACTATCTACACTTGCTGCACCAAGATTTGCTAATCGCTAAGCAAAAGCATGTTGGCGCTTTGGACGCGCAGGCAAGCCATGGTGTCTGCGATGTCCGCGTGGGCGCAACAAGCTAATTACTTTGTGTTGAAGTATACTTACGTGTCGTTCTGTGAAAATAAACTATAATGAATAAGCGTAAATGTAGCTTTCTTAGCCCAAACGCTTCACGTAGGATCCTTGGTAAGATCAGATCTTGGGTAGGCACGTAGGCCTTATGGAATAATTTTCTGGGATCTTCATTGGGTTAGAAGCTTTCTCGAGAACTAAATGCCTGTTTTCTGGATTCGACCAGAGGGATATTTATTTATTTATTTTTAGGAAAACCGACAGCACATTGTCGGATATAACAAAGACATAATAATATAACACAGAAGGCCATTAAAGGTTTTCACACGCGTAGATATAAGGTAAAGATACATAGTGAGCTGGACAGGAAACAATACAACAGAATAAATAGTAGACATACAAACAGATAAAAATGAGAAAAAAAAAAATATGAATTTACGATTGATCTCAATCTCACCACGCAGAAAAGAAATCTCCGCTAAGCCGCCGCCTCACGGATTCGACACTGGAGCAGAAGAGATCCAGGTCATAATGCTTTTTTGATAGCTCATTGAACTGGTTACCAACTCGCCAAAGAAATGTATTCTGTCTGTAGTTGGTTCCTACTACAGAAATACTTATAACAGGATAAAATCAGATCCAGGTCATAATGCTTTTTTGATAGCTCATTGAACTGGTTACCAACTCGCCAAAGAAATGTATTCTGTCTGTAGTTGGTTCCTACTACAGAAATACTTATAACAGGATAAAATCTTAGTCGTTTTAGGGTAGCAAAGACTAATTTTACCAAGAACTACTCCAGGCGAACAAAGGCCCTTCAGCCACTTTGGTAACTAACTGATTTGTAACCAGTTACGTAAAAACAATTTTCTTCACTGTTTTGTAATCAGTTACTAATAAACACCTATTTTTCCGTTTTCGTTATATTTTATAACCAGCTACGAAAAAATACTTTATGTTCTCTGTTATGTAACCTAAGTCTTGCGATAATGCTATCCCTTTAGTGGTAGGATGGCGGGTGTAGATATAGGGCACACAATTGGCACGAATTGAGAGCTATCTTTCCATAAACGTTTCATTCCTCTAGCTCAACCACAAACAAAATTCGTGTTAGAATTTCTTGAATAACTCAACGGTGGGGGGCATAAATTTGAAATTTCGGGCACATTGTTACGTCTGTACTTTACTCTTGACCAGAGGAGGGCACGCTACTCTTGACCAGAGGAGGGCACGCTACTCTTGACCAGAGGAGGGCACGCTACTCTTGACCAGAGGAGGGCACGCTACTCTTGACCAGAGGAGGGCACGCTACTCTTGACCAGAGGAGGGCACGCTACTCTTGACCAGAGGAGGGCACGCTACTCTTGACCAGAGGAGGGCACGCTACTCTTGACCAGAGGAGGGCACGCTACTCTTGACCAGAGGAGGGCACGCTACTCTTGACCAGAGGAGGGCACGCTACTCTTGACCAGAGGGCACGCTACTCTTGACCAGAGGGCACGCTACTCTTGACCAGAGGAGGGCACGCTACTCTTGACCAGAGGAGGGCACGCTACTCTTGACCAGAGGAGGGCACGCTACTCTTGACCAGAGGAGGGCACGCTACTCTTGACCAGAGGAGGGCACGCTACTCTTGACCAGAGGAGGGCACGCTACTCTTGACAGTCAAAAAGATCCGTCTTTATACAGACGTTGACACAGCTAGACTAGTTTACTTCAGCTACTTCCACAGCATTATGTCGTACGGTATACTGCTGTGGGGGAGTGCTGCTGATATCAATACCATTTTTGTGCTGCAGAAGAGGGCTGTTCGAGCAATTTATAATATGGGCCCCAGAGAATCACTTCGCGAAAAGTTTAAAGAAATAAATATAATGACATTCCATTGTCAATACATTTATGAAAATCTGATGTATGTTCACAAAAATATTAATTTGTTTAAGAAAAAAAGCGATAATCACAATGTTAATACTAGAAATAAAGATAAACTCGCTGTTGCCACTTGTAGACTCCATAAAGTTGGTAAATCGTTTAAAGGGCACGGTGTACGCTTTTATAACAAACTCCCAAAGGATATACAAAAATTATCAATTAACAAATTTAAAAACTTAATTAAACAAAAGCTTTATAAAAAGGCATACTATAAAATATCTGATTATTTAGATGACAAAAACTCTTGGGATTGAAAATGCTCCAACTCGAACCTATTGTTTTGTAAAAGGATCATTAAAAAGAATAACCAGCCTTGTTTTCTTGCCTTTCTTTCCTGGCTTGGTCGCGGAGGAACAGGCACCTAGATAAAAACCGACGTTTCAAAGTGGTCCTTGTGATTTTATTGAATAAATGAATTTTGACTTTGACTTTGACCAGAGGAGGGCACGCTACTCTTGACCAGAGGAGGGCACGCTACTCTTGACCAGAGGAGGGCACGCTACTCTTGACCAGAGGAGGGCACGCTACTCTTGACCAGAGGAGGGCACGCTACTCTTGACCAGAGGAGGGCACGCTACTCTTGACCAGAGGAGGGCACGCTACTCTTGACCAGAGGAGGGCACGCTACTCTTGACCAGAGGAGGGCACGCTACTCTTGACCAGAGGAGGGCACGCTACTCTTGACCAGAGGAGGGCACGCTACTCTTGACCAGAGGAGGGCACGCTACTCTTGACCAGAGGAGGGCACGCTACTCTTGACCAGAGGAGGGCACGCTACTCTTGACCAGAGGAGGGCACGCTACTCTTGACCAGAGGAGGGCACGCTACTCTTGACCAGAGGAGGGCACGCTACTCTTGACCAGAGGAGGGCACGCTACTCTTGACCAGAGGAGGGCACGCTACTCTTGACCAGAGGAGGGCACGCTACTCTTGACCAGAGGAGGGCACGCTACTCTTGACCAGAGGAGGGCACGCTACTCTTGACCAGAGGAGGGCACGCTACTCTTGACCAGAGGAGGGCACGCTACTCTTGACCAGAGGAGGGCACGCTACTCTTGACCAGAGGAGGGCACGCTACTCTTGACCAGAGGAGGGCACGCTACTCTTGACCAGAGGAGGGCACGCTACTCTTGACCAGAGGAGGGCACGCTACTCTTGACCAGAGGAGGGCACGCTACTCTTGACCAGACGGCACACTATTGACCAAAGGAGGGCACGCTACCTAAACATAAAATAAAATCTGAAGATTACATAATTATCTTTATTAATTAACCAGCACTAAAACGACACTAGACGAAGTTCACCGAAAGCGGAAAGCATTTGGGTTGTTCGCTTCATGATATGGCTGGCCAGATCTTGTTGACCAGTATCGCTCAGCAAATCTTCGTGCAGCAAGTATATATGGTGATCATTGGGCAGCAAGGGCCGCAGCAAGGTCCACCGCAGCACCTAGAAAATACAAAATATGAACAAAAGCGATCAATGGTAGAGACAAAAGCTTTGCAAAGTAGAGTACCGAAAGATGGCCAAAAACTAGCCTCCTATTCAAGTATGAATGAGACACCCAATAAGAATTACTTACATTGTTAAATGTTCGTTGGATCTGTCAAGGAAATACTTCACCAAAATACGGTGAAGCGTTGAACTTAAAAAATACTCTAAAACATAGAAATCTATATATATTTTTAATATTTTTTAAGTTTTATGTATTTTTTTCGATTTTATGTGAATCGCACGTAGGATTTTAGTAAAATGAATCAATGTGGCATTTCCATCGCTATTTATAAATATTTACTGATTCTGGAAGCGGAGAAGATTCAAATTCAAATTCTTGCAACTTTCAAGATGACACAAAATAGTTTTTTATAGAGTTTGAAAAGAAGAAAGTTGCCAAGCTTCAGAGCTTTATAAACTGAGGTCCCGTATATTAATTTGAATCATGATCTGGCATAGGGCTGGAAAATATCTGGATGGTTCTAATTGAAATCGAGATCGGATGGCCTCGGATTGGACGGACCTAGTCGACCCGGGAAATGTTATATGCCTAGAGACTTGCATGAGCGGCTGCCGTAGTTAGATTGTTTGCCCCCTGGGCACGAACTGCTTTGCCAATTTGGAAGTCGCTTAACAGACTTCGTACCTAAGTCGGCCACTGCAGAAATAATAGAGCCAAATGTGGGATAATTAACCCAACCCACGTCCAGTTTGAGTGCGGGAAACCCACACAGAATTATGGCGCACTGTCTCTCCTGCTCTCTGTGCTCCACCACCTGCTGCCGGAAATAGCTCATCGTGGCAACGAACGTGGCAAGGTATGGCTGTAGAAGTGGCCATACCTTGGTCAAAAACAAATATAAAAATAAATAAATAAAAAAACGATCCATTAACACGACATGAGTGAATGAATGAATGCCAGAATAAGCCACATAGTTAGACGCGAAGCTAGATGCCTGCAGTACGGCCTCCATGTATCGTAGCAGACACCCAGAAGAACGGCGCTTAAGCCGTCCTAGCGTCTTAACGCTAGCGTTAATAGGCAAGCTATCCTCGTAGTGATGGATAGCCTGGAATACGGTTACCATTTATCGTAGATTTATTTAAAATATCTTGTGGATTTTTGTTATTTACTTAAATTACTTAAGTAAATAACAAAAATCCACAATTTATTTAAATTATTGCAGTTCCTGTAAAAATTTAAATCACTAAATATTACTTCAAAATGAGCCCAAATTAAAAAAAAACTTCCGTGCGCTAGCCGCAGCGCTATTAATTTTGGACGATATTTTGTGGAACCCAAAAATTATGACAACATAATTACGGCATTTTATGTCCGTGTCAAAAGTTGACACATTTTCGCCTTCACTCCATTTTTAGATGTAGATAGATAATTACAAAAAAAATATATAAGTACCTAACAAAATTGTTGAGTAAATTACACCGATAAAAATCTAAATACAATCATGTGTAGCCCCATTGTTAATTTACCTAGTTACAAGGAACCTCGGGAATGCTATCCCTGCTACCCTGTTCAAGTAAGTACATTGCATGAATAATACTCGATGATCTATCACAATCTAAACACATAGCTGGTCATTATCTCGGTAGTACTAATAATTTCATCGATTTTCCTACAGTTTCGTTTTTCTCTCAAAGAATGCCCAAAAAAACATTTGAATAGGTACCCCAACTCATTAGGCCGCGACCGCACTATAGGCGTGCTGCTTGCTTGCAAGAAATGCATGGTGGCCGCTCAGGCAAGACGGTAAGCAACTCGTCTCACGGTTGCTCGGTGCATAGCTTAGCATTGATTGACTCAGGTTTTTACATGATCTACGCATTGCCACTATACGACAATCCCCACAAAAAAACATGCAATCTTTCCCAAAAGGGCCCACCATGTCTCCCCTGCGGCATGGATCCGGTAACCGTTCGCCGGCCCCTGATTGTCAACGACAGCACCTTTGACTACCGCCCCACCAGCTGGCCAGGCATGCTTCTTAATAACCAGGACAAGAAAGTCAGATACCAGCTCATTAACTACGAACGCCCTGTAAGTATCTTTAGTTACACCTGTGCTACATCTTCAAATTTCATTTTTCTGTAGATGTAGTAACTTAGCACATGCATGCCTCATAACTATGTAGTTGATCGACGGCAACGCCATAGCTTTTCGCATGGTATATTGAGTTATTCTTAAGACATTAAATAATTCATGCAGCTGGACCACAAGTGCTCCAGTGTCACAAGTCACTAGGGGGCGCTGCAAACGATGTTGGAACATAAAACGTTGCATATAAGCGATCGTCACGTTTATTTTGATAATTTATTTATATGGTCTCAAGAAAAGATCTTAGATAGATTTTAACGCCACACATCACTAGGGGGCACTGACCATCAAGTATGGCAGTGCCCATACACGTTGAAGGTTCTAGATTTTGTAGAAACTTACTTGCATTTCGACTGACTGACTATGTTTTTGGTGGGATACATTTTTTTTGGCAAGGTTCGCAATTTTTTTTAAGTACTTAAGTTATTTTAGCTTGGGTATAAAACCTTGTATGCAAATAAATACTTTATTATTATTATTTCATTTTCTTACAGGTGAAATCGCATTATCCTACGTGTGCTCACTCATACAACTACTAGGTAAGTGGAAATCGATGATGTCATGTTGTCAATTTTTTAGTTTTTGGAAATATTCGTTATTATCAAGGCCAAGGAGCTCAAGGCCACTTATCAAGCTAGTTATTATTTTATACATTAAGTTAACCTAGTTAGAATAATGATTAATCTGGATTTACTCAATCCAGATTATGTTGAAAATAATACAAAGTTAAAAAAGTCCTTTACATCATCAGTCTGAAAGCAAGAACTTTTTAAGTAAATGTCATAAATACTTTTTGGTTTTGTAAAAAACACTTCTCTAAAGTACAATATTGACAGCCATCGCAAAATTGACATTGATTTAGATTTTAAAGATTTTGGCTGCAAAATTTTTGTTGCAAAATAATAAACCAAATTGTAAAAATAACCAAAGCTTTAAATTTATTACATTCCTTTTTGATTTCAGATTATCAAAATGTGTGACAGGATGGGTGTTATCGACCAACTTCAATCAGTCATGTCTGCTATACGGTGAGTGTCTTCGAATCACAAAAAAAACATTATCCAGCACACCTTCCGTATAAAGTTTTGTCCTAGCCCTTACAACAATCTCCGACTTTGCAGATTATAACGCTTTGAGGTTTTGTTGATAATCACCCCTGGATCACCCATTTTACCGAAACCTACTGAACCTACATGATTTTGCGTTGTTCATTAGATTTGAGCAGATCATTGAATGGTAGTTTGGTTTCAGGGGTGGCTGCAGCGGTTGTTCAGCATCATGCTGTGGTCCCAAAGCTCCATGCTGCTCGCCGTGTTGCGGCGGTGGAGGCTCGCTCGTCACAGTTTACAGTCAAGTAGCACATATCCAGTGATATCGTCCCGTGCGCAAGCCTTTTCTAAAGTCACTTTTCATTACCGTCACTGTTTTGTTAGACCAGATTTTGGAGCATAACGCTGTTTTTTTGCCCGCATGACACAACGGAACGCGGTGGCCATACATTTCTAGGAGAATAAATGCTGCGATATTCTATACAAATAAATATTTGCACGTTCTGCAGATAATCTGATTCTATAATAATGTCATAAATAAAATAAAAAATATATTTACCACGTTTTTAACAGACTAGTGCATTGTCATCCAGTTCCGTGCAATGTTTAAAGTTTCAAGTCTCTTGCTCATAGTAACTCAAGTTATTTTTAAACCAATTGCAAATTTGTGCCGAAAAGACTAAAGTAGTAACGTGGTCGTATTTTATTACTATAAAATAAAACGGGCTTTTAATTGTTGTCGCTCATTGAAATTGTTTTCCAACAGATGCAATCTTAGCCGTGGGACAGCCTCCTCGGCCCGTGGCTGCGTTCGACAAAGCAACCATAGCTATTGGTCACCACGGAGCATCTTGCGCAGGACGTGCCTGCTAACAGTGCTATAAACCTCTATTTTTTTACAGTTTTAGTGATGCATGTGTGATAGTTTTGTAACTGACTTGTAACGTAAAATGTAATAAAGATAAGTTCAATTTGATATTTTTTATTGTTTTTGTACTGTGTGACTCTTAGATTTAGCAAAAAGTACTCCTCCGCATCATCGGCACAGATTCGCAACTGGACCGATTCTCAGCTGGACAAATATGCAACTGGACAAAGTATAGTCAGGAGAAAAAGTAAAATAACAACATGAAACATAGGTAATGAATATGTCACAAGTCTATATTCAAGAAAAGTCACACTAAAGGACGCAAATAGATAAGAAATAGTAGGTAATAATACTGAAAAACCCAGGTCAATTTTAAGTTCCTAGGGTATATCTAGGAGAGAGATGAATGACCATTTTAACGATCCTACGATGCGTTCTAAGCATGTCTTGACGCAGTTCAACAAAATATTTTATATTTGTTTATCAATCCGTATTTGCTTTGAACGTTTTGTTTCCCCACAGTGATATGAACTTTTTTTTATCAACCCTAGGAATAAAATACCATGAGTATTGAATATCATGATAGGGTTAGCCCTTACGTCTTAAACTAGGAGCTGAGCATCTGTCTAGACACCGTCAACATTTAGTCAGTCCATTCTTACTACCGAATGGAAGCAAAAAATCTATGAAACCTGATACAACTTCCTATAGTATAATGTCGTTGGATACCTACGTACGACCTATCATGGTAGGATTACGTAGTGATAAAATCATCTGAATAAGGTTTTTCTGTCAAATACATTTTTCTCAGATCTGGTATGCAGCGACCACCGTAGCTAAAAAAATACGTTTAATTATAGATTTTTTTTTTTAGAATATTTAAAGTTGTTTTCAAAAATTAAATGGATAGCTATTGGAAAATGGTAACCTAGATGAGAAATATATGCGCCCTTAGCATGCTAATTATTACCACGTTCAGCAACCTAGTAGCATTGAACCTATTTGTAGGTACTTTTGTACTCTGATTTGTAACCCAATTTGATGGGATAAGGTGGTCTGTTCTAGGAGTTGGGTCTATAAGAGATGATTGGATTAGTGTTCATGCCATTCTAGATATTTTGTGATGTACTCTATAGGCAAACTCTAGACCTTTTGCCATTGTAGTTTCAAACATGTCCTAATAACCAAACTGTTCCTCCCACTAAGCAAAACCGTTTTGAAGTTTTGAAGCTCTTAAATTAAGCCAACATGATACCAACGAAACCCCCTTGATTTCTCACCAAATCGCGTTGGTTTTGCCACTGTTATAAATAGACCTGCCGTACTTTGGCCATCTCATTTCGTCATAAGCACAAACTGTTTCGGTTTTCATCAAAATTGTCAAGTGAATTTACAACTTTTTCATAATGGTTTCATGTTGCCCACCTTGTTCACCACCATCGTGCAGTCCTCCTCTGTGTTATCCTGCGCCCTGCTTTCCACCAACCTGTGTACCTTTCCCACCGTTTTGTCCACCAAGTGGTAATACGCAGTGTGGACCGTCGAAGCCTATGGTGTGCACAAACAACATTCCTCCAGCAATAAGGGCTTACCCGGTGAACCCCTGCATCAATATCTACAGTTGTCATACGCAAATAATGTGATGAAAACATGGTTCAATGATTCAAGACAATAAAGTTGAAAAATAGTGAAGTTGTGTGCCGAAGTAATAAATGTATTCATGAGTCTCATGGCTTTTTTTGTAAACTAATTAGGTAGGTGTGCGAACTAAAAAAAAATATCAGTAGCTACCTAGCTAAGATACTTAGTATCTAAGTTGAGAATAGATATAAGCCCTTGTTCATGGTAAGCATAAGCATTGCACTGAAATAAAAGTGACCAGTGTAGTGATGCTCTCAAATTCATTTTCTATCCTACTGTTAAATTTTCTTATTCGGACAACATTTTACTATCAAAGCAGAGTGACCAATCTCTGTTGTCCGATTACCAATCTATGTTTCCAATAACCTACATCCATGTCCATTACGGAGGCCTACTAGGATCCTTGAAGAGTAAAGCAAGATGACTACTCTAAACAACAAACCAAAGTACAGATCTCCAGTCTTCTCATCGAAATTCTATTAGAATTCCCCCAATTTAATAGTTATTGTTATGTCAAACACATTTAAATTCAACTAAGTATCTACCCCTAGCATTGATTTTGAAACAGTCAAATACACACAATTATAGTTTATTTTTAAATACTGACATCATAAAACCCTTAATAATAATAATCAAAGCATTTTCACCGCGAACGCCACAGTGCTTACTTTACACGGATTGTTACACCAACGGGACATTGACTGCATAGCAGCAACCTGATTGAGGTCCCTAAAATCAGAAAAATAAAAGCATTAATATTATCACCTAGAAATTATAAAAGAAAGTTAAAGTAAAAAGCGTTTTACCTGTTTCACGTAATTATTGACAGAATACCGAACGTTGGGGTTGCGTCTTGTGAAGCATTCTACAGGCCTTCCGGATATTCTATTTTGGAAGACACTGTCATGGACGATCAGGGGTCTTCTCCTGGTTACAGGGTCCAATTCACAGTCAGGACAGCAGCTTCTACCTACTGACAAGCAGGGGTATGGAGCTGGGGGCGCTCGTGGACAGATAGGACGCTGTTTCGGAAGTATAGGAGTGGGACACTGAGGGTTGCAGCAGGGAAGTACTGGCTGGTAACACGGCGTCGGGTCTGGACATGGTTGTACCTAGAAAAATGCAATTTAAAAGTGTTAATGCACGCATAACTTTTTTTGTCTATATTATGGTATTTATGAGGTCTATACGTACTGGTGGAGGATCACAAGAGATTGGTGGTGGACAACAAGGCAGAACAGGAGGGCAACACACGGGGCAAGGAGGTGGGTATGGTGGTGGATCTTTGGGAGGACACCGACGTGGCTTGCAAGGTGGCAGTATTGGCACAATTGGAGGAACGTAGTCTGGTATGACTGGCGCTGGACACTGTCTGAACATTGGCTTGCAGTTACATGGTGGACATGGAGTACATGGGCATGGTGGTGGACAGCACGGCTGACAACACGGTGCAGGTGGAGGACATGAGTAGGTACATGGACCGGTACCACACGGCAGAATAGCAGGACAAGTCGGGAAAAAACTGCACATTATTATAGAACTTTATAATTTTTACAAATTTTTGATATTTTTATAAAATTTATTTTTAGTACGTTGATATTGTAAATTTTTTATGTCATAGTTATTTTCATTTTTGTCTAGCAGTTTATGTCGATAATGAGTGTCCAGTAGCAAAAAATACGCGGAAAAATTACCTACATCCTTTTTAGAGACGCAGCAAATCTAGAGCAACCTTTGTGATTAGATTGAAAACAGAACTGCCAGAAGAGAAGAAACAAAATCCTGACAGTTCATGACATTTTGTCATTTTCATAAAAATCTAAATCTTATGTGAAAGCACAAAAATATTCAATTAATTTTTCTAGAAAATTTGCATAAAATAAAAATTGTAAAACTACCAAAATGAGTGCTCCTTTCTACAGTTTCGACCCTTGCGTGTGCAGTGGAATGCCTTGCGGCGCCTGTTACCCATACTCCACGAAGCCCTGCGCGGCATCCAGGAATGACCTTGGAGTGTGTTCAGTTTGCCCAGGGGGCGGATGCTCCCCTTGTCCAGCTCCTGTGCGACCCTGCCCATGCCCGTGTCCAGCGCCACCGATCCTACCCTGTCTCCCTCCCTGTCCACCTTGTGACAAGGTTTGTAAAACTTTTCACGAACATGTAATGATTATTCATGGTTGTGCATAAACTAAGAAATTTATTGTACTAAAGTAAATATTGTAATTCAAGAACTACCTTCACAATATCGACCATCTGGCTATTGTTTTTCCCCGCGATCTTATGTCTCAGGGACGGAAACGCGTGGAAGATCGCTGGTCATTGCTCTCTTTAGAGGAAGCCTATGCTCAGCAGTGGACTTCTAGAGGTTGTTGTTGATGATGATAATAGTTGTGCAAACCAAACTCTGTTGGCGCTGCCTCAGGTGACTCGCAAATTTCAATAGACTAAAAGTAGGTTCGTCTCTTCTCATCGAATTTCTGCCCGACACCTTAAGTTATCGCTACATTTAGCCCGGGGACGTCCCACAAACTGAACACTGTTGGTCCAGTAATGTGGGCTGGATGATGATGATAATAAAAAAAATGTTTCAGCCTGGCACCCCAGTCCCGAAGCCAGCACCGCTGTGTGACACAGTAGCTATTCCCGTGTGCCGGCCAAACCGCTGCAAACCATGTCCTTGCTACTGCTGCACGGAGCCTGCAGTCTGCTCCCCAAAACGCTGCAGTTATCCAGGAGTTCCTGTGTGTGCTGGAAACTATGGCCCTTGCATGCCTGTCTGGTAGAGCAATAAAAATGTCTATTTAGTTTTGTCAGGTAATAAAGTTTATATACCAATGTTTAATTGTTTCATTGCTGCGATACTGTAGCGCTTTAGGGATATTCGCAGATGCGCGCACTGATGTATTTTTTGCAATCATGCGTCAAAACATTGCATTCCGAGAAGAACGCATTTATTTAATTAAAATTAGTCGACAGTCTACTTGACATAGACAACACAGGTCATTCACATAAGCGATGGGTGGTCGACGTAATTATCGTAAACGAAACGAAACCGTTAATTTTCGTTCATCGACTAGTTTAATTCGTCGACTGGTCGATGTTTCAACTTCGTTATATTGACGGACTATCTAAACTTCGCGACGATGTCTACCTAGTCAATAGTATCTACCGGATGGTTATCTGACGTAGCTCGACCGTACCTAACTTATAGGCTAGGTAGGTAATCTTATTACCACGTACTTCCATTTTACTTTGACGACCTCTGTGGCGCAGTGGGCGAAGGTCCGCCTGAGACGCAGAAGGTTCAATTCCCGCCGCGGGGCATGTATTATCTGCAAATATTTGTCTCGGGTCTGGGTTTTTTCTATGTATAATACGAGTATGTATGCCAAGACCGGTGGTTGTACATGGCCACCTTCTCGAAATTGTTTCTGAATATACTTACCTTGGACAGATTCTGCAGTTGGGTAAAAACAATTTCGAGAAGGAGGTCAAGAGGAGGATCCAGCTAGGCTGGGCAGCGTTTGGAAAACTACGTGGAGTCTTCTCGTCATCCATACCGTAATGCTTGAAAACAAAAGTTTTCAATCAGTGCGTCCTCCCCGTCATGACCTACGGAGCTGAGACGTGGACACTCACGATAGGGCTGGTCCACCAGTTCAAAGTCGCTCAGCGAGCTATGGAAGGAGCTATGCTCGGAGTTTCTCTGAAGGATAAGATTCGTAACGAATACATCCGTCAGAGAACCAAAGTTATCGACATAGCTCAACGAATTAGCAAGCTGAAGTGGCAGTGGGCCGGTCATATCTCGCGAAGAACCGATAACCGCTGGGGTAAACGTGTTCTTGAGTGGAGACCGCGACTCGGCAAACGTAGTGTAGGACGCCCTCCGGCCAGGTGGGATGACGATCTGCGAAAGACTGCAGGCAGATGCTGGATGCGACAAGCTGAAGACAGGGCGCTATGGCGCTCATTAGGGGAGGCCTATGTCGAGCAGTGGACTAATATAGGCTGATGATGATGATGATGACGATGATGATAATATGTATGTATTTACAAAAAAAAAACATAATTATGTATATAAGTAGAATATCAGTCATGTAGTTCCCATAACACAAGCTCTGCTTACTTTGGGGCTAGATGATGCTGTGTGAAAAATGTCAATCATTATTTATTTTATTTTAATATTTAAGAGAGCTTACTTGAAGAAAAATACTTACTTACATTTTATTCAAATACAGATTAAACAGACTATCTAAAGACCGTTGCAAACGATATATATATAGATAGGTATCTGTTTATTTGCAATAAAAAAATTCCCTTCATACTTTTCCAGTTTCATTATAAACTCGTCTATGGACGCGTGAATGCATCGTCTCGTCGTGTCAGTTTAGCCGTCTACGATTTCAACTAGTTGTGAACCGTCGATACGTAGATTCAACGTGAACGGTTGATTTTACTATTTCTTTTATTCAACGCTCGTCGCTAATTCACATGTCAAGACACGACCCAGTTTCTCTTTTAAAAAACCTCACTCATAAAAAATAATTGCGCGTGACCACAGAGTGAACTTCAATTGTATTTTTTCGTACGACTTTGTTCACTGAGGCCAGGTTGCGTTCCAATGTCAGCATACATACTACAGAAACGTCATTTAATGCCTAAAATGTGCCATAAAACCATAAAATGTGGAACACTAAGCGCTAATTTAGCGCCATTTTTTAAAAGTAGTAGTTAGTAAAGTAAATTAAAGTAAAGTAAATCTTTATTGCAACAACTGTGTATAAAGGTGGTATTGTTTTTTTTAGTTTCAACAGCTTGTCCGTTTCGGACATACAATATTGGTCTTAAGTTAAGTTACACTAAGGTTGGAATAACTACCTAACTAAAAATCATTCCTACTCTTTTAACTGTTTAATATAAAATTATATATACCTAATTTAAAACATGTTAAGTCGTCGTTTCCGCAAAATACTCATCTAAGCTATAGAATACATTTGATAGGAGCCATTTTTTTAAACTCTTTTGAAATGGGGGACTATTAAGAGATTTAATGATCAGAGGTAATGCGTTGTAGATTCTTATTGCAGTATAAAATGAACTTTTATGAAACATTGAGTTATTGACTTGGGGTATTACTAAGTTGTATTTATATTTTCGACGTTGACAATTTGCACGGCTAGACTTAACTTCAAAAAAATAATTATGGTGTTTCTTTAACAAATAAATATAAATAAACATATTTCGTACACGTAGATACCAGTTAATGTTAAGAAATTATATTTGAAAACATTTCTGAGAGAGTCAGTGCTATGGAGATTGTAAATAATTCTCAAACATTTTTTTTGTATTAAAAAAGAAGACTCAACATCAACTGAGTTTCCCCAAAATATTATACCATAACATAACTGAGGATATACATATCCATAAAAAGCATTTACAGCTATGGCTTTCGATGATATACCAACTAAGATAGACAAAACATAACAATATTGAGACAGTTTATTATTTACTTTAGATATATGTGCTTTCCAGTTAAGATGTATTTCGATGGTAACCCCCAAGAATTTTGTGTTGATTGCTTCTGACAATTTAGAACCTCTATTTTCGATATTAATCATAAGCGGTATAGTTTTGTAATTCCTGAATTGTATATAGAGAGTTTTATCAATATTAACCTTGAGATTATTTTTTTCTAACTAACAAATTATTGTTTCTAGAGTCGTATTTATTTCAAGTTCAAAATCTTTTAAAGATCGATTATTTTTAGGTATGAAAATAGTAGTAGCATCATCTGCGAACATAACTGTTAGATGATTTGTAATATTTGGCAACTCATTTACGTATACTAAGAATAGCAATGGACCAATAATGCTACCTTGTGGAACTCCTAACATAATTTTGTTTAACTGTAATTTGACTATTGTTTTAGTGTGACGATTGCAAACATCTAGTACCGTAGTTTGACTCCTGTTTAGTAAATATGATTCTATCAACTTTAATGCTTGACCTCTTATACCTACATGTTCCAATTTTTTTTAATAATGTACTGTGAACAACACAATCGAAAGCTTTAGAAAGGTCTAAAAATAAGGCAATCCCTGGGTTTTTGTTATTTATTCCATCAAAAGTTTGTTTGAGCATTTTGAATATTGCTAAGGAGATGTTTTTGCCTTTTTGAAAACCAAATTGATTATTGCTTAGGGTGTTGTTGAAGTTAAAGAACGAAATAAAACGGTGGTAAATTACCTCTTCAAATATCTTTGAGAAACTCGTTAATAATGCAATGGGCCTATAATTGTTAATGTCATGCTTAGGTCCTTTTTTGTATAGGGGCTTTATATGAGCAATTTTTAGGTCATCAGGAAAACAGCCGTTTTCAATACATAAGTTAATTAAGTGGACTAGTGGTTCAACTATGAGATCAATGACGCATTTTATGACTTTTATGGGAATCTTGTCATGTCCTGTACTATTTTTGTTCTTCAATTTACGTACTATGTTTATTATTTCAGATGAGGTAACTGGTGACATAAAAATACTATTTGAGCTTGGGTCCGTTACTGGATCATAGCGTGGTGAATTATTGTTATGTGAATTGTGAACGAAGTGATTATTTATTTTTTCAGACATTTCTAAAGGATCTATAACATATTGGTTGTCTATTTTCATGTTATCATGGATGTTCAAGCGTACCCGAGCCACCGGTAACTACAGCTACCACGGACGTATGAGTGGATACGTAGTTCAAAAGGCTTACAGAATATACAGAACTTGAACACAGAGAAAATATTAGTAATTTAATCAACAGAACTACTGGGAATAAACGGTTGTTTTATACTTTTTTAACACCTGCTATCATTAAATAAAACAGCTTGTAATGCAACTTGTATGTACTTAATGTTTTATATTTTAAAAGACAGCACAGGTAACGATTCACAAACATGGCTGCATCAAAAAAACCCAGTCTCTTTTGTCTAGTATGGAGTCCCGGGAACAATAATTCACAGTTTAATATCTAGACTAGTTTGTTGCAGGTGTGGTAGCAGCACGGATGATAGGGAGGGTTGGGGCAGGTGAACGCTTGACACGGTGGCACGGCTGGTTGGCACTCGCCGGGGTACCACACGGTGCGCGCGTAGCGACCGCTAGGCCGAGTACACGCACCGTGGTTGAAGCAGTCAGCTTTGCACGGAAAGTCGTAGCAGCAAGGCCTGCAATGTAACAAAGAGATGTCTACTCAAAAAGTGGAGGTCTATAAGATCATCAAAATCATGTTTTCTAGATATAATCACAAGAATCTGTTAAATCTGTAAATAAGGCTAAATTCAATTTAAGTTACCAAAAAAAGGCATATTTAAACCTCAGGTCAGAACTTTTGCGTCATAATGCACTTGCCCACACATGTTCTACAGATCGTGTAAAGCATGACTGTCAGTTAGATGCGTGTCTCTTCTTATTAGTGAAAATGGTTATACCTTTCAACAGGTGCATTAGACGGTCCCCCATAGTATGGAGCACATTCACGCTGGAAGGGCTGCGGCCTAGGCTGGCCACATCGAGGCCTTTTGTAATAGACGCTGTATTCTCCTCTTACAGAACCGTACCTAGGGCACGGCCGGAAGCTTTCAAACCCTCGAGGAAGAACTGACATGCTTACGGATCGCTACCTGACCTGTGATCTTGGTTGTACTCCTGAAATAAGAAGGATTATTCACGAATTAAATCGTTATTCTACTTCTTAAACTCTACGATTGTTATAGGCAGCCTCACCAAAACTTTTTTATGGTTTATTGTAATTATTTTACTTATTTTTGTGTTTTTATTAATTTTGTATCTTTTGTAAAAATTTATTTTTTGTAAAATGACATAATATTTACGGCATGGCTGCCATGTTGGGTATTATTTTCCTCCTTGGCTGCCATTCCTATTTTCGTATAAAGTTTTTATTTGTTTATAAAAAAGTTTGTCTCACCTTGCTTTGTTTTGCCTTTGTTTTGAACGTAGTTCTATTAATGGGACAAAAAAATACCAGGAGGCATTGGCCCTTGTTGGGTATTCCCAAGCTTTACGTAAATATTACCTGAGTAGGAGCCATAATTTTACTCGTTCAGTATTTACTGTTTATGATACAACCACTTGGAACAACCAGTACCTACTTCTAAAGGATATTCACTCTCTCAAAATGGAATGGATAAACAGATTCTCCCGTGACTGACTCTTGAAGCCAGTAATGTATAGGAAACTTTATCTCCCGTGGCGCTATTAAGATTAGATTCTCTGGTAAGCTAGCACGTAGTACCTACCTACATAAGTGTATAACCTGTTTATTATTAAACAACATTATTCTGGCGTGTGTGAGCATTACTCCCACGTTCAAACAAGAGCTTCCGACATTAGTATTTTTCCCGCATCGCGATCAGTTGCGTTAGGGGATGTATTAGTGAGTGTGCTTAAATAATTAGTGTGATTTTTACAAAATAATTCTGAAAAACAATTACATTTAGCACGAATGTTTCTTCAACATGTACATTGTCACAACAATTTTAATTTTTAATATTGTAGGTAAGTGTCGTTTTGTTTTAAAACTTACAGCTAAAGCAACAGTTTGTCGAATATTATTTAGATAGCCTCGATTCTGTATTACACTAACTAAACATAATTTAAACAGTCGCTCTCTTTTGCTGATACTGCAAGCAAAAAAGTGATAGCTACAATTTTAGTCCTGTCAAATTAGTTAGATTTAAGTTTTCCATACAAATTAAGTCGTAATTTCAAAACATGCTAACTATAAACACAAAGAAAAGCGGCACGTAAACTCATTTGACAGCACTAAAATTGTAGCTATATCTTTCTTGCTTGCACTATCAGTAAAAGACAGCGACAGTTTCAATTTAGTTTAGTTAGTGAACCACAGAATCGAGGCCATTAACTGAATGTAAGTTATGAGTAAAATAAGGACCCTACAGTCGTAGTAGTAAAAATAGCTCTTGTTTGACAACTGTCCCAGAAATAATTTGTGACCAAAAATTTGGTACTGGGGTAAGTCATTTTGTACTGCAAAACCGCCGAGTCATTGAAATGACCCATTTCGATGGGTCTGAGTAAGTAGTAGTTTATGTATGGATGCAGGATATGGCTTCCACGCCAAACTGTTAAAAGACAATTTAGTTCTGAATAAGAATAGAACACTGGCAGTGTTGTAAGTATTGTAAGAATATAATTGTACTTTTATAATTAGGTACATTGTTTGTGATCGAACCTAGTCTCAACTAAGTATTGCTTTCCGTTTGAAGTAAATAGATATCAATAGCAAATTATATAGAACTAATTATTTCCTTATTATCACTATTTAGTTTTTACATTACTATGCAGGATGTATGGTAGGTTCATAGTATGGTTGGTCCTTCACATAAGAACCATCCTTCATCTTTGATTTTAGATTACACTACGCATAATAAGTTGCTACATGTTATATAAATCCTTGGGCTATGTGCATTGACAGTTTGCGTGTTGTATTGCCAACTTGTCGGAATGCAAAATGTATGTAAATGTAAAACCTAAACGTAGGTTGTTTTCTTATCCAATTTAAGAACTAAAACAACCTAAGTATCTACCTATTTTGTATTATAAGTATAATACAAAATACATATGATTTAGTAGGTACGTTTTTTTTAATTACTTTGTTAGCATTTTAAGTAGTAAATTGCCATGCAAAATTTCAGCATGATAACTAATAAAATATCTATAAGATATGGCGAAACTATAAGAGTTTGTTTGTTGGACTTCGAAACCCTAAAAACGCAGTAGAGCGGGAAGGAGCAGCGGCGGCGCCGCCGACCGGTGCGTCATTTTAGCTTAGACCATGTTATCTTCTCACTCACTTATTAACTAGGTACTCAATATTCAGTAACTAATTTATAATAATTTGTCATGCAAGAATCCTACGTCTTTATGATTTTCCATTTTCTAAGCTGATTAGGTACCTACGAGCAGGTAGGTACTTAGTCATCATGTAAATTAAATATAGGTGTTACAAACTCAACTACAACAAGATACTTAAATCATTGCAATTCAAACGGTTGTTCTACATAAAAAAAACTTACGACTAAAGATGTAGTAGGAAATTTAAGCACTTGAAATCGCTGACGTCAGCTTTCTAAAGATTATTTTTTGAGAATCCTTATTGGAAAATTATAATGAACAAAGTGCGTTTTAACTACTGTACGAACTACACTTTCAAAGCCAAAAGAACACAATTTTAATAGATTTAGATCTCTTTTAGAGATCTAGAAAGCAATCTCCTGCCTGTTGACTATTGAATTCCTGTTTATTAGATACTACTTACATACAAATAAAAATACGATTGATTATTTTTGTGAAACGCAGTTACACGGCTATAACAAAGTGATATACCTAACGTAATTCAAAACTTTTATAGGTTCACTTGGCGCCTGGCAGCCGGACATCGACATCAACAGGTCAGTATTCTCAGATAAATATCACCTTCGAGATGCCGTCACATCTCGTATGACACCCTACATGAGACCATACAAAATCATTCGAAATATTAATCTTCTCGTGAGCCTGGTTTTTCTAAGAATAATAACTAGCCCCCCGTCAGTACTACTCATTAGTGTGCATTGACGCAGAATTTGTTTGGCACGTCAACATACCTAACAGCTTATTGCACGACCGAACTCATCATTTCCTTAAATAAAATCACTTCCAAGGCTGGGATGACCGTGGAAAATGCGCATTTAGTTATTGAGCGTCATTTTTCATATAAAGTACGGTGTCTATTCCAATTACAAGTATCTTATTCTACAATTTTTACCTACGTTCGTAATCGTAATGCATCTTATCTTAATCTATTGATAAAATAAACACATTTCATGTTTATTTCTGGAGATTTTATCAAAACATTATATATTTCTATCTTCTTTATTACACAAACAAAAGCTCAATTCCTTAGCACTGAATATCTAAAATAGCAGTTTTACGTCATGCCCATTCCTTTGGTAGATTTATACCAGCCTACGTATCAATCTAGCTTTCAATCCACCTAGGAATTTGTTTGAAAACAGACGCATGCGCGTAAATATTTGGAATCGGTGTATGATAAGGTGCCGATAGATTTTTTATGGTTGGCGAAAGTAAATTAAAATAGACTTTTTATTCCTAAAACTATCGTGAACTTACTAAGTATTCATATTGTAAAAACGGGAATTTTTACGTACCGCACTATCGGTGAAGGCATAGACTAAGTTTCGACTCATTCCGAGAGTCCTCATCAGGGTGAGTGATCGCGACTCTCTCCCTCTACGTCGCGTCGCGCACTACACTGTTAGTACTTTTTAAAATTTTTCAATAGAGTCGGGACTCAACTTTCACTGATATAACCTTTTCTACTTTATTCGGATCGATAAAGTGTGTCCGTTTGGATTACTTTTCCAGGGTTCGGCTCATATCAAACGACCACTCCCACTACAGACACTCCGCAAGAAATCCTCACAGTCGTCGATCCATATTTCCTCACAAGGCCAGAAATGATAATGACAATCGTAGCAGCAGGTTCAACAAACTACGGTCGCCGAAGCACCTTATATCAAATCCACAGTCTACCGAACAGACGGCGATCAAGGTCCACCAGCCAAGAGAAGACCCTCGCCTATTCTACCAGTCTGATACGTATGCTAAAGAAGTTAATAAGAATAGCCTGAACAATGAAGTGACTGCTGTTTATCCTGGGAAAGATGTGGTTCGAGCTAGCGAAAAAAATTACTATAGAAGGCCCTACACAGCTCGGTTGATGGAACGGGAACCGAACGATGTCCCCTACGGTAAGGGCATAAGGTCAAATGAATTGCCTTTATAAATCTTCTTTAGGAGATGACTTCGAGCTAAATTTACCCAATTTCTATGATTAGCCAGTCTCGAATCTTAGACGGGCCAGTGCTGTAGGTATAGTGACCCTTACTTTTTATCCAAACTTTGTATTCGAACAAAGTCCTGCACTAATAGATTTTTCCACTCGAAAAACTATGTGTGCATTAACACGTGCTCAAAACGGTGTGAAGGAAACATCATGAGGAAATTGACATGTCCTAGAAGCAAAGCTTCGAAGGCATGTTCCGTGATGTGCCATAGCTTAGTGATCCGATGGATATCTACGTGGCGATGGGCTTAGTTGCAACTCTATCACGTAGAATGCTACTCGTTGCTAGGAGGCGCTGCAATATGTAATCATTTTTGAACGTTTTCTTATTACCTTGTTTACCCGCCGCGGCGCAAGGTCCTCTCATATAAATAAATAAATAATGCTAGACATTTTTCTCACTGCGTCATATAGCCTCAAACTGAGCAGAGCTTGTATTATAGGATCTACATGGCTGATATATTCATTATATGCTTTTTTGCGTAAATATATACATATTATACATAGAAAATACCCAGACTCGACATTAATATTTGCAGCTAATACAAATATTTGTCCCGCGGTGGGGTTCGATCCCGCAACCTTTTGCGTCTCAGACAGGCTTTAGCCCACTGCGCCACAGAGGTCGTTAGAAGTCGACAGAGGATAGTTCTTGGATAGGTTTAATTGCCAAAAGTGTCTAGGGGGCACTGTAATAGACAACGGTAAACACGTTGGATGTTTTCCATTGTCTATTACATTTGCAAAAACAATACCTACTTTTATTTTTCTGCTTACTTAGGGGTTTGTGAAAATCACTAGAATTATTATTATAATTTATCACATTCTCAGAAGACATCTGTGTGACTTGTCCTCGCGACAGAACCCTAATCGCAAGGCCGGGTCTAGATCAAGTGATCCTTCAGCATCCTCGTTTGACATCCTGCTTCGGGTACCAAGTGCCAAGGGAGGTCAAATTCATCCCGATGTACGGACCTAAATTCGGATCTCTTCTTCAAAGGGGATCCTATGGAATCCTGGGTCAAATCAAGTATAGGGACGAAGTGAGTGATATTCCCAACATCATCTACCCTACATTTATTTAGGCCGGCGAGAGTTGAGTCATGTACAAACTAACACGCACACGGGTCCGATGAGGATTTGTGGATGCCCTCGTGTGCATGTTTTTGAGAATGCAAAAGTCGAAAACGATATCCTTATATTATAGTTTTCATCTCTTTGTCCGTCCGTGTGTCATACAGGTACCTATAGTTCGCAACCTAGATATTAAAATACCATAGGACACAGGTTAGTACGATATAAAATTTGGTGTATAACATTGTGTCTATTTGTAAATTTGTAGTGTTTACATTATGTAAAGTTTTACAGTCAAACATGTCGAGTAGCGGGTATCTCTAAAATCACTTTGTTTTTTATGTTTGTTCCTAGCTAAAGTTTCAATACCCCGCTAACTTTTTAGAATTAGAAATAAAACAGAGTTAAGCAAGTATTTAGCATTTGTTAGAGGAACTGCTAACGAAAATTGGTTGGACGGATTTCCAACGACAACTTCAGTGAGGAAGTAACTTCGGGACCCGTAGCGTAGTGTAACACACATCTAAGTAGGATAGTTTAATCAAACAATTCAATATTTTTCCAGATGCTGAGATACTGCTACATGCGCGTGGATGTGCTTATTCAAACGTGCGCACTGCCAAAATATTTGATTGCTGATTGTAGAGACCAAAATAAAACATGCAATTTGGCTTGCAGAGATTCTAAGGACGAACTGATTGGAAGGTCGACACTTACTTGCGGGGACGATATGAATTGGTTTGGGCAGCTACCTACTTGTACAGGTAAGGATTCATAACTACCCTACATTCGTGAAAATCCTAAAATACACCCATTAGTGTGGGGTCAGAATTTTCACGAAATAGCCGCGGCCCTTTCACAATAAGTTTTACTATGTTGCCGATGATTTATATGCCTTATTTTTATTTGTAAAAAAACATAGTTGATAAAAATTTTTACCTTGATTTTCATTACTAAACCATTGACCATCTGGACCATCGAGAGGATGGTCGAGAGTTGGCTTATCCAATCGCCAACTAGGTTGTGTCTTGTATCAAGTAATGTATGAAAAATAACTAAACTTTTGATCAGCATCTGATATTTCCTAAAAGAAAAATCCCCGGCTTCTATTGCTTCTTCTGGTTGGAGAAGTTATTATGAAAAATTTTACTAACAATAAACGAAGAAAGAGAAGAGATAGGAATAATTAAATTACAAAGAATAGCAAGTACAGACAGTCTGAAATTAAAAGAATGCCAGAAAGACATTTGATCGAGAGTCACAGTAAAAAGATCGAGAGTCAAATGTACCTATATATACTGTTAGTATTATATAGTTTGTCTCTCAGGATATCAATTTTGGGGAATACAGTCGGGAGCGTATGCTTTTTATATATGATTTTATTGTTCTTTTTGTGATTTTATAATAATATCTCACAATAATTGTATGCCATGCATTGTTTATTAACCTAGCAGTAGTCCTAGCAGTTATTTTATACCGATCCCTCATTTTTGGTAGTGGTCGAAAACTGGTAAGAAGGTAGAAGTAAACTAGATTTTCTAGTTACGTCTACCTTCTTACCAAAATTTATACAAAAAATATCGGTTTTACCAGTGTCAAACCGGTATTTTTTTGTATTATTATCAATATAAAACATAAACTATAGGCTCTAAACCTTTTGCGTTTTGGCGAACGAAAACCTAAAATAATAAAATAGAGTCACCTTGACCAGACCTTTATTTACAAGTGTTACCAGAACATTTGTTTTTCGCTTCCTAAAGTTGACAACTCCACTAACTGGTCGAGAACTAGCGAACCTTTTATATGTGACTGTTGGGTATTAATAGTTAAATAGTTTCTCTTACGTTTAAATAATATATCTTCCATGAAGGCTTCGATCCAAACACTAATTGAATTTACAGCTCGAAGTTGGTGCGAACCAATGCAACCGCCTAGACACGGTCGAGTGAGCTGCAAGGGAAGCACGGTGAACGGCTGGGGCCTGATAGAGGGCGCCACTTGCCGCATCAAATGTGCCCGAGGTTGGAAATTAAATACGCGACCCGTGTCCGTGTGCCGCAGAGGAGCTTGGTCACAAGATTTTACTTGTACACATACCTGAAAATATCGCAGAGGAGCTTGGTCACAAGATTTTACATGTACACACACCTGAAAATATTTTATTTTTAAATGGAGTTTATGAATTTTTTGGTGTTTTGTAAATTTGTAATATTTATCTACACTTATAAGTATCATTTATTCATTACCATTATACAAATAAATAATAAAGATAAAGTTAATTTTATCTTTATCTATGTAGGTATTTGCTTACAGATGGCTTGATTTGATGGCGTACAATCCTGTTACATTCCTTACAACTCATTTACCAATTTTATTAGCGCAGACGGAGTAGGTACTCTGTCTAGGACGAACCAACCGGACCGACCCGTACGGAATAAACGTTATGATTTTTACCTCTATGGTACCTAGTTGATACACAAGAGAATCGCAAAGGCATATTTAGCGGCGCTAGAAGCAAACATTTTTAATCTGTAGCGGCGCGCGGCATCTTTGGAGTAGAGATGTGACAATATAATCGTAATAGGTGCAGGAAAAATAATACGAGGAAAATATATTCAAAACAGTTACACGAACCTACTGTATTATGATATAGTCAAAGTAGGTACCAATCTGTTCTGTGGCGTGCATCGTTATGTATAACTAGCTGCGCCCCGCGGTTTCAGCCGCGTAAGTTTCGATTCCGTGGGAATATCGGGATCTACCGGCGATCTAATTAAATTTTAGAACATAAAAGCTGCTATTGTGACTAAACTATGATAATTAGATATATTCCCTAGCGGACTTTTTTGTAGGTAATAGTGAGTACTTAGTCATGTAGTACATCATTTTTATGTATCATCAATAGTTTTCTCAGCGCACGCCAAATAATGAATTTTATAGGCAAATTTTTGCTACTTTGGGTTACATTATTGCAATTTTTAAGGATCTCTATTTTTTTTAAATAAATTATAGCTTATGTTACTTCCTGATAATTTAGCTTTCTATTAATGAAAAAATGTAAAAATCGGTTCAGTGGTTTCGGAGCCTATTCGGTACAAACAAACAAACAAAAAAACTTTCTTCTTTATACTATTAGTATAGATAGGCACGAGTGACGTGCCCGCTCTGTCTCCTTCTATCATCTGTCAGTGACATCAATAAAGCCTGTGAACTGAGCGATTAAGCGACTGACACGTTCATAACTGAATGAGCAAACACGATGCACGCCAATTGCGTCTACTGCACAACGCAATACAATGTACATGCGTATAGTGTAGGTGTCATAATTTATATAAAACCAGAAAAATATGCAATGTAAACATTTTCGTTGCAAATGTTTATGCACAATAATGCAAAAAATATGTGAAATAAGTACTAGGTAATAGAAAATATTTGTTAACAAATAGGTTTCATTTTACATAAAGTGATTAATATTTAAATACGCTCACGTAATCGTTTACAGCATAATACTTAAATTTATGCATGAAGGTATAAAATTATTCACTATTACAACCGTTTCCTGTTCTAGGACTGTTCATTTATAGGTAACAGGTATGATTACATTATATCATCAAAGAGTTATTTTTTATTTAAGATTACAATAAAATAAGACCATCATAATAACACCCTAACTTTGGAGGTAAATGCCTAACTAGAGGTGAGTAATAAATAACGTCACGATGAAAAAATCACAGTGATCTGAAGTCAAATAGTATCACTGTGATTTGTCGAAAAGGAACAACGTTACGTATGTCGTTCCTTGGTGCTCCAATCGCGCACCGTTCCAAGATATATTATCGTTCCTTCCTACTGACTGCTCTAATGACGCGCGACTAGCGGTAACTTCGGTTAGTTTCGCGCTTCGGCGCCTGTTCGTGTTTATTTCACTATAACTCTCTTTATAGAGTTAGAGGGTAAGTAGGTACCTGTTTTCTAGAAATGGCAGATGAGAACAATATAAATCAACTTTTACGTTATACACTCATTATCGTATTTGATATTAGTTGGGATAAGGGACTTGAAGGTATGTGTATTTTATTTAAAAAAAAAAAACAAGTAGATATTTTAAAAAGTACATAAATAATAGTTATATAGAAATAGTTAACTACATACGGCTTATATTATAATGTTTGTGAAACAGTGCCAATATTCAATTTGTGCAACTCAGTCCTGAGCCTGTGAGCCTGGTATTTCGGATCATTTAAAACAATTTTTTTTTTTTAGACATCTCGTTTCTCGTGACCTGAGTGATCAACGTGACAAAGTCACGTTGATTTTTCTGGTATTTCGGAACATTCAAAACAATTTTAGACATCTCTTTTCTCGTGACCTGAGTGATTGATGTGACAAAGTAACGTTGATTTTTCACTGTGACTTTTTTGGAACTGGAACGACAGTCACGGTGATACGAAAATAACGCTTTTCCCCACCTCTATGCCCAACTTGTTTCGTTCAAAAATATACGTATTTCCTTGCCATATCAATTAATTGTTGAGTTGTTCTGCCACTGTCTGTTTACGTCTGCCTGACTTCGTTTATGCCAGGCAGTATTATAATATCTGTGGCCAGGCATAAGCTGCCATAGGGCTGCCAACCATGCAGCATCATTTGATTATTTAATTGCATAATGGTTTTGCAACTTTTTTGTACCTAATCCACCGGTTTAGTTACACACATAGGTTTTAGATAATACATTTATGATAATTATTATTCTCGGTTAATAATTACGTTGATTGACGGCCGTGCAAAACTAATGGATGTCCACGCAGAATATACTATAACAAAAAGTTCAAATCCCTTTCCGAACGAACAACAACACCGCCATTGGTCCGTTTTCGTTCACCGTCCATTTAAAAATGGAACTAGCAAATTTGACGTTTGCAACCGTTAGCTGTTTTGAGTTTGTAATTTGTATCTTTTGAGAATAAAGTAATTTTCCCTAGCCGTTTATTGAAGTGAAAATGTTCACAGTATTCGTGTAAATTGAATACAGATAAAGTTAAATTGAAATTTTAACAATGGGAAGTAACGGCAGCAAACCAAACAATGATACGTCTGTTTCGATGCAGAAGAGGGAAGCAGACGTTTGTGACAATCTAGACCCTAGATCGCCAACTCCTGAAGTCTCACGGACTCCGTTACATGTAAGTGCGCAGTGTAGTTCTAATATAATGGTCATGTGGTAAAACATTATGTACCTATTTGATTTACTAGAACAGCTGACAGTCACTGTTTTATTTCATTGCTTGCCTTAATAATAAGCCTAGTCAGTATCTACCAATAAATAGACTAAAATAGTTTACTTTTCTTCAACGGACCCTTTCCTAAAAAGCCCAGGACTTTACAAGCAGGGTTCATAATTATTTTTGCCGCCAAAGTTGCGTCGACACAACTATGCCTTCAAAACGCCTACTGTTCCTGGCCACTAATGTATATACCTAGGTAGTAAAATATTTACTTGTTTTCCAGAATAAATCGGGATCCAAGCACAACATCACTAAAAATGTTGACCTCAGAAAGACATTTGAAAGTGCAAAAGAAGAAAAGCTTATACACAACAACCCCATTCTTTCCGCTGTTATCAAAAATCACTTACAATCTTATGATCCTCGCTCCCCAACACAAGATTTTGAGCGTACACCCATTGTAATTTCAACTGAAATTGATGAAGCAAAAGAGAAGAAATTAATGCGTCAACAATGTAAAAATGGTGCTAGCCCTCACCTTAAAATTGACCATGATGATATCTGTGACAGCTGTACTGAAGCAAATGAACTAAGCCCAGAATTGATCATGCCTAAAAACCTTTGTGACGGTTTCTATGACATTTCACTGAATGAATCTTTAAAAGAAACATCAGGACCATTAGGCTCATCTACTGCTTGTAATGAAACAATTGAAAATAATATGTCAAATGGATTTGTAGGAGAAAAACATACAACATTATTAGAAACTAACTTTGACTACATAGAAACTGGTTACACGTATGAAGATACTCATCAAAGTCTGGGTTCAAAATCTGAAGAGTATCAAGAGAAGAATCTAGATATTGACCCTCGATCTCCTTCAATTGGTATTGAGAGAACTCCCATTGTCCTAGCTAAAACTGAAGAGTGCAACAGTGCAGATAATGTAGAAGAAATGTCAGATGACTCACTCATTAAAGTTCTACAGAATACTAATGCAGAGTTACGACAAACCAAACCACAGGATATGAATACAGAAGAACTCCTCATTTATGAAGATGAAACCACAAACATCAATGACACACCGAAGAAGTCCAAATCAACCAGCAACAGTGGTTCTAGGACTCCGTTATCATGTATGAAAAATAAAGATGCCGGCCACACAAGATCCAAGTCAGCTAACACATTGTATGACCCCAAGAAAGGGTCTAAGATACCTAAAAGAGTTTCTCATATCCCTAGATTGAAGTCTTTATCCAAGCAGCCCAATATCATTCCTAATGGCAGTAGTGTCTCTTTGAAGAATATATCCAAGGCATCTTCTATTGGTGGTGACTGTGAGAATACTCCACCTCATTCACATCGTGATAGGTGGGACAAAGACAGCAGTATTGTGCTTTGAGATAGATTTTGTTGTAGTGAAACTTTTTGTTAATTTCCATAATAGTTTTATACTTTTGATAATATCAGATAAATTTTGACTTGTAATAACTTAATGATGACTTTCTCTTGACATCATGACATATATTAGTTAATGTTTACAATAAGTACTTTTAAACTCAATAAAACAAACATGTTTTTGAAAATATTGTTACTTTTTATTGAGCTCACAGCAGTGCCAATTTCCTTATGTAAGCTAGAGGTAATTTAATCGACTTATTCATCTAGAACACTAATGTCAGGTTTGCATCAAGGGAATATTATCCTATCAATATCATTACAATGCCTGGATGTTTGTTGCTAAGGGTCTTCGTAATGGTCGAAGCTTATCGTCGTTTCCCAGGTAACCGTACCTGGGAAACAACAATAAATTTCATCCAAATAATAATCCAAATCCAATTTATTTTATGGTAGACAATCTTCTGCCCAGTGCTTCACCCGCGTGGGACCCGGTTATGGCTGGTTTCAGAACAATGTGTATTGTTCTGCGGTTCGTCCGCACGGAGTGAAGAAAACCGTTCAGTTTTAACACAAATATGACGTCCAGCAGCTCAATTGCTGGTCAGCGGCATCTAATGTACCTGGGAATCGAACGACAATGAGCTCGAGACAACTCTAGCTCAGCGTTCCGCCTAGTATAGTTATAATATCAGTGGTTCCGACGCGCACCTACACAACGCGTTGTTATTTTTGATAAATAAGTAAGCCTTCTCATAGATTACAGTGAACGCGGAACGCAAAACTCAGAACGCTCGCTGTGGGATAACACTATGTAATATTTTTATTTTCTTATATCTTGTGTATCATTTAACAAGTCTTAAACCGTTTTTGATCAGAAGCTTTCGAAATAAGATTTTTTTTGGATAACATATTTACAAACGTTAGGCCGTCTGCTTACGTTTTTAAATTTGTTTAGTAGATACATACCTAATCATCACTTAGTAGCTCAGAGCGTTAATATTATAAAAAAAAAAAACATTGTAGTATGCACATTTATTTCATTTAAATCAGCAACACTATAATATTAAATAGGATAAATACAGTACAACGCCGAACATAAATACTAGCTACTGAACAAATACAAAATAAGTTTTATTTACGAATTTAATACATTTGCTGCATCGCATCTGGAATGGTTTAGACTTTAGACAAAATGTCGATATAAATAATATATTATGGTTGGACAAAAATTAACTTGTTTACAAAATATTAGACTTTTATTATGATTTCTTCTTTTATCTCCTTCACAGCCCTCGAAGAACTAGAAAATCAAAATTTTATTGCGTGTAAGTAACACGCCAATACAATCAATTAGCAACTAGATATAACAGGAAATGGCTGAATAAAATAGGTACCTACTTAAAACCATTCAATATAATTTTATTCGGTGGTAGTTAATGGCAACATAAATCGAATGGGTGCATGCTGCATTGCCTTTTTCTACACATCGAGTACACAAGCAAAGCTACACACATTTAGATTAAACAAACCATGCATTACTATGCAAATAGGCAGGTAAATCTACTAAGGTACACACTACAATTTCGACACAATGTGGCGTGATCTATGACAGATTAAAGAGCTCAAAGTGACAATTCAAATAAAGCCAGTCTTAGTCGTTACATAAAAGGCTGTATATCGCCTATCATCGAGCTTAGACACCACCATGCTTACCTTTTGCACAAGGATTGGATAAATACAACTCTATAACTAAAATTATCAGTCCGAAACACGGTTTATAATGTTTGGGTCAAGGGCTAGTGTTACCACTTCTCAATCGATAATTTTACATATAAACAGTTACTTGAATTGTGATGTTCTGTCTATTTCTGTGCCATTCAAGGCCGCTTGCACGATGTAGTCGACTGGAAGTAACAATATTTTAAACATGATTAAATAAGAACAAAGAAAGTGTTGGCTGTCATACACGTTAACCATGCATTTGAGTGTGCATTGTGAGTAGGTAATTGATATTGCATAATATAAAATATTCTCATTTACAATTTGTGACTGAATGGCGTGATTCTGTAAAAACTGTTCCCACTTACATTTAAAAAAGTAAAAAAAATATTTGCATAGATTATGTATATAATGTACGCAGATGTACAGTTTCAAACAAATTTTTGAAATGGTCCATAAATTAGTTAGAATAATCCCCTTCTTTGTTTTGTTTACAAAAAATATTTCTTTTCAGAAATGTCCCCCTGTGTTATTAATTTGGCACTTCCTTGGGGAAGCATCTTGTTAAAAATAAATGCTGTAACATTCAAATAATATTTATACCTAAAACAAATAGACAGAGATTCTACGACTACCTACCATACAACTACTTACCTATTCCGTGGTAAATTAAATAACTATAAATCTAATAAAAACATCGCCTACTAGTACGTGACAACTTATTCTGGTCTTGTCCCATTTTTATTTGGGATTGGCTCTCCATATCTTCCAACCTCCTCCCCTGAAATATATTTTCTGGGCCTAAATTGGGTCTAAATCATTACTTTCTAGGTCTTTATTAAGTACAAACATCCATGTAAGTTTTAAAGGCTGTGGTAGCCCCAAGATTTTTCATCACGGCAATCTTTGGGGGAGGCTTTTTTACATGGACTTTTACAGGCTGTTGATGATAATGTAGAGTTGGGGCCTACTTTTTTGTATATGACAACTTAGAAAGAAATACAATCCGTTCGTTTTTTATATAAGTAATAGAGACCAGCAATAGTAATTGTTGTAATGTTAACGAACTAAAGCCATAGACATAACGGCATTTTGACGGCCACAGTGGCGCGACGGGTGAGCAGACAGCTGCGACGCTGGCTGCTCGTGCGTGTTCGATTCCCGCTGCGAGACAAATTTTTGCATTTACTTCAGATCTTTGTTCCGGGACCAGGTGTTCTGGTACCACGGTATTCGTAGTTCCTGATACCCACGAGGTAGGGAATCTTAGTGTGGGCTCAGGACTATGTGTGTCTGTTGGGTGGTATTTTTTCATTATGATAACATCCAAAATAAAGTATAATATTGCACAGATATACAAATTATTATTAACTCTAATCTAAATCTAAGCAACATAACTGGGTAACACAGATAGATGCAGAAATGAGCGACCGATGTTGGTGTTTTGTCAATAATCAGGAGCTTGAAGCTATCAATCTCAATTGGTATGAAAGTTCTTTTACACAACTAAAGTGCCATCAATCATGCGGTCTACCTGTTGGTAAGCAGTTGACGTAACTATGAACACCAAAGTACAAATAGTATTATAATATATGTGACCAGAGGTATCAAAAAAACAATCAGCAGGTACAGCACACAAAATATGCCAGAATATCAATGCATTGTTTTACAACACTGTATTCTTACGAGAGGTAGTATTTTTTACAAATTAATGGTTTCCACAAAGTCCTATGATTATTGGGGCCAATAGTTTAGTTTAACTAAGAATAACAAGAACATCTATCTAACAACGATTTGTACAACATCAAAAAGTGAACGGGAAAAATCTAATTTTTCCTGTTTCTACGCATGCTACATAGGTTTCACTATTCTGTGGTGTCTTTAGGGTCCTTGGTGCCATCTGTCAAACAATGTTAGTAGGTTACAAAAATATGTACACACACACACACATTAAAATGTGTTTGATTAACACAAAAACAAACACGCAAACACTGTGACTATATTCCCCATGATTGATATCCTCACATATCCCTGTAGATCTTTGAGGATACCAAGTAGGGGTGGTCATAGGCACGTCATTAATTTGGCATATACCCGCGTTTTACAAATAGTTATCATTCCGCGACAGTTTGCAAGCCCAGCGCCGCGTATTGGAACACTAACCGGGAGCCTTCGATGATTTTGTTCAAAAGCATGCCGGTTTCCAAGCGATGATTTCCTTCGCCGTTTTGAGCACAAAAACATTGTACAGAAAACATGCACACACCATTTTAATGTGATTCCAATTAGTATAATTTGTTATATATATTTTTTTATCATGAACGCTCACTTCGAAAGTGAATCATTCATAGTCGATCGACCCGCTCGTTAATACGAGCTTCATTCACACACTCGTTATAAATAGTATGCCGATCGGCCGCAGTTGCAAGGCATGAATGACGCAATCCTCACACGGACAAAGGCCAACCGACTTTGCAATTTTACAGCGGAGTCCATGTTTCTTTCTCGTCCGTACAATGATTATCAAACATTCGACGACCTCTGTGGTGCAGTGGGCGAAGGCCCGCCTGAGACGCAGGAGGTTGCGGGTTCAATTCCCGCCGCAGGTCAAATATTTGTAGCATCTACAAATGTTTGTCTCGGGTTTGGGAGTATAATATGTATGTATTTACAAAAAACAATGTATATAAGTAGCATCTCAGGCATGTAGTAAAGATAATACAAGCCACAATACAAGCTCTTCTTAGTTTGGGGCTAGATGGTGCTGTGTAAAACATGTTTGTCTCGGGTTTGGGTGTATAATATGTATGTATTTACAAAAAACAATGTATATAAGTAGCATCTCAGGCATGTAGTAAAGATAATACAAGCCATAATACAAGCTCTTCTTAGTTTGGGGCTAGATGGTGCTGTGTAAAACATGTCTAGCATTAATTATTTATTTTATTATGTTTTCATATAAGTCGTATTACCTAGCTATTGCTCGCAATTTCGTCGCGGACTGAGCACCTTCCCTACCTACTTGGGTAGGTACTACATTTTAAAGATCATTTACTAAGTACTCATAATACCCACATGGCATAGGTACGATTTTAGTGCGACACGCTTTTAATAGAACGTGCTGACATGACTATGGGAATGAGACAATGACATTCATTTCGCAATTTCGCAATTGCCCCAAAACTGTTGTAACTCGAAATTGGGATTACCATTTTCTTAGTGTAATTAAGAAGCAGGTTAAGGTTTCTTATTTTCCTCCTTGCATGCATGTTTGACAAGTCTTTGAATCTTTGGTTCTAGGACATGTTAGTTTTCTCATGTTGTTTTTATTTACCGTTTGCTATAGTAATTTTAGTACATAGATGTTTCGAGTGAAGGAATCCATTGGTACATAGAATAATGAGAAAGAAAAGACCTTGTTACCTTGTTCTTTGTCCTCCACATTCTGAGCGATGAAATCACGTAGCTCTGAGTATGCCTTATCCAAGCTGTCATTCAGGATGATGATGTGGAAGTTGCCTGGCTCTTGACCTGAAATTTATAGATAGAAAATGTTTTATTGCACAAGATAAAACCAGTACATAGGCGAACTTAATGCTAATCAACATTTTCTTCCAGCTAACCTTAGTGCTTTGTGCGTTTGAAGAATTACCAAAATAAGAGATTTTTTTATTAAATTAATTAACTAATTTAAAATAGAAGTAAGTTACATACATAAATTAAAAAAAACATAATTCCAAATATATAGTAGATACAAATATATATATTATAAATGCTCAATGTTGTTGACTATTTATATTGAGTTTGAAATGTGAAGTTGGAGCTGGAATGGAGTTCCACAAGCGGATTGCAGTGTGATTCATGTCGATGCGCGCCATATATCCGCACACCTAGACATACGCTACTGGTAAACTTAGAATTTTATAGACGCGTGTCTCCTGGCAAAGAACACGCCCCACTAAGAACTTCACAGCGTGTCTCCTGGCAAAGAATACGCCCCACTTAGACCTACACCAACCCCCCACCGCTTTAATAAATTGAATTGAATTTCATATCCTTGCTATTGGTCTTATTTCTGCTTTAAGTGTCGTTTTTATTACTGTAGGTGTGCCACTTGGCATAGGCCTCCTCCAGCATTTTCTATTGCATTCTGTCCCTGGTAACTCTCCTCCAATCCTACTACTATTATAAAAGTGACAGTTTGTGAGGATGGATGTTTGTTACTCTTTCATGCAAAAACTACTGAACGGATTTTGATGAAACTTTACATAAGGATAACACATGGGCTTTTTTTATCCGGGTAATATGCGAGTAAAGCCGTGGGCAGAAGCTAGTTGTTTATAAATAAGAGTAACTGTATGTATAACTATTTGCAAGCATTTTTATACCCCAGTGCACAATAATGTGTTCTACAACAGTGTACCCAATGCTGTAATATCTCTAGTAGTTCGATATTACATAATTGGATACACTGGGTACCCCAGAGTAGAATAAACAATATAATAATACCAAATTCAATTTCTCTTCTTGCAGTGTCTAATCTCTTGCGCAAAGTCTCTTCATTCTCAGTGTTGCGCGCGCGCAGACGCCTCTCCAGCTCCTCAATGGATGGCGGCATCACAAACACCAGCAGAGGGTCTAGATCTGTTTTCTTGACTTGTTTAACACCTTCCATCTCAATGTCCAGGACGCAGATTTTGCCAGTGTAGCGGACATCATCCACAGCCCTTTTACTGGAAATCCATTCAAATAATTAATTAGGAAAAATTACTAGCTAATCTGCCTGCATGCTATCCAAATAAAAAGTAGCCGATGGCTTATCAAAATTGCGGCACAGAGGTTTTCGAATATTGGAACCTATGCCCATCTAATAGTCCATTCTAAATATTGGTGACTGAATTTTTGAAACCAGATGAGTATTTTCGGAGATTACCTCTACATACAAACTTTTACTGCTTTATAATATTAGTATAGATCCTGTTGGCAGGGTATCTTTCAGGAAGAAAAAGATAGAAACCATAGATTTAACATGATTAAGGATCCAACAGGAATTACTAAGTTGATCCTTCTTCCAATCAGCAGGTTGTGGGTTCGAGTCCAGGTGTGCACCATTAGATTTTTCCATTCAAAAAACTAATGTACACACATATATACATAATCATAAATTGAAAGTAAAAATGGCTAGAAAACCATCATGTGCTAGTAAGTTATTGTATCATAAGTTTCTAACTTATGATTCTAGCACATGTCGGTTTTCTATGTATGCAGAAAAACAGCATCAGTAGTATGAGCATAAGCAGTGATATTCATATTTTGTATCCAATATTCTCAGTTATGGAAATTCAATTAGGTACCTAGACAAAAATAAGATATTTTTTAGAAGTGCTAATAAAATAAAACAATGTAAATATTGATAGTTAGATCCTTAACCCTAATTGTCATTGTTTTTACACTGACTGTTCAAAACAAGCCTCATACCAAAATAATACAGAAGTAAACAATGATGACAGGTACCTACCGGAACCTGGCACATTGCCAATAATCCCAAAACAACAAGCACATGGCCATGCTAACCATTGAAATCAAATAAATTCAAGAACTGACATGAAATTTATTTAATGTCATCAATTAAGATACCTTAAAAACCTATTGCAGGATCTAATGATGCTTTACCAACTCAATGTAACACTAACATACATTCACAAACAATGAATGATTTGATTTAGAATTTATGTACCTTGTTCCATACATATTTCCACTGAAAGTAGCTGTCTCAATGAACTCTCCTCTCTGTACTGCAGCAAGCATGTCATCTTTGTTGGTGAAGTGATAGTGGACGCCGTCCTTTTCACCGGGTCTAGGCCCGCGTGTCGTGTGGGATACGCTGAAGCCAAACTTATCAGGGAACTCTTTAAGAAGGCGCTTCAGCAATGTACTCTTCCCCGACCCTGACGGACCACACAGCACCAAAGGACGAGGCCCCTTTTGCACCATTCTAGACAGAACTGTTAATTTAATTAGATACGCCGCAAACGTGCTCGAAAGTGAAGGTAAGTTAATCAAGATTATTTCTTACATTTGAATAAAATCTTGGTGAAATTGGTTCGACAGGTGTCTCAAAGAATACTTCTTGGTGTAAATATCTGCGTGTTGTTATTTTGTTTTGTACTTGTTTCTCTTCACAAAAAAACTCAATAAGAATTGCGAAAATGCGAAAGAAAGGTCGAACAGTATCCTCAGTTATCCACCTGCACCTGAATTAGTACTGGTCTAGTCTGTGGCTTTGGCCATAGACTATACCTGCTTTAACTTTGGGTTGTACTGTGGCCTATATATTAAAAAGTACTCTGTGGGAGTGGATGTGCACTGTATTGTACGATACTTACAACTCGCAATCACAGAGCTGTTAGGAATACTATGTACTCGCAACGCAATAGATAAACTAACTAGGCACGTTTGCAACTTGCTTGCCAAAACTCTAGATATTAAAAAATATTTTGCTTTATTATAGATTTTATCGCCACAAATCTGTATAAGGCACTGCAATAGTTGGCAACATCTGTGGCGCAGTGGGCGAATGCCTGCTTGACACGCAGAAGGTTGCGGGTTCGATTCCCGTATTGTATCGGATAAAATCTGAAAAATACCGGTTTGTTTTAGAAAACCGTCACACGAATTTCGATAAAAAAAAGCACAGGTGTGGATACCTGCATTCCAAAGGCACCAATCCCAAAGCACAGATATTATAATACTATTCAATTCCTAGCTCAAAGTTAGGAATTGAATAGTTTCCGAGAAATTAATATTTTATAATTTTTGGGTAGTATTGAAAAATAAAATGTATTGGAGTTGGAAGCTTATTTTATATCGCACATGCATATAGATGGTAATCAATAAAGCGCGGGAATACTATGTGTTTTGAATTAATATATTATAATATATAATGTTAGACATAATTACAATGATGGACCAACTTTTGACTAGTTCAAAATGGATCCTATTCAAATTTAGTCTGACACAGTTCAGTCCACTAGGAAACATAAAAACACAAGCATGAGTCGTTCTGCTCTGCGGTTCTTCAGCTGATGATGTGGATGTAGTTGAATCCTGCATTGCCGCTTATATTATAGGGTCATTGCCATACATAGCTTGTTCTCATGAAAGAACTTTTCCCTAGGAAAGATTATACGAATTTATCTGCACTCTCAAATCTTTTAGGGTCAAACTGAACTTAATATATTTCTTGAGTTTGTACACCTACCAACTTTATCACTTCTCTATCTCTCCTCAAAGGTTTGCTGGAAGAAAACTCTTTTTAGGGTTAAACTCGCCTTTGTACATACCTCACCTAATATTTTGTTTTATATTTCTGTTTTATTTCTGTGTACGATAAAGAATTATAAGGTATTTAGTAGTTTATGATAATAGCCATGGGTAGTTCGCGAACGAATGAAGTACTTCATACGTAAGATTGTCTTGTCATTTAGTTCACTACTCATTATAATGGTCTCTAGTTCATTTAGTTCACGTGTCTTTTTACTTCAATGCTTCGTTAAGCATCACGCTCGACGAAGATAGAAAAAACGGTTTTATGGCGTGTACACAGACTATTTTATTTTGCACAATTTTTTCAACAAAATAGAAGCGAGAGTAAAGAGTGATAGCTGATATGGTATCTCTTTCTAAGATGCAATTAAAACAAACCCTTACGTCGTTGAGATAAAGTTCTTTGATTCTTGCTAAAGTAGATTGTTTACGTTTGTTTGGTTTTTTGATTATTAATATTTTGTTTGAGTAAGAAAGTACCTATTTTGCATTGTTTGAATTTAGTAAGTTATTTGCGATTATTAGTGAATCGTGTTGCGCATGTTACGGGTCAGTTTTATATGCAAATAAAAAATAAGTTAAGTCGTTTTATTAATAACTTTGAAATATGAATCAGTTTAATTAACAAAAGTAAATTGTACATATCTCAATTTTTAAATACGTATTTATTATAATTATAAAAAAACATATTAAATTTACCTACCTATAGATATACCTATTTTATAGTAAAAATGTTTGCCCCTGATTGACAGTACCTATGAAGGAAAATCGAGATATAAAAATAAAAACATTTTATAGTTCATAGCACTAAGAAAGCAACTCATTTCTTCATTTCTTTCATCCATTCATAATTCTCTAAGAACTAAACGGTATACCTGAAGTAAATGAACTACTGAACTAAATCAATGAAGTAGTTCACTTAGCCAAAAGATATACTTTATTATTTTCTTTTCACTGACACATTTCGCGCATGGCTATTATGATTGTATGACATAAGAATATCTTATGCAACATAAAGATTTTTTTAATACAGAACATTCTAAGAATTGGTTGCATGGCAAAATATGGTTAAAAAATGCTAATTAAAGTAGAAATATGGCAGATTTAGCCATAAAAATGCCAAAATGACTTCATTAGCACAGCGCAGCGTGCGCGGCATAGACAAAATACTATCTTATGCTCCCTCTTCACGGTCGGCCATGGTTGCTACAATAATATTCGCCCATTATTGTCCCGATCATTGTACGAGTGCCCACACGATCGCCACCACGCCATAATATCCCGTGCGTCAGCCGAACAAGATGGATGTGGATTCTATTGCATGCCGCTGCTATCATTTATTTGATTCTCATCTCATAAGCACTACATCAGTGTACATCATGCCCTGAATTAAGTGTAGGTATTAGCTTGAAAGAGGGTGATTCTATCCATGAAATAGATCAACTAAGCATAGTACTACAATATCTGTGACTAAGCTTGAAAAAGTAGATAAGAAATTATGAAAAAGATCCATTTTAGCTTTAAAAAGTAGGTAAACATGTTTTTTGCATTGCTCTTAAAACAGCTGTTTCTTAGATTTAGTTCCGAACTAGAACTTGCACAAAGTTTTAATACAAGAACTGCACATAAAGGTCATTGATCTAAGACAGCTGATTTTAGCAAACCTTGTTTCCTGGTACAAAAAGATAAACTCCAAAAATCGTAGAGCAAAAATTGTTCCCATTAGGGAACAATTATTACACTTATTAAGGTGTAGAATAACTAATAATAACAATAATAGCGACCTTATCCTCGCTCATGTCCTCTTTGCTCCGCGATTAACGATCGACTGAATGATCGGCGAACGTGAGGGTACCTCGACGTCCTACGCACAGTGTTACATTATCTTTGCTACGCACAAAGTCCCGAACTTCTTTGATGTTTAGGTACGTGAAAACCCGACAAGAAGGCGGTCGCGTACACATATTGACAAGCATAGACGAGCATGGCCTCTTCACGTTGGTCCAACGCATTAGCCAGTCGTAAAAAGGGCCCTTTAGAGCACTACTGATATGCGGCCGACCAAGGTGCTACAACGTAGGGGATAACCCCTACTGGCTATGGCCTACCCCTATGGCTGTCAAAGCTCGTGTGAATGTATTGATCGCCACCGCTACCGCGTTAGTTTGATCAGACCCTTAGTTCCTGAGTATCTCTATGGGTGCTCCCAGCTTGATACCGGGCTTACACAAGCGCGTTCATGAATGAAAGGCGAGCGACAAGCGTGAAGTTCACACATGCGTTTATAGCCAAAGATTAGTGTACAAAGCAGTAAACCTTCGTCAATCGCCCTGCCACTCGCGTCACATGTATATGAATCCGGTATGACGAGAAGCTGTTAAGTGTGGTTCATCCACAGGACATACAATAGATTTGTTTTCATGATGTTGCCGGAAATTACCTTTGTGGGGGCTCAATAAGGGCAACGCAGCAGAAATGAATAGACGATTGCGTCATGCAGTGCTCGCCTCGACAGTCGCCTCTCGCCCTTCATAGATATACCCGTGTAACATTGCCCAAACGTCTCGCTAATTTGTTTGCGTGAACCCCTCTTTCAATCAACGCAATTGTTGTACGCATGTGTGTAGCAGCGCCTTTCAGTGATGCCATTGAGAATATCTTTAACTTAAAAACGACAAAAATATTTTTACTCGCTTTCTCTATGGTTTCAGACCAATACCATTACTTTTTAACGTCTAATTGATGACTACTTAAAATAGAGAATTTTAAATCATTTATTAATTTTAAATATTATTTAAAAAGTTAAATAGAAATATAAATTCGACGTTTTTGCATTATGTTTGAAATATTTAGCTCCTTTAAACACAGAGTTACTTCCTCATCAGTCGTTATCTTACAACACAGACCGCCATAGACAATTATCATAAATATCATCCAATCACGGAACGAACAGCTGATGAAGGTTGTCCAATGCCGTTCTGCTATTTGAAAACTGTCACTAGACGATAAACCGTTATTTTGTAATTAGATTGCGTTACAAATTGAAAGCAAAGCAAAATCAGTTGGTCAGTCAATCAAAAGAAAAGAAAGCAAGTTATACAAAAAAATAGCGTAGCGATTAGCGGTAGGAAACGTGAATGTAAGTAATTACATTCAAAAAGAAGTTTCGCTAGATAATTCAAGACAAGAACAGAAATGGAGGTTCAAATCAGGAGACACAGAACGGTTAGTTTTTCGTGTTCTACAAATTGTGGTAGTGTTAAACCCTAACATTCCTGTAGCTTACACCACTTGTTTGGTTCAGGTGCAGATTCAAGATCAGGAAAATGTGTACGCTGTCAAAGGAAAGGGCAATCTCGCATTGCCTGCGAAGAAACAAGGGCTGGGTCTTCGAGGTGCACTCGGCGATATCAACACGAACGTTCAGATCCAACGCGATGTAAATGTTGGCAAGGTTGCGTGTGCAACCGCAGAGTACGAGAAAAAAGCCACACTCAGCCGCGGAGCCGTGAAATGGTGAGATATATTTTATTCAATACGAGTTAATTACTTTTTTTTTCTACCCCCAATCTTACAAAAAAATAGACTTAAATCAACTGACTTGCCTGTCCTAGTATTATGACGTAGTCCTTAAGTACTTCTTAGCCTAGCTCTTTGTTCACTTAACAACTAACAGCCATTTATTTGGCCTTTCTTGGTACACCTACTGTCATCAACCACCCAGTAACACTAGGCAACAAAATGGCCATGAGGATAATTCATTTATGTTCATTTTGACTGGCTTAATCATGCCCTAAACTTCATAAACTTGAAATTAGCACATTGTTTGACCTAAACATACCTATTTTCAAGTTAAAAAAGATATTGCTAACCCTGTTAGCCTGTTCCCATTGTCATTTCGTTAGTATAAAATTGACAATAAGTAGGTTAATGTATGGTGGCCCTCGAAGAGTCCTTGTAGTTAATTGAAAAGAAGCAGCGTGGTAAAATTCTGTGTGCATTGTAGTGTTTGTTGATGATTTTACACTACTCCTAATATCTAACCTCCCTACTTATTACCTACTGAACATTAAAATAGTTTATGTATGTTCATTATAACATTAGAACATACTTTTTAACCAGCTACAATACAAACAAAGCTGTAGGTAGATCCTAAAAATTACTTAGTAGCACAAAGTTTGCCTTCAATGTTCATTTTCAGTTTCCTAACTTTACATTGATTCACAGCAACTACAGCCATGTCCAATCAAAGATTGACACAGGCTTGGCAGCTAAGAATGCTATCCTGCCCTCCTCCAGACCACCTTTGCGTCGTGAAGAAAGCACCGCTGGACTTGCTAACAGGGCTGTCGCTCGCACCAGGGTATGTATCACCTTTTGAATGAAGACTGGGCCTTACTTATAAATATTAAACTGATTAACAAACCACAGCTTTATCTCTTTCTGATTATGTAATTTCAAATTCAATAGAAGAAAGCAATCTATGTTTATATTATGTATTCACAAAAAAATAAACATATCCTGACCCCACACTAGGATTCCCTATGTCCTTGGTATCAGGAATTACAACTACAAGTACACTTGTACCACTACCCAGACATGGAACAAATATCTGCGGAACATACAACCATTTGTCCAACAGCGGGAATTCAACCCACACCTATTGTGTCATCGCTGGCTTTTCGCCAGCCTGATTTGATCAATGATTTGGATTTGAGCCTTTGATTGATTGCTATAATCCTGACAACCTAAATCTGCAACAAATTGGTCTGTTCTTTCAGTTGAGTTTTCTTCTAATTGTCTTTGAAATTAATTAACCTTGCTAAAATTAATAGACTGAACTGCTAATTTATAGTTGTTGTTACTAGAGTGTTATTGTAAGTTACATTAACAACTGAGCACTTGCTTGGAACATGCTGCGAAAACAGTATAGAAGGCATAGAAATAAAAATAGAACTGATATGCGTCAGGGTACATTAGGCTGTCTGTGATGGGCAATGCGGAACAATTCATATCAACAGGCTTAGCAAAATCCATAATTAAAAAAATGATCAATTTTTGAACAATTTCTTTTAAAAAATTTGTACATTTCCTGATGGCATATTCACACTCATAATTCTGTTCCATTTTGCTTTGCTTAAGAATACCTTTAAAGTAAATTATTCAACAAATTATGTTGTAGGCTGCTCTCAAAGAAAAACCAGCTGAAATCAAAGAATCTATCAACATCTACATTCAAACGAAAAAAACCGAATCAAAGAAAGTGACCAAACTACCAAGCATGAAGGAAAATAAAGAATCCCGGTCACTCAAACCTATTCTGAAAGAACCAACTGAATCCCTGGGAAAACTGAAGCTAGCTGAAGAAAAGTCTTCAATCATAGACCATGTGAAGCTGCGGAAGCATGCTGCCAGTTTGCATGAGCTGCTTGACACCACTCCGGAGCTTCCTAATGATATTGAGGATATTGATGCTGGAGATAATCATAGTCCCCTGCTTATGTCGATCTACATAAAAGACATTTACAGATATTTGACAGAATTAGAGGTGAAATATCCTATTGAAACTGACCATCTGAAGAAACAGGTTGGTTTTTTCTATTGTTAATGATGATTATGATGACAAAGAAGTTCTTGATTTTCTTAAGATATAGTAGCCTTTTGTTCCTATGGGAAAAGTACGAATTTATGACAGCTAGAGCGTGTTCTCTTAGGTCTAATTTGGTACATCCTTTTCCGTTGATAAGTCTGACTAACAAAATCTAGGTCCGTGAAATGTGTGATTGGGTTGATAACATAATGGTCTCTGGAAACATCTGGATTGGAGACATTGAACCTGGAAGAAAATAATGGAGGATCTAACCAGCAGTGGGTTATTTTGAGCTGTGATGCCATCATTGAAAATTTTGCAATATATTAATGTTTCGCTCCTCATTAAATTATTTATGTTATTAAATGTTATTAAAACATTTCAGAGTGAAATCACGGGTAAGATGCGGGCGACGCTGATTGACTGGCTTGTGGAGGTTCAGCGCCAGTTTTCCCTGGTCCTGGAGACATTCCATTTGACTGTTGGAATAATTGACAGATATTTGCAGGTACAAAATTAGAAATATACATTTCAGTTAAGATCTTGATCTCCTCTTTCGCATGCAAATCTACACGTGCGTAAAGCAAACCTCTTTAAATATTACTTGTTCTGCATGTCTTTCTTCTTCAATAGAGCTAGTCTAGTGGGTAAACCTAACTAGGTATTTCATGACAATTGTATACTGGATTGAGAAATTGAGAACAGGGGTCTAGACAAATACCTCAGGCTTACTTTTCCTTTCACGCTAACGCAAATTTGTCAAGGTAAAACTTGGCAGCTGTCACGTGACATTTCCACAGCTAATGTAATTCCCATACAATTCAATCTTTCCGCAGGCGTCAACGTCAACAGAAAGTGGTATTTGTCTAGACCCTTTAAATTGTCTATTTCAATTTGTCGTGCATAGATCTATTTAGTTAGCTATGTTGCTTATAACTTGTATAAATAATTATCGATATTATAATTTGCTAAACAGCAAAATAAAAATAATAATAATAATGCGTTTATATGTTTGTTCAGTCTAATATTAAAAGTGTTCACTATTGGAACACTCCACTCACATATATTCTCCGGAAGCCGGTTCCAATCGCGGACGATACGGTTGTTATTCTGCTTTCTTGGACTGTATTAGTAGTTGTCCCCACAATTACCAACAAGCCTCTCTTCGAGACTTTAAGCAAATGTTTTCTGATACACCTCTGTTTTGTTGCTCAGGCGGTACCAAATATCCAGCGAAACCAGCTCCAACTAGTCGGCGTGACGGCGATGTTCATAGCCTCTAAGTACGAAGAGATCTATGCGCCAGATGTTAGCGACTTCGTGTATGTGACCGATAAGGCATATTCCAAAGCCGACGTGTTCCAATGCGAGCGCGATATCATGTCCAAGCTCGGCTTCTGCCTCGCCAGGCCGATACCGCTCAGCTTCCTACGGAGGTAAGGAATTATCTATCATACTACAGGAATAAAAAAAAACGAAGAGATTTACGCGCGACTTTGTATTATGTGCTGTTATATATATCCATCAGATACACGCAACTACCTACTAGCTATGTACCTAACATAGTTTCTCCAAACATCGCAAATACGCTTGCCTTGAATCAAGGCGTTTGTTGCAAGGCGTGTGCGATTGGGCTGCACATACCTAGTTTCTGAAAAATCCATTGCGCAGTTAGTACTTTTAATTCTAGAAAATTATTAGAAAAAAAATATAGATTAAGGGAATCTCAAGCAAGCAAGGATCGCATTGCAATCCAACGCGAGGGTCACTGCGAAAAAACTCACCTGTTCCTAAACCGCTAGTCTTCTAAGTCTAAGCCTAAGCCCTTTTATTCATAATCACTTGCTAAGAAATATGTTGCAGCATGCTAAAAATTTGCTGCCGCTATCCTTTATTTAGTGTTAGAAAAGGACAAGATGAGAGCTAGCAACCTGCTCGAGTTAGTGCGTGGTTATGAATAAGAGGGTATAATTCTAAGGTATAAGAATTTTCCGAAATTCCATCTCTAGAAAGTTTGTGTGGAAAAAGTTCAATGCTGTTGAATTCGCGGGGCGTTCCCTCATTATCTCAAATGCCTAATTTTGTTACAGATTCGTGAAAGCCGCACACGGGACATCGAAGAACCATCACTTAGCCAAATATTTTGTAGACCTATGCCTCGTAGAGTACACAATGGCGCACTACAGGCCCTCGGAGCTAGCGGCCGCGGCTATCTGTCTCTCGCTGTACCTCTTATCCAGTAAGCAACTGGAGCACGTCTGGACGCCCTCTATGACATACTACTCGGGCTACTCACTGGAACACCTCGAACCCACTATCAGGAAACTAGCAAAAATAGTAGTCAATGTAAACAATACAAAATACAAGGCGGTCTACAATAAATACTTAGATACAAACGTAGCCAAGGTCGCCAGCCTACCGCAACTGAAAAGCGAAGCTATTATCGAACTCGCGAACTCTTAGATAATAATTTATAGAACTGTGACTTTAGCACATCGACTGAAATTTTGTAAGGTTTGTACCTGTCTGCTTTCTAAGTTTTAATTTAGAGATAGTTTAGATTTTTAGACGTAATCTTGTATGACTGTGAGAATTTTCATTTGATATAATGACTTCGTATTTATGTAATGATGATTTATGTAATAATGATAATCTTACGGTACTAAAGTATTTTTATAGTGTTGTTTTAACTTGTATCCACCCAGTGTTTCTGTGTTATTTATGTAGTTTGATCGAATATCCCTGACTTATGTAATAAATTGTCTAGCTAGAGGTTTCAGAAATCTCATCTACTGTCTTGATTGATTAGAAATACTGGTGTTTAGCCAAAATACTTCACAAGCCTGCTTATCGTAAAATTTGCCCTACATACTTAACATTTCCTGTAATATCATTAACTAAAGTTCATAAAGAATGTTTCTTATTTGATTTAATAATCCATATTTTTTCCGATTAATAGCTTCTTGACTAGAATAGTGCGTATTCTAAAACTCTGCATGACAATTTTACAAAAAATATTATACATTTCTCAGAACTGATTTAACAAAAATTATTGCTCAAAACTTTCGTTGAAGTTTGAATAATGAATTGATGTAAGGTAAACCTTTCAATAACAACAATGAATCGTAGTTATTGTTAAACAGTTTTTGATAGATAACCAAAACCCTTCGACATTTTATTTTAACTAGATTTATTGTTTTTAGGATCTACATTTTATTGTGATTTTGCGTGGTCATCGTAGTTATGTACGTACGTGTAATTTGTTATAAATAAATCTGTTTTACAATATATTTTATGTTTTTATTATGTATAATATTTTATATTTCTATATTTTATAGCAGGTATTACACACTCATAACTGTCTTTTTTCATTTTTAATATAATTGTTTCATACAAATCTGTCACAGACATAATTAGTTTTTGCCTATGTGTTGTGCAGACTGTTAAAATAATCATAAATTGTCAATCTATTGACGATTATAATTTAGATAGGACTTCACGAGTTCATCTATTTTAATGCAGCTATTCTGAACTTTCCTCTAATCCTTGATTTTTATCTATTTAAAGAGGCTCAATCTGACAGGTTTAATTTAACTTCGGCATCTCGACTCGAAGTTATCGTGCAATTTGAATCGGACTTATTACGGGGCATCTAATTATAGAAAAAAGAGAAAGATAAAGGAGAAAGGAGACTAACTTGTACAGCGTTGTTCAAAATGTTTGGGACTGGCTCAATTCTACTCTGTCTACGTAAGCTACATACATAGTCCCGGCTCCTCACTCGGGATTCCCTTCGCGCATCATGAGTATCAGGAACTATGAGTAGGTACCCAGATATGTTTGCATGACAGAACAAATATCTGTCATGCAAATATATTTGTAGTACTGGTAGTGACAAGGTTTTGGCGCGCTTTAGGCAACGCTTCGCCGGTAGGTTCTACGCCGTAGCACATTATAATACTGCCGTAGTAAAGAACTAGGTACCTACGCGTTTTATTATTTCTATTGACGACCACGGTCGGTGGCGCGCTGGGGCGGACGGTCGGATATCCAGCTGAGAAGCATGAGTAAACGTGGTTATTTCTTATTTCATCATGCGCATATGGTGCGAGTTCGGTTCCCGCTGCGGGATAAATGTTAACACGTTCTGCAGATGCATGTTTCGGGTCTGTATGTTGATACCCACGACGACACGGGGAATTTAATTTTGGGCTAGGATTAGGTACCTAGGATGTTGTATGTATTTGAGTGTATGGTGCTTATAATATCTCCTCGAAGCCTGCAGAAGTCCACTGCTGGACATAGGCCTGCCTCAAGAGTGCCGTAAAGAGCGGTCTTGATCCACCGTCTATTGGTAAAAAACGAGATCAGAATTTGGCAAAGCTTGCCTCGTGTCTGATAAATTTTGATTTGGAAGGTTGACTAGTAGATTTACTTATGTAGGTTCCAATAGGTATAGGCCTACTTACGGCAAGGAAGTATTAAGCCCATGTACCTACTTAAATACTCTTCTGATATATATCTTATATCTTTTCCTCTCAATTCAGAAATAATTTTACTCATAATTGATACGGTAAGGTGATTTGTTGTATTAAGTACGTAATATTCAACAGAATACTCCGATACAGTACGTTGTGGGTGATATTATCTGAGAGCACACACGTTGCAAAGTCTGTCGACATAGCCAGCCGTTGCGCGTTGCGTTTTCCACTTTTTCCCTCCGCAAATTCGAAGAATTTATTAACGCTTGGCGGTTAGCCGAACCGTTTTTGTCCAACTTTTTTCACTGACCGGACTCCTACGGACGCAGGCAGAGAGACCAATGTACAAAGAAATCTGTTTTTTTGCGTATAAGTTTTTTTTATTGGCTCAAACTAGTTTCGGCTACAGGCCGGATTGGTGAAATTGTAAAACGTTCCTACTTATAAGTGTAGTAAGTAGGTAACCAGGTTCGTACCTTAAACTTAAAGATTGGTAGTATATTTTTAAGGCTTATTGTACCTACCTATCCTGAAAAAATACAAAGCTACATGACATACAAAATGCACTAGATGTTACAACAACAGAGAACTTACTTACGATGATCAAACGGAGCCAAACGACTTTTCATCCATGAAAAGATCCATTTCGCACTTACCATATAGAAAAGGCTGCGAAGTTCTTTTGTTACGGTCACTATCAACGATATAGTGAGAACCAGTCTCATGTCCAATAAACAGTGCAGTTATCTAGTCCGCAATAATATAGCGTTGTAGTTCAGAGAGGTGAATATCGGAGTCGAAGGGTGATGGCTCTTTGAGCAGTTGCCACGTTAGTGAAAAATCAAGCAAATTTAATGTACCTACTGGTAAGTCTGTAGTTTGTATTATCTACCCTATATAAATCTACATGGTGTCCCAGACTGTAAACTAACACAAATGGGTGATTCTGCATCTGAAAATGAACAAAACTAAAATAAAGATTTTATTTTATAGAATTAATTTGATATAGGTAATTAATTAATCTACTAATTTAATGGAATTTGTTTTTGTGTCTAACTGTTAGAGTAGGTAAGTATAAATAAATATGTGATTTATGATGTATTGTACCTATTTATTTACACGATAGTTACAAAATATAATCTACAATTATAGGTAAATTTGATTTGACCTGTGAATTTGATTTTTTACTAAAAAATTACTCATTCCAAAAAAAAATTACTTTTAAATTTGATACCTACCAGATTAGGTAGGTACCGTATCTAAATAACATATTTTACAAAAAAAAATGTTGTTTATTCTTTATTCTGTGTTATCAACTTTTACCTTGCAAAAATGGTGATTGGTGATTAACACAGTTATTATGACATATATCAGGTATGTACTTTAAATAAGATCTACTATGTCTGGTTCGGAGTACCTACACAAAAACCGCATCCCGTCGTTTGCAGCGTATGTTCAGACTTTTCGGAGTAGTTTCGTGCCACCACTAGTTTAGTTAATGCTGCACCCCAGTCGACCATGTTGAAATTTTTGCAACAAGCGCTCTGCAATGTATGCATACAACTATGTGTAATGCCGCGAAAGCCTGTCTCGTAAATATTTCCTGCACGCAATTTACTGCTTTCGGTATCCTCTTACGAAATAGGGCAGTTAGTGAATGCCAGCTTACGTATAACTTGAACCGGCTAAAGTCCTCTTATGGAATGAAATGCTACCTAGGTAAGTATTTGTTAAAATTACGACTTAGGCTGCTTGTAGACATTTTGAAAGTATAGCATTCGTAGGTAAGCTATATAAATGTAATATTTAATTCGTAGGCTATTCGGCTTGTGTAGCCGTAGGTTGCAAGCCCGTCAATGCTTATTGGAACACTAATCGATGTCCTGCCTTCGGTTCTAGGGCATGCTGGTTTACTCACGATGCTTTCCTTCAACTTTTTGAGCAGGAGCCATTTTGAAGAAAAAGGAGAAGAGAATAATGAAGAATAATCTATCATTTAATTCAAACATTTGAAGAAGGCAGCCGAGTTTTTGATGGCTTGACGGATGAACCAAAAACAAGCGGTCAAGTAGCGCGAAGATTCGAGTATTCAAGAGTTATTTGTTATCAATACTACCCAGTATTGATAATCCCAAAATATATGATAACTTTTGTTCTACGACTTTTCGAAATTTGGTTATTTTCATAGTATAATATTCTTGTTTGTTTAATAATAATCTTAGCGTTGGCACATAGTCTAAAATATAGCCGTTTCAAATAACTTAATTTTTTAAAATACTTTATTTTTAAGGAAACCTTTTCACTTTCATGGGCAGAATCACCCTTCTCGAGTTAGTAGGTATGCAATAAAATAAATATATTATAAAAAAAAAATGTCAAGTCAAACCCAACTGAGACCAGGAACAGGAAGTTTGGTCACAAAGTCAGTGTATCACAACATCTAAACAAGGAGATATTCATCTAGTTCATCGTATTGCACTTTCCAATTGGTCCGAGCCTCTGTGAGCCTCAAGGGGTTTATGAAATTCGATGAAACAGAAACTCATCGTTCGGAGCTATCCAAAATGATTGTGTCACATTACAAGTTGGCATCAAGCTTTATCACAAACAACGTTAATGTTGCATGTTAACCGGGTAAACATAATTAACATCCTGATTGTTGGTATAACGTTGCGATTAGGTTTTGAACCAGCAACATTTTAAAGTTTGCCTGCCACTAATTAGATTCTAGGTATATCAGTATCTTTAAGTGACGACCTCTGGTGGCGCAGTGGGCGAAGGCCAGCCTGAGACAATTGTTTTTATGATCTGTAAATATATCTCTCAGGTCTGGGTGTTTTCTATTCTATACTTATAAAATCGTTTGTCCTGACTGACTGGCTGATTGACTGATCTATCAACGCACAGCTAATATTAAATTTGAAACTGAAATTTGGAACATAAGTTATTATGTAATATTTTATTATGTAAGCTTATGTGCTTTTTATGGATTTTTGGAAATTTTCACTTTAAAGGGAGAAATGAGGGGGTGAACTTTAAATGAAAGTCTTTGTTCTTTGAAGTTAGAAACATGAACATTTGAATTAAATAAATTAATAGTGTTGTGTTTTAGGGTTTTTTGGATTTAGAAATTTTAAGGGGGGGGAAATGGGGGTATTTTTTGACATTTAATGTCTTATTTATTAGTTAGATATAGAAATAATAGAATAAATGATAAGTCATTCTACTTGTAGTACAGGCTACAATTTATACAGATGAAGAGATGATAGAGCAAGAAATCGGATATTGTCAACATTACAGGAAGATGCCTTTGTTCATTCTTCAGCTTGTATTAGGTGGAACCATAGAACAAAATACTAATTGCATCTGGCATCAAACAAGAAAACTGCATCACACACCGAGAGCGAAAAATTGAAAACTGCAAAGTCAGTTTCGTATCAGCTTAAATATAAAGAAGTTTGTTGCGCCCCGCCAACAAAATGTTTCATATTATTGTCGTGTTATACTTTTCTACTTAGCGTCGCGAGTGGCAAGTGTCTTCGAAGTCGGGTCTTCGGTTGTTTCGCCAACTTTTAACGAGTTTGTTGGACATGAAACGGGGCGTGGCGGCTGGCGGGCGAGACTTTGCTGCACATGTGTTGCGATGTAACCTGACCCGCAAATATCAACGACAACCTATCACGATGGATAGGGGTTGTTTTTACGTTAACTTTATATGACGTCATAGATATCTACTGGAATTAATATCGTTGACACACCTGTCACACACGGTACTTAGTACTTGCATAGAGTACAAACTGGATGCAACGGTTTCAAATATAATCAATTACTGACCAATTACATTAATTTGTCAATCATTGGTAGCATATAGAGCAGCCTGCATATAGGAAGATGGAAGCTAAAACGGACTATAATTTGACTTTGTAGAAAGGTAGTTAGAAAAGGTACTAGAAAATATATAATATCCTTAAACACACGCCACAGCAACTCGTATGTGATTATTAGTGATTTGTTGTTATTGTACGAGGATTTTTTTATTTTTTTAATGCACTGCGTTCATGTTTTTTAAACGTGCTTCAAAATAAAATATGGTTATAAAAAATGACTATAAAACAGCATTAGTAGGTACATCATATTTTTGAAATAGGACGGTATACTTCGTCACAAAGATTGTAAAACGAAATAGGTCTGGCTATTCTGGCTAATAACTACCTAGATACTTCAACCATATAGTGCTATACCTAACAACTGGTATAGCACTATTGTAGTCAGTATCTGGACGATGAGGAATTTAAGGTAGGCGTAGGTACCTATGTTCCTGTGGAAAATTAAGTTGCCAACTCATATAATAAAAACTTGTTCTAAACATCCCTATAATATCACCACACCAGCTACGAGTATTTATTGACTGTGCAAAATCGTTCCAAAGTTAATTCAAACATTTCGTTTGTCGCCAATCACTTGTGGTCTTGTTACACCGATCGGTCTCGACCGTCCATGGGATGGAGCACTTAAAACTGCCGTTAAAAGAGGCACCATTCAAAAGCTACGTATAAATAACAGAGCATTTAAGTACGCTGCCGACGGTATTTTACCGTATTCTTTCACTTCCATTTACCGTTCGATCTGAATGGTCGTGGCTTTGTAAATAGTTTTGAGTGAATGAACACTTTATGGTAAAACCTACATCAGGATAATCTCACACAAAAAAGAAATCATCAATTAAATACTACAATGAGTGGTTTTATCTCAAAAAGCGATTTCTCCCAGGTCCCCTTTTATACATACATATTTTTAAATCATTTACTCGGTATCTATGTAATTTTTGTGGCCAAGTTTCTTTGAAAATGACAATCAATTTACGCAACTAAAACCATGTACCATTGCACTCGTAAGTAGTTCCAGACACCTGCCACGATACTACACGATAATCTAATGTATGATTATTTATGTAACTATCAACTAAAATACGTGATACGGTCACTTGACATCGAAAATTATTCTTTAGGATTTTTTTTTTAATTTTCAGTATTTTGGATTTTGATATTTCAGTTGTATTTGGGTTATTTGAGATCAACGTTACGCATAGCATTTCCAGGAACCTGAAATTTCTACTAATACTATATTTTAAGAAGCAGGACTCATACAAAAACATTTACTTTTTATGTTGTACTAAACATCATTCGGAAGCAGAAAGATTTCATTTTCACCTAGGGCGTACCTATGTGTTATCCTGATATATAAGCTATATTACTGTAAAGTTTCATAAAAATCCGCTCAGTAGTTTTTGCGTGAAAGAGTAACAAACATCCATCCTCACTAACTTTCGCATTTATAATAGTAGTAGGATTCTTATGTTAAGTACCACAAAACCAGAAAATTTTTCCAGTGAAATTATGAGGGAAAGATTTAAAATCTTGTCCTCATAATTACACATTATCGTTGTAGAATTCATCAACCCGCTTAGGTCCCAAAGCCGCTTATTTGGCCTAAATCACCCCTCGCAGATGCCACCTTCACGTGCGCCAATAACTCTCATTACATTTTTTCCAGAAGATTAGCACCTCAAATACGTGCTTAGGAAGTTTATATGGCTACTTGCAGGTAGCTAAGCAGATTGGGAAATTCGTTTCGGGATTAATGAGATTTTTATGAAAGTCGAACATTTATGACATTTGCATAAATGTCATAAATGTTCAGTTTGATCAGTTTTTGTATGTCGGAACTTTTCGACATCGTGACTGTTCTGATAAGTGCATTACTTACCTATCTATTAAAAGAGGAATTGGTACTTAGTACTTATACGTAAAGACTGAATAACTGATTGTGACAGTTTTAACCGTCTGGCATGTAATAATGGTCACATCTTATGTAAGTAACTGTATATTTTATTATTAATTAATTAAAAACCGTCCACGCGCTGAGCAGTGTTCCGTACTTGCCCGTCACAAAATGCCGACTTAGAATTAGGCTTTTTGTTTGATACTATGAACATATTAATTTAACAACTACTAACGTCTAAAAACGGATGATAACAGAAGAAGGAGTAGCAAATCCAACTTCACAAGGCAAATCATGAATAAATTATGATTTTATAACAAATCATATTATTATTTTGAATAAACCTGTATTACAGGTCACCAGTGCTCTCGCTTCACAGATTATTTGTGTGATCGATTTAGCAAAATAGCGTTCGAAGGTCCATTGAATGTTACTATATAAGAATGCAGAACTATGATAAAGCTCTTTTAGAGAAGCCAACTTCGACCTCCGTGGCGCGGCGGGCGAGTAGCCGGCTGCTACGCAAGAGGTGCGGGTTTCCGCGTGGTACCCGGATAAAAAGTAGCATATTCTGATGTATCATCTATATTACTGTAAAGTTTCATCAAAATCCGTTCAGTAGTTTTTGCGCATTTGCATATGGCGTAGATATTGGGGTTTGTAGAACACTGGATTTGCATTAACTATATAAATGGAATATTACGATTTTATGATTAATTTACCGCCAAATACGGGAAAATCCGTATTTGGCGGTAAATTAATAAAAAAAAAAGACAAAATTAATTAAGTCCTATGAATATTAGGATTTTAATTGCCAAGCGCCGCCCACTCCAATGCATTCATTATTCTAATGTTAAAATTGTTTTATTCCAAAAACTATCGTGAACTTAACTATTCATATTGTAAAAACGGGAATTTTAACGTCTCCCTCCGCGTCGCTTAGTTAGTAGTGCACGATGCGACGCGGAGGGAAAAAGTCGCGATTACTCACCCTGATGAAGACTCTCGGAATGAGTCGAAACTTAGTCGGTGCCTTCACCGATAGTGCAGTTAACATTGCTATTATTATTTTATTTAGGAATTATTATTATTAAGGAAATTATGATTTTATTTTTAAATAATTTTGCATCGTTCATAAACTTATATTTACTATCTGTTTTAGTTGGTCGGAGCCTACTTAGCAAAAAATATCATTTTAAAGCTTAATATTTCGCAAACGGATCTCTGGATCGAAAAATGGTTTTCACACACCCGAAATATTTTCGAACGATCTATCCAACGACATACGTGTAGGGGAGGAACCCTATTTTTTATACCATACATCCGTGATTAATATTGTATACCCTTACCAAATTAAAGCTTTCAAGTACTAAAAGTCTCTGAGCTATTATTACTAGAAAGCTGCGGACAGACAGACAGATGGACGGACATGGCGAAACTATAAGGGTTCCTTGTTGACTACGGAACCCTAAGAAGGTACACTATGCATTTACTTAGCTGACTAATATAAAAGTTCCAAGAAGTTTCCTGACTTTGCCGAGCCAACATGGTAAACATGAAGAACTCTTTTTAATAACGCAGCCTTTGCTATATTTTTTTCCTGTATTTATCTAAGTTAAAAACGAGCTTGTGTGACATTTTTATCTCACTCAGCAAAGCCGAAGAAGAGTTATGATGTAAAACACACTTTTACCCTACATGATTATAATGAGATCAAATTGGAGTGCGTGCATAGACCATGACTTAGTAAATCATATTTCTGAAAATAAAGCATGCTTTTGAAAAATGTTTATTTGTTTACCGTTTATCTAAGAAAGTACTGAAAAAGTTCAGAATTATATGTCAACAAGCATTCTCAATTTACCATGTAATTATAATTCCCTTCTGACGGTGAACAAACATTGAATCTCGATCTAGTTTCCAGAGAGAGCTAAATAAACAAGTGCATCCGATGTCAAAGGAGCCATTTTGAGTTGCTATAGATTTTGTTAGGGCTGGTTCGTATTAAAAAAACACGAAATTATAAAACTTTTGTGGACGAAATTATTCCATATCGATGCAATTCAACACCAATCGCTAAACGATGCCAAACAAAAAAAAACCGATGGACCGATGATATCGTAAAGATTGCGGGCAGGTAGCCCAAGATTGATCGTCATGGCACGCTATGTCCAGCAGTGAACTTATAGAGGCTGTTGATAATTATGATTATGAACTAATATGAAATAAAAAGCTTTTTTAAAGTGTTTATAGCCTAGGCTATGCACCATTTCAGAATATGTTGACAAAGATATTTAACAAAAAGCCCCAGCTACGAATATCAATTCATTCACAAAAGTCTGAAGTTTATCTACCCATAGTTTTACGCCAGCAGTTTTCACTATATAAAAGGTCGATAATTTGCGTCCTCATTTTATTTGCTGCGTAAACCGGCCGTATGCTGATGGATGGAGCAATCAGACCCGCGCTGTGCTGACGTGTCCAACCCAAGGTCTCCAGTGACGTAGGAATTTATTTATCATGCGTTGTAAATTTGCCTTATGTTAAACCTTTATAGGTCTGAAACTGCTTTTAGGGTAGGTCTAATGCTTGGTCTTATGGTTGATTTCTCTTTTACATCGTCGGTCGCGTCGCGTCGCTCAAACAGTTAGTTTTATCTGTATCTTGCATCGGCTTCTGATAATGTCTTAACGACTAACCCTCTGTTTCATAATCATTTCCTAACTTAGCAAATCGCTAAATCTAGCCCTTTTCTAACACTAAAAAAGCATAGAGGTTGTCAAGGCTGGGCAAACGGACGGTCAAGTCGAACCATTGATTATGATGACAGATTTCTAAGAATCCATGTGTCAAAAAGCTTTGATTATGACATAACCATCCGTTATTGTAGTGGAGAACTCGGACTTGATGTATTTTTTCCAAAAAAGAAACAATAGTATTTGTATTTGTTCTTGTTTACGAAAGTAGCTGCTTGTCCTAAAAGTTTCCTCAAGTTAGCGGAATGATTATTCTGATTTTGATTAGCCATAGCTCTTGGACTATAAAAAGTTTTAGAACATTTATGGGGCTGATTCGGGTCGGCTGCGAAGTCCCCTATCGTCTTGTTTCGTCTGGACCATGGTGCTTCAAACACCCTATGTTATACAAGTATATTAATATTCAGGTTAGAAGAGACAAAAAAAACAAACACGCGCACGACTTTATTCCCCATGATGAATATCATCACATACATACTTATTGAGAAGATCTTTTGAGGATACCAAGTGGGGAGTAGTCAGAAGCTCGAAAATTAAACGCGCCCGCGTTTTTGCGCGGCCAAGAACTACAAAGTTTGAGTTTTTTAGTTGTGTCATATCATTGTTATTAAACATAACTTTATTATTGCAATGGTTCCGTTTTTTTTCAGCGGGCTTGGGTGTGTTGTTGTACCATGGTACTCGTAGTTCCTGATACCCGCGATACAGGGAATCCTAGTGTGGCATAAGAAGATGTATGTGCCTTTTGGTTATATTTTTTTTTACATAATGTATGTATCTAGGTTTATCCTTTAAACATCCTTTTTCTTCTTGAGCTTCACGGAACCATGAAAATACCTACAGCTTAATTGAGAACCTCCTCCTCTTTAGTCGGTTAAAAAGAGGCAAGCATAAGTTCATATTTCAATATTGCCTCGTACAGTTCCATGAGAGTAGGATCCTTCGGAACAGTTCAGTTATGCCGCCCGCATTATTATGCATATTTTATTCGCTCGAGTGTTTGCGGCAAAAGCAGCCATAAAATTGCCTATTGTCGATGCACGTAAAGCCGGCATTAAACTGAAAGCGATTCTCGAATGCGTCGCGACGTAAAGTACCTACCCAAGGCACAGAAAATAATATTGCAAGCAGTAGAATGACTTCAGTGATCAAGAAATAACTGATAATATTGGACTTAGATATTTACACATGCGTGCGTTCTTACCTAATGCGCTGTCGGATTTTCCATGCCATGTTAGATTCGCTCCAAAACAAATAAACACGCTCACCATTGTATTTCCAATGATGTACATCCTCAAATACATGCTCAGTGAGAAGATCTTTGAGTGAGGATACCAAGTAGGTGGTAATCAGAGGCACGTCTAAACATTACATTTGACACATGCCTGCGTTTTGCAAGTAATTAGTAATCCAGGTGACAGATTGCAATCCGATCACTTCTTATTGGAACACTAACTGATGGTACAGGCCTTCGAGTTGATAGTTCTTGGGTATGCCGGTTTCCTCACGATGTTTTCCTTCACCGATTTGAGCACATTTTAATGCACACATTTATTTTTTGAATGATAAATCATAGTTGGAGAGCCCGTCCGGGTTTGAACCCACGCCCTCCGGAACGAAAGTCAGGGTATCACCCAACCTGATGCTGACTCTCGGAATGAGTCGAAACTTAGTCATTGCCTTCACCGACGGTACGGTACGTGTAATCAAGTACCTATTTTTAGTTTACTAGGCCAACATGGATCTATTCGGCATTTGGTTTACAGGTTGAATATATTTCTTATCTGTACATAAAGCACGTGTTGAAAATAGTACACATAGGTATGTATACTATTTTCAACACGTGACTATATACTACTTAACAAAGGTGAACAGATTTCCTATTCTGTGGTGTCGGAGTACAATAGGAAACCAGCCGACTCGCCTTGTTTTGTTCCACCACTACGTTTAACTTTACGGCTGTACGTGGGTATGCCTTTGCTTTGCTATTTCAATCTGAAAAAAACTTGTATTCTTTCGTTTTTCAGAAAATTGTTGACAGATAATATAAGAACCTATACGTACCTATAGCGAGTTTGTATTCAAGTTCAAAATCTAATATTAACAACGATTTAAACTAATAATAAAGCTGAAGAATTATTTTTTTGTTTGAATGCGCTAATCTCTGGATCGGATTTGAAAAATTATTTTTGTATTTGTTAGCCTAATTCATGGGGAAGGCTATCATCACGCTATGACTCTTAGGAGTTGAGAAAAAGAAGTAATAGCGCGAGCGGGCCATGCGACGCGGTAGGCTGATGGGCGAGAGCGACCGTGGCACAGCAAGTGTTGTACAATATAATAAGAAAAGTGTCTGTATTCAATAGGTATCCTATATATTGTTTGTGTAGTGTTTTGGATTTTTTTAATCTGTCTCTATATCTTTATTTGTGGCTTTGTAAATTGTTCTATTACAATTCACTGAGATAGTTGTTGAATTTGAAACTAAATTTATTCATACAACTATGATCAAGTAGAGTAAAAAAATATAAATATAAAGTGTATAATTTCATTAAAGTTGCTACTATTAGAATAACCGACTACTAAATCTCCTGCCGTCAGCTAAATAGCAATATTTCCACATATTTTCTCAAATTGCAAAACCCCGTCCGCAAAGGGGACATCCCATAAAGGCAGTGTCAATTTTTCCTTTAAAAATATGGCACGATCAGAGAGTAGCGATGCAGCCACTCTGCGGGACGCCGGCGTCAATTGCCAGATCCCTTCCGCTTCCGGCTCCACTCCACTGCCGGTTTAGATTCATAACTCCGATGCTTAGAACATTGTCGGCGTCCAACTGAAAAATACGATCTCTTTCACAAAATATTTATGACGCTGCAATAAATTTCCGTTAAAACCTCTCAAATTATCAGCTCTTGTTTTATTTTTATTTCACCTTATTTGCGATACAACTTTGACTTTATAGAAGTAGTTTACCGGATAAATTTATAAACGACGGCCGCCTGCAAGTATTTGTTTGAGGAAATACGGAGCTGGAGCGTAGCTTCAACTACTTAAAAGTTCTGTTGCAAATGAAGCGTTACAAAAATGAACGCCCCCTGCAGAAAATGTTAGGAGCCTTGTCGCGGTCGAGACAGCGATTACAAAGAGTAGGTTATAGAATTCAATAAAATGCATTTGCAATCACTGTAAAACTGCTGTAAAATTATTTTATTTTTCATAGCCAAGCACAATAAGATTTGCATTTATGAACGACAATGATGAGGGCTTTTATACCTATGTCAAGCCTAATAAAAATGAAGGAAAACAAGCCAGCAATTCAGAGCAAAGCCGAAAAAGTGATTACGAGAGGAGCGCTCGTGTAATCGCTACGCTAAGACGTCTCGAGCCGAACACGACCCCGCTAAACCCCCTCTCGGCGACAAGCAGGGGTCGTGTAGATCCCAGAAGTCACTTTTAAGCCATTACTTACTCGCTTGTTTTCGATTTGTTTTTTCCAACGGAAAAAAGACAGCGCCAAATACAGCCGGGACTAACTTTCGGGCAATCAGCGGCCCAACTCCAGGAAGGGTTAAATCAAAGGGTTCCTGTTTTATGAAGACTTATTTCAGACTTACCTTCAAGTTGAAATTAGATTTAATCTGGCTCGAAGCTTTAGGATTGAATTTTGTAAACAATTTCGAATACCTCTACAACTTCCAGGCTTTGTTGAAATACCATTGGGAACTCGGGATCCCGTTGTTTAGAAATTCCTTTCAAATGAATTTCTACTTATATGAGGTCGAGTTTTGTAAATACGTGGACCATTCATGTTCAATGGGCACACTTTGTTTGTCTAATGGATATTTAATTTTGTTACCTTTTCCTTTACTTTTTTGCACAATATTATTTTGTTGGCAGTTATTATTGATAACATCATATTTATTCAAACCTTTTGTTTTAGATTTACAATGGGTATTATTGCTCCGCATCGAGCTATCAATTATTCTTAAAAGCTAAATTAAATTATTCTCAAAGCAAATCAACGTGCTGTTCATAAAGGTTGCCTGCGAAAGGAATATTCCTAGACTAGACTAAACAAGACTAACTTTTTTTTTAAATATAATCACACGAAGCACGAACTAACTTTTGGCCTCATACATAAACTAAAGGTCACACAAAGGGCTAAGAATAGAGTTGGGCCTAACCATCAAGTCTTTTTTAGATTAAATCCAGGTAAAAATGACAAATCCCGCTTTGCAATTGACAATCCATAACGCCATAGCGTCCTTAACTCGCCCGTAAAATCCGAAACGAGGAAATCCGTAGATGAACTAGAGTTACCGATATAGCTCTTTGAATTAACAAGTTAATGTGGCAACGGGCAGACCATTTACTATATAAGAAAGTTTCTTGAATGGTCTCCACAAAAATGATGACGCAGTGCAGAAATTACCTCCACCTGATGGACCGATGACATCTTAAAAGCTTTGGTAAGCCGTGAATGGAAATTACCAAGATCGTTCGTCGAGGACCTCTTTGAGGCAAGCCTACGTTGAACAGTGGATTTCTATAGCCTGACGTTGTTGATAATGATGAATCACAACTATGTATATATGTCACACCTAGTATAATAATATATGTCTGTGAGTTTGAATTTTTTACGAAATTTTTATGCTGGACCTCATTTTAAAACAACTTAAAGAGACAAATTCTAAAAAAAAACAAAAAAATTTTAGTTGCCGTTATATAAATAAAACGTATTTATTTAAAATACTAGCTCTCACCTTTCCTCCTTAGTGATGAAATCCTATTTGAATTTTTAAACTTAGTTAAGAGTAGCTCTTTTATTCCTAATATTTTTTGTATATTGGTAATAAGAAGGTAACTAACGCAGAATTTCGAGAAGAAATTGGTGAGTATGTGGAGCGTACAGAAATCCTCTTAGAGAGTATACTGTGTTTTTTAGTAGCTTTTAGTTTGCTACAAAACGGTTGAACTGCTCGAAAAAGGCTCTAGGGAGTTTTACTACGGCTATGGTTTCCAATAAGTCCTTTATGTATAGAACTTTTTCAAAGTGACTTTCATTGCGAAGCTTCGTAAAGGTGCTAGTCAAGTACTGAGTAGCCATTGACTTTACTTTTGTTATATTGATTGTTAGTAAAAAATATATTTTACTATTTACCTATCAGTGAGAACAAACAAACTTTTACAAAAACTTTATTAACCCTAATGGGATCAATAAAGTTGACAAGCTTTACTGAAAAAAAAGGCTTTTCAAACCATTTCTTCAATGAAGATATACTGCCAAATACCGAAAATTCTTGACGCACAAGTTACCTTTAATGTGTAGAATGACTCCTTTTCGGGTTAATATACATTAATAATATGGATGCGTGGCATGTTAAGACTACTCCTAAAATCTGAAGGCACAATTATGAGCTACCAAAATCTATTTGATTTGTAGGATGTTCAATCAATTTAATAGAATCGTGATATGTGCAATTACCTGTGTTTCACAATAAATTGATTTTAATATAAAATGTATATTAATATATTCATTTATTTCACAAATCTGAGGTATCGCATCTATTTTCTGTTATATTGTGATCCATATAAAAATACTTAATAAGATACCTATATTTTGATATAAAAGCTTTCAGCTAACGCGATTTTCATTGAAATGCTAGAATATCAAAGAAAGTAATGTTTTCATCACAAATTATGTAAATCATTTATATAGGCCAGAGCTTACTTTTTTCTCGAAGCTCTCCATCTACACAGATAAGATTTAAATTTCTCGAAAAATATTAAATTACTGAAACATACAGAAAATATCTTTGAGATACTGCCTTATTAATGAGCACGGAATAGTGACGAGCGACATAACACGCTTTCTTCTCTGTCGTTCTATCGTTGCTTTGCGTATGTGTTTAGGTAACGCTAATAAGCTAGCAAGATGAATTTCTCGATGATGGTAAAAACAAACACGTGCTAACTCTCGTCTTTCTCTCGCAGTATTATAATATTTTCGTACATTTTGTTTTACTATGGACTTGAATAATAAAGCGAGTTTCCGCATTTTATATTACTCCGCTGAAAAGCTCATGCAAGAGGTTGAGCTAAAAGCTAATTATCCCGCAGTCTTCGTTCAAGTGTACCTCCATCAAATCGCATGGATCACTCGCTTATTCATATAAGCTTCGTTCACATTTGGCGGTTTTTAAACGCCATAATTTTCCTACACTCGTTAGCTGATGATGGAGGCTCAAGACCGTTTAGTAAGGACATTCCTTGCAGCTCTTTGTCCAGGATATAATGGGTTCATTGAGAATTGCAGCTTAAGTCCAGAAAAGGCAAAAACTCCTGCCAGGCCAGGTAATTAAGTCCCTGAACCGTATTTTGTACTTTATTTCTTACTAAGTGTTTTAGTTTAAGTAGCTGCTCGATGAGTTAGGTTTGATTTGAATCAGCGTATGCTAAAATTTGCGTAATTTATAAAATGATAGAAACCGTCGTATGTGCTGGAAACCTTATAGGAAAAGGAGGGTTAAATGACGTGCTGAATTAAGCCAACATTTTTCTAAGTGGGCAGTAAAGGCCCATAATATTGAAGTGTCCTATATTTTACGATCCATCTCGCTAAGGGGCTCTCGTCTCGTGATTCAATATATACAAACATATATCTACATAAGTGGATGGACGAATACCTTCTCAATAGATTTATGTAACTTTTAAAATTTGAGGCCTTCGTCGGAATTATTTATGTCGTTTTTAAACCTTTATGAACAAACAACAGTGTTTTACTATTCCAAAGATCCGATAGTAGGCATGTAGAAACGGCTAGAATTCCAACCATCAAAGGCATTTTATGCACCAAAAACAACAGCGGCATAACTACTACAAACTGCGAAAGAATTTTCAGTTTTTTTAAATAACAACACAATGAGGTCTACGCCACGAATAAATTAATTCTATGTTTTAGAGACACTTGCACCAAACTATTGAATGCTCGTGGTTTCTTACTGATTTAAAGATAGTCTGAGCTAATAATTATGACTTGAAGATTGAAGATTGTTAGGATGAATGTTTCTCACAAACAGGACCAATATAATATATGTATGAATTTTGGTTATGGTTTAATTTTTGTTAGAGACGTGGCACGTGGGTAAAGCTGGATTAAAATAATTTAAGATTACTTTTCGGTGCAAACAGACAACAACAACAACCTTTGTTCGTTAATTTAAACAATATAGGGTGTTCGAGATGGGACGTCTTCGGACATGCAAACAATTAATTACAAGAGTTATAAATGCTGGACATTAGTCAGGGTGTCGGCGGTTTCGGACTCGCGGGCTGAAGCCGCAGTGCTGTAGCATATTTAAATTGTCTTAAATATTGCTCTACTTTAGCGTGCACTACATTTCTTTACGCAGATAAATACTAACATCGTCTTTGTTGGTTGCGGTCCGAAATAAATTTGAATGTTTTGTAATGTTTTGGACGGATAATATTGAAAACTTTCATCAGAAGGTACGAGTAGTTGGAGATGCCAGGAAACAAAGCAAAGGGTTTGGGGAAATATTTATCCAGTAGTAGGACTCGATGAAAAGAAAAAAAAATAGTTTTGCATATATTAATATAAATGTACATGGTCAAGCACGGATGCATCAATAATCCATAAGTCAAAACAAATCGACTATAGGTATAATCAAGTCAATTTAGCATAGTGACGTTTGCTTTTTTACAGATATCTACTAACAAACATTTCATCTGACATTTTGTGGTAAAACATCAGCAATAGACTCGCATAAAATCTCTCATTTCGCTCAAAGTGAGAACCTAACAAACAACAGGTAGCTAACTTGGGGTATTTTAAATAATGAAAACAAAGTTTATGTATCTTTACGTCAGTTTAGAAGACTTTTTGACTTTATACATCTGGTTATTACAAAAGTTCTAGATAGCGTTATATTTACCAACACTTTTCAAGTTTCGCAACATTTACGATGTTAGGATAATAAAATACGAAATTTGATATGAAAAAACATCGTTTGACGTCAATGAAATCGCTGTTCATAACAATTTTTGGATTGTCGTCTGCCAATCAAGGGTCCTACAAAAGGCTCTACAAAGCGATCGCCTCAGGGATGAGATAAGTCAGGGGTGTCAACGTATTGAGTTTCTGTTAGAAATCAAATTGATTTGGTAGACAACAGGAGCTGCTGGTTGCTAGTTAGCTACTTCTGTAATAACTGAAACAAACGATTTCCTTCGTTTGTGTGTTCTTAAACCGTCAGTTTCATAATTCGAAAGTTGATGCTTTTCAATTTTTATAGTTTGATCTGATGTAGTACACTAAACAGTTGGAATTTAAAGTAGGTCACAATTTTTACTCGGACGGCTCTACAAAGCAAAATGTGGACATCAAAAATAAATATTCGCACTTTGTTATTCCACTGTCTTCCTCTTCGATATATATTATCATCACAAATCTACTTACTGAATATACATAAATGAGAATGCGCAAATAAGCTCATCATCATCAGCCTATATTATTCCACTGCTGGACATAGGCCCATGTGTTTAATAAGCTCATGTGTTTTGAACTAGGTATGCCTATTCAAATTACGAAGCGGTTAAGCTTATTTTGCAACATTCACACATACTTAATTTAACATTTACATATTAGTAGGATTAGTAGTTTCTCATTGGGAAAAATATTTTATTGCACAAAAAGGAGTTATTTTGTATAATGAATAAGTTGCAGCCCTGAGCTCACCTAATTCGTGGGCTCTTATAGAAAGAGAAACGATAACCAGTTTACTTTTAAAACCAGTTCCTGCGGGTACATTGTGTGGGTAAACAGAAATATATGTCGTCGTTATACCATTTCACAGATATTATACCATTTCAAGGATTATATGAGTCTGTTTTCGATAAAACATAACCATAACGAATCCTACAAGGAACCCCGGCGTTTATTTTCATTATAGATTGCAGTAGTGACTTGTGGTAATAAATCCTAAGTATCTAAGAACCATCCTTGATGACATACAAATCGATTGCAAAAAACAGTATTACAATCCGATAAGCACAGCCAACGCATATACGGGCTTTTGTCATCGCGATATAAAAAGTCATCTACGTTTATTTATAATTAGGTAAAATTTGTTTGTTTGTAGGGGGGTAATCTATGGAAATACTGAACCGATTCTAAAAAATCTTTCATTTAGAACACTATACCTGATATTTTAATTTTAATGAAAATAAGATATTAGTTTAAAATCTCAATATTTGTAAATCAAGTCGGAAAATCGCTGCTTGGCTGCTTTATCCGCTCGCGCAAATGGTTTGATATACGTGAATATTTAGTCATCAGTAGATCTGAAATAAGTGAGCTTTTTGTATTTTTATTTAAGCTACGTTTTTTTATGTATAAAGTATTGCTTTTATCTTCTTATACGTGGGTGAAGCAGTGGGCAGTAGCTTACTACACTGAAAAATAATAGTGAGTCTAAGTAACAGTCAAAGTAGATAAATAGAATGACTTTTAGATTAATTTTTGAACGCTACAGCTCATCTAAAATTGTAGGTTGGTTTTTGACAAAAACTTTACTTGACAGTATACGTGATGTACCTTCTTCCACCAGAGCCCTCCGAGTAAAACATTTTTGTTATGAGGTGAATTAATTTTATGATAAAAAGAACACTCAGTTTTTTTAATTCATTTATTACATTTGGCACATTCCCGCGTTTTGCAAGTAGTTAGCATTCCAAGCATGCTACCTGTTTGATTACAAGAATAATAGAGTAATTGAAATGTATTTTTAATTCGTAAATTTGACTTGTAAGTGTGGATTATTCTATTTTGTAAAAATAACTCAGCAGTTTTCTAGAAATCATTATTTGTTCAGCATTGATTCGAATTTAGAGAATCTTGTGATATAATAATATAATATCAACAAAGTATTATTATTTAATAACATGATTACGAAGTTATGACCTTAATAACACCTCTAGGGCTTGCAATTATTGGCTTGTTTCTTACGCATTATTCTAGGGTCCTATCGAACCAAAGTATCTAATCATTATATAGTTGCCCCACACATAACTAATCTGTTAATTAATCATTGGCATTCTTGAACGAGCTGCAGTTTGGACCGAAGTTAATAACGTACAGACAGCGACACAAGTCTTGGGATAACTGCGTAAAACTAGAACTATAAAAGATATTCATTATTCTTTATTTACTACTTAGGTTGATGGCCTCAATGGCGTGGTGGTTGTATGTTCTGCAGATATTTGTTCCTGGGTGTGGGTGTTGTGGTACTACGGTACTCGTAGTTCATGACACTCACGACACCGGGAATCCTAGTGTAGGTCAAGACTATTGTGTGGCTGTTGCGTGTTTATCTATTTATTAGGTCTGTACTTATTATTTTACGAAGACAATATAAAAAAAATGAATTACGAAATATAGTTGGTTTGGGTAATTTTGATTTTTTTCATAAGTCTTCGTAATACAATAAGCACAGACGTAATAAATAAATAAACACCAACAGACTCCAATTCAATTCAAAAACTTTTGTTTTTTAACGTAACTTCTGGAAAAAGAATTAAATAAAGCTGGAATATTTTTTTTTCCTGTTTATACTTTACTAGTTGAACGCCCCGCGACTTTGTCGGGTAAGAAATTAATCAGTCACTATGCCTGTAACAACAGCTACCAAAACATGATCACAACTTGTGTCGACAACTGTACGTGTAATCCTATAAAATATACCTATTGCTGGCGGCCCCGCTCGTTACTTGTAATTACATCTCTCGTTTTTGCGATATGTGGACTTTCCTTCATAGGCCGAGGGTAGTAAAAAGTTATGGAACTTTTCGTGTTTTTATATGATACAATACAACCAAGGAAAAGCATGAAAGCAAGCAGCGATTTCTGTTCTTAATGGTTAATTATCAGCCGGAACAACACTAGGTAGGTACCTACCCATAAACTACCTAGTATATTTCCGGCTGATACTGGAAAATATAGATTGTCTCAAAAAGTTGTGTCCCGAAAAGTTTTGTCAGTCGGTAAGTCCATATTATTATATTGTTGACCTGCTAGTCTAGTAGTATGTTAAATCAGAATAATCCTCAAATTATCGTTGATTACGCAAACATTTTACTGGAAATATCTCGCATTTATTGCTCTAATCGCAATGCGTATAATACAAAATACTGACCTTTATGCACTCAATTTAAATTATTTGAAAACTGCGCTCAGTTAGAATTCGTTTTGACCCGCTAATAATTATCGACGTAAAGCTAAAGCTATACGTTTTGTAGACTATAAAATCAGTTTAATACAATATTTTGGTCGTTTTGGGTTTCAAAGCATAGGTACTTTCTGATAACACATGTTCTGTAAATCTAGGTAAGGTATCATATCTTAGGTTTTCACGATTGTTATATTACCTTTATATTATATTACCGGACACTCTTTATATCGTATTATTTTACCAGCGACCACAAAAGCTCAAAAACCTTCCAAACGTCAATTATAACTTTAAAATAAAACAACGCGATTAATCCGCTTATTTGTTTATTTTCTATACACTTAATTATTTTAATAAGTTCCTACTTTCATAATTCTCAGCCATATTTGTATTTAATCATGGTAACCGCAGCCACAGTATGCATTTCCATTAATGTTTGTAAAGCAAAGCTTTAGCTGGCATCGACAACGCTTTGACTGGCTCAGTCCCACCCGTTTGATGTGTTTAATTACTTTGTTTGTTGTTCCGACGATGCTTGATGCTAGCTGCGGCCGCAAGTCGAGCACTTCCAAAACTGTTAGCATTTCCAAATTAGACGACGCTTAGCTTATGCCACTCCATATCAGCCTTCAATGTATAAAAGCCTTAAAGATCTTGAGATAAAGATCTGATATAGAATCTTAAAAAGTAAGAAAACTGGGGTAACTCAATCTACTGTTGGTCTACAGTATGCCGGCTTAGTTTTCTTCTTTATGCCACGCCACTGGTTTTGATCACCCGACTTGAAGATTTTAAGGCTATCCACCATAGCCTTAGGGCCGATGATAAAATATTAGTGTGATGGGAGGGTTCAATGCACCTACTAGTGTACATTCTTATTATTATTTAATGCTTTATTACACACAAAAATCTACAAAGGGAGGACTTTAAAACATAATTAAGTCTTAACTAATATGTCTAATCTAGCTACTATAATAAAATGAGAAACAAAAACAATGGTACTTATAAAATAATATTATACGAAAATGAATTCGCATTTCGATCAAATCGCTTTCACTTTCAAATTGCCTCTTCCTTAATGCATGTAATTAATGCATGACCCATAACTACTTGCATAATATTTATTTAAATTTCGATCACATTGGGTCCGCATCTTGAAAATAGAAAATGGGTTAAGATAATGCATGCCCTAGACGCAAGATGTATTGAGGTGAAGTTGAACATAAAAATGCTCAAGTACGGATACGCTTATCACCTTGTATACAATATTAAACAGTGAAATTTCTGGATATCAGACTATTATTGTCTTCTGTGCTTACCCATGTCAAACTAACCAAATAGTTTTATACACGCAACGAAATAATTAAAATACTATTGAGCTGGGTGGGTGTCAATCACGTGAGTGATTTCACTAATCGCTGTGTGTGATGGATTGTAAAGGGGTTGAGGAGTGATTTTTCAAGAAGTTATTTAGTACTTACTATCGAATGATAATTGAATGAACCAAAAATTAGTAAAACACTCTGAACATACGTTCTTGTTTGAGCTCTAAGTATTTTTTCGGCATATTCACAAAATTAAAAGGTTTTAGAGTAAAAATACCGATATTTAAAGCAGAAGCATAGAGAGAATAACCATTATACTAGAAGTTGATACAATTAAGTAGTACAAAGTGAAGTACTAATTAATTACGAATACCATAACACTCTCAAATTTTAGAAAGTTTCTATTCAATAAAGTATGTGCAAAATGTCGTATGAAAAATGCAAAAATCATTATAACAACGCTTAGTCCTGCGTGCCCCACAGATAACCCGAAAACTTGCGGTTAGACGATCTAGACGGTAACGCGAATAATTACCAAAATGGTTAATTTTAAAGTAACGCGAGGGCCGAGTGTTCCACAAGGGCGATCCTTGGGTCCACAATATATCTTGTGGGCAGGCAACCGCGATTTGACTGACGCCGCTCTCTGAAAGGACATTTATCAGTCTCACTACTCGGGTTACTCTAAACCAAACAACAATGAATTCTCATTGACAAATTATCTTGGTATTAGTTGGTTTCAAGTCTATTTTTTGACTAATCTCCGCGTTATTTGCTTTTAGGAGACGCGAGAAAGTTTTAAAATATAGTTTTGTGTAACGCTATTTTACATGCAATTATGTATTGCAGCGCTTGGGCGATATGGCGATCTACGAACCATCCTTGAAATCATACGAAACTATTGCAAAAAAGAGCATTACTGGAGAGATGGTTACAGACAAGCAAAACAGTTTTTTTTCTTTCATCGTTCGGTTTTTCATCAGGTAGTATTTTTTCTGTTTCTCATATGCATAGGTAAATAACATTAATATGGTGAGCCAAAGAACCTTGAATGACACATGTTAAGTTTCATTCAAGGAAGTCTTCTGTATTTCCAAAAACACATCCGCTGTAAGCCACTTATGAAAATGAATGTGAAACTCGGATAAACTAAAGCCTATTTTCCGCGCCGCATACCGGCCGGTTACAAATTGCTTTGGGCAAAGCGTAAATTTTAATTTTATCTCTAATACCCGAATGAGTGCCGTGACTCGACGTAATAAATGTACTCTTACCACGTTAGCTGGTTTGCGTAAAAGGTGCATTCACGCATAAATTAGGGCTCCAAATGTGTAGTTTTTTCAAAAAATACTTCTATACTATACCATATTTCTTATATCTATATAATATTTTATATAGAAAGATGCAAATAATATGTTGGCCACACTACGAACTTACTTTCTAGTTGATATTACATCCTACTATCCTACTAATATAATAAATGCGAAAGTCTATGTGTGTGTGTGAATGTTTGTTACCACGTATCTCCGTAACTACTAAACCGATTTTGATGAAATTTGGAATGTGGATAGTTTAGGATCTGGAATAACATATAGGATAATCTAATTTTCGAAAATCGAACCCTAAGGTAGTTAAATAGGGTGGTAAATTTTCTATGAAAAAAATAAATTGTTTGGTTCACTCAAAACTCTGTACAAATAAACTTTAAAGTAAATAATGAAACACATATTTTTTATTTTACAAAACTTCCCTTTGAGGGTGTGCAATTGAGTTCTAAACTTTGTATAAATTGTAATCCTTGGTTCGATTCATTCAAAAGTTGGTGGCATTGTTTAAAGCCTGGAGACGGTCATATGCTACTTTTATTAACATATACCACGCGGGCGAAGCCGCGGGCAACAACTAGTAAAAATATATTTGTTGTGCTTAAAAGAGAGATTGATAAAACTTCGAGAACCTAGTGGTCTAGACAAACCTAACATAGGTTTTAAAGGCACTACCTACTAACTAACTATTATACCTACTCAGTTTGTTAAATAAATCAATTTAAACCATCTATTGATCATTTTAAATTATCACGATTTTATTTGAATCATCATAATCATATCAATTACATTTGCCACGAACATAGGTAAAATTTTACAGTTATGAAGTCATTTAATGCTGCTGTGTCGTCCTGCGAAATGCATATAAATATTTTGAGTCAATAAAAAGAAAAAATATTAATTTATTTCTAATAATTTAATAAATAATAATAAATAATGCTGGACATTTTTCACACATCATCATCTAGCCCCAAAATAAGAAGAGCTTGTATTATGGGAACTAAATAACCAATATATTAATCACATACTTTTTTTGTAAATACGTATGTATTTACAAAAACATAGAAAACACCCAGACCGGAGACAAATATTTGTAAATCATACAAATATTTGTCCCGTGGCGGGAATCCAACCCGCAACCTTCTGCGTCTGAAGCGAGCTTTCGCCCACTGTGCCATAGAGGTCGTCAAATTTATTTAAAAACAATTAGATTTTTTGTAAACCCGAGTATACATACATGAATTATGTATGATTGTTCATCGTAGACAATTTTATTTATTAATATTTTTTTTTTGTCTTTTTTGTATATTTAATCGATGGATCCATGCGATGCTATAAGCTAATGTGCCGATTCTTTCTGCATAGTACCCCATATCAGTGTGCGAGTCACGACGGGACAGTTTATTTCAACTTCTCAACTCCTCGGAGTGTTCGAATGGGGCATAATTTTCATAAGGAACACGCCGTTGCGCCCGACGCAAAAATTAGATTCGTCAGCCTCTCAGGCATACGTACATTCGCGCTACCAATTCGATTAGACTTCGTAACGAGTGCGTGAAATGAAACTTTTGTAACTTTGAATTTTGCTTTGTAATCCAAACGAAAATAATTACATAAAGAAGGGTAAAGCTGTCACTGAATCATTATCTGGATGTGAGTTTTATAACACAGTTACAGCGTAGTTGCTACGAGATTTAGTTTTTTTAAATTAAATTAATTTGTTTTAATTGATGATCTTTGCTCTTTTTACATAATAAAGACCAGCAAAATGATAATGTCAACGAGGAACAAAATCATGAATCGAAAATGAGGAAAATTAATCGGACTTTAAACAACTTACGTATTGGAAGTCCGGATGACACCCACTGAGTTCAAATCACAGATATACTGAATTTTCTTTTCAAATTACCAGTTTTATTCGTTTGTTTTCTAATATAAATCTACCTTCTAACTTTTCTTTGTGAAAGGTATTTTTTCTTCGTACTTGATTTTTTCAGCATAAAGTAAGTCTGTCATTTTCAAAAAGTCACAAAATACTAGGAGATTGAACGTAAAATAAAAATATTTGAAAATTTATGTTTATAAGAGTATGTCTATTGTTGGTAATATTAAATGTTATATGAGCACAGCGAACGGAAACGCGCGCGACACATTGAATACAAGGTGGCGTTTGGGACGCAAACATAATTTAGTTATCTCACACGAGACCAGAAAGTTTCGCTCAAACAAATAATATAGGTTTCCATGCGGGGAGCACCTGGGCGGCGTGCGATCGGTGTGTCCCCTGGGAAATAAAAACTTTGCAACACGTCGCATGTCCTAAAGCCTTCTTACCGTCTCTACGACACGTTCGTCGATTTGATACCGACGTACAGTTTATGGCTTTGATTCTCAACGATACGTTTACGATATTGTTTCGCATTACTGCTGCGTAAAGCGAGTGTAAAACGCTGACGGACCTTCACTGAAAATGGGCGTACAAGGATGAGATGGACCCATTTCATGCGGATTCATAACCCTTTTCTTGAAATAGAATATTGTGTTGAGAATTATTGCAATCTTAACAAGCTAATTAGTTATTTATTACCTGGTACTTGATTTCATTCATTGCATTCAAGATTCAATGTCGTTATTCTAATACATTAATTCAACTCTTTAAGACCTTACATGGTAAGTACCAACATAATAATAATCAGCCTAACTTTTCCCGGCCTGGGATTCCGATGTCAGAATTTCTCAAAATGACTTCCGTTAATATAACTAGTGTTAAAAGTTCCAGGCGTCCCAAGTTCGATAACTGCCCGGATCTCAGCAAGAATTTTAAAATTAATTCAAACGAAAAATAAAATTAACGAAGTTGGTGAAGATTAAATTATACTCGTCGTAATTTGTGTTGAGAGAGTTCGGTAGGTCGCAGAAACACGACAGAATTTATAGGATATTTGCTAGGTTATGTGCTTTTAACATAAATAATTACGAACCTGTTTTAATTCAAGATAGGGATAGATGGGCTCTGAGGATGAAGAATTGATCAAGCTATTCTGCAGCTGAAAGTGTTTTATTATTCGTCTTTAAAAAAGTTCGAGGTTCTCAATTCGGCTGTTTTTTATCGTGTATTTTTGTTACTTGATATCTTTGCCAATAAAATCGTTAACTGATTTTGATGATTATTTAGTTGTTGAATAGAGAATGATCCCAAGGTGGCCCTTTAATTTTTTTTATTCTTGAGGGATTGCTAATTTCCTTTTAAAACATCATCATCTCATGGAATCACGACTAGCAGTAACTTTTTGTAGATAATTTTTTATAGGTGACCTTTTTTTTTGCATTCAAAAGAGTATCGTCTCGAGAGGTCAAAATAACGTACACGAGAAGATCTGATAACAGAGTAGTTGCAAGTTAGAAACTGTAATCTTGGGGCTGTAAACATATCGCGAATATCGCGATTTAATTATTATCAATCGACTTCAAAAAAGTGTGTATGTTATTTTTTGTGTAAATATGGTGTATATTTTCGCCAAATGTGAATATATTTTTCTTTTTCTAAAGATAATGATTCTTTATTTAAATGGGTAGGGGTATACTTCAAGAGCAGTAGGAGTACCTACTAACCTTGAAGTATACCCTCCTGTCATACCTAAAGTATCAAATACCTGCATATATAAATAAATAACACCCAATAGTCACGTATATGATCCTGACTCTACATTAGAATTGCCAGTGCCATGGGTATCAGGAACCGGGTAGCGGGTATCAAACCCACATTATTTATTAATTAATTAATTTATTAAATCAAATCACAATCACAATTTATAATTAAATAAAATCAAGGCACTTATACAATAACTTAAAATATTTTATACAATTTGCGTACATTAGCAGCCGTGCTAGGTCGTACCTGTATTACGGACTGCTAAGTTTTCATCACATCTATTGTGTCTCAATCGCTTATTCACCTGCCGAGCCACAGAAGTCAACTTACTGCTGCATTGAACCGCATGATATAGACGTAACTTGAATTATCCTAGTTCAATTTCCACAAACTTATTCTGGCCAATAAATAGAAGAAACTTCTGACTCTTCCCTCCTTTCACTCAACGCAATCTATAAAATCTTTGAATAAACATTTGCCTTCTTTGCCCTTTTGCACTCGTAAAAGGGATCTAAGAAACTCCGCTAAACTTATTTAAACTTTTACCCTAGGAAATCCTTTTCGCAAGCAGTTTAAATGTGGAATTGAATATGTATTAGAGTATAGGGTGATATTATTGGGAATCGGCGCGGCAGGTAAACAAAACGGTCGGTAAGCTCTGGGAATTATGCTTATGAACAAAGTTTTGAGCTACTCGTACACTAAGTTATAAAAATAATTATGAAGGTTCGTTCTCGATGTACCTAACCATAACAGTTTACAATACAACATGATTTAATAGGAATCTCATTCTTTTTCATGCATTTTCATTCAAAGTAATTGTATAGCCCTATGGTCAACCGTTCATTATTTTATGTTGAAATTGATGACCTTGGCGACGAGGTAGGCGAGTAGCCGGCTGAGATGTAAAAGGTGTAAGTTCAATTCCCGCTGCAGATGTTTGTTTCAAAACAGTTATTACATTGACAAAATTTCAATATGGAATGACCCATTTGACAAGCTTATCAATGACCAAACTTTCTTAAACTTAAAAAGGAGTTATTGTCCATTTTCAAGTTTTAGATATTTTTGGCATGAGTGTCATTATTTAATTCCTATAGCCATATAGCTAGTGCTATTAAGGGTCTGTTACGGTAATATGGTACACAACCTTGATGGCACGCGACTAAAACGCAAGCGGCGCAGGTTCGATTCCTGCTGTGGGGAAAATTTTTGCATGTTCTGCAGATATTTGTCCCGGGTATTGGGGTGCCACCATATTCATAGTTCCTTATACATATGATACAGAGAATCCTAGTGTGTGGTTAGGACTATGATTGTATCTATTGGAAGGTTTAAAATTTAAAAAATATAGAGTATTAGTTTAATCATTAATTACTCGCCAAGCTTCCATATTCAAAACTTCACTTTTCTATCAACAATCTGGCAGGCATACCAAAAAAGCTAATTTGAAAATTGCTTCCGTTCTTTACTAAGTTGAAATTGGAAAACCGTGACGATCCCAGAATACCTCTAGGCAAACTTTACAACCCTTTGAACTGATCTATCCGATCGACGTTATTGGAAAGTGTTTATGTTTAGTTACATACTTACTTTAGTTCGTAAGTACTACCCTTGTCAATAATGTTAATTAGTTAATTGGGTATAAAAACAAGCGCAAAGGCTTCCTTGAAAAAGTTAATTGTTAGTATTTACAGCTATTTTATAACGTACTCTTACAAATGATTTATTGGTTAGAAACCTGGAAATTAAATCTAAGGGGTTCCTCGTAAAAAACATACAGCCGTTAAAATAACTACCGAGCTTTATTCGTATGGAATTAATTATTAAACATAAGAAAATGTATTATTTAGTAAGAACCTGGATCTGGCCCGCCCGAAATGTTTTCTGAATTCAATTCCGGAATACATAAACTCAGACGTTTTTGAAAATTTTGAAAAGACGGTAATAACACAATCATGCCGTCTCTCTTTCTCCTATGTAATGGTAATCTGAGAAAATTCAGAATTGGAATTCCTGCTCGATTCTAAAATGTATGAAAAAGCGTATGTTTCTGAATACTTTTCGAACTTTCATATCCGTATGTGGACCGCAAGTTCAGTATTTCTATTAGATCGATCTTATAAATCCAGAAACTGAGAAATTCAGAATTTTAGTGGCACAGTGTAATAAGTAATTTTTATTCATATCCGAAAGAAATCAGGTCTGAATTCTGAAGGCTGTTCCGGCTGTTTGCAGGCCTTAAATAGTTTCATGTTGGACTGCGTTTGATTAGGTAGTTTAAACATACTGCATAAGTGTCGGTTGCGACTATAAAGGTCCATTTATACGGATAGAGTTACTCGTCTCGAAGGCAAGTGTAGAGAGAATAAAAAAAATTCTCATGTTAACGATGTGTTCGATATCTGCATGGCGATCTAGTATGTCTTTGAATTGTAAGCATTGCATTTTAGTTTTTTGTTTTTAGTTGAATGTAAACAAATAAGTGCGAGAATCAACTGAAGATTATTGATAATTGCTTGCATATTCTCGCCAAAAAGCATTCATGAAATTATCTCTATGTAAATGGGCCTGAAATAATATGTCCCAGACAAAATTTAATCTAGAATAAAAACTAATGTTAATTGTACTTCCCCCCGGGTAAGTACAATTAACGAAAGTATTAATCTATTTCATATATCAATTTGATTGTATTATATCATAAAGTTGTGACTATAGTGAGCTTAGTGAAAGTTGCCTGAAACTTTTCACTTTTGCATTTTACAGTGAAATTACAAACTTTTGGGACATACCTAGAGTCTCTGAACCAGTAGGTTTAATTTTCATGTCCGACGTTTATCAGCTCTGGGGATGCTATTTATCAACTGCATAACTTATACAAAAAACTTTTTTAATTAAAATAAACTTTATTTCAAGCTGAAAAACACGTAAATCTCACACACATACACATTACATAAAGGCAGTACATCAGTTCTGTCTGCTCGTGTACTATCCTATTGGTTACACTGTAGTTTTATCATGCTGTTTCATTATTCAGCTGCACACCTGTTTATTGGGAGTATTGATTTTCACAAGTTACTAGACTTTCAATATTTTTCACATCAACTTTCTATTTTAGAATTTTATTTCGACTATACCATGTTCGACTTTTATCCTACTGACGTAATAATATTTTAAAATTATACCAAACAACGATAATTTCAATTCTATGATCAACTTTCTAATTAAAAACATTTATTAGCAGGCATAATAAAAGTATATTTTGTTTTTGAAGTGTTACCTATACTTATGGGAAATCTACGGCAAACCCTCCTGAGAGCATCGACAATGTTGATACTGGACTTTGTGATTGAGTGGAGATAACACCCGCATACCCCACGCCCGAGAGGGCGTGGGTTTGATTCCGCATATTTTTGGGACATAATAAAATCTTAATACTACTACTTTTGCAGCTACATAAATAGTTAGTAGCAAAAATTACTCAACAAGACTTCACAGTACATGACATAATTTGATAAGGAAGAACGAGTCTCTTAAAACAGATATCTCACACTTAAAAGGGAATTCCAACTCACATTTGTTATAGTACTGATTAAGAAAAAAAATATTTTGTATTGTATTTTTATTGTATTGACTTATAAAAACATACATATGAATCAGTTAGGACAGTTGCGAAATCTATATAATCTCAACAGTACAGAATACATTCTCCCGAGTTTGAGCAAAAAATAAAACAGAAAAATGCAACCGCAATAAAATAGAGCTGCATCGGATTAAAATTGTTCTGTGTTCTGTAACTCAGTGCCGTGTGTCATTGTTTAGAGATCTCGGAACGTCGCCGGAGTCAATATGCGGAACATTTCCTATTACACGCCCGCTTCTTTTCGTGGGCTACAAATATATATACAGAGGGGTTAGTCAAGGTAACATTCTATTGAGTTATTAGCGTTGTCGCTTTAAGAAGTCAGTCCCATACATTTTTGGTTTTCTAAAGCATATTTTATATTGTAAAAAGTCCACTTGGCTGAAAATGCAGAGTAGTTTATCCAGACAACTATATGACTATGACTGTGGATGAAGGGAGACGAAGGGGCTGTTACTCGTGAAATGATATCGTGAAAGCCTTTTAAGTTCAAAGCTGCCCATTGTTTTATTAAGCAATATTTTTGGTTATCAACTTAATTATAGAGCTTGTTTTATTTCATAAATTACAAAATGAATACGAATATTTAATTTAATTAATTGATCTTCATAATATTGGATGAAATAAGTTCCTCGTTTTATTAAGAAAACTTGGTTTTATCTTGTTTTAGTATTAAGGCCCCCTTTTCTTCCTCGCTTATTCTCGTTAAAAAAACAAACACGCTCACGACTGTATTTCCCATGATATTCATACTAAATTCGTAAATCTTTGAGAATTCCAAGTAGAGGGTAGTCAGAAGCACATCCAAACGTTACATTTGACACCTGACCGCATTTTGCAAGTCCATCGCCGCTTATTGGAACACTAACCGATCGCACATATGCTACTTCTAGAAGCTTTTATATCCACTCAATGTATCAGCTCTATAGATTTCAAGCCATATTTTTATTCCAGCACAATTTGTAATGGAAGCGACACGCTGAGACAAGAGAGCAAGACTGGGGGTGAAAGGGACGAAGAGGGGCGAAATTACTTGCAAATTCCATTTACTAACTCCGCGGCTGGTGTCAGAAGAAACGCGCGTCTGTTCAGCTTGTTACCTAGATTGTGGTCTAACAATTTGGGAAGTTGGAGGTGAGGCTTGCAGAGACAGAAATTAATAATTGTACCGGAGTATGAAGTTGAAGACTAATATAGAAGACGGACTAAGGCGGAATATTGTTTCTGTATGTACCCAATTTAAAGTTTTCGGTAGGAACAAAAAACTTCTTTGGGTTGCACACAATTTTTTTACAGTACTACGATTAATAAATAAAACACCCAGACACATATATAGTCCTGACCCCACACTACGAGTCCCAGTGTCGGACTCGTAGTGTGGGTATCAGGAACTACGAGTACTCTGGTACCACAACACCAGGCCCAGACAAATGCAGAACACACAAACATTTGTTCCGCAGCAGAAATCGAGCCCACACCTTTTACGTCTCAGTCAGCTCGATAAAAATCATATGCTTAGGAAATTTTCGTCTATTTCCTTTTCCGAAGATAGACGAAGATTTCCGAAGCGCATAACATTAATCGTAGTACCGTGCATTGTAATAGTTGATTAAAAATTGCCCAAGATGTTCGGGTCTCGACGTTATGAGACATGATGAAACATCATGAGACATGTATCGTACGTTGTTGAAAATAAATAAATGAAATAAATTATGCTGGACATTTTCACACAGCATCATCTAACCCCAAACTAAGCAGAGCTTGTATTATGGGAACTAAATGACTGATATACTACTTATATACCTCTAGGTACATTTTTTTTTGTAAATACATACATAATATACATAGAAAAACACCCAGACCTGAGACAAATATTTGTCCCGTGGCGGGAATTGAACCCGCAACCTTCTGCGTCTCAGGCGTAAAATATAAATAAATAAATAGTATAAATAATAAATAGTATTAATTAATTCTTAATACCATTACCATGCACCGAAATTCTCGTTTCAATTTCAACTTTTCGAGAATAAAAACAAGTTTGTTTCTATGTTTGTGGCATGGATACCAATGGATAGCAATGGATAGCCGGACCTCCGATTGGTATGTAAGCTACGAGGCGTTACCGCGAACTTAGCTCATTACCAATGTTACGCCAACAGAATGACAATGTCGGGAATTTTTACTTCATTCTTTCCAATACATAGAGCATTGAATACGCCATTTGACTCTCAGATAGAGGCAGCATATTATTGTTAGTTTCCGAAAGCGATGGTTTTTTGTCAGTCAGGGCAGATTTTTGAAATCAAATCAAAGGACATTCACATAATAAGACGTGTTAAACACGTAAATAAAAAAAAACATGTTATCAGAGCAAATACCATTTTGCAGGTCATAGCTGATCGAATATGATTCTTCCATCATCTTGTCTCAATGATGGCGTATTCAATTATAAGTTTGATAAAAATCAGTTTCTTCATTAAATCATTTTACGAACTTTAACTAATAAAACTTTTTATTTATTCTCTGAATTTTACAATACACAAGAAACGTGTAAAACAATTTTATTTTTATACTTATTCAATAGTTTATAAAAAATACTCAAATTACTTATATATATAAATTTTAAAATATATATTTTAAACCTTTGAACAAATTACTAAGTTTTGCAGCCTAAAATAATAGTAGGTAGGTAGGTCATAAATTAAACTAAAGCATTAAAATAATTTTATCATCAATTAAAATGGTTACTGTTATATAAAGAACGCCCCAGAAATGTAATGCCTTTTTTTCCTTTTTCCAATTGCGGCAACCTACATCGTAATTATTGAAAGTATAGTTGTAGGAACAAGGCATCTCTAGAAACAACGAAAAACTTTTCTTGCGTATTCCTTGTTCCACGCTTATTAGGTGGTAGACGTGTAGTGGTAAGACGAGCAAAGTCTCTCGCGGCCATATTGAATTTTTCACATTAATTCAATTTCTTTGTTTCAAATTAAAATGCAGCTAAGAACCTGAAGTAACTTATACTTACGTAATAAAGTTAGACAAATACATATTACAGACATCATTCTCATAAGTATGTTACTACCTCTATATATTCTTTCATTGTAATAATTCTAACCAAACATGATAATATAACTATCATGATATTGACTATTATTATCCATAAGTATATAAATACATTTTCACTACAAAAATGTATTTATATACATATGGAGATAATATCAAAATAAATTGTCATAATAATTATAACAAAAAATAACTATTAATTTTAAAATTTATTAAATATATAAACAATCATTCAAATACCAATAAATATACAAATATAGCATGTTTAACAGAACATGCTAACATTTGACCCAATATTTTATATTATTATTGTTTTATGTTTGCTGAAATTGATACATATTTAGGTACCTAGTTCAGTACTTTTGTTTTTCTCTCATTTTTAAAAGTTAGGGATATCGCTTCGACTGAAGGCCTGCTCCAGATTTTGTCATGTCTCTCTATCGGTATCTATATCGTTAGCCACCCATTTACTGCAGTTTATTTTATTTTGTCTTCTCGAACCTTTCCAATAGTCTTTTCCAATGACAACCTTTGTGGCACAGTGGGCGAAGGTCCGCCTGAGACGCAGAAGGTTGCGAGTTCGATTCCCGCTGCGAGACAAATGTTTGTATGATCTGCATTCATTTGTCTCGGGTCTGGGCGTTTTCTATGTATAATATGTTTGTATTTACAAAAAAATGTATATAAGTAGTATATCAGTTATGTAGTTCCCATAACACAAGCTCTGTTTACTTTAGGGCTAGATGATGCTGTGTGAAAAATGTCCAGCATTATTATAGTCTACGGGTTTTCATATGATTCAAAAGCTTGTATTTATGAAAAAGGTTCTGTTTTTAATTTAAACAAAAATGTTTTTTTATTAAACTTACAAAGCCAACTCAATGCAAAACATTCCTTGAAACATCTGTGCGCGTTATTGACAGTTTCTATTCTAAGACTTGTCACAAACCTCTGGCCTATGAATAATTTAGTGTCCCACCGCGACCGCAAAGTGTTTATTGTGATAGTGCGCTTGACTTCACAACCGCAAGCTCATGTGAAATAAAACACCTAGATTTTTCCTCTCAATCTCCGAGGTTTATCTGCCAAATTCCCTCAATTCACAACATCCTAAGTGTTCGGAAACACTCCGGCAAAACGAATTATATTTCCGGGAGGTAAGTTCTACTGTGGAATTTTTCCAAATCACTCTTGGGATGCCGCTCCTGAGAAGAAATCAAGAATGTAAGGAGTTATGCCGGAAAATAGTAGTATAGAAATTTAAGACGAATGTCGCAGAGGTAAGGTTGCCAATTATGTGCTCGTGGCTCCGTCGTTTACCGCGAGAGCTGGAATCGAGAGAGGGCGGCAGTAAATAACAAGCGGGATCGGATTATTTCGATAAGATCGTAAAATGAAACAAGGCGCGCCTCGACGGGACGTTTTCTTTTTGAATATATTACACGTTTGCCGGAATATTGCCCATGTTTATGTGTTTAATGTAAAAGTTCGACTTAGCTCCTTGTGTAGTTTACCTGCGCATATTAACGGAATTAAATTAAGTGTCTAAACTAATGGAGCTACGGATATACTACGATATGCTACGAAGTCTCCGGAATTGCTACAAATCTCTATACCGTCTATAGTACGGTATTCGTAGCAGTAGCAATGCTGCTAAAAAACGGGTAGATAACATTTAATGCTGCTTGAAAATTTTGGTCTTGCAAAATCAAAATGCCTACTTCACCTACTTTGTAATTTTCATAGAAGCTTACAATGTTACAAACGAAACAAACATGCTCACTACTGTATTCCTCATGATAGACATCCTCAGCTACATACTCAATGTGAGATGTTTGAAGATACCAACTAGGAGGTAGTCAGAGACACATACTAGTTTATATTTGGCACATGCCCAAGTTTTTGTAAGTGTTTAGCATTGCACGCGACAGGTACAAAGGTTAAAATCATTTTCGAAATGAAAGTGTAGCTGGAAGCAATGTATATTATTCAATACCAGCCAAGTGCTACCCCTTACTTTGAAGCTATTTGAAGGCTCGCATCTGGAAGCAGGCGATCGTCTGAGGCACGCGCGGTTCGATCGTCCAAGTGCAATCTTATTTTTCCCCGAGTCTGGCGCTCTGCCGGTGGCTTATTGCCTACGTGCCGGCGTCCGGCCGCTGGTCGCGCTGCTGTCATATTATTCTATCGAGCTATCGGCGGCACACACGCGCGATATTAGTGGCTCTGCCTTCTCCAGATATTGCTCCAGGTCGTAAATAAAAGTGCGGTAAGCTGTGCCTATATCATTGAGGATGTTTTGGCAGAGGGTCACATATAATAAATAGCGTTGTATGATGAAAAGTGAAACGAAGGAGAAATCTTACTTTGAGTCTGTTTATATTGCTAGTTGTTTTAAAGTTTTTCGATATTTTGCATATCATACCACAGATGAAATTCATGCAGTCACATAAAGGTGGAATTCTACACACCACTCGCTTTCTCTTTGAGATTCTTTCTGCAAAATGTTGAGAAATGTAGAGAATAGTAATTGCTCAGTGGAAATTGTAGACAAGGAAAAGTACTTAACTTAAATTTTCGATCTTAATTGTCAGTTATGCAAAAACTGAGTATGAACAGAAATTCTTCAGAAGATAACTCAGAAATGACAGCTTCATTTATGATAAAACTTGTTTATCACAATTACGCAAACAATAACCTAATAAGGGCGGCTGCAGCCGGGTTTATTGTCAGCGAATGTTACCGTCGAGAGTTGTCGGAAAAAGTGAAAGTTTTTATCTCTGTGTCGGTCCCCGGCCGCGCGTTCTCATTTCCACCGCTCTTGATCACAATCTTAGGGTTGAAGCATGACACAGATAATTGCTGATTATCTGATACTTTTTTAAACATCAAGGGCACTGAAGTAGGTTTTTTATTGCTAAGTATGTGTTGCTGAAGTGAGTGTTATTTGCAATAAATTTATGGATTTCCCATCGGTCAACTGATTTTTATCAAATGTGTGTGTGTGGCTGGCACACACATAAAGACATAACGATTTTGATAAAAATCGGTGAAAAAATTAAGTTGTGTACGAAATGAAAATATTTTTTATAGTTAGGACTTATACTTATGATAGTAGTATATCAGTCATGTAATACAAGCTCTGCTTAGTTTGGGGCTAGATGATGCTGTGTGAAAAATGTCCAGCATTTATTTATTTATTTACTTACAACCCTGCAGGCCTAGTTTCCTACAGAGTGAAATGGTCAATTACATCTCAGACTTCGCAAAGGAGGTGTTCATATCATGTCAGTTTTAAAATGACTAACTTATTTTGATACACTCTCTCTCTCAGTTTCAGGGCAACCTTCACATTTGTAGTTTTTTATGTTCACTGTTACGTAAAAACCATGAACGATTCAGAATTTTATTTTACTACCCTCTGGTACTTGATGATTTATTTTCTGTCTGAGTATTTATTTTACAAAATTTCATGCGCGTGTAATAATTGATCAAGAAGAAAGTTAATACAGTGGGTAAAGTTGCATGGTGTCGGAGTTTTTAGACTATTAGAGCTGGCTTAGTATCGTTAAGCTGCGTCGTCGTGCGTTCTAAAGAATCTCATTTTACGTTATATAGAAACAACTTTGAAAGAATACAGCACTAGTGCAATTGTGAACAACTCACTCCTACGCTGACGTTCGCCGCGTACTTCTGCCATGCGTACTCTGTATAAATATAGGCATACATGTATACAGGCTATTGAAGGACTGAAGAGCAGGCAATATCTCATCAAGGCCCGACATTATTAGGTGACTGCAACCGATTTCCATCAAGTGGGCCGTAAGCTGGATGGCTTGCTAAAATAAAACCTCCACGTGAAGGTGCTGTTAACTTTCATCCAGTGAGTATGGATTTCTAACCAGTGTCAGTGTAAGAAGAGAACTGGCTTTGTACATGACTCACTACCATTAGGTGTGCAAAGATCTGATTCGTTCGTCCACAACTGAGGGGCACGAGGACGACCACGAGCTATACATCCACAGGACGTGCCTTATTTATACGGATCTTTTTCAGACTGATAAGCCTAAGATAATATATGGCAGCATATTTATCAATTTATCAGCGCAGGTTTTTGTAAGTCATAAATGTCAGGTGACGTATAGGTTAAGTATAGGCTATATTAGGTATAGGTCTAATAAAAAACAGATATCAAAAAACTTGCGTATGAAGTTTTGGACAGTAAACCACTTGACACTTGAGATATTTGATATTACAGAGCAATTTTGGAGATCGTATTCAATCCCAACATTATTTCTTCGTGCAACTTTTATTTCAAATATTTTGAAAGTCCTGCTTGTTATTTGTTCCAGATCTGGGTATTGTGGTACCATGATACTCGTAGTTCATGATACCCACTTTATAGTGAGTCCTAGTGTGGAGTCGGGACTATGAATGTGACTGTATTCATTATTATTATTATTTGAAGAGTAGGTGTTTTCATTTTTGAAAAGTCCTAAAATAGATAGATAGGAGGTGAGGACTAAATAAATAGAGCTGGATGGATGAAGTTAACTGGTACCACTTAATAATAACAGTACATGTACTTGTGTATCGCAAGAACCCGTGCAAATGTAGAGGGGTCTATAAATATATATCTGTTTTCTACGTCCTAAGCTATATGGTTCCAGATTATGGGGCACGGTCCGTAATAAAATAAGCGGCGGTAACGCGGTGTTTGCACCGACGCGACCGAGATGACAGATACGGCACGCGGTCGCCATTCTACCGTTCTTATAAACTAACGTCACTGTATAGTGAACGAAAATTTTGAAAATATTTTACGTGTTTATTTATTTCGAGGGCGAAGTTTTGGTGGGGTAGATGAAAATGATAGATTGATCTGTACCGTTTGACAAGTAAGCGTATAATATTGTAGAGTTTAGGTAGTAGTTACCTATACATAAAACGCTTTCTGTTCATTCTTGTCACAACTGTTCTTTCCATGTTGCATACTCAGTATGCAGATCTGTTAGTATAACAAGTAGGGGATAGTCAGAAGCAAGTCTAAATATGCCAATACTCATTGCATGCATTTGGCGTATCATATTGAAACCCCATTGTTGCTTTAAAGAAATTAGGTCCGAGTTCACAACTACAGTAACGGGTGGTTAGGCCCTAATCAAAGTTTTTTGAAACAATGTTTTCACAGAAATCTGTCATCATAATCAATGTTTAGACTTGACCATCCGTTTATTATGTTTAATAAAATTAAGCGTTTATGGGAAAATGCTATCAAAATTTTGTTTTCATTTAGTGGTTTACCAACGATGATCTTCTTCACAGTTTTGAACACGTGTTCACACGCACATACATATGTCTGGGTTTGAACCTATGACCGTCGCGTTGGAAGTTGGGGAACAGCCCACTAGGCCAACACGGCGTAAAAGCATATGATGATGAAAAGCTCGCAACTTAAAACGATTTGTGTATAAATCACCAGTACCTACGTATAATTATTATGCTCCGCCTAAAGTTTGCAACGATTTTATTATGGCAAGAAACAGTTTCTCTCCACTCATTTGTGCTCTTAGATATTCATATATTTTATTTAGTCTGTAACCCCTAGTGAAACAAAAGTAAAAGTAAATTGGGTTGCAAATTTACTTTTGCTTTTGTTTTCTACCTCTAGAATTCAAAACTAAACCCATCATCAATTTTATGTTTCTTTTCTGGTATTTTGATGTTATATTTTCATTACCAAATAACACTGTAATTATTCTTCTCACTCAGTAAAACATAAAGAAAAGAAAACGCAACACAAGATATCTAAGATCCTACTTAACATACAAATGCGAAAGTTTGGATGTATGAATGTTTGTTGCTAATAATATCCGAAGCGACTGAACTAATTTCGATGATATTTGAAACGTATATTCGTTTCGTGACTTAGAAATACAAAAGCTACTTTACATCTGTGTAACACAGAGGAAAGTAATATGTATGGTGTAATAACATGGTGGCCAAAGCGTACTAAGCGGAAAGTGGTGGGTTTCTTCCCCAGCGATTTTTTTTCTAAACATTGAAATTTCTCTTAACTCGTACGACTCAAAATTTTACAAGAAATATTTTCTGTAGCAATGAGCAATCATTTAGTTTTTTTTTTAAAAGCACTCCTTTTTGTCCATCTCGTTAAAACGAGAAACCATTACTTTGCACTGCAGTGACATTTTTCTTTATGAACTCCCTCGTCCTATTTTCATTAATTCCTACTCCCTCATGACCCCAAATAAAAGCTAAAGAGGAAATGTTTTCATACTTACTTGGAATTCGCCACTCAAAGGGAAAATATTTTGCTTATCTACCAACGCAAATCTAAGCTCAGTTTTTATGTCTTAGTTTTGGTAACACAGAAAGTAATTATAGTTTCTTTGTTGTTTTTTGGTCACATTATGTTAAACCAGGTATAGTGAACAATAATGCTATTTTGCATGACATTTAATAAAGAAAATTAAAGAATACATTAGTTTGTATTTTTCAAAACTTTGACTGTGCAATAACTGCTAAATCCGTTTTTTTGTCATATTATTCTAAAAACGGTTTCACCACAAAACCGCAAACCATTTTCTTCAGTAAATTTATAAAAAAAAGACACAGAAGTAGCATTGGATTGTGAACGTAGAACCCCTATGTAAGGGTAGATTCGGATCGGTCATGGTGTCTCCCATCGCTCTGTTTCTTTTGGAATATGGTGTCTGAATCGCCTTCATTTTGATCTAAGATATGCAAGATTTCTAATGATAAGATATTCTATAATTTTATAATTGTGACGACATTACTGAGCTATTTACTGATATGTTTTTCGAGATGAAACACGAAGGTGTTCAAAAATACGGCTTTAGGAACAGAAGTCAGGGCCACCATTCACTAAACCACCTAAGATAGGAACTATAAGGACGTCCTTCCTTCCAAATCAAAGTTTTTATCAATAAAATTTTTGGTTTAACAATATCCTATTGTTAAACCCGGTAAAAAGTATAACAGCTAAGTTTCGCTTCAACAAACTTGCTAACGGCCATTAGAGTGAAAATCGTATGCTCATGGTATTTACTTGCCATTACCTTTGTAGTTTTGTGCACTGAAGTATAAATACGATGCAAGCAATATATTAAATTGGAATAATTGCCCGGCAATATTTGTTTCGCAAAAGGCTAACGGCGTCCAAAGCTGCGCAGAAAACTGAAGTAACTTACCTCTTTTTATGAAATGCGTGTTCTATTTAATTAAAATTTTCTCCGAGCTTATCGCTGAATATATATAGCTATTTAAACACTTGAAGTGACTTTGTTCCAATATTGAACTTACGTGCTAATTCGAAGACGCTTTTATAAAAACTCTCCAGGACAATACAAAATTTGAGTGCAAAAAGAAGTAAACAATCTTTAAGATTATATGAGACTCGTTTTTATGTTTTATATAAAATGTGACCTTCAAAACTTTATATATTTCAGGGATTACATTCTCTGGAAAGATACTATTATTTTCTAGACCAACTTTGTAGACACTACAATTGAATTACAGTCGTAATATCGTCTGAAAATGTTACGATCAAGATAATTTTAGAGGTGAACTCGAATTGATTCGACAAGTTAAGGGCTCATTTTGAAAGCTATAAAGTTGGCGGCGTCTCACTGCTTAATATAGCCGCATTGCAAGAAACAATTAGACAAGCGGCACAATCATCCAACAGGAGCTCATGGATGTAGGAAAAACTTGAATCTTAGGACATTTCATTGAATATTTCCTTAAGAAAATAAAAATAAAATAATTAATAGTATGGCATTAGTTAATGGCATTAATTCTATGCCGCGGATAATAAGCTTCGAAAGTGCTACGCTATTACCGTAGTACTTAAGTACTTGAGTACTGTCTTGTTTAGAATAAACAATCAAAGTGATATAAATGAAATGAATAGTTTTAGTACACACTGTTTTCAGTAGGGACAGTTATTTACTTTTTTTATAGATCGAATATACTACAAAATAATAAACCAAAATTATTTACACTTCTAATCAGTATTATCTACACTTCTACACTTAAATTATTACTAAGAGGTAAAGTTTGTTAGTTTGGTAATCTTCAAAACTACTCATCCGATTTCAAAAATGCTTTCACCAATATTTAGCTGAAAGAATAAAACTTAAGTGTGGGTAGAGGCTATATAATTACCCTGTTAAAATAAAAAGTGCTTTCCGTGGAGATTAGTTCTGTATAGTAAGTCAAATACGTCTCTTATGAACGCTACCTTAACGGTATAATTCTTCACGTATAATTTGTTAAATTTTGTGGTATTTTTACAATTAATAGATTTTATTGAATTTCACTGGTTCAATTACGGTTTTACAATATTTTGTGTAAGTTAGATGTGTAACGCACAAAGGTAACGGAAGCAAAGAAGTTGCATACAAAATAAAAGGTACGTACGCTTATTAGAGACAATTTGCTCCTCGAAAAGTGGTAGGTGCTGCAACACGTTAAAATATGCAAAATTATTTAAATGTTAAAACTTTCTTCAGAGATCCATGTTGGAGGTAGCAACGTGTCGAATGGCGTGTAATACGGCGGGCATAAATCGTGAAGACACGGTGACGAGCGGCGCTTACACACGGAATGAGAGACATCCACCTTCTATGCCAGAACACCCTAAAATTTCCTTTTAATTGCTGCCCTGACGTACGTCTGCCTTATTACATATTTAAGGGCGAGTGGTTCAGTTCAGTTTCATCAGTAACTTGAATGAAACTGAATTCAAGTTATGAGCCTTATACTTCATCCTCTTTCTATGGGCTTCTAGCAGAGTCGTCTGAGTTCCAAAATCATTCTAACAAATAAAATCACAACTTTCTTCACCCACAATGGATATCTTCCGGTTCGTTATAGGTTTTCACTTAATAATGGTATCAAAAAAAATAATATTATGTAATAATTGAAGTATCAAACTGTATGCAATTAACATACAAAACTATTAAAAACAAAGAGCGAAGTGTTTCACGACTATTATCGTCTACTTGCACCATATTCAAATGAAATTGCATCTTTGCCAAAACTAGCGAGAGAATGGCGTCTCTTACATTAATATACAATAGCGTTTGACCCTCCTTGTGTCGCGGCGCGGGCGCCTCTTTGTTTTTATAGGTTGTTGAATAAGCATTAACTAAGTAATTTCAGGGGCAGGTAGGTACGAATTGAGCAGATCTTTTATGTTTCTATAGGTATGGAAACGACACACGTGCGGCGGCGGCTGATCATTACTGTGTGAATGCTTTTAGAACATTGTATTGTTTCTACTCTACAGCGCAAGCCGCTATGATATTATTCCGCGAAAATATTGTTGTATTGAAGAATTGAAGACGCTAGTATTATATTCTAGCTTCTGCCCACGGCTTTGCCCGCGTGGTACCCGGATAAAAAGTAGCCTATGTATTATTTTGATGTATAAGCTATATTACTGTAAAGTTTCATCAAAATCCGTTCAGTAGTTTTTGCGTGAACGAGTAATAAACATCCATCCTCACAAACTTTCGCGTTTATATTATTAGTAAGATAAGATGTATTTGATAGTGAGCGTCTAACCTCGGAGTTAGATGAATTATAAGTAAAGATGAAATTTGGAACAGATACAGTTCGTGTCTTAGAAATAAAACATGGATTCTTTTTAATTCAAGAATCACGCGGAGGAAGCCGTGAGCAGTAGTAAGTAATATAAATGTATTTGATAGTGAGCGTCTTACCTTGGAGTTAGATAAATTACAAGATATTTGGCTTCGTATTTTTTTTATTTATTATATTTTCTGTGACAATCACGTTGTAAAACTTAGTGTAGTAGTTAGTATTGGAACGAAGTGAAATTGTCACGATCCTTAGGGGGTATAAACCGGATTTAAACCCCCAACAGCCACATACTCCACACTAGGATTCCCTATATCGTGAGTATCAGGAACTGCGAATACCGTAGTACTTTAACACCCAGACCTGGTACCAATATGTGCAGAACATGCAGATTTTTTCGTAGCGGGAATCAAACCCACACTCGTTGTGTCGCAACTGGCTACTCGCCCACCGCGCCATCGAGGTCTTCTCATGCCATTAGGGTCGTCAATTAAAACCTCATTTTCTTGTAACAGATCTTCTAATCCTATCCTATCCTACTAGTATTATAAATGCGAAAGTTTGTGAGGATGTTTGTTACTCTTTCCACGCGGGCGAAGCCGTGGGCAGAAGCTAACACATATCCTACTAATATTATAAACGCAAAAGTTTGTGAGGATGGATGTTTGATACTCTTTCACGCAAACACTACTGAACGGATTAATATCAAATACGTAGATCTTCGTTTCCTGGGAGCTCTAAAAAATCAAGCTTATATGTCAACGAATTAAAAAGTAGGGCTATCAAAACCTTACTTCCCGTTGATCTAGAATTACGAAATTTGACAAGTAGCATGGTCTCACAGCACAAGTAAAGGAAAGAGACCGAAAATTGTTAATTTGTAGTTTTTACACACTAACTACAAATTGTAATTTGTAGTTAGTCACTTGCAGTTGGATATTTGACCATGACATCGATGTATGGGTGAACATTTTTTCAACTACAAAGTTAAGTTTGTCTTTCAATTCGACTTTTGATAGAGCAATGTTTGGTGCCTTACGTTAGCTTTGGTACGCGAGTCAGACTCACATTTGTCTGTTTTTTTTAATCGATAAATGGTCGATCAAACTATGTGGACGTTAGGAGTTGACACTAAAGGTCAAACTTGCGCACTTAAGTGTGAGCCGCTTTGGTTAACTGCCGTGGATAAGCCAACGTTCGGAAGTCGCGTAGATAGGAATTGGCATCAGCCGTGGGCAGATGGCGACGACTACTGTCAATAAACAACCCGTTCTTGTCACTCGTCAACGTTACACATGATAGGGCAGCACAAGTTTTTGTCCACAATAGAATTATCGCCTGCATCGTAAGTATATTACCTTTGCGCCTGCGCACTGCTCTGCGCGTTGATCACATAGTGCATTGGGAATAAAAACATGTGCTGTGCCCCGAATTGCACATATCTTGCCAAAAATTAAATGTTGTCATCTAAATGCCGTATATTACATGCATTGGCACCTATTACCTATTCCATAAATCAGTTACTGATAGTGTATCCCATACACATCTCTCTAAAATCACACAACCAATTCACATATCACTCTATCTCTATAGAGCTTACTAGCTTTAGTATGGAGGCCAGTTATGTGCGTACAATGTAGGCCCATGCCACTTCAATGCCGTGCGCTAGGCGCTAGGCAAAATGAGCTTTATTGCACTTTTGTGATATAAATTGCGATATTTTCTTGCCGTATCTTGATAATTTATTAAATGCACGAGCTCATCTTCTTTGTAGCTACTTTACAGCCTATGTATCGTTTTAACCTGCGATTCGAGAAACCCGTTACATTTATTTATTTCAGATTATAAAAATCCATACAATATTATTACTTATACAGAAATATGAGTTTATGAGTTTAGGGTGAGTTTTTTTGTGTATTGTATATTTTCAATTTTCTCCGAAACGGCTTACTTCAAAGCAGTAATTTTTTGCAATACTTTTCGGCATCGGTCGCCTAAGAAAAATATACGCAGAATTTATTAACCAATCACAGCGACAGTGTCATCATTTCGAACAGCGGCAGTTTCAGTCGTGTCTCTCAAAAACCAACCAGGCTGCATTCAGACCGCAGTCTAGCCTTATTTAGTTAGTTAGTCTGTTTTTGAATTCTGAGTGAGACTTCTGCAAATTTGCACTGTTATTTATTCTGGGACTTAAGTATTCACCGTCCAGCTATAGGCCCGTATCAATAGCATAGCAGATGCAATTAGTTTGAGTGCACCGTTTTTGATGTAGGACTGCCGCCGGCACAGTATGGAGAGTTTCAGAATAAATAAATCCAATACGTTAATCGGGTATAAGAGCTAGTTGATTTTAGCGTGGATGTAAAATGATTGATGTCGCGTTGAAAGCAGTGGAATGAGTTTTTGTTGATTACAATTTCAATAAAGTCCAATAGACTAGAGTGAATTTCTATGAGATGTTTTTCGGTACATCTACATGGGAAAGATGTTGTTTTACTATATTTGATCAAGTGAATGAATCGAGTGAAGATTCCTGAGTCAACCGGAGTTTGTATTTATGTTTGACCGACGGACGATAACTGCCGAACCGTTGATTCAATCTTGTTGAAACTTAACTCAGTTCGCGGCGAAATTCTAGTTTAAGAAGGTCTTTATTCATTTAAGGCAAATATGAGTAGGTCTGAGTAATATTCATTCATCAAATAATATTATTATTAACTAGCTTCTGCCCTAGGCTTTGCTAATGTATAAAAGTATAAATGGCGACCTTTATATTATTCTAGGTTAAGATCTACATTTATTCAAAATTGTATCCAAACATTAGCAACGCACATCTACACATCCATACTTGCACATATAAAATTGAATCAATTTTCTAATTTTGAAAGTTTTGTTTCCAAAGCTTTGTGTAAAAAACGTGCGTTGTATTCAATAAAAAATCCATTCCAGAAAAAAATTTGCTCTGAAAATTTTTATATAGTGTTCACCAAAATGCGGCTGACACATGAAAGTATTTTAGCAGGAATATTGTAAAACTACACAATTTTCACACCAGAAACGCAAGATAGGCATAAAAACCCCCTCTCAAATAATTGGAGCACAGTTCAGCTGCTCATCAAGTCTGACTTTAATTCTATTAATTAACAAGGCGCCACTCAGCTCGGGAGTAATGTTGAAATGCAAAATATTTGCACACTGAAATCTGTCGATTGTACGCTCAGCATCGCTGATTTACGATTTCATTAGTTGCATGGCCCGGCAGGCAGAAACTATATGCCGACTCAATGCGGTGATTGCGCAAATTTTAACGTTTTAAAAACAATAAAATTAATTAAACTATCTGCATAATATTAAACTTGAAAAAGAAAGGCCTATGCTTAGCAGTGGGATAAGACAGGCTGTACATGATAATGATTGCATACAAAGATGAATAAAACGATATAGTGAAGCGGCATCAGGGATGTTTTCTATGCTGGCAAACTATAATGCAGAAAATTATTTCTGCTATCTGTAGCAAATAATCTGTCAAAAAGAGTGTTGCAAATAATCTTATAGTTTGAGAAGAGTTCGTTTTACTTTCCTATTTTGGATAGTATCCAAGGAAATAATACGTTTTCGTGGGGCTTGGCAACAAAAACGTTTTGTGATTCGGCTAAGTTTTTCATGTATCTTTAGTGCGGCGTTCATATTCACACTTACACTGTTCATAATTTTATTCATGCCCTAGCTCCATAGGTAGGAATAGGTATTATTACATCATATAAAGTTGGTTACCGAATTATTATTATTATTAAATTCTTTATTGCATAAAAAAAAGTGTACAAAAGGTGGGCTTAATGCTAAAAGCATTTTCTACCTGCCAACCTCACAGGTATAAAAATAGGGTTGGCGTGCTACCTTTTTTGTATGGAAATCAAGATGACTCGGTCACTTTAAATGCCTATATTGATGATAAAACTGCATGGCCCCATTTCGTCTATCCGCTGAAACAAGAAAAATCATTAAAACCAAGCAGTGTTGGTTGCCTGATTCTTCTAGGCTTAGTTGGGAGCGAGGAATCGCGTTAATCCATTTTACAATTTTAAATTTACTTTGTTTATGTATTTGTTGTTGACGTTTTAATATAAACCTTGTGATTTCAATGACTAAAATCTTTGTCCAACTTAACATATTTTAAACCAGTACTAGGTAGTTAGTTTAAAAAAACACTTTCTCTACTGATCCCTATAATGATCCTCAGATCCATACTCTGTAAATCAGGTACAGTACAAGCAAATCTTTCGCTGTTGTATCACAATGATCGATATAACCGTCAAAGTTCCCATCCACATAACTCACTCATATCATCAGGCATATCCGAGTAGATTGATTGCGTTTCAGGCGTCATCGCATAGAAAATATTGCGAATGTGTAATTGGATATTCGAGTGCGATACGTCGCCCGCACGCGACGCCAGAGCGTGCCGATGACGGGCTTGACAAATAATATGACGGACGATGAATACTTGCTATTGGCTAAATGCAATTTCATACCTCTTGTTTTCGGCATATGGTTTTATATTATTAGTAGAACTTTACAATGGAGTTTATGTGTACCAATGCAAGTCCAGGCTTTTGTTTTATCTTGAAATAAGAGTACTGCAAAAACTGCAATATCAATTGCAGCTTTTTTATAGATATCAACTTAACAATATCAATCATAATAATGGTAATCTATGGTACAAATGTTCTATTTCACGAAGTCCGTTTGTAATGTTTGTTGTATAACATGCACTTGCACATTGTTTTAGTTTGCGTAAGCTTAGAAACAATCCGTCTCGAACAGGACGCGGTTTGGGTCACTAGTGCTTATTGTGTTTACGTCAGCAGTTGATAGCAGTTCCGTTAGCAAGGCAACTAAACGCAAAGTAAAACGCAAACCAAGGCTTAGCGGACTTCGTGAAATGGAACAACTAGTTTTATAGCTATTCCTATAAATAAATGTGGAATGAGCAAATCAATTATTTAAAATCAAAGTTATGACGTGGTCTACGATAAAATTATGTAAATCCACCACTTATATCCCTATAAATCTTATAAATCCCTATAAATCCCTATAGATCTTATGGACTCTATTAACACCTGTAATCTTCTTCAATATAATTCATTCTTAAATATTAGTCATAGTCGTCTTCTTGATTTAATATTTTCTAATAATGACGTAACCGTCCGCGCTTGTGACTGTCCGTTAGTACCCGTAGACCCCCACCACCTCCCTGTGGTGACATCTGCTGATTGTGTTCAGCTCCATGCAATTAAGCCGCAATCATATGTTAAATTCTCTTATCAGGATGGTGATTACGATTCAATATCTACCGCACTTGATGCTGTGGACTGGTTTTTGGAGTTCAGTGGTAGATCAGTGGAGGACGCAGTATCCTTTATGTACAGTACAGTTTATAATCTGCGTGAAACTTATATTAAATCTAAAACCGTAACGCCATCTCGCAAATATCCTTTATGGTACCAACGCCCTCTTATAAAACTACTTAGAGAAAAGGCAAAGTACCATAACAAATTTAAAACCTACGGTAACTCGTATGATCGTGATTCTTTTGTTATTCTGCGAGATAGAGCGCGAGCTATGGAAACAAACATGTACAATACCTACATGAATAATATTGAAAATTATATTAAAAAGAATCCCCGTTCATTCTGGACTTACGTTAAAAGTAAAAACCAATCCAACTGCTATCCTTCTGTAATGCAATATGGTACTCGTTCCTCTGATCAGGGAGATGAGATCTGCAATTTGTTTGCGGAATATTTCCACTCCACATTTCTCAATAGCCCACCAGTCTTAGTTCAACCTGCGGAGGACACCTCTTTACACGGCGCGTCATGTGCTGACATTGCCATGGTGGAAGTGCTCGAGGAGGAGGTATTCAAACTTTTTAACGCCCTTGACCTGAATAAGTCAGCGGGTCCAGACAACATCCCCGCTATTCTAATAGTCAAGTGTGCGAAAAGCCTAGTTTTACCCCTCTCCATACTATATCGCCGCTCTCTAACTGAAGGCGTTGTACCTACAATATGGAAGTCTGCTTTTGTCACCCCCATTCACAAGAAAGGGCCTAAAAACGTAGTCACGAATTACAGGCCCATATCTAAATTGTGTTTGTTTGCAAAGGTCCTTGAAAAAATCGTCTACACCCAAATATACTCTGCACTCAAGCAAGACCTAATGCCGCAGCAACATGGATTTCTCCGGGGCCGGTCTACTACGTCAAATCTTCTCCTCTGCTCTGAGTTTCTGACCAGGGTCATGTCTGAGCCGTCGCAGGTTGATGTCATATACACTGATTATAGTAAGTGCTTTGATCGGATTGATCATCTTATTTTACTAAAAAAGCTCCAACTAATTGGTATTAGAGGCAACCTCTTCAGATGGTTCACATCTTACGTCAACAACAGATGCCAGACAGTAGTTTTAAGCGGCTATTCCTCTTCGTCAATGTTTATCCCTTCAGGAGTTCCACAGGGATCCTTATTAGGTCCCCTTCTCTTTACGATATTTGTGAATGACATATCTTCCTGCTTTCTTTATTCTAAAATTCTCCTCTATGCTGACGACATGAAAATACTTTATCAGATAAGGACTATTAGTGATGCATATAACTTACAGGATGACTTAATTAGGTTTCAAAATTATTGTATTCAAAATAAACTAGATCTAAATGTCTCCAAGTGCTACGTTTGCTCGTTCACTCGAAAACCTATAGTTGTTAAACTCGATTATACCCTACACAGCACACCTCTCATACGAGTAGATACAATAAGAGATTTAGGCGTATTTTTTGACAGCAAACTACTTTTCGATGAACACATTAATAACATAGTAAATAAATCTTCTCGTGCACTTGGTTTCGTTTTACGTATGTCATCTGAATTCTCCAATATCAAAACCTTTAAAATCTTATATTGTGCGTATGTACGCAGCCATCTCGAATACGCATCCCAAGTTTGGAACCCCTGTTATGACGTTTATACTACACGGTTAGAGAACATTCAAAAGAGATTCTTACGTTATCTACAGTATCGTGCTAAAATTTACCTTCCTGACTATTTGACTAGATGTCGTAAGTTTCACTTTCTTCCTCTTCAAACTCGTAGATATATTTCTGATTTATGTTATATATTGAGCATAGCGAATGGCACGGTGGACTGTTCGGAGCTGCTGGAACTGCTGGGACTACGCACTAACACGTCCAATATGCGTAATCCTAGTACTCTTTTTGCACCGCTAGTAAGGACTAACTACAGGCAGAACGCCTTTTTGAATAGAACAAGCAAATCGTTCAACACTTTGGCAGGGGCAGATGTTGATATAGACTTATTTAATACATCTAAAAACAAGTTAAAACGCATGCTGACTGATAAATTCTTCTATAACAATTATTTTTAATTTATATTTAGTTTAATGTTCTTCTGTTACTACTTTACAACTGTTTTCTTTTTATTTTCTCATTTTCAAGCCTATAAGTGGAAACTTGTAATTTGCCATCATTTAAAATATGTGCTTTGCATGTATTTTTATATTTTTTCCTATTATCTTGTCTAGCTGTAAGTTTTCCCAAAATTTTTAAAATAAAATAAAAAAATAAAATAAAAACTCTTGAAAGAATCAAAAAGATTTCAACTCCAATTTTCCACTCATATACATTTTCAATACGTTTAAAAGATAAATACAGTTGCAAGCAGTGCAGTAGATAGATAAAAGAGATGAAATGCTTTCGGCAAAATATACGGCCTTTCAGATGCCAAGTAACTGGCTCATGTATCCAGAAAGTAATTAAAAAACGTACACGAGAAATATGGATTGAAGTTGGGTCAACGCTTTATGCGTATTTGTTGAACATCAAACATAGCAAAACGCTCAAGTCACAAATCATAACTCTAATCTCTTTCTAGCTAATCCTAGCTTCATACAAATATGGTTTTTTTTCTATTTAAAGATATCAAACTCAATGTTGTGTATTTTTTTTAACAAATCTGTACACCTTTTTTATTTCAGAGTTACAAGGCAGTAAGATTTTCATACGACTCTATAATGTCATTTAGTTATGAAACTACATAATATACAAGCCAAAAACATAGCTCATAGCTTTAAATAATACTTTAGACTTTGTATGTAAGTATACAAAATCTTAAGTCTCATTTGAAAAGATCTTCAAATTATTTTGAGTGTCATCAGTAAATGTAGATGATAGTGGGCGCCTGCGTTTATAATTGCCAGGGTTTCTTAAATAATAATATAATTGTCGCTGTTGAAATATAATATTTCTAAACACTTACTTAAAAAGTGATTTATCCATGATTATGTTAATAAAAAAGAAGCAATTTATTACAAACATTGAAATTTTTAATTCACAACATTTTTAATTAAAATAGTGATGTGTGTACAAACTATTAAAATGAGAATTTTATAAACAAGACCAAACTTATTCTACAATTACCGGCCTTCCTATCCCAAACTTTATTCTAATAATGGAGGTGCTTAAAACTTGAAAGCTTCATTAATAAACCAAAGTGTTTTCGTCTCCGTGTGACGTTGTACGCTACGAAAATAGTCCACACACGGTTTTCACACTTACGCTACGATAGGGATCGAATAGAATAAAAACAACTTGTGGAAATGCGATCCGACTCTCTGGCAGAACTTTTGACTCCCAATTTCCAAAACTAAACATAGAGGTTGCACTAAGCATGAATCATGTTGATTCATGCTTACTGATCGGTCGTTATTGCTGAATATTAAATTCATTTAGAAATGCTTACACACATCTTTATATATATTTAGTACAACTCGTAACTTCTCGATTTATTACCTTCATAACTACGGGTTCGTCACCTCATAATGTCAAACTGGTAAATAACAGCGCACTGGACATTCTATCATTCCACAAATTGTTTTAAAACTGTGTCAATTTTATTTTTTCTATCACGATACGCTTTCGACACTGTTCTAGTTTCACAGACAGAGTTTTTTGTAAGGCCCTTTATCGTAGACACGCTCAACAACCGCACAGTGGGAAGTTGAATAGTGCTCCACAGTTTTATTTTTCAACCTAGCGCAGTAAAATGTTTTGAAAGGACCGATTTCACTTTGCGTCTGCGGCGTCCCCGCCCGCATGTCTCCTGCTATTGTTAAGCAACTACAATCGTTCGTTCCTACCTACATTATTGTTTCGACGGCGAACCTGCCTCCTTTTTATTCGAGTTTCCATGAAAAACCGTATCTTTACACGGCTGAGTTATGGTGATTAAATTAAAACCGGGGCTTTTAGTCGAACGTTTTGTTTCCATCGTTCCAACGATAGCAATACATCCGTACTTTTAAGGAGATTATTATTTTTATGATCCTTTTCATCTTGAGAATGGATGGGGAGTATTTTGGTGCTTGAAAGATAAATGTTTTGAGGTCATGTTTGAATAAAAACGCCTTTCAATATGTTTTTGTTAATTAACCCTAAAGAATAGCGGAGGAGAGTTTTGAACTGTTATTCATATCAAAGTAGTCAAGCTAATTTGAAAAACGATAACCAATGTTACGATACAATTACAAAGATGGAATGTTTCTGTTGTATAGAGCCTTTGTAAAATCAAGGGCGGTGTAGGTAACAAAATAATGCAATAAATATTTTTAAGCAGTTGTAAAGTCTTGTTAATAAGTAGATAGGTACTTTTAATTTTATTTTACGTTACACGTTTAATTTCATATAATTCAAACACTAATGGGTGTATTCTTATGTTCGACAGATTAATCTGAGCGGGCTTAGCAAAGCCACGGCTACACTGCAAATCATTAGCAGGATAGAGACGGCTGCGGCGGACCACACTCGCTGTTTGCATTTGTAATTAATACACTGTTTGCACTTCTGATTTACGATACCGCCCGCTGCGCTATACTAAATGTGTTAATAGTTTGGAAAATTAGCAGAAATTACAGATACAGATCATCGTTAGTTCTACTGGAAATCAACTTCTAAGAGGTTATACAAAAAAAACTGGTTATAGTATAAGTATACGAGGTAATGGAACTCCCAAGGAAAGAGAGCTTTTATTTTTATTGAATTTCACCTAATGTTTTCGAAGGTATATAAAAACTAAAAAGCAATTTTTTTGGGAGACCTTTTATTTTGACACACTCTGTTAAAAGTTTTGTATTTATTTGCAACGAAAATATTGTCTATGTAAAGATTCGTAAACTTTTCGAAAGAACAAAATTAGATACCTAAATGAAACGTCAGTATGAAACGGTTCTTGTTATCAAATTATTCTATCCGAAAATAAAATTAATGACCCTTATAACACCTTTCGATGTAAACTGCTGTAATCCAAAAATAGGCCAAATTGAATCAGTGTCATCATTATATTCCTGATTAGAAAATCAATGTGAGTGCATTATTATTATGATTTCAAAATTGAACCGATTGGCTGCTCAATATCTACGTGTAGGCACACTGACGGTATAAGACTAATGGTAGTCGATACCCCAGTTTTATGCGTAGTTAACAGCATAGATAATGATTATCTGAGAGTCTGTTTACACTGTTTATTATGCTCGTATACTTGGTATACTTCTTGACATACGAGCACACTCTACATAAAGCCAAGCTCATTCCAAAAATCACGGCGTGTAATGAAATACTGACGAAGGGCCGACGCTAACGTACTCGACGACTCCTAGGGGTGTGTCTTGCTCATTTTGGTTTCGTGAAAAATTGTACCCCCCCACTCTTGTAGGTCCCTAAGTCAGCGCCACCCGAGGGCGTGGTGGCACTCCGAAGAGAAATTTGCATTTTTAGCGAAAGTACGAACGCACGTCCTGAACAGACGGATTCGCGAGACGAATGATCTCCCGACGTGGATCGACACCACTGTGAGAAAACGGTTGCTCTTCATGGAAAACTTCCTTTCCTGGTAAACGTTTATTGATTTACGGAAAATAAATTTAATTTGATATCGGTCTTTGGCCTTTCGCAATTGTTAATATCAATTACAAAAACAGACTTTGATTTGTAATAAATAAAAAGTTAAAAAACTTATTTAAAACGAACTTAAGTTCAGTTTAAAGTAATATCAAACAGTAAATCCGCTTGAAAGTCCAAGGAGTAAACGCGTAGTAGCGCTTGCGAAAAGTTTGTGTACATAAACCAGCTGTAAATACCGAGTTCAGCTAAAATTTTAATATTATTGCATCTCACGTTGTTTAAAAGCAATAAAAATCTAAAAACTTTAGTTTCCGCCAAAAGTTCAGCGTTGCTTTAGCCACACTCACGTAGAAAACATGGGTCAACGTTGCTTACTGGCACAATAACTGGCACTATTTACCCGCGACGTATAGAGGTTATATATTATGTGTTTGAGGTATGAGATTGTTTGTTCATTGTGTTTTTCTGTTAAAATTTATTTCCAAAAACACTTTTGTGATCTCTTATTTTACAATGAGCGCTGCAATTCTTAAATTCGAAGTTCTAAAATTTTGTGTAATTACACACCCGAAGATGCCGATAAAACCTGTTTTCTACATGATTGTGAGTGTGACGGCGAGCGCTGAACGCACCCACCCGCGCGCCCTACAAGGAATAGGCGTGTGCGGAATGCATAATAAAGCAGAAGATTAAAAACTACAAAACCTTGTCAATACCAGCCAGTATCGGACATTTGACGGATTATGATTGAAATGTACATAGACTGGAAATAGAAGGAAATTATTTTTGCACTTTGACGCTTTTCAAAATTTTGTTCAGTGAATTGAATATAAAATGTATGATATACTGAAGCTATGATTTCATGAACCACTTTGAAAATAAAGCTAAGGAGTCTCCGAAAACGATTGCATTTACATTGTAGACGTTTTACGTGACTTATCTCATCCTCGACTGTTCAGTTAAAGCAGAAAGCAATTTGTCAATAAAAACTAGGAAGGTCAGTCACTTTTGAAGAAAACCGACTGAGACAAACACAGTCCCGGGCACACAGTAACAAATTAAGTTTAGTGTTGGACACAAAGTCTCAGATATTTCGATCACATGAATTTTTAATACGCTCACCAAAAAATAGAACACAGGGATAGAGTTCCAAATTCAGAACTATTATTGTAAGTGCAAGTTTCGGACATCGACCCTGTCTCGTTGGATTTAGAAGCGTTACTTTCTAAACACAGACTTCTGAATTTATATGGTGCGATTTAAATGATTTGCAAATCTAATTTTATTGTGGTACGAAGACTGCTGGATCGGATACAATAAAAAAATCTATTATATTTTAAAACTATACTTTGACAGAGAGTGGTGGGAGATTTTTGCCTAGCCCCCATACGTCGGTTGTTCAATATTTTAGATACTACCTACATGGAATATATAAGTATTTATAAGTATAGACGAAATGTTCTTGTTCATCATAATATCTCAGTTTAGGTACTCATGAGTGTTGCCTATTTATTTTTCTTATGGTGTACAATAAAGTATTCTATCATTAATTCCGTCCGGGGACCAATAATAGCTTCTCTAGATATTTTGTGTTTGTTTAGCTTTTTCCTTATTCTGCAAATCCAAGAAATACTATATTTTTGAACGCTTTTAGTTACAGACATAAAAATCCTTCAAAAATATAAACTGAGCACGAAAAACTATACTTATGTTCCATGTTTACTAACAGGCAAAAGTGTTTTCAAGCAGCGTCTCAGGTGCCGGCATTTGAATATGGAACATTGTGATAAGAATCGAGATGCAGTTTTATTGTCACTCCACCCCAGGGGTGAAGCAATGAATTTTTACTGCCTTAATTTTTTTTTGAATATTCACACTCGTTACACCGTTTTCCTTGTCTGTCTTGACTGTCTTCTCGTGAGCGAACAATAATTTATTTCGAAGATGTTTTAAAATCATACGGTCTTTTGAAACTATGCGCATTTTGATGGTAGGTTGCGGCGATGGCTTGCATGGCAGGTATTACGTTGAACGTTATACACTTGCAAATCGCACGCATTCGCCAATTTGCTTGTTTGACGTGCTTCTAACTACCCTGTACTTGGTATTCTCAAAAACTACGCACTGCTGATGTTTCGGGAATAGCTCCCGTCTAACGACCGTGATCGCGTAGTCGCGGACCACGCCACTTAAGGATATCTAAACGGTCAACGAAACGTCAGCAGAATAGTAAAGTACGTGGTATATTCGTAATAATATCCAAATCATTTATAAGAAATTAAATGTCAAAAAACCGACTTCAAAAACATTGAAATTGGTGAAAAGTCCAATATGACATTTCATTACCTATTTTTCACCCTTTGGAGTGGGATTTTTTCATGAAATTTATAATTATGGGAATAACCACCCTTGAAGTATAATAACCTACACGTTAAAAAAAGAATAACATAATTGGCGAAGTTATCGCGTAACATTCACACAAAAAAACTTACTGATGAGATTGAGAACCTCCTTTTTAGAAGTCGGTCGATAATAATTAAATCGAAATATTCGCGATACTTTACGCGATTATATCCTGCATGTACTCTATCATCAGATCTTCACATGCTAATGTTATTTTGCTCAGTCAGTAGGACACTCTTTAGAAAAAAAATCTAATGAAAAATAGCCTACAAAAAATGTTTTGGCTAGTCGTGATTTCATAAGATGATGATGTTTTGTGTTGTTTGAATATTACGGAAACAATAGCAATCATTCAGGAATAAAACTTTTATGGGACCATTTCAGGATTATTCTCTATACATCAACAAAAGGATCATCAAAATCAACAATTGGCGAAGATATCAAGTAACAAACGCACATGATAAAAAAACAATACAAATGAATTGAGAACCTCCTTCTTTTTGAAATTGGTTTAAAAGAAACAGTTAAGCTATCTAAATACCGTTGCAAACGATATCAGAATAGAAAGCTTAACTGATCCTGGTCAATACCAGATATTGTAGACATTTCCTACGAATAGGAAAATCAACTTTTACGAGTTTTAATACCGTATACCTACTTTAGTCTGCGGGGTAGAGTAGGCTGCAAGGCATATAAAATAATTTTAACTATTATAATATGTATTGTCTAAAAATGCACTACTTATCTTAGTTAATAAACAAATGTACTGTAACGACTGCTTGGACGATTTTGGGGATTTTAGTTAAAATAACCTTATTAGATGGCGTGAGTAAATCTATAAAAATGCTAGAACGCGCTATCGGTGTTTTTCATATCATTTTTTTATTTTAAACTATTTTGTCTTCCATTTAACTAAATACATCTGCAATCTACTGATTGAAATGTTTCATAATGAAAGCATCTAGCTAGCAATCTTTGCAATTTGTTCAACGTCATACATTAATTTATTCAATGTCCGATGGATCAGATCTTTGATAAAAAACGGTTGAAAGGCAAATTAATCAGTATAAATAGTAATAGTTAGCTCTGGGTGATTTTTATAGCGTTTTTATAGAGTTTGAATACCAGTTAACTCTTAACAATAATGCATATTCATTATTAAGTCTACGTAGTCACATTCAATAAACAAGCCATCAAACAGAGAATTATTCCTAATATTAATAGCATGTTTCGTAGTTAACCCTCAGTGAGAGGAAATGAGAGCCTGTATCTTAGGATTCACACGCCAACGACTCCCCGTGCAGATTGTAGCGAAATGTGCCGTCACTAATGTAGCTAATGTCGTATGAAAGGGGCGCTATTGCTTTATCACGTCTGGTGTGTCGCTGCCTTAGATGATTTGTGGTTTGTGCGAATGGTGAAATGTGAATGTCAAGACTTATAAGACATTATAATTTTATTATTATGACATGAAGGCGTATTGGCTTTGTGCTATCTGGTAAAGTTTCACTAAAAGTTAGCGTATTTTCCAAGTGTGGGAAAATGTCATGATCGATTTGAGTTCTTACCTAGTGATTATTCTGGAAGAGTATCTAAGTATCAAGTATTCCCTCTAGGTTTTAAGTCATCGTGTATGTTTTTATATCCGTTTTAGTTTAGAAAAATAAGTTAATCTTTACTGATATTACTATATAGCAGGTACTTATACTATATAGTAGCTTATGAATACTCTACAGCCATGCATCAATTACGTAATCTTTGACCGTCGAAGTGGCGGCGAGCGCCATACATCAATCAGCTGAGCAGCTTGACGGCTCGCAATCAAATAAAATTTAACACAAAAGCGTTCAGCTTTCACAACTGTACTATTTATCGTATTCGAACTCATAGAGGTTTGTAAAGTTGTAAATATAAATTTACAAGTACTATTTTCTAATACTCTAATCATATTGTAAAACGGGATTAATATTGTAAAATTCACGTACCGTGTTAAAGTTTACAATATTTTTTGAACATAAAAAAACATTTCAACGACTGTATTTGTTCCAATACACAGTTATATATGTAAATTCTATGCTACGAAAAAGCTTATCAAAAGAAAAATATTCTCGTTGATCATTTGCAAGTTTCTTGATTTTATTTCCTCGTATAAAGAGCTTCCGGAAATATTCACATTCCTTTTCTATCCATATAGTTTCATGAATTTTTTCATCCTAGTACAGGAACTACAGAATTGATACTATAGTAGCTAGACATCGTATGTATTTTAAAATAAAAAATAAAGCTATTTAACACGTAGTTCGAATTGAAAATAGCCGTATGTTCTTATTTTAGATACAGGCATTGTCAGATATTTGAAAACAATGCGCGATGCGATTCACATCCACTTGATAAAACATTGCTTGGCAATAAAAACACCGTAAATTATATACGTAGCTTGTAATGGTTAAATTCTGTGAAAAAAACGATTCCTTTATCGCATTGAGCAACTATTAATTGCAACTAATATAATATTGTTTGTCTATCATATTCAATGAAGTGGTCAGTTTTACAACTTATTTATTAAGCTTTAATATTCTTCTCATAACAATTATAATACCTAGTTCTTATCTAGGCCACAGCCTATGCCATTGCATAGTGCTTGCTACACTGACCCAAACATCAGCTGCTTTGGACTAACGCAGAGCTTTCTGACTAGTAAGTGAATAACATATGGTGGGAACGCAGTCGTAAAGTTGTATGCCTATCGATACTCTATTTCGGAGAATGCCCCCAGCAGCTAAATGAACTGATCCCAACATCTTCCTTTCAATTTAGGACAAGCAGATGAACTGTTCAGTACCATCCGTATCTTGTCAGTGTACCATTCGCATTAAGCGTCGGTGCCACTGTTATATTATTTATTACTCACAGGTAACAGTGGCTATATAGTAGAGGTAAGTTTGGAGGTAAGGTAGAGCATGTTGTATTCACCTGTTTTGTTTGAAACAATACCCAAAAGTAGCCTCGAGCGAGGACGGGACATCCTAATCATGAAACATCACATCTAACTACCTAGTTACCTCAATTATTATAGGTATGTTAGGCTTGAAATAGTCACGGAATAATTAAATTACGCTTTACAGTTGAATGTGAATAGTGTGGTTGTCAGTATTCTGTTGCAATAAGAGTCATAAAATGTTGTATACCGTAAATTCCGTTCCAGCGGGACACAAACGCGTATCATCTTCACCTCATAGCAGAAATATCTTTGTAACCATTTTCGCCATTGATGAAACTGACATGCGAGTTTGGTTCCTGAAGGAACAAAGTTTTCAGGACACTTTCAAAGTTAAATACATTGCCCACAAGAATAACTATTACAGAGGTAAAACTTTCGGACCCGGCATACGGGGTATTTTACGATCGTTCATAAAGCTATTTCAAGGTGATTCCTTTAGTGACAAAAACGAACCCTCAATCCTAGCAAAATATTGCAGCTGTAGAGCGTAGCTTGACAAAAGTCACAGAACATCGGGTGTTTTCCCTACATGGTTAAAACAATGAATGATAGGCAAACTAATAAATTATTTTTCAATACAAAAAAATATTTCTGAGCATATTTTCAAGAGCGAGATGTGAAATTTACTTTGTTAAAAACCCCACTGATATACTGAAAATATTTTCATGCATCCGTTTATCGTGACTGTAATCGACAAAGTCACAAGTGCCGCTCTGCTGGTTTTAAATGTATTGGCTCGCATTATCGTCATGTCAGTCTGTCGGTTACACGCGAGATGAGTGGTATGACTCCAATGACGTCATTCAATGACTCTGATGACTGGCATTAACTTGTAAATGCGAGGACAGGTGGAGTGTGGCAGGTAATTGGAGTGAAGTGGTGCGAAGTAGAAGTTCTAGCAAGGTTTGATGAGCTAAAATGCTCGTCAATATTGACTTAACCATGTTGATTAGATCGACGAGAATAATTTAGTCTAATAATCAAATACAACACAGTCAATTCGGTTTCTACGGAACTGTTATGCATTCCATAGTAGAATAATTAGGTCATGGTAAATCCACTATGATTCCATTATAAGACTGCTGAGTCTTATAATGAAATCATAACTGTTCTCAAGATTTGGCAAAGGGTTTTACCAGCGATGTAAGGAGCTCAACTATGCGTTTGTCATAACAATTTATTTGTTTGCCTATAACCATTTATTTCTAAAACATGTAATCCAATAAAAATAGTTTTTGCTTTACTTTCTAGTAAAGACAGCTCGCCATTCTGTCATTTGATTGAGGGATAAATGAGGGCATACGAGTCGGGAAGTTTTAGAGTTGGTACATATGTACCGACTCTAAAACTATTAGTATATTGTGCTAATATTAGCACAATATACTAATAATAAAGTAATCATATATTTAATTAGTATTTTTTAGTTATAAAATTATATTAGTCAAGTATTATTGGTGAGTTTCGTATGTTTCGTCTTTCGATTTCAGTATTAATATCGGCTACAGTGGCATTCCCTGAAGACGTGTCATTCACAGTTCTTTCGCAGAGGAACATAGCAGGCAGGTCGCAGTTAGTCATCAGAAGCTGCCCAGTCCTGGATATGGCACCACACCGCTTGGAGCTCATTTCAACGATATTGTCCATTATGGGACCCCAATGAGCATAACCGGCGTTCTCTAAAGTATCACCTGTAAAAAACTCAAGTTATTTTAATTCATATAAGTTGATCAGTATTCCGTGGTCTTTGTTAAACCAATAGAGCAACTTTATAGGCTTCTGTTTATGTATGAATGACGTCAAACAGATTTAAGCTGAAGACAAGATTTCAGGACTTTTATCATCATAATAATTTAAACTTATAGCATGTTCTTAGTACTTAGGAAATATTTTTCTTATTCAAGTATTTTTTTGGTAGAGAAAGTTTAGGTCTAGAATACCCTGAATTCTGGTAAGTGACCTCTGCTTACCCCTCAGGTAAATAGATATGTGTTAATATATTATTAAGCTTTATATTTTGCAACAAGTAACTAATTACTCGAATGGAAGATATTATATTAAAGATGTATCTTTTTCAATTTGTTTAAGTCCTGTTAAAAAAAATTGGGATGGTGATGATGATGAAAACGTAAGGAAGTCTTTACCTTTTAAAGTCCTGTATTCAAACGGAAACATGAGATCACTGAATCCAATCAGCAAGATGTTTGGATTGGGTGCTTTACTATCCAAGTGGTTGCTGAGGAAACTGGTGATCAACGTAGCTTCTTCATCCGAAGTAGCGATAGCGAGGTGACCTTCCTCTTCCTGGCAGATCAAGTAAGCGTCGTGCCAAGAAAGCGGTTCCATATGAAACTTGTAACATTTTCCGTTTGCTTTGGATCCTGGAGCATATCCTTAAAATAGTGTGAACAGAGATTTATTACAATATGTTAGTGCTAATGGAAATAAGAATAGAGTTATTTTACCCATTTTTTACCTAAATATCAGAAAATGATAAAAGTGGTAAGAGCTTCTTTGTATTATTGCCACCAAGCATTATTGTTCCCATTGCTGTGTTGGAACACAGCAAGTAAAAAAGTCACATGTGCATGTAAACCTTTTAAACTTCAGTTTAAATTGTGAAATTATAGACTCATGAGACTTTTGGACTTTGTTGCCAAAACTTGTTGATCAGCTACGTCACATAGCATAAAGGTGCGACTTACATACCCATATCAAAATTGTTACATATTTCATTAAACTTCGTGTCGTTTCCTAGTATTTTGCACACGAACGGGTATATATTATCGCAGGGCCGATCGTCAAATAGGCCTTCTCTTGTCATAACCACGCAGTGTTCATCGCCATCTTTGTTGTCAGGGCTGCCTGGTGCCCAGAGGAGTTCTAGTACCGTTCCGGCTACGGGTTCTCCTATAAGTTTATTCTCAATGTTTTTTTATAAATAAAACAGGTTGAAGAACAATCAATTAAATCACAATTTTGGACAAAACCTTTGTACCTTTGAGTGTTACGAAATCTCCACCAGAGAATCTATCATGTAATCCAACGAAGATGGCAGTAGAGTGAGCCTTCATGTTACTCATCAGAAGTTTCAGATTCTCCATCTCGTCCAGGCTGTCGGGTATGAGGAGTGCAGTACCTTCAGCCTCACAGATCTGTCGTGCCTGGTTCCAGTCCGTTGCCAAGTCATGGAGCCGGTAGAATGTCGAGAACGCATGGGCCCACATGTAATCCATCCGAAATTTCTGCGCTGACAATATAATAAACCACAACACCGTTCAGAATCTTTTGTAATTAAAATTCCACTGTCATATATTTTACCCTTTATGTTTTCCGCCCATAAAATTATTGTAAATAACAAAAACAACATCGCTGAAGCTCTGCAGTCGTATTCAATTACACTGAAAAAATATTACTTATTCAATTTTATGGTAGAAATAATAAGAGTCGGAATAACTGCGATGCCGATAAAATTGAATTATTGCTAACGAACGACTGACGTGGGACTAAATGAAACGAGATTTTCAATTTACCGGATGAAAGAAAAATACTCGTATAAAGAAAAAGAGTGCACGGCAGTAAAACCGCAACATTCGAACGCAATCACAAACACTTCATGGCGAGACCCAAATTCAATTGGCAATACCTGGTTTCGCTCGATCGCGTGGTCGGATACGCGGTATCAGTTATTTTTCTCGTGATCGAAGTGGCGCGGGACGATCGGCCACCCGCTTCACTCGGTCCTTCCTACACGCTTATTTGAATCTCCTTTCTAAGAGACTTCCTTTTCTGTGAGTGTCAGGTAATTATCTGTGCGGCATTCCAATTTTACGATCGAACGGTTAATTCAGTTTAAATCTCTTCGTGTAATACGTACTTACTTGGCTGTAGGCAATGCCTAATCCTAGTCCCTCGGAGCCAGTTCCCGAGTTAGCTAGTTATGGAGATGGATTCTTAAAATCGATTAGATATTTTAGATATTAGTTACTCTTTATTTTAAATTATGTTTGGTTTTCGGTAAGTACAGGGTAATAAATTACGAACTACTCTGGAAATTATCTTTAAATTAGTTAAGTTATGCTTGACTGATATACTTGAATTATTTATTAATTTAAAGTATATACATAAATCTTGAATTGATAAATATATTGCTTCTAAAAGTTCCGTCTCCATTGAATTACATCGTGGTATCGGTGAATAAAGTTCTGTGCCAACTCATCAGCCGCAGTCGGCTGGGATCAGATAAAAGTTGTTGAGAACTTTCTTTTGCGATATCGCCACCTCCGTCATGTAAATTGGACAAGTTGTGGCCGAGGATGATGCTTGTTTCATTGGTAAATAGAGATTAGCTTTTAATCTCTCTAATTTCTCAACAAAATTGTTTCTAGACGAACGGGGGAAGGTACGGGTCAGCCCGGATCAGGTCGTTTGGGTCAAGTAGCTTTTGTTGTACAGAAATGAACTGTATAGAAATACATGTAGATAAATTAACTTACTACTCTTAAAGCGTCTATTTTATTTAGGTATTTTGTAACTAAGTCTGTGTTTTATTTGTGTGAAATAAACTACATTCTGTTCTATTCTAGATAAATATAATTTTAAATATGCTTATAATTTAATAATTGTAATGGTGTTTCTTAATCGCTAAAATATCAACGTTTATCCAATACCTATCAAACTTTTAATGAGGAAGTCAAAGAATATTTTTAGAATTTAATACTTGTATTTGCAATCGATGACAAAAGTCTACTGAAGGGATCAAACTCAATTTCCGTCTAAGTTAAAAAGTTGGTCCGGATCGCTATATAATAAAGCGCGTGTCCAAAGTGCGCGATTGACTTTAAAGGATTGAAAGTTTTTATTGAAACGAAGCAGATCCAAAAAGTAAACAGCTGAGGATACTTTTATCCTTTTCAACTGGGTTAACCCGTAAACCATCTCAGTTTAAGGAGGCATTAAATCGCAACTCAAACAAGAGCCGTTACACTGAAGTTAACTCACATATTGCTTTGTGTCACGAACGCTAAAGCGAACAGCGTATAGTTGAAGAGATGCGAGGTTGGAGTGAGATGGGGGATGCTAGATGGGAGAATGGGTGTGGAGGGCGTAAAAGGAGAAAAACTACATCGCTAAAAGTGAATGCGGTCGAAAGCCGTGCTTATTTTCAACGCTAAGTGCATGGATTTTTTCAAGTGATGCGATGAATGCACACTATACCTAATAGTGTTCGTAGCTGTAGACAAAGCGTCAACATTGTTGTGTAACATTGCCCATCAGCGGCGCGTGGTCGGGATATGTAACAGACGCTTATCTATTTGTCATAGTGCTGCCAATACAAAAACTCGTTGGATTTGTATACGCAATCGTCTTATTACCATCCTCTCAGGTCTTGACTTTGTCACTATTACTTACGTCTTACTGAATTGTTTGGAACTAGAATTCGACAGACATTTATGCATGGAAATATTATAAACACAATATTTAACTCAATATAGATATACCAGGTATTTTGGTTAACGCATGCACCCAACAAAGGACGATCCTAATTAGATCGCCATCAATTTTGCAAGCTTTTAATTTTTGCGGTTTATCTGGTTTATGCATCTCCTATCCAGTCAAAGGGAATACCTGGTGAAATTCAATTGTGAGGTGCATAGGGTGGTTTTAGGATATGGATGAAATACATTTTCTATATTAACTGTGTTTTTTAAACCTTCCTTTAGGTGGTTTCTTTTGCAAAGTAAATTTGAAATCAGTTGGTAATTTTCGGATATTTTTATCTTTGTACGAATACTCAATTTGTAAAAGTAAATTAGTTAAAAAAGAGGGATAGGTAAAATTTACTCTGGGATATACGAATATAACCGAAAATCTCCAAACATCCAGACTTTGACATAAATGATTGTACAGAAGTTTAAAAAAATCTAAATATTGAACTTGATTTCAACCTGGGTCGGATAACAACAATACCTTATTTAAAGTAAAAATGTTTGTAACATCCTTTAATAGTTTTGAAAAAATAGTTTAAGGCTGTATCCACTTATAAGACTACTATGACCAAAGCTGTCATTAGCCATTTTGGCCATTTCACGAATTGAGAAAAAAGAAGAGCAATAAAATACAATTGAAAAAAATATTGCTCTGGTACATTTGAACACGTAACAATACATTGAAAGGTAAATAAAAATAACGTGTTTTTGACATTCATAACGTTATTGTAAGTGAATGTATAAGGACCGAGGCACCTGGGCCCCGACAATGGACCCACACAATACGCCGAAGTAAACTGAATAACTTTATTTAAGAACACAATAAACCACTTTTTACCGGAGAGGTTTCTGAATAGTATACCGCCTTGGGTCGGATAGGTGGAGAGAAATACCCGATTTCTTTTTATTTTATAAATCGTGTTTTATGGTGAAAATCGTTTGAACTCATCGATACGTAAATTTAGATTTTTTATCCAATAGGTAAGATGGTCAACCAATACGAAAAAAAGAGTTTGTGTTTTATTTATTACTAGCTAACCCACTCACAACTTCGTTTGCGTAGATTAAGTATTCACATATTACACCCATATCAGGGGCTTGTTGTCGAAAATCCTAAAATATAATAATTATATCTTAGGATTTCTTTTCATATCTCTTTACTTTCTTTGGGGAGTGTTATTAATGCCAAGTTTCAAATCAAAAAACATTATATTTTTTCTCCCAAAAAACCTTAAGGTAAACATTTAAGGGAAGTAAGTTTAAGTTTGAAAACCCCTTAATACCAAGTATTTTCCCCGTGTTTTATTGTTCTTAGGGGTTTTAAGAACAACAAAACACGGGTTTTTACGCTTTGTTGTAAGTTTGCTTTGTCAACTAAAATCTGTACAGTATAGCTAGCTTACTACACACATTTTCTTCTAACACAATTGTATTTTTTTTCTGTGATTTAGCGTATACGCTTATTTACTTATAAACTTTGTATACCTACTTTGCATAATAATTATGAATATATATTGTACTAGCTTCTGCCCACGGTTTTGCCTGCATGGTACCCTGATAAAAAGTAGCCTATGTGTTATTCTGATGTATAAGCTATATTACTGTAAAGTTTCAGCGAAATCCGTTCAGTAGTTTTTGCGTGAAAGAGTAACAAACATCCATCTTCACAGACCTTCACGTTTATTATATTACTAGCTTCTGCCCACGGCTTCGCCAGCGTGGTACCCGGTATAAAAAGTAGCCTATGTGTTATTCTGATGTATAAGCTATATTACTGTAAAGTTTCATCTAAATCCGTTCAGTAGTTTTTGCGTGAAAGAGGAACAAACATCCTTACAAACTTTCACGTTTATAATATTAGTAGGATAGTATATAGTAGGATTTTCATAGTCAGTGATTCACTGACTCGATTCCGGTGCATGTATCGACCCCCCTAGGATCTGATGGGATGATGCTGTTTGCATCTTAACTGACCACACGTACCATACTCAGTTGATTATGTGCACTATTAGGCTTGGTGTGGTTCTAAAAGTAAAAGTCCTTATTGGAAGAAAACAAGTACAACTATATCTATTTAATGCTGCTTTTGTTTCTTTTCGTCGAATGAAAAATAACATGAACCGCATATTGAAGACTACTGAATAAAATATTTTGGAAATGCATGGCGTTGCATTCTCATTGATAACAAATTAGAATCTTAAATAATGCTAGGTATGTTTCCTCAGCAGATCGTAGTAGATCGTAGTAGATCGGGTGGCTACTCTAGTCAATCCTTATTATCAAGTACTAGGACGTATCTCACTTGTGTGGAAGGAGAACAAAAAATGTTTAAATTTCATTAGTTCGCCGTGGCATAGCCTGTTAAATTAGTTACGGTATCGTATATAATAGAAATATAGCGATAACTAAAATATTATCGCTATATTAAACTAGATATTACTAGAAATAAATATATACTCGCTGTTACCTATTGTTTTGTAAAAGGATCATTAAAAAGAATAACCAGCCTTGTTTTCTTGCCTTTCTTTCCTGGCTTGGTCGCGGAGGAACAGGCACCTAGATAAAAACCGACGTTTCAAAGTGGTCCTTGTGATTTTATTGAATAAATGAATTTTGACTTTTGACTTTTTTTGACTTTTTGTTGCCACTTGTTAAACTTAGTAAATCGTTTTTTTCTTTTAAATTAATAAATAATGCTGGACATTTTTTATATATATAATGCATATTTTTTTAAAATGCTAATAAAAAATATGCATTATATAACATATCAGATTATTTACCTATTATTTTGTGAAAGGATCATTAAAAAGTAACCAGCCCTGTTTCATGCCTATCTTTCCTGGATTGATCGCGGTGGAACAGGCATCGGGTAAAATTTACATTTCAAAGTGATCCTTCTGATTTTAATGAATTAATTTTGACATTGACTTTGACTATGGCCTTCAAATTATACATATAAACCAACAGCAATCTCTTATTATACCTAACGATACAACCACTAACAAAACAACAATAGTACGAGTATGTACAAAGTTCCATAACTCCTTTGTCTATGTATTTGTTTACATCATGATCGAGGGAATAGCCGCTCGACGCGGGGCGTCCGGTACAATCTGCATATCAATGCGGTTCCATGGTCGCTCTCCAGATGGATGCTAATGCCCTCTCCATTCATAATTCATATCTTAATGAAGTAGACGAACGCCTCAACTATACCAAATGAACTAAGCCGAAATGAGAGGTCCGAAAAATACGTGAATTTTTCGGAAAATGGTTGAGTGAATGTCATTTGTCATACCCCGGACAACCTCGATGGTGCGGAGGGCACGCAAGAGGTACTCGTTGTTCCTGGTATCAACAACACAGGACGAGTCCTTCTCGTCCTGGTGTTCCACATCAGCTGGTGTCCCGCAAGGTGGCGTTTTGTCTCCTCTTCTATTTACCCTTTTTATTAATTCAATCTCACATAAACTCTCTTCTTCCTATCATGTCCATGCAGACGATCTCCAAATTTACACTCAAGCTCCACTTAATGATCTAGCCGATGTAATAAACCGTACAAACTGTGATCTTAAACGTATTATGTGACTGGAGCATGGCCTATGGACTAAAAGTAAACCCGACTAAAACGCAAGTCATCATAGTGGGAAGCTCACGTACCACAGTAAAAATTGACTGGGGAACTCTCCCTAAAGTAGAATTCAACGGCGTGATTGTTTCTTATAGCAAGCATGTCAAAAACTTGGGTGTTTTTATTGACAGTCGTATGTCATTGGGCCCACAGCTGGATGCAGTGAGCCGGAAACTTTTTGCTTCTGCAGCCTCGCTTAGGAGGTTACGTAATTTTCTACCTATTGCCACTAAAGTTGCGCTTGCACAATCTCTCCTTCTCCCTGTCCTTGACTATGCTGATGTCAGCTATCTGGACCTCACAGAGGACCAGCTCAATAAACTTGAGCGTCTTCAAAATGTGTGCATCCGATTTATATTCGGATTGCGCAAATACGACCACATCTCGGAATTTCGCTCCAAACTCAATTGGCTCCCTATTCGTCTTCGCCGGAAATCCCCTGACTCCTTCATATCTTAAGGAGCGATTTGAGTTTCTCCATAGTTCCCATCCCTCCCGTGTGCTTCGTTCATCAGAAAATCTCCTGCTTGAAACCCCTACACATAGCACCAGCTTCTATGATAAATCTTTCACGCCTCAAGCAGTACGCCTCTGGAACGCATTACCAATATCGGTAAGGAAGGCCTCGTCTCTAGCCATATTTAAAACTCGCGTTAAAATTTTCTATCAATCCCAGAAGGTATAGTTCGTTATGATCCTGTTATTGTTGAGTTGCTGTTCGTATGTATAAGTATATATTTATAGGTAAGTATTGTATTCGTATGTATATAGACATAAATATGTAATTGTAATTGTATTGTATGTAGGTAATTGGTATATATGTTATTATTTATTATATTCTGCTGTAGTATGTCTTATGAATAATATTATTTAAGGTAGTTTACACAAAGTACACCCCCGGCCGCTTCAAAATCATATATAATCCTCTCCTTCCAAAGGTTGTCTGGAAGTGATCGCTTTTAAGTGATAAGACCGCGCTTTGTACCTTTATCATATGTGTTTCTGTTTATTTAGTTTGTATCTTAAGGTGTACAATAAAGTATTTTCATTCATTCATTCATTCATTCAACACAGGGAATACTAGTGTAGGGTCAGGAATAGGTATATATGTGACTGTTGGATCTTTGTGTTAATTAAGTTCATTCATACATAAACCAATTAATTACTTAAGAGTAATTTATCTAGTCATTGAGATAAATCATTGGGTAATCGATTCGGGAATCAATGTGCTAAGAAAGTAGGTAGTGTTACTAGTATTTTTTTGGTTGTGTTGATCTAGTTGAGTATCTAGTATGTAGTATTTGTGGCTTTGAAAGAAAAGGCCTTGATTGGTGGTGAAAAAAGAGTTTTAAAATAATTTAACGAAATAATGCTACATGTCAATATTATCATCGAATCTTGGTTCTAGGACATGCAAGTTTCTTCACAACGGGAGGTTTAAATTGACTCTGCATATGATACTATAATCCTTTGCCTGGATCGGCTACGTTCATAATGCAATAGGTACACTTTAATCGGATTTGCCAATCCTATTCTCGCCAACATAAGCGTTGTAATTGTCGAACTAACGGACTTTGTTATTACCAACAGTACGGTCGAATTTGCGATAAATACTTATGCACATGGCGCAGCAGCAGTACCTGCAGCTATTCACTAAATAATGCATGTTAGAATGTACTTACAAACACTGTTTCGATGGTGAGAAAATACAGAAAAGGGGTTATGGGATCTCATCTGTAAATTATGTTGTATAGTATATTATCTGATAAACAAGCGTTTTGGTGTAATCCATTAGTCCAGACCAGCTTCCGAATTACATTAACAAAATGGTAATGGTGAATGATTTTTTGACAGGCTTACTTATAGCTGTCCTTATACGTGCGCGTTATACCGCGAAATTCACGTTGTGCGAGTGCCTACTCGTGTGAAAGAACTAGGAAATGAATAGGTTATTAGCTTCTATACTTTCATCCTTCACTGTCGGCTATACCGCCACTACCATTAAGTGAGATTCTGGTTGGTCAGTGGTTAGAACACGTGATTGCGCGTAGTATCCGTCTTACCTGATTGCACGGGGGTATAGTGTGTATCTGCGGACTGCGCTTGATCAATTGTCCAAACTTTCTACAACTTTTGAATTAACCATTTTTATATCCAAGTTTTACAAGTTTTATCGGTGCTATCCCTGGCAAGATGAGTGTCATTGCCATTCTGTTAGTATTCACCTAACTTTAGCAGGGAGCAAAGAAAGTTCACCTATATTTTTGAAGAATGGAAGCTTGTATTATGGTATGGCTTCATAACTCACCCTCATAGAAAAGTATTTTATCTATAATCCTTAGAATCTATGAAATAGGTTTCTCTTGAACTAGGACGACTTACGACAGTCCAATCTAACAATAATGACTAGGCATTGTAAAGGGCATAGTACCAATAAAATAACCAATGCGGTAGAAGGTTTCAGAGTGCATCGCTTTGTTCTTTCTTGTTTTTTTATACAACAACGATACGACCCATCTCTTGGTAAGCGGTTACGGTAGTCTATGGGCTCTTGCAACACCAGAGGTATCACTCGCGCGTTGCCGACCCTTAGACACATCGACTTAAAAGCCATACTTGTAATTTCACTGACACCCATACCTTTCAAATTGGAACATAGATATGATGGGATGGAGCTCTATTACTTTGTATTTTTGTAAAGCTCCAAATGAATACTAAATTTAAAGGAAATTCCTGTGTGAAGTACATACTTTGCTTTATTAGAAACACTCACACAAGCCATATGTTACACTTCTATCGGAGCATTGAAGCCCGCAAGCCTGCCAGCTCCCATTTTGCCCCTAACTATATACGCTAGGGTTGTCGGTTGTCGCAATGAAAATAACAAAGCCTCAGGTAATTTCGCTAATGCAAGCGGTTACACCGTATCTACATCGCACTTACACCGGCACCGCCCGAAGGTACCTATTAAGAGGGTCGGCACACGTGATATTGTCAGACCCTCCACGAAATTGTCTATTTTGACTAAGTGTTAAATTAAGGGCGGATCTTCATGGGATAGTTTGAGTCTATGAATTTTCAAGGAAGTCGACGCTATTTATTAAGTTATGCTGTTAAGTAGCCACAGAAAGGAAAGTGAAAATGGAAATAAGATGACTATCCTATTTGTAGAAAAAAACTTACTTTTTTTTATGTAAGGTAACAATAGAGTTTAGACCATTTGTTTTTAGGTACTTTACTGTGGTAAAGAAACAAGGCTTGATATTTATTTTAATTTATATTTCTGTCGCAGGTATTATACATTCATACAAGGCCGATAAGTAAAGACTCGTGATTAACAATCATACACATTTTTACCACTTTAAAAAATAAAAAAAGTAATCAGCTATTACAACTCAAATGTTTTACTAAAATTGTACCTTACCTAAGTTTACAAAATAATTTACATAAAATTCAACAATTTTACAAAACGTTAACAATTTACATTTTTTTTCTAAAATATTTATATAATTCATAGCAATTTATTTAAAAATTTTTTTGAGATCAAGCAACACAAACATTGCACTTAAACAATGAACTAAAACGAGTATGAGCAATCTACAATATATGTATAAATAGTTTTTATTTACAACAACTTTAACAATGAAATGGGTTAGTTATTGAATGTACCTATAATATACCGTAATTTTGTATTACTAGTAAGATTATGTATCGCACAAAACCAGATATAAGTACAAATGCCAAAAACATAATATGTTACTCTAATTTTAGGATAATGAACTGGTGGTACAGTTCTTTCAGAAAAATTACGGAATTACCTTCATGAGCGTAGTTATTAAGTTGATATATTTGAGTAGGACATAAATTAGTATTTTAGGAAACTGAAATACATGTTTTCAATATAACCTACATAGCTGTATTTTACATATTTGGATAAGCTTGACAACCATAATTACTTATTTTCAATTACAATCGTCCATTTATAGTTCAATTTCAATTTGTTCTGAAATGTGATTAGAAAAAAATAGGTATTTCTCATCCGCTCGTAGACTTTGTGTATGCAAACTTAAAACTTTGTGTGGCGTTGAAAATACATATTACTAGTGATTCGGAAACAGTTCATTTTAATTAAAAGTAAAGGTAAACCAGTCAGGCAAAGAATTTGTTTAATACCCTAAATTCGTACTTCATTACAAATCGTGGGTAAGAAAAAACAAATTTTCAACCTTGTCACTATTTTTACTGGAACGAGTATTAGAGAAGTAAATCAATTCCATTGTCCGTACTAGTGCTATGACTATTGAATCAGCACACCAAGACACTTCAATAAAGTCTATAACACCTCAGCTTCTAACTTTGTGAAGAAACCCCAACTTCAGGCTTTGATAAAGTTTAGCACAGAACGAGGGCTAAAGTAGATATTAAAAACATAGCGGATTGTACTCGCTGAGAGGAGGAGGGTGGAAGTCCACCCCCTCCGAGGAAGCCGGCGTCCTCCGCTCTGGGGCTACCTTCCCTCAGTGGGCCCTGGAGGCTGGAGCGCACATCGTTGGTCTCTTCTAAGGCGTAGTCGTCTTCGTCTTTTGCTTTGCGGTTTGGTAGCTCCATTTCTGTTGTAAATAAAAATAATAGTATTGGAAACTTTCCAATTATTACGTGAAAATTGGTGACCAACGGAGCGCAGTGACCGAAGCCTAAAAGCTGTGTGCTGGTTGGATTTTGTTTTACATTCTGTAATTTGGTGACTCAACATGATGACATGGATCAATGCTGTGTCATAAATTAGTCTCGAGGATGCTATGATTTTTTTGTGATGGAACAAAAAACCTTGTTTCAAACTAAGCTTACCATACAGCCTGATATTCCCCTCTGCGTCTCCGATAGAGTTCTTGGAGATGCACTTATACCCGCCCAGGTCACTTCGTTGTATGTTTCGTATGATGAGCCTCATCTGCACGCTGTATGCTGAGCTGTTGATCTCACTCATCTGATACTTGTCGTTGGAGATTATCATCTCACCTGCGAGTAAAATACTGTCAGGTTACTCGGGTCATTGCAAAAATCAAAAGAAGACGATCTTCAACGGAATTAAGGAATACAAATAAAAAAACAAGTATTAGCGGACTTCAAGTTATTGCTTCATGGAGCTGGAACATGAAGCAACAACTTGAAGTCCACGTCTATTTGTAGGTACCTCAGTAGCCTTCATCATTATGTATTCATCTGTCTACTAAAAAGTACACCCCCGGTAACCCTCAAAATCACATGAAATCCTCTGCATCCAAAGGTTTTCTGGAAGCAATTTTAAGTAATAAGACTGCCTATTATACCTTTAATTTTCAAAATGGTATTGTTTATTTCTTCTGTTTCTGGATGCTACATTATTAATAAAGTCAAAGAACAGTGGCGTCCCAGTTTTCAAATTTTCAAAATCGGATGAAAATAATAAGTTCTGGGCAATAATCATAGACTGACACAGACTACGAACAAATTATAAAACCCGAAATAATGTGCTACATTTGCCCTCCCTTTATTCGAATGCATAAACCTTGCCATCCATTTATTCGGCTACTTCCGACCTTTATCCACCGATATCGAGTTGAAATATTGTTTCGGCATGTCGTGTGCGGAACAATACTGTACGCCCATATAATGTTTCTGCGATATGCTATTATTTTCACTAAAAGAGATAATTTAAAATATGTTACACTCGCTTCTGCCCGCGGCTTCACCCGTATAGAACCCAGATGGCTATGTATTTAAGTCAAGAATACGTAAAATACATAGTTTACGTAAAAATAAAATAAAAATAAAAATTGTTTATTTCAAGCCACAGAGCTCATATAAAATTAAATTACTAAAATGACATACAAATGAATTAAAATAAACACATACAGAGACAGAGAGAGAGAGAGAGATAGAGAGAGAGAGAGAGAGTAAAATAACGATTAGAATGATTAGAAATTGTAACCTTTTTTTGGACTACATTTTAATTCTGGTCAAATATCAGAAAAAAACATCCAAATGTTTGGTTTGAGAGTAAGTGTTACTTATTTGTGCCTGTTCAATTTGTCAGTCAGAGTTTAATGCGCTTCACGGAACAACAGTAATTATTGCGATAAATGCCGCTCTGTATTGTCAATCCATTATTTGATATCGCTCTGGGGGTTACTTGCTCATGAAGTGTTTGCTTGTGATGTTTGAGTATCTGTTACTCTAACTTTAATAGCAATAACTAAGTAATCATTTGTAAGAACTAAATTACAGAAATGCCTGAAAGGAACTAGTTGCTTTCTGTTACTGAAAATAGGTACCACAACGCTAGCAAACTATCAATAACTCTAAAAAGAACAGACTAAACCAGCAGACAGACTATCATAACCATTACATCCTAATCCTATAATATCTAATAAGAATGGAAAATATGGTTATTTTCGATGTATTGATTCCAATAAACGTCATTGATAATCGTGTCTTGGAATTAAAAAAATATATATATTGCTGGATATTTTTCACACAGCACCATCTAGCCCCAAACTAAGCAGAACATTTATTATGGGAACTACATGACTGATAAACTACTTATATATATGATTTTTTCGTAAATACATACATACTATACATAGAAAACACCCAGACATTTCTCCCGCGGTGGGAATCGAACCCTCAACCATCCGCGTCTCAGGCGGGCCTTCGCCCACTGCGCCACAGAGGTCGTCTATACACTACTTCGGAATAGAACACTACTTTTTATCCTTCGAGTATGGGCTCATATGATTCCTTTTTACAAGTCCAATAGATTGGGTTTGGTATCGAGGGTCTGATGATGGAGCCAGGAGGTGGATAGTAGAATTATTTTTATAATATTTAGTGCGTGATAAAAGCGTGTTTTTTAGTATTAAACTATTTTTTTTATTATTCGCGCCAGTAAATGCGGGACAAAAGCTAGTAATTTATAAATTAGTGGAACATTTACTATAATCGTGCCCATAATGTTCCAACACCAGGGACTCAGGGCTTTTTCTCCTCGAGATATATACCTCTACAATTTATTCACATTTTCCTTTGTAAAGTACGAGCTATGCTGAGTTGAGTTCAACTCTACAGGGAGGGATCAGTTGAGGTTTTAACGGAGAACAAGTCTAAATTAATATTAAAGTACATAACAGTTTATGTGCGCTTATATCGTGCGAAACGGTGAAATAAAACGTCCTGATGAAATCGGCATGCCTTAGAACAGAAATTCTAACTGAAATGAACGGAAAAGTTCCAACAAGTGGCGATGGGCTTACAACCCGTCACGTGGAATGCTAACTACTATGTAAAATATAGGCATGTGCCAAATATAATGTTTATACTGTATCTGACTACACCCTACTTAATACACTCAAAGATGCCTTAAACCCTTGGAAGAGAGTAGTCACCCACAACACAGGGAATCCTAGTGTGGGGGCTAGTAAACCTAACTTGTTTGCTAATTGAGTAATGAAAGCTGTTTTGCACCTACCATACTAACATAGACACTACCTACATTGAATGTTGTATTGAGATCTACGTACTGAGTATGGATCTGAGCATCATGGGGATTACTGTAGTGAACGGTTTTTTTTTAACAACGATCTACCAGTTAGACTATCCATTCCATTTAACCCACATTTTTGTTGGGTTGTGCTATACATAGATTTTGCAGATGTTGTCGTTAGCTACATTATTACCACGGCGGGGGTCACGTTGCTCGTTTTACATTAAAAATTGCTTGCATTCTTCTTCGTTCGCTTTATTCAGCGGGATTTTTTATTTTTATTTCCATGTAGCCATCGCGGCTTACAAAGATATTAAATTGCTACTTTTGTTAACCGAATATCATCTGCGCTTTTATAAAACCTAGTTTAAAAATGTTAGACTTGACTAAAGTGCTCGCTTAGTATAATTTTACTTTAGGAACTTATCGACACAATACGTTTTATTTGTAAAGCGATGATTTTACATTTAGTCCATATGTCTTGTGATGCAAGGAGCTGGTTTATGTGTTAGGGTTAGAGAATTTAAGTTTGTTTATGGTTTTAAATGTTAAAATTTACTACAAATTTACAATTTACTACTAAATTTACGACTCGGAACAAATATCGAATTCATACCTCTTGCGACTCAGCCGACTACGCGCCACCGAAGTCATCATAAAAAAAAAGGCAATTGCTTCACAAAAATGTTCTTTTAGAGGTTGACGCGTATCCGAACACGTTAAGTGCAATTCAAATGTGTTTTGATTGCTTCACTTATTTTTCGTTAACTTACATAGCCTAAGCACCTCGCAAAATTGAAATACTGTAATTGTAACGTCATAAAAAAATCACCTGATTATACGCAAAATACGTAACAAACTTTTGAATCTGTTATATCAAGCATCACCAGAGAAACCCCACGTGTCGGTGCCTACAGGGGCTGAGCTCAAATCTACAACGGTATCCACCGTTGTAGACAACGGTATCCACCGAGTCAAAGTCAAAATTCATTTATTCATTAAAATCACTTTGAGTGTTGGTGGAAAAGCCATCAGATATGATGGCTTGATGCGAATATAAAGATAAGCTTTCCCTGACAACCAGTGGCAGGGCTAATAATAAGATAGTGGAAAGTTAGGTGGGACAGTCACACCTTTAGCGTGCTTCTTAGTCTAATGACGATAGCCTGTGACATGGCGATCAAATACCGCCAATTAGTTAGCACTCCCCTGATACAAGGCAGTAGCCGTATCCATACCCACAGGAGGCAGAAGAATAGTTTTCTGGAATGGCTGATGATTGAACAGTGTTTTAAAAAGCAAGGAGAAATTACTGCTGCATATGCATGTTCGTTCAAGTAACCAATGTAAACATAAGTTTACATCAGATGATGAACGACAAATATTTATGTGAAGTTTCAAGACTGTAAGTTCAAGGAATACGATTTTTCATACAAAGGTTTTCAGCCCTTTGTATAAGAGGAATATACCCTCCAAGTTTCATGCTTCTAGGACTTATGGTTTAGGCTATGCGTATATCCGCCAATCAGTAACAACCTCTGTGGCGCAGTGGGCGAAGGCCTGAGACGCAGAAGGTTGCGGGTTCGATTCCCGCCGCGGGGCAAATGTTTGTATCTGCAAATATTTGTCTCGGGTCTGGGTGTTTTCTATGTATAATATGAATGTATTTACAAAAAAAATATAATATTAGTAGTATATCAATCATGTAGTACACAAGCTCTGCTTACTTTGGGGCTAGATGATGCTGTGTTAATATGTCCAGCATTATTTATTTATTTAGTAACGGAACAGTTTCATATAATATTGATGATTAAACCTCTTGTAAACTTTCCTACAGTCCGTTCCACTCAAAGGTTGTCTGATAGAGATGTATCGCTGTTTAGCGATAAGACCGCCCATTGTACAGCATTGCCCAAGTTTGTAGTACTTAACTGAGTTGATGTGTTTTTTGGTGTGCAATAAAGTATTTTCTATATTCTATCTATTATTTTAACAGTGTTCAAACCGAAGACATGACACAGTTTTGTCAGATTTAACTAAATGTACGGATTTTTGTGGCCTTGTTGTGTGCTGACACCTCGGTGCTGCCAACGATCTTCTTTAATCAAAATTTAATCGCTACCTTTTGGATTGCGTAGCTGTGGTCGATTTCTGAGTAACAAATTGTTTTATATTCTCGGTTTCCCTTTATTCTGAATTACAATCAAAGTTCATTAATAATCGTGGTCAAGTCGAAGACATGACGCGGCTTTGGTCCGAATCGACCACAAATCTGTGGAGCTGCGGCCGCCTGCTGCTGACACCTCGGCGTTGCCCGTTCAGACACGCCTACTTTTGTTTATCGTCTGACAACTTTGTTAATTAATTATCAATGGACTCGTGCCATCGGTTAGTGTTCCAATAAGCGGCAATAGTCTTGCAACTTGTCAACGTGGAATGCTAGTTGTAATGCAAAACGCGGACATGTGCCAAGTATAATGTTTGGACGTGTCTATGACTACCTCCTATTTGGTATCCTCATTGATCTGCGTACTAAGTATGGATCATCATGAAGATGACAGTCATGAGCGTGTGTGTTTGGTTAGGACTTTCATACCGAATATCGTCGATGGAATTGATGCTTATCGTTGAAGCATTAAATAAATGGAAATTAAAGTCCCGACTGCAGTTCGATCGGATATTATATATACTGAATATGACGTTTTTAAAATTATCTTGTTCAAGATCTTTCCTTTGAAAGTTTTCTCAGTATGGTTCATAAAATAAGTTTGCATGCCTCACAATATTAAGGCTGGTGGCCACCATAATAAGTTAAGTGTTTTACACGTTATGTACTCTGCCACTCTTAAGACCATGACGCGTCTAACAATACCTAATTAAATCAAAAATACATTTATGCATACATATTATTATGTACTTGATAAGTAAATCCTCAGGCAGACTAAAAAAAATCAACCGATTAGATCTCAATATCGAACTATTAGTTAAATACTCATGGTAAAAATAATACTTAACTGACTCTGCTGCATACAAAATACACGTTTCTATTTTTAAAGCCACTTAATTTACAAGTGATTGATGAAAAACGTTAAATTTATCAACGAAATACATAATTAGTACAAAAACTCGAGCGCTGTTAGCAGAGGCTGCGGGAGAGCGGTCACACCCATTCCATGTCGCGTCCAGCCCGCTTGTCCCATCTCGTCACAGCCGTGTATTACCTAATTTAATTTGTACTCTCCGCAATTTATGGGTCCAGAAGTGCCGTCTGCCTCCCTCTATTTGTTAGTAATGTCACAGACGCATTTCACGTCGCGATTGCTACTGATTTGTCGTTTGAGCGGTTTTAATGTTCGCAAAAATTATTCAGAAGCTAATGAATAGAATAGAATAGAATAAAAGTTAATAAGCTAAAACTAGTAATTTTCTGAATATCAAACTTTCTAATTATCTTTATAACTGTACCTATATTTGAGCCAGTCCTAACTATACGCACACAGACGTAAATAACTGAATTCATATTTGCGCGATATTGTGATAGGTACGAATAAATATTGTGACTGTAGCCTAAAGCAATTTGAAGCGAGCGGGCCAGCGGTCTTTGTTGCATATCGGGCGGTAATAGAATTTGGTCCGCTTTTTGCGTGGTTCGGTCGGGCGGTCCGGCCGCGTAATACCGACCTCGGTGCCTTTGTAACTGCATCTAAATCTGCCCACTATGTATACCCCTGGTTATGGTATAACCAATTATCCGGGAGCGACTACGTTCTTAGGGATTATTGCCCGTTCGAGCGCTTGTAATTTCAGAACAATGTTGGCAGCTTGGCAGAGTCATGTTTGCGCTGCAACGTTCAAGAGCATTTTGCTGAATTTTCGAAACTCTATTGGAGGAAAAGTGTTCTTTAAACTTGTTAAAAACATGACTATACGTTAATCCCATCTCGGTAGTGCGGCGGGAAAACAGCCAGCTGCGACGGAAGATGTGTAGGTTCGATTCCCGCTGCAGGACAAATATTTTCATGTTCTGCAGATATTTGTTCTGGGTCTGGGTGTTGTGATACCACGGTACTCGTCGTTCCATGTATGTGTCTTTAGTATTCAGAACACCGGGAATTCTAGTATGGGGTCAGGACTCTGTTTATGTATGTTGGATAAATAAAAAATAAAAAGTAAATACCTACCTAGATTTGAAAATAAAAACTCATTCATATTTTACACTTACTTTATGAGTAAAATTGAAATCGCCATTCCTGTACTCTTGATTCATAAGAGTAATTAATTTAAGTATTCTTGATGTGCTGCAAATAAAATTAACGAGGTATCATCAAGTGATATTCCTGTGAAAAGAACTGAACTTTCATTCAGTATCTTATATGAGTCGTACATCGTCGTAATTCCGTACACTGTTCGATGAAACCAGCAAAAAATATAAGTTTAAAGACCGCATTGCGAAAAAGTTATGTTCGTTTTGTCGGTTCGTTCGGCGCAAAGACCGCTCACACATGTCGCGGCGTGTGCTGCGGTCAGGGTTGCCAGTTCATTCCAGCCGGGAATTGAAACCGGAACGACATTAATACGTAAAGTGACAATACGAGTTTTAGAGCCATGCAGTCAAAATAAATTGGATATCGGTCACCTAACAGTCCATCAGCTGACAAGTACTTTTTCAATAATACTCGACAACTGAACCGAATTAATGATTACTGAACCGATGACTCTGAAAGCAGGATATATATTGTATTTCTAATTGCTGCATTTCTTAAGCTTACATTTTACATTTTAAATATGTTTAATTGTCTGTCAACATTCAAAGAGGAGACAAAGCTACTAAGCTAAGGTATTATTAATAAATTTCAATCCCTTGAGCCTATCATCGATGCATTTTTTTGTTAACTTCTAATAAATTATTATTAATGCAAAAATTTGCAAGCTTGGATATTTGTTGCTTATATTCTCCGAAACAGCTTAACCTATTTGGATGAAATCGGGAATAGGTAAAGTCAGTAATTACTTTTAATCCGGCTGAAACCATGGTAGAAGGCAAGTTAGGAATAAAAAATATATTTTTTTAGCAACCCTCACTTTGCTGACGACTGGTAGACGGTATGTTAACCGTAAATACATATTTTATCTAACTTTACTTCTCGATTCAAAACGGTGCAATTGGACTCTTTCACCTGGTTGGAACTTCGATTAAAGTATAGAAACAGCGAGCTAATTGCGTGATTAAAACGAAACTCGGCAGTGCACTTATGGAAAAGACTACGCGATGGATTATAGATTTTCTCTATTTATATTTGAGTTGTAACTTGATTTATTTCTTTTAAATTAACACTGATAAATTTTTGGTTACCTTGGTAATTATACGGTTGGATTTATTTAAGGCTAGATGAAAAGAGTCTGAAACTAAAGCTGAATAATCTTCAAAAAAGTTACAAAGCCGGGTTTGTTGTCGAATTCTTTAAGGCTTGGTCAGGAAAAATTGGCGTATGTCAGTATTAAAATATTTATTGCTTTCAATAGTCACACTAATTTATAGTTAAAAAGTATTCTAATAGAACTCTAGAAGGGCACTGCAAGGTAAGACTTTCAATAATTTAGTTTTTTTTTGAAAACATAGTCTTTTGTCAAACATATATAGATGAAATGATAACTAGACATACTATACATATGTATATTTAGATTATAAATTGAGTTGATACATTTTAATAGATTATAATAGGGTTTTATCGTAGGGGTACAAAAGTTCATTTAGATTATAGGCCAGTCTTTTCGTAGAGTGCGTCTTAACGTATGTACAGGTTTTTTTGCTACAACAACGTAGCGGAGAACGCTTTGCGTGGCTCCAAGCGTAACAAAGCTCAGAAAACTCGAAAGGTATCACTATAGAGGCTCCTACATAAACTAAACAAACCAGAGGGGCTGTTAAGTGAATTTAAGAGGTACTATCGCACCTACTGTGAGAAATACCAGTGACTCAAATGTAAAAGTAAACTAAGCTCATCTAGCTCATCAGTTCAAGAGCACTTTTGTCCATCTGTCACTGCAGCACTAAATAAGCAACTTTTATCCGGAGGGTGCCGTTTTAATGAGAAATAATGAAGTTCCCGACCCAACCAATGTTTTGCTAGGTTAAGAGCCTTATTTGTATTAGTTAGGACGTGTTTTCGTATTTTACGCTGGTGACATCACGTGTAATTTACTTGGTGTAATGAATTCTATGTATTTTAATAATTAAATTAAAAGTAAATTAAACTTTGTGTGATCTATCTTAAAATTTAGAATCTGTATTCATAAGTATTATCGGACTGGTTTGTTTTTGCCTCATCACCCGATGGTGATACCGATGTACAAGAAGCTTGAGAAATTTTTACCACCTATATACGCTGGTACTAGGAATGCTTCTACTGCTTTGGATATTCAAGAATCACCTGTACCTCCAGTTAATTCCACTGACACGATGCCGTTGGACTATTATGAGGTGTTATTGCACAGTTAAAATTTTAGTCCCAGATTTATCTAACAGCTAATCTATTATTAGCTAACGGTAATATATTACGCTGTCATCGTCTGTATAATTACGCGGTCGTTAATAAGCCGTAACATTGGTGCCATAATCAATGTAGAAATAAATCTTGGCAAAATGAAAGCAGGCATGAAATAAGCGCATATTTTCTTTTAAATACACCATAAAAACGCCATAAGTCGTAAGCTAGCACTAGCCCTGAGGCAGGGCAGGGCAGGATTCAGATTATTATGTTACGTTTTTCTAGTTTCTTTAAGGTAGAAAACCATTGCTTTTTTGACAAGGATAGGGTATTTTTAGGACAAGAAACCTAATACGATGGGGAAATCTTTGAATTTGAATGTTTTTGGATAATGTGAAAGCTGAAAGTGTTCTTTTCTTTTTCTTGCATTTGTACGCAATTACGAGTATTTACTTAGTACAAGGAGAATAAAAAATACCTATTTATTCGTCTTGCTAAGGTTAAGAATTACGAAATTATTTTCCGACCTTGGAAGGTGACGACCTCGGTGGCACAGTGGGCATTAGCTGGCTGATATACAAGAGGTGCGGGTTTGTTCATGACACTCACGATATAGGGAATGTGGAAAGGACTATGTGTCCATTTAAATCGTCCTTCCCACACTGGGATTCCCTTCTATATTATGTATATTTGATTTATGTTTATTGCTTATTATTTATTATAATGAAAGCTCCCTTAAGCCCGCCTCTGCTCTCAGGCCCGTCAAAAGAGGATAGTAGAAAAATGAATAACAGCCTATTTAATGAGTGCCTTAACGCTTTCAATGTGCTTTATGAATAATGAAATTAGTTGCTTATTCCGTTCTTGAGTTCCGTGCTCGGGACTTAATAAAGTTTATAAGATGCTCGTGAACCTCTTTGGAGTATTGTAGACTATCATAAATTAGAACTAGGCTTTTGAGGAAAATGTAGAACAAAAATATGAAAAATACGATACTTGGTTTATAGATTCTACCAAGTTGTGGACAATTTTAGCTGAGACACGTTTTGTGCAGGGCATGCAGCTATTTCCTAGTTAGGAAGGTTTAAATCAATTATGGTTTGAAAACTGACATGATTGGATTGATAATTCACTAGGAGATATGAGGCATGCAACTTCGGGAATCTTCATCCGTATCTCAAGATGTCATGGGCAGTTTGTTTTTAGTTAAAGAGATCGTACCATTCTCCCTGGTCCAGTAATTGATAGCTTTCGGTGAAGCCTCGACGTGGCACTGGAGTGTGACATCGGTGCCAGTTGGCGCCCCCACCAGTTGATTTGGCACTTGCACGAGCGGATGAACTGTAGAAAAAAAACCACACAAAATTGCCTGTGATGTTATTTGACGAATTATATACAAGATACAAAAAAAAATTTTATAGAAATATCTCCGGATATTGGAATTTTAGATATGCAATCAGCTCAACCCACGTATCCGAAGATATAAAATTATAAGTAGGATGTTGCTTGGTATAGGAACAACTAGGTACGAGTAAGTATGTAAAATAATTGACAGATAAAGTGTCTTATGGAACTACGAAACATAAAATTAAGCGACAATAAATGTATCGTACCTACAAATAATACTGCATGAAACAACATCCAGTACCGCACGTGCGTTTCGAATGATTTTCATTGTATAACTTTTGTGGCGAAAAGATTATTCTTTTCAACATTGATTGGCATTTTATTATGGGATTTCATAAAATGCGCAAACAACGTACGCCACACGTTCAAAAGCAAGTTTAGAATTTTTACTCACATAACTTCCTATTTGCGCCTTGCATAGAATGAATTTCTTTAGAAAGCAAAGCCTTTACATTTGGCATGAAATGCTTGCCAAAATATTTAACCAGCTTATTCAAATGAAGAATATATTAAGTGAACTAATGTTAGGCTACCTTTAGTTTTATGGAATTTCTATAAACTCTTTTCAACTTTTTACCCGCGACGTAAGAAGCCCCTATATTCATTAGCTATGTTGTTTGTTTGGTTGTATGTTTGTTTGTTACCACTTATCTCCGAAACGGTTTATACGATTGAAATGCGATTTTTTTGCAACATTTTTGTTGACTTCATGAATTTATCTAGGACGAATAGATAAGTTTCAACGTCAGAAGTCGCAAGAGATAATAAAAAAAAACTTCAAATGCCTTAAAATTTTGGAAAAATGAACTTGTTAATCAATGTGTTTGTTTAATCTCGCGAATATTCTCCATACTGATGGCCTCGGTGGCGCGGTAGGTGAGAGGTGCGGGTTATTTTCCCGCTGCGGGACAAATGTTTGCATGTGCTGCAGATATTTGTTCCGGGTCTGGGTGTTGTGGTACCATACTCGTAGTATTTGATATCCACGACACAGGGAATCCTACTGTGTGGTCAAGACTATAAAGGTGACTGTTAGTTGTTTATTATTGTTATTTATGCAACATTCATAAATTGTTACAAACAGCTTATTCTTTCCAGATTTCAAAAGTCTCAATAAAATGAAAGGAACCAATTTATTTTATTTAAATCTTTTAACCAGATAATAGTATTCATCTCTTCATAGCCACAAAAAATCTACTTCACTAAAGGCACTCTTTCTTAAGGCAGGGTGGGCCAAAACGTGTCATCTCAGATCGTCTCTAGCGATTGGTCGTTTTGTTCATTTTCAGAAGACTTTCACAAATAATAAACTGGTATCTGATGTAACTGTTGTATTTTTTAATTATAATTAAAGGTATTTTAAATTTATTTATTTATATCGTATTACGTAATTATACGTAATATATCAAAAAAGTATTACGTAATTGTCTATACTATGGAGTTTATCTATCGCCAGGTGTTCATACTTATAATATTATTTACCTTTGCTCAATCATATTTTTTTCTATTATTAATGCAATATAACGATTTTCTATTTTACTTTTGGAATTAGCAGGTCAATCTTCTTATTTTATATCTTTAAGGTTGGCAGGTACGAAATTCTTTTAGCATTAGGCTACCGTTCATACATTCTTGTTTTTGTGAAATAATAGGTAATATTAAATAAATGCACACAAACTAAACGCATCCGATGTTGACATGCTTTTCGCAAATATTTGCGAAAACCACTCGCGTCTGCACTCGACGAAAACTCTGTGACTGTCAGGTGTTGACTTTGAATTCAAGGGAAACTAGCATAGAACTCCGCGCCATGGCAAATAATTACAAAAGAGGAACCACTTTGTAAAGGAAGAAATTCCTTTGAACTTTAAATTGTAAGTTGATCAAATATATTAACGGTAATATGCGATCTTATAGCTGAAAAAAGTTTTTTCTAGATAACTTTTGGATGGAAAGGATTAAAAAAATCCATTGTGTTCAAATAATGTGTGACGATTAGGACATCATTCCAGTCATGTATTTGGCTTGCAAAATTGGGTAACTGTTAAGGTTTTATGACTGTCAAATGTCATGGTGATAACGAGCTGATCTAGTGATGGAGACGATAGGTGAATAACTCAAATCTTTGACGCTTGTGGTATGGATGGACGGAGGATTGAAAATAGGTATGGCTTATTACCACCGTTTTTTGTAATAACTTCTTAGTAGTTTTTTCTTAATTTAGAGCTACACTGAGAGCACCGATCGCGATCACGTTTAACGTATTTTTAATTTTAAAATGATTGTGACAACTGTTGTTTAAGTTATTTGATCTTTTTAAAACAAAAAACCTATTTTCGCTGACGAGCGACCGCAAATACCATGAACTAAATTTGAATGAACTGAGCCGGACTTGTTTGAAGCAATTAAACTTGACTCGATCGCTGCGACGGCTGACTTGCGATCAGACTTACGTAGCGCAAATTGTTTTGCTTTGTTCTCTGTAGTGGGTATTAAACTTATAATTTTGACTTTGTAAGCTTGCTAAGTCCAAAGTTGTTACAAAACGTATCAATTTGTATAAAGACAGCAGTATTGGTTTTGGCCTAAGACCTCTTTTACTTAACATAATAGGTCAAAGCAACACGTGAAAGCATTAACATTGCCATTCAGCGTGGCAATGCTGCCAGCATTTTAGAAACACTTCCTTCTGGTAGTGATCTAAATCAGTTGACCTATATATAATTTGCAACGGTACCTGTTACATAATAGATATTTTATATTGATTAGTGTGTCGAATCAGTCAAAATGACGTCCGACTTATTTTGATTACTGAGACCTTAAAGTAATAGTTTCAGTATTTAGATACTGCAGATATTACTTGTAAAATGTAAACCATTGTATAAAATGTATCTGGTTTGATATAACCAGAAACCAGACAAAAAAAACGAAATAGGTACAAGTTGTGATTATATTCCGAAAGTAAACAATCGCGCCCGCAACCTGAATGCCTATGCAGGGTGAATTAAGGAAAAGGAATTTCCTACCACGACCTAAGATCGGAGCTTATTTGCGGTTATTCTCTTTGACCGTCGTTAAGTTCCTGCGGACGGCTTTTACGAGTTTGAGTGGGCAATTTAGCGAACAAAATCTGAACGATCAGAATTTTTCTTCTAATTAATAACTCTACGAAACAACGAGGGCCGGCATTATCAAATAAAAGAGGCATAATGAACCGTCGAATTGTTAATTTCGTTAATTCTGATTTTCAGTTCTGTTTTGAGAATTTATTTGAGTAAAACGAAGTTTACCAAATCGCACCTTATATAGGCAGTAAAAGAACGTGATTAAGCAATCTCCAACTGTATAAGTGGATAGGGATTCTTAACAGCAATCAAAAGTTACGGGAGTTTTCTCGGTAGGATTCCGCGTGGAATTCTTCAAGTGACAGTTTGATTAACCGAGCGGCGCACACGCTTTCGGATTTCTTGGCATTTTGTAGCTATTACCTGACTTCAGTTGACTTTGGAATTCCGTGTTGCAAAACTAGCACCGAACACTTTATAGACAATCGCTTACACCAGTAAATAGCACTCGCGAATGAACTCCAGCGGTTCGATAGTATCGAGATCGAACCATTAATATTGTAAAGCTAAAATCTCATTGTTAATCTTTAGTGATTTGTTCACATCGTTTTTGCAGTTAGTGTTTTTGTCTCAACTCATTCACTGTCTTAATTCAAGTCGGTGGAACTTATAGCATTACGAGGCACTTACAGCTGTGAATTAATTGCTTCACTTCAGTTGTAAAAAAAGGATTTTTACGCGTGCGGCCGCGCCCGCTAGTCCGGGTCGCTGTTATCATTCGTTTTCGGAGGGGGAGGAAATTTAAATTAAATATTTGAGAGCGTTAATTTTGTCTCCTCATCGAGCGAACGCGACGCATTCTTTGTGAAGTAATTAAACTGAGTGGAAGGGTTTCAGATGGCAGTCGCAGTAGTTTGTTTGTTCGCTTCAAATTGCGTTTCCTATGAAGTGGATTCCTCTCGGCTGTTGTCAGGATGTCGACTTGTGTTTGTTTGCGGTTATGACGTGTTATGAAATGTCATGTTGATGTAAGAGGTGCTTTTGAATTGGTTACTTTTTATCAAGTTCTAAGTTTGATAAGTCTATTTTAGTAAGTCTCTTTTATTACCAACTACATGCCTACTTATTTATGTAGGTCTGTACTCGTTATTAGGAGATACATTTTTTATGATTTTCGTCCAGACTGATCGTATTTTTTTCTTACCCAGCGCAAAACAGTAAAAACCTACTTTCTTCATTTTAACCTACATTGCATGACCTGCATGTTCCATGGTAGAGATCTACAAATTTTGATATGCAAATGGGGCTTGAAGAGAGCTCACAGATATCTGTGGGCTTGTATAAATATATAGCATCCAATCAGACGAGTGTTTACATGGAACTGCCAATAACAGAATGCAAATACCTAGTGGACAACGCATTCAGACTGGCCTTTGCGCTGACGCTACGAAAAACTTTACGGTGAACCGAGACTGACGACAGACGAGAGAGAACCAAAACCATTTTTTTCGTATTAAATATTTTAAATTAATTAGCCAAACCTTTACAAAAACGTTCTGATATTTAAATAACAGACAGAGTAAATACAAAAAAATGTAACATGGTATATGAAATTGAAAATAGAAAATGTTTTGAAGTTCTCTTGACATTTTCATGATCGAAAACCTTTATAAATTATATTGTTTACAGATACCCTTTTTTAATAAAATACTTGATGGATTGATTTGTTGAGATTGTAAAATATGTTAAAATTACACGTCCGTAATTTAAATAGAATTCATTTTAAAAATTGATTTCGGTGTCATATTACCTATGAAACCGATACATTTAACTAGATTCTAGATGTAACATCTGGATAATACTGTGACATAGGTGCATAAACTCATTCTTGGTTTTCCATAAACAGCATCGGTATAAAGTTACATTGCTCTTTTTAAAAAGCTGGTAACGCGTTTCGATATCCCAATTCAGTTCACGTTCACCACTTAGTTGCAGTATCATTAAAGCAGATAACAAAAGATTGCATTGGAATATTCGGAACTGATCAGGTAATCCCCAATTGTACGGCGCTATTCATACAGATGGAAATGTTATACACAGGTCTGTACTCAAGGGTGAATATGTGGGGCCTCGCCCCCAACATAACTCAAAATCAAGAAGGCTCTTAAACATACGTACGATGACCAAATCAAATTTGTCTGGGTTAACCAGTCAGGTTGTTTCTGACCTAGGGCCTAACCATCAAGTGTTATTGTGATTCGATAAAAAATGTAGGTACCTATTGTTTTGGAAAAGGATCACAAAAATAATAACCAGCCTTGGTATAAATATAAATATAAATATAAATATAAATATAAATATAAATATAAATATAAATATAAATATAAATATAAATATAAATATAAATATAAATATAAATATAAATATAAATATAAATATAAATATAAATATAAATATAAATATAAATATAAATATAAATATAAATATAAATATAAATATAAATATAAATATAAATATAAATATAAATATAAATATAAATATAAATATAAATATAAATATAAATATAAATATAAATATAAATATAAATAATATTTCCTTGTCTTTCTTTCCTGGCTTGGTTGCGGAAGAACAGGCAGTAGATAAAACCGACGTTTCAAAGTGATCCTTGTGATTTTAATGAATAATGAATAAGGAATTTTGACTTTGACTTTGACTTTGACTTTGACTTTGACTTTGACTTTGACTTTGACTTTGACTTTGACTTTGACTTTGACTTTGACTTTGACTTTGACTTTGACTTTGACTTTGACTTTGACTTTGACTTTGACTTTGACTTTGACTTTGACTTTGACTTTGACTTTGACTTTGACTTTGACTTTGACTTTGACTTTGACTTTGACTTTGACTTTGACTTTGACTTTGACTTTGACTTTGACTTTGACTTTGACTTTGACTTTGACTTTGACTTTGACTTTGACTTTGACTTTGACTTTGACTTTGACTTTGACTTTGTCTTTGACCTAACCCTTATATTTTAACTTTACAATCAAGTCCGATTTGATTGAGGTAAACCCGGGTTTGTTATCTCTGCCTCGATTGGCAAAAAGACTATGCTGTGGCCCCTGGTACCTATGCGTTCACATTGCGCACATTGTGCATTTTGCGTTTCTGTTGATGTTAAATTCTAAAATTTACGTTCCTAATGATATTGAAATTTTCCAATCTGTAATTTTGCTTTATTACTTCCCCTTGTAGTTTATCTTTGTATCTCACATGGTTTCAGCCTTATGTTGACTTCTAACAACATAAGTGAAAAAAGGTACGACATTCTCAAAAAATGTAGATACAAATGTAGAACACTATCTTGCCTTTTTAACCGGTATTCAGCTAAATTTTTACGTTGGTTTCTTGATATCTTCGCCAATTGTTAACCGATTTTGATGATTACTTTGTTGTTGTATAGAATTATCATCTTATGAAATCACGACTAGCCGTAACATTTTTTGTGGGTTATTTTACTTTTATTTTTAATTTGAAAGAGTGTTCCGAATGAGCAAAATAACGTGAGCACATGAGGAAGTCGGTTTTTTGACACCTTATCCTACTACTATTACAAACGCGAACGTTTGTGAGGATGGATGTTCGCACAAAAACTACTTACTACACGGGTTTTGATGAAGCTTTAAAGCAACACAGCTTATACATCAGATTAACACATAGGCTACTTTTATCCGGGTACCACGCGGGCGAAGCCGTGAGCAGAAACTAGTACAATATAAAAAGTTATATATAGTGACGACCTTTGTGGCGCGGTGGGCGAAGGTCCGCCTGCGACACAGGAGGTTGCGGGTTCGATTCCCGCCCTGGGACAAATGTTTGTACGATCTGCAAATATTTGTTCCGGGTGTTCTGGGTATTTTCTATGTATAATAAAAAAATATCTTTCTATATAATGTATTGTATTAAGTATATCAGTCATCTAGTACCCATAACACAAGCTCTGCTTAGCTTGGGGCTAGATGATGCTGTGTAGATTGTCCAGCATTATTATTATTATTATTATTATTATTATTATTATTATTAGTTATAGATCCCATCTTTCTCCTAGTTACATTGCTGACTGTGCCGCGCACCATAATTTTCCTGCGCTGATTTTAGTCATCTGCTTGTGAATGCAATAATTTCACATCAGATAAAATATTAAATTTTACGGCACCGAAGGGTTTTGCAAAGAATTCGTGGTAATTGTAATATGACTAAAACTTGATGATGTGTTTTTCAAAATATAAGATTTCGAACGACCATAATTTTTTATTATTCGTTTTATTTTAAAGGGTTTAAGTACATCAAACTCTCCATTTCTCTGCTTAAACTAAATTTCCAGAAACTTTCACTGAACGCTCTCTTGAGATGCAAGGCACGCGCCTCAGATGATACGTGATAACACGAAAATCTCCCAATTGCTTACGTGTTCGAGTCATGTCTGTCCCGTCGGCTCCCCTCACTTGCCTCACTAACCGACTGAGTAACTCCTGGTTATAAATTAGCCCCACGATCTTCTGATAAGTGAGCTCGGTAAATGCTTTTTGTCGGTGCTTTACGCAGGTGAGTAGACTTTATCGATGATTGAATTGATACGTGACTGGCATAGTAACAGCCTTTTTGTTCTAGCACCGGTTTTGCTTAATGGTGGGTAATGTGGGATTTGTATGTGCATAACGCGTACTTTTATGGATGTTAGAAGAGTTCAGTTTGAATACGGAAATGTCTGCTCGAAAATGGAGAAACGGATGCACTTACAGGCTCTGATGAAATGTTCTATGGATACTTTAATCATTTTAGAAGATAGTAATATTGAACACACACTGCCTATTATGCAAAAGTTTTTGGACAGTTTCACTCAGCATCATCTAGCCCCAAAGCTTGTATTATGGGAACTACATGACTGATATAAACTACTTGTTAATATTTTTTTTTTGTAAATACAAATATATTATACTATTAGGGATGTTTAATAAAACCAATTTTTAAAAAGGAAAACTATAAAACCCCTAGGCGAATTATTATTAAAATTTACTAAGAAAACAACCAAAAGAATAAAATAGCGGTAAAACAACATGAATTCAATAAAATACGTCCGTACAGCACAACGTCTCGAAAAGAGATGCGCCGCTCTTTATATAACCGGCCGGTCATTCGCGTTGCCGACATTTCTGGAGTTCGTTAACAATACATAGAACGCCCAGACCCGAGTCAAATATTTACAGATCATACAAACATTTGTCCCGCGACGGGAATCGAACCCGCAACCTATTGCGTCTAAGGCGGGCTTGCGCCCACTGCACCACAGAGGTGGTCATCACATCTACGCCACTATTGTGCGAATGCTAAACTGCAAAAAAAAATGATACTCACAATGAACATGTAGCATTATCCTCTTACTGACGGACGGTGGCACTCCATTTGCAGCGATACAAAGATAAGCTCCCATTTCTGATCGAGTCACTTTCGTTAGGTTTACTATGTCGCCTTCCAGTGACGTCACTGTAACAAACACAAAACATTGTATGTGAAGTTGAGACACACAGTGTTTTTGATATTGTAAAACGGGAATTTTCACGTACTGCACTATCGGTGAAGGCACCGACTAAGTTTCGACTCATTCCGAGAGTCTTCATCAGGGTGAGTGGTCGCGACTTTTTCCTTCCGCGTCGCGCCGTGTCCCAAGTCGGTGCTTTCACCAATAGTGCAGTACGTGAACATTCCCGTTTTTACAATATGAATAGACAAGTTCACGATAGTTTTTGGAATAAAAAAAATGTTTTTTAATGTTTATTTCTGCTGCACTTTTCATAAACAGATACTCCTATGATACTCTTTTGGTACAGCCAGTGCAATACTTACTCGTAGGTCATGTGATTATGAAAAAAAAACAGACTTATAACAGTAAAACACTTTATCTCGACATTCAGGGTTAAAACTTAATTTTAACCGGCAAAAGCACCCAACACAGCAAAAATTAATCGCCTTAAGTTTCACGCTTTAAATTCATGATATAACAACGAAAACCAACATTATTTTTTATTATGTAAAAGCTTATACTAACTGTTTAAACAACCCACGGTCTAGTGCTTACTTTACATTTTCAGCAACTGTTAGGAAACACTTCAAAAAGTTGACGGTTATATAAACAAGTGCCGTTAGTGGTTTGAACCGAAGCTCCTAACACCTTCAAATGGAACTGGAGTACGTTTACAGCCATTATTCAAACAAGAGGATAAAAAGGGGCAATATTTCCCGAAGGAAGCGGGGTGATGGTTTAAAGTGTAGAGCTCTTGGACGACGCTTCGTTAGCAAACAATGCGGGTTAGTGGAAACCGTAGAGTGGTATTTTTGATAAATTTATTAATATACTGTTTTGATGGATTTATTGCTGAACGTGATGGACTTTTAGATTGCACAGTATATAAGAGTAATCTAATAAAGATGGTGCATAAGTTACAAACTTAAGTAATATAAGACCTTATTGCTCATGTAAATCACCCCAATAAAGGCCGTGTTGGCCTAGTGAGCGGTACACTTCTGATCCAGAGGTCGTGGGTTCGAACCTGGTCGTGCCAATGAATTCAACCAATGGATTTTTCCACTCAAAAATGTAAGTGTGCACTAACACGAGCTCAAAACGGTGAAATAAAAAATTGTGAGGAAACCGGCATGTTCTAGAACCAAAAGTTCGAAGCTATGTGCCATAATAAAACTGCGATGGGCTTGCGACCTGCTACGTGGAATGTTATCTACTTGCAAAACGCGGGCATTTGCCTTATATAATGTTTGGACGTGCCTCTGACTACCCCTTACTTAGTATCCTCAAAGATATACCTACTGAGTTTGTTTCTGAGTACGTCCATCATAGGGAATACAGTCGTAAGCGTGTTTGTTTGTTTGTTTTAATCACAAATGTTTGTGTAAAATTTTGTATGCGAGGTTTGTTTGTGCGAATTTTGTAACGTCATCTCCTCCGTAACTTTAGTTCAGCCTTCCGGAACCACTTTGTATTTTGCTCATACTTCGAGAGTGCTATTGATCTTTTAGACTCTAGGTTAACACGATACTTTTAATCGAGTGAGTATGCGAGGAAATAGAAAAAGTCTGTTTTATAAATTGAAAATTCAAATTCTTCCCCTGTTGGTTGGTAGCCATTTTGCAAGCACTTTGCTTTTCTAAATCATGTTATATGAATTGTGGCGTTATTTCAATTTCTACTCAACGCATGTGAGTTATTAACCCAGTGATATTAAATTAATTCCTACTACAAATTGTTATGGAATATATTTTTGATAAAATGAGGTAAATAAGGATCCACGGATGAATCTCCCCCACACCTTTAAACCGATGACATTTATAATGTTGCACGAAATCGGTGGATGTAGGTAGCTGAAGATCGATCATTATTCCACTCTTTGGCAGAGGCCATGTCGAGAAGTAGACAAATATAGGCTGATGATGATGAAGATATATTTTTGTGGTAATTGTTGTGGCAAGTAATGACTATGCTATTTTTATGTAACGTTTCTATAACATGTGAAATTTATCACTGAATTCGTTAGAGGAATTCCTACATAGAGGGCAACACACTGTCTGCATTAAAAAAATATGTCAATAAATCCACTCCATGCAATTTTGTCCTGTCTTCGACGCGGGTCGTTGAATAAACTTGCCCTGTCGATGTGTCATAAGTCAAGTGACGCTTGAACTCACGGATACTACCTCTAGTGCTTACCATAGATGTAAGGGAAATTCTATAAACTTTGTTTTATTTTGATATTATAAATTTTAAAGATACCGACAGGAAAGTAAGCCTTCTTTCGAGCATATGTAAGCAACACATGATAAAAAAAGTTAAGAAAGTTGCAACGGTAGTCTAACTTCACAAATAACTGAGTTTTAGTACCTAGTCAACCATTAACCAACTGGTTTAGTTTTGGTTTAAGTAGTTCTTGATTGAGATTGGGATAGATAAGCCCCAACCATTCTGTTTCAAAGTAAATAATTCTCTAATTATCTAAAAGTTCTTCAAATTAATTTCACGGAAATGACTTTCCCGTAAATTTTAAGCAAAGTTTATGAAAAGACAACTAAGTCTATGAACCGCTACTTTGCTAAAGTACCCTCAAGTATAATGGAAAAGCAACATTTTCCTATCGCTTCTTGTTCCAAAGCTATGTTTTTAATTGAGTTCAGGAACGTGTCATTAAATAAAATACGTCTCTGATCGGAATTTAGTAATCTCTGTATTTTTACTTGACTGGGGCGTTAAATAGAGTATGATCTCCATCAGCTTTTGTAATAATATCAAGTCGTTACTCAATCCAACTGTTCGATAAGTCCCGACTAAAACAGTTAGATTCAACTCGTATCTATTTCAAACTTTGTTGAGTAGATGAAAACCGTCGAATGGAGTTAATTTGCATCCACGACTAAGTTTCTATTCATTCGCTTATCTGCATAATTTCCATGAAACAAATACTTAGGTAGGTACATGTACCGTTGTCACAGCTCACATGTTTTATGCGGAACAATAAAGGGCAGATTTTGAATAATGCCTCTTTGTTATACTGTTCTGTCGTCATTATAATTGTTGTTGTTGTCATAATACCCATTTTGTTCTTGGATTTACTGTGGAGTTAACGTTACTCTTGTTATTGACTCCACTTTGTTCAAGTGTCGACTTAAGCAGGTACTTAGATTTATTATAAATAGTCTGATAATACACTTGGAGCGTTATGTGTTTAAAATATTGCTAGATACCAAGGCACATGATAATGAAAGTAGACAGTTTGTAACTACGGTTCCTTGGGAGTAAATTGAAAATCTCAATTTTAGGCATGGGTTGGCTGCAATTCTACCGCTAGGAAGACTTATAGAAGCTACAGAAGCAAATCTAAATCTAAATCTTAATTAAGCCAATATTAGATAGCTCATATAGTTATGCACGACTTAATACAATCCCTGGACAAAGGTAGTCAACATAACTTTTGAAGTAAGTATAATAAAAACTTGTCTAACTTGTCTTTATTTAATAGTTGTTATATAATTTATATTTTTTACTCTCACAAATGTTGTGACATTGTTTAAATTGACGTGTATCCTTCATTATGAATAAATGATTCTGATTCTTCAAATTCCTAATCCGTCTTATTTTTCCCCAGAGAACTTGTAACTATGCTCGGAAGTAAATATGAGATATTTTTCAAAGAACGATATAATCCTGATACTCAAAGCACGATTCAAGTTGTTGAGGTTAAATATACCTTAACTTACTTTCTTTTAACGATACCTTCGTTTATTTAAATAAGTTAAGGTATATTTAACTATCGTTAAAAGCTTAAAATATATATAGGTATTCGTAGAAATGCAAAAGCCAATTAACGTCGAAGATAACAAATTCAAAGTGTCAAACGTTTATTAAAAACTACATTTGCTTCCACCTCGAACTTTCTTCATTGGAATATTCTGAAGAAATATTGGCCTCCGTAATTGATAGCCTGTATTGTTTCCTGACCAGATTTATGGAGGTAACTTGTAACGGCTTCTTTAATTAGACTTCTTCACTCAAATTGATGATTGTTATTGATGCTACTTAACTTGAAATTGGCCGAGGTGGGGTTCCGTCCTGGTGCTTAATTATACATCATTTCGGGAGTAACTTTTCAGTGTAGTATTACCGTAATGGACTCCGGATTTTCTCTTCAAGATTCAGCCCTAAATGCTACAATCTCTTCCAGCTTTACTACCCACCTACACTTGGAGGTACTCAATATTCTAGCGTATCTATCTACGGTAGGTTACCAAAACAAGTTAAAGCGCTTGAATCTTAGGTGTATTGAAGTGCTCGCTTCTCGTTGTGAAAGTCATTACCGGTAGTACTTTGTTAGCTTAATGAATTGACGAATGGCAAGAGAAGGACTGAACAGTGGTAGGGTTAAGTGGGACCTGCTGATTAATCACCCTGTCAGTACAGTTTCCAATTGCCACTCGTCACGAATTCCCTTTGCTTGTATAATTTTTGTGTGCTGTATTCACATAGCTCTTGAAAGTATTTGAGTTTTAACGTCAACAAACAACACCGTAACGTTTTCAATTTGAAAAATGGGATTGAGCAACAGTTTTCTAAAATTGCAATTCAATTACACTGATAATGCAATACACAAATAAAATAAATGGTGTCATGGCGTAGGTACGTCAAGTTTTTAAAAGCGTGGCAGTTTAATCGTTTTCTTGCTACTGATAACCCCTTATCCCTCTTTTGGGCGAGTGCAGAGATGAGTAAGTAATTATTCCGGACCGTCTCGAGATTGTAATCCTGCGGGATTAGAAAGGGCGGTGTGAATGGTAATAGGAGTTTCCGAGGTGCTGCGGTGTGATTTATTGCTAAGATTCAATAGTGAATATTTTATTCCTTGATTTATTCTGTAACATGGTTATTGTGTTTTAAATGGCTAATGTTTGTTAAAACGTTTCGAGCTTATAACGTTCCCTTAGTAGTACCGTAGAAATGAATTGGGAACCAGAACAAAGACCACGGGTAATGATAAATACAGTATCCAGAATCAAAATTTATTTAAAATATAGTATTAATATAACTGGACAGTGTTTTCAAGATTAATGGAGTTATATTTTAATTCATTCTTGATTTTTTTTTTAATAATTGTCGTAGGTACATAGATGAATGCTTGCATTTTATACACATCCCACTAGCTAAAATATTCCACGTTAATTAAATACTGTAAAAGTATAAATACAGTAGTTAATCTATCTCTGCGAAATTTTAATCTAAAATAGTTTAGTGTGAGTAAACTGGGTTAGGTTGAGCCGTTCCTGTTGGAGCTCTGCAGTTTGAGAAGGGTTGGACTCGGGAAAGTTGTACACTTCACGAGCATGCTTTTTTATGCATTGGTTAAGGAATATAATGTGTTTTTTCCCCGATTATAAAAAGTGATTTAAAAATGTGATGCCTAAAGATAATCGGGCAGCCAAGACTAGTAAGTCCCAATAAAGTAGGTAGACTAATATCGTAAATACTGGTAAATAGGTAACATTTTTGTGTGATCAGTCATGGATACCTAAGAAATAAGTAAAAACCACTGTTATGTTTATTCAATCTATACTGCTCTAAATGTGTTTACTAAGAGCAAGTAATTTTCTCAGCAGGAAAGTTTATATCGTAGGCGTTTAAACTAACTGCTGGGTAACGTTCATTTCCCTGCGTTTTGCAACAACACATAAGTAACCCATGGTTTTTATCTGATAAATTTGTAGATTTATCGCGGCTAACTTGAGTTTATGTTGCACTTCATTGGCGTGAATAATTCTAAAATTGCACGCGAGCGGTAATGACCTTAGGCGCGTGAGTTTCTGTGATTTGTGTAACGATATGCAAGTGCATGATATTTTTATATGGTCAAATTTAAACATAACATAGTATTTTTCAATCTTTCGCGATCAGTAAATATTATTATAAGTTTTGTACGGGTCTTCCTGTTTATTATGTTTAACGTTTCGACTGTGTTGCATTTAATAACAAGTCATCAAAGCGACAAAGAAAAACATCGTAAGGAAACTGGCATGCCTTATAACAAAAAGTTCGAAGGTATGCGCATCTGTTGGTTTTTTATAAGAGGCGATGAGCAAACTTTTCCGGCGGAATGAATAAATTTCGATAAGGTTGGTAAGGATCTTCTGACATACCAAGCGGGGGGTCTTGGGTTCGAGTCCCGACGAGGTTGAATTTTTGGGATATTATTATATTTTATAATTTCCCTTAAGTGTGGGTAAACACTTTAAAAACCAAATAACCGTGAAAATACTAAGAATAACTTTGTGAAGTTATTCTTAGTCCGTTTCCGTGCACTGTATCAATGAACGTTTGCTTTTACCTTTATGTTTTCCCTGTGGTCCTCCTCTGGAAATGATGTCACCACCATCTTCCCTGCGCCATAGGATCTTTGGTGGGGGGAAGCCTCGAGCTTTGCATATCAGCTTGGCTGAACCACCTTCCGGCACCATCATGTCACCAGATGTCTCTTCGTAGATTATGTCTGGTGGGATTACAACTTCCAGGAATGCTGTCTGCAAGGCAAGTTTGACATAAAGTTAGATATAGGTACATGATTTAGTAGATTGTGAGTGGAATCTCATGATTCCACTTTCAGATTCAGAATTCATGACTCATGATACTTTTAGTTTCTTGAAGCCAAACGGCGAAACCGGACCAATTATAGTTTCATCGTGTTCGACTGTCTGTCTGTTTGCCCGTGTGTAAGACCCCAGTTATTCGATCACCCTCCCACTTCTTTTCGTTAAATAGGGTTTCGTTGAATAGGTTACCTGAAAATAACTTTGAGGTCTTTTTATGCAGGAAATATTTAACTTCAAAGAATCTAAAGTTATTACTACAACGCGTTGCATACTACCGTATAAAACAAAGTACATTAAGTAAGTAGCATTTGATAGGAACTGCCAACAAAAAATATTTTGACGGACTTAAATTATAACTTTAGAAGTAATGAAGCTTCTTCTTCACCCTAACATAACGTGTCTTCAGACATCTTGGGCAGTTTTATTTATTTACATCTTATAAAGCCTGGCAAATGAGAAATAGAGAAGTAGAAATAAAAAGTAGCTAGTGAGGATCGTAAAGTTTTTCCATTCTTCATATGAAAATATACAAAGACTTCAAATATTATTTGTTGATTTAGAAATAGAATCAATCTAAAATTAAAAATGTATTTTGCATTGTTGTTGAGTCTATAGTTATGTCAAATGCTAAAATAAATGTTTCATGCATGCAGCTAAAGCTTTAAAAGCATTTTGAATGATTTATATTTAACCTGCATTTTCATGGGATCAGTGTTCACTTGGCACATGTATTGTCCTCGGTCTTCTCGCTTCACGCCTCTAATGTTGAGTGTCCATGTATTGTAATCGTTGTGTGTGACGCTCAGTCGGGCATTGTTTGTGATGACGTGCTCGTGAATCGCCAGAATCGCCTTCGTATCAGCCTTGATCCATGCGACCTGTTCCCACAGTGCGCGACGATTCCAACACAGCAACAAAAAATATACGTATAAAATCATGTTGTTTGCACAGTATGTTGCAGAACGCCACATTGCTGTTATTATCTCTTATAACGTTATGTTGATAACAGACTTTTATGGATAAGTCTAATTACGAGTGAATGTTTCCCAAGAGGTAGTCACGACAAAGATCCTCGAGCGCGCAACACTATCTTGTTGCGAGCGCGGAATATGCTCATGGAATTTTTAATTACATTTTCGTCTGGTCGTTGGTATGGGTGCGCTGAAGGCCCTCGTTTCACCCGCTTTACCAAAAGCGTCGAAGTCGCAATGGGAGCTAATTTCCTGCATAGCGCGTACAAAAAATAACTGACAGAAATATGGCGTTTATACTTTCTACATGTTTTGGTATTAAACTTTATCGTGGATAATATTTAGGTACCTACTGCGTTTGCAAGTGGAATAACATTTGTAAATTTGGCAATTTTTTCGGGTTTTATGGTACACAAATAAGTTGATTTTTAATGTATACAAGCTTTTTTTTCAAAATAGCTAACTGTCTTGTAAATGCTGCAATGCTTAAATACAAGTTGCTTATATATAAAGTGAAGATTTTTGTTGCAGGAACTAGTTCACTAATAGAGGTGCAATTTCGAGAGTCATAGTGAACTACAGTTTATTAGTGCTTGTGCAACAACTTCAAGGCCCACTTGCGTGACACAGGGTTAGCAATTTAACTTGGGTTAAATTTAACTCGTCGATTGCGCAGTACAAAATGACGTGTACAGTAAAATAACCCAGACTTAATATGATAACTCTATCTCACGTAATTGGCAGTTCTTGTGTATGGTAAAATAAGTGTCCGATACATTCAGCTGATCACGAAAATGATATGTTTGTATCAAACTTATAACGAGTTAATTTTATTTCATACATCGAATTACATTTCTTATAAAAATCTAGTTTTCAGCAGTGCTTTTTACAGAGTGCGAAAATAATAATCTGAATCGTATGTATGTTTTTATGATAAAAATTCTAAACAACAGAATTCAAGATTTTTTATCGGATTAATCGTAAATCTTGCTGAGTGTAAACGACACTGAATATCTACAATAGTTCAGTACAAAATATAATGAAACCGCTGAAATCAAGGTAACATTTCAGAGATCCGTAATTAAACTATTTAAAACCGTTTCTAGATTCAGTTTTATTTGTTTTATTCAAATGAGTTTATAAAATATGCGATTCAATCTCGAGACATATAAAAATAACATTAGAATGTTGTAATAGGTCTCTAACTGATTGTCTGAAAGTGTATCGCATTCATAAATAAACAAAGAAAATAAATATTTACCAATATTTTCCACTCATCCATACCAGCGGTGCATATCGACGATTTTGAATATTAATTGAAATTATAGTGTGGTTTGTACAAGTATCATGACTTTGTATAAATTGTGTGTTCAAAACTAGCTTTCGCAAAATATTTTCACTGCTATCTGGAAACGGCTCCATTTATTACTACATGTCACGAGGGAAAACCGTATAATATCCATTTCAAAGTTATTAGTCTTGTATGATTTTGATTACTTCGAAGGTTCGATATAGAAGAGCTAATATTACGTACTTCTGCGATACCGACTCGATAGTCTACCTATCGTGAGGAAATAGAGTGACCTGCTCTAACGGCCCCAAAGAGACTATTATCGAATCCCGCTTCTTGTACGAATAGATTCGCGAACGGAATCACTATTTATATCTCCTCAATAGCTTGGTATCTTGTTTTCTGTAGAACCCATGGGACCACGTAAGATTTACCACCAATAACTATGTTCTAACACGATCAAAATACAATATCTTCGTAAAGTAATAGGCAATTAATTTGATAAAATTCATCGGGGAAAGTTTAATTTGTTTCACTAAATCTCGCCCTTTGACTCGATATACCTACTCGTAACGTGTAAAATAAACATCCGCATAAAGTGATCCTGAATGATTTTCAAGAAATCTCGAATGCTATAAAATATCGAGTACAAAAACGATAGTAGCTATACATATCGTATAGATAAACTCTCGGGGCAGTTTGAGAGCAGTGTCTCTCGAAATGATTGAACGGGGACTAAGGGGGTTTGTCCCGGCTTTATTTTAATTTCGGTAAGTGACTGTTTGGCAACGTAAATTTCTTGGTTAAATGGAGGAGTTCGATCATAGTGGCATTTGAGGTTTTAGATTTGTATACAAAATTAACTTAATGAAAGTGCAAAGTGCTAAGCTAAGTTGAAAATAAAAAGTGCTTTCAGAAGTCATTGCATGCTCTGAAGAACAGAGTGAATAAACTAGGAGGTTGTGCGGTGTACAGACATAACTTAAAACCCAAGACCATACCAGATTGTGTTGTCTGTTTGCGCGAAGGTTTTTGTTGAGCTCTTGGGTCTTACATCAATGTGCAAGTGTACAAGTGTCGAGTGCAAGTGGTGCTTGGAAATCTAGGAGCTACAACTAAATTGTGGACAAACTTACAGTTTATTGTGCAAACATAGTTGTGTGCTCTATTCTAGGATAGAGAACTATCAGTGCTGCTGAAGGAGTGCATTGAAGATTGTGTGCTAGGAAGTGTGAAAGTTAGTGCAGAGGTCTAGTTGGTTGAGATCTATAATATTTACTTTGATTAATTAGACCGATAATAATAGGGAAAAGAGCTCCCTTTTCCGTCATAATACGAGATTGCTCTTCTAAAATTGATTAATATTACTTGGTTCTGTAAGTCAGTTTAGGTATTGTTGAATTCTGACAAAACATGGACTGTATGATTTCAATAGCTGAAAATTGATAATCAAAAATTATGGAAATAGAATACTGAAATATTTATAATTCAACATTATAAAATGACAACCAGAGAGTTTTTAAACCAAATGTATATAAACATATGTAATAATTAATTCATGTTATTTTCATAATATATAATTATAGATCTCAATCCTGAAGAGTGCGAAGGTGCTGCTATATGCAGGCTGTATTAATCAGTTGGATACACACCCTGGCTGTGGCGGAGTCGCCACTCACCCTATAACCTCCCAGGTTATTGACCACACATGTGAACATCGCGTCCCTGCCCTGAGCGATAGTCACGTTTTCCAGTGGGTACAAGAAGTCTGGCTCCAAACCTAGGGCTGGAACAAAAATGATTAAGTGATTTATATAGAAAGACCTTATAAAAATATATTTTTTTTACTTGTAATAGGTATTCCAAGTAAAAAAAAGGTATTTTTGACAGTATCGCCTTTGTAAGTCATACATACTCTTGAGGAACTCTGTCATGAAACAATGCAAATAGAAAAAAAATTGCAGCTAATTTGATCTGAGACGTTAAAGTATGTTGCACTCGCTACATAACATAGAGCTACTATCAGAAATGATTAATTCTAAACTCTTATTGAAATTAAATATAGAATCAACAACTTTTTGATATCTTATATTGTGTACCCATACCAAAAAAATACACTAATAATAACTTTTAAATATTGTGGTAACACTTGAAACGTTTCAGCATCATCAATCTCAGCCGCCTGAAGCAAGACGTAAGATGTAATCGCATGGTTTACGGCGCACACGAATAATTCAACAGCACCATTGCCATTCTAGGAGCAAATAGATAGTCCTGACTTCCGACACATGTTTCCGTGGACGGGACACAACCGGTCACGTAGAATATTGACGCCTCGAGCCATTTATTCGCAGGGGACAATGCCTACTCGAAGCCTGGGGAAACATTTTTATACGGACGGTATTTCAACATTTGAAATAGCGTTTTATAATGGCCAGTCTTCACTGTGAACGTTTTGGGTAATGTAGTATTTCTTACAGAAAACAAACACGCTCATGACTATAATCCTCATGATGTCCTTAGATCTATTAACATTACACTTGGAATATGCCCTGAAAATTAGATAGATTGGGAAAGATACCTCGTATAAGTTGAACGAGGAAAATCTGTCTGTGTTTAATAGATCTATCACTGATCTAAAATGAGCTGACGTAGGAATCCACAAAGACTCCCAATATTCCTCAACAAAGAGGCATGCCGTTTAGACGTATGCTTTTAACGTAGGTAGAAACGGTTAAGGCCGTCCGCTAAAAGTGCGCGTGTCGCGTTGTGTTTGCAAAAATCAAGAGCTTTACACACACATTACGTGGCTTGGGCTGCCCGTTACACAAGGCGCGTGTCCCGCGCATGGGTTTGTTCCTTTTAAATCAATGAGTGCCACTGCTTGAGGCGGGTCGCACGCGCCATGATAGTACAGTTGCGAAATGAGTATTCGCGGCGCTGCGTGAAAAGAAAACCCGTGCGCGCGTTCCGCCTAACGAAATAGACGATTTCAAACGGTTAGTTCACGCTGAAAGTTCCCAGTGAATTGGTACTAGCCAGAACGAAGTTTATTTTCAGATTTCATCGATGTAGAATAAACTTGACGCTATTTATGTAAATAGTCGTATAGCCGGCGTGGCGACAATGTGAGAAGTAAACATTTTCAAGGACATGAATAACTTAGCTTTACAATATGATCACCGTTCTTTAAGAAATATTAGAAATTTCTGCTATAAAAATATATTCTTTGGTTCGTAAAACTAGGAACATGCATACCAAAATAAGATTTTACTAAAAATCATGCTTGTAGTCATACAAAACGATTGCATAAAACTGAATTACAATCCAATATTGACGACCTCTGTGGCGCAGTGGGCGAAGGTCCGCCTGAGACGCAGAAGGTTGCGGGTTCAATTCCCGCCACGGGACAAATGTTTGTATCTGCAAATATTTATCTCAGGTCTGGGTGTTTTCTATGTATATTATAAATGTATTTACAAAAAAAAATTATATAAGTAGCATATCAGTCATGTAGTTCCCATAATACAAGCTATGCTTAGTTTGGGACTAGATGATGCTGTGTGAAAATGTCCAGCATTATTTATTTATTTATTTAATATGCCGTTTCGGAGATTAATGGTCACAGACAAAGAAACAAACAACCTCTTATAACACGCATATAGGGGTTTCGGTCGTTGCGAGTAGAAAGAGACTGAAGAGGTATTTTTAAATAAGTTTTTTTTCGTGTAGTTGTATGTTTGTGATTCTTGGCGACATTATTACCTGCAGAGAAATTACAAAAATGTCGTTGGACAAAATGCCATCAGAAATACATTTCGAGCTCATTCAAAATGTCAATTGCCGGCCTTTACAAATGTTATTCGGTACGTGTTTTTAGCATCCAAAATAGTAGAATTCATATTTTATTATTCATATTTTTAGACCATAGATATAATACTTAAGACTGGACGACGATTGGACTCGATTATATTTACATTCTCCATCCCTGGACCAAAACGCTCTTGGTGATCAGCAAGAATTTTACAGAATTAATCATATTGCAAAAGTCATATTGAGAACTAGTTAATTAGTGAATAATAAGAAAGGATTTTTGTGTAGAGTTTTAACTTGTTGATTTTTTTTATATTATAGGGTCATTTAAACTCTAAAAACGTTGTACAATAGGCACATATCACGTTATAGAAAGCAGCTACTGGCCAGTATTTGGTAAATAAATCCACGTTTCACTTATACGGAAGTCAAACAGTGCGAGACAAAACAATTACCTATCTAACATGATTTCGTACTTTCGAAGTTACCTAGCTAACAGCTCTTGGCTAAAAGTACAGCCTAGGTAAGTTTGGTTAGACTTCTAGGTCCAGTCTAGTTAGTAATTTACTCCCAACCTGTTGGTGAAACTTTTATTTTCAAGTTTTGAGTATGTATATTTAAATAAGTTGATAAATAAATCTCTTAGCCATTTTTTGCGAGCATAATAATTATAATAATTTTGAATATAGCAGTTACTACAGCTCTATGCAATTTACTGTTTTCCGATGAGTGGAAAAAGTGGAAATGTAAAGCACTGTAAGATCATGTGAATATAACCGGTCGGGGCTTCATTTGCAATTTGGTTCAGTGATTCCGTGCGGCCTCTCAACCTGCCACAGTTTTAATAAAACAGCCTGCCCAGTCAACGCAACGATCTGTATTAGCGAAAATGACATTAGTTTGAAAAATATTTTTTTAATAGATAAGAGTTATGGGTACTTTCTTAGTTTATGTTTATTGTACTTATTCATACATAAAAATAAATAAATAATGCTGAACATTTTCACACAACATCATCTATAATTTGTTTTTGTAAATACATACATATTATACATAGAAGCACCCAGACCAGACACAAATATTTGCAGATACAAACATTTGTTCCGCGGCAGAAATCGAACCTTCAACATTCTGCGTCTCAAACGGGCCTTTGATCACTGCACCACAGAGGTAGGTTTTTATGTGTGCATTATCAAATAAGCTATTTCTATTCTATTGTGTAAGAATGCATCGTAAGATGTTCTGTATTTGATTATCTGAACCTGAAATGCGTGAATACGCATTGCAGGTCCAGATAATCAAATATAATTATAATCTCTTCGTCACGACCGCGTAAGAATCTAATACAAGACGAATAATAATGTGCAGTTGGTGTGTGTGAGCCCGTGGTTTTCAACAAGCTGTGACCGAGCAAAGCCTTCGGGAGTGAATTACTAGTACCTATTGTTATTTCAGCGGTAGGGGATGCGTCGGTGTGCATTGTTTCAAAGATTTATCTCATGGTTTTGAACTGTTATCGTATGTGTTACACGCAGATGATGTACAGAAATATAGAAACGAACCCAAAAAGGCATTGAAAATAGCCATGGTTTTTAAACAATAATAACTGCTTATTAGAAAATACATTTATTCATACAACTATTTACAAGTAAACTTACATATTATTTATTTATTTACAAAAATACAGATGAAACAGCTATCCAAAGACCGTTGCACTTGCCACGCCGAATGGCAATGCTAATGCGTTATTATTTATTAGTATTTCAGTTGGTATTAGAAAGTAACTGAATTAAAGTGTTCTCGACTTCACGGAAGCATTGAGTCTCGATAGAATATTCGACAGTTATCCATTTCATAATAATGGAGACAAATATTGTAATATGCTTTTAAATATTTCTCCTCAAGATCAAAAAAAAAAACTTAAATCATATATAAGATAATTCGACTAAGAGTTTAATTGGCACTCAAAGCTCTATTGGTCTTACAGTATTTTAATCCTCATGGGAAAATAAGATTACGATTAATATAAAAATAAAAAACAATTAGGATAGGATGACTAGTAGGATGACAACGCTTAGGATAGGATGACTAGTTGAAAATGCTGTATAGCATAAACTCCTCCCTTTGTACATTGTTTGTGTGCAATAAAGTATTTCATAGTTCTGCTCAACTCGAAACGTAAAATAGTAGCCAGTATTTAAAATTAACCTACATGACCAAGTAATAAATATACCGGGTCACATAGGTTAATTTTTAATACTAATTACCCCTTTTGCCTATACCCGCCGCATATTTAATAATCATCCCACTTATTCAAAAACCCCCGCAAACATAAAGATCTATTTTTATTATCTCATAAAGATCAGATTAGCTATTCGAAAGTTATCATCGGGCATATATACATAATATGAAAAATGAACTGAAAAATCACTGTATTGAGGAACACAATAAAGGTACGTGGTCTTACAAATGGCGGTCTTATCATACATATACATATACACATAGAGAACAGATTTGTCCATTGTGGCTCGGAGACTGTAATAATTCTTCTTGAAGTATTACTCGTTGCACTCTCTTCAAGCGTGTAAAATTTTATTGACACCATTGTTCGAAAGAGGCTAGCTACCCACAACACAGGTTATCCTAAGGCTAGCGTACCCACTTACAAATTGATTTGAAACATCTGTATGTTTTACAAGTTGTTTATAACATTTATTTACTTGTTTTATAGACGTACCTACTAACTGCAATTTGTAATACCGCTTTGCCATAAGTTTGTAACAGATTAATAAACTTTACTTGCTATTGTCCAAATTGAATTTACAAAAAATACACTTTAAATCTTGTGTCCATCTCAAAACAAAATTTCCTAGACATTTTTGAATTCGTTACCAACAAGTTAGACCAGTCAGGGTTGCAGTGCCGTCGTACTCTAGATTTGTTTGCCCCAACTAGTTAAATGTTGGAACAAACTTTATTTCGGACTTGGAACACTTCGAGATGGTCCTTGTTATTGTTGTTTGAGTGTACTAAGAAACTGAGTGAATCGAATGGCTTTGTTGGGTAGTTATTTTTCGCACATTATTTAAATTTTGAAACTCGTCACAATAGTTTGAAACCGCAGAACAAATTAGTTACTTATTAAATCCTTCATTATTTAAATCCAGTCAAATGAAATCACATAAAGAGCGAATAGTTTAACCGCAGAAAGAAAATAAATAACGAGATCGAAAGGCAAGCAATAACCAAGAAACAATGTTGAACGAAAGCAAGAATTCTGGTTTGGGGTTTCGGGCGCCTTCGAAGTAGGAAATTCTTCAACAACATTGTTTCTAAATTAAAACAATCTCATAATTGCACATTCTCTAACTTCTTTGATGCAATGTAGGTATCTTAAAAGCGTGTCGGGTAAGGGTAAAAGGGGTACGAACCTCACGTTCGAGTAAGTTTCGAGGCGAAGTTAAGCCGATTAAGTGTCACTTGCGCCACAGAACTAGCACTGTTCGTTAAATATTTCGAGTGACTTAATTGCAGAGGTCGGTCGTCTACCAAGTTTTGATGTGAATCATTTTGTTCTTTCTTTGTACCTTTAAACATTTGTTTTCTATTTCGACTAAGAACTTTATGACTTGGTATGTAATAAGCTGCTATGTAATTTTAATTTTCTGTTTTCTAATGTTTGTTTTAATAAACAGACGAATGCAACCAAATAATTATAGCGTGAAACTATTAAATCCAACGATTTTTTGTGCAATATGTTTCAATTCTATTTTTATTAGTCGAATATAAATCGGTAAAAAATCTAAGCGCGAACAATCAACAGAATTATATCAACAACTGCGATGAACGCAAACGTTTGTTCAGCTTCGTTTTGCACGTCAAAACATAAATCTATATTTCACGTTATCCTCGCCCAGAATTCGGACTAGGCAATTCTCCTACTAGCGGATGTATTAACAATGCCTGTGCACTGATTTGTAACTCCTAGCGATATTTTTAGAATAAGTGTAGAATAGAAAATAATAAAATAAAATTCGATTGTTTTACTGTGTACACATGTATTATGATAATAGTTGATAAATTAACAGTTAGCCTTTTTAGATATAATAATAGTAAAAACTTACAGACTAGACACTTAACCAAAGATGATTATCAGTCAACATCAAAGTAATCGTTAAGATTATAAAACCCTTTTAAAGAAGCACTAAAAAAAATATTGGTCTTTACCAATATTATTGTTTTCGGTTTTAATAGAGAGAGGTAAAATATTTAATACCTTTAAAGCAGTGTACAATAAACTTTTGTCATAAAAACTATTATATTTAAAAAAAAAAATCTTGTGTCCATAATATAACATTTAAAAGCTTTGTACATACTAAGTTAGCAGTCATCGGAAACATTAGCCCTGTAAAAAAACTGTAAAATTCGCTTAGAAAAACGGAAAATTGCGCATTCGGTTCTAGTCCCGGAACAAATGTTTGTATGATCTGAAAATATTTGTCTCAGGTCTGGGTTTTTATATGTAAAATATGTAAGTATTTACAAAAAAAAATATAGGTAGAATATCAGTCATAATTTAGTTCCCATAATACAAGCTCTGCTTAGTTTGGGGGCTAGATGATGCTGTGTGAAAATGTTCAGCATTAATTATTTATTTTAGCAAGCTCTCGATATAATAGGTTAGAATAGACTTTTATACGCAAGCCCTATGCACCTTTAATCCTAGAAACACCTACAATACTTTTTTCTTTATTCTGTGGTTAAAATACGGGGAAACGATGGCCCACATTTGTCCGGGCAAAAAGTCCATTACGGTCAATTCGTCTAGACGAAGGCACGTGCTGAAACTATTCTCACGAGTAAACGAATTACCTGCGCTATACAAATAAAAGAAACTGCCGAGTACAAGGATAAACAGTATAACAATTAGGAGAAAAACAGATAAAAACGTAGTATTACTATGTGTGCCATGTTTCTAAGAATTATTTATTACTAGCTTCTGCCCACGGCTTCGCTCGCGTTGTACCCGGATACAAAGTAGGCTATGTGTTATTCTCATGTATAAGCTATAAATTACTGTAAAGTTTCATCAAAATCCGTTCAGTAGTTTTTGCGTGAAAGAGGAACAAACATCCCCACAAACTTCACCAATAATATTAGTAGGATAGGATATAGATAATTATGTATGTCCCCATAATAATTATGTACCTATTTTGAAATAAGGTACCTATTTTGACTTGAACGAATGTTTATGCCTATAATTTTGTCTTTTAAAATTAAGGAAAGAAATAAGTTAAAATCAGCCCTTTTCGTCGATTGATTTCAAAGATTTTGTTCAATAAATATAAAACTTGGGGCAGGTAAAAAGTCCTAAAGGCGTTACAAAAAAATCTGTTTATTTTCCATAATTTGGACTTTTATCTTTTATCCGCAAATCTTGTTCGCTTTCATGCGCCTCATCACTCCCTTTCGGGATAATATAAATATTCTGGGACACCCTATATATTTTAACTGTTATTGCACCATTTCTAAAAGTCTCATTATGAACCGTCAATCTCCGGAAAGTTATCTTGCACGGAACACACTTTGAATGTTAAAAGTTTTACCGTGTTACCTTACCCGTGAAAAACGTTGTTTTTGAGTATGTCTCTATATATATAAAACTATAAACTCTATGAACGAACTTGTTTGAACTGAATAGGTTGGGTGTCCCAGAATATAACTATAATCCCGAAAGGTGGCTATTCTACACATAATCCTACTTATATTAGAGGTATAATCGTGAAAGTTTGTGAGGATGGATGTTTGTTACTCTTTCACGTAAAAACTACTGAACGAATTTTGATGAAACTTTACAGTAATATAGCTTATACATCAGAATAACACGTCGGCTACTTTTAATCCGGGTACCACGCGGGCGAAGCCATGGGTAGTAGCTAGATGGTAATATATTTATTCATCGACTATTTGAAAATATATAGTTTTAGATATGGTTAGCGATGTTAAACCGCTTGTTCGTATAAAAGTAATCTTACGGCTGGCAGACAATCCAAATTACAGCTGATTGTAGTGTATTTCAAATAAATCAAAATACATTCAAAAATGATATTTAAAACATTCTACTTTTTTAAGAAAACTTGTTCACTTTTGATTCATTTGCACTGTCTCTGACTGTCTGTTGTATGTCACACAGTGTCAGAAAAACATAGTTTCATGTACCTCATGCATAAACAAATGTAGCTAGCTTCAACTAACTCCAATTATACATTCGTGCTAATTCAGAACCTGATTGATTGAAAGTCTTGGGAGAATAGCTACCTTGATCCATTTTTACTATAAAAACATTCGCTAGAGAGGATACATTGATGTTTTAGTGTAAAATAGAAATAAGTGAATGAGAACGACGAATGAGGTCTACACATGTGTGTTAGACGATATTTTTGCCGGGTATTTGTAGGGCGATCGGTGTGGCTCACTTTTTCAATATCCGTACCTAATGGCCGCCAGATGGCAAGTTGGGCAAAGTGATGCTATCAAAAAGCGATAGGCCGCGGTTTCGCCGGTTATCGGGGCACTTTGCGCGCCCATCCTGACGTGGGTCAACTCCAGCTTGTTGTACACGGTTTTACGGATTCCTTGTAAAAGGTTTTATGGATTCGATGGACAGTACCTAATCTGATTCTGTACGGATGCTTAGAATATTTTGACGTTGAGTAGGAGTATGAATTTTACTGTTTCATACTGTGTTTTGATATAAAAATTTTAACCGAATTTTAACAAGTGTTTTGATATAACAATTTTAACCGACTTAAAAATAGAAGAGCTCTTAATTTAGAGGCAATTCAATCTCTATATTGAGCGACTGATTGAAGCGAAGCGTGACCAGGGAGCTGGCTCTTATCTGGGTCAAACCATTAGCATTGCCATGTAGCGTCGTAATGCAGCCAGCATTTTGCGAACGCTTTCGTTTATTAGCGATCTGGATCAGTTAACCTATCTATAGATCGTTTGCTACGGTATTTAGATAGTTGATGTTTCATCTGTTTTATTTGTTCATCTGTAAAAAGTTGTATGAAAAATGTATTATCTTTTAATTGCCTTAATCTTAAGAGGTTAGGTTAGTACATTTATGTCGACGATATTTTGTCTTAATACTCGGAACAGAAAGCTTCAGCCAATTTCCTGATTAGAAACAATATTTTGCTTAAAATACAGATAACAACTACGTTTCACTTATTTACGAATTTCATTCAATATTTTAGAGAAAGAAGTGACATTAATTTGATTTATCCTTTGTACATAGAGTTTTCAAAAATCATCCATAGAATGTATGCCTCAAGTAAAGCTATATTGGCTAGCTATTAGGACAGAATACTTAATAGTAGAGCCTTCTTTTAAATCTTTTGACCAATCAAAATCCTGTCCACAACCGCCAGTTTTTCTGATAAACCAACATTTACTTAAGTATCTTTATTTCATTGTTACCAAAATGAACATGGTAATGCTATCTGTTTATGAACAAAGGGCCTTTAATTTGAGTTAATTGTATTTGCCACGGCACATGATTACCCACCGAGGGTTTTATTTTCCAACTCAGATAAAATTACTGAATATTAATTCTATCATATCAGAACTCCTTTCTTCTTTCATTTTCATTTTTGATAGTCGTTTTTTTTACTGTTTTTACATTAGTTATTTATTTAAAAGTACTTATTATATTTTACGAGATGTATGGGGTTGAAAACATTAATACAAAATTATTTTATAATACGAAAACAAATATTGCATATATTGTACTATACAGATATAGATAAAAAAATATGCAGTTATTTTTGTATTATGTATCTGTGTAATCTAAAAAATCATACCCGCTCGATTTTAGAGGCTAAGTGGACTTGCTAAGTAACATTGTTGGGAAAAATCCCACAACCGAGTCGGGTAAAACTCTATACCGGGGAAAATTGTAGTACGTTGTGTAGTCGGGCAGCCGCTAGTTTAACCGTAAACACGTAGCGATCGCTAGTACATATTGTTTTAGGGGTATGCCAATATTAGTTCTCGAGATAAACTCGATCTTCTACTATCGTTCATGGTAAAAAATAGAGCAAGAAAGTCATATTAGGGGCGGGGCATAAGGGCTAAATAGCAAATAAAAGAAATCTATAAAAGAAGTGTGAAAAATACATTTAGGTTTTTTTCAAAGTAAGAGTGAATCTTCTAGATCTTCATAGTTATAAATTAAAATCAGCTTTAAATACTGAAGAACTTTTGATCAAATCGTGTTTTTGCTTTGGTCAATTAAATTCATGATCATGATTGGCCCTACAGATCGAACCTAATAAAAACATCGAGATCCAGATGCTATATGGCTGGACATGATAAATTCAATCACCAACATTACATCACGAATACTATACTTCTTTTGCATACTCCAGCAGCTTTTTCGACACGGTTTCCCATTGTTATTCAGTCGACGGAGTCAGGCCCGCGCACGCCTCTCGGCTTATCGCCGGCCCCCAGCCGTTGTAAATTAAATAAATATACACCTAATGAGCGGAAATACAATGCATGACTAAGCTAAATAATTGCTTTATCTACTTTTTTGAGAAATTCCACCAGCTTGTGGAAAGTACGCTATTTTCAGGGACTTGTCATATAATTAAACTGTTATTCTTCGGTCAAATTGTGAAAGGAGGATTATTATTATGGTGATAATAAATGAAGACATATTTATAAAAGTACCCTACTAATGCAAGTTTATTGAACAACTGTAATTCAGTAATTTTGAATAAATAATCATATAAACTTGGTCATAAATTTTATTTTCTTCCATCTCCATGTTTTTTCGAGGAACTATATTCCAATATTGTTAGCGATTATTCTACGAAAAAGCACTTACTTATAAACGCTACGCTCCAATGAAAATTTATTCAGACTGAATACGTAAATTTTGCGAGTCTCAATTTTTAGATTCTCTATGAATTTAAAATATGCGGAAACTATGTTGTTATTTATTACATTCCGTTGAGTTTGTGCATTAATTTTTATTCAAATAACCGAAAAGATATTACAAAGTTCTGAGGGAACTTATGATAAAGGATGAGTTTATACGATTTGACTGGCTTTACAAGTTCTTAAATGGATTACTTTGGGGTCGATACATGAGAGACATGAGAGAAATAGATGAAACAAAAAAAATCGTTTCCGAAGCGAAATTGCAAAAATGGAACTTATTAATTTTGTCAAAATTTGCCCACCAGAGTGTACTTTGATTATTTTTAACGAACTAGTATTGCCATTCAGCGTGGCAATGCAGCTAGCATTTTGGGAACGCTTCCGTGTGGTAGTGATCTGGATTAGTTGACTTAATTACAGGTACAGTATTAAGGTAGCTGTTTCATTTGTATTTTTTGTATTTAAAAAAAAACTACTGAGATTGTATTTAGAATAGAGATGTGTATTTATCAAAAAAAATAATTAACAAAAAATAAATATGAAATGAGAGCATAGCAACAACATCAACCGTTCTTTTAACCCTCTAGTAAAGTATGATGTTAATATTTATGATGTTGTGTAAGGTATCGATGAATAGATCTTTGAAAACTTTTATATTAAAGTTAATGCTTGATTCTGTAGAACCAACTGTAGAACTGTAGAATAAAAATCAATTGCCGCATGCATGAAAGATCATCGTTTGAGACCGGCTCTACCGATTTGGCTGTTTTGTGTTTGTTGTGTTCGTAATTATCAGATTTTTTTTTTGTTAAATCCACCGGAAAAACCGGAATTCTGGATGACCTATGCGAAGCTGTGGCAGACGCTAGTTTACAATAAAATTCTATACTTATAGGGAATTTTAAAGTAATCATGCTTAAATAAGTTTGCTGCATTAGAATAGTATCAAAATAGTATACTATTTTTTTTCCACTCAACGCAATACAAAATGTAGCTTCTGTACTTTTATTCAATGGCGGCACTTAACATAAATCAGAAGGATGTAAATATAATCGCATAAAGCTCGATGAGGTAATTTCGATACGATGATACTCGTATCAATTATTACATTGATTGGCTCTGAAAAATGGCGCCCAATTTCCTTTATCAGGATAAAATATGATATGCGCAGAAATATTCAGAGTTCCTTATAATATTGGCCTGTGGCGAAGTGGTCGAAGGACCGCCTGAGACGCAGAAGGTTGCGGGTTCGATTCCTCCACAAAAAAGTATATAAGTTGTCAGTCATATAGTTCCCATAATATAAGCTCTGCTTAGTTTGTGGCTAGATGATGCAAGCAGACCCGAGACTAATATATCACCAAAATGCTAAACTATCGTAAATTAAACTTATATATAAACTTATCGAATTAAATATTGATAAAAAATGGCTGTCATAAAAAATGTCGACATGCTGGAACTAGTGTAGTAAAGTTAGAGCCTTTTATGTCGGCGCATTGTTGGCATGTAGAGTGCGTGCCGTGGGACAGGAAAATAACTGGTGCCAACGGCGGCCAGAGCACAGGTAATTGTTAGGGACATATAATGGCAGATTGCTCAATATAGCTCAATAAGTAATGCAAACAATCACAATATACCATCATTTGTTGAGTCCATACGTGGATTTGCCTTGCAGACTTTTCATGCGCAATGGTAAAACAGAAATTAAAAAACGGAAGCATTTTATGAGCCAACGTTAAATAACTATAATGGAATAATTTAGTAATGAGAAAAAAATCCAACAAAGTTTTTATGCAAAATAAGAAGAAAGCATTAGTATCCTATTCAAAGAAAACCGCTCGATAACCGTTCACACAAAGGCATAAGATAGGATGAGTTTTTCACCAAATGCTCATGTAGAGAGCTCTTATACCCTTGTACATTGATCTGAGTGGGAAAGTACAGCATGTTTCGTTCGAACACATCCTTTGAACCGTAGTACTCTTTGAAGCGGCTAGCGACGCTGCATTTTGATAGCAGTATCGATTTCAAAACTGAATAGAGTTTATCAGAGAAATATCATGGTTTGGTTCGAGTAGGTTTCCTAACAGATGGATGCGTTATTTTTTTCTTATTATTCTTCAAATTAGTTTATTAACAATAGAATATAGGTGTTTAAATGGCAACTAAAAACCGCATGATGCAGAGTTGGTAGACACTCTACCCGATTTACGACTGAGATTTAAAGATAGCGGGGAGTCGATGAATGGAGGTGGCTGGAGGCCAATCATTGTGGCACTGTTTGGGGTAGGCCCGGCAGACAACTTCTACAGACTGTTCGAGATAATGATGATAATATTTAGCGATAAGACCGCAAATTGTACAATATTGTCAAAACACAATCACTTTATAACCGTGCAAGTCTTAATATCGAAAAAGTAGAAATAAATTATTTTTATAAGTAATATAATTATTATCATCATTATCAGCTTGTATTTATCCACTGCTGGGTATAAGCCTCCTCCATTTGTGTCACTTACTCCTATTTTGAGCTGATCGCATATCTTATCCGCGCTCCTCTCGATTTCATCGATCCATGTTCCAGATGGGTAAGTAGCAAACAAAATTATAATAAATGCTATTACAATAACAATCGATGTAGAGTAGGTGAAGTTCTTAGGTAAAGTTTTCGTAAAAAATAAAACTAGAGCGAGTAAAAGTTGAGATAAAGCTAGTAGGTTAATATAATAGTATATAAGCTGTAAATATTACATGTTTTAATTAATTAATACATGCAAACGTGGTAAAAAAAGTTAAGGCGTGCCTCTGTCTACCCCGTACTTGGTACTATCAAATATTTACGCTATGAGTATGTATATAAATATAAACGTGGTTGTTTTTTGTATTAATTATTTAGGTACGTATAAGTAGGTGTGTTTTGAAAAATAAGCAGATCTACTTCATGTCAATAAAATATTATATGCCGTTTGGGAATAACTGTAAAATTCACCATTTGTTTTTCTTTTCTTTTATTCACGATATTGTTCTGTTTATGGTGACAGAACCTTCTTTTAATTCTTGGATCAGGTGTTTTATCTAATAAATAGAGCAATGAAACTATAATATCCTACTACTATTACAAACACGAAAGTTTGTGAGGATGGATGTTTGTTACTCTTTCACGCAAAAACTACTGAATGGATTTTGATGAAACTTTTCAGTAATATAGCTTATACATCAGAATAACACATAGGCTACTTTTTATCCGGATACCACACGGGCGAAGCCGTGGGCAGAAGCTAGTGTGAATATAAACTGTAAAAACCACTTTAAGATTATATCTCTAGATTAAGAAATTAGAGATGAAAACAAGCTCTACAAAAAAAGTTATAATTCGAGCAAACATGACTAATGCCTTTATTAGAGTATTTCACGAGGGTATCATAAACCATCAGAAAAAATTAAACTTGGCCACATTAATCGAAGATTCAAAGTATTTGTCTTTTGGCTCTGACCCCGTCCCAGCTACGAAGGGGAACGTTCGAGAATTTCAATTTAGGAGAAGAATGTGCCGACATAACATGTGGCCCGAGATATTTTGATAGGACATGCTCTCGGTGAATAAATTTCTTTTAACATATTAAAAAGTTTTAAACGGTTTTATTTATTATCATAATATGGTGAGGTTGGTAAAGACGTTTTAACTCGGGTATTGAAAGGAGCCGGTATTAATTTCACTCTTTGTTGTTTTAATAGTCTTTCATAAAATAAACCTTTACTTGCACGATAATTTTTCTTTTAAAAAATGGAATTGTATTTAAGGGAAGGAGCTTTGTAAGATTTTGTTTTACCTACATTTTGACCTCCAGACTGATAGGAATCTAAACAATAAAAAATATTTTGTCCCGAACAGATCTGCCCGCTAGTGGCCTATGTCTAGCAGTGGACTTTTATGGGCGTTTATCTACGAGTATAATGATACTTATTTTGTTGAAGATTTAATGTCTTCTTATCTTTATTCTTTACACACAAATAAACACATTCACTATGGCTACTACATATATCTCTGATTTTTGAGATTTCAAAAATGTTGTACAACAAAGATACCAGGGGCCTAACCATAAAGTCTTACAGCGATTTAGTTCAGGCAAAGATGTCACTTTCCACTTTGCGATTGAGGACGCTATGGCGTTGTTAAAGCTTTGACATTCGCAAAGCGGGGTTTGACATATTTGCTTGTATTGAATCGCAATATGACTTGATGGTTAGGCCCAGAGGCCTAACCATCAAGTCTTATAGCGAGTCAGTTCAGACAAAGATGTCACTTTCCGCTTTGCGATTGAGGACGCTATGTCGTTGTTAAAGCTTTGTCATTTGCAAAGCGGGATTTGACATCTTTGCCTGAACTGACTCGCTATAAGACTTGATGGTTAGGCCCCAGGTCGGATAAAGTTAATCGCAAATTGACATGATTGCGGTGGCAGTGGCGTCATTGCGGAGAGAAGTTTTTAAAGTTCGCGTAGAGGTATGTACCTCTATAGCCCTCCATAAAAATGCTATTGCAGTATCTAATCACCACCGCCACTGCCATTAAACGAACAAACAAAAAATAAGTTAAAAATTCACCTGCAGTATTTTTAACACTTTCAAGCCTTTACCATTCTAAAAGATTGGTATAATGAATCGGAAAGTAATCTGGTAGCCGCTGAGACGGTGAAACATGCAGATCTCAGCTTTTGTTTCCGTGCGGCACATTCCTGGCACCAATTGGAAATTCCTATATGGGGTTAGTCGTATTCTCGTAGACTGCATTACATTTTAACTTGACTTTTTTTAACGCCCTATCGACTTATACGTATTTACACAAGGATTCTCTGTGTCCTGGGTATCAGGAACTACGTTACCACAATATACAGACCCGAAACAAATATCTGTAAAGCATGCAAAGCAGCGGGAATTGAACCCGCACCTCTTGTGTCGCAGTCGGCTACTCGCCCTCCACACTATCGAGTTTGTCAATTTTAATTTAAACTCATAAGATTCACGTTTAAGAACTAAAACTATCGTGGGTTGGTATTATTTTCGGATATATTACGACTAAACAGCGTACTTTACTATTCTCCTGCTGACGTTTGGTTGACCGTTTAGAGGTAATTCTTCATGAGCACCATCAGTGACCACGCCTGAGGTCGTGAAACAGGAACATTTAATAAAACTGCTCAAGAGGTGTCATAGCACAGTATTCTAAAGCCCTGGTAGTGCCTAGTATCAAGTAAATTATTAAGTAATTTTGGAAATTTATCAATCAATTTTTTGAAGGTACTAGTTATTAAAAAAAATAGTTTGGCCAATCAAATACTATTAACTCAATTTTATTACTTAATTCTGGAACACAAGATTATGAATATCCCAAAGTGATTTTAGAAACACACACGTAAGTGCAATTACAAAAAAATCTTAAAGTTATGATTTTATTTTATAGACAACACATTTATAAACCTCATTGAATTTCGGACTTAAATGTAAAAAGTATTTTGTATGCTACTGTTGCTGATATAATAAACCCCCCAAATACTACACCAGTAACCAGAAGATAAGCCAGTTTCCGTAAGCCATATCAAATTCATTAAACAATAAACTCCTAAATGTATTTACGAGGGATTACGCCATGAATAAATTTTGCCAGCGAAGTTTCATGCGTAAAATAGCCGTTCAACAGACAACGCTCTTTAAACATTTTAATTAACTATACAGGTGGTTTTTATTACCCTTGACTTAAGGAATCAATATATGTGTTTGCCATAAGAGATTGTTTATTTATTTACGAGTACGATTTTTGTCTGTTTTTTTTAAACGGCTTAACTGATTCAAATGCGATTTCTTGCAATGACGGAGGTGTCATGTGGAATAATGACTATTTGTAAAACACGGGCATATGCGAAATGTGATGTTTTGACCCATTATGGGCCATTCTCAGATACCTATATCTTTGAGGATAGGGGTAGTCAAAGGCACGTCCAATTACTATAATATTTTTGCTACCGCGGATAGATATGCATACTAAGTAGTTAGCACTCCAAGTGACAGGTTACAAGCCCATCGCCACTTTGAAGTACTAAATGTAAGCACATGCCTTCGAACTTTTAGTTCTAGGGATTTTTTGTTTCTACCGTAACGATATTTTTCATCATTGCACCATCCATTGGTGCACGACCGGGTTCGAAGCCACGACCTGCTGATTGGAAGTTGGGGTACCGCTAATTATAGTTTAGAGCTGACAAGCTTTCAAATCTTTTTAATTATTTTATTGAAGTAATTTGTGTATTACGAACTAACCGTACCTTGTGTATTACCATAACTTATGCGCAAGTATCGATATAAATAGTCTATAAAAATCGGCGATGTGCTCAAATGTCCAGTTTACGCCTGACCCTCGGCCTCACATAACAATTTTACATCGCATAAATTTTCTTGTCATATTTTTCCAGTTTACTAACATTATAAAAGTTATAGATGTAATAAAATGAATAAACATGAACTGAGTAGGGAAAACGTGGGTAGATTTATTCACCTTTTTATGCTTTTTGTATATAATTCTGTGATTTTTGTTAGTCTTCATTTTAGTGACAGACTAGTGACAGTCAGAATTGACTTAGTTTTTTACACGTGACGTTATATTTTTAGAATTGAAATCTACTTGAGCAAGCCGGCGTCTGTGTATATATTTGTTTGTCCGACGATAACTACCAAACCGTTAATTGAATCCTGATGAAACTTAGTAAGTATGTAGGGAGGCTATTAATTTGAAGAGTTTAAATATGAGCTTAACCAGCAGGGGAGTTTTTGAACTATGGGTTAGGAGGGTTACGGTATTCGGGTAAAAACGGTACTTGGTAAGATCTCAGTTTGTGGCGCACTAATTGTTTTAGTTGTAACTGCTTGTAAGTACTAATTAACTTTACCTTTACCTATCTAACGACTTATATGTACTTAGATTAATAATGTCATCTTAGTGTCATTAGTTGTCGGTGTAGTTCTATTGTTTCTTGTTTTATAAAGTCACAAATAAGTGCAGCTGGACCTGAATATATATAAAGCCCACAATTTTGTATTGTTATTGAATGCGACAGTTATAAGTGTAGATTGTCTGATTGCAATGGCATTCAAACCGAGATAGGTTAGTGGCTCAGTCAGATTAAGGTTAAGCCGGAATATGTTAGTAAAATAGCCATTATTATTATTTATATACGTGTAACAATGTATTCGAATTTTTGGTTCAAGACAAGCCGGTTTCACAATGTTTTCTAAGTGTTTCAGAGCATATACATTTTCCAAGCGGCGAGTTATCTATTTAGTCAAGCCAGGATTCAAAAACCCTTTTTTTAATTTCAGGATCACTTGCCATCACCACTAAATTGTGATAAAATAAGTATTATTTGTTTAATCTCATAGCGTGAACTCTTCACGCTAACAACGCTTTAGGGTGCTAACTTCATTCAACACGAATTCCAGCAGGTCGTTATATTTATTGACAGCCATCATCAATATTCATGTTTCTAAAAAAAAGAGTAAGTTTATTTAAGTTTAATTTGAGACAGCATTTTGGTATAAACTATCCATCTATTTCATAATCACTCGCTAACTTAGCAAGTCGCTAAATCTAGCCCTGTCCTTTTCTAACACCAAACAAAGGATAGCGGCTGTCAACATGTAGCACATACCTAAAGTTAGCGAGTGATTATAAAATAGAGGGTGAAAGTTTACTATTTTCTGACATAAATAATTCTTATTCCAATGTCACCACGAATAGTGAATAGTGCCCTAACTGTGTCTGATACCTGCTTTTTAACAAACAAACAGGAGTGGTTGGCTCAAAGTAGATAAAACCTTTAATGGCGTCGGACGACAAGTGACGACGGTCACGTTTTTAATTACCCGAGACTCATCCGTAACGTGTCACTAGGGGAGTTCTCCAATTGTGTACTTTTAGTTGGCTGTTCTGGCTCGGAATAAGGCTTACGTTGTTGAAGTGGCTTTCCACTGCGAGAGAGAAATAGCTGATCGGGGCGGAGTGAATTAGTGGCGTTCCAAAGAAGGAGTTGTATAGAAAAGTGGTACTTTTGTGACACTTTATATAGACACATACGTGACATCACCCGACACTAGAAGTTCATGTGTCGTGGTTATTAGGAACTACGAGTATCGTGGTACCACAACACCTAGAGCTTGAACAAATGTCTGCAGAGCATGCAAACATTTGTCCCACAGTGGGAATCAAACCTGCACCGAAGCTGGCAGCTCGCCCACCCACTCTTCATTCTCGTCTAGTCCACTCCACTCACTCGATTATTACTACAATTTTCCATTGCAAGTCAAAAGGAGACAGATGGAGCCGGCTTCTCTTACAGTGGCAGGCCGGCTTTAGACTTACGTAGGTGGTGTGTAGAGCTTTGGAAGTTAAATGAGTATTGGGCGCATACACACACGGATTATAGGCTATGGTGTTCTTTTATGAATTATATTCGACTCTGGTCACGTGGTTCGACCGAATAGTTTGACTATCGGGAGCCGGTATATTGTATATTTATCCAAAATGGTTTAACATATTGTACCCCTACCTCAATGATAAAACTGAGCGCAGTCGCATTTAACATTAAAAAAAATGACGTCCATATATTTTAGTTTTTTTCTATAAACATGGCAATAATTATACCAAATCAGAATGTACATATTCAAGGGTTCAGACCGTTAAATTTATTTATAATTGTACACATACATAAAAACTTACACATAGAACATGTAAGGCATATTTAGTCAGAAATAAATTGAAATTGTATCCTAGTTCTCTATAAGATAGAGTTAACGTCGGTTGACACCCAGTTTTACAGCCACAGGAAAATGTAGAGCTAGTTTCTCCTGTGCTATGTCATAATATATTAACAGGTAGTTTAGAAGCATTGAGTATCTTCGATCTTCTTGTCAGATATTTTCAGAGTGCAGATAAAATATTTATGTGGTTTGAAAGTTCGCTTTCAAGGAAATTAGAGTGGCGACAGAAGGTACTAGTTATCTTCACTTTTTGTTAAGAAAAAAATCTTTAGAAATATTGGCACTGCTTAACGCGTAGGGACATAATTGTCTATCAAAATGCAATTATAAATAAATAAAACACCCAATAGATACATGAATATAGCCCTAACTATATATCTACACTAAAATTTCTTGTACTCGGAAATGAGTGTGATGGTAAATAATACTGTAAGGAACGTTGCTGTGGCCGATTGCATGGGCCATTATGGATATAATGGCTCCTTATGTCCATAATGGCTCATGCAATCCCTTCGAAGGACCTCCTGACTCCTGAAAGACTTGGCCTGTGGTACAAGATGGCTTGGATTATCTGGGTACCATGCAGAAGGCAGTTAAACGCTAGTAATGGGATGTACAATGCTGCGCAATCCGTGGCTTTGAGATATGAATTCTACAATCGCTCATTTTCTCGCAACTCAACAGCGATGTATAAACTGAACGAGGGTAATAAATAAAACAGCTCCCTTTCCCCAATTTTACATAAAAACGCGTCTCATCCGCAATCTGCATGTTTATGAGGGTATATTCTATAAACAAGTCAGCATCGTCTTAGAGTTTGTTTTCATTGCACCAAGTCTCGTAAAAACGGATCTACATACGTGGCATATCAACGTAGGCACACTACTACGTGACATGTTACGAAGTATGTGATGGTATATACTAACCAAGTTGAGTTGTTCTTTTGTGCGTGTGATATTGTCCACACTTTTGACCAAGTCACGCGTATGTGTCACTGTCATAGAGTAATGTACGTTGAAGTGTAGTTTAAATTAGCTCAGTCTTTGGCTTGAAGAGTTCTTATTGTGAACTTTCTTCAAAGCTTCAGAATTTAGCTACATCGAAAACTCTACGGGCTGTAGATAGACTGCAGATACACGCCTACGGTATAGTACATTGCTAAGCGTAGTATAGGTGATATGCGATGGTTTGTATATTTGCGAGGTTTACAGCAAAGAAAGTATTTTCATTAGTAATTCACTTTATCCCACTATTCAAAACTTGTCTCGCCGTAAAATTACATTATAAAGTAATATTCAAGTAGATGCCAGATGAGTCTGACGATATTTTGACGGTTCGGGATAGTATCATGCGAACAAACTCTCATAGTGTGCTTTGCTTGGGATAGCAATACACAAAATTGCATGCAAATAAGATAACGACAATATATATGATAGTTGCCCTTCTACTGTTGTTTTATACAATTTCCTTATTGCATGTAAAAGTTTATGAGTTTCTTGACCCCTCATTGAATAAAATTTCATATACTATAACGTATGTCACAGAAAATGTCATACCATTCTGGGCAACATGGCCAGTCGGTTACTTGCAAACTATTCCGTTATGGTGTGCATGAAATGGATAACCCACGGATACACTCAAGCTTTCAAATTCAATTGTTTTGAATTGGTTTATTTTTACATACCGACAAAGTGCCAACGGGACCCTATTACTAATGACCCGACCAAACTTAATAAATAAATATTGCTAGACATTTTTCAGACACCATAATTCAGCCCCGAAGTAAGCAGAGCTTGTATCTATGGAAGCTATGGGAACTACATGAATGATATATACGAAGGTTATCAAAGGGAAAAGGTTATCAAATAGTTTTCAAAGTTCGCATACGTATTGCATGCTTCTGACCGCCACTGTCGTCGTGACTACGCTAGTTTGCGCGGGCCCTTAGAGTGTCTTTAGACGGATGTCAGCGTCAGCCACAGACTACTAGGATACTAATTTCAGCTTCCTGTATTTCCATACTAATTCGTGCCCGGCGTTATTTTTTTCTTTTGTTTTCTTTGGTTTTGTGGTAGCATAGCGTCATGTTGTCGCTCGTCAAGCGTTCGTGTGAATAGAGCATACGTCGTCCGTCTGTTTGTTTCTTTCTTTTTTATATTTTTAATCATAATGTCGACAGTTAACATTTTCACAGAATACATGTTACTATGACTACTTCATTCATGTCATGGCAAATAAAACATCAATAAGCCAATCAAAAAATACTTGAAACAATTCAACTTATCTTGTTACTCGTCAATTACTTTTTATTTTGTTGTAGTACAGAACCCTTGATGTGCGAGTCTGGATCGCATTTGGCCGGGTTTTATTTTATTAACACATCCCAGTATTACAACCTCATACTTTTTAAAAACAATTTATAAGAAAGTAGGTACCTTAACAATCACGATTTATTTCTAAAACTGTACCCATTTTGTCCCCAAAAATACTTCTAAATAATGCAAATTTTATTGTCATAAATTTCCAGGGCACTTATAAAAACCATAACTTTTAGGCCATTTTTGCGCCTGTCAGTAAATCGCCAGGGAAGGATTATTCATCGGCGGTGTCCAAACAAAACGGCTCATTGACTTCGTGATTAATTGCAAGGAAAGCGACGTTGACATTCCGATGTGGAAATATTATAGCAAGGAATAAATACACCCTGTAATTAACACGATCGTTTGGGATTTCAGCTCATTATGTGCTAAACAAAATACGTGACAGTAATTTGTTACAACGACCTCATCTAATAAATAACCAAGCGTCAGCAAACAAAAATATACATAAATCGTGTTAACATGTACTTGTAATTCAGAGTCGCCTACGCGAGTGTGTCGTGTTTCACATAAGTAGGGATTTGCCAAAAAGGTAATAAGGTATGCAAGCCCTCTTTCCTTTGTCGGCCACTCACTGGCAACGTGACGAGAATCACCACGTGTGATTTAGTAGTACAAGTACCTAAGTAGGTATATGCAGAATTCGAGATGTGAAACGTAGACGGCACAATTCGTAAAAGTGTTTACCTTTCGGAGCTAGGTAGAGTCGCGCGATTGCGGAGCCACTTTGCTCAAATTTGAATACGGTTTTGTGGGCAAAGTATACTATCCATTTGGTAAATAATATGGGCAGAGAGTTCTTCCTCATTTATTATAGAAACTCGAATTGTATGATAGCGTAAAGGTAAGCTGTTGTACACGGGCGGGGGTCGGACGGTCGCATCATTGTGCGGACGAACCGCGAGCGCGATTACAATGCCCTCGCTGTGACATTTTCGCTAATGGTTTGAGGGTAGGCACAATAAAACGACAATACGACGGGAGATAAGGTGGCAAGTGAAAATTTTACAACGGAATTAATTCAATTCCGCCTTCCGTTCTATCAGAGCAAAGGAAACCCAGGGCTGATTAAAGTTGCCAGTGGATAGTTCAAAACGTATTCACCTATTGTATAATTTTGCAGGTTTTAATGGTAGTAATATTATTTCGTATCTTTGTTAATATCTTTATACAAGTCAATTCAGTTATTTTGGTGGTATAAACTTACCGATGCGGGATCATATATATAAATAAATGGGCTAAGTTCAACCAGCTCTTGTTCTACATCAGTGAAGGCTATAAAACGTCCATTCGAGCTTTGTTCTCAATCTATCCATAATCTATACATCACTGCGGGGACACGCGTTTACTATACGCCCTGACATTTTGACCCGTGGGCAGTTTTTCAATGAGGATTCCGAGCTGGCATCGCTTTGACTCCTGAAAGGGTTATCCATGTTACGAAATGCTACGAGCCTTTTGTATTTTTATCATCGTCGAATGAATTGCTTTAAAATGTGTCTACAAAAAATAATTTGCAAATTTTGCCTAGTTGACATTTTGCTGAGCGCATAATTTTTGAAAGATTAAAATGTCAATGATTATTAATAATTTTTATAATAAATAGTTTTAAGTGACAATAATAATGTATCCAACCTTTCACAAAGATCATAAAATTGCTGAATATTATAATTCCTAGATTTTGTAAATTTCTCGAGTACGGCCAATAAGCTCAACATAAGGTGGAAAATTATCCTTTCCAAACAGTAGTTTCAGTTATCTTGATTTTATAAGTAATAAAAATAATGCATGAAATAGGATTTCATTCATTTGTTTACCTAGGTGTCAGCCTATACAGGGTAAACATGCGGTAAACTCATTTACCTAAGCCACATACCTAACACAAGCCGCATCGCCCGCACATTCACGACATTTGCGCGCGGTGTTAAGCGTTTGTACTCGCACTCATTTCGGAAAGTGCATGCTTTCACGGCGTTTGCATAGATCACCTTTTATGATACTAAACTAAGCTACTAGCTTACTAATTTGAGCCTTTTGGGGTAGATACTCTGGGTCTGATAGAAACCGGGCCCTTCGCGTATTCAAAATTGTTTCAAGGCGACTGGTTAAAGCTACGCGTGACCAGAGAGCTGGCTCTTACCTGGGTTTACGCATTAGCGTTGCCATTCAGCGTGGCAATGCATCCAGCATTTTTGAAACGCTTCCTACGGTAGTGATCTTGATCAGTTGACCTATCATTTTTTAACACTCAACTAAACTTAAATTTTTGTATACAACTTAACCAAGGATAACGACTGTTTCATTTTATGTGGAAATTTTGGACAGCAGAACCGAAATAGTTGTAACTTTGACGCGATATTTCAAAGCAACAACAAAAATGTACTAACTTTTTCTAAGGCCATACAGGTTATTCCAGAACAGTGAACAAGTTTTACTGAAAATTATTTTTGATAAAACATGGACTATAAAAATATTATAGTCCATGTTTTAACGTGCTAACGTATCAATATTTTCGTGTAAGCACACTGTTAATTGGTTTCAAAATTAAAGTCTGGGTGTGACGATTCCAAAACTAAACATCAATTTACAGTATTAATCAGAAGATTCTTGGACCTATGACAAACCTATGATCCTACAAACCTATGACCTATGATCGTAAAGATCTTTATGACATCGTAAAGATAACGGGAAGTCATTGTTGTAGCAATATCATGTTCGTCATGGTTATTGTACAGGCTTCTGATGATGATTAGTTATCAGAAGAAACTGTGATAGCTTTTTTTAATGATACCTTCTCTTTAGGACACAGAAGAGACATATAATATAAATTATCGCGCGCAAAGGTTAGTTAGAGGTCAAGTCAGTTTCCGCATCAGTTGCATGCTCGTGGTTGTGGAGAGAGGATACGGAATCTATCTTATAAGAGAGGATACGGAAGTACGAGGTAAATTCCTTATGTATCCTAAAACAGAAGAGACTTACCAACAAAATTCACGTGTAGAACAGCGAGTACGAGAATGCGTGCGAGTGGTCCTCCCCCCGCCGCCTGCCTCACTGCCATCTTGCCTCACCACCTGTGCAGCCATCTACTGCCGCTCTTCAGTTTCCGCGTGCTTCTTGTTCTTCTCATTTTCCAACAGCCGCTTGGAAAAGCCTGCGGAGATATTTTTCTGTCATACTAAATAAATCTAATAAATAAATATTAATTGCCACATGAAAGATCATGGCTTGAGAATAGCTCGATCGATTTGGCTATTTTATTTCTATTGTGTTCGTCAGGACAAACTTTGGATAAACGAAGTTTTTTGGAAAATCCACCGAGAAAGTCGAATTTCGATGACCCTTGTGAAGCGGGGGCGGATCGCTAGTAATCAATATAAATAAAACTGTTCCGTTACCTACTGGCGGATCAACGCACAGCCTAAACCATAAGTTCTAGAAGCATGAAACTTGGAGGACATATTCCTCTTATGGTGTAGGGGTGCAATAAGAAAGGAATTTGGAAAATTCTACCCCTAAAGGGGTGAAAAGGGCTGAAAACCTTTGTATGAAAAATCGTATTCCTTGAACTTACAAACCACATTAATATTCTTCAATACAAATGATAAAATATTAATATAATTATCTTCCCAAACTACCCCTCTAAGGGGTTGTACAGGGTGTCTAAGTTTGTATGGAAACTTTTTAATGATTGGACCAATTTGCTTGAAACTCAGCATAAATATTATTTAGTACAAAATAAATGATTAAAGACAAATATTTTTTTTTCTAAACTACCTCACAAAGGGTTTTAGGATGGTGTGTTAAGTTTAAGAATTTATTCGCTTGGTGCAATTTGCTGTAAACTTAGTTTGGATACTAAAAAACAAAAGAATTACCTATCCTACGCAGGTAAAACCGCGGGCATCGGCTAGTAAATGAATCCTATCCTACTATCCTACTAATATAATAAATGCGAAAGTCTGTGTGTGTGTGTGTGTGTGTGAATGCTTGTTACCACGTATCTCCGTAACTCCTAAACCGATTTTGATGAAATTTAGAATGTAGATAGTTTAGGATCTGGAATAACACATAGGCTAATCTAATTTTCGAAAATCGACCCCTAAAAGGGTTAAATAGGGCGGTAAAGTTTCTATGAAAAAATAAAAATTGTTTGATTCGCTGAAAGCTACAAATAAACTTTAAAGTAAATAATGAAACAGGTATTTTTTATTTTTTCAAAAATACCCTTTGGTGGTGTGCAATTGAGTTCTAAACTTTGTATAAATTGTAATCCTTGGTTCGATTCATTCAAAAGTTGGTGGACATAGTTTGAAGCCTGGAGACGGTCATATGCTACTTTTATTAACATACCACGCGGGCGAATCCGCGGGCAACAACTAGTAAAAACATAATCCTCACCCTACACTAAGATTCCCTATGTCGTGGGTATCAGGAACTGCGAGTACCGTGGTAACACAACACTCAGAACCGGAACACATATCTGCGGAACATGCAAACATTTACTCCGCAGTGGGGATCGAGGCTACTCGCCCGCCGCGCCACCGAGGTTGTTATACTGCTTTCTCAGCAGCTATTGAATACCATTTTACTAAGATTTATGGTATTACCGGCTTAAAATAACGGAATCATCATAATCATTTATGGAATCAAAATATAGTCGACTGCATTAAGAATTTGCATATCTACTAATTCATCATCATATTTAGCATATTATATGTAAACACTGCTGAACATAGGCTCAAAAAGTGCCACTACAAACAATAAATTTTCCTCTATTCAACGACTTATCATCACCTTTAAGATGATAAACCCTTACCTAATAAGCTCTTAGCTTTAATAAGCCCTTTCAGGGGGCTTTTCCATACAGCGTTGGCCGATTTGTGGCCGACATTTTGAGAACCTTTCTTCCCCAGAGCGGTTTGTTCTGCCTATTGCAACTTCAACTTGCTAATAGATCAGGTGACAGTAAACTTAAAAAAATTGTTACAATAACTGTTAAGTTTAAATTACCCTAGTCAGATCTCAGAGCTTAGCAAAATGTATTTCTATTTGGCTGCACAAAATTCAAGTTTTCCCAGCTAGCTTCTATTTATAAAGCACTATGGCAATCCTTGCCGGACCAATGGAGTCAATTTTCTTGCATAATGTATACATAAGCATAATCGCAATAGATTCTGCAATCTGAATAAAACATTTTCAATGCTTTTACTAGGTTTGTCCAAATTCGCTCAAAATTTTAGCTTTAGCCAAACTTCTTTTATTTTGCTTTGTGGATGAACTACAAAGCGAAATAAAAGACCCCCACCACTTAATACCTAACACAATAAATTTCAGAATCTTTGTGCAAGTAAAAATGGTAAAATATACGTATTTTTATTCACATTCCGAGTGAGAGCCACAGAAACAGTCGAACGTTATCTAAAATATGAGTGAATGTGGGGAGGCTACATGCGGTCTGTTCTAAAAGAATTTGATATCAAAGATTTGCTCGAGGCATATACATACGCGGACCTCGTACCCACTTCCCCATTGACGTACAAAGTTTAGAAGAGGCATTCCATGTGGTATTAATAGACAAAAATGTTTGCAATCGAATTCTACTTCTTGGATGTTATTTTTACTACTACCAAGTATTTAAACAAGGTTCAATATTTTTTGCCACGCATTCAGTAGGATAGACGAACACAAAGGACTCTATTATAGACTTTATTTTTATTTTACTTAGATCCCCCTCATAACTGCACTTACAAAATGGCAATGAAGAACGTATAATTACCATCAGGTATATTAGCAATGTCAAAAATTTACCACATCTCGACCAAATTTTCCCATTTCCAAGTTTGAACATTGCAAAGCCTGTAAAATAGCCATTCTGCTTGTATAATTAAGAGACAGGTCCTAGATGTTATTTTTTGCATTATTTAAATAGAACGGTATTTGTTTTATCCAGTCAAACAACCCGCTCTGTGATATTGCTCTTTATAATGGTAATCACAAAATGGATATATATCGTTGTGACTTTTGGTCTCTCATTCAAATGAATGAAATAGAATGTGCATTTTGTGGGAGCCATCAGATAATCTTTTGTACTAGTGATGGTTTTGTATTTATTTATTTATTCATCCAAAGACAATCGAAATGTATTACGCATTATCATAGTATGACATTATGTTCAATATGTATAAACAATATGTTCATGCAACCTCTTTGGTCTTGCGTGGTATCAAATCTATACTTATATTAAAAATAGGTAATACTCGGAGATACGAGGTAATCTCCGGAAGTACTCAAACGATTTCTAAAATTAGTACCACGCGGGTGAAGCTAGTAGTATATAGAATGGGCGTTCATAGTCGTTAACCCTATCAACAGAGTACCAGGATATACATGGTGTGGATAAGGAATAAAAAACTATTGTGTAAAAACATCAATATAATAAATACGTTTCCCATGAATAAAACTACTTACTAAATTTACGGGCAAGATCACAATTTTAATGGAATTAACCCACTATAAAAAAATATTTAGCATTTTGTGATTTTCTTTTATTTGTTTTACATAATAAAATTTCTTAGCAAATTAGCTTTCCGTCCATATAATTAGTTTTGACTTAGCTATAATATATATCGAGATACAGGCGATTCATTAATCGCGGAGCGTCCGTTATTTCTACGGTAACATGGCTCGCGAACTTGGATGTATGAGTCGTATTGTGTTGACTCCGAAGCTTGATTTTTAAAACTCCAAGGGACCGTATAGCTTATTAACTTGATACCTTCACGCGTTCCTGAGAAAGAGAGTCTTGACAGACGGACAACCTAGTGATCCCTATAAGGGTTCCGTTTTTTTCTTCTAAGGTACGAAACTATAAAAATACGTTATCTAGCAGGCAGTAAATAGACGTGCTAACTTCTAGTTTTAACAACTTTGAAACCAATGTGAAAGCGATAAATGTATATATCATACATTTATCGCTTTCACATTGGTTTTCACAAGGAGGAATACAGTGGTAAAGCTGAATTGATAAAGATGAGATAAATTTTGGAATTATGTGTCGGGTGCCGCTAGTGAAGTAGAAGCAGAAGCTAGTGATGTATATTAATACTCAATACTCAATTAATAATAATAATAATAGTAATGCTGGACATTTTCACACAGCATCATCTAGCCCCAAAGTAAGCAGAGCTTGTGTTATGGGAACTACATGACTGATATACTACTTAAATACATTTTTTTTTTGTAAATACATACATATTATATATAGAAAATACCCAGACCCGAGACAAATGAATGCAGATCATACAAACATTTGTCCCGCAGCGGGAATCGAACCCGCAACCTTCTGCGTCTCAGGCGGACCTTCGCCCTCTGCGCCACAGAGGTTATTGCTTTCACATCGTAGGTACATAGATGGTGTTTATAGGTAGGTATCTCACATGAACCCTGTCTAAGGGTATAGCAACAGATAGGTAGGCAGGCCATTAAACATTACTAAATATTATTAGTGTAATACCATACATAGTCCTGAACCCATACTATGATCTTCTTATCGTGGATAACAGTAGTTAAGAGTACCATGGTGTGTATGAGTATTCCTATTTATATTTATTTCCTTTCAAGAGAAGACAGGAGCTACTCTTTATAACTCATTTTATGAAACCCCATATGCAATAAATCGATTATTTTAAACATAGGGTGGGTGAAAAATTACCAAACACGGCCAGTGGAAGCGCGATAACCCGTTCGCCATCGGAAGTTGTAATTAATGCCAGCACCACATTATGCGTTTCCTTTCCGGCTGCGTGTGGCTACTAAACGTAATTTAACTAAAGCGGTTTAGGGTACGAGTAGGTATCTCACTATTATTTAAGCCATTTAAGTATTTTCAGCATACTGTTTATTTATTTTAAGCTAGCATTCGGATATTTAATAAAAATAATAAAATAAAAGCAGGACATTTTCACACATCCTCATCTAGCCCCTAATCTAAGCAGACCTTGTATTATGGGAATTACATGACCAGATCCGAGACAAATATTTGCATATACAAACATTTGCCTAGCGGCGGGAATCAAACCCGCAACCTTCTGCGTCTCAGGCGAGCCTTCGCCCACTGTGCCACAGAGGTCGTCAACAACTAAGATTAATAAATAAATACACCCAATAGTCACATACATAACATATGTAGTTCATCAAGCTTATTGAGATTTAATTCAGGCAAAGATGTCAAATCCCGCTTTGCAATTGACAATTATGTGACAACGCCATAACGTCTTCAACTGCAAAGCAGGATTTGTCATTTTTCCTTGAATTAAATTCAATTAAACTTACTGAAGTTTTGATGGTGAGGTCCCTGACCTTACTCTTAACTTGGATTCGTTGTCGTGGGTATCAGGAATTAGGAGAACCAGTGTGCCACAACCAGGAAGATAATTACGTTATAGTCTAAATAAATACCGCATTTCTCGAATCTCAGCATTATTTTTACTCGTAACATAGAGATAAAAATCAGATTTATACATACTGAGCCAAGTATTTATCATATTTTTGATAATAATATAGCTTAATCCGGATTGGCATCGCTTTGTGTCCTTATAAGAACTGAATCTCCGAAGTCATGCCCACTTGGTTGAATCAACTCTATTTGCAAGACCTGAATGTACTATTTGAAGACCTCAGTGCGAAACAGATGTTTCGATGTTCTGCAGTTACTTGTTACGGATCTAGGTATTGTGGTACCATGGTACTTAGAGTTCCTGATACCCACGATACAGGGAAGTCAGGACTTTGTATGTGTCTGTCTGTTTATTTATTTACGTTTATAGGCAAAGTTTAAGAGACTGGATTGTTTTGTTAGGCTGCTTTTTACGAACAAAAGATGAAATTAAGTGGGCTTGGTTTATATTTTAAGTAATTTTAGTAATATAAACTATGAAGGCATTATAAACAGTGACAAAGAACAAAACATGTCCATATTAAACTTCAAGTCTAGAGAGGTCGCAACCAATTACTTTGGAAATTCCAGTTTGCCTAGCTTTCGATGGAAACATTGGTTGAAACTATTGAAATCTTAAAGCCACAAAGTGTGATCTATTCACACAAAGCCTGTGTTTGGAACGACCTCACTCTCTCTAATTGAGATTCGGATGGACCACTAGTAATGGAATGATGAAAACAAATAAGCTCGGAGAATAAACTTAAAAGATGACAGCTGCCGATTTCGCTAAGCCTGTTACAATGAACACAATACACAAGTTAATGAATAATCGATTGAAAACATTGTGTTATCGACGAATTCAGTTCAGGCTCATTTGTAAGAGCAATTATAAACCCGCGTAATCAGCCGGCTGCGGTTGTGAACTCTGATTCGGAGCAATATAGTGATTAGTGACATCGAAAATGATGAGTTGTCTATCTAAATGGGCTAAATACACAATAACCACATACGGAAATCAAGCAAATTGGTTGTGCGTGTTTTGACCGTTTGAAATTGCTAATGTTTTGATAATATTGAATGCAGTCGGAAAGCGAGCACTGCGCCAAAGCAGCAATATTTTAGTATTGCGATACTGAGATCATGATCGCTGCACATAATAATATAACGGTGGTAATATGACGCTATCTGCTGGCGACATAATGTCAAATAAATATGTGTTGAACATTACGTTGACTTCTACAGACATCTAACGATGATGATGATGAGATACATATTTGACGTTGAATAATTCAGCTTCAAATGAAATGCTGATTTAGCATTTAAAAGTGTTGATATGAAAGAAAATATAATGAAACAGTGATAAGTTATAGTTTAATAATTATATAATATATATACATACTGTACTTATGTGTTAAAAAAAATGTTCACAACAATGTCAACTTTTAAATAAATAGTTTATTTTTAAAAACTTTTACAGATTTACCAGGAGGGAATCTGTAGAAGAACTAAAGTCTTTTGACATTGCTCTTAGAATTAACAAGTTGTAGTAGCAATGACCTTACTCATCCTGTATAAATAGTTTTAAGTCCATAACTTTCTCATCAAGTATCAAACATAGTGTTGTTGCAAAATAAACTCTATTCTATTCTATTAATGTACGCAGCCCTTCAATTTAGTACTCCGCTTCAAAAATTGAATACTTCCGAACATACGCCTTTGGATACCAGAGTTCACATGTCATTCGTCAGCGGCATCCTGTAATTAATTCTGACATGGTCAGCTAGGGCTAATGAATGGCGGGTATAGCGAGTTGTGCAAAAACTGTGACGTCATGCCGAATATCAGATACGTAGTGGACAAGCTGCTGGATGCATGTAGCACGAACCAGAAGCAGATGATCTAGGCTACTAGATACAATATAATCAAAAGTAGAATAACTATTAGTCGTGTCTACAATCAATCAAAATTATTTGGTTTTTTATCGTTGAGTGTGATGATTGGTTCTGATCAATTAGTTGACATGAATGAATTTAGATACTGCATTTAATAGTGAGGAGTTATTTTCTTTATCAGTGGTGAGCCAGGTAATTTTCCTAAAGTTTACAAGATGACAAGATACAATAGGTAGTAATTATAAAGTCGGCAACGCTTTCCTTTAAACTTTCACGTACAAAAAACCATTTGTGTGTCTTTGAAGGACTATTAAATCATACAGATTCAGTTTTCTATAAATAAAAAAACCATTTCTGTTTTATAATAAAATTAAAACGCGGATTCCTTTGACTTAGGCCACTATATTGGTTGCCATATAGGTATTGCGTATGAAATTATGTAGGTCGATGTTAAAATGATGGGCATATTGGCTGGCCGGGCTTTCGACATTGACAAACTTTTGAAATAAATTATTCAGTTATATGAATCTTGATGCATTGATGTTGCAAACAGAATTAGTGATGAATCAACATGCAGTACAATGATTTCTAGCTCAGTGGTTCTAATACACATTGCGGGTTTGCTAGAAATAATAATAAGCAGATGTTTCTTTACAGTTGTTTTGCTGAAGATGAAAGAAACAGTTCTGGGTTTCCGGCCAGTAGGATTCAGTCAAGCAGACAAATACCAAAGTTCTCAGGATTATGTGTTCAACCGAGTGAGCCTCGACAAGACAAACAGCTGTAGGCTTTGAAGGAAACTATATTATATTTCTTACACAGTGTCTTATCTCAGCCAAACTACTAAAAACGACTAGATGAGGGTACATATTATAATCTATCTATACTTATAAAATCGTTTGTCCTGACTGACTGATCTATCAATACTATGTCTAGAAAGCTGAAATTCGGAACATAGGTTTATTTTATAACGTGGGCATGTGCTTAAAAGGATTTTTGAAAATTTCCACTAGGTAAAAGGAGGGAAATGGGGGCGTGAACTTTGTATGAAAGTCTTTGTTCTTTATAGTTAGAAACATGAAAATTTTAATTACAGCTACTGAGCATAAATAAATAATGATGTGTTTCATGATTTTTAAATTTTGTCCATTTAAGGGGAATGAAATGGGGGGTCTAAGTTTGTATGTGAGTATCGGTTTCTTTAAGGCAGGAATTTGAATAAATTGCTTCTCACCATTAAAGATGTGTTTCAAGGTTTTTGGATTTTCACATTTTAAGGGGGGAAATGGAGGTAAAAGTGTACATGAGAGTACGTTTTTTTCTAAATGCCGACTTCACGCGTTTGATGCCGCTGGCAGCAGCTAGTAGCATAAAAGTTTACACTTAACCTTATCACTCCAAGTGGAAGGTTTTAAATTAGACGATAAAATAGTAAAATTGGGCCATAGAGATTGTAGTGCCTGTAAAAGGGTTCTCAACCGGTCATCATGATTAAAATAGGCTAGTTTTATAAATATCGCAACTTTAACCTGGGAGCCGCTGAAAAATGCTATAACTTTATATTAGCAGTGGGAAGTGGATCCGCTATAAGCGTAAATTTTCATCTCCGCAAAAGTGGAGAATGTGGCCTATAAATCTAGGTCTCAGAGGTACCCGTAATTTTTGTTAGCAATCTATTAAAACAGATTATATAGGTAATGTTATCAATGTTGAACAGAATAAAGATAGAGGCATCATTTTTTGTCTAACATTAGACTTTTGATTTAATCGGGCTTTATAGTATTCACACTGTTGAAATTACTGAATTAACAATTTCATGGAATTATGATGCTTTATCGCTTCAAAACTAGCTACTGGTTAGCTTGTCAAAAAATGAGGTAAATTTTAAAATTAAAATAATTAAATATGATTTAATTTCGATACCAAACCATTTTCAAGTTTGCCAGCAGTTTCAAAACTATTTAAATTTACCCTATTCTGTGGTTTGGATTACTTGCAGGAAATGACGACGTATGAAATGACGACAAAAAAGACGGAGAAGACCTGATGATCTATCCAAATCACCCCTTATGTTATGTTCTAGGACTTTGGCTAGTTTTGGAGCAATGTTATTTATGATAATAATAATAAATGGTTTTTATTTCTGTATCAGATTTTTTTTAATTTTTATTAGGGTTGGGACCTTCATTTAAGTAGAAAATACTTGTGGCGCTCTTCTAATATCTAAGAGCATAGTTACAGTTATTATGTTAGTTCTTGTTTATGCTATTTTAGAAATATTAAGTAGGTGTGTGCGAAAAAGGTTATTTGATTGTGAAAAAAATAGGTGTCATAAAAATGTAGGTGTGTAGATGTGTCTGTGTGTGTGTGTGTGTGTGAGTGTGTGTGTGGGGGGGGATGTTCATATATATAAGATAGGGTGTTTGTTTGTGCGTGGCGTATGTGTGGGTGTGTGTGAAAGAGTGTGCCTGTAGGTTCTCTTGATACTGCCAGTCTCTTAAGAGTCTGGATATCTCAGGAGTAACGTGTGTGTGTGTGTGTTGGGGTGTGGGGGGGTTGCGCGTGTAGGTTGTTCTAATGCCAGAGGAGGTAAACATAAGAGAACGAGAGCAGGGATATTTTATTGTTTTATTTTATTCTTTGTACTAGGAATAATAATCATTTTTATAGTTTGTAGATAGACAGTAAATATCATATGGTAAATACCTTGTTAGAATAAAATGTGCAAAAATTCTTCCGTCTCTTCATAGTTTTTATTTATTTATTTATTTATTTAGTTTGTATCCATTCAGTTAAAGTTACAATCATAATACTGCATTGGGTAAATATTTAGACTTCTAGGTAAATGTCTATTTTTTGTGCGCCAAATCTGATTAGTTTTTAAGACTAAGGCAACAGCTTAGTCTTAAAAACTAATCAGATTTAACTATTTTTTTAATCGATGGTCAGCGCTATTCATTTTGGAATGGCCCAGGTCATTGGTCATTTTGTTCTATGGTATATCGGTTTCTTTATTATTTTTCCGTTTTAAACATGTCTTAATGCGCATAATATTTTTTTCGAGTTGACAATCCATTGGTGCCAGACAGGATTCGAACCCACGACCTACGAGAGGTAGTATGTGGGATACAACCAACTAGGTCAACACAGCAGGACAATAATAATAACCGCCTATTGCTTAAAATTTACAGCTTTATATAAATCAGCGAATAAGTATCCCCCTTTATAATTTATGGCACACTGCTCGCCTTTTAAATGGATGCGCCCGCAGATATCAGCGGCTACTGTCTTTAAATTACTCACTGTTCAGGAAGCAAAGCCGAGGTTGGCTACCAACCCACTTAAATGTATTCCTCACACTATTTAGATAGGTGGTGTAGATAAGAATAATACAGTTTAGTCCGTAATCAGTTCTAATTGATTTTAATTTGATGTGCGATTGATGTTGGTAACGCACGATTTTTAGGAAAATACGTACCCACTTATGGTTTTTTTTTACCACCATGTTTTATAAAACAGAGCACTTCTGTTTTACTGTCTCAATTTTCATAAAACATCAGATTAGTATTATAATATCTGTGCCATTAGACTTGGCCATACCAAGCCTTTTGATAACTAATGAGTTCCAATGATAAAAATAAATAAATAAATAATAATGCTTGACATATTTCACACATCATCTTCTAGCTTCAAACTAAGCAGAGCATGTATTAATGTATTATTATACGAATATTTGTCCCGCGACGGGAATCGAACCCGCATCCTACTAGGTATGACTTAGACGGGCTTTCGCCCACTGCGCCACAGAGGTGGTCAACCTCTGATAACTTAAGAAGATATGAAGCAACTTGGAGACCCTAACACGTCTTGGGCAGTTTCAACAACTTTAACACATGACGTGACAGCAAGCAAGTTAATTAATTACTAGCTTCTGTCCACGGCTTCGCCCGCATGGTACCCGCATAAAAAGTAGCCTATGTGTTATTCTGACGTATAAGCTATATTATTGTAGTTAAGTTAGTTAAGTAAGTAAGTTTAATCAAAATCCGTTCAGTAGTTTTTGCGTGAAAGAGTAACAAACATCCATCCTCACAAACTTACGCGTTTATAACAGAAGTAGGATATATTATATGTAGTAGGTAGGATTCAAAAGTAGATGTCAATGACAATGAATGTCTACGAGACGCAAAAGATACGCCCGGTGGTATCATGCACGCTACGGGTCAGAACTTTTAAAGAAATCTCTTCTTTCATTGAGATCCGTCGTTTTTTTTGTCATGGAATATTTTTTTTTCCATAACAAAAAAAAACGACTATCTTCAAATGTACTCGTAAATATTCTCAGTAGCGTACAATGGATTGCAATTACATTGAAACTACGCCCACATGCGTAGTCTCTGCGTAGGTTCATTGATAGCTTCATACACTAGCGCTTCCATTAATATCAATATACAGAATGTCCTACACCTACGCTTCATGGAAGGAAAGTACTTCAATATTGGATATAGTAAGTGTTTCTTAACTTCTTTCCATTTTTAAATGGTTTGTCATTTTTCCCAGGGTTTGGTCGACCCCTGACGAGCCTTGAATTTTATGTTAACGAGAAGTCATGAACGTTCCTCTAGTTACGCTATGAAAAGAGCAATAGAAAATAAAACTAATACATTTATTTTCAAAATATTGTTCTATCACTTCATCATCAGCCTATATTAGTCCACTGCTGGACATAGGCCTCCCCTAATGAGTGCCATAGCGCCCTGTCTTCTATCACTTATTTAAAAGTTATTATTAAGTTATTTTATTACTAAGTTATATTTGTATTTACTGGTGCTATAAAAATATATCTATCTATCTTGGTAACGTTCAAAAAAACTTGAATAAGAGACACCTCAACCATATCAAACTAAACTTTTCCCATTTTCAAGTTTCAGAAGTTTTGGAAATTGCTACGCCGGTCAAAATCAGTGCTGTGGCTTTATTTCCCATTACCGCTATGCTAGTGTAATTAGCTCTTCTGATAAGATAATAAAACAGAAAATATAACACCCAACTGACACAGTCATATTATGTAGTCCTGACCCCACGCTAGGATTCCCTAAATTCAGGTAGATTTCAATCCACATGAATGTATCAGAATTATTGATTCTGGATTAAATGAAAATCTACGTTTATGCGTTCACGAAAAAAGCGTCATGTTATTATAATGAATTTACCTTTAACATGAAATATTCGGACATAAAGTAAAGCAATGAAAAGCATACGATTTTTTATCAAAGCTCTTAAAAATTCCCGCACTTTTCATACAGAAATGAATGGAATATTTAATTATGTTGGGCCGTGTTTTGTAAAACTGACGAAGCTCCCTTGTTAAGCTTTCAAGAAGCTTTTAAGTTAATGAATGACTTGCTATACGTATTATTGACTATTTATTTAGAATAGATATATAAAAAGTAAACTCTATTTTGGTGGCATACGACTTTTTTGTTGGAGACAAGCCAAAAAAAGGTAACAAACTAAAGGACCCAGATTTCTCAAAGTAAACATTATAACTACGGCAACATCTTATAACAGAATCGTCTGCTACCGACCTAAACATCCACCCGTATTTTATTTCACTCCTATGAATTTATTTATTGCGGCTGCTCGTGGTTGTGTCATATTTTTGTTTCGGCCAAGAAAGATTTTGTTTGTATGGGTTTTGCGAAAATTGTGTTTTAGGCATCGCCCATTTTTAGAAGTATTTTTTAGGGTTTTGTTTCAAAAACTTGACAACGGGACCCTATAATTACTCCTAAAAATTACCAGTTATGGTGCGCTGTAGCACCGTAATTGCAAAACCCAACACGTCTACGTGACACGTAACACGTAGACCCGACGTCTGGGTATCTTCTATCTATAATATGTATATATAAAATATAAGTAGTATACCAATCATGTTCCCATAATACAGGCTCTGCTTAGTTTGAGGATGCTGTGTAAATGATGCAATGTTTATCATAAATATTATTAAAATTTTCATATAATACTGAGTAGGTAGTTTTTTGAAAAGTAATAAAAAAATCTAAAAAGTGCATACTAAACGTTGAAAAAATGAAAACAAATACCTACTTATTTTTAACGTTGTTTTTTTATATTTCTATAATTTGGTGGCACCTAACCCTTTTTTTTAATTGTATTATTTCTAATGCATCCCAAGGTCATAAGAGGATAGGATTACATATCCTCATTTATAACTATTCATACAGACACAAGATAGCTCTAAAACTAACTAAGCATGTTCCTGTAACGACTGGTTCTTGTGGTTTATCCGAGTGTGGGCTCACGATGTGTCTGTTGGATTTTTATTACTATTTAATATTATTCGAGAGTTATTTTAATTTATTTGATTTTATTACCGATACTAATTCCTAAAGTTCGTTTCCTTTAATTGAATCGGGTAATTTATCTAATTCACTGTTGCTACATACAAAATTAATCAGTTTAATTAGGTATTTTCATCTGTATTTTTTGTATATACCTACTTGTAAATATTTGTATGAATAAATGTTATAATGATAAATAAATTAAAAAAAATTTGGTACTCATTTGTAATAAACTTAATAAAGTTTGATTACAATTAAAACCTTATGAAACTAATTATTGACGACCGATGTGGCGCGGTGGGCGAAGGTCCGCCTGCGACACAGGAGGTTGCGGGTTCGATTCCCGCCCTGGGACAAATGTTTGTACGATCTGCAAATATTTGTTCCGGGTGTTCTGGGTATTTTCTATGTATAATAAAAAAAATATCTAGCTATATAATGTATTGTATTAAGTATATCAGTCATCTAGTACCCATAACACAAGCTCTGCTTAGCTTGGGGCTAGATGATGCTGTGTGGATTGTCCAGCATTATTATTATATTATTATTATTATTATATGTAATGACTCACCTTTGAAGTACTATGGAAATTATTCATCAGGAAACCATTGCATCTAAACTAAATCTTCAGCTCGGTCTACATACAGCATCCTCACACTCACTGAACATAAAATTCACATCAAACCAGGTTTCATTTACATAATATTCGTTTTTCGACTTTGTAAGAGTTTTCCAGTCAATTTTATATTATATTTTTACTTTTATAAGTTCGAAACTAAAGTTTGCTTCATGTAGTAACAAAACACAAAGTTGTCGTGTAGACCGGAAGTTGTGCTTGGACGCGACACAGACCCACCGCGCAGTACGGTTCACACTGAGTCACGTATTCTACCGGCGCGACACCCGAGCACCAAACGACTTGAGTCCCACGCGATCTGCGCGGATCACTGGGTAGGAGGAGTTTTAACCAAAAACCACGCCTACCAAGGAGCTACACATTTCTTTTTCAATATGTGTAATTCAATTTCGCTTATGTCTTCGCTGGGAAAGTTGATGCCCCGTTGTCGTTCAACACGATGTTTTTATGTAAACTGTAATGTAGTTCGCGAACCGAGTCGGCCCGCGATGATACGCTCATGTGATTTTCTTTCTTTTTTCTGCAGCCAATTTCACGTGCTGTTGCTTGTTCATATCTAGTGGAACTTTATATGATGGAGAATAAATGTTTTTAAAACTAACCAGTTTCTTCTTTATGTTTTCATTTTATTCCAAACTGTTTGTAATGTACCCTTCAGTTTCTTTTGAATTTAACCAACAGTACGTTATTGAGCCGCTTTGGCTTAGTGGGTCCCCCAACTTTCAATCTGGAGGTCGTGGGATCGAAACCGGTCGTGCACCAAAGGCTTTTTTACTCGAAAGGTGTGTGTGCTCATTACCATGTACTCAAAACGGTGAAGGAAAACATCGTGAGGAAACCGTGAACCCCTAGAATTTTTAAAATCTAAGGTAAGGTAAGTTAATGTTTCAGTAAGCGGCGGTGTGCTTGTAACCTGTCACGTGGAATGGTAATTACTTGCCAAATATATTGTTTGGACCTACTACTGTCTACCCCTACTTGGTAACTCAAGAAGCACAGTATGTTCATAATTGATAATACTCATGAGTGTGTTTGTTTTATTGGTTTGTCTTTATATTATTATTGAAAAGACTTTAATATGGTTTATTTGGCACAATAAGAAAACACAGAGGTACAGGTAAAAAATAAACAGAAATAGACACTTTATAGATAAAAAAACGTTTTTTGTTTTTGTGTTGGTTATATAGTAATGTAGATATCAGGTAAGTTAACGAGATTAACATTCAATCAATTCAACGGAAGTGTTTATTACGAGCCTTTACACACAGTACGCTTACAATTTGGTCCGTAAAGGAATTTACTAAATTATAACAGTAAATTAAGCGTAGTTTCATTTGCGTTACAAAGTGAATTATGTGTTGGTGTCTTAGTTCTGTCACCACCTAAGTTACTACGGTTCAAAATTAATACACTGCCATAAGGCAGCTCTAATGCCCGCGTTCTCAGACTTCTATTTACAGTATCAAATTTAAACTAACGTTCCCATACGAAAACTTACCTACCACCTTCGCATCAAGGTCCTTTTCAGAGCTGTGAGTGTAGAGGCAAATAGGGCGTTTTGTCCAAAGCAAATCATTATTAAGTGAACACCTATTTGTTTGTGTCGCATGTTACAGGATACTAATGACGACTGACATAAACAATAATTCAAATTAATGCTAGAAAACAGGTTCGACAGCCATTGTATTTGAGCAACGTTTCAACGAGACCGATTATTTATTTCAGGATCTGTAACGTTTGTGGGGTTCATATAAGAATATAATAAAAACCTTTTACCTATAATGATAGGAATAATAACGGAACTTATGCTCCAAGGGTGGAAGGCATAGATAAAGGGAGTAGGGTTCAGTGAAACTGCAGCACAACTCTCAACACCCTTTAGCCGTCCACACCAACGTTGCCTCTACGCTACATATCATTGGCGGCACTTATTGGGGCCCATAGTATCCATCTTTCATAATCCAAGTACCATGTTTTAATACGTACAAGGAGGCCTCTTAGCGTTGGCTCAAACTCCACTAATGCCTGGCAGAAGTCCTGGCTCAGACCTGATATATCAATATAATTAATAAAGTAATAATAATACCTATTTCTACCGCCAAGTAGTAATGCTCGCATTGCTGTGTTCCAGTTTCAGGGATATATATGCCGGTGAAATAACAGGCACATGAGACTTTTCCCCCTTTTTTCAGGGTTAGTAACGCGCAAGGTACACGCAACGTGCACTCCTCTGCTACTGCAAATGTCCACAGGTAAACAGGTAGACCACATTCTTGTTTTTCACTATAGTTGTATAAAAAAAGGCAAAAACAAAAACCATTACAGTATGGAGATCATTTTTTCATCGTCTTCGTATCAGGCAACTTACGTAAAGCCATAAAATATTTCTTATGGATGAGGCAAGCAAAAGGTTGAAGACCCAAGAAGAAAAAAGTGAAGTCTTCATTAGAAAGGGCAAAGCAGGTGGTAGGAATGCCCGGAGCTATTCCAAGGCACCACTAGTACAAGTAGTAGTAAGTTTTCACTGGGCTCAGCTGCAAACACTTCGACTATTAAGAGCCAAGTCTTGTGATACAAAACAGAAGAATTGCGTCCATGTTCCGAGTGACTAGCGGAACGTGTCGGCGACTTTAACCTTGTTGAGTTATTTTCATACAAACATCGTCTCCGCTTTACTGGTTGAATTTCATTCAATTTTATCTTAGTGTATCCTCACATATAAAAATTAAAAAGCAATTTAGATTTGAAACATTGAATATCAGTCAATAAGCTAGATAAAATTACCTATATTACATTAAAAAACAATCACGCTTACAACTGCATTCCCTATGATGGACATCCTCAGGTACATACTCAGTGCTTAGATTTTTGAGGATAATGCTGAACATTAAAATAATTCATGTAATTTTTCACACAACATAATCTAGCCCCAAAGTAAGCTGAGCTTGTGTTATGGGAACTACATAATTATACTACTTACATATTTTTTTTTGTAAATACGTACATATCATACATAGAAAACACCCAGACCAAAGACAAATATTTGTAGATAATACAAACATTTGTTCCGCGGCAGAAGGTAGTCAGAGGCACCTCCAAACATTATATTTGGCGCATATCCGCGTTTTGCAAGTAGTTTGTATTTCACGTGACAGATTGCAAGCCCATCGCCACTTATTGGAATACCAACTGGCACATGCCTTCAAATTATTGGTTCTAGGGCATATGGGTACATACATACAACAAACTAAAGTACTTAAAGCCCTTGTTACACTTAACACTTTAATATAAACGCTTATAAAATTGCATAAAAATTGTGAAACACTTTTTAAAATTAAGTTTTTCCCCAAGTTCATAATCTTGGCAAGTTTGCAGCAAAGGGTGAGCGAAAAAAGCAAAATAAATCGCATAGCCACGTTGGACTTACTTTCGTACCTATGTTAAGTAGATTGAGTGCTTGGGTAAAAAGTATGCCTATTACAAAAACATTTTGGCATGCCGATTTATATTTTTATGAGCTATAAATTATCCGTTGTGATAATTTGTATACAAATATATATTATAGTACAGTACGCAAATAGTTGCACATACCTACTGCTGGAGTACAAAATTAAATGTGACTACGGTCTACCATAAATTGAAGTACTGAACTTGAACTTCGTACCACATTTCCGATAACAAGAAAAAAAAATATAAGCATATACATAGCTAATATTTGAATTTCGACAAATTTAGCATATTATATGATATTATAGCAAAGTAAATCCTTATTGCTAAAATTGTGTATTTGTAAAGGTTTCAACAGCTTGTCTTTTTTGAACATTCAATAAAATCTTGGTCGTTTAGGTCTAATTGTTTGGAATTTTCCTACTAATTACGAACCTATAACATAAAACTAACTAATATTATACTCCGTTAATTGTTTATTATACTTTTACCATTCAAATACTCGTGATTATATTATAGCTATACTTTCTTACTGCTGGTGAAGTAAAAAAGATAATGATATACCGCCTCCCCAAGGGCTCGTTTCAACCGAAGCGATTTTCGTGGCCCGTTCTTATGATTAAGTCAACTCTTTCGGGATTTGGAATCGAGACGCCAAACTATCCTAAAAAAGAAGACCGTTTGTGTAATTTTTGAATAAATGAATTTTCCAATGAACAGGGTCATTTTTGTATTTTTGTGTTATTGCATTTAACTTTTGCTTACTTGGCTAATGGCTATATTGAAGACTATATATTAGCATGCTAGAAAGTTGTTTATTTATACCCATATTCGCAATAAAAAAAATATTCTGTGTTGCCTGTCTGCTAGTGGTTTAGGAGGCAAGTGAAATAAGTATTTTCTTTCACGAATAAGTATAATTATTTTATTACACGCACGAGATTAATATATATAATATACTATACGAAATACACAACTTTTTTCTATAGACACATTATTTTACTTGTTTTTGAACATGTTTGTGTTTTTATCTTTCTTTTTCATGTTTCTTTCTATTCGATGGTTACGAGGGTTTCATCTCTCAGGACATGAAGGTGGGATGAAGATTGAGGTTTGTGTGCTTCTATACGTGTTTTGCATAATTCCTGTGTCTGATCAAGAATTAACGACCATGGTCATGTTGACTAAGCATTATTTTTTTAAAGAGTTTAAAAATAATATTTGTACAAGTATACTCAATCATTGTTAAAAAAAACCTGGATTGAGATATAACCTTCGGAATATCTGCTTAATCAAATAACCATAAATAAAGTTTATTTTAGAAAGAAAACAGGAAAACACGATAAAGGGGAAAGTGCCTTCCATTTGAACGGAAAGTTGTTTAGGCAAATTTTCTTTATTTACATTTAAGTAAAAAGAAAACTTCACCTGTAGTCGCGTGGTAGTATATTCAGCGTTTTATTGACTTGCTTTTATCCGTGTCTTCGTGAAATGAAATCTGGGTCTTTGTAATGAATTATGTAATTTATAAGTAAGAAAAATTATAGATGAAAAATGGTATGCCTCTTTTCTATCCTCTCCCTCTCTAATTATCATATTTATTAAGACTCAGACTCCTTTGTGATTTTTATTTACATAATATATAAAATGTCAAAGTATTGAAATCTGCGGTAATAGTTTTCAATCAATTTTTTAATTGAATTGCTTAGTTTTATCTATGCCTTTCCTTGTATAAAGTGGACATAATTTGATTCACATTATAAAAAATCTTGCTTATTATACTTTTTTAAAAGGTTTGCATTTTAATAAAAGAATTTCATTAGTACGGTAAAAAGTAAATTAATCGCACTGGCCCGGCAAAATAAACTTTTAAGCACAACCTGGAATAAATTATAGATTTCAAACGCAAGTGAAGTTATGGGACGAGACTAGTCTTTACATTGTTTTAATTAGGTTGTCTGCCACATAGCCTGTATTTTTTAATTCGTATTTAATTGCGATAAATTGCTACCACACTTCATTTCATCATTATCATAATCAACCAACTGCAGAAGTCCACTGGTGGACATACGTCTCCCCCAAAGATTACCATGACGGACGATCTTCAGCTACCTCTGTCCACAGATCAGATGGGGGCATTTACCATCTTCATATACCATCCTGTTTATAAGAATTATCAAAAATAATATTTATTGTGTAGTTTAATATATGATTATTAATAATACCTTTAATTATGTTACCTGACCAATCCCAACGCAAGTAAGTTAATTATTGCATGTACCATATTTACGACACGGGAGTTGCCATCGTTTAATTTGGCGGTTTCCATGCCACTGGGTAATTAAACGATTGTTTGCCATTTTGCGCTAATTGATGTTGGTTTGTTTGATTTGCGCTAATTATCTTTCACGCATTAAATTATAAATTCGTTCGGATTGCATTTTGTGACGGATAATTTTATATGACTGTTTGGTGTTTCGTTATTTTATGGATGAAGATAATTATTTTTATCGACTCCGCAACAAAATAAATAATATCCTGTCCTATCCTACTAATATTATATTATGAGAATGTTTGAATGTTTGTTGATAATCGTTCCTGTAAAGTCTGAATCGATTTGATTAAAATTTGAAACAGGTATATTCCATGATCTAGAATAATACATAGGCGAGCGAAGCTATGGACAGATGCTAGCTATTTTATAAATTTTGATAAAGAATTTCAATTAAAAAAAAAGCTTTTATTGTGTTTGCACAAAATAACTAGCTAACAAGGAAATGCCAATTCAGCTGTGGCCAAATACAAAATCTTTCTTTTTCGCTCAAAAATAACGTCTTATTCTTATTCTTTATTGTACACACAGATAATACAGACAAAAGACTTACATATAGGACATGTACAAAGGCGAGCTTAACCCTAACAAGAGTTTTCTTCCAGCAAACCTTTGAGGATAGGGACAGCTGATAAATAGCGGTGGGTACGTGTACACAAACAGGAAAAAAATATACAATAATAGCACACATTTTCATATAATATAATTCATAAATAGATACATAATATAAATATATACAAATACATAAATATATATATAATTGTACATACATACAATATATACATATTAAATATTCACAAGGAGAGGTAGTACTCTTTAACTCTAAGCTTGAAGATGCTCAGCGATGGACTGGCGCGAGCATTCCACAGTTTTACAGCGTGTACAGTGAAAGAACCACCATAACAGCTGGAAGAATGAGAAGGAGTTTTAAGAAGAAGGGATATAGCTGTCCTTCAAGGCACATCACGTGGGATTAAAAATACAAAGCGCTCACGGAGGTAAGAAGGAGACAGAGGATTGTAGAGCACATTAAAGAGAATAGTAAGGACGTGAAAATCACGTCGGCGACGAATAGGGAGCCATTTTAATTTAATTCTGAATTCGGAAACGTGATCGAACTTGCGCAAGCCGAAAATAAATCGGATACACAAGTTCTGAAGGCGCTCTAATTTGTTCAGGAGTTCCTCTGTGGCATCAAGGAAGCAAACGTCAGCATAGTCTAGAAGAGGTAACAAGAGAGTTTGAGCAAGCATGACTTTCGTTTCATAAGGTAAAAACTTTTGGAGACGCTTGAGGGATTTGAATGAGTAGTTAACACGTTTGCTAACCGCGTTAACGTGACTTACCCAGGATAAACGGCTGTCAAAAATTACCACTAGGTTTTTAGCTTTGGTCGAGTAGCAAATTAGTGCGCCATCATATAAGACTGGAGGAAGAGCAGACTGACTCATAAGATTCAACATATAGGGACTCCCGAAAATCAACGCCTGAGACTTCAAAGGATTAACCAGCAGGCCAAAAGATTTAGCCCACGTTTTAATCCTGTTAAGGTCAGTTTTGATTAGGTGAATGCCTTCCGAGATCTCATCAACTTTGAACTGGCGGTATATTTGTAGATCATCGGCGTAGAGATGGTAGTGAGAAGAAATAACTTGAGGGATGGCGTTAATGAAAATAGAAAAAAGAAGAGGAGAGAGAACACCGCCTTGAGGTACGCCAGCAGTGATATCACACCAGTCGGAGCAGGACTCTTCCGAGCGTACACACTGCGAGCGACCTAAAAGATAGGAAGAGAACCAAGAGGTTACCGAGGAGGAAATATTGAGGGAGGAAAGGATAGAAAGAAGGATATCGTGATCCACAGAATTAAAAGCACTACTAAAGTCTAATAAAACGAGGACTGTGAGTTGTTTATTTTCCATGGCCCATCGTATGTCATCAGATACTTTAGCCAGAGCACTTACAGTGCTGTGGCCAGGACGAAAACCGGATTAGAATGGCTATTGAATGGCTCAGTAGGCTATTACGGGAGAGGAAGTTGGATAACTGATTCTGGACAACATATTCTAAAATTTTAGATAGGACCGGTAAAATGGAAATTGGGCGGAATTCGGATACTAAGGTGGGATTTGATGTTTTAGGAAGAGGGATAACAAATGCTTTTTTCCATAAAGAGGGAAATGAGCTCGTTTCAAGTGAATGATTAATAATGTGGGTGATAGCTGAAACGAGCTCAGAGGAAAGGAGTTGGAGCATATGGACATGAATACCATCCATACCAACAGCTTTGGTAGAGATGGATCGAAGCAGTTTCAAAACTATACTCTCAGTAACCTCTACAAAAGTAAGAGAAGAGCACTCAGGCTTGGGACGGCAAGATAAATAATCAATGGTGGAAAGTTTTATAGCATTGTCTATAGAAATAGGGGGTTTGGAAAAGTGAGAATTGATAGTGTTAAGATCAAAAGAAAAAGAAGATTCATGAGACCCTTTACCTAGTCCGAGGGAGTTTAAGAATTTCCACATTTGAGCGGGGCTACTATTTAAAATGGAGTTATGTATGTGGTGTCTCTTCGCATCTCTACACATCTTGCTACACCGATTTCGAAGCTTCTTGTAGTTAGCCAAGCTCACCTCCGTAGGGTACTTTTTGTAAATCCTTTTTGACATGTACCGTTTGATAGCTTTCGTAAGCCAGGGCGCTGGAGGGTGTTTAATTTTAACACTTTTTAATGGGGCATGAATATTAAAGAGAGTAGTGACTATTGTGTTAAAAGCGGAGACCTTATCATCAACATTATGAACATTTACAACCGGCGACCAGTCAATATTACTCGCATCTATCCTCAAGCGCTCCAGGTTAATATCTTTGAAACTACGAAGGAGAAGAGATTTGGACTTGCGTCTAGGCCAGCGGATTTTGTAAGAGAGAAACAGAAGATCATGATAAGAGAAAGAGGCTGACAATTGACCATGAACTTCGACAAGGTTCTATGTAGATGTCACTATGATCGAACAGCAATGCATGCAAAATGCAACCAAATACGTTGTGTAATATTCAAACAAAAACAACGTTATATTTATGAACGAAGCAATGCTACCTATTGCTTTTCTTCTGAATGTAATTTCAGGCTTCAGAAAGCGTGCCAGAATTTTTAACTGGCGAGATTGCGATTCTGCGAATACGTTCATATATTCAAATCAAGTCGCATTTTGTTCTCATTCGTCTCATAGTTCTATTTTGTTTGGAGCAATATTTGTGAAGGATTTTTATTTGGAAGAAACCAAATAAAAATCCTTCACAAATATTGCTCACTAACAGAAAAACAGTATGAAGGCAAATACTTTATGATTGTGAAATCTGTGACAATAAATAAATAAATAAATCATTCTGAATATTTGTACACACTCATCTAGCCCCAAACTAAGGATGTAAATGTATAGTGAACTAACTTTTTTTATACATAGAAATCTTGAAACAAATATACGCATATACAAACATTTGTCCCGCACTGGGAATCGAACCCGCAACCTTCCGCGTCTCAGGCGGGCTTTCACCCACTGCGCCACAGAGGTCAAGAAGCAAACGCTGCACTCTTTCGAAGTTGAAAAAAATCTAACAAACACACTCACAACTGTATACCCAAAGATAGACATAGTGCGTAGATCTTTCAGCATACCAAATAGCGAGTAGTCAGAGGCACATTCAAACATTAATTTCGCATATGCCCACGTTTTGTAGGTAGTTAGTATTCCACGTGACAGGTTTAAAGCGCTTATTGGAACACTAACCGATGTCACATGCCTTTGAATTTTCGATTCTAGGGCATAGGTATCAGGATGTTTTCCTTCAACGTTTTCACAATTTTTTTTCGAGTGTAAAAATCTAGTGGTGCACGACCGAGATCGAATTCGTAGTGGATTCTAGATCGGAAGTCGGAGTACCGTCCGAAAACATCGTTTTTAGCTCACCCTTACATTATCATAAAACATACATACCCTCCTTTCGGGTCTCTACCCATTTAGGTTTTGCTTTGATAGTCAGTCGGCCAGTCACACAAGATTTCATCTGTTTAGCGGTTACAAAGATTCTTAGTCAAGTCAAGTCAAAATTAATTTATTCAATAAAATCACAAGGATCACTTTTAAACGTCGGTTTTTATCTACTGCCTGTTCTTCCGCGACCAAGCCAGGAAAGGAAGGCAAGAAAACAACGCTGGTTATTCTTTTTAATGATCCTTTTATTTCCTTTTACAAATAAATTGATCATAATTCCAAGAGTTTTTGTCATCTCAATAATCAGATATTTTATAGTATGCCTTTTTATAAAGTTTTTGTTTAATTACGTGTTACACCCAAACTTTTTTATTCTATCCTATACAATTAGAAATGTGAAAGTTTGGGAGGATGGATGTTTGTTACTCTTTCACGCAAAAACTACGGAACGTATTTTGATGAAACTTTACAGTAATATAGCTTATATATCAGAATAACACATAGGCTACTTTTTATTCGGCTACTACGCGGGCGAAGCCGTGGGCAGAAGCTAGTTGATAATGAGTAAAATAGGATAGTAAACACCATTTTTTGATAACTAATCTTGTCTCACAAAGACCCTGTAGTGTTCAAACATAGTCTAAGACAATGCTCGGTGTCAATAACTAAGACAATTTCGTCGGGTCATCGACAATTGTGTTGGATCTGTAAGATAAGTTGCATTTTTAGTTTTCAAGTGCCTGTGAGTAAGCTTTTTCAATACAAAAGTTTTAAATACTTCACCAAACTAGATGAGCAATTAAAAGTTTAAAAGGTTTTCATTGAAACTTTGCTAAAAGTTAATCGTTAATAATAGGCCTAATTATAAGGTTCTCGGAGAACTTAGCTCAATTAGGAAGTCAATGTCAATGATTTTGCGAGTTAGGATTGATAATGAAAAATTTGGCGTCGATTCACTTGTACACCAACTCAATTTAATATAAACTGTTGCTCCCTTTTACTGATAGTGTACGAAAGAAAGAGATGGCAAGAATTTGACTCCTGTCAAATTAGTTAATATGATGCTCTTCTTCGTGATTATAGTCAGCATGTTTTGTGAAATCATGACTAAACATGTATGGAAAACTGAAATCTGACTAATTTGAGAACACAAACATTTGAGCCATCTCTTTATTTTGTTATTGTTAGTAAAAGAGAGCGATAGATAAAATTTAGTTTATTTGGGTAACAAGAGAATCGCCGCCATTGATTATCTCACAGTTTAAAATTTCAGGAGATATCAAAAAGCAAAATATTGGTAGCTTAGAGTAAGCTAGCATCAAACACTATGCCTGAAAGCCGTTGGCTCATATAGGGAGGTGCTTTGGCGCAATTAACTTGATTTATACCAGGCATTTACTTATTCAGTGCTACGTTGCTACGACGTAGCACCGTAGTCCCGTAGCACGCCAAGTGTTTCCTGCTTTAAAAACTCGCGTTCCTGCTATCCGATCTTAGCTCCTATTTCCTTCTTATTAAGATGCAAGCTGAAACGGTCTATTTTCCTAACTCTCAATAGATATAAGAGGATCATCAACATGCAAGTTTTACCTATTCCATAAAACAAAGGTACCGATTCTAAGTTATGACTCAAAAATTGCATAATAGCTGAGGGCTACCATAAATATGATAATGTTATTGCTATCTGTTTTAACAAATAGCGGTGGATTGAGTAATTTAGGATGTATACGTATAGAGAACTATCGCAGAGTGAGCACTAACAAAAAAAAATTATATAGCATGTACAAAAGCAAGCTTAATCCTAAAAAGAGTTTTCTTCCAGCAAACCTTGACCTACAGAGACGTTATTATAGAAGTAGGGTCGTGTAAAGAAGAAATGACTAGAAAAACAATATCCATAAAACTAAACACACTAACTAATTATTGATACCGATTGAAGAACTATCACGAATACTTTTTACTTTGAAAGAAATTGTACACCGTCTTATTTTTGGTTGTAGAAACTGGAAAACTTCAGCTATCATATAATGAACTAACTAGCCTATGCCCATGGCTTCGCCCGCATGGTACTCAGATAAAAAGTAGCCTACGTGTTTCATCAAACTCCGTTCAGTAGTTTTAGCGTGAAAGAGTAACAAACATCCATCCTCACAAACTTTCGCGTTTATAATAGTAGTAGGATTCGCGACGAAAAAAGCCTTAAGAGGGTGGCAGTAGGCCATTAAAAAGGCGTGAGACTGCGCACCGCCTCAGGCGAATTTGTCAGACGACGAAATTAACACTAGGCGAACATAATTTACAGCCAGTGATGTCAACCTCCCTAGGGATGTTTTTATCGATATTGTCGATATGAGATAAGTTTGCAGTTAGCTGAATTAGTTTTAGTTCGGATTTTCATTGCGGTCAAGAGTGCAGTTTGGTAAGAATTAAAAGTTTGCGCGCGTTCTATACTATCAAATGATATTTGTAACCTGTCTTGTGGAATCCTACTAAAATTATAAACGCGAAAGTTTGTGAGGATGGATGTTTGTTACTCTTTCACGCAAAAACTACTGAACGGATTTTAATGAAACTTTACATTAATGTAGCTTATACATCAGAATAGCACCTAGGCTACTTTTTATCCGGGTAGCATACGGGCGAAGCCGTGGGCAGAACCTAGTACTAACTATTTGCCAAACGAGGGCATGTATCATATATGTTTGGACGTGTCTCTGACTAGTCCCTTGGAATCCTTACATATCTGCATACTGTGGATCTGAGAATCTCCATCATGAGGATTACAGTTGTGAACGTGGTTTTTTGTTTTGTTTTGTAGAGGTTACAAAGTAAACAGGCGCGTTTTAATAAAACCCCCTCGCGTGTTAACCCGCACTGGCGGATTAAAAAAAAAAAAATGAGCTGCACTGGTTATAGAACCGCTCCAAACACACAAAATATATTTTACCAAAGCGGAAGGTAAATAAATAAACACCCAATAGACATATTTCTTGTTTTAAGTTGTATTTTTCTTTTGGTACACCAATAAAGTATTTTCATTTATCAATTTAATTCATACATAGTGCTCACCCCACACTCGGATTCCCTGTATCTGAACTACTTAGTACCTTGGTTTCACCTTATCCAGACCCGGAAAAAATATCTGCAGAACGGGCAAACATTTGTCACACAGCGGGAATCGAACCAGCACTTCTTGCCTCGCAGCTGGCTACTTGCCCACCACGTCGGGAAAACCTAGTGTGCAGTCAGGACTGTTTATGTGTACAGACACAGACAACAGTGAGTGTTTATATTTTTTTCTTATTTAGTCTTTTTCCGATTCCCTTGGGTGAAATATTTGGATTTTTGGGTAGTGTGATACCATAGTACTGTACTCATAGTTTCTGATACCCACGACACAGGGAATCTTAAAGTGGGGTAGGATTGTGACTATGAAGAGGAGATAATACAGTAAAAAAAATTTACATAAAAGACACGTACAAAGGCGAGCTTAAATTTACAAAATTTTACTTCCAGCAAACCTTTGAGGATAGCCTACGCTGATAAATAGTGGTGGGTACGTGTATACAAAAAGGTACATCTGATGATATAGTAGTGTCATTATAACATATAATTATATTTTATTTACATTTCAGAGACAAAAATTGATACAAATTACACAAAAAGCGCTTCACTAGATGCTTCGGATGGCAATAATTGCAGCGACACACCCGCTCGCGTCGCTCAATAACGATGTTATTAAGTTGAACTGTTCTGGCATTACACTGGCTATGCACCCTTACCTTGGGTACGCAGCGATTAAACTTTAAATTAACAGCAATGCTAAGAATGCTTGCCGAATGCCGGATGATACCGCGATATGTTTACTACGCTTGAAATGGAAAATTTACTGGCATGTCAAAAGTAGACATAAGAGTAGATACGCACTTTGTAAGGAAACATAAAATATTATATAATTAAAATAATATGAAATAGATATCTATCTTTTACAGTACAACATAAAAAAACAACAGAAAACAAAATAATTTATAGGTGTTATCGCCTATAAAGTATTTTCATTAATACATTATTTAAAAAAATCACAATGGGTCATATTATCGCTGAAAGCGATTTCTCCTAGATGACCTTAGGACAATAGCGCACTGCGTATTATACAGAGTTTAAATAGTCCCAAGTATTTTTTTAGATTAAAAACTTTCATGCATTGATACACCCCCGTGTTGTGTGGCCAACAATGATCTTAGATAGTGTTTAACGCCAATACCAAATGATTATAAAAATCGCATGGTGATCAGTTACACCATTAATATTCTATCATCGATTTCTAGTGATTTTTGTAATAAAACCTACCTAAGAACCGGAAACGGGGTGGGCAGACGACATAGTCAACTTCTTTGGCCGTGGACACATCAAGACACATCAATCGGCATGACACGGCAATAAATCAACAACATTTTATGGCACACGCAGGTACAGTATCATTCCGTTGCAGGCCAACAGTGGGTGAAGTTGGTCTGTGGATGATGATGATGATGAATAACTATATTTCAATACACATCAATCGGCATGACACGGCAATAAACCAACAACATTTTATGGCACACGCAGGTACAGTATCATTCCATTGCAGGTAAAAAATCGAACCTTGCAAAATTGAGGTCCTCTCAAATCACTATCATGACCTGTACTTTGCAATTCATGTCATGAAAAACTGAAAAGGGCCATCTGATAAATAAGTTTTCATAATTATAGGTTTTATACGGGTCTTTATTGCGTTTACCTTTATTTTCCCGACGTTTCGGGAAACGACTGTGTTACAACAGCCGTGGTCACGTGTTTGCGAAAGTTTGAAAAATATTAATTAAGTTTCCAATTGCCACAGATTATGCACAACTATAATCATGGATTGGCTTAGCTACAATAAAACCTTACTAAGCAAAGCTGTGATAGCCTAGTGGGCGGTACCCCGACTTTCGATTGTCATGGGTTAGCTGGAAGAAAATACTAATTAGCATTAAGTTCAACTATGTACTTGTTTTATGTTGTGCAACGAAGCATTTTCTATCCATCTATGGATTCGAACCAGGTCATGCACCAATCGATTTTTCCACACGTAAAATATAAGTATACTCACTATCACGTGCTAACGTTGAATGAAAACATCATGAGGAAACCAACATGCCCTAGAATCAAGAATTCGAAAGCATGTGACATCTTGTATGTGTCGAATAAAAAACTATCTATCTATCATCTATCTATCTATCTACATCACTCAGTAATTAGTGTTTCAATAAGATAATCTGCTTGTAATCTGTCACGTGGAATGACAAAATGCAAAACGCGGGCGTTGGAAAATGTCATCTTCGGACATGCCTCTGATTACCCCCTATTTGATATCCTCAATGATCTACGCACTGAGTATGTATCTGAGGATATCCATCATGGGGAATGCAGTTGTGAGCGTGTTTGTTTTGTGTTTTTTGCTTCCTAAGCAGCGCAAAATACGCCGTTCTGCAAGGGAATCTTGTAAAGAAATAGAATTTCGTGCAACAAAATGATATTAAGCTTCTTCGTTTGATGCAGCTATTTCATTTTAATGAAACCAGAGTTTATGAAAAAGCAGTTTCTAGGTTGTTCGTCTACTACATTATTGAATTAAGCTTCAACTTGCTAGGGTCTTTTTAGATTTGTGGTTTGCATGAGTTTTTAATATGGAGATTTGTTAGCTGTTACATTTTTTCATTTTTGCCAATGACAAATATAGGCTAACAATTTGAGTTTTTGGATGGTCTTTTTCTTTGGATTGAAGAAGGGAACAGTAACTTTAGATTTAACTAGCTTCTGCCCACGGCTTCGCCCGCGTGGTACCCAGATAAAAAGTAACTTATGTGTTATTCTGATGTTTAAGCTATATTACTGTAAAGTTTCATCAAAATACGTTCCTATTGAAAGACTAACAAACATCCATCCTCACAAACTAATGCGTTTATAATATTAGTAGGATGTTTGCAAAACATAAGAGCCAGGACGGATCTTCAAATGTAGATTTGTCTTGGCCGTATATATTCGACTAGCTTTTGCCCATGGCTTCGCCCACATGGTACCCGGATAAAAAGTAGGCTATGTGTTATTCTGGGTGGCTAGACAAACACCACTTTCTGTTGACGTTAACGCCTGCGGAAAGATTGAATTATATGGAAATGACATTAGTTGTGGAAATGTCACGTGACATCTGCCAAGTTTTACCTTGAAAAATTGCGTTAGCGTGAAAGAAAAAGTAAGTGTGAGGTACTAGGATAGTAGGATAGCTTATGCATCAGAATAACACATAGGCTACTTTTTATCCGGGTACCACGCGGGCGAAGCCGTGAGCAGGAGCTAGTAAGCTATATTACTGTAAGTTTCGTCAAAATCCGTTGAGTAAGCTTTGCTTGAAAGATAAATCACAAACTTTCGCATTTATCATAAGTAGTAGGATAGTCTACGGGATTCCAGATTTTTTTAACTATAAGTATCTAAACTGTTAATCTCTGTTAGTCGCTGATTTTCATTCTATCTAGTTTTCATAAATAAAATTCTCATATATTTTGAATCTGCAAAGGGATGTTTTTTATTATACAAATTAAAATCAATCAACCGATAAGGTTATTATTACAAACAAACACGATCACCACTGTAATCCCCATGATGAACATCCTCAAATACATACTCAGGGCGTAGATTATTCAGGACACCAAGTATAAGGTGGTCAGAGGCACGTTTAAATATTAAATCTATTCATATCCCCACGTTTTGCAAGTATGCATTATATGTGACTGGTTGCAAGGCCATCGTCACTTTTTGGTGCCCTAACTGATGGCACATGTTCATATTGTAAAAACGGGAATTTTCACGTACCGCACTATCGGTGAAGGTACCGACTAATTTTCGACTCATTCCGAGAGTCTTCATCAGGGTCATGCGCGTGGTGTAAAAATTCAAAACGCTCCTTCAGATAACATGGTGAGGAAGGATTAAAAAGAACACTATAAAGAAGGGAAAGAATATGTGCATTCCGGCGAAGGCGGATGGGAAGCCACTTGAGTTTTGCGCGAAATTCTGAAATATGGTCATATTTACGTAAGCCAAATATGAACCGGATACAAAGATTATAAGTGATATTAATAATAATTACTTAGTTTCCTAAAATTTATATGATAGTAAAAGTACTACCAATTTTTATCAATATGTTTTATTATACACCACATCACTAGAAGCTATCGCACCGTAGGTGCTTAATGGGGAATAAAATCAAATTATATTTTTTGTTTCCATTTGAGCGCCATGTAAAAATAATGATTGGTGCTCAAATACATAGGTGCCCAAAAAATAGGTGCTCAAATGGGAATACTCCGAGTTTTTACCCGTGACGCATGGAACCCGCAGCATATACATTTGGGGTATAAGCTAGCTTGTTTGTTTGTGTTTTTACCCGTGGCACATGGAACCCGCATATACATTTGGGGTAAGAGCTTGTTTCTTTGTGTGTTACGGTTGACCTATCTCAAGAACGGCTTATCCGATTGTAATGTGATTTGTTGCAATCATTTTGTATGATTTCAATAACAGTTCTTAGATAGGTTTTATCGCCACAAGTCACTAATGTGATGCAATAGACGATGGTATGTGAAACGACATGACCGATTGCTATGCAATTTCTTGTAATCGTTTTTTAAAATTAAAAAAAAATCATATCTTGATAATATCAGTTACAGTAAAACTATTATGTTTAACTATAGAAGTATATAAACGGTGGTAAAAATAAGATGCAGACCTAATCAGAAGTAAGTTCACCGAGAGCTTTGGTTTCGACGGCTGGGTTTCCATCCAATCGCACAAGTTCTGTGGAGTCGCTTGAGGCGTATTTTTTCAGTATTAGTGAAAAACATATGCTTCTGCTTTTGTAATATTGAAATTCCCCATGCATTCATAAGATTAGGCTAAGCTTGTGAGTATTGTGAACACTCACAAGTTTTGCCTAGGGTAAAGTATTATAATAACTATGGCCGAAGTAAATTAGAGTTAATTTTATAGTTGGTAAGAGCCAGTTTTTCATTCAAAATGGTTTTTCTACTAATTCTGGCTTTAAAATAATTTAAAAGACATTTTCTGTTTATTTTTGGCCGGAAGAATCTTAAAATTTTGGTAAACACCTACCTGACTGCACAGCTACTAGTGACAGTATAAGTCTTGTACAAGAGAAAGATTATTCATATTGTAAAAACGGGAATTTTCACGTACTGCACTATCGGTGAAGGCACCGACTAAGTTTCGACTCATTCCGAGAGTCTTCATCAGGGTGAGTGGTTGCGACTTTCTCCTTCACTCACCCTGATGAAGACTCTCGGAATGAGTCGAAACTTAGTCGGTGCCTTCACCGATAGTGCAGTACGTGAAAATTCTCGTTTTTACAATATGAATAGTCAAGTTCACGATAGTTTTTGGAATAAAAAAGAGAAAGATTCTCGAAAAAAATAAATTCAACACGACTCTACAGTTCAAGCATCTGTAAAAACTTAGTTCATTTGGTCGAATGCGTTGGGAATTTCAATACTCTTCAACTCTACTTGTTAGAACCTCATCAAGAGCTGACTTTAAGTTTTCATACTTTGTTAGGTATCAACTTCAATCAACACTTCTTACAAATGAACTTTTATATAACAAAACTAGAAGCGAATAAGACCCATCAGCATCAACTTGTCGGGAGTTATCGATATTACTGTTCAAACGGGAGTAGATTGAATAAGTTAAAAAAATACTTCGACCCTATTCTGAAAACGAAAATTTAAATACAGAATTAAAATATGATAGGGATGGGCAAATAGTAAATAGTTACATGATATATAATTTTTATATCTTTTAAAAATACTTATTTTTAATTGATTCTTTTCATAGACGTATAAATATATCCAATTAATTTACTTTCTACCTTCATGGAAGTACAAGGCTACAAAAAGATACCTACTTGTAAACGAAAACTAGAACCATGATTTAAACTTATATCAGATTACTCAAAAGCTCCATCTGGCTAGGTATCCCAACAACTATCTTAGTGACTGAAAGTATTAACAAAATCCTCCAAAAACTTTCGTAGAACCAAATCCCTGCAACCTAGTGCCATCTATATTATTTGTCTGAAAACTGGGCGCCTGGTTTACAGAGGTTGCATTGTTGCCTAAAAGTTTCAAAACAAAATAACAGATGCCACGGTGGGGGTTGTATGGCTGGCTTATGTCAGTTTCAGAGAAATGACATAGATGGCACTTTATAACAACGCTTTAAGGGTAAGACGGTATAACCCATGCTTTAGACAAATAATAAAGATGGCACTGGGTTGCAGGGATTCTGTTCTACGAAAGGTTTTGGAAAGATAGTTGCGCTACTATTACGGTTCTAACACAGGTGTCGGAGCAACCAAGATTAATATTTAGTTTAGTTTTATCCAGATGGCGTTTACAAATCTCTAACAATATATCTGGTTATCGTAGACTTACCTACGTACTTACGATTTGTAATCTTATAAACCTCGTTTGATTGTTCAAGGGTTCTATGTATTATGGTATGTTTCATCTATTTAGGTACACCTATTTAAATCCTAACTGTGGCAGGGTAAAAATGTCTCGCAATGAAGGTAGGTACAGTTTTGAGCATAGAATAACAATACTCAAGAGGTTTTGAGTCTTGATACGATAGGATAATGTTTTGTTTTATCATTAGGAAGGCATACTATGCGTCAAACAACTCTTCTACATACTATGTGCTAGTTTAAGTAAAAAAACTGCTGCAAGATTTACAGGCTTATCTTTCTATTAGGCACCGGGTGTGTTGATTTTATTGAAAGCTACTTATTAACAAGTTAATTATGTTTAATACTATTGTATTGAGGTAGTACATGCAGTACCTAATTTGGAAAAACAGAATATTACCAAATATCTTTTCAAGATACTACAAATAAAATACGTGTAACGTACCACTTTAGCAGCAAAGTGCAACCCGATCGGTTGTGAACGTGCCAAAAAGCCAGAAACGCATCCATCGCACCGAAGCCATCTGATATTGCGCCTGACAATATTTTACACAACTGTGAAAATTGCAACCGCTACCCAACTTCTGCAATTTACACGCTTTCAGTCCTCGCTTGCATATTGCCCCTGGTAATGTCGCCATTTTCAACTCAATTACCAAGCATTAAGAGCTACGCGTTGAGAGCAATTACAGTTGAAAATGGAGTTTTGAGATTTATTATTTGTAGGTTTGATAAAGCTAGTGGAAAATCTTGGAATGTCAGTGACTTTTCTAGGGTAGGGAAAAAAGCCACGTTAAATTTTAATGGGCTCCAAAAATATGTTATGTACAAAAGTTTATGAAACATCACCCACATAGAAAATCTGACATGATTTTCACATACTGCACTGAAGAAGTGCAGTACGACTAAGGCACTGACTAAGTTACGACTCATTCCGAGAGCCTTCATCAGGGTGAGTGGTTGCGACTTTCTCTTTCCGCGTCGCGCCGTGCGTACGGCGCGACGCGGATGGTCGGAAAAAAGGAAACTTAGTCGGTGCCTTCACCGATAGTGCAGTACGTGAAAATTCCCGTTTTTACAATATGAATAGTCAAGTTCACCATAGTTTTTGGAATAAAAAATCTGACATGACTTTAGAATACGAATTGATTATTTCTTCACTGCCATAGGTATATAAAAAAGAAAACCTCTTATTTGAATGCATTTCCTTGTAGCTTATTTGAATGCATTTCCTTGTTGCCGTTATCAATCTCTAGCAATATGTGAAATCTTTTTAGGAGTGTACATTTCATATTTTCGCAGCTGTTTGAACAAAGGTTCTAATTCCGCGTAGTCAGTGCTCACGTTTTCATGGTATTAGCATGTGGAAAAACAAACCCAATCTGGCAAACACAAGCGGTAACAAGACGCGAGAAGTTTACGACACGTACTAGAAATCCAGCCATGTGTTTGATATATAAACCAAACTTACCCCTTCGCATATTTACAACTTTACCCCTCACGAAATAAGGAAAAAACAATGATGGAACGAAATGAGACGAGGAGTTTCGAACTATGTCTATTCTGTGAAGACATGAATCACTTGCGAGCAATGCATTTGTCTTCGATAAATTATTTCGTAAGAGACTAGAATACTGAATTGAATTTAATGGTTTCCATGTTGGTACAATCCTACTAATATTATAAACGCGAAAGTTGGTGAGGATGGATGTTTGTTACTCTTTCATGCAAAAACTATTGAACAGATTTTGATGAAACTTTACAGTAGGTAATATAGCAAGTCATAAACTTTACATCAGAATAACACATAGGCTACTTTTTATCCAGGTACCACGCGGGCGAAGCCTTGAGCTGAAGCTAGTTTATAATACCATCGTTTTTATAATGTTCTATCATGAATTCATGACTGAACGTTCTGCCGCTCTCTGCATTGTTAACTTGGCCGTACCAAAAATCCTCTTATTTTGGCTGTTCATTATTAATGAATATAATTAAAAACACAAAATGCACACCGGAGCATCAGAGACTGCCACAACCGAAAATATGCTCGCAGTTTTCTACCAGTTTTTTTTACTTGTACCGACGACGACGGCCTATTGATGCCGGCGGCACAGATATTATAATACAACCGGCGGCAAACGACCGGCGCACAGTGGGTCGAAACTGCTAAAAAGCGGACATTGGATTTTTTTTCAATAATTGAAAATTTTTTATTTTTTTTATGAAAGATTTTTGTACCACCTACCTGTGCCTACCTAAGTTCACTTGAACCCTTTAGTGCTACCTGCATTTTAGATGTCATTTATAAAATGTGTAAAACAGTACGATCACATTTTATAACAACTAAAATGTGTCGAGCAGGATTAATGTATTTTATTACCTGTGTATGTAATATGACATTATAGGTTACAAACAAGTTTACTCATTTTTTTGAAACAATAATCGATATTATATTTTTTTTCTCAAAAATCTTACAAGTTAGATGAAATATTTTGATGCCTTTAATGAAACTAAGGAACCAACTAATGGATTTTGTTTATATATTACCGAACAAACGCGTGCAACAATACTTTTACATAAAACAAACTTTCAATTATTGAAAAAAAATCCAATGTCCGCTTTTTAGCAGTTTCGACCCACTGTGCGGCGGTGATGTCGGTGGCATAGTGTGTTGTACTTGTAGCCTTTAGACGTACTGTTATGGGACACTTGCAGAAAGGCGTTTAAAAAAAAGAATATTTAATTAAAACTATTTATTAAGGATATTCTAGGATAATTCTAGCAAGTGCCCTGGCACAACCGTACCGAAAGAAGATCAAACCGAGACTGATGTACTCTTGATCATCAATCAAAGCTCATACATCGAGGATGCTGACTAGATGGAAAGATGTATCAGCATTATTAGGTACATGCTAAGGCTATAACAGTACGCTCAAGAGTGCGACCTTGAGCGTACGTCTTGATAAGATCAAAACGAAGAAATCCATAGACAAAACTAAAGTCACAGATATAGCTCTAAAAATTAATCTCGTAGTTTTTCATACTGAAGGTGAAAAAAAAAACAAAGTTATCAAAGCAGCTTGCCAAAATTTTTATAACAAAACATGTTATAGTGTACGTACCTAATACTGTATAGTTTGCATGCAGTATCACATGCAGTATTATCAGTTACAATAAATTTGCCGAAGCTTTGCATGTATAGTACAAACAGCTGTCAGATTTAGGAATAGCATCTCCGAAGCTCGTTTGGGACTAAATTACTCGTAGGATCCGCTCTGTTTCTCGCATTAGTTCAATCCCGATGAATCGGGACACTCGCCTAGAGAATGGACGAATTCCGTTAGTGCATGTTGTACTCTCATTCAGTATTTGCATAGTGCATTGAAACTGCTGTGCTTGCAAGAAGAATGTACTTACAACAATACACCTACACTGGATAATACATAAACATAATATAATAAACACACAAGAGTCACATACATAGTTCGACCCGACACTAGGATTTGCTAAGTCCTGGGTATCAGTAACTACGAGTACCATGGTACCACAACACCTAGACCTGGGACAAATATCTGCAGAATTATGCATACATTTATCTTGCAGAGGGCTGCGTCATCGCATTGGTCTGTGGGTTATTTATTTATTTTTCCTTATTTTTTATTTTTATTTTAATTTAATTATCCTTACTTAGACTCTAGGAGAACGTGAGTTTAGTTTTTAGAAGTATCATGAAAAAGCTTTTTAAAGCTGACAAGACTTGTCTAAAGGGAATAGGTACTAAAATTGTAAGAACTATTAACCCAAAATCACCAAAATTAATTTCGATTCAACTGGTTACATTGACGACCAACAAATAATTTACCTATAATATTACTTTATTGCACCAACCATTGGTGTTATTAGAGTTATTAACACAACAAAGACTAAATAATCTGTTCGATTTCCATCAAAATTATCGTTTCCATCATAGAAATGATAACGTAAATAGCCAACAAACAATGTAATAGAGTTCATCGAAAATAATAAATTATAATCGTCAGAGTGAAAATACTACAGATAGCACACCAGCGGTGCACAGTACGAACCGTGATGAGTTGAAATTTATGAAACATGCAAGCGCCACAGGATTTTATAATATCCCAAAAATAAATAAATAATAAATAAATGCTGGACATTACCATTAAATAAGCAAAACAACAATTCTCGTCAATTGTACTAAATGTAAGCGTACTCGTAGATTAACACTTTAAATACCAAATCCTTCCGTTAATACACCTAAGGGTTACTTGTACATTACAATTGGCGACGAATAACTTAAACAGATTTGCCTGTCCACACTTACTATAACCACGGTTATCTTCCTCTAACTGTCAATAAGCAAATCGACACTACGGTGCAAATTATCTAAATAAGTAGTAACACAAGACGCCAATAAAAAGGAACAAGAAACAAATTACCTAATTTCTCTTTATGTATACAAAATGAGCTTGAACTTGCTCAAATTGGCCGTTAAACACACTTAAACAATTTGGTATGAAGGCGGAACGTTATTAGAAGGTTTAATCTGGGAGGCGGTTGATAGCGAACACCCTTCACTTAATTTTTGAATAAATCTTTGAGGATTTTCTCACGAAACGGCGATAAAAAGATATGATAAGAAGCAATAGAATCTTATTTTATCATTTCGTAATGATGATGTAGCGTCATCAAGAGCAGATATCGTTATTTTTATTTATTTATTTAAACGATCACCAACACATGCACACCAAAACTGATCTATATTACGTTACAAAAACTAAAACAGAGCGCTATTATAATTATTGGTGAAGACAGCATGCAAAAATTACTGACCAAGTAACATAAAACAAAAATCCAAATTTCTAAAATAAGTCTTGGAAGCGAATCAGTTAATTTTGGTAGTTTTTCTGAGTTGGTATTTTTTAATTGTGTCTGTCGATCAATGTTCAGGTATATGCCATATCACCTTTTTGAGTCAGTATGCTACGAGGTGTCAACAATTTGTAGCCAACTTTGTCGTATTCACAGCTTCATATGTATATGTCGTAGCCAAAACGTATCATTTGCTCTTATATATAACGGCTAGCCGGTTTACAAAACAGTGCCGTTTTATAATTTGTTGTACTAACGTCCAGTCGGAATGTCATTACGATACGTTTCACAAAAATGCTGCCAATGTTTAGCCATATTGTAAACAGAAGAAAGTTTAGGTACTCAGGTTGACAAAACACGCCAGTATGTTAAACGGCTACACATTTGAGCCGCATTAGAGAACGCAAAACGCTTTAACAATCTGGCGTTCGTTTAGCCGTGCTTATCCAACAGAACGTCAATACGCCAAATTGGAAAACAGAACTATTTTTTAAAGCGGATGGCCGTTATATAAAAGAGCTGATTATACGTTTTGGCTACGACTTATACTGGCGTTCAATCGGCGTATTCTTGCTTTGGAAGTGACGCCTGGGGTGCTAGACGAGGCTTTTAACACATAATTGCATTAATATGTCCCGACGTACGGCACCTACGAAATTAGATGAATACGCTTCGTGTTGATTATGTCTCTTTCAGCATCACTTGTGCCTAAATGTATGAAAGTTCACATATTTTATATTTGTTTTAAAATTTTAAAACAAATATAAATATTTACTTGTGTAAAACCTATTTAAGAACCATCCTTGAATCCATATAAATTGATTATTAGAAACCAATTCAATAAATCCAGATTGCCATTTTGGAGATACATGTTAACAGACTAACAAGCAAACAAAAAAACAAACAACTTCTTATGTCAAACGCATAAACTGGCTCCTGTCGTCACGGGTTTTACGGGTCTTTGTCACGTTTATTTATTTTATTATTTTCCCGACGTTTCTACTGTATTGCAACAGCTTAATCTCATGATGGACATCCAACAGTCATACCTTATCGTGACCCAAAAAATATCTACAGAGCATGCAAACATAATTATGTCCCACAGCGGAAATCGAACCCGCATCTCTTGCATCAGCCGGCTACTCGCCTACACCACCGAGGTCGTCAAATACAAGAGCTCATACTTTTGAGACTACCTGTAAAAAACAGATCATTCAGAGGACTTTTTCCATAAATAAAACAGAATGTAAAGCTAATGGAATATATCCAGTTCAGAGAATTGAAAAGTCGGAAATACCAGCTCTTGATGTCATCCCGCAGTGTTTCCCGCTATCGATCAACGCCGATATTGCAGTCTTGTTGTTGACATTATCCCATCGTAGGCCTGCACCTCTTTCGATTTCGATTTACTGCGTCTAAGAGATAGCTGTGTTGTAAGTGAGTCTCGGGTATCTTAACCGCAACAGGGACGTTCCGTGGGCAGAACGTTGTTCGTCCTAGCTTGCCCTTATCGCATATGACGTGGAGTCAGCATACAGGTTTTCTTATTTAACTCACTTCTATCACCTCAATAATTATTTATTCTGAAGGATATGTATGTACCTACTTCACTTACCTATACTCAAAGACCTTTGCGGCGCAGTGGGCGAAGGCCCGCCTGCAAAGCGGGTTCGGTTCGTGCCGCGAGACAAATGTTTGTATGATGTACAAATGCCATATTATTTTTCAAATGATCCATTCATATTTTTAGGCTAGCTCTTCTCTTCTAGCCATTCACATTCATCTTTAACACGCTTCTCTTGATATTAATTTCTTCCTTTATAAATTAAACACCTTGATGTAACACTTACCTCAAATTCACAAATAATAAATGATTTTGTTTTGATTTGATTTTCCTCTTTCGTTTCTTGTGTGGTTTCTAATAGCGAGGGAAATCATATAGTTTTGTGGGTTCGCCCATTGTAGGATACGATAGATACTGAAAATGAGGAATTGTCAATGTAGTGTAGGAAAGCCACCCACCCAATGGACCGATGGTATCGTAAAGTTTGCGGGAAGTCGGTAGATAAATGTTGATGAGGATGAATTAGTATAGTTTTCTTCGTTATGTCAGCAGTTAATTCTTGGTTACTTTAGTTGGAGTGATCTGAGATTGAGATATTATATTACTAGCTCTGCACCTGTACCTAGATACGGCACTGTCCGCCGTCTTTGATACATCGGCTCTTTTATCGGATTGGACGCAATAACAGACTGTTGATTGCTTCGAAGTGGACCCAGAAGATTGATTAAGTATTTTCTCGTTACAAACCTCTCAGAGACGAGAGTAGTTGCCGGTTGTTTTCGTTTGGAGACAGAGTCACTTCCTTAATACAGAGCACGTTCTGTTGCTTGATTATTTGAAGTTTGTGTTTGTTTTGCCTTTTTCATATAAATAGTCGGGATTTTTGTTGAAATTGATTCCACAGTGATAGCACCAGTAGAGGTCTTCAGGGTGATGATAGAAAAACAAAAATAACTTTAATAGGAACTTAACTTTGTATTAGTGTTTTAGTAGTAATCATTACCTATTTTTAAATTTTTGGTCAGGGAACACTACTTGTCCTCGAGTCGCTAACTGTTGCCTGTTTCTAGTTTATCTGTTTTGGAGGTTATGTTGTTTTGTAGGTATAATGATGTATATAGTATGTAACTTTCTTACAGTCCGTTCCATCCAAAGCTTGTCTGGTAGAGATCGCTATTTAGCTATAAGACTGCCCATTGTACACTATTGTTGAAGTTTGCAGTACGTAACTAAGCTGATGTGTTATTTGTTGTTTCATCGGAACACCTGCACGAATATTAGTTCTGTTAGACACAACTTAGAACAACTGAAAACTCCTTCCTGGGAAGATCTGACTCAGATAGGTTAGGTTAGGTTTTTTTATGACCACCCAGAAAGGGTGATGTCATATGGAACATTTCTATGCAAGGAACACTTATAAGCAAAACTAGTTATTCCAAGTTGTGTCTAACAGAACTAATATTTGGGATGGCATACTGATTGGTCCGCAGGAAACATTTGATAACGAGGCCTTAAATAACGAAATTAAACAAACTACAAATGGTTATTCAAACACACGTTGATTGGAGTCACAAATATCTAACTAAACATTTTAAAACCATATTCAAATGAACGATGTAAACCAATATTTTGAGAGACGAGGCTAAACAATGGCTATCCAAGGGCGTGCGTTGATGTCGGTAAATTGGTATCGCAAAAAACGGCTAACATTAATGTGAAAATATTGTCGGTCAAGCCTGCCGGTCGTCCACAGTAGCCAAAGCTCATAAATAAACAAAACTGGATGTACCCTAAAAGTTCGTGGAAAAATGTGGAAAACGTAAAATTTACAGCGAATTCAGTTGAGTTTTAATTAACCATGGCTATGCCTTATGGTGCAGAGTTGAGCTATTGTTTATGTGCAAATAAATTTGATAGGTTGTAGTGGCAGCAACCACCCCGCAATAAGCGTGTATAAAATTATACTATCACTTAGCTTCTACATAAGGCTTTGCCCGCGTGGTACCCGGATTAAAAGTAGTATATGTGTTATTCTAATTTTAAGCTATATTACTGTAAAGTTTCATCAAAATCCGTTCAGTGGTTTTATGTGAAAGAGTAACAAACATCCATACTCACAAACTTTCACGTTTATAATAGTAGTAGGATGATCATAAACATAACACTTATCAACTACTGACTGACTGACTCAATCACTGAAAGTTGATGGACATTCTCAACTATACATTTGAGAAGTCTTGAGAAGTAACATTTTAAGTTTGCTCTCAGAAAACAATCAAATTTGGCTGCTGTTTTTAAAACTCAACACAGGCTTTACACTAGTCTATTTAAACGCCTACATACTTTTGTCTGTTATTTGAGGCAGTAGAGTTCAATATATTATATTATTCATATATATGTATTCATACAACTATCAGTACCAAGCTATATATAAAAATACATGAAACAGCTAGAGACCGTTGCAAAGAATTTATACATAGGTCAACAGATGCAGAACACTACCAGATGAAAGTGTTCTCATGCTGGCTACAATACCACCCTGAATGGCAAAGCTAATGCATTGCCCCATATAAGAGCCAGCTCTCTGGTCACGTGTCGTTTTGACCAGTCATCCAACGAGGGGTTATAAAATCTTTTATCTAATACGCTCAGTATTGATACTGTGCCCAAGCTTTCGTTCTATGTTTTTGTAAGTGCTTGTGCTTATTACCAAAACGCCTAAAGCTCGTCAAACCTCAGTCCGACCTCATTCACCGCAGCAGCGTGTTGAAATAATACAGTCATACCCACTAAGCCGACAACTGTGTAACCAAAAAGTTTATTTTGTTTGGTAACTTAGCGGGGCTTATTTGCATACATAGCAACAAAACAATACCACAGCCTGTCGCAGGAACATCTAGGTTTTTCTATAATTATGGGCAGTAATGAAACAATAAGTTTTACAAAATATATATACATATAAATATATATAATATATATTACCATAAAATATATTAAATATTTAATTTACTTGATATAAGGATTTCGATCGTTTTATTAAAACTAGACCATTGTTATGACAAGAAATATGTCGAAATTTGAATCAAAAGCAATTTAAATAACCAACCAAGTGCGAGTCTTTCAGGACTCACGTACTAAGTAAGGGTTCTGTACATCACACAAGTCATACTTTGTACTATTTCATTGTTAAATAACTACAATTAAGTTATTCTTCTTGTAAAATGGGGATTTTTTACAGTATTATTGGAAAGGGCACTAACTAAGTTTCGGCTTATTCCGAAAGTTTTCATCTGGGTGAAGAGATCGCGATATACTTCCCCGCTGTAGGGTACGTGGAAAAAGGCGTTTTACAATTTGAATGAGAGTTTTTAATGTACTTATTGTAGGGTATCATAATAGATTTTATGTATTACTAACGTCCCGTTATTCACAGTCACTACGTTTTTATTCATTGAAATCATTAAATACAAATATTATTTAAACCTTTCAAATCGGTGGATACCGACCCCATAAAAAACATTATTCATTTAGTTTTGCATAACTCTAGGTCTTTGTTTAAAAAACAACCAGCTAATGTTTGATACGCTGTGGCAAAACAGTGAAGGTGTCGGCAGGCGTGTGAAAATGGCAAAGTTTTCCCGTATAATGAAAATGAGGAAAGACTTCGGGTAATCCGCCACATAGGAGCAAACTTGTAACAAACCACGACATTGCATGTTCCAACTTCACGCGTATTTTCCATTCGCCTTCGGAGATAAATTTGAGTGACGTTATTTGCAAAGCAAGCTAAAACAGTTTCGGAATTGAACAATCCGAATCCGCAGATCGCGGCGATCTGCGATTGCGACGTTCTCGCGCTAGCGTGAATGCCTTTGAGCGCCACCGCCACTGCCACCGCCACCATAGCTGTGAACGCATCAGTTAGAGCAGACCTTTAAGACCCTGTCCGTTCTTAGAATGGATACCTATTTTTTGGTTTCAAAATAGTTATAAAGAATACTGCACTCTAATTGTTGTCCCAACTAGAATTTATACACAGTAATAAATAGCTATTTATTATTATTATTATTTTGACATAACTTTAAGGTTGTAAGTATTACGTCATTTGTATAGGTATAATGTTCCGACACAATAATTATATTGTTTAAATAAATGAAAGTAAATGAAGCGAACAGCACCAAAATGCACATACAAAATACATATCAAAATTTTGTTACTAAAATAACTTCGTGTTTTGTAATCAAACTGCCATTATATTTGTTAATACTTATTTAATTCTAGAAAAAAATATTATTTACAGTGAGATAATTTTATTGTTCATTATAATGAATAATAATTATAATTGTTTACTCTTAAATTCTATAAAATTTGAGAGTACATAAACTTGTGGTGTCGAATATGCGTTAAACTTATCCTAATTTGAGAGCACTAAACATATCACATTTAAAAAAAAATACCGCGTTTACAGTAATGTCAAATTAAGTTTAGATTCATGTTAGGTAAGCACACTATATCGAAACCGGTGGCTATTCATAAATCTTTTTTTGCTACTTAACTATTTACATCACATTTTTATATAACTCATAATAAACTCGGTCACTATAATTGCACTATTTGGATAAAATATAATTTCGACAAAGCCATACATTGGCATTTGTGGTATTTATATTCAGTGTCCATGAAGTAAGATAAATATGCATTTATTATTCAGCTTACACCAGTTGGTTTTCATTTATAAAATGTCTACTCTATTTACGTGCGTACTACTCGTAACACTAACTCAATACAGTGAAGAAAAACATCGCGTGGAAAAGGTACGCTGTACGCTCTAGAAGCAAAAATGTGTCATCAAGAAGTTCTTGATAGTGTGGCGGGCGAGTAGTAGAGTAGGTGTGGATTCGATTTGCGGGGCGAATGTTTACATGTTCTGCGGTATTTGTTCGAGTACGACGGTACTCGTAGTTCCTGATATCTACGACACAGGAAATCCTAGTGTAGGGTCAGGACTATGTTTCTGTCTGTAGGGTGTTTAATTATTATTTTCGATTTGCACGAGCACGAGGGTCCTAACGGGGCGATGGGCTTGCAACCTGTCACGAGGAATGCTTGCTGCTATACCAAAAAGCGGACACGACGTCACAAATATTATGTTTGACCTCACTTTCCTCTGACACATTACTTGTTTTCTTCACGGACCTGAATTCTGAGCACCAATATCTGAGTATGATCACATTTTAATTATTTATACACTAAATAGGGCGATATGTTGATATAATATTTGTTATTACAATTTAAATACTCAGCTAAACTTGACTTGACATGAATTTATTATAATTATATAAATTTATGAGTATGTTGATGTAAAAAATATTTTTTATTTAGGTAGGAATAGCTTTTGCTTTAAAGAGTTATTATGAAAAAAAATTATCGAGACATGGCTATTATACACCAAGCGATATAATTAAATATTAATTGCTTAAACAATGTTTATCTTAGAAGGTACTTCTATTTATTTTACAAAATTTACATGATAGCTTTTAACAAAGTTAAGTGGATACTTAGAAGAATATGAATAGATTGCGTACGGCGATTTCACATCAACCGGATATTATTCTTCGTTTACGGAACTTTCTCATCAATAACAATTTTCATCTATTTGAAAACGTTTAATTAATTACGTTCCCATTACAGGCGCTAGAACGACGCAACGATGCTTTATATAATAAGTATTATTAAGTATATCATATGAGTAAATACATTGCAATACAGTGAATTGAAAGCTAATTGAAACTGTTCACACATTATTTCTGTCACCAAGAAGTAATTATGGTGCTGTGTTCTGCCGGTGAAATAACCGACACATGACTCAGGGTCGGCAACACTCGAGTGGTACCTTTGATGTTGCAAACGTACGGTAACCGGTTACCAACAGGTGGCCCTTGTTTACCACTTTAGATGTTATTATTTATTATTATATTATTATTTTCAACCCTCAATGTCCCACTACTGGGCAAAGGCCTCCCCCCACTCCTTCCATTCATTTCTCTCTCTCCGCGCAGTGTCAGGGCACCAATCGGTGGTAAACTTGGCCCACTTATACACTTTAGATGTATAAAAGAAAAAACAAGAAATATTAGATATGTGGGTAACAATCATGTATGTACAAAATGTATGAATAATTCATATTGTAAAAACGGGAATTTTCACGTACTGCACTATTGGTGAAGGCACCGACTAAGTTTCGACTCATTCCGAGAGTCTTCATCAGGGTGAGTGGTTGCGACTTTCTCCTTCCGCGTCGCGCCGTGCACACGCGACGGCGAAACTTAGTCGGTGCTTTCACCGATAGTGCAGTACGTGAAAATTCCCGTTTTTACAATATGAATAGTCAAGTTCACGATAGTTTTTGGAATAAAAATGTATGAATAAACTTAACTGCGATGAAATACCTTGGAATGCCATTATAAGTTTATTGTCATTGTTGTTTAAAAGCTACTCTAGGCTTGTTCAAATCTTAAAATAATAATTAATCAAAAAATATGAGAGATGTGCGGGTTCAATACCCGCTGCCGGATAATGTGTTTGCACGTTCTGCAGATACTTGTTCCGGGTCTGGTGTTGTGGTACTATGATGCTAGTAGTACACGATACAGTTAATCTTAGTGTGGTGTCAGGATTATATATGTGATTGTTGAGTGTTTAGTTTTTTATTATTATCAACCTTTTTGAAAATATTAAAAATTCTAGATTTTTTTTCATACAGAATGATTCAGTACATTAATTTGTTGTCTATTCAAAGTAATTTTAATATGTACGTGAAGCATTATCCAATGTGGTATAATTTAGAAATTAAATAAAATTATACTAACTATATTAATACGGAATGACTTACTACGTTACACTTAAAATGGAAAAAGTAACAAAAACTACAGATGGAATATACACGAACAGAACGGAGCACAATACAAAGCCTCTATTAGCACCGAGCTCTCCATCTATTTCAAACTTGTTAATAATTTTACGAACTTTGTTGCTAATTTTTTGTTCGTGAATTGGAATCGTGGATGCATAAGTCCTATTCCTTGTCGAATTTACTTGTTTGTTTGCTTTTTTTTCTGATTCCGTAGCTGATTCTCTCTCGTCTTCGTCGTCTGATCCCTCTGCTGAGCCGAACTGATTGTTGAGTCCTTCTATTGGTGTGGAATATATGTAAATTCCTTTACTTGGCAGTGTTGTGTACTTCAGTGATGGTCCAGGAATGTCTGTGTAGGCAATTTTATTTAGAGGTTTTTAAATTATATTTATATTTTGTTAAGTCTAGCCTAGAGCCTGGGTGGTTATGTACCTTGCGGTTACTGATGAAGTTTCTTCTGCAAAAAACTCAGGTTATGGAATAAAATCCTTGTTGAGGTTTTCATAACTGATTACAGTATGAGGTTCTTCAAAAAAGCGTTTTAGCTTTAAAGGATCGGCAGCGCGTCTGTGATGCCTCTAGTGTGACAAACGTCCAAAGGCTACGGTAACATCATTATTTTTAAATCTCAAATCGCTGTTTAGGCAATATTCTAAGTGAACTTTACACTTACAACCTGCAAGTGCTTTTAATTCCTTATCTTCATGCCCAAGGAAGACGAGGATGCATATTTTATGCAGTATCAAAACTAGTACACCGAATTCAGTATTATAATAAACTGAAATACTCGAGCAACTTTGCATCTAGTTGTAATTTCCTAACCATTTAGGTCGTTACGCGTCACAAACTCAGGTACTGAATCAGAAATTGGTAAGATTATGATCCACATTGATATCAGGTAAACTATTATTTATTGGTACCAAATACCGAATCAGTAGAATAGATAGGTTGGTAGCCTATGTCTCGATTTCATCAAAATAGAAAAAGTGAATTGATTGGGCTTAGGGCTTTTATTTATCAGATCGAAACCTACAAGATCAATAAATGTTTTTAAATATTCAAGGAAATTACTTAGATCTTATTGTTTAATTACTACAAGTACATAATTACTTGATGTACGGGGTTTTTCTTATTAACTACTGAATCAGATTTTTGTTGAAACTAATTATAAAGTAGGCAAAGTACAAGGCAAAGTACAAGGAAGCAACGTTCTTATTTGACTACCATGTTCCTATTACTGCGTCTTCATTCAGTAAGCTCTTACCATAGAGTCGAATAACGCTGTCCATTTCACCGAGTGAGTTCTTGGCCACACATCTGTAGCCGCCTACGTCTCCCGACGAGAGCTTACGTACTGTCAGTGCCATGCGACTCTCGAATGAGCTGATCATCGTGTTATCAACTTCGTATTTACTTGACGATATCACCATTTCATCTGTTGATAGCAAAATACAAAATTTACTTAGTTCCAATAATAATTTATTTTTCATGCAATCACCGGACTGATTTTTATACAATGCCACCGACATAACTTAAAAAAAATTGTTATGTTGAAGTGGTAATGCAAATATTAGGTACATTCCCAGCTGTAAACACTGCTGCTGATTTTTCTCAGTTTTTTTTAAAACTGATTTCTCCTTTGCGAAAATGATATAGTTTAAAAATCAAGGAAAACCTTTACCTACCCAACCCTGATTTTATAAAACAAACTCAGTGCTATGAATAAGTATCAAAGGGAATAATAATTTGAAAGAAACCAGCTGTCAAAGAAAACACTTATATTAAAGTAAAATGATCTGCTCTTTACATAACATATTCTGTCTAGCCAATAGCAACTAGGTTTCAATATAAGGTTGACAATGACCCAGCTGTCACTCACAAAGGTCGGCAGCGGGAAAATGATATTTTAAAGAAGTATCAAATCGTAGACATTTCCTGGAGACCCCTTTAAACATGGCCCAAACAATTCAACATAGCGGCACATAAGTAAGTGTATCGTTCACCGCCTCTCCAAGCCACCTAAGCCTCGAGTGCCTGTTGTCCGCAAATGATAAAGCGGCTAGCTTTCTTTCAAACACACTGTACCACCTCCTGTCGTGTTAAACACTCTATTCAACCTTCGTTTTATTACAAGCAATAAAATACGTCATGAGACACTTTACAGAGAGATTTTTCAATAAAACGTACGGGAGTCGTTTAAAACCGCATTAATTTAAGTCGCAGACTCCGCGGTGAACTTTACAAGGAAACGATAACACCAGTAACGTCTTTCCTAATCTTCATTTCGATCGAAACTTCGGTTTGTTTACTCCCAGTGTACTCGGCTTTACGACGTGCGGCGAAGATGGCCTTCGAACAAAATTACTCGGCAAAACCCGAGCGTTTCATTATAACAAGAAATTTCATCTCAATTAATGTCTAAAATAACAGTGTTACATTCTTAATTATGCTTGAGTGAGGCCTGCTTAATTAACACTTACATGTCAGAGGGCCTAACATAGATTGATGACAAACGAAAATGACGTTCCTGTGCTGTTTGGGTTAGGGTTTTGCAATGGGTCGGAGAGAAAGCGCGAGTCACTCAGCGCAAGTTGGCAAACAATAGGCTGGATCCGTTGCCCTCGACAATGTCCTCCTTCATGGATCATAACGCTGACGTAAAACAACTTGGGATCTTAATGCATTTTCATAATTACCGCTAGAGATCAAAACGAGGGCCTCTATAACTTTCCACAAAATTAAACTACGCAAAAACTACTCAACCCATTTTCATCAGAATTTCACTTTTCAAAAGAATATTAGAAAAACTGTGTCTAAATCTCAAAAGCTATGACGAAGATACGCGGGCAAATTGCACAGCAACACAGAGGAGAAAAAAGTAAACACTGTGTTTCATATTAGTTAGCTACAGCATCGGACACACAAAGAAACGGTTTTGCGCATACGACAAAAGTTATTATAACTGTTACCGGCACTCCCCAAGGTCACACGCCGGTAAACTGCTCCTCCTAATGGACTGAGCAACAAAGCTTCTCTGCAGTGCATGTCGGCTAATGAAATTATATCTTATACGAGAGCTTTATACGTGGCTTTTGTAAACTTTAGAAGCACTACTGTCTATGACTGTAAATAATTGAACTGGTATAAAATATTATAAAGTCATTACGTGGACTATACTGTAATTTGACATATTATATTTTATTTTCTATCGTAATAAAAAGTTTTCACGTTTTTGTGAGACTGTAACTATAGATTTAGATTTTATATTTTGTTTTCTATCGGTACCCTACCTATGTAAATTTCTGTTCTTTGATATACCTAATCTAACTCAATGTTTGTAAGCCTAAGGGCAGAATTTAGTAATACAAATAGTTTTAATTTACCACTGATGACTTGATGTAACACTTACCTCAATTCACTAACAATAAATGATTTGATTTGATTTGGCGATTACTGATAATATATCGGAGTTATACCACAATTTTGTTCAAAGCTCGGAATTTGATGAAACACTGAAGTTGTTATGGCATTCCATTTAAAAATCTAGTCGAAAACCTTTCCCAACGAACTTTAGTGAAACACCCTTGACTATCGCAGTTCAATCTCAAGTATTAATAAACTCAAATATTATGCGCCCTTACAAATGGTTGAAGTAAAGGTAACATTATCCATTTTCTGATAGGGAACGTGAAAAAGTCACTTAGATAAAAAAGGTTCAACTATAAACGAATCTTAGGTATTTACGGAAACCTATTTGCAAGATTGAAGAGCCAAAACTTATCGAAAATAAGCAATTTTATAGAGCAAATTAAAATTTCGAAAGTATTGTAAGTATAAGTTGCTCTTAAATTTTAAGAGCAAAACCAGCAAACACAAATCATAAACTAAACAAATCATAATTCTAAACTTGACCATTTCTTTTTTGTAGACATATAATTATCAGGGACATAAATGTCTATAATATGTTCCTTTTGCTTTTTATATAATGTTAGTAAATTATACTGTACGTTTTATGAAAACCGTTTTCATTGGCAAATTTCTACTATTTAAAGGATCCTAGCTCGTTGAAGATTTTCTAATCATAAAATGTAATGGTAGATTGGCCATTATCTAAATTATGTTAAAAAATAACTGCTTTTGTTCCATAAACCAGGGAGGAAATAATAAGCATATCTTAAGTTAAGGGCAAGATAATAATCATCGATCCAACATAATCCTAACCTACTAATCCTACTAATATTATAAACGCGTAAAAGTTTGTGAGGATGGATGTTTGTTCTTCTTTCACGCAAAAACTACAGAACGGATTTTGATGAAACTTTACAGTAATATAGCTTATATATCAGAATAATACATAGGCTACTTTTTATCCGGGTATCATGCGAGCGAAGCCGGGGGCAGAAGCTAGTCCTACTAATATTATAAACGTAAAAGTTTGTGAGGGTGGATGTTTGTACTCTTTCACGCAATAACTACCGAACTGATTTTGATGAAACTTCACAATAATATAGCTTATACATCAGAATAACACATAGGCTACTTTTTATCCGGGTACCACGCGGGCAAAGCCGTGGGCAGAAGCTAGTGTATTTATATAAACTCTGTTGTAAATATTGACAAACTTTTGCAAGTGCTTCGTCTTACTCTTTGATTTTACGATTTAACGTTGACCTTTCGAAATATCCTCTCAAAGTAATGCGTCACACTTCACGGGAAAGCAAACCCCTTGAGGACCCTGACGCGGCAGCCATTTGTATTAAAGAACCGTCATTTGTATTGTCACCAGAAATCCATGTCAGCGGACGCGGGAACATAATTTTACTAAAATTATTATTACTTTTGCGTTATCTGTAAGGAATTCCTAATTTTTTTTATATATTGATGATTACTATTTATTGTGTTAGTAAAAAACAAATTCTGGTTATAAGGATTACCTATACAAAGTCAAACGGTGAAAACGAAATTCATGTATTCGTAATTTCTTCATTTCCGTCTTGAAAAGACTGTGACGAATATTTTTAGTCTGATTGAGGTGCGTTGTACACAAATAATGTAATGAACGGATACATGTACTTAGGGCAAAATATATCCCAGCGAATCTTTGAAACTTCTTCTTGTCGATATTGTTTCAAATGTTATTTCAACAGTCCCTACTTAGCCACTTCTACAGCGTTATATGTTTAAAACTTGAAAGGGGTAATTGTAATATAGAGTTGTGCATATAACTAATAGAAAAGTAACAGGAAAGTAAAATAACTCAGTAACATAACATAATATTTTATACTACTATTATAAACGCGAAAGTTTGTGAGGATGGATGTTTGTTACTCCTCACGCAAAAACTACTGAACGGATTTTGATGAAACTTTACAGTTATATAGCTTATACATCTGATTAACACACAGGCTACTATTTATCCGGATACCATGCGGGCGAAGCCATGGGCAGAGTAGTAGTATTTTATATTATGAGTATAACCTCCGGTAGAAAGCCCTAATTTAACAGATTGCACGCAGGCTTCTGAATCAATAAACTTGCCGTATTTTTTTTTAAACTTAAAATTCCCAGAAACTCAAACCGTACCATTGAAAATTAACCCGTAAATTTCGCACGACAACTGCCGAATGGGGAACTTTGTGGGACGCCGACGGCTGACTACGAACAGAGCTCTATGCAGCTCATTACAGATCTTACGTAAGGCTCTTTATGGAATAACAGACATTGTTTTATTTAAACCATTCTTTGCCAAAAAACCGCAAAGGAATAATTTAGTAGTTTGAGTAGTTATATCTGTAAGTATTACGTCGTTATTGTTTTATGAATTTGATGAGATAAACACAGAATATTATCGTAAAAATTGTTCTCAAAAATTTATGTGAGATACATCAACTATTTCAAATATCTGTATAGGTACGTTCTAAGTATGTAAAATTTTATTAAGAACATCACTATTACCTTGAGTACACTCCTGATAAAGGCTACTTCGACTCAATAAACGATTACAAGTTAAACTGATTAGACAAGATTATGTTAAAAATATTATCCTTACCTAACTTATGTAGTTTCTTTGGTTTATTTTACAAGAAGGTAGGTGTTAATGGATTATCACTGGGAAGACATAACGAGAGATTTTATTATAATACCTCGGAGGTAACGTTTCTACTTTTCCATTGTTTTTAAGGCACATTTGGTTTTATGAGATAGAATTACGACTAGGAGCACGCGTGACTAAACATGATTATTGAATTGATTGCAATTGAATAATCGAGATACTGCATATAATTCCGATATTGCATACGTGGTCACCAGCCCGCAAAGAGTGGAAAAAGAGAAAGGAAGCCTTTGCCCTGTAGTGTGATTAGATAGACTAATTCAATTAGATTAACTTATTATCAGACTATCGATATTTTATTCGAAAATGTCCATAGGTAAAAAAAAGTTGTGTGATAGAGATAAGGTCGATTAAGATCGTCGGTAAGCTAATAACACCGCTCAAGTCGATATTTTGTGGTTTTGACATTTGAATGCCATTAGATAGATCTCACCAATACAAACATTGCATTTCATCAAAAATTCATGATTATTTAAATTGAACACAAAGTTTAAAATACAATGTTTTACCACTACTGAATAAAATACGAATTCATCAGTTAAATAAAGGCAGGCTTATTTCGGAAAATTTACGTGCATTGTTAGCGGGTGCGTTGTTAAAATATCGAGTTACATTAGTTCTTAGCTACTAGAGCTAGTCTATGAAAAGCTTGACTATGGTTACTAGAGCCAGGTTTTCGTGTTAAAATTTTGTAGTAGCCGTCATTACTGCTGTGCTGTGTCAATTTTTCAGTTACTTTAGGTAAGGAAAGTGACACTCACTTTTTACTTTATTTTTAAGCAACGAAAATTTGCATCAATATTATTCACCCAAGAAGTTTATTATCCTGCCCAAGTGCCTTGATATTTGTATAGCATTTAATGATACGAATTTATAAAAAAGGAAGTACTGTAAGTTAAAATTATATAAAATGTGAGAAAGTAAAATTATCGATTAATATCTAATCCTACTTCAATATAAATGCGAAATTTAAAATTTAAATGAAAATACTCTAACACGCAAAAACTACTGAACGGATTTTGATGAAAATTTACATTCATATAGCTTTTAGATCAGAATAACACATAGACTACTTTTATATGGCTACCACGCGGGCGAAGCCGTGGGCAGAAGCTAGTACCTATATTTCCAAAACTCAATGTATTTTTCCAATGAATGCAACCGAAGTTTATCAGCAACCAGTGAATTCTTTAATCGGTTGATCGGCCAAGCCAGGAAGTTACAGAATCAAATCGGCACGTGCTTGCTCTAAGAAGTTAGTTACTTTCATCATTTAAAAACTTAGGACCTTTTCATTAGAGGCCATAATTAAATAGGTCATGAATAAAAAACAAAGCTTCAACAATTAACCGACACACTAAGCTGAAGCTCAGCTATGTAGCATCCGTAGGAGATAATTTATAAAATCATTGTTGGACTCGGGGGTAGTAAATGGTGGTCCATTCGGTCGGAACTAACGAGCATTGTCTTATTTCACCACAATAGGTCGATTTTCTTGAGAAAACCCGTCTTAATCGTAAATTTTAACTTAATATCTCATTACTTGCAAGCGTTACCACGCCCAGTGGTTGGTGCCAATTTTTTTAATTACCAACGCTAAAGTAAGAATTATTTAACATTTTCATAATTTGGATGGATTATTTTTTACGGTTATGATGTCTGAAAAGAAATAAGACTTATTTTAAATAGTCCCGTCATCTGCAGAGCTTTTAAGAAGCTGGTGGTAGGTTCAATAGCAAAAGAGCTTGTGCCATATTTTGCTATTGAACCTACATTTCAAACATTAAATTAGATTTTACATGCAGTATTAACGAAATAACAAGATCTTTCTTGTTAAAAAATCAACTACTGTGAGTAACACGAGCTGGGCATTTTCCACAAAGACAACAAAATTAAGTAACAATGAAATTAAGGACCGACCTAAAAGTTTAAATACAATATATCTACAGGCTCTGATATTATAATACTATACTAGTCAGTACTACAGGTATTCGAAACTACATCGCTTGTAAGCAAAATTAATTCGTTCAAAAGAATTTGAAAGACTATTGAGAATGAGTCTTCGTCAAAAATGGCCTCTAGATAACTCTCGCACTCACGATTAAAGTGGTTTAAGAGCTTGTCGCGTGTAGTCATAGATCCGGATGTTCCCCGGGGACCAGTAAACTTGCTTTGGACACGAGGCAAGCTCCTTAGAGTTTTGATCATACGCGGCAAGTACTTAATATAGTCGCGAGTGAGTTACTGGCTGGCAAGCTACGAGCTGTACTTTTCACTGTAATAGAACTCGTTCTCTTTGTTTATTATACACAAAATGAGTACTAGTTAATTTTTGCCGCTAAAAAATTTGCTTGGTTCTTTTTTCCGACCAATTTTATTTCTTTTTTACCTGATATTACTCAAATAGAGAGATGGAATTCAATAAGCGTTAGAAGCGTCATTATCATCGTGATAGTAGCAAAATCATAGGACATAAAATATTGTTTGTATTGGATTCCGGTGTCCAATAAAACAATATTTTATGTCCTATGATTTTTTAAAGACTTCAGTTCCTCCCGTTTTCATGGTACATGCAACTGTGCCGAAATATCGGGAATAATTCAAACTCACAAATCATGGTAAATATCCCGGTTTTTAGTAAAAATTTAGATTTGTTTTTGTTTATATTTGACCAATCAATAACACAGTAGGTACCATAAACTTACGTATGTAAGAAGTTACTCTCTATTTTGAATACTGAAAGTTATGATGATACACTCAATACTAGTCATCTGTTCGAGTTCGTAAATAATAATAATAATGCTGGACATTTTCATACAGCATCATTTAGCCTCCAACTAAGCATAGATGGGAACTACATGACTGATATACTACTTACATAATAATATATTATTTTGTATATACATACATATTAAACATAGAGCCAGACTCAAGACAAATATTTGTAGATCACAAAAACATATTCCTCGGCTCTCGCCGAGGAATTGAATATTGAACCCACAACCTCCTGCGTCTAAGGCGAGCCTTCGCCCACTGCGTCACAGAGATCGTCAAATCGGTGAACGTCATCTCGTCATCTCACTGATGATGATGAACTTGAAATCGCAGCAATTACTAGCTTCGTTTGAACGAGGCCTTCGTCACATATAATATACGTATCTAGTTGTCAAATACCGTACTATTTAACAACTCTTATTCCAAGAGTCCACTTTATCACAAAGTTGTGATACTGACGCGCCCCTTCTTTATAGTTTGACGTATTATCTGAAGCGAACACGAAATGAATAAAAGATTAGAACGTTACAGGGAAGGTGGTGTATTTATTATTTATATTGTTTACTAAATTTACCATACAAAACGAATCGATTAGGCACCTACCGCAAAAGACAACCACGTATTGATGTTATATGAAAGGTTTCAGTCAAATACACCTCAGATTAGTAGATTTATTTTTAGTGGATCTTTGTGGAGCTGATGAAACTTTATTTATTGTGCTGTTTCAGGTGGTTGAGCACAACCGAGGGGTCAAAAATAATAAAATCACTTAAATTACCACAATTATAGATCAATTGAAAACCCCTGACTCGTGTACCTACACTTCCATTATCTATTGCATAAACATTTACCACCTTCTTGTGTTGCGGTTAAAAATGAGAATTAATGTTTTTTGTTTTTATACTTACTGGAATCCCTGACCCAATAGTTGATAGACTTCGGCGAAGATTCCACGTAGCACTCGAGTGTGACGTCAGTGCCCAGCGGCGCCCCAACCAGCTGGTTTGGTACTTGGATCACTGGGTGAACTGCACAATGTAAAAATAATGGATAAAACTTAAATACATTTTGAATTTTGTACAGATCCCAGCGTATATTGTGAGACGACCTCTGTTGCGCAGTGGGTGAAGGCCCGCCTGAGACGCAGAAGGTTGCGGGTTCGGGCGTGACAAATGTTTGTATGTTCTACAAATATTTGTCTCGGGTCTGGGTGTTTTCTTTATATAATATGTATGTATTTACAAAAAAAAAGTATATAATTAATATATCAGTCATGTAGTTCCCATAATACAAGCTCTGCTTTGGGGCTAGATGATGCTGTGTGAAAAATGTCCAGCATTATTTATTTATTCATTTATATTTCTTTCACGTTTTGCAACGTCTCTTAGTGGTTTGTGGTTATAAAACCATCCTTGATATACAAATCGATTGCAAAATATCGCATCACACTCCAAATAGCTATTTATTTAACATTCATACTAACAAACAACCTTTTACGGCAAATCCAAATACGGGCTACTAATGAACTCGGAATCTAGTGTATGAGTTGGAAACGCGCACTAGGTTCCCTAATACCACACAATAAATAACAATATAATCAAGTTTTGACATGTTCCTTTTTATTACCTATGCATCAAAAAACCCGTCAATACAAAAAATAGACAAAAAGAGCAATAAGCATCGAAGAAATGTGAACAAGTAGTACCTACTGTTTTTCGTCAGTATACACTTTTTTACGTTAAAAAATCAAATAAATCAAATGACAACTGAAAAAAATAAGTAGACATTCTTCAGATAGGTTAAAAAACACCTATTAATAATTGGTTAAGCTATAAAAAAATTCGCCTTTATATAGGTACGAATCATGCTCATAGAATAAAAGGTGTTTGTACCAACTGCGGACTACACGAAAACCCAATCAAGCTCCCAAATTAGAAACTATTGCACACTAACGTATCTCAGTAACAATACCGGGGTTTGCTTGGTAAAGTCCTTAGTTTAATCAAATTCCCCTAATAAGAGCTAAAATATTTTGAGTCATTTTGTAAATAAGTTGTTTACGAAAGTACTGAGTGTGCCACGAAGGGCTTTAGTGAACAGGACAAAATAACATCCGTCGTTTTTGAATTCACGTTTATAAAGTTAAAGAGAAAATTCAGAATACGGTACATAATTTGAAGTTCAATCTTGCATAAACACAAAATGTCCGCTCGACTGAGGCGAAGACACAAACAGTCCCTTACAAGCAGAAAATAATTAAAAGCTACACTTGCTGACATTGAAAAACACCATTAATAACAAGAACCCTCTGAATGTTGCCAAGATAAACAGCAATCACCCTGAATGTCGGGAGCTATTTCGTCCAAGAACGATACTGCCTCAGAACATTTCCGTAAAAATGGGAGGCTCTTGCTACAGAGCGGGGTGCCAGAATACTTTACAAGACGTAATTTAACTACAAAATGACACTGCTTTAGGATTAACTATCAAAGTAAAAACTGATCAAATATTTTGTTTGGTTTTTCCAAAAGTATGATTTGGTGGATGTTTAGATGTTTGTAACAAAACCTTTGTTTGTAATAAACTTATATGCATAAAGATGCATTAGTCGTCTGTTTTCTCCTAGGAAACAAGAAAATTGTTGCTTAGAATCGAGGTCTTGGACTGGCCCTCACAATCTTCTGAAGCAAACCTAGTTCAATACGCTTGGCCGTTGTTGAAGCTTAAACTTTGAGGTGAAAAAACACTTACAGCAGCCAATTTTACTTCAATTTAAAGACCATATTATGGAGATAATTATTCCGTGATTCGGCTGAAAAATAAGCCGATAGTATGCCGAATGCCAGGCTATCATGGATAACTGAGGAGACTGGACATTTTATTAACCAAGCATCCAAGTATATTATATGATTTTCAGAATAACTTTATTTTTTCCAACACTAGACTTATTTTTTTCAATATTATGACGTTACACAGTTTTCATTCAGTAACTAATTACCTATTTTAATGCATTTGAATAGCGATATAACGTATTAATATTTGAGGGGCTTTACAGTTCCTTAACGTAAAATATTAATTTAATAAAATTATGTTTTCTTCCCGCCTATGAAGAAAGAATAAGTACCTAAGTCAAATTATCTATATAATGTGTAAGAGTTTTCTTTAATATTAGGCATTGATTTTATATTTTTGGATTTTATCTGAACTATTTTTAATTTAAGCTGTAATCGAAAATAAACAAAAAGAGCTGCTAAGTAACACTTACAATTCATGCATAAAAATCAGCATAACAGCTAAAACTCAAACGTAATTATATTATTTTACTAAGGATTACGATTTTGTTGTATTAGCAACCCTTCAGCTTTCTGCGTGCCTTCTCGTTGGTAAACAGGATTAAAAGTTTTCCTTATTTGTATTTATACTGAGAATTGAGCTGGCAGGAAGACAAAATTCACTTATTATTATTGTATAAGCGATAAGCATAAATGAGCAGAGAAAGCGTTTATCCATAAGTTTAGGGCTACATGATGCTGTGTGAAACTGTCCAGCATAATTTATTATTTATCATTCAAAATTAAAAAATAACAATAAGTAAATCCTAATGCATTAAATTATCACGGGACACCGATCATTTATCATCCTTGGTTTATTGTAAAACTAGACAAATATAAAAAAACAAGAAATCGTGCTTATGACATAATATCTATACTTACATTATATTACACAGATTTGTGAGAATAACAATGGGGGTAAACAGAGGCAGAGGTTTCACACGGATTTTTTGCGAGCAGGAAAATACAAAAGTATTGTTGGCGGGATTTTCAGATGTTTATTACAATAAACTTCTAACGATGTATAATTATTAAGAGGAAAATAAGGTTTTAGGTTTTCGCGATTGTTAGACATAGTAACACGATTAATCCATTTCAAAGTATTGGATTTAAATGACATTTGCAACAGATATCGATGTCGTAAATGCTATATTTCCAGTATAAGTAAAACAAAAAAAATTGCTAAATCTTAGTTCATGGTGCATTATGATGGATGACAATTAATTTCGGCTTGAAAGCCGATTGATCTTAATGTTAATACTCACAATGTACTTTAATGGTGATCCTCTTGCTCACAGAAGGAGGGATTCCATTGCTTGCGATGCAGAGATAGGCTCCCATATCCGACCTTGAGATTTTATTTAGAACCAGTACCTCCTCTTCAAAGACCTGTACTGAAAAAGGAATTTATTCAAAATCTAAAAAACATGCATATTACGATTGTTTTCTCCATGAATACACAAGATTAGTATTGATTAATTGGTTGCCTTCTTGCAAGGTACATGTCATATATATTTTTTAAGGGTTTCCGTAGTCAGCAAGAAACCCTTGTAGTTTCGCCATGTCCGTCCGTCTGTCTGTCTGTCCACGGCTAAGCACAGAGACTGCACTAGAAAGCTATAATTTGATATACATATTAACGACGACAAAATGGTAAAATATAAACCTTAAAAAAATTGTTTAGGGCACCTCCCCTACACGTAATGTGGGTTTTTTTTCTTCTTTCTTATATAGATGTCATTGGATAGGTCGTTAAACATTTTGGAGATGTGTAAAAAAATATTTTCCGATTTAGGGATCCGGTTGCGAAGTTTTTAGAGTCAAGTGTCCCCCCCTGCCAGCTAAACGGTTGCTTTGGATATATGAAAAAAAATACGGAAGTAGTATATAATAACGAAGTTAAAAGGAAAACTATCAAAGTTAAGTAGGCTTTGCAAGTTAATGAGTAATAATCGGCCAACTTATAAAATGTACTTGAAGAAGTAAATGGATAATTTCTTACAAATTCCATTGAAAATAAGGTTGTTATTTGTGTAAAATAGGTAGTAAATATATGAGAAACTATGGAACCCTAAACTGCACGTGGCTCGACACACACTTGGCCGTTTTTTTTTATAAACACTCGATACTCACATACATACGCAACTACGGTTCCACACTAGAATTCCCTGTGTCGTGGGAACTACAAGTAGCATGCGACCATGACACAAAAACCAGTAACAAATATCTGCAGTATTCATCTGTCCAACAACGAGAATCGAACCTACGACTCTTGCGTCTCAGCAAAAAACTCGCCTGCCATACTACAGGGATCATAGGCTCTGTAAGCTTAACACAACGAACTGTAGAGATAGCTATATCGGGAGTTTCACTAATCGATACGATCAGAAAATAGAAGATCCGTACAAGAGCTAAATTCACATAACTCACACAGAATTAACAAGTTTAAGTAGCAATGAGCCGGTCATATAGCTCGTAGAACCAACAGCCATTGGAAATAAGGGTTCTCGGATGGCAATCACGAACCAGACGACGCAGTGTAGAAAGGGCCCCAGATGGATCGAAGGCATCTCAAAGGTTGCGGAAGTCGGTTGATGGAGATGGCTCAAGATCGTTCGAAATGTCATTGAGAAAATGTCTATGTCCAGCAGTGGACTTCTTCATGAAGCGGGAATGAGCATGCGATATGGCGCGCAAAACCCATCACCGTTCAGGAATAAATGATCTAGAATGGTGGCTACGAACCGGACGAGGCAGTGAAGGAAATCTCCTCACCCGTATTGGATGGATGACATCCTTAAGATTGCAGGCAGTCGGTGGAATGTGGCGTTCGTCATAGCAATCTTCGGAGGAGGCCTTGGAATGGACTCTTACTAGGTGATTCAAATGATGATAGAACATCAGAATTAAGAGAGCTTCGATTCGGTTCATCCTTACAAACATTCCTCACTAAAGTAGTCGGGCAAAAGAGGGCACAGTGTTCGTATTTTTTATTTTAGTAAAACGAATAAGTACTTTCATGAAATGAATCAAATCAACTATTTGTCATAGTTAATGATCATATCGCATTTGCTTTGACATCCCTGATAAGGGCAGTCCGGATTGAGTGATAGGGAACCAAAAAAATACTTTATAATTTACTAAGTAGGTATCAGTATGTAGGCATAAACATACAATTTGTGTACAAAAAAATCAGTGTGGTTTTTCGGGTTAGTGAAAAATTGTAGTTGGACTATAATTTGCATACTGAGAGCAATAGTCCAATACTAAGCCCCGCTTGCACCAAAAGTTGAATAATTTCTCCAATAATTTTAATTATGATGTAAGTTTCATTTTACATCATACAAATAGCAAGGGGAGTACAGTTAGTACCTACTTAACTTATTTGTTTCGAAAAATTATGAAACTCCTACCTCAGTAAAAGTACTCAGGTAGGAAAACCAATAACGTTTTAACCTGTTCTGTAAACCATTAAACGTAACATAAAGTCCGGCAAAATTTCTAATCCAAACGCTTATCCAGCATGGTGTGAGTGAGTTCAAATGTTTGTACCAAGATTTAACATTACAGTGAAAATGAATTGTCGGCCTTAATTAAGCGTACCTTTTGTTTTTCCTCCATTAGAGCTTTAATCACTATGACCACCCAACCTCTTTTTGCCACACGAAAGGGACATCTACTTACCTGTACGTGTTCGTATATTACACAGAAACGAGTGGCCTATCTTGTTTTGTTATTAAAGGGAAGGGCTTTAGAATAAATGTATATGCAAAAGTACTTATCGAACTGGTGGTAAGGGGCTGGAGTGAGAGGTGGATCTTCTACATCTTATGGAGAGTTACGAAAACTAGTAATATAAAAAAAATGCTCACATTCTTGTAAGAATAATAGTTTCAGCTTCATTAAATGTGTCACAAATAGTGTTATGTACGCTGTTTTGTTTATTTGTTTGGTCTCAGTCAATGAGACCTTGTTACCGGTAAGACGAAGTACCCAAAAAAATGTCTATATGTTATATAAGGCTAAAAACTACCCCTGTTTCAAATCTCATTCAAATCGGATTGGCCGTTATAGAGATTATTACCAAAAAACATTCTAACTTTTACATTTATAATATTAGCAGAATATACAAGTATTCGAGTCTAAGTTACAAAATAGTTGTACGTCTCATTTTACATACTTTAAAAATAGATAGAGGTCGCTTAAAATAGGGATTTTTTAACACACTTACATTACCAGTTGAGGAAGTAGCAATTGTAGAAATAGAATACCTTTGGCTTTGCCTCCATTGGGATCCCTGATGACTATGTCTGCTCCGTCTTCTCTACGCCACGTGATACGAGGAGCAGGCATGCCGTGAGCACGACACGACACCCTGGCGGTGTCACCTTCCGCCACCATGACGTCACCTGATGTTTCCTCTGCTATGAAGTCAGGGGGTATTACCACTTCCAAATGACCCATCTGTATCAGAAAGTGACCGGATAGCAAATAATATAATTAAATAAATGCTGGATTTTTTTTACATAGCATCATCTAACCTCAAACTAAGCAGAGCTTGTATTATGGGAACTACATGACTGATATACTACTTATATGCTTCATTTTTAAAATAATTACATGTTATACATAGAACATACCCGGGCCCGAGACAAATATTTGCAGTTACTAGGGTAGGTACCTAAAACTAAACCACCTGTTATCTTATTAGTTACTACAGGTAGAGGACAGTCTTACCTATATTATGTAGATAGTTTAAACTATTTTTAAAGTTGTTGTATCATTCTATAGGTTATTACAAATTACTAAAAAAGTAGGCAGGAACTAACTATGTAGGTAGGCTATGAAAGTTTTATCAAGTTGTGTGGTCGAATAGAATTCAACTACCCTCCGAACTAGTTAAAAAACTGCATCTCGACGATCAGTGTTTGCCGAGATAACACTGCATTTAAATGGATGTATACCAGCTTACAGCCTTATAGACAGTAACTGAGAAGGTACATTGTTGATTTCAGAAACAGAGTATAATAATTATTGTTCGAAACACATTGAAACAGCATTGTGTCAAGTGGCGTCATGCTGGGTCAACGTTGACATCGAAGCGAACAGCGCTGTCGGCGCTCACGATTTATGCTTTTATCAGGCCCGCGTATAAATTATGGCATGACGCAATAATTTAGGTGCACCATGCACGAATCATTGCCCGCTGCGTCCCTGCGTGGCTTAATTCACTTTATCTCTCCAATGTTTACTCTAATTGCAATTTAATTCCCGTTGATGCACCAAACAAATTGACAGATGACTGGCTGACGAGCACCTCGCCACAGAATAAATAAATTCACCTCCCTTGCACTATCAAATTGATGCACTAATCTAGTCGGTTGCGTAGTTTATAGCAATAAATTACACAATGGTCAAACAAGAAAGCAATGAAAATTCCAGTTCCGAGTCGAAATATCGTTGGTCTAGCTACGGCAATTACAGACTAATTTTATGGGCATGGATGATGAATGAAATCACCGTGATGTTCACCCCCCCAGAAATATCATTGGTAGGTTTTTACGTACACGGCTCCATACAAGTATGTTCAGTAATATTCATTGGCATACCATTGTTATATTCGGAAATTTGCATCGCTCAGTACACAAACTGTAATATAATAACAATGTGGGATTTTTTCCCGCTGTTCCGTTATGTTGGATTTGGAACGTTATACCTAATTATTATGAAGACCATTTATTTTCTCGTGCTGACTTCTTGGTACTTGGAATACTCATTTTTTGCCGCAATAGATCCTCCACCTTGGTATTCATGTGCTGAATACAATGATACAAAGTGCATGGTAAAAAGCGTTAATGTGTCAGTGTTCCAACATTGTTTAGAAGCTGCAGCGCAATTTGACGACGACTGCGGAATGAAAACAGCCAGCAATTGCTTTTTCGAACGTGAAATAGGTGGTAATAATACAGAGGACTCGTTTAACTGTTTAGTTCCTTGGAAAACAGTCATTGCAAGTACCACAGTGAGCTTACTATTATTTATATTGTCAATAAAAAAAGAAAAAATAATTCAGATATTTGTTAAACTTTTAGCTGCCTATGTGTGCATTGTGGTGTTAATTTTGTTTTGCGTAGCTTTATCAACAAACGGGACCTGGTACGCAACGGTTACGAGATTGGATTGGAGCAAATTGACTTTCCATGACTGCACGCACTCTATTAATCGCGGTTTACTTAGTGTTGGATCAGGGTGTGGAATAATTATATTTTTATCTCGTGATGCCCCGTTTCGTAGTCCGGCAACCATGACTTCTGTTGCCGTATCTTGTTTTACGGTTTTTATTTCAATTACATTGACCCTAATTGCATATAGTGGAGTCAAAACGATGATTTATTTTCACGGAGAAGAACAAAATGTCGTCGAAATAGGTTCCAGTGTGTTTTTTGTAGTTTTTGCTTGTATAACGGAAATAATGAATTATTTTGATGCCGTACAACTTTGGGGCTTTGCTTGGTTTTCTGGAATATTTTTTTGCTTATTTGTCAATCTTTGGATACTACATTTGTTTTTGGTAGACTTATTAATAAATATTGAATTAGCGCGAAAGTACAAAAACTTGGGTAGAGCAATTATTTTAATTAGTATAACATTTCTTTCATGGCCGTTCTATTGCTCAGATTTGACTGCAGTTCTGATCGATAGCACCGAAATAATGCAAATCACGAATAGTTTTCTGTTTTCTTTTTCACTTTACTGGGTATATGATTACAAGAATCATAACATAGACATAATTTTCATGATTGGTGTAAAAGCAAGTTACTTTTGGAAAATATGTTGGTTACTTAGCCCTTTAATTCATGCTGTTTTATTGTATGCGAGATGGGATTCATTGAAAGTCCATGAATTTGACATCTCTTATTACATAGAAGCTTTGGATATGCGGTGTGATGTACTGCTACTCTATATAATTTTAGTTATTTATCACGTCTTTCTTTTCTTTGGAATATTATTTCAACTGTATTTTTACTACCGTCGGGGTGAAATCCGAAGTATATTATCGCCAACTTCGGACTGGGGCCCACAAGACAAGATATTACTTAAAAGCAGAAAAATGTTTGTGCCAGAAATAATGACGACTGAGTTTTTGTATAGACAAGTAAGAGTCCTCGGTTACGGTCAAAGAAAACGTTTTAATAAAAAACCTGTGAAGCAGACACAGAATGAATCGTTGAGCGATGGTGTTGAATGGAGTGCTTTGACTTCCAACTAATTTGGAAATAAGGCATTCACAAACAGCTTAATTCTCAGTTACGAAAATTTGATTACCTGGCTTTTCATAGGGTCGGTATTGATTTGACACATATATTGCCCTCGGTCCTCTTCTTGCACGTTTCTTATATGCAGATTCCACACTGTCTGTCCGGTGTGTGAGACGCCGACTCGGTGATTGTTTGTTATCACATGTACATGTATTGCCTGAATTGCTTTGGTGTCAGCTTTCACCCACCCAACCTGGGTAATTGTAATGTGAAGTTAATAAATTACTTGTTACACTACTCACATGTTTTTATTTAATTGTCGATTTTCGTACCCTATATCCTCCTAGGTTTTGTACTAGACATCTAAAGGTAGCATCCCTTCCAATTGGTACAGTCAAATTCATCAACCGTTCAGCAAATTCTGGTTGAAAAGCTTGACCTGAAAACATACATGCGCGTAGTAACTTATAGGAATCCTTGCATTTAGATAAACCGTGTTTTTTTGAATTTCTTACCAACGAGTTTAGAGTCGAGTCTAAGCATTAAAATTGCGAGTAAGTATCTTGACCAAGGTTGCTGCATATTTCTGGGCATAACAACTCTTCAGGCTTAGCCTGATCCCACGGCGAGTCTGCATGCAAAAGAAAGAAAATTAATTTACATAAATATTGCACACAATATAAATTGAGGACTGCTAATTAAAAAATATACAGATTGCCTGTTTTATCTACGGAAGTTGGAAGCTACAAGAATGAAGAAAATGATACAAGTTTTTACTTGAATCTGGATTTCTTTTATCCCCTTGTTTACAAATATCTAAAATGATCATACGAAACACACATAAAGCCACAAACGGTTCCACATTACGACAATGATACTAGTCACTTTGTATGCCAAGACGTAATCATCTCGCAAAGCGCAAGTAGCGTATTTCGGTCCCTTCCGATACACTTGTGAAACTCATGATGCTCGCGATCACTCAATAACGGAACGATAGTACGCACATTTCTTCTGAATGTGTGAAAATACACATTTGAGTATCGCATAACAGTGACACGAGTTCGGGAAGTGTGTGAAATAAGCACGGATGCGATAGCGCACCGGTAACTACTTTTCCGTACGATAAAATGAGTGAAAAATATCATTTTTAAACTGCGTACGTACGTTTTATCTCTCTCAGCATTCTTATTGAAAATAATCCTTCGATTTATTTTCTATGTTGATGATATTTGTATTAGACGCTTTTACTTATTATATTCTAATGGTGTGAAACTCAGGTCTTCCCAAAAAGAAGCAGGTGTGTACAAATTGGCAATATGACAGCGGGTTAAAAAGGGTTTGAAGGTATTGTATAGATAATCCCTAGTCAATTATCTCTGTGCTGTGAAAATTCAATTTTTCGTTTTATTTTGTGAGACTACTTAACATTTTACCAGCAATGCAAAGAGTTGATCTAATAGTCTTGAGGTAAAAGTTTATTTGTTTGTTCATTCGTTCGTGTGTTTGTTTGTGTATTATTATTTTTATCCAAAACTGCTTTACCTTGCTAAATGTTTCCCAATCCATTTTATAAAACAAATGTTATTAAATAGGTTTTAATTTTACATTAAACAAAGAGGCGCTGCAATAGAAACAGAATACCTACATGAAGCGGTTTTTTTTTAATAAAGTGGTTACACAAATTCAAATTTGAATTAAATTTAGTGAGAATAATCCATCAGCTAACCTCAAACCTAACAGCGTTTAATCTTACAAATCGAAAAATCGATTCGGACCAATATTTCCTTAGGCTTACAAATACTTGTAATAATTTATGAAGTTTGCTTTGATGTCTGTGCATTGTCTTGGTCTTCAGCTACTTGTTTCATGAACCCCAGTCTAAGTTAGCCAGGGAAACAAAGTTTCTGGACGTCGGAAATTTCGAAACGGTTTGACGCAAAGCAACCAAAACATTAAACTAAGCAGATTTGTGGCAGTTCTACACCTGAATACCGTAAATCTGACCAAAAATACGTCGTGAAAAATACGCTCTGCCTAATCATACTAGGTATTTTTTTAAATAGGTAATCCTTCTTATTACAAATGTAAAAGTTTGGATTTTTTAAGTTTTATGTTTGCTAATAATTTCCGTAACGGCTGGACCGATTTGGATGAAATTTGGTATAGTTACCTAAAATAACACATAAGTTACTTTTTATGCAAGTAACGCGCGGGTGAAGCCATGGGCTGGGGCTGGTAAATAAATGTTTTTTTTATAATATGAGGTTGATGAATACAGGTGTTTTCCCATAAAAACATAATAATTATTATATTTCTTGCTGGATTATGCCACTAGACTGACGTGACTAGAGACATTATTTTAATGGAGCCAACTGTATTCGGAAGCCCTTATTTTTTCAAGTTGGATCTCAAAATTATTGGAGCTGAAAAACTTTCCAAAAATCTGTGAATCTTGTGTCTGGAAGGATACAGGGGAATACAAGACCCCCGATTTATAGTGAGATTGTCGATTACGCTAAGCAGTTTTTCTTCTATATCTTATGTCTTGTTTTCTTAAGACCCAGCATGAGTAATATTTACACGCTGTGGCATCCTGAATTGGGGAAAGAGATATAAGTATTTAAGACCACAATATATTATACTGAAAAATGACACTGATTTCTCTGTTGGATGATCTACATAAATAAATTACAAAATACAATACGAGTTCATTCACATTTAAAATAAGTGTTTACAAAGATAAACTTATAAAAACATTGTAGATTGACATTGTTTAAACTTAGAAAAACCTTGTTATGAAACAACAAAAAATAAACAACTGAAAACAGGTTTTGCCTACACAAAATAACTTATTTTTCGGAGCAGAACAGCCTAAGATTTGCAGCGAGGAAAGTTTTCAAATTTTACATAGTTTGTGACACATTTTCTTAAGCTCGTAGTAGCCTACTATTACTTTGTTCTCTAATAGCATTTAAGAGAAATATATTTTAGATTCGTAAGTAGTGAAATTGATTTTTAGGGTCATGAAAAGAGTAGAAAGATTACTAAAAATGGAACAAAAATTGAGTAGAAAAGAGTACTAAGAAAACAGTTATACATATTATGTAGAATTTACAAGTCTAAAATCGAAGGCTTTTGTCGTTGGTTAGTGTTCCAATAAGTGGCGATGGACTTGCACAGCGTTACGTGATAGGTTCCAGGAATGCTAATTACCTAGAAAGCCAACTTGAAGCATTACTTGAAGCTTGAAGCATTTAGAAAAAAATAAGAGGAGTCCTTCAAATCACAGAGCATTCACGGCATTCACAGAGCATTCAATTATTTTCTTCAGAGCACAGAGCATTCACACATCAGCAATGCCCCATGTGTTGCAGATGTCAATAGGCGACGATTTTTACGATTCGCTTTTGATTCAAAGTCATAGTCAAAATTCATTTATTCATTAAAATCACAACGATCACTTTGAAACGTCGGATTCAACGTGTTGAATAATATTGCTCACAGATATCAGTAATCGATTTTCACCAAAAACAAAAATACGGCTCCCCATGATGGTAATAATTAAATTCAAGCTCAGTATAAAGATTTGTGTGAATACTAAGTAGAGGTAGTGAATAAGCACGTCCACGTACAGATATTATATCTGGTACATGCCCACTATTGCATGTAGTTAGCGTTCCACGTGTCAGGTTACAAGGCAATCGCCAATTTGTTTGAACACTAAAACACGACACAATATGTCTTTAAAATACCTTTTGTTATAAATAAATAAATAATAATGCTGGACATTTTTCACACATCATCATCTAGTTCCAGAGTAAGCAGAGCTTGTGTTATGGGAACTAAATGACTGATAATTATTCTACTTAATACATTTTTTTGTAAATACATACATATTTATACATAGAAAACACCCAGACCCAGAAATATTTGCAAATCATACAAACATTTGTCCCGTGGCGGGAATCGAATCGGCAACCTTCTGCATCTCAGGCAGACCTTCGCCCTCTGCGCTACAAAGGTCGTCAAAAAAAAATTATTCTAAAACATGCCGATTTCATCATGATGTTTTTTTTCCACCTACAACAAAAAAAAAATATTTGTTTCTACTACCTCCATCTACTAAATAAAAAACTTTTATCGTTACATCGAGAGGTTTTATCTCCCCTTACGAGGCGGAAGCGCCTTGTTAGTGCAACCATGATAATTGGAAGCTGATAATTCCGACAACTTTCTTTTCCTTCCTTCGGAGGATGCGGACAATCAATGTAATTAACACCTTTTCCTTATAAATCCTAGGAAGAATGTAATTTGAAGTAAATAATTTGTTCGCAAGAAATTGGAATAAAATGAATTTTGATAAATTGGCTATAAGCCTCAATTTTATATATATATCCTCATAACATAACAGTACATGGATGTTGTTTCTGAATAAAACTCAGGAAAACCATTATAATAATAAGCTTTTCAGCAGGATGGTCAAGCAAAGGCCACATGTTTATTCTTATGCTGGACATTTTCACACAGGTTCAATTAGTAAGCAGAGCTTGTGTTATGGGAACTACTTGACTGATATACTAATTTTATACTTTTATTTGTGAATACATACATACTCGTAGTATAGATAGAAAACACACAGGCCAGACCCAGATTTTGAATTGTAATCATGATTTACGCCGGTTCCTCATGAGAATCTGAATCACTCTGAATGAACAGTGTAATCTGAACAGAAAATGCGCATTGAGGAAGGACCATGCACACCTACAAGCGCTGTAGGTTTGATTTCGTACGAAACTTGGGCTAGTAAATCATGTTAGGCTAGGTATATATATACATGCAATATCCTTAGTAGCCTGATATTTTGTGTATAGTCAATTTATTACATGGGTTTTATGTTCTTTTAAACATTCAACCTACATCTAAATATTTTTTCGTTTTTTTCATACGGAAGTACATAAAGTTTTTTTTAAAATTATTTTAATTTAATTATAGGTTTATCAAAAGACGGGTACTAGGGCTAGTTAAGAGTTTATGAGAAATATTTTTATAGAGCTATCTAATAATTATCCTTTTGCTTAAATACCCCGATTTAATGTTTCTTTTATTATTACCAAGAAAACAATAACTGTTATTCTTTTCTTGTTGAGTTATTATTATTATTTTATCAATTGATTAAAAAACAATAATTGTTATCAACTTTACTTTAACAATATTTTATTTTGTTTAGTTTTGTATGATGAAATGAAAAAAAAATATTATTAAAAATAATTATTCTGTGTAAACAAATAAGAACAAAAACAAAACTGTCAGAACTCACCTCACATCAGCAAAATATTGTAAAAGTCTCCCGATTCCGCGGGAAAGTTGTGCGTACTCTGCGATCCTGAGGGAGCGGACGGCGGTGTCGGGAGCGCGGCTCACACTGAGCGATCGGGGATTGTTCATTCAACCCGCCGGCACACTGTTATTCTTACGCAGATGTCTGCCTGATTAAACTGATACGAACTATTCGGGAAATGTTAGATAATCCACAGTTCTGGTTCTATGAGCTAGATTAGATAATCCACAGTTTTGGTTCTATTTGAAACATGTGATGTGTCCCGGTTAAAATTTCCGCAAAATCTCCGCAACTTAGCCTTTTTGACCGATCGAGCAATGCCAAGACTTTTTATCATCTAGATAGTTTTTTTTTGATTAATTACGTTTTTAAATTTGTTTATTGTATTTTTTTGTATATACTCGTATCTTGGGAGTTTGTTATAAAAGCGTACACCTTGCCCTTTAAGCGATTTACTAACTTATGGAGTCTACAAGTGGCAACAGCGTGTTTAAGTTTATATCTTTTACACACTTTAATGCAGTTTAATAGTATCACTATTAAATTGCATTTAAGTTTTTTGCCAATAATTATCTGTTTATAGTAGCGAATAATTTAAATTATTTCTTATTGAATTGTATTGCATACATTAGAGTGTGTATGATATTCTAATGAATTTAAATACGTTTATTCGACTTAAACCCATTCTGAATCACTGTGCATGTCTGTTTTAATGGCTTTGAATAACTGACCAGATTTATATAGTTTTCTTTTAATTTACTTGACTAAACTGTACTGTGAAGTTTCTATGGTGACTATGAGTATGATTATGAGTATTGAAATAACCAATTTGATCATCTGATATTATAATCAAAACCAAAATCTCGTGTTTTTTACTAATTTAGTGTACCTTTTTCCAATATCACGAGTGGAATTACTCAGTTGCTCAGTTATAGAGACGAGAATCTAATTTGACTCTGACTTAAGCTTCAGATTCAACTTAATGAAATGAAGATAGAATAATTAGCTGCCTTCGTTTAATTTTCAAAGTTATTAATTGAGGCGTTAGAGCGCGCCGTCATCTGGACTGCGCAAAATGAAATGGGTTGGAACATCTTAACCTGCATGCCAAATGACTTTCTTTGTGAGGAGATAATCAATGACTACACATTATTTTGTTTTAGAATGTATATCTTGCGTGATACGAGTCTGTACTAATATTATGATAAAAGTTTGAGGGATATGCATGATCTAGAAGCATACCCAATTGTTGAATAGTAAGTGATTTCTGTCGATATTAAATATTACTCATGACTAAAGACATTATTCTTTCACGCAAAATAAGTTTACTTACACTGAAATCAAGCTGATCACGTTTTATACCTGCAGCCATTTATTAGTAAAGGAGTCATCTAACGTAAAAAGAAGATTAAGCTTAATTATTTTAACGTGCCACTGGTATTGGGGTACCAAGAAGTATGTCGGTTCGACTCTGAAGTCAGACTCTGAGTCTGTCGTTGAGTCACTGAATACCCAATTTACAGAATTTCTATACCATTAATTCTCGATTTTTTTAATGTAACTGGCTTATGCTCTATTGTAACTGCTACGCGTTCACAACTAATCTTATCAAAAATATTGAAAGCTTTTACCGTTTTTCTTTTTAGACAGCGTCACCCTGCAAAGTTGCAGTTGCCACTTTGTTTGCTGCCTTCAACAGTAATTTTGCAGTAACATTAAATCAAGACAGAATGTTAGGAGCATGCATACTCAGTTTCACTTCCCAGCTTATAAAATTATCGAATAAGATCTTTATCTTATTATCGAATAATACTTCCATAATGTTTTTAAAAACAAAGTTATTCCATCCATAAAATGTTTGGAAAAAATACCGGCATTGTTCTTCCACGATTAGTTTGTAATATGTTTTATTTGTATTTGTAACCAATATGTGTTATCTATTAATATGTGTTTTATGAAAACAAGTCAATTTATTCGATAACTAAAGGTTAATCCCCATCTACAGACTTTAATGTTAGCTTAAGATTTTTGATTATGGCACTTTTTCCTATGCCCAGCTGTGGATTTATAGGAATTAAATTATTTTTTTGCTTGTTCACATTTCAGTCAATATACCACCTGTGTCAACTAGCTTCAGAAATTATGACCTAGGCTGTAACCCAACATTCTACTGTAAATTATTCAATTAATATTATAAAATATATTTCAGGCGTTTGACTTTTATGTCCAAGGCTTACGAAAACTTTAATTTACAAACATGGATCCTCAAGGAATAGTTGGGAGGGGAAGGCCTCGGCAAACGAACTCTGACCAAATTGCAGACATTCTAGAGAAAAGCCAAGTCAAACATGCCTTTGTTCTTTCATTTACTAAATAATGATGATCTTCGATACTATAATGTCATTAGAAGCAAATTAACTTTAATTATGAGGAAAAACTTTAAAAATATTAAATAAAATTTATGTCATACACCAAATTTCATAAGATGGCAAGTATAGTATGAGGTTATGTTTTTGGTTTCGGTGGGGGCATAGGAGCATTGTAACCTTCATGGAAGTTTTTCATATAATTCCACGGAGATTCCAGTTGGTACCGACGCATCTCCTGAGCATATTCTATAGGCTCATAAACCAACTTCTTTAGTTCATCATCGTATCGCACTTCAGTGTAGCCAACCAATGGAAAGTCCTTTCTCAGAGGATGACCGCTAAAGCCGTAGTCTGTGAGAATCCTCCTTAAATCCGGATGATGGCTGAAGACTACACCATACATGTCGTACACTTCCCTCTCAAACCATTCGCAGGCTTTCCAAATAGAAGATACAGAATGAAGAGGGGTTAACTCGTCTGTGTAAGTCTTGACCCTAGCGCGCTCCCCGAATCGCATGCTAAGAAGACAGTAAATAACTTCGAATCTGAATTCGCGGCTGGGTACATCTATAGCAGTCGTAGCAGAGCATTGGTTAAAGCACGCATGCTGATGGTAGCACAGGAAACTGAGTACTTGAAAGATGCCATCTGGTACCACCAATATTTCCAATTCATCCGTGTGCTGCATTTGTATCTTTTGCACGTATTTTGGCATGCATGCGGCTGTGTACAAACCAAACTCGTAAAGCCTTTGTCGCTGCAGGTTATTGTGCTTTCTCAAGGTATGACTTTCGTGCTCGATTGGCTCGAGACAAAACGGATTACCGATTGATAAATTTTGCTCGGCATTACTCAAATACGATTGGGATGTATGAAACTTGCATCGAAATATCGAGGAAGCTGACTTCCTAGCAAACGATAACATTTCATGAAATCAATTTGCGATCTGTTGTACATGACATTCAGTCTTGATTTTATTTTACGTAGGTACCTAGTTATAAAATAAGGTTCATTGCTAAGTAGGTAAACCAAAAGAGGTTATGAACGCAGCACGTGTGCCTACATAAAACTTCACACGATAATGTTGAAAGCGAAACCCTCGGTACATTGCTTGAGAAAATATTATTGTATACTATTTTGCCACTAAAATGTCCATTTATTGTTTTAAACATGGGGCGTGTGAGGCATTATGAGACAATAAATCAAAGATGTATAACATAGTGACAACAGATAAGGTACGGATGAAATTAAGTATAATCTGTTTACAGGAGTGATCAAAATGACTGTGGTTTTCACAAAATGACATTTTTCTCTGTCATACTGTTATGGTTTGTTCATGTCTATTTTGTTTTGTAATATTTTGTGCAACGGCTGTACAATAATAAAATAAATTATGCTTGTAATCTTTTTCTCATAGTATTATCTAGCCCTAAACTAAGCAGAGCTTGTGTTATGGGAACTACAGGACTGATATATATAACTTATATACATAAATAGATACATATTAAACATAGCAAATACAAAACTAGCCCGTTTCCAAGCGCTTTTAAATTATAAAAAATCTTGGGTTTGAAGTTACTACAACTCGATGAAAAATATATTCATTGTTTTGTAAAAGGATCATTTTCAAATGGTGCCAATTTTAGCATACACTATTCCACAGACTACTAAAATGTTAACGTATCATTCACACATACAACGGTACCGTTTACGTACACAAACCTATGCATGTGGTGATTACGACAGATTTTTTTCATTTCTTTTTCGAAAGTGGCCGACGTATGCTAAAAGTTAAAAAGTATAGCTACTTATTCGAAACTATACCAGACATGACAATTAAAATAAAAGCTTGGTTGAGATTATCAGGCTCTAAGGAACACGGGGCGGCGCGGCGGTACAAGGCTTTACTCTTCGTGCGGATGAAGTTTTCGAGAAGCTTCCACGGCTGGCACGTACAAAGTATACTCTTCATTAGAAACGGGGATGTAACTTTGTTTTTTTTTTACTTTTAATGGTTATGAGAGTTGTATTGAAACAGGGATCACATTCTAAGGCACCCATCAATATGAATAGCAAATGTTATGAGTAAATGCTTTATAAGGACCATGTCATAAGCAGTTGCATACTGAAATGTATTTAATTAAGAAAGTAGCCATACAGAACGCAAAGTCACCCGAACAATCTGTTTCTATAGAACAGTTCTTTTAAAGGTACTATGGAGACTTCTTTATGTATGTCTGTAGGATCTATAAGGTATACCTATATATTTGATTATATATATTGAAATAATATTTATCAAGTTTCTTACCTCACCCATAGCACACTACTCATTTAATCAATGAATACACTGCGGACCATTCGTACAATCTAATAGATTTCTCTCTATCAAAAGGTTGTCTGGAAAAGATCGCTTTTAAGGGATGAGACCGTCCATTGTAGTCATAGTTTTGTGAAGTTTTTTACGTAATTTTCTTGTGGTGTACATCAAAGTATTTTTGGCTCAATCTCCAAAACAAAAAAATTCTATGTCTCAGTGAAGAAGTCCATCTTAAAGTAATAATTTTAAATAGGAGTTTTTTTTTGTTGGATAGTTTGGCTTGTTAGCTACCTTGGGCACTCAGAATTATTTATCTAACGTTATTGTAAATATATTTAAAAAAATCCGAAACCTTGAAAACTTGATTGCTCTGGGCTGTCCCAACTCCAGTTTGATTCAGAAAACCGTTTGTAACTTTTTTATGTTGAAACATTACGACATTTTATTTATTTATCTAACATTACAAAAGGTCTATTTGTATGGAATTAAATTAGATTATAACAATAAATGAATAGTTTCGCTTCAGTTCGAAAAATAAGTTGTGTCCCCGCGTTTTTGTTCATCGCTCTGGACCAACATGAATCCGTGTTCACATTCCTAGCTGAACGCTTTATCCAATCAGTTTTCACAATGCGCGCTGTCAGTAGCTGTGCTCTGTCTACCGATGGAGACGGGCATGTTCTGCTTTGCCGTGGTGCCGAGATAAAGAGGTAAATAATTGATTGCTCTGGCTTTGGATTTGTAAATGTTTGATTGCTATGGTACATTTTTCTGATTTGTTATTCACTTTGTTTATGCTTCAATTCAATAATAAAATAAATAAATAAATAAATAAGAACTGTTTTAGGGATATATTTGTTGTGTATAAATTATAACTTTCTATTGTTTTGCATCTCTGCAGAATCATTAAATTAGTTACTTTTTTTGATTGCTATGGCATTGATCGCTCTGGTCAAAAATACCAGATCGATCACAAAAAATAATTTTATGATAAAAAGGAAGCATTTTTTATACCTTAAAGTCATAAAATATTACAAAGTGCAGATGCCCACCTTATGTAGTGCTTCTGACTATGCTCTTAGACCATCATCGAAGATCTTGAAGATTTGAGATGATGTCTACCGTACTTGTCTTACGTGTCGAGCTATTTAAGACCATTAAGGCGTTTAAAAAAACCGCGTGACTTTTTCTCAGTTTCAAAAGTTTAATAAAAGAACTAAACAATTATTATAAAGTTGTAGAAATAATGCTTCCAAAAAAAAGACAAGAAAGCAAAAGCGAAAGAAGTTGTCTGAGCAACGCAGAATGGCTAAAATAAGCTTATGGCAGCTTCTCTATGCTCAGACTGATAAAATCGAGGGAAACCTAAAGAATAAGAATGAGAATAATTAAAGAATATGAAAAAAAATTGATAGTGTTTTTTAGTAATTTTTATACTTAACCTAAGTAAAATAACGGTATCCAAATAATAAATTAGGATGACAGTATATAATGTAGCGTGTGATTTAGATAAAAGTGTTTAGATGGCCTAATTGCCCTAAACTGATGTGGTTTGACTATTTTACAATAAAAAAATTAACTTATTTATAGTGTTTTTCTAATAAAAATCATGCTTTTATTGATGGCTCTGGCATCAATATTGATCGCTCTGGTCTCGAAATTTTCAAACCCAAATATTTCGAAAACTGGTTAAGAAAATTAGGGGCCATTATAAAAATAAGTTTATTTAGACACTTCCTTTTCGAAATAAAAATACAGAACAGCAATAATAACAATATTTAAAAAGCACCAGAGCGATCAACCAAATACGCTGATTTTGAAGATTGATCCTTTTATTCCTTCGTTCCTTCACAAGATCGAAGCTGAGACTTTTTTTATTTTGGAAAGGAACTAATGGCTAAAGTTGCAACTGAGAATTAACGATGTGACCAATATGCATGACGGCGACGTTTACTATAGGTACCTGCGCTGCCTATAATTTGAGAAGCACAAAAAATAAACACGCTCACGATTGTGATCTCGATGATGGATATCCTCAGACTGTATATGAGTTTACAATCTAAGGATGCACATCATTGGAATCACTGAGTTACGTGGATACATAAGGAATCTAAAAAATGGAGGGTATTCAGAATCATCTTTCTAAATTTGGCATTCTAACAGTTTTCATAGTAGTAGGCAATACACGTGACAGGTTGCAAGCCACTCAATGGTTCTTAGCCTATTTTATGTTATTATATTTTATTGTTTTAGGTAAGATGACTGTCACACCTTAAACTATAAGTTACAAACTAAAAAAACAATGTAACGTAAATGTATTACCCACAGCGTCATCCACAGATTAATACTATAAGCCTACAATATTTAGGTATGTACGCTTGAATTTGTAGCAAGTTTACGCGTAGATATTGGTTTATAGTAGGTAGGTAGTTAGTTGCGTTCGATATGTTAACGAAAGCTCATGTCCTTGAAATTTTGTTTTTAAAGCATGCCGGATCCCTCGCAATATTTTCCTTCGTCATTCTGACGCACGTCTACAGTACTCGAAAACTAATGTGCACATTAGTTTTCGAGTAGTCAAAAATATTAGTGCATGAAAAACGACGAGAGTAATACGCATTTTTATTATCTTTAATATTCGTTGCCAACATATATAACAAACGCAAACTCCATTTATCTTTTCCAGTTCCATACATAAAACAGAAAGCTCAGTCTGCACTTGATTCAGTGTTTCCCGCCAACCAACTCCAGATTGTGCGCCACAACACCGCAACTTCCGGTTTCCGGTGGCGAGGCTGCGCTTGCGCGTTGCGGACGTGACGTCACAGCAAAAACTTCAATTATAAAAACTAACCTCTGCCCTCGCCCTCGTTGTAACTTGATAAACTATACCTGTTCCAAATTTCATAAATCGATCCAGCCTTAACGGAGATAATTAGCAGCAAACATCTAAACATAGAGGTAGGCATTTATTATAATATGAATTAATATCTCGTGAGCCCATAGTTCACAGCTCCTTCGAAATCCTAAGTACTATGACAGAAAAAAAAATACATTTATTTGACACACAATCTTACAGAAAGGATATAGGAAAATAATACATACATATTTCGTTCCTACCGTAATACTAGGATACCGCGATGGGCTGTAGGCACAAAATTTCCTATTCTTCTCAGAAACGCGTGGGTCAAACAGCGTGGGTCCTGTCTCAGTATATTATGCAGCTCCACATCACCAGGACGTGAAGCTACGCTGGTTTTATCATGTTTTATCATGATTAAATAAACGGTTTGGCAATTATCGTATATCGGACAAACATTAATACAAACGCCGGATTATTCAAGTACACTTTAAATATTTTCAGAGGAGGGCGCTAATATTAGCGACACAGTTTTTTAAACTTCTGCAGATATTGCCATTCTTTCAAGGTTTTGTACTTTGTTTTTGACCCAAATACCTCTAAATATATTTTGATTTGACTTGATTTTGACTCTCAAAGATCTTGCTCGCTTCGCTCTTTCGAATAATAAGAAAGTTTGGATGATTAGATATTTTAATGTTTTGATGTTTATTGTTAATAATCTTATCCTACATTATATAACGGACTTTCCAATTTGATCGTGATTTAGAGAAACACAGCAATTTTTATATTTAGGTACCAAGCGAACAAAGCCGTCAGAAATTAGCCATAGCAAACTTTTGGTTAGGTTAAAATTTCTATAAATTATGATTATAGTAGGCATGTACCACAAAATGATAATTTTACAAATTGCCAGCATTCATACCTTAGATATTACCTAATATGTAATGCAAAACTAAAACCCACGGGCGCATGCACATAAATTATATTAAAGTAGACACTCCCTACCTACGTTCACCTCGCTGGGATGCATTTAAATATTTAAAAACTAGCCAAGTGAGGTGCACATTGACAAAAGGGTTCCGTCGTTTTGTAATTAGTTGATCAATTATACCTTAGCATCGTTCATCATCTCACAGTAAATACTCTTACTCTTAATCTTTTAGGGACGCTATGTCCAGCAGTGGGCTATTGATGATGACGATGATGATGAACCGACTTCAATTTGCTTTTGGTATGAAAACATCTCTATAAATATTTTTACTGGTTGAGCCAAGTGGTTGTGTTATGGGAATTACTGTATCTTTCGATTGTAGATGAGGCTCCATCTTCACAAATGTTTCGGGTTACTGGTAATTTCTAGGACACCCTGCATTGCCCTGCCTGATAATCAAAATTATGATCAACAAGGTTGAGCCATTATCGTTAACTTGAAATGGGTCTTGGTACTGGATGTGAGGGAAGAAGTAGTAGAGATCCTTGTGAAAGAGCTCGTCCAGGGAAGTACTACCATAACTATTTTCTCCCGTCAAGCTACAATGCTCACATTGACGCTCGTTATATCCGGGTCCGGCAACGCGCGAGTGATACCTCGTTGTTACAAGCATCCATAGGTTTCGTACGGTAACCGCTTACCAACATGTGGGCCGTAAACTTGTTTGCCACCTTAGTTGTATAAAATTAAATCATGTGTTCAAACTGTGTGTATTCTTATCTGTCGCTATTTACCACGTTTGGGGGCCGACAAATTTACCGTCTGATACTGCGTGGGTGACGTTCATGGGAGCAGTAGTAATAAGTCTTCACAGGGGCCGCAAAGGAAAGTTCACCTGAATCTATATTAATTTTGCGTTTTTTTCCAAATCAGATCCAATACATTTAAAAAGAACCCTAAAAATTTAACTTGGTGGTTAGCTTGGATTTGGTTTTATCTTCCTTTCCGGCCGCAAGAGGCTGCGGTGGCATGTACCACTCTAATCTGAACTGGCGAGGTCTTATTTTATTTAAAAAAAACTAGCTTCTGCCCATAGCTTCGCTCTTGTGGTACCCACTTGGATAAAAAGTAGCTTGTGTCTACACTTTGGGTCATGAATAATACCATAATTATTTCGTTAGTCATTATTTTTTGCCTCTACTGCCGCAGGGTATGATTTTGACGAGTGTGGTGTATGGTAACGGCATCGCCTCGTCTTGGCATAAGCTATGGTGAATGGCTAGCGGTGAATGGTCAAATCGCCGGTTGGTGGCGAACATAAGCGTCAACTAGCTGTCATCCAGCCGTTACCATGCGATCTCCCAGACGTACCTATCCGCGCTGATACCGTAGATGTGCTGATCCCGTGCTATGCTGATATGTGTGCGATAACTTATCCTTAAATCTTATAATTATTTCTATGTTGCAAGAATGCAGTACAACCTAGTGTATAGAATAATGCCATACGTTACTTTCAAATTTATCATCCCACGAAGTAGGTATCAAGGAGATTATGTAAGCTAACAGGCAGAGTAGTTACCATAAATTTCAAGAGTTATGCAATAATAATACTTACAAGGAGCTACGGGGCCATTTACGTGGTCAGCCAGGCGTAGTTTTAGTTGTCAGCAGTAGTTTCACAAACACGAATTTAGCCTTGGTTTAAAGGTATAGGTATGCGAGATGAGTTTTAATTTTATTCGTACTAATTATCGATAATTAAATAATGCTGGACATATTTTACACAACATCATCCAGCCCCAAACTAAGCAGAGCTTGTATTATGGGAACTACATTAATTATAGCCTTAGTTTAAGTGTATATGCGAGATGAGTTTTTACTTTATTCGTGCTAATTATCGATAATTAGATAAATTAATAATGCTGGACATATTTTACACAGCATCATCTAGCCCCAAACTAAGCAAAGCTTGTATTATGGGAACTAATTAACTGATGTACTACTTTTATGTACATTTTAATTGGTAATATTTAATACAGAGAAGTTGTGAGAAGGTGAAACCTATCGAGAAAGTAATCTTAAGCAGACATGATCTCAACTTTGAGGGACAGACTGAGGAAGAATAATCTATTATATTATTATAGTACTGACCTCTACCATGCACGTTTCTATGTGAATATACCTATATTTATTTATGCTTAGATGGGTGATCTGACTTGCATAGTTTTTTTTCTATGTAGGGTTGTTCTTGGAAAGGTCCCAGAAAAAATTGCTCCATATCGAATATAGATATTATTTAAAAAATCTTCTTTTTCTCTTAGTTTAAGATATTGCAAACGATCTATAAATAGCTGGTCAAGACCACTACCTGACAAACACCTAAGTGTTGGTAATGCATGCTATGCTGAATGGCAATGCTAAGGCATTGACCCAATTAAGAGCCCGTTCTCGCATCACATATCTATTATTTTGTTTTTGAGTTAAAATAATATCAATAATTATTTTACTTGATGAAACCTCCTCCTCTTTGGTGATGCGACGGGCGAGTAGTCAGCTGCGACGTAAGAAGTGCGAGTTCTATTCCCGCTGCGGGACAAATATTTGCATGTTATGTAGATATTTATTCCAGGTCTGGGTGTTGTAACGCCTACTCGTAGTTCCTGATACCCACACCATAGGGAATCCTAGTGTGGGGTCAGGACTATGTACGTGTTTATATATTTATTTTAAACCCCACAAGCCAAAATTAAAAATTGGGTTACAATTTGATTTATCAATATTGACTTATAGCAATCTTCTTCTTTGTGTCACCTGTTATTTCTTAGTCACCCAGTGTTAGATCTGTGATCCGACCTAACGTGATCAGGTTGGGTATGATAGTCCTGAAAAGAACTAGTGACCGATGGTGGAAATCCAGCGTGGTAAAAGGGTTCATTAGAATCCTTTCACCACGCCGTTCCGCCTTGAAGAGGCTATTTGCATGCAAGTGTCAGAATTTTTGGTTTGGATATGCCGGTTTCCCCACGATTCTTATATTGAGCACATAAGTATATTTTTCGCTTGAATAAGTCTATTGGTGCAAGACGGGTTTCGAACCCATGACGATACCGATCAAAGGTCGGGGACTTTAGCCACTCAACCACGTCGTTTTCATATTGTGATGTTTGTGATTTGAAGTTTCTAGATATGTGGTAATGGAAAAACCGTAAGAAAAAAAAACAATTAAAATATCGTATCGATTTAACTTTTACTAAGGAAAGAATCAATTTTGAAGATTTTAAGTATTAAAGACGGTAACGTGAGTTTCTAAACTGAAATAAGAAACTAACAACTTTAATAAGTAATAACCTATATTCAACAATAATTAAACAAAAAAATGGGAACAAAAAAATATAGGGTTTATTATTTTATTCAGAATCTATCTCTTCAGATGAATCACTTGATTCGTCAACCAAATAAATAATAAAATTAAATAAATTAAATAATTATTTGCGAATCTATGACATAATCTTTTAACATCCCTTTTTCAGTGATGGAGAGTTGAGATTTTTCATTTTGCCATGCATAATAATAGTAATAATAATGCTGGACATTTTTCACACAGCATCATCAAGCCCCAAAGTAAGCAGAGCTTGTGTTATGGGAACTACATGACTAATATACTAATTATATATATTTTTTTGTAAATACATACATATTATACATAGAAAACACCCAGACCCGAGACAAATGAATGCAGAAATGCAGATCATACAAACATTTGTCCCACAGCGGGAATCAAAACCCTTCTGCGTCTCAGGCGGACCTTCGCCCACTGCGCCACAGAGGTTGTCATATACCTAATAATATACGTTCACAAACACAAAAAACTAGTTTGATTATAATTTTGACGACAATATAAAAAAAACCTAACGTTACTGTACATTTTATTGAACAATATATCGATTACGTTGTTTCAATCTCTCTATTGAACTCGTCCCAATTCACGCAACAAACAACAAAGTTTTATTTTTAGTTTTTAATCTAGGATTGGATGAATAGGTAGAAATAGCGTAAGTAATAAATAGTTTTAGGGATATACTGCAAATTTAAACAGATGTTTCGTAAATTCATAAATTCTGGTTATTTTACTGTATTTCCTAATTTTGAAATTTCCGAATGCAAGATGCGTTAATTGGAAACAGTGAAATGTCACACTACCCATGCAATATGAAAAACTAGCCTCTGCTTACGGCTTTACCTGCGTGGTACCTGTATATAAAGTAGCCTATGTGTTATTCTAATGTTTAAGCTAATTGCTGTAAAGTTGCATCAAAATCCGTTCAGTTGTTAAAATTTCGCGTTTATAATATTAGTAGGATACTATAGTGCTTTTTTTATTGGATAAAAGAAATAAGGAGAGACGCAAAAGAACACAATAAGATAACAGGAATAAAATAATGGCGCTAGGAACACGTATTCTTTGTAATTGTTTATTGTTTACTTACGAGCATATAAAACGTCTGTCTTCATTTTCGTACTATCGTGGTTTTGCACGCGACCGCGTATTGTGGTGTTACTTTTCATTTATTTGGTTGGTTGGTTTGTGAAAATATAGCTATTATTCTACAAGGTGTAAACAAAAGCATATTTTAATTTTTATTGTACTATTTTATTAGACTTGTAGGCATTTTACAAGGCTTGTCATTAGTACGACTTTATGTATCGATTTCTGACATGATCTCTACTATCTTGATCATTCGGATCAACAAAGTTGTAAGTATCTACTGCCCCCTATTCTGTATCTGAAAGTCAATCGGTGACGAACGTTTGACAAGCCACAGTATACGGGATTGTGATGATTATTTGACAATTACCGTTGCGGGACAAATATTTGAATGATCTGCAGCAAAAGCCATAATCAAGAAGTGAAGTGAAGTGAATGATCTGTAGATATAATTTGTTCTGCATTGTTTTAGTACCACGGTACTCACAGTTCTTGATACCACGACACAGGGAATCCTAGTTTGGTGTAAGGACTATGGTGTCTTTTGGATGTTTATTATGTATTATTTATTATTATTTGTCGTAGGCCGTAGTAGGTAGATATGTAATGCCTTATTATAAAGGATGCTTAGGACAACTCTGCATTATTGATATTTTAATGTAGATAGCTCTCCACATTAAAATCAGAGGTATTTTATAGTAACTGTGAGTTTTATACATAATACGAATATCATTACAGTATGCCTGACTTCGCCTAACGGGTAATTCACGAACACAAAGTTACTTTGGTCAAGTACCAGGGTTTATTTTACAAGAAGTAATGGACTAACATAACTAGAATTGTCTACCTTCACTAGGAACTTGATACACGCAAGATGAATTCAGAGTGATCGCTTGATTTTTTCCCATTCACAACAATTATCCTCAATATTCTCAAATCACACAATAACGGAAGCTTCTCACTCATTGCTCCTCACCAGGAAACAACCACTATATTTACTAGTCTTAACTAACCAAATATTTTTTTTAAGTTGTGGTTCACATACTTATATACTAGGGAGGCATTTCTTCTATATTCGCCACCGAATCCCATTCGATGTTCAACTATCCACTTTGGATATTTATTTTTTCAACCAAAGAGATTGCATGTCACTTTCACTTATTTGTTTATTGAAAGTTATATCGTTATATTATACTAGCTTCTGCCCACGGCTTCGCTAGCATGGTATCCAAATAAAAAATAGCCTATGTGTTATTCTGATGTTGAAGCTATATTACTGTAAAGTTTCATCAAAATCTGTTCAGTAGTTTTTGCGTGAAAGAGTAACATAAATCCATCCTCACAAACTTTCACATTTATAATATTAGTATGATAATTAAATCTTAGGTGTTTTATCTTCATATCTCGAAGGTCACTCTTTTGTCCTACAGACTGATAAGTAGCTTGCATACACTGCGGATCTATTATTTATTTGAATTATGTCCTGGAAAACAAATAACCTTATTTATCATAAAACATAAAACACCACTCGCAGAATTGTAATTACTCAAAGTAACTGGATTACTATAATCTCTTTTCATGATAAATATCCTTCTCAAATTTAAAATTAAGTTCAAAGGTACGGTCGCAAATCCGCCCTTATCTGATGTCACTCGCCTTTTCGAAACAAGTAAACTCCGCGGTCTTGCTTTTTTTGTAAATAATGTTCGCGACGCGACTTGTTTAGCACCCTTTTAGCGATAAGAACTCTTAAACAGATATTAAAGGCCTGTAAAGATATTATGGTACGGCTAGCGGCAGTTATAGCCTGGCTTAATTCTTTATCTATTATTGTATATTTAAATATTGTTGTCTATTTAAAGGTTCAGCACACGCCATTTTATTTGTTGTTACATGTTTATGGAAGTTAGTCTACTCTACTAACGATAATATTGTTAGTAGCACATCTGTAAGTATCCTTTTGTATAGGATGTAATAGAGCTTAATTAGAGCTTTGAGATAATTAGAGGAATTAGTTTGAGAGACATCCTTGTTAAAGAACAATTAAAGTAAAGTGTCACAGATTGATATCCTTCAATTTATATACTTTACCATGCAGGTATTTTTTTTAATCGACTTCGAAAAAGGAGGAAGTTCTCAATTTGGTTGTATTATTTTAATGTTTCTTACCTCAGAACTCCATCATTTATAAACCTTAGGAAAATGATTATTTTATTTAAAAAAATATAATTTCCGATTGGTCCCGTTTATATCAAATTCCAGTTCTGATGATGGAATTTATGAGGAATTAATGGAACACTTCAAATTTGGTTGAAAAAATGATTTTTTTTATTGTTTTTTTATCAATTTCTCGTTATTTGAAGTCGGTTTTTTGACATTTAGTCATATTCGTGTTGTTTGATATTATGAATTTGATGTTTTGGCATATTTAATAAGTATAGAGTTTTTAGTATCGATACCTCTTGCACACAAAACTCTATTAGGAACTCTCAGTGAATTTGTGTTTCTCCAACTAGCACGAGTTGGAGAAACACAAATCCTATCACAGGGATTGGGTTTCATTAGTAGTTTTTAAAATGATGGCGCAGCTATGTGTTTCTTTGAACATTAATGATTCTATAGCTTTATAGGGTAGAAGATACAATCTTTCTCATGGCTGTCATCGCCTCGTAATGGGAGCACAATGTGTTACAACTTTTTGTTTACAAGATCTCGGCTTTCAGTGATTAAAACAAACATTACTTGAACAAGAGGCCTGGTTTGTTTATTTTGGCTTACTTGTTAGGAGCAAAACCGTTGCTACATAAACAATTTCTAAACATTTAGATTGTTAGCTTTAATAATATTTTGATTTTCATTACAGTGTCATAAATGAAAGCTTAGGTAGTAATGGCTTAGCTTCAACAGGTGCATAGTACTTTTATCATTACTAGGTACATTAAAAATGTATCTATCATTAGCCAAGCACAATCTATTGGACTCGTCATAACGAATCATATGGGCCTAAACCCGAGGGGTGTACTAGTAGCCACCGAAGAGTTTCACTATCAAGAACCTGGCTCTATCATCAGATCAGCTCCAAGATACCAAATTATAGCATTGTTATCCGAACTACATATACATATAAATTTTCATTTCGATACGACAATAAGAAATAGGTTAAGATAGACTTCCAAGATTTGATTACATTGTTTATTTGTTGAATCGTTGATCCCTATAGGTAGTTTTTCGTTCGTCGATATAACCGTCTTATTTTAATCCAAATTAGTCATAATAAGCGTCATCGCAGTTCTTGCACATAATTCAACTCCCGTAATGAGGTTGAGAAGTGCATATTTCATCGGCAGAGGGGCGAGCGGGGCACTAAGTGGGGTATTTTATTGGCTTATTATACAATATTCTAAGCTAAAAATCGTGGAAAGAGTACGTTTTTAATTGGGCGCTGGGTTCGCGTGGCGCTGACGCGCAGATTATTCATTGCCGCTTCAGCGCCAAGAGTCGTCGCCCCGTTATGCCGGGACCATTTTTTTATGATTTCTACCCCTAGCCCGTTTAACTTTCTGAAATATATCGACCTGAAGATACGAGTCCTTTACGGTCTTATTTTTTTAATAGGTACTTCTTACAATATACATAGAGCTAGGAGGACTGAATGCTGACTAGCCCCTGCCCACGGCTTTACCCACGTGGTACCCGGATAAAAAGTTGCCTATGTGTTATTCTAGGTCACGAACTATGTTTCAATATGTTAGTTTTATTTAAATCGATCAGCTGTTACGGAGATTAGGGGTCATTTATAATTTACGTTATGGTCCCGAGAGGGAAGGGGGCTTACAAAATCCCTACATGACCTAATCTCAGGGGGAAGGGGGTAAAGACCATTATTGCGTAATATTTTACAAGTCGAAATGTGCGTTTTCCAATGTAGATTGATGGATATTTGAGAGCAAAGCGTTAGGTAAAGCAACTCTATGATCTATTTTTCATTTTTGACACCCTCTGTGGCGCAGTGTGCGAAGGTCTGCCTGGAACGCAGAAGGTTGCGGGTTCGATTCCCGCTGCGGGACAAATGTTTGTATGATTTGCATTCACTTGTCTCGGGTCTGGGTGTTTTCTATGTATAATATGTACCTATGTATTTACAAAAAGATTATATAAGTAGTATATCAGTCATGTAGTTCCCATAACACAAGTTCTGCTTACTTTGGGGCTAGATGATGCTGTGTGAAAAATGTCCAGCATTTTTTATTATTATTATTTATTAATATACAGTTATGATATACTTACACGCATTACGTAGTGAAGTTCTGTGAGTAAAATAAAAACAATCGCTCAAAATAAACAAATCAATGAAAGAGATACAACGCAGTCGACCTACTCAATCAATCAACCAATCCAGTTAATCTTGTCAATCAAGTACTCGTAAAAGATAGAAAATACTTTATTGTACACCAAATAATATCTCAGCTTAGGCAAGTACTACGAACGACATAGTTCCAAATACACACGACTCTGGGAATACAAGCGTGGAGTGCATTTGAAAAACTGTAGTTACTGGCAGGATTGTATCTCCAGTAATACGATAGCTGATTTTGATTGAAGATCCTAGGTGGAACCAAAACAACGACATAATTCTGACTCCACTCGGATTCCTGTGTCGTGGGTATCAGGCAGTAGATACCGTGGTACCATAACACCCAGACCCCTAATATGGCCTATTAGGGATATACGTACTGCATGTACGTACTGAAAAAGTCGCTATTAGCTGTAAGACCGTTTTTCTGTAGCCAGTGTACTTCCGCGATTAGCGTGTGATTTCCTCACAGAATTGTAAGCAACATGCGTGGTGTACAATAAAGTGTTATTTATCTACGACTTGATAATTATTTAGAAAAAGGTTCCACTCGTGAATAACTTGAATTATTGTCTGTGTCAATAATGATTCAAGCAAACAATACAAATAAAGTCCTGTAGAGTAGCGGCAAACGACAACAGACAATAATGTTTATCAAACTGCATCAAAACATAGTAGAAGTACTAAGCTAATACCGTGGTTACCCGACTGTTTGCGTATTTTCTCCACTCTGGGTAATGAGAGCCGGTGTGAATGCGCAACCTTCGCTATTGTGGCATAATTATTATCGTTGTAAGGTGGGATTATCAAGTGGATAGTACTTGTTGGCACTCATTGCAGTGGAGAGAAACAAGTGTGTAATTTGGTTTGCATTTTGACCTTGGTTGAGTGTTTGTTATTACGTTCTGCTCCCCTGGCTCAGAACACCTAGGTCACGCCTCACTGAAGGCCTTTTTCTACATTGACCGATAATAATTGACGCGAAATAACATTTTTGATCAACTTATCTGCTAATGATAGATGAGTTGCCGGACTAAATCTCATGTTGAAATCTTTGATGTTTCGAATGTGATTCTCCTCATAAATTAATAAAATTCTTTGCATATTTTATATGGCTATGCCAAAAAGTAATAGTGTAACTGATATTCATATCATTTCGTATAATATTTCAAACAACGCGATCCTCGTGGCAGGCTAATTTAGCTTTCCGAGCCAGCGGGCCGGCACGCTGAATTTAAACATTCCTTCTAGAGCCGCGAGAGGGCGCCAGAATCTATTTCACGCACATTACGCCCATGACTTATGAGTTATTGCAGCTGTAAAACTCAGCACACGTCAGTCCATTTGCTTGAATTTTTTACAATTTCTGTGTAAAAACTGGGTACAAGCCGGAAGATGGTTTTTATGACTCAGTTTATTAAAAACCTGTTAGGTAGTAATTGTGATGCGTATTTTCACATAGCGTTTGCTTTATTCATCATCCATTTTGTCAAGACATCATTGACAAGGCCTGAAATTGGAACCCTTAATAAAACTTTCATTTTATCAAAGAATATTTACCCATCTGATCTTTCTAAATTATCGTTATTTGTAGTGTTTTAAAATATGGACAAAATATCTGAAATAACTAAATTTTATTTCATTTCACGTAAGTATTTTTAACAGTGATTGTTGAAAAATAAGTAAAATAAAATACATGTTTAAATCAAGAAAGCCTAGCCATCACTCAACAGATGGCACTACGTGTTGTTATTTCAGAAAACAGAGGAACTATCACATTTCTATTTCTACCACAGAATAAATAATAGTACTGCGACACTATAGAGATAATGCTGATACCACAGACTCAATACAAAGGACATAATAAGCAATGGATGGCGTTCTTTTTAATACTATAAGGCCCGAATTCATAGTCAAATAGGGGCTCCCCTAGGGGACTGTTCAGGCGCAAAGTAAAAATTCAAGTGCGAATTCAACCTTTATACACCCAGCCATAAGGCGAATAATGAATGATGGATTTTGAGGGATTGTTCAAACCCCGACTATGAATTCAGGCTTTAAAGAGGCAAACAAACATGCGGCCCACCTGTTGATAAGCGGTTACCGTAGCATATGGACGCTTGTAATACCAGAGGTGCAACTCACGCGTTGCCTCCCTGATCAGATATCAAGATGGAGGATCTCATGTGCCTGTAATTTCACCAACAACCATACTCTTCAAAACGGAACACAATAATGAGAGCATAACTGCTTGGCGGCAGAATACATGGTGGTAGCATTTTCTCGAACGAGTTGTTCCAAAGAAGCTCTACTACTCTTAAAATAATGATTGATGATAGGTTGATAATTAATATAGAACTGAATAATGGAAGGTCATATGTATAATCATTATTTGTGTTAGCCCCTAGACGATTCATGATACTCCTAACTTTTTAATAGAAGAATTTTTAATATCTGTGGGTTCATAAAATATATTTTTATTAATAATTAAGCTTTTATCTTCTTCTTCGTGTTCAACATTTGGTCACATTCAGGGCATTAAGTAGCCTTAAACATATTTTTTATAGTACAGTTGTTAACGCGCTGTGGACAAGGCAGTAGATGAGGCATTGTTTGTGGGTATGGCTTCGCAGTCGCGTTGTATCTCGGAATCTTTGCAGTCACATTTTATATCAAAGTTAGTACTCAAAATAGTCTGTTATGCCGTCTTATATTTATAACCTGGAGTACTGCTTCTCAAGCCGTCCGAAACTTAGATAATGGGAACCGCAAGTTGATTAAAATAAAACTAAACACAACCTTTTCCTTTTTGGTAGTAACCTCACTTAATCTTCTACACGGTCTTGAGATATGTCTTGATGCAGGTGACCAGTTCATCAGTTTGATGCGCCTGCATTTCCGTCCCTAGATCCTCCGCTATCGGCAGCTTTCCTTTCGTCCTAGTATTCGAGGGCGGCACAGATGGACTTTTGCCTTTTGTGTCTTTACAGAGGGAAGTTTTTAGATATTTAATTATCAGTGAAATTTGACTGAAGCATCAAAATATTCTCACAAGACTGGTACCACACAGCATCGCAGAAAATGAAGTTAATGTGTTGCAGATGTCTTTAGGCAACGGTAACCGCTTTTCATCATCTGGACCGTTAGCATGTTTATCTTGTTATAACAAAAAAATGAATAAAACAACACCTATAAGCTTCTTTAATAATAGGTTAGTGTTACATTAATGTCTATGCATGGAACAAATTTTGATCAATGTAAAAACAAGCTGCCAAGCAAATCAACAAAACCCTGATTACATTAAAGCGCTTGATAAATGTTTAGTATACGTCTACCAAGATATCGTTTGGTGTGCTAATATTTCTAAGTAATTAGTTGCTGTCCAGTCCGCTAGAGATAAGGGTGTAATGTAAGTATATATTAATGTCCTGTTGTTACGAAGATAGTTCTTTCTTGTTAAATACTTGGAATTTTCTTTCTGTTTAGCTTATTATAAATAAGATCATAAGATTTATAAATAAGATCTAGTGTGTACCTACAAAAATAAATAAGGTTTCGTAGTGTATATACAATACCCTTTAAAGTTTTCATATGTCCATCTGTATGTTATTTTGTGCTTCTGTATGTCACACCCTGATTCGTCTCTAAGTTTAAAAATAATAATAAGGTAGGCGAAGTTTTTTTTTCTCATCACACTTCACTTTTTGGTTATCATTGAACAAGATATATTTTAAGTAATTTTGAGGTTTCCTAAACCATTTTTAAAGCTTCCATCCCAAATGTAAGGCTACAAATTACGTACTTACGAGTACAGATGTATCCCCCTCTCGATTGTTGACCTTGTGTTCTAGAAGTATGAAACAAAGTTAAGCAAGTAGCGTTCAGTAAGAACTTCAATGAAAATTGGTTCGAAAAATCTCCAATGATAACTTTTTATGAGGACCAACACAAATCTTGGGCAGTTCATTTTCATTTTGCATACTCTCAGCTGTTTGAATTTGTCTAGAATGTTTTCATTAAAGAAAAAACGTACTAGATTCATTATTCTTTGATTCCTACAAAAATATATTAACTTTTTTCTGTTTTCTTTCAGAGAAAGCTGAAACGCCGCAAGTTCTTGTTTTCTTCGAAGTGAATTGTTTTTTTACGCAGCAATAACAGATGAGTAGCTAATTAAACTGCAATCTTTTACATACAACATTTTGAAAAAGAGACAGTCAATAATAACCAGTATTTCTGTAGCATGAGTCCTCCCATGATTATCTCAGCGAATGTGCAATCACAGCGGGTGTGATGCTACATCGCTGAGTCGAGACAACCCGGCGCCGAACGAAAGAACGACCAGTCAATGGTAGCAATGACTCCAATCGCAATTATACGGGTTGACTATTTTTAAAATTAAATATTTTTCGGGGCGCAAGCAACCTGTTCAATGTGTATTGGGTTAAAGGTTAATTAATTGTTAATTTGATAAACTTTGTACACATGATCTTTTGTTTTATTTACACATTTTTTTTTATGATAATTTTGTAAAAAAAAAGTCTCGTTTAGGGTTCCAAAGCCAAATAGCAAAAGTGGAACCGTTTTTTAGATTCGTTATTTCCGTCTGTTGAAACGTGTATTTCTTCTCCTCCAAAAACTAAAATGAGAAATTGAAATAAAATTTGAATCTTTCGCTTATTCTCAGTACATGTTATCTAAGTACATAAAATAGATTCAACGGATTTCCAATGATAACTTTAGAGATATGAGGCAAATATTCATATAATGAAACCGAAGCGTGACAAAAAGTCCAGACATTACGTTCTTATTTTTTTTTATAAACTTATAATAGATATCTAACTCTAGGTATCGCGTTTGGCTAAGTTACACTTAATAAATAAATAATGCTGGACATCTAGCCCCAAACTAAGCAGAGCTTGTATTATGGGAACTACATGACTGATAAACTACTGTTTTTTTTTAAATACATACGAGTACATGTTATTCGTAGAAAATACCATTCACACTATACAGTGTAATAAAAAATAAAACTGTATTGATTTCAGCTCGACGTCTTCGATGAAGTGGCGGCCGACTAGTAGCGGATACGATTCCCGCTGTGGGGAATAGTATCCGCTACATACAAATATTTGCATGTTCTGCAGATCTTTGTTCCGGTTCTGGGTGTTGTACCACGGTACTTCCTAAGTCCTAATAGCAGCGATACAGGGAATTCTAGTGTGGAGGTCTACTATCATATTATGTATGTCTTTCAAGTATTTTATTTTATTTATTTAAACTCTACTTTTCACGGCCTGGCAATTCAAGTGCTAGAACATTGTTTAACAGTATTCAATTTTCAGATTGTTTCTGGTTTTGACAGAATGACGGTCATGAGTAATTTAATACCCTTTGTTTACATTCTAGTAGTTTTATTTTGCAACAAAACAAATTTACATTTTATATTAATAAATACCTACCGAATTATAGAAGAAGAACCCACATCTATACACGAAAAAGGTATTCTTCTGAACACATAAGCTGAACAAAATATTACTGGGTCGGTGATGGTCATTTTGGTGTAACATAAACAAAGCCGGTCAAGTGCGAGTCTGACTCGCCCACCGAGGCGGAAAGTACCAGAAATTGCTCTAATGAAAATTTAAGACGCATTGAATGACAAATTTAACTTTGTATTTCAAAAAATATTCGCCCTTACATCCAAGTCAAGGTCAATTATCCAACTGCAAATATAAGTTTGTAATCACAAACAATATTTTTCATATAACTACAATTAACGATTTTCGGACTTTTCCCTATACTTGTGATGTGAGACCATTCTTCTTGTCAATAGGTACAGGTATAGGTATAATATAGGTTTTGATTTATTTGCGAGTATTAAAATATGCCACATAGATGGCCGTATTTTTTTATTGCATTGACTTAGAAGCTTTATTTTTTTAGAGCTATAAGGGATCGTATACCTTAGTATTTGATATTAATTTCAACTTGATACCTCTACAAATTTCTGAGAAAAAAGGTCTTGACGGACTGAGAGGTGACAATAAAGGGATCCTATAAGGGCGGAACCCTTATTTTTTTCCCAATTGACCCTAAACATATGAAATTCACTCTAAGCTTTTTAAAAAACCTTCGTCTAGAACTAGACTTCATCGCTTCTTTTCTAGAAAATCAGTAGAAAATTCACCTCGTGTGTGCCGACTGTATGTATTGAACCTCAAATAACAGGTCAATGTGTAGGAATTGCGCTCCACTCGATGGGGTAATATCGATGTTACATCTGAAAATATAATGTGACAGTAACTAATGGGACCGGCTTGTCTTTTTCTCTTTCATATACTTGGATAGTATATGAAAGAGGTAAGCCAGACTATAAATACCTAGTAGGTATAAAAGTATTTTGCTAAGACGAATAAATAAAATAAGCTAAGCTGAAATATTGAACGACAACACGCCGAGCATAAAATAAAAAGTAATACATATTTAGTTAGGTAGCAATTTTTTGTAGAAAGTAAGTTTGATGTCTATCGCAAAAAAAAATCACTAATGGGTATTTGTTTATAATATAATGAATTGTGAACACCAAAAAAAAACCTATATATATTTATAAACTACAATGTATTGCTTCCAAAGAAATATATATCCGATCTAGAAAAATCTTATTTTCATAAGGTACAAAAGGTACAATACCAAACTACAATGATGAAGCCAAAAGTTGAATGAGCCGTAATATTTCTGTCGCCTATTGAATAATGTCGACTATTATTATAGGTAACTAGTGTTCATATCATTCTGAGTTATATTCGATGTTCCAATAAAGTTTGTCAAAGATCTTTGCCAGCACATAATAAAGTATTACAAAAGCCAAGACCGTCATTGTTGCGGGTGCTTCAATCCCAAGCGCGGGGAGTGTTGGAGCGGGCGAGTTTACTGGCATTGTTAAAACAAAAAATGGTATCAAATTTAAAAAAATTAAAACTTAGAATTATAATTTGCGATTATACTTTGTTTAAATGTTGAAGGATGTTATCTATTAAACAAACTTTTTTTAACATATGCATGTGTTGGCCCAGTAGGCGACATCCCGACTTCCGATCCGGAGATTGTGGGTTCGAATCCAGTTATACACCAATGGTCCTACTAACAGCCGTGAATGTGTTTTTTTTTTGTTTTGTTTAGCACCAAATCAATCATATAATACATACAGTTTTTCAGTTATTGTTGACGCAAGCGAAACGAGAGCCATGGGTGTTTTCAGGAACATAATTATTATAAAAAAATAATGATCTGACGGGCTTGATACTTGTCAAAAACTATAGATAGTGTCATAATCACTTATGACACTATCTATAGTTTTTGACACTTGGTTTTTACTTTTTTTCAACGGTCATCAGCACAGACACGAAATTTTGTGTAGCTGGTTTTAAGTTTAACCACGACATGGTTGCTGCACTCAGGGTTAAAAGCTTGTTTTTGAAAAAAAAATTTTTTACTATTAATTTATTTCAGATAAAATAATACACCACAAGTTGAACAAATTAGGGCACTTGTCAATATAAAAATACTGTTGTTAAAGTTATCTTGCCGATAATTAACTGTTAAAATAGTATATTTATTTTCAACGCGGAAGCTTGACTGAGAAAGCCTCATGGTCAATTTAGTATTTTATAACAGTCAACATATTTTATTTTATTTTCACTTAATGTACCTGATAGTTTATCAATTTAGGGGAACTCTTTAAAGTTTAATAAATAGTCCGTCAAACTCTAGCACTGGCTACAATAAACATTCAAGTGGTAGAGTAAGTAAATCAGTGTAAACGCTACCAGAAGGGTATACGATAAGGTTTTATGAGTTCACCACGTTGTTTCTATGCGAAGTACAGCGAATGTACGCGGCATAGGTTTATTTAGGATGCCAACTACAAAACAATGGATATGTATCTACAGTTTTTTTTAAATAATGGTAGTAACCTTGTTACAATGTTGTGGTATCATGGTACTGTATTTTCTGATTCCCACGACGCAGAGAATCCTAGTCTGGAGTCAGGACTATGTATGAGAATTTTAGATTTTTATTTAATAATACAGGTTTAAAAAAGTTGTATTTCAGGAAACATATGATAAGTCCATAATATTTATAACAAACTAGCTTCTTCCCACGGCATCGCTCGCGTAAAACCCGTATAAAAAAGTAGCTTATGTGTTATTCTGATGCATAAACTATATTACTGTAAAGTTTCATCGTTCAGTAGTTTTTGTGAAAGAGAGTAACAAACATCACGTTTATAAATAGTAGTAGGATATTTTGGCGAGTACCTAAGTTAATAACTATTTTTAGCATTATTTTTGTAAAACAAGTTTAAACAAGTTACATACTGGTTATTTGGTGTTTAAAGTGTTAAAACCCCATACCCAAATTAATCATTGACCAGGCTTGGATAACTGCAAAGGTTCCCCTGTAGGTGGAGCATTGCCGCTTCGAGCCAAATTTCGATCAGGCTCGTAACGATCTCGTGGCTTAGTTGGTATAGCCCCCACGTACCAAGCGGGAGGTCGCGGGTTTGAGTCTCTTCAAGGTCGAATTTTTAGGATATTATAAATAAAGTTACTTTTTTATATTAGGGAAATAGTTTCTGTAAAAATACTCTTTGCATTTATAGGAATATTAAAATGTTCCTAGTATCTTTATGCTTGCAAGAAAGCTGCTTTCATACATCCTAATTTTAAAATATATATTTTTTTAAATTAGGTGGCTTTTTCCACCCAGCGTCTATACGTTGTCTTTCTCATTATCTATCTATTTTCCCGCTTGATATGCATAGTTTGCTGTTTCAATTAATTTACCTTACGTTTGTTCGTGGTGCAGTCACAACGTGTAGGTAAACAAATTTGCTAGACAACGCACGTCAGAAACAGAGTAATTCGCAGACTAGTTAGTGGAATATACAGGGATAGACAACATAAAGTCAACGTACATATTAAATTGTTTAATACTACATATTTACAGAGTATTCTGAGACATCCTATTCTATCCTACTAGTATTACAAATTTATCACCGCAGTCACTGTTTGTAGTTTTCACATTCGCCGAATGATGAAGAGTCGTATCATATAAATGTCACCACAACAAAGCAGCACTCACAACATAACCGAAATTGTCGCCCACAAAACAAGTGTCATGCTGTGCCGTGTCGAATTGTGAGAAAACGGTTTGTACAAATGTATGGGGCTTGGAATCAACACCGTATTTGATCGTATCGTACCGGGACTCGTGAAAAAACTGCATTAGACTGTTTCTACAGTAGTTATCTACTTAGGCGTAACATCGCCAAATATGACCAAATTCAGATCTTAAGGGCTTCCATGAAACTTAAAACTTTCTTATACAAAAAATGGCGGTATTATTTATAGCAGACAACACGATGTCGCCGTGGGTAAATCTCACGTCAGTAAAGAGCCTTTTTGGTTAGCGGTAGTACTTGCGCACTCAAACCATGCTTCAGTTCGAGCAAACGTGTTCTATTTCTACATACTTCATGCATACCTCTGCACAAATTGGCAATACAAAGTGTACGAGAAAAACATAGTGTGACCGAGTAATAACATTTTCACAGCTCAATCATTTTAGCAGGTTATTTTTGTATGCTCTCTATTCAAACCTTGTGTTAAGAATGGCTTCACTCTTTCTTTGCTTTCGAAGTATTTTTGCTGCATGTCCAGACTTTAGTTACTCCTCCTGAGTATTCGGTATCAAACAAGTACATAATGATCCTTGAAATAGCTTTTTTTATGAGATTCGTATCTCAAATATCACGATAATTTTAGACTCCATTAGTCAGCAAGTAATGCGTAGTTGATCTGTGGCAACTAATGATTCGTTCGTGTTGTGGACATGGCTATGAAACTCTCATGCGTGTCTCGAAATGCATCTGAACGGTTTATTTCTGAGCTAAATGCTACTCATTCGCCTTTTGAATGAACTATTCCTCGCATAAGCTGTGTCATCATGAGAGCTTCACGAATATATTCCAACGTTCTATCCCAGATTCATTCACAATCAAGGCTAATTTTGCACGATGGTTGGAGGATTAGTGGTACTTGATTTGCTTAGTTGCTTTTGAGTTCGGTACTTCGTGTGATTATATAAATATAAAATACTACAAAAGTACTTCGTGTATGCTGATCTGACTTGGCTGAAAATGTAAGGACATATTGCATTAACAAATTATTTAGTTTTAGACAATATAAGTTTTCAGATAACAGCCTGTAGAAGTACAATAATGAGCATGATAAGCCTCCTCTAAGGAGTGCCACGACAAACGAACATCCTGCATCCACCACATCGACTTTCCGTTACCTACCTTCTATATGTCATCCGTCCACCAGTTGAGGGCCGTCCTACACTATTTGTCCGGTTTGTGATCGTTATTCCAGAACTACCCAAATATTTGTTGGTTCTGCGAGCTAAATGCCAAGCACATTACCTCTTTTTTAACCTTATGTCTGTGATTTTAGTTCTTGTACGGATTTCCTCGTTTTTATGTCAGCTATAAATACCTACGACTGACTGATTGTGCTGCATAAAATACTCGTATCCTGTTCAACCCGTATGTTAGGAATGACAGAAATATTCAAAATAAATATCCCTTCGCACCGAGACAAAGCCAATGTATAATTCTTCGTGTAAACGAGCTGCATCAGCGTGAGATTTAAATAAATCCGCTCGTTATCGGCTGTACCTATCTGTCGGCGTGCAATTCCGTAAGTTTTGCGAAAGCGGTTGCGAAACGGTTTGCGGATAGGAAATTGTATTGCATAGTTATACTAATTTTATAAACGCGAAAGTTTGTGAGGATGGATGTTTACTCTTTCACGTAAAAACTACTGAACGCATTTTGATGAAACTTTACAGTAATATTAGCTTCTGCACACGGTTTTCCCGCGTGGTACCCGGATAAAAAGTAACCTATGTGTTATTATGTCCCGGGTCTGGGTGTTGTGGTACCACAGTACTCGTAGATCCTGATACCCTAGTGTGGGGTTAGGACTATGTTTGTGTCTGTTGAGTTTTTATTATTTATTTATTTATCTTTTAATCCTGAAACCTACACCAGTAAATTTCAATCTGATGTAGATAAATTTTAGTATTGTACGAAATCATGACGTAATAGTAACTGGTATCGAAGAATAGTCCTCCCAGCCCGGAATGACGTCGCACCACGAACGTGTCACTTCAACAGCAGTAATGGAATTCTCATGCTCGCCTCGCCCTCGGTTTTGCGATGCTAGTAATACATACTTTAAAGCACCGGTAACGCCCGCGAGCGTTTCAACTAGAAACTTTTCACAAGTTTTAAAGGGATCCAAATGGGCCTTATTTTGAACTTTATCCTATTAGACCGGGGCGTACTGTAGGCTACCTTGCCTTCTTGAGTACCTACGAGTATTAATAGAAATATTCACGTTTTTTATCTCGATATATATCTCTATACAGCCATGCTGGTTATAAGATGAGAATGAAACAAAAAAAAACAAACCTAACAGGAAATGTTACCGCCGTTCACCATATTTGAATTTACCGCTTTGATTCGTATCATTCTGTTATTTTTCATTCGAAATGTTGTCAAGAGGGTAGGTATTCCTTATCTTTTCCCTCCCTCACACTCCTGGGCAGCGTCCAACAGTAGACAGCGAATGAGAAGCGGTGACAGTTCCCCGGCCGCCATCATCAAAAAATGAAGAGAGTTCGCTCTGGTGCCGCGACGTGTGAACTTATCCAATCTTCTATCCCGCAAATTTACCTGGATTTAGTAATATTTCCTGGATGTTGACCTATATATTACAATATTCATAAAAGGTGCTAATAATCATTAACATTAGACGGTAAAATAAAGTGCAATCAGTGTATCGTGACTGCGCTGGCTCAGCCGCATGGTCAATCCAATCCCTGGACACCGGCGTCTATCGTGGAGATCACCTGCAAGGACCCTCTGCGCGTCGCTGGGATATAAGCAAGGTAGGACGCTGCCTAAAGATTTCTACCTTCCTATATTCCCAATTGATCCTGTATATGCCGTGACCTTATTGCCAATATTTTCGATATATTCAGTCAACAAACCCGCTGATTCTCATAGTTTAGCTTTGAATCACCACTCCAGACTTTTAGAAGTCTGGACGAGACGCCTAGCAGCAGCTCTATACCACATTGGTTATTCCCGCCACAAATGTTAGTAGCTAGGTACTTTTATTAAAAGTCCCGGCGCTAACAGGAAATATTGTCTAAGAGCTTACAGATAGCCGCTGTACAGGCTGCAATAAAACTGTTTCATAAAACACATACATATAATTTTGAAATTGAATTAGTATCATTGAAACAAATTTACTCTTTGCTGAGTATTCAGTTTTCTCAAGGCCGTCTTCGATTTCTGACAAACACCTAATTAGAAGTTTGGCCCTACACATGATACAGATGTCCTACTTTATTCTTTATCGTTACATTCAGGTGATGATGGAATAAGTAATTATTAACTTATTTCATCATAACTCGAACAGAATGTTTATAAAAGCGATAGTCCATTTATTAGCCACCGTGTTCAAGATTGTGTTGGTAGTCCCGTGCGCTCTGTTCATCGTCGATGCAACTTTCTTGTGAATGCAGGCGGCGAATCCGCCAGCGCGCGCTTCTGCAAACATACTGGAGGCGCTACAGAACCGTGGGTGCCCAACAACATCCTGAATGCATTGTTGTATTGGACATAATAGTAATGATAAATTCTAATAAAAGTACCAATAAAAATGCTAAACTAAATTAAACCTCGTCTAATCTAAACCAAACAAGACATTTTTTACAAACGGAGAGTGTAAAATAAAGATAAAAATAACTTGGGTGGCTCGGGCACTAAGTCTTCATGATGTTCCAAGGTACTTGATGTAATAAGACTGACTACAGTGCCCACCGGGTCTATTTTTAAAAGAGAGATGGCGGGGAAGTTGCTTGGACGATGCGTAGTGTGATTGTAAACATAGGCCATTCTTTACCTATTTGTCAGTTTGCCATCCCTTATTCCATATTCATATGTTATTTTATTCGGATTTAAAATAGATGCATTAGTAAATTTTGTTCTACCATGATATATAGGTATTTTCTTTTTCATTCCCACCGCTAATAAACCACCATAAAGACACTGCTAATTGCAGCAAAACAGCATTATAAAAAGCAGCATTCAATTCGAATGGGATGTTTGCGGTTGATTGGATTTGTTTCGCTCTCCATTCAGTGAGCGAGTTAGGTGTGTTCCTAAGCTATCCAAGCTAATACATTAACAAATAAATTAAAAATTGATAGGTCATATTATCGAACTCTGACGTTCCAGTTCTCCAACCGACGGCGGCGCACAGATTAGGTAATTTAAGCGTACTTTACTTTTACCAAAAGGCGAGTTATCCGGCTGAGACGTAATAGGTTCGAGTTCTATTCCCGCTGCGGAAAAAATTTTTGGACACAAACCAATTCCAAAAAAAACACACTACAATAAATTAATCTATTTTTTATACGGAAACCAATTTCCAATAAAACAATTTTCTTACTCCAAACTCATAACGTGGGTAAAAATAAGTTAAATGATTATCCAGGTCGTGTTTATTTTTTTATGTTATTCCCGATGTATACAAATTTAACTTCCTAGTTCTCTCAAGAATGAACCCTAAATTCCAACAAAAACTCATTTTCAGTAGAACACCACGGCTAACCATTGACTACGAACGGTTCACAATATGCAGCTCTTTTTTATCGCCTTCCATTTATTTGTTACTAGGCAACTGCTCATCTATTGAGCAGAGTTTCATTGTTTTTCTTCAATAAATATTTTTTAGGTTTCACTAGATGCCTCTCAAAGATTAGTATCTCTTTTTTTAGGATTCCGGGGTACCAACGGGACCTTATTACTTACGTCATTTGTATGTCTGTTACATACAGGCAGTTAAAATTTTAACAGAATAAAGAAACAAAACATATAGCTGTCATTCATGGCAAATAATAAAATAAGTCAGATCCTCCATACAAAAAACGTTGAAAAAAATTCAACCTTTTTGTTATATGTGTTGAGATGGTTGTTGTTTTGTGTTTTCGAATAAGTGGTTATAAAAATCCTTAGTCCGCAAGTATGACTCCCACTTGACCGGGTTTTCTAAAACGCTTGAAGCTTTTGCCTTTTATTTTACCAGTTTGTGTAACTCCGCTAGCAACAGTTTTTATTTTTTTTCTAGTTTTATTGACTCTGTCTGGGAAGATCTTTTAGTTGTGACCGAGATGGTAAAGGAATTAAAGTAGTGAAATAATTAATTGTGCGACCCGCAGACAAGGTCGCACTTCTGTGCACGTCTTTGGCAAAAGTTAGGTATGTTTTTGTATGTTTTTTTTATTATTTAAAAGTTTTTTGAATATTTATGTACTTCTTATTCCACATTTATATGGAATAAGAAGTACATAAACCTTTTTACGAAATTCTGTTTTTGTTCATATGGTCCTCAGAAAATATTTAAAGATATACTTAATCGATAATACCTATCTACCTACCTTAGGTAAGTAGATAGGTATTAAAGTACTAAAAAAAAGAATAATAAAGCATGGCGCTACCTTTCAGTAGGTGATAGAATAGATAGATCGACGGATGAACTCTATTGTGAGTACATATCAATTTTAAGCTAAAAAATACTTGCAACTAGGTTTCTCCTACATCTTGTCTTATCTATAATACTATAATATATAAAATATTTAAAGTGGTAAAGTATGACAGTTTATAAGTTTGTATGTAGGGGTAATCTCCGAAACTGCATATTCGGTTTCAAAAAATCCTTTTTTTGAATTGAATTTTAAAATAAAAGGACTTTTCGTGGAGACAAATTTTGCAACATAAGTCGACGAAAAAACGGTTGAGCGATTGAGTTTGAGCCGATGAAAAGTAGCGTAACGAACGCTATTCTTCATCGGCTACTTTTTATCCGGGCATCTCGCAGGCGAAGCCGTGTGCAAATAATAAATATATAAAAATAATAAATAAATAATACTGGTCATTTTCACACAGCATCATCTAGCCCCAAAGTAAGCAGAGCTTGTGTTATCTGAAGTACATGACTGTTATACTACTTATTTTTTATTGTAAATACAAACATATTATACATAGAAAACACCAAGACCCGATACATAAATTCGCAAATACAAACATTTGTCCCGCGGCGGAAATCGAACCCACAACCTTCTGCGTCTCAGGCAGGCCTTCGTCCACTACGATACAGAAGTTGTTGGGAACAAACATCTTTGCTGATAAAGTAGCAAAAACCTTTGTTCCTAGTATATAATTCCTTGCCAAATATAAAAAAACTGTTATCATCCTTGCGATATATTTAGTTTTACTTATAATTGCACTGTTTATCGCCAGAAGTTTATCCAATATAAATAAAATTAATAAATGAATAAAGAAGAATTTCATTCTTCAAAGCTTTCATTTACGCCTACGCTCAAAGGTACGCCTACGCCTTATAAAACAGTAAAAAGACTAAATTTCAGCCTCCAATCTACCATTCCATGCCTATTCCCACATTAAAGAAATGACCGCTCATCAAGTTACCAGTGTTTGGCCACAAAAATCCCGTCAAAGCATTTCAATTAAATCTTGAAAGGTTTCTGAGGAAATGCCTTCAGACAAAGTGCCTATAGCTTATTATAAGTTTATTGATGTTAGCTAGCTCACTCTGTTTTTATAGAATCAATTCATCTATTCATCGTTCTTTCTTGTTTGAGGTATGACTGTCACTGACTATGATAGATTAGACAGGTCAACAAAAAAATAATACTCGACGGATGATGTAAATCAGTGTACTAGTTTTATGTGCTTGTTTAGTGAAGGGTTTTTTCTATGCACATGACATTTAGTTATTAGAATTCTTGATTCTGATTTATATTGCAATTACAAATATATCACTGATATGTTTTTTGCGGAGGAAAATATATTGGTGTAACTTCGGTATTCAAAAGCTCAACTTTGGAGCGCAACTATAAAATAAATAAATAATAAATAATGCTGGACATTTTCACACAGCATCATCTAGCCCCAAACTAAGCAGAGCTTGTATTATGGGAACTACACGACTCATATACTACTTATATACATTTTTTTTGTAAATACATACATAATATACATAGAAAACACCCAGACCTGAGACAAATATTTGCAAATACAAACATTTGTCCCGCGGCGGAAATCGAACCCACAACCTTCTGCGTCTCAGGCAGGCCTTCGCCCGCTGCGCCCCAGAGGTCATCGAATAGATGTTCCTAATTTAATTTTTGTGGTACCACTATTGATTCTTTAACTCTTAAATTATTGAGGAAGTGATTTAAGGTGAGCTAGCTCTTTGGTACTTTCAGATAGAACAAAAGAGGGAGCCGCTTCAGGTAATTAATCTTGGTGGAATTCTTTTAGTCGTGAAGAGTCCGAGTCAGGGAAAATAATGGCGATCTGCTAACTAGCTCAGAGAGTTAGGAAACTTGAGGTTTCCATGCTGAAAGATGGATTGTATCCGCAAAACCCTTTCAATAAGCTGTATAATTTACAGCAAAAACTGTTGTGGCTCAAAATGCGTAATGTTTTAAATTATGCGGTTTTTAAGTTTCTGGATGGTAGATTATGTTATACAAAATCTGTGTTCGCTCTATGTCTTCACCACTCGTCAAACTAATTCACTCTACAGCTATATATTTTGAAAACAAGTCGTGCTTACACTCCGAGCCAGGTAAATGGAATTCCCGTGCTCGGCTCGTGGCATCGCAACTGTCCGTTTAAATTTTCACGGAGTCTCAAACTTTCTACTGCTTTCGAAAACTGCACTTGATTCAATTAGTAAGATTTTTTAAATCACTGGTAGGAGAAAGAAACATAAACTATTTTGTTTTGTTTTTATCTTTCTCTCTAAGCCTCTGTACAGTTTTTGTCCTTCGAGTCTTTTATTCATCGTCATCCATATATTTATAAAAAAAACTGAACGTAAATAAGATAATTTTTTTGTAATAGCCAATGACTAAATGCAACGAATTGGGTTATAATACTTGGAATAGACAGAAAAATACAAAATGCTTTGTTGCACAAGATAAAACAAGTACATAGGCGAACTTAATATAAGAATTATGCGTAAAAAACGTAACACGTTTTGGTATGGTCAACTAATTGTTTTTATAGAAACCAAATGACACTAAAAAATGACAATAAATCGTATCTGAAATTTTTGATGAATGGAAGATTTCCAGCCATTATTTCCATTTTAGATGGAAAGCCCACGATTCGGCCTGTTTTTTTGTGTTTCACAGCAACATTTTCTGATCTAAACTGTAAAACCATGTACTTTTTTTAGCATCATGTGACAAAAAAGCAGCATTTTCCGATCTAAACTGTAAAACTATTTTTTAATTTGTAATCTTAGCGAATGTTTTTCTAACTAACAGACCTGCGGGGCGATCACAATAATTTCCCATGGCTGATGGGATGAATCGTATCACTCTAATTTGTAAGCTGGATGAGCCATAGATAGACAATGCGAATGAACAAAATTGGTTTCATATTGGACGTTCCGTTTTTTGGATGGATGGGCCATTAAAATAAGGAACTAGTGTCAAAATTTATTGCCATCTCGATAATCATGAGTTAGTGTGATCGCCCCGCTGATTGACAGACTTTTCGCCAGATTTCGTCACAAGTTTATTTTTATTAGATAGTTTTGTGAACAAATGAAACATATAAAAACAAATGCTATGTTGTTTAATTTGCAGGAGGTCGTACCTTTAATAATTCTAGAATAACAACATATATTCATTATATATATACACATATATATATAACATATATTCCTAGCAGATATAATAAAACCTTGTTTTTAAAATCACGATAAAGTGCATGTTTGACGGGGAGAGACAGCTAGATAAGAGAAATGTTCTCAGAATTGCACTTACTTTGATAAGTTTATCTCAAACTGGAATGCTCGTATATTATTATTTTACCTATAAAATTCTTCTAGACTTCTAAGAGAAGACCTACACAACACAACCTCGGTGGCACAGCGGGCTAGTAGCTGGCTGAGGCACACGAAATTCGGATTCAATTTCCGATGCAGAACAAATGTTTGCAAACATTCACCGGGATGATGCACATGTGGATGACTTTCACGCTTTATTGTGAAAGAAAATAGCACCCATTAAAAGCAGAATGCCTGGTAGCCCCAACAACAAGCACTTGCTGTTAAGTTAACACACTATCTTGCAGATTCTGCAGCTCTCTGCAGAAGCACTGGGTGTCAGCACGACTGAATCCCCATGCTAAACAAATTTACTATGTTAGTTAGTAAGTAGTTTAGTAAATAATTTATACTATAATAAGAATGTAGCAGGTCAAATTTTGTACATTGAAGATATTTAGAAAACATTTTTTTTGGATGGCTCTCTATAATCGATACTGAAGCCAAAACCGTCTGTCTGAACCTTAATCACGCCGAAACTACTAAATGAACTCAAATGAAACTTGGCATGATTTGAGTTCATACTACGGGGTAGGACTTAGGATACTTTTATCCCGAAATTCAGCATGGTTCCCTTGGGAGAGGGGATGAAAGTCAAAATGTGTACTTAGTTGTAATTCATTTACGCGTAGTCCGATTTCATTCATTCTTTTTTTATAAGAAAGGAAGTACTTTCAAGATTATCCCGTACATATTTCAAAGTTATCGGATTTGTAGTTCAGAAGTTACAGACATCACAGGCCTCAGTAATAGGCCATATAACTTGAAACCTGAAATGTACAGGAACCTTTGAACGTACGGCTCATCTTAAGCTGGTGTTCGAATTTTATCGTATAGGCATAATGGATAAGGCATATGTCAAGTCAGACCACTCCAAAGGAATCAGATATTGCTAAACGATCATTCATTATACACAGCCTAGAATATATAGGAACCTTCGAGTTCACGTCTCAGCTTAAGCTGGCGTAAGATTTATAGCGCACTTTGAAGTGTACGCTGAGTAGGTAGCTGGTCAGCTACTGGGACTGGGACTACCGGGACTACCGGGACTACCGGGACTACCGGGACTACCGGGACTACCGGGACTACCGGGCTACCGGGACCGGGACCGAGACTGTGACTGGGGCTGGGGCTGGGGCTGCGGCTTATTATTTAATCTCTAGTCTTAAATACAACCTGGGAGTTTTCAAATCCAAAGTAAACAGACTACAGCGTTGCTTTATAAGACAAACTGAGTTCAGATGCGAATAATTAGTCTGCAGGAATCACAATCGCGAACGAAGTCGCGGGTACAGCTAGCTTAATTAATAATTGTTAATCTAATAAAATTATTTGTGGATCTGAGTAATCTGAATAAAGTATATTATAATTTAATTTAATAAAACGTGACGTGTTAGCTTTTTGTGGTTTTCGTATCACCTCGGCCGTTACAGGCATATTGTGATCACCACTTGCTTTTCTTCGCTTGCTCAAGGGGCATTCAAAGTTCACCGTTCAGCCCTGCGGCGCGGCTATTAGAAACTGCAAAGTGACGTGTTGCTTAACTATATATTATCTATATGTGCGCATTAATACACCTTCAGAATAATGAAGGAAAATATTGTGAAAAAACCGTGTTTATGAACCGAATATTTGAAGACATGATCTTGCAACATACAACACGTACAATGCTAACAACTATGCAAAATGAGGGCAAGTGCCAAATATACCAAATGTTTAGCCTTGTCTCTGACTACCCTCTTTTTGGTCTTCTCATTGAGCTACGAATATAGATAAGATAATAAGATAAGATAATGTTTATTGGACATTTTTTTTTGTACCTACATGGTTCAGGAGTAATTCTACAGGAATTACCATGTAGCACTATGATTTACGAAACGATACTTAGGTATCGTTTCGTTAGGTTAGGTATCGTGAAAAAAATTGTACCTCGGATTATCTCTGTTCCCCACACTAAGGTTTGAAAGCCTGTATTGTAGGGTCACATGGGATTAGCCACAGACTCTCTTTCGGTAGGAGTTATTTCACGCATTTTATAGCTATCATAGTAAACTAACTTAGCTAAAACCTAACTCTAGATCTTAGAATGATCATTATTCGAAAAAAAGTCTTAGACATTTTTATTTGCACCATAATTATGTAGCAGAGTTATGGAAAGCTGATTTATGTCTGTCAAAGCTCTACTTTAGATTAACAAATTAGCTGACTTGTTTAGAAACCTTGTTTTAATTCTGTTTTCTCTAGAAGCTGAGAAAATTAAAAAAAATATCTTTCAAACTCACACAGTCTTTACAACCTGAGTAAGTTTTCTCTCGTAACACAGTCAGCTACATTGAGAGTTTTCACACTCCTAGATTCCTCCTTAGATTCCTAGTTGTTACTTTCTAACCTATATTTTGTCAGTCAGTTCTAACCCAGTTTTGCCGTCACGACTCCACCGTGTGCTAATTAACTCCAACGCAAAAAGATAAGTTACTTGTCTGTATTAAGCATTGTAAGATTTCAACAATCCTTATGCACCAATTTGTATAAAAACATGTGTTTGCTGATTCCTTCTTATTTTCTTGCAGAAAATACATGATTAGGACTATAATACTATTTGCTTGAACGTATTCCTAGGAATTCCAGACAGTTCGAAAGCGATTCAGTGAACAGATCTAAAAAAAACTGCCGCTTTGTTTCTACATGTTTTTTTGTACAAAGAATTCAAACAAACATACGGCCCACCTGTTGGTAAGCGGTTACCATAGCATTTGGACATTTGTAACATCAGAGGTATCACACGCGTATTTCCGACCCTTTACATTGTATAAACGCCCTAATTGAAGAATAAGGTAATTAGGGCGTTTATACTTGGGAAAACTTCAGCACGGAGATCATTCCATAACCTGAGTGCTCATGGGAGGAAGTTCCTCTGAAACCGCACGAACCGCACGTCGCTAATCTTATGTTTTATAAAATTCATACAACTATGTACAAGTAGGTATATCCAAAAAATATAGAGCAAACAGCAAGCTATCTAAAGATCGTTGCCAATGATCTAAAGATAGGTCAACTGATCTAGATCAGTAACAGGCGGAAACGTCCCCAAAATACTGGCTGAATTGTCAATGCTAGTGGGTCAACGCACTATAATAGCACCAGATAAGACCGAATAAACTACCAGCGAGTTCAGACAGTGATTACCTGTATGATACAGTTATCTCTCGAGATACCTTTTATACAAGAAAATGGAGAGTCAAGTTATAAAAGAAATACGACATTTCTCTGTTTATTACTGTACATTAGTTATACTGCTTCCGTAGTGTCGCGGCGGCATGAAATGGGAACTAATGAGATTTTGATGTTTTTTTGACTGTGCTTTTATTTTCCTTGGTAACATGAAGACGTTGTTAGTGGAGTGTTAAGTTTCACTAGGTTACTATTTCAGCACTTTCAGTTATACGGACCTATAATATCCATTCAATTGTTACAGAATTGTATTATAAAATGCATCTACACTTCATTGTATCTTTTGTTTATATTTCTACCAAAATGAATGGATCATTTGCGGTTACCAATAAACTGCATCAGTTTGGTACTATAGCAATTTTTCTTTTTATTTTATTCATTCTAGTTGCAGTTTTGATTTATACGCCTAGTTTGAAACTATCATACGAATGAACCTTGATGTTGCTTCCGCCACTGATACAACGCTATACTTTGACGATATAGCTAATCGAACTTTTTAGGAATTAAAATGTCAAAAGTTACTCGCAATGTCAAAGTGATAGCTTGTGTTTTCTCGAGGCGAATTCATTACTTAGTATGAGCGTAAAAACCCGTGAATTCCCAACATAAAATGAGATACTCATTATACTCGTACCTATATAACCTCTTCATCAAAGAGAAGTGTGCAATTATTAGCAGAAAGCTTAAACCGACACACGTCAAATAATTAATTTTGCCAAAATATTATACGTAATAGTACAGCAATTTATATTCCTCTGCAGAGTCCTGCAGTCCTGGTTTCGTTTTACGTGACATGGACGTTAGTGGAAGCGGTATCAAACCAAATAGAAGACTTAATTCTTATCTAATAGAATTTTGATCTAACAATAATAATTCACAATGAACAAAAATTCCTTTCTCACAAGAGAAAGGAATTTTTTATTCGTACACATAATTTTGGCCACACTTATATGAATTCACACACACATCTCGAATGGTTAATCCATGTAGTTATAACAAATATTTTTTTATATCTCTTGGGTTTTAGATAACTTGGCACACCAAGCTTTTGAGATATGGTGGCAAAAAAGTGGCGAAAAAAAACAGCTTAGCGAGATGTCATACTACAAAAAGTTGTTTAATTTCTAGCCTTTTTACTGTATGGGTTAAGAGCCAACGTGGAAATATAGATATTTTTAACGTTAGGTAAGAGTATTTTTTAAACGAAATTTACAGTAGATAGCTCGGTAAAAGTGGCCTAAGCAATATTTTTTGGTAAATAACCTTACATTATAAACAGAACATCGTGAGTTTTCAGTAGTAATATGTGTCATTAGTTTGTATAATATTAGTCTCTCAATAATTAATATTTTGTTTATCTAAGCCAAAACAATAATCCACTCTTTTACATAACGGCTAGCCATTTAACAAAACAGCGCTGTTTTCTGATTTGTCATACTACCGTCGATCATCAGTCCACTGCTGGGCATAGGCCTTCAAATACACGTTACTGAGCCCGTTGCCGGCTCTTCTCATCCACTTTCTGCCCACCGTCTTTCATATACATACAGATACTTAATCTTACCTTAGTTACCTTATCGGTGTGGACCGGCCAGCTGTTAGCTGTCATTTAATGGCGTGAATACTATGGACTATATGTATTAAATGAGGAATCGATATTTATATGCACCTTAGACAAACCACTATTAGGTTTATTAGGTGCACTTAGCATAAGCATGTAACTGTAAACTTTAATTATGAATAAATATAAAAAAAAGCCATCGCTCCACCTAGCCTACAATGTGACGTATACGAATGTATACGTCACATTGTTAGTGCATTTCGCGTTGGCATTACACGTGACAGGTTTCAAGCCTATCGTCGCATATTGGAACAATACCTTCCTTAAAATTTTGAGTTCTATGGTTTCCTCCTTAGTTCCTTTCACGTCCTTAAATATTTAGTGTACATTAACACGAGAGAAAAAATACATTGGGTTACCGGGTTCGAACCTACGACTTTTAGATCAGAAATTACGATTCCATCCACTTTAATAAAGCTTTTGGAACCAGCTAGCTGTACAATCTTGGTATTATATGACATCTACATAATCTACATGGCTCTTCCTTATTTTCTGTATTCGTGCGTATGCTGGCTGAATATTATCCTATGCAGCTTTTAAATTATTTAGAAGTCTCTATGAAATTATTATAACATTCAACGGTGTTTTATTTGAGCATTCGTCTGCACTAGTTTTAATTTTACTATGTAATTATCTATGTATATGTACAGGTGTTTTGAACGGAAAAAGTTTCATTTTTTTTGCGTTGTTTCAGGATATATCAGTGGAGCATCAAACTCCAACTTTGATAAGATCTTATTTATTTTTATATTTTCATTTAAACGAAATATAATATAATAAAAATAAAGAACAGCCAATAGACACATACTTAATCCGGACCTCACAGAAGGATGCCCTGTATCTCTTGTAAGTATCTCTTGATAACCAATGTCCAATAACAAATATCAATGAGTAATCTGAGAACGTAGCGGATCCCAAAATGTTCAACATGCTGAGGTTAAGATGTAACTAAGCATCAATAGAAAGTTATTAAAAGTGACCTCTTTTGTAACTTTATGATAAATGAAGATCTTGTCTAAATATTTTTCAGCCATTGAAGTAACTGTATATGTATAGACGAAGGAACAATATTGTGCCTACCACAGTATGCCTAACACAATACTTTTGCATTCAATACAAAACAATCGGTTCTATGGGCGCCGGCAGCAAGGTGCAAGGGGGTGGACTTGCACCTCCCACGCAACATTTATTACTTCTAACAATGGTAATATACGAAATTATCTAAAAAATACTAAACCTATTACATTGTCCCGTAGTAACATTCACAAAAAGGAACTTACGCATAAACGAAAAAAATATCTTTCGTTACCTATTTGTTTTTTACGCTCCGCCACAAAGAAATTTGAAGTAGCAAAGATACATAAGAGATAATTATTTCCTTATAAAGTCTATGTAATGCGAGCATGCAAAATAGTTTAACTTCTAGGTATAGAGCATAATGTATTAAATAATTTTGTTTATCACAATAGTACAAAACTAAAAGAGAGTCCTTGCCTGACAAACAGTTTGTGGTTGACGATGGCTTGGTGAAAACAGAATTTAAGGCAGTTTATTCTTTGGAAAATTCAGTCGTCTATGTCAATTTCTGTACCCTTCGACTCCGTGCCGTGGTTGTTATATGAAGAAAATTCAGTCTTACCTCGGAGATATAAAAAGGACCGGCCATATTTATGAGCGTACTACACACTGAGAATGAAATGCGTACAGCGTTGGTAAAATTAGATACAAAATAAGTTCCTACGAATGAGTATTTTAATGTGATTTTTTATTTTCGTGCGTGGAATTTTCAAGCAAAGTGCGACTTTTAAGAAAACATTAGTTTTTTCGTTCAACTTACGCCAATCATTTTTAAAGCATATTCTTTACTTTGTTTGATGAAGAAAGGTCCTATTTGTTAAAAAAAACCCAAGCATTATATTTGAACTTCACCCATATCGTTCTTTGACGCGAAACGCGTTGGTTTATACTTATAATCTAAGTCCTAAGATAAGATATCGATACCAAACACAAATAGATTAAAAACACTGGTAATCCCGATAACCAATGAACATAACACGGTACATACATGTGTTTTCCTTGAGCATGTATTACTATCCGCTATCACCATAGGTACCAAGAAGTTATTATCCAACTCTACAAAGTTAATAGTAAATAGTTGTAACTTAAAATCGCAACTTTGAAATCGTAGGCTATGAGCTTTTACCACACAAAAATAAATGAATTTGGTGAACCACTGAAAGGTAACCCGAGATTCAATCAAAATGAATTGTATTAAGAATTGATTGTCTAGCCAGAGCAAAGATTGTGATATAATTGGAAAGCGGTAAGCCTTATTTGACGGCCATCAACTAACTAACGTCCATTCTTAGGACACCAACGTACTATAGGCAAATAGTATTCACATGGGAACTGAGTAAAATTTTGGTATATAGACGGGCGTTACTTTCATAGAAAATAAGCCACAGTTTTCATAATGATATACTCGCATCGAACAAAAACAAACACACTTCCGGCTATTTTTCCCATGATGGACATCTTCAGATATATACCCAGTGAAGACCTTTGAGGTTACCAAATAGGTAGTAGCCAGAGGCATGTCAAAACATTACATTTGGGCACATAGGTATCCGTGTTTTTTGCCTATTGACCACTGAATAACTAAAGCATCGCTGATGCGTTGCCTACTTTGAAGAACTCGTTTTCTTAAAACTTGTAACATTATATTTCTGAGAAAAGAACTTAAGGGCAGCTCATTCTACAGTTTACATGAAGGGGGAAGAAAATATCTCGTTAAACGGGTAGAACGAGAAAGCCATGTTTTATTCCTGTGCGGATGAGCCCTGTTTTGGTTTCGCGAGGTTTGATGGTAAAACTTCGATGCATTAATAAGTGGCTTCCACAGAGCAATCGCCATTGTAGAGACGATAGCATTTTGTAAAAAGTTAGCATTTCATGAGACGACAAATTATGACAGAGACCACTGCATGAAGTTAGCATTCTACGTGACAGGTTGCAAGCTATCAACGCTTATTGCATTTAATAGCAAGGTAAAACAATCACGTCTTTACTTACAAAGACTTTCATTCCTTCTCAAAATCTTCTCACATTGCGTATTCGTGTCTTTTCGTCTGCTCCCAACGGCGAGACTGCGTAGCACTGTTTGCATTATACATGAGCCTTTTGGAAGTGATCGCTCACTTCAACGTTATTGAGTGCATGTTCCAAGTATAAGTGCTTTTATGAGGATGGTCATTTTGTAATTTTTTATCACCTTAGAACATGACATGAAGCCTAATGAAGGTATAAATTTATCAACGTTATTTTCAGCCTATAACGGTCGGAATTGGGACCGAAGCCAACTTCTGAGGTAATACTTGCCAATGACAGGATAACATATATTATCTTACTACTATTATAAACCTGAAAGTTTGTGAGGATGGATGTTTTTTACTCTTTCACGCAAAAACTACTGAACGTATTTTGATGAAACTATACAGTAATAAAGCTTATACATCAGAATAACACATAGGCTACTTTTATCCGGGTACTTCGCGGGCGAAGCCGTGGACAGAAGCTAGTATAATATAAAATTAACTCACTTTTAACTCTTTAGAATCATGACAATTAATTTGAAATATAAGGTAACCTTATATTTAATTTCAAAATAATTGTCATGTCACTTGCATTTTAATTTGATGAAAGTATTAATTTAAAAGCAAAGTTCAGTTTTTTTATAATTTATTTTAACTTAAATAAAACTAACTACTAACATAAGTTACTACTTAGTAGTTACTACTATTAATATATGAAGTAACGACTTAAAAATAATGTAAGTATTCTTATAACGGCTATATAACTTTTATTTAAAATAACATAAATATATATATTAAATTTTACAACTATTTTGTGATGAATAATCTATATTAAAATTGAGGTTTATGCTAACAATATGTACATACAATTCAACCTTGCTAGCGCAGCGGGCGAGTAGCCGGCTGCATCGCAGGAGGAGCAGGTTCGATTTCTGCTGCTTGACAAATATTTGCATGTTCTGCAGATATTTGGGCCAGGTTTGGGTATTGTGGTACCACGCTTCTCACAGTTTCTGATATCTACGATCATATCTACGATACGATAGCCCGGATCCCACACTACGATAGCATCGTAGTGTGGGGTCCGGGCTATGTATGTGACTAATGGATGTTTATTTATTTATTTATAATACAAAATCTTCATTACACAATCATAGTCATTTTGCACTAAGTACAAAGTAAAGTTTATTTTCCGAAGTTTTGTTCTTTGTCCCATGTTTCACAGCCAAAAAAAATTCACAGTTGCTAATATAAAGTCTTCCATGCTCGAACGAGCAGTTGAGTGTTTTCCGAAAAGTAGTTTTCTTTTAACTATGGTTTTTCCGTCAGTTCTATGTCTTTTGCCATTTTCCTTTTTGTCTTTCTGTCTTTCATCCATAAGTACAGCATATCAGGTAACCACGTGACCAACAATATGACTAGCAGGAAGTTTTGTGCTGTTATACAAACTATGTAGCTTCCCGTGAAATCTCTAATCCATCCTAGGAAGTATCCAGTAGGGGGTACTATGAAACCCATAGTTAACATTCCAAGACCGACCGCAGCGGGCACTTGGTCCAGTTTACATTCTTCTGAGATAGCTATGTTCCTTGCGACGATGATCATACTTCTTCCAAATCCGTAGAGACAGGACATTGCTATCAGTATATCCAGTTCGGATTGATAAGCCATGACTGTAACAAAAAAAATGGTTCAGAATCGAAGCTGGTAACAATTAACAAGTGCGACTGGTCGAAGAATCGGGTGACCAATGAGCTGGCTCGTATCTGGGTCAATGCATTAGCATTATCATTCAGCGTGGTAATGCGGCCAGTATTTTGGGAACGCATCCGTCTGGTAGTGATCGGGATCAGTTGACCTATCAGATCAACTGATCGTTTGCAACGTCTTTAGATAGCTAGCTGTGTCATATGTATTTTTTGTATATACTTACTTGTACATAGTTGTATGAATAAATGTATAAACTTATTTAAGTGCAAAAAAACTATATTTTTTTATAGTTTGTATTATGGGAACTCCATGACTGATATGCTACTTTTATCCTATACTTATATACTTTTTTTTTGTAAATACATACATATAAACACCCAGAATATTTGCAGATCATACAAACATTTGTCCTGCGGCGAGAATTAAATCAGCAACCTTCTGCGTCTTAGGCGGGCTATCGCCCACTGCGCCACAAAGTATATAATGTGTTATTTTTTGTGATCTGTTTTGAATATTACGCCAAAATTTCGGTAAGATCGTCACTACAATCAAAGGTTGGAGCGATAAGCTACTGATACGTCGCTCAAGTTTGTGGGGTATAAACAAAACAAGGCTAAATAACAACGATTTAGAACAAAATTTGACTCACGCACCGAGGGTTCCGTACAAGATTGTTCGCCAAAATAATTAACATTACTCAATTTTATAAGCCATGAAATCACCAAACATTGCTCTAACGAAAGATAAGATCGGGTTGAAAGAAAAACTGTGTAGTTGAAAAATGTTCGCCCATATATCGATAAGAGTAAGGTTAATTTTCCAACTGCAAGTGTAAGTTTGTAATCGTAAAAAAATGTTTTCAGAAATTATCCTGTAGAGGTTCCGTTTTTCCTTTTGAGGTAAGGAACCCTAAAAACAAGACGTAATACTTTAAATCAAACTTTTGGAGATAAAGGCCATTTGAGTAGGCACCTATCTATTGATAAATTATTTCCCCAACAAATTTTTAACATCATTATTTTATACTTGCAACAACAGGAGCCTGTATATTATGCGGTTTCATTAGGAGGTAATTTGTTTACCTCCTAATGAAACCGCATTTTATGAGTGCCTGTATGTATATCTGTTACCATTTATATCCGGGACAGATTGATTTGTAAGATTTGTATGTCTTGAAGGATGGAGATAGGTTTATCCGGACCAAAAATTCCAACAGAAATTAGTACAGAATCGGAATGACTGGAAGGAATGTAGGAAAGCCTTTGCTTAGCACTGGGTCACTGGGCATTTATAATTATTAAATCAATATATCCTACGATTATAAACGCAAAAATTTGTGAGGATGGATGTTTATTAATCTTTCACGCAAAAACTACAGAACGAATTTCGATGAAACTTTACAGTAATATAGCTTATACATCAGAATAACACATAGGCTACTTTTTATCCGGATATCACACGGGCGAAGCCGTGGGCGGTAGCTAGTATTTATTATTTTCGTGAGACAATTACTGTAAGTTTAGGACTTACAGTAATTGTTTAAAAAATTAAGACCAGAAAAAAAATTAAGCGGAGAGATGAAGTTTGTATGGAAAAAACTCAACGTGGACGAAGTCACAGGGTGTTCCACTAGTAATAATAATTAGGCAACGTGTTTCTCTTGACTTAAATATATAAACATGGTGGAAACAGTTGTGGGTCTTAATATGAATATGCATAAAATGGACATGGCAAAAATCATGTCACCCGTGCCGGTGCATGTTGGGGACAATAACGTCGAAGTTCTAGAACACTATGTCTATTTGCGTCAGAGGAATCAACTAGGTCGGTCCAACTTCGACAAAGAGGTCAGTCGACGAATCCAACTTGGATGGACAGCGTTTGTGAAACTTCGCCATATTTTCTCGACACAGATACCGCAGAGACTCAACATGAAAGTTTACAATTAGTACGTGTTACCAGTGATGAGATATTACTTGGTCCTTACTATTAATCTCATACGCATACTCAAAGCCACGTAACGGGGTATGAAAGAACTATGCTCAGAGTTTCACTACGTGACAAAGTCCGAAACGAGGTAATACGTAGAAGAACTAAGATTTTAGAATAAGCAAGTTGAAGTGGTAATAGGCAGGCCATGTACCTCGCAAAACTGACAACCGCTGGGATGAAAGGATCTCGAATGGCGACCACGAACTAGTGCAGTACGATGCAGTGCCCCCCCACCCGATGGACCGATGACATCTCAAAGGTTGCGAGAATTCAGTGGATAGAGGTGGCCCAAAAGCGTTAGTCGTGAAACTCTTTGGGGGAGACATCTGTCCAGCAGTTGACATTTACTAGGTCGTGATGATTATGATTATAATTATAACACACCACTTTTATGAAATTGATATACGATAACTTACTTTGTCTAACTACAATCAGCCATGTGCAAGTCATGATGAGCATCCATCTAGCCTTTACCCTGTATTTGTCTTGAACTATCGGCAGGAGTAATCGTCCTATGATATCTGCAGCTGCGATGGCTGACATGCAGAATGCCGTCTGTTTTTTATCTAAGTTGGCAGCGTTCTAAAATGTAAAAAACTTCATAGTTATTCCAATAGAGCAATTTTTCTAAACTCTATGTTTAAGTTTTGATATTTGGGATGATATATATTTTACTTTTTAAATTAACCGCATATGTTTGAAAGCTTTTTAACACACATATATAGATTATCCATTTCATTTGCATAGTCCTTATACCTATATATAGAAATGTTGTAAAAGGTTTGGTCTTCAAGTTCAGTTTCAAAGTGTAAAAAACAATGTAATACATTAGAGATAACACTCTGCCGCGCTTGGCCTGACTCAGGTTCTATCATTTTGTCGTGTGTGATACAAACAAATATTAGTGAGTGCTTTATTCTTGGTCACGCACGATAACGAATTATTTCAAATGTTAATGAAATTAGTGCAGCCACAATGTTGTTATTTAGTGATAATTACCTGTAAAAAGAATGGATACAGCATACTGAAGTTCTGTATCGAAGTTGTAGCGATTGCTGTTCCAATTATAATGTTCAAAAATCTAAGATTGGATAGAAGTGATAAGTCGAACAAGTCATATACTTTCGTCATCCAAGTTTTCTTCTGCGGTACCTCAATTTTGGTAGTACCTAGAAAATCAAAGGTATTTTGAAGCAATTAAACTTAAAATGTATTAACATTTTAGTACACGTTTTATATTTTTCTTTATTAGTTTTTTATTTACATCATAATAAGTTTTAATTATGAAGCAAATAGCTTGGGTAGTCAAAATATGTTATCTATGCCTTTATATAACAAAAACAAAGTTTGACGCGATCTTTTCAATTTCTTTGTAGGGATGTTTTAATATTTTGTTCTAGCAATTCTTTATTGGGTAAAACAGATTTTTTTAAAATATATAAAAAGATTATTATTAATATAATAATAATATCATTTCTTGCCTAAATATTTACCTACTGATAAATTGTTTATCATTGCCAAAAACGAACGACTGTGTTTTTATCATTTTATCTACGTCTTTTTCTATCTTACGATATGCATAGCACGATCAAGGGAAGTTATTACCTACTTTTATATCTAATGCCGGAAGTTTTACATAATGGAAACTTTATTTAAGTTTTAAGTCAAATTAGACAAAAACAGATTCTGCCTTTTTATAGAACAGGTCGTTTGGGTCACTAAAAAAGATAAACCCTGTCTGAATAACATAGTATTGTAAATAAAAGGAATATCATGAATTTAAACAATTATAATGACCTGACGAAAACGGTACCAATTTTTATATATTTCACTTAAAATAAGTAAAACAGTTTAGGGAGCAAGTTCCTTAAGTGGGTACTTATTAGTAAATTATGAAATGTCTATGAAATTATAATAATGCCGATATTGTTAAAAGTACAGAAGTAAACGTCTATTTAAAGTATATTTTCTAAACATTTTTAATTTCATAAAAATGTAATTAAAGATAAGTATTTCTTTCATCATTCTAAGTAACATTGTACGAGTGTCTTACTAGTTAAGTTTAATGTAAGATACTATGTTACTTAGAACAAATCCTTTTGATCGACACTATTGAAATACAGAACGTTTCGTTCATATTTGGCCAATTCGTATATCAAAAAGCATGTATTAATGGATGATTGAAGTATTTAATGTGGCAATGATGTGGGACACTCTAGAGAATTGAGACATATTATTTTCATATCTTCTAATTTTATGAAGCATTTATATTTCTCGTTCAAGTTTTTTTACCTACACTACACTTACCATTTATTCCATTTGATTCCTTCTCGGTTTTCTGGTTTGTGCTTAACTCCTTAAGACTTTGTGATATTTTTTCTTGCAAACCATTTTTATTTGCATCATTCATGAGTTCAGGCTCAGTAGCTCTCCTGTGTGCATCGCGGTACGTTTTTGAGTTCTTTCTTTTGATGATATCTTTGTGCTTATCAAATAGCAGCTGCTGTTTTTCATCTATCATAACTTCTTCTTCAACTTTCTTCATGTGCCATTCCACTGGCTGAATTAATAATGTTCCACAGATCTATAAAATATTTATAATGCAAATGATTTTTCGACTCAAAAATATTGATTATAACACTAAACTACATTATTTACCCTTTATTTTTCATACTATTCAGTCGGATCAGCGATTCTCTTAGAAGCGTATTAGTACCTACACATGGAAACTTTATTACTCAAGTAATTGTGACTAATTTAACAATAATCTGTTGTGACTGAATCCTAGAAAGTTAAAAAAACTAGTAGGAAAACGCTCGATAAACATACCAAAGCTAAGAGCAGACTGACATAATAGAGGTATATTCAAAAAAAACTTTCACCATATTCGCCAGACTTTAGTGTAGTGTACATAATTGGTTTATTCCATACGTAGGTAGCTTCTCAGTATTCCATAGCCCAGAGAGTACAAATAACATGCAAGCAAACGAAATATCAAAACGAATAGTTACCCCGTGTAAACTCAATGACGACAGGAGCAAGCACGCGCCCCTAAAACCGTAATTTTCCAAGAGGTACCTCACTAAGTGAGGCATTAGGGTTTGTCCCACACCTGTGCCCACATTGGCGAGACCCACCGCGCGACTCTTCTTTAGCTTAAAATAACTATTTATAGCCACGAATGAGGAGTTCTGTATAAAACCCAAACCAAGGCCTGAAACATTTTACAAACATTAATTATTTTATGTAGGTATGTATGTGGATGATTATTTATTTACTAGCCTCGGCTCGCTTAGTACCTGGAGAAAAGTAGCCTATGTGTTATTCTGATGTATAAGCTATATTACTGTAAAGTTTCATCAAAATCCGTTCAGCAGTTTTTGCGTGAAAGAGTAAAAAACATCCATCCTCACAAACTTTCGCGTTTATAAAAGTAGTAAGATTTTAAAAACTAACCGTGTTGAAGCCCTCTCTCTACCCGATAGACCGAGGAAGATCTTTCGTCATAAATTCCATAGTGACGAATGTATAATATGTGTTATTGAAGCAGATAATTATGTTTTCATTGTAAAATATATACACATTCTAAATTACAAACTTGCTTTGAACATGTGACAAAATGTTTAATAACATTTTAATTCAAAATAGTACATATTTTAACGATCGATGTACCTACTCGTCCGTTTCTTTATAACAGTTTTCACTGTGGATCTTTATTGATCGAGTGAGCGAAGCGCACTATTACGGGTTTTATACAATCAGCAAATCAGAAATGTGGCATCATTCACGTCAGAAGTGTTTATTGGTCTTTATAAAAACAATGAACACGACTCTACTTATGTACCTATCTACCTACACTCCAACATATTTCTTCAACTAATGAGACAGCACGCTTAAATGATAACAAAAAGGAATGAGGAAAGATACTGTTCTTAGAGTACAAATTATTAGGAAATTTGATGAACTATTTGTAGGCGTGTAAAACCCACCCAACATCACCCGATGCAGATTGTTATAGTGGTAAGCGATAGTTACCAAAACTCTCAAGAAATAATGTACCTATTACTTGTTCACCACAAACTGATACCCCACGATGCACTGTTTTATCCTATTATTTTTCAAATATACCTCTATTGTCTCAATCCGATTCAGAACAGGTAACTTTTTAGGTTTGCGACCTCTGTGGCGCAGTGGGCGAAGGTCCGCCTGAGGTTGCGGGTTAAATTCCCGCCACGGGGCAAATGTTTGTATCTGCAAATATTTGTCTCAGGTCTGGGTGTTTTCTATGTATATTATGTATGTATGTATGTACAAAAAAAAATGTATATAAGTAGTATATCAGTCATGTAGTTCCCATTATACAAGCTCTGCTTAGTTTGGGACTAGATGATGCTGTGTGAAAATGTCCAGCATTATTTATTTATTTAGTACTGATATTATTTTTCCTTTCAATCGATACCTCACATAACCAGAATAAACCTTTTTTTTCTTTCTTTATTTCATAAGGCCTTTAATCCCATAGTTCAAAAATCCCCTCGAATGTAAATATGATATTAGGCCACGTTTCATCAAAACTAAATAAACGGTTCGGTACAAACAGACATACAAATTTCGGATCCAAGTAGATTTTGAGGTCTTCACTCACTTCACTCGCTCAATCAATAACGCTGATCAGGTAATTCACGGAGTTTAATACCAACAGAACATAAACGCTCAAGAAAAATGTTACTTATCATCTACGATTTTTCAAAGCAAAACCACTTACCCAAAAGCAGCCCATAGCTGAGTATCAAATGGATAATATTCGTCGAGAATCCGCTAAGGAATATCCCTGTAGTACAAAAGCAGGCTCCTGTTACAGCCACGAACCGTGTCGAGGTAAGTTTTACTATGGCGCCGGCGATTGGACCACCGAAATTAGTGACGAAGAGCATCGTACTCATTACTATGGCAGCTCCCTGGGTATTGTGCCCCATCGCTTGTAGCGCATCGCCGTACAGCAAACTAAACAGCGACAGCATTGATTGATTGAATATCTATGAAAAAGTAGATTATTATTCACTATTTAAGTTTTTTTATACTGTGCTGCATCAGTTGTGATCACAGGATGACTCAACGATAGCTCTATAAACTCCATAGTTTATAGAGCTATCGTCGAGAAATAAAGGCAGGAGCCGCAACTACCCTCATTTCATCTTTTGATTCAGAAAACACAGTTAAAAAAAAAACACGATAAAGGCCCGTAAATGTTTTTTTATAAATTATTTTTTAGTATACAAGGCGAGCGTGCATGTTGGCAGGAGAAGGTCTAGGCGAACGATCTCTGACCAAATTGGAGACGTTCAAGTATCTGAAAACAATGGCTTGTTGAAGAATATGATGAAGATGAATGAAACAAAATATATGCCAGGATCGTAACGAGTGGAAATCCGTAGTCTTTGCCTCCCACTCCGGAAAACAGGCGTGACTTTATGTATGTAGTTTTAGTTAATATCAGAATACCACAAACCTCAATGATTAAATTACTTGCAATTCAATTCTCTTTTTTTATTAAGTTATTGCAGATACTCGTAGTAATAACAATTAAGTGAAATATTTTGATACGTATCTGTATATGTAGTTATCGAGTAAAATAAGTTATGGATTTTTAAAGCAACGATTAAAAAATTATATCTCATACGTATGCACGCACATGTGATTAAAAGTAAAATCATAAATTATGTAATTATAGTAATAGATAATCTAATAAATAAAAATACCTACCATACCTACCTCGATAAACAGATATAGCAGACTCTTTTAATCACAATGATCTGTTTTGATGAACGGTTCTATAATATAGGGACACTGGAATCCAGGGTGTATAGAGATTAAAGATAAAGTGAAATTCCTCCAATTAATTTCCTTTACAAAACCACCAATGACGATACTAACACTGAACCATATACCCTACTCATATTTGACCTTAAAATTATATTACTATAACCTACCTACTTACCCAAATCGTATCAAGATTTAACTAACGATTCGGCAGTTATTGTCTGCCAAACATACATACATACACAGATAGATACATATGTACATACAAACGCAAGATTGCCCTAGTAGCTTTGAGATATTTGTTCGCTTCGCTCACTCGATCAATCATTGGTAGTTTGTAGAAGGAATTATTACTCGGGACCTCAGTTATAAAAATGGTACGACACAATACTCTTGCATTTCTCGGAAAAATAGAGAAAATTAGGTACTTACATTACTTATTGCTGTTCCAGTTAATATCATCCACCCCCAGCCACCATCCGGAGGAACTAATTTTACAACTTTCATTGTTTTTGGTTTTGAAACAAGTAAACTTTTTTCACTTGCCATTTCTTTATTTTTAATTCCTTTTCAGTTCTTTCAAGTTCAACTCATTATCATCTAACACCAGATTTGCTTCTTGTGATGTTTGCAACTGGAACAAAAAAAAACTATTTGCTAAAACCAGCCAAGTGAAAGTCGGAATTTCACTGAAAGTTCCGTAGCATCACGCAATAAATCACAAATTAGTTGGAAATAACAACGTAGTTCCTCGTATTTTCAAACAAAACTCACTCTCGTATTCGACATTTTTCGATTTTACTACTTGAATATATATTTTTTAATTTCCATTGAAAACTGCCAAAATCTGTACTTGAGATAGATTAAGTTTGAAGTTGGTTCTAGAATACGCGCTTTTTAGTAGTGGCCCTATCCAAAAGTTATTATCCAATTCCAAAAACCTTAATAAAACGGTTTGAGAATTTGTGAGAAATATTTTTATCTTAGTGCACACGGAACATTAAAATAAATTAGGATTCTGGACTAGAAAAGAACAACCAATTAGCATTGATTTTCAACTGTCGTTTGCATATGCTTAAAGCAACAATGTGATATAAACATTAAAGGTTAATAAAATATTACTTGGATCAAATCAAACTCAGCAACACTTATGATATAATTGACGATTATGGCGTCATAATGAGGGTGTGTCTTGTCATAATAATAATAAAATTACACTAACTAATCAAGAGGAAGATACAGAGTTCGGCTTTGATAGCTCTGAACAGTTACAATATAAAATAGTAGTTGTCGCGACGACCACACATACGTAATACAAAGTAAAGATAAGGTTTTGTATTTTATTATTATTTACTTTACACAAGTAGTCATTGGGCTAAATTTTTACGTTACAGTAATCTGTGAAATATTCTTGCAAAACGAGCGCATGTGCAAATTATTATTTTTTTGACATGCCTCTGACTACACCTGCTTAGTATCCTCAAAGATATTGAATATATATCTGAGGATGTCCATCCTGGGGGCCAAACAAATATCTGACGCTTACTTTTCCTTTCACACTAACGCAAATTTATCAAGGTAAAACTTGGCAGCTGTCACGTTCCACAGACAATGTCATTTCCATACAAATTAATCTTTCCACAGGCGTTAACGAAAACAGAAAGTGGTATTTGTCTAGACCCCTGGAGTATTCACTCGTGAGCGTGTTTGTTTTTTTTGGATCTGTCCTACTAATATTTAGACTACATGTTATTATTAGATTACTTATTACTGTATTTAGATTACTTGTATGTAGATTGTACTGAGGTTGATCATCAAATACATAGTGGCTAACACGTAGAAGGTTGGTAACAGTGTACATAAACTAGAATAGAGTCATTTATGGTCCACAATAAATAAACTCTAATTTTGAAAGAGGTCACTAATTGTAACAATGTTTTTTATAGTTTTGATTTCAGACACTAAAAGACACTTTTCTTGCGTACTCTATTAGTAAAAGAGAGCGACAGTTTAAATTTAGTTTAGTCAGTGTACTACAGAATCGAGGCCAATGTTTCATAAGATGACATAAAATAGACAACACAAGTAAAGCCATGATCAGCTTTGCAGCATGAAAAACATAGAAAGCAAAGTTACTAAAAAAAAGGCTGGACTGATCATCATTAACACAGCATCATCTAGCCCCAAAGTAAGCAGACCTTATGGTATAAGAACTATATGACTGATATAGTACTTGTATACATTTGATTAGTAAATACATACATATTATACATAGAAAACACCCAGACCCTTGATAAATATTTGCAGATCATACAAACATTTGTCTCGCGACGGGAATCAACACATTCATTCATTATCGTAAATAATTGATACCTTTTGATTTGTCGGTTTTGATTATAGTTCATTCTTGTTCAGTTTATGAGTGCATAATCTTAAACAACCACCTGAATCAAATTAATTTGATTTTTATCAAACTATGTCATTGCACAATATCGTTAAAGAAGTTTAATACTCATAAAGAACACGGTTCACTTATAACTAAGAAACTATAAATAGCTAATTACTAGTTATTCGTGTATTGACTAACATTACAGAGATTTGGCGGTAATTTAGAAATTATTCTTATTTTTTAGTTAATTTTTAATATAGAAAGTGATTCACAACTCTTTGCGTCATTCGTTAAGTTGAAGAATAAAGGTGCACCATCGTATAAATAAATAAATAATAAATAATGCTGGACATTTTCACACAGCATCATCTAGCCCCAAACTAAGCAGAACTTGTATTATGGGAACTACATGACTGATATACTACTTATATACATTTTTTTTTGTTGTAAATACATACATAATATACATAGAAAACACCCAGACCTGAGACAAATATTTGCAGATACAAACATTTGTCCCGTGGCGGGAATTGAACCCGCAACCTTCTGCGTCACAGGTGGACCTTCGCCCACTGCGCCACAGAGGTCGTATTTCCATATTTTCGTAATATTTTTTTTTTTTTAATTTGTTTTATATTTATTACATTTTAACTTATGTTTACCTTAGAAACACTATCATAATATTATTTATAGCAGACTTGCCTCTGCCCACGGCTTCCCCCACGTGGTACCCGGATAAAAAGTATTCAAGATCACGAGCTATACCAGCCATTCCGGAAATTATTATGTCATTATTGCAATATTGGGGATTCCCTGAGTCCCCACGCAAGTTGGGGCGATATTCCTCATCTACCGACTACCAATACTTTTTAATGAACTAAACTTGTTCCATGAGACATGAGACTTTTTACCCTTTATGTCTCAGGGTCTCCAATATACGAGTGATATCCAGTGCATTGCAGATCTTGCAAAAATCTACTCTTTTGCAAAATATTGCCTATTTGACTGGACTAAACGAGGCAAAAATGTGAAGCGTTCCTAGTGAAACTAATTCATGGACAAATGTTGGTTGTAGTTCATTGTACTCAAATTGTATTAATTCGTTAACACGTGTTTATAAAGTTATAAAATAACGGACACACTCGTAGCAAAGTTCAACGATAACGAATCATTTATTTCACTAAAGTAAATAAGTATATAACTAGGTACTATGGTAAAACGCAGACATCTGCCAAATATAAATAAATAAATATTCAACCGACACATACATAGTCTTTACCCCACAATAGAATTCCCAGTGTCGTGGGTATCAGGAACTATGAGTATGAGTACCAAATCCGGAAAAAATATCTGCAGAACTTCCAAACATTTGTCCCACAGTGGAAATCGAACACATATTGAGTCGCAGCTGACTCGCCCGCCCGCTATACTCCCTCTTGCCTCTGACTACCCCTGCTTAGAATGTAAAAGGATTAGCTTACTCAGCATTGATCTGAGGATGTCTACCATGGTAACTACTCGTCAATTTATAGTCGTGAGTGTTTATTTTCTTCTTGCTTAAGAAGGTACTAAGTATATAATTTTATTATAACACTAGCCTCTGCTCACAGCTTCGCCCGTGTGGTACCCGGATAAAAAGTAGCCTATCTGTTATTCTGATGTAAAAACTATATTACTGTAAAGTTTCATCAAAATTCGTTCAGTCATTTTTGCGTGAGAGAGTAACAAAAATCCATCCTCTCAAACTTTCGCTTTTATAATAGTAGGATGACCACAACTGGTGACAAATTTTTAGGTTATAGAATATTCCTCACAACAAGCAACTTTAGATGTATAAAAAAAGAAAGGTAAAGTACCTCGCAGATGATTCAATGGGTTTTTTACTAGATAAAAAGTACATCTAATGTTGAGTCAGTGTGAATACTGGGCACTTGTTAAAACTGATGTAATCACTGCTGGTATAATTGCATTTTGGTCATGCCACAACGAATTCGCAAAAAGGATTTTGACCATGAAATGATGAGGCCTGTATGATGTGATGAGGCTCTCTTTGCAGGCATTCCCGTTAAGTTTTGGAATACCTAGTAGGTAGGTCGTTGTTGTGATAACTTAATAATTGGTATCTGTTATCTTTGATTGTGTTATGGACAAGTAAGGGTAATAGAAAGTTACACAGATAACTTATAGGTAATATATAATATAAATAATAGATTGGTTGTTTGTTATTTTAAAACCACGGTTGAAGCAGGAGGACCCGTAACTACACTTGTGATGAGTCTGTAAATTTTAAAACAGAGCGGAATTTAAACACTTTATAGAAAATCACAAAATCATCACCTTCGGCAGTCGGTAATTATACGTTTGATGGCAAGTCTTATTTATATTTTGACAAACTGGTTTGAGTAGGTTACTAGTTCCTATTAAAACAAAATAACATGCTAAAATTGCAATCAGTCAGTACCAATTTGACTATATAAAAATCATTTTATTACGCTTATTATGTTACTGAAAATGTATTGAAAATTTATAGTCAGGGACTTCTAAAGAAACAACCAGCAGGCACTTACGAAAATATCATAGCACGATCAAGGTTTTATTTACTTTGACTAACCAAACTGTGGAACAGCAGTATCACATACCTGTAATCGTTTGTCGTATGTTTACAGAATCAAGTTTAAAAACAGCTTGTTGCTCATCAGTATGGGCACTCGGCATCGCGTTTCACTGACTCATTATTTCATACGACCGCACGGCTACACTGACATCAATGAAGTGATATAATATCATATATCATCCGGGTACCCAAGCAGTAGCATATCAATTCAATAAAAAAAACGTGGATTTATTCCGCTAATTTTCAATGACTTTATTTGTTTTATGCTTCGGGTATCTTGACTATTATTAAATACTTTTATACCTAAGCCTTACCTTAGCCTTAGGTAATAAGCCTTTTTTGTATAAAAATCAGCTGTCTTGTTTAGCTTTATAGTTCATTTTGATTAATCTGTAATGGATCAAGTTTTTATTTATCGTTCGGACTTTATTGTCTACTTGTATATCTTCTTAGTATATTATTTATACAAAGTAGTCCGAGTTAAGGAAGAATCTCAAAACAACTATTAGCGGTGCTACGAAAAACCTTGAACTTGCCACGCTAGGTGTTACTGGCACAGTCCGACAACAACCTTACCTCGCCTCAAGGTTGCAAAATTTTTTAATCTATGATTCTGTCACATTGACTTAATATTGAATTTTTGTCTGACACGCCCACGATGGCGGTTCCGATCAAGTACAATAACGCAAACTTTGACAACCGCATTCCCTATCCTTTTCCTTTGATCGCCATAGAGGAAATAACCACTATGTTGACCACTATGTTGTTTAATAAATAAATACTGATGCGTTAACGGTGGTGGTTAACGCATCAGTATTTATTTATTTACTATAATTAACACGGCCGAGGGCCAATTTCATTAACTAAAGACTAAAATTATAACTACTTTAAAATAAGTCAGACTATTAAAAATACAGTATGACCGGTCTTTCATAAATCGAACATACTAGATCTTATATGGATAATAATATAAGCGTCAACAACATGATATTATTTTGTAAACGGATGGTTCTCATCGAAGATAAGGAAGTTATTTGGTTGAAAAGGACAGTACATGATAAACTAAGGGTCAGCTCACACCAAGACGCGACGCGGTTGCCGAGGGCCAATTACATTAACTGAAGACTCAATTATAACTACTTTAAAATAAGTCAGACTATTAAAAATCCAGTATGACCGGGCTTTCATAAATCGACCATACTAGATCTTTTTAGAAATAATATTATAAGCGTCGACAACATGATATTATTTTGTAAACGGATGGTTCGCATCAAAGATAAGGAAGTTGTTTGGTTGAAAAGGACAGTACATGATAAACTAAGGGCCAGCTCACACCAAGACGCGACGCGGTGCGCAAGGATACTTGACAGAACACGCGCTGCTTCAAGTAGCGTCTCGCAATGAGGGTAGCATTAACGCGACGCGGGTGGTGGAGTGGGAGCAACTCAACCAACTACGCGCTCCGCTACCCCGCGCGATACAGTGCGTCGCAGAGTTAACTCCCCATACTATACGCCACCCAAAGATGCGCTTCGCAGTGTCGCGTCGCGAAGAACCTCACGGCACCACATAGCGCCGGTTCTCAATCGTCTTCAAATATCTGCGCGCCTAATCGCCTCATTGTCTCGCATCGCGTCACACTGTGAACTGACCCTAATTATTGGTTTAAGAGTGACGCAATCAAATATAATCGATATCATTTTCATGATATACCAAGGTCGGGCAAGTAAAATTTTTAAATAAAATGTAAAGTTTTAATGTATCACATTGGTTGTCGTGAAAAATGTTTGGTAAATTGCATATGTAGTCGCTCAAAAAAAAAACAAATGTCTACTACATCATTAACTGCCAGCAGAAATCCACTGCTGGACACACCCATTCACCGACTTCCCACAACCTTTGAGATGTCATCTGTCCATTGAGTGGGCGTCTTATTATACTGCACGTCTTGTTCGTGGTTGAAGCTTGCAAAATCGACAAGCGCTATGGAAAATCCCCTGCGCTTGTTGGTTCTGCGAGCTATATTATCGACTGCCCATTGCCACTTCAACTTGCTAATTTGATTCTAAGAGCTATGTCAGTGATTTAAGTTCTTCTATGGATCTCCTCATAGTGAGATTCTTAGCATAGCATTTTTCATAGCTCGCTGCGCAACCATAAGCTTATGTATGAGGCTAATCGTCGGCTTATCGGATCACTTCGTAGTCCATCTGTCTGTCTAACAGACAGGTAGAACCTTTTTCTCAGGACACACATAGAGGTCTCAAGTTGAAATTAATATCAAATACGTAGGTCTACAGTCTCTTAGAGCTCTAAAAAAATCAAGCTTCTAAGTCAACGCAATAAACATATGCGGCCATTTATGCGACATATTTTGATAGTCAAAACGTATAGGGTACGTCCCGTTAACCTAGAATAATGAAATTTGGTAAGAAGCAAGGTCTCACAGTACAAGTAAAGGAAAAAGTCCGAAAATAGTTAATTTGTTGTTATAACATATGAAAAAATATTATTTTGTGATTAAAAACTTACAAGTGCTGTTGAATAATTGGCCGTGACGTATATTTATTCCCTATTTTGGGGCGAAAATTTGTTCAACCACAAAGTTAAGTATGTCTTTCAATCCGACTTATATTTTTGTTGGAGCAATGAGCTTTACAAGCTTAGACGGAAGCATCAATGCGCAAGTCAGACTCGCACTTGTCTGGTTTTATTTTAACATTCGAACTTTCCCGAATGCTGCCCATGTGACTGAACTCTTTACCAAAGTTACCTACCTAGTTGACTCGTTTGACCCAGATGGACTTACTATCTTCTCTGGAAGAGATTGCTTTAAGCGATAAGACCACCCATTGTACTCCCGCTTGTAATTTGCTTTGTTTGAAATTGTAAGCAACATAATATGTGGTATACAATAAAGAGTTATCTATCTATCTAGTCTGCAACTTCGATTATATAGTTCCCAACATTTACCTACCGGTAACCATTCCAATGTAGAAGTTTATAGACATTTTTCAATGCAGAAGTAAACTGTTTCGGAGGGATAACGTCTCTTTTGCCTCACTCCTTATTGTTATTGTATAGGATTCGTGGTCTTCGCGACAGACAGACATAGTGGATAGACATATAGACAGACTCACTGTATAAGCACATCATGTTTATTACGTACCACCTAAGAGTGTCGTTTCCACCTGTTCCGGTAAGTATAAGTATACTCAATACTCAATAAATTTATTGCTTTTTTTTATGTAGCAGTCATCCGATTCATTTTTACCACTAACACAAAACTATTTCGGATAACTATCAAGCTATAGATCATATAGCTTGTCTATATCAAATTCCCCTCAAACAATAGCTCAATTCAGTTATAAAATACTAGGTTCTGCCAACGGCTTCGCCCGCATGTTACCCCCATAAAAAGTAGCCTTGTGTCATTCTTATGTATAAGATATATTAGTCGTTTTTGCATGAAAGAGTAACAAACATCCATCCTCACAAACTTTCACGTTTATAATATTAGTAGGATATAGTAGGATTACAGTACTACGATTTAAATTAGTTACTTCGGCAAAGTTCGTGTGTCCGTAGGTACTACACCTATTGGAACGAATATATTTAAAACAATGGAAAAATGAGCATAAGACGTACTATCGTTATATTACCTCTAGCAATATTCAATGTTAGTGAAACAATGAAATCTACCTCTAGTTAGTAAGCAACATCATCAAACTGAATATTTAGTACCTAATCAGAAAGCTCTACTTAAGCAATTTTAGAGCATACCTATTCGTGTTTCTAGTTCTATTGGCTAGTGTCTTCAGCTTGCTACAAAATATCTAAGATAAAAATCATGTTTCTTTCCTGTCACCATATTTTAACCTTATTACTATTATTTATTTATGACAAATGTGTTATTATTAAGAATATCAGATAATCGGATTGTCATAAATAGGTAACTTTCCCCGGAAATTAATACCTCTATGAAATTGACGTTGTTATTATGAATAAACTTCTGAGAAATATTATTATAATTGCTTAAATTACATCTAGATCTAGATCCTACAACAAGTATGTAAAATATATACGAAAGGAATGATCTGAACTTTCTAGTCTACTGCCGTTTCGAAACTATTCGTGGCACTAAATCCAGTTGCCAGTACTATCTAAGAGCGCAACATGCATAGCCATGTAAATTCAGAGCGGAGCCGTTCCTCGTTAATTTGAGCCTTGTCAAGGGGCACATCCCTTTCTTAGTAAAGCAGTACGCAAGCAGTTGGTACCTACCGCCACGCTGGCTTTCACTAATTCCTTTGCTAGGAATTGCCTCGTTAACTGATAAAGGAAGTACCTACGGTAGCGTTGTTTCTTCAATACCTAGTTATTTCGTACTTCACTTTCTGGCTCTATGTTTCTGTCATCCTCAAAAAACGCGCGGCGAGCTAATAATTAGCTCTAAGGCTTGAATTTTTATACTGTGTTGAAATACTGTAGGGTTTTCCAACCAAAAGTTGATTTAAAGAATTTGAATAGATGAAATTACTTTATTAACAAAAATAAACGTAAATTAACAAAAACTACAAAATCGCAAGTAAAAGAGTTAAATAAAAGATCCAAATTTCTAACTAATATCTCAAATATACCGAGATTCAGATCACTAAACATCAGCGATGTTGGCCTCGTCGACCTATATAAAGTCGCGGTTTATATCTACACATTTGTTAAACATTCAATATACCTATATACATAGGTATATTAAATGTTGGAGTCTCCTTTTATTTGACAATTCAGGCTCTAGATTTTAGCTTGAGCCGCAAATGTTCGGTTTGGTTCATTGGGTTCTGAAACGGAATTACATTCGGACGTGAATTGGTGAGGTGATGTTGGCAGCACGTGAATACACACAAGCCAAAATACTCTATTAAACCCGACTTCAAAGAAAAAGGGTTTAAGTTTTAACTAACATAGATCGGCTTTGCAATCTTTTTATTTTTGTTTTATTGTTTGTTTTGTATTCACTTACCTAAGTAGTTGTATATTTTATTCTGTTAATACTTTATTTTACTATAATAAATGTACCTATTTAGTACTATCTACCATAACAACATCAAATTGTAAATTCATCGTTTTTACTCGCCGGCTTTATTTAGAACAATAGATGGACATTTGAGTTGCAATATTCTTCTACATATAGGCATACCGGCTGCCTATGCCATTGCTGCTGGTGTAAAAAAACTTTCGCCACAGTGAAAGAGGCTAAAAAGAAAAGCATGAAAAAATTACATCTACATTTGATGTGGTGATTTAAAACTAACGGTGTAAGGCTCAGATTTTTACTGAAATTATGATTAATTTTCATATTTCACCATTACCAAGTACCCGATCAAACAATTATCACTGATATTTGCAAAACAAACAAGTCTCGAAAGCTCCAAATCCGAGGAAACGAAAACTGCCAAAGTTAAATTAAAATTGAGTTTAATTTGGCTTGTTTCCGCGATAAATCGATAATTTATTTCTTCACGCGATGTGCAGCTGTGTTGCTGGAAAACAGAATAACCGTAGCAAAACTGAAATCTAGTATCGAAACATGATCTCTTTGTGAAGTTTGCTTCATATTGTAGGATCTAAAATATTATATTAAACGATAGTCTGTATTACCAACGTGCTGATTGCATCGATAAATTGAAAGGTACCAAGATTAGATTGCAAAACCTACAACTGATGTATCTTGTTGTTATAGAAAAATAAATGATGATGGACAATCATAATAATGGTCATTATCAAATCTAAACTCAGTGCTTAGATCCGTGATACTATCAAATAGGAAGTAGTAAGTAGGGCACGGGTCACCGATTAATATGGGATCTGTTAAGAAATCCCGTGATAGATCGGTGATGGTCCGTTAATAAATGGAAGATGCGTTACTGTTTGTACACAGACGTTGTTTTTCAGGGTAAGGGCGTAGAGATTGGGTAGCAGATACTCGTGCGACAGCCTAGAAGCGTAACACATAGCTCCGCAGAGCGCTTAGCACGGAATTCGATTCAACTAATGCGGCCTAATCCTGGCTCGAGTACGCAAATGGCACAGGGCACATTCCGGCAGGCCATGCGCTATTCGTAGTTGGTGATTGATGATAATCCCCTGCCCATCTGCGCTGCGGAAACAATGCACTCGCCTTCGTAATAGAATTTTTCAATGCCTCAATTTAGGGGTATGGTTGTCATCTGGTTTTGATGGTATGATGAATAGATAAAAAATGGCTGTAGTGAACTCAGAACAGGCATTTTTTACCTAGATATTTTTTATTTAGTGACAGTATAACTATATTGTCTCTTTGCTGGTATACTTTTTAGTTTTCTCCCGCTTTTTGCGTACGTTTCCATTACGGCTATTTTTTAATTACCTAAGAGGGTGTCGTAAATGGGATAAAACATGATCCATAGATGAATAGCAACTCTGTGATGTATGAGAAATTTAACTTTTGGTATAGCCTCTATTCTTCCTTGGATTCGTGTTGGTACCATTTAATACGATACCTAGAAATCATTAACTTTAAGATAGAAGGCATGATGGATTTTACACCCCCAAGAATTTCAATTAGGTGGCATAATGAATTAGGTACAAGACAAGTAGGTACCTATTTTGTGAATTTAAAGCAAAGAAGGTATATTAATTTATAAATAGAGGTCTGAAAGAGGTTCACTGATTAAGCTCCTAGCAACCAATAAACCTTGGGAAATTTAAATTTAAATCATGGCACTTCGACAAGATTTGATCAACTAAATAAAATAATAGCATAATTATGAAAAAATCAAGCTTCAATCGAATTATCGCAACGTTGGTATCAATTTATAATAGAGGAAATTATTTGAGTAGGAACAAAAATTCGACAATGTTGTCGAATAATTTATAAGACATCAAATGTCAAAAAAACCGGATAAGTGCGAGTCGGACTCGCCCACCGAGCGTTCAATCTGCAACCTTTTATAATATGTCATCGGTCAATCTAACAGGGCCTTTCTACACTGCGTGTCGTCCGGATCGTGGTCGTTATTCTAGGATCCATCCCCAGCCGTTGTCAGTTCTGCGAGCTAAATGACCTGCGCATTGTCACTTCAACTAGCTAATTCTAAGAGCTAATATTAATAAATAGGTTCCTACCTAAACGCCTAATGTTGAACATCTTTCACACAGCATCATCAAGCCTCAAAGTACGCAGAGCTTGTGTACTACATGAATACATGACTGATAAGCTACTTATATACACTTTTTTTTTTGGGACCCGTAACCTTCTCCAACTCAGGTGGGCATTCGCCCACTACTATACAGAGGTCTTATGAAAGTATTATTTTAATAGCTAGTTTGTTTGCAGACAATACTTTTATATTGTAAAACGGGAATTTCCACGTGCCGTACTATCGGTGAAGGCAATGACTAAGTTTCGACTCATTCTGACAGTCTTCATCAAGGTGAATGATCGCGAAGTTCTCCCATCACGTCAAGTCATGCACCGGTACGTGAAAATTTCCGTTTTACAATATGAATAATCAAATTCACGATAGTTTTCAACCAACTTTAAAAAAGGAGGAGGTTCTCAGTTCGTCTGTATGTATTTTTTGTGTGTATGTTACGCGATAATTATTTTCGCCAATTGTGAATCGATTTAAGGGCTTCTTGTTCTCATATAAATTTTATGGAAAAAAAAATTGACTTAGGGTAAAAAATGGGGAATTAAATTTCATATTGAATTTATTATCAATTTTCGGTACTTGAAGACGGGTTTAATTTTTCTTTAAAAAAATTGTATGTTGGTTTTATAATTCTTTGTGAAAATGTTGCATGTTTTATTGTAAATAAATCCCCGTCAGTTTCCGGTGTGTAGTGCTGCGAGGCGGAACAGCGGAAGGTGGGCCTTGCGAACAGGATGGTGTAAGATAAAGAGAACATTTCCTATCCAAGTCTGGGGAGATTTAGCAACATTCCGAGACGCCCGCCTTCTTAAATGTCGGCAAAGTGTTATATATAGCGCCTTTTTGCGAGGTTCACAGGAAATTGGGTATTTTTGTTTTGAGAATAGGACTATATCATTGACAGCAAGTTATATGTATAGGATACGGTAACGTGGGAGTTATTCAGTGGTAGTAATATTCTTAGCATCGTTGTCAGGGAAATTATTATCATCATCAGCTGATGCACTGTATACTAAGAGACATATTTAGGCTTTCTTAATACAATTCCATTAGGAACGGTCTTAGATGTCCGTCCACCAACTGCCTGCAACTGAAAGATATCGTAACCTCAGGAAAAAATTAATTAGTATTTTTCACGACGGGAAAATAAATAAAAAATGTGAGCGCAATAAAGACCCGTAAAACTTATTATTTTGCAAATTATTTACTTGGCTTTGAAGTATAAATCAATAAGTAAATCTTATCAAAGGTCTTTTGTTCATTAGATTATTGTATGATTCATAATGCTACCTATAAAGTGTTAACGCATGGATGATTGAAACCAGACCATCTAGCGAGCACGTGATAATAGAATTGAAATGTGATAGTTACACCAAGGTTTTTATAAAAATGTGGTAAATGTGATAAACATTTTGTATAAACTAGGCTTCGAAACTACTATTTATTTTAATTACATTAATAGACCCTTATTTGAAGCTAAGCTAAGCACGTAATAAATTTATAGTAAAAAAATGTTTTCAAATACCCTGAGTGCAGCAACCATGTCAAGGTAAGACCTGGTAAAGCTTTCATAATAAAATGCGTACACAGAAATTCGTGTCTGTTCTGTTGACTGTTGAAGAGTTCCTTTATCTGCAGCTAATCCTGGATGTCGAGTCAGGTCATGCTTACCATAAAAATGTATTGTCATCGGAACTGAATCAAAATGTAAAAATTCAACTCCGTAGGATAAGAGGAAGTAGTTCTCATTCAGCTTGCAAGATTTAACCTAAATAAACAAACTAACATACAAATACTGCAAATTTAATAAAAGCCTGTGAGCTTACCAAATAGGGGTGGTTAGAGACATGCTCAAACATCATATTTGCCACGAACCCACGTTTTTCTTTGGAAGTATACATAGCTTGCATCCTTTGTGCTAGGTTGTAAGCTCATTGCCGCCTTTCGGAACACTATCTGATGGTACGTGCCAAAAAGTTTTTTAATTTTGGGCATACTGGTTTTTTCGCGAAATTTTCCTTCACCGTTTTGTACACGCACACGTTAATGTGCACTTATTTTTTCCAGAAGTAAAAAATAAAGGTGATCGTGTTCAAATTCACGACCTTCAGAGGTACGAGGTACCACCCGCTAGGTAAATACCACACTGGTTTGTTTGCAGATAATAATTTCGATGTAGAAATAGTAACTAGTATTCTGTTTCTCTTGCATTAGTATCAAGTTAGCAATTAATAGGTTCAACAAACACCTAAACTCATGTAGGAACCAATATTGTGTATCCCCTAAGGCTGAGACTCACGCGTTTATATTAACTAGAAAGCGGGATCAGGTTCGAACTGTATATCAATCGAGACTGCATTAATACCACAGTTTAGTTACTTATTGCTTACAGTGGTTCAATGTATAATTGCGTAAAAGATGCTATCTGTCACGTGATGTAAGATGTGTATGAGAAATCTAGTAAAACAAAAGAAAGCTGGTCCGGGCGAATGTTTGCAGCTTTGTACAATTACTGCAAGCCTCTCCACCAGATCTGTTTAATGGTAGTAGATTACAATATATGAAAAACCTACCCAAAGTAAAAAAATCCTACTGACTCCCTATAAGTACTACGCATAGATAAACTAAAGTTATAGGTACAGTGACCAACCAACCGTATAATGCATTTTGTTTTGCTGCATAGTTATATTTAAAAGTTTCTACGACAAATAAGTCTTAGAAACTTGTAAATATATCAACACAAGTATCCTTTAAGAAGCATCATGATCACACAATTTTACTTTGTAAAGAACAAAGCATTTTTTTGGGCAGTAGAAGAACTCGTATTACTGGTTTACCAGTAGTTATAATCAAAATGTTGATTCTTAGGAACATTCATAATTTAAATTATGTTTTAGTTTGGTTCTTATCTACGTAATATTATATACCTGTTTTTGTATGTAATTAATGAAGAAAAAAAAAGACAATTGGAAGAGACTTACCAGATTTTCTGCAGCTGATACTGATCTAGAATGTTTTCTCGTCACAAAAAACGATCATGTTCTCATCGAAGTTGTTAACCGTTTTCGAGTTCCTAAGTAGTACTATAAAGATATAAGAGATCGACAGGGCAAACGAACTTTAAAACCTAGGTAAGAAAGATTTTTTACATGACTCAACAAAACATAAAATAAATATGGGTTGACGAAATGTTACCTTTTAGTTAACCTTCTGTAAACTTGTATGCTATGCCCGTCTGTAGATTCGTCGCTTTTCTGAGCTCGTTCCATTGATGCACAGACAGGTGCGTTCAAAAAGTTTTCAAAGACAAACTTTACAGACATATCCTCCATACATTTTATATCTGCACACGTTCGCCACCTTTTGCATTTTACTGAGCATGTTAACAATCGTTTGCAAGTTACAGTTTAAATGGAATACAAAGTTTATATAACTCTCAGCAGACAGTGTTTACTCGCGTGTTACCTTCAACAGTTTTTTATTATCCGATTGGAGTATAAGTATGTACTTAGAGTTCAAGTTTTTCATAAAATATTAAATTCGAAATACAGAATTTCGATTACGAAGTGCCGTAAAAACCCTGTGAGAACACAAAAAATAAGTTTCCTTTTATGCTTCTCAATAGAAGCAAAATCTGGTGCAGAAACTATCGACCTTGTTTTGAATTATGGTTGCGACTCAAAGTCAAGCAATACCTTTATTTGTTGTACTGCATATTGTAGATGAAAAAACAATTAAAAAACGAGAAAAAAGTAGGTAGACATCGATTGATTTTGTCAAAATTTGGGAAAACGAAACCACACTTGCCAAACGTGCGTTTGTGGGTATGTTTTCTTATTATGTAAAATAAATAAGTTTACTTACCACTGTTTTCGGTTAATTTTGCTGATGTTTAGTAGATAATTCAGAAAAACCAAAAATGTATTATATTTTTTTATAAACAAGGACACTTATTTCATATTAATGACCCCAAGGGGATGAAGAAAGTTGAATGGTCAAAAGTCATCAGGGTCACCAATATAGATAGTCCTAGAATCAGTCAAGTGGTACGTCTTGGTATAAAATTATCTCCTTTTTTGTAAATAACACACTTTTAACCGTGTTTGCCGTGCTGCACTTTCATTCAATTTAATTATAGTTGAATATATTTATATTATACATACAACTATATTGGTATATAGTTTAATATGTATGCTCTCTTGAATTATAGTTCAAGAGAGCGGCTGTCTTGTTCCTCCTTCTAAAGGCACTGTCAGCTGCATAGCTGCGCTCAAGTGATTACTACTGGACTGTGTACACTGTAGTTAACTGCCTGTGGTGCGTTCCGGAATGTACTGCAGTGGAATCGGAATCACGGTATTGGAATCAGCCTCGTTCTACATGTTATGTGGCAGAGCGATTAGACACAATCCGTAGTACTATGCGCACTGTCTTATTTATGAACATTAATTAAAATGGGTATTAACACATTTTGTCAAACATGAAAGGGGGTTCTTAAGGTTTAAAAGTTTTTAACATAGTAGCATTTAACATAGTAGAGAAAAAAAAATAGTAGCATTTCCTTGTTCCATAGCCATTTTACTAGTATAATCAAAGGACGCTGGTATCCCATCACTTGGCTCATTTTATCTGTTTTTTCTGTGATAACCAGAATATAGACAAACAGACAGACAGCCAAACCTAAGGTTAACTATACAAAGGCTAAGATCGCAATGTCTTTTTGCGGTGCACGGAAGTACCTAGCAAATAACTATCGAAAGACTCGTTCTCTTTACTTACAGGAAAAGACAAGGTATTTATCCTTCTATGTCATTTTCTTTTAGATCACGGTATGCCACGTCTGGTTTTTGTTTCAATCTTGAGGCCCAAATCTCTGACTTGTTTTTTTGCAAACTGCGAATGTACTCATTGTACTGTGTAATTCTTATCAATTTTCACTGTCTCAGCTCTATAATAAAAGATGTATGTGGGTTGTGGTGCCAAAATGCTTGCGACCATTCCCGAACGCACCGTAGAGCAGCAGTCAAGCTTGCACCAATAATTGTAGATCAATGGACGAGGGCGGGTCAGCGGATTCACTGCCAACGACCGGCGTATGCCTCACTGTTGACACTAGCCTCTTACGTTTGCATCTTGTCCATTTCGGATTTATGGGCTGGCTTCCGCTTATCTATCGGCTTAGAGCTATATCTTCCAGAATATCATGGCAATTACGAAATTGGTATTCGCACTAAGCTACACCGCGGTAAATGGATTAAAGTTTTTGATGCAAACTGCATTTTTATACAAGTACCCGAATTAACAACTTCACAAAATCTAACTTTCTCGATAGTATGATGTGTGGTTGTGGTACTGTTGTAATGATTTCATTATAAATACAAAACTAAAACAATCATGTTTGCAACTACTCCTGCGTTTCTTGTTCTGAAGGTATAAAAGCATAAAAGCAGGTATAAAAGCACAATGTAGTAGAGACGCAGTTTTTTTTCCTTTTTTGCCGTGTCATTTGTCATCCCTGCGTTAAGACAGTCATCTGAGTAAGTTAAAGTACTATGATTCTGAAAATTGCCTTTTTATCGATGGTAAAATAACCAATTCAGTAAAAGGATTTAGTGCACCTTGTAGAAGCTAACGTATAACTTCGTTTTTTTTTGTTCTGGGCATGCTGGATTTTTTACTATGTATTTCTTGCCCGTTTGAGAGCCCTAACATTACGTACAATATTTTTTTGGTGCAATAACCCAATGGCATGGTGTTAATCGAGCCCGTGATCTATGGATCGAAAGGCAAGGTACAAGCCTCTACACTACTAGTGCTCACTTAACAGATAGAACACCATATTTCATTCCAGCGTTTACTGGATAAAACCAATATTTAGCATATTGTTCATTTTGGCAATTCGACAAAGGAGGTACTTAATAATTATATAACTAGCTTCTGCCCACGGCTTTACCTGCATAGTACTCATATAAAAAGTACCTAGATTCTGTGTTATTCTAGGTTACGACCTATACCTGTTTCATCCAAATCATTTCAGCCGTTACGAAGTTATTAAGCAAAAAAATATCCAAGCATCTGAAACTTCGCAATTTTAATATTAGTATCAGCGATATAATCAATACCTTTTTAAAAATTGTGGATGTAATGTAACAACTAAAACTACACACCTTATCTACGGACGTAAGGCACAGTAATACCTGAACACTACCTATCCTCAAGCTAATGCGGATAATAAACTCCTCAATATACACATTTAACTATCTGTTGTTTGCAGCGTGCAGTAAAACTTGCGCTTTTACGGTACGCTGAACAAAAGAGGCGGTAATAACTTCCCCCTCCACCCCGCAGACGCAAGACAACTGCAAACAACTATGGACTCCTCAGGAATGGAGTCTATTGACGTCCAGAAAGGTGTAGTTTTGGAACTTTTTAAAGGGAAACTTTCCGGAAAGATGTCCTTTCTTTGCCAGCTGACTGTTTTGTCTTGCATTTTTATTCATATTTTCAGATAGTAAAGTTCGTCTTGATGATATTTGCTTCAATTAAAAACGGAGATCTTTGTTACGTTTTAAACATAAAATACTAAGAAAGCCCTAAACATGTGACATCTAATCATCTAACATCTAATCGAATGAAATTAATCTGAAACGAAATTTATGAATTTATTTGATGTCTGAAAATATTATTTCGATAAACAAGATTGTATTTTTGAGTTTAACGGTTGGCTTATCAGAGATATTATTATCACAAGTGTAATTTGATTAGTCTCTTTTTTTGTAAATTTTCTTAAATCTTTTTTGGAAACAAAAAGATTCTTGTTAATATGATGAATAACATTCATCATCTACTTGTCCTTTACCCACATTACGTGGGGTCGGCACAACATGCTTTCTTCTTCCACTCTCCTCTATCAGCTGTCATTTCAGTACTCACCTTCTGTCTTAACTATGTCATCCTCAACACAATCCATCCATCTTTTCTTTGCCTACCTCTGCTCTTATTTCAATCCATGGTGAATTTCAATATAACATTTATTTTTTTACTGCCACAGACCAAATTCGTTAAAATAACTTTTTAGTAAAGCTCTTGTGAAAGACAAACATGCAGACGGACGGCAAGCGGCGTAAGCTTTTATAGTGTCATAATAGGTAAGGATCCTTACCCATAGATACTTACTGCTGATAATAGCTAAGCAGATCATAGAGCACAATTACTGTTAAAGTTCCAAAGCAGCTGTAAAATGAAAGCGGATTTGCTTCCAACATTGGAAGACGTTATTGCGTTATAAAACTATAGAGCCGAGCGAGTGTTTCGAATAGTTCGTCTCAATTTGAGAATGATCTGCAAATATCAACTGAATTGATAGGTTTATACTATTTGCTTAGGTACGAGTATGATTACAATATCTCCAAAATGAAAAGAGATAAAAAAAATATTTTAACAAACTTTTTTTTATTGTATTTAGGTATCATCTTTTTAGGTTGGTTGCACTTGCTAACTCAGGAAAATATTGTATTGTATTACTATTGTATTCCCCACGATGGAAATCCTCGGGTTCATATTCAGTGCGTCGGTCTTTGAGGATACCAAATTAGAGGGTAGCCAGATGCCTCTGACTTCCCCTATTTGATATACTACGTATTCAAACATTATATTTGACACATGCCCGCTTAGGCTTGCTACCTGTCACAAGGAATGCTAACTACTTGCAAAAGTACTGTTCTGTTTATTAGAAAACTTAATAGACAGACCATGCCTCATTTTTTTCGGTTTTAGGGTATGCCGGTGTCCTCACGATATTATCTTTACACCATTATGAGCATGACCGGAAGATCCACGAACCCACGATCTCTGGTACCGCCCACTAAGCTAACACTGTTAACTTGGGTATCAAGACTTGAAGAAGATGTTTCGTTATACACCGCATGGTTATGTAAAACTTACTTCACAGTAATACTTAGTACCTACAGCCACCTGCGACAATACCTATTATAATTTACATAGATGACACAGTAGTAGGATACTGTAATATCATGTTACAGTAGGAATAGTAATTATCTGAGCTTGTTATTCCATAATATTCAATAGAGCATCATACTGCATAAGTTTAACGGTAGGTACAAGTTGTCTATCAAATTTACTAGTATTTAGAAATACTATAGGACTTGATGAAGTTTCTTTGTCTTGAAAACCTCCAATATGTATCTTACAAATTAACTTCTTTCAACTTTGGGTAAGGGTTAGTAAATTTCCAATAAGAGTTGGGGCTGATTTAGAACAAATAAAACGTTGATTTAAATCAAATAATTACAAACTATAAAATTGTGTGTACTTTCAATATTTCAAAAATAAAAATTATGTCTAATTACCACTGTTTATCGTCGATTTTCTGATGTTGCGTATTACGTTACGTTTAGTATTCGCTAATCTGCCGTCATTTGCAGTTGCAGGCAAGGTTCATGATGAAGAGCTTTTAATTAATACGTCAATTATGAAAATTATCTTCAGTTGAAATTTCATACGAACTTTCAATAGAAAGCCAAATGAAATACGAAACCAAAATTATAATAATAAATAAATAACCATTTTGGATAAGATACAGTTTTACGTGTTCGAAAATAGAATTGGTACAATTTCAACAATACGAGCACATACTCGGTAATGACTTCATGATATCCTGTACAATAGTATGTATTGGTAGCTATATAAGTATTATGACGTATATTGTAAATACATATGTAGGTATATTGTATATTATACATGTATATTATAATATATTCATAGTATGTGGTAATTATGGTGTACTTACCCGTATTAAACCCCTTGTAAACTTTCTTACAGTCCGTTCCATCCAAAGGTTGTCTGGTAGAGATCGCTACTTAGCGATAACACCGCCCATTGTACAACATTGTTAAAGTTGATAGTACTTAACTAAGTTGATGTGTTATTTGGTGTACAATAAAGTATTTTCTATCTATCTATCTACCCAAGGGAGAGGTATTCCCTACACTAGGTCTCAAATAGCCTATTATGCAGGGTCACAGAGACCCAACCCCTACCATGTTTAGTATAATATAGGTGGTGTACTCATTAGCCATATAAATAAACAAATCATTAATGAGGTAGGAATAACAACAATATCTCGTATTGTATCTGTCTCATCTTGAATCTAGCCTTACAGTATGTACCTATCTGCTTAGTGTTTATAATCCCCATACAATTAATTTGTGCGTCAGTGACCAAACTAATTACAGGCTTACCTGCCTGTGTGTAATGACAAGTCATTTGCAGTACATTATCGCTCAATGCTGCATTACCGGAGTTATCCTCAGCTTTGGAGGATAATGGACGGTGGAAGCCATCTGAGGCCAGAGCTTCAAATTAATAGACTATCCTCATAGGAACTGTTGTACCTCAGTGGGAACCGCCTAGACTTCTAATCGTAAATTATCTGCTTTTATTACGTATTGCTTAAACAATGGCGGCCACTGCGCTACGCAGTGGGCAAAGGCCCGTCTGAGACGCAGATGGCTGCTGGTTCGATTCCCGCCGTGGGACAAATGTTTGTATGATCTGCAAATATTTGTCTCGAGTCTCGGTGTAAGTTTGTACAAAAAAGAATAATATAAGTAGTATACCAGTCATGTAGTTCCAATAAAACAAGCTCTGCTTACTTTGGGGCTAGATGATGCTCTGTGAAAAGGTCCAGCATTATTTATTTACTTATTTAATGGGGCTTCGCATTCGAAAAGTGTGCGCTTTACATGACGAAATGGACATGGTCTTGAAACCGTAATTTAGAAACTGTGGAGGGGTGACAGAAATTTTACTTCAAATTCTATTTTTTCACCACAACTCTCGGTACATGTTTTTACTAGCAGGAAAAAACCAGTTACAAGAAAAAACAAGGCTTAAAGTGACTTGATATGCTTGATTTGACATTTGAAATCTGAAGAGCATGAATAAAATTCTTACGTTGCACTAGATTGCAGTCTTCGATCACAAGCTGAATGGATAGGGTTCATTGTCGTAGTATAATCGAAGTGTGTTTTCACAGTCATAATCTTCTAGAAAAATATTGTCTTCACTCATTTAAAAAATGTACTCTAAAAATATAAATATATAAAAATATATCAAATCAATATGTAAGCGAAATCATGAATGAAATCGAAATACATTTGCTAAAATTATATTTGTGTATATTAAAAGTCTCAGTTACGTTTTTAAAGTATTAATCCAATACTTATAGTTATCTAGACTCATCCCGTAAAAAGTTTAATAATATTTAGGTTGAAGTTTTGTGATACTAATTATAAAAAAACCTGTATCTGTTAACAGCATCTTACACAAAAAAACTCTTGCTCGGGCTTTATAAGAGCCGGCTTTTACATGGGTGCTCAAATGTTGACTTAAAATATTATAAAAGCTTATAATATCGAAGGTATCTAAGTATTATAAGCATAAGTAGCGTCGCGATCACGAACAGTTCTGGCAAGAGTCATTTCCTCCATTGACAAAGTTCAATGGCTTTCCTTTGTCTCTTTCGAATGTGCTTCTATTTTACGTCTTTATTGGTACTAATACGTACATGGATAAGTTTAAAGTAGACAAAGACGCTTTCATGAGGCTTTGTTTGTGTGAAATCTTTTTAATTGGAGGAATTGAAGGCTAGCACTGAACTGTAATAATGAGTCACTGAAAATAAATAAAATGTTTTGTGTTTTTTCATCTCATATTAAAAATTATAATAATAAATAAATAAAATAATGCTGGATATTTTCACACAGCATCATCTAGCCCCAAAGTAAGCAGAGCTTGTGTTATGGGAATTACATGACCGATATACTACTTATATAATTTTTTAGTTTTTTTGTAAATACATACATAATATACATAGTATAATTATCATCTAAGTACATATATTACGATTATACTACGTACTTTACTATTGTCTAAGTATACTTTTAATTATTATATTCTTTAAAATCATTTTATATCTGTTGTCGACTAAAGTAGATGTCATTTTATATTTATTATACATATTTAGATAATATACAAAAAATATACAAAATATATTTTTTGATAATAATTTTTTAATATACAAAAATACAGATGAAACAGCTAGCCACCTAAAGACCGTTACAAACGATCTATAGATAGCTCAACTGATCCAGATCACTACCAGACGGAAGATACGTGATATAAGATCTTTTAAATACGTGAAACAGTCGTAATACGACCTCTTATAGTTGATGACCTCTGTGGCGCAGTGGGCGAAGGCCCGACTGAGACGCAGATGGTTGCGGGTTCGATTTCCGCCGCGGGAGAAATCTTTGTAAGATCTACAAATATTTTTTCGGGTCTGGGTGTTTTCTATGTATAATATCTATATATTTACAAAAAAGTATATAAGTAGTATATCAGTCATGTAGTTCCCATAATACAAGTTCTGCTTAGTTTGGAGCTTGATTATGCTGTGTGAAAAATGTCCAGCAATATATATATATTTTTTAATAATATACTAAAATGATACCATACCACGATAATTTCAATGCTTTGATTATTTTCGTTTTGTTCTAGCCATGCTTTCAAAATTATCGATTAATTAAGAATAATATTAATACAGCTGAACTTTTTATGTGTTTTATATAATTGTAAGTTTCATACGGGTCTTTATCGCTTTGACCAATTATTATGTTTAGGTACATAGGTATCGCAAAAGTTTAAAAACTATTTTAATGGTAATGGTTATTCTCTAAGTAGTACTTATATAGCACGTATTATCAATAAGAGCGACCTTAATATTCTCTTTAACAGGTACTTTTACGACAATTTCAATGTCTAAAATCCAATTAAAAGTTACCTCCGCCAAGACTTTTGTGAGCGGATTACAACGTCAAATATACGGAATGAATACATATTTTATGACGTCGAAATAAAAAGTAAAGATGGTAGAGATCTCTAAGGGAAGTGTCGCCACATCAGTATTCCGAGCGCCATTCGACGGGAGGAAACAAATTCCCAAAATTGAATTTTACGAAACGAGTTGAATACGACACGGAGTACACAAACTCGGTAAAGAAACGAGATTTCTATCATTTCGACACGACAATGACTTTGTTACCTGAATGCTGAAATGAAAAGTTAAAAAAACTACTATTTTTGTTGCCTGATGCAGCAGCATCAGGCACCACCAAACCTGGTAAGGCTTGGTTGTGAGGAATAATTGTACTGATTTAGTTTAAGCCACGACAATTTATTTTGATTTTAATAAATCATCTAATAATTTATAGATTTTTAGATTACATATAAACTACTAATTGTTTTGCAGTTCATGGCCACTATGCCAATGATCTGCGAAACAATTAGTTTAGTCTTACACCCATTTGGTCGACACTGCCGATGACCAGAGGACTTCTCTGGTCATCAGCAGCCCCTCAGTCCTCTGAGAGGAGCGAGGATGAGAGGCTGCCTCATTCCTCGCTCAAATCTCTTTGGCTTTATTAAGCGGGATGATGCAACCAGTTCTCTAAACACTTTGCCACATACAAGCAATTAATATTGTATAAATTATTTTTAGACTTTTTTATCAAGTTAGGTTACTTATGCCTTTATAGACAATGCAATGCTAGTGATAAGGTCAAGATTTATGAGAGGGTAAGCAAGAAATCGGTCGCAAGCAAAAAGGTTGGCTAGGAGCACAATATCATTATAACCATCATCATCCAGCCCATCTGCACCCACTGTTGGATGTAGGCATCATATTTTAGTACGCGAGTCCCTTGCAAGTCTCATCTACTCATTTGCAGCGACGCTGATGCATTAATGAGAAATAAACAATATAATATACAATTTGTTTTTAAACAGAATCATAAATACAAACACGAACGTTATTAAACTTTGTGACCCAAAAACTCAATAGATAAGTGGGAGCGTGCATCAATAAAGTTCCGTGAAAAGTTTCATATCTTGGCTGAATGCAAAGATTCGCTTTGCTTGCACAACGGCTGTGCACTCACCAAGTGAAGTATTGATGGCACTTCATATTGGATATTGGAAGCATTTTATACCTAAACACTGTTACCTAGAAACTGAAGGTTTGTACCGCCTTAGTCAAAAATCATTCTGCCAATCATTCTAAACGCTTTTTTTGAGCTTTTAATATTTAAGATTTTCATAAAAAATGCCATCGAACATCGAATCTTTTATTTTGAAAGTTAAACAATATAAAAATACCAACATTATAAACATCAAGTTTAACTTTCATTCTTCAAAGACGGCTTAAAAATAAATCTAGAAATTCTAAGCAAACTCATATTTTTAAGATATAAATAATAAGCGTAGAGCATTATAACCGTCTGCAAACAATATTAAAGGATTTATTTGAAAGACATTTCTGTCTAGATAGAAGCAAGAAAAAGTAAGTTGACTAAATAGGATTCACATTATAAATTTGTGTCGGTAAGATAAGTCGTTGGAGTATTAAATTCATCTCTTTGTGCAATTTAACAACTGCAGCTACAAAGATAATTTCAGATACCCAGTAATTTGAGCTTAGGCCAGAGATCCTTAAGATAGCATTTCCGTTTTATGCCAGCAATAATGTAGCGGGCGTCGGCGAGCGTAAATCATTGGGTGTAAAATAACCAAGACGTGTCCAGCCACTCTTTAAAATGGTCTTCAAGTCGCAGGCGTCATAACCGCGTCATAAAGGTTGATTGGTTGTACATTAAACGAACTTTCGGCTGTTGTTGTTGCTGAATAATAAACCAACACTATATTAAAAACAGGTAACTTATTTCTTCTTCAACAGACTATGCTTCATGGACCAAGCATGGCAAGCTGAGCTAAAACCAAGGTCATGACTGGGCATAGAGACCAAGATAAATATATATAGAGAATGTCTAGTATTCGTCCAAGAATACCTAGGCCAAGCAGTCTCCTTCGAGAGTGGGCAGATTAAAGAAATCTCTATAGGCGAACTAAAAATGCCTGGAGAAGTTTTTGGTCTATGGAAGATATTATGATAAAAGAAGAACTCCCCTTATCGCTATTGCGAAATCTAATCGACGTATGCATCCTCCCCGTGCTGACATTATGTTGCGCAAACTATTAAGATTTCGGTCTGTGGCGCGATCCCATCACTATGGTCGCACGCGCACATCACTGTTCCAAACCTGCTCCGGGCCGCGGGACGCATACAGGGGCGCGGGGCGCGAGGCAGTGGAGCAGTCAGTCGTCGCCGGACTCGCCAGTGCTACGCCAAGCCGCTTCCGCGCTGAACCTGTGTCGCTTTTGCCTAGCACGACCCTCGCGAACCGTTTACGATCTTTAGCTTTCTTTGTTACTATCTTTCTATCAAACTATTTTACCTTCTTCCGCTTGCATTGAGTCACAAACTATTCTACGCTATCTCTCAAACTATCTGTACACCTTCAACGCCTTTCTTTCCAAAATAAACTGATGTTATAATATGTGAAGACGAAGTGTTATTTAAACGCCAACTTACCGAGACTTCCACAGGTCTGTCGGAATGTCGGTCAAATTAATATTTGAAAAAAAAAAGAAAAAAAAAACCAAGGTCGAAGTTTGCCAGCGTGCTTACTGGCGCAGGCTGGCATACTTACAGCGCAACGTCAAGCGAACAGCAGCCGACAGAGCCAGAAATACCAAACTACACACAAATCCTAAAGGTTGCTTCGAAAACCATCAAGCTGAAGTGGAACTGGGCTCACCACATCTGTCGCATGCCAAATGGCCAAGAATGTCATTGAGTGCCGTTCTTACCCAGTGAGCGACGCTTCAGACCAACACAGAGATGGCATTATGAGAATAACCAAATTTTAAATTGTATGGAAATGACATCAGTTTGTGATATGTCACATGACTTTCTTTACCTAATTTGCGTTAGCGTGAAAGAAAAACTGAGCGTGAGGTATTTGTCTAGTCACCCTGGACCGATAAAAATGTGGCCCAAGACCGCTAAATCTGGAAAGAATAGTCAGCAGTAAGACACGAATGGCTGAAACTGTAATAATAAGAGGAAATATAAATTTATTTTCGGTGAACCCCTATACTTTTTAGAAAGGGGGATTTATGTCAGCAATGGTTAAAAAACCTTAGATACCTTCTATTTTTTTTTTTTTTTTCTTGGTGTTGTTAGGAAACGTCTTGTATCTCAATACATTTAAACCTGAGGGAGGAAATATATATATCGGGTTCTGACACAAAGACGTTCAGACAGAAGCATTATTATTATTTCGCACATTTATTAAATACCACAGACTTGACGCAGTATACTTATCTTTATAGTCTTTTTTAAGCAAAGAGGCCCTTTGGAAAAAAAAATTAGAAGCAAATTTAGGCAAGACAGATGGAATACTATTGCAGGTATTATATATAAGTTAAGCATTGGTCTATTATTATTATTATTAATAATATTAAAGGGTTCTGTTATCGCCATTTTGCCTTGAATCCCAATAACTTGGTGCTTTTCACGCCCGTCATAATGAGGATACCGCTACCTTCGAAGACCCTCACTTTAGTTCTTTAGTCGGAAGCCCTACGTAACGAGGTACCTTTTGTCTCCGAAACCTGCTACTCTATTTAAGTAGTAAGTTGAAATTATACCCAACAAAGTTACTTCTTGGTTCTACATTTAATCTTTCTAATGAGGTCTCAGAATAATGAAAATCCCTCAGGTGGTACTTACAGTAGCCGTTGTACCACGAACTAAAAATATTCATTCAAATTGGTTCAGCCGCTATGTAGTTTATAAGCAACACTCATTTATTGCGTTCAAACATCCACAATTACTCATTTTTATACTATAACAACTTTCTGCAAACAACACAGTACAGTTTAACCCTTTCTCTTATTTGTATTATAACAATCCTACTATTATAATAAACGCGAAAGTTTGTGAGGGTGGATGTTTGTTACTCTTTCACGCAAATACTACTGAACATCAGACAGGCTTACAGGCTACTTGTTATCTGGATACCATGCGTGCGAAGCCGTGTGCAAGTAAATTATATATCTAGTATTATATCAGATTTATAGAAGAGTTGAAAGTAAGTGTTCTGTTTTCGTCATTATCTATGGCACCCAAAAATTTGGTATCATTAAAAAAATTATGATTCAGATTCTGATATAAACAAAATAAATACTATTTTAAATATAATAAGATAAATCACAAGCAATTTAACCCTCAATCATCAATTTCGTACTTCATTCCATTCAAATAATTATTTGTCAAAAACACTCTAAACTTCAAAGCCTTACTTGATAGTAAGGCTAAATTTTAATTATTTCACACTAAGCGACGAAAGTAATTAGCAAAATTAAAGCACGTAGGTGGGCTTATGGTCTTAAAAGTTATATTAGAAAGAGCACTTTGTCATGTCAGGCTTTTAACGGGCCTTTTAATTTCTCTTTGTGCAGTAAATTAAGACATTAAATCGTTTACGTCAAGGTATAATGAGAGAGAAGTAAATGAATCTATCCTTTGTATGCTCACACACATGTTTGACATGGTGTTCGGTGCCAATTCCATAGAGTTTTCGTTTAAACGCTCGCGTTTTATACTGTTCTTAAGTGGCTTAAGAAATGTTCGTCTTATCACCGGTTCTTTCTTTGCCTCCTTGCTGGTTGTCTTCTTCTTCTTTGACGTGTCAATAGTTTGCCCCTTTTAAATGTTATGTGACAAAAATTTGGCGACATTAACACAATTTTCTGTAGCCCGGCACAGGTATAACATAGTGCAGATATTAGTAAAAGGACAACAGTCACTGATGGAAGCAAGTCCATGGAGAACATTGATTGGAAATGTCAAATGTTTTTACAGATTTGTTGCCCAAAACGATAGTGTCAGATACACTTGGAGCAAACCCCATAGCAATGCCTGAGACGAAGAAGGTTGTGGGTTTCATTCCCGCCGCGGGGCAAATGTTAGTATGATCTGCAAATATTTGTCTCGGGTTTGGTTATTTTTTTATGTATAATATGTATATTTACAAAAAAACATGTAGAATATCAGTCATGTAGTTTGCATAACACAAACTCTGCTTACATCTGCTTACAGCTAGCATCATCTAGCATGATGCTGAGTGAAAAATATCCAGCATTATTATTATTATAAACTAACTTCTGCCCACAGCTTCGCCCGTATGATACCCGGATAAAAAGTAGCCTATGTGTTATTCTGATGTATAAGCTATATTACTGTAAATTTTCATTAAAATTCGTTCAGTGTTTTTTTTGCGTGAAAGAGTAACAAACATCCAACCTCACAAACTTTCGCGTTTATAATATAAGTAGGATATATTAGCGCATTTCAATGATATATTTTTATTTGTATATTTCTTAGAGGTCGTTTATACCAATCATAATCACTTTGTCAAAAGTGCACCTACTAACACTTTACTTTCGTTGTGATATTCAAAGGAAAACGGTTGGCTCCTGAATATTATTTTTACCTTTTGTTTCTTTAGTAGGTATCCTTTCTCGGATTGTATGTAAAACCTTGTTGGTATTATTGCAAAGCCATTGGTGGAAGTGGATTTGGTACGAGATTGGCAAAAGTAAAGCTAGCGAGAAAAATATTTACTGGACGCTCTAAAAACACGACAATGTTTTCATGTTTCTGTAATCATAGATTTGATTTAGGTATGCTTTGTTTATAATTTCCGCAAACTACTTTAGATTTTATATTTTTATAAGCATGTTTTTTACTTACATGCCGGATAGTGATGAAGTGTTTCTGATAGTAAAGTAATAAAAGTCAAATTATAAAAAAAAATTGAACTTATTGGATGGTTTAGAATTGCGCAGGATCGTGGTAGATGGCACTAAAGAAGGGAGGCCTATACGCAACAGTCGGTGAAGTATAAATAAAATAAATAATAAATAATGCTGGACATTTTTCACACAACATCATCTAGCCCCAAACTAAGCAGAGCTTGTGTTATGGGAACTACATGACTGATGTACTACTTAAATATTTTTTTTTTGTAAATACATAAATATTATACATAGTGTCGGGCCATGGACGATAATGATGACGATGATGTACTAATATCGTAATGTAGCACTTAACACTTTTATTTGGGTTAAGCTCATCTTTTCACAATATAAGTTAATTTTGTTGTATGTATACTTTGCTTGTAATATTTTCTTACATATCTAAAAAGGTCTCTACCAAAATTTATCAACAATCCCAAGAGGGGGTTATTCTTCCCATAAAAGTTAGAAATTTTGTAGATGGATTATCTTCATACCTTTACTTTCCAACGAATTCACCGTTTTTGACGTACTTACCTAAAATTAAATCAGTATTTTTACAGGTACCAAAATACAAAAACATTGTGTCTGCAGTGCTTGTATCAGACTGGCTCGTTTTCCTAGATTCAATTTTAAAAATTTGTTCCTCTTGCAAGCTTGTCCTGAATATCAATGAGGTAGAGTTATGACTCGTGTTGTCTTAGAAATGTTCACTATGTTACTCTAATTTATATTCAGATTTTCTGAAGATAAAGACTGACACATTTGTACGGAAAACAATTACAAATAGTAAAACATAATCCGACGTTGTTAACATTACAGATCAACGAGTGCTTCTGTGAAATCTATTATGTGTGCGTAGAGTGAAACTGACCTACGATAAAATATACGCACAATATATCTTACGATAGGCTAGATAATATTTTATAATGATCTCAACCAATTATCATGAAGGTGGTATCATAAATGTTAAATTGCTTATGTTGTACGATATTGTGATATAAGATATATTCCAAGTTAAGATCTACATATAGTACAATACACGCTTCTGATTTGTGGGTGGGTGTTGGTGACTGCGCCACAGTTTTTATAACTATTTGCAGTTACCATCGTTTTCTCTTTTTACCTACTTTTATTATGTTCCAATAAATAGATTTTTGAGTCATTTTATTTTTGATTTGTATAAGTTTTCTAGCGAATCCTAGAAACCGTTTACTCAATTCCATATCAACACTTACCGAGTTAAACAATTCAAACGTATCGAATTTATGGACGCAATAATACATTGCTCGCATGGCATTCGCACAGACAGCGGAAATTGAATGCGAACTATTATATCGGCATATGGACGGGCAACATGACATGACGTAGACGTGTACATTCCGCTGACTATCTATCCGTCAGACCCGGAGTCCGGACGGACGGACAAAGACAGTCATCTCGCGTCCATCAAAAGCTTGACATGTTTCAATTGGCTAGGTACAATTTGTTGATATTTTTTGCTGAGTGAACTGGGTTAGCCTGGGTCTGGGTATGAAAGTGACCGACTGATGTAATGTCGAGTGACAGATCGATATTGGTTCTTTCATGAACAAACATGTCGAAAGATTTTTAAACTGTTTATTTTCGTGCGGATCGTAAATCTATATTAGCCTTTAGCGAAAATTATTGCGCTGCGTAAGTAAAATTAATTACAATTTTGTATATTAAATTACTAGCTAGGTCCAAACCCTAAACAGTGAGTAAATCATTTTAATTAATTAAAAAATATAACATTGATTCATACTACAAGGTATATACAATCCAAGTAGGTATATACAAAAAACACAGATGAAACAGCTAGCTAACTTAAGACCGTTCCATACGATCTATAGATAGCTTACCTGATCCAGATTACTAGAAGAGTAGTAGTATTTTGAGTTGAAGTATTTTGGGAACGCTTCCGCGTTCCCGCCTATTTGCGCCTCTTGAGATCCTCGGCCGATTCAGCCACAACACCGGCTCTAACTGATGTCCCCGACAGATGAGATGGTGCTAGGGTATCTACGTATGTGGCGTTCCATACCAAAGGCATTCCCCTCTCCCAAGGGACAAGGGGCATGCCGTCAAGCTGCTTATCATCGTCATGTAGTAGATAATTTGGTTCCAGAACAGCTGGAATGTTAACGCTGGTAAAAAAAGAAGAGAAATTAAACGTTTTAAATCTAAGTCAATCTTTAAAAAAAACTAAAGTCTACGTATTAACATGTTTATTTACACATTTTACGTGTTTATTTAATTATTTATTATGAAATGTTTATCCCAGTTTCCAAGCAAAGCTTGTATTTTTAAAATCAAGCACTTATGAAACTAGAATTTTTTTTTAGGTGTTCAATAAAGTATTTTCATTCATTCATTTTCAAAACAGAACCTCAGCTAAATCTTCACAAAGTTCAGTTGCTAATTTAGTGTTCCTAATAGGCATCACGAACTCAGCAGTAGGTATAAAACTTTCCGTAACCACGTATCAAAGTTGGGGAAAGATTTCGAAACTAAAGCTAACTTCCAATAACCCCTGTAAGTCCATTGTACAGAAACTTATTTTCAGATAACTGTAGCTATCCAGCCAACAATATCGTTAAAAACTTGTGTATTTTTATTAGCTATCAGACATTACTAATACAAACACTTGTAATGATTCTGAACAGCTTTTGGCAAAGAATCAAAATATATCTAAATATCTACACTTATATTATAAGAGGTTAAGTTTGGAAGTTTGGAAGTAGGAGGTAATCTGCGAAACTACTCATCCGATTTCAATAGTTATTTTAGCAATATGTAGAATCACCTTTCAGGGTGGGCATAGGCTATATAACCACGTTAAAATAGACTTTTTATTGAGTCCAATTTTGTTACATTAGTTGACGAAAAAACTGTTGAGCGAATGCGATTCTTACGAATGCTGCCTTAACCCCAAGAGCTACGTTTTATCGGCTTCTTTTTATTCGGGAAACACGCGAGCGAAATCGTAGGCAGTAACTAGTACTATATAAAAACGTTGAGTGAAGCAATGACTCACTGACTGGCTGATTGACAATCAACGCACAGCCGTAATCATAAGTGCTAAGAGGCCTGAAATTGGAAATTGTGGAGTATGTTCCTTTTGGTGTTTGGCGAAGTAGCGGCACGTTCCACCTTCAGATATAAGATAATACAGAAGTTTTCCTAACAAAAGGTAAAAGTATACGTTTATGACTTCATAATCCTGTTTTTATAGATAAAAGTGAAGTTAAAAACTGACATGCTTACTTTTACAATGTTTTAAAAATGTTTTGCATATTGTTTATTATTCCGTTGAAGCTGTACAAATAGGAAAATGTTTTATCCACCATTCAGTTTACAAAATATTACTTCCAATAACTTGCATGGCAGTTTTCAATTCACTCCCCTCGAGGGTAAGAGGGCTTTTACACTTACCAAGCTTTTACTTTGAAATGCAATAAGTGGAATTGAACATTGTAAGTATTGAATTTAAAACCCACCGATACCTACATTTTTAATTTTATTAATGGATTTCAAGCGGGGAAGCAATATCGCAATTTACGAAAATGTATTTAATTTCTGATTATGTGTCTACATTTTCTACTTTTACAATAATAATATACGTCTGTATCAATAAATTTGCGTTTTGTATGGGAAAAAAGTAATCCGATATAGCTTCTGTATTTTGCCGATTTGCCACAGATGGTCCAACATTGCTTTGACACTAACATCAGAAGCTGATGCAAGCTCAACCATAGTTTGAAACAGATCCGCTTTTATCAACCTTGTTCTCTGGACGTACACATGATTTGCTTGGGGTATTAATATTTCCAGAACGAAAGTGGTTGAACCAATAACGCACTGTTCGTTTGTTGATAGTGTTAGGTATGAACATGTTAACATTGCGTCCCGTTCGAGACGCATTGTTCCCTCGTCCTAAGTCATATTCGAAAATAACCTGAGTTTTCTTAAAGCCCATGGTTGCAAATGTAAGTAAAATAGAGGTAAAATAAACCAAAACACAAATAAATTGCTGTTTTTTTTAAATACCATATTTATTTGAAATTAGAATCCCAAGTCAAACCGCAGATATGATTACTTCAGGTCAAAGTGTAAAAGTAGATCCACAACACGGCAATTTTATAGGTCAAAACCTTATACATAGTAATTAGAAAATAAGGCATCATAATCATATCTTACTGATCCTATAAATTCCCAAAAAAACTAGCCGTGAAACTTCGAACGTTGTCCACAAGTTCAAACGAATTTGCTTAAAGGAGATATTTGTAAGTAATTAAAAATATTTAATGTGAATGCCTCCATTAGACATTTTCTACTCATTAGACATCCACTGCTGGGTGCTTGATAGAATTTCAAACCATCCTCTCATCATTCCACTATTTGTAAACAAAACATATAATTGTAGCCAATTTTGTAAAAATTCGAAAGCGTCAACATGAAAAGACTACCAACATTTTATTAGATCTTAAATAAATTACCATAATAAATCCTGGACATGAGACCAAATTATAAACAAGCTTTTGTTATACAAAAGTAATATGTGTCTAAAGCCGCGAGCCAATTGCTAAATTCTCGGCCACTATTCTCGTTAAGCTTAAATTACGGAAATAGTAAAATAGTGCTTTGTGAAATTAAGCAAGTTCATAATGAATATTTATTGGTTTAATACGAACCAGCTGGAGTACCGGCTAGCAACACTTACGAAGCAAACAGCGCTACAATAATTGGTACATACTGAATGGAAATTGCCGAGTGCATATTCATAAAATTTCTTGCTTGGAAAAATCTGGGCAGTCCATATATGGTAGTTTTTGTTGTTTTTGATTGTACGCGGTTGTTTAATATTACCAACTTCTCTTTGTTGTATCTATAAGCGTGTCTCTAGTACAGGTATTATTCAAAGCTTAGCTTGCGCGCTCCACTGCCTTCTGTCGGGCAAACACAAAATGTTCGTTATTAATTCACATCAAAAGGATCTTCAAACCTAATGATTCTTGAATTTAAAAACTATTGTGTTAAAAACATCGTCTAGTTTTGTCCAAAATTGCATGAATTAAAAATGTATTAAAGGTGCTAAACGTAAGAAAAAAAACTAATTAACTTTTAAAACTTTTCTAGAAGTATAAGCTTCTAGGTATAGTCAATTGAATTTAAATTCTACGAGTATCATTTCGACAATCCGTGTCCCACACCTCGATTTCAAAAATAAATCAAGGTGTAAAATCGATATGCTTTACTAAGCATATCGATATAAAAAAATCTTTACAATCTATACCCTATACCCAAGTATTAACTATTTTTACTTGTTCTTAAGGGTTTTACATGTAAAGTGGGGATGAGTTTTTTCAACGCATCACCTATGTTATTCCTATAAATACATTTTGACTGTTCGTTTACTAAATCCTTCTGTCCGAAAAATATACAGCTTCAAAGTGTCTAAAGTTGTGAGGCATGACTTTGGGACCCTAATTTAGCTAGTCGACCCATCTTGGGCAGTTTGTACATAATTTAGTTGACTTTTTAAAGCAAAAAAATCCAGCCAAATTGAGTACCGTCTTTGCAACGGAAAAGGAAGTCAGTTGAAAAGAGGAATGTCCAGTGTAGGTACGGTCCAATGTACCAAAACCGTATTTCTTGCGGCGACATCGCAATACGTTTGTTTGTTCCAGACCGTAACTTCCTTTTTATAAAATGTCTTCAGGGCTCAGGAGTTACGTTGGAGTTAAGCCGATACTTCTTAGGAGTTTTCACAGCACAAGCGCTTCCAGTATTACGGCTAATAAAATGACCTGAATGATAATTACAGTTATTAAGGGGCCAGCGGAGGATGAATTGCCCATACAAACGTAATACCAAAATCATTTGTAATTAGAGCTTATTTCCACCATACTATGCTTTTATTTGTTTTCAAATAGTATTTATCTAGGTACCTGGATATACATTTTTTTAATTACTTACTTAAAATGAAATGTAAACGCATATTTTTACGTCATACATGACATGTTTTCAACTTATTTGTTTTTATTAAAGTGTTATATAGAAATAAAGTTAGCTATAAGGTATAATAAAGTTTTGTGTCATAATTTTTTGTAATTTGGCAGGTCACCAATTAGTACTAGTATAGGTAACTCCTATCTTTTAATTTTGTATTATTTTCTAGAACACAATTAATATTCAATTATTTTCTAGATCTAGAGACATCATCACTGAAAATCTTGAAATCTTTAAGTAGGTTATAAATATTTGCTTAATGATTCCCCACAGTGAGTGTTATATAAAAAAAATCATCATCACACATCTCTATGAATTTTGTCTCGATAACATTATTTTAAATTGAGGGAGAAGTTGGGGTGTGACACACGAAGAGACAGACTGACGGATGTACGTGACTAAGCTATTAGAGTTATGTTTTTGTATATTCGGTTCGGAACTCTAAAAAACAGTATTTTTATACAGGTAGCGGTTTACACAAAGAATATAAATAAACAATACTGTTTGTGTTGTAAAACCAACACACTCACGACTGAATTCCCCATGATAGTCAGAGGCACGTCCAAACATTATATTTGGTACATACCCACATTTTGCAAGTAGCTAGCATTCCACGTGACAGCTTCCTAGCCCATTGCCAGTTTATTGGAACACAACTAAATAAACAATAATAGGATCATGGCCAGAACCGACACAATTCCTCTTTCAATCAAGGACAATCTGTCAGTATGACATCAGGCACCGTGATGAGGCGGTCAAGATAAATAGCTCGTAATACACTTAAAGTGGACAAGAGCGTTATAGCCAGGGGCGTAACGTGATTTGTTCCTTCTCTTTTGCGTAATGCTCCGTAACTATTCCGCCAACAAAGGAAGCATCTTAATATAATATCGAAGGCTGAGGCACGTCCACGTGTGAGTTGAATTTGAAACGGCAGTTCAGCTTACAAAAGTGCTACTATTAGTTTTGCGGTTCATATCGATGTGGGCAACCCTTTTAAAAGTTCTGGCATACCGACTATGGGGCGTGCGAGTAGGTAGCATTATGATACATAGAACTAAATAAATTACATCACACCAAATCCTATTATATTATATTATACTATTATATAATATTATGAACGCGAAAGTTTGTGAGGATGGATGTTTGTTACTCTTTCACACAAAAACTACTGAACGGATTTTGATAAAACTTTACAGTAATATAGCTTATACATCAGAATAACATATAGGCTTTTAATCCGGGTACTACGCGGGCCGTGGGCAGTAGTTAGTATATAAATAAACAGCTTAAAGATATATACGTAGTCCTGACCGCAAACAAGGATTCCCTGTGTCGTAGGTATCAGGAACTACGTGGCACTGCAAAACTCAAAATCGAAACAAATATCTGCAGAACATGCTAACATTAGTCCCGCAGCGGAAATCGAACCCGCACCTCTTGCGTCGCAGCTGGCTATCCGCCCGCCATGCCACCGAGGTCGTTACACTAAACCGATTTTTTTTGAGAGAAGATACATCGTTCAAGAAGCCAACTGCAGTTGGTAGGAGAACCTACATAACAAGTATAATATTTTTCAGGAAAAAATCTAAATCGACTTTATGTAAAGGGAAGTCCAATATGAACGTTCATATCCCATTTTTTCCCCTTTAGAGGTGGATTTTTTTTCATTTTTTGAGGGTGGTTCTATTAATGGAACCACCCTTAAGTTTGCCTTACCGTTTAAAAAAGAATCATTAAAATCGGTTCACAATTGGCGAGGATATCGCGTAACACACAAAAAAAACATGCAGACGAATTGAGAACCTTCTTTTTTGAAGTCGTTTGAAAATATTTCTGGTAAATCATTATCAATTTAATCTTATTCCACAATTATGTAAATTTTTCAATAGTGACTTTATTCAACTTATTTCATATTTCACTTTAATAAATTCAAACCTTTTCACTTTAATAAATCTTTTTTTATTTTTATTGATTCTTTTTTATTTCTTATTTGCTTTTAATTTTAATCATACATTTATTTCAACCATTGTGAATGGACATTGCATGCTTAACGGTAGAAATACATTGAAATACATTTATACCTATAATACCTATCTACCTACATGTATTTCACACAATAAAATATTTTTACTTTACTTTAAGGTTCGTTAATAAGTTAGCATTTTTGTTGGCAGCTGTAGTGCTAAAGGGACTAGAAAATTAATTTTCAGTGCTACTTTCTGATAAAATCATGCCTGGGAGAGCCCCATGTGGATTAAGATATCGTCATTAAGGCAGTCAACCTAGAACTCAAGTTAGATCATAAAATTCATGACTGGATACGGTATGTAAGCAAGGTGCCCTTTACGGTATGACTTTGCGGAGTTCTACAGGATTGATTTTAGGTTACTGTTAGTTGTGCTCAGTATCTTGTTCCGAGTTTCTAGCGTTATCGAATTGCCTGTGAATCTTAGGATGAATCCTAGTTAATATTGCTTATGAAGATTTCACACAGTTTTACGAGGTTCGACAGTAATTGCTATCGATTTGCTGTTGCTTCAAATGCATGGTTGAAGAAGCCAAAGATTATGCATAATGGCGTACAGTAAGAGAGGCCTATATTTATCAGCACCTTGGATTTAAATCTTAGAAACAATCAGCATCTTACTAAAACTTATGAAGCTATTGCTTAAACAAACACACTCACGTCTGTATGATGGACTTTCTCAAATATATTCTCAGCGTGTAGATCTTTGAGGATACCAAGTAAGAGGTAGTCAGAGGTACATCCGAATATAACATTTAACACATGCCCGCGTTTTGCAAGTAGTTAGCATTCCACGTGACAAATTACAAACCCATCGCCGTTTGGAACACTAACTGTGAGCAAACCTGTTTCATCACTATGTATTAGCATTCCACGTGACAGGTTGCAAGCCCATCGCCATTTATTGGTACATTAACTGTGAGCAAGCCTGTTTCTTTCACCGTTTTGAGTGCGTGTTAATGCGCACATCCATTTTTTTAGCGGAAAAATCCATTGGTGCACGAGCGGGTCCAAACTCACGACCTCCGGTTTCGGAAGTCAGGGTATCGCCCACTAGGCTAATACGGCTATTGCTAAACCTATTTCATAAACCGCCGAAATAGACTGATGATTAAGTTGTAGAGATATAGATGGATATAATGTAAATTATCTATTGTAAAAAATATGTTAGTACATAGGTGAATATAATGCTATATAGCATTATCTTACATATAACGTTGGTGTATTGTGGAAAATGATGGTGTCGATATATATAACTTTCAACAGAGATTGCCGTTAAACCACGTATCCCCATTCCCCATTCCCCATCTGCCTCTAACAGCAATGAAGCTTTCCAGCATTTCCTTGTTTCTCTATTCCACGACCACAACAGTGGCTATCAGGGCAGTGCGGCGAAGCATTAAGTGCACTTTGCAGGGCGGCCATTCATACCCTGTTAGTAACATGCCTAATGACTGATTAACGTTAATGCCACTTATAATTTATTAGTTTTCCTGTGATTGTTGATGATTTTTCATTCATAAGAAAACCTATATTTTAAACCTATATAGATTTTAAGTATACCTACCTTAGCTGAGTAAGTATAATATGGTGTGTTCTCGGTCGATATATAACTGTTTTCTTTCATCATTTCAAACGTAAGACGACCTCTGTAGCGCAGTGGGCGTAGATGCAGAAGATTGCGGGGTCGATTTCCGCCACGGGACAAATGTTTGTATAATTTGCTAATATTGGTCTCGGATCTGGGTTTTTTAATGTATAATATGTATGTATTTACAAAAAATGTATATAAGTAGTATATCAGTCATTTAGTTCCAATAACACAAGCTCTGCTTACTTTGGGGCTAGATCATGTTGTGTGAAAAATATCCAACATTATTTATCATTTATTTATAAAGCAACATTATACGTAAGTGCATCGTTGATCGAGAACAGCTGATTATCGTCAAAGAACCGTTACCTTACCGTTACTAATTTCGATGAAATCTTAAAGATTGCTGGAAGTCGGGTTACGGAGGTGGCCCAAGATCGTTATCTTGGGGTAGGCCTATGTTCAGCAGTGAACTTCTATAGGCTAGTCATGATAAAGAATGAAGAACCAACAAAGACTAATAAAGAAAGTAGCAAGAGAATAAGAATAAGAAAAGAACTCGTCCGAGGAAGTACTACCACCATAGCTATTTACCTATTGTTGTAGGTTTAGGTACTCGTACACCGCCGTCTTTTGATTCTATTTTATCCTGTCCATCCAAAGGTTGTCTGAAAGAGATCGCTTTTAGCGATAAGACCGCCCATTGTACCTTATATTATTGTGAATTCCTGTGTCTTTTTGTATTTTGCTTTGGTGTGCAATAAAGAGTCTATCTATCTATCTATCTATCTATCTATTTCTGCCACCAAATGCATACTCGCATATGTTCCTGTTTAAAGGGTACGTAGGTGCCTATGAAATTACAGGCACATGAGAATTTTCAGAGTTGGAAACGCGCGAGTGATACGTGGTTACAATTACCACTTACCAACAGGTAAGTTTGCCACTTACCAATGATATAAAAAAGAAGTTGAAAGAGTTTGCAGTTGTGGCAGACGTACCAGTGTGTTAAAAGGTTTCACTATAAGTTCTGAAATAAAACCAGCATTTGATTAACTTATAATTAATAGATCAGATAATTTAGCTTACGATACCTTTAGTCGAATGATCAATAGCTTTTGATGTAGGCACGTACGTTAGTTTATCATAGCAATTAACATTATGTAAACGTTTCAACGCCTCATTAGACGTCGTTAATTACAATTAAGCCAGTCACTCACACTACATCCTAACTACAAAAGTCTGTTGGTAAGTTTGAATTTAGGATGACTCAGATGAACATTAACTGATACAAAGTAGGTACAGCTAATCTTCCAATTGAATGGTTCCAAAGAGTTTAAATTTAGAATAGACATCATAAATTATGCAACTATTTCACTTTAGAATATTATTACGACTATACCACGTACTTTATTTTTCTTCTGCTGGCGTTTCGTTTACTATTTAGAGATCCTTCCGCGACCATGCTCGAAGGTCATGAGACGGGAACAAGTTGAGTTCCGTGATACAAACCCATGATAATTTTAATTCTAGAACTATTTTACTGGCTACCGATCGCAATTATTTTGATTTTATTTCCCATAGTGCAGTTATCTTTGGCAATTGCATGTAAGTACCTACTTTTTAACAGTGTTATTGTTTTAAACGCGGTGGCTGTGGCAATCAAAGGTGTCAAGTGGTTGTCAAAGTTTGCGTCAATTTTCTAATCGCTACCATCACTGTTTGAACGGGCCTTAATAATATCCAAATCTCATAAAAATACTTTATTCAGTTTGAGTCTATCGAAATAACGAACGAAGAACAGACACGTACAAAATGGTTAGTTTAAAATGAATGGGCTCCTATTTCGATAGGTGATCGATTCCCTATATTTAAGCTGGGAAATTGAAACCACAGGTTCCGTTCCAGAGGTCTCAAATTGAACCATTGAAAAGAACACGAATTCTAAAGATACGTGGTTTGTCTGAGTAATTGTATTCTGTTTCAGCAGAGAAAATAGAAATAAATGTTTTAGTTTTTCTTTTGACATAATACGGTTCACTAAATAAAAAATGTGGAGTTTAGATATAACATGCACAATAAGTTATTAATATATTTTATTTATCGAAGAAGCACAACTGAGCAAAAAAAAGCATCTGATACAAAAGACAGAACTCTTCTTTCCTTATTCAAATAAGGCACTTTGGATTCGAGGTAATTAACGTCACCGAAAAAGTTTGGGTAACTCATGTATAATTTCGTTATTTTATTAATTATCTCTGTTTTTCATGCAGATAAAAAATATTAATGAAGAGAATTAAGCTCGGCTAGCATGAAGATGCTAAGAGGAATCCAACTAAGATGGATGACGTCATTTTCCCCTTCATTAACCCATTTACTTGCCTCGAGCAGTCAAAATAGTTCTTGGAGTCAACACTTTAGAACGTTTTATTTGCACCAATTTTTACTATATTATTTATGACTCTTGTGATGAAGAACCAAAAAAATATATGCTTAGGAAGATCCTAGTTCATATGGCATCATTTTGCCACTCAATTTTCACTTGGCTTTGTCAAAATTATATCCTTAATAAAAAGCATGTCTTTATAACCAACTTCAAAAAAGATGAGGATCTCGATTTGGTTGTATTTTTTTTTGTTCTTAGAACTTCGTCATCTATATACCGATTTGGAAAATTATTTTTTTATTTGAAAGGATATACTTTCAGATTAGTCCCGTTTTTATCAAAGTCCAGTTCTGATGTTGGGATCCATGAAGAATCCAAGAAGGGACTCCTGAAATTTGGGTGAAAAAAAGTATGAAGAAATTTCATATTAACTTTTTATCAATTTTCCGTTATTTGAAGACAGTTTTTTGACATATTTTATAATGTCTGATTAAAATTTATAATCATTATTATTTATATATAAAAGTATATAATATAGAACATTATTGAGTTATCGTAACATAACTCAATAATACCACGTTCTTTACTATTCTCCAGCTAACGTTTTGTTGACCGTTTAGAGGTAGAGAGTAGAGTAGAGAGAACTCCCGTCTCACGACAGTCGAGCGTGGTAGATAGTCGTAATACATCCTCAAAATACTAAACCCACCAAACCACAAACATATCATATAAAGATAACATAGGAAAACTGTACACAAACCAGCAATATCCAGTTTGGGTAGAGTTTATACAGGGTTGTACTTAAGGCAAGCAACGCATCAGCAGCCCCTGTTATTGCAGAAGTCAATAAGCGCTTACTCCTATCAGTCAGTAAACCACGCACGTGTTCACGAATATTGGTCAGTTACATGATAAGTTTGACATAACGGTATCGTATTCCTAAAATCGTATTCGTAATATGTTACAGAACCGTAGTTTTTTTTTACATTTTACTGAGCAGCTGAAGAGTACTCAGAAGAGCGCCAAATTCGAGGAATCACATCACAGAGCCGCTGCACTTTAGCGACGTTGCTGTGGGTGAATTTTATAACGTAACATGACTGTTTTAGATAGTTTAGTATTAACTTTGGCAACTTTAATCGTACATATTATGTCATGTTTTAATCTTGGTAACGCTTCAGGTATTTTTTACTCGATTTTAAGAAAGGCAACACGCTAATGACTATGTTCTCTTTGATGGACATCCTCAGATACATTCTCATTGCGTAGATCTTTGACGATACCAAGTAGAGATTAGTCAGCGGCACTTCCAAACATTACGACACATGCTCGCGTTTTGCAAGTAGTTAGCATTCCACATGACAGGTGCAAGCCCATCACCGCTTATTGGAACACTAACCGATGTCATATGCCTTCGGATTTCATGGTTTATAGCTTGCCGTTTTCCTCTTGTTTTTCTTCACCGTTTTGGGCAAGTACTATCACGACTCTAAACAATACAAAAGAAAATGTCCTTACCATAATCATTCAAATATTATAGATCAGTTTCATCCTGAAACAAGTTTGAGTGATTCGGTAAGGAAAATTTGTGACTGACCGTATAATTTCTATTATTTCTATGCAAGTCACAGTCGTCTGGACTTTGATGTGTGCTGCCCGCGTTAGATCTACATAATCCTCCAGGTATAATATTTTACGGCATTCTCTGCAGATATATACTTTTAGTTATGAATAGTCTCCCCTTTGTATGCGACCGGCATAGATAGAAAGAACGTCGTTAAATTATGATCATAGGTTTCAGAAAATCAAAACTGACTTTTAAAAGAACTTTTATTCTTAAAAACTAAACTCAATAACGTTTAACGATAAACACATTTAATATAAATACAACACCATTGATAGGTAGGTACGCCAATAAAAGGCTAATCAATATTGCTGTGAATTTACTTTAATTCACATTAATATTAACTAACCTTTATTCTATAGTCGACACTATAGTAAATCCACTCAATTTATCAAGTATATTAACTACTGTCTGCAGTTTGAGAGTAATAACTAAGTTTCGCTAACTTCTCCAATAGTTTTATGACTCGAGTGTACCGTGAGTGCTGTTATTTTATATGAGTAAATAAAATTCAATATTGGTTGGTGCTGTTAAGTATGCAGGTATATTAACTACTTCAAGTATAGTAAAAAAAGCTGTTTTATTTTCATACAAGGTTCTGCTCTTAGATTCAGTCGCGTGGTATACAGATAAAAATAGCTTAATGTGTTATTCCAGATCACGAACTGTATAATACTCCATACCCCGACAAAATCTATATAGCCGCTGCCTGCTGTGTTGGTAACTAACATCCTAACATACATACTTTGGCATTTATATCGTTACTATGCAAGAAAGATAACATAGAGGGTAGTCAAGAATAATGTTTTTAGACCGCTTTAGTTAAACTAAAACTATGTTAATTTGGGGTCTGTTGTTTATATATTTTTTATGTGTTCATCGATTATTGACCAGCTAAAAACCCACGAAGTCACGAAGTCGTCTACATTAGAATTTATAATAACCAATACAGATGAAGTAAGTATAAATGATAAAACGTTTATATATTTTAGAACGATGAAATGGATAGTTTGCTTCAGAGGGATCATTACAATAGTATTGATTTACTGAGAGCATCGTATGAATGGATTCAATAAATGGTATTGGGAAACAGCAAATGATCAAAACGTGTAGTAGTACTGGGTGCTGACGGGTTTGAAATAGTATATTGACTACTCCCTTCTATTAGGGTTCGCCAACAATTGGACACTTTACAAAAATAAATGAAAATGTAGTATTTAGGGTTGACTACTTAACTAAAATAATGTAGGTCCAACAAAGACTTGACAAGTCAACGTAGACACGTTGACTTGTGCTTCTCTGCATTAAAAATCAGTCACGTAATGAGTTGGTTTAATTTGTATGAGCTTAGGATCGTATTTGTGCTTCTATGTGCGTATCAAGGTAATCACATACATTTCAGACCGGCACCGAATCGATAACGCCTCAACTCGGGGCGTTTTGTAAACTCCATACTGCAATGCATGCTAATATTTAGCATCGTAGTGGCATCGACTCGTTGGCATCGCAACAATTTAATAATAAATAGCCGTCAACGAGTTGTCACCTAGCCATCACCGCGCGGTCCGAAGAGGTGCGGAGGTGCCGAGATATTCCGGTTGTGAGATTACGCCGCGTTGTCCATCGCTGCTTCGTACAAACAGCGAGGCATCGCTGGTTGTCGGCGAGGCATCACCGAGGCAGTGCCAATACGGTGCCGATCTGATAAGTGCGATAATCCTAATGCTATTTTCTTAATATTTAACATTTGCAAGCCTATTAAGTTCCACGTTTCTTGACGGTCAACTCGAATCAATATCATACTTTTCTGTTGCGAGAGAAGAAACAGTGACGCTCTCTAAATCATCACTTTTATACTAATAACGTATAAATCAAATACGCGCCAAATACTTAAAAGAAAGAAGGTATGATTTATCTTTACTTAAACAAACATACCTGGTCTAAATACAATAATTTTATTCATAGAATGGTGATACAGATGTCTAATATGAATACAGGCGTTTTTGGTAGTAAGTTTTCAACAGAAAAAGTAGATGTGTCTTCCAGTTTATTATTAACTATTTATTACTACACATTTTCGGACCAAGCCGTATCCAACTCTATACCTAACTGAGCATCTCTAGAGCTCAGTGTCCGAACATTCAAACGCCTACGTCTGTTATCGCAAAGCCCAAGCGGATGCGAAGTGCTCTTTATTTTGCATTGTCTCCGTCCCTCGATATTATTTTGTATCAAAGACGCACAGAAACTATTATGAAGAAAATAAACATGAGAATGGAGAAAGTAATTTCCTTAACAAACAGGCTATTGATAGTCAATTTCATCTGAATATTTTAGGGAAGTTTCTCTGGTGTTACCAGCAGTGTGGTTAAACCTTGGTTTCCTATTTATCAGTTAGCAATATCGCTTGTAGAAAATTAAACAATTTATAAAACATAAACTGTCAAAAAGCTGACTTCAAATAACGGGAAATTGATTAAAAATCTAATATGCAATTTCATCACCCATTTTTTCACCCTTAGGAGTGGGATTGAAGTATATAAACCCTTGAAGTATACCTTACCCATTTTAAAAATAATCATTAAAATTGTTTCACAATTTTGGCGAAGAAAAATAAATAAATAATTCTGGATATTATCAAAATGGGTTAACAATTGACGAAATTATAAAGTATCAAACATACATGATAAAAAAATACAGCTAAATAATAATTGAGAACCTCCTCCTTTTTTTAAAGTCGATCAAGAAAATAGTATAAATGACATAAATCTATAAAAATATCACGTGATTAAAACTAATATTTATTACGTCACTCCATAAATTTTTCGCTTTTTATTAGTGGGAACAACTGTAGAATGTCAAGTTGGCTACAGGTGCAGCTCTTTATTGTAAAACTAAGGCCCACTCACTTGATGCAGTGTTAAAATTTTAAGTGGGTTATGATCTGGTTCAATACATTTTTTTAAAGCGCCAAGATTTTGTTGAAACTTCAGCTGCGATTATAAAATAATAATTTATGAAACAAGTTAGTTTCATCTTTTTGCAAGCTTCAGTTACATGAGGTTACAGCTCATTTCAATTATTTATTATTCATATTTATTCATACTTTTGGATCACAAGGAACACATAGTCACGTCAATTCAAAAAAGTTATGGAAAATTACAAATTTACTAAGATAGTTAGAAAGTTGCAGCTGTATAGGGGCTTTATCAAATCAAAATTAGTGTAGGAATAAGCGGCTGTAAAGCCTTGTCAATAAATAAATAACATTACTATAAGTAGGTACAAATAATTGTTAGCAGCTGTACAGGGGCTTTGTCAAAACTATAACGATAACGAAGTACCTACCTACCTTCCTTCCTCAACTTCCTCTTCATTCCACGCTACTGTGTCAGTTAGATAGTCATTTATACCATAATATGCCTTTTTCACAAGATTATTTTTTTTAAAAAAATTAAATGCCTTTTCTTTTAAATCTATTGCATAATCGAACAGAATTGCCTAGAAAGCTTTTATTCGATTTTTGTAGCCTATATGCATTGTTTATTAATCTAATCTTAATCTTTATTCCGCGTGTTAACATTATGGGCATCACTGCGTTTTTTAAAACTACCTATGTTTTTGCGAATGTACATGATGTTCTCATAGATATATAAGGAAGGCAGTGTAAGAATATTTTTTTTTTAAATACTTCTCTTAAAGAGTCTCTCAACTTAAGGTTATAAATAGCTCGAATAACCCGCTTTTGGAGGATAAAAATTACACTTATATCAGCTCCAGCACCCCACAACAAAATACCGTAGCTCATGAGACTATGAAAATAGGCAAAATATACGAGTCTAGCAGTGGCTACGTCTGTGAGCTTCCTCACCTCTCTAACTGCATAGACTGCTGAACTCAACTTACTTCCAAGACTGTAAATATGGGGACACCACTGTAGTCGGCTATCTAATATTATTCCTAAAAATTTCGTGGAATCTACTTTTTCTATTTCACTGCACATTGTTACATTTGTCTGTGCCGGAGTAACATTTGGTGGAGTAAACTTTAGACACTTTGTTTTTGAAGGATTCAACACTTTCTTACGACCGTTTGTGCCGTGACATAGTAAAAAGTGAATGTGGGGGGTGATATCAGTACATTATCTTTTAAAAATGATTCAGTAACTACAGGGTATCTGCCTAAGGCTTTCTTTAAATTAATAGGGATTTCTGTGAAAAATCTTTCGAAGGCATTTGCTATATCAAGTTTGTCACTTATCAACACGTATACCATCTAGATTTTCTTTAATTTTGCTCTTAGCTGTTTCCTTCTTTATGATGTCCCAAGTGGTTTTAATCTTATTGTTAGAACTCAGGATTTTTTCTTTTATATATAAAGCCTGACAACATACCTGTTTAAAAATTTTAGAGTACTTTTTGACATATTCTAAAAAAAAATATTTGTAATATTGTTCTTTTGTAGAGACCATACATTGTCTCCCTGCTCAAAATTATTCCTTTAGTAGCACAGTTAGCAAATTTTGGTTTTTCATTTAATTTTACTCAATTGTTTTTGAAAATTGATTGAAATACGATATTCACTGTTTTAAATAAATAATTAAATAATTCATTTGGATCAAAAGTATCTCTAGTTGTTGAATTATGGTAGTATGGAATAATTTCAGTCTGTTTTGTGTGATAGGCCTGCATGTTATTATCTTATTTTCCTTTCGTTTGGTAGAACCTTGCAGCACAACAGTTTGGCCTCTGAGGTCTGAACGTAAGCGGTCAATAAGAGTATTTTCTGCATAGTCACAGTTTAGGAATATATTATCTAAACATGTAGCAGTTTTAGAGGTAATTCGTGTTGGTTCATTAAATAGGGCTTTCATGTTGAACGATTTACACAACATAATAAATTGCTTCTTTTGTGGAGTATCCTCAAGAAGGTCTATATTAAAATCACCGCACATTATTAAACCTTTGCTTCTTGTATTTGATACTTTCCTTAATGCTTCGTCAAGAGTATTTAGAAGTATATCAACGCTAGCTGATGGTGGGCTATACACAGAAATGATAATATGACTTTCCAGCTCTGCACAAGAAATCTCACAATGACGTTCTACCCATAGAGACACAATGTCTTTGCGTTCCTTAGCTCTGAACGTATTGTTTATTAATATTACGCTACCTCCACCGTCAGCAGTATTTCTAACAAATGAACTGATTGTATTAAATTGACACAGTGAAAAGGAATTTGAGTCAGGTTTCAAAAAAGTCTCCGTGAAACAGAGAATGTCAAAGTAATTTTTGTTCAAAAATACTTCTATATCAAGAAGTTTCCCTAATAGCCGATTGATGTTTTGATGCATAACTTTTATAAACCCAATAGGTGTACTTTTTACTAGATTGCTAAGAGGGACATGAACGTTTCGCTCAATCGAACCAACTGTACAGGGCCCTCCTGTTGTCGTATCTATATGTTTAAATGTTTCACAAAATCATCACTAACGTCATTGCAAAGAGGGCCTTGTTGCTTCCGTTCAAAAGAACGGACTTTACCAGGCTCTCCTGTTGTCGTGTCTAAATGTCTAATTAATTTAAGTCCTTGTTTTCCATTATATTTGTCTGAATTTAATGTGAATGACAAAATGTTTGCAAAAATGCTTTTGCCACTTCGAAAGATACAGTGATTTATCTAAATCTGAAAGACAATGTCATTATTTAAAAAACGTCATAGCTGTGAATTTGTGTATTATAGACAATTGCACAGAAATAACCATATTTTACTTCCACTAGTTATTTGTGTGTTATGTTTATCTTTATGCGTTTAAAAATATTAGATTCAAGATAAAACTAAGTAAGTAAGTTAAATATTTTTGGAGTAAACCTTTTTGAGAGTTTAGGTTCTAATAAAAACGGTAATCTAATAAAAGCTATTCCCAAAGTTCCAAATTATATAATATTATCAAATAACTGTATTACTAGAACAGAGCAAAAGTCTATAGCGGTAATGCCCTGACGATTCCATCACGGTCTCTGACCGATAACGCTAATCCGATTTCAAGTCGTGCCCGTCCGTCCGGTACATCCGTACAAAGAATTTCCATTAGCTGACAAAAAATAAACCTTTGGATACTTCTGTGAGGCACTGTACCTTGCCGACACCTCAGAGAAGCTTGACTTGAGCGCTTTTCATGTTACGAGGGAAGTCGGATTGAAATGTTATTTAAACCGGTAGATAGATAGGTAATTATTTTTCAAGAGTTTAAAAATTATAGATTACCATAAGACAGCAATAATAATACCAAAAAGTATGCGATATACGAGCTATGTATGTCAGTTAAAAGTAATAGTTTGGAGCTAGAATATTACTTTAACTCAATATTTTAAAGTAGCTATTAAAAATCAAGTCATTTTAATAATATGAACGATCATTGTACTATGCAGGCTGCCGCTCTGAGATTTTGGGATAATATGGATAATCCACGGCGCTCGAAATGAAGCCCGCAAAAGATCCTTTGCCGCTCACCCAACTCGAAAATTATTTATTCAATGTTCTGTTTATGACTGCGATTATGTTGTTACATAATATAAAACAATAACAATAATGTTAAGTGCGTGTTTCTTGAAATGGTCGCACGTTTTGTGGCCTATTGAATAACGAAGGTAACATGAGCTTTCCTACTATATTTTTATGTGATATCAGCCAGGTAGTTTCATATTGTACGTGATGAAGCTACGGCTTTTATAGTGGTAGAGCTTAGAGTTCCCTTGACTGTTACAAAATAAATGTTTAATTTTGAACTTTTTTTCTAGCCAAGACCTTCCATTGTTTTTTTTTATGTTTATTATCGTTACTTAGTATTTTTTTAATATATACAGAAAAAGGTTTTTGGCAAAACTGAACTTCAGTTACTGAAACAAGTAAATAATTTCTAATTGAGCGTAAACCATTTAAATTGCATCTAAGGCACCTTTTACTTGCTTCTACTCAATTGATGACTTTCTAAATCGTGAATTATAATACATTACTTTATTTATTAATAATTATCATTATTTATTATTTATTTATTTAAAAATAATTATTGTGTGACATGTTCTAATACTATTATAATTTTAAAATTTGTTTTGTTTAGCTCAAACACGATTGTTAATTTTATGGTATCAATGAGTAAAAATAAAAATAAAATGAAATAAAATTATGGTAGAAATGTTTTAGTGAACTCAACTATTTAGTAATCCAAATCACGATAGAAATTTCAAACCCTGAACACGAAAGCACACAGCTCCTATTGGAACTCAGTAATTATAAGTGGGCGAATAGTCCGCACCGTTCTATCGTGAGAGAAGCAATAATATTTGAACTGACAAATACCGATTCACAATATCTACTTATTATAATACTTTCTTTAGTCTTGTCTTTGGATCTGAACATTTATTACTGTCTTATTGCTTGTGGAGTGGTCGGGCCGGGGGCAGGAGTCAACAAGGGGTTATTATGTTGAGACTGGCGAAAAATGAACAAGAAAGATTTTTGCTTTCCGCATTTGTGACGTAGAACATTTTTAAACCGCTCAAGACTTGAAAATTAATTCCATGTTTTGTGGTGAATGGAGAATGGGGGACTTTTTAAGCTTCTAGGATAGGCTCCTCGAGGCTCAAATAATCATAAGCAAGTGAATTTAAATGCATGAGTATTGAAAGATGTTTGACAGAAAAAAAGCTTTTAGCGAATGTGAAAAATCCGTTTCAATGACCAACTTTATACTTCAACTTTTAACATTATACTCATCGACTGTAAGTCCAGTGCACACTAATGGTATAATAATTATTTATTTACTCAAAAATCATCATTGGATAATTTTGTTAGTAACAATTTACTAAACCTCTAGCGTTAGTATTAAGTGAACATATTAGTATAGTGGAACATAGCTAGGGAATACTTTATATAATTTGAGAAAAAACAAGTAATAAAAAAATAGAATGAAATTAGAGTTTATTTTTATTAGTTTTCGACCCAGAAAAAGTAATTATTGTATTATTCTACGTTATTAACTATACTTGTTCGAAATTTCCGCTAAATTAATAACATGACCCGTTTATAAAGAAACAAAGATTGTGCAGAGTAAGTGATGCATCAGCAATGCCCCGTGCTGCAGATTTTAGCAGGCGACGGTAACAGCTTTTCATCAGGTAGGCTGTATGCCTGTTGGTTCTCGTTCTCGTCATAACATTTAAAAAAAAACATGCGAATCGGTTCATCCGGTTCGGAGATTATTAGCACCAACTATCCAAATTTTCGCATATATAATAATTATAAGTAGGATTGACTCTATATTAAATCTTAAGTAGTTTTAGTTGCATAATGCACTGGTTTTTGCTATTTTACAAGGCTGTGGCATGCAGACATGTGCTCAATGCACACCGAGTCTTACTTGTCACCAAAATAGTATGGTCATTCTGCTGATTTTTTTTCATGCATATTGATGCAATACTATAAACAATATAATATCCATAAATAAAAACACCTATAAAGTCAATAAATAATACTCTGGTTTATAAAAGCAATAAGCCAACGCTGAACCAAACAGAAACTTAAGAAATGCTGGTGTCAGAAAATCGATAGAGTAACAGATACCAACTTATTTCTCGGGTTTAAAAGTATTGCGAGGAAAAAGAATCCTTGGTGTTATGGCATAATGCGTACAAAGGTACATTCGGCAGGGATTTATGTAGGAGTCTTCGGTTGGTTTATGATGACAATGCCGCTCTGAAGCGCCGCGGGCGCCACCTCATTTCCTCACTGAAAGTTATAAAAACATATTGAAAATGAGATTCCCGCTGTGGAACCTACCAAATGTTATCTTGTTTTGTGATTTGCTTGTTTTTATGTGGGGGAATAAACGTATTTCAGAGCCTTTTACCTTTAAGTTACGTTGGTATGAACTTTGTCATTTTATGCTCTTATTTGTGAAATATCTAAGGTACAGGGGACATTAACCTAAGGTAGGGAATCCTAGGTTAATTTCCTAATATGTTCAGAGCGAATTTGGAATTATTTAACATGAAACTTTCTAAAATGTACCTATGTTTGTGTAAAGTCACCTGATTTGGGCCTTAAACTTGTCATACCGATGCGTCGACATTACCTAATTGTAACTCCCGTTATTTAGACTGAAATCAAAGTTTTTATTCATTGAAATCACAAGAATCATATAGGCTTCAAAATTTTAAAGTGCATTTACGCCGATTCATTATTTATTTAACAAGTAATTAGTTTAAAAACAATGAAACCCCACTGCAGTTTCATAAGCGTGGTTCTTTTCATTCATAAATAACAAATGACACTTAGTACTATTATATCCTATGTCACTCTCATGATCAAGATAATTCCAATGATACCTCAATTATCAAAATCTATCAAGTCTAAGACTATACAGGATAAGGTAAAGGGTTTTTGGTACGTCGGAAAAGGAATATAGCGGTTTGTAGCCGCCATATTAGATTTATTGACACTTTATAATATATCCTATCTTAGTTCTGTGATCAAGACGAATTTAATGAGATCTCATTTATGAAAATCTATCAATTTAGGTTACAGCGAGAGCCAAAGGAACAGACATAGTACATACATACTATGAAAAATAATAAAATAATACTAATACATAGTATTAGTCAAAAAATTAAATAAAGATTAAAAAGTAATGCGGTACGTACATCAGTAAGTTAGACGAATTGAGCGGTCCTGAATCATGCTTAGATATTATTTAATGTCATATTTATCTAAGTTCACTTGAGTCTGCAAAGTTCCAAGCAGTAAGCACGTATTGTGTTCATCATAATTAATTTAAGGTACCAAGGTAGTAACGTGAAAAGTCGTATAATTTACTTAACAAGTTTGTTACTTACGTAACTTGGTATTTAGCTAAAGCTCGCTTAAGAAGCGGATCTTATTATAAAGGACAGTAACACTGTGTTAGTGAAGTACCTAGCTATTTCAGATTCTTAAAAAAAATATTTTTTCAATTTATGAATAAATATTTTTTTTAACATATAAACTACGCTCGCACGGTTTCTATTTTTTTAACTATTGAAACTGGAGAGTATCAACATGAACACATAAGTTTATTGGTTTAAGATATTCAAATATGTTTTAGAAATTATGTTTAATATTTCACTGTTAGCTGTGTAAAATCGCTCAATAAACAATAGTTGTCTATTTTAGTATATGAAATAAAGAGAAATGATTTGATTTTCATACAAGAGCCACAAATACAAGAACAACGGCAAAGTTGTTTGTTCTAAAAATACGTTTAATACATACTTTTATATATAAACAAATAAATAAAAATGTTTTATTCATGGAAAAAATTAAAGGGTGATTTTTACAATTATTGCCAAACAATAATTGCAAAAATCTATCTATCTAGCTTAAGAAAGTCGATAGAAAATAGAAATGACCGATAAATACAGTTCAAAACTTTAAATTTCAATTAAAAATGAGACACTAGAATGAGTTAACGATGGGACCAAGCTGCAGTTACACCCATTATCCGTGTAAAAGCACAAGTTGTTACCTACAAGTAGGGCCACTGCACAGCAAAGATTGTCTTGTCAAGCACTGGCGGGCTCAGTGCGACGAGCCCATCGGATCTGGGCGGACGCTACGCCAAGCGCTCGGGTACGTAGCACGCGCTACGAGAACTCTACGAACTCGAGACGTTGTTTCTAATTATCTAACGTCAATTTGTATGTAATCGGATTGGTTTTTAGTTGTGTACGAAACGTTTTGTGTGGACATTCTTTTTAGCGCGTGAGTATTTTAGTATTTCACTTTATTTTATTTTTTTGGGATGTTAATTTTAAATAAATAAGAGCAGTTATTTGAACATACTTTGATATTCTTGAGTGAGAATAGGGCCGCAGAGCTTTTAGTCTGTTTTCATATAATATTAAAAAGATAAGGATACATTTCCATTGTTCGGAATGCGGGCACTATTTTAGATACAAGGGAAAATAATAAATTATCCTTCGTCCGTCCTTCAGGTAGTATCCGTAATCTGCTATCGTGTCAAAGTCAGAATAACAAAGAAAATTGCGTCAATGATGTCTACGTGGGCCCTCGATTTTATTCAGCCTCCTTTGTTTCTATCCGTGAGCCTTTCGCCAAAATCACTTTCGAGGATGAAAGGAAAAATAATTAGTGCCACTTGCGCAACCCAGGGTTACCAAATTACGACAGAATTAATTTACAACACTTTGATATTGTAACGATGCATAGTCTAGTTCACTCGTAGCCCAGGGTTAAACTGTTATCTCTGTGTTGCACAAGCAGGCCTTAAAAATAATAAGGATAAAGTGGGGCACTCTACAAACAAACGTTTTCTTTGAATAGTAAATATAGTTAAGATTGGTTTAAATAATTTAAATTTATTAAATTGTAGAGGTACTCACTCAATGTCTGAAAATAAACGCACAATCTTAACCGTTTGTATGAGAGAGTTATTTTGCATATTTTATAGTATAGTCACTATACTCCTCCATATATAAATCGGTTCAGCCGTTACGAAGATTATTAGCAACAAACTTACGCATTTATAATATTATTTTATATTATTAGTAAGATAACTTTCTAATTGTATATTTTTGGAACGGTCATAACTTTATTTTGGAATAACAAGGTAGATACTTATGTACTCATTATTGTTTTACGAGTAGTACGAGTACATCATTCTTAACATTAAATTTTTATTTTCCCCTCGCACCATCATCTTTTTGGAACTCATCATGAAGCTTTATGGAAAGCATGCTGAGGATCGTGTCTTCCATAGCAAAGAAAAGATTTTCTAGGGGAAACATCTCTTGGGCAGGTGGATAAATACTAAAAACCTTAATACTATAACATTGAAATTATCGTTATTTGGTATCATTTAAGGATATTATAACGACTATACCACGTACTTTACAATACACCTGCTGACGTTTTGTTGGCCGTTTCGAGGGCAATTCTCACAAACTTTCGCGTTTATAAAATTAGTAGAATATATTTATAATAATTGATCGCATTGCAGCAATTCTGTTTGGACTCATTTGAGTCGAGTGACGTAAGGCCGTAAATAAGATTTTGATTAATAATTGATTGTATGTTGTCTGTTATTTCATTACCATTTATCCCCGAAATGGCTTGTCGGATTATGATGCAGTTTATTTTTAACAATGTATATTCAAGGATAGTTCTTAGACAGGTTTTATTACCATGAGTCAGTAGGGGACGCTGTAATTGATAATAGAATATACAATTTCCATGTAGATAGATAGAAAGATAAACTCTTTATTGGGCATAACACCATTAAACAGTACAAAACACAGACACAGAAGAACAAAAACAAAATAAATGTACAATGGGTGGTCTTATCGCTGAAAGCGATTTCCTTCATGCAGTGTTTATGATCATTTTGTATGGCTTCAAAAAGGTTTTAAGATTTATGAAAGGTTTTCGTTCTTTAAGTCACTAAGAGATAATGACATCGATGATACAAAACATGAAGCATGTCATGTCAGAGGGTATTTGATAATTTTGTCAAAATTAACTTGTTCGAATGTTTTAGTGAGTTATTTGATATTACTTATTTACCAGACTCGGGGGCTTTAACCTCGTATGGCAAACCTTCCACGTGAACTTGTGGATATTGCACTAGTCTTTATTATGTTATCGTTGCAATTCAATCAACATTAGAAATACTGATACTACTTATATAATCACTAGCCTCTGCCCACGGCTTCACCGCGTATCCAGATAAAAATAATGTGTCATTCTGATTTATAATCTATATTACTTTTATTTTGGGGCACTGCTTCTGATGCAAACAGAGTATTTATTCTGCAAAAACGAGCAGTCCGTTATATATTAGGTTTAAATCAAATGGACTCCTGCAGGCAAAAATTCAAGGAACTCGGTATAATGACGATGATTGGTGAATACATCTTTCAAAATTTAGTTTATGTAAGAGAAAACTTAAGTAAGATTAAGACTAAGAGAGATACACACAATGTCAACACTAGAAATAAGGATCGTTTAGTTGTCCCTATGACAAGGCTTGCAAAAGTATCAAAAAGCTTTTACTTTACTGGAATAAAGTTATATAATCAAATACCTGTAGAGATAAAGAACATGACTGACTCCAATTTTAAATCCTGCTTGAGAGACCAATTAATAGTTAAAAGTTATTACAGTATTGATGAAGCTTTTGCGGATAATAAAATGATTGAATATAATTTCAATTAATGAATATGTATCAGTTTATTTTATAGTTATACTATAACTAACTTTATTTTTAATTTATTTCATAACTAAGAGAATTGTTAATTTTAATTTTAGGTATACAATATGACAATGCGTAATGCTGATTTTATTTTTAATTATTTTATATGAATATAAATTTATGGTCTATAAACATATTTAGAATATATTTTTTATAAGTTTCTTTGTAATTTGACATATCTAAGTACATTGCAATTATGTCTATGGATGAATAAATGAATACGATACGAATACGAATACTGTAAATTTTCATCAAAATCCGTTCAGTAGTTTTTGCGTGAAAGAGTAACAAATATACATCGATCCTCACAAAAAAATTCGCGTTTATTTATAATAGTAATAAGATGACCCTTAAATAAACATAAGGTTTTTTTCTATTACCAAAAGCCCGTAAATTTACAGGATAATATAAGTGCTGATTAAAACAAATCTCCCATGGGCCTACTCAAAGACATGTTAGTTACGTCCAAAAAAATCTAAATAAATCATCTTACTTGAAAAAATATATAAATACTTACTTATGTATAACAAACCACACACAGCAAATAATGTTCAGTATTTTTGTGATAAACTTCTCAGCCCCTCGTTACTAAGGATTATGATTCATTGTTGTTGAAAACACACGAAAACCTATTCAACGAACAGTAGGAGTTGACCATCAGTTTATTTACTAAATAAACAGAGGTTTAGTTAGTTTCAATAACAAACGAAAAACTTCATCAAATCTACCCTAATTAGCCGCCCTACCTAAATAAATAATTTGCGGGGTAACATTTACAAGACCTTTGGACGAGCGCCACAATCGAAAATTTATAGAGGATTAAGTTGGATTTGACTTTGTAATCTACCTTCTTAGTTTGTTATTAACTTTTGGTTTATCCTACGTCTCAAAGTCATTTTTTACTATTATACTAAAACTAACAAACACGTCACTTAACTCGAAGCTTTAGCCAATATAGTATCTCCTTGTTGTACGTCTGTCAAGACCCTTTCCCTTGGAAATGGCTAAAGGTACTTTACCTAATAAATTATGTGAGCTAAAACGTCTTTAATGAAAACAAGCTTTAAAAAATACATGCAAATGCATTAAAAAAATATGGCCATTTGAAGTATAATATCTAACTGTTGTATGGAAATTACAAAATTATCAAGTACTTCCAATTACCTGACAATTATGTAATTTGGAATGCTAGGAGTTTTTGACACAATTAGTCTAGAATTGAAAAAGTTTGACTTTTTTTACTAGTGTTGTTGGTAGGTGCACAAATTTGTACCAAATATATGAGTAAAATTAGGAAATTACTGAGGGAGCTGGTTAAATGGGATGGTGAAGATTGTAGGAAAAAGTGTCAGAAACCAGAAAAGAACTATATAGATATAATTAACAACCAGTTTTGAAGTACTTAGAATTATTAGGTCTTTATACCCTATATATATATATATATCCTATGAAGTTACCGTTTTGTATGGGAAAATGTAATTCAATTTATCTAATTTATGGTCCAATGGTCCAATATTGTGTTGATACTAACATCAAAAGCCGATGCAAGCTCAAGCGTAATTCAAGGTGGATCCGCATTTACGAATTCAGTTATACCAATATCGCACTGGTCGTTCGTTGGTAGTGTTAGGTCCATACACTTCGTTAATATTGCGTGCAGTTTGAGATGCATTGTTTCTTTGTCGAAACTCATATTAAAAATATAACACGAGTTTTCTTAAATTTCATGCTTGCAAATAAATAAATTATAATACATAAATAAACAGACACATACATATTCTAACCCAATACTAGGATCCCCTGTGTCGTGGAACCACAATACACAGATTTAGAACAAATATCTGCAGAATATGCAAGCATTTGTCCCTTAGCAAAAAGTAATGATATTAAAGTTAAAACAAAACAAAAAAACAAATGAGTTAATCGTTTGTTTTCTTTTTTGTTTTGTTTTCGGAAATATAATATCATGCCTTAAAAATAATGTTTATTTGAATTTAGAATTCCAAGTGAAACCGCAGATTTTAAAGGTAAACTCCTTACTAAAAACACAATAAAATCTCATTGCCTCCATATAAATTCTACACAGATACAAGAGGTTTTATTTTTAGTTGATTACATAATTACGTACTCGTGTTGGTACAGGTAGCTAAGTACTACTGTTGGTTCTGAGTTTACCAATGTCCCGAAACTTTGTGAATGACCCGGGGCGGAGTAATTACTTACCAATCAATTCCTACATGTTTATGTTACGAAAGTTACATTGTTTGGAAAAGTTAGGGAAATACACGTATATAAAATGGGACTTGTATCATCAACATTATTTTAAATAAATAAATAATGCACACAATTTTCACACAGCATCATTTAGCCAGTGAAAATTTTATACGTGCACTGGCTTGATTAGTGATAGAGTGATTACAGGCCGTAGTAACAAATTCGCATTGTGATGTTAGAATTGGGTATCTTTCAATGGAACAAGAAGAAAATATATTGTGCATGACTTATATAACACATAAAAGAAAAATTATTGACGTATGAAAAATAAATAGATATTTATTTTCATACAAGGAGCATCTCAGTAATAAAATTATAGCTCAGTATTATAATTATGATACAATTAGTACATTTATTTTGATGTAATCATTATGAAAACACTGAGCAGTATAGGTACAGTATGCATCAGTTAAGTACCAAACTAAATAATGCAAATCGCAAAACGGCAATATGGTAGAACCTTAATAAGATGAATAATTAAGAAAGTGCTATCCTCTCGTCGCAGTCATTAACGGCCCTGTTGTTGTCCGAACTTATTATCGTTTAATTTATGACCACACATTACCGCTTAAGGCGCCATTAAGCTGAGCGGGGAAGACTGGGTGTAACAACGTCAATACAGGGTGAAGTTTTTTGTCATGTTACTGTTATACTAAGTCCTACATAAAATGTTAGTACAGTTTATGGATCTACTAGCTTCTGCCCACTGCTTCGCCCGCATGGTCCCGGATAAAAAGTTGCCTATATGCTATTCTGATGTATATATTATGTTATTATGAGCTATATTACTGAAAAGTTTCATCAAAATCCGTTCAGTAGTTTTTGCATGAGAGAGTAACAAACATCCATCCTCACAAACTTTCGCGTTTATAATATTGGTAGGATAGTAGGATTACGTTAAGTTCTATTTTAAACGTAAAAAATATTGCGTGGAACTTATAGGCTATGCTTTTCACTAAACGTCAATAATTATGTCTTCAGGAGAAAAGTTAAAGAGCACTATATGTCTCTCTAAATTGTTTTATAGTATCTATATATATATTGATATATACATATATATTTATACTTATATGTTTATTTATTTTTTGTAGTTTAAGTAACTAAAGTATTATTTTTTTCTGTACACAATCTTGTCTCTCTCTAGCTCAAGGTTTGCTGGAAGAAAACTCTTTTTAGGGTTAATCTCGCCTTTGTACATGTCATTTAATTCTGCCTTTTTGTAAATGTTTATTTGTATGTACAATAAAGAATAAAGAAAGGGTGAGTTTTTGCCGCCAAAGCGAAACGTTGACAAATGTGGAATTATTTTACACAGAAAGGACTAGGTACGTATATTTAGGTATCCTTCGCTATGTAGAAAATAAATCAAAGAAACAAAATAATTAAATGGTAATTAATAATTAGGTTTATAGGTAGGTATTAGATAAGACAAAAGATGGATGGATTATGTGAAGAATGACATGGTTAAGAAAGGAGTGAGTACAGATGACGGCTGATACAGGAGAGTGGAAGAAGAAAACATGTTGTGCCGACCCTACGCAACATGGAATAAGGACAAGAAGATGATGATGATACCTATCATCATCATCTTCTTGTATAAGTTTGTATATTCAGGTATAAGATATTTGTGCTGTTTTCGAGCACTTACAAAACTAGCCCTTATTTTGTGCTCATAATAATAATCTGTTCATTTTGAGACTCGTAAATGACTTGCCAAAAAAATCATCCTAAATTCGAAACGTTATACTGGTATACTGGCTACGTAAAAATTACCTACAGGGAAAGTGTGATGTTCTTCCTCAGGTCGTTTGGTCTCACCACGTGCACTTGTTAATTTGTTCCCGTCACAGATCATAAAATGTTTACTGTTTTCTATTAGCTTCGTGAGGTTGGGTAGTTATGGAAGTATATTCTGCAGGTTATATTGTTACTCTCGGTTTGAGAGTTCAAAGAGGCTCGTTTTTGTTCGCTTGCCAAGTGACTGGTTGCCTTTTGATAGAAACAAAAATATTCCTGTTTTAAAATGTTTTTTTGTGTCTGACTATGTATAAAAAATATATTTTATAAAATTTCGTACAAATTAAGACCATATTTTTTTCTTGAAGTCATACAAAACGATTATAAAAACTATAAAACAATGTGTTAAGACGTTTTACATCTCACCAACTATTGCCGCAATCTCTGGGACTTGTGGTGATTGAACCTAGCCTTAGTCACGCGCGAGGATATCGGCGTAAATTCACTTTGAAAAACACGTAGCTTGTAAGTCGACGTTTTTATATGATCTTTGTGACCCGATGAATGAAAACCAATTGATTTTGTACTTAACTTCGAACCTTTGTTAAATCCCGACAAAACGTTGGCTAAAAACGCACTAGGAAAAAATCATCTATATGTGATCGTGTTCCACAATGGTTTCCTAATTAAACACTATACACACAGACAAAGATTGACGAGTGAGAGGCGTAACATGGAGACTGAAAATATGCGTTATATTTTGCGTAAAAATTCCTACATATGTCATTCAAGTGTAATGCGGTTGCAAAAGCCGTTTTTGAATAAAATAAACAAGAACAAACAAACACCCTCGCCACTCCTTGTGTCGCAAGTAAAAGGAAGATCCTGATTATAACAATTACAGACACTGATCAAGGAAAATAAGGTCGAAAGTGTGATATTTTTCATGTGAGGGGGAGTAATAATAATGTCTAAAGTTTTTTTTTAATTCACATTCTCTTACTGGGTTCCAAAAAAGAAATACTAATAAGTAGGTTTTACTAAATTGGACCCTATCTCTGTATCATCGTAGCAATTAGGCACTTGCATTCAGGTAAACTCCCAAGATGAAATAAAAAAAGAATAGTTTCAGCTTTCATGATTTTTTTAGAAACAAAAGTAGGGTAAAACTTTGCTAAAAAAGTAAAACAGTAGGTAGTGTTTAACCTCTTTTTCAAATGTTTTTGTGAGCTGTTTGACAAGACAAGATAACCATGCTAAACGTGGGGCTATTCTCTCTCATCTCATCCTCGATGATCCTCCTCGAAGATACGCAACTAGGCCTAGTAGAAACCAAATTGTACAACCGAGATTATTTCAGAGCGACGCCCCATACATAACGCCAATTAAAATGTATAATAAACTCCCAAGAGAAATCTCGGAAAAATTCCCTTTTTATTAGACAACTAAAATCATACTTCATAAGAAATGCTCATATACGATTATTTAGACAAAATATGTAGCCTACTTTTTTAAAAATAACAAAATGAATAAAATGCCGTGCCTATTTTGATAAATGGCATAACTAACAAAAGAAAAATGTCATGAAAGTAAACTAAACCATATAATTTTATTAATTAATTCTCAATCGCAAAATTGGATGTACTGACTCTCATACATATACAAAAAACAACAACCTACCTACTGATGCGACGTTAAATACGTACCTACTACCTACCGCGTACCTACTAAAGGACAAAAAAAATTAGGTAATTAAAACAATAATTACCTACATCATAGGTAACCTACCTTGCCTTCCTGCTTAACTTTATTTTACAGTATCTACTAGTTTTTTTACGTAAAACCTTGGTCTGCCTACCTATCTGTTGCTATACCCTTAGACAGAGTTCATATGAGATACCTACCTATAAATACCATCTATGTACCTACCATGTGAAAGCAGTAATATATATTGAGTATCTTTAAGTAGTGCAACAGGGGCTTTAACTTGGTAGGTGTTTTACAAGAGTTTTGCTAATTTTGTTATTTAATCTTGTTATTTTACTAGTAGTACTGCTAGTTAATTTTACCAGTAATTGTTTTTATTTTTATTGATTACTAGCCTCTGCCCACGGCTTCGCCCGCGTGTTACTCGGATACAAAGTACATAGTTTCATCAAAATCTGTTCAGTAGTTTTTGCGTTAAAGAGTAACAAATATCCATCCTTACAAACTTTCGCATTTATATTAGTAGTAGGATGTGTACTTTGTTTCAAAAAAAAAACTCAAATCTAATGAAGAGAAAAAGAACAAAAAATCATTACATAGGAACCGTTCACTAAATTCATCGGACGTTTTGCAACCAGCTACGCTTGACACGTTTCTATTTACGTTAAATAAGTTTTTACTCTGAAAAATACTTTAGCTACAGGTGATATGATCACTTTTACAGAAAAATCGGCAAGTCTCAAATCTAAAACAGTTTGAGAATATTGTGCTTTAAAAGTCAGAAGTTAGATTTCATATTCGTTTTTGTAGCGATGAGAGAGTATGTGAACCAACAGAGAAGCTTTTGAGCTAGTGTAGACTTTATTTTGAGGGAGGTAGAGTGATATTTGTCGAGATATGTTGAGTTCTATGAAGATTACCTAGACATGCAGACGACGATAAGCGTTGAGTCGTTATAGAGGTTGTCGGAGACCCTCTAAATATAAACATCGTCCAGATGTCGCAGATAAGCGAAGAGAGCTTTTTGGCCTAATGGCAGATTACTTGAGTCGGATGTGTTGCGTGCTCGCCCTCCGTGATGCCATGACTTATTGAATAGAAATTTTCCCACGATCTGATAAAGGTAAAAGAAAGTTTCCATTGAGAAAATGAAACTTTTTCGTTGCGGACAAAATTATGTTTTTCTTTTTAGGTGAGCATCTTTTGTTGTGCATGAAGATACAATAGCAAAAATATAATTGGTTCTCACTTTGAGCTATTACTCACGCTTTTTGAATGCGGCCATATTATTTTCAACGAAAATTTCACAGATTTATACGCTTAGGTTATTATAGTATTATTTATGTGACGATATTGGGATTCAGAAAAAACAAAATTTAAATTTAAACAAAAGCTTTAATACACAAGTAGGTACCTATATTATGTGCACAAAGTTCGACGACAAGAAATTTATATTCCAAAATTCCAGCGATTCCCACGTGATTCATGAAGACAATCTCATTTCTTCTCAGACAGTTTGTTAAGCAACTTGCAAGGTTTTATCTGCTAATTAGGTTGTTGTAATGGATACAGGGTGGTTCATCCGCCATCCACAGTGTCTGGATGATTAACAGCTCTATATAACAAAAAAATATATATAAATCGCCGGTACAAGCGAAGAAGATATAATAGTTCATGTATTTAGGCATAGAAATATCTCTACGTCGCTAGATAAATAATCTTCGCGGTAGTTGTTTTTCCAAAGTAAAACTTTATAAAAATCATTATTCTAAATAAAACACAAAAACCATTCTACCTCGTGTCTATATCGTGGCTTAGTATAGGTAGGTAGTGTAAATAACATAGTTACCTAGCTAGGTAATTCTGAAAAACTAGGGAAAATAATTTATTGGTACTTTTCTAGATTATATATGAATAGGTTTTGAGTTTAAATTTTATTGTTTTCGCGTGTTGTTATGGAGTTTAGTTCCCCAGATTATTAATAAACTATCGTAATAGGTAAGCTATTAAATAGTTGGGAAACTAAGTAGCTAGTAGTAATATTCAAAGTAAGTAAAACAATCCAAGCAAGTGACAGTTTTCAGCCAAGTGGCTCAGTTCCTAAACGCGATTCAACCTGACACAGTCCGAACTCCGAATAGTGCAGGACTTTCTCTGATTCTGGGTAGATCGGAATAACACACACCCTCTCCTCGCTATGAGTTTTACATACTGCTTTCACGCAATCAACACGGAGTACGAGTGCTTCGTTCGTTTCGGTAACAGATAGCCTTTATTTACTTAATGAAATGTCGCTTTAATGAGTTTTTCAATTAAATGTGTTGAACAAAATTGGGACGCTACATTGTGTTGAAGAAATAGTAAGTTTTTCCTATACAACTATGTATTTTAACATTTAAAATATTCATCAAACTATATCGTTCCGTGTCTGTATATCTGTTTGTAGTGATAAAAGCTCACTAAGTAATGCACAGATCTGGTCCAAAATTATTCATCACTATAATTATTGGCAGCTCATAGTAACCCACTGCTGGGCATAAGCCTCCTCCCTCAAACGCTACTCCTGTCTGTTCTGGGCCTTTCTAATCTAAGTTTTACCCTTAACGGTAGCAACGTCGTCCGCCTTCCACCTAACTGATGGTCTACCAAGTCCCACGGCCACCACATAGGTCTTTACCTAGTTTGGATACCTACGTTTTCCCAAAGTACTAAAACTGTAACAACTAAATGTAGTTGTGACGTCAGTTACTAAATAAAATGTATCTTTATCTTATCTTCATCTTACCACTAAGTCAGGGCCTTACTCCACCTGCCATCCAAACCTTACCGAGTGTCCTAGTATCTACCACCTACCAGTGACGCAAATCCTAAATTCTAAGTAAATGCAAATTATTAAGATAAAATAATACAAACACAAGAAAATCATAAAGATAATGTTTTCATCGTTCAATTCAAATTTTACTATGTGCTAAAATATTCTCCGTCATGCATAAATATTTTCACGTTGTTAAATTTGATTTTCATTTTAATGGTATCAACAAAAAATACCTGAACGGTTTAATGCGCAGATTTAAATTTTTGTTCTATTGTAGAGCTAATACCACCAACTCAAATAAGGCGATGTTTTTATTACTGTAGGCTTTTTCAACCGTTGTTTGTTTATAATCTACTGTAGATCGCGTTAACAAAGCTATAAAAGTTTCATTATATTTCTATCGTATTGATTTCTTCTTGCTAAGAAATATGCGGAATATCAATAATAAAAAAATAGTGAAAAGTGTATCAAACATAAAGATAAAATTTTTTTTAGAGAAGAATCGTATTGGTAAACACTATTTTAAATGAAACTTTATCTATTCAACTTCATGCACTAAATATATTTTTAAAATCATTGTCGACTTTAAAAGCGTTCTGTTTGTTTGTCTGTTATTTATTTTCGAAACGGCTTATCAATTTGTATGTTTTAAAACATGGTTATGTTTCGCCGTAAGTGACTAGGGGAGGGTCTAAGTAACTCACATGCAATATTAGAAATACACGTAAAATTACATCAAGAAACAAATACCTACGCAAGAAGAAACTCTGTATGAAACGTGAAATTAACAAGTACTTAATTGCCGTAATAAAACCGAGCCTGTTGTGCATTACAAGTGAATTTATCCATTTAATATTCATGAGAAACAAAGTTCTGGCGCTTGAGGCCGACGCTGACAAGTTCCAGGACGTACGTACGCCCGTCGCATCGCGTTCCATGAATTAGTCATACGAGCACCGGTCGAGATATGTGCCTTAATCTTCAATCATCCCCAAATGATCTGACATTAAATGCAAACGATCCGAGCGATATAAAACGCACCATAGAACACAATGAGGGTAAGTATTGTATCCAAGTATACGCATCATATTCCCCTACATCACAGATAGAGATAAACCTCGAGAGCGATGGCTAAATAAAAATCAATATCAGAATCGGTTGCGAGTTTGTTCCTCGCAGTCCATTTGCTCTAAGAACGTAGTGCTTTTACAAAGGGATTTCTCAGGCCCTTATTTCGAGATCCTTTAGGGCCACACTTGAGGAACGGCACGGAGCCTTTAAGGTCCCGCTTCCGCCCCTCCGAGAAATGCCCGAGATAAGAGAGACGTTTTGGCGCCATTCATGTTTATGGCAAGGCAAATGGCCCTAGAATACTGCGCACTTATTATAAACAAGTATGTACCTAATATACCTACCATAGTATATGCAATAATATTTGTATAGCATATTGGATATTTTCATCAGTAATATCTTCTAGGACTTTCTAAATAAGATCTGAGTCGGACGAAAGCCTTTTTTCATTTGTTCCATCTAATGTCTAATCTATGTATACATGTATGTATGTATGTATGTATAGGTATATGTGTTTTATCTCATTATTCCTCACTATGTATGTTTGTATTGTCTATACACCACCGTCTTGTATCGTTCACATTAATTGCTGTCCATCCAAAGGTTGTCTGGAAGAGATAAGAGCACCCATTGTACTCCTGCGATTAGCTTGTAATTTGCTCTGTTTGAATTTGTAAGCAACGTATTAAGTGGTGTATAATAAAGAGTTATATATCTATCTATCTAATGTCAAAATATGACTCGTCATGTCTCAAAATGACGTAAAAAACATCTTGAGGTAACCGGTATGTCCTAGACCCGAAAATTCGAAGGCATGTGTCATCAGTTAGTTTTCCAATAAATGGCGATGGGCTTGCAATCTATCACGTGGAATGCTAACTACTTGCCAAATGCGGGTATTTGCTAAATGTAATGTTTGGACGAGCCTTTGATTATCCCCTACTTGTTATCCTCAAAGATATACGCAAGGAGTATGATTTGAGGATGTATATCATAGTGAATAAAGTCGTGTATGTGTTTAATAATAACCCATATCCATATAGCTTATACATCAGAATAACACATAGGCTACTTTTTATCCCGGTATCACGTGGGCAAAGCCGTGGGCAGAAGCTAGTAATAAATAATGCTGGAAATTTTCACACAGCATCATCTAGCCCCAAACTAAGCAAAGTTTGTATTATGGGAACTACATGACTGATATATATTTATTTTGTTAATACACACATATGATACATAGAAAAAACCCAGAGCCGTGACAAATATTTGCAGATACAAACATTTGTCCCGCGGCGGGATTCGAACCCGCAACCTTCTGTGTCTCAGGCGAACCTTCACCCACTGCGCCACAGAGGTCGTCATAAGCTATAACTTCGATATAGCTTTTGACGACCTGGCGCGGCTGGCGAGCCGTCTGAGTACAATTCTTACTGGAGCACAAAAGTTTGCATGCTCTCCAGATATTTGTTCCGGGTCTTGATGCTATGGTACTAGCTCCTGATACCCACAACACAGGAAACACTAGTGCGGAGTCAGGGGATATTTAAGTTTTGGATTTTTATTTATAGAATAGAATAGAATATTTTTTTATTGTTTTTCTGTATGTACAAAGATGGAATATATTGGTAACATTTAGTTACAACAGTTGCAATAGTAACAATTTATAATTATATAATTTTTATGTGAATTAAATGAGCAAAATCGGATATACCGAACAGTGTAATAAATTTAATTACTTAAATACCCGTAAAACCCGTTGAAAATTGAAGGCCACGACATTGAATAACAAAGCAAAAAGGGTTCATCCAACATTGTTCACTTAATTTATAATTTAAAGAAATTGAAACCGTCTATTATTATTCATGGCATATGTCGTTATTTAGACAGAGGTAAGGGTAGGTATAACTTTATTTTACAAAATGTAGTCGCCGTAAAATTTTATCGGGACAGTTTGGTTGGGGGTCGCTTGATAGGTCATTAACAGGCTGCCTACCTATAAGGAGAAGTTACCTATTTACGTCCAAACCGTTGATTTCAATTACTTGCCTAACTGCTTATTGTACTTACCCTTTATTATTATTAGACGCGATTCCTTTGATTTCCTTTATTGAAAATCACACGGAGTTTATTGAACTTGTATTCTGTACGTTGCTGAATCGTTTTCAAAGGTATTTGTTCTTTTTTTTCTGTTTATCTATCTAATTAGACAGTAAGCTCCGCTGCTGCGTAAATGCTTCTTCTCTACTACGCCACTGCTGGCGATCTTGTGATTCACTGCTCGCCTACTGCCCTCACAATAACGTCGGACCATAGGTTTACCCCGAGGCCGCCGCATATCTCTTGGCCACCATTGACTACTTTGGTCCATCGGTGATCTTCCCGCTTTGTTAAGTGCCCTGTCCATCTCCACGTAAGCCTTTCAATCCGTAAACCAACATCTTCCTATGTGAAGTCGAATCCTGATGTTTGGTATACGGTCCACAAGATGAAAATCTATAGCATAGCCCGCTCCATGGCTCTTTGAGTAACTCTTGTTTTGTTACGTATGGCGATAAAACCTTTTAAGCTTTTGTAACGCTTGATCCAAGTTTTAAGTAGCAAGTGACAAGCGCAGGTTTTAAGTGATCAGTAAAGTCAGCTGTTCAGGTTACAAGTGATTAGTTAACATGTTAATATAGTGTTAAGTGTTGAGTATATTCAAAAGAAATAAGTGAAGAGATAAACGTTCCCACAGTGTTTCATAAGCTCTTGCAGGTTCAAATTGCCACTGTTGTAGCATTATGGGTCTGGGTGTTTTCTATGTATATATAAGTATTTAAAAAAAAGTATAGGCGAGACCGGGTCAAACAAAACCGTATAGCTAATATGCATGTAGTTCATTAATTTCAAAACTCATAATTTATCAATAAAATTTAACATATGTTTCTATAATTCAGAACAAAATAACATTAATATATTTCTGAAAATTGAAACATTTGACAAAAATTGCAATAAAATATTAAACCTCTACTTATATTGTAAAAACGGGAATTTTCACATACTGCACTATCGGTGAAGGCACCGACTAAGTTTCGACTCATTCCGAGAGTCTTCATCAGGGTGAGTGATCGCGACTTGCTCCCTCCGCGTCGCGCCGTGCAATACGTAAAAAAATCTGTTTTTACAATATGAATAGTCATGTTCACGATAGTTTTTGGAATAAAACCTCTACTTATTCCATTTTTGCCCTGAGCCATGGGTAAAACCGTATACTATATACGATATTGCCCCGGAACTTATTGTAAGACAACGCATCTTCTACAAAAGAACTCTTACAACTCTTCTGTGTCATAGGCTGTATAGCCTTCATGAGTCGAGCCTTAACTGCCCATACCTACATTGTACCCAACCTTTGTCAACGCGGCTTGTACCGTATTCTTATCGGCAATACCAGCAAATATTTCTTCTTTGGTGTTTTTACACGTTTAACAGTTCTAATAATTCTTTTCCCGTAGTGGTATTTTACGCGGCAATAATTACGCGGCATTTTTGTGGCATCTGTTATAATAAAATGACAAAAAATAGACTAGTCTATCCGGGTAAAAATCGATAAAGTGTACGAAAAAAACTGTATCACTCACACATAGTCAGTTCCAACTGACCGGTACAAACATTATATTTACGAGCAAATACTTCGCAATCACTGCTTATATTTTCACAAAAATAATATCAGGACTAACAAACAATAATAAAATAAACAATTCAAAATCGCGCGAGCCTGCAACGACAAGTGTTTGTTGACAAGCCGTTCTGATTGGTAAACGCCACTGAGTGGTGTAGAATTATTGGCGAGAATAGCTATGCTATACGGTTTTACCTCGCTATACGGTTTTATACTGGTCTCCCCTAAAAGAAATATCAGTCATGTAGTTATTATAACACAAGCTCTGGTAAGTTAGTGATGGCAACATGAATGTATCAAAACACAATTGTACTTGATATTACAATAAGCTACATTTACATGACCGTAACAAAGAGTAAATTGGAAAATAGATGTAGGCCTCGTAGGTCGAAACAGAGTTTTGGTAATGTCCTCGGGGACACTTGGCAAACAAAGTATTTATTTTATCAACTTGTAATTCTCATTTTTTGTTTTATTGCCCTAAAGCTCAGGAGATTTATGGGCAGCAAATTTACATTAATTTCTCATTAATTACAGATCGCTTGAAGTTCCAATATGTTTTTTTGTGAAATTAAAAGAAAATTACATTTTACAGCTTTTATATAATAGCAGGTTTATATTTCTTTGAAAATTTGCTTTATTTTTATATTTGGTATGGTTTTAAAACAAGACTGAAAATTAACAAGATTTTCAAATATTTGTTATTTGAAAATCTTGTTAATTTTCTAACACAAGAAAATACTATAATTACCATTCTATGAGCCGTCTCATACACGTAGAATTGGGTGACATTTGAAACGATTCTTCACTAAGCATAAAACAAAAAATACATTTCCTTAATCTACTCTTATGACAACTTCATTTTTACATAATATAAAAACGACCGACTTGACAACATCGATTATAGCTCCCCTTAGTGACTTGAAGCTCTAAGAACAAAAACAAAACAAACACACTTACGACTGTAATCTTATCTTATCTTATGGGTCTGAGGATCATGTTTGAAATCCTCAGACCCATATTAAATACACAGATATAACCAGCCTTTGTGAGACACACTAAATCTAATTGTGTGGTTTATTCACCACAATACATATACCCTTTTCAGGGCTATCATGACTCAACCTAGCGGGTCACTGTCCTAACGCAGGGTGACCAAGAAACAGACGCTGAAACGACGAATAAGAACAAAAACGTCCCAGAACTGATTGCGATTCCACTATCAAAACCAGTAAAATAGTTTACACAGTTGGGACACTACAAAGGAAGAAACATCTAACATCCTCAACTTGGTCGGAAACCGCACATAGCTTAAGTGACCCATTAATGAAGATTAATTGTAGGCGATGCGCATACACCAACCCTAGCCTGATATAATATATATAGTATAGTGCGATGTCGAGATGCGCCAATACTACGACTATTACTTGATCATCACGACGAAAAACCTTAACATAGTTATTACGATTGCGTATTTACGTACATCCTCATCACTAAGCTAAGATAATTTAGCCCAAATATCATTATCATCAGCCGTAAATTGCGTATTTACGTACATTCTCATCACTAAGTGAAGATAATTTAGCCCAAATATCATTATCATCAGCCGTAAATTGCGTATTTACGTACATTCTCATCACTAAGTGAAGATAATTTAGCCCAAATATCATTATCATCAGCCGAAATTTGCATATTTACGTACACTCTCATCATTAAGCTAAGATAATTTAGCCCAAATATCATTATCATCAGCCGAAATTTTCGTATTTACGTACATTCCCATCACTAAGCTAAGATAATTTAGCCCAAATATCATTATCATCAGCCGACATTTTCGTATTTACGTACATTCCCATCACTAAGCTAAGATAATTTAGCCCAAATATGATTATCATCAGCCGAAATTTGCATATTTACGTACACTCTCATCACTAAGCTAAGATAATTTAGCCCAAATATCATAATCATCAGCAGCCTGTTCAAAGCTGAACATAGGCCTCCCTGAATAGTGCGATAACGATGCTAAGTGCCAAGTCTGAACTAATATGTCTAATTATAGTTATTTTATAGCTACCTACTATATGAAATGAGTAACAAAAACAATGATATCGATAGAAGATAAAATATATTAAACAAAACACAATTAGCATTGCCATTCAGCGTGGCATGGCGGCCAGTATTTTGGGAACGCTTCCGTCTGGTAGTGATACGGATCAGTTTAGCTATCTATAGATCGTTTACAACGGTCTAAAGATAGCTGGTTGCTTTATCTGTACTTTTTGTATATACCTACTTGTACATAGTTGTATAAATAAATGTTGATAATTAAAAAAAAATAGTTATGATAATAATTTTTACATCACCAGCTAGCTGTAAGTCATTGAAAATTCTCGTAATTCAGACCACTATTCCGAGATAAAACTCCGATATTTTGACAACCTTTGTGGCGCAGTGGGCGAAGACCTATCTGAGACGTAGAAGGTTGCGGGTTCGATTCCTGCTGCGGGGCAAATGTTTGTATGATTAGCAAATTTGTCTCGGGTCTGGGTGTTTTTTATGTATAATATGCATGTATTAAAAAAAAATGTTATAAGTTGTATATCAGTCATGTAGTTCCCATAACATAAGCTCTGCTTACTTTTGGGCTAGATGATGCTGAGTGAAAAAAAAAACAGGCAACAGCAGTACGATCCGATAATCCTAAAACTGCTCGACAGGTATACAAAAAGCTTTTGAAAGTTACATTCAAACACGTGGGCTTCAGTTTTAAACGTAATCAATCAGCGAGAGTTTTTAACGAAGTTTGAAAATTATGTAATTTGACATCTGTGTACCAATTTTGAGTTCATGTTAAATTTATGTTGGTACTGGTTGATTTGATTTTGATTAGGGTACGGTATGGAAAAATACTATTTGTAAGCTATTGAGCATTCATAATGTACGGATTCTACCTACTGTATTGTGGTTAGTATTGTATATGGTGAGTGTTTTATAATCTACGAATAGAATCATGTTGATTTTATTGGATCAATCATAAATGATTGAGCCATACGACTCTATTCCCTTACATTTGTAATCAGCTCGTGAATTCGTGTGGATATCCTACAAAAATCATAAAAATTGAGGTTAATGCTCTTAATTTGCTGAGTACTTATCATTTTTAAATAAATAAAAGTAAATAAATAAAGGACATTTTCACACAGACTGATATTACTAGATACCAATAGAAAATACATTCATACGATACATAGAGAAAACCTACACCCAAGACAAATATTTGCAGACCATAAATTTGTCCCGCGGCGGGAATCGAACCCGCAACCTTCTGCGTCTTAGGTGGGCTTTCACCCACTGCGCCACAGAGGTCGTCACAAGATTCAAATCCATCGGCACTGACCTGACCTATGCACCCGATGGTAAGCAAAAAGCTTATGAGTCGACCATCGTGGTGCGTTCCATACGCACTGGATTTCCAAGATGTGAGACGAGGTGGGCACGTCGGAGCGGTACCGCAGTTGTTCGTGCGTCAGAAAGACCGCTGCTCTATTGTCGTCAATAAACTTAGGTCTTGATGCCACCGCCACGAGGTGGACATGTCGGAGCGGTACCGCAGTTGTTCGTGCGTCAGAAAGACTGCTGCTCCATTGTCGTCAACAAACTTAGGTCTTGACGCCATCGCTGCGAAGCCCCTGCAAATGCAGGGAGACGCCTGAGACGTAAGTGCGGGTTCGATCCCCGCTGCGGAACAAATGTTTGTAAGTTCTATATTTCGGATATTTACTCTAGATCTGGGTATTGCAGTACCATGGTACTTATATTTCCTGTTACCCACAATAAAAAAAACTTAGTATGGGGTCAAGATGTGTCTGTTAACCGTGAATTAACAACGTGCAACCGTTGCTTGGGTTTCAATCATCTTTAAAGCAAAAACGGATAGGATTTTATGATCTAATATAGCAATACTAACTTCTGCCTACAGCTTCGCCCGCGTGGGACCCGGATAAAAAGTAGCCTGTGTGTTATTCTGATGTATAAGCTATATTAATGTACAGTTTCATCAAAACAAACATCCATCCTCACAAACATTCACGTTTATAATATTAGTAGGATTAGTAGGACAATGACTACACCATCATTAAATTTAAAATTTCGCTCCGCTCAGCTTCAATTGGCTTCAGTCAATACCGGCTTTCACTTTTCTTACTATCAGTGAGTCGAGCAAGATCCAGTTTTATTACATTAGACGTCATTCCGCTTATCTTGCGGATGTGTTCGCTCCGCAGTAATCGAGTGAGCCCGTGGCTAACGACACTTTGATTAGAACAAAGCATTAACACATTTCGCTTCTGGCACCGATTGAGGAAACGGGTTGATGTTGGCTGTTACGATCTTATCTTTATTGGGGCATGATAATTTGTACTGTGTTCGATTGTGATTGTCATTATCGTGGGTTATAGATATACAAAAGGTCAATACAAATCAAATACAAATAAAAGTTCGTCGAACAAATTTGCGTCACGTTCCAAAATGTAGATGAATGGTTTCTATATAATTTACACGATTAATATATTCACGATTAAGACATGTAAAAGTTACAACTGTATGTGTCGGTTGGTTGTTTATTATTATACACAAGTTTAATAAATAACATTTGATGATATTTTCCACTTTTTAATAAATCTCTCCAAAATTAAAACACAGAGTATCATCCTTATATATATCTCGCTAACCACTTCTCAATGCCATCCTTCCATTTACTGAGGGGCAATAGTCAGGGCTATGTAAACTAGAAATGCGATTGGCACAGCGCCTTACCCCAAAGTGTCTTTCAATAATCCTATCTATTATTCCGAGTAATAATAAATCTAATCCACTTAAACGTCCCTTGGTGATGAAATTCATTTCATTATTACCCCGCTTGGAAACGCATCTATAGTCGAGCCGAAACCGATAAACCAAAACATTGTTGCAAATTCTAAGATTCACGACGCCCGCCGACGCCTTGCAGGGGTTGGTGGAATCATTTATCTGAAAGCTGCTCCACTCCACCATCAAAACTAAATCAAGTAGGGTGAGGTACATAAACCGACCGCCCTTGCAGTAAGATAAAATATAAAGAGAAGTTTGATTCACTCCTACGTCACCGCACGTGGGGCCGCCCTCAGTCAGCCCTACGACCTCCATAACGACGTCTTTATACACGGCTATCTCTCTATTTGACTACGTCTCATATCTCCCACTGGAGAGCACTTGGAGAAGCATTATTGGAAAACTCCAACATAATTTTATAACTCAAATACTCCTGTATTCTGAATCATGCCATCAAAATCTTATTAGTTTCTTATTGTCGCTACAAATATTTTGCCATGAGCAGATAACAGAAAAGAATTGTTATGAATTTGTGTCTAAAATGAAAACCGTTCGTGTAAATTGCTCCTTATTGTTTTTAAGGAAGACGTAAATGTGACACTTCTAATTACTTAATCCCCTATTAAATTCTTAATTAATACGGCAGCGGCATTCGAATTGGGTTCTAAAAAAAATATTTGAACAATCTTAGGGAATATCGTAGTGGCCTGGAGGTGGAGGTTCATCTCGAGATAAGCGGGGAGCGGCATCTGGCTTGGTAATTAAGCGCATCTGCCTACGTTCAATTTTGAAACGCGGTGGATGAGACTTGCCCCGCTCTTCGGGTCCATTCGGGAGGGTACGAGCAAATTGCTAAACTTTCAATTAAAGAGTTATTCAAACCTCTCTGCTACTCTTGATGAATCATATTTTATTTCACAACGAAAACTCTTATTGGTACTCGTTTCCTGTTCTACTTAGCCGCAGCTTTACAATTTCCTAAAAGGAAATTGCGTAAATTTATGAATAACTTGTTTATTTAAAATTTTCGTTTCGGATTAGGTATAAACGAAAGTTCCATTCGATGATCTGTTCCTTGGTGATTGTGGATTTACTGTTGTTTTATGGAATTTACGATATAAATTGAAGGGATTCTTGCTTATATTTTATCTGTACACGACCACTCGAACCCTCTTTGGAACTCGATCCCAATGAATAGTTTTTGTCTCGGCGAGCGGCGCTTTATCGCGCAACACATGACACGCTCTTGTGATTTATTATTATGTAACACGTAAAGTGGCATTGTTAGTATCGTTCAACATTATCTTTGGCTACGTCGTTACACAGTGAGTGATTTTTGTAGGACGTTAGAAATATAAGCATATTCTTTAGTTATTTTACAGCACTAGATAGATAAAATACCTTATTGCACACAAAATAATATTTCAGCTTAAATAAGTACTACAAACTTTGACAATGTTGTTCAAAGGGCGGTCTTATGGCTAATTAGTGATTTGTATCTGAAAGCCATTGGATTGAACGTACTGTACGAAAGATAACAAGGGGTTTAAGTGGTGCGTCACATACCATGTGGTGCAAGATTGTGTGACGAATTTTCAACTGATCACATAATGTATTCTGTCTTTGATTACTAACTCAGTGTTTTGTTACAGTAGTGGTTGATCGTGGTGCTATTTCGGCCGAATGTGCGCCCGAAACGAGAGGAGGGAGCATGCTGGTGCACCTCTTGATACTTAGCACCGCGGTCGCGGCAGCCAACACTGGAAAACACGGTTAGTGATTCAATTTATTATATTATGTAGTGATGAGTTTAGGTAAAAAACTTATACACAGTTTTCTGAGCAATGTTTTTTTGTCTTATACGAATTCGTGAACACATTTTAAAGATTCATGCAAAAACTATACGTACCTTATCACAATAATATTTTCACAGTACCGAAATCATTCGCTAAAAGTAAAAAATACATTTTAGATTTCGAAAAAGTTATATGGTACTTCTTTGGCACCATTCTCACAGTTAAGAAATACCATTTGAGTCGAACTCAGTTAAGACAAAATTACGCAGAAATCGCAAAAAAAAAAAATTAATTAGATATCGCCTCCTATCGCTAAAATTGTATGAAGGTAGGTACTAAATTTACTGCAAACCTGTCACCTGACCTTATCTTAACCAAATATGATTTCTGTATTATTAAAACTTCCGTTATCTATAAATTATGATAAAACAAAAAAAGCGCTTTTTTATTTTATCGATTTGTTCAACATTATAAAAATGCAAATAATTTGTGTTTAGGCCGAAAACTTCAGCAAATAAGATAAAAAAGTAAACTGAACAGCCTCCGGTTTATGCAAATTTTACGCGAAATTTTTTAACTCCCAAAGTTTTGTTTTTTTATTATTTGCAAACAACAGCGGGTGTGCCGTTTCTCTCTAAAGATCTTATACCTATAATATACCGTTTCTTAAAAAAAACCTATAAAATTTTTATTATGATCAGTAACATGTACTAGGATGTATGTACTTGGATAAAATAAATACGAAAACAGATCTACACATAAATCTGGCTGGAATAGTTTAAAATTATACTTAGAATATATATATTTTTAAATATTTCATACTGTAAATACATATTTCAATACTCAAATCCCTTGCAGAATTATAAAGGCGCAGCAAAGTTATTCAAAGTCACAGTAAACCTATAAATGCAGTTTGACACTCGCCCAAAGTATTGAAGTGTATTATAGTTAATACAGACTTTGTCCGTCTTGGTTTACACTCTCTCGAATGCTTCCGAACTTTATAGTTCATGCATACTATAATATACCTCAAGCTGTTGCTTTATTAATAACTAGCTTCTGCCCACGGCTTTGCCTGCATGGTACCCGGTTAAAAAGTAGCCTATGTGTTATTCTGATGTATAAGCTATATTACTGTAAAGTTTCATCAAAATCCGTTCAGTAATTTTTGCGTGAAAGAGTAACAAATATCCATGCTCACAAACGTTTATAATATTAGTAGGACAGGATATTACCTTTTTACATCTACTATTTAATTCTGGTGAAAATATATCTTTTGTAACTTGTCACGCCACTACAATAATGTGAAGTTCTATACAATTGTATACAACTCACTTTTTTTTTAATTTTAACTAATTTATTGCACTCGTTAAAAACTTTAAAACTTTATGGACACGATGGTTCGAAAAAGGCCCGCAACACAGGCTATCCTACGGTGGGAGCTAGCGTACCTACTTACGAGTACTAATTGATTTGACAATTCATATTGTAAAAGCGGGAATTTTCACGTACTGCACTATCGGTGAAGGCACCGACTAAGTTTCGACTCATTCCAAGAGTCTTCATCTGGGTGAGTGAACGCGACTTGCTCCTTCCGCGTCGCGCCATGCACTACGGTGCACGCGTGCGGTAAGACGCGAATCTTAGTCGGTGCCTTTACCGATAGTGCAGTACGTGAAAATTCCCATTTTTACAAAATAAATAGTCAAGTTCACGATAGTTTTTGATTTGACAACATTTGTATTACTTAAATAAAAATAAAATAGCCTCTTTATTCCGAACTAAAATAAAATTGTACAATTTCAAACTATTATAAATTATGTTATTCGCGCAGCGGGGCAAATTTTTGCATGTTCTGCAAATATTTTTTGCGGGTCTGGTTGTTGCGGTACCACGGTACTCGTAGTTCTTGATACCCACGACCCAGGGGATCCTAGTGTGGGGTCAGGACTTTGAATGTATCTGTTAGCTGTTCATTTATATTAATGATTAATTGATTATAAATAATACTATTTACATTATTTCATTGATCCCTCCCAGGTAAGCCTTTCTCCACTTTTTACCAGCGGTCTTTGTCTATATACTGTAAGTAAACTCAATATCAATATTACACCGTGTATGTATCTAAATAAAATTTACAATTAACTAAATATAAATGTACCTTCTACTCAGGTAAGTTATTTTGTACAGTAAATCGTACAAAATAAATGATAGATTGGTAATGAAATCCCCTTGAAAGTTATGATTGGTAAAAGAAAATATTCACTTCTAATTGGCATTACTTACAAACTTGGTTAATTAAACAGATAGTACTGTAACGAAGACGAGTAATTCTGGAAGCTAAATCACTATTTTAGAGCTTATTCATCATCATCACCATCGACAGCCTATGAAGTCTACTGCTGGACAAAGGATTCCCCTTAAAGGTTCCATCACATACTTAATTTATTTATTCGGTAAACATAGCAGGAAACGAACAGTTAAAACAGCATATTAATAAACAGTAGGTACAATTTACAAAACGTACTTTTTTTATTTTATTTATACAGTAATCAAAACAGGAAAACAACAGTTACAACAGTACAGTAAAAAACAGTACAATTTACATATCATCATGTTCAGATCTAGTTCAGTTCCCAGAAACATATTAACACGGCATGATCAAGCAAGAAACAATGTTAAGTACCTACACGTAACAAGAAAAATAAAAACAACGTATAAGTGATTAAAACTTGGGGTAAGCAAACGAAAGATTCCTAATTACTTAAAACCTAGTTAGTATACTTTCTTATTATTGACATATGATATATTGCCTATTCCATCCACCAGCCTCCCACAACCTTTAAGATTCCATCGGTCCATCGTGTGGCGGGCTTTCCTACACTGCGTCGTTCGGCTTGTAGAGATTATTAATCTTACAACTATTATAAACGTGAAAGTTTGTGAGGATGGATGTTTGTAACTCTTTCACCTAAAACTACGGAACGGATTTTGATGAAACTTTACAGTAATATAGGTTGTACATCAGAATAGTACATAGGCTACTTTTTATCCGGGTACCACACGAGCGAAGCCGTGGGTAGAAGCTAGTATACTATAATATTGATAATACACAAATAAAGTCAATAAATGACACAAAATATTTTAATAAACAATAGTCACATAGACCTCACACTAGGATTCCCTGTATCGTGAGTATCAGGAACGACGATTACTACATACATACACAGATATATATATATCTGCAGTTGTGTGGCAGGAGCCTCTTTACAGTTCCCTGATCTCTACATAGCACGACGGACGAGCAGCCAGCTGGTAAGCAAGAGGTGTGGGATTAATTCCCACATTGGGGCAAAATTTTTGCAAATAATTATTCCGTGCGTTGAGATATTCTGTAGATTTTCTGATTCCGTCACAAAAAAGTCTCTTCTGGACCATGTGGATGCTTAAACCGTAATTCCCTATTTAGGATAATTATAGCATTTTCCAGCCACATCGGAATCAACTTCAAATTTATTCAGAAACACTCTCTTTTCATGCAACTAAAATACCGTTTCCCTTAATACTAACAAACGTGACGAGAGAAAATAATTTCTACGTACGCAAAAATGAGAAAACAAAAACATTTATAAATTCAACGGAGGAATAAACATCTATACTTTTAAACAATTCTATTGTGCACACACCTCGGAAAGAAAATATCTACCTAGAGCATTGCCTTCGTGATCTTAGAACTGAATCCCTAGAGGTTTATGTCTTTTCGGATCAGAGGCTTAGGAGGACGAGTGGAAAACTCCTTTCCCTCATAAATATTTACTTTATGAAATCACGCCTGAGGCACGGCTTAGTTTCACATACTGGTTGCTACCAGGTGATAACAGATAGGTTGTAAAAAAAGTTTTCCTTCAGTACGAGTTTGTAGGCTTCCTTTTATAAATCTGTTTGGTAAAAGCTTCTTATATCATTGTGTATAGAATTGTGTGTATCCTAGACCAAAGTAGACTTAAAGTAGACTTAAAGCTAATAATAATTGAGTAGCTTTTTTTTTCAATTTGTTGTAAAGATAAAAAGTGGATCAGACTTGAGTACACTTGACTGTCAAGATATACTAAATTGATTGTGTGGAAATGTCCAATAACATAGTATGTGTCTACTATGTTATTTTACATTTGCACTCGAGTCAACGTCATACATAATTGTTGCGGGTGTAAAAATAGTGACATACTGAGAGTTATTTTAACCACTAATTATACCACATCAATCAAATTATAAATATAGTTTTGTAGTTAAATTTTATTTTTGACTGTGATTTGTACTGTTTACGGAAATTACATTACTTTGAGTATGTATTCAATGAGGAATCGATATTTTCATGCACCTTAGACTTACTACTAAAGTTATTAGATAGGTTTATTAGGTTTACTTAGCATAACCATGTAACTATACGTTATATGAATGAATATTTTCTTTTTAAATTAAAATGTTGATATTTCTAATTTATTTAATAAAACATGCCAGTTATACCAGAATTGTGTCGATGTATAGAAAAAATAAATAGAAATATAAAAAGGAATAGAACATAACTTATTACTGGATTTACCAAACCAATAGAACAGAAAAAAATCCTTTCACTCAGCGATTTATCTAACAGTGTGTATATTAGAAACGTTTGCTAAAGCAATACCTTCTCCTCCACCTCGCACAACTGTGAAAACATTCGCGACAAAAGTAATTACGTCACGAGGGATGCACCTCATTTACTTTAAAACCATTGAATACATTATTGGTCGTTGAAAGTCTGTGAATGAGCTAATGCATTTATTGGGCGCATTTCGAATATTGTAGCTTGAGCGGAGGCATTGATTGTTTCAAAATGTAGAGGTAATTAGCATTATTTCTAGATAACGAGCAGTAGGTACAGACCGTTAGCACGTGTTTCTAGTGTAATTTGAATCGGCTGCAAATTGGTCACAAATTCACAATGTCAAACTATCTACTGTAGACTAGAAATTTTAGAACACCCCAAAAATTTCAATTTTGATCATGCTGGTACCTGATGCAAAATTCTTGGCAAAGTGGATAAAGCACCCATGTACCAAGCCACGGATCAATTCCCGCCAGGGTTGATGTTCTATAAAATTTTCACAGTTTACAAAAAGTGGTACAAATAATCAATATAAAAAAATAATGTAGAGTATTGAAGAGTTTTTTAATTCGATAACTCATATCGAACGATATTGTCTATTTATCAATAAATAAGTACTCACCTTGATATTCTGAGTTATAGAAGATATCCCAATACTTAAATAGACAGTAGATAGGTAAACGTGTTTTAAATATACATTACTCTCCAAATGATCCATACATAAATTGTGGGCCACCCTTGAAACTCGATTTCAATCGCAATTTGGGATTAGGATCGAGTTCTTGCAATTTGGTTCTCTTGAATGCAATACGAATACTGCTTTTCTGGAAACTAAAAGAAGAATAAGTCGTTTGAAGGTTGTAAATGACATTGCTGAAAGGGCTGTCAAATTATTGCAAGATTTTCACGGACTTAGCGCTTTTGGAATTAGAAGGTATTTGGTGGAATTTTATGAAACTAAATGAAATCGACTGTGCTATTTATTGGTAGGTATTTAACATTAATGATTGGAGTAGAGTTTGCGATAAAAATGTTACAAGCTTAGTTTTTTTTTAAAAAGAACGAAACTGGATTGTATTAGATAGAATTAAGATTGTATCGAGGGTCAAAGGTAGCCCCTCAGTATTTAATGTATGGTCTCCCCTGAGCTCTCGCACTACGCGGGCATTGACGTGCATAACACGAATGCAGTGGTGATGTGCGCTCGTGAAAAGTTACATCCAATTAGTGAAAATCGATGACGTGCGAGCCCCAACCGACCGAGTGAATTTGACATCCGCTGTCATCGTTCAATATTCGATACTTTATGGACCGCTTTACCGTATTGTTTGTAGTCAACTGGTCGGTTTAATAAAAGTTATTTTGAGCTTTTTTGGCTTTGGGTACTTTATTATGGGTGCTAATTAAACAGACTCCTTTTTAATAGCATTATTCGCCGCTAAAATCTAAAAATTACTAGTTCAACCACAATTAACGAGCGTCTGAATGATACTATCTTAGCCACTAGTTATCTTCTATGTAACCCACTCTAAACACAACTCAGCATAGTGGTTATTTTTGAGCATCTAAATTTGTAACATGCATTCAAGCAAAAATATTAATATATAACTAACCGGTCGGTTTTATTTATTTTGAACCCAAGTTTGTTGAGTTCAAAATAAATAAAGCAGATTATTACCAAAAAGGAGGATTTCCTTTTGGTAATAAAAAAAAACCTAATAACCTAACCTATCGAAGACGGAGATAATTGATCTTTACTTGACGCTTTCTATAGAATATTTAGTTGGCGTTGTAAAAAAGATGAATTAGTTTATTAGAGGCTATCTCATTTTCCCGTTGCTTAGTTATAAAATAGAAGTTTGATCACGTGGCCAATAAAAAAATGTGTGGCTTGACTTATAATTTCTTTATTATTATTATGATGAGCATGTAATATACTATATGACAAAGAAGGAAGGCCTTTGGACACTACTGCAGTGATTTTAATACTAGTCTGCATTACAGGCTAATTGAGGTCAGTTCGTCTCTTCATCTCCGCCTTCCACGCGGCCGATGCCCATGCGGTACGAATTCTATGTTGGCTTTCACCAATAGTTCTTCTGGCATGCGGCATGCCTCTCCAGCCCAGTCCATTTTTTTTTATTTAGCACCATCCTATCTGAGATTTCGAGCTCATGCTTATGTTTTAGCTCATGACGTGTTGTAAATAATTAAATATTCAACCAGTAAAATACCCATATATTGTTCTAAATAATAAGTGTGAGGCAATAAATTATTTAACAAAAATCCGTACCTAGTTTTTAAAACAATGAATTTGTCTTCACAGACATGTGATCGCTAGTCTGAAATTATCACAGATTATCTAAGTGATTTTATTAAACTATGATAACTTGTTGATGCAGATTTTCAAAGCTCACTTTTTATGTAAAAGCAAAGTGTTTTTCTTTTTTGATACAAAGAAATCTATACTCCGAAAGTCATCCATCATCAAGCGAAAAATGCCAAAAGAACTCGTGGCCGTAAATGTACGTAATAAATGTGTACCTTAAGTAGCTTAGGTACACTCAGAGTCAGACAAGGTAAAAAATACAAACTGGACTAAACAGCAGAATTAAATACAAAACAAAACACTTGTCAAGACCAAACTTTTAGGTAAGTCACAAACCAATAAATGTGCGTACTCAGTCATTTATTTAATTAATATTTCAAAGTGCCTCATAGCGGTCCCGAACAAAATGTCCCTAAGCCACACACATGAAATACCTACAAATATCAAATGAAGGGATCTAGAAAGCAATGAATGTCACCTTTACTGAAAATTAATTGTCCTACAAAAGCTCCTGCGACAAATTCTCTACTCAGTGCAGTGCCGCGTGAAAACAGGAGTAATGGCGCCGGCCTGTATCACTTTAAATCGACTTTTGATGTAAATGTTTTAGATCAGAATACTACAGTAGTAAGGTAATGAAGTAAGTATTATCCCAAAACTATCTCCCAAAACTATCGCCCAAAAAATCTCTTACGTTTCTGACCTGCCAATTAACGCACAACCTAAACCATTCGCTCTAAAAGCATGAAACTCTTCTTATGGTGTAGGGGTGCACTAATAAAAGAAATTTGGAAAATTGTACCTCCTAGGGGGTGAAAAAGGCTGAAAACCTTTGCATGAAAAATCGTATTCCTTGAACTTGCAAACATGAAACTTCGCATAAATATGATAAAAATACAAAGGTGTGAGAGGGTGTTCAAGTTTGTATGTGAACTTTATATCTGGTGGTCCAATTTACTTGAAATGCGGCATATATATTATTCAATACAAAATTAAATGATAAAAGACAGATACATGTATTTTTTCAAACTACCCCTCAAAGGGGGTAAGATAGTGTACTAAGTTTGTATAGGAAATGTTTAACGCGTGGTGCAATTTGCTGTAAACTTATTTTGGATACCTTAAAATATACATACGTATCAGGGTATTTAAAGGTGCAAGGCATGCAATGTTTTTTGATGCAATTACAGTCACCTATCTTACGCTAATAAAACCGCGGGTATCGTCTAGAAAAAGAATACTTTTGTAAATGATAAAAAACTATGTATGTATTTTTTTCTGAAACTACCCTTAAATGAGGATGTAATAGGTTTCTAAAGTTTGTTCCTTCAACCTTCCTACGAAATGGAGAATTTTCACTTCGAACAAGACTGACAAGATTACATTGCGACTTAGTTAAAATATAGGTACTTACGAGGATTAGTCCATTAAATTATTTGTTGTAAATTGATAAAATCATAAGTCATAAGTATAACCAACCAGCTTTATATGCTACGACCTCTGTGGCGCAGTATAGAAGTTGTACCTCTATATCAGTCATGTAGTTCCCATAATATAAACTCTGTTTACTTTGGGGCTAGATCATTCTTGGTGAAAATGACCAACATTGTTATTATTAATCATAAAAAATTCGTTGATAATCATAATTTTCAACGCTGCTCATAAAATCAATCAGAACAAATTCGTGTAAACGCTTCTCACGACTATCGGTAACAAATCTGAAAAGATCACGTCTTTTCAAACTCCTAAATACGAGTATGTCCTTAAAAACAGAGTACGAAAGTTCTTTGAAATGTTAATTTAGCAAAACAAGAAACATTTTCTCTGCACAGCATAATGAACATAAGGAGAGATTAAACGTTTTCTCATTAATTCTTTACTGTTGTTTTCTGTTGAGAATTGCAATTCGCAAAAAATATAAATTCATGTAACATCACGTGTCTAAATTCAGTTTATAACTTACAAACTTTTTGTATTGTATAATCGAATGCTGAATTTCGACATTATATACATTCTGGAGCATTGTATAGGACCAGTGACACGAAAAACTAACAAGCATTATATTTAGCTCGGTTCAGCTTGAAATTTAAATACGTCTGCCGCACCTGCTGTTACAATTTGGTGTGTATTGTGCTAATCTGAACTGAAATACAACCGGTATGCAAGTAGAATCGTAATGTTGTTCGATTCTCACAGTTTTCCTGCTACCATTTCCTTTGTGCGTTATAGGAATTGAAATAAGAACGTTTTCTTTATTTTCGAAATAAGTAGAAAACCAGGCAAAAGTTGGTTTTGAACTTTGGCGTTTTTACAGACCTACCTACAAATAATTTTTGCAGAGCAGTTATTAAAACGAAGTAAGTGAAATTGACGTGGTGGCGATCAATAAATTCACGCGAATTTTGACAACCATTTCCTTTTGGTTGCCACTGACACCACGTCGTTAATTTGGCGTTTTTACAGACCTACCCAATAAATTTTCCCATTAAAAGATAAGCAGTTATTAAAACGCAGTAAGTGAAATTGACGTGGTGGCGGTAGTGGTGGCGATCAATAAATTCACGCGAATTTTGACAACCATTTGACAACCATTTCCTTTTGGTTGCCACTGTCACCACGTCGTTAATTTGACCGCGTAATAGTGGTCCTATGGCAGCATATTGTAATAAAAAAATCCTATTAATATTATAAACGCGAAAGTTTGTGAGGATGGATGTGTGTTACTCTTTCACGTAAAAACTACTGAACGGATTTTGATGAAACTTTACAGTAATATAGCTTATACATTAGAATAATTAATACATAGTTTACTTTATACCCAGGTACCAGGCGGGCGAAGCCGTGGGATTGTATAGATTCTAAAAACACAAAATAGATTACAAATCATATAGATTAAATGAGTAAAACTAATCGAACTTCCTTTAAAGGTCAAATATACCTATACCGTTCTAAAACCAATAACTTTTAAGACCTTCCATCCCAATAACGTTCACCATTTCGTCCTATTAGGCCCAATCAGCTTACAAGATATACAACGGAGTCCCACCATATACATAAGTATTTATATATATCATCGAGAACAAAGGAAAACTCTGCCAATAAAGACAATGTCAATAATTACCTCCTGGTATATAATAGCCTGAGATTCCACGTCGTGCATTTACTTCGTTGATTTATTTTGATAATATAAAATAAAAAATAATAAATATCAATGTTCTGCAGATATTTTTTCAGGGTCTGGGTGTGCACCGAGTATCGTAGGTATCTGATACCCACGATACTGGGAATCCTAGTGTGGGGTCAAGACTATAAGTATATGTCTCTTGCTGATTTATTTATTTATTATTAAATGAAAATTCGGCTCGTTAAAACTAACGAAACATCAGCAATGAGAGTTGAATATGAATATGAATTACTTAGTCAACATTCGTCATTCGCCTCGCCCCTCGCGTTGCATATGAAAACGCGGTTGGAATAGACTTATCCGCAGAAGCAACTGTTACGAGTAGGTGCATATTTGCATTCATAAATCATAAATAGGATACAAATGACCGAGTAGACTCTTGTACAATTTCTACGAGAGTTTGGCTGTAACTCGGTTTTCTGGCATTTATTTACGCTTTCTGCGAAAATAATGTACTAACAAATGAGATCTTGAACAACAACAGTTGTATAATTGCCCGTTCTACGAGGATGTACGAAAATAATGAAGCATTTAAACCTAAGTAGATAAATGTGGAGAACAATCCGGGAGGCCTATGCTGGAAAGTAAGACCGGTGTCTTATACGAAAATATATATATTAATTATTTTATTTACATATACTTACCTAAACAAAATTATTTATATAGTTATAAGTAGAAATAAGATAAACTTTTACTATAAGATTGTTAATAAAGGCTATTATTATTATTAGATAAATAAAACTGTCCAAGATATGTCGAGCCACGCTTTGTTAGGGTTCCAAAATTGTATGCATTAAATGGATTTAAAAATGTGTACAAAACCAGAAAGGAGGCAAATAGCAAATATTATCATCAGAAAACCGGGAAACCATTTTTTTTGAGATTCCATATTGAATGATACTCTCTCATTTTTATCTCACACTTCTGACTCGAGATTGCCTCTAGTGGATACCCAGTTTAAGACACAAGATCAAAAAGTTAAGTAGACAAGTTTAGCTACATTACCTTATTCATCTTTAAAAAATGGTTTTAGGCACATGGTACTCTATACAGAGGTTTACAATGAATTTTTGTAAACTGTAGTCCTACTTGTTGATGGACAGGCAATGACATGATGAAATCAAAAGTAATTTATTTTTTTCTTAGGATTAACAACCCAACTGCAAACGTTTTACGTAATTTGGCCCATAGTCATTAAAGTAGTCAAACGTACATTCGATTTTTTTATCCAATGAAAACAACCTAATAGTAAACTATTATCATAATTGGATTAAAATGAAATGCACTTAGTGAATTTGAACATTGGTTCATGCAAACAAACGGCTGGGAATAAGATAAATATCAGCAGCGTGATCATCCCAGCCACTAATTAAAACTTCCAAGTGGCAAGACAGTTACCCCCTTGCAAATTGTGCTCGTTTAATTGTGCCTCCCTAAGATCGTTTACATTTATTGCCTAAAAAGTACTCTTCCGCATCAATGAATATTACATTGAGACAATGAATTCATCTGAAAATAATGTTTCGGAATATGACTTTCGTTTTCATTCGAGCAATTTCATTTGAGTACCACTGCATAATGAGGCTTACACAAATGACAAAATACATGAAATCATCGTCTATTGCAACGCCCCCTAGTGATTTGTAGCAATAAAAAACTCAAAAACTCGTAGCATTACTATCTCATAAGCCGTTTTGGATATAAATTGTAACAAACAAACTTACGAACTGTTACATGATGTATAGAATAATGGATATCTTAGTAGATCTTTGTACTTAGTATTGCAAGCTATATAGCTTTTAGAGCTCCAAAGTCAAATGGTGAAAATGGAACCCTTATATTATATTCGTCATGGTATGAAGAGGTGTTTTCTTCGAAACGAAAAACGAAAATCAAAAATAAAATGTCAAAGTAACTTTTTTATCCCCAACCCACGTGAGGTTTCATTAGATGGTCTCTTAAATTGAAAAGGTTTACTCAACCTTAAAAAAATTATAGCCCAGTTCTAAAAAATGTAAGACTTCAAAGTAGCTAAAGTTGTGTCCCCATCCCCCAAGTTGTGACCTTGACAACTTGGGGGACGTCCTTAAAGTATTAAATAAAGTGCGAGTAGCAATTGTCAGAAACTATAGGAATTATTATCAAAAAGCGTGTCTTGATACGTCTTAAACCGCTTTTATTTTAAGAATATTCCGCAGTCCTGATTAAGAGCATTGGCTAAATGACTGCACTAGTTAAGGGAGGTACGGGTGTTTTATCTATTTAAATCAAGATATCATATTACTTTTTCATTTAAAAAACTCCTTCGGATTTGTCGCTACGCTGTGCCTTAAGCTTGAAGAATTTCACTGCTGCACAGCCCTCTCCAAAGATTACCACGACATGGTTTTGAGTTCTCTCTTTAAACAGACATCCGGTCATCTTCACAATGTCATCGGTCCATCAGATGGGTGGCCTAAATTGCGCGGGCATTTTGGTTTGTGGTCGCTACCGAGAAACTTTATTCACCAGTAGTATTAACATTACACTTACAATAACTTTAAAAAACTATTTATTGTTTTAGTTTTTAAGTTGTACGAGAAGAGCTATTGTTAATGTTCCCTGATTCCACTCAAATCTCTATCAAGTTCCAAGTTATTTCGTTTTATGATGGAAAAAATATAATTTCTCCTTCGGAAGTGGCCTAACGAGTAATAAATAGTGTCTGATTGAATCAAATTCTTATTGTTTAATTTTTTCACTGACACACACTTTTAATATCTTTTGATTTTTTTATTTTGATTTTTGGGCTAACGTTTACTTATTTTGCTTTTGAGAATGTTAATAATAACTAACTCCGTGAATATGAAAGTGGGTATAATCTAATCATACAAAGGGTACAGTAAAATTCCGTGTAAAGTTGTCTAAGAAGGTAATTTCTAGAGGGCAAAAACGATCCGGGCTCTTGGCAAACAAAATGGGCGGAGAAATACAGAATAAACTATGGCAACAGAAGGAGGCTTAATCTCTATGAGGTACAAATCGCTCGTTATGTAAATTGAATCTCTAGCAAATTTGAATCACTTTCATAAGCCAGTTCCCTCTGAATAAAAACAGTAGAATATTCTTTATAAGTACCCGAGAAGGGCAATTTATTTCAGACAATTAATTGTATTTAATAGGTCTAAACTAAATCGTTTCTTCTATGTTCCGAAAATTATTTTTAATTTAGAAGTTTAGCTCAATTAATGATTCGGTATTCCGAGGTTAGAAATTAGAAATAGAAATTTAAAGCAACTGCAAGCATTAGTACAAGCTTTGAAACTAAAAACAGATTCCGAAAATAGCATTTCCTATTACATCATGATGAATTCGCCGAACTTTTATTTGTAAGTTACCATCAACGTGCATGTCGGTTTTTTCAGCCTAAACGAGCCAACTGTCAGTTAATTGGGGCCATCGCTGGAAATCAATTTTATGCAGATTTTGACGTTTATAGCACAAATGCTAGAAAGAGTAAAACAACGTCGTAAATATAATATTTACTATGCGGAGTTTAGTGGTTATATGCTATTTGTGAATAAGACCACTCTGTAAAAGTGGTCTCTTCATTATTAGAAGTTATCAAATATTTAATACAGTTGGATGGCTTTTCTATAAAATATTCTTTAAAAATATTTTGTTCAAGTACACTATACAAAGATTATATTTCTCAATAAAAGAAACATAATTCAAAGCATAGAAATCAAACTAGTCCCTTAGTTACATAACAAACAACAACTACCTGAACTAAAATAACGTCTGTTTTCTAGGGGCTTTAATTTTACCACAGATTAACAGAGTTCCAAAATGACTAGCGATGTTACCTCGTTGAATAATGCCTAGGTTAATTTATTTTAAGTTTTAGATGTAAACGACTATATCATTCTTCTGCTGACTGAACAGTTACCGTCTCATAGCTTTATTGGCCATTTAGCATGACCCCAAACCGTCAACTATACAAACGTCTTAAAGAGAAATAGTAAATGTTGCACTTATATCCCACATTAATTTTAAACCACGATTATTTCAATTCCCTGAATTGTTATTTTAACGCATTTTTAAATCAAGTCGTTGAAGCCCCATTCATCGTCCAACAGTGTTTTTATTTCATTCTAGAATGCTGCTCCACAGCCAGTTGATGTATTAACAAGTGACAGCAATAAAATGAGAACAAAACGCAGAGTCGAGTTACACAATGACGGGGCCAGACGCGGTGTCAAGTACAGAAAATTATGTCCATTCATCTGGCGCAGGGATTATGTGAAACGGGGTCGCATCTTCAGCATCCGACTTGCTCGACGACAAGTTAAATCCGAACATGACATAAGCCAGCTAATTAAAATGTTTGTTGCTATTGAAATGCGTTCTCTGGTTTCGATTCAGTTATTTGAATATGAAGATGGTTTTGTGATGGTTATTGGTAAATCTGGGCATTTGAAAGTTTTAGTTTGATAAGTTAGCATTGCTTATGCCAAAATGTAATTACGATTTGAAAAATGGAATTGCATTTTACACGATCTTCAAAACATTTTTTCGTTCATTCGTCGTGGTAGTGGTTCTAACTTTATCACCCTGCGATAAATCATGATCAGAAGCCCAATTTGCATATAAAGTCACTAAACTAAAGTCTATTAACACAAAAGAAAACATCGACATTCTCTTAAAAAAAATTACAAAATTTAGTTTGAAAGTGGATTGATAGACAATATTATATCGAGACTTGGTTGTACAAAAAAGCACGAGGATTGAGTCGGAATATAAGAAGGGTTTAATGCCCATAGTAAAATAATCAGTGTAGTGATAGGTTTCAGTGCGGCTTGCAGGGGCACCAAACCCGTGGTTTAATAGTTCAAGCAGTGATTGTGGTTGGTGTTCAATTTGTTTCCTTGTTTGGATTAAAATTATAATATCAACGAGCCATAAATATCAACAAATTAAGACAACCGCAACAAATCGCGCTGGCAAATAATAAATTGTAAATTATAAACGCGAAGAAGTTTAGGGACACGGAAGTTTCTTTTAAAAAATTAAAAGTAAAATCGGCATTTTGAAAAGTAGTCAGCGGCTGGCAGAAGCAAAAAGAGCTGGGTAATGTCCTCTGGTACTAATTAAAACTTTTGGAACAACGATAAAAAGGGTTGAGAAATATGGCGTTTTGCAGATAGTAATGGCTGTGGTTCTGCTTAATTCCCACAGTTTTTCTTCCCGAGGGCTCAAATTATGATATTAAAACGCGATGCCGCCTGAAAACAAACCGTCAACCGCCATCTCGTATTTTATTGACACCTACTTGAAATGTAACATTGTCACAGTTCATTGTAGCAAATTCACTGTAAAAGCGTCATATTTTTCTTTTTATTTACTTTCTTATTTTGTTCAAATGAACACAGAAAATGAATAACTAGCAAATGACGTGTTTTTGTAACTTTTTTTTACTTGTTCAGCGCCAGACCCGTATGACCATTTTATTTGGTTGTCAAATATATTTTTCTATTCTAAAATAATCGTACACGTATTTTTTCATAGAAAATGTATTGAAAGCATGTATGTCACTTTGTCAAAGCATAGAAATTTATACTTTTCGATATTTACTGAAACTGGGGTCATGAAAGTACACAGGCTACGACTAATATTATTTATATTATAACCAACCCTAGCACCTTGACTTGCTCACATTTTCTCAGAGAGAGGTAGGTACCGTATTAATTAGTTTCCTCATCAATCATTGCCACTTTCACTCGCGAACCCGCCGTCATTTACATTGTTATAAATCGAAATAATAAAAAAGTGCTATTAGATTTACGGTCTTCTAGACTATTTTTGGTGACAGCAACGATCTTTACATACGATATCTTCATTTGCCAATATAAAAGCAAAATTACATTTTTGAGAAGAAGAAGCCGTCACACATTCTTACCTACTTGTCGAAAGAGTAAAAAATATTTATTAAATATAAATAATGTCTATGTACCTATAAAGTTTATTTACAAAGCTCTAAATTATTTTTTGGTGTTAGGATATGCCATTTTCCTTACGATATCTTAATTTTCATATATTCGAGCTCATATTTCTTATATTTTTGGGTAGACACATTGGAATTTAATTATGTTAACATCAAAAGCAAAAAGCATATTTTTCTGAACAAATTTCAGAATAAAAAAATTCAAATTTCTCCTAAAATTACTATGTGAAGTTATGTAGAGTATCAGGTTGGCTAGACTAAGCTCAGCAATCACGTAAGCTCCGGCGTGGCTTTCAAGTCTGCCTTAAAAGTCTTCGACTCATTTTATAGAACACAATTTCTGAAAATAACTCATTATGGCTGAGCCATCATGAGTTTTCCTATCACTATCAGTCATTCCTATCATTTGCATCAAGTTAGTGATCACGCAGACAAACACTTTTGCAGATCCACATAATAATTGAAATAAGATTTTTGTCTTTCATGGTACAGCTCCACTAAAATATTATGAATGAAAAAACTTTATTTGCTTAAACACGTACATTGGTAACTAATAATCTAAGCTAGATTATTAGTTATCACTATACTCGACTACGTTCGTCGTGCAAATGTTTGGGTGAGACACCTTCCTACTTAGAGATAATTTATTATATTACATTTCATGCATTACAAGACAGTTGACAGTTTTAAGTTGACGTTTCTATATGATCCTTGTGATTTCAATGAATAAAAACCTATTGACTTTGACTTTGACTTTGACAATAAAAAATACAAATTAGTTATGACAATGGCATATATCTTTTTAAATAAATATTGTCGCTAGATATTAAATCGCAATAAATATATGAATTTAAATTTAAAATATCTATCTATGGTATAAAAACATCTGTCGCAAAGACATTTTATGGTTGAATTCATTTTCTCTTAGTTCTCTAAATTCATTAGATAATATATTATAACAGTTTTTGTCACACATTTTAAATATATATATGGGCGCTAATAAATTATTTAAAAAAATTGCTGAAACATCAAACCAAAACAACATTGAACCCGTTAATAATTTCACCTTTCAGCAAATAAACAATCTCCTGAAAACCTCGTCCAATAACTAGACAGAGCGTTTGCTGTTTCATAGCAATCTTTCGCCTTCCTGTCGGCTCGCCATTCGCGCAATTAGAACCAGGAAGCTACTTAATGACGTAGGTATACAAGCTATTACGAATCCAATATTTTCAGATACTTGAACAAATGTTTATGTAGAGGTACGTAACTATTTAAAACATTTTTTAATTACCTTTGGCAACAACGCAGAAGGATACAAGGACATTTTGAAATTTACCTTGCCAAGATCTGAGAATCATTCTGTTAGAGAACCAAAAACGTACTTTGATCTTGTTCTTGTTTACTTTATTAATGAATAATAATTTTATATAAACTCACAAGATAATTGGGACTTTGGTGTTATACCTTATAATATGTAATGAGCATTTGAATAATATATAGGCAACTAACAATAAACAACCATCATACCACACTATGATTCTTGATGTCGTATAGGGACTACGAAAACCATGGCGTCACAAAACCAATCCCTTGTATACTATTATAATATCTGTGGCACCCATTTAATCATTTAGGCAGGAATCTGGTTCGCTTCGTTTTTGCATTCAGTGATCATGCAAACATACATAGAATAATAATATGGTATACATAAGAACTTTATAGTGGACTTTCCTGGCCGTTACCTAGATATTCGCAAAGTGGCATGCCCGTGATTCGCTTCCGGGGACGTTTTGCCTTGGGGTAGTATATTGATATGACTGTGATCATTTGTTCAACAATAGTACATTATTGCAGAGGTCGCGAAATAGGCATTGTAGGCCGAGTATCAGTTTGAAGGCTGAGCCACAGGCGAGGACTTCAATGTGCTCCAACTTAGGTTCTAGTTGCATTTTATAAGGGTAGAGTATTTCTGCAATATCGTAGTCTATTTTCGTGCGATAAATTCTAAAGCAGGGAGAAATCATAAATGCACAGCTCCGATCTTTAGCAATGAAATCTTCAGTTCCACAAATAGAATAACCAGACACGCCAGTTCCAATCAAGGCGTTCGATTGGCTGATATCAGGCATTATTTATTCAAGGTTCATGAAGCATGGTTAGAAAAACTATAGTTCACTCTACCTCTGCACATTGAATAAACTTTGTTGGTTTTACTAAGAATAGCTTGTGATTTAATATACTGTAACCACTTTATAGTTTAAAAGTAGGCCAAATTTCTGAGTTTGTGAATTTGATGACGATAAAGAAAGGTTTCACACCCAATTTTAGACGTGTATTATTGGGTTAACCAATGAAAACGTGTCATATTCCATGGATAAACTTAACTGTATTTTTTAGATTATCAAGCAATTACAGATTTTTCCAAATAAAGCAAACCATTTTAGAGACTCTATTCCATGTGAATATATGCGGGGTGTCCCAGAATATACTTACTATCCTGAAAGAAATTTGAATTTATTTCGAGTATTACAATTTTGTATGCATAAAATATTCGTTTTTTTTCTGACAATTTGTAAAAAATGTATTGTGCTTATTACATACGAGTATAACATCATCAATTAGAAGATTTTTTTAATTTAATTCTTGAGGCTTACCTACCTGATAAGATGTTTACCAGCTGAATATCTACGATTTCCTGTATTAATCATTTATATTTCGTTCTTTTATTATAAGGCGAATATAATTATAATAAGACTTGTTTGTAACCGATCTAAATAAGCCAAAATACATCACCTCAGTTGTAATAAAATCGCTCTTCTCTTTTATTTCAATAATCTGAAGATTATTTACAAAGTTCGAGTGTTATTACGCTGTTCGAAAATAAAACAGTCTAGGTTTATTGTTATTAACCTATAATAACATATACTGTCTAGTTATTTTCTATGTATAATATGTATGTATTCACAAAAAAAAGTATATAAGTAGTTTATCAGTCATGTAGTTCCCATGATACAAGCTCTGCTTAGTTTGGGGCTAGATGATGCTGTGTGAAAATGTCCTGCATTATTATTTATTATTGCATGATTTCAGGGACAACAAAGAAAGTGTTTGCAACATAGGTCGCATAGTTAAAGAACTTTCATCAACACATCACAATCATCCAAATGATAGATTGGTTGAGTTTACCCCCCTCCTGTTTTATGTCAACAGATACCCCGTTCGAGGGGTGATGTTATCAGACTTATTTACCAACATTTGCAGGCGCCTCCAGGAATAAAGGGGCGATCAAAATTGACATGACAGTAATAAACCTAACGCGTTTAGGGGAACTGGAAGATTTAATCAGAACCTTAAAAAACGTGATACTTACATTTAATAAATTCATCGTGAAAATTGTATTACTGGGAGAGTGCGATTCAACGTCACGCGATCTCTAATGGTGTAATAAAGTTAGAAAGAAAACTTTGTAACGGAGGCTTGGGCCTCTTTTGCGTATTTATTAACATTACCAGAATAAGGAGAGCTCTTTGTTGTATTTTGTTTTTCTTTTGTGGCCGTGAACTGATGGGGTCCGAAGAGGGTGGTCTTGTTGTGAAATCTGTTTGTGCTAAAGTCGTCACGTGCAGCCGCTGATGAGTCTGACGTGATATCACTCAGTAGAACGTGACTCGTCTTTTATTTGGGTTTTTGCGCCAAAAACTATGTGCGTGTTATGTTAGTGAAACATCTATCACTAATGTGTATTAAAAAAATGCATCATGTTGTACTTCAGATGTATAAAATTCAAGTTCTAATTTATTCCTTAATAGTTTACTGTAAAGTTTTTTTCAATAAAACGTAAAAAATACAGAAATGAGAAACGGCAAAAGTTCATTTCAGGCAGCCATCGCTTCTTGACCAAATGTTTAATGAAGTCCAAAACGACTCTGCCTCTTTTAAGAAAATTTATTTCACTTAATATTGAATTCAAGACGTGTCACTTAGACAAACCATTAGCACAGATATTATGATACTATCAACCATTATCATTTTCGTTATTTTGGCTTAAAAACTTGTAAACCTCTATTATATTTTCGACTAATGTCTAATATAAAATTTATTTCGGTCAGGTTCATAGTAAATTTATAAAAAAAAACTTAACCAATAACTAGTAGTACTCGTACGTCCCAAACTGAACTGAGCTAATGAATTACTCAATTATTACATAGTTAGTTATCCATCCGTCATCTGAAAAAGCTGGTTGAAGGTAAGTATATTTTATATGAAATAGTTTTTTTTTCAATTATCTTATAATGTTCTAGTTATCAAACTGTAATCAAACTGTTACAATAATACGATACTAAAGTTATGTCCTACAAACATTACATCATTGTATTTGAAAACACGTAAAAAAACATCGAAGTGGCATAGACTATGGTTCGCGCCATTTCTATAAAATGAATTATTATTTAAAGTATTTAGAACTGAAATTTAATCTGTGCACCATCGGGAAAACTAAGTAAATCTGACAAATAAAGCAAAATCCTCTACAAAAAAATCTAGGCTTTTATACATGTAAAAATCGCTGTGTAAAACGGGTCAGAATACCGACAAGCTGCGTCGCGACCACATTAATAATTTATCAGCCGCATGACGGCTGTTTGCTAATAAAGCGTGGATTCGCTTGGAAATATTAATAAAAGCAGCTTGCCACCGGAACCCAGGCTGTCGGAACCGGCGGCGCGGCCGGCCACTCGGTGACAAATGACCAGATGCAACTTCGTAGTTTCCATTTGAATTTACAAAATATCTACCAATAGTTTTAGGCAGTAGTAATGAGTAGGCTGATTCATTACTCATTACTATTTTCATATATAGGCAGTCATCGTGCATGGCACTTAAAACAACGTAGAATCGCCGAGTTTGGCAATACAAATATGATAGTAAACTTTTACTTAAATGTTTTAGTTAAGATTTTCCTGGGCTTTTTAAAACAAACTGGAACCTAGATAATATACAAAGTTTCGTTTAACTCCCTGGTTCCCTCCATATTCTCTAAGAGTCGCAAATGCAGGGGTCAATATCGGATTTAATAGTTATTATTGTTGGTGCTGTCCTTTTCGTTTATGGCATCTCTAACTTTTATGCAGATCTATGAATTAGGTGAACATGTAGAATATCATTATGTCTTCAAAACATTTACTGAGCTTGATTTACTCTATAAAATATTCAGCTTACACATCCATGAAGTACTAGTATGCTTGATGAGCAAGTTCCTCGCCATATTTTCTTGCATGGCTAGTTTTTGCAATTTTTGCGCCACTAACAGATTAGAACAACAGCTTTTTGAACAATATATGAATATATTTTTTGCTATACCTACAATTTATCTTTTTACGCGTTAACACAGATCCGCCACAGACGAAAACAAGATTACAATACAAATTACTGTTCCTATTTCTCGTGACATAGGCATTGCTGATTTATCATTCCTTAGACGTTGTCTCAAAAGAAAATATATGGACTCTTTGAAGCGCAAAAAGATAGGTAATTTCCATGAATTTATGTTCATATCAGTGTCGAAATTGCTTGTTTGAAGACTTGTACATAAAAGTGTGACAAACAGTATATTTGAGCCGTTAGAAAATTCATAGTCTCTTATTTGGTATCGTAGCTGGTATGTAGTAATATTAAAAAGTCATTAGCAGTATCTACCTGATACTATAGAGATAAACTGTTTTATTTTAAAAATGAAATATTATCTTCCACATAATAAAACTTACTACTTACTCTGCCTGTGGGCTGCAATTCTTACCTACTATTTACGGAAAATACACTAACTTACGTATCTATTTATTGAGGAATCAGTACCTACTGACATGCACCTTAGACAAACTACTAATCAATCAATAATCAATGCATAGTTGTTATTATATCTGCCATGTCTATCTTCATGGGCGATATATCCATTACTACCTTCGTTCCATTAATTATTATGTTCATTACAAAGCAATTAATGTCAGTGTACCTTGAGCCAACAGTTATTTGTTTTAATGCACATACTCGTAGAGTGGATCGACAAATTCATCAGCTTAGCGGCAGTACAATATTCCAATAATTCGCATACCGGTAAAGCCAACATAAATCCAAAATAAATTATAAGATATTAAATGACAAAAACCGACTTCAAATAACGGGAAATCAATAAAAAGTCCAATATGTTATTTCATAGTCAATGTGGTTTTTTCACATGATCATACCCGGGTAGAGTATGATTAAAGGGTCATTCCCACCAATGCCAAATCTATTGTTCTCTAAATTGAAAATTCCATATATGGGTTCCCACGCAATCCCATGCCATTTTTATTATAAAAATAAAGTATTTTTCTTTCCCAGCCAATGCCCCGAGTTTTAGGTAGGTGCTAGGTACAGTTAACAGAAAAAGCTTAAGACTATATTTTTTCGTTTTCTACCATTATAATAATATGTACCTACCTACTTCAAATGATAGGGACATGTTGTGATAGTAAGGGAATTATGATTATTAAACGAATTATATTTTAACAAAAAATAAAAAAAACTATCAACAAAATGCAGGAAGTGGGTACTTGAGTACTTAGTAATAGGTAGGTACTTACTCGGACAATCAATAAAACTGAACGTAGGCACGGCGGGCCCAGTGTTATCTTCGCTTTTTACGTTCTCACTCATTTTGCACAACCTATGCACTCACAGCACTCCGACAGACATTTTTTAGCGTACCGCACGTTGCATAAAGGATCAAGGTTACCTGATAAGACGGAGTTCGTCTTTGTGATGTGTAAACAATAGTCATCCTTGCTAACATTGCAACTTGCAACAAAAACATCTTGCCGATCTTTACTACGATTTTGTTGTTGGCTGTACTTTTGCTTGGTCTAGCCCGGTAGTACTGATATTGTATTCTGGGGCGTGGGATTGAGTGGGAACAAAATAAGTACCTAAATTATTATTAAACTATTTTGTGGCATGAGAGGGAAAAATATTTACATTGAGTGGAAATTACCCTGATTAAAAATAATCATTAAAATCAGTTCACAATTAGCAAAGATATTGCGTAACATACACACAAAAAAAAGCATACAGATTAAGAAACTTGTTTTTTGAAGTCGGTTGATACTAATTAAGTCGCAATTTTCGCGATACGCTTGCTAAGTTTATGGTTTCTATCCTGCAGGTACTCTGTCATCAGATCCTTATATTTTGCTTACCCTTATTATTTTGCTTACTCTTTCAAATAAAAACAAAAGCAAAATCGCTTACAAAAACTATTCGGCATGTCGTGCTTCCATAAGATGGTGATGTTTTTTAAGTTTTATGGGAAATATATCAATACCTCAGGAATAAAACGTTTATGGGACTTTTTTTATTAATTTAGTTAAAAACAAATGTCCTTATTCACGACGGCAGGATTTGATTGCACGGCGGGCAAAAAGTCAACTGCGACACAAGGGGTGCTGATTTGATTCCCGCTGCGAGACAAAGTCTGTAGAGGTATATTCTGCATAGGTTTTTATATAGGTATACTTTAGAATTATTATTTTTTCCGAGACTGGGTGTTGTGGTACCACGGTACTTGTAGTTCTAATACCCATGACACAGGGAATGCTAGTGTGGGGTCAGGACTACATATGTGACTGTTAAATGATTATGAAATATAGTGCCCGAAAGTTTAGGTCTTAGATTTTTCTACAAGATCCATTTTTTGTGTTATAACGACTGATAAACCCTTTTATTGAGATATATTCCTAAATGGCAGGTAGGTACTTCGATGTTTTGTGGGTATGTCACATCCCTGATCACACCCCCATACATTGCGCCGTATCTCCAGTTTAGCACTGAACGTGGGTATTCTGTGTAAATAATAAATCTAGGTATTAGCGAAGACCACATACATACGTAAACATTAAGTTTATCGGAAAACCGAACGAGCATCGAAGTGGCCGAGTCAGCTCCTAAAACAGTAATACAAAAGCAATACCCTACACTTCCAGTGGAACCCATAACATAACAAAAGCGGGATATTTTGTAAACATTTTACTACGACCCAGTCTGTGACGATATTGTGAACGCCGTCGTTGCAAAATGACAGTTTTTACTGCCTTCCACGATACCGCTGTGAGGCGTTTCACAGTCATAGTTGCCTTGTATGGATAGCTGTATTTTGAATAAATGTATGTGAGGAAATTCAAGAAAAAAGAACACTGGCGTACTGAAAGACAAAAGTTATTTACACTTTACATACTTAATTAGAAGTATTCCCATTTGAGCACCTATTTTTTGGGCACCTATGCATTGAGCACCTAAGCTATTCCCATTTGAGCACCAATCAATATTTTAACGTCTTAAGTAAGTGAGGTACTTAGAAAATAACATAAGGCTGACTGTGATATTAATAATAATTATAAAGAGTTCATATTTTTTCTAAGTATAAAAATTATGTAACATAGTTTATCTAACAATAAACATAAATACTCTATGCTGTTGTTACGAGGAATGTGATTTCTTTTATTTGTCTTAAGTAAGTGAGGTACCTAGAAAATAACATAAGGCTGATTGTGATGTTAATAATAATTACTTAGTTGCCTAAAATTTATATTATAATAAAAGTACTGCCAAATTTTATCGATATGTTTTATTATATACCCCATCACTACAAGCTACCGCACCGTAGGTACACAATTGGGAATAAAATCAAATTTTATTTTTTGTTCCCATTTGAGCACCACGTTAAAATATTGATTGGTGCTCAAATGGGAATATTATTGGTGCTCAATGCATAGGTGCCCAAAAAATAGGTGTTCAAATGGGAATACTCCCTTAATTATGTACTTACATTACTTAATTGTATAGTTTACATACCTACTAATAATCATATGTATTCGCAAAATTTCATATGTAGCTTTACCAGCTTTTTTAACTTCCGTCTACGGCTTTCTTAGGTTAAAAAAAAACGAATTCCTTCTCTTTCGGCGTTTTATGGTAACAATCTCAAAATTTCATATCTTGACTAAGCTAAAAATGATTTGCATAGTGCTTGCCCCAATACCGGTCCAAAATTTATTTTGTCTCAACGGTAATGGGACGGGTCTCAGTGTGAGCTGACGTGGTTACGAACGCACTCAAGTTCCAAGTATCGTGCTCGTCTCCTAGCCATTTCTAAGTGGGAATCAGGACTTGCAAGCACTTCCGTCACACAATACTGGTACTTTAATGGATCTTATAACATTCCCAGTTGCGGTTAGGTACTCAATGCTGTGCCCCACATCAGTGCCAGTGAGGTACAGCAGTCAAACAGCTTAGACACTACGGATTATCGTGTATCAGGGCCGCCGGTAGGATTTCTCGCCACGCTATCCTTAATTATATCATACGGCGGGCTTTCACCAGCATCAACGTTCCAGCTGTTCTCGAACCAAAAAGTCTACTACATGACGATGATAAGCGGCTCGACGGCATGACGGAACGCCACATGTGTTGATACCCTTTCTCATGAACACCGTTCCCGACCACCCTAGAAGGTCGTGGCGTGGGACAGAACACGGGTACCGCAGACGGTGCTCATGAGGAAGAACCTCTAACCATCAACGAAACGTCAGAGAATAATAAAGTACTTGGTATAGTCGTAATAATATCTTAAAATGATACCAAGCCACGATAATTCTAATACATTGTCAAAATTTGTAGTAAGTACGAAATGTTATTTAGTGTGCAATAAAGTATTTTATATCTTTTATCTATCTACAATATTTTACCTACACTTTACTTCAACGATGGCAAAAGTAGTTAAAACAGTATCGAAAACTAGGCCAGTATAAAAGCAGTTCATCAAAGAAATGGTGTTGCATAACCGCCCTACTGTCCAAGTTTTAACTTTTTGTCAAACGTCCGAAGTCCAAGTCCGTTTCCAAATATTCTATCTGGCCGTTAAGTGATTGCTAAGCGTTCTTTTAATCACTTCTATATTCGACGAATAAGATTTCCTTGAAAATATCAAAATAATAAAGGAAAGAGCAAAATTATGTTTAAATGTTTCCACAAGAGTTGCTCCATTCTGCCTCTAGTCGCTCGTTAAGGTGACAAAACATCGCTTTAGTTGCCTCTAACGCACCATATTTCCGAGCAAACTGCAATTTTGGCTGTTAGGCATATTATGGTCATGTCCTGAATGTATAAAACTTGGATACTTAAGTTTAAGCAGTAATGTTTGTTTAGTTTCACTTTTTTTCATAAAAATAAGCAGTTTGGAGTCTGGAATCATATTTAAATATCTATAACTGTCTGGTTTTCTAAGCGTATTTAGTATAGACATTAAAACGACCACAATAGCACGGCGCGGCAGGCGAGTAGGTAACACAAGAGGTACGAATTCGGTTCCTATTGCCGGACAAATTTTTGCATATTCTGCAAATATTTTTCCCTGATCTGGGTGCCGTGGTGCCATGGTACTCGTAGATCCTGATACCCACGACAAAGGGAATCCTAGTGTAGAGTCAGAACTATGTATGCAGGATTTCGTGACGGCAAATAAATTACGTTTTTCGTAAACTATTGGAACATATAGTAGTGTAAAATAAGCTTGATTTGTAAGTAGTTCTATGTATAGGTTGACATATTGTAGTACTTCTCGAAAATAGTCAAATATACAACATAATTATTTGACTCTTATGTGACTCCTTGTTTTATTTATCACAGCAGGTCTTCAGGAACTTCTAGGTTCTGCGTAATTTACAAAAAAACTAAGATTGTATCCGATGTATTGTATCATTTCGACTAAAAAGTTTTAGACGGCCAGTATATCCTAGCGGTCTAGTTACTATCACTTGCAAAGTTATTCGTGTCACTTCACATTTCTGAAGTTGGTGGTACGGAGCAAGTTGAAGTGGTTAGTTGACACTTTGTTGCAAGGTCTTTGGAATGAGGTGCTACTGTCGCCGACAGAATCGCAGCCAACTTCGTTGTTACATTAGTGATAAGCTCGCAAACTAATGCAACTAGGCTCCACTTCCGAATCGTCTGTTTCATTTGCTTATCTTAAGTAGACTCTCGTTCCGGTATTTAAATGCTTTCTCGCTAACTTTTAACGATGTTCAATGTTGATAGTGAACTGCTTACAAAGTTAATATTGCACTTTTACAAATGTCGCCAGTTAAATAGTTGCACTCACAAATTCAGTTGGCCAAGAATACCTGAACTTTGTCTTCAAGTCTAAATGTTTATCCGCAAACTTGGTGTTTACGAAAGCTAAGCCTATTTTAAATAAAAGTGTATCTTTTTGTTTCAGGAGGTGTTGTGGTGCCGGAATTTGGTGAACCCATTACAAATCTCACAGTTCCTATTGGTCGAGACGCGACCTTTGAATGTATAGTTGTTAACCTAGGAAACTATCGGGTAAGACCAATAAAACGCATACCAACCTTTCCAACAAATTATGTATGCTTTCAAAGCTAAGTTTAAATATTCATTTTACAGCAATTTAAATGACAATTTAGTCACAAGATCTACTCAATCAATACACCTTATATAGACCGGAGTTCACAATCGTCAACTGTGAACTTCCAGTACCCTCCAGTAATGTTTTAGTAACTAGCTCATACGAAGGTAGCATAATAGGTACTGTTTATCGCGTTATTCTTTGTAAGATGCCCTTGTTCAGCAGTGAACGCTTTTCGGCTCTTGCTTTTAACTTATAAATGCATCTTCATTCCTCTAAAACTGGTAGTTTGTAACCGACATCCTACATTCAGCTGCGGTATCGGGGCCTTCAGAATTTTTGATAGCCTATTCTTTAGTACTCACGTTGGCCGGCGCCTATAAAACGATAGTAATTTCACATATTAAATTGTTTTAATGACGGCGAAATATAATATTTCTATAAACAGGTTTTTTTAATAAATTACTGAAATATAACCGTAGAAAAGTTTTCGGTAGAAAGAATCCCAGTTCAACAATTACGTTAGACTACAACTACAATGACAATTTGATTAACCTCACAGGTTGGCTGGGTGAAAGCTGACACAAAAGCAATTCAGGCAATCCACGAGCACGTGATCACCCACAACCCCCGAGTATCAGTGTCTCATAGCGACCACTCGACTTGGTATCTACACATCAAAAGCGTTCAGGAAGAGGATAGGGGGCAGTACATGTGCCAAATCAATACGGACCCCATGAAAAGTCAGGTAAGACAAATTATAACACAAATAGGATTTTTGGAAATTTCTAGTAAAAAAAATAAAAGTATACGTTCTGAATATAACTCTTCATCGAGTTCCTCAAAATTCACCACAAAATGTGAATTTGTTGCCATCTTATTTAAGTGGCTCGAGTACTATTTTAGCTTTCTAAAACTACCCTCATGAGCCAAGTTGTTTATATTGTCTACGTGCAATATATTACAACTGCAGTGGTCTACAAAACATTATGTTCGTACACTGAGTTTTATAAATGATTATCCTCACATTCACTTTGTAGCTCACAACTTTTATTATGGCCTTTTTTGCAGCAAGAATTTTTATCACCAAAGGCAACTGGCGTGAAATATACTCTCATTGAAAGTATTTTTTGTAGAAAAGGGTTCCAATTTACACCTATCTACGAACTCATATAATTTCCCACCAGTCAGACTAATAAAGGGAAGATAGGACATATAAAAGGTCCATCGTACAGGGTACAATCATGTCAGTGGCGGCGAGCACTCATCTCATCCATTACACGTAACGTCCAACTGAATTGAGGGGTAGACTTGATGGAATTCAATTTCAACAATTTGCTACTTTCTAAGAGACAAGTTTCGTGCCTTTGATACAGACAAGTTTTAGACAATTGGCTTGTGTTGATTTACGTCTCATTCTACTTTTGTACAAGTACTTTCGATAATGTACTTTTGATTTCACAGAACGTTTTTCCAGATATAAAAAACTCGAGTGGATTTGACTTACAAAGTAATTCTAGAAAAAATACATATATAGAATTAGACATTGAATTTAAGAATTTATGCCAAATCTCTATTGATGAAAACGTATTTCTCTATTTCAAATAAAAATTAACGATAAATAGAGCTTAAAAGCGTTTCAATTAAAACTTGAATTAGCTTTAGTAAACATGTAAACATTTAATGTCGAAACAGTTAAGTATACTAGTGAGGAGCTATTCATTTTCTTAAACAAGTCGAAAAATAAAATCAAAAACCTAGTTACAAAGTTAATTAGAAGATTGTTTTTAAAATTCAGTGCTCAGCGTTGCATCGCTCACAAAGCAAAAAGTATTCAATTAGCTTGCTGAGTTTATACTTAGCTTTTGAAACTGTAAATAAATACTTAGTTCCCGGCGTCCTTAAAGATAGTACCTAATGAAATTGATCAGCAGATAAGATTGTTTTCAGATTTTCACTACGAAGCTATTTTTATATTCTACTAAATGTTTTTATTCTATTTTGAGGCCAAACACGGCATTTGTATAGAATAACAGCATCTTAATTATTTTTTTATGAACTTGCGTCTGAAAAAATATTTTAAAAGTAGTACTAGCTTCCGTCTTTTCTCAACATAATGAAATTGATCCGTAAACCTGCTGCCCAGTAGAATCAATTGGATGAAATGGTTTGATAACATCATGTTTGAGGCCAAATGTCTCGTTATTTAAGAATGTTTTCTGTTTGTTTTGCATGAAGTTTGTTAATGTATTAAACTTCTTATAGATGGGCTTCCTAGATGTGGTGATACCTCCAGATTTTATTGCCGAAGAGACGTCAGGTGACACGATGGTGCCGGAAGGTGGTACGGCCAGGGTCTCATGCAGGGCACGTGGGGTACCGCCTCCTAGGGTTATGTGGAAGAGAGAAGATGGACAAGAAATCGTAGTAAGGGACCAGACGGGATCGAAGGCTAAAGGTAATTTTTCATTTTATTTTGGTTTAGAAAATGTGTAAAAATGAATTAGTAAATTGTAAGAGTCATATTCATCTAGAGGTTGTTACCCCGATTTCCGATCCGCAGGTTGTAATTTCGATGAGCCACCAATGGAAAATGTTGACCTTAAATGGTAAAGAAAAGATTTTGAGGAAACTGGCATGATCTAGACCCAAAAAATCGAAGGCATGTGCCATCGGTTAGTGTTTTAAGCTGCGATGGTTTATGCAAAACGATGGTTTACTTGGATTGGAAACTTACATGTGACTGTACATGGTATACTCTACTGAGTCAGGATCTCTTAGGTTGTCCATGGGGAATACTGTAAATAGTCAGTTTTTTTATCCACTTTTACAGCTCAGGAGACAGAGTTTTGATTTTTTTACAAAAAATAATAATATCTGTTTGACAGAATAGTAAAAATAAAACACAAAAGTTGAAAATGGCTATCAGGTGGATTATCGTCTGAGCCGAATAAGCTCAAAGTTAGTAGTAAGTTACTAACATAATAAATAAATGAAAATAAATCTACTATGCTGATAGAAAAGGTTAAAACAAAATGTATCTGTTTGTAAATATAAAATATAGTAAGTAATAAAAATAAATAAATAAAATAGGTAGGCACTTTTAAGGAAAAGGCCTTTGTGTGTTTCCCGAAAGATCAATTTTAACCCTTTCATAATTATTTCTTCTCTATGTTTGAAATTAAATTAAATGAGAAGCATAAAATAATAAACAGTAATTTAGCACAACTTGGTTACCTACCCTATTTGGTCTTGTTCGATGGGTATCGTAAATGATAACTTACAATAAGATTTTAAACTTTTAGTTTGTTGTTGTTCATAAATAAAGAACGCAACCTGCTTAAAATTAATCATTCATCTACTACCTCATTATGCTCAGGTCCTTACGTATAAGAAGTACCATGCTTGCCAACTCAAAGAAAAAAATCTTAAAAACTAATACCCCAAAGTGTAATTTTCTCAACTAGTGGCTGGCTTTGACAGAAAATTAATTCACTTAAATATCTAATAGAAAACTTTAATAGACCCCAAACCAACTCGTAATTGGAGCTTATAGGTAAGTCTCTTATTCGAGATTTCTTATTTCTTGAAACAAATGAAATGTTTATATGCCAATTTTATTAGTCCTATTAAAAAGGTATCTAAGTCGTTTCGTTTAACGATTACCTCTGATAAATTACTATTATCAATGATCTGTTTTCGTTGACTATAAATGCTGAAATTGAAAAATCATAGAAAGGTATTTCAAATCATTTTATATTTTTTGTATATTCCTAAAATATTCCAAAGAACTTTTCTAAAAGCTTAAATTTTTCACTTGTCTTGTTCTGTTACTTAGGAGTACTGCCAAGAAACTTTTAAACTTCTATTATATTTTATACAACTCGACTATACACAACTATGTGGAACTATTGCATAGACACGCAAGGCTACGTGCAGCTACGTGTTCTCATTCATTGCAACCACAAGAATAATTTGAAATTATCGACTTATGAAGCAAGTGATTTAAAAAATATATAATCATGTGAATCCCAGCTGTTCCTAGCACCAATCCTTGAAAATTCTGGCATCAAATTCGGCATTGTATTTTTTCATGATCCTTCATTCAACTTGAATGCGGTTGAAATAATCCCATAATTAATATTATTTTACCTTAATGTGTTGGTTTGTGCGAGTTGTTAATATGTTTGTGTGAGACAACATCCCTAATGCGGTCTCACAGTATCTATCTACCATGTGTTTTACTTTTCTGTTCGTAAATCCCCAAGTAGTTAATGTAGGTAAAATTTCGTAAATTAAAAGGCAACATAAAAAGTCTTTATAATGGCGTGAGGACGGCATTGTTTTTCCAAATAATATGTATAATGCGAGAGTCTGTGTGACCGCATTTGCGGGCACAATGAGCCGCGCCGCGACTGTTCTCGGGATGAGTTTCGCGTCCAGTATTGTTTAAAGTTTGTCGTAATTAGTAGAGTTCTGCGTTGAATGGACTCCTAGGTCTTATTATACGGTTGCTGAAAACGTTTGGGATTGTTTATTGAATGTGTGACTGTCCCCTCATTACCGAGAACTAGGGATGTTGTTTGGACGTATGTTACACCTACTGGGACTATAGTGGTCTGGTTTACTTGGTCTCAATTGTCCTGTGTCTGAACAAAATGTTTTCATAAATAGTTAAGCCAAAATGGTTCTTTTAAACTATTGTTATGTTTGACTCGGTAAAAAGTACTATAGATAACTGCTAATCGAAAGTGGGTTTATTCGTGTAATTATTTCTAAAAACCTCATGTTTTTCGCTATGAAGAAACAGGAACTTGTTATGTTATTTTATACGCAAAGCAAAAAGTATATTTCGAATAAGAGATTGTTTGTTTGTTTGTGTGTTTGTCTATTACCATTATTCTACGAAACAGCTTATCCGTTTGTAATGTGTTTTTTTTGTTCCCGTTTCGTAAGACTTGAAGAAGGTTTTTATCGCCCACGTCATTAGGAGCAATAGTCTATCTATTGCTGAGCTCTATACGAGGTTTTTTTTTTAATAATTTTTTTAAATCTTACATGCTTATTTAAGTAATAAAGGGAATCCTTGTTAGTGTTCAAAGCAATAAATGTAAAACAACCATAATTATCTTACTTCCTAGAACAATAATTAGCTTGAACAAGTCTTACTAAACATTTAATTTCTCCACCAGTTCTCACATACCAAGGTGAAGTGCTAAAGCTGACGAAGATTTCCCGGTCGGAAATGGGCACGTACTTGTGTATCGCTGGTAATGGAGTGCCTCCCACAGTCAGCAAGAGGATCCATATTAGTGTACACTGTAAGTGATCTTTTATCAGCTTGATATACCTACTTATGTATCTACCTAATATAAACTATATCAGATTCCTGAGGAAATAAAAAGTGTTGATACACTTTTTATTCCTAAATATGTTTACCTAAATATGTTTTACTTCATTAAACTAATTTAGACGATGATCTGGTGACTTTGTTCATACGTAGAACCAAATCTTGGGCAAAACCCATGTAATCGTAAAGCAGGATTGGTTGCTATGCACCATTGATGATAAAGTCTTGTCACATCGAAAATGAAATTTGTGAAACCTAGTACACCTCAACTTCTCCTGCCATAGAAATTGAATATACTTTTTTCGTGAAAGGTACGGTTTGGTGGCTTCATTAATTTCCTCCGCAATTAATAAGGGACTTCTTGATCACGAGTTCCTTAATTAGAGCTTAATTTGTTAATAAAGAGTGAAATTGACAATTTTAAAATATGAAGCGGTTTTCCACTTCTACTCTTTGCTCCGAAGATTCCGAGTTCGAACTTATTTGGTTTCAAACCCAAATGACGAAACCCTTATAGTTTCGTCATGTCCGTCTGTCTATATGTCCGTTCTTTTGTCCCATCAAAATTTCTCGCTCAGTTTAAAGCGTATTGAGACAGACATGTTTACAAAACCCAAAAACGAAAATTAGTTTAAAGAGTTATATGGCAACTCCGGAACCTAAGATACCATAGCTAAGGGCATAGTGCTAATGGTGAAACAACCAGGAAACAACCAGTGCACTGGTACGATTCAGCATGCCTCACAAATGCTTATTTTATGCACTTGTTAATTCGTTATCACAAAGCAGATTTAAAAATCCAGTCTAATTTAAATTTCATGAACTTTTTATGAACATTTATGAAACGCCCATTCAATCCCAATTTTAATTTTTTTGATGTGTGCAGTTCACCCAGTGATACAAGTACCAAACCAGCTAGTTGGGGCGCCGCTAGGCACCGACGTAACACTCGAGTGCTACGTGGAGTCCTCGCCAAAGTCCATCAACTATTGGGTGAAGGATCCAGGTACTGAAGGCCTAGATGGGTATTGCACTCAGCCAAACTCTGAATTTTGTATTTCAAATCTGAATTCTTACTAAAACATTTGAATTTCAAGATACCAAATTCCAAGTTCGGATGAGAGCAAAACTGAACTTTCTGGCCACAATACTTTTTAGGTGAGTACAGCTAAGGCCTAATTTGTAAGAAAACCGTGCAATACATTTTTTAATAGCTCTCTGTATTACAGAAAAATAAAATTCATAAAAACTAATTCATACGGAACTTCGGTAGCGTTCATTACTTAAATAATTTGATGGGTCCCCATAAAAGTGCATAACACAGGGCGAAGGTCCGCCTGAGACGCAGAAGTTTGCGGGTTCGATTCCTGCCGTGGGACAGGGTGTTTTCTTTGTATAATATGTAGTAACAAAAAAAAATATCAATCTTAAAAATTTTATTCATACATTTTCACATGTAATTCTTATATCATTTATTTCTTTGGAAACACTACATTGTAGATACTTAGATATAACACTTTATTGTACACAGCATTATATTGCTTACAAATTCAAACAGCACAAAATATAAGCTTATCGCGCACGTACAATAGGCGATCTTTTCTCTAATAACGATCTCTCTCAGGCAACCTTTAATACTGAAATCAGCCCAAATAACAATATACATTGTTGTGTACTTAATTTTATGCAACTTTCTTTTAAAATAAGTCCAACTAGAAGAGAGCTTTTTAAGGCAATACCAAAATAAAAAATCAGCATGTTTGAACTCAACATCTTCACCAGGTTTTATTAAGTCAACTGTACTATCCACGATAAAACCAAAACAAATTATAAGCAGTCATAAAACTTCAAGGTGTCTGTACGAAGTTTTTACATTTTTCATAAAACTTCGCCGTGCCAAGATGAAATTCTAATATTCAATTTCAAAAGCAAGTATTTTGTTATACAGATAAATAACATTCATGGGTTATATCACTTAGCCTTAGAAAACCATGAATTACGAAGTTTTTTTAGGTACTATTCTGTAGTCAAAAGCAAGATTAGATTGCTTCTTCGATACTTTAGCTCCTCATGTACGTCTTGGTCGTCCGAATAAAAAAAAACAGATCGAGATAGAATAGCAATAATTAAAGACTTTTGTTATCGTACATACCTCAACAACCCACTACATTATTTACAAAATGGGGTAATCTGTTATTGGCCTTATAATTAAAACATACGTTATCCTAGATTATAATTAAACGCTGTTGATTGGTAATCATAAACCAATATGTATGTGTCAGTTGGATAGTTAGATTTTTTATTATTGGAAAAAATAAAGTTCTTCAAATATTCTGGTTAGGAACAACTACTTGGTTATTTGGATATTTTACCATTATTTAGACTATTATGTATATTATTTCCTCTTATTTTTCGTAGATAACTTCCTCCTCTGCCACTTAGGCCTGCCTATAGTTTCCCTAAGCCTAGGGTAGACGACGCTAAGTAATTTCTTACAAGTATAAAGAGTATCTTGGTAACTAATCTAAATCTTTGTCTTCTAAGCAGGAGAGCTGATTATCCCATCAGAACACCACGAGATGACGGTGAGACAGAAGTCCATGTTCGAGGCTGAGATGACGATGACTATCAAGAACATACGCCGGGAAGACCTGGGCAGCTACATATGCGTTGCTAAGAACTCTCTCGGGGATGTAGAGAGCAAGATTAGGTTATATGGTAAGAAGATATATACTTTATTTAAGTCTTGTGGATTATGGAATTATTTTGTTATGGATGTTTTGTATTCCTAATAGTGGAACCGTCATAAAATCATCATTATAGTCATCTTTCTTCACCTTTACACACATTACTTGGGGTCAACATAACATGTGATTCGTTTTCTGCTTTCCATCTGCCATCATCTCACTCCATCCTTACCCATAACAGCCTTCCATACATTTTTTCATCATTTGTTTTGGCCTTCATAGATCTAATGTTTTTTTTGAGAGAACGGTAATTTCATAGGTAAAGACCTAATAAAGTACAGGTCAGCGTAAGGAATAACCGACGAGCAAGCATACGGCCCATCTGTTGGTAAGCGGTTACCGTAACCTATGAACGTTTGTAACATAAGAGGTGTCACTCACGCGTTGCCAAACCTGAAACATTACGGATAAAAAGTCTCGTGTGCTTGTAATTACACCGCGTTCAGTATCCGAAAAAAAACATATTTTAAAAATAGCAAATTTACTTTAGGGTAATTTGTGTAGATTGGAACGTTAACACTAAATTAATGGATTGAAAATATTGTTTAGAGATTTACGTTCAAATTGAAACAGGCCCACTAGCAGGCCTGCGAACGTAGTAATATTATTTATTCTGAGCTATAAGTCGCTGGATTATATTATTTATTTAGTTTTGTAAAAACCAACACCGACACTGTGCAACGAGAGATTACTTCATATTGTGATTCGTTTGATTTTATTTCTAATAATAAAAACAAACACGCTCACGACGGTATTTCCATGATGGTCATCCTCAGATACATAATAAATAAATAAAGGACATTTATTTACTTACACTTAAACAAACATACCTAGCCTAAGTTCAATATAATAAGTAGGTAATCCAAATAGTAGGTATAGTGAGAAGGTATGTCTGTATGTAAGTAAAAAGTTCGAGGACTCAGCCACGCTGTTTTTCAACCTCGCCTACTGATGCTGCTGACGTCACAGCTACCACTAAAACTACTTAGTGGTTGATCATTTTGAGAGTTCTAATAGTGTCGTTAGAGGAACTTCCGAACATTGAGTTTGGTGCATGCCCGCATTTTGCAAGTAGTTATCATTCCACGTTGTAAGCCCATCGCTGCTTGTTGAAACATAAATCGATGGCACAGGCCTTCGAAGTTTTGATTTTAGAGCTGCCGGTTTGCTAACACTTTTTTTCTTCACCGTTTGAGCACATGTTAAAACCCACATACATGTTTCCATGTTTCCATAGATCAAACATCCGTTTAAGAAATACATTCCCAAGACGCATCTCTAACAAAACTAGATTAATAGTATTTTTACTTATTATTGAAACTGAACCTCGGTAGAACTTATTTCTACTCTACTAAGAATTGCGGCACTGTTGTGAAATTAAACAATTTGTATCTCTTCACTTTTTTTTTTGTCACACTGTATTGGGCATAAGTTATAATTAACTGAATAAGTGCACGGCTGGCAGCCGATCCGTTACCGGCTTTTTATCCATTTGCCTCCACAAATACTTGCTACGCCGCATGGCTCTGATTTGACTCAAGTATCGGGGACCTATCAACAAACGATAATGCCTTGCCGGATATGACGTTACATTATCATGAGAAAGTACCTAGATAGATCCTCATACCTACGACATAGGGAATCCTACTGTGGGGTTTGCGACTGTTAGGTGTTTATTCATTTACTGTATATCTAGATACAATAAATCCCGGGAAATATGTAAAAGAAAATTAAACTTTATAAAACATAAATGCAATACGAACCCTACTCGGATGGATAGTGATGGGAAATTTGTGTACTGTCTTCTCGTCTCAGATACTATAGTGACTTGGATCGAAAGTCTACAATTAGTGCGTGATGATGACATATTGACACTCAGATTTGGCCTCAAATGCTCAAAGTCGCGCAAAAATCCAGAACAAAGGAAAAACACCACAACCTGATAGAAATATCGCGGGGACTTGATGGATAAAAATAGCGCAAGACCATTCGTCAATGCATATCTAATTTGAGAGAGGCTTATGTTCAGCAGTGGACTTCTCCAGAATGTTGATGATGATAATTATGAGATGTGATTCTCTTAATTATAAATGTATGAACAATAAATCTCCAAAACGGTATAACAGATTGTAAAGCGTTTTTTTAAATTTAATCTTTTTATGACTCTATGACTTCTATTATATGTATAACCACGCCGTTTAAACTTTTCAAATAAATTTAATAACCCAGTTCTTCATATATAAAAAGTTTTATGATTCAATTGATGATGTAACTTATAAAAATGATGTGTTTTCTCATACAGAAATACCGGGCAGTGACAGACACGCTCATCAATATCCGGAAGTCCGGATATCATCGGACGATGAGTACGGTACCGACTCGTACGATGACGAAGAACACAACGACATTGATAGTGCCATAAGCAATCGAGTTCCAGACCGCGCCAACAAATGGTATTCCAATGACGGAAAAATCCTAGTTACGGAAACTAACATTGGATCAACAATCGCAACACTATCCTTACCTACTGCATTCCTGTATTTACTCAGTTTACTAGTATAATTATTTGACTCATCATGTTTTATTGTACCTTCTGTTTGGATTTTAATATTACCAAGCTTGTTTTATCCGTACATACATTTTGTATGTTGAAGTTGTTGTTTTTTATTATACCTAGATTTTTGTATTTAATTATTTTTATCGGCAAGTAACGTGATAATAACTAGTCTTAAATAATGTTGTAAATAGTTTATTTTTAAAGTCAGGTGTAACCGTCGTCTTACGAATGAAGAGTGCACAAAACTTTATAGTCGGCAATTGTTTATAATTATGTATATTGCATAAACTGAACTAGATTGCGAAAGCTGTATCTCTTTCGAAATAGAGCTAAGAATACTTCAAAGTTTCTTAAAATATTATTTATAAATAACAAGTGTCTGCTCACGGCTTTGTCTGCGTAGTAGCCGGATAGAAAGTATATGTGTTATTCTAGTTAATGTAATTTACTTATTCCACATTTCATCAGTGGTTCAGCTGTTACAAAGGTTATTAAGTAGATATTATTAAATATCCACACTATGGTATATTATTATTAGGAAAAATCTGTAACAAAATATTTGATGCTCAATTGGGCTGTTCTTGAAGATTTTAGAGTAAAATATATTTTAATTGTAAATAAATCTCAAAATAACGTATTTAATCAGTGAAATTCATTTAAACTTGTATTTTGTTTACTATATAGAATATTCTATTTAACCATTATTAGTTACATCTTTACAATCTTAAAATGCTTTTTCTTCAATTGCAACTTTAAGCTAATATTTATGCATAACTAAATGAGTGAAATTTAAATAAAATGTATTAGAAGTGGACAGGTACCTATCTAATATATTTTAGTGGTGTAACTAAAAGTTGCAAATGGAGTAGCCTTTCCGCATATTATCTAAACATAGTCAAATAAATTGTATCCTCTTCCGAAAAATGTATGTTGATAACCTGTTTGTTACATAAAAATAATAAAACCAAGAACTTTACGTATCGTCTCTCAATTTTACCTTTAGCCCATTTCTTCTGAGGACTTTAAACGTAATTCAATGTTTCACAGGCTTCTTACTGATGTCCCTATCATTACCTACCTTTGAATGAGCAAGAAATATATAAATATATGAGCGATAACCGTCACGGATAGATCTCGTAAGCTAGAGACAGAAAATAATTTAAGCTGCAGATTCCGTGGTTATTGCAGACAATATACGTGTTTGACGGCTCATAAGGTTCATCATCCATTACGTCATTTGGTAGATAATTGCTATAAGAGACACATTATTTTCCATACATATTATTTATAAATAAATAATAAATAATGCTGGACCTTTTAACACAGCATCATCTAACCCCAAACTAAGCAGAGCTTGATTATGGGACCTAAATGACTGATATACTACTTATGTAGGTACATTTTTTTTGTAAATACATACATAATATACATAGAAAAACACCCAGACCTGAGACAAATATTTGTCCCGTGGCGGGAATTGAACCCGCAACCGTCTGCGTCTCAGGCGGGCCTTCGCCCACTGCGCCCAGAGGTCGTCACAGAGGTCGTCATTTAGCACTAGCATATTTCAATATATTTGAACAAGCGTTCAAGAGCTCCACTACTGTGGATCTCATCATACAAAATGAGGTCAATATGTTCGGTTATACAGAATGATTGGAAACCGCCAACTCATGCACTAAGTAATTAACTGGAAAATTAATTACACTTCAATATCAATCACTTTAGTATTGTATGAAACGAGATAGGCCAGAAAACGCTGACATTTGTGCAAAAAAAGTTCCTATAGCTCCGCTAATAGGCGCTTCTAGAAACATAAGCATGCTAAGCGTTATATATACCTACTTTCGTAGTAGTTACTAAGTGTATAATATTTGTATTTTTAGCTATTTTATTATATTTTGGCAGGCTTTTGTTATATGGTCATCGATGTTACATTAAAATACCTAAGTATAAACAATTAACACTTCCTACCATTTTACATAGATTTGAGTCTAAAATGACAAATGTCTGATGAATGGGCTCAAAAAACAATACAAAAACGTATTTTACCTTAGGATCAATAAGCCCATTATTGATCCTAAGGTAAAGTACGTTACATTAGTAGGCATTACCTAATTAAGTCTGACAAATCATCGTTGCGAACTAAGAGTATGCCTGTAAATATCATCGCGATAAACATACCTAACTCATAAACCCAAACAAGAAAAATGACATGTAATTTCACTTCCATTATTTCACACATTGTGATTCTCATTATTACTAATCCATGGTCCTGATTATTACTTACCTATTCTGCTGTGATTTGTGTTCCAATTTCCCGCAATAATCCACGAAAATACGCCTCGATTACAGTCACGTAAACACTTGTTACACAGTCCCAGAACGACTCGGCATCAATCAGTAGTGCCATACCTGATAGACACAAAAGCTGGTTCATTTAATATTAACAAAATTTTATTTATCACTCTTTTTTACTAACAGTAACAAAAGAAAGAGATTGCAACAATTTTAGTTCTGTCAAATTAGTCAGATTTAATTCCATACAAGTTTAGTCGTTATTTTAAAACATGCTGACTATAAACACGAAGAAGAGCGACAAATTAGCTAATTTTACAGAATTTTAAATTCTTGAATGTAGAATAATTAAGTTGGTGAGTTTGAATGTTTCCCGATATTTCGGCAAAGTTACATGTTCCATATCACGGGAGAAACTGAAGTCTTTGCAAATCGATTTTAGTGGTAGACGAATCGATCTATCCTCTCTCTTACTTGCATTCCATTATTTTATTGCAAACTACTACTACAGGTTTCACTCTCACGTTCGATTACATCTCGGTTCTGACTCACAACTATACATACACATCCACATATTTGTTCCAATCTGTGAATAATTTCATCACAGAATTCCAGACTTCAGATAATTGAAAACCATCTTCTTTATTAAAATTCCTGTGTTTTGTAAGCTTAATTGCCTTTGAACCAATTTTGGTACGTAGTGGCATTCTGGCGAGGTTACCCGTGTGTTGTGCAGCTAATTTAATTGATTAGAGCCAAAATTCAAATTCTTAAATCATGGTATCTATATTTCGGTTTAGTAAAAATTATGTTCATAACTATGATAGTTTCTAACAAGGTTGGATTGATTAAGGATCTACGTGTGATTCTTCATAATTTCAAACATTTCTGGAAGTCTATAACATTTATACAAATACAATATTTTAAGATTATTTATAAGATAACAGTCATCGAATGAAAATCTTTCGGATTAATGTTATTTTATATCGGGGGTGACTATAACTGTGCCTTCGGTTTGTTGCGTAGTATTTCAGTAGTTTTTGCGTGAAAGAGTAACAAACATCCATCCTCACAAACTTTCGCGTTTATAATATTATTAGAATAGGATTGACTGGTATTTTTTTTGTACAACGATGCAGTTCAATTGATGTTAGAATATATACATTTTTCAATTCATTCAACTCTGAAGAAACCAGCTGCTTTAGCAGAATTCGCTAGTGCCGTGCTTAGATTGCCCAAATTAAGGACGCTCGCGACTTACCCGTCACGACGAAAAATAACCATGATTATTCAACTCTTGTAATGGTATGATTATGAGAACATCGTGTACTTTTGTCACTTTTGTTTAATGTCTAATTTACTTTGATTTTAACTTATAGATAGATAGACAAACAATATTTTTTTATTAGCATTTCTTTCAGATAAATTCTAACGTCTACGCTACATAACTAAAATACTACCTCTAGAGTACTATCTACCTGAACTATTTAAGCTAGTAGTAGGCCCTGAACATTATTCAAGAGCGAAGGCAGGTACTATGCAGTTAGCTACTTTAAATTAATATAAGAGCTACGAATTTGAATAGATAACATTTTATTGTACACCACATAATATGTTGCTTACAAATGATAAAGATGATGACCTGATGAATGATTTGAATGGCATTCAGAAGAAGAAGCCCTCAGGAAACCTATCTCCAATGGCACTACAAGTGTTACCAAACTTCTGTCCATAAATACTCAGGACCTAGTTCTACAATGTTAAACTAACGTTTAATTAAAACTTAAGGAGACTAACGACCACATGTGATACAGGCCTGAACTTAGTTTGATAATTAACATTCCTGTAATGGCCCAGATTCAGGTAAGTCTTTATAAATAAAATAAATAAATAATGCTGGACATTTTCACACAGCATCATCTAGTCCCAAAGTACAGCTTGGAAGGACCAAATTCTGGAGGAATTCAATATTGATAGATGGGCTATGGGAGTCATAATAATCCGTTCAAATCTGATGTCTGGGACATTAAGATATCCAGTATTCCATGTTGCAAATCAGACTTATCATCACGCATTGTGAAGTAATACTGAACTGTTGCACTGGTTAAAATATGAGAAACCAATCACGCGATATCCAATGTACTGGACATTATTTTATTCATTATCTATTAAACAACATTACATAAGGTAAAAATGCGATATGAGCTGAGATTTTCTAATAACGAAAAAAAAACAAACACGCTCACGACTATAATACCCATGATGAATATCCTTATATAGGCTGTCCCGGAAAACGTATACTAAGCCCGAACGGGCGGTTTCGAACCATGAAAATGAGCATTTGTGTGGGTACAGTTCTTAAGAATTTTTATTTTCAGATTTCCATACAAACCTTTAGTGAATAAAATTGACAACCCTAAATTTTGTCAACACTGTCCTTCCTACATTGGAAATTCACAAATTCACAGCCATGTGAAGGTAGCCGCTTGCCTTCGTACCGATGCTGGTAGAGCGCCTGTGCCGCGGTCCCCATTGTTTGGAGTTTCACCAACACACAAAATCATGTCGTTATAATCCCTATTGCTGTACGTAATCGACATGATTCAACCGAAAATTTGAAGTAAAAATTGCGAAAAATAACACAACTAGATGACACCAAACAAATGTCAAAAAAATTAAAAAGCTGATCAATGTCAAGCTGTCTTATCGAAAATTTTTTGGGGTTCATTTTTGATATGAAAAATGAACCCCAATTTGAAACCCCTTTTTATATTGACAAATGCCGCGTCACTGATTATTACTTAATCGCTCTGTGTTTTTCTAGTTACCTTACTAGGATAAGGTATCTTAGCCCTTAAAAGAATAGTACGCGATGGTTAAAGAAAGAATGAATTAAGTGCGCAGAGGCTTCTGTTTGGTTCAAGGATATCCTTGAACCAAAGATTTTAAGACATTTGACCTATGTACAAAATAAGAATATGTCTCTTCGTTATATATCAATGTTTTCGTTCGCGGTTCGAGAGCTCATAGCATTAAGCAATTATCAATTTTAGCCTTTAAAAAATGGTGCACGTTGGAATTTGAACTCACTGAAAGAAAAATGATGTTTCCCTTCACCGTTTCAGAGCTTAATAATTTTTTTGGGTACAGAAATCCTGAATTGATGCATGACTGAATTTGAACCCATGACTTTTTAATTGAAAGTCGGGAAAGCCATCCATTACGCCACTAGTGCTGTCGAGAGGCATTAAGAAACCCATATTTGACGACGTATTACTTGGTGACACTGACGACGATCATTAAGATTGGTAGGTACATGACTTTTTTTATCTACCAAGTTTTAGTTCATTCTTTCGTCGTCTTACTAATACTGTCTTGGCCACCCATCCTACACTAGGTGAGCATGGTGTCCATAAAACCGGTCCTAATGAATGTGAGGACTGACACATGTTAACATCACAACTACGAAAATGTTGTACCTACGGAACCATTTTCAAAAATAATAATAAAACTTGGCTTAAATCACAAAGCGGACTCCATGGTCTAGATTCTTTGGTATCGGTATCGGACTTTTTGGTACGATATTTCATTTAGAAGGCAATGACCTCGTCTGACGTCACACTCAAAAGTCAACTAAACAGCTGTTTGTTGATTTTAGGGATGTGCTAAGAGCAGACACGGTGGAAACTTTGATGGTCATTTCATGAATGAAAAACATGGGAATCCAAAAAGTCGTAGAACAAACAATGGTCCCCACCACTGTGTGAATGACCTCCTTTCGGTATTATATACACATTCCGGGACACCCTGTATAGTCAGTGCGTAGATATATTTTCAAACTTTCAATGGTTGCATTCAATAAACAAAACAGATTTATGTTCATTTTGGTATACAAAAAACAAACCAACCTTTTTTGTAGGTTTGTTGTAGATGAGGTGCCCTCCGGCTGAAGATACTTTAAGATCTGATATAACCTAGGCAAATTAATTCCAAGAGGAAATTCAGGCGGTCCTTATCAGTCAGATTAGGCATAGATTACACAAGCGGACGGAATGCGTTATTGATACTTGGGTAAACTTCCGGGGTGATTTGTGACGGGCCGTTTGCTGTCTCGACGTCTCGACCGCTCAGGGTATCGATCCAAAGGCTTATTCGGGTGAATCTTCGATAAGATTGTATTGCAGAGCCTTACAATTGTTTCACGACCGGTTTCCGAAAGGGTCATCAAACTAACCTTGTGTCAAATCTCATGTCAACTTACGTGATTGGTTGATGAAATTGTAAAGAACAATCACACCACTTAAAATGAGATTTCACCATTGATTAACCTTATTATTGCGTTGGTCTACCGACCATAAACCGGGTGCTGGAACACTAAAAAGATCCAATAACTTTGATCATCATCATCCACAGCCAAAACCATAGTTAAAGTTTGCGCCATTTATTATAGTTACCTTACGAGCTTAGCTCCTCATAATTCCAGGAAATTCACTAGTTCCCTTATTACTTGGATTTTCCTTAGAATTTCCTCGGCAAACTATTTTTATAGTAAGAACAGAAACATCGAGAGGGAAGGTTCTGTAGTTGATAAGGAAATACAGAAACAACCATCTATTTCCTTATTCGCAACAATCCAATTTCGTAATAGATGTATCTGTGTGTAGCACATAATCGACATTTTATTCAATTTTATAATAACAATGTTTCCATGTTGGTTTTCTGGGTTGAAACGGATGCGGTTAGGTGCTGATGATTGTGATACGATTGTTTTCCATCTGCACTGTATTGATATATGACCGAATAATTGGGTATGAAGTTATTGATGTATTAATAATAAAGCCCCACAATACAAGCACTAGACCAGATAGTCCGTTACCAAAGCTATGCGGAGATTATAATTAACGGGCATAGTGACGGGGGATGGACGATGCAGGCAGACAATCTGTCATGGAAGAAATGAGATATCGTCTAATAAACTGGCCAAGAAGTGCCCAGACAATGGTTTTTAAGTTCCCAAAATTATCTCATTAAGATTCTAGTATGATGGTTTTACGTACTTATAATTATTTTTACACAGCATTATTTAGCCCTAAACTAAGCAGAGCTTGTATTATGGGAACTAAATGACTGATATACTACTTATATATTTTTTTTGTAAATACATACATATTATACATAGAAAATACACAGACCCAAGACAAATATTTGCAGATCATACAGTCATTTGTCCCGCGGCGGGAATCGAACCCGCAACGATCTGCGTCTCAGGCGGGCTTTCGCCCACTGCATCACAGAGGACGTCAATTATAGGTCTAACGTGGTCTATACCTTAATTGTTGAAATAAAAAATCTACCTTTATATTTGATTTGAAATTTATCTTGGAGATATCGGGGTGTGATACACGAACGGATATAAAGACATGACGAAACTATTATGATTTCGTTTTCGCCATTAAACTTTGGAACCCTTAAAATGGTATGAGTTTTATGAAGATTTTACAAATCAGTTTGACCCTCAACCTTTTTTCTCTTGCTAAAATAACGGAATCGCTGCGCTGTTTCAAATTACAATAGGCACCATTGAGGAGATCATAATTTAACTAACTGCATTATTGATAATCCATTTTGAATATCAAATAATTCGACTGCAAATTTGCCAGATACGAAGAGTACCTTTCTGTGCTAACATTTACATTAGCTCCACTTCAACTTTTGCTATTGCGGACTTGGAGTATTGTGGGTACTGAATAATATCCATTTAAAACAACTATTTTAAGCTGGTTTTAGAGTTTTACCTTTGGCTTTGTAATTTTAAACGACTATGAAACACCTACATAGACATAGAGCTCGGCCGACGAATCTAACTCTGAGGTATAGCGTTCGGAAAACTTCGTAATCTTCTCGTCACGGATACTGTAAAGCCTCCAGATAAGACAACAGTGTGTATCTATTTCCAGTATATGACATAATTATGGCACTGTGTCTATCCATATCCTACTACTATCATATACGCGATAGTTTGCGAGGATGAATGCTTGTTACTCTTTCACGCAAAAACTACTGAACGGATTCTGATAAAACTTCACAGTAATATAGCGTATACATCAAAATAACACATAGGCTACTTTTTATCCGGGTACCACGCGGGCGAAGCCGTGGGCAGAAGCTAGTAATACATAAGTTCCAGGTCGCTCAGCGAACTATGGGAAGAGCTATACTCGGAGTTTCACTGCGTGATAAAATTCTATACGAGAAGATCAGTAGAAAAAAGTCACTGAAAACTACTGAACTCACTGGCTACGTCTTAGAAGTGGCAATGAGCAGGACTTGAAAACATCTAAGGGAGAAAGGTTCTCAAATTACGACCAAAAACCGAATGACGCTGTTTTAGAAGGTTTTCGGGAAGTCGGAGGATGGAGATTGCCCAGACTATTGGCATTAATAGCACTTTTGGGAAAGCCTACGTCCAGCAGTGTACTTTATTATAGAATGTTGATAAATATATATCTAAGTATTAAATAATGTATCTACATCGCTGCTGTGTGTTCAAATTCATAAGTAAGGCCGTTTTTGTTTGTATATTTTTTTCCATACAAACATCTAACATGTAATAAAGAGCCTCCTACGAACATTTCTTGATGTCATTTAAAACAATCACAAAAACTACATGGGTTTCGACATGTACACTCCACCGTCTATTGCTGCGTGTGTCCCTAGCGACTTGTGGTGTCAAATCTATCTTAAAACCATCCTTTAGTCGCAAAACGATTGCTTAATTACAATTGGTTATGCCTTTTTGAATAAAAGTGGTAACCCATCAAATAAAACAAACAACTTTTTGCACCAAACAGATTATAATACCGGCTCTTGTGTAGCGTCGTGGTTAATTCTACCAAAAGTCATCAATTAAAGAAGAAAGTATATCTACGCAAAACGCGTGTAACTTAGCCCGTCCAATTGGCAGCCTTAATGACAATGAGTTAAAAAGACAGTGGGCCAACACAAAGGCGTGAAGCTAATGGCGTGTGCATAATCCGCGCAAGCCTCTCTATTGACGACTCTGCGGGGCGCTCAACTACGAACCTCACACACAGGCTGTCATCAGCAGTATGACCACTTTCAACGCATGGAACTATAATGTGACACCATTCAATTTGACGTAGCAAGGTAGTCCAATCTACTAGTTATCTATTTTTATCCTAATGAATAGGCATGAAAATGAGTGGGGCCAACTTAAAAGTGTTTCAAACTATTATGGCGCGTGCTTGTTTTTGATTCTGCGATGAAATGTAAATCTCGCACCTAGGCAGTCGGAAATACGTATTGTAATCTCATGATAGACGTCCTCAGATCCATACTCGGTAGGTAAGTACGCAAATCTATAAGATTGCTAAAAAGAGAGTAGTCAAAAGCACGCCCAAACATAATACTGGGCACATGCCCATGTTTTTCATAGAAAATGTATCTCCCAATTATAAGCTGAGTCACTCAATACCGCCTTAGCTAGATAAGAACTGAATAGTAATTCACCCTGCAAGCAGCCCTTTCTAGTTATTTCTCTTAAATTAATAGGGCTAAGTTATTTCTCTTGAATCAATGGGGCAACACAAAGGCGTGAAGGTAATGGTACGTGCATAATTATCATAGATCTCTCATTGTCGATTATGCGGCAACGAAATACGAATCTCTTAACAACGCAAACTGGTGAAGGCGGTGGCTGTAGCGGCGGCGATATACTTGCGGAAAAAGGATCATTATCAAAATTCGCGTGATGTGTCGATCAACCCATCCAAATGCTACCGATCGCCAGCACGCCAATTTTCGTGGACCTTTACTCAGACTCAAAAATATGTGACAACTTCGATATACAACGGAGTATGGTTTATAAAATGCAGTAAAATATTACATAGTATGCCACTTTGATGTGCGAGGAGTACAAGGGAACTCTGGACTCGACAGCTTCCGAGGTATGTTGAAAAGCTTAGCAAGATCATAATATAGGTTTTTTTTTAAATTCGTGGTTACTAGCAGCTACAATACATCGATATTGCAATGCATGCTCAGTAATTTTGGCAGGCACATACTGGTTTCTAGTTTTTCTGTGACTTGAACGACGACAGAAAATGAGCAATGTGATATGAAAATGATGCATTTAAAAAAACTAGTTTTTTACAAAGTGGTAATCCAGAATTTTAAAGCGTCAGGTAAATAATAAAATTAATATAAAATAAACTACTATTCTGGTGAAAGGTGTCAGCGTGGCGTCAAATAGAGCTTTGTCAACTGTTTCGAATTTAAATTGCGAGTGGGATTCAAGATATCAATACTTTGTAGGTAAAAAGCTAGAGGTATACATGTAAGCTGGATCTACCCAAAGATTATAAATGGGAATTTATTTGCTTACACTTAAACAAACATACCTAGGTATAATTTTGAATGGTGTTATAATTAGAAGATCTATATGTATGTAGGTAAGTAAATAGATCGAGGGCTCAGTCATGTTGTTTTTCAGCCTTGCCTACTAATATAGCTGCTGACGTCACAACTACGACTACGATTGTGGACTCCATAATCGCTGCGTTACATCCACCTGTTGTCCTGACCCTGCATAGAATTCCCTGTTTCGTGGGTATCAGGAACTGCGAGCACCATGGTGCCACATCACCCAGTCCCAGAACAAATATCTTCAGAACATGCAACCGTTTGTCCCACAGCGGGAATCAAGGATGTTGTCGTTTCATTGCCTCTTAGTTCGGATTCTGTTTTACATAAAATTAACTGCTCAAAAAGTGTTTTTTATTTCCCAGATATTGGCTTCAATGTTCAAATTTTAGAGACGCATTCAATGATACCTAATACAGAAGAGTACAAGTAAGACCAACCTACAAACTTTTGCACTCATTTTTATACGCTGATTTTAATTTATTTATAATTATTTAAATATATCTCATTGCTGCATTTGGACTGTCAAAACACGCATCACTATCAAATTGTATCCGATAACTTTTAAAACTGAAGGCAATTACAGGATGTAATACAAAAACGGACAGACATACAGACACTGCTTAACACATCTGTGTTACGTTGGAAGTACTACCGCTTCGATTCTACAATTTTGTTCCCATTTCATAAGACAATTATAAAATATTCGGCCTCAGTAAATGTTCAGCAAATTATCTTCTCAAGATCAAATTCTCTGTTTCGAACAATTTATATATAAATTTATTGCTCCAGAGTATACAGAGTAAACATTTGGTATTAATCGAGTTAAAAATATTTTCTGGTAAATTGATTACTCTCCCGGCTCGCTCATAATGGAGGCACGGCGTTGCTTCGTAGGTACTTCTAACGAACAATTAAATAAACAGAAATGAAAACTGTTCGAACTGGAAACAATTTTATTCTGATAAGCCAAAGCGCTCCGAAGTTATAATTTCATGTGTAAATCTTTTATCGTAAAGTCTCCAGATATTGAGTTATAAAAAACAAGCAGTTAACATAAATTGCAAAAAATATTGTTGCGTGATTTTTTTATAACCTGTCTGTCATAAGCGCTTTATGATTATTTGAGCGTTCAAAATATATAATAAAATTTTAAAGCCTATTTGCCGTCAAGTAATCTCACGAAATTACCCGATGTAAAATCAAGAGATCCATTACAAAATAAATTGTGTCCAGCTAAATGAGTATTCTTGTCTTTTTCTGGTAGATAAGGTTATTTCATTTCTAAACATCTTTTTTCATCAGTGGATCCTCAAACTAGTCCTTCGACTGGAAATGTTGCAAGAAAAAATGCACGCAAAACATTTATTTTAGAAAGCTCATATTATGACAGCGGATTATGTTTTTTTAGTTTCTCTAGAGCTCGTTCCCGAGTATGTTTAAATGCTAGTGAAATTCAAAATTAACATCATTTTATTTTCAAACCAAAGGGTTCAAACCACCAAAACAATGTATGCGCTCGTTGAAAGCGATGGAAACAGGTAAATGATAAATAATACAAAATAATCTGGAAGGGTCTACTCAGAGGTTTTAAGTTGTATTTCCGTGTGTCGGAACCGCAATTAACGTATGACCTTTTTGAACCCCGCACTAATTAAAGAGGGGTCGGAACGCATGTGGTTTGCTAAATGTATATGAGTAAACATATTTTTGACTTCATTCCGCGGAGTCTGAGAGCCATTGTAATTAATTTTATTCTTCAAGTGATATTTTACAACTTAAAAAGCATACAGATATTAATATAATGGTTGTCTTGTCCATGAACTAACCCGAAAGGGGGTGATGCTATAGGGTGATGAATATGAACATATTTTACAAAAAAAAAAGGAAATAAAAATCCCATAAAGTTTTTTCATAATTTTGTTTGGAATAGGTACCCAATTAATCAGCTATGTTTTACGCTTTATATGAGTCTGCTGTTCAACACGTAAGATGTTTAACATCGGATTATGTAGAAGACATTGAAAATAGACAAATTTCAAAAAGTAGTAAAAAAAAAATTCATTATAATGTGTAGAAAGACTCTTTTCCGAGATAGATGAACTATTCTGGGCTATCCTGTATACAAGTATTTTTTACAAAAAGAACTAAAACACCGACTGGTGATAAAGCCCACGAAACTTGCTTTAAGTCATGCAAAATAATTGCACTAACCGTATCAGAGAAAATTTGTAGATATGTACCAAACACATGTACCAGTTATTTTCGTTGCAATTGAATAGATATAATATTACTATATTAGCGTCTAAAGGTTACGGCAACCGCCTACCAACAGGTGGGTTGTTTGCTTTTTTGCCACTATAGTTGCATAAAATAACCAGGCAGTAACTATGAGTAGTAGTAGGTTACATCAAATATAGTTATATTGTCTCTGACCATCAGAATCCTGTCTGTTAAATAAGCTTGTTAAATGCTTTATTAAAATTGTTATCATCATAGAGAAACCTATACAGTAGGCTTTGATAGAATGAGTAGAAAAAAACTGCGACTGTTGACTGACTGTCAAAATGTTGTGACCGCAGCATCCACAGTACCTCCCAGGTATCTTCATTTCGTGACCCGCAACTTAGCCAATTTTAATGGTCAAATTATTGTTCCACAAAGGGAATAAAACAGGTATCCAAGTTAGTTCGAAACTGTGCATTAACACATATTATCGGATAAGTTCTGAACAGTATTTCCGAGTTTCAACTCTATTAAAAGTTACGAGAGAGGGACGCGCTGCGAATGTTTTGTTCGCGACTGTCTGCGGCAGGTGTGTGATAGTTGTCTTTCCATTTCAGCCTGCAATTCGGTTAGTTTAATGTATGCTGGGAGTATGAAAATTATGCGGAACTTTTACGTTGATGAGTTGAGCAAAAATTCGAATGCCAGTTTTCGTCCTACATTCGCGGGGACAGCTCAATGACATGACAATTATATGTAAGTATACTTTTTATAACTAGCTTCTGTCCGAGAAAAGTTTCTGCTTTTGTACCGAGTTTTGAGCGAATATAACCAAGGAATAAAATAAAATTTTACATAAAAACTTTACCACCACAGGGTGGTTAAGGGTTTTTTAGGGGTTGATTATTTTTATTTTTATTTTGATAGAGAATCCTGTCTTACTGCGGTATGGGCGGTATTTTATTTATGTAGCCGATTGCGGTGCAAAATGTGTGCACATTCTTATCGCGAGAAGTTTGCCCGGTCACAATAACCGTAAAAAACAAATCGTGCGTTATCATAAACTGTCGTTGTTTCTCCGCGTATCATGCGCACATGTGAACATTTTTTCCGTAGCAACTTTATGTCAAATAGTGCACTTATAAAAGAAGCAATAAAAGTAATATAGTAGTATTATTCTCCTTCCATTGCTCTAGAAATAAATTTAGAATCATTTTAAACGGCATAAATTGGTATATGGATCGAATAAACTGTAAATATGAGAAAGATTATTGGAACTGTAGAAAGTGAAAGTTAAAAATACAAAAAAGGCACTATTCACATTTAAACTGTAAATGCAGAGCAAGTTAGGGGGTATCCTATGAAGAAATCATTACAACCGAACGTTAACACACATCAGAAAAAGACAAAACAGTGTTAGAAAAATCAAGCGTTAAAAAATATTTATAAGTTAATAAATAAGTATCCTTATTTTTAAAGGACTAATAGTTTTTTTGGCTTAATGGTTAGCATTCCTCTATTGTGCCTCAGACAAATGGTAATGTTGATACTGCAAAATAAATTGATCAATAGCTCGTAATGTAATTGAATGTGATACCTTATCCCAAACAAGCTTTGTCTCATACAGCTTTTGACGTGAATTTTGGGGGCACTTACTATGATTCCCTTTTAAAAAGTCCAACCATCCTGCACGATATACTCGAGCTTTCCATACTCTACGTCACACGTAAAGAAACAATACAGTCTTCAAACTATCTTAGGTGTCTAATATGTTGCATTTTACATAATTTTATATTAATTATAAATAACGTTCTTTGTTTTGCCACTTATAAATCTTTTGAAATATGCCCGGGACGCGCAGTACGTAACGCCGTTCCTATTTGCTTTATTAAATTTTACCCGAACAGTCTTCAAGAGGTGAATTTATTTCTCTGTCTGTGAGAGCGGGTTTTTAGGGTTGGAACGCTGCCGGAAATCTAGTAATTCATTTTGAGTCGGAGTAGAAGTAAAAGAAGCAAAGGGCTTACTTCGTAGAATAATGCAAAACTCTTGCCAGTATGCCAATGTTTGAAACCGTATAAGGTTTTCCTCTAGGTTCACATGAAGCTTATATATGGTTGTGTAGTAAGTTAACGTTCACCCCCTCAATTATGTATATATTTTCTCTTCTTCTTGTGCTAAGACTTCGAAAACGAGATCATATAACTTCTGAGCCCGATTTGATAATTTTGTCACATCCCTAGTTTCATTATTCTCCGCTAACCCGCGGATTAGATTAGCAGCCTCGCAGCGGGAAGCAATATCTACTTTCATATTGCTTACAAGGGGCGTAAACTTTTTATAGATTGTTCTAACACGCATTTGAATCGTTGTTATTTCATTTATGGGACATTTATAAGCTTAAAATTTCACAAACTTGAATGGAATTTCTTTTAAATTAAGTTGTGTTTTTGTTACGGTCTGGCAGAAAATCCACAACTTCCCAAGTGGAAAAAATCTAAAGCCACTTTTTATGAACTATAATGTCCCCAAAACCACAGAATAATAAAGAAACTTAGAATGGAGTCTAATTGAAACAAAAGTACCGCTCATAAATAAAAATTAAACTTGACAGCAACTTTAATACAAAAAAGTTTTTTTAATAGGCCTTATTTCTTTGTATACCTAATTATGATCTATGAAATGTCCTTTATTTCAATAACTAAACTGGCTTACTGATGCTTTCAATTAGATATCAAGGTGACGAATTCATTGCCTTCAAGTGTATATCAATGAGTACTCTAAATACGTCGTGATGCCAATTGCAAACCACGAGAACCAATGCAATGAAAATATAAAAATGTTTCTTTACTTATTGAGATGCGCTATTGAACATGAGGTGAGCCGGGACTTGAAAGTCGATCGTTGCGTGAAACAAACTTCTGTAAAGTGAAGTTTGCAGCGTTTTATAAGAGTTTTGCAATAGTAGGTACTTGAATTTGTACATGATCTACGAAGGCAAAAGCTATCACGCATCCACTTGCGCTTGCATCATGCTTCAAATATTTCGTACATGTTCGGTAATTCTAAAAACCAAAGAAAAAATAGCCTGGACATCACTCTCACCCCATGTTTTCCTCAGTTTCTCTTGTCCTAGATAATAATATCTTAAACATCATCAGTATTTAGATGGAAAAGTGCATTTCTCTTGCAACAATCAAATAGTTTGATTCAACTACTTTACGGTACGTTGTCGAGCAGAGTTACCTAAGTGCCTATTTAAGTAAAGAATAGATGCAGGTATCGCGGACGCGGCAGAAACCGAACACCAGATGGCAGCTTGGGATAATTCTAGAGCAATTTCACCGACAAACGGCACGTCTGCCACCCGCTCGCTCATCTTTCAATGCTGATTGTTTTATGAGTCGTTTTTTAGAACAGGAATGCAGGTAGGTACTTGATCTATGTGTGCTAATTTCTAATGGCATTTTAAGCGGTCATATTTGGATACAGTTATTTGTTATATTAATCAATTGAATAGTGTTATTGATCACATGTCAACCTGAAACTGAAAGTGTAAAATCATGTGAATAATTATAATTTTCAATTGAGTTCAAAAAACGGATAACAATGAAAACGTTTATTATTAATGCTATACTTACAATGGATTTAACATTAAAACTTCACAAAAAAATCATGAATATATTAATACGCTTAAAAAAGTTAAGAATTTAATCATATTTATAAATTCAAATGCTACTGTGTCTCCAGTGTAAAGCTTTTTGTAGGCATCGAAGTAAAATTATGTATATTTATTCAATAAAGTCTCGAAAAATATTCGACTAAGGTTTCGTGGGAGTAACTGATGCGATTTTCCCCTTTGTTCTCATTTTCCGTCCCATATTTTTGTTTTCAACTTCACTGAATATTTTTATTACATTTTCTTGTCTCTCAACACATGAGTTACTTTCGTGAACTCCTCGTGGTTTTTGCGATGCTTCCGTGCGCGTTCATGCACAAAGCGTTATAGACACTGCTTCCCCTTTACATGTAAATATTAATTTTATAACATAATATTTTTATTTTTCCTGGAACCTATTTAACAAGCTTAGTATGATTGGTTTATTCGTTTTAATTAAAATGTGCCACAAAATTGTGTATTCAATTTACAACCATTATTTCCCCTTTCTTATTATTATGTTCCAAGAATATCCATTGACTGAACATCGATAAGACTGTTTGAAGCGATTCGTAACAAAACCATAATATCCTATGAAAAATTCAACCGCCTCGCTTGCGATCAGGAGCCGTGAAATCTCGCAGTGAAGCCCTAAGGAAATACCTACCATGAACAGGTGCGGGCTTAGTTGAATACGTAAGGAAATATACAAGATCACACTGTTAAACCTTATCTGATCCATATGACAACCACAAATACCTTAGCCTGTAGGTGTATAATTTAAGTCTAAAATAATTAAGCTTCGATTAGTTACTAATAATAAGCCCAAAGTAATATAGCTAGCTACATTACTTTGGGTAGTTACTAATCAAAGAACGGGGAGGTAGAAAATCTTGAAAGTAGACTTGGTTTTCGTTTCTTCTTTTACTAATAAAACGATTCAATTGTTTACTGCATACAAGAAAATGAACAAACGAAATATTGTCATATTTCTTTAATTTTTCACTAGAATCAACTAAGTTAGATAATAACTTAACGATAGGGGAACATTAACTTGTCATAAATGCGGTCGTAGCTCCCGTTTAGACCTTACAATAAATTGTGGAGTGGGTGCCTATTGACTTTCTAAGAAGGTTGCTTAATCATCTGACATAGACGTTATAAGACGAAGATGATACTAATGACGACGATTACTTAAAAACGTGTGTGCCTACATCAATGAAGAACGTTTAAGTGTCCAAGCTGTTCGCGCTTATCAGCAAAGAAAAGCATACAAACCTAGGCTACTGTAGATCTCTATGTATGTCGTTCATTAATAAAACATAAATAAAACAAAGGAACATTTTACCAAAGCCAGTGCCATGTTTATAAGGATCACAGCTTTGAATTGCTATAACTAAGGTTTCTATCTACACTGCCACCGCTTCCTGGCTCCGCATCAACGTTGACTTGAGTAAATTTTTCCTCAAACGACTTGTTCGATGCTAGTTCAACGTTATCTTATTCATAAAATGCTCTCTGAAGCTACATATACGGGACGCATTCACGTAATAGGCAAAGCCCCATTCTATTTGCAGGCTCGTTACAGAATCAAACTGTAACTTAGAAGATTTTTTATATTAATTTAATTTGCGCTAATATGAGCTCGAGTCACGATTAAGTTAGAGTTTAGTTTTGAAATACGGGCCTTATTATCCACGGCGTTGCTCACGGCACAAGCTCCTGTAAAATGAGCAGAGCCGGCAACCTGTTTTTTACGTGAATATTGCTACAGGGTGAGAGGTGAAAAATATTTCGTCTTTCATTTCACATAAAATATCTCGGCTTAGCGGAGTTTAGTTTTGTCGGAAGATCACATTGTCATCCTATCAGACTTAAAGTTTGGTAGTTTGGATGTTTGTTGCTAATAATCTCCGTAACAGGTCGACCGCTTAGAATAAAATTTGGAACAGTTGTATTTCGTGGCCTAAAATAACACATTGGGTTTTATCCGGGTACCACGCGGGCGAAGCCGTGAATTGAGGCGAGAATGACATTAAAGTACGTATGTTGGAAGCAAAGACTCTTGCTTTTTAGTATGATAGTATCAAATCAAACTGTTCATCATTCAAATTGTTTTACATTGAAAACTTTGCGGAAACCAACTTGAAACTACCTTAATTCAAAAAGTAATGATCTACAACTTTTTGAAGTACCACTGAAACAAAACATGAAAGTGACTACCTGTTCCAAAATATCAATTCAAAGGAAGCTTTGAATATTTTAGACCAGATCGAGGCACCTACCGACCCTTATCAACCGTCCTGATTAGCCCGGATTAACCGGACAAATGGAATGTGTAATTATCCAACTAATCGCGTTTACGACACACGTTGCTATCAAAACTTAATATGAAAATTAATGTAGGTACGCTATTAATTTTCCTATTAGCGTAGCTCAGTTGGATATTATTCATATTATTGTGTATTATTGGAACTGCACTGCGCTAATTTCAATTAAAACAGGTGGCAAAGGTAATCTAGGGTAGGCCAGCGAGGATCGAGCAATGTTTGTACGTATGATTAAGGTAGCTATAAGTATGTATGTTTGAAGACAAATAGCTAGTGGGATGGTACCTAAGGTACAGGGTGTAAGACTACTCTCAAAAGCTTTGAGATGTGAGATCGTGAGTCTAAAAAATATATATTTAATTAATTTATAAATATATTAAATTATTTAAATAATTAATAAAAAATACATAACAAAAAAATATTGTAATTTATGGACTTTACATTTATTTTGACCTATTTTAAATTCAATATTTCGGTTTTATTCCGAAAACTATCGTGAACTTGACTATTCATATTGTATTTTACAATATGAATATTTCGGTTGTTATTACACCAATTCTATAGCTCCTAGCATTTCTAGAAATCTAGGGTCATACAAAAACTGTCATAGATTAAATATAGTTCGGAATATAGCTATTCCCGATTTACAACTCATCATACATAAATTAAGCATGCTAGAAAACCCAAGTTCTCAGTGCGGCATGAGGTACCTACTAATTAGCAGCCGGAAAACGAAAGTGAATTCCCAATAGAAAAATCATAAAGACAGGTCATTAACACTGGTTTCTCATGACCGAATCACAAGAAGAATCGGCAACAAACTGGACTTGGTTATTCTTATGGTGGTGTGTGTTTATAAAATTCTTATCAACCTTTTCATACCTAATGATATTTTTTTTAACTGAGTAGTAGCTCTGATCCAAGCAGTTCTATTATCGAAATAATCTGATATTTTATAAAAGGCTTTACTGCAAAGACAACGGTTCAACTACGTTATTTTATTTGCTGATAGATAATGCTTTGAAGTAGCTAAGTCTATCTATTCGGAGACGGATATTTTTGACTGCGTATGCCGCACATGTCTATGATGTGTTTCATTATACCTAAATATCAGTGTGTTTTAAATCCATAGTCATGTCACGTTTGTCAAAATCATCCAAAGAAAGCACATCCAATCAAACTTGTGCATATGGCAACAGTATCAATCAACTCCTATTCGTTGTAATTAAAAAGCATCATCGAGAATTATAGTCAGCATCAATTTAGTTTTGATTACAAATCCTGGTCGTGTATAGATAAATAAATAATAAATAATGCTGGACATATTCACACAGCATCATCTAGCCCCAAAGTAAGCAGAGCTTGTGTTATGGGAACTACATGATTGATATACTACTTATATATATTTTTTTGTAAATGCATACATATTATACATAGAAAACACCCACACCCGAGACAAATATTTGCTGAATCAAACATTTGTATAAATGGATTTTGATTGAATTAAAACATATTACACTACGTATTAGCTGTTAATCATCTCACTAGCGTTTGCGCTGGCTTTGCTCACTTCGTACGTAGGTGCTTTCAGGAAAATGAGAACCTCCTTTTTTATTTGGCTCAAAGTTACCTATGTGATTTTCTATTCAAATCACTTCAGCTATTAACATCTAAGCCTCCACAAAAACTTTCGTATTAATAATAATAAATATGATAGGAATTAGGATAATATGCCATTCCGTAAAGATCTAGATTCATGGCGATTGTCAACTGACAATGGCCATGAAACAACTGCAACTGCTCTATCTCAAAACGATAGTGGCCACATATTATTAAAAATAAGTGCAATATGACTGACTTTCTGTATAGGGGTTACTATTATTTAAAAAGTAAGATCAATGTAAATAATAATAATAAAAATAGGTGTTATATATTTTTCTTTTAGCAACCCCCAATTCTCAGGCCATGCTTGGATACCATTTCCTAAAATTCCCGACGCTTCTGGTGCACAGTAAGCAGACACTCCATTATATGCGTCCAGCTTCGATAGTAGAAAGGACTGCGTCGATTCCAATTCATTTAATTATGCAGTGAAGCACGTTCAGAACGAAATAACGAACTGGAATACCATACCATTTATCTACGGCTATTCATAAACGAGGTAAGTTAATAAAGACTGCGTCTGTTCTCGGCTCTTACTATGACATTGTTAACGATTGTGGAATGTTGGTTGACGATCAACATTGTTTATCAAAAATATACACATAAAAGTTTGCGATCCGTTTGAAAACTTAATAAATTTTTGATATGTTGTTGTAGTTTTTGCGTTTAAAGGAGTAACAAACATATCCATCCTCACATACTTCGCTTTTATAATATTAGTAGAAGGTTTTTTTATCCTAAATGATTATTTTTTACACCAATAATATTATTTTACGGAATCATATATATTTCAGCTTTTCAAAATGATCGCAGACCTTTTTGATATGTGTATGTGCCGCATTGTCCTTTAGTATTGTATAAATTGCATCTAAGCAACTCTGGTAAACTCTTTGAAAACATATATCCCTTCTTCTTTTCATCCTGCATTAATGAGTATTAATTGTATCTCTGAAATTACCTTTGCCATTTTCATTAGTAAGAGACTCGTATTATGTAAAGTTGGTGACGCGGTCGTCGCCACAGAGAGCTTTCAGTCAAGAGCCATCCATTCTGCCGTGAAAACAAACAAAACGGTTGAAACGCAATTCATTTACCCTTGATCCATTAACCTATCTATTTTATTAGCCGCGACGTAAGGACATTTATGTGTTTGCCATTAGGTTGTTTGTTTGAGTGTTTGTTCGTCTAAGCTGTTACCATTTATCTACAAAATGGCTTACCATATTGTAATGCGTTTTTTTAATCGATTTGTATGTATTCAAGAATGGTTTTTAGATAGATTTTGTCGCCATATGTCACTAGGTGGCGCTGTAAATGATGCTGGAGAAACTTGTCGGGGATTTTAAAATTTTGTTAAAATTCAAATGTCAGTTTATCATGCGGCATGCGAGCTGATTAATCAACTTTAAGTATTTTTTAAAGGGTGCTTTTGTGTACAATATAATTTTAAAAAAGAGTTTAACATCACATTACTGGTACAAAGTCAGTTTTTATGTTAATAGAAACAAACCAGTTTTGGCTAATGCACAATTTATTATAACAAACACGTTATAAAAAACATAAAATAATTGTTTGGGTTTCATTTCCGCTGCAAGACAATTTTTCATGTTCTGCAGAGATTTGCCCGGGTCTGAGTGTTGTGATACTATATAATACTATATATTATATAATATTTACTCATAGTTTCTGATACCCACGGGTAACCTAGTATAAGGCCTTTACTGTGTGTGTATGATATTTTCGGGTGTATATTTATTATTAATTTCTGCTTATATGCATGCAATTTTTGTAATTTTGTATGTACCTAAATAGCATCAGCGTTCCATTAAGAATTTTAAGTAGGTCGGTAAAGTCACAATTTTTAAACCGTATCAATACCTCTTAGTTTACTAAAATAGTTGTGTTCGAGTAAATTGAGCAACCATTTTGATAAACCCGGCATTCAATCACTCAATTCTGATAGCCACCAGTTATCAACAAAACATACACAGTTCGTCGGATCGAAACGCGCCGCCCGCTCAATTCCAAAAGTGCCGCGCGCCTCACCAGACAGGAACAGTATATCACTTCAAAATTATAATATATCAGTCTATAACGAGCTTTGTCGCCTTCATTTTAGAGCCAATGGGGCTCGGCTATGACCAATTCAAATCTTGAAGATTACCTTTGGTGCAAACTGCCGATCGCCTTTTCTTTGATCGGACAGCAAAGGCTACCAAAGCGCAAAGACTGGTCTCTGCTGGCTGATCTCGGCGACAGTAGATTTTCTTAGAGCTTCTCCTTATAGAGTATCTCACCAAGGGATTAAATGCAAGTAGTTAAAATTAAAACTGCAATGGTTGGTGATCATTTTAAAATTGAAAATACGTTGACAGGTATTTGGCATAAAAATATTGACGAAATAGAGTAGTTAGTAGTTATTAGTAGTTTTTTTCAATTTTATATAAACACCATAGTAGTTTACCACGAACTGAGATCACACAATGTTCAAATGGTAAATGTCGAGAGTCTTCAGGTAGTCTAAAAGCTCCGATACCAGGACCAGGTCATACGAACAAACCAATGAATGAAACACCATATTTTTGCACGCACTGATGCAACCATTCGTGCGTCCTACAAGTGATTATATCTGTTTTCACGCCGTTAATGGAGTGAGATTTATTTGCGGAAGAACTATGAATTATTCTGCACCAGGGCCTAGTCACAATTAACTCTCAACATGTTTCAATTTCCACCACCGGCTAAATACTAAATCCTAAGTTATTAATATTTAGTTGGCTCCACGTTTGAGACAAAGTGGCACAAACTCCATTGTAAAGCTCTTTTCATATTATAACGGTGCGGAGTCAAACTGAATTTGAGTAATAAAGTATTGTTTCTACGCTATTGGTTACTAAACATACTTTTTCTGGGTCTGGGTTTTGTGGTACCACGGTACTCGTAACTCCTGATACCTTAACACAGGAAACATAGTGTGGGATCAGGACTATGTATAGGTCTGTTGGGTCTTAGAAACAAACAACAAAATAATGCGTTTTGTCACGCACGCTATGTGCTAAATATGCGATTGAGTATGATTAACGTATAGTACTTTGATTTATCAGTGATATTTGATTTCACAAGTCACTAGGGGCGCTGTAATTGCAAACAATATTTTGCAATAATTGAGGTTTAAGTTGATTTTTTGACCGAATTATGAAAATGGTTAAATTTAAAAGCACATAGTTGATTCACACTCGTATCCTTTTAGGATACGTCTTTTATATACATATTTCCTTGTTATGGTCTTTTACCAAAAAATCTTACTATGGTCCCGGTAACGTTTGTAACGTCCAATCCGCTTCCGTCACGTTGGATGACAAACAATATTTAGCAATAATTGACATTTATGTTGATTTTTTGACCGAATTATGAAAATAGTTAAATTTAAAAGCACATAGTTGATTCACACTCTAAAAGGATACGTCTTTTATATACATATTTCCTTGTTACTGATACTTATGGTCTTTTACCTAAAAATCTTACTATGGTCCCGGTAACGTTTGTAACATCCGATCCGCTTCCGTCACGTTGCTCTAAGAACGTTCCTTTACGAACAAAGTAACAAAGTTAGGGGCGACACGGCAAACTTACTGCATTTTCCTATTGATATCCTACGGTTGTGCCGAAGAAGTTTGATAGAAAACAGATACTTTGATCAAATTTTGTTATTACAAGTCTGATAATATTTGATCAGGCTTTTGAGGAAGAATGCATTCTTTGAGCTTGCATTTTGAAGGATGAGTTGACATGTTTTTTTTTAATTCATGTACGAGTTTAAATCCTTTCTTTTTGATATAAAATGTATTAATGTGAAAACGCTTATTTTCACCGATCATTTGAATATTCGCAAAAATATAAAATCCAAATAGTTTTCCAAATGGCAGCGCCCTCCCTGCGCTTGGTAATATATTTAGTTTATGGCTAATTTTTTTAACAATATTGCTCTGTAGTTTTTTCTGATTGCTGTAAATACAAATCCAAAGTATAAAAGAGTGGATTGGATGCTGACCTATATTATAGTCGGTGTAAAATAGAGTGTCGGCGGGTTCGCGAGTGTAAATTGAAACATGTCGGTAGTTAATTGCGTCGGTTCGGGCGCAGGATAATCCGTCCTGCGACCTTTACCACGAATAAACACTACGTTAAATAAACTTGAAGAATCATCGTGGTAACCTTGATCTTGATCTTTATCGTGGTTACTCAAGTAACAAAGAAAGAAAGTAGTTTCATTTCACATACAGTGTACTAGAGACCAGCTGAGACTAACGTTATAACTAAAGCACTACTTACCTAACCTTGAGCCTTGGAATGGGCTGATAATATTATCAAATTATCCAAGGTACTTTATAGGAAAGTTTAAATGAAGCACCGATACAATAACTGTTACAACTTCCGCATGTACCGCTACAATTTGAGGGTAATATAATTAATAAGATTACTCCGTAAAACTTCACGGATTTCACGGGTCGTTCAGACTGATATTCTGTAAAAAAAAACAAAACAATGGCTAGTATTCAATTTATGTTTAGTTTATTGCTATAAATTAATGAAAGTTAGATAATTTCGTCTGCGTTTAATAATAACGCAAATACGTACTTGTTTAAAAAAACAGAATTTCTTACCGAACCGATTTTGTTTTTACCAGTTGTGACGAGCTTGTAAACTGACACTAGGAAAAAACTCTACTCGGTATCCTCAGACTTCGTGAGCCTGTTTTTTTTTATTTTACCTGTTTTCGAAATAAGGCTTAATTATTACATCCGCATTATGACAAACAACTAAGCTTAGATAAAAACATTACCTATTATGTTGATATCTTAAAAGCCTTATTATTTTACGGCTGTTTACGTTAATCGAGACATAACGCGAAAAAAAATAATCTTTGGGGTAAAGTGCAATGTACAACTCGTAAAAAAATGTTTATACCAAAAAACAGGCGCAAAAGTCCAAAGCAGAAATTGTGCCTGTCTTGTTACTTTCAGGGTGAAAGTAATTACAATAAGTTTATTATCTGCACACACATTAAAATACGGCTAATTTTCACTGTGTTTCATGACTGACGAAACCTACGCATTTCATATTTTTATATGATATCTAGACACTAAAGTTTCAAATTTGTACTACATGGTCTCCTCAATTAAAAATCTTATTGGTATATATGTGTTATTTTATCTTCAATGAAAAATCACATACATACCAATTTTCCTCGTCGTTTAAGAGTCGTAAAAAATAATTATAAAGATTATTACCGGGTTTACGATACAGGGCATTCGTGTTCCGAGTTCTTTCTTCATAACAAGAGAATATTTTCTGAGATAACACGAAGTAATCTCCGCAGGAATTATGTTGTTTTATTTTATTTACTGTTTTATACTTTAACGAGAAACAGCTTTGGCTATTCTTGTAAATTTTGTTACACTGTATAAATGTATATAGTGTCAAATGCGGTAGCTGCGACTGGGTTCCAAATGAATCCGGATTCCGTGAAGCAAAGCGTTGTTCTTGTTAGGTAGATACAAGATCATATTCCTCCTTTTTACCGTGTAAAGTTGCGTTGCTTCCTATACGTGTCCAATTACGAGTAACTCACTCAAAATGTCTCCCTTTGATCTTGTACAATGAACAATAAAAACCCGGTTGGGTCTGGAGGCATCAACTACTGACAATGTGCCCATAAAATATATTGATGTTATTTTCGTGTTTACTTTTATTGTTGGTCCATTCATCCAATCTGAATAAAATGCGGTCGATTTTATAGTATGTTTCCTTTTTTTACAATTCGATGATATGTAAAATACAGTCTTGTGCTACGGATTTACGATAACAAGTAAATCATCTAAAGCAGTTTGGAAAGGACTCTGCACTACAACTTTGCAGTCTGCATTCTCTTTTATTTGTTTCTATTGAACAAAATTGTATCAAAGTTTTCAATATTCTGGATATTTTGGCTTTTAAAACCATTAAACTTAACAGATCTCAATTTCACACAACAAAACTGAGCATAATTATTTTTTTATTTTTAGTATTTAGGTGGACATAATAAAAATATGTTTGTCGATCTTCTTGTACAAAACTTGCACTAAATATGTAAATGTAGTTTCAAATGAAAAAGAGAAATCTAATAAAAATGTCAGCGCGAAGGCTTTTATTAAAACCAAGCGGTAAATGAGGCAAAGGTCCCAGTCGTATCCATTTGTCCCCCCGGAGCATTCGCGGGAATGAGCAAAAACAAGTGAAAACATTGTTATTCTTGTGTGGATTACCTCTTTCCTGTTATTCCAGCATCTCTGGACCACTCGGATAAAAATACGGACTTCACAACTTCCATACATTTAAATTTAAAATAATTTCGTGACTTTACAAATAGGGACGAGCACTAATTGGGTCCATTAAAGTTTTGTTGTCGGAATTATTTCGGGCCATGATTATATTTCGGTGTTCTACTCAGTTAGGACGCGAAAACCGAGAAATGTAATTTTGTTGATATTTATATTGGAATATTTTCCTTTAATATAATGCTGTTTGCTCGACCCATATTAACTATTATGTATAGAAATAACTTAGAAATGATCGACCTTTTTCTATTAGTTATGCCAGTGTTATATTACTAGCTACTGCCCAATCTGCCTATGGCTTCGCTTGTGATATCCATGTAATAAATAGCTTATGTGTTGTTCACCAACTACAAATATTCTAAATTTAAAAAAATCAGTAACGAATATTTTAGCACAAACATGCATACACATTTTACATTTATGATTAATATCATAAATTTTAAATAGAAAAACTAAAAATAAATATTTTAGAAGTAGAATTAGTAAAATAAGATGCATATTAGAAGATTCGCATGAAATTTCCAGATCATCACAAAGTATTCTTTTTAATAAATCATTGAATCTCTGGTATGTTACCTTTATCTTACTGGAAAGCTTTTTTTAAAGTTCAGGCTATGCTGGGACCAGAACAAAGTAATGAGCATTATTTTTCAGGGGCAGAAATAAATGGGCACCCCTTACAGAAAAGACCTATCAGAACTTCAAATAAGATTCAACGACGCGTGTCTACAAGGCCGACTTTAGGGAAACCGTTATCATTTGTGACGTCACGAACCTATCCTCCAGTAATTCTGCCAAAAATGATCCCCAGCCTTATAAAATCACATTCTGAGCACACTGCTTGTTCGCTCTTCTACTTTGATAATACGAGTGATATACTGTCCAGCATCTTACACCTACCTTATAATATAAAGTACCCAATTTACTATGAAATATTGTCGTGGGAACCATTATTTATTTATTTATTATCAAAATAAACCACGGATAGGATGTGTTGTTCATTATTCCCGTGGTAGGTATTCATATGATAAATCATTGGTATTTTAATAGTTTTCGCATAATTTATTGAATATAAATAAATAGCGCCAAGCAATGTATAATAAAATGCTTAAAACACAAATGTTCATATATTGTGCCACGCAAAAGTGAGAGGACATAACAAATTACAAGGGAAGAGAAAAATTTAGCAAGATTTTTTATTCAAAATAGTTTATTATACCTCAAACGCTGGCTCAAATAATTATTTACACTCGTGTAACCCTCTATGAAAAATTGACGCGGGAAGAGCTATTACAATACACTCAAGTTTTCAACTACGAAATATATTTTAGTAATTTTCAGGCTGAATCAAAATTATTAGTCGGTAGTAGAAGTTTGCGCGATCGCTCATTGCTCGGAGTTTTGAAAGCATTTGCTATAATAGAATCGTGATTATTTTTCAGACCACTATTCATCTGATGGAATGAAAACTTTCATTAGTGATTTATTATTTACGATACAAAATCTATTAAAATGAATTATAATGGAAGATTATGGACCATTACATTATATTATTGGTAGTTTTGCCACATCCTCATATGTGGCGAAATTTCCCGAAAACGATAAAACCACAGTATATTTTATATTTATTTACAATAATTAACAAATAAATAACGTATTTACCAGTTTATGGTCGAACGCGGTCATGAAGAAGAGCTTCTAAATTAGCTACGAAACTGATGGCGTGATATTTAATCTAAAAAACAATATATATATAAATGTCATAGTTAATGCCTATACAGAATGTCATATTTTACATATAAATATGACATTTTATGACATACAGAGGTAATGTATAATATGCTACCATGGACTGTTTATTAGTTTTATGATTCAGTATTTATTCCATGTCCAGCATTATTTATTTATTATTTATTATTGTTACCTTAAGATTGGAACTTCTCGGTTTATTGGTTTCAATCCAACAATCACAAATGTAATTGGTTCTTATTGATAAGTGAATAGTAAGAAAAAATATTACACAAAATAATACCATTCTGTTGTGTGTCCATCAACAGTAAAATGTTGTTTTTTTTACAAAAAAAATTAACAGTCTCACTTCTGTATGCCCCAGGATAATAATAATAATAATATTATAATAAAAAGTTTATAGCAAAAAAAAACAAGTTTTGTACAGCATATGAAAATAAAAATGATTATAATATAAATGGCTCAATCTCCAAAACAAAAAAAATCTATGTCTCAGTGAAGAAGTCCACCTTAAAGTAATAATTTTGAATAGGAGTTTTTTTTGTTAGATAGCTTGGCTTGTTAAAAAATTAACTGATTTATAGTGTTTTTCTAATAAAAATCATGCTTTTGTTGATGGCTCTGGTATCAATATTGATCGCTCTGGTCTCGAAATTTTCAAACCCAAATATTTCGAAAACTGGTTAAGAAAATTAGGGGCCATTATAAAAATAAGTTTATTTAGACACTTCCTTTTCGAAATAAAAATACAGAACAGCAATAATAACAATATTTAAAAAGCACCAGAGCGATCAACCAAATACGCTGATTTTGAAGATTGACCCAAATGAGGTTGTACATTTTAAAGACGTTGTGGACTGCTTAACTCCTAAACTAAGTTAAAAACTTATATCTTAGGAGTCAGTGTTCCTCTTTCAACAGAGTGATTATTCAATTTATACAACAGTACTTTTCAAAATTTCGCGATCAGTTAACAGTAAGATTTATAGGGATCTTTCTCGCGTTGCGATGGACATTCTCAGATACATACTCAGGGAGTTGAACTTTGAGAATACCAAGCAGGGGGTGGTCAGAGCCACGTCCAAACATTACATTTGGAACATGCCCACATTTCGCAAGTAATTAGCATTTCATGTGACAGGTTGCAAACCAATCGTCGCTCTTTGGAACACTAACTGATGGCAATTTCCTTCGATTTTTTGGTTCTAGGTTATGCCGGTTTCCTCACGATGTTTTCCTTCACCGTGTTGACACTTTTTTTATAGGAATATTATAGTAATAACGATACCACATATCTCCTTTCATTTATTTATGTCTGTCTAGCTTCTGCCCACGGCTTCGCCCGCGTGGTACCCGAATAAAAAATAGCCTATGTGTTATTCTGATGTATAAGTAATATTACTGTACTGTTTCATCAAAATCCGTTCAGTTGTTTTTGCGTGAAAGAGTAACAAACATCCATCCTCACAAACTTTCGCGTTTATAATAGTAGTAGGATTAATTTAAATTTGTACCTGTTCGTTTGTAGCGGGACGTTTGGGAATACGTTATTTCACAAACAACACCTTGATTAGTTCGACAAACGTATTACATAATATAAAATAACCTGCCAACATTCAAAACATAGGTTTCGAAGGTAGCCGAGTCGATCCCCAGTGAAATGCCCCGAACCTCTCGTTATGACCATCGTAAAAGAGGTAGGGTAAGTAATTTTATCACTGGCTAGTTCCCCAGATTGAACTGAATTTAAATTTTCTCGTGCATTTTGTTCAGGAAATGAGAGAGCGGCCGAAATGGGGTGAAAAATATTCCTGTTTATAAAATATAGCGTCGCTAAGGAAGTTGTTATGTATGGATAATGGCACATAGATTCTGCTGGGGTCTTCCAAAAGATTATGTGGAGCTACTAAGCCGGCCGTTTATATTATTATACCTAGTGTAGTATTTTAATATAATGCCATTGTTGGGTTTATAGGATAAAAGTTTGTCTCAAGAATTGAAACAAGAATTTCATTTTCCCATTCTTTGATATTTTTTATCGGCTTAAGAGATTGACATAAAACATCTTTATATCCTCGCCTCATTGATGTCTGTACCGTATTTATTGGGGACCAAATATAACGAAACATTGGTGGTTTCACATTAAATGGCAGTAGACTAGAAATAATTACCACGCTACATAGACTAACTTAATGGTGTGCCGTACCGGGTTTTTCTCTTCAACGTTTCAGAGCATAGCGAAAGATAATTCAAATTCCAAGAGGTTTTCTGTTAATAAGTAGCGATATTTGACCTGTGTTGGCCTCGTGGGCGGTATGCCAAATTCCGATCCGAAGGTCGTGGGTTCGAACGCGGTCGAGAATCAATTCATTTTTCCACTCGAAAAATGTATGTGCACAATAAACACATACTTGAAACAGAGAAGGAAAACATCCTCGTCACGTGGAATAATAATAATAATGCTGGAAATATTTCACAGCATAATCTAGCCCCAAACTAAACAGAGCTTGTATTATGTGGACTACATGACTGATATAGGTACTACTTATATACTTTTTTTTGTAAATATATACTTATACATAGAAAACACCCAGACCCGAGACCAAATGTTTGCAGATCATACAAACACTGGTCTCGCGGCGGGAATCGAACCCGCAACCTTTTGCGTCGCAGGCAGGTCTTCGCCCACTGCGCCACAAAGGTCGTCAATGCTAACTACTTGCTAAAAGCGGTTCCAAATGAAAAGTTTGGACGTGACTCTGACTTCCCCCTACTTTGTATCCTCAAAGTTGTCCTCACTGAGTATATAATATCTGAGGATGTCCAACATTGCGAATACAGTGGTGGGCTTGTTTGTTTGTTATGTAAATGGCGATGGGCTTACAACCTATCATGTGGGATGCTAACATAACTTGGGCATGTGCCAAATTAGTGTTTGGACAGGACATGCCTCTGAATAACCCCAACTTAGTATCCTCACAGATATACCTACTAAATACAGATCCGAAGATGTCCATCATATGTATTATATTCGTGGTGTGTCGGTTCGTTAATTTTATGATAATTATAAATGTCACGAGAGTCCATAATTTGGTATTATTTTAAACTTTCTAGGAAATTTGAGCAGGTAATGTCCTACGTCTGTCCCATAATATCGCTGGCATAGATAGGAATGAATGATTGTCGTATACAAAAGGCCTATATGATGTACGGTCGCTTATACGATCAAGATCGTCATTATTATTCCGAAGAGGTGCTGATCGGATTATTACGACAAACGAGCATTATCGTAACAAGGTGGCACGTGGACACAGCCTACACGTAGCGGCTAGTAAAGAGGCGCTTTGGGTTCGTATCTACGGCATACTACAGATATCGCTTGAAGACGACAAAGAAACAAAAACGCTTACGAATGTATTTGCCGTGATTGGCCGTGATGGATATCCTCAGATACATACTTGAAAACAGCCTGCACGTAACGGCTAGTAAAGCGGCGCTTCGGCCCGTATCTACGGCATACTACGGACATTGCTTGAGGGCGAGAAAAAACAAAAACTCTTACTAATGTATTTGCCGTGATTGGCCGTGATGGATATCCTCAGATACATACTTTCCTAAACAGCCTGCACGTAACGGCTAGTAAAGAGGCGCTTCGGGTCTGTATCTACGGCAAACTACGGGCATCGCTTGAGGGCAACAAAAACAAAAACGCTTACTAATGTGTTTGCCGTGATTGGCCGTGATGGATATCCTCAGATACATACTTTTCTAAACAGCCTGCACGTAACGGCTAGTAAAGAGACGCTTCGGGTCTGTATCTACGGCAAACTACGGGCATCGCTTGAGGGCAACAAAAACAAAAACGCTTACTAATGTATTTGCCGTGATTGGCCGTGATGGATATCCTCAGATACATACTTTTCTAAACAGCCTGCACGTAACGGCTAGTAAAGAGACGCTTCGGGTCTGTATCTACAGCAAACTACGGGCATCACTTGAGGGCAACAAAAAACTAACACGCTTACGAATGCATTTGCCGTGATTTGCCGTGATGGATATCCTCAGATACATACTTGAAAACAGTCTGCACGTAGCGGCTAGTAAAGTGGCGCTTCGGCCCGTATCTACGGCATACTACGTACATCGCTTGAGGGCGACAAAAAACAAAAACGCTTACGAATGTATTTGCCGTGATTGGCTATGATGGATATCCTCAGATACTTTTCAACATGGGGAAAAGTATCTGACATTTTGTTCCTCCCGTGATCATGGTACATGCAACTATGCCGAAATATCGTGAAACATTTAAACTCACAATTCATGATAATTATCTAGTTTTTTAGTTAAAATTATGTTCAAAACCATGATAGTTTCAAAAGTTATATCCTCAGATACACACTTGAAAACAGTCTGCACGTAGTGGCTAGTAAAGAGGCGCTTCGGGCCCGTATTTACGGCATGCTACGGGAATCACTCAAGGGAGACAAAATCAAAACAAACACGCTCACGACTGTATTACTGACCGTTATAATAGACATCCTCGGGTACATACAATATGAATGGAAATTGCTACGAGTTGCTAATCGCTAAGGAATTGCTCGCTACGGAGAATTAAGGAGCGAAAGCGAAAAACCTTGCGTATTCGTTACTAGCTTAGCTTCTGCCCTCGGCTTCGCTCGCGTGGTACTCGGATAAAAAGTAGCCTATGTGTTATTCTGATGTATTAGCTATATTACTATAAAGTTTCATCAAAATCCGTTTAGTAGTTTTTCCGTGAAAGAGTAACAAACATCCATCCTCACAAACTTTCCCGTTTATAAAAGTAGTAGGATTATTACGGTCATAAAAATCCTAAACCATACCCTATGCTGATATGTGCATATACCCCAAATTCTCAGCATATATTATGGCATTTAGAATAATTTTTCAGTGTGCACGTTTTTTTACAGATATGCAGTAAATAGTAGCCTAAAAAAAATCGTGGTGCATAAAAACATAATTGACCGAAAAACTTTTTTTCTCGCCTCACTGTGTCCTTGGTTGGTAATTATAACAATTATGAGAGGCAACGCAAGTCCGCGTAGCAAACAGCTCACGTCTGGCACCGGTGAGCCCTCACTCAGTTAATAATTAAATCACTCAGCCCCTGAGAGGACGAGCTTAAACGCACAAATATGCAAATGTAGCCCGCGGGCGATACTTACAAACTTTCAAATTAAATTGTGGCTGGTCGCAGTCTTTGTAGACAAGTGTTCGTTAAAATAAAGCACGATGCGCTTCCTTATATGAATCCTACTAATGTATAAAAGTTTTGATGTTTAGCTGTGCCTGACATAGGCTACTTTTTATTCGGGTACCGGGCGGGGGAAGCCGTGGCCAGAAGCAGTGGGCAGAAGCGAGAAGAGGAATAAGAGAAAAAGTTGTGAAATTTCACCACTTATGTCACCCATTATCTCAAATGCTGGTGGTATTATTAAAAATCCCCCGCAACAATCGAATTAGCTTTAGTTATTTCTACACATTGGAATTTCATCACAAATTCCAATGTGTAGGCTAATTTAACATTTATACGATTACAGTAAGTGCTAATAGTTGAATATGCATCATTTCAAATGTAGCGTTTTATAGTTACACTGATTACTCAGCACGCTGAGTAGCGCCAGTGCCAATGAGCATTGCAGTATCACGCTGAGCGTCGAACTGCTACGCTTTGTCGACCGCGAAAACTGTCAACATGACTGTTAAATAATCAGTCTTCGCTTGCTTGAGATAGACAATTAACAAGCGTATTGTCTGTTCCTTTCTTAGATGGCTACTTATCTACAGGCATCTTACGACACTGATAGCTGTTGGATATAATTTTATAGAAGATACAAAATTATATTAGATTGTTACGTTAGCTATACGTGTCCTTGGAGGTAGGTTTCTAGTTTTCGAAGACTTCATGTCATAAAGATTGCTGGTGAGGAAAAGTTGCTTCCAGTAATAGTTATGAGTGGTAGGTTGGAAAGCTTATGTTTGCATTTTCAAATGTAAATAACATAAGTACTACCTACTTAGTCTCTTCCAAACTCTCTACTCTCGGTGTCAGAAATTTAACTAGGGATTCTACAGTAAAATCATTGTATATTCTAATATATTGAATTCAAAGAAAAGATTTTATACAACAATTGATTAAATGAACTGTAATCGTAAACGGTGTCGTAAAACATAAAATTATCCTTATCTTAACCTTTACATAAAACATTATTTCCGGGCGTAAATAAAACTGGATGTAGAACCTCAAATTACAAATAAGTAATAAACCCATTATTAGATATGGCAAGATATCAAAAAGCCATAATAAATTCTAAAGTTGTTGTAAAATTTTATGTTACGATCTCTCGTTCTGCTAAACCAAACTTTGACGATACCAAGTTTATGTTCTATACAGGTACATAAAGTATTACTTGAGAGCATATTCTAGGAACATTGAGATTGAATGTCTCTTGGTAAGTTTTAATAGTTATTGTCAAATAAACACTTAAGTGTAAATATTGTGGGCTTAGGAAGCAAAATAAGTAACAAATTATTATACTGTTTTTGTAAATTTATTTCACAGATTTTTCATCAATATTTTATTTTAATAGTAGTTTATATATAGCTTAAGTCAAAATATTGTTTGAACAAGTATAAAATTAGAAATATTTTGTAATCAATAACTAGCATGCAATCACATTTTAAATTAACCGTGTACGAAAATAACGAGTTAATTGTATTTGATGTAGAACGTTTAAAATTGCATAATCAGCGCTTGCCAGGAGGCATCTTGCCAGAATCCTGTAGTGATAAATCTCACTGGATTCCATTGAATAGAGACTTGTGCGAATTATTAACGCCCCATTAGTCTCCGCCAAACGTCTTTATTTGTATAGAAAATCTTATAGAAACCTACCTACCTAACTGTGAGAGAATTATAAATGGCTTATCGAAAGCTTTCGATGTTCTGCTGGCGCATTAATCACGTTTCTTGTTTGTTATCTTCGGCTGATGCAGATTAATACCGAAGAATAAAAGGGAAACTTATTATAATCTTCAACATACCTAAACGATAATTTGTGATAAGATCTACAAGCACAACCGTATTTTCATTAAAAAGTTTAATTTTCCAATGATGAATTCTGTACCTATCCAATATCATCTAGTTGTTAAACATTGACTGTAACTTTCAGCGCCCTGACAGGGTCCATGTACTTCCCTATAGCTACTTTTAATCTATGACCTAAGTTAGTATTTATTTGAGCATAAATTGAAGAGAATATGAAGACATGTGACACATTCATGAAAGGAGATCGTACACAATTTGTCACTAGGCTCTTTTCAGGGCTATCATACCTCAACCTGGTCGTCATTGATTTGCTGGATGAAAATGAAAGAGCTTTTTACTCAACGAAGAAGAAGTTTATGTATATCTTTAAAAAATACGTAGAGTCGTTTCTAGTGTCATTTTGACAATATACGAAGACGACAAAATATGGCATGTCCCACACGGGAAGGGTATTTTGGACATCAATCGCTCCTGTCCTAATAACCGTTTAAATAGCAGAAAGATTTATGTAAAAGCCCAACAAAGGAGCCCTCGATCCTGCTTCGATAAATCTACGCACGAAATAATACGATCCCAAGCGATTTGTACTGGGACAAAGACTGTTTCGTTCGCTAGGTAATAAAAGGAAGCTGGGGCAATAGATGGGCGAATTGGTTCAAAGCACCGTCAAATTGCAAATTGACATATTAGGTATGCTTCAAGTGAAATAGCTTATTATCACAGAACAATATAAGGCATTAAATGACACAAAACCGACTTCATTTAACGGGAAATTAATAAAAGTCTAATACCCCATTTCATCACCCATTTTTATCACCCTTCTTAGGTGTGGATTTTTTTCATAAAATTTATGAGACCGCCCTTGAAGTATACCCTACCTATTAAAAAAAGAATCATTAAAATCGGTTTACAATTGGTGAAGATATCGCGTAACATACCTACACACAAAAAATAATAGATAGACAAATTGAGAAACTCCTTTTTTGAAGTCGATTGACAATAATTAAATTGCAATATTCGCGATATGCTTGCAGTCCAAAGTTTACGGTTTCTATCCTGCAGGTACTCTAATAGCATCAGATCTTCACGTCTCACGATATTTTGCTTACTCTTTCGAATAAAAAACAAAAGACAAGTCGCCCACAAAAAATGTTTCGGCTAGTCGTGATGACGTTTTTAAAGTTTTACGGGAAAAATAGGATAAAAATAATAAAAATAAATCCCCTAGGAATACCATTTTTTGGGACTACCTCTAGATCATTCTCTATGAGAATATATATATATATATATACGAATATATATATATATATTTTATAACAAAATAATGATCAAAATCGGTTAACAATTTGAGAAGATATCACGTAACTAACACACACTATAAAAAAACATACAGTCGAATTCAGAACCCCACTTTTTTTTACCCTTTTAAGAACCCTATTTTATCAGTTAAAAAATAAAAGCACTAAAATGGAACGATTTTATGAAAATATAATTTATACTAATATATTTTATTTAATTAGAAATAAAATATATTAGCTGATCATTGTACCTAAAATTTTCAGTAGCTTGCCATACGGTGTAATGCCACTAGCAAGTAGTTTACTCGTCTTTCCCGTATCAATGATTCTCGGAAATAGTTTTATAAATATCTTCCTTCCTTCAAAAGGAAACGTAGCCCAGGTAATCCTATGCATGCTGATCGACGGTATAGATTATGCTTATGCCTTGTATACTAGTAGTTGGCCACGAACTGAGATCTCGCTATTTACGGGCTTCTTTGACCCCATAGTCTAAAAACCATATCGGCTCATATTTTAACAAAATTCTAGTTTCATGAATTTTGAATTAACGGTTCGACAGTTATCATCGGGTGAACAAACACTAATCTAAACAAGTAAAGGCGGGATTATCCAAGTAGACACAGGCTTGCTTCGCTCACTCGATCAATATTTTGCCTTCTAAATTGTATTTTAAGTTTACAATGGCTAAGCTTATGGGCTTCGATTCGTAACTTGTGTCGCCATTAAATGTTTTATGGCCCTACAGCCTGTTTCTATACGAAGTATCGGGGAACATTTGGCCTGTTTTATAGGTTGCATCACATCTAACGTATACCTACCTACCTACATATTACATTAAACCTACCAAAATTATGTTAGTTGTTAAACGATAAAATTATACTTACTATAGTCTTCTTTTGAACAAACTTGACACCAACTATCCAATTCATCTAGTTCTTATCAATCGCAGTTTTTTTAACAAACACTAGAGTATATACTTAGTTCCTGGTACAACAACACCCAGACCCAGAACAGACATCTGCAAAACATACAAACATTTGTCCCGCAGCGGGAATCGAACCCATCTCTTGCGTCGCAGCCGGCTACACGCCCGCAGCGCCACTGAGGCCGTCAAGGTCGAGGAGCCTTTGGTAAATAAATAAATCAAAGAAATGACAGCGCAAAGAAAATGTTATAAAGAATTAAGCAAAAAAAAACAAGGTCCTACATACATGAGTAGGTATACTTAAGGAGAATCTGTCCTGCTGAGAGCACTTTGCTGTAGTAAATTCTCGCAAAAATTTTCTTTTTGTGGATTGCTTTGCTTGTAATCAGTTATGTGCGGGGTCTTTGAAAAGATGGACCATTTCAGTGAGCTTTGCCTTTTTGGTTACGGATACGGAAATTGAGAGACTAGATGAAACACGTTACTTATACTATTTTCTGTTGCTTTATTTTAGTTTGGAAGCTAACTACAGCTTTAATCAATAAGTAAACTCTTAAACAAAAAATTAAAAGAGTCCTTCAGAACGGCAACGCATTAGAAATGCCCCAAGTGTTGCTGATGTGAATAGGGGGCGTTCTTAAATAACAGCATAAAAAAACTGCATAACATGCAATATTTGTTCCGCAGCGGCAATCGAATCTTGCGTCCCAGCCGGCTACACACCTCACCACCAAGTTCGTTAGAAGCGAACGAAACTTTGTCCACTTGGCGTAGGTTGGATGCTGGATGTGATGAAGCTATAATCCGCACTTTGTTTGACAAGGACAGACATGTTCAAACTGCCGGAAAATATAATAAAGCGACTCTTGAATGACCATCTGAGGATTATAATAATTATGTTGTAGCATATGTACGTTTCGTATAAATCAGTAGTTCTTTGCTCTTTGCTCTGCGTTGATGTGATGTAGCTCAATCATGCGCAACAGATATCTTCAAATATCTACGGATTCGCAATCCAGCACATCACTACTTGTAATAGCGGCCGGGGCGTGAGAACCTCGACAAAAACTCAGCGCCCCCCACTCTACTTTGCTCAGCCATTACACAAAACATTATTCCAAATTACATTGCAGGCGTTACGATAATGTTTTTGTTCATTTGATAAGATAAAGAAATGTTGTTTTTCAATTGTTCTTTCAAGAAAAAGCGTAACGTTAAAGTTAAAATTGGAGAACACCTACCCTTATTTTTTTTGTAACGCTAAGTACCCACTTTTAGTACAATTACTAGGGTGAACCAAGTGACCTTTGTCGGTGTTAGATTAAATAATGACGCAATTTAAACACAAACACAGATATACTATAATACACCACATTTTCTAGAATTTAGATACAACAAAACACCAATTTTCTATAATTTTCTTTGTAAGTAGTTCTCGCTTGTACTTTCTTACGGCCGCCGTTGTTATTTACAAACTCTGTGGCGTAGTGGGCGAAGATCCGCCTGAGACACAGAAGGTTGCGGGTTCGATTCCCGCTGCGGGACAAATGTTTGTATGGTCTGCATTCATTTGTCTCAGATCTGGATGTTTTCTATGTATAATATGTACATATTTACAAAAAAAATGAATATAAGTAGTATATCAGTCATGTAGTTCCCATAGCACAAGCTCTGCTTACTTTGGGGCTAGATGATGCTGTGTGAAAATGTTCAGCATTATTTATTCATTATTTATTTTCTGACTTCCACAGATAAAATACTTTTCCCTCGCAAACATGCCAATGTCATTCTGTCAAACTCTGAGTTGGTTGATACCAGAAATCTCCAATCGCCCCGCCTTGTTAGCTGTTCCAATCAAGTATCAAGCTCAAGTATCAAGTATTGTACTTATATAATAAAAGCGAAAGTTTAATGTTTAGATGTTGCTAATAATCTCCGCAACGGCTAATCCAATTTGGATGAATGAATTTGTAAACTACAATAAAACAAAGGCAAATTTTTATTTGGACGAGCGAGGAAACCTTGGGCAGAGATATATTTTAAACATCGTAATTAAAGATAAGTAATTACCTTCATGCATTTATGTGTCTCGAAAGAGAAGGTAAATCTATCATATCATACCTATAGGTACAATACACTCATCTATCTAACTTTTACACTCATTGCTGAGCATTATTCGAGACATAGTCAATAATCCCATAAACTAGGTAAAAACAGTATTCATACATCCACAGCCAGACCAAACGAGGCGTGAACGTGTCTGTAAAATTCAGTCATCGAGTTGGGTGGAAATAGGGAATGCTTGCATATCAGTTATGAATAAGTTTAATAAGCACTGGCAGTATAGTCGACTGACTAGTGATACTGATCTTTCAATCAGTAGGTTGTGAATTCAAATCCCGTCGTGCACTTATGGATTATTCCACTCAAAAAATGTATAAGTATACTTACTTACTTATTATCCTGCCGCATCGACCCCGAAGTGGATCTTGGCCTCCGACACAATAGAACGCCAACGAAGTCGTGCGCCGACTTCAGTCAGTCCGGTGTGAGGACTAGCATTGGCATATTAGCATTGCACATATACATTTTTTATATGCGCAATGCTAATATGCCAATGTCCTATTAATAATAAATAATGCTGGTCATTTTTCACACAGTATTAATTTTGTTAAAAGCCCTCCACACCTAACCATGCCATGGAAGATTCTTTTATAAACAATAAACACCCAACAAACAGATACATAGTCCCCCCTATGTATCTGTTTGTTGGGTGTTCCCCACACCCTATACTAGGATACTAGGAATACTAGGATTCCCTGTATCATGGATATCAGGAACTACGAGTACCGTGGTACCACAACACTCAGACCCAGGACGTATATCTGCAGGACATGCAAACATTTGTACCGGGATTGAACCCGCACCTTCTGTGTCTCAGCCGGCTACTCGTCCGCCTCGCCAACGAAGTCCTTTAGGAGTGAATAATCAATTGATGCCTTACCTTGTCTGAATTATAGTTCCCAAGCTAATTTCTTCGCTCTATTTATCTACACAGAGCCTTTCAACAAAGCTGTTTAGTAACTTAACTCTTAACTATAGAGAATCTCAGAAATAATTCATAACAAAGGCATAGGTTCGTGGCTGATATTCATATTTGAATTGCAAACTTGTGTGAGTTTCTCGTCCCTGCATTGCACAAAAATAAACAAAGTTCGGGATAACTGTAACTTTTATTTTTTTGTTTGACTTCAAAAAAAGGAGGAGGTTCTCAGTTCGACTGTGTTTTATTTTATCGTGTGTTTGTTACCTGATATCTTCTCCAATTGTTAACCGATTTTGATGATTCAAAATCGATGATTATGTTGTTGTATAGAAAATGATCCCGAGGTGGTATCATAAAAGTGTTATTCCTGAGGGCTCGCTATTTTTTCCGTAAAACTTAAAAAACTTTATGATCTTATGGAATCACGACTAGCTGAAACATTTTTTTTTGTGGGTTATTTTTCTTTTGATTTTTATTATTCGAAAGAGTGTCATCCTGAGTGAACAAAATAACGTAAACACGTGCAGGTCTGATGGCCTGCAGGATATAACCGTAAACTTGGATCGCGAATATTGCGATTTAATTATTATCAACCGACTTCAAAAAAGGAGAGTTGGTTCTCAATTTGTATGTATGTTTTATTTTTTTGGGTGTATGTTACACGATATCTACACCAATTTTAAACAGATTTAAATGATTTTTTTAATGGGTAAATGTACCCAACGTTGGTCCCATATAAACTTTATGAAAATTCTTAGGGTGAAAAAATGGGTGACGAAATTTTATATTGGATTTTTTATCAATTTCTCGTTATTTGATGTCAGTTTTATGACATATTATATCTTTAAAATTATTTTTAGATTATAATAATTGATAGTTTTATATAGTGAAAGTTTTAGGAAAAAACATTCCCAATCTTTTGTCAAAACATCAGTACAATTCGTTTAGATTTGTTTTAATTACTTCCACATCATATCGATTTTAGCGTGCTTAGTTTCAGTATCATTTCCATTTTCATTGCGATAGCTAGAATACCGAAGCATACTCAATGTCAGGTAGAGTTGACTACAAACCAACTTCTGGATGTAGATTTCCACGATAAACGAACTTGACCGTCCACCCACTTCTAACTGATCAGAATGATCACATCCTTTGCGATAATTCTAATACAATGATACAAACAATATATATATTACATTTGTATCTACTTATATCCGAATATTAGGAACATAATGTCCTCATTTAATAATTTTCATACATTACAAGCAGAACTCGCAAAACCGTTGCCAAAAGAGCAGTGTCCAACTTTTTTATCTTTCTTCCGCTTGGCCGGTTTCCGTAAGTGAAGAAAATTATTGGAGTGCAGAAAAAACCTGTAAAGAGGTTAGAAATAAGCTCACGAAGACAAAACACCCGAATCAGGGTACTGTCGAAACGATCAGACAACGAACATCAAAGAAGCGTTTTTCTTCTGTGACATAATTGTACCAATGTGTAAGGGGTTCGCTTTGAGCTTTTGTGAATCATTTTCGTAATGAAGGTGATACGTAATAAGTTAGTAATTTTCAAGTCATTAGATATTTGTAGTCTACCAAAAAATTATAAGTATTGAAATTAACTATGATAACGATGCAATTTTTGTGTATGATAGTGAAGCCTGTCCACGATTGAAAAGAGTGTGCCTTGACAATGGTCAAGTCAAGATAATGACGAACTATCTAGTGGTATTCTGGTACAGTAGAATTTCAAGTGTATTCGCATACACTGCTGTAGTTACATTGAAAACTTCGTCGAAGCTATGCAGTCGGACTGTGCCACATATTTATCTGAAGTTCGTGAGTGTTACGCTTCCATACATTGCCTTAACTATCCACAGTGCTATTGTTTTAATTTGATTTCATAAATTCTGTCTGCAGTTAAATACCACACCAGTTCACACGATAAAATAGTTTTGAAACTTTTATTATCAGACTGTTGAAACTATCCCCCAATCTGTCTGTTTTGATAGTTGGGCAATCATTCTGTGCGGACGTGATGCAGCGAGCATATCTACGTAGCCTTTAGCGTAGCAGCCTAGAAAATAACGTAGAAATAGTCTTAACCGTATTTTTGCCACTCTACAATTTATAGAACTACCACTCGAACTGATAGTTATATAAAGTAATTGTATTGTAGACATTTTAACATGTACTTCCTAATCATAGCACGATGGCTTCCACTAAGGGTTCTACTTAGTAATGAGCCATAGGGCGAAGAGTACAATTCTCGACAGTTTTAGTAGAAACGGACGTTATTCGTGAACGCTGAGTAACAGACATTAATGTAAGCAGATATTCTGCCACAGCTTTCCTAACTATTTAGCCAACTTTTATAACTTTCTGATGTTTTAGGAACATTATCATAAACTAACTTCTGAAAATATTACACAATTTATTTTTTTTTAATTTAAAACGTAACCTGAAAACAAAATAAAAAAACGTTCACGACTGTAATCGTCATGATGAAAATCCTCAGATCTCAATCCGTTAATCGGTGAGGTTACCAAGTAGGTCTAAACATTACAATGAGCACATGTTTGGTAAACTAATTTAAAAAAATAAAAAACCTTTCACCTGAATCAAAATGCGTGGAAAAAAACAGTTGGAACCGGCATTTTCTAAAATGTTGTCAACTATGCTTATTCCTCAAAGAATACTAATACGTACGAATTACTTATTACTAAATACGGTATCGTATAGTTGAATTGAATTAATTCAATATTGCACCGACTGACCCATCGCTCATACGTTATTATTGATTCGTACACTCAGATAAATGCTAATTTATTCATTTTGAATTTCCATACTTTGACCTCTGTCTCGTGGGCACTTGGGAATTTATTTACGTATTTAAAAGCTTTCATCAGTAATGGGAACTGTTTATTCAGACTACCACAATATTTTGCATGTAATGCCGGGTCTAGGTTTTGTGATACAAGGTACCCGCAGTTTCTGATACACAGGAAGTTCTTGCGTTGAGTCAGGACTGTATGAGGTCACCGCGGAAGAATGCGCTAGCGTACGCGTGGTCTTAGCAGACAAGGTGTCAGGAATAAACACAGTGGTGATTTTAGCCAGTTGGAATCTGGCATAACCCTTCTGTTGCCCCCGCGATGGAAGAGTATCAATGATGGTTTTAACCAGTTAAAAGAAGGACTGTCTTGGAAAAAAATAGTATTTTTTTATAGAGTTTTGTGTCACAAATTGGCAGTTCTTATTTTGATGTTTTTCTGTGTATCCAGTCGTATTTCGTGGCGGGGTAAAGCTGCTAACAGAGCAACTGGCGGGCATTATTAACGAGCCATTAGCCAGCGTTCGGCCCTCGTCGGGATCTCCGACGCGGCCTACAGATATCTATTCCTCGAGATGGTGAGTGTAAATCCAGGATTGACTTATTTTAGAAGTTGAAGGATTTATTTGACGAGTTTGTTGACGAAAAACAGAATCAGCCTAAAGTTCACCAATAACAATAAAATACCTACTGGTTTTGGTGGTGGTACAGTATGATAAAGTTGCTGGTGGTTTTGTAGAAGGGGTTTTTAAAAACATTTCAGTTTGTGTTTTGTCTCTATTCAACACTGGACTCCTTGCATGCATATAACGTTACATATTTTGATACAAACACAATAAACTTTTTGTTACACCAATTAGCTTAAGCCATTGAGCTTTATACTGCACTAGCTCCTGCCCACGGCTTCGCCCGCGTGGTACCCGAATAAAAAGTAGCCTATGTGTTATTCTGATGTATAAGCTATATTACTGTTGTTTCATCAAAATCCGTTCAGTAGTTGTTGCGTGAAAGAGTAACAAACATCTATCCTCAAAAACATTCACGTTTATAATATTAGTAGGATAGGATTCAACAACTTTCCTAAAATTAAAAACTATATTTTTTTTTTATAAATTTGGTACCCTCCTCTCTTCATCAATACACTCCGTATAATATTTCGTATTACAAAGCACGTTTGCTCATAGTATTCCACACGAGAGACATGTAACGTCATTCCCCAGTATCGACACACGACATGCAATTCCATGAAACGGCACCCTTTCCAGTAAATTGCCAACCGCACTCCCGAAATATAGCAATATCGTAACACCAGTGGATATTATGCTGTAAAATTAAGTTAGTAAAGCAGGAAGACAAGTACTGATTTAGTTATAGTATATAACGCTTCAGTCCTAACAGTGATATTTTTATGGGTTAAACTTAAAAATCTATTCATATTCATATTTATTTATTGCCGTCATGTATATCTACAGATGTGAGAAAGTTTGTGAGGATGGCTGTTTGTTACTCTTTCACGCAAAAACTACTAAACTGTTATTGATGAAACTTTACAGTAATATAGCTTTATATATTAGAATAACACAGGCTACTTTTTATCCGGCTACCGCGCGGGCGAAGCCTCGGGCAGAAGCTAGTTATACATAGAAAACACCCAAACCGGAGACAATTATTTGCTAATCATACAAACATTTGTCCCGCAGCGGGAACGTCACAGTCCTGCAAAATTCCTCAAGATTCTCTCTATGCTACGCAAATAGAATTTGCTATGCGCTGCGGCTTCTTCAACTGACGGAACAAGCAGATTCCTGGGCTTTGTGCTCATTTATTTATGTAATCACAATTTTTTACGGCACACCTACTCGCTAACCGAAATGCCAGTAGCCTAACAACTGGACCTGAAATCATTAATAGGTGATGATTATAATTTAAGCTTGCAAGATCCTTTTTCTCTATTCGACAAAGTTGCACTAACTTTTATGCAAACAGGATGTAACATAGAGCATGCCACCTGGGAACCTGCGCCGAGTCGCTAATTAAACGAGCGAAGTTGCAACAACAATATAAATATAAATATAAATAAATAAATAATGCTGGACATTTTCACACAGCATCATCCAGACCCAAACTAAGCAGAGCTTGTATTATGGGAACTACATGACTGATATACTACTTATATACATTTTTTTTTGTAAATACATACATAATATACATAGAAAACACCCAGACCTGATTCAAATATTTGTCCCGTGGCGGGAATTGAACCCGCAACCTTCTGCGTCCCATGCGGACCTTCGCCCACTGCGCCAGAGAGGTCGTCATATATAGTGCCGAAAACGCTTTGCATGAAAAATATTAGGTAATTTACGATCTTAACTGGGTCTGTTGAAACAACATTGAAGTAAATAAAGCGCAGAGTTAAATCACTATAATATATATATTGTGGTACCAACAGTGGGGCCACTTTAATAGGTCACATTTGACACTTTATCAAAATAAACTTGTAAGGGCGGCCTCACAATATTATTTTATTTTCTCAAAATTAGAACGGCCCAAATGGCCAGCTTCTTTAATTACTATATATGTATTTTAATTTAAAAAAATGTAAATTATACGATTTAGGTGCTTTGACTAATAAACCTTTCTAAAAATATACACAATTTTTATTCTTAATAAACTGAACGCCGTTACAAGATTACGTCAGTAAATTCGTTTCACTATGGATATTATCCAAAAAATCTGATTTCGTTTGATTTTTTGTTTGAATCAACAAGACAACGCTATCGAGTTTATTGGGCACAAATTATAGGTTGTAAATTACAAAATTATTTTTTTTCGCAAAAAAAAAAAACCTATATACAAGTGCGAACACCACATATTTATTTCACTTTTAATATACACACAACTTTTTGTGCACACTTCATCAAAAATAAGACACTTCTCTATCACAGAGAAAAACTAGATAATATTTACACAAAGAAATGGTCTTTAATCTCAGTTAATTTTTTTTAGTGTGCTTTCTTTTATTTTCTTCTGAACCGGCTTTTCTCATTGGACTGATCAAATGCAGTTATTTAATATAATTGCATTCGATTCACAGATGTTTGATTATATTATATCGATTAATTCATTTTAATCGATATTTTAAGCAGGTCACCTTGTTATGAAGTAACACTGACAGATTCCAAATGTGACCTTTTAAAGTGGCCCTACTATATAGTACTAAATTATTCTGTTTTAACTGGTTCAAATATAAATAAATAATATACATCACATCACATCATTCACTTGTTGAGTATTATGGTTCAACGATTTGCATCATGTAAACATTAGTTGGACGCCATACAACCGTCGGGTCGTTAATACTTAATTTTTATTTCTTACTAGTTGTTGCTCGCGGCTTCGCCCGCGTGGTATGTTAATAAAAGTAGCATAATATGACCGTCTCCAGGCTTCAAACTATGTCCACCAGCTTTTGAATGAATCGAACCAAGGATTACAATTTATATAAAGTATAGAACTCAATTGCAAACCCCCAAAGGGTAGTTTTGAAAAAAAATACATGTTTAATTATTGTACAGAGTTTTGAGCGAATCAAACATTTTTTTTTTTCATATAGAAACTTTACCGCCCTATTTAACCCCCTAAGGGGTCGATTTTCGAAAATTAGATCCAGATCCTAAACTATCTACATTCCAAATTTCATCAAAATCGGTTTAGTAGTTACGGAGATATGTGGTAACAAACATTCACACACAAACACACACACACACAGAGAGACTTTCAAATTTATTATATTAGCAGGATAGTAGGATACATTACTGCTACTTATTGTTATTGCAACTTATACCTACAAAACACAAGCTCATATCAAATATAATTCGTTCATTTCACGAAGACGTGCCCCTTCACAGCCACACTGTTGTGGCAAGAATTTAAACAAACGTAGAATGCCCCAAAGCTTCTAAAACTTGAAACTAGGAAATATACCTATTACAATATTAATCACATTTATCTTTTCAATACACTTTGCAACGGAAACTCTAAAAATGATTGCCATTGCTGAGGTGGGACGCGTCTACGTGGAATGCACGAGCTATAACAGGCTGATGTTAGGTAGTGGATTCTCATTATAATGTTGCAACTCTATCAAGGCTAAGAAGCTTATAAGTGCTGTCTACGTTGGTATGAGAACAGAGCTTGCAGTTTAGTAGTTCGACTGATAATATAGGTAATAATGCTTTAACACCTACCTACATTATGTTTTAGTAGGTAGGTGGTAACACTCTACTTACCTACCAGTTGGCCGCACTAGTACAACGATTAGATAGGTAGTATTATTTTAGTTATATTATTATTAGTACCTTTTCTTTGTAAATTGTGTGCCAATTGAACCATTTTCTTTCTTTCTTTCACACTGTGACCCAGTTTGTTAGTAAAACTAGTATCGTAATATATGAGGCTTTGATTAATTATGCTACCAATTCGAGGTAAAAATAATTAAGTGATAAATTCAAATAAAAATCAAAACAACCTTCAAAATATAATTAATATTTTAAGTTCAAAATAATACATTTAAAGTTACAGATAATAAAATTACTTCTCAGAGATGAAAAAAGTTAATATGGTCAATGTTTTTAATTTTTAACCGGTTTCAAAAAAAGGAGAAGGGCGGTTTTTTTAATGAACATTAATTAGCGATTGTTTTTTTAATTCGGTTTAAAAGAGTAAACTTTCTCGATCAAAATGACACAAAATATTAATTGCTTGAATGAAAAAGTTCACTCTTTTCAGCCGATTGATTGGTTTTACACAGCACCCTAATTTCGTGTATTTCCTTCCGTATCACCGGGCCTCGTCCCATTGGTGAAACAAAAGAGTCCAGTTGAGATCAAAGATTAAGACCTTGTATGACATAGGGGCTCTCGTAGTTCCTAACCCAATACCTAGGAGATGCCTTTGTGGGATCAGTACACGTGGATTCCACTCATGACAGTGCAGTGTTTTTTTCCTTTAGACAAGCTACACTATGACGATGATGAGTAATAGTCCAGAAAGTTCCTTGTTCTAATTCTACTACCAGTCAGACATGTGAGGTTCGAGATAACTTATGAAACGGAACTATGGCAAGATCTGTGGGATAACTTAACGCCTGGAGAATTCACGGTGTCATACCCTCATCCTGAGTGCTTGACATTTTGTGCTCGTTGTTATGAGTTACTTGTGCCACTACTTGCATATTAGATAGGTACATTCAGGTATTACGAATGCTGTTATAAATATCACCGCATAACATCCAGACGTTATATTTAATTCTACTATCCTATCCTTCTAATATTAAAAACGTGAAAGTTTGTGATGATGGATGTTTGTTACTCTTTCACGCTAAAACTACTGAACAGATTTTGATGAAACTTTACAGTTGTATAGCTTATACATCAGAATAACACATAGGCTACTTTTTATACGGGAACCACGCGGGCGAAGCTGTGGGCAGAAGCTAGTAATTTATATTGCCTAGTTGGTCTAATAGGCGGTACCCCGACTTCCGATCCGGAGGATGTGTGTTCAAACTCTGGCATACACCGATGGGTTTTACCACTCAATAAGTATATGTGCGCAATGAACACATGTTCAAAACGGTGAATGAAAACATCGTGAGGAAACCGACATGCCCTAGAACCAAAAATTCGAAGGCATGTGCCATCGCTTAATGTTCCAATAAAGCGGCGATGAGCTTGTAACGTGAAATGGAAACTAATTGTAAAACGCGGGCATGTGCCGAATTATAAGAACTGGACGTGCTTCTCGCTGCCTTCTTATTAATAAATAAATAAAAAATAAATATTGCTAGACATTTTTCACACAGCATCATCTAGCCCCAAACTAAGCAGAACTTGTATTATGGGTAAATTACATGACTGCTATACTACTTATATACTTTTTTTGTAAATACATACATATTATACATAGAAAAAACCCAGACCCGAGACAAATATTCGTAGATATTGGTTTCCTCAAAGGTTTCCGCACTGGTTATGTATGTATCTGAGGATGTTCAAATAAATTAAAACCTAAATTTCAGCCAGTCTTACGTTGGAATACGTTTGGAAAGTGGCTTGTCCCTATCAAATATTACCTAATAAAGCATTAAACGAGTGACAAATCCAGTAAGATCCTTGCTATTTATTCGAGCATTAACCGATTACTCCCGAAGAACAACAGTCACTCTCTATTCATTTGTAATAACAAAGTGCCCCCGTCTTCGCACGCGTAGAATTCGGTTAAAATATGGCCAAGGTAAGAGTTTGTAATTCCCGCTGCGGGACAAAAGCTTGCATGTTCTGTAGATATTTGTTCCGGATCCCACATCCGGAACAAATATCTACAGAACATGTTATGGTACCATGCTACTCGTAGTTCCAGATAACTACGATACAGGGGGATTCTTGTGTGGGATCAGGACTATGACCCGCATTATTATTATATTAATTGACTGTAGGGCGTTAAAAAAAAAAGAAAATTTTATTATAATTATTTATTTCACAGCAACCGTATACAAATGGAGGACTTAATGCTAACCGAATTTTTGCTCAGTCGTAGGTACTTAGCGGGCGGAAAGAGAGATTGGCGTGCTAAACAAAGAAACATATATGCTGTGTGGATTGTCCAGCATTATTATTATTATTATTATTATATGTACTAACTAAAGGAAACAAATCAACTAATCTTTGTGATGATTTCTTACCTTTACGAAACGAGTAGAATGCCAACATCTTATAATGTGTAATCTTAAATTCTACATGTAATTTGGTTCAGCGTGACATTGTTTTTTTTTTCTGTACAACTTCCAGGCATCCATCTAAACCTTCGCAAACCTTAAAAACCTACCTGTTCCCTTCTGTTTCTGAAGAAGTCTTTGTCATCTCACAGGATAATTTCATTGTTCTCTGACCATAAACTACCCAGCTCTTGTTTACGATGGCGGAACACAGAAAAGCTTTTTGCACTATCTATTTTAATCTTCCTACAGCACTTTTGTTTTTGCATTAATTAAACAAGTTTTTTTTTTATATTATTTCTACCGACACGCAGGTAGCTCTGAATTGTCCTTCTATTTAGGGCTCTTTCGCCTACAAATCAGATTATCGTATAAGTCAAATGTCGCGAACCTCGAGATCTATATATTAGCATACAGTTTTCTAGTTCACTGTTGGAAAATATAATTGAATTGGAGCTGAAGCTGAACTAAAAAACTTTTTAGCAAATGCAGTTTTATTGTGTATGAAAAATTTAAACGTATATACTTCCTGTGTGGCATTATGATAAAAATTTACACATTTCTTATCAAGAATCTAAGTGTTTCCGAAACAAGACATTTCAAATTTTTGTCGATAAAAAAATGTCTCTAAAATTTACAAGTTGTCTCGTGACAAAATCTGTGACAGTTATCAGCCAACAGAATATTGTTCAATTGGCAAGACTTAGACGCATACATAGTCCTGACCCCATACTAGGAATCCCTATGCCGTGGGTATCAGGAACTACGAGTATATCACAACACACATACTCAGAACAAATATCTGCAGAACATACAAACATTTGTCTTGCCGCGGGAATTGAACCCGCACCTCTCGATCGCAGCTACGGGCTATCTACTCGCCCACCATGCCATCGAGGTCGTTCATAATTTAGCTTCATCGAAAAGCAATCGTTTGAACTAAAATACCCAAAAGTTTTTTTTTTATTTGCCTACATATGCTGCAATTAGCTTTTAATGATTTTGCTTTTGAAATTTGTGCGGCAACTTTTTGATGTGCGAATTGCTAATTCGGCAGCTGTCTACCTCTCAATATCTTCTAGCCCACAGTAGTTCAGACTGGGGTAAGCGGGACCTTTGCTATACTATGGGGACGGCACGGGCTTATGTTATAATATCTATGAAGCCATAGGGGATGTTCAGGTAAGTATCAGGGATAAGTCAAAATATTATTAAGTAAGTATTGTGACTTCAGATAATGTAACATGGACTAGAAAGAAATGAGTTCCCATAATCCGGCTCATGTGTCTATTACCGCCAGTAGAAAACTGGGGATCAGAATTAAAGAAAAGATGAGTAATCGCCGTCTTGAGGTTAGAGCAAGCGGAAACCGTGGAAAGCCTTACTTCACTGAAAGGTAAAAAAAATAGCTTTTAAAATTATATGCAACAATACATTTTCAGTTAGGCTGGGCCCGTTCTAAGTCTTACTTTTCTGATTCATAAATCAGAAAGTATGATCTGATTAGTGAAATTCGAGAATCAAAAACACATCAGCCAGTTTTTTTTCAGGCAATTGTCAAATAGGTAGTCCATTATTATTAACTAGCTTCTGCCCATGACTTCGCCCGCGTGGTACCCGGATAAAAAGTAGCCTATGTATAAGCTATAATACTGTAGTTGTTGCGTGAAAGAGTAACAAACATCCATTTCCACAAACTTTCGCTTTTATAATAGTACGCATTTATAATAGTAGTAGGATTTTACTGATGTAGGTATCAAGATACCCAGTCACAATCAACGCTCGCTCTTCTCAGTGAAGTGGCGCAAACAATAAATCTTGGCCGTTTCTTCCTTTGCTCTGCAAAAACAGCTACGCGTAATTAATTACTGAGAGGTCAGGGCATCCAATCCCTGCGCCAGACTTTTTTTGACCTGCACTAAACTGTTACTGAGGAAAGAAAATCATTGAGAGATGGCTAATTGATTTGCGAATAAAGTGCGGGTCATTTCTACTGGATAGGCTATTTGTTTTGTTGAACAAAAACGTGCTTAGTCTTGGCTCGTTATAACAGCTTTATTTTAGCGGGCTTAGTAGATGTGGATGGGTGTTCCAGCTAAAATAAAACATGATAAAATGTTCTAGTTCAACTAACATGTAAAATACTGTCTGTGCGTTAGGTTATTACATTTAAAAGAAAAATATAACATTTTTTACGAAGCAAAATATAAACCACCTAAACAGCGAAATGGTTCCGCTAAAAGCATCACGTTTGGAAACCCAGACAGCTCACAGATTGTTACACAACAACTTTTTCCTCTTATCGAACTCAGTGTAGCGCAATTTATTAATTTCCATCAAACCGAGAAAGAAAAACGTGTTTCTCTACAAATTACTCTCAGAACGAGCGTCTGATAGCACGAGAAAAAAATTAAAACATCGTCCGAGTTGAAGATCACAGTAATGATCTGTAGAGAGGAAGGATCGCAATGAAAATTGTTTTCGTTTTCCTTTCAGCTTCGAGTTTCCGACTGGCGACTAAGTCCCGCTTTGGGAGTGGAAATACGGAGCGCTTATCTAGATACCTACGGTCTCGTATAGTCGGCCAAATTGACGGGAAAAACGAACATGGACTATCCGTGATTTGACTGCGTCCATTTCCCTATCCGTACGTTATCAAACTACAATATAAAAGAATTTTATTGGGTCATAGCTTTATTTTCAATCTTCAATAAATTCACGTAAACACCTTTGCGCATGTTTTTTTGACAAACATTATATTGGAAAGACTTTTGGTAGATTTTCTGTACCAATTATTTGTGTACATAACTTGCGTAATAACTTTTATTAAATGGTTAAAAAGTATAAAACTTGTCACCTTACCTACCTTCCCACTCCAAGCTATGGAAACGAATTCAGATTTTCTATTATTTATTTAGGACATGCAACAGAGAAATCACAGATCCAGTAAGAAATATTGTGGTCTAAATGAATATATTTGTTCCCACAGGACAACGCCACAGCTTGCACAAAGTAGACGTACTAGCTTAACACTAACTAAAAATAACGGAGCAAAAGTTTACTTAAAACATTGTCAAGTAGGTAGGTGGTCTAGCTTAGGTACTCGTATAGGCACACCAATAATACTGTTAGTACTAAGTATGTAGGTACTAACACGTATTACGTAGTGCATACTCTGACTTTGTAGTAATAGTCAATATTTTGATTACTAATATAATAAATGCGAAATTCTGTTTATGTGTGTCTGAGTGTTTGTTACCAAACCGGTTTTTAAAGTTTCTATAGGAATTTTATTCCTTGGTTTGATTCGCGCACATCTGTGCATACCGCATTAAAGTTCTGAAATTTGTATGGAAAAAAATATTCCCTGGTTCGATTCACTCAAAAGTTGGTGGACATAATTTGAAGCCTGGAGACGGTCATACGCTACTTTTATCAACATACCACGCAGGTGATACCGTGGGCAGAAACTAGAACATAATAAACCAATTTGGTACCATTGTTTGCGCGGATGGGCTAGATTTGCAAAAAGGAAAAACAATAAAATATACGAAATTGGTTGTTGCAAAATTGAGTGGAGGACAATTAGAACTGCGTAGGAAAACAACAAGAAAAGAGGCAGTTCTACGAAAAGGAAGGTGCGATACCTTGAGATGATGAGACGGCGCCAGAGTCCAAGCAGGATGAGGGATCCACTCACTTATTCACAACTTCACAAGCACAATAAGTTATTCAAAATCGAAGCGAGCGCAACGGTAGCCATGACAATTGTAGTGTTTTTTTTTCATCTTTTACAAATGCTTGCGCGTAGGTGGCGCTGCCGACGCTGATGATGCGCTCCCGCTCACTCATATGTGAAATAGGTATGTGCTGGAGAGGGATGGGACAAGGAAGTGTTTGCAACAACCAAAACGTTCGGTTTTACGAAGTAATTTGGATAATCCTATCGAATCAGCGTAAACAACCATGCCATTCTAAAAAGTCCTGGAAAATAAATCTATATTCCTCATGATGAATATCCTTAGATATGTACTCAGTGACTTAATCTTTGAGAATACCAAGTAAGGGGCAGTTACAGACAGGACCAAATATTACATTTGGCACATGACCACTTTATTCAAGCAGTTAGCACTAGATGTGATAGCTTGCAAGCCCATCACCGCTTATCAGAACACTAACTGATATTCCGATAAGCGGTGTTATAAATTAGAAACATGTTACCTAAAAGTCACAAAAAAAATGTATGTTAATTAATTTTACTAAAAGATTATTTATTTCACTTGAACTCGTGACCAGAGAGCTGTCTCTCTGGGTCACCGCATTAGCATTGCCATTCAGCGTGGCAATATGGCCAATATTTTGGGAACGCTTCTATCTGGTAGTGATCTGGATCACTTGAGCTATCTATAGATCATTTGCAACGATCTTTAGATAGCTAGCTGTTTCATCTGTATTTTTTGGATATAACTACTTGTATATAGTTGTATGAATAAACATAGTTGATGATGACTATTACAATCATATTACCTACTCTATAATACAAACAGGCACAGAAGGTTTCATCGCCACAACAATATTGTAATATTGCAACTCAAAATTGCATTGTCACGTCACTCAGTTCACTTCTGTTGGTTTACTAATGGACAATGAAATTATGTTTTCAGATAAAGAAGTCACCATCAACATCATCATAAACAGCCTGATAGAAGACAACTGGCTTGAGGTGCCCAACTGTAGGACCAACCTACTTTAGTTTGCCCCCATGTCACTCGCTATCTATGTATCTGCTCAATATCTTGTCTGCCAACAGCGTAGATATTTTTTACAATAAACTGCCGAAACTCCTACAATTAGCACAGGTAGTTTTAGAAACCATAGATTAGTATACCTATCTTATATTATACACCTACTTACATACATATATCATTAGCTTTAGGGTTCCAAAAAAACCTCCATCCACCGACTTCTTGCCATCTATAAAATTTCATCGGTCCATCGAATTCGGTTCGTGGTCGCAATTCAATAACCTTTCTTCTTCAACGGTTGTCGGTTCTGCGAGCTATATGGCCTGCCCTTCGACTTACTTAATCTAAGAGCTATGTATGTCGATGACTTTAGTTCTACGGCTTCTGACAGAGGTATCATCTATTAAAAATGAACAAGGCTAGAAATGAAAGATAGAAATTCAAAACACACCTCCCCTAACAATGACGAGTAACAACTTGAAGGGACCATTGTCTTCCATAAAAATGTGTCTGTCGGCAAGTCATCTTATTTTTATCAGGGTTCTTTCGCATGGTTGCTTTGTCTGAATACCAGAAATTTATTGCGTTGTACAGCCTCCAACGGAGCGAGAAGAATTAGCCGACAATCAGCCAGGATACTGTACGTAGAAAAATATATAGACTGGAATATTAGAGCAGGTTTGAATTTCTTTTGATATTCTTACAAAACAAGTCACTGACATCGTGTTTATAGCCCATAAATGCCATAGAGATATTAGTCTGAGCCCACATTACCTAATATTACTAGATAACTATGACGTTCAATTATATACATCCTACTTAATATTATAAACTCGAAAGTTTCTGAGGATGGATGTTTTTTACTCTTTCACGCAAAAACTACTGAATGGATTTTGATAAAACATTACAGTAATATAGCTTATACATCAGAATAAACACATTATTTTCTGTTCGGGTACCACGTGGTCGAAACCGTGGGCAGAAGCTAGTATTATAAACGTGAAAGTTTGTGAGGATGGATATTTGTTACTCTCACGTAAAAACTTCTGAGCGGATTTTCATGAAACTTTACAGGACACACATAGGCTACTTTTTATCCGAAGTACCATGCAGGCGAATTCGTGGGCAGAGGCTAGTAATGAATAAATGACACACTGACATAATGTCCACAAATTTTCGACAGCCGACATTATGCTAACACGTTCACGGAGTGGCAGGCTCGATAGCGATGAAGCCTCGATGAACCAGCGCATACATCATCTGTCGCCTGTCAACTATGTCACGTGTGTAAATCGTACAACATTGATCAAAAGCGACTATTCAAAACTATTCTCTCGTAGCGTCCGATAGCCTGTATTTTTGAAAGCCCAAAGCTCGTTCCAATTTTATTTTCACGCCTGCAGTTCGCAGATACGATGAAACTTTCATCGGAGGCTTTCACTAGACGCGCGAACGAAACATAAATTGTGGACGGACGCAATGCCCCCCCGCGTCGCTCGCCCTTCCTCTTTATTTTTCAAAAAAAATATATCGACGAACGCTTTTTAAAATGTGATAAAAATCTAAAAACGATTTTTGCCAATAAGCGGCAGTAGACTTGCAACCTGACACGCGGGATAGTAACTATTATGCACAAGTTGAAATTGCACCTATAATGTTCGTACGTACCTCTGACTACCCTTTGCTTGGATCTATTTGGATTTTTTATAATCTATTTGAATTAACAACTGACTTTAGATCTGAGGATGTAGTGAGCGTATTTTTTTGCTGACCTAAACTTTTTTTAATACTTTGTTTTTTTTTACTGTAAAATACCTATCGGAACTACTAAAGGTACTTATTTATGTTACGGAAGAGGGTATTACCCGAAACATACATTACATTTACCCTACACTATGTAGCTACTCATAATATTACATACTTATATTTATGTAGTATTATTATTGTTTTATTTTTAGTTTTAATATCAATTTTATATTTAGTCTATTTTGTGTTGATTGTAATCCGCCGCCCTTACTTGTTTTTCCAGTTTCTGTACAACCAAAGATTATCTGAAAGATATCACTTTCAGCGATAAAGCCGTCCATTATACTAATTAATTAATATTGTAATTTCATTTTAATTTTTCTTTTATTACTGGTAATCAATAAAAAAATATTTATCTACTCGCCCTGTATAGGTACTTGTAGCATCAGTAATATACCTATTTTACAAGGATTTATTGAAAATACGATACACAATGCAACCGTTTATTTGGTTTTGATTATAAATAACCAACCACTATATATCCAACCACCCACTCACTCAAACAGAAATAGATTGAATTGAATCTCTAATAGCTAGGTCCAATTAAATTCATCATACAATGGGGTCAAGTTCATATGCACGCCCAGTTTACCGATAATAAAGTTCAATCGTAAATATTATTTCCATCAAATAATTGGGCCTCTTTTATCCACCAAACAGCAGTAGAAGGTCTCGAAGTAGCCTCATTTCTCCTAAATTGGCATTCTCCTACATACGAAATCCGCCAAACCAATGGAGTTCCTGACAAATGCAAATGCATCTCGTTTATAGACCCATACTTTTATTGTGTGAAAATATATATACTTCTCTAGTTTTCTGAAGAAATTTATTATGGTTTTTCTAAAAATCAACAATAGGTTAAATATCCCTAGACAATGTTGATGTATGTACCTTCCTCAAGAATTGTGCTATCAATTCTAGAATACAAGATAAACAAATAAATGGAGTAAGAAAACTTTAACTACAATTACTGTATATTAGAAATAAAGGAGACCTACGGTGATTTTAAAGACCTTAAATGTGTAGATGCTATTAAATAAAAATTTCATTCCCCGATATACATATACTGCGTGAAGAAGTAATGTAAGGATTTTTCAGGTATCGTATTATCGTAAAAAGTATGGACATGACAAAACTATAAGTGCTCTGTCTTCGCTTTTGACTTTGGAATCTTAAAAACCAGTAAGCCTTTTATTTCAATTTGTCTTTAGTGATAATATACAGCTCCCCTCGCAATATAGTTTACGTGTAGATACATTAGGTAGGGTTAAGTTTATTCTAGGAGCATGTTACTAATTCCGTCTCCTAATTGAAACTTGTTGCAAGGAATAAATACAGCGTAGTACCCGCATTACATCGGAGCTCTTTGGCCTCTCAGTTACACGTTTTAGCTGTTTGCTCTATCTACAGTGAGCACCCATTTAAGGCTTGTTCAGATAGGCAGCATTTTGATAATTTTAGTCGTTATCTGCTTCAATTAAGAATTCAGAACTTACGTTTCTATAATCAGCTTTATAATGGCGGATCGGATTCTTGCAATCGTTTAATCTATTGTTACATCTAATTAGAGCTACTCAGAAAATACTTTATTTCACAAAAAAATCTAAAAAACACGCTTCTAACGCGCACTACAAATAAAAAAAGTATTCTATTATCCACTTCCTGACTCTATCATCAGGCTCTCGTTAGCAAGCCCAATTTATTGGACTCATCAAAACTAATCATATGAGCCCAAAATCGAGGGTTTACTAGTAGCCACTGAAGAGTTCTACTATCCCTTCTGGCTCCATCATCAAATCAGCTCCAAGATACCAAATTATAGGATTGTCATCCGAACTACATATATATACAAAGTTTCATATCAATACGACAATTAGAAGTAGGTTAAAATTGACTTCCAAGATTTGATTACATTGTTTGTTAGTTAGTTACAAGTGAAGCAAGTATACATGAGCATGTTAATAACAGCTGATTTATACTCACATACCTAATCAATATATTTGTATTCCTAGATAGGTATACGAGTATAATTTTTCTAAGTTTGTTTTTGTTAGATCGCGTCTGAATAAGGCCTTGTAGTAACGAGACGAGCTAAAATGTTCTCCGAAGCGTACTTAGAGGCTGCTTTAGCAAGTTTAACATCGGAGATGTTAATTCTCAGTGCAAGATAAATTGTCAAGAAACCAAACGGGTCCAAACTCCAAAGCAAGAAAATATATAAGAAATCAATCATGATGACATGCTTTTTTCTTTATCTTGTTTTCCTTTATCTAGCATTTCCTATCAGTTTGTATTTTTATTTTATTTATAAAATGGTGAGAGTTGTACAGAAATAAACATCTGTATGGAGCCTGGGGTTGCAGAATTTAACAAATTGATGAAACGAGTCATAATGAAATTAATGTTCGATTTTCATTTACAAGGGAAAGTTGTGAACCCAACCTCTCTAAAATAAATTAAACTTTGTACCTAGATTCTAATCAGAACTCTATATTTTATATCGGCAGAATGTTTGTTCGTGATGGGCGATGACTAATACCTTGTCGAGTTGGCTAAGTAACTTGGTAAGCTGAATAGTTTGTACGAATCCGAGGGATAATGGTGAAAAGGTGAACGAAATATTTCGTCACGCGATCTCAGAGATCGTTTCAAAGCGATATGAACAAAGGGGTATTTAATTGTAATAAGTTTCTATAAGGTAGATCTATAAAATGTATTTTCATTCATTCATTCATTCTGATTAATTTTTCGTGTCTCAATCACGTAATGGCTGAATTTATTTGGATGTCATTTAGTATTAGAGTTGTTCTTGCCCTGCAACCTGCAATTACACATACCTAGGTTAGTTTTTATCATTTTGCAAACAAGCCGTTGTGGAAGCGGAATAGGAATTCAGTCGCTACACTTTTTCTAGTGTTGTGTGAAAGCCCTTTTCAATGTTTCAACAAAAAATATACCTGCTGAGTTTTTGTTGAAATTTTAGCGGTCTCAAGTGTCTTCAGTTAGAATATTGTTTAAATGTTCTATGGTGACTTTGAATCATTTTACTGTAAACTTTTGAGTCATACATGGCAGCCAAAGCGCCGAAACTAGAGGTGAGACATCAAGAAGCCAGATTAGAGTTTTTTCGTAGACACCGCCTTTGAGTAGAAGAGTGAAGGTGACTTTTATCCACAAATGAAAGTCGATTAATTTCGTACATGGGATGTGGAGTTATTGAGGAGAACCCTACAATCAAGTGAGCTTTGCTGAGACTTATGGTGGAGGCTCCGTTATAGTGTGGGTAGTATATGTTTAGGAGCACGCACGGAACTGGTCCTTGTCGAAAATGGACCTTTGACTGCACTCCGATACATATCGGATATCTTAGAGCCCCATTTCGAGGCGATAATTTTGTGTTTAAGCACGATAACGCTCGGCCCCAAGCGCGCGTGGTACGCCTTACCTACCTACCTTAATGAAGTTGCCATTACGCAAATGGATTGGCCATCCCTTTCTCCTGACTTGAACCCTATAGAACACATTTGGGACGCCATCGAAAGAAGGGTACATCAAAGAAACCCAGCTCCCAGGAACTTCGAAGGGTTAAAATTGTCCATATTGGAAGCGTGGGAGAATTTGCACCAAGAATTATAAGTTTATCGGGTCTTTATCGTGTTTACATTTTTTTTTAATTTATCAGACGTTTCGACTGTATTGCAATAACCGTGCAATATTTCTTCTTTTTTATTATTGAGTCATCCCGAATAAAAAAGGTAAACACGATAAAGACCCGTTAAACTTATAATTTTTACACCAAGATATTATTAATGATCTCATTTGGAATTAGAGAACGCATCCAGGCTCTCATAAGAGCCCGCGGAAGCCACGTGCGCTATTTTTTTTTATTGTTGTGTAGTAAAATAATCACCCTAAATCAAAGTTAAACACCACCCTAGTTCTTTTATAATAAATTATAAATGAATATAACCACAAAATCCTTAGAAAACCATGATTCTAGAAAATATGAATATTTTATTCCAAAAACTATCGTGAACTTAACTATTCATATTGTAAAAACGGGATTTTTCACGTCGGTGAAAAATCCACTATCGGTGATGGCACCGACTAAATTTCGACTCATTAACACGATAAGTGCACGATGCGATGCGGAGGGAGCAAGTCGCGATCACTCACCCTGATGAAGACTCTCGAAATGAGTCGAAACTTAATCGGTGCCTTTACCGATAGTGCAGTACGAGAAAAATCCCGTTTTTCAGTAATTCCCGTTACTGTGCTCCCTAATTTTGCCGGCGTGTGTAGTAATATCAAATCTTTGTCTATGTTTAGGTGTATAGACGGGAATACATAAGTAAGTATCTCATACTTCGTATTTATAAAAATCTATACTAGGTGTCGTTAGATTGCTCCCGAAAACTTGAGAGCACATTGTAACTGCAGCCCTTTGAAAACAAAATATTTTTAATCCGAAAGATGTTTCAGTCTATGACGGTTTTCGTACGAGTACTGCTTGTCAAAACATCGTGTTTGCCAAAATCCTAAGGCACCTGAGATTGAGAGGCAAAACCCTGGAGATTATAAGTGATTTGACCTCAATCAACATGCATTGAATTATTATTACTTTGCATCAGAAATCTGAATTTTTAAATATGCAAATTTATTTTGTAGTTTTTGGTGCGATCGGATGTAACCTTAAATACACCCTATAATTATAAGTACTCTGTGGAATAGAAAGCGCTATTTCTATAAGTAGATACAGTTATTTTAGTGACGTGAATATTATTCAAATGGGTACTCTCGGGCACTACCGCAAGGTATTAACTTGATTTATGAATAAGTCATAAATTTAAAAGGCTTGGAGCGATACAATGCGAGAGGAAATTAATTGGATCGCTTTATTAAGACGAGTTCACATTTGTCATATTTCAACGAAGGCACCGTGACCGTGGCAGCTACGCGTGACCATGTCACAAGTGAGCACGGTATATTATGTCAAGTGCCGACGGTTTATTATGTCATGCGGACAAAAGACCAACGCGGTGAATACCGTGTCATGCCCCGTAAAATATCACGGAGAGTACGTCAAAAAAATCAAAAATTTTAAGACCCATTATAGTAAGACGGTAAATTATAGTAGAGCAGACCGCTGTGGTTGCTCGAAATAAGTTTCTATAAAGTTACATATTTGTTAGTAGGTACATGAAGAGCAGCAACAAAAATAATAATAAATAATTACTATTAATTAGGAATGTCAGCAACAAAAATAAATAGGGAGGTGCGTGGTGCAATTTCCTGTGCCAAAAATAATCTCATGAACACCCTCCGCACAAGACACTTCCACAGCGGCGACGTATAACTGTCCGCTTTAGTATTTAGGTTGCTGAAATAACTCTATTCTGGTCTCTTCTGATATGATCAGGGACACAGTTTGTTTGGGAATGATGGCATAGAAGCCGTCAGTGTGACGTGCAAACATCCCTGATACACTGCAGAAACGAGCCAGTCTTATTGAGCCACCAATTGTTAGAGAAAAACTTTGACAATATGTTTTCTCCTTAAAAAATATTGTCAAAGATTTTTTGACAATACGTTATCTTCATTTGATCAGCACAACGGGAGAATCTGCGAGCTAATATTATTCTGACCGCTAGAGCCCTATGGTCCATCTCATAATACAATTGGACAATTGGTGGCTCGAGGACATTTTTTCCGTTTAGTTAAATGCAATGGAAAAAAAATAAAGGACAATAATCGCATATCGATATATCCTTTTGAATTAGACTAGGTTTTGTTATTATAAGTCCAGTATGTTTAAAGACTTACGTGATTTTAGTCTTTGTCTTACCTTATTATTAAACACAAAAAGTTGGTAGTAAAATCTATTTAGGAATATTTTAGTTGGGTAAAAAGGATAGGTACTTACAACTCCATTCCATGGTTATTGTTATTTATTGTGGTCAAGAGATTTATTTACATTGCGTATCCATTATCCTATCTAAATGACGTGCTTTATCGCTATTTGTCCAGTTAATAAGAATATTACTGCTGTCGATGATAGAACATTTTTCGCCCCGAGAAATGATTGTAGTTTTTGCTAAATTTGGTGTACCTACGGATAAGTTATTTACCTAAAAACTTGAGAACTGTGAATGCTTATCGTCATCGACTCTTTTGTATATTCCTTTATTGGATTTAAATCCAGTAGCAGATGGAAATGCAAGATGGAATGCAGTGGGAGAAAATTGAGCGTGTAACGAATCCTACTAATATTATAAACGTGAAAGTTTGTGAGGATGGATGTTTGTTACTCTTTCACGCAAAAACTACTGAACGGATTTTAATGAAACTTTACAATAATATAGCTTATACATCAGAATAACACAGGCTACTTTTTATCCGGGTACCACGCGGGCAAAGCCGTGGGCAGAAGCTAGTAAGTCTATAAGTAGTTTGACAGTCATTTAGTTCCCATTATACAAGCTCTGCTAAGTTTGGGGCTAGATGGTGCTGTGTGAAAAATATCCAGCATTATTTATTATTTATTTATTTACACCCAACTCAAAACTTCAAACAATTGTGACCATTGTAATGTAAACTCGTAGACAGTATAAAATTATAATTTTCAAATAATATTTTTTACATTTGAATGCTTTTAGAATGCTATCTTTAAATTGTCATTGTTCCTGCGTTAGCTCTTAACATAATAAGCACAGTATGGGCAACGTTTTTAGAAAATGTTAGTATAACTCTTTGGCAGTCAAACTGTAACAGTAACTGTTATCTATGACAGAACGAAGGTGTCTGAAGAAAATTATTTTTATTTCGATTGTACTCATAATAAATTTTGTGTTGTTGTGTGTGTCAATTAAAATCACTATAATAGAATCCTAGAAACAATCATAGAAGATTTTATAGGTACCTAGAGTCTTCAAATCGTGTGATCATTAGAACATCGTATCATTAGATGGCAAGGCATTACCCAGGCTTAGTACCTACTAATTGCTGAGATCTGAATCTGTTTGGTTGGTCTTTGATATAAGCAACTTTGCTCTACCAACCAAGTGCTTACTTATCGACTCCGTCTGTCTGAGTAGGTTATTTTGAATTAATGCCATTAAATTATCCATAATGCTGCATACCTACATATATCATTGTGTATTTTATAATTTTCAACCAATGCTAGAAAGATACGCTACATTAATAGCTTTCTGATCTTGTTCAATTTCTTCTTTTAGAACAGCTATCATCTCTCTCATTTCCGTTGTTACTTTCAATCAACCATCTTTTCTTTGGCCTACTTCTACTCGTTTAACCATCCAAAATCATCTCACACTTTTGTCTTCTCATAACATTCCCAGATTCAAATACATAGTTACGCTATAACTATGTATTTGAAAAACATGGGCATACGTCATGCGTCGAATATAATATTTGGACTTGCCTCTGGTATCCTCACAGCATTGATCTGCGTACTAAAAATGTGTGATGTCTGTTATAAATAATAATACTTACTTAAATAAATGATGCTGAAGACCCCAGCAACTTTGCTTAGAGCCCCAAAGTAAGCAAAGCTTTTGTTATGGAAACAACATGACTTATATACTACTTTTATATATAGTTTTTTGTTACTCTATACTTATAAAATCGTTTGTCCTGACTGACTGATCTATCAACGCACAGCCAAAACTTCTAAAAAGTTCTAGAGTCTAAAAAGTTTAGAACATAAGTTTATTTTATAACGTAAACATGTGCTAAGAAAGGATTTTTGGAAAATCCCTATCCTTGTTCTATGAAGCTAGATACATGAACATTTGAATTACAGCTACTGTTTAAACTTTCACCCGCCAATTATTATTAAAAAAACTGGTATTTTTTTCACACCGTTGTTTTCTATATATAATAAGTAAGTATTCGTTTGGGGCTAGACGAAACGTCATCTAGCCCCAAACTAAGCATAGTTTGACTAACTATGACTGATATACTACTAATATACTTTTTTTGTAAATACTTACATATTGTGTATAGAAAACACCCAGACCCGAGACAAATGTTTGCAGGTCACACAAACATTTATCCCGCGGCAGGAATCGAATCCGCAATCTTCTGCGTCTCTGGCGGGCCACAGAGGTCGTCTGACTCATGGGGAATGTCGAACGCTTGTTGGTTTGTTTGTGTTTAATTAAAAGGAGCATTTATAAACGCCTAACTAGACGATTAGGCGTCAATTTTAAGTACATAAACGTAAAGGTCTCTTAACATCAATTAGAATAAGCAGGTAGGTTATGGATATAACACAAAAACCAAGTCAGTCTAAAAGCAAGTAACAGAATCTTTTTGATAAAAATAATGTTCTCTTCCAAGAAATACAAACAACAACAAGGATTCCCTTCAGCCTCCTGTAAAAAAGCTACTTATATCTTAGGCAGGTACGTATCATACATCGAACTGAATCGCGGGACGTCTTATTAAAATTATCGGTGTCGAAGCGAGCAGTAAGTGCCTTAGGTGACACTCAACCCTCCCACCCCCTTTTATCATATTTATGGGGAGTGTCCTGAAAATTTTCCCGGTTATTTATACGAGTACGTACGAGATTTTTGAAGACGCTCACCCCAAACCTTTATGGAGTTGCCTATTTACCTTTCAAGTTTGTTTTTCTTTTACAGAATTGAATTTTTACCAACTACAGGAATGAACCTCACAGAAAAGCAGAATAGTGTATTCCCAACCAATCCGGTAATAGACTCCTGTAGATTTTATTTCCCTAGTTGGTTCTTATACAACATTCCCCAGTTTTAATCATTTTCATAAATACACCCGGACTTTTACGTACAATCACATAATTTTAGTCAAATTAAGGACAATGTAAATTTCCCACGTAAACGAAATTAAAATTCCTTTCTTAGTATTATCGGCTCTATAGAGATAAGTCTAAAGTGTTATTACCCGTGTATTAACACACCCACTTGAAATTTATATTTCATAGGAGTCACCTATGAAAATTTTATAGCATTCGTGTGAAATATCTATGTCAATAAAGATCTTTATGGTGATTTTCTCGGGAAGCTAAGCGGAGATCAGATGATTAAAACTTCGCGATGTCGTCGGTACCCAAAGGCAATTCACTCAGCTGCTTTATAACGGTCGAAAATAACGCAAAGCGTTTTTGCGATATCTGCATTTAGTACAGTTTGTATAGGGACACATAATAACGTAATAAAAATAATAGAAGTGAGCTCTTCTTTTAAAACCTAGCACTTCCAGTACATGGGATTTTGTTTACATCTAGGGCCTAGATTATGTTCATTGTAAAAAATGTACATTTCATAATACGTATATCTATGAGGATATATTCAGAGGCAAGATCAAACGTTTTGGCACATGCCTGCGTTTTGCATAGTAGAGCTTTCCAAGTGACAGGTTGCAAGCCCATCGCCATGTTTCGGTACATAAGGCATGCAACAAAAATGTTAACATACATTTTTTGAGTAGAAAATATCGGGATAATATTGCTCTTGGCCTTGATGTGATTTTTTGGATTATGCCGGAAATACTATACTCGTAAGTCTGGACTAGCTACTACTAAGGCATCGTGACATTTATGTAACGAAGTTTGTGTATCTGAAGCACTACTCGTGCCGTGCGTGTCACGACACTGCAGCACCTGACTGGTGTCATGTAACAAGTGACGTAAGACTGGTGTCGCTAATGTCATGGATGTCGTGACACTAATGTCTCGGGTGTCAAAGTCAAAATGTATTTAATTATTCAAATCATAAGGATCACTTTGAAACGTCTTTTTTACCTACTGCCTGTTCCTCCGCGACCTGTACTTTTAATCGAGTTGGAGCAACTTCAATCCCAAGTTTTTTACTATCTAAATAATTCAATATGTTATAAGTATGCATTTTTATAAAGTTAATGTTTTACGTTTTTAAATTTGTTTATTTTAAATTTTTGTATATCTCTTGGAAGTTGCCCTTTCATATTCATATTCATATTTTTTCATAATTTGGGATTACATGGAACACTTAGTCACGTCAATTCAAAGAAGTATAAACAATGGAAAATTACAAAGTTACAAAGATAAGAAAGCTGCAGCTATATAGGAGCTTTCTCAAATCAAGGTCAGTGTATGTAACATAATAATTCAATTACTTAATATTAACAAGTGGCTGTAAAACTTTATCAATAAATTTATAACATTACTTAAAGTAGGTACAAATAATTGAAAGCTGTACAGCTGTACAGCTGTGCTTTATCTATTACTTTATTAGACTTAGTTATCCTACCTACCTACCTTCCTTCCGTAACTTTCTCTTCATTCCACGCTACTGTGTCAGTTAAATAGTAATTTATAGTATAATATGTCTTTTTCTTGTCTTTTTTTAAGCTTATCTTTTATAAAAAGAATATAAGAAATATTCCTTTTTTTAATGTATTACATTTTCTGGAAGTCTATTGTAAAATCGAACAGAATTGCCTACAAAGCTTTTATTCGTCTTTTGTAGCCTATAATGCAGTGTGCATTAATTTATCTTTATTTCGCGTTTTAAAAGTATTGGCAACACTGTGTTTTTTAAAACTGCCTATATTTTTGCGAATGTAAATTATTTTCTCACGTAATGTAAGAATATTTATCATTTTTAATACTTCTCTCCGAGAGTATCTCCACATTAGGTTATTAATATACCGAATAGCCCGCTGTTGAAGAATAAAAATTACACTATTATCAGCTCCAACCCCCCACAACAAAATAACATAGTTCATGAGACTATGAAAATGGGCAAAATATACGAGTCTAGCAGTGGCTACGTCCGTGGGCTTCCTCACCTCTGACTGCATAGACTGCTGAACTCAACCTACTTCCAAGACTATAAATATGGGAACCCCACAGTATCTAATATTATCCCTAATTTAATCTACTTTTTTCTGTTTCACTACACAGTGTTACATTTTGCCTGTGCTGGAGTAACATTTGGTAGGGAGATCCAAAGTGGTTGGGTAAATAAGTACCTATTTTTTTACGATTTGTAAACGAAACGATTTACGAACTTTATGGAGTCTAGAAGTGGCAACAGCGAGTTTATCATTATTTCTGGTATTGTCATTGTATTTATCACTATTTTTCTTAAAAAATATATTTTTGTGAACATAAGTACATCAGATTCATAATCTGACACTAGTAGGTATTGCGGGTGTGTTGATACTGGTGGCATGAAATAAATGTTGCAGTGTCGCGAAACTAGTGTCAGAAGTGTCCTAAAACTGTATCGTCGATGTCGTGACATTAGTGTCGCGATTGTCGTAACACTTCTAAATTATTGTAATGACACTGGCCACTACCCCAAGCCACATAGGTAGTAACTACTTCATTGCTGTGACTTCAAATCATTAGAAGTACTTGTATTATAATATATGTGTAAGTAGCAAATCTAATGTTTTTTTAAAGGACCTGTTTAATGACACTCAAAAAATATTCATCCCCACTTTACATGGTTCCTTAGTAAGTTCGCGAAACAGTTAAAACTTAGTCACCTACCTACATATTTATATCCTGGTTTCACCGTAGGTATGTACCAAGTAACAAAGTTACAAGTACCTAGTTACAACTTTACAAGGACCAAGGTACCTATCAAGATTTATCTAGAGACACTTGGGGAGAGTATGAATGTGACGAATGTGTTCTATTGTTATTTGTTCATAAAAAACAAAAGAAATGCACAGTGGGCGGTATTATAGCTGAAAGCGATTTCTTTCAGACAACCTCAGGAGGGAGAAAACTATTTAAAAGAATGACGGTGTACCTACTTAGTGTTTGATTAGCTTTCCTTTCTTTTGTATGTGGGAACATACAAAAGCGTAACATAGCGTTATTTGCGCGTGTAATTTTACTTCTAAGATAGGGTACATCAGCCAGATAAGGACCAAATATTCCAGCCCCTAATCCCCAGTGTGGGGCCCCAGCCCCACAGTCAACACAAAGTAAAGAAAGTCGAGTCACCGAAGCCTAAACCGGCTAGGTGGATTATTAGGTTATTAGGCAGCTTAGCTTGCCTGAACATTGGATTTGAAGAAATTTTCTGAGAAACAAAGCTTTGTGAAATTTTATTCCAAAAACTATCGTGAACTTGACTATTCATATTGTAAAAACGGGAATTTTCACGTACTGCACTATCGGTGAAGGCACCGATAGTGCACGGCGCGACGCGGAAGGAGAAAGTCGCAACCACTCACCCTGATGAAGACTCTCGGAATGAGTCGAAACTTAGTCGGTGCCTTCACCGATAGTGCAGTACTTTGTGAAATTATTTAAAAAGTACTCCTTACCTAACTTTAGCCCGTCTGCACTAAAGTAAAAAGAATTATTAGGGTTCAAAAGACAAATGGCGATGATGGAACCCATACAGTTTCATCATGTCCATCTGTATGTATGTCTGTCTGTTTTGATGTCGAGCATAAGCAAGCAGGCGGATAATATTTTTTATTCAGACTTTCATATTTTGCATTAGGTACCTACTTACTAGAGTTTAACTCATTAGTCTTATCTTGGCAATAGAGGAGTAATAACTAGAGGAGGTAAGAAGCTTCTCAAAATGTCAAAATATCGGCCACTTAAAACAGCAGACTAACGTAATCTATTCACTTCAGTAGTTCATCTCCATAATCATCATTCATCATCTGTAGAAATCTACTGCAGTAGAAAGACCACCCCTAAAGTGTGCTATTACAGACGATATTGAGACCTCTATACTTGGGACCTTGGGATTTTCTCGCTTATCTGTAGGCGAAACGGAGTGATCGGAGATGTGGTTCTGCTCTGATAATTCTACACTGTGCTAGCTTTGTCCGACCAAACTCTGTCTGCGTTCTAAGATAAAAGGACTGACACTCAAGGTGAAATTGATTGAACGAATTTTTATGTCGTCGATATCTACATCGGCCTAAACTGCTTAGGTGCTGCTTAGGTGCTACCTACTCTTTAATTATAATGATGAGAAAACTAAGCTGAAGTTGATTCATGAGAATGTGCTGCTTCATTCTCATGAGAAAACCCCAGCCGAGTTTTATCTTCAGTGCTTTTTTCAATTTGATCACATAACTTTTGCAAGAGCATTCGTAAAGGGCCTGGCAACCTTCTACTCAAAATAACAGTCGGCATTCAATGACCCTTTGTTTTTTACTAAATATGTGTTTTACTAAATATGCTCGATAGGCAAGGGAAATCCCTTGCTAATAGTAAGGTAGGTAGGTAGCCTACTTACCTAGCATAATCTTATTATGCTGAGCTGACACCTTTTTGGCGCGACATTGAACTGTCTTGATGGATCTTAAAGGTGCGTGAGTTTTTTTGTTCAGTTCTACTTATAAGTAGGCTAAGTAACTATTTTTTAAACATTTTTTTTACTCTATTATCATCCTTTTTGTGGATCATAGGGTAGATAACCAAATTTGTGTTATTTCGTATTGTGCCAAGTAAATGTTTTTCATTTAATTTTTTTAAGTGTCCCGAAGTTGTACACCTCATATTTATCTCATAAAGTTATCATGAAAAAACTGTTAGAACAATTTTCGCCAATAGCTCGTTGAATGCTAAGTACCTACTCACTACTTGCGGCCTTTTTATGATAAACAAGTTAAAATAGCAGGAGTAGCAGGTACATAGTCCGTATACCTACGACTCCTGAAGACGTAAATTCTCATGAAGGGATTTAAAATCGCCAATATTAAATTTAAAAATCAAAATTAACCACAATAAACGATATTTGGCATTAACGGTAGCAAAACTAAAAAAAGAAAACATCATCGATATTTTTGTTTATTTATTACCTACGAGTAGGTAAAATTCTAATTTTCAAGTTCCTACCTAAAATATAGGTACGATATTCCAATACAAACTTCACCCCCCCCCCCCCCCTCCCACCCCATTTGCCCCTCCTAAAATCCAAAAACCCTGAAACACTTCATTATTTATTTATGCTCAGTAGCTGTAATTCAAATTTTCATGTTTTTTACTTCAATGAACAAAGACTTTCATACAAATTTCAATTAAAGTGGAAATTTCCAAAAATCCTTCTTAATTGCTTACGTTATAAAATGAACCTATTTTCCTAATTTTAGGTTTTTATTTAGGTTTTGACGATAGGGTGTCAATGTGCTAATGATGCATACATTTGTAAACATGGTAGAGTTAGGGTAAAAGTTGTAGAGTCGATTTGGCCTATAAATATTTGTCGTGCAAATGATGAAATTACTCGATTTTATAGGTACCTACTGTCTAATGATCTGTTGTTATTGGTAGACAAATTATTCTACTTTCTTACTCTCTTATTTACGAACGATAGGTACCTATTACTATTTCCGTACCTACTATTTCTGATATATTCTTTAAACAACTACATAGGTATAGTGGCAAACAAGCATACCAACGGCCCGGTCGGTCCATCCACACTAGTAGGTAGGTATTTTTATCTTCAATGGAAGTTCGATTTTGTCTTACAGGTTATCGCACGCAATACATAATCAGCCCGGAAATGGATAAGGTACCGTCTCAACTCGAGCCGTTCAGTATTCTTTGTATGCCACTCCATACTGCAACGCACACTCATTAGCACCGTAAGGGTATCGCCTCGTCTCGTGGGCAACGCATGGTCCCTCAAACGAAGACGCACTGATCCAGCCGGAGTTTTTTACCTACACACGTCGCGTTGTCGGCTTGTTGACAATAATGACACCGCACCGAGACCTCGCGTCCGTCGCCTACGCCGCCGTGCTGATACAGTTTCGAGCTGAAAATTGTTTACACGATTTCATTTAATGGGACCATGATGATTAATTGAAACCTAAGCTAGCCCTCAATCGAGACATTTTAGATCAAGAAGGTACCTTAAGCAAATTTCCATCGATAAAATCGCGTTCGTTCAGTCTCCACAACATTTTGTCCTCGGCGCCATTTCGAAACAGAATCTAGTGGTGAGGGTGGACTCGGCGCATCCAATTTTGCGTTTACATTATCTCTGTTGTTGCAGCCCGTCGCCTTCAATTTCCCAAGGCGGGCTCTACACGAAATCCTTTCAGAATATCATTTTGTGGACAAAGTTTAATTACCATTCGACATAGTTACGAGATGGATCTTGATCTAGGTATAACTCGAATGGGAACCGAGGTACCTATCATGAATTAAATTGCGTCAAGATTTAGGTTTAATCGTCGATCTTAAGGTAACCTACTTATTTGTGAACCTAGGATGGTTAACAATCCTGATGAAAATCTGAAAGGTAGGTAATTGAAATATACCTACCTATTTATATAAGTTATATACAGGTCTTTATCGCGATTACTTTTTTATTATTTTTCCGACGTATCGACTGTGTTGCTTTTTGCACAGACATTACTAGGTATACCTACTAGAGCGAGTTCCTCACGGACCAATCAGTCACAAATCATCAACATCACATCGGATAATCCGGTGTCATCGGAACACCTGGCCAAATATTAGTTCCGTTCCGTGGCACAACTGAAAAATCCATCCTCCTAGGCAGGTCCGGCTCGGATAGGTTAGGTTGTTACGTTTTCTTATAATTACCCAGAAAGGGTAATGTCATATGGAACTTTTCTATGTCAGGAACACTTATAGCAAAACTAGTTCTGCCAAGTTGTCTCTAACGGAACAAATATTTGGGATGGCACAACTAATTGTGCATGCTGATTGATCTGTGAGGAACACCTGTATTCTAGTACCTATTGTTATTACAACGGCTGTAACAGCCGTGTCCAGAGGTTGACTAGGACTAAAGTATATTGAGCTATCGTTGAGAAATAAAGGCAGTAGCCGCAATACTCTCATTTCTCATCTGCAGATTCAGAAAGATCTATGATTTTATTTTAAATTGCGAGACAACATACGTCTGATTTTGAATAATGTCTACACACCCTTTAAATGTCTGCTAAAATAGGTACCTATACTCTCCTAAGTAAAAGAAGCATTGAAACAATCATCAAATCTGTAAAGTCCACTGGCGCCTAACCATCAAGCCTTATTGCGATTCAATTTAGGCAAAGATGTCAAATCCCGCTATGCGAATTACAAAGATTTAACGCCATAGCGTCCTCAATTGAAAAGCGGAGTGTGACATCAATGCCTGAACAAACTCGCTATAAGACGCTCATGGGTGCTGTGGTGGACATAGGCCTACCTCAATGACTCTGAAGTGACTACAGAGATAGAGACCTGTGGCTGCCGTACAATCTTGGGATTCCTCAATCCATCGAGTTCCGACAACCTTTAAAATGTCATCGGTCCACTGTCGAAGGGCTATCGGCCATCCAAACTGTGTCATCCGGTTCGAGGCCACCATTCGGGAATTTTATCCCCAGCGATTATATTATGGGTGGTTTTTAGTAAAACATTATAAAAATCCAATACGGATCATAATTTATTTAGAAAATGATATTATACACTTTACAATTGACCAAACAATCGTTTGTAAGGCCGGATCTTAGAATTTAACATTAAATATTAAATCCTATGTAAAATAGGCACCTTGTGCTTGTGCCGCAGAAAGACTAAAATAAATGAAAGGCAGTCCAGGTACATTTAAATAAAATATTTACACTATGTCATTCATCTAAATAGAAAATTAACTCACTGTCACATACTTCACTTAAAAATGTATCTAGTAGGTAATGTATGAAACTTATACCTGAACCTACTAATTAATTTCTTATTTTCCTATTTAGAATCAAAAATAACCTATAGAATAATTATTCATGTGACCCCTATAACGTGGTTACATTTAATTAAGTGACGTTACCCAAGCTCTTTTTATCCGGCCACAAAACTCTCGTTTAAATGATGCATTAAGCATCCTATGCTTAGATCCTTCGTAATCTAATACATATTTAATTATCCCCCTGTAAACGTTTAACATGTTTAACATTTGCAACATTTGTCTTTCATTTTAAACTTCACGTGGCTTCGGTGGCTTTCCAACAGTTCCGTGAGGGGACTTTATGTACAAATATTTACAAATTTCGAGGCAGTTTTCGTGTCATTTGCTAGACATTCTTACGATTAATACAAAAAAATGCTTTATTTATTGTAACGAGCGTAGGGAAAAGATTAAGAGATTATTATTGATTGATCAGTGATAATAAAATCACACCAAGAGATATGCAAAATGTGCCGCTATGCATGATTTATCTTAATGAATGCCGAATGAAACCAAAGAAAATAAAACAGCGTTGTTATATCAACAAAATCGGTGTGAAAACGAGTAAATTATAGCGGTACCTTTCAATTCAGTCATAGGTACTCGAATTCATAATCGCGTTTGAACAGAAACATATAAACTTACTATGGTTCAAAATACTAGGGAAAAGATAAGAGATTGAATGCTGTACACAATCGACTCTCTAAGCTGTTTAATCAAGCAGAAAATGAAAAGTTTAGCTAACGAACACGGCATAACCATTTCTATTTAAGGAAAGTGTACAGGCAATGAAAAATAATAAACGTGCAGAACAAGTTCGGGATGACGAAATCAGTCATACTGCTGTAGCTGTAGGTAGGTATGTATAACTACTTAGCAAAGCGGAGAAGGCACGCTATAAATAGCTCGTGACTCACGTGGGCTATCGCAGCTCTTTGAAAAAGTTCTCTAGTTTACAATGAAGCAGCGCTTTGTGATGTTACTTTGAAATAATGTTTTATGATATGATAAAAAAACTGCAAAGCATAAACTAATCAACGTAACATCATATTTCACGAACTCTTACTTTTCATCATGAGACGTAATTTATTTTTGATATAACTATTTTTAGTTTTTTATGGTATAGACACAAAATTGGGGTAGTGCAAAGAACTACTAAGCAGTACAAGATGTCTGCTTTAAGCTAATAAAGCTTACTCTTAACAAAAACATCAACAGAATTAATTAATTAAAATTTATTCCTTAAATAAATTGGTAAATACAACGTAAATGAAAAAACTAACCTGGTACGTGCACTTTTATACAAGTGTGTGACACATGTGCAAGTGGAAATTTTCAGTTCATTACAATTATTTACTTTGGAAGATACTAAACTGGGGTTTTTACAGTAATGTAACAATAAAACTAAAAAAGCATGTAACTTCATACTGCCTGTTCCGCTTTGCTTCAAAAACTTAAGCGAGTCAAACATAAAATAAATTTATGAACTATAATTCATTCCTTGAACATCTTTGAACCACTGCCTACATAGGATTCGTGTCCCAAAGCCGTCCACGCACCTAAGTGTCCCCGGCACTGAATTTGGCACTAGCTGTGATTGCTGTTACTGTACGAAAGAATGTTGATTCTCTTAATACTAGTTGAAGCACTGCTCCCGTTCTTTTCTATGCCCACTAAGAAGTCTTCGAGTAACTTGGCTAGGTTCTTGCGTTTGAATCGCATCGATTCATGGATCACATCGCGAATCACCTCCTTTTTGTGTTCTACTGCGCCCTTTAGCTGTTTCAACTGATCGAACAATCTGGCAAAATCTGGAAAGAAGACAATTAGAGTTAATTTTTTGACGCTTTCAAAGCCTTGTTGTTTTCTCACCATTAGGCTCTTTTCATCTTGGGACCTAGCAGAGCTACCACAATAGAACCCAGTTTACAAAAAACGTACGAATCCATCCGCTTACTGTTTCAGCATAGAAATGGCGACGCAAGAATGTTGATCCTCTTAATACTATTATTTCTCACCTTTTCCAGGGCGACGTACGGCTTTGAACGCTTCCGTCCGAACATTCTGGTTATGTTTCTTGATATCCGCAACTTCCTTTCGTGTGAATTGCGGCGGCAGTGGCAAAGGCGGTGGAGGCTTTTCAACCTGAAGTCAAAACAAAATAAACGCTATCCAATCAAAATTATTTCCGAAATGCTCAAGAACTGCTAACTGATTTTTTCACATTCTGTATTAATTCCAACATCACCAGCAGGTAAGAATTTAAAGATTCTTATACCCTTTCTAATGCACCTTAAACATGTTGTGAGAATTTGACTAAATATTGGCTACCACTCAGCAGGAGCAAATAAGCTATTGCATCCATCTTCAAGAATGGTTCTAGATAGATATTAACACCACAAGTCACCAGGTGGCGCTGAATGACTTAAAATATGATAAAAGATTGTCATGCAATTTTTCGTAATGGAAAACACGACGGGTTTTTTTTAATTTTGCAATATAATACAAGTTATTGTTTGCAAAATTAAAAAACCCCCGAAAATCATTGCATCTTCTATTGCACTACCCCCTAGTGACTTTTTTCGAGGTTTTATCGCGATATGAGGTTTCGTCGCCACAACGCGGTATCACGCAATACGTCATAGAATACATGTCATCCGTTTTAACTTTTTAAAGAACTTCTCTATGTTACAATAAGGTTTGCTGAGGTACCTTTCGTTTCCGTTTCTTCGCTCTCGCGTTATAGTTGTTCTCAGCGGCAATGCCCTGCAGGATCGCGTTGATCTGCAGCTCTTGCGTGTCGTGGACAGGCGGCGGCAGCACTAGCGGCTGAGGGGGCGGGGTTGGAGGCTCGGGCGGAGGCGGCGGCGACGGCGATCGAGGTAATTTACTGCCCATTGTTGTATAAGCGTCTGCAACATAACAATAAAACTGTATTTACTTAACTAGCTTTTTCACTGGATAAGGGCAATATGTCCATTGAGACCACTTGTCCGATGATTAGACGATATCGACATTGTGAGGGCAGTAGGTGAGCATTGGATTCGGCTGGGACAAGATCGCCAGAAGTGGTAGGATAGGCCTTTACTCAACAGTGGTTGTTACCGTGGTTGTTAGTGAATACGTTTTTTTGTTCAGTTTTTTTCAAAGTTTGAAAACCATCTAGTGAAGTGATTTGTGACGAAAAAACCTATCTAAGAATTAGTGTAGAGTTTTCAGCGCGTTCGTACATCCGATGCGTCAGTCAGAAAACGAAATCCTCAATATTGTTGACTTTGAGGTCGCAAGCCAGAGAGTGATTTCATGAATCGAAACCTAGACTTGGACATGGAGTGTCTTGGATTTGGCTTTGACATGGCGTGTATACTGACCTCCGTTGAGAAAGGGTTTGACGACCGGTGGTAGGTTCGGTGGCGCGGTAGCCAGAGGGGAGGCAGGCGGCGACGCCGGACCGACGGCCGGCCCGCCAGTGTCCACATTCGGAGGCTCCTTGAAAAACACGCGCAATTTTTAAGGAATCCTAAATGTAGATTTATAGATATTATATTAATTGTTCACCAGCAAGCTTAGAGCACATTTGTATACGGAAGAGAAGACAACAATTACTTTTGTTTCTCCTTTCCGTTACACAAAAGACAAAACGGGCAGAATTATTTTGTCTTAAGTCAACCATTAGCCTGCTCTTTCGTCAACAAAATAAAAATTAAATTAGTGGCCTCACTTGTATAAAAAAATATAATGAACAATAATAATAATAATGCGATAAACGCGGTAGAAAGGCAATAGAACACGTCCTATCTAAGAACGTTCAAGATTTTTTCCTATTATAAGACTTTTGCCAACAATCGGACCTAGAGCGTTTATTCTTTCATTTGACAAGCTCGTACGAACTTTCTTGCTTACCTCGGGAGGTCTTCCAGAAGGTAAGTCGGAAGGCACGGGTGCGAGCGGTGAGGCGGGCCGCCGCGGCGACATCAACGACATCGGAGACATCGGCGAGAGCGGCGCGGCCGGGTGCGACAGCGGCGCGAGCGGCGGAACCGCTAGTGGCATTGGTAACGACTGCGCCAATACAGAAACAAATTAGTGATCTATATTAAAGTGAACCCAGATATCACTTCCTGTCACTTTGACATTTCCAGTCGCTTTTTATATCTGCCAGGCTTGACTACTGTCAAGTTTCCGCTGTCCGACAATGGATTAGCAAAACAGAAAAAAGCAACACAATTAAGCCTCTGCCAGCGGCTTCGCCAGCGAGGAACCGGAATAAAAAGCTTCCTACGTTATTCTAGGTTTTTAACAAAATTTATTGTAAATCCATACTTTCACATTTATAATATTATTAGGAAGTAGCATAGTGTACTCCTTAGAATCAGCGTTTGCTCGTTCATAGTTATAGTAGTGTGATTGTTTGCTTACAGCGATCGGTACAGGTGAGATGGGTGATAAGGGCGCGGGCGCGGGCGAGGAAGGGCGTCGCGCCACGATGTGTTGCGGCAGGGGGCCGACCTTGCGCTTGGGCGGGATCGCGCGCGGACTCTCGGCGCCGCGCTTGCCGCTGCCGCCGGCGCCGCCCCCGCTCCGAATAGCGCCGCCGACCGGGTCCATGTTGTCGGCTTCGTCGACCATCATACGCTGCGGATCAAAATAATATAGAATTTAGAAACATTTCTCAAACACATCGCGAAAAAGTCCCGAGTATACTTTTTATGTGAACGACATCAAAAAAACGAGATCTACAATTCGGGTGCAACGTATTTTTTTAATGCGTATACAGCACCTTGCAAGATAATGAGACTAATAAAGAAATCTTTTGTGCATAGATAGTCATGTGCATTCGATCATAAGGGGTTTTTTTCGTAGAATTGTTTTTTTTTACATCCAGCCTTAAAAGTATAATTCCTCGAAAAATACAGAAACAAACAAACACGCTCACGACTGTATTGCAAAAGATGGACATCCTCAGATACATACTCAGTGTATAGATCTATATTGAGATATTGAGGATACCAAGAGGCACGTCCAAACATTATATTTGCGATGCCCGTGTTTTGCAATTCTCAATTCAGTTAGTATTAGTAGAAAAAAAAATAAAGTGGTCCCTTCTGTTTCCTATTCGGAATGAATTCACCGATGTAACCCATAACTATACAGGGGCGACTCATTTAACAAAGCGCGTCAATAAGTAAGCCACCCGGTAAGCCGGGCTTACTGTGATTAATTATTATGCTATCAACATCGATAGCTGGCTGCGTATTTTTTTTGTTAAAGTTATTTGAACCTAATGATACCTAAAGTCTATGCTACATTACTACAATTATTAGAGTACTAATTACCTACAATATCTTTAACATTATTTATGAGGTAAAGGTAATATGTAGAACTTCTTTAAATTAAAGAGCTAGGAATTTGACCGAAATTAGAAGCTACACAGTAAAAATTAAGAGCTTTAAACCTCACACGCGAGGTCTAGTAATGGTTTTGAATATTTTTGTCAAAATCAAAGTCTTAGTTTTAGTAAGCTTAAGCGGTTAGAAACCAACTGACTATTACTGATTGAATACAAACCTTATCGATCTTGAATGGATTCCCGAACATGTGTTGCCGCACCGGCTGCGACTCGATCTCGCGGAGTTGCGGCGTCATCCGCTTCAGGTATTCCTGGTAGTTGCCCATCTGAGCGACGGGCATCGAGTGGACACTGTCTTCGTCCACCAGCCTCGTGTGGGCCAGCGATGGTTGAAGGAAATTCGCCCTCATTCTTACCACCTGAAAAATACATTGTTTGAATTAGAAAATCAATGGTTGAATTTTTTATTTCATTATTAGGTCTTCAGACGCATTTCGGGTCGCGACAGTAACGACCGACCTGAAAATATATATTCCACTTATCCATAGCTGTTACTACGCGGTAGGAATCAGATAGATAACCCGTACTATATAATGTCTATGTCTCAGAAATATCTTAAATGTACCAAATGTGAAATTTTATATCGGCATCATGAAATCCACTGCTTTTTATGTCGAAATCCACTGCTGGAAATAGGCGTTTCCCTAAGTGCGAAGTGACATTTCGCCGGATTCGTCCTAGTTCAGAGAGCTTCCGGGGAGCGTCCGAGCGGAGCTTCATTTGTAGTCCGGGTTTTAGGTTGCTGAAACATCTACCGAAAATACGCGGTCAAAATCATATTTTATTATACTGAGTAACTTTAAAAAACTGATGATATGTGAGCTTAAAGCTCCAAATCCGGGGATGCCCTTCTTGTCCTGGTTGATCTACTAAAGATTGCTCAACGCGGAGATCACTTGCCATTGCTTAGTAAATGCGACCTAGTCTTGACCTACGAATTTCTGTATTAGCCTTAATAAAGTGCTGCCTGCATATTCGTTGATAGTATGTGGCATGCCTTATTACCGGATTATTAGCTCGATTACATACCTGATCCAATAAATCTCGTCTCTGTATATCGAATGGATTACGATAAGTGTGAGTTTGCGCCTTGTGCCTGCCTCGAGACAGTCCAACTACGAAACCTCCAAACTCGTTCAACTGATCTCGGAGCGCGGTGAATTTGTCTTGCAGGCACGGATGTGATATCAGGTCCTTCTTGAGCGGTGATCGGGGCATCACACGAACGCTTTCTGCCGCCTGAAAATTACACAGGAATAGCGCGTGGATAATCGACAGCCTGTAGAAGTCCACTGTTGAACATATGCCTCCCCTAATGAGTCCGGACGGTCTCAGGTCTAATTAATTATCCGGCGACTTCCCGCAACCTTTGAGATGACATCGCTGAATCTTGCCTTGCTACACTGCGTCGGCTGATTCGTTCTCTTATTTTCCAACGGTTAGCGGTTTTGCGAGCTTTATGTCTTGCCATTCTAAGAGCTAAAATTGGCCCCATAAAGATCGCTTTATCCATGAATTAAGTATTAAATTTTGAGACTAGCACGACTCTCAACTGTAACTGTATTATAACTATAACGGCCGTACAACAGAAAGCACGCGCAATATGCAATGCAAAATAATACTTGTGGTTTCACACATTGACACATTCTTAACATGGTTTGGTTCTAGAACATCCTGGTTCCCTCCTTAGGGCTTGATCATGTGGTTAATTAATCTACTATTTTTTTTAAATAATAAAATGTATAATTTCTTGTGATTTTCCTTAACTGTGGGTTAACAAATAAATAACGCTGGATATTTTTCACACAGCATCATCTAGCCCCAAACTAAGCAGAGCTTGTATTATGGGAACTACGTGACTGATATACTACTACTCAAAACTTTATTGCTTTTAAGTATTTTTTGTAAATACATACATATTTAAAACCAATACACTTTTTAAAATAACATATCCATTGAATCTACTATTGCTGTAAAACTAACTAGAGTTCATGAAATCCGCATCCCCAGAACCACAACTTTTCATTCATAAGACAGTCTTAACTACTATTCAGAAAGTAATCAGTTATGCCTAGGTACCTTCTGGTTGTTGCTGGAAGACGCTTTATTGATGACGTCAGCGCAGAGCTTCTCAAACTCAATCTTGGCTTGATTCTTCAGTCTTTTTAAATAGTTCAGAACAGAGAAACTAAGGGAGTTGTCCTGAGTATCAGGTATCAAGCTTTGAAGGAGCGGAGCGGAAGCACCCATCTTGGTTAGCGCTCTACGAAGAGGCTGAAAATGAAAATTATATTCATATTAAATTATAGTCACGAATTATACAAAAAAAACGTCTCTCCATTAAAGGGTAACGCAGGTAGTATAAGCTAGAATCGTTATATTCTGAAACCTACAAGCAGAGCCTAAGACATAGCTTTCTTGAGCAGTTGGTCATTCTTCACTAATTAACTTTGGCTAAGCCGTCACACTGGGAAAGGCCACTGGCCTATAACGAGCTTATTTACATCAGCGCAGCTATACAATGGAAAATAACATACTTATTTTTTTAATATACATTAATGTTTCTTGAATCTTTTTAATTTGAATGTTTATTATTTTGACATTAGCTATTCAAATTAAATGGCTAATATAAAGTATACATACAAGTAAATCATGTTTGCTTGGGCCTTCTCTAGCCCTACAGAGACAAGTCGATTTTTACAATCTTTTAAAATCTCCATCATGTTTTCTATCTAAAAACAATCCTTAAAGTCATACAAAATGATTGCAAACAATCCACATTTCAATCTGATGAGCTTTGGAGATAAATGCCAACAGATAAACAAACAACCTCTTATGACAAACGCATGATACAGGGCTCTCACATCGCAAGTAATACGTCCATACCTGCACATAATAAGAAGGCATCCTATCCAAGTAATGCTGAAACGCCATCTTCCATTCCGGCGTCGGCTTACACCGATGCACCTTGAACAAGTCATCCAGCAGCGGCAGCAGCATCGGATAGTTGTAAGGCAGTACGAATAGATTCACACACGTCAGGTTCGTAGACGCTTTTAAGTAGCCGAATGGATGATTCATTTCAGAGTTCTTACAACCGCTGTTTGCGACAAAAACCTGGAACCGTTGTAAGAATGTATTAGAATTGAGGCATAGAACAAAAAAACCAAAGTACTTTTTTACAAAATCTAAAGCTTCTGACGTTTGTTCCATCACATAATTCAGCGCCCCTTAGTGACTTATGGCGGTCAAACATATTTTAGAGCGTCCCTTGAATCTGTGATTGAATTAATGCATAAAGATTGCAAAAAAAAACGCATTACAATGAGTTTTTGCGTTTTTGGCCAAAAATGGTAACAGAAATATTTTGTTATTCAGGTTTAAGTTTTTAACCAATATCATTATCATAATACTAAGGCAGTTCACTGCTAGACAGGTCTGCCCCAAAACTGTCTGTGGCCAATACAAACAACTCCTCAAGATAGTCAACAATAAACTTAAGTTATTGAAATGAATTAAGATATGGAATAGTCACTACTGGACACAGTCCAGACCTGCGGGTCGATCACGCTAACCCATGGCTACCGAGATGGCAATCAATTTTGAGAGTATTTCCCCATTTGAATGGCCCATCCATCAAATTGCGATTACACTGATTCCTCATCGCTTGATTCCCATACCCCCCCAGACTAAACTGAAGGCCACGAACCGTCCATGAACGAACGAAACTTGTGATTTTGATATGTAATCGAATCACGCTAATGCCGTGCCTTTATCTCGATAGCCTTGGAAATTAGTGTGATCGCCCCGCTGCATCCCTAAAGGGTTCCATGACGGACGATCTTCGAACGAGAAAACACCTCCATCCACCGATCGAAACAATAGATTTTCTATTGTGTCTCGAATACCAGCAGTGAAGCAGTTAAGATGTTATTGTTCCATCAGATGGGGATATTATAGAGAAGCAAACTTTTTTGTAGTTACATACCTGCCAGCAAATTGTAGGTTGTTTCCTAGCCAGAATGTACTGCGTCAGGGGACTGGGCTCCAATTCGTATTTGTCGAACGGAAGATTGTCTATCACCATCGGCTCTTGACTGGAGCATGTGAACTTGACCACCGGATGGGCCGAGCGAGGCGGCTGTGATATCAATAAATATGATACTTAGTATCTACAACTTTTAAACTAATGGTTATGAACATATTTTTCTTTAAACTATCGTGAAATAGATCATTCTTATTGTAATAACGAGAACAGCGAGCCGTGTGGAAATAGCAGCGGCGCGCAGCACATACAAGACGCTAGAGGAGCGTGGCAATCACTTAAGACGACCTTAAGACCTTAAGACGACTTTCGGAATGATAAGAAAGTCGATCAATACGTGAAAAAAACAGTTTTTTTTTTAATTTGAAACATATTACCCGAAACTATGTTGGGGTCCTGAAGTTGCCTCATACGAGTATCTCGTTAATCATCTGAATTGTTAAATTTGTTTATTTTTTTACCTTTATTTTAGTTAGAGAATATGTTACTTTTTTAGTGCATTTTAATATGTTTATGGATTAATAAAGAATTGAATAGAATTAAACTTTGCCATGATCATCGCAGAAACTGCAGTGTTACAAATATAAGAATTTAATACCTTTTAAAAATATAAATTTTACATATCTGGTAAATATCCTAACCTACAGTTTAGCCGTTTTAACTAGACCATCCTGAAATACGACGTTTGACTGCGCCATCTATCTGTTTATAAGGTTGTAAATTCTCTATCGCGTAGCCAAACGGAAGACAACGAAAAAACAAGGCAACGAAAAAATCATAAATAGGACCAAATATAACTTATCAATATTCTCACATAAGATGATTATTACGAGTAGGACGCTGATTAATTCGTGACGCAATAAGGAAATCATTACAAAAATATGTGATTGAATAGGAACGAACGCTACTGTTACCTTTTATTTTAAGTACAAAATGCAAATAACATATTAAGGTAGAAACATAAAATTACCGAAATCTCTAATTAATAAAGGTAACAACATAACTGATGGTGTAAGCAATCAGGCAGCAATCGTAAAGGAGCCTTGTTTAGATTGTACCGTACCAACGGATAATTAAGGGATAGTTAATGATTTATTTATATTTCTCGTTACTGTTTTAGTGCACGTCGTTACATCAATAGTATTTCAATAAGTTTAAAACTGGTATAAATGTATAAATAAGGGTTCTAAACTCGCTGGATAGACCAGGCTTCACCAAATAATCTACTCGGCCAAGGCCAATCCGCAGCCTTGAATGTAAAGCACCTGTCATATGAAATCGATGATGTCAAGGTGTGTTACACTTACCAAAGTCGGAGCATTGGGATCAGACCGGAACGACTCTGGTATCGGCCAGAACCCCACAGCGAAGCCTTTCTGTGCGACCGTCCGCGGAACGTAGATGAGTCGTCGACACGAATGCCAGGCTTGAGGCGCCGCTGAGCCGGGCGTGGTGTTTGTTTGGTACGAACCACCATTCCAGCGCTGAAATAATAAATACTCCGTTTTAATATCATCGTCGTCACCTGCATAGAGAAGTTCACTGCTGGAAAAGAGTTATACAAAACGATATTTTGTAGAATAAACAACCTCGGTGGCGCGGCGGGCTAGTATAGCCAGCTGAGACGCAAGAGGTGGGTTCGATTCCGGCAGCGGAATAAAATATTTGTATGTTCTGCAGATAATTACTCCGGATCTGGGTGTTGTGGTACCACAGTACTGGTAGTTCCTGATACCCACAATACAGAGAATCCTTGTGGGGTCAGGACTACGAGTATGTTTGTGATTGTTGGGAGTTGATTCGTTTATTTATTTATTTATATGCAGCCACCTCCATCCATCAAGCTCAAGCCACCCTACAAATACATCGTTTTATCAAGGGGGTGGCTTGCCTTCACTCATCGCTCTGTTGGTAGACCAAGTTCAAGAACCTGTCTACGCCAGCGATTTACAATCTCCGACCTCACGAGGTTTCATTAAGAAACCAATTTTAATTACAAGTATTTTCAAGCAACAAAATAATATGCCTAGCCTTGCATTCAATCTCTCATGTGTGATGGATGTAGCATATTCATACAAGTTTTAACACCACCTAGATTTAAATTTGCAACCTAGAAATTAACTAGAAAGCTTGATTACAATTATTCCAGAGAAATTCGTCGCTTTAAATCGTCTTATTTATGTCAGTTGAAAAAAAAATGGATATGTTCAAAAAAGTTGAATATTTTTCACAAAGATGGATAAGTAGCACACGTAGGTACCTACTATGTACATAATGTACTTAATTCAAGTCTGCTTACAATACGCATCAGGAATAGAGATGTTAAAAACTAACATTTGTAATTCCATATTAATATGAAATAATTATTAATCGACGCATATTGAGGAGCGGGACTAATTTATACAAGACTAGATGTTGCCTAAGACTGCACGCGGGGTGTCGTTTTAAAAAAAACTACGATAATCCCATACCACCTTCATGCTCGGCGGCCGAGAGGCAGACCCGCCCGATGGTCGAATGACATCGTCAGCGTGGCCAGGAATCAGTGGATGAGAATCGCAAGGGATCGGAAAGAATGGCGTTATAAAGAGGAGGCCTATACCCAACAGTGGGTGCAGAAAGGCTAGATGATGACGATGATGATGAATCCCATACAAACTTTCATCCCCCACACACTCCTTTCAACCTATCTCTTCTTCGGTCTGCCTCTGATCCAACTCATAAATCCATTCACATTCATTGTTATATGGCATTCGTCCATCCTCATAACATGCCATACTGCAATGGAATCAATTGATGTTTTATCATAATTAATTTCCTTAATCTATTTGCTTATTTGAGCACTGCAAACAAAACGCTTTTAGATGAATGTTCGCCGCAGCTTTTATTTATAGCTGAGTCAACAACACTCTAGCTAGAGAAGCTTAGATTTAATCGGTCAGTTAGATAATAGAAACTTATCTTTGTCGGAAATGCTCATCCATTGGAAATTTAAGATAGTTGCAGCAACTACCTATCTACAATGTAAACACAGCCCGTTATCTTTCTGGGTTGTGATATCAGTGACGTTTTTTTACTTTCAATTCTCACTTTGTACAGGAATAGATCTCAGTATAATGACATGGTTCGCCCACGACTTCAATTTATTAATATCGACTTTTATTTCTTACTAGCTGCGCCCCGCAGTTTCGCCCGCGTAAGTTTCGATTTCGTGGGAATATCGGCGATCTAATTAAATTTTAAAACACAAAAGCTGCTATTGTGACTTAACTATGATGAAGATATAATCCCTGGCGGACTTTTTTGTAGGTAATAATGAATACTTCAATCATGTAGTACATCATTTTTATGTATCATCAATAGTTTTCTCATCGCACGCCAAATAATACATTTTATAGGCAAAATTTTGCTACTTTGGGTTACATTATTGCAATTTTCTTAAGGGAAATAAATTATAGCCTATGTTACTTCCTGATAATTTAGCTTTCATTTGGTGAAAAAATGCTTAAAATCTGTCCAAGAGTTTCGGATCCTATTCGATACAAACAAACAAAAAAAATCTTTCCTCTTTATAATATTGGTATAGATAATGGAGCGAACTTGAGGAGGCGTTATTGATTGCACGAGATTCGATGAGACGTAATTTATTAGTATGGCGTGTCATTCGGGAATACTTTTTCTTATACCACCAAGGTGGCAAAGAAGCATACGGCCCACCTGTTGGCTACGGTAAGTGGTTACCGTAGCCTATGTACGCTTATAAAACCAGTAGAAACAAACGCGCGTTGCTAACCCTTGAAAATGTTCACGTCATTTTTGAAGATCCTCATACTGTAGTCACTAGAGAAAACTTCAAGCACAACAACACAATCCTACGAGTACTACAGTTCCATGTGCACAATAAGGTGACTGCTACTGAGAGTGTTACGAATCAGCGAACACTAATCTAAAAAAACGAGCCTTTTACGGAAGATGCATTACGAGGCCAATGGCCATAGATCGGTGACCTCATTGTTTATCTCATTAGACCGACAGAGATCACAACTCATCCGTTTGCGTAAAACTAGTGACCCGAGCCAGCAATCCACGGGTGCACTTGCGTAAAAAAACACCAAGATATCTCTATTACACAGGCAGGCAGAAACGCTCATAACTGTATTTTACATGATGGACAAGCTCCTTCACAGATACTGATTCAGTAAGTAGATCTTTGAGAATACCAAGAAGGGGGTAGTCAGAGGCATGCCTCTTGACTACCCCCTTTCTTGATATTCTTGGTATTGCTCATGATAAAACATTAAATTTGGATGTGCCAGCTTTTTGCAAGTAGTTAGCATTCCACGTGACAGGTTGCAAGCCCATCGTCGCTTATTGGACATATACACACACATACACGGGTACCACGCGGGCTAAGCCGTGGGGAGAGGCTAGTAGGTTTATATAGTGAAACATTCTAAAGGTTAGCGATTTCAAATCTTTGCTCTGAACAAGTTTAAAAAAAAATTGTTTGTCTGTGGTCTGTGCAATGCAAATCTAGTGGCCATTCGCTTATACCTAGATACATGGCGTAGTCTGGTTATCGTAGCGTACATTGGGCGGTCTTATTGCTAAAAGCGATCTCTTCCAGACAACCTGTGGATGGACAGTGACTAAATAGGGTGTTTCGTTGTCCGGTCTCCGTTTCCATCTTTACAGTAGCTCGCTGTCACTAATACTCCACTCATAACTTGACGCTCCATTATCATAACTTGACAGACATGCAATATGTCAATTGAATTGAATGACAGGAACGACGACGCTATGTTAGGCCTGACCACACTAGTACCATAGTATCACAACACCCAGACACCCGGAACGAATGTCGGTAATCGAACCTCTTGCGTACGTACCTGTCGGCTACTCGACGTATACGTACCGCCGCACCACGAAGGTCGTAAATTAAGAAAAAATTAAACAGATTACCCCATTCCTATCTCCATCGACATCCATCTCCTTCTCAGGTTCGTGGTTAAGTTCATCGGGTTCGCCGTCCTTGTTGTTAACTCCATCTATCGGCGGCGGATCCGGTCCGATCTTCTCGAAGTTGATGACCACTCCGCTCTGCACCTTCTGTACCAAGCTGTCGATGCACTGCATCAGCATACGATGAGACGTGATACAATAGGAACGACCTGAGGAATAAAAATGTATGGGTCACTTCATTCATTTTTTTCTTTATCAACTATTGATTTCACATACGATGAGACGTGGTGCAATAGGAACGACTTGAAATCTATGAGTCAACTTCATTCGTTTTTTCTTTATCAGCTATTGATGTTCGATTGCTCCACAAATAAGTCCTGCCTAGGAGGTTTAAGCACCCTGCCGTATAGTTAAAACTAGGACAGAGAGTACGATTTTTGAACTACCTATTTAAATAACAACCTTTAGTATTTTTTTCAAGTAATATACTAAAGGTTACCAGAGTAACTTTGTTTATTAGTTAAAGTTGCTAGTTTATATGTTACTTATTGTCTAGTAAAGTTAGTTACAAAGAATTTGTACCGTTTTAATTTGAAATAAATTATCTTTATCTATTTATACCTAAGACGAAGAGAAGACAAAAATTACTTCTGTTTATTCGTTCCGTTGTTAGACAAAATAAAGAGACAGAAATGTGTTCTGTCTTCACTACCGTCGGCAAAACTTCTATCTTAGGTGCATACTACTGATGCTGTTTGATCAGTATCCAGGCTAGTTATAGTGGCTCAGAGTTTTGATAAAATTTATCAAACCAAATCGATGGCTTTTCCAATGAATTCACAATTATCCTCAAAGAATCAGGAAACTATTAGTTTTTTCTTTCTTTACTGATAAATAACCAACCTCTGTGATCGTGGTTTCGAGTGACTCATCAGTCGTATAATCACTTCAGTCGATCAATGGTAGATACAGTTTTCAAACACAATTGAAAAGCTTGTCTGTTGAATGCTCAGTAATAGAGCTTATAAAATGTTTTTAGGTGACTGTGGCACAAAAAAGCTCTAAACTTTAGAGAGTACCTATCAACCGGTTTTTTTTTTTGCTTGATGAGTTTTTTGTGATCACGTTTGATTTTTGTGATCACGTTTGATTGTTCTTTCAAACTACGTTGAACTATCAAACGAGCGTGACGAATATATTAGTCAGACGCATTTGATGTAAGAATACCCAGTCCTCCCACATCATGATGACCATGGTGGCTTCAAGTTCAGAAGTGAACTACGTCAGATACTGGGTAACCCCCCACTATTTCACTCTGTAGTAATCCTGAGTGAACCAGTGAAAACTTTTTCCGCCTGGGGTCTAGACAAATACCCCACGCTTACATTTCCTTTCAAATTAACGCAAATTTGACTTGGCAGCTGTCACGTGACATTTCCATAGCTAATGTCATTTCCATACTATTCAATCTTTCCGCAGGCGTTATCGCCATCAACAGAAAGTGTTATTTGTTTAGACACCCTGGCCTCATTAATTATAGAGAGACTGCATCGGAATACTGTTTTTTTTTTATCTAACTTGGTCCATGTGAAACATAGGGTGAAGTTATTTGAAGTTATCAAATACTGTTGTGTCCCAAGGGAAAGGTGAAAAGTCAGCTATAAATACCTAGTAAAGTTGAGAGAAGCAATTAGTTATTTCTAGATACTGCTTATAGATGTTTCCTTCCATGAGCTAGTCCCTAGCAAAGTTACCTGTTTTACTGGTACCTTGGCGTTATCAAATAAAGATGTTCTTCTTTTTTTCTTTTGGCATAAACCACAACCTTTTCAGCATTTAGTATTACTTAGCTACGCACGAGATGCGAGTAAAATTTCCGCTGCGTAACAAATGTTTGTATGATCTGCAAATATTTGCTTCTGTTCTGGATATAAGTATCATGGTTAGTCTTGAAATTTCTAGTACCTATCCACAACAGAGGGAGTGTGGGGTCTGAAATTTATATTTGACTATTCTGAAAGTCTGACAATATGCACAGTGGAAAACACATGGGCTAAGAAGTTAACTTCTGGAAATCGCAATTCAATCAAATTTTAGCGGCATAATGACGTTTTTATAGTTCGTTATTTTGATAAAATTCCAAGCCCCACGCCGAACAACAGAATAAACCTGCGGCCAGTTTATTGTATTATTTAGATACAACAACTATGAAATAAGCATTCTACTTATTAAAAAGGTTTTTTGACAATAACATCTTACGATGTCAAATGAATTTGTACATAAAATGTTTTTAATGATAATGTCAGTGAATACCTTGACACTAAGCATGTGAACTGTTCAAAAACTAGTCAAACAGGTTTTCTAAAGGGCTCGCATCGCTTTATCCCATAGCAGCACGAAATTTCTACACGCGTTGTGTGCGAATCCAATGTTTCCAAGGATTTTTATGGAATTGGGATGAATTATCGGACTAGCAGATAGCCAATGCTACCAGGATAGCCAACCTAATTCACTAAGAATTTGGTATACCGACCTTATTGCATGGTACATGGTACCGGCCTATCAAATCAGTGTATAAAATAAAAGATTGTATTGAATGGCTCGCAATGAGCTAACCGATTCAAAATAACACGTAAATACTCAACATTAATAACTGACTCTGATGGAGGAAACAAGTTTTGGAGTTAATGGGCCCTAACAATAACCCTAATAACCCTCACGTTCGTACCTATCATAATCGTCATCAGTAATTAATAAAAGTCTCAAAGCTCCATAGTGTCATTCACGCGATTTATAATAAAATATTTTCAAAGCAGGATAAATGCTACTACACTGCAACCAAACGAATAAAATATCAACCAACTGATATAAAAAGAGTAAACTTGTTCGTTCAAATTGAAAAAAAGTTCCCTTTTTCCCCCAATTTCATGATTTTACTGTCATTTACAACAGTTATGTATAGATTAGGTCGGTTATATAGAAAGTGACGCCACAAATTAAATCTAAAGTTAGTACGTAATGTGTTGTGAGTGTGAACGAGACAAACATTGAACGAATTCACATTTTTATTCAACGATCGCAATGTAGGTCCAAGTCCAACAACAAATTATATTTTTGCCAAAAGTAATTTTTTTCTACAATTAAAAACCCGCGACTTGTGTACATTATGTATAACAGCGCCCTCTAGTAGAATAGAATAGAATATAATTTAGTTTATTTTGCAAAAACACGTTACAAATAATTACAATAAAGGCAATGCAGTGACGTATGGTTATAAATCTAAACTTTATGTCAAACAAAACGATCATAAAAACTATATTACAAATTAGACGTTCTACATTCCAACATTTAAAGCAGCGCCCTCTAGTGAGGTGCGGCGATAAAAGCTTGTGGCGATAAAATCTATCTATGAACCATCCTTTCAATCATCCGAATCGATTGAAAAAACCGCATCACAATCCGAGAAGCCGTTATGGAGATAGTTGGTAACAGACAAACAAACCTCCTTTTTCCCATAATACAAAAGAGAGGAATATGAAATTGTTGTAGTTTCTGCCATTACAAAACTATGTCTTGGGTGTTCATGCTACTGATGGATGCTATGCCGTTACCAAACAACCCTATAGGAAATAGCTTATATCCGATGATCAAAATCGTCTGGCACGGAGGCTTTTCCCAGTTATTCGGGTCGATGTTAGGACTATCGTGTTGTACTTACCACCAGTGACTTCACACATCGCATCGATAGGCGAAGAGTCTGAAGGCACGAGGCCAGAGTCCCTCTCCACAGCCGGCGTGCCGGCCAATCGAAGGACCAACGAAAACAGCCTTTGGTCCCAACGGAATGGTTCACGGGTCAACTCTGACCCCGGTATAGGGCAGTTCATGGGCAGATTAAACTGTAGAGAAATATTTATTTATGAGAATTGTTTATTAATGTGACGATTCTTAGTTATTACAATGGCAGTCATTTATTCTCTGGTATGATTAATGATTTACACGCTCACTTAGGTATATAGATTTTAAACAGTTAGTAAAAACAGTATTTGGTTTTCTTCTGTTGAATATGAAATAACAAATATCAGAAAGAGATAAAGCTGTGTTTTAGTTATTCAATTGTTCAATAATCTTTATAAGTAAGACCCTTAGATTGTCTTCCGAGACACAGCCGGTTCGATTTTCGTTGCAGGACAAATGTTTGGAAGAATAATTGCAAACTTTTTTCACACGCGGGCAAGAGGAGTGTTGACATCTCTATATACTTCTAAATACCGCACGTGTAACCGCCTCTGAGCTCGCTGGTGACTGATGAGCCGTCACAATCCGCGGGACGGCCGGACATTGGTTACAAAACTGTACTTCATTGTACTACTGTATTTCATCGTTGACTAGATTGTGATTGAATTGGATTATATTTTTGTTAGTGACTTTTTTATGATCTCTTCAACCTAATGACAAATTATTTAAATTGAATTATATTTCAAGCTTAATCACAGCTTAGTAAAGAGTTACTTTGCAACCTACACAGTCAAACTCAAAGTTGCAACGTCCTAACGGGGTTCTTGTAGCTGCCTACCTACCTTCCTATGTATTATTTCAACACCTTTACTAAATTGTGTACATGTTAAGAGTTATAAATAATATGAATATGAAACGGTTTTTCGGTGTATATTTGTTCGTCATGGCACCCTAGGGGTGGCCAGTAATGGACTTCTACAAGTCGTTGATGAAGATAACGGATGGATTTCATTTAATCATAAATAAAAAAAACATAATGACCAACCTACCACTCCTGTGTAGGTAGGTAAATATACCTACATTCATCTGACCTGTTCCTACACAACATTATGTACATTAAAAAAACTATGTTTCCCGCAACATTAAACCAACTAAGATAAGATATGAGAAACACAACATTATTATGTGTTGCATATTGTAATACCTACTATCATTTACGGCAACATTTTGCTACTTTGGGTTACATTATTTCAAATTTGTTAAGGATTTCTAATTTTTTAGAATTTTATTTATTATGAAAAAAATATGAATTTTGCATCTATTAGTGAAAAAAATTATTAAAATCGCTCCAGTAGTTTCGGAGCCAATTCGATACAAACAAACAAACAAAATCTTTCCTCTTTATAATATTAGTATAAAGTATAGATAAACACAAACCAGAAAACATACACACTAGGATAAATATAATCCCTACACTAGGATTCCATGAAACTTTGGTATCAGGAACTATGGGGACCTACTGTGGTACCACAAAACCCAGAACTGAAACAAATAGATATATGCAGATGCATAACATGCAAACATGTATACTGGAGGTTGTTCTGCATTCAATCTTTGAGAGCAATCTTGCTCGCACCAAAAATTTAATCCTTTGATAGGAATTTAAAATGTACCTGCCTACTTGAGAATAGTCAGGATTGGTAGAGTTAGTTGTGTTTATTAACATTAATCATGGGCTGATAGATAGTTTTTCATCCAAATTGAGTATGTTCATAATATCTAGATTTAATACATAAAGTTACAAAGTTGCATAGATTTTATGATATAAGTAACATCATTTTTTTTTAATTTAGCTGAGTGTTTTATTTTCATAACTTGCCAGCAGAAAATGAAATAAAAATGTATAAAACTTACTTCCTCCTGAATGCCGGCATTGCTTGACAGTTTCCCCCCATCTGTGATGACAACAATGACTGAGGGTTCAAGGTAGAAAGGGCACCTGCCTTGGCCATAAGTATCTATGCCAGTTTGCATTCGATTGATGTTCAAGACATCAAATGCATGCTTCAAAGCAGCACCCATTGTGGTGAGCCCCAAGCATTGAAGATTTTTCAGCTCATTTATAAATGTAGCTAAATTTTCTTTCCATCCAGCCTGAAATAATACAAACGAAATATAATATATTGTTTTACTTACATACCTTTAAGAGAATTTGATAATATTCCCCTATGAATAAATGAAAACAAATTAGTAGGATTACAAAATCGGCACGGCTAATAAGAATATAATTGGCAAATGTAGCGATTGTGGCCACGTTTTCTTTGAACTGGACATTTCAAATAAACTTATAAGACTCGCTCTCTTCCGGCGTAGATCAGTTCAAATTTTCCCCCCAAATCGCCATTTCGTTGTGGGTGGGTACAGCCAATAGCAAGGCGCGACGAGAGCGCAGTAGCGAGGTGCTGTCGCGGAGGCCGCAACAACGGCAGCGACCGTGTTGCCAGCTTAACCACTTTATAGCTACAACTAGCCACTTTTCAAAAAGCGTAAATGCATGATAACATAGTATCTATATTTCATAGAATCTAAAATGGTATCACCGAGAAAATCTAAAATGGACTAAAAGATATCCTACTAATATTATAATTCTACCATAATATTATAAACGCGAAAGTTTGTGAGGATGGATGTTTGTTTCTCTTTCACGCAAAAACTACTGAACGGATTTTGATGAAACTTTACAGTAATATAGCTTAAACATCAGAATAACACAGACAACTTTTGTCCGGATACCACGCGGGCGAAGCCGTGGGCAAAGCTAGTACTACATAAAACTCATGTCGTGTGAAAGTGGTTTTAATGGTGGTAAAATGGTTTAAACTTTGTCTAGCTCATTAGAAGCTAGTTTTGAGGAGTAAATTTCGTTATGGCATGGATAAAATAACACTTCTACTACTCATGTTAGAGTGTTATTATAGCCTAGTTTCCAGTGCGTTACATAACGCGCTGCCAAAATCCCACTAGAAAAAAACTATAAATTATTAATTTATTATAAATTATTAATTCTTTTAATGACCTTAATTCAAGATTCCTTACTTGTAAAAATAAGCAAGCTTCCCTGAAAATGTCGTTGCGCTCGGACGACAGCTTCATGACTAAAACTAGGTTACAAGTGAACTTTTTAATACAATTGCATAGCTGTCCAACATCGTAGAGGATTTACTTAATATATCCGTCTATACAATAAAATATATAAGTAGTATATCAGTCAAGTAGTTCCTAAAACACAAGCTCTGCTTTTGGGGCTAGACGATGTTGTGTGAAAAATGTCCAGCATTATTAATATTATTCAAAAGTATGCTGATAGATCCATAGCTATACATAGGTTCTTTAATTTGAACCTACTGCAACAAGTTAACGACGAAGTGTACAAATTTTCTGGCCCAATACCCGAACCTCGTATAACGTATTTTCGTTTGACTATAAGTACCTTCCAACTAGTAAATTTTAAACACTTAACCAAAAAAGTCACTTTTTTGAATAAGTGTGCAAAAATTTACTAATGTAGCCACTTTTCGGGGCGAAGTAAGCTATTGTAGTCAAAGCCTAGCTGGTAACACTGGGCGGCGGTTCCTCCTGTTTACGTCGTGCGTGCTGTCTATTTCAGTAAAACTCGCACTTTCAAAATATGATTGGTTTTTTGTATTGCAGATTACAGTGCTAACCGCATGGACGCTGTACGACCGGCGTAGAATGACCTAAACAAAAATTTGGAGAATCTTGGCTAACGTGTACATTCTGGTATACTAACCTTGATGTTCGCGGGTGGTTCTTCGAAAGTAAGAAGCATATATCTGTCTCCTCTGCTCTCTGGAGAACGCTGACGAACCTACAAAATGATATCCATGAGTCTAACACAATAACACGAGATAAACAAATCTGTCACAAAAACGAACTTTTGACGAGTCGATGACACTGCACGTACCTTTACGAATGTTTCCACGGCGCCCTTGGCTACATCTAGTAACGTAGGGCGTCCGCCTAAATACGCTCTTTGGTTCATAGAAGCAGATGTATCTATTAGAAATACTATGATAGTCATAGTGAAAATTGGCTAAATGTCCTTGAGATACATTAAAATATGCGCACGCTATTATAACTGAGAACAAAAATGGCCGCTACATAATTCGCCGAATCGCCTGGAAGCGACCACCCGACAGCCGCTTCGACGAGCAGCTGAACAAGCTACGCCACGAAGACTCCAAAAGTACCACGTGACCTAATCATACGTTCGGGCATTCTCGGCCGCCAATAAAAAACGTTCGGCTATTTCCGTGCCGTCGCAACTGGGTTACCGCATTATGACTTTTTATTTCCTCTCTACATTTAATGTTTTCCATACCGCAGTCATGCATTGTTTATCTATTTATAAGTAGGATGCCAAACACAGATTACACTTCGCACACAAAATTAGATCTATCAGTCGAATATATATAATTGTTATACACATAATTTTGACCTTTTACACATAATATAGTAACATTATTTAAAGTTACTTAAAAAAGTTATAACGTTTGTTCGGAAATCGATTTGTTATTATTATATAACTGTTAGATTTGTGCAGAACCATACTGCAGAAAAACACTCTTTGCGTTATACCTTTATCTGATAGTATGATGTGTACTTACTACCTTACTGTGGGTTTGGATTCGATGCAGATGCAAACAAGGCGAAGTACTTACTGAACTGTGTGGGTGCAGAGGAAACTTGGCTCCTCGTAGCTACCGGGATAAATCAGCTCAGAACATCCCCAGGTACCAATAGTACGAAGTGGCTTGATTTGTTCAGAAAGTGCAAGTAGTATGAAAAAATCACTTTCCTTACTGTTTTTTTATTTGGACTGGGAAAAGTGTGGTTTCAGAATTAATAACAATTAATGCAGAAAAAATATGATTAGAAGGTACTAATCAGTACAATAACGCAAACATCTATACCTAATACCAACTTTTACAATTATTCCCGAAAACTAGGAAAAAATAATAAGCTAGTAGTTAGAACAACTATGCGTAGGTACCTAATCAAAAGAAGAGGAAGTGTTTATTTAATAATATCTTAACAAAAATGTTATTTAATCGCTCCCATTTACAAATATATAAAATTTAACATTAATAAGTGAAAAATAATATTATTTCTTGCAATTTCAAGATTATTTAAGAAAACTAATATTAATAGTTGATCAATTGTTCAAAAGGCGGTAAATTTAAAAAAATCATGCACTGATATCGTAACAGAAATAATGGAATGAAAATATCATGTAAACATGATATTTTTATAAAATGGTCGTAGTTTTGAAAACTCATTTGGTAAATAATAAGGTTGATAAGTACCAGTGGTAACAGCCTCTTGAGTATTGTTGTTCTGTGCGACCAGACCTACTTACCTATTTACTACGTCTCCACTACCACCTAGCTTGCTTACCTATCGCATTGAAGGTAGTTTTATGGTAGGTAGGTAAGTAGTTATCTATCTACATCTACATGAATTGATTGCTGTAAACAACCATACATTGTAAAACCCATCGGATCATTGTTGTCAAATGATCAGAGGCAGCAGGCAGGTAACTATAGGCAGACCGGTCTTTAAAAATGTATGTCGCATGCGCGGAACAGTTATACAAAAGGGTGGGCGTAGATATTAACCTTCTTAGGCCAGCAGTCGGGCATAGAGAGGGACCAAGACACCCCTCACTCTGACTCTACCTACCTACCTACTAGGGGTGGATGCACCGCATCATACCGTTTATCAATCCACAGGGCATAAATTAACATGAAAATTTTACTCTGAGAATAAGGTAGGTTGTGCAGTCTATTACAGGTACAAAACATTCTTGGCTTGTTTTTCATCACATATTGCAGCGCCCCCTATCATAGTATAGTACCACGTATTGAAGTGTGGCGTTAAAACCTTTCTTTCTACGATCAGGTATAATAATAGGACTTTACCTATGATAGTTCCACGAAGATCTTCATCACTGCGGTGCTTTTCGATTTTGTTTAGCTGAATTTAAAACAATACAAAATAATTTAAACCCAAATTAAAACTGCATTTAAAAATACTAGGTAAGGTAGGGAGGAGGCAACAGTGACTCGTCGACAACAGTGACTCATTCATGTTTTGACCTGAAGAGAGCGCATTAGTGGCTATCTCTGTAGCACAATTAAAGCGCCTGGTTCTTAGGCCCATTTAAACGGTGTCACAACGTTATTTTTTTGTTTTGGCGCCAGCAAAATTACATTTTGAGGTGAGTTTATTTTGTTTTCATGCCTTAGTTTGTGATGATCGTTATATTTGACAATGAGTAGATATTGTAGAAGTCTCATTTGATTAGTGTTTGAGGTAATTGTAATTTAGTTCGATTGCCATAATCAAATATTTTCAAAATAGCGTGGTGGTACACACTGATTCAATTCGAAAAAGTACACAGTGTCTCATAAGTCACCGTGGTGTGTACCGCTACTTTTTTCTTAGCTGGAATATTTTTTAAGTTATTTATTTTAGACAACAATATTTCATTTAAAACTCAACGCTTACTTTGCTGGCGCTTACTATAGATGCTGGCAAGGATTGGTTGATATCTAGAATTTTCAACCTGGATGAAACAGCTGCAACCAATATGCAAAAACCACAGAAAGTGCTCGCAGCGAGGTCGTAAAACAGGAAAGGTGGCAAACAGAGAGAAAGGGGCATTAGTCACAACATGCTGTATCGTGAGTGCATGTGCAAATTACTTACCTCCAGTGATGATCTATATACTACTGCTGAATCACTGTGCACTACTAGAGTTACTGTGTACCACGGGGGTGAACCACTGTGTACGCTTACGGGTACACAGTGGCTCAATTATCTTTTTATTGTTTTCGTTTTTTTATTTTATTGTAGATGATGGAATAACTATAATAGTTTACCAACAATGTGATTCAAGTTAATCCTATGATTATTTTCTGCTTTATCATCCTTTAAAAAAACCCGAGTCTCTGTTGTCTCCTGACCCTACCTACACTAAAAAATGAATATTATAGGTATATTGGCAGGTAATTTATTTATTAAGAATGATCACAAATTGTTCAATATTTTATATAAACTAACTAGATACTTACCTACACATAGGTATGTGTGTTTGAATATTTACAAAAATTAGCTAGTGTTTTGGATTCGATGCCAGTAGTCGCGCTTGGATGTGTTAACGCTGCTTGACTTATTATTGAGTTAGGTACCTATGTAACTACCTAATTAAGAGAACTAACTATTGGTACCTATTAGCTGGCACTAATTTAAAAAATATTGAAATACAACAAAATAATACATATTTATGTATGTAAGTATTTATTCATTTAAATTTTTAGCTTATAGTATAGTTGGTAGGTATCTAGAGTTAGCTAAGTAGGGACCTAGTTTAAAACATGGCTATACATAGATACACAATACGGGCCGTACAAGCTTGACATTTGTAGGAAATGTACAACCTGGAATGGACGGCTGGATTTTGGAATACTAGCTATACCTACATTAAATGGTCGTGCATTGTCATTGTCAGGCCGTACATTCCACAAACGTACAATATTAAATGTTTTGCGTGATCATTTGACTGTCAGTGTCAGTTCTCTTTGGAATTTGGTTTTCTGTCACAGAACAACCATATTGTCTATAGCCTACCCTAGAAGGGTAAATTAAAAAAAAAAAACAACAATATTGTTCTTCCTTCATCCATCCATCCACTGAATCCACTCGATGATTTTATTTTCCGGTCGTTTTCCACGGAGAATCGGAGATTACTGACAATTAATTACTATTAATCGCGTTTGCTTCATAAAAATGGATGAGGTGTTACAACAAATGGAGGCGGCTGCTATCAGCCAAACTGAGGACATCAAAAGTTGTTTTGAGAACCTATACAAAAACAAAGGAAGAACAGGGAATCAGGAGGAGAGAAGGAGAGATATTCTGGAAAAGCAGAAAGAGTATGTTTTTCTCTAGCTGAGACGCTATTTCTAAAAGTGAATTTCGTTGCACGCTGTGGAGAAAATTCTAATCCAGTACCTATGCCTTATGCTCGTCTGTTTGTTTTCAAGATTTCATCGGTTGATCGCTCTGTGACCCAGCTGTTAAGCCAATTTTACGGCACATAACCACAGCCAGACTAAATGCTCAACTTCGTACATTGCCAGGTTTACTTACTCCTATAACCCTCAAAAAAAACTATATCATTTTGTAATAATATGTCCATAAATTGTGTAAAATCATGAAGCTAAAATAAATATTCGCATGCTTAAAGACAACAAAAGCATGAGCACTTCCTAGAACAGGATAATGGGAACTTTGTTATCTTTGTCTTTTAATATACCTTTGTAAAAAAATCCATTCGGTAGTTTTTGTACGAAAGAGTAATAAACATTCATCCTCACAAACTTTCGCGTTTGGAATAGTAGTAGGATTTCAAATGAGTTATTCTCCATTCCCATTTTGTTTGAGTATCCGGGGGATTGGTGAAGGTAATCAAAGCGTTTTGATGAAGGGATTTGGTGCACCTCAAAAAAAGCTCCTGCATGCCCAACATGAAGAAAGATAAAAAGAAAAAAAAAAATCTATTTATTATTCCCCAAACAACACACAAAAATAGTAATGAACACAAAACAGATACTTAACAAAATAACATAGCGAAGCGAAAAACAGACAAACTAAGTAGGTATGTCATTTTGCGTGGAGTCAGAACCTAGGGGTCAGGTGAAGGTATGGTTAAAATTATAACCATACCTGGTTAAAATAAAATAATAATGACATTAATTATGTTTACAGTAGCCGCAAAACCAAATTAGACAAGTTCAGAGGCATTTTGGAGCTGGTGCAAGCTGTTGAGGATAACACATTTGTTACTCCAAAGGTTGGTTATAGAATAGGAACTCTCAAGCTATTTAATATTATAGGCTTCCTCTTTACAGATTTTCTAGTCCCAAAAAACTTGCAACTGTCTCACTGTCATGGCTAAGACCAATGAATGACAGTAAAATAAATGTTTTTCAAAGAAAATTTGATGTAATACCAAAAATATCAACCTCTGCAGAGATCAAATCCATGATTCCCACTAAACCATGAGGCTACAATCCTTGGAATGTTTCGGGTCAAAGCCCCGTGTCTCCAACAGGATACAAGATTGTATTAACCAAAGTTATTTCTTACCTGCGAAAACGTAAGAGCCCATTTATGGGTTTGCTGTAAAAGTTTCTTTGTATGTTTGTAGGTTGTCTGTTACCATTTGTATCTGAAACTGCTTATCTGATTGTAATGCGGTTATTGCAATTGATTTGTATGACTTCAAGGATGGTTATTAGATATAGTTCCTTCACTATCTAAGGGGAGCTGCAATAGACGATGGAAATACGTCAAAGGTGTTTAAAATTTTGCAAAAAAATTACATTGTTTCTTTATAATTATTTTCAGACTTATTGGAAGCCCTCAATTTACGTGGCGGGCTTCACTAAAATTGCCAACTACTGTGATGTGCTAATGATGTCAGAATGGTTTTATCAAAAACCCAGTGATTTCGCCGAGAACTGGCTGGCTGTGCCCTGTCCTAAAGGAACTAGGATGTTGGTGATAGCCAATAAGGTAACTTGAAAGACTGGTTCATTGAATTGTAATTGTGTACTTATAGTTTCTACCCTCGGCTTTGCATGTGGTACAATTTTATGAAAGTAGCCTATGTGCCAGGTTATACTTCTTGCAATGTAATTCAAATTGGTGAGCTGTTACAAATTTTATTTATAAGCCTCTGCCTATGGCTTCTCCCATGTACCTGAATAAAAAGTACCTAGCCACTATGTGTTATTCTATGTGGATTCCCACAGTATTTAATGGATTACTTCGCACAATCTTGCACCAGCTTAATTTGAGAAGAAAGAGAAACATTAAAACTCGTCTGTATTACCACAGATGAGCTGTTCTCTTTCAATCGTCATTCTGGAATGCCTAAATTTAACCTTGGAATCTCTGGATCCGTAAAATCACTGTGGGCCGCTTCCCACTTATGATTTTACGATCCACGGTTTGGATCATGATCCTCGGTGTGGTGCGCGGCTGTACATCATGCGTTAAATCAGTTCCGTGGGAAGCCACTTTGGCAAGCTGATGTGATGATGGAGACCGAAAGCGGACGTCTTAACTCTTTGAATAGACTATGGACACTATGTTTGATCCAATGATAATTGATGTTTAAAAAAATATGGTCTCAAACTTATGGGATATTATAATTTTAAGAGGTTTACTTGTTTTTTTTTGTAAATTCCAGGGCACAACGAAGTGTTTCAACAAACACGGAAGCTTCAGGTTCGAGTGCCGCACGGCACTGCCCGGCGGTAATCCCTGCGATATCAAATCGAACCGTTGCATAGTGGTCTTAGACTGCTTCCATCATAAAGACTCTAACACCATGTATGTCCTTGACATTCTGGCTTGGAATGAATGCGTGATGACAGAGGGAGAAGTAAGTATATATAACTAGCTTCTGCCCATTGCTTCGCCCGCGTGGTACCCAGATAAAAAGTAGCCTATGTGTTATTCTGATGTATAAGCTATATACAGTAATATAAGCTATATTACTGTAAAGTTTCATCAAAATCCGTCCGTGAAAGACTGACAAACATCCATCCTCACAAACTTTCGCGTTTATAATATTAGTAGGATTACGAGAACTATTTTGTCCATTACAGGCTTCGTTCCGCCACTTCTGGTTGATCAGCCAACTGGAACAAATACCGGAGCTCCAACTAATTACGAAGAAGAATAAAATGATCTTCAAAATTATTCCCAAAATTCCATGTGATACGGAATCTCTAAACAAGTAAGTTAAATAGATTTGCTTTGTTTAAGGCGAGGCGGGCCGTGATTTTACATCTCTTCTTCTGACGTAACAAATTAATATTAGACAACCCAAATCATATAGTACCTATAGATCAGAATACGGAGCATAATCGAACAGAACCGCGACATAAAATATCGCGAGGCTTAAATGAACGGCTTTTTGCAGATCAACAATATTTTCTAAATATTATTCTATTATCTCTATTTTATGCTTCAAGAAATCAAAATGGAGCCCTCAAATAAATTATTGATGGGCGAGAACGACCACAGAGTGAGCCCCTAATACTCCTTTTAAGAAGGATTGGCCTTTAATAACCCAGGACCAAGAACTATGCAAAGGAGATAGGGAGGCCTTTGCCCTACAGTGGGATTGTGCTGGATGAAAATAATAACTTGTTGTGTGGTGAAAATTCAGGTTACTCACGACGTTTCCATACTACAACCACAACTTGCCTCCAGTGGACGGTCTTCTGTTCTTCCATCAGAAAGCGCAGTACTTCGCCGGCGAGACCCCGCTAGTTGGCTGGCTCTACCCCTATATGGTCCCTGAAGTTTTGGGAGCAGGTAAAGGGACTTTGACTTTGAAATTATATCATTAAACATTCACATTTATAATAGTAGGAAGGATTTGGTCGTGACTAATCTCTCACTTGGTATCCATACGGATTTATTTACTGAGTATGGATCTGGGGATCTCCATTATGGGGATTAAGTCATGACCTGTGTTTTTTTTCTAGATATCCAAGTGCACAAAGGATACATGCTGCAGAGGCCGGTCGACTATATCGATTACAAGGATTTCATTGAGAAGTTTGAAAATAAAAATGCAAGGAAAAAGCAAAAGAAAGTATTCGGAGCTAAAAAGATGGATACTGAAGCTGACACGTTGCAGGTATTTTCAACCGACTTCAAAAAAGGAGGTTCTCAATTTGTGTATGTTACGCGATATCTTTGCCTTTATTGTGTGACGATTTTAATAATTCTTTTTTTTATATTTCAAGTGTGGTCTGATATAAGTTTAATGAAAAAGTCTTACCACTAAAGGTATACTTTTAGTGACACTAAGATTTCCTGTGTCATGGGTTTCCTGTGTCGTGGGGAACTACGAATACGGCGGTACCAAAACACCCAGTCTCAACAAATATCTGCAGAACACGCAAACATTTGTCCCGCAGCGTGAATCGAACCCGCACCTCTTGCGTTGCAACCGGCTACTTACCCGCCACGCCATAGAGGTCGTCAGGTTAATGATTATGATGACTCAAAATTTACCAAGGGATGACCGGTTCTACTATTCCTCAATTCTTCTTATGTTATAGATGCGGATAATCCTATATCTATTCTACTTCAAAACTAATATTGTAAAGAGGTAAAGTTTGTAAGTTTGTACGTAGGTGATAATCTCCGAAACTATAGATTTCAAAAATTACTTCACCAATATTTAGAATGGACTTTTCGTGGAGACCAATTTTGCAACGTATGTCGAAGAAAAAATAGACGAAAGAAATGCGTTTCTTTCGAATGCTACTTTTTATCCGAGTACCACGCGGGCGAAGGACTAGCTACTAGTCCTACTAATATAATAAATGCGAAACTCTGTGAATGTTTGTTACCACGAATTTCCGTAACTACTTAACCGGTTTTGATGAAATTTGGAATGTAAATAATTTAGGTTGGAATAACACATAGGCTAATCTTATTTTTCGAAAATCAACCCCTAAGGCGGTTAAACAGGGTCGTAAAGTTTCTATGGAAAAAAATATTCCTTGGTTTTATTCACTCAAAACTCGGTACACATAAACTTTAAAATAAATAATAACACGTATTTTTATTTTTTCAAAATTACCCTTTGGGGGCGTGCAATTGAGTTCTATACTTCGTATAAATGTGTGGACAAAAAGTTGGTGGACATAGTTTGAAGCCTGGAAACGGTCATATGTTACTTTTATTAACATACCACGCGGGGGAAGCCGCGGGCAACAACTAATATTATTATAAATGCGAGAGTATTGCTGGAGGTTAAGATATTCCGCGAGCTGTGCCACTTAAATTATAAACGCGAAAGTATGGATGCATGCTTGGATGTTTGTCCCATGAACGTCGCAATAGGCGGAACCGATTTTGAAGAAATTTGGTTTCAAGAAAAATCCATGTGGCTACTGATATAATATTTAATTTAAGGCCGTCCATGGTGACTCTGATTTAAAACGTGTGTTCTTTATTTGTGCGTTTCTTGTTTTCGCAGTACCTACAATTAATAAATCGCTATCGTATCGCTAATGTAAAGTTAACACGACTTTTTCATTCTTGAACCTTCTAGGCCTAGGTGGAATTGATATTCCACCTAGGCCTACTTTACATCCCACACGCGAGCGGTGTCTGTGACAAGATATTAATATACTTACCAACTTTGTTTTAGGATCATAACGCGGAATCCACTCACGAATTTACCAGCGTTGAAGCACAAGAGGTAATCTGATGTGTTATTTTATGACCTCTGTGGTGCAGTGAGTGTAGGCCCGCCTGAGACGCAGTAGGTTGCGGGTTCCATTCCCGCCGCGGGACAAATGTTTGTATTATCAGCAAATATCTGTCTCGGGTCTGAGTGTTTTCTATGTAATAATATGTATGTTTTTACAAATAAATAATATGTATGTTTTCCCATAATACAAGCACTAAATACATAAATAATGCGGGACATTTTCACACAGCATCATCTAGTGCCCCAAAGTAAGCAGAGCTTGTGTTATGGGAACTACATGACTGATATACTACTTATATACATATATCTTTTTTGTAAATACATACATATTATACATAGAAAACACCCAGATCCCGAGACAAATATTTGCAGATACAAACATTTGTCCCGCGGCGGGAATTGAACCCACACCTTTCTAACTGCTTAGTTATAGGGCTAGGTGATGCTATGTTCGTCCAGCATTATTTTTTTATATTATATCGGCATTATGTTGAGTCGTTTTCGTTGTAATTTAATTAATATTGTTACTTTCAGGACGGTGACGTGGGACCTACTCCGTACCTGCGATGGAATCCGAAACATGCCGTGCCTAATGATAATACTTTATGAGGAGTCTGTCATTATTGCACTCTTTTTATCCATTGCAAGTACAATAAAACTAATTTATTGATGCTAGTTGGCTATCTTTGTATTTGAGAAATCTTTAATTGGCTGTATTTTATAACCATATCTCTTGGTCAGATAAAAATTGAAGAAGAAATTGGCTGTATTCTAATGCTCTCTCGACCAGCCAAACTATTTTATGAGTCATTTAATATAAAGTCTGTTTGTGAACAGCATTGTATATGAGATACGCATGTCTATACTTATATCAATGGTATATTATATTTTACATAGAGTAGACGGCCTCAAGAGACGCAAAGTTTGATAATTTGCTAGGAAACAATTCTGTCAACTGTCGTGAAAGTCCCGCCACGCCTGCTATGATTGGTCGAAACTGTAGTTTCAACTAATCAGAGCACAGCAAGCAACATGACGCAATGACAATGACAATGTCCGTGTATGCCGACATCAGTCCTAAAAGACTGATGTGTTGACAGAATAGTGTGGTTCAATATGACGCCTCTAGGGGTTAACAGCTCGGATTAACGGGTGTTATGTGCATCCTAATTTAAGGCAGAAAAGTTATAGTGTATACAATTAGTATCGTTAATCTTATTGATTGTAATGTGACGATTCGAACGAAAATCTCATATAAACACTATTTTCCACTGTGGAGGTAGTTCGTTGAGGATCCTCTTTGTATAACTTAATGGACTTTGGGTAACAAGTATACACTATATACATATTATTGGGGATTTTTAATAAAACCAAATTTTAAAAAGGAAAATTACAAGGCTCGGTGTATCTGTGGAGTGTTTGCTCTGTCGGGACTTGATGACGTCACCACCGCGTTAGCGGTGCTGATGGGGTCATCGGGGTCACCAAGAACGTGTCTTGGTCTACGGAGGGTTTAAGAGGAGCTTGCGTCACTCGCGCTGCTCTTTATACAGCCGGCCGGACGCTTGCGTTGCCGGCTTTAAATAAAGAAAATCTCAATGTTTAAGAACGAGCAAATATCTGAAGAACATGCAAACATTTGTCCCGCAGCGGTAATCGAATCTGCAGCTCTTGCGCCCCTCCCTCTGATTATGTTTGTTAGCATAATCCTAGTAAGTTTTTTTTTTAAATTCCAATTTGTAGCTTGTAGAAAATGTTTTTCTAGTATTCCGTGCTGAATTGTTTTTATTTTTAAGTTGCAAGTGCTGGGCGCTTTTATTGTTCTTTGAAAGTAGTGTAATTGTTTCCTAATGTTATTAGTAGGGAAATAAAAGCATTTACGTGTTTGATATAACTAAAATGTTGAAAAAGATTATGAAACGAGTTATGTTTTTTGTGGAAAAGTTATACTATTTTTTTAGTTTTTTCTAATAAATACAGTCCAATATGACAATTATATTTTCTTATGAACACCTTGATAGATATTTCACGATGTTTTGATAGATATTTGACTGCGTTATGAAGGTAAGCTGGAAGAAAAAGCTAATTAGCATTAAAATCACCTTAATACTTGTTTTATCTTGTGCAATAAAGCATTTCCTTTCTATCTATTACTATAAATATGTCAATTAATTTGAATATATGTTAACATTACTACTATATTATAAATGCGAAAATATGGATGTCTGTTGCTAATTCTCCAAATTTCATCCAAATATGTTTAAAACGGTTAAACATATTTGGATGAAATTTGGATTAAATATCGTTAATGACCTACAAAAACACATAGGCTACTTTTTATCCAGGTACCACGCAGGCGAAGCCCTGGGCAGATGCTAGTTATACTATATACTTCTATTCAATAAAAACAGAATGTATAACTGTATGGTACTGTAAAAAGGTATTATTAAAAACTAAAATGAAATAGTTATGTCACTGTTCATGTAATATCAACTACGTACTATGTGTAACGTGGGCATGTGCTAAACATAATGTAACCTCTCTAAATACCCTTTACTTGGTAACCTCTCGGATCTATGTAAATATGAACCTGCATGTAATATACTTGCCTGTTTCTAGAACGCCTGCAATCTTTTTATAATATTAATGAAATTGTTGTCTTGACCAAGTGTGCTTTATGTTCTTAAGGTTTAAATAAATGAGTATGCTTATGAGTCCATCATGGGGATTACAGAGTGGTTGTTTGTGGGAATAGAAAATTACGTGGTACAGTCGTAATTTGTAAAATAAAGAATAATGCTGGACATTTTTCACACAGCATCATCTATCATCTAGCCTAAGTAAGCAGAGCTTGTGTTATGGGAACTACATAACTACAACTTATATATATATATTTTTGTAAATACTAATAATTAAAAAACCCAGACCCAAAACAAATATCTGCAGAACATACTAACATTTGTCCCGTAGCCGGAATCGAACCCACAACCTTCTGCGTCTCAGGCGGGTCTTCGTCCACTGCGCCACAGGTCTTCGAATGTGTGTGAATTATGTTTTTTACTGGTCAAATGACTTACATTAATGTGCAAGTACCATATTATCAGATGAAATAGTGTATTTAGTGTTAATTGAATCAATTACCAAAGGAATCCTGAGTACGATTCAAAGTCATTTTAATGATTGTCTAATGTACAACTACATTAGACAATCATGAACTTTACTTCTCAATGTTTAATCAACAGTGTAAGCAGTTTCAGGATAATTTTATTTTAACACTTCGTATAAATCTGTGTGTTTACGAAACGTTATTTGATAATTCCAACATTTCTTGGTTGTAGAATAAAGTGCGTTTCTGAACAATCGTTCATCTTTTTATTAGACCGTCTTCCTTTAAGTGTGTTACAAAATTGCAACTATTTTTTTGGTTGATCGAGCAAAAAGGAGCAAATCTTTGATTATAATAAATTAAATGGTATTACTGGTAGTGCGCTCGCGTCTCAGTCTGCTTGGAGGTTTTTTATCTTCCAGGTACATCCAGTCAGAACTACCCCATCTTAATGAGTATAAGAACGAAACATACACGGGTTAAAAGAATTTATAAAAGATAGTCAACAGTAAGAGGCCGCGAAATAGGCAATTGTTATTTCCGCATATACATATAGGTAGGTAGTGCTTTTCTAAAAAAATGCAAGGAAATAGAAGAGGTTGCTTATTTAAGTATTTTAAATAAGCAACCTCTCCTATTTTTACGTATTTTTCTTTTGACTTCGCTAGCAGTAGTAGATTTTCTATCTGTGGCTTCCGACCTTAAATCTGTTGGAGTGCAGTCAATATCCATTTCACTTTCGAAACTTTCGGAACTCATTTTTATTATATACTAGCTTCTGCCCGCGGCTTAGCCCGCGTGGTGTTCGGGTAAAAAGTAGCCTATGTGTTATCCTGTTGTATATGCTATATTACTGCAATGTTTCATGAAAATCCGTTCAGTAGTTTTAGTGTGAAAGAATTCCATCCTCACAAAATTTCACGTTTATAATATTGGTAGGATAGTAGGATTTATTATCAAAATAACAGAATCAAGGCGACCTTTTGCTTTACCACCACTTTTTTTTATTGTACCGAGAGGTAGTCTTCTGTGGTAAAGGCGTCTGTATACAGCCACTTGAACTGAACCTATTTGTATTTTGTAGGCTTGATGAAAAAAATACTAATTTAAATAAGGCAAACAAAAAAAGTTTTGTCGTAGTACAAACGTACAAACCAGCACGCCGGCAATGGATTTGCCACCGCAGTGGCAGCATACGTTCATTTTACGTAATTTTTTGTCCTTATTTACCCCATGAAAGAGGATGACCCTTAGGTATAATATCTGTAATAGGGTTTTCGATTATGATTTTCCAATCTAGAAGATAGATAGGGAATATATAATTGCACGCTAATCATTTCCATTTACTAACTAAACTACATATGTTGATTATTTTGTACTGTCATACTTATCAAACCATAATAGCATTCATATTGTAAAAACGGGAATTTTCACGTACTGCACTATCGGTGAAGGCACCGACTAAGTTTCGACTCACTCCGAGAGTCTTCATCAGGGTGAGTGGTTTCGACTTTCTCCTTACGCGTCGCACGGCGCGACGCGGAAGGAGGTGCCTTCACCGATAGTGCAGTACGTGAAAATTCCCGTTTTTTACAATATGAATAGTCAAGTTCACGATAGTTTTTGGCATAATAGCATTATCAACAACATTGCCTAGATACCTCGGTAATGACCAATAATATAAAATTTAAAAGTAATAGGAAAGTACTATAAAACACATAAATTGGTTAGGCAATAATTTAATATATCTTCCTGATTACCTATATAATATTATATTATTTATTTTATAATAATAGAATCGACACTAAAGAAGGTCTATAAAATCGTAATGCTTATTTGCAAACCGTAAATCGAGAATCTCGCATCCAAACACTATAAATATGAAAACCTTCTATGTGTCGTAAACCGGAATGTGCGAAATTGATGTATCTAATCAATTAAGCTATGACTAGTCTTTCGTCAGCATAGATTTTCGTTCTACTTTTTCTTCCTTTTTTTTGGGAATGGAGCTTTATCTTCCATGATGTCAATCCATAGTACTTTCATACTTTACACATTAAGGCACATGTGTAAAAAGATTACCGACCCAATGGTTGCGGAAAGTTGGTGGATGGAGGTGACTCAACTTTGACGACCTCGGTGACGCAGCGGGTGAGTTGCCGGCTGAGACGCAAGAGGTACGGGTACGATTCCCGCTGCGGGACATAGGTTCTGCGGATATTTGTTCCGGGTCTGGATGTTGTGGTACCACGGTACTCGTAGTTCCTGATACCCACGAATCCTAGTATGGGATCAGAACAATGTATGTGACAAATCAAATGAATCATTTATTGTTTGTGGATGTCCACCAATGGACTTCTACAGGTTGTTGATGATAATGATGCCTACTTTAACTCTAGAATTTTCGTAGCAAGATAAGTTTCGATGATGTATAGGATGATAAAATATTTTCGACTGGTAACATATTTCATTCCGATAAGAAGGTGCGATTTTACGGCAGAATAATAGGGCTGAATAAAAAACTTCGCTACTAAGGATTCACAGTTATTCATCCCCCGTCCGTATATTACTGATTTAGAGCCAGAATGGAATATTGAAAACTGGACCGTAAAATCGTGATAAATTCGTTGAATCTAGTAGGTTGTACCTAAGTAGTTAGGTAAGTACTTATTCATAAAACTTTATGTAACACTAGGTAACTACCTACCTAGCTGCATGGGTACCTTATTTAATTCAAAGGCTAGGTATTGAAAACGAGTGACATAGGCGAAAGGTCCCGTAAAACTTTTAGGTTACCCTTAGTAGGTACCTTACATTAACTGGATATTTATTAATTTATTTGGGACATCCAACAGAAAAATCACAGGAATTATTTCAATGTAAAATATTGTTGTGTTAAATCTATGTGTGTTCCCCCAATTATAGGATACTACAGCGTGTACAAAGTAGATAAACTACTTAGCTTAAAATATTAGAGAAAAAGTTAACTATTTAATGCAGTAACATACAGTTAGCTATAAGAAGATAAGGAAAGAAAATAAGAGGATACGAAGATAAGCGTAGGAACATATAGGGAATAATGTTGCGGGACAAATGTTTGTATCTGCAAATATTTGTCTCGGGATCTGGGTGTTTTCTATGTATAATATTTACATAGAACTTTACTTTTTATCTAGGTATTTACTAGATGCAAAAAGCGAAAGCTGCGGCCCGGCCGGCGCGGGCGACGACGACGCGGCGTGGCTGTGAAGTATCGATTATGTGACACATCAATAAATCCGTAACAATGCTCCATATTCATGGAAATATTTTACGGCATCTACACGATAAGTTAATGACCAATCTCTTTCTCGCATTAAAACATAACGGCTCTATGATACAACAATAAGTAGGCACAGTCAACTCTGTAGAAACTTGAGGAAAATCCAAAAAAGGTCCCGGTAAACTATTTACTTTGCTTATCCTACTTTACATTAGGTGGGTAAGAAATTAATAGTTAAACAGGTAGGTACCCTATATCTAGAAATTTTAGAAACTTACCTCCCTATCTACCTATGGGAGATTAAGAGAACGCTGTTTTGAAGTAATTATCAGGTCACAGATAGGATTTATTCTCAGAACGTAATATGTAATTATAGTATAGGTTAGTTGATTAACAGGTTAACCAAGAAAAAACTCTAAATTACGTTTATAAGACGAAATAACTATTTTTAATTTCAACAAAACTTTATTGCTATAATCATCATATAGGGTTTAGGTGTTCTAGGACATCCTGTATGAAAAACAAGAGGGTTTTATCGCGATCATATAGCGTTGCTAAGTGCTGGATACGCCACAAGACGCTTGTCTTAAATTACACTTTTTATTCTCGCAGATTTTATTATGGTAATAACGCGAAACGGCCATGAATAATGTCCTTATTCTGTCGTATTTCTATTATAGGTTAGACCCAGGCATTTTATTTAGCTACCGCGGTCACAAACTAAGGACCTTTCTTAATAACTATGTATAATAATAACCCCGGTATGTATAAAGTACAAACAAAACCCTGCTCTACGTAGGTACTTAGATACTTTCATATCATCTTGTTCCCGGATTAAAGTAATTTTATTATCAGCTCATCGTAAATCATCTTAAGACGAACTCTGTGGCGCAGAAGGTTGCGGGTTCGACTCTTGCCGGGTGGCAAATGTTTGTATCTACAAATATTTGTCACGTGTCTGGGTTTTTTCTATGTACGATATGTATGTATTTACAAAAAAAGGATATAAGTACCATTATATCAGTCATGTTCCCATAATACAAGCCTGCTTAGTTTGGGGCTAGATGATGCTGTGTGAAAAATGTCCAGCATTATTTAATTTATTATTTATAAATGTAAAGTGTAATTACAATGGAAATAAGTATCAGTAGGTATTTAAACTAATTAGACAGGTAGGTAAGTAGGTACTAAAGTAATTTTATTAAAATGTAAGTGGCTATTACTTAGATTTGGGTTAACTAGGTAGGCAGGCCTCAAAACACCTGGGACAGAAATAATCATAATTATAGTACCTACAGTACCTACGTACCCAATCTTTCAGTAGGTAATTTCATTTTACGAATTTGAGAGGTTTAGCTGGTTGATATACTTGAGAACCTACCTCTTAATGACACTTAATACAGGATAGCCCAGAAAACATTCAAATGTGCTGGTTTTTGTAAAAAAAACACGATTCTAAATCACCATCTATCAGCGGAATGTTTGTCGTTTTACTCATCACAGAAAACTCAAAAGAAAAAGTTATAAAATTCAACCTTAAGGCAGAGATTCAAACGTAATTTACCTCATAAGAAGGAACTCCTAAAATTTCCAAAAGGTCCGATTCTATGATTCAGCGGAAAGTTCGCCACCAACGAAGTTCATGACGGGGCTTTTCTGTTCTTTGTAAAGCTTTGCAAGATAACATCGTCCGTCATTTCTTTTGAATAATATGATAGTGGTCGTCATGAAAGTAAAATATACTGCAGAGTACGTTTACTTTTTTTACCCTATTATCTGCACAATCTTTGAGTTTAGACGACGACTATTTAGATTTTAGACGACCTCCCCGCCAGTTCCGCCACTAGTAAGTAGATACACTACATAAGTATTTTATAACTATTTAAACATTTGACGACCTCTGTGGCGCAGTGGCCCACGGGACAAATGTTTGTATGATCTGCAAATATTTGTCTCGGGTCTAGGTGTTTTCTATGTATAATATGTATGAATTTCAAAAAAATACTACTCTGCTTACTTTGGGGCTAGGTGACGTTGTGTGTAAATATCGATCTCTCAGTCAATGATCAACAGGATAAAATTATATTGATAAATTCTGCAGTCCGAGATCTTTTGTAATGTGTATCCTGACATGACGTTTATTCTACGAGCCTCCGCGTGCATCTTCGCGATGCTGGTTTGTGATTTTTTATTGGTGTGTTCGTATATGCCTACGGTTCGTATGTGTTTTCCTAGCTGTGTGTCTTGCCTGTAGTATTATTCCTCTGTAGGTCAGGTACCCTAGTTAGACATTATTTTACGCGGACGGCCAGTTGTGTGGCTTGACGGCTCCATCAACACAGGCTCTTTGAGCCTAGTAACAGCGCTCTTTAGGTCCGTACATATAAACTTTATCTTATCGTATCTTATCTTACCGTATCTTTAATATTCATAAAAAAATCTACAAACTACCATCCTGTTATCATTGGCATCTTCGTTCTCATTGAATCTCGTATCAAGTTCTTAGAAAATAGCTACATCGAATGCTTTTTGCATGGAATTTCGGTAGACAAATCTCTGCTGTCCCCGCGTACGGACAATATGCATATACTAAATAGCCCCTTTGGTAGTCTTTACTATTCAATCAACGTAAAAGAGCGATTGGACAGTGTATATAAAACAAGTTTTCTTTGATAAAGTTTCTTATAGTACTTATAAGCAATTTACTGAGGCACAACAATCATTTTCCCTGAACTCTGGTTCATTTGTCATTATAATGAATGAGTGTAATTCGCAACCCTATTTAGCAGATTGTAAGAAAATCTAATAGTTACCAGCAAATACTTACCAATGTCAAGCAAGGTTAGAAAGGTCGCAAGTAGATTGCTAATTTATCTAGTCTATAAGATAACACATGATAAAACATTCATCTACCACCACCGCCGGGACCTGGCGTATCTAGGCTAATGAAACAGAGACGTGTTCTGTGTCCCATGGGTATTCGACAGCGACGCGTATTATTTTCGATCCCATCGATTTTACTAAGAATATGAGACTCCATTACTAACAGTAAAGTTGGTAGAAATTGATGCTGTACGTTAAGGTGGAATAGCCATATATTTTCATGGCTGACTATTCCTACCGATGGCGAAGACTGTGCAGTCGGGATGGAAGTGTTCTCTAAGATACAGTTTTAGAACTGGTTCTGGAGACGGTGAATATCCATACCGTTCAACTTCGTTGTGTCGATGGAATAGTAAAACGTTCATAGACTTAGTTTAGGTTAGTAATGTACTACTTAGTGGTTGTCTGGAAGAGATTTCTGTTAGCGACAAGACCGTCATTTTTAGGACTACGCATAATGCTATGTATAAAGTGTACTTTTTTCAAACCGTGTCTCCAATAAAGTGATTTTTCACTTTCATTTAATTTCACATCTCGCCTATGAGAATATTTTGTGTCCCGTAGACAGGTTTTTTCATACCACTAAAGTGACAAACAAGCATAAGGCTATTTATTTTTTTATTACCTATTTATTTGGTCCAAAAAAACAAAGTACAAAACTGGAAAGAACGGTAATATCCGCAGAATCCGCGTGTGCCACGAATATAAGCGCCCTCCTCCGAAAAGAATCAAATAAATGCACGGTGCATTGCACTGTTAACGACCTCGGTAGAATGGCTGGCGAGTAGCCAGCTCACCTCAGCGATGAGGTGCGGGTTCGATTCCCGCTGCGGTTCAAATGCTTGCATGTTCTGCAGATATTTGTTCCGGGTCTGAGTGTTGTGGTACCACGGTACTCGTGGTTCCTGATACATACGACACAGGGAATGGTCAGTGTGTGTCTGTTTTATATATATTTTGTTTAAATATACCATGTATAATACTCGTATGTTTATATATAATCTCAAGACGGTAGCTAAGAGGAACCCAGCAGTGGTCATCTCGGATGATGATGATGATGATGATGATCATCATCATCATCCGAGATGTCCACGGCCCCGAGCTTTCTCGATCCACCAACTTCTCGCAATCTTTAAGGGGCATCGGCCCCTCTGATGGGATCTTTCTTATCCTCTCATCGAGTCGTCACTGCTGCAATCCAGAACTTCTAATCGAGCTATGTGGCCGCCCCTTCTTAACTTCAACTATCTGATTCCGAGAGCTGCCAGTTACTTTCGCTTTTCTATGGATTACCTCGTTTCGGATTTAGAACGCAACTAGTCCTATTCGAAGATTATTCATTAATTGAACTTTTCGTAGTACCGTAGCACTGTCTACGAGCCTGTTTAAAATAAGCGAATGCCGTAATTTTCTCATGGGCGGACTCCGTGACGCTCATTTCTCAGGATTCAAGCTATCGTGCTTTTGCAAACTTGCCGAGAGCTCCCATTTGCATTAAGCTCGCGATCATGGAACAGAGAAAATGAAGAAAAGCTTTAGTCAAGGACGTATAAACGTCTATAGCAACTTTAGGTAGGTAATATAAAACATATAAACTAGCAAAAAAATATTGTTAAAATGTAAGCTTTGCATGAATTGCGGGTGCTATGCAAAACTATAAAAAAGAAGAATTATTTTCTGAACTGTGTTCGCGATGAAACGTTGATGTGACAGGAATTGACGATACATTCAGGAATGATGGATGGAGTTTCCTAGCGAATCAGCGGTTTCCACCGAAAAAGAGGAATTATCGCTTTAAATTCTCTGTTCATGATTTACATTACAATAAAACTAAATTAACTTTTTTCTATATTCGTATAAACTCTTTCACCACGTATTTATATTTGATTAAGGAAATTATCTGATTATATTATCGTGAGGCATTCATAAGAGTCAAAAGTTGAAATACTTCTTAGTGTTACGTGTACCTAGATTACGGCTCGTTTGCTCTAGAGATATATCAAATGTAGATTTTTTGACACATTTCAAAGAAATCTATGCTTTAGTCTAAATTATAATGAGTTTTGCCCTGGAAAACGACTCTGAGAGACCCAGCATGGATAAATTACTATAGACTCCTTTTCTCAGAGCTAAGCGTCATAGTTGACTAAGCACTTCGAAGTAGCCTTTATAATTATTATCATAGGAACGAGCTCGTAAAAGCTATTTTATGCCCTTCGCAAGAACGGCTGTTACTGAACGGCTTTCAAGCAATAAAGCACAGAGAGACGTTTACGCTGGTTTTATTGAAGTTTTTTGTTCGGCACATTTAAGCGACGCGACGCTGATGAGTCTTCCCGCGGGATTACGCCGTCTGTCACTATCGAGTGAAACGTAAACGTCGTGTTTTTAAAAAAAATAATGAAACTGCGTATTATATTAGTACATTATAGTTTTTGTGGATTTCAAAACTGAAATACAGACATTTTATTTTACAGTTTGCCCGAGCTTAGCCGAGTTCGCAATCTTTGCTAAGAGGCACTAAAGAATCAATTTTATTAAGAAATTACTTATCAATAATTGATATTTAAGAATAAAATATAAGAGTTTATATTTTTTATTGATAAAAAGTCCAATATGGAATTTTGTCACCTATTTTTTTACCTTGGGATTGGAGTCTTTTCAAGTGGGGACCAACCTTGAAGTTTAACATTCAAAAATAATCTACCTTCTAGCTCCATCATCAGATCAGCTCCAAAATACCAAATTATAGTATAGTAGCCTTCTAACTAACATATTTTAAGATTTTTTAAGTTTTACGGGAAAAATAGCCGAAATCCCTCAGAAACTTTTATGGGAACACTTCGGAATCATTCTTTATACAACAACAAAATAATTCAAATCGGTTAACAGTTGGCGAAGATATCAAGTAACAAACATGTACAGCTGAATTGAGAACCTCCTCCTTTTTTGAAGACGGTCAAAAAAGCTTTTCTGAAACCAGTTTGGACTTAATATCTTAGAAATACATCAAGATAAGCCCCCAGTCTACTGAGAGTATCCATGGAGTATCCATATTATACATAGATTACACCCAGACCTGAGACAAATATTTGCAGATCATACGAACATTTGTTTCGCGGCGGAAATCGAACCCGCTACCTTCTGCGTCTCAGTCGGGCCTTCGCTCACTGCGTCAGAAGTCGTCGAAACATGAAGTGGATCTCTATAAAAAAAAAACTAGAACTGAGAAATATCGAAATTTCTTGCAACAAAAACTGTTATTTATCCAGTTTGTAGGATGACTACTTATTCATTCGGAAAGCGTAGGTATAGCACGTGTCCTCAAAAAAATCTTCTACCATTTTGTTCTTTTCAAGGAGAATTACAAAGTTCCAAGTATGAGCGGCCGGCGTGGATTTATTCTTGTATTGCTGGATTAAGCCGTGCTTTACGATAAGCTGCTTTCCCTTTCTAGCTCGAATTGAATCCTTAGTTTTTATTACGAGTCGCATTAGAATTCCGCCCGCCACGATCTTAAATCCGTATTACATTTCGTTCCTTTTAAACCGAACGAGTATTCGTCTGCTCTGCTCTTTTTAATAATGCGGTTATTCAGAATTCAGTAAGTTTTATTTAAACTTGAGTGATTTTAAACATGCTAACTAATTAAATGAACATATTTGTAGATAATTATGGGTTTCAAGTTTCTTAAAAAGAACATTGAAGAAATAAACTTAGGTGTTATGAATATGTTTCATAAAAGCATTACCAACTAGTGCATTAACTCGCCATATCATCGTATAAGTCTTTTAAAATATTTTTATACCTACATTTCGTTTATTTTTTATGCTATCTATCTATATAATTGTATGTTATATTTTATTATGTATTATGTACAAAACAGGGTTTTTCTATCTATCCATATGAGATAAATTATATTGATATATGATATGAGATAGATTTAAATCTCATCAGCCTGGAGTTAGCTTCTTTTAATCCACTAGCTGACAAGAAGTGTGAAGAATTGAACCCACTTAGAGCCGAATAACATGGAGGGTTTAGTTCTATTGGCCTATAATAATTATGTTCGTGCTCTGCTCTGTTACCTTCCTTTTCGAATCGCACAATGTTTAAAGGATGTCATTATGCATAGAGGATCATTACGGCTGTCGGAAGGAGAAAGCCGCCGTAATGAACCCTGCGATCTCGTTGTTGTCTCTGCACTAATTGCCGCACACTTATTAAGGTCGAGACGTTGCAACTAAAAATGCACTTTCAACACAAAGAACCCACTTTGAATAGCTGGTACAAATTTTGAGCCTTTGTTGCAAGAGTAAAGCTCTCTCGAAAAAAAATTCTGTTTCATTATTAGCAAGGTTATTAGGAGGTATCGTTAGACACACGAATTGAACACGAAATAAATTAAGAGATGATAGGGTTCTGTAGAGATGTAGTACTACGTTGTAGATTGTGATATGTGCCCCTAAACACATATTCATGATAGAGCGTATTCTATGAGGTGGGCATTCCTGATTTCTTTGTTATAGTTTTTTTTTGGAAAAGGTTAACAGTGTCCTGACAGTGTGACTATCTGGCCAATACAATATTCAAATATTGAGATGGAAAAAATACCCTGACAAAAAGAGATTTACCTTGATCTATGACTGACTTTTTTTGACCCGTGATGGCAGAAGCCTCCATATGTATTTGCCGTGAGAGGTGGTTTGTTGACCATTCCATCTTCGAAATGGCTTATCGGAGGTTTTATTCCCACAAGTCATTAGGATACGCTGCAATCAATAATGGAATTACAGTAAATTATTACAAACTTAAAAAAATACTTGCTACCAACATTTAATGCTACCTACCAATTTTAATTAATGTATGATATGGGTAAACAGTGCCCGAAATAAACGGATTTTATTTAATTATAAGTTTAACTGGTCTTCATCGCGTTTACCCTTTTTATTATTTTCCCGACGTTTCGACTGTATTGCAACAGCTGTCACGGGATTTGATTTTATATAATAATTATTTATCATATTACGTAGACATTGTCTTAAACAATGCTCGAACATCTGAAAGGCTAATCTACATTATATAAAGAAGATCGGAAGGTGCTTACCTACCATTAACAAAACAGCCTCACACTAGGAAATGGACATGTAATTTTGAATTTCATTGTGAGAATGGTTTGCATGGGTGAAAAGTCCAGTCCAACTCAGAGCGGAATATAAGTGGGTTGAATTATTAACTGTATCCATTTATTCCACGTGAAAAACCAATTCCGCATCTTGTTTGCTGATAAGTTTAGTGGAAATGAAATTGAATTAGGTGTTTAAATTGAGTGGAATCGAGGTCGACCTGGGTCGCTCATACGTGGATGGAATATTTTTCGGGACCGACCTATTCGTTACCTGAAGACAACTTTGAAAAGGTGTATATTTCACGTTTTCGAGTAACCGTTGAAAATCTCGTACCATAATAATACCATACCATAATAATTTTATCCAAAAGTAATAAACAACACGTTTTGAAGTGACGATACAATACAGCAACCACATACTCGTACCTCAACCACATGGTATTAGATAGATAGATAGAACATTATATATTGCACAAAATAGTAGTACATAGGCGAACTTAATGCTAAAAAGCGTTCTCTTCCAGATAACCTTTGTGTATAGTGGAAAAAGATGTGTTGGTAGTGCACAGAATGCTTAAAACAAAAATAATAATATATAGTGATTATGTAACGCACTGTTAAAATCTAAGACTAGATCTATATTTCTAAGACATGTCTGAAAATTTTGAAAATTTGTCCTAAAAGTGAAATAAGAATTATGTGAGTGACAATAACGAGAAAAGAAGCGTGACCTCTACGTCTACGCCTCGTAGATAATTTTATTCATTGTCATTATGATGTATGGCTTGATCCATCTCTTTTTTGTTGAGTGGCTATTCACGGGACTGTAAGTTTATTCTGTGTTTTACATAAACGCTAGCTGTTTTACAAAACAGTGTTGTTTTCTAATCCGGCGTATAGTCCGATTGTAATTAACATAAATAAAGCGTTTCGTGTTTTCCAATACGGCTGACAATGTGTAGCCTTCTTATAAATGAGCGCCATTTTGTAATAAAAAAAACCTAAGATTCTTAACCTCTCTTCTGTTTACAATATGGCTAAACATTGGCAACTTTATGTTTGTCAACCTACTTAATTCTAAACAATAGGTGTACTTACATATATATTAAGCGTATATTTTTGTTTAATAACAATAGTTCTTTGTCCGAGGTGACGTTTATTCAGTGTGTTGGAACAGAAACACAAACAAGAGCTCTGGGATCGTTGCTCTCCCTCCGGAGAATCTAGCCAACTTTCCTATTTGTTCGTTCAATTTAATGCCAATAATATGATTACCTACCAACATTCTGCAATACAACGTTGTTCAGTTGGACTAAAGATCGATTTTATTTTTTGTTGAGCTCTTAGATTGTAGAGCAAAAATAAAAGAACCTCTTGCAACGTACAAATAGAAAATTCAAATTACGGTCCAGTTGTAAGTACAAGGCATCTCGCTCGTGACTCTCTGCTTTGCAAGTCAATTCCAATTCCACATTTCACTGGTAAATGTAAAAAAAATCGGCAACCGGCAAACCTCAACAACAGAATGTTTCAACAGAATATTAACTAGGTATTTTTATTAGAATTTAGAAACTGCAATCGAGTGCCTGTATTCTCAACGATCGTTGCTCAGCAACTTTACTCATTGAAAGTTCCTCGAAACCATTTGCAATTTAAAATGTTTTTTATCCATAAGGGAAATCACTATGCAGTTGAAATGAACGAAAAAACACAGGTGTCCGTTTCTTCAATGAATATAGATGTCATATATATCATTTGTAAAAGTTTCAACAGCTGTTCTGAGGCCGAAGTTTGCTCGTGCCCCCGTCGGCGTTGTTTCGCTGTTCTAAGTTATCAGATGTTTTTTTTATCAAAACTTATTTTAGTACTATTACTAAGTTTGTTAGTAGATAAGTTTAACTATTTGTCCATTAGAGGTTGAAATTCGAGTATATTTTATCTGCCGCGTAAAAGGGCTAAAAGGGGCATAAGAGTAATGTTTCAAGTTCCTGCTACTCGTACTTTGAAGATAGTGACGTAGATTGAAAAGACTATGTACTGCAGGCCTAATTGTGTGTTTTGTAAATAACGAAATGAAAGCTTAGAGCTTCGGATTGTATGCGAGCGAAAACAAGGAATGTCGGCTAAATATTTAATCAGCGCACCTTACGCGCTCAGGGTGGCGTTGTCGCGACACTACAGCGAAATAGGAAAAAATGAAACAAACGCGCTGGGAATTCTAATACCTGTTTAAATTAACTTACAAGAGAAAATATTTTTATGTTGTTCACGATATCATGAAATTACATTCGTCTACTATGTAATGTACCTAAGTGTACCTATGTACTTATGTATTCTACTTTCGTCAAAACATTCATTTAATTTTATATTTTGCCCGTTATTAGTCCATGAAAAAAACATAAAGGCATGCGAAATCTTTTAACTTAAATTTATAGCGTGACACATTATGCGTGAAACCCGCAAGGTAATAGTTTCAGTTCACCGAATGGGTGAAATGCGAACAATTAAGTGTGAATAAAATTAAAAAAAACAATTAAAAATAAAATAATTTATTAATTTGTTTATCAGTACAGTGCACAATATGAATTGCATTTTCAGGGCCACAAAGCTTTTGTGTCAAAAACGAATCTCCTACCTTTTCGTCATGTACACGTGTCAATGTACTTCACAATTTTGGTATAAACAGGCATCCAAAAACAGCAATAATATATCAAAAAAACATAAATATTATTTAGTGTGTAAATAACGTATTTTATATCTTCTATCTACTTGCACACCCAAACACCTCGCGATCAGTTACATAGGTGTATACGTAAGACGTGCCTTAAATTCCATTTTGTTTAATTTTAAAAGTATATCCTTCATAAACGTTTCTCAGAGGAGATCTGAAAAAGTTTGTCGCGAGGCTTTGATTAATGAGCGGTCCTCGTTTGTCGTCAGTATGAAGACAAATAGTTTCAGCCAGGGTTTCAGCGGACGGGCAAAAAGTATAAATTATTTTTGTTAACCGTTAGTAAAAGGGGTCAAAAATGCTTAAAATACTATCTGACGAGATGTGTAGCATTTGAAATGTGTACATATCAAATGTATACATTTCAGTATTACAGTAAGGGTTTGCTGCGAATTCACTGGAAAAATAAACTAGTGCAAAAAAACCACTTTATACTGCATTATTTTTTTTTTTTCAAAATAATGCATTAAATTTTATATTGGAAAGCGATCTCGCTAGATGGGAATAACCATAGATAGAGTGGCAGCCGTGACGTCGATTGGAAGTGGTAGGGATCAAATTGGATGGACACGAGCACGCTTAACGTGCTGTAATAAAAATGGACAATGTAATAAGAAATCTCCATGATAAGTATTTTTGCAGTTTGCAATTTTATCTTGTAATAGATGAAGTCAGGTATTATGATTGATGCGATACTATGAATGACTTTCTGGCTTTTGACAAGTAAGCCTACATCCATTGATTAACAAAAAACAAAAAAACACGCTCATGATTGCAATCCCCATTATTGACGTCCTAAGATACTCAATCAGTGTGTAGATCTTTGAGGATATCAATAAAGGTGTTGTCAGAGACACATCCAAGCACTATATTCAGACATGTCTGCGTTTTCGCAAGTCAGTGGAACACCATGCCTTCAAACTTTTAATTTTAGGACATGCCGTTGAGAATATATTAATGCACAATATTAATAAGAAAAATCTAATTAATCAACTTAAAATTACGTGCACCTTAATAAAATTCTCTGTTATGTCCTTTCCAGTGTGGGCTCACAATACAGCTCTTTTTTTCCTGGGTGAAAACTAGGACATGACATTTGAGCACTCGGATTCGCAAAAGGCCTGCAGTGAAAGCGATAAACTTGTCAATGTAATGCAATATACTGAAGTGGTAAAGTGTCTATAGCAGGTACCTATGTACAATTCGTTTATAAACCAGTTGGCGCCACGGTTGACTGCTGCCTCCTATTATTTCATTAACCTTTTATTCAGCCTCAGGTCGGAAAAAACGAAGATAATTGAGTTGAATAAGGTTGATCGGGAACGTCAGAACACATTTCGTCTGCCGCAAATCCGTAATTATTGGTTTTAACTGGCTCGGACAAGTAATTGAAAAAGGATTATCATATTTAAAGTCTTCCCGTGTCATACACAGTCGAATTTGAAGGTCTACATTTTGCTCTAAATTTGTCTAATGTTCAATATAAAATTATATATACTCTGCAGACAAATATCCCAGCTTATTACCCATCAGCGAACATTCATTGGAAGTAGTATACAGCGTCATAATAACTTAGATATCATTTGCATGTGGTGTGCAGAATGACAATAAACCTTCTCATTGATTGGTACCGTCAATCTAAACTTATAAAATCATTTGTTCTGACTGACTGACTGACTGATCTATCAACGCACAGCCAAAACGACTAAGTCTAGGAAGCTAAAATTTGAAACATAGCTTTGTTTTATAACGTAAGCATCCGCTAAGTAAGGATTTTTGTAAATTTCAACTCTAAGGGGGCAAATGGGAGAAGTAACTTTGTATGAAAGTCACAAAGACTTTGAAGTTAGAAAAATGAAAAATTTCATTAAAGCTACTAAGCATAAATAATGTACTTTTTTGATTTTCATATTTTAAGGGGTGGGGGGGAACGGGATGTGAAAGTTTGTATGCGAGTATCGGTTTTTTTAAACACGAATCCCCGTTTGCAAAACCACAGGCAACAGCTCACAATATATTGGAAATATCAGCCCATGAAATTATAAACAGTAATGAAAAAATATTATTGCAACTATGAATCTAACCATTCGGGTGAAGAGTGAGATTACAACATGATTTCAAACCACGCTTATTCTTGTGAAAATAAACTTATGTTCGTCATTCTATGAGAGGGTCCTCCTTTTTCGTGCTTGAAACGATGATCTGTAAATCGTTGTCTCGGGATCTGGGTGTTTTATATGTATAATATGTATGTATTTACAAAAAATAGTAAAGTAAAGTAAAGTATTTCAGGTAGTTCTCATAATACAAGCTCTGCTTAAATAAGATGGTTGAATATTCAAAGAAGAAAAAATATGTAACTGAGGATGTCGATCATGGGGAATACAAAAACAAACAGTTGTGAGCGTGTTTGTTTTTGTTTTTTTAATAAAAGTATCATTCAGTTCTTTAGTCCTCGTAGGACGCATTCCAATGTATTTTTTAGTATAATCGTGTTTGCCACTTTCCGTTGATCGTGTAACGGCTGGTTTCAGTTGTCAAATCTCATGTCAACTAACGAGATTAGTTGACGAAATATAAAAAACCCAATGACATCACTTGAAATTAGTTTTTATAATTGATCAACGAATGATTTCATTGATTAACTGTTGAGTAACCGGCTGGAAGCGTGGAAGCGTCTAAAAATCTAGGTTGGTACTAAGTGTACAAATGTTTAGGGCGCTGACTGTACCATCCGTCTGACGCTACCGCATAGCCTGAGCTAAATACTTTTTGATATTTTTCCAATAATATTTCATAACATTTATTTGTTCCGAATATTTAGCCAGTGTCTGTTTACGCGCCATTTCATTTTATTCCAGACCGTTCGATTTACTCACAAAAACATCAGAAAATGAAGCCTATTTATCGAGATACTGGAACCATTTTTGTGCTGATGTGGTTAATGTATTAATCAAGCTGGTGATGCATGGTAATTGATTGGAGGATAATGGGAGAAAAATACATAAGTCTAACTACGAAGCTTGTGGATTACAGTTGAAGAATGGGAGGGATAAATAGCAATACACTTTTGAACCGACTTCAAAAGTTTTAAGGAGGTTGGCTATGTTTTTGTAATCCTGTAGACTGTGATTTGTAACAACTGTTTACGGGAATTACACTAATCTATGTATTTAATGAGAAATCGATACTTACATGCACCTTAAACAACTATTAAAAGTTTAAGAGTACTTAGCATAATCATAAAACTGTAAACTTTATTATGAATTTAAAAAAAAACATAATTATGTATGCGCCCTACATGGGAGCATTTCGTGCTATGATAGTGATCTTATTACCTTAGCAGGCCTTACTGACACAATAATAAATAAACTTACTTTACACAGACCTGACATATAATAAACTAGTTGTTGCCCACGGCTTCGCCCGCGTGGTATGTTAATAAAAGTAGCATCTTATGACAGTCTCCAGGCTTCAAACTATGTCCACCAACTTTTGAATGAATCGAACCAAGGATTTACAATTTATACAAAGTTTAAAACTCAATTGCACACCCCCAAAGGGTAATTTTCAAAAAAAATAAAAAAATACGTGTTTCATTGTTTACTTTAAAGTTTATTTGTACAGTTTTGAGCGAATCAAACAATTTTTTTTTCTTAGAAACTTTACCGCTTTATTTAACCCCCTTAGGGGTCGATTTTCGAAAATTAGAATTCAAAATTAGAAGTGTTCAAATTTCATCAAAATCGGTTTAGTAGTTACGGAAATACGTATCTCCGTAACTACTAAACCGATTTTGATGAAATTTGGAATGTAGTTGACAAACATTCACACACACCAATACACACACAGAGACTTTCGCATTTATTATATTAATAATAAGTAGGATAAACATCCAACAGACTCATACATAGTCCTGATCCCACACTATAATTCCCTGTGCCGTGGATATCAGGACTACGAGTACCATGGTACCACAACCTCCAGACCCGGAACAAATATCTGCGGAACATGCAATCTGACCATTGCCCACACCGATATGTAATAAAATGGAATAAAAACGCCGGAGTAAAAACACAGGACTACTTTTTATAGATTCGAGTGTCACACGAATGAAGCCGGGGAAGAAGAAAAAGCTAATAATACTTAGCAGCGATTTTCAAGAAAAGGACTGTACTTTATTTCTGAGTGTAAATTAAATTACCCACTTATTTTAAAACTGGGTAATTTAGGGAGCTTTGCATAAAGCTCAAACTACGCCAAATCAATTATGTAAATGAATGAAAGATTTATATTTATATCGTGCATAGTCAAAATAGTCGTAACAAATAAAAATCCCTACAAAGTGGAATGGCGGCTGCATTCGAATTGCTCAGGATTTGTCTAATTGGTATGAGTATTTGCAGAAAACAAATACTCATACCTATTCATTACATATTCCTATTCATTACCTATTTCTTCACATTTTAAGACAAATCAATAAGTTCAGATTACAGTTTCAAAATATTGGTTCAATTTTCAACCTCTTATGAGAAAAGTAGAGTTATACTGCAAGCTTCATTTCTCACAGATGTTGGTTAACTTGTAGGTACTTTATTGGACGAAGCAATAATCTACACGCGTTTAAAAAAAAGGTGAACAGTCTGGGTTCACACGGAAAAAGCTTTCGATTGGGAGTGATAAAGAAAATATATGGCAACAAGAATGTAGGTAGATTGTGAGTTGGGACACGTTTCTTTCGGCAATAAAGTCTAGTACTAGGCTTTGGTGCTTTCTTATACTTTGGTTAGAGGTAAAAGGTAATATTTTTTTCGGAAATCTGACTTTGATTCTTCATGTGATTTGAGTAGACATTTATTAACATGTGACCACACCAGTATCTTTCCTGCGCAGCAAAGAAAAACAGGACCAAGTTGATTTTATAATTTCGTCAAAAGAGTTTTTTTGGGCTGAGATCGATTCGGACCAAGCATCATGGAGTTATAAAATTGGCGTATCAATGTTTTCAAAAAGGTGTATCAACAATCTTCATATCTGACTCAATTTAAAAATATACATAAATATTGTTTTTAATTTAAAATATGTTTAAATTTGTAATTTCATAGTAATTTTTGTCTATGTACTAATTCTCTTTGCACACAACAAATAACAATATTTTTGTAAAGCCATCAAGAAGTAGATGATCCATGTACCACAAAAAAATATAACCTACCCAAAAAATAGTCCATTTTATAAGCGTGACGTGAGCGATACCACTGGCAGAGGCTAGTTCAATATAATGATAATGTAGATACTTTTTATACCTACGAATTGCCAATAACATCTCACGCAGCTGTAACCGACATTTTTAATACATTCATAAAATTTCTAATGAAAAGGAAAACGTTGACGGCAACTTTGTTACGTATGAATTTATTGTACAATACATTCAATTTTTATAGCGGAAGCTTTTTATTTGTTTCGTACGAAACGATAGGTAAATTTAGAAGACTGAAATGGAATGAACACACCCCACATAACATCTCGCGCTAATAATTCTACGAGTTTTCGTTCCAGCTGGCGTATGTACAAGTCATCTATACTAACATTATAAAGAGGAAATATTTTTTTATTTGTTTGTTTGTTTGTATCGAATAGGATCCGAAAATTCTGGGCCGATTTAAAAAAAAAATCACTAATAGAAAACTAAATTATCAGGAAGTAACATAGGTTACGATTTATTTAAAAAAAATAGAGATTGCAATAATGTAACCCAAAGTAGCAAAATTTTGCCAATAAAATTCATTATTTGGCGTGCGCTGAAAGAGCTATTGATAATACATCAAAATTATGTACTACATGACTAAAGTACTCATTATTACCTACAATAAAGTCTTGGAGGGAATATATCTAACTATCATAGTTAAGTCACAATAGCAGTTTTTGTGTTCTAAAATTTAATTAGATCGCCGGTAGAAACAAAAGTTCGTTACATTCGTATCGTAGTATTAATTTTTATTCAAATAAATGGTTTTATCATCAAGGGTATTTATGCAGCAGTTAAAAACTTTTTAATTCATTCGAATCGGATATTTAATTTCGATGTTATCACTAGTATAAATTCGAAAATTACGCGTGGCGCAGCTAGTATACCAATAACCTCTTAAAACCGTTTTAGATTTTTCACACCTTTAGCATGTTTTAATTTTAAGACCTACACGAATACTTAGATGAATACTTCGAGGACAATTAAGTAAAAAAAAAGATAAATTAGCGATATTTTGTTATATTTTTGTTGGTTAGTAAATAAGTACGTACTTTTATAATACACACACTACATTATTGTTATATGTCCTAGTATCTAAATAATAAATGACCGTAATGGGCCAGCTGTTGCTACATGTACAATACATAAGTATCTAGGTGTCATATTATTTAGACAGTTGTACAGTAAATATATTCTGATTTTGATGATCAAGAAGTAGATGATCGGTGTAACACAAAGAAATAAAACCTGCACAAAAAAATACGTAGTCCATTTTATAAGCGTGACGCGAGCGAATCTATGGGCAGAGGCTAGTCTAATATAATGATAATGTAAATACTTTTTATAGCTACGAATTGCCAATAACATCTCACGCAGCTGTAACCGACAATTTTAAGCGTGACGCGAGCGAAACCATGGGCATAGGCCGTCTTGTGAATCTCCTCAAAAGCATTCGGGGCGTTTGCAAGAATAAAAAACAAAAAAAAACAAACAATAACAATTGGATTGTCTTTATCCAAAAGTCTTTGGATTGATATCCAAAAGTCAGCAATCCAATTTATTCGTCACAAGTGGATTTAGGCATGCAATGGCACCGGCGTAACTGGACAGCCGACAGCTGCGCAATACTTGACGGGTATTATTTCGTTCCATATGGGACTAAGGAGACCCATCACAAACTCGGCAATATTGCCCATAGCCCGTCCTTCACTTATATAAAAGTGGTACTGAATTTTGTGTTTTATTATAACAAAGCAGGATAATAATAGGTAGGTAGCTGTAGGTAGGCATTACTGCGTGATAACTCCACGAGGTACTAGTAAGCCCCCTGCTAAACTAGCATTTTCCTGTATGGGTAGGGCCTTAAAAGTGTACTTAATATGACTTCTTGCGAAAACTGAAGGCTGTGCATCCACCGACTTAGAGTAAAGAGTAAAGTCAATCGGGATTTTGAAAAACTACTACAATAATACCTAAAGCACAGATATTATAATACTTTACTAGCCCAATAAACGCGTATTTTTACCATCACTTAATGATGGTAAAAATACCCGTTTACAACATTTTAAGTTTTTGGGAGTAGTCTTAATATCCCACTGTAAAGTAGATGTGACACTTAGTGTGATCTTTGCCAAAAAAAAACAAACACGCTCATGAGAGTAATCCTCATTATGGACATCCTCAGATGAACTCAGTCCGTAGATCCGTGTGGTTAGCTAGAGATAGTCAGAGGCACGTCAAAACATTATATTTAGCACATGCTCATGTATTGCATACTGGTTAGCAATCCACGTGACAGGTTGCAAGCCCATTGGGTCTAATTGGAACAGTTCCTTTGGCACATACATTCGAGTATCGGATTTTAGGCCATGCCAGTTTCCTCACGTTTTATTTTACCGTTTTAGCACGTGTTCATTGCCAACACTTCTCTAATAATATATTTAAAAACAAGATTTATTTTTGCCGTATTTCCAACCTCCAACCTCCAACCTTACACTCACACTTCTCGCATTATCAATATAATAATATGAGAATATCAGAGTCATATCATCTATTGAAATAATTGGTGAAAGAGTTGAAATGCTGTGAATTGAGGCATTTAGGCCACAATTCCCACAGCTAGTTTCTAAAGTTGCATTAAAAGTTGGAGCTGCGGCGTTGGCCATTTTAATCGGTCTCAGGGGCGTCACGTGCAACCTCCAGATAAGATTATCCATTAATAACTAATTAGAAATAATATTTTACTCGTAATTTGCCCTTTGTACCAACCTCAGCGAGTTCATAGAAGTTTTGATTCTATTTTGCAAAAAAATATTTTATTCAGCTAAGTTTCGTACCTGTTAGTTTGGTTTAAGAAATATTTGATACATTTTTATTAATTATTTGGAATGCAAATAATTTTTACGTAAACTTAAATAACATACTTTAGGCCTAAAAACCCAAGTATTTGCTAAACTAGTTATTCATATGATTACCTACGAGTATAAAAAAACATATTATGATCCTGATAGAATCTATCAAAGTCATAAGGCATTTTTTTAATACAACTAGCATAAGGCCCACCTATTGGTAAGTGGTTACTGTAACCTTCCAAAGGTTACAATTACGCTTACAACACCAGAAATATCACTCGCGCGTTGCCGACCCTGAGACACGGGTGGAAAGTCTGATGTTCCTTATTTCACCGGTACTCATACCCTTCAAACCGGAACACAGCAATGCAACCTTTACTGTTTGGCGGCAAAATTGCCGGTAGTACTTTCCCGGACGAGCTATTTCACAATGAGCTACTACTTCTCAACTTTTACAACAGTTATGTCTATGGTCTAGAATAAGTTAAAGGATTAGGTTTGTGTTACGAAGTTGTATAACCTACTTTGCGAACAGGTAGGCTATATAAGCCACTTCTCTCTTCTCTGTTTAAGGTTAAGGAGTATGCAGATACGTGACTAGTGACGCGGAGCGTTCATATTATCCGTAAAGGTAACTCGTTCCCCTCTTACTTGGCATTCGATTACAAATTGCATAAACGTACAACGGTAGCGACAGAGTGGTGGCCACACGAGGGTCACGAGGCAGATCACCAGGCAGGTTGTCGGATGATATTGTAAAGGTGGTGGGATGAGTGCGCGCAGAACCGGGAAGAGTGGCGTGCTAGAGAGGAGGCCTATACCCAGTAATGGGTGAATATGGGCTAATTATATATATATATATATATATATGCCCAAATAGGTATACAAACAAAACCCCATTACAAGCGTAACGTTAGTTTTTTGGAAGTTGGAACTATATTAATTTTACCCACCTTGTCGATAAGCTTTGAAAGATCAAGGGCCAATTTTGCTTATAAGACTTCTGAAAGCTTTTTTATGGCTTTGCCCATTTTCGTAATAATCATCATCTATACCGAAATAACATTTATTTACATACTTTTACAGATTTCGTAACTTTCTAAATGTCTAAATAAACAAACACGCTTATAACTCTATTCCCCATGATAGTCATCGTCAGATACTTAGTATGTAGATCTTTGAGGGTACCAAGAAGAAGGTTGCCAGAGGCACGTCCAAACATTACATTTGACACATGCCCGCGTTTTACAAGTAGTTAAACTAGCATTCCTGTCTACATATTTGAAAAAACCTTCCGGCTCATCTGAATATGCGTTAGCATCCCTAGTAAGCCTGTGATCTGATGATAAGCGGTCACAGTCATCCATTGACATTTGGAGCATGGCTGAAGCGACACCTCTTACCTCTTTTGAAATTTGAATTCGCTATTTTGTATTTTAGCAGAAAAACCTCAGAAAGAAGCTCATTCCACAATTTCCGTTGATTGCTAGTTTTATGCACCGGTAAGACGTGTCTCAGTAGTATATCCACAATTCATCAACCACAGATAGTTATTAACTAGGACAGCAGTAACTTGAACTAGTGCAGTTGACCTGCGCATTCGAAAGGTCACCGGTAACAACTCCCGACAGATATGTTTTCATCAACAGTGTTGGCCGAGTCGAGTTCATTTGTTACTTCGAAATTGTTTATTTTACATGTGGAGAGTGAGTTAATAAACTCACTCTCCACATGTCAAAACATCCAGGCCATGCCAAATCAACAAAAGCTCGTGGGATTGGTTTTAATAAACTAGAAATAGTAGTAGTAATAAATTAAACAAAGTTATGCAATAACAGATTACATATAATTTAGGTATAATTGAAATTATTGTACTTTTACTACGAATCTAATGCCTAATCTTAAGTAAGGACTTTCTAAATTTCTAAAAAAAAAGGTATTTTTTGAAAAAAGGTGTGTGTGTGTTTGTGTGTGTGTGTGTGTGTGTGTGTGTGTGTGTGTGTGTGTGTGTGTGTGTGTGTGTGTGTAGGGTGGTGTGCGCGCTTGCGTGTGTACTCGGTGATGATGATAAATCCGTCAATATTAGATATAATAAGAGGGAGAAAAAATTCATATTTCTTATTCAACAGAAGATAAGCATAAACCCAAGTTTCAAAGATAGTTACGATGAAAGTTGGAAAATGTTTATTCGGGGTCGAAAAATTGGTGTTATTACTGTCAAGGGGGTACTGTTACCCGTAAACTTTATATTGAAACATGTATATTTAAGCTATATGAGGTACACTGCATAAGGTAGAGATTTGGCTAACGATCACAAGGGATTTAGTCCAGTGGATCGAAAATATTTAGGCAGATAGGATGGACAGTCAGGAAACATCGGTTGTGGCTGGTTTATTAAGGGGTATGTTGGGATTGTGAATCTTGTCGTAAAATTGGTTGCCTAGTTGTTGGGTATTACAATGTTTTAATTTCAACATTTATTTTTACCAGGAAATTAGCACATTTTCTTAAGGTAATGTTGATTAGATGAGGACTAAATAAAATATTGTACAACCAGACAGCCAGAACACTGAATAGCAGAAATAATAGCCAGAGACTTTAAACACAGAGCCCTGGCCCCATACTAGGAGACCCTGTGTCGTGGGTATCAGGAACTATGAGTACCATAGTATAACAAAAACCAGATCGATTTCTTTAATTTTTATGTACCTAAGATAGGTAGTTAACATGATACTTAACATTCATGTATATGTTACAAACATGGTATGTTTGGTAAAATATATTTTATAGACCAACAACTTTACTACAGTCTAAACCTACATGAAAATGAAGTCTGTTCAATATTGAACAGTCTTCAATAACTCCCCAAGTCACACAAACTTGAATGGAACCGTAGTTAGGTGGTATTTTCCCCGTCACAATCTTTGTAGTCCGTTGAATAACTTATGGTTTGCTTGTGGCGTCGGCTGTGAATAGACTCGTACAAAATACACATTACATTCAAAGTTTCCATGACTTGTCGATTCCCGCATATCGCTTGCATTTTCATCGTGCGCTTTCTCGGCTCGAGTCATTGACCGAGACATACTTTTTTTTATTACTAAATTGGCGCCGTGCGACGCGGAAGGAGAAAGTCGCAACCACTCACCCTGATGAAGACTCTCGGAATGAGTCGAAACGTAGTCGGTGCCTTCGCCGATAGTGCAGTACGTGAAAATCAAGTTCACGATAGTTTTTGGAATAGACTTCTTTTACTAGTATATGTACTAAGTAGTACTTAGTACGTATATGTGTTTTTGATTTAGTTTTTCCTGTTTTAGAGTAGTTGTATTATTGTCTGTTAATAAAGTTGTCTATTGTTACCGACCTTGAAACCTTTTTCATCTTAATAAGTTTTATGTCTATAATATATAATATAGCATCATACATGGAAATTAATAATTTATTAATTTAGGTACAGTCAGAAGACAGAACTCATTATGATATTCAAAGTTATGTATCAAGGAGCAAAAGTTTTCTTCAGGCTTAGTTTTAAATATTTGGTAATATAATTCTTACAGAAGCAGTTTTAGCAGGTATAACTAGGTTGTAGTAATATTTGAATTGGTAGATATTTATGTAAACCAAACAGTGCGAGTCGATTATTCGGCGAAATAAATAAATAATTTACCAAAACACCTGTTTGAAGTTAAGTTTTTTGCAATCTATAACTTTTTAAAGCTTAGGGTTTTTTCCAAAACTTGCCACTGAACTGTTCCTATGGTAGGGATTGTTAAATATCGTCCCGGAAATCTTTCTGACAATGACTAATAGGTACGACAGACGTATGGCTATTACCTACAGAAAAATAACAATTTTTTCAAGAAATTATCACATAGTCCTTAATCGTCACAGCACACGCCCTAAGACCAAGGTAATATTCTGATGATTTTTATACTTGGAGCCGTATTTCATACATTCGTTTAACGAACCATTTTTGCTGCTCTATAAAACGAGTATGGCGAAGTTTGTTCAAGGTTTTCAGTATTGTAATGCAATTGTTTTTCTTGTTGATTGAATAGTTTTTCTCGTTAAAATTGTATTAAAATATGTACCTTCTGCCTTTATAAGCTCAATGATCAAATTAAATGTCAAAATTATGGCCTTTATAACATTTATTTCCAAAATCTTTAAAGTAGGCTACTTTATGAATACAGTTAATTTAAGACTAAAGCTCGCAAAATGTTTAATGATAACGTGTAGAATGTAACTTTTTACGCCGAGATGAGAGCACTTTTATTGCAATTTTCAAGAATAAAGTTAAATTCTCATCGGAAACCAACTGCAGAGCATGCAGAGGCAGAGGTAACTTCATACACACATATTCACACTTTCAACTTCTATGAAAAAAAAAATATGGTGCTTCACGCTACCGCTGGACGAGGAGAAGTTGTGTGATCCTCATATTAATTGAGTTAATAACATTTTCATCAATGAACTTTTGAATGAAACAGTTTATTTCAATATTTAATCTAGTCAATTTCTGGCCGCGTTGTTAGCATTATAATTTGTAGAAACGATGGCGTGCCTAGCTGTTATTTTTTTCTTAGAACTCTTAAATTTAGATATAAGTATTAGCCTAAGCTTAGTGCAGACGAGGATTACAGATAGATGAAGAAAACTCTTTTTAGGGTTAAGCTCGCCTTTGTACGTGTCATATAATTCTGCCTTTTGTAAGTGTTAATTTGTGTGTAAGAATTAACAGATAATAAAGAAGGATACATGGTAAGCTTTATCTGTATCAGTAGGTTGGTCGTAGCGCGTAGAATCTCCCGTAGCTCGGCGTAGCTCGCCGGCAGTTAGCGAGCGCGGTCCGTATGCGCCGGCCGCGCGCGGTGTCTTTGCAACTATTTCGAATGGTTCAACTTCACTTTTGTGTCGGTTTAATTTTAACGAGGATTTAATCTTGTGAGTATTCAAATATTTATAAGTTTTTATTCATTTGCAATTTTTTTTGTAACAGAAACTGTTAAAAACTTTTAATAGGTACCTCACGTACGTATTTGTTTATTATGGTACTCTTTTGGATTCTATTTAATACTTATAGTTCAGGGGTAGAGTTCTGAAAAAATACAAGATAACTATTTCGGTCAATATTGTCTGGAACACTCTTTGGTCCTAAGTCCAAAATTCTTATGACAATCTGTAACAAACAGTCGATGTGACGTGTATCTATCGTTTTGTTTGTAGATTTCTGTTTTCAAGAAAATATCGCACTTTGGTCACAATTCCTGATAATACAAATGAAAAACCACGACGGTAATCTTTGTTTCACGGAACCTTTTATCCTCTTAAAAATACCTTTTATTTACACTGCAGCCCAATCATTAGCAAACTGAATTATGTATGTTTTAGGCGTCTTGTTAAGAACAAGTGCGAGGTCAACACGCGGTTCGCAGCTACAGCGAAAACGGAAGGAAGCAAAGAATTAAACAGCCGCATAAAAATATGTAAATCAACGCCCATTTTTGGTGTTGGATTATCGTTGGGACGGCACAGACATGGGTATTTTTGAAACGAGCTATCATTTTCCGCCCTTCTATTCTTGAGCGTGCGTTCATATATGTACCGTTACTTTTTGATATCAGTCCTTGACTACTAAATTTGAAGTGTGTATCGGAACACAATCTGAGAAAAGGACACACAAAATATATGAGAATAAAATTAAAAGTAGAAAATGGATAATCTATCACATAAGCTATTCCGAAGCAGTGGGTGACATCAGGCTGTGAATGATGTTGATGATGAAAATTATGAACTCAGGGTATACAATTCCAACTTAATCTCGATTTATTCCTGTTAGAACTACATATTCTGTTTTAATATCAGGGATGGATGAAAAGTTTTCTAAGCTTTTACAATTGTGAAATGTACCTCAATCATTAGAAGTTTAATACTCCTATGTAATGATTTTATCGCCATCACCATTATTAACCTATCACAGTTCACTGCTGTACAGATCAGTAGTGCCCCAAGTCACTAAACCAAGTTTTCGGCGGAGTTTATGGTCATACTCATTTATTCACCGTAGAAACTTTACACACTGTAAAGTTTCTACTGTACACTTGGTTTTGTCAAATGAGTTAAAAGAAAACTACATACAGAGATCTGGTTAGTTATTCAGAGCCATTAAAACAGACAAGAACAGTGATTTCAGACTGGGCTTGGGTTAAGTAAATTCATTTGAGTTAATAAAAATCTCAAATATTCTCTCTCAAATACGATTAGGCGTCAAATATGATTAGGCACACAAAATATTTTAGCTTAAATAAATAGTACAAACTTTAACATTGCTGTACAATGGGCGGTCTTATCGCTAAATAGCGATCTCTACCAGACAACCTTTGGATGAAACGGACTGTACGAAAGATTACAAGGGTTTTAAGTGGTGTACCACATACTAAGAAAACACTATATTATTATTTAACTTACATAATTACTTACTTACTACACAACATAATACCTACATACTATCATTAACTATTTTATAATACATACTTTAGTAAGCCAGAAACAGGCAACACTTAGCGACTAAAGGATAAGTAGTGTTCCTTGACTAAGGATTTAAAAATAGGTAGTGATTTAGCACGTCTGATGGTAACAGGTAGCTCATTCCATAAACGGACAGCCTGCACTGTAAAGGAGTTATCATAGTAGGAGGAAGTGTGTACTGGTGTCAAAAGTTGGAGAGTTTCAGAAGAGCGTAGGGATCGAGTATGGGATAGATGAATGTATTCAAAACATTCTTTGAGATAGGAAGGTGTGGAGGGATTGAAAAGAATATTATATAACAGATTTAAGATATGAGTATTCCGGCGAAGGCGTATGGGCAACCACTTGAGCTTACTGCGAAACTCAGAAACGTGATCATACTTGCGTAAGCCAAATATGAACCGTATCCCGAAGTTTTGCAGGCGCTCAGGTTTATCCAGCTGCTGTTCAGTGAGATCTAAATAGGAAGAATCAGCATAGTCCAGTATTGGAAGAAGGAGAGACTGTGCGAGCGAAATTTTGGTAGCAGTCGGAAGGAAGTTGCGAAATCGTCTTAGAGAACCTGCTGAGGCAAATATTCTTCTGCTGACTTCAGTTATCTGAGATCCCCAAGACAGCTGTTTGTCGAGAAGAACACCTACATTTTTCACAGTTTCACTCTGCTGAATGTGGATGCCATCAAATAGAACCTGCGGAAGGCAAGGCCAATCTATTTTGGATAACATCCTCGAGCCCCCAACCACAATGACTTGGGTTTTGAGCGGATTGACCTGAAGATCAAATGATTTGCTCCACTCCAGGATTCGACTTAGGTCACAATTTACATTGTTTATAGCTTCAGGCAGCTCCTCTACTCTGGCTTGTTCGTAAATTTGAGGATCATTTGCATAGAGGTGGTAGGATGAAGTTAAATTTTGGGAAACAGAATTTATGAAAATTGCGAAGAGAAGAGGTGATAAAACGCCGCCTTGAGGTACGCCAGCAGATATATTGCAACATGATGAGTAAGTATCATCGATGCGTATACGCTGCCGACGCCCATGCAAGTAACTAGAAAACTAATCAATCACTGTTGGAGATATGTTAAGTGAGCGTAAGACAGTAGGATTTCAAAATCAACGTTATTAAAAGCATTGCTGAAGTCCAGAAGTATCTCAATAAGATATAATTTAAAAGTTCCTGCCAGTAACCCTTTATCAGTGATCGCTACAGTTAGCCGGGTCATGATCGTCATTACTTAAGCTCAGATTCACTCATTGGGTAAAGGCTTCCTTTCGCATTTGCCAACCTTCTCTGTCCTATGCGTCTAGCACTCAAGTATACCTTGTGATTTTGTCTATGTCATCGATCCATCTTGCTCTCGGTAGACATTTAAACCTATGCCTATGACGAAGTTTAGGGTGCCCTAAACTTCGTCTATAAAGGCGCGGACTCCACTACAGAAATCGTCCATTTCCACTTCAGTTTTTAAATCTTCATGCGAATTCACTTCAGTAATCTGCATTAGATTAGCTGAAAGAACACGACCTTTGCTCGGAAACCAAACAAAAATAAGTTCATCATAAATAATTTAGAGGGTATTTGCTCAGAAAAATATTCGTTTAAATGTGCCAAGCTTCCATGTGCAAGATAAAGTTGCATTCACATTTTAACCGCAAGAATTTTTAGTCTGAATATCTTTTCTTGGAGCTACATAATACTCGTAAGAAGGCATGCAATATGAAAGCATGAAAGTATGCGATGTTCATAAAATGCACTCACAGTAAGTAAAAATTAATCTTCTGATGAAATGATTACTGATCCTTACATCAAAGGTTCTTGTATCAATTGAATTTTCAGTTGGAAAAATGTATGTGGGTAGTAACATAATGTATGTGAATGACAACATTGTGAAGAAACCGGCATGCTCTAGAACCAAAATTTCGAACCAAAACCAAGATTGATTATTGATTCAATAAGCGATGAGTTTACAACTTGTTACAGTTTATAACTACTATAAAATGTATGGTTGGATAACCAAGAAATCTTTCTAGAAAATAATAATAAATGAATGAATGAAATAAATGAAAAAACTTTATTTTACTCCTTATATGAGATAAACAAAATAAATAAAAAACCGGATAAGTGCGAGTAGCACTCGCCCACCGAGGGTTCCGTACAAATTTGTAGGTACAGATTATAAATAGTTCAGGAATCGAGTCTCGCAGTTTTCGAGACTCGAGACGAGACTAGACGCAGTTTCAAAGCTCTTCCCAAAATTCATTTACCAAAATCGCGAGCAATTACAAATGTATAGTTTAATATTTTTTTCCTGTACTTGTAGTATAAGACAATATTACTTGCCAAATTTCATAGTTCTAGGTCAATGGAAAGTACCCTATAAATTTTGATTCCCTTAAGAGCGTCGAAATATACGTTTTTTGCGGCATAAACGGCTGTATCTTTTTTTACGTTAACATAAAAGTTTGATTTTTTTTCACAGCTTCAAAGGACTGTAGACCTGAGTATATGGTTTTAATTTCAACTCGATACTTCCACGTATTCCCGAGATATAGGTTCTTGACAGACAGACGGTCTGTCAACAAAGTGATCCTATAAGGGTTCCGTTTTTTCCTTTTGAGGTTCGGAACTATAAAAATAAAACAATAGCCTGGATCTTTTCTAGACAACCATTGGATGGAGAGGATTTTATCTGATTTTGAAGCGGCTTGTTCTTTATAATTCGTGTAATGCGTGCACTATTTATTAATAATTATGCATAAATCAAACTACTACATACATAATAATTTATACCAGTTTATAAATATATATAAATCTAATAATATGATAATATACCTATTTATATAGATACTTATATATACCAACAGTCGTAACTCAACAAAACAGGATCAAGCGAAACTATGACTTCTGTGATAAGTAGAATAATTTGGCACGAGCTTTAAATATGGCTAGAGAGGATGCCTTCCTTACCAAGACTGGTAAAGAGTTCCAAAGGCGTATAGCTTGAGCCGTGAAGGACTTATTATAGAAGCTGGTGATATGTATTTCCAGCAGAAGATTTATTATCAATCCTACTACTATAATGCGAAAGTTGTTTGTTACTCTTTCACGCAAAAACTACTGAACGGATTTTGATGAAAGTTATATAGCTATATAAGTATATATCAGAATAACACATAGGCTACTTTTTATCCGGGTACCACGCAGGCGAAGCCGTGAGCAGAAGCTAGTAAATAATAAATAATATTATCAACGTAGTTATTTCATTTTCGGTTGTTATCAATATTGCTATTTTTATAAGTAGATGAGGCAGATGAGTCCACCCTCAGGAGATGCGCGTAATTTATCAAGGCACTCCGGCAGGGTTACGTAATGTGACGCAATGTGAAATGTCATCAAAATTTAACGTGAAAATCACATATTATATTCACTATATATTAAAGGGGATTTTCAACGAAAAATTTATCTAATGGAAAGATAGAGATTTTTTCAAAGATAACGAAACCCTACTCACTATGTCACCGTACGAACACTAACTTCTAACCATGATTGTAAAGCAAAGTAAAAACTATAAGTTCTACCAAACGTGTACTAAAATTTAGTGAATCGTTATATGGCTTTTGATCCCAAAAAGGATGCGTTTTTTTACTAGCCATTTTCTAGCCGGTCACAAATCATTGTTATAATAAATAATCGACGACCCAAGTAGCTATTATAAATGTTGGGGTTAGAGATTGTTTGTTCGTGTGATAGTGTGTTTTGGGTATGATACGACTACCTATCAAATTGGTGAGTTTGTATTCTTCTAACTAAACGAATATGTCAGAACGTATATCCAAATATGAGGAATAGTAGGTACCTAGGTGACACAACTTTTTATAAAAACCTAGTAAAGAGTATCGATGAGCGTGTTATTTGAGGTGAGCCATGCAAGCAAATTATGTGGCGATAGTGGCAAAAATTTTCAGATACGTTAAAAAAATGTGTCAAAAATTGTACTGTAGCTACGTCAATTCTACTCTCAATTCTGACTAAACTATTTTCTAGTATTGCGTTATTTTATTGATACGTTGTAAATCAGAAATTTAAACATCAAGTTATTTCCAACCCCATAAAAGCTGACTAAACTCCTATTGTTTTCAAACAAGTTGGTATAACTTTTCATTATCCTTGTTCGCGTATTTTCCGACTAGTTAACAACGTCCACACCTTTCTCTGTGCAAACCCACTCAGGGCAATAAACAGCAGAATAAGGGCGCTTGATGAGTTAACCAGGTAAAAGTAGACGCCGACTGTCTACGGTGCAATAGGCAAGGCGCAGACAGCTGCTAAATTATCATATTAAAGCAGTTATGTAAGACCATGATACTTGCGATACCGCGTTGACCAAAAAATGAGTTACACACGTATTTGGTGTTAGTTTAGAGGACCGATATCATATCTTCATTGTCTGCACTCACCACCAGCAAACGAGGCGTCAGCCTTAGTTTTAATAAATAAAACTATGATTTTTAAGATTTAATTATTCCTTTTGCTTAATTTAACTTACACAGATAGATAGATAGAGAATGTATGTTTATGGTTTAAGTTGTATTTTCTATTTTTAAATTTTTGTATGTATTTATTTTGTATTTTTTTTTTATCTTTTTCGTTATAAGTGTACCACCCTCGGCGGTCGTGACGTTGGCTTGCCATTGGACTCCACTGAAAACCAGCGCTGGGTAGACACCCATAGTGTTTATCCAGCACAACGCTGAGTGGAGGCCATATTTGCCTCAGACTCTGCTACGCACACAATTAAGAAAATGTATATATATAAATATTTAGCAGGTAGCATAACATTTGTGTAGTAGTTTTTAAGGCAAATAAAAATATTTTCTTTCTTTCTTTCTTCTATATCTTCAAAATATTGGTTCTAGGACATGTAGGTTTTGTTCATGATATTCTCCATAACATTAAGCATATATATATTACTAGCTTCTGCCCACAGCTTCGCCCGCATGGTACCCGGATAAAAAGTAACCTATGTGTTGTTCTGATGTATAAGCTATATTACTGTAAAGTTTCATCAACATCCGTTCAGTAGTTTTTGCGTGAAAGAGTAACAAACATCCATCCTCACAAACTTTCGCATTTATAATATTAGTAGGATATATATATTATTTACAGCCAGCAGCCAACTGGGTTTGACCCTAAACTAAGATTCCATATGGTTTGGGTATCAAGAACTATGAGTACTGTTGTACCACAGCGCCTAGACCCGGAACAAATATCTGGAGCATACACTAATATTTGTCTCGCAGCGGGAATCGAACCCACACTTCTTGCGTCGCAGCTGCCTACATAATTTTTTTAACAAATAATAATATACATTTCGTTAAAAATCCATTGAAAAATTTATTGGTGCGCGACGGGATTCGAACCCACGAACTTCAGATCAAAAGTCGGGGACTCTAGACACTACACCACTTGTGCTCTCAAAAGCTTCTAGCTCACACGAAATTATCTTATTTCACAAACAGAAACTACCCGCTTTTTGCGTAAATGTAGCCTGCTCTCTGCTCGCGTAAATGACAAACTGAGGCAATAGGAGGCTTAGCGGAGCGCAGCGAGGCGAGGATTGCAATACCACACCTTCCTCAGTAATATACTGGGTGGCTTAAACTATGTTGCGTGGTTCAGGTTATTTCTGATGTTTGTTATACCTGGGGATAGCAGTGTACAAAACGTTGAGAGAATAGAGCATTAAATTGATTTAGTTTTCCGCACTGATTCACTCACTATTGGTCACAATAAGGCTCTTTAGAAGGATACCAAAGCTAGTCACTGACCTTAAGCAGGGAGAGGCCATAAAATACGGTTATGCAATGTTTTTGGATTATCTTGCCATAGTAGAATTTTCAATCGATCAAAATAAACTTTTTGTAGCTTCTTCCCAAGATATATTTCTATTTCCAAAGACCTATCACTCAAACTTTCAAAGAACACTTATTCAAAACTATCTTCAATATCAGATGATTAAGCACCATCAAACTTTCTTGACCGCACCTACACTATTGTGCCAATTTCAAGTTGTAGGAAATAAATGTATGTAAGTAGTATATCAGTCATGTAGTTCCCATTATACAAAATCTGATTAGATTGAGACTAGATCATGCTGTATGGAAAAAAATAACCAGCATTATTATTATGGTTTTGATCACAGACTACTAGGATGCTAACGCATAGTTTGATGCTGCCTTCCGATGAAATACTTCGTCATAATAAAATTAAACATTATGTTTGCTGTCAGTTTTGATAAAATAACACAGTTGTTTGTCGTACAGTCGAAAATCTAAAAGCCTCAGATCGAGGAGCTGGCCGAATAACTTGTGTTCGATTGACATAAATCACAAATGACCTCGCTGAGTTTTCGCTATCCCTTCGCAATCATAAAATATTGGCAAACTCGGAAACGAACTGAGATTGTTGTTTGTACTGCAAAACTTTTTAAAGCTGAATTTGGGACCTTCTTTTAGGGTATATTGGTAAGCACCAATATACGATGAAACATTATTCAGCTTTGTCAAATGAGAGGCTTTATTTTAATTCGCAAAGATCAAACTACTATTGAAAAAGTGTCAAAGTAGAAAGCATTAACTTGTTCCCAACTTGTCCACCGTTAGTAATAACACGGGTTTAAAACTGGGGGATGGCTAGTTTTTTTAAACGAACGAAAACACAAAATCAAAGCTAGGTAGGTAGGCATATAATAGATTTATGTTTGATCTTATTTGAATGAGCTAGTGTCCAACTCTGGTATCGCCTAAAAGCATCCGACATGGCTTAATGACGAGACCAACATCTTAACGTGAACGGAAGCATTAAGCTTTAAATGCCACTACCGGTCACCCATCCAAATGAATGAATCAACCCGGCAGAAAGTTTGTTGACTGATTACTGATCATTTCCAATGTTTATTTTGGAAATTGAAGAAAAATGAAACCCGCGTTGTACGTCGCTCAGTATCTCTTCATTTCATTAATTCCTTCATTTGAATAAATCGTGTTTTAGGTGAACATAATTGATAGTCCTATTCTACTTTTCTATACTCACTCCTCGACTACCATTTAGGATTATCCTACCTGTCATCACTAGGTACCAAATAGTTACAACCGTGTTACAATAAATAATGTATTTTTTTTGTTTGTATCGTATACGAAACGTAAAGGGAATAACATTTTATTATGTTGACTTTTTGCCCGCGACGACTTGAGTTCGTATATGCGTTGGACGTAGGTAGTTGTTTGATTGATTGTAACATATATCGCTGAGATGGGTTATCGGATTGTGATACGATTTTTAGCAAACGATTTGTATATTTGCATGGAAGCTTCTTAGATAGGTTTTATCACCACTAGCCACTAGAAAACGCTACAATCAAAGATTAAAATAAATGTCAAGGATTTTTTTGTCTTCTTCTTTACGGAACCTTAAAGCCTGATTTTATTACAAACATTAGTTGATTCAAACATCACATTATTACGTATCATCAAAAAGGCTAAGGAGGTGATTAGGCAGCATTTCCTTACATTTTCACAAAAGGAGGGAAAATATGTTGCCACACCTCGTTAACTGGCTGTTCTTTTCTTTGGGTCTACATATCGGCGAGGGAGAAATTTTAGCGTGAGATAATACGGTCAAGACAACACTACCTCTCTTGTCTCAAGATTAGCTAAAATAAAATTCTTGCTTATTTTATACCAGCTTTTCCTGCGTGCACATCTCGCGTAACTTTTTATTTGTATGTGGTTGGTAAGGTAGGTAATCTAAGCCGTTCGAAGTAAGAACAACCATACGAACATAAAATTTAAGTACCTAGAGGACCGAGCTTTACTTGAGAACTGGGATAGATTGGCATACCCCTAAAACCCAAACAAACAGTGGTTTATTGTAGTGAAAATGCTATAATCAACACTCCGAGCTTGTTGCTGGTCGATTTTTCGTACTCACAATACGAGCGAAGATCTCCGAGTCTACTTGGGCAATCCGACATTTGTTTGTATGTTTCTTTGTATGCCTGTCCGACAAAAACTACCGAACAGTTTCTTCAATCTTTTATTTTATTTATTTTATTTCATTCAAAAGACTTGTACAGCACTTAGTATACAACAAAATTACTTATTGTATAGACGTTATACAGCCAATAAGGTCTTAAATAGGTCTCTTTAAGTAGAATAAATTATGCTACGTTAATTCCTGCAAATATTCATTTTTGATAAAACTTGATAGGTAGCTAGGTAGGTTATATAAATATAATATTGAAACTCAGTCCATGGCGAACTACTAGTAAGCCTGTTTTGATATGGGCAAGGCTTATTTATGGCTGAACGATACGCCCATCATTGAGCTGTGACCCATTAGTTAATGGGCTTGATTGCACAAATAAGAAACAATCCCTTTCACGACATAGGTCACATACGATATAACCTACCCTTGTGTTTAATTTATACGTTCTAGTTTACCTACAAACGTACGTTTTACCTGAGGCGACAGTAGCCCGTGTGTCTATTACCATTATCTCCGAAACGGCGTAGCTGTATATTATATAGTAACTTATAATGGTTTTGTATAAAAAGGGTTAAGATAGGTTAAGAATAGGGCTAGGGTTGCACACGTAATGGAAATAAAGCCGTGGCAACCGGAATATTTCACTTTATTATCTGGAAATGAATTATAGGCTGAAGCCGAATTGCATAAAAACTAATGGTCAATCGCAACACACGGGTGACGACCGATTTAATTGGACCATAAAATTTTTCAGAACATAAAATGCTGTTTTTAAAATGCGGATTATAAACCAAGCTGAAATCCAAATATGCTGGAATGTCATGTAAAAAAAGTCAAATCTGAAAGCTTTGTAGGTACTTGGAGAGAGACCAAGACTCCGAATCTAATAATATACGCTTGAATAAACTGTTTCCATCAGGGTGAACTTACGTTAACTTAGGGTTTAAAAATATATGGCGAATTTCTTTAGATTATTGATCTACGAGTACTACCCTTCAAAATCTTTTTTGAGCTTTAGGTATATATTTTGATCAAATAACGATTGAATGTGAAAAAAGTTCCATTTCTATTTTATGTTTCCAGTTCCCAAGAGAGATTCTCTGGCGACGACGTGTGTACTCTCAAAAACAACTTCTTTGATACATAAGATAACTAAACTTCAGTGAAGTTCACGAAATAATTCATTTGAAGAGTGAACTTGCACTTGTAAAAGTAAACTGAAAGAGTAAAACTCAAAGTAAGCTTCAAATCAGTAAGAATGGGCAATTTCAGAACCTAGACGTTACTCAAAAGATTTTGTGTTTGATTTTGTACAATAAATAAATTACACAGGAGATTAAAAGTTTGACTTTGTCCAATTAATAAATGACTAGCTAATTCATCAATTAAATACCTAATCAGCAAGCTAAAATGCGAGCTCAGCATTCTAAAGCAAGATTTGCGACGATGCCGTTGATAACTTGACTAACGTGTGTAATGATTAATGATGTGCTTAGCTGGTAAGGAGGTGCATATCTTAATAAATCATCAATGTTTACGTACCTACTGATTTGTAGGTGATGTGAGTCATGTGAAAATGCTTAGGATGATAACCTCAATATTGTACAGAGTAATAATATGTTAATAAATTATCAATACAGTCAACTTGAAACTGTATAAGCGTAAATAAAATAAGCAACAAAAATCCTATTATTCGTTTCGAAACCTTTTACCTCCCTTTTAAGCTACATACGATAACCAAGTAATATTATACTAACAATAGCTAACACAACAAACAGATTCCAAGCGACACTTGACTGTTTTCCCACACGAGATCCCTATCAAATGCTGGACATTGTTAATGCATGGACAGCTTATTCCAATTGAAAAGCAGGTCACACCTGATGGAGCCAACCGACTCCAGCTCAGGCAGAGGAGGTTATGCATGTTCTCACCATGCACACGTCATTTCATATTACAAGCATTCCATAATTAATATATGTTTTTTTTGGTTTTCCATAATATACACTTTTTGTAGGCTAATGCCTTTGGAGACTGAATCTTTTTCTTCACACCACCTATTTCATATTTAATTGGCGCTATGTATCCGTGCGTAGCCTCTGCATACGCTGATATGGTCGATACCTTTTAAAAATGTTTTGCTCAACGGCCTCCGAGTTTTAGAACATTATATTTTTACACCTAAATTCAGAATGTTCGTTAAATCGCGTCTTCTAGCCGTCCGTGGGTTGGTATTCGATAACGTGACGGCGTGAATTTCGATAGATTATGAGGGACCCCTAACGCTTGGTAGTTTCCTAACTCGTTTCAATGATAAGAGTTTCCAATTTCCTTGAAATATGTTGTAAATTCCTGGTGTTTTGTACAAAAAACAACTTTTGAACTCTTGCTAGGATAGGAACTCGGGCTTGTGTATCAAGTTTTCCCGCAGTGCGTACAAATATCTAAAATTTTATGCCAGGTGGATAAAGTAGGTTATGTGAAAGTCAGACTCGAGCATCGAAAATGTCGTTGTTTTTAAGAAATTATTAAATGCACATTTTATGAAAATAGCATCACATACTGCATTGTCCACTAGACGATTGGCGTTGAAATGAGACTTCAGAACCATTCTTGGGGTTATACAAAACGATAATGATACTAAACAATCAATGATAATTGGTAACGCCGTTTTGGGGAAAAAACGGTAACAATTAAACAAACAACCCTACAACCCTAAGTACCATAATACAGTCGCGGATAAAAACAAGGTATACTACTGCTAAAACAAATTGTAGTATTTATACTGAATTTGATACGAATGATACATAAATCAAACATGAATTGTAATAATATTATAATAATCTTACCCTGTGTGAATTAAGCGAAACGAATACGTATAGAAAGTAAGCTTAAATCAGAGAAGCGAGATTAACGAGCAAAGGAATAATTCCTACACAGTGGCCATTTATTTAATTCTAGATTATATTATTCTCTATTATATTTATTAGTGATTAGCTTCTGGCGATGGCATCACTCGCGTGATACTCGACGAATACGGAAATCACTTTATAATTGCTGTAACAGTCAGCTACCATTACCTTAAAAATAAAATATAATTATCCAGAAATTTAATGTATCAAAAGTATCTATAAGTGTAATTGCGAAATTAGATATAATCTGCGTCTTCTTTATACAACTAAAGTTCAAACAAGTATGATATGCGGTTACAGTAACCTATGGACGCTTGAAACTCTAGAGGTACTTATAACTCGCGCTTTGCCACCCCTATGAGACAAAGCGGGTGAAAAGTCTCATGTGTCTGTAATCTCACCAGCACCTATACCCTTCAAACCGATACACAGCAATACTGCTAGACGGCAGTATTGCTGTGGTTATTAATAAATGGTTTCTGATACTTATTAACAAATGGTGGTTTATTAATAAGTATCACAAATTCAGTCAACTATTTTTCATGCATTTACTTACATAGTAGCCTCGTTTATTTTGTTTACGCTTACCAGTATTCAGAGAAGGGTACGCTTATATTGATGTTGGTGGTCTGTAACGTGATACTTAGATCAAAAGATCAAAGTTATACCCCAATATCACAATCAAAGTTTATCAGTGAAGTAAACAATACACTATGTTCATAATTCACATCACGGGCTTTATGGGTCTACCTAATCGGACTGAAACTTTACGGGCGTTAATCTACTAATGTTGGGATAAGAACTTGTCCAAAGTAGCTCGCATCTGGCACGCATCATGAGAATATAAAATAGGCTGGAAATGGTCGTTGAATGCTAAATCCAAAATTATTAGTCCTCAAAGTAATTAAAAGATCATAGTCGTACATTCGTTCAAGTCTCTAAGCTTTTATGAAACTATGGATGCCCCATGACAACGCAAATTTTTGTCAATGTATATTTTTTTAAATCGTTTCTTTGAACACTTCTACACATTAAAACAAACACATCCTCCAAATTGGAGGACTCTAGGACTTACGGTTTTAGCTGTGTTGATTGTCAGTCAGTCAGTCAGTGAGTCATGGTACGATTTTATATAATTTTATAATGGGTCTTGCTTGTAAAATAAATTTAATACCTTCAATAGATTCCAGTATATGTATATTCAGCTTAGTCTTAACTTATTTCTCAAACGATTTGTTCCACAAAATGTGGTGCTTTGTTTCACATTGATGTGATTTAACACCAAGCCGTTATTTTAGCAGTGAAACTTGACGTGCGAGAGTGCCAGCTTGGTTCTCGTTAGGAACTGGCGGAAAATTAAGCCTCGTCCCGACTCGCGAGCGGCCCCACTCATTGCCCATTAACCTTATAATAGGTTAAATATGCTAAGGAGCTAGCGCTCACGAATAACAGTGAGAAACCCCTTCAAACTTCACCAAATGTAATATACCAACACTGTTTACCTTCGTAATTAAAGGTCATTATCTAGTTTGAATGACACTTGGGTCGGAGCTATCGTTCATTCCATCTACTGCGGATTCTTGGGACAAATTATGGGCTTAGGTTCGGGTAGCCTGTCCCAAATTAATGCTTCTTAATTCAAAATTATATAAAGGTTAGTGTGATTAATTTATCGTTTATTGAGATGAGTTTTAGCCATTTTGGATCCAGATGCGAGTGGAAATCCGAAAGGAAATAAAGCAAATTGCCGTAACAGAGTCATTAATTCGCTAATGCTTAAAAGAGCTATTGTTTCTAATTGTAATCGTTCAGCGGGTATTCGTATTTTATAGCCATAATGTATTTCGGTGAATCCCACAGGCGTCCATTGAGAACGTGTCATAGCGGGTGAAGAGAACACAAATTATCCACCGCCCGGTGCGATCCGAGGTATATTCTCAGGGGGTATTATTGTTTGACCTACTTCGCACATGAGCACAAGTTGATTTTAGATTAACTTCTCTTTCGTCTTACGGCTTCGTAATGTTGACTATACTAAGTGATAAGAAAGACGCAAAAAAAAAAATCACCATCATTAGCCTTAGGAACCTCCACTTCCAATTTGAAACTGAATTTGCATAAAATTAATGTCGACTTTTAAAATTAGGACTTTTCCTTGCAAGCTAATTTCTTGATTGCAATTCGTTTTATTGTAATGATCTAAATTCACCCGTTTTATTACTTCCGTGCCATAAATTGATAATTTTAGCTGTATGGTTTCATATATGTTATATTAAAAGCTTCCAGACTTGCTTAGTCAAGCCATAACAACAATATGGAACACTTTAACCCTTTAATGGGTATGTTGCTACAATCTCATTTGCATTCAATAATCGTCTACGAGCTAAGAAGTGAGGCGTTTAACCATCCTGTCTGTCTTCGTTAAATGGGCTTCCGTGCTCGAACCTGAAGCTGACGGCCTATCTCAACAATCATTCAATTTCATTCGTTGGCTCTTTAAATTTTATAAAGAAACCCAACAAAGTTTCATGAAAATATTTATGTGTCTTCCGTAGTTCAACGTACTCTAAAAGCGTTTAATTTTTTGGCTTTTATTTTAGAGTGCTTTCTACAAAATGACTAAAATAGTTGAAGATGTACTCAGAAAAGTGACCACATCATTTTCCCAGGCATCTATAGAGCAGTTCTATAGGCAAGGTCGTTGAGAGGGCGCAATGGTCGTCACTTACCTTTTGCTCATGAGCGTAATCTGAGAGAGTAATATATTTTGTGGCAGGGCAAACAATAACTTACAAAATTATATGTATAATAAAGTAAAAAAAGTATATTATAATCTAATAAGTAATAATAATAAATAAATAAATAAATAATGCTGGACATATTTACACAGCATCATCTAGCCCCAAAGTAAGCAGAGCTTGTGTTATGGGAACTACATAACTACAACTTATATATATATATATATTTTTGTAAATACTAATAATTAAAAAACCCAGGCCCAAAACAAATATCTGCAGAACATACTAACATTTGTCCCGCGGCGGGAATCGAACCCGCAACCTTCTGCGTCTCAGGCGGGCCTGCGCCCACTGCGCCACAGAGGTTGTCAAAGTATGTATTTACAAAAAAAAATATCTTACTACTATTATCAACGCGAAAGTTTGTGGGATGGATGTTTGTTACTCTTTCACGCAAATACTGCTGAACAGATTTGGATGAAAATTTACAGTAATATAGATTATACATCATCCTATGTGTTAATAGGCTACTTTATATCCGGGTATCGCGCGGGCGAAGCCGTGGGCAGAAGCAAGCAAGTAGTATATCAGTCATGTAGTTCCCAAAATACAAGCTCTGCTTACTTTAGGGCTAGATGATACTGTGTCTAAATGTCTAGCATTATATATTTATTTAATTTATTAATTTACCATCTATTCATTATCATCAACAACAGCCTGTAGAAGTCCACTGCTGGATATAGGCCTCTCCTTCAAAGTGCTATATTAAAAACAAATCTTGAACCACCTCCATGCACCGACCATATATCATCCGTGAAGATTAATAAATTTATGCTCCCACTGGTATATAATCATTTGTCCATGTCACCACCATTTCAGTAGTCAAATTTTGAAGGCCCGGCCGAAAATAAAGAAAGTCTAGAAAGGTCTCCATGACTCATCAAAACTAATCTGACACTAGAGGCACCAATCCGTCAGGTGGAAATCTGTCGCTAGCACATTCGTTTTTGGCTATGAGAGTTGTTTCTTAAGTTTTCACAGTGGCATTTTATAATGCCAATGTATTTTTTATCCTGTAGGAGCGGAAGTTGCCCTTCCAATATCGCCTTGCATCCCTCCACGAGTTGTCGGGCAAAGCTAACGAGCTGCACGTTACGTCAGAGCTACAGACGACAACTTTAAGTTTTATTTTCACTAATAGGACTGATTTTGAGCACGAATAGCTTGTAAAGATAGTCGGACATTAGTGGCTGGAGACACGCGGTAGTAGAGAATGCTCAAATTGCCCACCTGCACGTTATTTTATCTCTCGACTGTATTTATGTAAAGAGCAGGGTTTTTACAGAAAGTATCGGAATGAAATGTGAGAGCACATTTCGTTGACAAAGTACCTACACTCTATTCATATCTTCCTCATTTCATTTCGCAACGAGGAGTCTCTTGTACATTTAACAAAAGACGAAAAATCATACATTAAAATCTAGGTTTTTAAGCTTCCTTTAACGGGTGCGCTCGTATAAAAGAAAATAATTAAATCGACCAAAATATCATAGCAACACTATACATTGGCAACGCGTAATCAAAGGGTCCCACACAAAAAGGCTTGTCATTTCTAAATTATCTCTACGAAACTTATCCAGGATTGAGAATAATCTGGAGCGTGGGTTGTTTCACGTATGGCGGTCTGCGGGGGTCCGGCCACATACGGACCTCGGGCCAAATGAGCCGCGCAGAAGCTTTCAAACCCATTTACAAAGCCCACAAATCCTAGGAGAAAACATTGCACGCGTTCGTATGTAAAGAATTGAGGTATCTTCCCAAGTTAAATGACGCCAGTTTTATCTAGTTGAAACAAAAAACTTGAAATGTACGAGTGAAGAAAGATGGGCATTTGAAACGGTTATGGAATACTGTTATAATAACTTTGCAGATTTTTTTTCAGATCACATAAAAATGTTGATCTACGAAGAATCTATACACAAACAACGAGTATACGTTTTACTACTGATAGTTTATAGTTTCGAAGAAAGAATGGCGAGGATGAACTGCACGTCAGTTTTAGAACATTATTACGACTATGGGAAGTAGTCAGTTCCCGTATCACTCGCGTGCTTGCGTGGCGCGGACGGTGCTCATGAGGAAGAACCTCTAAATAGTCAACGAAACTTCAGCATCAGAATAGTAAAGTACGTGGTATAGTCGTAATAATATTCTAAAATGATGAATCAAAGTATTTACAAAAGATGTAGGTAATTAAGTAGGTATCTGCTATGATGGAATAATCTGATGTACACACACATACGTACATCAGATTGTCTTATCAACGATCCGAAAGTTTTATTACTGTCTAGTACCTATAGCATTATATAATAATAGATGAATGTTTGTACCTACCTATTTGCTTTCCACCTTGTGTATGGATACCTTTTTAAATATTCCGCGGGTAGATAGGTGCATAATTAAAGTGCGCATTGCACCTCTTTTTTTTTTGTTATTTTATTTTCGGATTTTATTTCGGATTAGTTTAGAAGATAAGCTAACTTATTCCATTGTTAGTTCTTACTAACAATGGAATAAGTTAGCTTATACTAGTCTTCTAGTTCTATTTTTACTTTACGCCATGTAACACTAATTTAATAGACAGGTATGTTTAGCTCACAAATATCAAGGTCACAATATTGTTATTAATGTAATCCCATCAGGTAGGTCACCTTAATACCTTACCTACTTACATAATATGTTCACTGTAAGTCCTAGCTAACGCTCAAATTGTACCTACAATATTGAATTATTCCTTTTGGGCACTCCTTGTCTTTGTAAATGTTACCATTAAGTAATAAGCAATGTATATTTCTATGTGACTGTTTATGCCAAAATAAAAATAAATAAAATATATATATAATATATAAATATATATAAAATATAAATAAAATGATACCAAACTGCGAGTTTCCGGGAGTTAGTAGAAGGCCTGAGTGGACTTTGACAAGCTGTTGATGATAATGATATACATACTAATTATTTGATTACTATATAATTAATAGCCGTGTTGGCCTGTAGACTGTATCCCGACTTCCGATCCGAAGGTCGTGGGTTCGAACCCGGTCATGCACCAATTTATTTTTTAAGTTATGTGCTCGTAATACTTACTCAAAACAATGAAAAATGCTGACTGATGGTGTTCTAATAAGCGGCGATAGACTTACAACCTGTCACGTAGATTGCTAACTACTACTAGGAACTGTGAACATGTGCCAAATATAATGTTTGGACGTGTCTCCGACTACCCTCCACTTGGTGCCCTCAGAGATCTTCGTACTGCATCCTACTAATATTATAAACGGGAAAGTTTGTTACGATGTTTGTTCCTCTTTCACGCAAAAACTACTGAACGGATTTTGATGAAACTTTACAATCATATAGCTCATCAGAATGATTCATAGGCCACTTTTTATCCGGGTACCTACCACGCGGGCGAAGCCGTGGGCATAAGCTAGTATAGATATAAGAATCACCATTATGGAGATTACAGTCGTGGGCGTGTTTGTCTGTGTATTTCAACCTAGGCTTAAAAAAATAATTTTCTGGTAAAATATCTCTCCAAGTATCTCTCCAAACAAGTACATAAATGGTGAAACCGTAGACGAAGTAGACAGCTTTTCTATTGGTAGTGATGACCCATATTACGTTTCATAAGAAAAGTATTAAAAAAAAGGACTGGGCCAAGTTGGAATAAGATAAATATTTTCAGTACCAAACCGTAGATATACCTAAGTGTTCTATGGCAGTCACCGCGAAATACTCAGGTGATATCCACGTGACGTCATGCACACTACGTTTCAAGCATCATGGTATCTTTCATTTTAAAAAGAAGCTTTGTTTTTCTATTAAATTTTTAGAACGTCAATCTTTTCACTATATTTGTAACTTGTATTAGCTTCACTTGTAACTAACAAAATAACAAACAAACAATGTAATAAAATCTTGGAATTGAAAAACTAACTGTAGTATCGAAATGAAACTTTGTATGTACCTACATCTATTCATCTATAGTATAGTTTTCTCATCCGAAATACCTAGTTCGGATGACAAAAATATAATTTGGTATCTTCGAGCTGATCCGAGATCAGTGGCTACTAGTAAACCCCTCGAGTTGAGTCCTGTAGATTGGGCTTGGTAAGGAGGGTCTGATGATCGAGCCAGTAGGTGTATAGTGAAATTCTTTTTTATAATTTTTAGTGCGTGTTACAAGCGTGTTTTTTTTAATTATTTCCACTACACATTACATTTATGTCCTCAGAAGCGTTACGCATTCGTGCGTAGCCTCTACGCGTACCACTGTGGGTGATCTTTCCTTCATTTTCATACAAAGCGAAATCAATTTCACCCGGCGCGTGCCGCAGTCAGATGACTGCTATACCAAAAATATTTTTGTTTCAGGTTTTTACCACCATTCGAAATGTAAACAGCCTCAAAACTTGTCCATGAAGTTAAGTAGGTACTAAGCTTTAATAAATTTCTAAGTTAGTAATAACGAAACCCTTAGGATATCAAAACAATAACATTGTGCCTAGAAGTAAAAAAAAATAAACACCAATTTTGCTACAATTTGTGCTTGTGAAAGTTACTGAATTGTTCAGCTGTAAAGATAACATATTGTTGCTTAGTGCCCATAAATGAAGTGTTCGTTTGTGTTTATAAAGTGAAGATACTAAAATAATAGTGGTACGATGTTGCCGGTTCCTCAAGATCGTATGTCAGGGCGGAGGAGCAGTTCCATCGTGAGTCGCACGTTGCTGGGGCGGCGGGCTTCCGTCTACGCCACTGGGCAGCATCAGGACCCTGCAAAGGTGAGAATTTATATTCTATGCATAGAAAAGTAGATTAAAATTTGAGTTTTGACTTGAAGCTTCTTTCATTTCGGTAAGTAGGGGATCACTTGCAAAGACCATATGTAACGAAATATGTTATGAGAAGATCATTTTTTACTTTGGAAGTATTATTTAGAGGTCATTATTTATAGAAGCTATTACTCGGTAATGCATATGTCACTGACATAAATGGCGTTGTAAACGCACAAAAACGTTTCACGTACTCCACTGCGGCTGCTTCCCTGATACAGCCTACCCGATTTTTTTAGATGCTGTTTTCCTTCGATTATCAAAAGAAACGGTAAGTAACTTAAGGTTGCAAAAAGTAAAAGGCCAAGATGGTGCTTTAAATGTAGCCCAATATTGAAAAATTTACGGATTCTAGAAATATTTGAGCTATAAAAATCATTACTATTAATTTATTTACTTATTCTTTTCCTGAACCCCTAATTTAAAAAGTATAGTTCAGAATCCGCCTGAAAGTCAAGAAATTAATTCCTATCTGCGTTAATCTTTGACAGCTTCCAAGCTCATGCCTAATTGCAGATTTATATAGAAAAACTGTCACTAAGACTTTAGGACTTATCTCTGCCTTAAGCAATCTTAACTTTAGCGTAGACGGGCTGACTTATCATGTACCTAACTAGTATAGTACAAAACATAATTTTGTTTCGTGGGTTACGAAGCTATATTTTCGGATGACGGCACATATAAATAGATAGAGTAGATTTTTTTTATGGAAGCCTACATCTTACTAAGTAATATTATAAATGCAAAATTATGGATGTTTGGATGTTTTGTCACCTAAAATGCTAATAACGGTAAACTAATTTGGTTGAAATTTCAAGAAAGTACCTATAGCTAGTTACCCTAGTTCTAGGTCCCAACCTAGAATAACACATAGGCGACTTTTATCATTTTATATGTATTGGTAGATAAAATGTATAATTGATACTGATTGCTGTAGTAGAATGGTAAAAGGCTAAAGTGTGCATAAAATGAACTCTATACGTATACTCATTATCTTATGAAAGATTTAAAAACAGCCTCCGAGCATAACTAAATTATTGATAGTTTTTAATGACGCCGGAGCGTTATAGTCTTAAAAATTGCTTTATGAAGCTAAAGTCGAGTTGGAGCTTACCTACATTCTAACCGTTCTAAACAAAATTTAGTACTAGAATGGTAGATTTTTAAAAAAATGCACAAACTCAAGGTAAATCATGAATAATGAACTTAACTACTAATAAAAAGTTACTAATAAAAAAGACTGTCAAAACTGGTAACTGTACACTGTGAACTTAAAAAAAAAACACTTAGATGATGATAATAATCAATAAATATGAAAAATAATAAACAGCTAACACATACATACTCGTAGTCCTGACCCCACATGATTCTCTATGTCCTAGGTATCAGGAACTACGAGTACCGTGGTACCAAACACCCAGATCCGGAACAAATATCTTCAGAATATGCAATCTGCAGAACAGCAAGATGATGATGTCAAATCGCCGAATTATTTTGAATAAAGTAGGTAGGTACCTTAAACAATAATAGATAGGCACAATTACCATTGTATTGTTCGAAATCTTAATCAGCTTGTGTACGGAGCATTGTTTAGTAATTTGTTGTTCGTGCCTCTGTTGTGCCGATGTCTTCTGTGAAAATCCAATACTATATCTCTCTATTACAACATCCGCATATTTACATGTTGGTTCCGCCGTTAAGATAGCAAATAAGTTTCAAGTCACCATGAAGGTTTAATTACCCAGTATTATTAGGTATTCTAGGATCCATAAACTCTTACAGCCCATCGCGGAAATCCAAAATATTAAGCATTTCCAAAAAAGTTGAATTAATAATTTTAATTATTAATTCAACGAGAGGTCCAGCTTTACCGAAGTGAAGGGATTTAGGTAGCAAAAACTGAGCGATATTTATCTTAAATCGACAACAATGGGTATGTTCACAAATACAAGTCAATTCATACTAAACGCTATCAATCTGGATTACAATTACCTCATAGACAGTGTGTTTGAGTGTACGCGAATACTTAGATTAACGATATTGTTCCGTTTGGGAGTGTTTCCGTTGATTGCGAACACATTTTATGATCGCAGATAACATCGTATTCATTCATAATCGTAAACGCTTTGGCAGTGTCGCTAAGATGCTCTACCGTGGTACAGAAGAAGATGTAATTTCGTTTGCAAAATATTAAACTTGAGCTCCAAATATTAAAATACTAGAATTCAGTTAATGAATTCTTAATTAAAACCATCAGTGAGACTCTTCTTACATCGAGTTAAACCCATAAAAACAAATTGGCTGGAGACAGTTTCGGTGACAGATCCTTTGAAGTCATCAAAGAAGTTTAAATTGGCTTGCTGAAGTTGAAATAACTATCATAATTATTGAAGAGGGGAATGCGAGGGCAAAGTTCCACGATCTTTCTTCCTAAAAGTAAATTACCCACTCATTTGGACCAAAATAATGTAAGACGAAGTTATAGGTAGGTACCTATCCGAATTTCAATGACAAAGCCTATAGAATAATTGAAAGCCTAGTCAGATTTAATTTGAATTGTTGATTTTACACCAACAATCAAACAGTGAATGGAAAATATTAGAATTTTAAACGTGTTTTTTGTGAATTCGCACAGTTAACAGATATAGTTCGATTTTTTTCTATGATTTTGTGTTGAGGGCACACATTAACTAATAAGTAATTAAAAAATACCTGAATAGTGGGTATACAACACATAATATACAAAGTACAAACAAATTGAACAAAGAATCTCGCGGATGCCTAAGTATTTCATTTGTTCACACTTTTTCAATAAATTACTTTGTTATATTTATATTGACTCCCACATCAGACGCTGAAACTCATCCAAGTTTAGCTTATAGTGGTAGGCGTATACGTAGGTACAAATATATGTATATTTACGCTACACACATTCATAAAACATGGTTTTCCTACACATACGTATGTACTGTGACCGAAAAAAGTGCTTTTAGATTATTTTTAGTACTCTTTTTAATAAAAACTTAAAATAAGTTACGATTCTTTACCTTGCACGTACTCATTTTGAATGAGCTTGTCGTTGCTATGTGAAAACAGTTAAATTATTATTCAATACAACACTAATGTAGTCGATTGTACCATAAACCAATAGGTATCTATAACGAGGCGTAGGAAGATACTGTGTGGACAATTTGTTTGCCGCTCTCCACAAGGCTCCTCGACTATTCTCCATTTACGCCGAGTACAATGTCTTATTTTGAGACAGGAATTAAAGCCACACATAGGCAAAGCCTCATATTTTGTGCGCATATTTCGGGACGTAATGAAATTCAGGCTTATCTTTATTCAATCGCGGTACCTCTACATACCTATATCTGTAGGTAGGTGCGAAACGAAAGTACCTTAGTGGGTGTTAGCGTGGTTTGGTTTATGAAGACTACTAGTATTTCTCGGAAGAGACTTGTGAAACTTTTGGTGAATACATGAAGTTCTTAAACTGGCATTGGCACTTCATATATTTTTTATGTATATTTAGCAACCGCCTGGAGCATGTGGCTACTAGTATAGTTTTATAATATTTGTGATGTGGCTAAGAGAGAACCAGTGCAAAGAATAAACTCTAGCACCACCGATTTATAGATACAGATATTATAATACTATGTATAGGTAATCAATTCAATTTATAAGTACAAATGTTGTATTGTTTACCGGTATCAATTTCGAAACCCATCGCTCGCCGATATCAGATAGTTAGGTACACTATAAATAAACAGAAACATGGCGAGCGATGATCGATAATAGATTAGTAAAAAAACAAGTGTGCGATTTTAACGTTTTGTCGTACCTAACATTATTATTTTGTGAAGCTAGAATCCCAAGAATAAAAAAATAGAAAACAGCGAAAGCTGTTGAGTTTTTTTCGAATGTCTGATACTTCACATCTCTTTCCATTCAAATTCGTTGAACATTTATTCATACAACTATGAACAAGTAGATATATACAAAAATACAGACGAAACAGCTAGTTACTAACTGTTGCAAACGATCTATAGATCTATAGCTCAACTGATCCAGAATTCAAGTTAGACATTGTAGTCATGTCCAAATTGTAGCGATCTTAAACAACACAAAGTGAGACCAGCCTTCAACAATTTAGGAGTTTGCATACATTAAGGCCCGTAGTTGGAGTGTATGTGCGTGTTTTATTGCTTGGGTTTATTAAGACAGCTGCTCAATATTTTCCTAAGCGTAACAACTGATAATTTTCTTTTATTTATTTTATTACATTGTCCAAAGTAAGCCATTTGAATTGTTATCGCTGTAAGTAATTTCTTTCATATAACATTTAGATCAAAACTCTATTGGTCACATCCAGATACTTCAAGGTTATAGAGTCCCAAGAGACGCAATGTTTGATAATTTGCTAGGAAACCATTTTGTCAACTGTCGTGCGAGTCCCGCCACGCCTGCTGTGCTCTGATTAGTACTTAGAAGATCGGGTATTTTTACCATACTATTTAATTGAGCAGTAGGGCATCGTTAAACTTGGTCACTGTATTTTTAAACACAAAGTAACAAGACGCATGTGTTAGATAAATAGATAGAGCAATGAGAATATAGAGATTTTACCAATATTAAAGTTATTATTTTAAATTGAATAATACAACTAATGACAAACTTAAATATGTTTGTCATTTTAAGAACCTACAACCAGAGTGGATAGGGAAGTTTCTATATAAAAGATTGTAGCCAGTCAATTTAAGTAAACAACAGTAATTTTATTCATGGTGTATTTCAAAGTCAACAACTACTTAATCTTATGGAATAGTTGTATTAATACATGGCAATAAGAACAACAATTAAGATCTTCAACAATTATAATAAATGAACAGTAATAAGTAGGTATTGGTGCAAAGAAAACATCAAACATAATCAATAAGCATAATCACAGACAATAATAATAACAGGTAACAATAGTAAATAACAAAGTACTTAACTTGCGCCGTATTCTGCATTGGATCCGTAACTGATCAACCATAGAATTACATTCGGCTTTTATACACTTCAAACCTCATTAAGCAAAGCGCCATTTTAAACCAATCACAGACGATTGTTGATGTTACCGAAAATAACTCTGAACATTGGTGTAACTATAGCTAAATATAATACGGTGAAACACTTTTAAAACTTATTCTAAGATTTGTGCTATTTTTATAATCATTTGAACTATAATATTTGTTAAAACATTCCATCAACAACATACCATGAACTATCACTTGAGAAACTAAAAACATCAGGAAAGCAAAGTATACATATGTACAATATTTCAAAAATCATGAATTATTTTATAATGATGAACTGTAATTAAATATTAAAGAAATCTCATCAATTTACTAAGAGTAAACAAACATCACAATCACAAAGTTTTATTCGGTACTTTGAGTTAAGTTCAGAAGTGTTGCCAGTGTGTAAGTGTGAAGTGTTGTTGTACAGAAATATGCTCGTGAACCACAGAGCATATTTCAATACAAAATATATGACAGTGTTTACAAAGCTTAAATACAAGGATAGCGTTTTATAATAATTTCATATCTGACACGGCCATTCTGATTATACTTCGTCCCCGAAGTATCTAAATAATCATTTTAAAGTTTTGTAAATTTTTGTCAATGAGACAATAACATTATTTGTAATACTTAATATAATATATAATACTTAATCAACTAAATAAATTCATAATTACCTAGGTCACTTATTTCATTATAACATTGCTACTGTCCAACTTTTCACATTAAGAGGACATAACAACGGTCAATTGCTTTAGTACTTTCTAACCCCACACCTGCTGCGCATGAGACGGACTAGAATAAAGCAAAAGACTTCAGCAGTTCACTTATTATACTATATAAAGCTATTTCATTATAAGTACAAGGTTTCATTATAAAGAGGATTTAATAATTTACAATATGTTTCATTGATCAGGGAAATGCCTTAATTTAGCTTTGGCTACCACTATTTTTCTTAGATAACCTATACCCTATATGGAAAATATTATCTAAAAAGGGTACAAATATTAATTCATAGGATTCTTAACTCAATTTAGTAATACAACCAGTGACAATATTGATGATGACAAAACTGTCGATTTTTAAACGCCCAATTCTTAATTTTGTTTTTCTACAATCCGCTTGGCCAATCTGACAATATTTCTAATCAATCTGATTATAATAAAACAAACAACTGAATGCAGATATACATCTGGATGTATATCTTACTTTAAATTATTTTGTGGTAATGTTGTATAGTTTGTTTTTTTAACCACGTGGACATTATCTCTCTGTAGTCCCGTGGACATGATTAGTATTAAAACTTTATTAGGTTTGATAAGTGAATTGGCATTACATTCCACTGCAATTCATAGCCAAGATGGGGGCTCCCGTAGGAGACAAGTCAGACACTGTATGTTGAATTTAACTTTTATGCATTTCCCATACAAAACCAACTTCTAATTTCTGAAATCAGGGTCAAGATACTGAATGGTCCAATGCCGTCATCCAACCAATCATATAATAGAAATGTTTGTTATAATGGAAATTTTGAGAAATGTTTTTATACTGGAATTTTTTTTTTTTTATTTATTTTACAAAAATATACAGTGAATGGTTTTTTTACATGTTTTGTTTTGTTGGCGTATGCCCTACATGAGTATAGCTAAGGATATGTTTTGAAGAATAATAGATCAGAATAGAACCAAGTTGATTGTTATTAAATAAAACAACACAAAACGTTAGAAACTTTCCACAAAGTCACGCAAAACACTGTTTTGTAGTTATTTCAATCAATATCATGTCAAAGAGAGAAATGTTCAGGAATGATCCGTCGATCAAGATCACCGAAACCAGGTATACTAGAATTCTACAGTTATTGTTTATGAAAGAAATGATTCAATATCCAGCCTTTATGTGAATGTCAAAAGTAGGTTATCGAGGAACCTGTCAGTCCTACGACTATGAATTCTACTGAAAGTAATATCGTTATAGAAGAGACGTGTAAATCCGAGACTTTAATACTAAGAGATCATTATATCGATGAAACAAAGATTTTTACATTATGGTTTACAATATGCAATAAATGAGCTAATATATATAACGATTATGTAATAAATTGCCAGAGATGGCATAGTACTAAAAATGTTATATTTTATATCTTTTATGAAACTACAATTCCATTGTTTTATTTTATTTTCAGCTGGAAATAACTACAGCTAATAATTTTATAAATCCTTTGTCTTCGATAAAGACCTACATTTTTATTACAAAACAACGTTATTTTTTATCTCTGATTTTTGTACTTTATTAGCATAAAATTTAACGGCTCCTTAGTGTAGTCACTAAGACATGCCCAAGTCTTTGCATAAGCTTTATTGACTTATGAGATTCTAAAATATTTAAATACTTTAATTTGTTTTAAATGACTATTCAACTTGATAATACTACTAACTATGAAAAAATATATATAGTAATGACTATAATTTAATTGTCTATTTAAATTTTCAGTCTTGATCTGAATTAAATAAACCATTATGTTGTTCTCGTTAATGTTAAAGCTATTCTCAGCCTTTTTACTATTTTGACATTTTATGGTTAAACAAGTGTTTTTTTTTTGCTACATTTGAACTACCCTCTAAATATAAGTCAACATGGGCCATAAAGCCACAATTGATCGACTAAGCTAAACGAATTGAGATATCCAAGTCTTTCATTAGCAATCTAGCATTTGTCTATTTGTTTTCATTTAATTTGAAGCGACGATAAACCGATTTTGACGATGTAAACAATGCAATCTCTAAGGTTGTAAATGGTTCAATGAAAACAATCTTCTACTTAATGAAAATTTAACAAATTTAAAAACGTAATTTAACAGAAACTTTATAAAAAAAACACACTTTATAAAACATCTGATTATTTAGATGACAAAACTCTTGGGATTGAAAATGCTCCAACTCGAACCTATTGTTTTGTAAAAGGATCATTAAAACCCTTGTGATTTTTATGAAAAAAAAAATGAATTTTGACTTTGACTCTGACTCTAACTCTGACTCTAACTCTGTCTCTGTCTCTGTCTCTATCTCTGTCTCTGTCTCTGTCTCTGTCTCTGTCTCTGTCTCTGTCTCTGTCTCTGTCTCTGTCTCTGTCTCTGTCTCTGTCTCTGTCTCTGTCTCTGTCTCTGTCTCTGTCTCTGTCTCTGTCTCTGTCTCTGTCTCTGTCTCTGTCTCTGTCTCTGTCTCTGTCTCTGTCTCTGTCTCTGTCTCTGTCTCTGTCTCTGTCTCTGTCTCTGTCTCTGTCTCTGTCTCTGTCTCTGTCTCTGTCTCTGTCTCTGTCTCTGTCTCTGTCTCTGTCTCTGTCTCTGTCTCTGTCTCTGTCTCTGTCTCTGTCTCTGTCTCTGTCTCTGTCTCTGTCTCTGTCTCTGTCTCTGTCTCTGTCTCTGTCTCTGTCTCTGTCTCTGTCTCTGTCTCTGTCTCTGTCTCTGTCTCTGTCTCTGTCTCTGTCTCTGTCTCTGTCTCTGTCTCTGTCTCTGTCTCTGTCTCTGTCTCTGTCTCTGTCTCTGTCTCTGTCTCTGTCTCTGTCTCTGTCTCTGTCTCTGTCTCTGTCTCTGTCTCTGTCTCTGTCTCTGTCTCTGTCTCTGTCTCTGTCTCTGTCTCTGTCTCTGTCTCTGTCTCTGTCTCTGGCTCTGTCTCTGGCTCTGTCTCTGTCTCTGTCTCTGTCTCTGTCTCTGTCTCTGTCTCTGTCTCTGTCTCTGTCTCTGTCTCTGTCTCTGTCTCTGTCTCTGTCTCTGTCTCTGTCTCTGTCTCTGTCTCTGTCTCTGTCTCTGTCTCTGTCTCTGTCTCTGTCTCTGTCTCTGTCTCTGTCTCTGTCTCTGTCTCTGTCTCTGTCTCTGTCTCTGTCTCTGTCTCTGTCTCTGTCTCTGTCTCTGTCTCTGTCTCTGTCTCTGTCTCTGTCTCTGTCTCTGTCTCTGTCTCTGTCTCTGTCTCTGTCTCTGTCTCTGTCTCTGTCTCTGTCTCTGTCTCTGTCTCTGTCTCTGTCTCTGTCTCTGTCTCTGTCTCTGTCTCTGTCTCTGTCTCTGTCTCTGTCTCTGTCTCTGTCTCTGTCTCTGTCTCTGTCTCTGTCTCTGTCTCTGTCTCTGTCTCTGTCTCTGTCTCTGTCTCTGTCTCTGTCTCTGTCTCTGTCTCTGTCTCTGTCTCTGTCTCTGTCTCTGTCTCTGTCTCTGTCTCTGTCTCTGTCTCTGTCTCTGTCTCTGTCTCTGTCTCTGTCTCTGTCTCTGTCTCTGTCTCTGTCTCTGTCTCTGTCTCTGTCTCTGTCTCTGTCTCTGTCTCTGTCTCTGTCTCTGTCTCTGTCTCTGTCTCTGTCTCTGTCTCTGTCTCTGTCTCTGTCTCTGTCTCTGTCTCTGTCTCTGTCTCTGTCTCTGTCTCTGTCTCTGTCTCTGTCTCTGTCTCTGTCTCTGTCTCTGTCTCTGTCTCTGTCTCTGTCTCTGTCTCTGTCTCTGTCTCTGTCTCTGTCTCTGTCTCTGTCTCTGTCTCTGTCTCTGTCTCTGTCTCTGTCTCTGTCTCTGTCTCTGTCTCTGTCTCTGTCTCTGTCTCTGCCTCTGACTCTGCCTCTGTCTCTGTCTCTGTCTCTGCCTCTGACTCTGCCTCTGACTCTGCCTCTGACTCTGCCTTTGGCTTTGACTTTGACTCTGCCTTTGACTTTGACTTTGACTTTGACTTTGACTTTGACTTTGATTTTGACTTTGACTTTGCCTTTGACTTTGACTTTGACTTTGACTTTGACTTTGACTTTGACTTTGACTTTGACTTTGACTTTGACTTTGACTTTGACTTTGACTTTGACTTTGACTTTGACTTTGACTTTGACTTTGACTTTGACTTTGACTTTGACTTTGACTTTGACTTTGACTTTGACTTTGACTTTGACTTTGACTTTGACTTTGACTTTGACTTTGACTTTGACTTTGACTTTGACTTTGACTTTGACTTTGACTTTGACTTTGACTTTGACTTTGACTTTGACTTTGACTTTGACTTTGACTTTGACTTTGACTTTGACTTTGACTTTGACTTTGACTTTGACTTTGACTTTGACTTTGACTTTGACTTTGACTTTGACTTTGACTTTGACTTTGACTTTGACTTTGACTTTGACTTTGACTTTGACTTTGACTTTGAATGTTTATTGTTCCGACGATAACTGCCAAACTATATATTTAATATTGATGAAACTTGGTAAGTGGGTAGTGGGTAATTATTGCTTATTACAAATAGTTGTTTATTGAAAAAAAAAGAAATTGGGTCCCAAACTAGGCATAACCTGTTTTTTTGGTGGCCCTGGGTTTTCCAGTGACGGAATTAAAGGAAGGTACGTATCATTGGTATGATATTATATTAAGTATAAATATGAATTTAATCGATATGTAATCCATATATTGTTTGGGGCATATTATTATCGGCATATAAATTATTGGTATTTTAAGACATGCATTTTCTTAAGCTATGGCAAGAGGAAGCTAAAGAGTTGAACCATGTCGTAGGATGGAATAGACATGTTAAACATACTCATAATAAACGCCTATTCAATCGTCTGCCTATTGATTCACTATTAAACTAAAGCTCACGTAGTTACGAGTTATTAATATGTCATTGATGAAAGGTACCATGGTTAAGTTAATTCTTATCTGTATCTATTACATTACAAAACATTACAATTTAAGTATAATGGCACAATAATAATTGTTATTGACAAATAATTGTTCACTTCAGCTTGCTGCTTATGGAATTATGATTCAGTTTGACCAACCTTTCAGCTTAAGCGGCTGTTGATACTGCTCCATTTGAAATTCTTGGGAGTCGCGATGCTGCTGCATCAGCTTGAAGCTCCATAGTAGTTCTTGTTGGGGTCGACATGTTGGGGTAGCATGACGTCATTGTGCTAGGTGCGCAGTTCGGGCAACGTTGAGGATCCCTTTTAGAAGAACATCAGCCGCTCCAGATTCCATCCTTGAACAAGTAATTGGTTTTAAATAATTTGTATTAAAGAGCGTGAAAGCATCCCACTTCTGATGTTAGATAAATAGATAGAGCAATGAGAATATAGAGATTTTACCAATATTAAAGTTATTATTTTTAAATTGAATAATACAACTAATGACAAACCTAAATATGTTTGTCATTTTAAGAACCTACAACCAGAGTGGATAGGGAAGTTTCTATATAAAAGATTGTAGCCAGTCAATTTAAGTAAACAACAGTAATTTTATTCATGGTGTATTTCAAAGTCAACAACTACTTAATCTTATGGAATAGTTGTATTAATACATGGCAATAAGAACAACAATTACGATCTTCAACAATTATAATAAATGAACAGTAATAAGTAGGTATTGGTGCAAAGAAAACATCAAACATAATCAATAAGCATAATCACAGACAATAATAATAACAGGTAACAATAGTAAATAACAAAGTACTTAACTTGCGCCGTATTCTGCATTGGATCCGTAACTGATCAACCATTTTTTTTTTTTTCTGAATGGACTTTAATGCTGCAGGGCCGCAGATGGCCTTGGTCAGCGTCACCGGACTACGGCGAGCGCAGAAGGCGCTCAGCCTGTAAAAAGTTAGGATGGGGCAACTAGCACAAGGGCACCATTTAGGTACGGACCTCGGCTTGTGCCGTTGCCAGAGGGGGTGGAATAGGAGAGGAACGCCCCGGTACATATCTTTACCGTGAGTAAGCGGAAGTGGGGACTCGTCGAGCCCGCCGGCGGGCTCGGTGTATCTGTGGAGTGTTTGCTCTGTCGGGACTTGATGACATCACCACCGCGTTAGCGGTGCTGATGGGGTCATCGAGGTCACCAAGAACGTGTCTTGGTCTACGGAGGGTTTTCAACTCGGTTGACTCGATCGAGTAGTCGGGGATAGTGGAGATTAAGGGGTTCGGGTGGGATGAGGCCAGTTCATAATACCGCTGAGAAGCGGTTTTTATGAATTTGGCTATGGACTCGAGCTTGGTGTCTCGGTGGAGATCTATGTTGCGCGAATACCACGGCGCACCGGTGGCCTTGCGCAAGAAACGATTTTGGACAGCTTGGAGTTTTTTGACATGAGTGGAGTGGCCGAAGGCCATGTCATAATAGGGCGGATGCACGTTTTGTAAAGTGTCACCTTATTTCTAAGGGACATTTTGCTCTTCGCACAGATGAGAGGATGAACTTGGCGCGGTTGCTCACTTTCGTAATGTGAGTGAAGAAGGATAGACGTCTATCAAGGATCACTCCTAAGTAACGGGCTGACTTAACCCATGGGATGGGTTCGCCAAAGAGTGAGACCGTTCTTGTGGGCAAGCGGTTTCTCCGAGAAAAGAGCACTGCTGCACTTTTCGTTGGATTGACCTCTATGCGCCATTTACGGAACCATGCACTTAAGGTGTCGAGAGCGGCTTGCAGCTTGATGCGCACTCGATCACTGATCAACCATAGAATTTCATTCGGCTTTTATACACTTCAAACCTCATTAAGCAAAGCGCCATTTTAAACCAATCACAGACGATTGTTGATGTTACCGAAAATAACTCTGAACATTGGTGTAACTATAGCTAAATATAATACGGTGAAACACTTTTAAAACTTATTCTAAGATTTGTGCTATTTTTATAATCATTTGAACTATAATATTTGTTAAAACATTCCATCAACAACATACCATGAACTATCACTTGAGAAACTAAAAACATCAGGAAAGCAAAGTATACATATGTACAATATTTCAAAAATCATGAATTATTTTATAATGATGAACTGTAATTAAATATTAAAGAAATCTCATCAATTTACTAAGAGTAAACAAACATCACAATCACAAAGTTTTATTCGGTACTTTGAGTTAAGTTCAGAAGTGTTGCCAGTGTGTAAGTGTGAAGTGTTTTTGTACAGAAATATGCTCGTGAACCACAGAGCATATTTCAATACAAAATATATGACAGTGTTTACAAAGCTTAAATACAAGGATAGCGTTTTATAATAATTTCATATCTGACACATGCAAGTGACGATCGTCCGCGCTTGCCAACATCAGTCCTAAAATACTAATATGTTGACAGAACAGTATGGTTATAACGCCTCTCGGGGTTAACTGCTCAATGTTCAAGGTAGATCATATGTCAGTGACTTGGCGTATGTATCTTATCTTATCTTATCTTATCATGAAAGTGAAGAAGTTTTCATTAAAAAAACGGCGAATCATTTTATCAGAAAAAATGTTTTGAATCGATCTTGGTTCTAAAAGTCTGATGTTTCACGAACAAGATGTTTATAATCAGATAATACACAATCCAATCAATCTACTGATACCATAAAAGATTTAAGCAGAAAATAACTTTCTATATTTACAAAAAAATAACTATTTTGATTTTGAAAGTTCAAAAGTTGTAAAAAACTAACTATTTCGATATTGAAGGGTCAAAAGTTGTTGCCTATTAATGTAGAATGACCCTTTTTTTCGATAGTAGATAAAGATATTTAAAGATATTCTGGGCCATCCTATATAAAGGATGTCGCAAAATACTGATAAATTGGCACTACACATAATAATAATATCGTTCAATGTTATGTAGATCAAGATACATAATTAAACAGTCACACGAAGTCATTTGATACAACCGAATTACGTACTTGTTAATAATTCATGAACATGGGCTATGCCGTTGATAATATTCAATTACATAATAATGTACTATGGATTATGTTCAAAGTGACATGTGCGTGCATATAAGGAGCCTCTCTGTGAGCCTTACAGAATCTTTTCAGCACACTATTTCTTTCACTGTCAGTCACTAGGCTCTTCTCAGGGCCAAAGTATACAAACCTACCTAATTACACAAGCAAAATAGCTATTGGAACGAGACAATGGCCCGTGTTTATGCTTATAATGTCCCAAACTTGAAAATAGAAAGCATGACAAGAAGATGTGACGTTTATGTAATTCAGAACATAAGCCTCAGAAGAAAGCCTGACAGTCTGAAAAAAGGTATATACGGTTATAATACATATACGGTTGCAAAAATCTGCAATAAAATACGATAAGCCGTTTTTAGAGATAAATGGTCCTATAAAAAACCCTATAGGCATATTATGGGCTCCTGTAGTCGCGGGAAAAAACTACTCTGTTAATAAAACTATGAGCTGATTAGCACAATATGAATATGAGGGATTTTTATTGCGTATGTGGGAGTATGACACTGTAGGTTCTTGTATCTCAGGGACATAATATTAAAGTAATTCATTTCCTTAACCCTTGACCGCGCCACTGGCTTTGAATAACTTTTTTGACCGACTTTGCCATTTGCCACAGATAAAAAAAGAATTGCTAAATCGTCTAAGCTACATTCTGTAGATTCAATACAAATATTGTCGTAAAAATGAATGCTCTCATCCTAAGCAAGCCATCAAAGTTGCCATCCTTTTAACCTCTGCGTCAATAGCCTGGCGAATAGGGTGTGAGTCTTCGCGATATTTCGCATCCGACTTTTGCGCATAGTGAAACTGTTAAGACGAAGATCCTATTATATCGGCACGGCTGTAACAGCCGATATTTCTAACGCGTAGTAAGATACACACTAGTACTAGTTATTTCTCAGATTGTGAACAACTCTCATTTTGCATGTAGATAACAGCCATTTTTTATTTGGAGCGTATTTCACAAAAAACCGTAGTAGTGTAGATTTTAAAACATTTATTATATTCTATTATATTACTGCGGTTATTTTTCTGCTTAAAAAACACTTGTTAAGTGAGTTTTTTTTTCAAAATATAAAACGCTTAATATTTTTTTTATATAATACATAAATAAATAAATAATGCTGGACATTTTCACACAGCATCATCTAGCCCCAAAGTAAGCAGAGTTTGTGTTATAGGAACTACATAATTGATAATTTGCTACTACTTCTTATATTTTTTTTTGTGAATACGTACATATTATACATAGAAAACACCCAGATCCCGAGACAAGTATTTGCAGATGCAAACATTTGTCCCACGGCGGGAATCGAACCTGCAACCTTCTGCATCTCAGGCGGGCTTTCACCCACTGCGCCACAGAGGCCATCAAAAATCTGAAAATATTGAGTAAAATTCAATGCTCAAAAAACATCTTATTCACATAACATATCTCTTAGGTTCTACAATTGACGACCTTATATTTTATTTTGTGTCTTCTCAAAAGCTCAAGAATGGAATAGTTAAATGCCACAACACAGAGCTGAGTGCGTCTTATCAATACGAAGCAGACGTCAACACTTTGTGTCACATGACATGCTTTACACTCAGACAGTGTTCTACTTCAAAGGTATCCTATCCATAGAATATCGTAGGTCTACAATGTTACTGATACCAACTATACCAGTAACATCAGCTAGCCCAAGACAACGGTTTTGTCCAACATAAACACAAAAATTACGTCAGACAAGAGACAGAAGTATTGTTTGTCTTCTCTTCTGTAGATAAAACCGTTGTCAAGGTGGTACTGCTAAGCCTTTAGGAACTGTTTATCATAGTTCACCATCATTACTAGGCAAAGACGTCTAAGGCTGCTTCACATTTATGTCATACTAGTTGTTGCCCGCGGCTTCGCCCGCGTGGTATGTTAATAAAAGTAGCATATGACCGTCTCCAGGCTTCAAACTACATTATGTCCACCAACTTTTGAATGAATCAAACCAAGGATTACAATTTATACAAAGTTTAGAACTCAATTGCAGACCCCCAAAGAGTAATTTTGAAAAAATAAAAAATACGTGTTTCATTATTTACTTGAAAGTTTATTTGTACAGAGTTTTGAGCGTATAAAACATTTTTTTTTTCATAAAAACTTTACCACCTTATTTAAAAAAAAAATAGATAGCCTATGTGTTATTCCAGATCCTAAACTATCTACATTCCAAATTTCATCAAAATCGGTTTAGTAGTTACGGAGATACGTGGTAACAAACATTCACACACACACACAGACTTTCGCATTTATTATATTAGTAGGATAGCTCTTACCCGAATTGCCACGAACGAAATGGCAACTCGATCCAGCGACTTTTGCATCACCTATAGTGCCATGAGTCTATCCAATTCAGCAGAAGGACCGGAACAGAAGGTTTTGCCAGTTATAGTGTACGTACGCTATAGTTATCCAGAAAGAAAAAGTATTTTTCAAACTTTCGCGAGTAGATAACATAATATTATAGACCCGATAAAGACCCTAATTTAAACAGAAATAATTTCACACTTCTCCACCAAGTATATCTAGTGCTCCATTTGTATATATTTAACCTCGCCTGAAGTGCGTTGGACCTTCAGAGCCTCATACACAAAGTGGTTAACCGAGCGTGCCTATTCATTTAACTTTCTGGATTCGATTGCAAAAAGTAACAAAACGTTTAGAGGTTATGACAAAAGTTTCACCGCCAATTTTTCGAATGGTATTTCGGTACAGGAGGTATATTATTTTGGACCTTGAACAAAGGAAAATGTGGTGAAGTTTGAGCTTATGACAACAACCTGAAACGAGCCTTTTGTTACTGCTGTAGGGTTGAAACTTTAAAAATCAAGAAGCACTCAAGTTTAAACAAAAGTAATTATTTTTTTAATTGCGCCAGCTGACGGACGCAACGTTCGCTATGCTCAGTGGTGCAATAAATAAAAATAATGAACTTAATCGGTTTATGAAATCTGAAAAAGTTTAAGTTTACTCAGTTTGAATAAACATTAATAGAGGCTGAATTAAATCGACAAAGTTGTCGAGACAATTGTGTCGTCCACCATTCATGACCAAGTCGGGCAGGCCACAAAGTTTGAATGAAAGCATTCAAAACTTGCCCGCTGGCGATTTCGCCGCGCTTGCATGAACTTCCTTACAAACGGAATTATTTTGTTGGAACTTGATAATAATTACTTGATAACATGTATAAACCATAATTATGGTTTAATATTCTTTTCACTTTTCATTTTTTCAAAAGTGTGTCATTTTAGATTAGCGTAGGCGGACTAAAGTGTATTATTTAACCTCTAGGGACTAAAGTTATTTTTTCTACCGCAGTGAACAACAAAAACGTCGATGCTATGCCCCGTATGATCGAAACAGAAAGGCATATGACCTACCATGAGATTCGGGCATCCTTAGGCCCTACACAATAGACATGAGTCCGATAAAATCAATCCTACACAAACGTTTGGGTGTGAAAAAGTTATGCTCGCGATGGAACCCTCACGATTTGAATGAGACTCGAAAAACGGACCGCGTCACTTGGTGCAATGCCATGTTTACCAGATTCAACGATGGGGCGCCAAATTTGGTGTAGGACTATAGTAACAGGTGACGAAACTTGGATTTATAGCTAGGACCCCAAAACAAAGCAGTAATCGACCGTTTGGGTCGATTTTCATCACCAGAAGTGGCTGTTGAAGAATATGAAAAATATATTTCCGAGGTTACCACGGAGGAGTGGCATAAATGTTTTCAGAATTGGTTTATTCGTATGAAAAAGTGCATCAAACCTAACGGAGGATATTTTGAGAAACAATAAATTTTAATTGAATTTATTTTTGAAAATGGAATTAAAAGCGACCTTCTACACTGCTAGCGTTTATGATCGGTCTTTGGATGTATGCGTCAATGCGTTTATCGACATGAAGAAATAAAAAAAGCTAGTATTGCCGCGAAATCTTTAGATTGTTTACTGTAATTAACTAAATATGTAATTATTTTATTTTCTCGCAATCGAAGTGAAAAGTAGAGACTAAAACCATTTTATACTTCTATAGCCTTCCTCGCTATCGCTCGGGTAAACATCTCGTATGAAATAATCTTAATATAATATATCTATTAATAATCTTTTTCAGTTTCTGCAGTAAGAATATACAATAATTTATTTTGGCAACCGTTTAGTAATCTTTCCAATCCAACTTTATTAATGCCCCTTTGGAAAGGACAGTATCAATATCGCTCTTCAAAAAAAGTGGGCTAAGTTTGCTGAAAACGTTTTTTCGATGCCACTGCCTGTAAAATAGGCGTCCACTTTGAGAACATTGGCGCGATAAATCTGCAATCAATCACTTCGGACACGCCATGCTGCAATATTTCCAATTTCATCTGTCTTTCTGCTTCTTGTTCCATTCTAATTAAATCTGATAAAGTGAAATAAAAATTAATTCCTTTTTCTGAACATTGGTGATTGCACCGAAACATAATTTCCTGATCACTAAAGCCATCTGCAGGATAAGCATGCGCACCAAGTTAGCCGTGTTGTGTACAGTAAGTAAAGAAGATAAAAATTCATTCTGTCTCTCCTCTCCATCAGTCAAAAGGCACAGACAGAAATATGTTTTGTCTTCTCTCGTCTCCGAAAATCACCGATACTGTTTTACAAATAGGTATCTAGATGGCTTTTAAACAAAATATATTTTCAGTTGTACAGTGACAGAAAGCCACGACGAGCCAGTGCGTGACATCTCGTTTGAATTGTGGATTTTCGTTGTTTCTTTTAATTTATAGCAACCATCTAAGTTTGAAACTCATCGTCACGGCGTTCGCGCGCGCCTGAATTTCGGCCCCTCTTGTCCCTAATTGGCACAGCTTTTCCATTAGGAGATAAAAGGATGTGAAATTTCTTAATGAATAGATGGTTCGCAGCCTTCCTGAATAAATATTAACCGTATTATCCGCTTTCATATTCATTTATATCAACGTAACTGACACAATATGTAACTTTGTGACTTACATCATATATGTGATACATACTCGTATAGATAGATATTTTCATTAGGTACGTACCTAAGTGTTAGACTTAGGAGTTAACAACGAATACAGAATTATAATTATAGGGCCTATAATTTTATCGGTGCTAAAACAGATGGTGCAGAAACTTTCCATACGTTGATTTGTTATTTCATAGAGCAAAACTAGGCAAGTAAATTATACTACTTCAGTGGTTATGAAAGTCAAGGACGACGGGTTAAAAAAGCTCGCAGATAGATTAATGACGTGCGTTAACGTCGGTGAAGATTATATGTGAGATGTTAACAAATCCAGACAGATCGATGTATGGAACGTTACCTTCTGGGGAAGACTAAAATAAGTTTTTTATGTATATTAAAATAATGGATAGGTTTGCTTTGGTATGTGGTTAATACCTATCTACACTAAACATCATGTTTGAGTAGTTCGTTCGTTAGTCTGAGCTAGTGGAAAAATCTGGTGTCGAAGTTTTGTGGCCGCTCGAAGGCCGACATGGTTAGGACCGACATCTCAACGTGCCCTCCCAAACATGCAAGCGCTCAGTTCTAAATGCCACTCCCGGTTAACCATCCAAATTCTGTAAAGAATGAGAAGACAAAGGTGTGCCACGAGCGAGTGGTTCTAGCCTTTTTCCAATGACATGATGACTTGTGACTTTACAGGATGATTCTCGGCAGATGACCCAAAAGCGAAAGAAGGTAAGTATTATATATGACCCATGATCCATACGATTCACTCCCAATGTTTTGAATTTTAAAAACCTATGATTTTTATGCATTGCTCGTCGAAATTTGTAACTTGCATTCCTCACAATTTTGACTTTAGTGTAGTTCTACATCAATTTTTATATTGATTGATTAGTTGTTGCAGAGTTTGGTCACAATCAGAGTTTTTCTATATTGAAATTAGATGTGCAAGATTCACACTTCATGGGTAACACTGGCTGGGTTTTTTCTATCGATTTCATTGGCCCTGTTCCGAACTGTACATACGTTCTATTCTTAGGACTATAAATTAAGGGCATAATTAAAGTGCCTCTTAGACGTTGACTGATATACAGCCTCCTTACAACGTTACAGTTTGTGCTTTACCGGACGAAGCAGAAAAAATGAGACAGCGGTGCTCACGTTTTCTGCCACGATTTATAGGCCAACCTAAAATTAGCTTCGTGCGATTTTTTTCCGTCTATAAAAAGCATTGTTGTGCAAAAATATATATTTTCACGTTAGAATAGTGTACTTTTTTATTTCAAATTTAATAATTTTGTGGATTGTTTGAGTACCTACAATGAATAAGGGTGTTTGACAAAATGAAACAGTCTATTTGTTTCAAACCTTTTATTGCCACGAATATCTACCTAATCGAATCCAAAGTGGTCTGAGTTTTCCTTTGTTTTCCACGTTATTGTATTATGAATTTAAGATTAGCTAAGCGATAATAACAAATTGGATTTCGTAAATGAGTTGCCATAATTTGTGTTAGTTAGGCTTCTTGTACCTACGTTACGTAGATATGATAAGTAAGGCTTACTATAATACCTATAATATATATTCCTTATATGCGTACACAAGTAGAATAGTACCTACCTACCTTCTTTCATATAAACTTGATATTTTTTGCAATGGAGACCGTAGATAAAAAGTCAAAGTCAATAGGTTTTATTCTTTTATAGCACAACTAGCAACGGCTTCGCCCGTATGTACCCGGATATAAAGTAGCCTATGTGTTATTCTGACGTATAAGCTATATTACTTTATAGTTTCATCAAAATTCGTTCAGTATTTTTGCGTGAAAGATTAACAAACATCCATCCTCACAAACTTTCGCGTTTATAATATTAGTAGGATAGGATGATCATATGGAAACGTCATCTTAAAGAATTGGCAGATTGGCGCTTACCTATCAGTTCATTCATCATTAAAATCAAAGGAGATTATTAAAAAACTGCACGAAATGTATACAACCTCTGGATTACTAAAATAAATAAAAATAAAGAAATAAATAATGCTGGACATTTTCACACAGCATCATCTAGCCCCAAAGTAAGCAGAGCTTGTGTTATGGGCACTACATGATATACTACTTATATACTTTTTCTTTATAAACACATAATACATTTTATACATAGAAAACACCCAGACCTGAGACAAATGTTTGCAGACCACACAAACATTTGTCTCGTGGCGGAAATCGAACTCGCAACCTCCAGTGTCTCAGGCGGGCCTTCGCCCATTGCGCCACAGAGGCCGTTAACTTACATACGGGCGCCACCTATCGGTATTAGAGCGAAGTACGTTGAATGTGGACCCATCGTGAAAAACCCACTTTGGCAAAGCGAATCGTCTCACTCTCAATAGCGACCGGGAAATTAATTTTCTGAAGGTGGCGTACTATGCCGCAAGGTGTCACTTGCGTTGGAAAAACTAGTAGGTGGAAAAATGGTGCAGAAGAAAACGCTCTAGTTTCGCTGCTTCCAAAATAACATTACCTCTTAGGTAGATAAGTTCATGAATTACTAAGTTCTATGTACGCACAACCAAGGTTAGCTCATGAAAGCGGCAGATTTAATAATCTCGGCATACAAATATTTAAATAAGTAGGTCCTATCTTTTAGATACCTTCCTGCTTACCAAAAAAATATAAATTTTAAAATTCCGTTTCTTGTTTCTACATATTAATCTACTAAACTAATTCATGTACTAATGAAAAAGTTCAGTACCTAAGTATTACTCTACCTAGAAAGGCAGTTATTTATATATCGTGGGCTACATTAAACATTGCTTTGCAAATAGCTGTGCAAGAGCTTTGTCCGTTTCCCGCATAACATTTTGAACAACGATCCAAGTTTATATAAAGCCCCAAGACGGAATATAAAGCCCACGAATCTCTGTATAACCGTGTTTCTAAATATGGAAAAAAATAGATTACTCGGAGAGTAAGAACAAAGCGGCGTGTGTAAGAAATATTGCTACCTAACTATTTTGATTATTAAGAAAATTAAATAAGTAATAATATATTTTCTGCAGGCATAAAATTGATTTCAAGTCATCAAACGAGGCAGACGAGGCATTACCTTGTTGAATAGCAATTCTTATTTTCGTATGTTGCTACCGCCGGCGCCGTAAGGAACCCCGTGAATAGTTGCTTTTCGAGGAATAGTATAGTTACTATTCAAACGGTTCATGTAATACTTCTAATCTAAACAAACAAATCTATCTAAAACAATGAAAAATATGACGGAGAATAAACTTCGAGAATCGATGAATCGATTGACCGAATTACCTACGCTACTACATTAAATAATCGGCAAAACGGACAATTCGAGACCGATATCTTTATTGAGCTATCGTTATCTGAGAAAAAACATTAAAGTTATGCTGGATACATAATTTAAACGAAAAAATCACTAAGTTACAGAAAACGTTTATTACTTGGTCTACCATTCTATATAGTAAACTTGCCTCACTCCACAAGGAGTTCTGTTATAATAATAAATAAAACCAAAAAGGAATGTCACAAATTAAAAAATGGTTTTACCGAACGTTATACTTCAAATGGTTTTTCATTAAAGTATTTTTATTCGGAACTGGGTATGTAAGATTAATTTTATTAGCCACATTTTTCTAAAAGCGATAGCGTTGGCAGAAACTCTATCAAGTTTTTTGTAAGTATAAATAATTTTATTCCGTCAGGAATATTAATATCATCGTATGAGTATCTTATCAACCAGATATTTGTGTACCTACCTAAATCTAAAATTACTGCTACCTACCTAGAATGTGCTCATATACGAGTATGTATCTCATTGTCCTTGTAACAAAGCAATTCGAGACACCACAATCAATGAGAACACCCGACAGCTGCACAGCTGTGTCTGTAGATTATCGAAGATTAAACTCGAAGTCGATGAAAGTAGGTGTTGTTCCAATATTGGCTTGTGTACTTTTGTCGTTCTGTAGCCAAAGGTCTTCGGACGAACCGATTTTACTATAACAAGGAGGTGGAGTTTCATAACACAAATTAAGTGAGAAAAATTCCATATCCAATTGATTTTAAACTGATAATTTAATAAACGCTTATCAGTCATATTCATAATCCTGATCCCACACCCTGTGTCGTGGGTATCAGTACCGTGTCACCACAACATCCAGACCTTGAAGAAATATCTGCAGAACACGCAACATTTATTCCGCAGCGAGAATTGAACCTGCACCTCTCTTACGTCCGATTTAGGTAAAACATAGAACTAACCTAGTTACCTGATAATAATATTTGTTAGGGAACTTATCAACATATGAACACTTTCTCATTATGACTCAAAGATTGGGACATTTAGAATTTAAAGTATTTGATCGTAAATTAAAGTTTCAACATGCATGGCATGTTTGCGTTGCGTGACTGCTATAAATATTTTGTGAGCTTAAAAAGCTTTTATTTATTTTTCACTGAATACCATAACTTACTATGAATCAATCATACCTTAAAGAAATAACACGCAGGTTGTCATAAAGTGGCCAATAGAACAGCCATAGCGCTCCATGCATGTTCTACGGGTCTCCCGGAATTATATTAAGCACACGATCCAACTGCTAACCGCTTTCCATCAGGTTGGATGAAAGCCTCTTTGCCTCTACTTAACATTAAAAAATATTTTTATTTAAAAATATGGATCGGCAGCTGATCTTGGGCTGCCCAGTTAGGTTTAAAATATTATGTGAGCAACATTGTCCTTGCTGCAATAGTCGTTTGCTTTTTTAGTACCCAGTAAAATTAATGTCTTTATTTTGTGTCTGCAGTTTTATATTTTATCGCTCGTGGCTCAACTCTACAGAATTTTTACTGAAATTCAATTCTACTCAAAATGTCTCTAGAATTAAGTCACAAGTAATCTTATTTCTAACACTAATACAAACAATTGTTGTAAATATGCGACGAAAACGGTTTGTATTTAAGTTTTTAGAATCAAAAGTTAAGTAAAACATTATTGAATTATTGAACTTTCTTGGGTTGTCGTTTTTATATTTAACTGGTATTAAACAGCTTTTAGTAACTTGGTTTTATATTTTCATACATTTGTTGGGTGCCGCTCATGACTATTCAGCGCAAAATTTGAATAGAGAAATAAGGTGTCTTCTCACGGTCTGTGACTTTACGGATTACCCCGCACCGGTACACCGTGGAAAGAGGCTCGTCCGTGGTAAACGCAGACCGTTGGACAAATCCAACGGTTTGCATTCGCCAACTGTTACGCCAACTAATAATAAGTGCCTTATTTTGTGTTTCAAACAAGCTATCAATAAGGCTAGGGGGCTACAGTATTTCTGTGCGACACACATTGAAATGAAATAAAATTGTTTGTTTGCGATAAATATAGTTACAAAGATACAGTAGTTATAGTTTCACATATTTTACGAAACACATTGGCGTGCAAAGATTTAGCTAAGATATACCCAATAATATAATATCAATTTAATTTAATTATAATGTATATACCTACTTGTACATTGGCCTCGATTCTGTAGTACACTGACTAAACTAAATTAAAACTGTCGCTCTCTTTTACTGATAGTGCAAGCAAGAAAGAGATAGCTACAATTTTAGTGCTGTCAAATTAGTCAGATTTAAGTTTTCCATACAAATTTAGTCGTGATATCAAAACATGCTGACTATAAACACGAAGAAAAGCGGCACGTAAACAGATTTGACAGCAGCACACAGCACTAACATTCTTGCTATCTCTTTCTTGCGTACACTATCAGTAAAAGAGAGCGATAGTTTAAATTTAGTTTAGTCAGTGTACTACAGAATCGAGGGCATTGTATGAATAAATATATATATCTTTGAGTAAAGAGATAACACCATTTATTTGTTTAAAAGACGTTTCACATTTCAATTAGGTTAGCACATAAATGTAGAGGTATATGAATGGGGAGTTTATTACATAGTCTGATCGATTTAATCTGAAATATTAATAATGTCATGTCAATATATTTTCAAATAAATCAAATTTAGTTTTGATCATATAAGCTAGCTTTGTTATTACTATCATAGTAAGACTACAACACAAGAGTCATATGAAGGCTGATAGTGATTTATTCATCCTCAACAAGCTCTCATAATTGCATTTTCTCATAATATTTTCAGCGCCTTCTATTGCTCGCTGAGGATGAAAAATGGTCTCAGCGCACAGTTTTAATCGCGACTAAAGAATCGTTAAGTTTTATTTTAGTTTTACGATTAATCCGCACTGCAAGATGATGTGAACTATAATAGACAAGAATTATAATATATAATTAAATTACAGGCAATGAGTAAAATATCTTGTTGATAGTGTAGATACATAACTAAGGGTTAGGTTATTGACTCTAACACTATAACCAATTCATTATCCACTGACTCTACCACGCTAGGAGTACATGTAGATCCCGACTCATAGTTTTATGGAAGACCGTTATATTATTTTCATGCAGTCCAAAATTTAATTTTGTGCAAATTTTATTTGACTCAAAAATTGTTTTTGATAAAAACTGGTTCGGTACGAGTATCAACGATTCTATATTACCATTATCATGATATGGTACAAAAATTTGAGAACTTACAAGCACAATCTTCTACTAAACTCTGCTGGGGACATATGGAACCTCAAAAAAGTATTGTTTTTGTAAGTATCTACTCGGGCAGTTCATCCTGCTTATCGTCCCAGATGATTGAAGTAGTTCTATTTTATCATAATGACGGAACACTCAAATGGAAGACTCCATAAACGAACTCTAGCGGAAAAAAATGTCAACTCGCAAGCACAATCATCTACTGAACTCTGCTGGAGACTAAAGGAACCTCAAAAAAGTATTGTTTTTGTACGTATCTACTCGGGCAGTTTGTTCTGCCTATCGTCACATATGATTGACGTAGTTCTATTCTATCATAATGACGGAACACTCAAATGGAAGACCCATAAATGAACTCTAGCGGAAGAAATGAATTCAATCCACGTATTGGCAGGTGCAAAAACATCGTTATGAGATTTGTTTTCGAATGAGTAGCTCTGGGGCGGACAACATGCAGAATGATTGGGTCGTACCTACGCTACGTTGTTTGATTTACTCGACCTGGTTGCTACCACCTCGTTGCACATCACTGCTCTCGTCCGTGTTTATTGTGCTGGTTTGCCCTCTATTCTACTTATAATTATTATTTAGGTATATTTATAAGGTTATTGGATCAGAATAATACAAAAAAATATAAATTAAACTAATATGAAATGTATATTTTTTCTTAAATAGTGTTGTTTTGAGTTCATTAAAGTTTTGTTGTTATGTGTATGCTCAATTGCTCAGTTACGTCAAGACTGTTCTCTCTGCGCCTCAACCCGCATAGGTAATATATTCTGAGCATTTATTCATAGATCACATGGGATACGAAAAACAAGTACATTATTTGAGCGCTTATTATTCTGCTCGTTTTAGAAAGATATCATCTCGTATCAGGTTTTGCCTATTATGCGGTATGTCGTAAATCTCTTGTATTTTTTATGATGTATCAGTAGTATTTTATTTGTGTGAAATGAAAAGTAACTAAGGTTCTTACATTTTTGCTGAAATGGAGGCGTTTCTCACATCTCTGTTTCCGACACTGTGAGCTTAGTCAATAAATCGTTTTCAGTTGGCGAGCTTCCGCAATAAATATAGAGGCATGTTATGGCCTTAGTTGTGGATTGTGGATGATGGTATGTGTGCAGAACTAATAGGTCATGTGTTGCCGGATAATTAGCGAGAGCCGGGATCAACTGGGATCAATTTGTGCCTGATTGCATTTACCACTTCACCAGTCAATACTTAATAGGGAAAAAATGCATTGAGATTAGCAACCTTTACAACCTTTGCAAGAATAACATTTGCACTCCTTGGCTAAGGTGTCCCCATTTCCTTTCTGGATTTAAGTTCGCTCGTCACGTCCCTGTAGGCTGGTAGGTTAAATTTAAAATGTGTCTTAAATATTTTAATTCAGTGGGAGCCATCGCCTAGTCGACAATTCTTTACCCAATTCGCAATAAATCTAATTTCTGACGCTGAGTCCCAATTTAACTGGTGCCAAAGTCACCACGCTATCTCCCGGGAATGCCTGGCCTCAGCAATAATTGTTTTATTAAATGCTAGTGCAAAATATGCAACGAAAGCTTGTACTCGTAAGTGGCACAACATCTGGTGGATTCTGCGACATCATGGCGATTCATAGTAGCGACTATGCATGCTCTAATTGGAAGATCAGATAATTGGGTAATTTAAACTGAGGAGCATTGTTTCCGGACCTATGTACTAAACGTTACAACACCGCAGGAAATAAAGGCTAGAATACAATGGCATAATTTGTAATATCGATTGAGTGCTTGAAATATTTGTTTTTTTCATTGCGGCAAAATTAATCTTTGATCAATCGTCAATCGATTGAAGATATAGTGGCCGAACGTTCTTAATTGAATACTGATGTATAAGATGTCACTGTTTTAGTTTCAAATCGATAGCAAAATTGCAAAATTATATCAGCAAATGATTAGAACTTTGAGTTTGATTCGGAGTTTAAGCTGTAAGAGATAACAAATAACAGAATGAGATTTATGATTAACAATTCATTCTGTCTTTGCCAAATTCAAAAAGAGTTGAAATCTCACACAAACCTTCCTGTGTTGCCCAAAAGCTTTTGAAAATGTCCATTGAGTTTTGGGACCGAGTTTGTTTTAAGATGTTATTTATTCCTACTCTGTTTATGTAGGACCTTGTTTTGCCTTTTCACTACAAAGGCAGTGCCTTCCGTAAACTTTCTTTTACTAATAGAGGTAAAATAAACTACGTTATATTTATATTTTTCTAACCAACGACGTAGAAATAAACCTGAAAATAACTAAATTGCACATAAAAGGAGTGAGGAGTGATACTGATAATGAATAAACCAGGAAAATTATAAAACTCAGTCAAGTGTGTTGTGCTCCATACAAAATAGGTTCCGTGCCTCATTCTTTCTAAAAGCCTTCGTATTAAAGGTACTTTTTATTTTCGTCTGCAAACACAGAACTCCGGATGGTAAAACAATGCCTTGTTTAATCAGATTATGTAAAGCGTTATTATGATAACATCAAAGAGGCTGGTTATCATAGAGTACTTATGACCGAGGGAAGGGACGGAAGCTTCCAACCATAGCAGCCAGGGTTACCTACTCAAACTTTATCTAGAAATAATAAAAACCGAATTAATACGGGAAATTTTTAAAAAGTAATAATGTACGTTAAATTATGCTGGGTGTACAGTATTATAATGACTGTGGCTGGGTTCAGTCGCAAGCGGAATAATCCTTACAATACTTTGCGTTAGAAGAAGGACAAAGCTATTTGAACTTGGAGAAAGATATAGGAAGATTTGTAAACTATGTTTAATAAAGCACATGTCGAAGGGGAGTCATACGCTTTTTGTCGTCTCAACCCTACTAGCAACAGGTAGAGCAAAACAGTCTTTGAGTGAGCATGCAAAAAATACTGGAATTGAATTTGAAAAATTCTGACTAAACTAAAATCAGCTGAATTCCTACGGATGACCATGGAGAAAAACAATGCCATAATTTTGACAAGCTTCAAATTATCCTATTCTACTAATATTATAAACGCGAAAGTTTATGAGGATAGATGTTTGTTACTCTTTCACGCAAAAACTACTGAAAGGATTATGATGTAACTTTACAGTAATATAGCTTATACATCAGTGTTGAATAGTCCCTTTGCGGGTTCCAATATGTTTTCGAAGCAGAACAGTATTTTTTGAGTTTTTTTTTTTCCACAACTGATATAGATACCGCGTTGTTCTGTGGCCGATAGTGTCACTCTAAAGTAACGAGGACAGCGTTCGCCGCAGGGACTTTGTACCATCTGACATTTTGCATTCTAAAAATCACTGTTTCCACAATCACTTTGGCAAAGTAATATGTTTCATTAGGGAAAACACAGAAGTATAATAGTGCAAACACTAATATTTGAGAATTAAAAGGTTCTCTTTAATAAAAAATGCAGTATGGGCACAACCAAAACGGGTAGGGTACCTTTAAATTTTAAGGTACCAAGTGGAAGAACGTTTGTCAAACCATCTACGAAGCAAACTTTTGGGCAGCTTCTGACGTTTACCTTGTGATTGTGTGACCTTAGTCGGACATCTAATTTATAAATGTTATGAAATTATCAACTAACGTGAAAGCTCTTATTTTTAAAATAGATGTAAGTACCTCTGTAAATTGTCAGCCAAAAGGAAGAATCTCATGAATTAATTCGTTTAACGCAACTTTTCCGACGAACAGATTAGTATGAGCTTTGGGGTGAGAGAAGTTCAGGCAATGTACGAAGGATTAAAATACCAATTATTTGTTTTAGAACTCTACGTAATATTATACAAACCGGCAAAGTGCGTGTCGGGCTACGCACAGTGTAGGGTTCTGTAGTTGCCCGTCACAATATGTGGTAAGTACATGTTTTACACAACTTACAACTTCAGCTAAGTAATTTTCAAACGGAATTAGTACGAAATTTTCCTTCTTACTTCTCCAAATACATTTTATAAGTTGGTCGACTATTACTCGTTAACATATTTAAAGCTTACTTAGTTGTGATAGTTTTTCTTTAACTTAATAATATATACTACTGCCTTGAATTTTATCACGTATTCAAAGACAACCGTTAAGCAGGGAGGAGGGGACACAAGACTCTAACAAAAATTGGCAATTTAAAGCTTAATATTTCGCAAACGGATCCCTGAATCGAAAAATAATATTAACATACGCAATATTTTTGAAAGACCTATTCAAGAACACCCCACACTATGGGATAAACGCGAAAAAAAAACAATATCCACTTTACATGTACCTAGTGGAGGTACCCTAAATAAAATGTTTTTCAAGATTTTTATTTCACCTCTTTGTCGGCGTGATTAATATGCTAATTTACAGCTTTCTAGTACTAAGGGTCTCTGGGCTAAGCCGTGGACAGACAGACCGACGGACTAACCAGGTGAAACTGTAAGGGTTCCCTGTTGACTACGGAACTCTAAAAAAGATGTCGTTTGTAATTATTATTAACTTAAAAACTACTTTTTGTCCTGGAACCTCGTAAAAAAAGATGTTTTCATTAAAACAATTGTATTAAAAACACTACTTAAATAAGTAGTTAAGTACAAAAACTGAGTGCCCGTACGCATTATTTACCAGCTCTCAAAAAATGTAGACCCAAAAAATATTCATGTTTTGGCAGAAAACACGAGGTTTTCACGCGTAGGTTTTTCTAAGCCAAATGTGTTTTGTCCAAATAAAAAAGTATTCGGTACACATCACATGGAAGACGCGGCTGGAATGTTTTATTTTTATAAGCAAGTGGCAAAGTTCAGTTTAATGGCTTTCAAGGGAGATGGGCTCAGTGGCTCAGTTGTTACAGTTGCGGGCTGACTACAGCAACGTTATTTCCTCTACTAGTATAACTACTACCGACTGTCTTGAACAATTAGAAATTAGGATTTCGAAAATGGGCCTTGCACATTGCTCATTGGGCCGTTCCGTCTAATACCTATCTAACCTAACAGAAACCAATATGCAACATGATCGTATTCCTCTTTTTGCGCCTCCTTATATTGACCAGCATACATTTAATTTTCAGAAACTTAATCACAACGTCCCTACTCTATGTCTGTACGTTTTGCTATTTTTGAAAGGATTACCATAATATGTCTATTTAGAGTCGTAAAAGTAGGAAATTTAAAAGGTATTATGAATACTCTTATGTAGTTGACTTAACAAAGTATGTAACAAAAAAATTGCAGCAAAGGGGTTGGCAGTTTTTGTGTGTAAATTTGGTGAGACGGTATTATTCCGAAAATCCTTACCAATATTTCCCCTCTGGGACCATGTCTATAGATATATTACAACACAGCTTATTATTTTATTGTATTGTATACATTATCTGTATGATATTATTATTAACTATTTTCTGCCCGTGGCTTCGCCCGTGCGGTATGTTGATAAAAGAAGCGTATGACGTCTCCAGGCTTCAAATTATGTCAACCAACTTCTGAGTGAATCGAACCAGGGAATTTTTTTCCATACAAATTTCAGAACTTTATTGCACACCCAAAACTACCCCTAGTAGTTTTGTAAAAATAAAAAATACGTAATTTATTTCCTTGATAGCTTATTTAGACCAAGTTTTGAGTGAATCGAACCAAGAATTACAATTTTCAATACAAAGTTTAGAACTCAATTGCCCCAAAGGGTAGTTTGTAAAAAAATAAAAGTTTATTTGTACCGAGTTTTGAGCGAATCAAACCAAGGAATATTTTTACCCATAGAAGTTTTACCACCCTGTTTAACCTCCTTAGGGGTTGATTTTCGAAAATTAGATTAGCCTATGTGTTATTCCAGAATTTACAAATTTACTATCAGAATATCAGAATTTACTATCTACATTCCAAATTTCAACAAAACCGGTTTAGTAGTTACGGAGATACGTGGTAACAAACATTCACAAACACAGACTTTCGCATTTATTATATTAGTAGGAAGTAGGATAGGATTTAAACGAATTTGTTTGACCCAAACCCATTATGAAATCAATGTGTCTTCTCTGTTTTAATGGTTTTTAATGACTTTAAACAACCAACCAGATTATTTATGTGTGTATCGTTATTCTAATTTGACAAAACCAAGTGGACTGTAAAGTTCATACGGTGAATTAATGAGTATGAGCTAATTAACTGAGCTGTAATAACTGGTCAGACTAGTTTTATTATTACAACTAGCTGCGCCCCGCGGTTTCACCTGCATGAGTTTTGAAACTATTTATTTGAATAAGAATTAATACTGCGATACGAATGTAACCAACTTTTATTTCTACCGGCGGGCGATCTATTTAAATTTTAGAACACAAAAGCTGCTATTGTGACTTAACTATGATAGTTAGATATAATTGATCAATACATTTTTGTAGCCATCATCATCATCATGGGCCTTTTGCATCTACAGAAGATTATTGGAGTAAATAAGAATTTACTTACAACGAAAAAAGAAACGTGGTTGATATCTATCTCAGAAGTTAGGAACATAAAAAACGCGACCATTATATTATTTTTTTCATATTTGCATATTTTTTTGAAAAGAAAAGCGAGAGTAAGTATGTATATTATTGAATCCATGTTGTTTGGTGTCTGTCGTACACTTTCAGTCGAGAGTTTAGATTTCCCACGAGGCTGTGTGTTTCAATGTAAACATAAATATTTGATCGCTGTATATCCTGGTTAGAAGTTGAAATGCTATGTTTTATTAAATAAACCGTATACTAGATTGTTGTAGTTTTTATCATCTGATATAACTACAAAACTTTCACAATATTTTTGTTATTATAAACTAGGGATAAAGGTATTTTTTTAAAATATTTTTTCGTGTTTTTTGATTATGCTGGATTTTTCACCTTGGTTATCCTGACATTAAAATGTGATAATAAGATAGTAATATGTTTGTAACGACTCTGACGGTGTGAGAACGTGTATTATCATTCATAAGCAGAAATGAAGCATCAAATTGGGCCCGCAAAGGAATTACTGATACAACTGTTTCAGCGAAAATCTGTGCATTGATCTGATCCAAATCAGTTCGGTTCTTTCGCAAATCCAAATACCCGCCCATATCATGATTGTTATACCACTGTTTTGGCATGGTTTTACGTTCTTGGCGTCCAGGGGTCTACCAATAACGTGGAAGCCTAGTATAATTTCCGGACGAACCTCATACCAAAAAGAGATTCGTCAGAAAAACACACTAAACGCCACTCTTCTTCTGCCCAGTTTCTGTGATCACGAGCCCATTGTAAACGGGCTCGGCTATTGCGGGACACAAATTGTACTGATTTGGCCTCAAACCCATTGCAGAATTATATAGGAGTACGAATTGTCAGAAGATTTTCATTTTTTAACCCAAATTAAAAACTGTTTTCTAACGACGAAATTTACTTAAAAGTCCATAGAAGTTACAAAAAGTATAATTAATCCCAGATTTTTTATAACTAGCAAAAACATGCTAGAAACTTTTAATGTGTGTATAATGAATCTTCCATTTCATTTTTGGTTGTTTATTGCCTTTATTTATTTACAAGCGTCCTTGGAGAACTGAAAATAAAACTAGTGTGCTTCAATATCCAATAATACAATACTTTTCATAACAATAGCCTACTTTACCGCTCACTCGCTTGAATAATCCATCTTAACAAATATATTGGAAACGAACGGCGGAGATACTTTTAAGTTACTATGGCAACATCATCTTTTCATATTCTTGACTGAAAACTGTCCGTGTACAGAAATATTTATGAATCGGGCCGTTGCTCTGAAAATATTATTTTGAACTAGAGATGGGTATTTATGGATGTCCATAAACTGTTATGTGGCCGTTTTTTTGTTCATGGATATGAAACCTATCACCTACAGCTTTCCACTTAAGGATGAACATAAATACATTGTTAAAGAAAACGGATCAACCTTGGAAAATTTAACTTTTTGATGTTACAAATCTCAGTTATAAAAACGATAAGATAAATAAACCTACCTGAAAAAAAATAGTTTTATCAATGAAAACAAAGTCACAATCTATTAGATACTACAGTTTGCAAATAAGCAAATTATACCACGCCACGACGACCTCTGTGGCGCAGTGGGCGAAGGCCCGCCTAAGGCGCAGAAGGTTGCGGGTTCAATTCCCGCCACGGGACAAATGTTTGTATCTGCAAATATTTGTCTCGGGTCTGGGTGTTTTCTATGTATAATATGTATGTATTTACAAAAAAAAACTGTATATAAGTAGTATATCAGTCATGTAGTTCCCATAATACAAGCTCTGCTTAGTTTGGGGCTAGATGATGCTGTGTGAAAATGTCTAGAACTATTTATCTATTTATACCTGTTGAGTTAACTGCCGTTAATATCCATATTAGATGTCACTGAGTAGATTTCTCAGGAAGGCTGCCTCTCCTCCTCCCCATTCAGTATTGTGTGCTGAGTGCCTCTTGCGTCATTCGTATCGGTTCGATCTTTGTATCTTTTCTAATCTTTGTTGCAGTAAAATCTTGCAGCATATTTAGAATATTGGTCATATTTTAGAATTTTATTAACTTATTTTTTAAGTGTAGCGGGATGGCTAGCACGGGTGATATCCTTGTCCTAAGCACAAAACCATTAATAGATTGGATGTTTGTTATCGATAATCTTGAACGACTGAGCATAATTTCGAACTGATTGCTGATCATGCTGAGCATGGACTATGATCATTTTAGTACTGTAAAAATGGCAAACATGTGTTTTGATATATAGTAATTACTACTTACCTTTATTTTTTGGAGCGAATGTCGTAATTTTACAGCTGTGTTTATTTTTGGTTAAATACATTTTATTTTAACCCAGAAGTGTGTCTCAATGTACTTGTTGTGCAATGAATGTTGTGTATGTTTCAAAATCTCTTTTTCGACCGGAACAAAGCCATGTCAAGAATCAGGTATTGTATTAATTATATTGGTTAATGTTTTCTGGGAATAAAAATATTTTATCAATAAATATTACAAGCGAGTTCCAAGCATGGGTTGCCATGATTCTACCAATTCATCGATTGCAGAGTGTCCACTAGAACACGCTTTTAATCTAGTGACTGGCTGTGATAAACCTTACATACAAATCGATTGCAAAAAACCTTATAAATAAGCCATTTGAAAACACATAGAAGACAAACAAAGGAACATTAGTTTTTAAATTATATAAAATATTTATTAATCTTTTAAACACATAAAATTGTTACATGACATACAGACTAACCCACTGACTGATAATTAACACACATCCTAATCCGTAAAACCTATAAACTTGAAATATGAAGGTTATTTTTACTTGCAGCGTGTTGAGAAAATATTTTCCGAAATTCCATCCCTATAAAGAGCACAGGAAAAATGAAGTTTATTTGCAACAAAGTCGCGGGGTTATAACCACTTGTTACATCATAAAAAAATACAAAACCGCAAAAAAGTTAGAAAGAAGAGGTAGATATAGATCCCAAATCTTTTCATATCCTACATACCAATATTAAAAAAGCGAATGCTTAGATGTTCGTTGCTATAATCTCCGTAAAATTTGAACCGATCTGGAAGAAATTTGGAACAGGTTTGGTGACCTAGAAAAAAATAATAGAATAACTACTTTTAATTCGGGTACCCCGCGAGCACAGCCGCAGGCAGAGGCTTGTGTCACATAAAACCTAGAGTACACGGGTACAGGTGTTAGCTGTCGATGGCACGCATGATTAATGGCACCTCTGTGGCTGCTCACACATTCTTTATGACCTCATGTCCACGCCTTTGGACCACAGCCGCCACTCTTAAACAAATAATAATGCTATACTAGACTAGATATTTCTTTCACACAGCATAATTTAGCCCCAAACAAAGCAGAGTTTGTATTATGGGAACTGTGTAATTAATATACTACTTATATACTTTTTTCTTTTTAATACATACATAATATACATAGAAAACACCCAAACCCGAGACAAATATTTGCAGATAAAACAGACATTTGTCCCGCGGCGGGAATCAAACTCGCAACCTTCTGTGTCTCAGGCAGGCCTTCGCTAACTGTGCCACAAAAGTTGTCAAATGGTAATAGACAAACAAACAGACAGAAACACAACCAAACTACCTCATGCTAAACGCATATACGGTTCCTTACAGCGTATCTAAAAGATAAAATTCGTATTATTATAACTTTTTCGAACGTGCAATTGACTTTCAGAATACTTGTCTTCTTTGTTTCCGTCGATACTTTGCACTTTTCTTTGTCTGATGAATGACTAAGTTTATGGAAGCTCGCAAACGTACTTCGACCGCACAACACACTCTGTGTATCCATCCTACTCTACCCCAGCAACAGATTACCATGTCGCTTCACTTAGACGAGCATTAGCCCATTGATGTGTTCATTATCAAAACGGTTTGTGGTGTAAAAAAAACAGGTGAAGTATATTGTTAATGATTACGGTGCGGAGTGCGCGGGCCTAGCGGGCGTCGGCAGGCCCGCTAGGCTGCGGCAGTAGAGCGCCGACGCTACACAGGGCAGCCGGCCGTAGCACGCGGGCGCTACGAGCGTAGCGGACGTAGCACGCGCGAGCGCAGCTACGAAAGTTCCAAACATACTTTCAGTAACTCTTAAGTTATTTTTATGAATTAATATCGACAGTGACAGTTGAATAATGACAGTTTGTAAAACTTCTCTTCATATGACTGAATGATGACTAGCCGTGTCTTTTTTTGTGAAATCTATAGTGTTTTAAAACAATCAAGAAACATTATTTTCAATAGGGAAAAAAGACAAATATCGTTCTTTCAAAACGATATTTGTTTTTTTTCATTATCTCCTATAATGAAGAATATATTACATTAAATTAAATACTAGATCTAAATAATAAACCATCATCATCATCTTCTTCTTATTTTGTATGAGTCGATCGATGGTTTTGCTGTTATATAAACATATAACAGCAAAACCATAAAAATGGTACAAGGAACTAACATTATTTGTCATGTACTTTTGCACAGTTAAAACTGCGCACCTATTCAAAAATATTGCAATATATTATAAATTGTTCTGAAATATACCTATTCCAAATAATACTTGATCATCTTGCAGACGATCGTGTAATGGTGCGTAAATGAATCGGTACATATATTTGAGTTAATAGTTTATAGTAAATCTACCCTCTTGTAGTCGCACACTATGTCATAAGTCTGTCCGACTGTATGCCGCAGAGCAAAGCAATAATTAAGATTTATTAGCGAGCACAAGATTCATTACATTTAAGTGAACGTGACTCACTTCAATTTCCAAAATCGCACAATAACGCTTTATTTAAGCACCTACTTACTAACAAAGATGTTTTATGATCTAGAGACTACTAAATCTTTTCCGAATATCATTACTTCACGGATACTGTAAAGTCAAAGTTATTTATTCGGAAAACATGTACCATAACAGATTTTTAATAAACCTAAGTCGCTACATATATTATGAATCCACATATTGCACACAAGAAAACGAAAATACACACTTATTGCTATATATTACACACAAAAAACATACCTAATAAAAGTAATCGATATAACATGAAAGTAACAAATAAATTAACATTTAACATTAAATATTATTTAAAATCAATTTTGTAGAGCAAATAACTTTAACAGACAAATTACTAGTTATTCACAACAAGCCAGTCGTGCCATTTTGACTATCGGCCATCTATCAACAAAAATATCAAGCTGCTGGTGAGATTTCAATAGACTACTTAGCTTGTTGCTATGCCGGTGCCCGACTGATTTTGTGAAAACAAATACACTTAATTCCCAAGAATGTTCAATCAATGAGAGTTTTTCTTTCCTTCTGTCAAGCCCTGATAATTTATAAACAGTAGGTGTTTGCAGAAACCCCTGGAGATCCTGAAAATGCTAGGGGTTTTGAGTATGAGGGCTGATGATGATGAAGATGGTTACGTTGTCATTAAATAAACCCAAATACAGTCAAAATATAGAAACAAATTCAGAAATCAGGAAACCTTTCTATAGGCTACACGCAAATTATCCAGTAATAATTCATTTCGTAGCCTCCAGGTATCTCATGAAATGTTTCAAAGTTATTATAACTGGGTCAGTGAATTGAGTGTAGCCAAACAACAACTGAATTTGAGTAGTCAAGGTTATATTCTAAAGCCAATGAAGGTTACCTAAGTACTGGATATCATGTTCTAAAAATACTTCTTGAAAATCGGGAATACTTTTGCATTTCCGTTGACCACTGTGGCGCAGTGGGCGAAAGTCCGCCTGAGACGCAGAAGGTTGCGGGTTCGATTCCTGTCACGAGACAAATGTTTGTAAGATCTGCAAATATTTGTCTCAGGTCTGGGTGTTTTTCTATGTATAATATGTATGTATTTACAAAAAAAAAGTATATATGTGGTATATCAGTCATGTAGTTCCCATAATACAAGCTCTGCTTAGTTTGGGGCTAGATGATGCTGTGTAAAAATGTCCAGCATTATTTATTTATTTATTTAATTATCTATATTACTGGATGATAAAAACAACCAACGAATTAAAACTAAAATATAAACAATAATACTATGATAAAAGACTTTAAACTCATACGACGTTCACTTATGAAAATAGGCCTCGTTGAATATGAACATCATCAATTCTGGGTAGTTTATGCCTGCTGGACTGAGCATAAGCGAATACTTATAGACATTTTTAGGGTTCCGTACTTCAAAAGAAAAAACGTAACACTTATAGAATCACTTCATTGTCCGTCTGTCTGTCTGTCAAGACCCTTTTTCTCAGGAACACGTGGTGGTATCAAGTTGAAATTAATATCAAATATGTAGGTCCCTTAGAGCTCTAAAAAAATAAACGTCAACGTAATAAAAAAAATACGGCCATTTATGCGATATGTTTTGATACTCGCAAATAAATAAAAACCTACTTCCCGTTTACCTTGAATCATGAAATTTGGTAAGAAGCAAGGTTTTACAGCACACGTAAAGGAATAAGTCCAAAAATCGTTAATTTGTAGTTTTTTTTCACATATAAAAATATTGTTTTGCGATTATAAACTTACATTTGTAGTTATGTATGTATGCGAGAACATTTTTTCAACTACAAAGTTGAGTTTGTCTTTCGATCCGACTTATCTTTACGTTAGAGTAATGTTTGGTGCTTTCATAGTTAATGAACTTGAGTAATGTTAATTATTTTGATAAATATACAAACTTGTACGGAAGCTTCGGTGCACGAATCAGACTCGTACTTGACCGGCTTTTTTTCTTAGAATTCATATTTAGATACAGATAGATATCCCATTATTGCAAAAAAAAACACTTACAAACACTTTAAAAAATATGTTATAAACTATGTAGCAGTGTTACAGGATGGATTTATCGCTAAGAGCTCTTTTAGGCAACTTTTGGATGGACTTGACTATACATGACTAAGTCTTAGCCTTTACTGTCATATACTCTTTACTGTCTTAACTTTTTTTTGCATTTTAAGCTAAAATATGGTGTACAAGTTTTAAAATATTTACTCTATTTGCGTTCACGCATTTGTCATAATTATTTGCTACGAAGTTTTCCTTATATCCAGTTGAATGCCTGCTATTAAGCGCGCACTGGGATTGTTTAAAGCAAACATTGAATTGTAATATATCACATACACCTAAAACATTGTCAAACAGAATATCATGAACACGAAATAGCGCTTATGGCGAAAATATTAAATACAGAAACGTATCGTATTTGGTGTTTGAGGGTATAATTCCAATACGCCGGTCGATTTCCAAGCTCCTGATCCTCAGATATAATCTGCCAGTTAGCGATTGTGAATACCTTTCTTGAATAGGCAATAGGCATATCCAAACATAAATTTCCTCGTCGGAATGTGTAATAATGAAATTGTTTTCTAAATAACGAGAAACAGAGGTCAAAGAAGATTTTGCCGTTGCCCGTTTCAAATAAAAACTTATTAAGACCTTAAACCTTCACTTTAAACTCAGATCTTGTTTTTTTACTTACGACACAAGGTGCCTATAAATGCGTTTGCCGTAAAACGTTGTTCTCCAAAAAAGGCTTATCCGATTGAAATTGGATATTTGAAATCGTATTGCATGACTTCAAAGGTAGTTCTTAGATAGGATTTATCGCCACAAATCACTTGCAAGCGCGATGGAAATTATGGAAATTGAAATAATGATGGAATTAGTAACCAATTGTCATGTAGTGTTTTGTATTTGTGACAAAACGATTCGAAGAACCTTTACATTAAGGATCTTCGAGGGAGCTGCAATAAGTGTTAGTAACAACGTATCGTTTTAACAATTTGCAAATATAGTTTTATGCAAGGAAATTTGATGTTTCGTTATAATATTAATGAACGAGCCCTATGCGTGTTGGAAGGTTATGCGAAATTAATCAAGGAATTTCATTTAAGCAACATAAAACTGATGATATAAAAGCATAAAAAGTGCATAAAACCAGATCTTTTATTGAAATCTTTGATGTTTCATTTTTAAAAGATATAAGTTAATATAATTATGTAGAATTTACATAACTATGAGAACTTCCAGAAGCATAACAAGCATCGTTATGGGAATACCTGGTAGTGTTACAATGTTCACTAGAACTCGAGAAAGGTGAAGTGACCCGTGAACTAGTGATTGATGACGTCAGCTAGAGGAATGTAAAAGGCATGGCGGGACCGACAAGACACCTGTCCACCTACCATCGTGAGACGGAACCCTCCGCCAGCTCGGTGAGTGCTTGAACTACTGTTTCTATGTACAGAAAAGTAAGGACGATCACTATACAGTAGGTATGTTTTTTTTAAACTTTCGCGGACAACGCGATCCGATTTTAAAGTGGTGATACGGTTATTGTGTCATAATGTGTACATGGAATTTTACATCGAGTATACAAAGAGGTGTCAAAATTTGAGTGGAATTTGTCAGTTCATAAATAAGACTATTATTTATGAAAATAGGTAAATTAGAATACGTTTTATAGAACGATATCTGAGATTTTTTTATGCATTTTTCGGGGATTCTTATTGAAGTAGAAATACGCCTTTGTTAGATCGGGCAGGATTTTTGTTACTAAGCTAGGTTACTGTGAAAAGTTTAATACAATTATCATCATTAACCGAAAAATGTCCATTACTAAACATAGGCCTTCCCCAACACACATGACTCATGACATGGTACATGACTCAAAAACCTTCCCAGTTCAAAACAATCATCATCATTATCGTCTTACTAGGTGTAGGCCTCGTCTTTATTACGCTATTTTTTACGAATGGCGTAATAAGGAGTCCCTTGCGACTGAATCCACTAATTGATGGTATGAGATGAATGTAGGGCGGCACTGACTAAACTCATTTCTGTGCTTATAACCTACTGTTGTTAGTTGTCCTTCCTACTTATAATAAATGCGAAAGTCTGCGAAAGTTTGTTACCACGTATCTCTGTAACTACTAAACCTGTTTTGATAAAATTTGGAATGTAGATAATTTAGGTTCAAAAATCAACCCCTAAAAGGGTTAAATAGGGTGGTAAAGATTCTATAGAAAATGTTATTTCTTGGTTAGATTCGCTCAAAACTGGGTACAAATAAACTTTAAAGTTAATAATAAAACACGTATACGCTACTTTTATCAACATATCACGCGGGCGAAGCCGCAGGCAGAATCTAGTTCAAAATAATATGGTAAGAAAAAGTTAAGCTTCAGATTGACACTAACTTTTTGAGAGTTTAAGTAGGCAATTAACTGCAACGTTTGTTGAATCCAACTAAAAAATAGCTAACCCAGCGCAATAGTGCCGATGGGATTAAATGCACTCGGTGTACTGCAAATGACTGTGGGAGGGAGAAGTAATATCTCAAAGTAGCTATTAAAAACAAAACAAACACGCTCACGACTGTATTACCTTTGATGGACATCCTGAGATTGTAGATGTTTGAGGATATCAAGTAGGGGGTAGTAAGAGGCACGTCCAAACATCACATTTGGCGTTTGCAAGTAGCTATCATTCTACGTGACAGTTTGCAAGCCCATCGCCGCTTATTGGAACTCTAACTGATGGCACATGCCTTCATATTCTTGGTTCTGTGGCATGCCGGTTTCCTCACGATGTTTCCTTCACCGTTTTGAGAACGTGTTTTTACGCGCACATACTTTTTTCGAGTGGAAAAGTCCATTGGTGCAATACCGGGTTTGAACCTACGACCTCCGGATCGAAAGTCAAGGTACATCCCTCTAGGCCCTTAGTAGCTAGTATAGTAATATAATATGTGCTAGTAAGTATAATCCTACTAATATTATAAACGCGAAAGTTTGTGAGGATGGATGTTTGTTACTCTTTCACGCATAAACTACAGAACGGATTTTGATGAAAATTTACAGTAATATAGCTTATACATCTGAATAACACTTAGGCTGCTTTTTATCCGGGTACCACGCGGGCGAAGCCGTGGGCAGAAGTTAGTATTCAAATATTTGTATCTCTGAGTACTCAAAAGTAACTGCAGAGTTTTTGTTGAATCGTTAGAGAGTCAAGGAATAAAACGAGTCGTAACCATCTCCAGCTTGTCTCTCATGGTACCCATAACGAAATCTTGCATCTGATTGGTAAGCATCTAATTAGCCACAAATACTTTCGTAAGAATCCTACTACTATTATAAACGCGAAAATTTGTGAGGATGGATGTTTGTTACTCTTTCACGCAAAAACTACTGAACGGATTTTGATGAAACTTTCCAGTTATATAGCTTATACATCAGAATAACACAAAGGCTACTTTTTATCTGGGTACCACGCAGGCGAAGCCGTGGGAAGCGGCTAGTTTTTTATAAATGTAAACATCAAAATAAGTAAATAGAGTCATAAAATCCAGGTCCAATATTTAAAATGAAGAGTCGAGGAGGAAACGTTGGGCGGGTGGAATTGGCTTCGTACCAATCAGCCCTAAGGGTTCAGTTTGCTCAACCATGACAATCTCTACAGCTGCAATTCGACGTTATTGGCACTCTTCGCCTTTTTGCCTACATGCCTCCCGTTTCGATACATTATGGAAACAGACATTTCACAGTCTGAAATTCTGAAGTGCTGTGTATGTAAAGGCCCATTTACATTGAGAGAATATCTTGACTCGAAGATACGAGGATCGAATGTGACGGCCTGAGACTCAGAAGGTTGCGGGTTCGATTCCCGCAAATATTTGTTTCGGGTCTGAGTGCTTTCTATGTATAAGTTTGTGAGGATGAATGTTTGTTACTCTTTCTTGCAAAAACTACTGAACGGATCTCAATAAAACTTTACAGTAATATAGCTTATATCAGAATAACACATAGGCTACTTATTATCCGGGTACCACGGGGGCAAAGCCTTGGGCAGAAGGTATGTATATATCTATTAAGAAAAATAAGTAGTATAACAGTCATGTACTTCCCATAACACAAGCTCTACTTAGTTTGGGGCTAGATGATGCTGTATAAAAAAAGTGCAGAATTATAAAAAAAATTGCATATGAAAAACTTACTTTACCCTACGAACGATAGATACTTTCAATATCCGCATGTAAAAAGGCAATTATCATTCACCTTTGAATATTGGACGTCTCGAGTTTTTGTCTTTTTCTTGAATACATACACATTGAGTGACGATTTTCTGCAATCAAATGCATATCCTCGCCACACAGCATGCGAGAAACTATTCATGTCCATTTACATAGAGAGTTTCTCGCACGCTTTGTGCAAGTGAATTTTAGGCTGAGTTTCAACTAATTTAAGAGTCACGCTGTTTTAATTATTTAGACCGGGTAGCGGTGTTTTAGGACACCCAACACAGGTTAACAATACCCCGAACACACAAAAAAATTACACAAAGGTTATTGGACATAATGTTCCCGTAATTAGAGGGCATCCCAGCATGCGCAGTATATAGATACAACAAGACAACGACTTACTGTGTCACATAGCTCAAGAAGGAGCTCGAAAAAGTATTATGTACATAAAAAATATGAGATAAAATGGTATGAAATTATGAGCAACGTCGTAGTCTCAGGCTATGTCATACCTACTTGGATCGAAAGTAGACGTAATAAAATACTCAAGACATGTCCAGACATGCTATGTTAGAGCCCCGAAGTTGCCTTATGACTTAAAGTTATCATTGGAAATTCTAGTTAGAAGTTTCCTTCAAATACTACTCGCTAAACTTTGTTTCATAATTCTAGATTAAAAAGTTGGAGGGGAACATTTTTGCTACTTTGATTTCCTTATATTTCCAAGACAAGAACACATTAGTTGTAGATTCAATGATATAATTGAATATGTCTTTACAAATCTACTAAGTCTACACGAGGGAATGCAATTAAAAACAAATTCATCACCCACTTTACTAGTACTCGGGGGTGCAGGAAAAAAATATGGATATATTTTATTATTGGATTTTAATTTGTGGGTAGTGAAAACCAAATGGTAGCATAGTAAATTTGATCTCGATATGCTTTAAGCTGTGCTTGAAATTGAGGTGTGACACAGAGACGGACGGACAGACAGACAGACGAAGCTGTAGAAACTGTAAAGGTTCCGTTTTCACCTTATTTACCCAAAAACCTTGGAGGTAGTATGTACTAGACTCCCATGGCTAAATTACATTTTTTTACAGAACGAACTTTCGTTTAGTTTTTGAATCAACGGACTACTAACTACTAAGTAATTTGTAGTAATAAACTGTTATTAGTTATTTTTTAAACACTCATCGACCTTTATGGCAACTTGAAAAATAATTCTAAGTACCTATTTCATGAGAGTATTTCGTGCATAGAACATGATTATATTTATACGAGTTACTTTGACAATATTGTTATTTTTTTAGGGTTCCGAAGCAAAGTTACATGAACGGAACTCATATACTCGTATTATCGTCTGCCTGTGCGTTCGTGTGTTAAGTACCCCGATTTTTCACTCAGTTTATCTTCAGAAGAAGAAAAAACGGAGAGGAGTAAATAAACACCTTTTCGTTGACTTGGAAAGTGGTAGTAATTTTGTTTGTCACACCCGTGTCAAAAAAAATATATTATTGATCAGGTCTATAAAAATCATTTTATGTTATCCATTACCAGTTTTGATTAGCTTTTATATTTCTCATCTAGATAACCAATATAAATTTATATTATACTAGCTTCTGCCCACGGCTTCGCTCGCGTGGTTTCCGGATAAAAAATATCCTATGTGTTATTCTGACGTACTACTGTCAAGTTTCATTAAAATCCGTTCAGTAGTTTTTGCGTGAAAGAGTAACAAACATCCATCATCACAAACTTTTGCGTTTATAATATTAGTAGGAAATAAAATAAATAGTAATATTGAGAAAAAGTAGTCTGTGGATGTTCTACCACCATACTTCAGCCGCCAAAAGCAAGAAATTAATAAAAACGTGTTTAGCTCTTTTCAATTATTTTTGCAAGTTTGACTATACATGACTACCCAGGGTCCTCTTTTATGAAAAATATTTATAATTTATTTCTCACAAACCCGTTTGCCATTTAAATTCTACTATGCAATTCCCTTTTAGCAGTGTGCGCGGTGGGATGGAATTTTAATTAGATTATTGTAGTTATGCCTTATTTAGATAACTTATATCTGATACGACTGCATTTTGTAGAATTAAGTATTATAAGTAGGTATTGTTTCAGTGTGGGTATTGTAAAACTTTAAATATAATACTGTTAAGGGTTTCGTAATTGTTATTCATTTGTTTGTTCGTTATACCAACCCACAAATCAGTGTAAATACGAGTTATGATACTTTAATAAATTACAGGAATTTCTTTGACCCTAACACTTCCTAAATCACTATGCTTGTCTGTTTTAATGGCTTGTAACTATCCAGATTTATTATGTAGATATGGGACCTGATTTATTATACAATAGACTTATATTAAGCAATTTGACAAAACCAATGGTACAATGTAGTTCCTACGGTTAATAAATGTGTATGAGTATGAGTATTCGGTTTTTATTAACAATTATGTTATGCATTTTTAATCGGATTCAAAGTGCTTTGGTTAATATAATGGTTGTAGCACTATTTTCTTTTTACGGCCCACCTGTTCGCAAGCGGTTACCGTAACCTATGGACGCTTGCTACACCAGAAGTATCACTCGAGCGTTGCCTACTCTAACATATAATGGTTAAAGGTCTCGTGTGCCATTAATTTGACGAACTCTGTGGCGTGGTGGGCGAAGGCCCACCGGGATCGGGATCGGGATCGGGATCGGGATCGGGATCGGGATCGGGATCGGGATCGGGATCGGGATCGGGATCGGGATCGGGATCGGGATCGGGATCGGGATCGGGATCGGGATCGGGATCGGGATCGGGATCGGGATCGGCATCGGGATCGGGATCGGGATCGGGATCGGGATCGGGATCGGGATCGGGATCGGGATCGGGATCGGGATCGGGATCGGGATCGGGATCGGGATCGGGATCGGGATCGGGATCGGGATCGGGATCGGGATCGGGATCGGGATCGGGATCGGGATCGGGATCGGGATCGGGATCGGGATCGGGATCGGGATCGGGATCGGGATCGGGATCGGGATCGGGATCGGGATCGGGATCGGGATCGGGATCGGGATCGGGATCGGGATCGGGATCGGGATCGGGATCGGGATCGGGATCGGGATCGGGATCGGGATCGGGATCGGGATCGGGATCGGGATCGGGATCGGGATCGGGATCGGGATCGGGATCGGGATCGGGATCGGGATCGGGATCGGGATCGGGATCGGGATCGGGATCGGGATCGGGATTCAACATTATAAACTGCGTCTCAGGCGGGCCCTCGCCCACTGCGCCTCAGATGTCGAAATGAAATAAATATTCCGTGGAACGAACTAAGGAGTAACATAATGAAAAACATAAAGGGTTGCGCATATTCATAGACCTGTTAGCATTGCGATACGCCGCCCCGTGGTAGACCATCCATCATCTTGTGTGATTCCTGCCGCGAGACAAACGTTTGTATACCTCTATAATATTCCTCTCGGGTCTGGTGTTTACTATGTATAATATGTAAGTAGTTACAAAAAAATATTAGTGGTCTGAAATCATAGTCGGGGGTTGAACAGTCTCCCAAAATCCATCATTCAGCATTTGCCTTATCACTGGTGCATAAAGGTAAAATTCGCACTTGAATTTTTACTTAGCGCCTGAACAGTCCCCTAGAGGAGCCTATTTGATTATGAATTCGGGCCTATATCAGTCATGTAGTTCCCATAATACAAGCTCTGCTTAGTTTGGGGCTAGATGATGCTATGTGAAAATGTCCAGTATTATTTATTTATTTATAAACACTGTTTATATTTCCGTGTTTGAATACATTTTAGCCACACACGCATGTCGAAATGAATAACTTACCGTCTGTTGGGAAATGGAAAGGACGACCTCGATGAGCGGCGGGTGTTCTTTGTATGTTCTGCAGATATTTGTTCCGGTTCTGGCTGTTGTAGTACCACCGTACTCGTAGTACCCGATACCCACCAACTTTTAGCATTTTAATCACAGTCACAATAGCATCCTGAATACTATATTGGACAGGTACACGTCGCTGCTGTGGAAGTGTCTTGTGCGGAGATGATAGATGAGCAATTGACGTCGGTATTTCTTTCTCGTTCTTTTTATAATGCTGGTCATTTCTACACAGCATCATCTAGCCACAAACTAAGAAGAGCTTGTATTATGTTAATACACCATTATTATTCATATATATAACTAGCTGTACCCGCGACTTCGTTCGCGATTGCCATCACTATTTAAAGTACCTTCTTTCTAACAAAAAAGAATGAATAAAATCGGACTACGCATTAATGAATTATAACTAAGTACAAATTTTGAATTTGATACCCTCTCCCAAGGGAACCGCGCTGAATTTCGGGATAAAAAGTATCCTATGTCCTACCCCGTAGTATGAACTCAAATTATGCTAAGTTTCATTTGAATTCGTTCAGTAGTTTCGGCGCTATGCGCGGCCCAGATTCTGACAGACAGACAGACAGACAAAAATGAAAAAAAAAACATTTTCGGCTTCAGTATCGATTATAGAGTGCCCTCCAAAATTGTTTTTTTTAAATATCTTCAATGTACAGAATTTGACCTGTTACATTCTTATTATAATATATATAAGATAGATAAGAATAATAATAGACATAAGTTGGCTTGCCGACGTTTCGGACACAATATTTTCGGACACTTTGTCCGAACTGACACTTACAATTTTAATTAATTATTTACCGACGTTTCGGACACAATCAAAATATTGAAGCTGTTTTGTACAATCAGTAAAAAAAAATATATATATTAAATTACATATTAAGAGAACGAACGTTACCAAAACTGAGTATTTTAGGATAAGGCATTGTGCCATTCTTCGGCATCATAAATGTTCTGTGGACGTCATTATCAACATATTATAAATATTGATTTTAAATCACATATTCTCACGAAATTCCTACGCCTAAAATGACATGATACCATCAAAGGACATGATATACGTTAGCGAAATATTTTAGCATTTTTACTGACATTTTATTAATCTATTCCCATGATACCTCTTGTTTAATTATGTTGTTTTGTTATGGCATTTTAAATTGGACTATAGCGGTAGTACCTACGTTCTAAAAGTCAGACGTTTTTCATTATATTCAGACAGAATAAATAATCAGTAATCGTGTCTTTGTAGAAAATATTCCGTCCTAAAAGCTTAACACACCTACAGGTTCAGTAACGCAATACCGTATTTAATATTTTTTTGCGAGTTCAGTCAACAAACATGAAGTACCTACCTACTAAATACACGTTGGCATTATGAGCCATCACGCGACCATTGTTTAGAAACATTTTCACGGATTTAATAAGTGTTTTTTTTTGTTATGATGTAGAAGACATCGACGATATGTCCGAGTCAATAATTATACAACAATGCAATAAAAACTAGTAACCTAACTTTCGATAGTTCATTCGTTTGACGACCTCTGTGGCGCAGTTAGTAAAGGCCCGCCTGAGATGCAGAAGGTTGGGGGTTCGATTCCTGCCGCGGGACAGATGTTTGAATTATCTGCATATATTTGCCTCGGGTTTGGGTATTTTCTATGTATAATATGTATGTATTTATAATACAAGCTCTGCTTAGTTTGGGGCTAGATGATGCTGTGTGAAAATGTCCAGCATTATTTATTTATTTATTCACGTTCTTCGTTTCGTTTGCGGATTACAATTCAATTTACCCTCGTCATTTTCCTTACCAACTGTCATTACAGAAACAACAGTAAAAAAAATGGTTTAGCCTAGTCTCAAATCTAATTTCGGTAAGCTCAATTGACTTGATCACTCATCAAAAATAAATGTAATATTGCCTAACGTGAGGTACCTACGGTGGAATTTCTCTAAAGAATCGTAAGGTTATACGTATTTAGGTCGTCATATAAAATGCAAGGTGTTAACGCTAACGTAGGGTGATATTTTCGCCATAACCATAAAAACAGCAGTTTTCTCTGACGAACCGAGTCGTTAGTTACAAAAAACATATTCCCCGTCGATAACAGAGTCGGACTCGATCGGGTATCTGATAAATTGACTGATCATTTGTGTTTTTGATGTTCAGTCGGATAAGGCAGGTATGTGGAAAATTAGGAAAGTTATTTATTAAATCGTTAGGTATAACGTCAACCTATATGTACAAAACTGTTACGTGAGTGACCGAATCCAATAGATTGTGATTACTTAATAAACTCGTTTGCCCTGACTGACTGATTGACTGATCTATCAACGCACAGCCAAAACTACCAAGTCTAGAAAGCTGAAATATAGAACATAGGTTTATTGTATAACGTTAACATGTACTTAGAAATATTTTTTGGAAATTTTCACTTTATAGGAGGAAATAGAGGTATGAACTTTGTATGAAAGTCTTTGTTCTTTGAAATTAGAAACATTTTGCCAATTGAATTCGGCCACTGAGCATAAATAAATAATGACGTCAAAATCCGAAAACCCTGGGGGAAAGGGGAATAAAAGTTTGTATGATAGTAGACGGTTTACTTGAAAATATATTCACATTTGAAGGGGGGAAATGGGGGTATGAAGGTGTGTATTGGGTATGAGTTTAAACACGACCCCACGCATGCAAAGCCGCTGGCAACAGCTAGTAAACCAATAAGCGCACAGCATAAGCACCTACATATACAATAACCTAGTGACCTTGTAATAACTTTTTTTTTGTGGTGTACGCATTAGGAAAAAATATCCTATAGTCAGATTAAGTAAGTTAAAATGGTGGGATGAAATTTGTTGGAAATAAAACTGCCCAGACAAGGCACGCTTGTCCCGAAGTTACGTGCACTGCATAATGCACATACCTCATCTCTTCGTTATCACAAGCCTACGCCCACAGCTTCTCCTGGATGTTGCCCGTATAAAAAGTTGCCTATGTGTTATTTATTGTCACAAACTGTACCCATTCCAAATATCATCCAAATCGGTTCAGCCGTTATGGAAATAATCAGCAACAAACATGGATGTTAAGCATCCAATCTTTGAAATTATATTTCATTTTTTATTGTACACACAGAGAATACAGACAAAAAACTAACATATAGGACATGTACAAATGCGAGCTTAACCCTTACAAGAGTTTATTATATATATCTCCTATATTTTACCTCGTATTATTTTATTTTATTTTCTCATTTCTTGTATCATTGCATTGTTGGTACGTTTAAAACTGACGGAGATCAGGGTGTGACACGAACGAACATGACGAACGGACAGATTGACATGACGAAATAATGAGGGTTCCGTTTTTACCATTTGGCTTCAGAATCCTAAAAACAGAAGAGCGATGGAATTAGTCTACCATATATACATCGCCATACTTACCGCTATGACGACAGGGAAGTAATAATAATTAAGAAATCTGACATCATAACGTTTAATGCTAAAATCATCGTTAACCTTTACACAGTTGATTTGTAGTTACCTAAAATAATTAATTGAGATAGAGAGACTATGTTTTGTCGCCGGAACATATAAATTAATAATAAAAAAAATATATAATGCTGGATATTTCCACATACCATCTTGCCCCAAAATAAACAGAGCTTGTGTTATCGGAACAACATAACTGGTATACAACTTATATGTATATATTTTTCTAAATAAATACATTATAATACATAGAAAACACCCTGACCCGAGACAAATATTTGAAGATTATACAAACATTTCCTAAACATGTCCCTCGGCGGGAATCGAACCCGCGACCTTCGGCGTCTCAAGCAGATCTTCGCCCACTGCGCCACAGAGGTCGTCAAAAAAAAATATAAAATTGATTGAGGTGCCCGTTTGATATCTAATGGCCAACTTGGGTTCAGAGATTCTAAGTAGTAATTAGGTAGAAAGGTCTGGTTTATACCTACATGGAAAATGTTCGCTAAATTTAATTATATTATGGATACAAGCACTCAACGTAAGTACCTACGTCAAGGAGATGGAATTAAAATTAAACTCACTTCAAAATTTACACTAGCAGCATATGTATTTTCAAAGTATAGTATTATACTTTCATGTGTTCTCTATAACAGTCTCTACAACATTATTTACAAACAATTAATTTGTAATTATGTTATTTCGTTTTTCATGGAATTACACGGTTTAAGCCATACCAGTACCATTTTCTCGTATGATTTACAAGATAAATCGCTTACAGAGACCAGTTACTCGTATGATTTACAAGATAAATCGCTTACAGAGAAACCATATGTATCTTGTTCAAGTAGTAAGGTGCATTTTAAATACAGTACGTGCGATTCATGGAACTAGAGGCTGAATAATAAATGTCACATGTGTAGCGACGTCTCTCGCCACATGATTGAGCTACCTTACATCAATGCAGAGCAAAGAGCATCTAATAATATACGGAACGTAGCTTCATTCTACAACAAATAATCCACAGATGGCCATCAAATGATTAAAGATCGCGCTTACGATATTTTCCGGGAGTTCTTACATAATTATATAATACTTCCATACAACAACTGTCAGTTCTAGGACTCCGGGCATGTAGATTAGATAAGATGGATTAACTCGGTGAAAGATGTTCCTCTTTGCAAATGGAGAACATACTACGCAGAGAACATAATGTGCAAATATATTGTTCATTGATACTCATCTTACTAAATGCTCAAAACGCATTGATATCGCGATCTAGAAAGTGATCATTTTTAGCACCGACATCTAGTTATGAAATGTGTAACTAACTACTCTTAGCCTTCGTTGCGAAATAATCTATTCGTGTTGTAATTATAACCAAAAAGTGAGAGTTAACACCGGTAAAAACTCTTTAACTTTAATTTAAAGGGCTAAATTTGTAAAATATATAACGAGGCTAGCCTCTGTCCATGGCTAAGCCTACGCGGTACCCGAATAAAAAGTAGCTTATGTGTTACTAGCTCTTGCCCACGGCTTCGTCCGCGTGGTACCGGGATAAAAAGTAGCCTATGTGTTTTTCTGATGTATAAACTATATTACTGTAAAGTTTCATCAAAATCCGTTTTGTAGTTGTTGCGTGAAAGAGGAACAAACATCCTCACAAACTTTTACGTTTATAAAATTAGTAGGATATTAGTAGGATATTAGTAGTAAGGAGGATAGGATTCTACGTCATGAAAAATACCCCAAATTTCATCGCGTAAGTGTCACTTCCCCATACTTTTGCTCTTCTCGACCACGAATGGATTGCTCCATTCAGGACCTCCCATAAGCTTCGATTCCCACACTTTATATTTATGCGGTAGCAAAAACTTATAATACTCTCGCTCTTTTATATAACGGCTAGCCGCTTTACAAAACCGCACTGTTTTCTAATCCGGCGTATTGACGTCTAACCCGATTGTAATTCGGATAAACAATGGTAATCCACATTGTTAGAGCGTTTCGCGTTTTCCAATGCGGCTGAAAATGTGAAGTCGTTTTACAAATTGGAGCGCAATTTTTAATTTGAAAAAAACTTAAGAACCTAACCTCTTTTCTGTTTACAATATGGGTAAACATTGGCAGCCTTTTTGTTAAATGTATAGTAATGACATTCCGGCTAGACGGCTAGTTACGAGTATTATGTAAAACAGCCAACTAAGCAATCCATCTGCGACATATACACTCTAGAGACGTCACATACAAGATACGTGGGTAGTCGGGGTGTTCCGTGTCAGTCCTGTTACTCATTTTGTACTTTACCGTTTGCTAACTGATTCATTTCGTTCTTTATTTTGGGTTTTTTTAATTATATATTTACTTATCTCCGACTCTAAAATTGGGGTAGTAGATTCCGTTTTGGCCCGTTCGGTCTCCACACAGTCGTCACAACACCCTTGATGGGGTGATACAAATACAATCTGCCTCAACATAAAAACATCTTTCCCCAGCTCCTTACGGAGATCAACGTGCAACTGGCGCTGTTCCGCGACCTGCTGATCCACATCGGGCAGCCGCACGACTGCCCTGAGCTGCGCGAGCGCGTGCGCAGACTGCGACGCGCATGCGTCGAGGCCACCAAGCAAACTAGTCTACTAGTCCTGCCTAACTCTAAGAAGTAAGTCACTTAGATTTGGATTAGATTTATTTATTTAATAAACTGAGTGGGGTATTAGTATTAGGTATATTAGGTTAGTTGTATCTTAAAAGCTATGTTAGGTTTGTCTAGACATCGGGTTCTCGAAGTGTTATTGTATCCGAAACAATAGTGCACAACAAAAACATAAGGTAGGCATTGAAATGAACATTATAAATTGTAGGTACTGTAATCATGACCCTCGGACTACAAATCTAGTCTATTAGAGACTATTATGATGGAAAAGCTAGTGGCCAACCCTGGGTGTTGAAGTTTATAGGCAGTCCAAAGACCTCCAAATTCCTATTCAAGATCTTTCAAGTCACAAATCAATATGATACTGATTCAAAAACAACGAAACGATTTTATCTGGAACACCTTTACGCACTAAAGGAAAGGATTTTTGTAATTTCAAGAAAAAAATACATGTATTACCACTTAGCGTAGTAAACTAAACATGGCTTACGATGCCCAAGCTTGCCTCTAGATAAGCTTTGATAAAAGCTTAAGTGGCAGTACTATAACTACTTTTCGTTTACCTGCCCGTATATTACGTGACTCTCACAAAATTAGTGTGCTTGTTTTGTGAGTCACGATACTTTTGTTATCAACAATTATTAAATAGTATGGCATTGAAAATATACATTTTTGAACGAATTTGTCTCAAATAGAAATGCTCTAGTAAAGGAACTGGCCATCCAATAGGTGCGGAGAGTCCTTTAATCAATAATTAATGTCTGCCTAACCTCCTGACCCAGGGCCGTAAATATTAAATAAGACCAGCCAATACAATAGTACGAATTCGAACAATGGCATAAGTTTCAGCTGCGGTATATCGAACTTTTGAGGGTCAAAGTGCTTAGGGGTTAGATAATGCCCGTCACTTTGAGATAATTACATACCAAGTTTCTTGAATTATTCACTAATAAAATTGTTCTGCTTTATCTTTGGGAAGTTCTGAGATTGTAGAAAAAAAACCTAGCATCGTACAGTGCCCCAAGTTTACCTACCCTTGACATACCCTTGACAAAAGAGCAGCAAGTACAAATTACCTCTACTCAAATATTAACAATGAGATAAATATTTTACTCAACTCATGCAGTTTTATATTCTGCAAGGTAGCCAATTCGACGTCAGATCAAATATTTATCATGATTACCGCACTCGACAGGCGAAATGTATAAAATTGCGGTATTAGCCCTAACATAAAACGAATTGGGTTACTGAGGCCAATTTATTTGCGTTTCAAAAGCTCACCGGTCGTTCTCGACGGGAATCCAAAAGGCTGCTAATTACAACACAGGAACTTCTGTGTGCTACTGATGGGATCCAAGTCCGAACTAATAAATCTGCGTACGTAACAAGCTACTTTTATATGAATAGTTATGTAAGTGTTAGAATAGCGAAGCTCCGTGAGCCGAACCTACCTAGATGTACTCGTCTGTGTGCTGGCTCGTACTGGCAATGTCTGACATGTTCTAATTTCTGCTCGTAGTTTCAATCAATAAACTATTTAATAGTGTCCAAAACCTTCGTTATTATTCACAATCAGTAATTTCAGTTATTGTTACGGTAATCTGTGTGCACAAAATGAAAACTCAGAACTGCAGTATGAAGTACTCAGTATTAGTTGACGACCTCTGTGGCGCAGTGGGCGAAGGCTCGCCTGAGACGCAGAAGGTTGTGGGTTCGATTCCCGCCGCGGGACAAATGTTTGTATCTGCAAATATTTATCTCGGATCATACATATGTATAGTATGTATGTATTTACAAAAAAAATATAAGTAGTATATCAGAGCTTGTATTATGGGAACTACTTCCCATAATACAAGCTCTGCTTAGTTTGGAGCTAGATGATGCTGTGTGAAAATGTCCTGCATTATTTATTTTGTTATTTATTTTTTAAGTCATATAATAGCACCATCATTTCTACTTGTAAATATCGAGTACGTAGAGTATTATTTCGGTACTAGCGTAATACTGTACTACGTACAAAAAAACTGTCCTAATTCTGACGGTCTTTTCAATATTCGTCGATAATTTCAATATTCGTCGATAATTTCTAGTACATCTAATACTAGTGTTATCCTTTCACAATCATAAATTAGAATTCCTGAGACTGAGGCAGACAGACGAGTCTATCGTCTTTGGTTTGAGATCAAATCCCTATTCCAGTTGAACAGCTCATCAATCAGTGCATTAACGATCAATCTAACCTGACCACAATCTTTGATTGAACTGTACAGGGTTGCCCCGAACATCTATAATTTAAACCTCAATAACGGTGAAAATGCTAAAAAAAACAATGCTCTTAGTAACCATTTCATGTTGTTTGGAATTGGACTCTTATCCAGAGACTACTGTTAAATGAAGATGATAAGAGATGCTTGATATATTGATGCTTAAAATCGGGTTATCTACATACATAACAATATATACATAACCCGATTACATAACCAGTAACAAGATATACATAACAAGCATCTCTTTAACGGTTTTACTGTTTTAGAGATCTAAAACAGTAAAACAATTGAATTTTCGAATGTTGTTTATGATACGAGTATAACCTCTTTTAAGTAGTAGAATGATCATACGACGAAAGATAGGCTTTTATTGTAAAATAGAACCAAAACAGTGAAAGGTAGATTTTAATATCTGTTTATCTTTAAGTGTTTTGTTTTCTATTCATGAAATGAGTATCAGATAGAAATAAAGCAGTGTTTAGTTGATCTTAAACTCAGTTGTACTAAATTAAAAACCTCTATCCCTTTGCCGCGCAAGTAGCACTTAATCCACTAGCTGTTATACGAGGCTATGATACATACTTTTTAACGGTTTTATTACCAAAGGTTAAGTTTTAGATTATAATCTTACCCTTTATAATGCCGCACAGGCATACGAGTATGTACTGCTTTTGTATTTTACTCTACATAATCCCGATTTATGGTATGTGGTTAAAATAAGCTGGCTGCCGTGACTATAATTCAACAAGGCCGTATTTCAGACGATATGAGACGTGTAATGCTTTGTTTTGAGAAAATAATTCGTGTTGTGAATACATAAAAAAACTAACAAAAGGTATTGGTGCCTATTTGTTTAATGTTACCAGTGTACGTGAATGTTGGAGATTTATTATTCTTTTGCACTGTGAATAATCTACGGATTCACCGCTGAAAACGTAGTCGATTCGGCTACTTTTCAGGGATGTACCTACCGCTGAATATTGTAATATGCAACAGGATGGGCTGCTCACTACGGCACTAGATTTGCATAGAACAAATGAACAAGTCAAAATACAGCTACAAAACTGAAACTGTACTAAATAACATTGTGCACAACTAGTTGGACATTATTTCCTACTAGTTCCAATGAGTGTATTAAGTAAAACACTTTTTATTATTTTACTATTTTTTCATAGTCCATCTATTTCTATTTAAAACTTGCCGTCTCAGAATCCTCATATTTATTAGCTGACTGCTAAAATCAGCTAATAAATATGAGGTCAAAAATATTGACGTTGAAATATTGAGTTTATCTTAGCCTAAAAATATGAAACGCGATTAAAACCACGTAAATAAATTCTAAAATATAGTTATTAGTTCCAAATACATAGAAATATAAATTAGGTCGGAACTTTTCTGGAAATAAAACTAAATGTGTTACCCTCTGGAGGTATAAAACTGGTTATTTATTATTCTGAGCAGTAATTTGAAAAGAATATTAAAACGAATGGAAATTATATTGGAATTGTATCAATTATGCTTTATACCGTTTATCAATTAAACGGTATGAAGGAATTCATATGTCTATTTAGTAAAATTTAATAACGGTTGTAGTAGACTTTTTAACATCTTAACAGAGTAAACATCTCAAGTTATTGATAAAAAAATCATTTCACATTTATGAAGTCACTGGGGAATGTGGTCAGCGAATAACTCACAGTGGGACACAAACAGGCTTATACACGCCTACTAAATAATTCTACTGTTATAAACTCCGACCCTCCTTCCTCACTCACAAGTGACGGCAACACGTTCAAATTGGAACTATAGCATGAATCTGCTGCCGGGACGTAACAGTGACGCTACGGGGAGAATCCTCTTCAAAAGCTTATTCTTTCAGACAATAAACTTGAAGATAATAATAATCCCTGAGGCGAACTTGTGGCGAGTGTTCGGTGTGTGGGGACACCGCGGAGCCCCATTACTCCCTGGGGTCGACAGACACTCCTGGCCCTCGACTTGCTTTAGCCGGCCGGTCGGGGGTCGTTTACTGAAACTGCAGCACACCTCTTGAAACCCTTTAGCCGTTTTCACCAACGTTGCCTCTACGCTGCGTATTATTGGCGGCATTTATGGGACCCGTTTAGTGGACGACAAGTCATCACCTGCTTCTGATTTGATTTGAAGTTTAGTCAGAATTGGCAGGTGCCGTTTCATCCTACTTAGCCCTGCAACCATTCCATAAGCATATACTCCTGCAATAGCCTAGTTCATCAGTTTTTATTTGTTGCCATCTACAAGATTACGTTTTTTATTTATAACAATGTATTGTACAAAAAGGCCTCTTAGTGTTAGCTTCGAGTCCACTTATGTCTGTAGAGATTACAGGCAAGTCTGAGATTTAAGTAAATAAAGGGAAATAATAATAATAAAGTATTATTTACAAAAAAGATTTTAAAAGGTTAGGTTAGAACAAGCTAAGATAACTTAATAATACTTAAAAGAAATTGTGTAGAGTACCTAGGCATGAAAGTACCTTGCCAAAAAACCTGTGTACTGTCGATACATCGACTACTCGCTCTAACTAAATTATGGTCTTGTATTTAGACGCGAGGGATCCATGCTTGAACTAGAACAACAAAAATTGTGTTCTTTATAACATGATACATTTTAATCATTAATACCAACGGCATTGATTGAAAAGAAAACATCGTGAGGAAACCAGCGTACTCTAGAACCAAAAGTTCTAAGCATATGCCATCAGTTTCAATAAAGCGACGATAGGCTTGCAACTTGAGGATTAGTCCCCAGCGTTATGGAGTAGACGTAACTTAGGTATCTAATGCTTCCAAAGTTCAGTCTTCTCTCGATATTACGATATAAACACTAGACTGCCTACACCCAGGGACCTCGGAGTTTCCTTCCGAGTTGTTTTCGCTGAACTACAATAAGACCCGCTTGAAAAAAAGACAGGCAACTCATCAGCAGATTTCAGGTGACATTAACCGCTTTCCATCAGTCGGGCCGTATGGTTGTTTGCTTCTATATAACATTAAAAAAATGCGAGATGCGCTTTCTGAAGACATGTCCTCTAAACAAACGTGTTGTAATCAGGTCCACGGGCGAGGCGTGCACGGAGCAGTCACAACTGGTGCTTCTGTACTTCATGTCTCAACTGCTGTTGCGGGAATTGGCGAAGAGCCACAGATTGGTCCAGCTTGTGCCAATGGACATGACCTCGTACTATGGTGAGTTTTTTTTTATTGGTGACGTTGTATCAAATTTTTGATCACTTTTTTATCTGATGAAGTTTCGCTGCTCCACGCTTGCCTAGAGTAAACATTCAATCTTGACTTGAAACATTCTGTAGTATATTGTGAGGAAAAACGGATGTTTCAGGCCATCTATGTAAGGTGGTCAAATGTCCAATATGACTTTGATTAAAGAAATTATGTGTTTTTGGATGAATTTATCAAATGTTTTATTCAAAGATTGTTGACTTTTCGATTCTATTATAATAAGAAAAAACAATCGTCAATCAATCAATCAATCAATCAAGGCAATCAATCGTCTAAGTTTGAGTAAATCCTGGACAATAGTAGATTGTGTCACAAGGGACCAAAATAATGTATTGAGGGCGAGAGCGATCGTTTGAATCCAGAGCGAAGTGAAGGATTCTAGAGTTGAATCCTAAGCATAGCGAGGGATTCAAAGTACGTCGCTCGAGGTTAAATAATTTTGGTACCATGTGGCACATTCTGCTTTTCATCCCCCTCTATGAGAAAAATAAATAAGAGATGCTTTTAGTAGTGACGAATATTTATATTTACATAACCAAATTACAAATACAGTTTCTGAAAATGACCTTTCTTTTTGTTAATTTTTCCATGTAACTAAATTTTTCATAGGTTTTTATATATTTTTCTCTCGATTTGTTTGATAGTAAATTGTTTATAACAGTTTTTGATAAAAAGTCATAAAAAATTGAATAAGAAGTTCCCGCGGTTTTTTTTAATTCAGTTAACCAATGCCGCTTCGATAGGCTGATTTTTTTATTATCAGCCAGGACTTTTATCGAAGCGAATTGCGTTCAAACTTTTTAGTTAAATAGTGTTCCAAATTCAAAAGTCATTTCGTCACTGTTATTAAGTGCGCAGGAATGACATATTTTGCTCCCACTTATCGAGGAACCCTTCTCCTCTTTTCGAATAGATGGGATGAAAAAGTATTGGATCAATGAAATGAGCATTTGTCAAAGATATTTGGTCAAATCTTTGATAAAGAGATTGGACAAAGATATGAACAGTGCAATATCACCCCCAGGGTAGTAGTTTTTGAGGTAATTAAAAAATATTTTCTTTCTTTCTTTTTCTTTCTGGACTGCACGAAAGATGTATTTTAAATAGTTTTTTAGTATTTTAAAAAGAATTGGATTTGTTCTAGCATGAGGCGGTTTGATAGCAGAAACATGAAATTCCCAGAATCCCCATTTTCAAAAAAATAAAATTCCATAGCATCGCTGTCTTGAAATTATTCTTCATCTTTTTTTACTTTGTTGGAAATAGCCAACAAAAAAACAGTCCAAACTACAAGCTTTGCTATTATATCTGCTATTCTTCACACGAGTTGGATGCAGCTTGCTACCTCGGTGAATGTGATTATACGACTGCGCCAGGAATTTTAATAGCCCTGTTGTGGTGATTGTGCACATTGAGAATTGCTGCAATTATTTCAATACTTAGAGTTCATGCTCTAGTTCAAATAACATTTATAAAATTCTTCAATTCTTGAGTGCTAAATTACTAGTACCAATTAATACTTAATTAACTAGTAAGTGGGCACATAAGAACTATAGAGTTTTCATTTTCAAACGACTTCAAAAAAGGAGAAGGTTCTCAATTCGTATGTATGTTTTTTGTGTACTTATGTTACGCGATATCTTTAGTTTTCATACTTCAAGGTTGGTCCCATATATTTTTTATGGAAAAATACCACTCTTAAGGGTGAACAAATAAGGGAAATTCCATAATGAACTTTTTATTAATTTCCCATCATTTGAAGACAGTTTTTTATTTTTACCTGAAAAAAAAGTTATTTTTGAGCCAATTTCAAAACGGGACAACCGAGGCTTTAAGCTATAAGAACGCTCATTATGTATTTTTTTTGTACGTTGTTTTTATTATATTTTTGTAACGACATTTATTGATATTCAACATCTAGTAGTAATCCAAAACAGGGTACCTTTAAAATTTAAAGACTTTTAGCCCCCGCAGGAATTGAGGTAGTAGGATAACAAAGTTTTCCCATAACATAGCTAAATCCACTTTCTGTTGAATAGAAAACCGCGCGGGACCCTCAAACTTCGGCAACGTGATCAGCCAGATATTACTGTGCAAGCAGATCACGCCTGACTTCAACCAGGAAGAGCTCTGCAGCATCGCCAAGGACACACAGGAGATCACCAGGATAGTCAACGATATACAAGAGCTGTTACCGCAGCAAGAAAACTTGAATCATTTAGGTGAGTATATTATATTTACGGACGATTTTTGTTGTATAGCGGACGAGTAGCCATCTGAAGCTTAAAGAATTGCAGGCAAATTTAACTATATTGAAATAAAATATATGTTTACGAGTAGTTAATTATAGTGAGCCTATATGTAGCATAGAACACGTTACTGTAGTGTAGATAATATAATTGGTTCGTCAACATAAGCAGTACAAGGAGATTAATGAACACCACCGCCCGCTCCGAGCACTAGGCACAGACTGCCTCAATACCGATCACCCAGAAACAGTTGTCAGAGGTATTCATTATTATTTCGTTACCGTTATGATTTGCGGCAAAGTATTAACAAACATAGACAAATCAATATACTACATTTATCAAGCAATTCTAAGCTTATGTTCTTAAAACAATATCACATGAAAAATATTTCGGAGGAGAGAAAATATTATTTAATGGGTAGGTATTGATTCGTTCTCAGTTACCCGCTCAAGTTGATTTAATTTGTACAACCATTCTCTGGAAGCTCGATGCTGTAACAGCTGATACCTATTTGTTCTTAAACAAATGTACCTCACATACGCCATAAAGCCTTCGAGAGTCGATGAAAGAAACGTAAATGGTAAAAGCCCATTAGAGGCACAGTTTATGATTTTCGAATCATTTAAACTGTGCCTCTAATGGAATTAAGATTTAAATCTTCGGATTGAAATCCAGCATTATTTATTTATTTATTTAAAGAAGACGTATTACCACCTAATATGCCTGTAAGACGTACACCCCCGGCCACTATCAAATTCACATCCAAAGATTGTCAGAAAGAGATTAATTTTAAGGTATGAGTATACCTTTAATTTTAATATGTTTTTATTTATTTTGGTAATTTCATAAGGTGTAATTCTACACCTTACAAAGTATTTTAACTCATTTATTGACGAGGAGATAAATATCTGTTCTATTAAACATTATTATTTTAGCGATAAGTTAATCTTTATATAGCATATAACATATCGTGTACTCGTTACTTTTAGGTTTTATTATTTTTTTATTTAGATTCTTTTTCAATGAATGAGTTCACCATGTTAGATTGATACCACACTAAATAATAAATATAAATAAATAAATATACTTTTAAATTCACGTAGTTTTTCTTTATGATCCTTGCGATTGAAGTTTGCTCTACCTACAAGCAGTAGAACAAACTTTATTTAAAGTAAAGCTATATGTATTTTATTATAATGAGCTTCAAATTTATATACACACTAAGAACACTTAAAGATCGAGCCTGTGTTTTTTTATAAAAAAACCCTGCTTGCGATGAATTTATCGAATATACGGGGTTTAAGCTCTTTAACCTTCGATTTCCGCAAAAAGGTAAATGTTTTATATCTCTGGCTTCTCGACAGATTGTCGGTATGAATTTTCTGCTACAGAGTTTCAATTAAATTAACGTTCAAATCTTAATATTTCTTCGTTATGAAATGTAGTCATTTCTATACCTTTTATAACCTCTTTAATGACATCTTGTCAGGTACTAATGTAACACATTGCGCACCCATTTTAAATCTCCATTATTATAACTTATTACAAACATATAATTTTCGGTCAGTAGATAGTAATTAATGACCCAGAAAATTAAACCAAGTCATTATAATGTCAAATGACACGCTAAACGTGTTCTATATTTTTTACCTCAGTTTTATTCGTTTTGTGGTGTTTACTAGAGTTGTGAATATTATAGATTTCGTGATTGGTACTTATGAGTTTCAAGTTTCATTCGGAATGAATGGAATAGTTCCTAAAATAACCACAGTATTTAAAAAAAATTAAATGGCATAGACTGTAGAGAAAAATTAATCCGGTGAGCCTTACTAGTACTTCAAAGCTTCACACACCGTGTTTGTTTCAGAGAGCAACATAGCACTAAAAGGCGACGACGTAAATGGTGGCCTATGGAGGAACAAGCGGAGAGGCTCCATTTACAAAGGCATGGGTGTCCTCTGTTGCGTATCACGACCAAACTACCTCTGAGGGTGACGAGTCTCGCCCTCCCGGCGGATTAGCCCAAACAAAGATGGGCTATAAGATAGACAGCGACACTCAAGTGCTCAGTGAAATGTAACAAATCGGAGTAAACTGATAATTTCTCTTGGACTCTACGAATTTTGAACGATTGTTTATGTATTTTGTAACAAGCGGAAACAACGTGAAAAGGAAAAGGTTAGAAATCAGAAAACTTTTTATTGTATTGGACGAACTTTCTGAGAATTTCAATCGTGTTCAAGGAAGTGACGATGGAAAATATCAGCAGTTAAAGTTTCGTGACGCGTAAAATGTGCATAGAAAATGAAAGGGGTCCACTTAATTGTTTATACTTTGAAGACGGTGTGAATACTGTAGAATCAATATAAAATTCACTAGATCAATTTAATTGTAGTGATTTAGATTAATAATGATGTAGTGAAATCATCACATTGCCTGGAGTGGGATCAATTGCGTTAAGTAGTATTTTTCATTGTATTGTAAAATCGTATCAACTTATCAAGAATCGTGTGCACCTTCAATATTGAACTCAAGGTTGGTACGACATGCCAGATTTTGTTACCTACATTATAATCATCATCCGCCTGTAGAAATACACAGCTGGACATACGAGTAGATCCATGAAGAATGATAGCGTACCCTCAACTAACTAACTTTCAAACTCATCCAAAGACTTCCGATCACAGAGTACAAATCTACATCTTCCAATGTCATCGGTGTGTTGGGGCTTACCAACGCTGCGTCGTTCGAGAACCTTTTACCATATATCCTGATTCAGAATGTTGAAAAATTTTAATCTAATTTATTTTTTAATCTAAAATAATTATTTGTAATTTTAATATTCGAATAATTGACATTGCTTTCAAGATAATCAATAACAACGGAATAATTTATATTAAATTCATCGCGTGTAGCATTCAATTACCATAAACTTTTAATATGGCAGCATATTATTAAATTTCTTGAACATTATAAAATGTTATAATAAGTACTCAGGTACTCATTAATATCGACCAGTTCATTTAAAGTAATTATTGTAATTTATTTCATTTAAATGAAATTAATTGGCTTGTCTTCCAATTGTCTACCTATTTATTTTAGAATTATATAAAGTCATCAGATCTAGATATTTTTATATTTTTTTAAGTAATAGCTGAAATTTAATATTTTGCAATAAAATAATATAAAACCTACTCGAGACTACTTTAGTTTGGTTTCGTAAGAATTCTTTCGCAAAAAAAATATTTCAAAAAAAACTCTTTTTTTCTATTCTATGTTATAAAATCGCTTTCCTGTTTTCAAGGGCTACCATAATACAAACTTAATGATGGAACTAATTTAAACTTTGACAATAATCCGTTGAAGGGTAGTTATTGAGTATTATATAACATAATAGAGTATTTACTTTTTTACAAAAGAGTTGGAAAAGGCAAAACGTCACGAAATTATTGACCCACACTCGTATCTAATAATTACCTATTATTACCTATTATGTTATCATAACACATAAGTTGGATTGTTAATTGGCCATTGCATGAGTAATCAAATCGGATTATTGATTCTTATTTAGTAGCTTTACATCATTGGCCTAGTCACAAAAGTATTAAAAAGAGATTATTCATTACACTAGTCAATTATTATTACACCTTAGAAAGGCATTATTAAAGAAATCAAAATTATTATATTACCTGAATATGAATAGAGATTTATTAGTAGGTAAAAGTAAGATAAGGTAATTTTAACCAAAGATAATCATATTTAGAAGTACATAGATACACGCTACGAACATATGCCTTTATAACGTAGTAAGTAGATTATCGTTTTTATTGTAAAATAAAGGTTTTACTAAAAAACATCATCTTTAACAAATTGAATTAAGCTCCGCTCAATATTTAAAGTGAGTTTAACAAAATATTTGAGCGTCTCCACACAAAATTGTGTTGATTTTTTTTAAAATTTGCAAGTTTTTCTGTTTAACCGCTCTACCAGAGAAGGAGAATAAAGTGTGCTATGACATACTAACCGAAATAAGTATAATTTAACAGAATTAAGTTGAATCCTCAATTTTTTTTTTTCATTAAAGCAAAATTTATGTGAAAAGTTCGCAAGACTCTTTTTAAAAAACCGTGGCATTTTGATATTTTTGAAAGATCTACAATTATTCATTTATTCAGAACAAAATGGCGGTTCTATACTAGATAACCTAACTGTACCTCGGCTTCCTATTTCGTGCAACTATTTTTTTTTTATTTATGTGTATTTAACACGTGCTCAAACGATGAAGGATAACATCGTGAAGAAACCCGCATGCACAAGAAGCAAACATTCGAAGTACTAACCGAAAGTACTTTTTTATTTACTAGTTTCTTATTTGATATTCAACGAAGCGGAATATCAAAGTATGATATTCAGAGGATAATGGTTTTTGAACGGAATCGCTACTAACACGTCTGTCGTAGGCTTCTGCTATATATGCTCATAACAACTCGTAAATCGTAGCAAATATCAAATAGTTATAAATATACATAGTGCTCACATATTTACGATGATTATAACACCATGTTTGTACCTAAGTAGGTATTTACGTCTAATATTAAGCAAAAGAAAGTAGAATAAATAATTATTTATACTTATGAAATTTATCTAGTGCACCTAGGTGTTTGACTAGTCAAACATTTTTGTATCTCGTCATCGTACCTATTTCGTCTTATATAAATTGAATTGATGCTGTAAATAGGTAATTTTATCATCCTAAAATAAATCCACTTACTGAAGTGATGACTGTGATATACTCATAATATAAAAATATTATACCTATAGAAGAAATAATGATGCATTAGAAAATATAATACTTATATGAATCTCAATATGCGTTTTACTAGAATACGATTTTTATTTCCCAATATGAATTTTGTTGTTTTAAAAAAAAACTACCTTTGTTACCTAGGAATAATGTCTTTGTGAGGCGTAACCTAAGTTGATACATAATGTTAAGGCGGCAATCGTAACATCTTTTAAAAAAGATGGTACGGAACCTGTGTTCAAAGGTGGCCAACGGGACCGGACCCATATTACCAAGCCTAGTCATTCGTAAACACAAAAAAAATTGCGATCATTTTGAAAAGTTGAAATATTTTTATTTTTTGACACAAATACCATGAAAACCTCTTTAAAAAATTCATTATTTGTTTAAAAATACATCATTTGGAGATTATAATTTTTTTTTTTCAAATAATTTGTGACATCATTTCAAACTATATTTCAACATAAAAAAAATTATAATTTTTAAACTGATTGCAAACCATTTTTGATGTGTGTATGTCGTGTCTGCCGTATGAGCATCTTAGACATATTAGTTAAAAAGTTTTGATGCTAATCTTTTATTTTCATTTGCTTTTTGCTTGCAACCTGTCACTTGGAATGCTTACTATGTGCAAAACGTGGGTGTGTACCAAATGTAATGTTTGGACGTACCTCTGACTACCCCATACTTGGTATCACTCAAAGGTGTATGTATCGGCGGACCATAGGGAAAACAGTCGGGAGCGTATTTTTTTTGTTTGAAACAGCTACTTTGAATATTTTTATGCTTGAGTTTCTTTGTTTTAGTTTATTGAATGTAGCATAAATTCAAAATCTTTAAATGACAGACGGAGATAGCTAAATCAAGAAAAACTACACCGTGGCTAAACCACGTTTAAAATTAGTTGGCTGTTATTTTGTAGCGGTATCAAATTATGAGACCAAGGCTGAATATGACCGGTGATTGACATGGCAAAATAATCACTCGATAGCTGTTTTAGATTTATTTATTGTATTGGCAGCACTCATTTCTGAACCCATTTTGTTGAAATAGTTGATGAAACAAATGAACAACTGCTCTTCGATTGATGCTGAAAACCACACTCTACGACAATAATTATCAGCATGTCAAACCTCTTTGGAAGTTCACAGTTAAAAAGACAGAAAGCATACCATTTTTTAGAAATACAGAATGCTCCTTCGTCGTTGCAATAAATTGCATGCGGTAAATTCGAAGATATTGAACTCGCTGCGTTAAAAGGTAAATTTGATACCTAATTTTAAGATACTTTATTGCATCATCAATGAGTAAAACGACCTAAGTTTGCATAAATAAGGTGCTGGAGTTTACTCATAATCTATATTCCGCCTAAAGTCATAATACGATCCTTGTACTGGTAGTACAAGGATCGTGGAGGATCTTTCCATAAGAAAAGTTTAGAGAGAAGCTTCATTGTTGAGACGGAAGTGGTTAGTTGTTTCTTTCGTAGATGTCTCCACGTTGTCTGATATAAGGGATGGCTGTGCGACCTCCGCTGCCGCCGCCACCGCCACCGCGGTCGTTCCTCGATCGTTTCGGCTTAAAATCATCCTCCATGGAATCTCGGCCTCCTCCGTACGCTGAATATAAAGTAAAAGAAGGATGAGTTTACTTTAGAAGTATAAATCCTATTCTACTTAATTATATTGTAAATAATCTTCGTGGACGCTGAACCAGTTTGAATACAATCTAGAATATGTTTTGGGCACCTATCGTTATTTAAATTAAGAATAAGAATTACTTTATTTTGGAAAAATAACAAAACTTACAAAACAATATGTTATTTAGATTAAGGTGGTTAATTTACTGTCTACTGTTTTGTAGGTGCAATTAAAATAAATGCCGGTAGAAATACAGTTTGAGAAACTTACCTCCCATGTTAGTTTAAAACTGTGTTATGGTAAAGTAATAGATTATTGCCCCATACAAATACGGGTCATATTATGTTGATCTTAAAACAGAATTGGGCAAGACAATTGTGTGAGTGTTTGTGTTGAGGCTCGGTTACTGGACGTAAACAAGCTAACGCAGTATACTCTAATAAACCAGACAAAACATGTGCAAAAAACAGCACACAAGTTATTTGTGTCAATTGGTGACTTTTGTGTTTTGATTCGTAACCACCTCTCTTCACATTGTTGTTGATCAAGTCCATCCAAAGGTTGTCTGACGATAAGGCTGCCCATTGTATCACTACGTTTCAATTTCTTAGATCTTATTTAAGTTGTTTGTTTATTCTGGTATATGCAATAAAGAGTTATCTATCCATCTATGACGAAACGTGTATGTAACTAATCATGCTTAGTCAAGGCTTTGTTGATCAAAAAAAAATGTGTATAAGTTGCCTCGGAAATAATTAGTTTTAATACTAGTCTACGTACACGTATGGTTGTCTCAGCAATGGGTACGTAAAGTATCGTACCGTTTAGAAGGCTAAGTATTACTTACATTATGTTGGTTTATCTAATCATCACGTTTTGCCAATATAAAACAAAACGCATTTAAACCACTCTCCATTTAAATTTTGTTTATCATGCGCCCGTAGTTGCTTGCCTGTGTTTGCCAAGCTATACGTAAATATTTTACTGTTCTTTAGCCATTTGAATGATTAGTAGAGCAACAAACAATACAGAGCCTAAACCACTACTAGTAGTAGGTGTACACAATTTTTATCAAGAACAAAATTTTGAAAATTTATGTTCTATGGAGTCCAGAAGAGGGTGTTACGAACCCTGGCCGGTATAACTTATTATACCTGACAGGGTTCCGTACCTCAAAAGGAAAAAACGGAACCCTTATAGGATCACTTCGTTGTCCGTCTATCTGTCTCTTAAGACTCTTTTTCTCGCGTGGAGGTATCAAGTTGCAAATAATATCAAATATATCACTATTTAGTGCTTCAAAAAAAATTAAGCTTCTAAGTCAACACAATAAAAAATACATATTTTGATACTCGCAAATAAATCAAAACCTTTTTAAGGAGATATTTAAAGGAGATATATAAATATGTATACGGGATATAGATTATACCTATAATTATGAAATTGCGCAAGAAGCAAGGTCTCACATAGAGCATAAGTAAAGAAAAAAGACCGAAAATCGAAAATTAAGTAGTAGTTTTTCAAGAAAAATATAAATAAATTAATAATAAATATCCTGATAATAACATGATTGCTCTTAGTAAAATGTGTAATAGCTGTATGATAAAGGGAGGCCTCACATGATCCTACTTTTATAAGAGCTCATATTAAACCGGTAATCAAATATTTTCATACCGTGAGGACTCTAATTCAATTTAGCTGATACTCACATTCCTTGGATTCTCGTCTGTATCGCCTTGATAATATGTTGTTATTTACTTTGAACCCTTTATAACGATGACTCTTATTTCTTTCCTGGCGAGCCTTTTCGTTGGACGAGGAAGACAAAGAAAGTATTCTTGATACCCTGCATAAATAAACACTGTTATTTATAAACATGGTTTAGTCGGGGTATAGTACACTATCTACCTAAACATATGAAATCGTTTATCCTGACTGTCTGACTGCCATGACTGATCTATCAACGTACAGCCAAAACTACTAAGTATAAAAAGCTGAAATTCGTAACATAGGTTTATTTTATAACGTAAGCATGTGCTAAGTAAGGAATTTTGGAAATTTTTACTTTAAGGGGGGAAATAGGGGCAGGTACTTTGTATGATAGTCTTTGTTCTTTAAAGTTAGAAACATAAAAATTTGAATCACAGCTACTGAGCTTAAATCAAGTGATTTTTTTTAATTTCCCGAGCAATGTTAATATTTTGTTGAACATACAAGCTTTTACGGAACCCTCGGTTCTCGAGTCATATTCGCACTTTTCCAGTTATTTTTTTAAACACAACACCACGCGTGCAATATTGCTGGCAACAGCTAGTAATATATATAGTGGGGTATAGCATTCGTCTCTCTTCCTATTCTGTCTTTGTAGTCAGAATAGGAAGAGAGATTAAAAATGATAAACTCAAAACCCTTGACATGTATTCTATCACGAATTCAGCGTCTCAGTAACTGGTAGCGAAACTGCATTACAATCGGTTTAACCGATTTGTAGATAAATGGTAACTTCTTACCACAAACACATATACCTACTCTCTGTTTCATAATCACTCGCTAATTTAGTAAGTCGCAGACTCTGTTCTTTTCTAACACTAAACAAAGGATAGAGGCAGACAAATTTTAGCATGCTGCTAAAGTTAGCGAGTGATTATGAAACACAGGGATAGGTTCCAGAGCGCCTTGCTTCGCAGGTAAAATGGGAGCTCGCTGTTAGTCAAAACATTAAATAAGTGATTTCAGCTGTTCTTAAATAAGAGCTATTGCTGAAAATACTCACAAATTAGTAAGGTCATCCTTGTTCTTGCTCTTTTGAATGGCAACTGGGTCCAATATGACGAATACTTTAGAATATTCTTTCAAACCGTCCGTTTGTTCCAATTCGTCATCATCTTCAAACTTAATGGGGCCCAGCAAATTATTTGGACTTAAACGTTGGTGTTTTGCCTTTTTCAGATGTTCTGTGTTCTTATGTTGCAGTAGTTGCTCTAGAATATGCTGTGTATCACTATCCCTATATATATTTGGTTCAAGGTTCGTATAAACAAGGTTATTATCTCGCTCTTTTCTGTGTTGAGTTTTTGATGTGGTTTTATCTTTATTAGCTTTTTGGATAAGATCTATAACTTCCATGTTTTTCAGAATTCCGTAGATACTATTGTTGGTCGATTCCTCGTTGGAACTTGAATCTGAGTCCGAACTATCAAGTCTCTGTTTTCTCACACCTTGATTTTTTTGTCCTCCTAGGAATTCCAAGATGCTTTCAATATCTTCTTTCTGAAGTGGATACCCATGTTGTGATGGAAATAAGGATACCAGTACTACTGTGAATGTATGAATAGTTTCTATTAATCATAGAATAATTAGATAATACCTAGAGAGTCGTCAAAACTGACCTGTCAAAATTATCCCGAGATTCAACATGTTCAAGTGTTTTCATACGTATCAACTCTCATAAAAATACATTTTGAATGTTATCGTAACAAGTCGTATTATTCAAAGCAATTTCAAAATTTCATTTTCCCTTATCGTATTTGGAAACTTTGTTTAAATTTGCTCTACTTTAACTGCATGCAATTTTAGTCTGCTTTTATTTAAAACTCATAATTTATGTTCTTGAATAGGTTACACACTCGTGTCTACATTTTGAAATATGAATTTTGATGAGATTTGTCACTAGAAAATTGCCCGTTGTACAAGCACAAAAAAATGCATCTTGACGAGATGCATTTTTTTTTGTGCTTGTACAAAAGTTTGCGTAACATTAGTTCATTCTTAAAAAGGTTGGCATTCAGTTAAATTGTGTTCTCTCATTCTATTCCTCGGAGCAGCCTGCATTGTAGACTACATTTTGAATATAAAAAACTACATTGTTCGCTTGAGAGAAGCTCACAAACTTTACTCGTATATTCATTTTAAATGAAAAATCAAGTATCCAAGGTTGGTTATTTTGAAAAAGGTAAAATAGCCAAAGCAGCTATTTTAAAAGCTTAAACTAACCACCATCATATTATTGTATAATTGATGTTTTTTATATCGTGCTAAATAAATGTTTTTCATTTAATTTTTATTTCATAACCCGATGTAGACACCCTAGGTTGGTATAATATAGGTATTCTTAATTTGAAAAACTAAAAATAAGCATTGTTTAGTTTTAGAATGAGTAATTATTTTGCTGGCAGAGTTTGTTGATCCCTAAAATTTATGAACTAATTTATTCGTCATAAATCCAGTACAGATTTGCATATAAAACGATATTTAGCTGCATTGATACCCACTAACGTGCAAATAATTCAGTTAGCAAAATAATTGGTTGTAAAATGATATCCATCTGAAATGACCTATTCTCGTAGGTTGGTTAGTCTTATCGTCGTTTTTCAACACAGCTAATAATCTCATTCCTCTAGAATTCAAGTCAATTCCTGATATATTTTTATGGATTTGATTCAGTGTGACTTAAGTAGTGTTATAAAGTAAATACATCTTAGTTTATATAGCTAGTGTTTTATTCGATTCGACTTAAATCTTAGATCAAAAAATTATAATTGTATACTTTTCATGCCAACGACCCGTTACATAGAGTTAAATTACCTAAGGTCATTAAACACACACGCAAGGCTGCTTTCTCTACCTCATATTATTTTGCATACGAAAATGTAAATGAGTGTATTATACCATCACCCCTCAGCTAAATTTACTTGGCGTGATTTAGTTTATTAGCTATACATATTATACTTGTCGAGAATAATATAAAATTTACTGGCTCAAAAGCTTGCTTCGTTTTTCTAGAGTACTTTGGTACTCGTAGTTCATGATACTCCTAGTCCTATTATGGGGTCAGTACTACATATGAGAGCGTCGGGTTTTTATTTATTAGTTATTTATTCTGCAAGACAGATTATTCAATCGGATAAGCCGTTCAATTGAAATATGGTTAGTCAAGTCGATGGGAACGTTTAATTATATCTGATGATGGAACGTAAAACTGCGTTAATGATTTTCATCCAGTGTTTTTGTAATCGTTATGCATAACTTCAAGAAATATTTCATATATTTTAACGGCATCTCGTGCCCATTTATCGCGCGGCAATACGTGACAGAATACATGTCAGTTTTTAAATTTTGTAAAAAAACTTGTTGCATTTTGGTAGATATATTATCAGTAGGTATTTAGAACATTTAGAAACGCATTTAGAAAGAATACGCTATTCCGAAGTTGTTAAAGGTTTATAAATAAGGTAGAACTTACGTTATACTCTGGGGATGTCTGACCCTTCAGCTAACATATGTTAAGCTATGTTGTAGAGCACACAGTATATAATATGTAACAAAAACCCCGTCCGATCCGGAAGGCCTTACCTAGCCTTAAGGTATAACCTATATATATAGGTAGGTATAAAGTATACCTATGATACTATAAGGTACTATACGGTATCATTGTGCGATAACGTACATCGTACGTAATTTTACGATTACATTAGGACCTTCTTGTACAGGATTTTTTCCGATGTTGGAAGTGTTGTTAGTTGATAAAAAAAAATAGTTGCAAAATTAACGTTTAATATCTAAAATATCAATCTATCATATTATCTACATATTACTAAATACATATTTTGTAATATTAAGATGTTATTATTGGCTAAACATTTTCATAGATAAATTGAAACAATGTTTTTATTTCCACTATTTTAAAATTCAAAAGTCAATCTAGCATGTTAACTTTTAACAGCTTTTAGAGACAAGCCGCTTATTGAAATCACATCAAATGTACGTCCAACGAGATTGAACTCGATCATAATTTTAATAGAAAGAAAATAACATAATGGATAAAATATAATCACTCTACTATGCAGGGACCATGAGTAGTAAATGTACAGTAATTTCATTTTATTCATTTTTCTTCGGTCTGTGCCTAAACAGTTACCTACTCGTTTATTTGTTACTATAGGTACCTAACTGCTTACAAATTCGGTTATTAGTTAGATGTTTTTACTATCCAGAGTCCATTAAAACAAGACCGTTTCATAAAATAATTAACGACTTCATTACATATAAAACAGAGCGTTAACAGAAAAACTACATTATTTATCACCGCTGTGGTGAACTTGTCATTGGTTTTCGATACATATTTTTTATGAATAATAATTAATAATAATGCTTTCACATAGCATCATTTATCCCCAAAGTAAGCAGAGCTTGTTTTATGGGAACAACATGCTGTGTGAAAAATGTCCAGCATTATTATTATTATTATTACTACTATTTTGTGTAATAAATAATTTTCTATCTAAATATTATACATATACATGAATAAAGATCGTTAAAGCGCATGTTCCGTTCTCATTCATCAAACTTTGATGGCATGGACATTTTGTTGTGCCGTAAGGTGGCCGTGGCTGCCTGTCCTGATAAATGGTGGTAAAACACGCAAAAAAATTAACCTGCTCTATAATTAATCAACTCAAAAAACTGACTTGAATGTCGTAGTCGGAGCAAAACATCATCCACCTAATACTCGTGTCGTAAAATGTGCAACTAATTTTTGTATGATTTTAGGATTGATTTCATTTTCAAAAATGACTTAACTGATTCAGATAACATTAGCATAGGACCATAATCTCTCACAAAGCGAAGAAAATCCATTTATGCCTTCATGCCATACTCTACTTGAAAAAATATAAACCTTTTTTTTCCAAATTTGTGCAATCTTTCCGAGCCAAACCAATTCACACAGTATATTTTTATGGAACCTCAAGGATAATACCGATTAATTCTTTTAGTTCAATAAAACCATGTGGTGAATGTCCATCGGTACATATCCAAAAAATACCTACATAACCAACATATTTAAAACCCCTTCTTTTTTAAAGTCTGTTAAAAAATGGGCTCATTTATCAATGTTAATTTATTGTTTCGTAGAATAACAAAATAAGTTATAACAAAATAATAACAAACCGAATAAGTTTGTATTTGCCGAAATACACACCATAATAAGTTTGTATTTCGGCAACTTGCAGAACATTAATTTGGCGTTCTAATAAAACATGTGAACAAGTCAAAATCACTTTGAGAATGGTAAGGGATAGTCCTCTAATGGGCACACTGACGCGTTATTTTTCTAAGGGCACCCTGGCTTCTTCACGATATTTTTTCTTTACCCTCGAGAAAGTGATAAATACGGTCGTAAATCGTTGACGCACGTCGAGGCTCAAGCGGTAAAGAGGCTTGCTAAACTCAGAACCCGCAAATAGGTACATATTTCCGGAGTCCATTCAATCAAATGCTTCAAGAATTCAAAATTAAATCAGTTTGATGTGAAATCAAACTGAAAAAAAATCAAAGAAACACGACCTTGATCGTGCCTTGAACCTCAATTCAGCTCAATTCTGTGATAAGAGCCATGCTCAACGAATCACTCTGTACTTTGACTGTAAACAGTAGCAATATCGGCAAATGATATTATCAAACGCTCCGTAACTTTATAACGAAGTGATTTCGGTCAAGAGAAGTTGAAACGGTTAATTTGTTTGGAAGTAGTTTAATCAAGAGTTGCGTGCCATAAGATCGGATTTGCAGCAGGTAATTAAAGAAGCCGGCGACCTACAGGAGCCTTACTCCCAATTCCACGCCTTTTCCACCAAAAATACCAGAGAGAAAATTAGAAACATGTATGTATATAGAAAGAAAGTTATTTATTTGGCAACAACAAAGCTCAGAAAGGACAGCTACCTGTCACACACACAAAAAAAATTATAATTAGACACAATAAATACATAAGATTTTAACAGAAACGTAGTGGCAAAGAGAAGATTTTTGTGCTAATTAGTCCCATCTGTGCCGTGTGGGCCAAACAGGTCCCAGCTTAGTGCAGCTCCGTACAGTAGTGAGATATATCTAAATTATTAAATGTAAAAACCACCAAATTATCTACTTAGTCAGGGCTGATTGCACTTAATTCTCGTGGTAGTTGGATGCTGATTGAAAGGAGTTGAGAAAATCACTGTTTATTCCAGATGAACACGATTAATAGTTACTTATCGACATTTTGTCGGTGATAAGACAGTTTCGAATCATACCATAGATAATAAGGCTAATATAGTGTTTGTTGGGTTGCCAACAAAGGCTCTTCCAAAGAGTGCCACGACGAACGGTCCTACCTCTATCCACCGACTTCCCGCAATCTTCAGACTAACGGGTAAGGACCTTCTAAAACTTTTGTTAAGATAACATCACTTCTGCCGTATAACACGACTATACTATATATTTCACTTTCTATAATGTTTATAATAAGTGGAATGTACTCGTAGCTAATGTACACTTGCGATAAGATGGTGGTAAGGCACTGGCACCGTATATTGCTTCCTCAGATAATCAGAGCTTCCAGTTAATTTCCTGCGTTCAATTCGGAGCGCCATTTACAAAACATCCTTCTAAATAAACCGTTGATTCTTGAAGGGTAATCTTCAAGAAGATGGAAATAATTTTACTCAAGTTCAAAGTGTTTTACTAACTTTAAGTTATAATTTCTTATTTTACTTCAAAGTACATAATAATGGTTATTTTTAATTATTTTAATTGATGCATTTCATTGTTTTGTGGTAATAATAGTACTCGAAAAGTACGTAGGTAGATATTTAATTGTAGAATTGTACCAAAATGGAAAATTACCTGCTTTTGAAACCACAATCTAACAATACTATGCCCACATTGGAAAACTAGGTTTTTTTAGGGACACATATTTATACCTACCTACCAAAAAATGAGAGGTATTTTTTACCACTGTCTGAAAACAGTCATCAGCCTATACGTACTCTGTTACAAAAGCTTCGTGGAAGTAGTTGATAAAAGCCACTCAATTGTATTTTATTTATAGGGATAATTTATATCATCAACGCTGGAAACACGGCATCAGGAAATCCGGCTAAAGACGTGGAAACTTGTTAATGACGTCCCTTCCCCTTTAATTTGTACACGAATAAACATTAAAGGCAAGATTCTATATAGATATTTATCGGTAACGAGCTTAAAATTTTGGGAACTCTGTGGGTAGGTACTGGAAAGTTAAAGTCATTGTTTAGTAAAGATGCCCTAGTAAAGTTTAGAAAGACGTTAATAGAAAAGCCGTGATTGATATCTTCGTTGCGCTGTAGGTTAGTATTTCTACAATAGGTGTACCATGTTTTAAGATCATTTTTACAAGCTTTTTTAACATACGTAAACACATAAAGCTTTCAGAAAATGAGGAACAACCATCTTTATACCTAATCTAATGTAAGTTAAATAACTTGCATTATTTGTATGTTAGTTTGTTAGTTTAGGTCAAATCTTGCAAGCTGAATTAGAACCACTTCCTCTTATCCTACGGAGTTGAATTTTTAAATGTTGGTTCAGTCCAATGACAAGCCATTTTTATGGTACGAGACAGCATGATCGACATCCAGGATTAGCTCCAGATAAAGGAACTTTTCAACGGTCAACAAGCACAGACACGAAATTTTGTGTACGCATTTTATTATGATAGCTGGTTTTATGTTTTACCATGACATGATTGTTGCACTCAGGTTTAAAAGCTTGTTTTAAAAAAAGTTTTTTTGCTATAAATTTATTACAATTGAAATTACCACTTTTTCGACGATTTTGCTGACGTTTCGTAGCTATTTCGAAGGCAGACCGGTAAATGCAAAATCCACGGATAACTGCAAATGAACGGATTTTTAATTTTTAAAATGGTTTTCAACCACTTTAGATTCTCTGTGTACGTATAAATTGAAGATGTAGGTTAACTCTATTGTTTTAACCCTAGTCAGGTATAAACTTATCCCATTCAATAATAATACCAATCAGTTATGTGGATTATAAATTTCCAAACAATGTGCGAGAACGTACATACCCAGGGAATATTTAGCTAAGGATGTTTCGCTCTGGAATCCAGCTACGAAAATAATTAAATCCCAACCTATTGTTACACAATTACCGCCAATAGTCCATAAATGAGGACATTTTTGTATGGACCTCGGAATAATTTGCATGTAACTTTGCAGGTGTGTAGATGACAAAAATCAAAGAACTTGTAAAGATATGTACGAGTACATCTTACTTTTTATAACTGTGTTCCACCAGTCATCAATAACGAGTTAGCATCCTTGTTGTCTGTGTGTCAATCCTACCTTCAAACCATTACAAGCTTCTGAAAGCTTTCAGAACGTGAGGAACAACCATCTTAATACCTAATCTAAATACAATCACGCGATTTCGTTTAAATTCCACGATACAAACGGCAAATATACGCAAGATAAGTACGACGTATTTCTTCATCCTTCTTTTATTTCAGCCATCGCAAACAAAAAGCCTTCTGAGCCGATTGGAGCTGCTTTTATGTCGGTAGGTATATCGTAGAAACATGTATCTTTATGACGAAGAAAAACAAAACAAAATGTATGAAAAAACGAATGCTTGGGTATTTGATGTCATGAAATAAAATTTGCGATGTTTCGACCCGAGCAATTCAAATATCCAAGATTCTGAGGAAGCGCAATGACCCTATTCGATAATGTCTTTAACTATTCTAACTTTCCTTCTACCGTTAGAAGCTCTGGCACGTTTGTCTATGCCTCCCGAAAATATCTCACTTAATATTTGCTAGGTTGGTAGGTACACTTAATTACGTCGGGTATCATTAGCAACATCCATCTCAAACTCAACCCAGCAATTTCATAAGTTCTCGTTACTAGTCTATCGGTTCTTATTTTATGACAATTGTATTTATTTTTTTGTGTAGGGAAATATATCTTGTATACCCTGCCGTCGTGGGGGCGACAGAACTGTTATCTGTTTTGATCAGACTATGTGTCTGTAGGTATGTAGGTATAATTATAACTTGAGAACAGATGGTAATGCAGATTTTAGTTACTACATATCATACTGTATCTTATGAATACCAAGAACATTAAAAAAATGACAGTAAGTAGGTATATTAATACCTATGCTGGTGGAGGCGCGGACGAATGCTTTAGGACCTTGAAAGATAATTGAAATTGAAAATTCATGAAAGAGATGTTCACCAATTTGCCTCCCGATTGAAATAAGATAGTAAGTAGGTACCTGCTGTAGCAATTGATTGGATTTCAATTAGGTCACTTGTTCTATTCAATGTACGAAACCGAGTCTTAGTTTACTTGGAGTCGAATTTGAACTTTACAACTGTTTCGTAGTCAGCTTCTATGTACTTACTTCATTTGGGTTTTTCTTTAAAATAAAATGTTTGACTTTCCTTCTCATAAGTTCCTCCTACCTGACACGTTCCTATTCTTAATCTTATGAACAGTAACATAAGTAACAGACTGACCTTGTGACTCTTACTCTTACTCTTTTGTTTAATAAAAAAAATGAAATAAGAGTAGGTATGTCTCCCGCGAAGAAAATTGACCAACATAATGTAAAAATTTACCGAAAGCGTAAATTTCACACAGGTATTTGCTACGTTCGCTGATTCCAATGAAATACTTTGAGCCAACCAAAGAAACATATGTACTTATTATGCTTGGGAGACTGAACGGGAAAAAGGTGTGCAAAGTGAGTCACAAAACTTCGTGTTCTAGGGTCAAATAAGTTTATGGTTTTTTAAGCGGATCTTAATATCCGTAGCTCACAGGGTGGACACGAAGCCCCTGGACCGATCCGCCACTGCTTGGGTACCTGAGGACGGAAGGCGACGATGACGGGACCGGTCGAGTAGGCGTTGGCGAGATGATCTAGCTTCTTGTGAGAGAGAATGGTGGGAGACTGCCTAAGGTGGGGTACTAGTAAGTATATAGTATTAAATAAAATAACCTATCCTACCCTACTACCTACTTTCCTATCCAACTATTCTACAAATATTCTACTATCCTACTACCTATATGATATTATAAATGCATACCTATATAAACGATAAATGAAAAAGTTAGTACATTTGTGCTTCAATCACGCTGTAACGGCTGGACCGATTTGGATGAAACTTGTAATATAAAGTGAGTATACTTTTATCGGGTATTATAATATCTGGATAGGGTAAGAGGAAAATATAAAATAGGTACGTTTAAAAAATTAAATATTATTTATTATCTCTGTAAAACTAGACTTTACTTAACATAAAAAACGTATATCCTACTACTATTATAAAATGTTTTAGTTTGTGAGGATGGATGTTAATTACTCTTTCATGCTAAAACTACTGAACGGATATTGATGAAACTTTATAGTAATATAGCTTATACATCAGAATAACACATAGGCTACTTTGTATCCGGGTACCACGCGGGCGAAGCCGTGGACAGAAGCTAGTATTATTATATTTATAGAAAAAAAATTGTCATCTTTCAGGAGCTATAAGTTCATCGTTGATGTGTGGTCCAGAGCATCTTTCACAGAGAATCATGAAATTCTGAAACAAAACAATAAATTAAGACCACGTCGTTGCTTACAAATTCAAACAAATACCCATAAAAGTCTAACTAAACCTACTGAAAAAGAACTTTAAGTAGGTGCAAGAATAGTCTATACGGAGATTTTCAGTATGTAAATGCGAACTTAGCTAGCTATATTAGTTTTATGTTCTGTTTCATGCTATTAACATTAACAGGCATAACATCAAGACCTCGATGCTTTCAGAAAAACTGGTGGGAAGTAGATGCACGGTTGCACGGTTTGAAAAGACCAAAGTTCTTTTCCTTTGCCTAACAGTGGGGAAAAAATATCTATACTAATATTATAAAGAGGTAAAGTTTGTAAGTATGTATGTAGGGAGTAATCTCCGAAAATATCCGATTTCAAATAAATATTTCACCAATATTTAGAATGAACTCCCAGGGTGGAAATAAAATACCTAAGTCTACGAAAAAACGGTCGAGCGAATGCGTCTTACGAACACTACTTTTTATCGGCTATTATTTCCGGGTACCTACCGCGTGGGCGATGCCGTGGGCAGAAGCTACTATTACATATAAGCAAGATATCATATTAACTTACAAGGTTATACTGCAGCCTCAGAAGATCCATTGCCTTATCAAAATTGTGCTCCGATTTCGGCGAGTGCCTCTCCATTAAGTTGACAGTTCTTCGGGCGAGCTCCTCCAGTTCCTGCAAGCCTCTCGGCTCCGTTTGAAGGCAGTCCCTTCTGGACATCCGGATACCCCAGTTATGATGGCTCCGGGATGAGCTCTGAGCGCTCCTTGCACCGGCCCTGGTTTGGTCGCAAGGAAGCTTCACCATTGTAACGGACGATTGACTAATGATGAATTATCAACTTAGGGGTGAGTTTTATACTTTTTAAAGTGTTAATTATAATCACTAATATGCATTAACTAATTAAGCAGCTCACTTTACAAAGTGACGTCTCATTAGGACGGTAGGTAATTAACAAACAGGGAGGTTGGTAAGTACTTAGGTACTACTGGTTCGAATGATTTATTGTAAACAACAAAAAGCTCTATTGTTAAGTTCTATTGACACAAACCTACCCACTTACCTACATAGAATTCATACATATCAAAAATCGACATAGGTAACGACGACACACTAAAGCTGAATGAAAGGACGTGTTTGTTGTTGATTGTCCAGTGGGTGCAAGTTTTCTTCATCATCATCAATAGCCTGTGTGCTAGACGTAGGCCTCGTCCAAAATCTCCATTCACCGACTTCTAACAACCTTTAAGATACCATCTTTTGGTTGGGGAGCTTTCCAGCGTCTCGTCCGATTCGTGGACACCATTCGATAACCTTTTTTCCTCAGCGTTTGTCGGTTCTGTGAGCTAAAGGGCCCGCCCTGTTTATTGACATTTCAAAGTTGAAATGGTGAAAGTTAACCAAGTGCTTGGTCGGTTTCGACATCTACAGGTTGTGGATGATGATGGATGAATGCGAACCGCATTTATAATATCTATTTCTTATCGTATCTTATACCTAATCTAATCTAATCCTAGGTACCCTACTAGTTATTTCATATTAGGTTCCTATCTTTAGATGCGAAAGTTTGGGTGTTTGGACGTGGCTGTTGTTGCTTACAACGGATTAAATTTTGGAACAGGGATTAATTCGCTCAAGCTACTTTTTATTCGGGTAGTTAGGTACCACGTGGGTGAAGCCGTGGGCAGCCTGGTTGGTTTATAATATTAGTAGTACCTAGTAATAGGATTAACGCTGTTGGTTGTGAAAGTTAAACCTACTTGGCGCGCCGCAAGATATTTATCTTGGAGCACAATAGGCTTTGCCAGTTCCATTGATTTGAAAATATTAGGTAGTAGCTACCTACTGTTGTTCTTGTTATTTTATACTTTTGTGTGGTATAAACACAAGTACCTCGTAGATAGGCTACCCACCCGCAAACAAGATATATTTTGCAAGTGTCCATTGCTTGCCAAGCGAAGCGCGGGCGGGAGATCGTTTTGTACGACCAATGAATGTACAACCTTGTTCCGTTATTGTACAGCCAGTGCCGCTGTCAAATCTAACTACCTCGTACTAATCTGTGGCATGAGACTATTTATAAATGGCACGTTCGTCATTCGCTTCGCCACTCGCGGAAGACTCCGCGATTGTATGACTGGTAATTCATGTCGGCACTTATACACGAACATTTTGATGATTGCCGCGCATGCGTTTATACCTACGTATTTATAACTCGGTATGCCGAGTTATAAATACGTTAAAAACATGTCTTATCAGACACCGTATCGACCAGATTTCCATACAAAATCCTAAAACTCAGCATAGACCCTCTGCGTGTGCTTTCTATGGTCGTGGTACGGGCCGACCATATCGACAAGGTTGACACGTGTATGATTGCTCGGCCAGGGAATGTTTCATGACATTATTTTTTTAGTTATTTATTATAGTTTAAAAAGGATTCTGGGACCTTGTTAGGATCAAAAGTTACACAGAACTGAATCACAATGGAACCGACTCCCACGTAATCTTGTGTCTTATGATTCGATAGTGTTTATTAAAAGCTGCGGGAAGTGCAGCTGCTGAAACTGTTAAAGAAGCGAATCAATCACAACATCCTGTTGCAATTTTAACGTTAGTAATCACGGAGTATATTTGACTTAAATGATTAATCTGTACAATAGTCGCCTTACAAAATAATTGTTAAATTAGACCTAAGCAAGAGCGAAATTTCCTATGACAAGTTTTTTTTTACTTAAAAGGAAATTTCATCATTGTTAATATTAAGTATCTTTGGAAACTCAATAAAACATTTGTATTTGTATATTACAAATACAAATACAGCCAGTGTTTGAAAGCCATGGCTGTACATTCCAAGGACGAACTTTGTCAGGTCATGCGTTTCCTGACAGTAAATAAGGATCCTCAAATCTTTATACTGCTAACTCACTACAACGGAATTATTGCGCACTGCTGTTAGCAGGCCAAATATTTGGCAGACACTGGAATTCAAAATCCTTAGGCAACGTGAATTTATTTTATTTACGTCACTGTCAGACATCACATTTTTAATTTGTTATGGCCCGAAATATATGGAAATGCAACTGCGAACCCTTTTGCAAAAACCAGGGTAGCAATGCTACCCTGGTTTCGTCCATCTTGTAAGTGCGTTCAGAGTGTCGATCGTTCTGACTTCATTTTCCATGGCTGTGTTTTCCACAGCTATACAATACAAGGTCAATACGTGTAGCCAGTATTTAAAAGACATGGTTTAGTTGGAATACTACATTCCATAGTCGTGCTTTGTCAGGCCGTGTTTTCCCTCTCCGTTCAATACCAGCCAATCAAACCAACTTGACATTGACAAACAAGACAGTCAATTTTTAGAAACCTAACTAAGTCTGTCTATCTGAGTCGGTCTATGGCCTATGGACAAGTTGAATAGAAGTGAGACAAAGACAAGACACCTCACCTCTTTTCATTCTTGTATTTTCCAGGAAACTTTTTTACAAAAATATAAATTCGATGTGATTATTTTGTGCAAACTCTCCAAGAAATGTGGGATCCAACACACGTACAAGTAACTGTGCAAAGAGCTCGTGGGCTCGTGATCAAAGGTAAAAATGGTACAAATAACTGTTTTGTTACCATCGCTCTGGGTAAAGAAAAATTCCAAACCTCGGTCAAAAATAAAGCTACTCAAAATGTAGAGTGGATAGAAGAGTGTGAATTGCACATCCCGACACAAGGTAACACCGCTGAGATCGTGCTTAAAGTTTACGATGAGGATATGATCAAAGATCATTTACTAGGTCAAGTATCGATTCCGTTAAAAGACCTCGATGTTTACGAGCGGCCACGAAGCCGCTGGTACGCTCTACAGGGAAAGCCCGGCAAAGAAAAGGACAAGAACAGAGGTGAGCTCGAAGTTAAAGTTTCCTTCACTGTCAAAGAAGGAAGTCTATCAGACCTCAGCAAAAAAGACAAACACAGGTCTTCATTGTCTAGCCTCGCGCAAAACGTCGGAGGAAGTCTTATGAGTATCGGTAGTATTGAAAAACGTAAAAGTATCAAGAAACTAGCTAAAAATCTAGGCTCTAAGCTGAACATAAATAAAAAAGATAAGAAGGTTGATTCATCTTCTCTTGGTGGCAGTGTTGGCAATCTAAAAGGCTCTGCAGTATCAACTCCCGATCATTCCACCCCTAAAAAAATTGTGGGTGAAGCTGACCCGGGAGTTATTAGTGAAGATGAGGATGAATTTGCTTTTGATGATCTTTCTCATAAGAGCTCAGGTAGTTCTCTTAATGTTCAATCGTCTAATGTATTTGCTCCTCGCAGCAGCATTTACACTGCATCTCCTGTCAATGCATCACTTGAAAACTTAGGAGGTGGAGAGTTTCTGAGAAGGTCTACCAGCAGCACCTTGGCAGTTGCAGAAAAATCCATCCCTCAGAAGCCTGTGCGACTTAGTCTTGATACATTTGCCCCACCACAGCTTCCCACACAAGCTATTGACAAAAATGATGAATGGTCCCAGAAACTACTCTCCAATACTCGAAAATCTGTAAGCCAAACAATGATAGATAAAGAAAAATCTGCTAGCCTTGAGAGAAACAAAAAGCTTGATAGTCCGAGCTCTCTGAAAGAAAAACCAAGTCCAAAATTCTTCAAGAAATTTGGAAATAATAATAAGGCCAAGAAATTACTTGAAGAAAGAATTATTGTTGGTGAGGAAAATATAGCAGAAGAAGAGACAGTAAACCCAGCTTACAACAACATACCCAGGTCTGCACTGCAGCAGTTTGAAGGCAAATCCAGGGAGGATCTGATTGTTACGATCTATAATTTGCAAAAGGATGCAGAGTCAGAAAAGAAGAAAAATAAAGATCTTGAGAACTACCTTGATGAGCTCTTGCTTAGGGTGATGGAAACAACACCTAGAATTCTCCAAAATCCATATTCTCATAGGAACAACAGCATGCATATTAGAAATAAGTAACTCTGTAACAGCATATAAATTTGATCCAGGGCTTTGTCTATGGCATGATTGCATATAATATGAATATAGCATGCATGACTCCATTTTAATTGCTTGAGTATAATTATTTAAAGTGTTCAACTTTATTTAGTTTATTGTCCTTTTGTTGTGTAGATTGTTGTGATTCAATTTTCTCCCAAAATGTCTTATTCAATTTGTAATTTCAAACAAAACAGGTGACTCATACAGTGAGAAATCAATTACTTACAAAAATCTGATCTTTGAAAATGTGCCTTATTAATGTCTGTGATAAAAAAAAGATGAATCTGATAAAACCTGCTCATAGATTCTTGTTTTGGTAGTAAAAACAATTATTGAGTTTAAAACTTTGCATTCAGCACTTCCGGCTTCTGGATTGACTTATCAAATGATCAAGATAGTGAAAAAAGATACTGCCAATTTTTATCAATATTATTTTGGTTTCATAACTTCTACTTGTGCCAAACTTTGTATCCATTGTTTTTGGCTTGAAAGTGTAAAGTATTTATAGTAATAATATTAAAGGTATATTGAACATCTTAGCATATTCTGATTGTAATCAATTTAGTACCAAAATAAAAAGACAAACTAGCTGAACTTCGTATTTGTGCTAATATGTGACTCATTGTACAAACATGATAATATTGTGATGTCAATGATTCATAGTGCAGGAATGATAATGTCAGTAGGTGATGATAATAATGATGGTAATTGCATTATGTTGTGAGTGTGTCAGAGACATGGATACCATTTAATGTTCATTACATGCACATCATATGGTAAACAGTTTTGTAATTATGACTTGGCCAACATAAGTTAGCTGTTCGATTAAATTAAGTTTGTCTACCACACAGATAACAATGGTCAAATCATAATAACTGAACTGTGGGCAGGTACCTATTGTAAAGTGACTTGTAGGTATACATTAATTAAATTAAGAATTACATAGGTAGTAAGATGTTATAGAAGTCCATCCAAGAGAGATTAAAATTATTTATGACCTGGTAGGTATAGTATTAACCTTCTCATTAATTAGGCTAATGGCATTATATTTTTGATGTATTTTGAAGGCACTGAGAAGATTAAAGCAAGTAAAACAAACAATAATTTATTTAAGTAGTTAAGTACCTAATTCATTCAAAAACACTGCTGTGCAATATTTAGTGCTTAACTGTTTGTGAAAATTAAAAGGAAGCAAAATATAATTTAAAAAGTGGTATATAAATGTTATCAATTAGTTAGCAGGAACTCGGATGATTATGGGTAGGAGTGGTCTTGCAAATTTTTGTTAGAAATCATTTGTCATAAGATAATTAATAGCTTTTATAAGAGAACAAATTAAGTATTAATTGTATTCAGAAGTAAAAAATCTGCCTATCTTATGCAGAAAACGAATTTAAATTCTGTATTTGTTCAACCTAAGAGTGAAAGGTGAATGATTCTTGAAAATACATTTTAAGTACTAACAAGGTAGGCAAGTACTATATATATTTTCTATAGCAGTATATTTTCTACAATGTGTTAGTAATTGATTAATTTACATTCTCCAACCTGATGATTATTTATTTTAAAATATTACTAACTTACCTACTCTTAAATATATTTTATAAAATGTTAAGAGGAAAGTATGTTATTCAAAATAAATGTGTATGAATATTATGTTTTGTTTAATTGTACATACCTAATAAATGTTTCCTCAGTAAGTACCAGTCAGGTTTGATAAAAAAGGTAAAAGGAAAAAGTTAAATAAAATTGATATTAAATTTATTGCACCTTAATATAAAAATACAAATGACATTCATTTGTGTCGACGGCTCTTAGCTGGTGCTGCCACTGGTGCCATTGTAACATAGGTCTTTTGAGAGAGCTTGTTGAGGTAGTATATTGTCATGATCGAGAAAATCAGGCTGAAAAGAAAAAAAATGTGTTTAAAATAATGTTATGCTGTGGATTGAGATGGCTCAAGTCAAGACTATTTATTATGGCACTATCTGCACATTGTCTAGCAGTGGAAATGTTTTGGTTATGATGATAATGACATCATATGTCATTATCATCTCACAGGAGCAAAAAATGACCTTGATGTCCCATTAGGAGCCCAGGAATGAAGAGGTCATAAGTCAAGTTGTACCGCATATTATAATTCATGTAATTGTTGTTCGCTAGCAGGGATTACTAAAGCTGACTTTCAAATTATGTGATCCAAATTTTTTGGTGATGTTGGTTGGGATTTATAATTTTAGAGTCTTCTAATGAGTTACACTTTTAAAATAACACTTAGGAGTATATGATTAAATCTAATGTTCTGGCTAGCACATTCTTAATGTTACTGCACTAAGCCACAGATATTACAATTACCAGGCTTGGTATGAGTACTAAGACAACAGTTTAGTCTATGACAAAACTGTTACATTATGTCTTTTGTCTGACAGAAAGAGTAACTGAAGGGCCGCAAGATAGCAAGTGGTTACAATCGCCTAAGACATCTGCAAAACTGCCCCTGCTGATGTGTTGCCTGCCATTAAGACAATGTTGAAGTCTCATGTGTAATTAAATAAGCACCCATACACTTCACAAATAAACACAGTAATGCAAGCAGCAGAAGCGGAATATGGTGGTAGTATAAAGCTATGAATATGAGCTTACCATGTAGTAAAACAGATCCTATGTACCATGCCCGCTGCAATTAAAGATATTATCATAGAAATTGCTATTTCAGGCAGCTTCAACTGGAAACTCTTTCCAAATAGTGTGGCTTCTAAATTACCAACAGCCTGGATAATTAAATGTAAGGAAAATAAACGAAAATCATTTCATATGTACATACCTACCTAGAGCATATAAATCTATGCATAGGTAGAATGCGCTGCAAACACTACACTTGTTACTTCTTAAATTAATATAAACATTTAAAGTACACAGACAAGTGAAAAATTATGCCTCAGCTTTAAGCTGTATGAACTAAAACTAAAACAGGCATATATGGCACATGAGATGGTACATAAGTGTTCTCCATTACATATGTCTACAACACCAGAAACATTATTTGCCACAGCAACAAAGTTGACAAGTTTTCATGTACCTGTAATTCCACATTTATTTATTTAAGCACATTCCTTTATATTATGAGAAATTTTAAGACTCAGTCATGAGAGTCTTTCTGCTTCAATGGACTCTTTAATTACAGGTATTGTACCTATAAAACTTGGCAGAATTTTTAGTCTCTACAAAAAATGCTAAGAAAGCACTTTAGTATGTTTACAAACATAGGTAGGTACTCAGACGGTCCATAAGAAAAGGATACAGTTACGAAGAACATGAACATCACAGATCCCAAGTATCCTCCGAAAATAATGGTGATTGGAGATTTTACTAGCAGCGGCTTATACATTTGCATCCCGGAGAATATCAAAAGGGTCAGAATTGAAGATAACACGAAAGACGTGGCACTGTTAACCGCTGTAATCAAAATCAACATGAAACTTATGTACAGAATTAAAATGACACAGTACAGATATTGTCAAATAAGTTAATACTCTACCCATTTTTTAGGGATTTTGTGATTTCAAACTAGATATTTTTGGATGGTATATAAGGAAATAAAGAAATTAAGCACACTGCGTTTTCTTTCCAATTTTTTCGATGCACGACGCCGGGCGGGCGGGCGAGCGAGAATGACAATGACATAACATGACACTGACGTCTGACGATGTTATCATGGCTCAGCCTGAAATATAAACGGCAGGTATAGTGGACAGGTAGGAATTGTAAAAAAAAACGATAAAATCTATCATAATTTTAAGCAGTAGCCAACGTTAATATTTTCTCCTTATATTATAACAGATAATTCAAAATGTCTTAAACCCAGTGGCACAGTGACCGAAAAACAGGCTGTGCCGTGCTGATGGGATTACACGCAATGCACTGCAATGTACGCTCCGTATTCCATGTATGTACACCATTGACAACGCTGATTGATCGAGAGTGATTGGTTTGATAACCTCTGTGGCGCAGTGGGCGAAGGCCCATCTTAGACGCTTTAGGTTGCGAGTTCGATCCCGCTGCGAGACAAATGTTTGTATTATTTGCCTCAGGTCTGGGTGTTGGGTGCTGAAAAAATGACCAGAATTATTTATTTCCTAATGTTGGCCTGAAAAATCCTTTCAGGCCAACATTAGGAAATAAATCATTCGTGGGCAGGTCCGACTTTAATAGCAACCCAGAAAGGGTCGCTTGTTATTTGAAACTTTACCCAACAAAACAAACTTAGGTTCTAAACAAGTGAAACCAACTGTTTATTTCTAATCTACTGACATTTTACAATCGCATAAAATACTATGACATTAAAGCACTAACCCCTTGATAGCACTCGTTTATGGAAACAGATCATCGATCGTTTTACCAGGATTGTACTGTGTATAGCTATGCGCGAAATGTGTCAGTGAAAAGAAAATAATGAAGTATATCTTTTGGCTAAGTGAAGTACTTCATAGATTTAGTTCAGTAGTTCATTTAGATTGTTTTAAACGTTTGGGATTTGTTACCAGAAACTGTAGGGAATTCACATCATTAAATGCTATACGGCTGTTGTACACGTCACTTATAAGAGCAAAGATTGAAAGCAGCTCATGTGTGTGGAATCCCCATAAGACGACGTATGCTTTAATATTAGAAAAAGTTCAAAAGCGCTTCCTACGTTTTCTATATAAAAAAGTCGTGGGTTACATGTACCCCACAAAATTTTTGCAAGGAACACTTCGGTTCAATTCGCTGGAGACGCGTAGGCTGTGTTCAGCTCATGTGTGTGATTCATGTGTTACGAGGTGTGGTGGATTGCCCAAGCCTGGTGAGCGAAGCGAGTCGTCTCCGCGTACCTGAGCAGCGTGCTAGATTCCGATCTGGGCGAGTCCCACTGTTCGCGCCGGTCCCTCCGCGCACTGTCACACGATAACAGTCACCCATCTGTCGTGCTCAAGCTCATTTAAACCAGCTTTTAAAGTTACACCCTGAGGCTGATGTTTTTGCCGATACACTAATGTGTATTGAAAAAGCCTATCTGAATTATTGTGAAGGTAAATAAATATATATAAGGTTTCTGTTATATTTTATCTGTACCTGTGTTTAGTGTGTAAGTACAAAAGTTCAAATGTTGATTTACTTAAGTTAGTTTTTATAAGGTCCAAGTTTAGTGTATAAGGTGATAGAAATAACTACTTTAGTTTTTATACTGTTATGTTATTTTCTATTCGGAATAAACTTTAATTTAATTTAATTTACTTCAGGTATACCGTTTAGTTCTTAGAGAATTATGAATGGATGAAATGAGTTGCTTTCTTAGTGCTATGAACTATGAAATGTTTTTAATTTTATATCTCGATTTTCCTTCATAGGTACTTTACAGGCTTAGGACTGTCAACCAGGGGCAAACATGTTCACTATTAAATAGGTATATAGGTAGGTAAATTTAATGTTTTTATAATAATAATAAATACGTATTTAAAAATTGAGATATGTACAATTTACTTTTGTTAATTAAACTGATTAATATTTCAAAGTAAATAATAAAACGACTTAACTTATTTTTATTTGCATATAAAACTGACCCGTAACATGCGCAACACGACGCGCTAATAATCGCAAATAAAGAACTAAATTCAAACAATGCAAAATAGGTACTTTCTTACTCAAACAAAATATTAAATAATCAAAAAACCAAACAAACGTAAACAATCTACTTTAGCAAGGGTTTGTTTTAATTGCAAGTTCTTAGAAAGAGATACCATGTTTTAATTGCAAGTTCTTAGAAAGAGATACCATATCAGCTATCACTCTCTACTATCGCTTCTATTGTTGAAAAAAATGTGCAAAATAAAATAGTCTTTGTGTAAACGCTATGATGCTAAACGAAGCCTTGAAGTAAAAAGACACGTGAACTAAATTAACTACAGAGACACATTAGAATGAGTAGTGGAGTATATGACAAGACAATCTTACGTATGAAGTCATTCGTTCGCGAAGCACCCATGGCTAACTGTGTACAATATAGGCCGTACAAGGTCAAAACATAGGAATATGGCCGTGCTTTCCAGGGTCGTGTAATCCGTGGTCGTACAATACAGTCTCTGGACTTATTTCTTATCAGTTATCACAAAATGTCACAAACAAAATAATCACAATCAAAACAAGGTGAAAAATGATACTGAACAATTATTTATTCAGACCAAGAGGTTAGAGTCCTCACTAACGAACTAGTTTGGGTCTCTCATCTGTTATCATTAGTGAATAAATTCCTGATAAGTGTTACCTACATAAAATGAATCCCCTGAAAAGACACTTAAAATCGTTTTTTGCGGTATCACTGAAACATCGTAGCGTAGTAAGTATTTTTAGATCCTATTCTTTTTCTTTGAAAATTTTGAAATCAAACATTCTTCTTTTATTCTGCTTCTGCATTTTAGTTAGTTGAATACAACCATTTAATTTTCAAACAGCAAACAGTTTCAAAATATAATAAAAATCTTTAATAATTTCCATGTCAGTGGGTATCTTTATCTACTTACAAACAATTCTTATGTTCCCCTATATTTATACATACCTACTAACATAGTATTTTATGATGAACGTCACCGCGTCGCGTCGCATCGCTCGTCCGCGCTATTACTTCTTTTGCTTGGCTCCTAAGGGTCGTAGCATGATGTTAAGTTCTGTAAGAATTCTTCAATTATTACAGATACTTCTATCAAATGCTAAAGATTTTTTCAAATCCGATTGGAGGATCCTGAGATTAGCGCATTCAAACAGAAAAAACAAATGCTTCAGCTTTATTAGTATTCAATAAAAAAAATTAGTAAAATACCATCAGTAATAAAAATATGATATTTATGTTCCCATTTAAGTGACTATGTCTTTATGGGAATAAACATCTAAACATATCAAATCTTTAGGATTTCGATACAAAAATTGACAATACAATGGCTCGATTCTCTTGTCCACCAACTAAACTTAATTTAACTCTCATTTATCTTTTACTGATAGTGCATGTAAGAAAGAAATGGAGATAATTTTACACCTCAAATAAGTTTATGGTGGCTCTTCTTTGTGTTTATATACAGCATGTTTTGAAATCACAACTAAACTTGTATGGAAAACTTAAATCTGACTAGTTTAAGAGAACTAAAATTGTTGCTATCTCTTTCTTTTGTTACTATTAGTAAAAGAGAGTTATAAAGAGAGAGATAAAATTAAGTTTAGTTGGTGTAAAAGAGAATTGATGCCAATGACTGAAATGACATGTTTAAATTGAACAAATTTACTCAGCCTATGTTTATTTTTTAATTTATTTACTAACATATTTACATTGCCATTACAGTGTAGCACCAAAGCAACAAAGAAATAGAGGAAGAGATAAAATACACTTACAAAACATTACACCAACAAGCTACTAACTATAACTTATACTATAGCTTAAAATAAACAACTTTACATATTCCTATGCATCCTATCCAAAAATTTTAAAACTGTTTCCCTGAATTTTGGCAAGGACATATATAATATATCAACATCCTCATCTGCACATAAACTATTAGTAGGGTGAAGGGCCCATGTGAACGGGGACTTGCTCAGGAGGTTAGTTCTTGTCATGGGAATTGCAAGTAGCCTAGGTCTTCGGCGCGCGTACATACTTACATACATGTTAGGTACGTGGAGTACTATATTCATTAAAACCAGAGGGTTGTGTATCATGCCTCTATATGCTACCTACCTAGTAGTTTTTTTTTTGCAATTTTTTTAACATTATTTTTTTTGCTTCCAGAGCACCAGTACATCTGAAATAAGAATTTATGAAGTAGGTCCTAGGGATGGACTCCAGAATGAAGCTAAGTTTGTTCCAACAGACATCAAAATTGAACTAATTAGCAAACTGGTAGGAGCTGGCTTGAAAGATATTGAATCAGCTAGGTGAGTTCTCCAGTTTACAATTAATACAAAAAAAACAAACAAACATGTTTGCATTCACTTTAAAATTAACAAAGTTTTGCATAAAGCATTCATTGGAACGAATTTCGAACTTTGAGCATAAATGATTTCGAATGAGACACCTGTAGATAGCATCCATAGATAAATAGAAAGTGCCATAAATTCTGATTAAGCGTCACTCGATTCTTGGCGAAATTGATCAACGCATTGCTGATTAGAGGCGAAGATGCGGCTGTGAGTTCCGCTGAATCGAAATGTTCGTGGCACATCCAAATTTAAGATCTAACATCACATTTGCCTGAAGAATCAAATAATTTATTGTTCGTGAAATTAGGTAAGTTTTACATCTAGGTGGTAAATTAAATGTATATTATACAATTACACGAACCAAATCAAATCCACATCATGTACACAACTTAGATAGAGAGGTCCTCCTGTTTTTAAAGATTTCTTGTTCTCAGCTTTGTAAGTCCGAAATGGGTGAAGCAAATGAGTGATGGGGTGGATGTAATGAAGTCTCTGAAAAGGGTATCTGGAGTAAACTACCCGGTCCTGATTCCGAACTTGAAGGGATATGAGACAGCTGTAAGTTAAATGGTTGTTTTCGTAGGCTATGTCCTGACACATATCCCTTACTTACAGGGTTAGGTCCTGACCTAACCCTTTACACTCGTGGTGATACGAGCGTGAATAACACTTTGAAAAAATCTATGCCACCCATCATGTGGTGATCCACCACTGTAGCATGTACGGAAGGGTCCACACTGACGTGAACTTTGTCACCATTTTGCCCATAGGTTGATCGCCACCGCGCCACTTTATGTTGTGCTTCGTCCAATGTATTTTTTTTTACTATGAAACCATATATTAACCTTTTAAGGCTTATGGTTCTGTACTGGATGAGGTCATACTTAACGGAAGTGCTTCGCATCAGGCGGGAAGAGTCACTTGTATTACACAAATTCAATTATACGGATGCTAAATGCACACTCCATATTGAAAATGAAGCATCGATCGGTGCAAGCTTCACTTGGCATACCTACTTTTTGGTGTTTTAAAGCACAATACGCCTGCTTATCTGAGTAAAAAGCTTAAACAATCTTCAAACGTAAGGTCTTGCGAGCCTCGGCAATGTTCGATGCAGCTCTAGACACAGCGGCATAGGACAACAACTTTTAAAGGTAGTTTCCGCGTTTCCACTACGCTGCATCGAAATGTAAGAATAATCAGGAACCTGCAGAATGTTCATAGCTTTAGAACTAAACTAAAAAAGTACTTACTTGATTGGCAGAAGTCGCAGGCAAGTCTTTTACATGATATAAGTGCTATATAAAATCAACATGTTGCTTAAACACATTTTTAGTGAGAATCTTTTTCCCGAACGACTGCTCTATAAACCAAAACAGTGTGACTAGTTTTACAACAGTGTGACTTTAATTTGTTTAATGTGTTTCTCATGTACCTACTTACTTTATTTATTATTCGAAATGTTAGAATAATAAGGAACCTGCAGAATGTTTATAGCTTTAGAACTAAACTAAATAAGTACTTGATTGATAGAAGTCGCAGGCAAGTCTTTTAAATGATACAAGTGCTATATTAAATCAACATGTTGCCTGGACACATTGGGAGAGTTGGTCTTGTTTCCCGAACGACTGCTCTATAAATCAAAACAGTGTAGCTAGTTTTTACTTTAATTTGTTTAATGTGTATCTCATGTATCTCTCTCACCTACTTACTTTATTTATTATTTTTTTATGTAATTCAGTGTATCATTTATTTTGTTGATGTTTTTCTTGTTTTAAAGCTCTCGTTTTATTGTTTGCGTTTTCAATTAACTAGTTTTTGTTTTGTTGTTTTTCCACTACAAATATAACAAGCATCCCAAAAAAGTTTCTAAAGGAAGACCAGCGCTGGTTGTCGCAACCAGTATTTTACTGCGTTGCGGCCTTTTTTGCATCTACTGTTTGTCGATTTAAGTCTTTAATTTATTATTTGTATCGTGTTTTTTTCAAAATAAACTACATTCTATTATTTTTTTTGTTTTCATTTATTTACGGGCCTTTAATGCGTTTACCTTTTTATTATTTTCCCGACGTTTTGACTGTGTGGCAATAGGTAAACACGATGAACCGTATAAAAGTTATCATTACTGATGGAGAAAGTTTGAAAAATACTATGAAACTAAATATATGAACAGCTGTTTCCAGATATTTTTTGACGATTAAAAATTTGTTTTTATGTTCAGATGCAGTGCAATGTGGAAGAGGTAGCCATATTCCCGGCTGGATCTGAAGGCTTCTCCCAGAAGAATCTGAATTGTTCAGTGGAAGAAGGCTTGAAGAGATTCAAGCTGGTGGCAGACCAGGCTGTTAAAGACGGATTGCGGGTCAGGGGCTATGTGTCTTGTGTCGTCGGCTGCCCTTACGACGGACCTGTCAGCCCGAAAGCTATTGCCAAGGTCAGTTGCTGATTCCACATTCAGTGCCAGTGACTCACAACGTGATCTCAATTTCGTCACAGTTCCTTTGAACTCACCTAGTCGATACTTCTTCCTTTTAGATTTTTCTGTGTAGAAACACCTGCAATTAAATTCGTCAATAAAATGGTTTGTGTATTTTTAAACGACTTCGTAGAGTTCGTAGTATGCGCTTTTTCTTATGTCTTAATCAGCGCGTATAAAAGCATATTATTTTTTAATATTTTTCTACTTCCTAGGCACGATGCTTTCTAGGTTTTTAAGGTAAAATAATATTCATCATGCAAAAGATTTGAGAAATTTGTAAATGTAGGTTCCTGAGTGAATTCCTGCCGATTACTCTCGAACCTAGAAGAACAAACTCGTTTAGTTTTTTGTCTATAGCTTTTGACCAATCAATCTACCTCTATAAAAAGTAATAATGGTAAAATTAACTCAAAATATCTTATTAAGTGCCTTAGAACGATTTTTAAACAGTTGATTAACTAAACACAGCAATGTCTCTTTCTGATTATGTGTTTTACAAATTACAAATTATAAAGTATTAAGATAAACAACTGTTTTAAAATCTTTATAAGTAAAACCCTAAGATAACACTTATATAAGATTTGTAAATGTAGAAGTAGCGAAAATACCCTTATCTTCATTGGCGTCATCATAAAAAATATATTTACGAAAAAAACAGATAACGGAGCAGCTGCTATCAATGGGGTGCTATGAAGTCTCCCTGGGTGATACCATCGGCGTTGGCACGGCGGGGTCAGTACGGCGGCTTTTGAAGGAAGTCCTGTCTGTGGCGACACCTGAGCAGCTGTCTTTACACTTCCATGATACCTACGGACAGGGATTGTCCAATTTGCTGGCTGGATTAGAGGTGAGATTATAAAGGGTGCTATGAAGTATCCCTGGGTAATACTATCGATGTTGGTATTGCCAGCGGGATCAGTACGATGACTTTTGAAGGAAATCAGGACTGTGAAGCTACTTGGCTACAAACAGCATGGCATAAAAACTCCATATTACTTGGTTGGACAAGTATATAAAGGTGCTATGAAGTCTCCCTGATTGATACATCGGTGTTGGCAGTCTTTAAGATTTTTTAACTACGTGACTTTACCATTAATTTTATAAATTGAAACATATATTGTAAATTCTTGTAATTTTTAAAAAAACGTCATACTTAACTACAGATATCGTAGCTGTATTAAGTAGTTAAGGTGTAGTTTATTTAACAATGTCATAGACTAAGCCCACAAATAAATAATCATAATATATCAATGCTTAAAAGTTGGAATACCCTTTACCATTCCAGGCAGAAGCATAGAAATTCAAGCAGACCTATCTTCATCCTTTATTTATTTAAAACTAGCGGCTTCGCCCGCGAGGTACCTGGATAAAAAGTAGCCTTTGTGTCATTCTAATGTATAAGCTATGTTACTGTAAAGTTTCATCAAAATCCGTTAGTAGTTTTTGCGAGAAAGAGTAACAAACATCCATCCTCACAAACTTTCGCATTTATAGGATTAAACATCAGAAGAAGTTTTCCGCGAGAATACATAACTTTAACTCACTTGAGTGACTCAAGTTTAGTCAAATACCTAATTGCTTTAAACTGACATAATTTATGCTAACAAACAGCGATGTTTTTGAATAAATGAGGCGTGAACAGAACCGCGCCCGCTCAGTTGCGGCTTACGTCATCGCGATAGGTATTTATATTTATCTCAATTTGTTTTTGCAGTTCGGAATAAAAACTGTGGACTCATCAGTGGCAGGGCTGGGCGGTTGTCCTTACGCGCGCGGTGCCAGCGGGAATCTAGCCACCGAAGATCTAGTCTACTTCCTCTACGGGCTGGGGGTCAACACGGGCGTTGACCTCGTCAAACTAACTGAGGCAGGCCGATTCATCTCCAACTTCCTCACCAAACCGCCGGAATCGAAGGTCAATCGGGCCTTGGGTGATAGATTTAAGGATAGCAGAGACGTTGCTAGAATTGCGTTGTGTGATATCTAAACAGGGATTTACAAAGACTATTTTATATGCATTTATAGACGCAATATACTTGTTGATACGTTTGACTCTGTTTTATTTGCATAGCGACCGGACCTGTGGCACTGTTGTTGAACGCTAGTAGGTACCTACCTATACCTACCGGTTTTTATCATTATCATGCGGCGCGGGTACGGCGCGCGAGCCGGCTTGCACTAGTACTTCGGACGCGCTACTAGCTGCTCGCTTTTATATTGAATTGACCTTATTTATCCGATTTGATCTTGAGCAGAGGTCGATAAACCTTCCCTGCAGTGTGCCAGTGTCTCTCCAACGTCCAGTCGCACCCGACACTTGGTTTATTTGTTAAATTTGTTTTAATGGAACTCGCGTGAACACTCAAGATGGTTGAAGTGAAGATAACAGAAGACATAAGGATTGGTGGCAACAATCCGTGTTTTATAATTGCGGAAGTTGGCCAAAACCACCAAGGTGATATAGAAACAGCAAAAAAGTTGATAAAGGCAGCTAAGGTGAGTACTTTCCGCTTTTCTTTATGCTGACAAAGCTTATTGTGTTGTTTCTAATAACAAAAACAAAGAAAACTTCCGCGTCGCATAGCGTTACCGACGCGAAGGCAGACTGTTTTCTTTTGTATTTAGATAACAATACAAAATAGTTTTTATACTTAGCAGTTCATTGTATTGCTTGTAAACATTATTGTAAGGCTCGATTTGACCAACACAGTAACGGGTGTTTAGATCCTAAACAAAGCTTTTTGACACACGTTTTCATAGGAATTTGTCATCATAATATCATAATCAAGACTTGATCATCCGTTTATTTTGTTGGTGAACTCAAGCCTAAGAAGACAATGCCCGAACATTACGTAGTAATATTATTGCAACGTCTTATATAATGTACGCTCTGAAGATGATGCAACAAGCAAAATAGACAGATAAATGATAACAATACTTAGGTAGCACACTTTTAATTCACAAATAATGACAATGCCCCTATACAGCAGAATTATTCCATAATTATTATTGACATGTTACCCAACAATTTTATCATTATGTACCTACTTGACAATGCCCCTTTGCAGCAGCTGATATTATTAATTATCACTTGTTGTTTTTTTTATTTAACTTTCTCTGTTGTTCTTACATACATTTATAATTTTGTTATTTTTTGTTGGACAATGCCCCTTTACAGCAGAAATTTAATCTATTCTTAAGTAACCTAATCATGTAAACATTCATAGGTATGTAAGTAAAATACTTGCTTGTTTCTAGCGCCCTTCCAAGTCCTACAATGTAAGTTTTTCGACGTAACCAAGTGTACTACCTATAGGTTTCTATGTTTAAAAATAAATGAGTATGAGTACATAACACACAAAACTGTATATTAGGTGTATTTACTGTAGAGATTTTTACCACGTATTTCAGGATGCAGGTGCTAGCTGCGTAAAGTTTCAAAAGACTTGCCTCAATGAGAAATTCACAAAGAAATACTTAGAACGGCCGTATGACAACCCGAACTCCTGGGGCAAAACCTATGGAGACCACAAGAGACATTTGGAGTTCTCCGAGAGCCAGTACAGAGAGATATTCAAATACGCAAATGAAATCGGAATATTGTGTACAGCCTCCGCTATGGACATGGTAAGTGTGATATGACCTGCCCCCTAATTATGCTAATAAAATAGCAATCGGGAACAACCCATTTGACCCCACACAACAAAAACAGCAATAAGTGTTACTTCATTCTTACTTACTTTCCGCTCTTTTTTATAATTTGTTCTGTGCTCGTTGCCAATGTACGTAGGTATTCTATGATTGTTGTGTTTTCATTTACCTATATTTAGATTTTTTTATTTTGACAGGCTTAGCAATATCCCAAATCTTCTAAAACTTGAAAAGGGGACACTTCTCGACCTAACCTTTCCCATTTTTTAGTTTTAGACGATTTGTATTTCGCTAAGCGTGGTAAAATTTGTGCCATTACCTCGTTTCCATTGCCGTTTTGCTATTGGAATTAGTTGGCCGATTGGCAATGGAATGTGAAGTTAACGACCTTAGTTAGCTGATATAGAAGTACCTAGGCACAGATATTATAATACTCAATGTAAGTACGAGTATCTTTCGCAATGGCGGGCAATCGTATGGTCTGAGGTAAATGTCCAAAGTCCACTATTAAATAAACAGGCCACTGAGACTACTGTCCTATTTTGTCGTTTTTTATTGAGCAACCTTACGTTATTTGAGGAGACCTTTATTTGTTATTGTTTTTCGCAACGTAGTACTGTTATGTAATCTACAAAAAGTCAAGAGTCAGACTCGCGGACTAAAGGAACCGCCACACTCTTAATTACATTGATCAGTATAGTTGTATTTTTTCAACGTTTATTTTTATTGGGAGTCTCAATACTAACCCGTTATAGTCAAACCCGCAGTGGCTTCGATTCTGCGGGACAAATGTTTGGATTTCTGGGTGTTGTGGTACCACGGTACTCGTAATTGATACCAACTACACAGTGAATGGTGTGGATTCAGGACTATGCTAGTTTCTGTTGGGTGTTTATTATCAATTAACACGTTTGTTATCATAGACTAGCGCGTAGGCTTAGTAGGTAATAGGGTCCTCTTAATCACTCTTTTTGTACGAAACCCTAAAAACAGTAGAATATCATTAACTGGATGTCATTCAAGTAGAAAGGTGCCTTTGCTTAATGTAAACACCGATTGCGTGGTAATAAATTACTAAACCTTCTGGTGTATTTTACAGGTGTCATTCGACTTTCTCGTCAACAACAAAGCACCATTTGTCAAGATCGGATCGGGGGACTCGAATAATCTTCTCTTCCTCAAATACGCAGCTTCAAAGAAAGTTCCCCTAATCATATCAACCGGGATGGTCGACAAAACTGCCGTGAAGACGATCTATGATATTGTGTCTGCTCAGCACAAGCAGTTTTGCCTCTTGCATTGCATATCGGCTTATCCAGTGCCGTTTGAAGATTGCAACCTGACTGTGCTACAGGATTATAAGAACACCTTCGATATCCCCGTGGGCTATTCTGGACAGGAAGTTGGAACTGCTGTGGCGCTGGGTGCTGTAGCTTTAGGCGCTAAGGTATCGTATTTAGTTATTAAAGTTGAAAGTTAGTCTGCAATCCCCATGATGGATATCCCCATGAAGAACATAATTAAAGTCGAAAGTTAAATCATATACAAACACACTCACGGCTTCAATCCCCATGATGAACATCATCCTGTGTATGTATATCCGTGAGGTTACCAACTAGGAGGTACTGCTAAACTTTATAAATGGCACATGTTTGGTTAAAGTCAATTGATTTTTTATATTTTGGTGTCATAAGCTTATATTAGCTTCACTTGTAACTAACTAACAAACAATGTAATCAAATCTTGGAAGTCAATTTTAACCTTCTTTTAATTATCGTATCGAAATGAAATTTTGTATGTATATTTAGTTCGGATGACAATCCTATAATTTGGTATCTTGGAGCTGATCTAATGATGAAGCCAGGAGGTGGATAGTGAAACTTTTCAGTGGCTACTAGGCTCGAGTTTGGGCTCATATGATTCGTATTGACGAGTCCAATAGATTGGATTGGTAACGAGGGTCTGATGATAGCGTTTTTTTAACTAGGTATATATTATTCATCCATTGAAATTACAAGAATACTATAGAATTGTCGTCTTAAAAACGGAATTAAATAAAAGTGCATAAAAGAAATGTGAGGGGCACTAAATATTTACCCCATACTGGTCTCTGACTCAAAGTAGGGTGATCATCAAATGACTAGTATAACGACGAAGGAAAACAAAAATAAATTGCGTTGCAATGATTGCATAGGTAATCTTTACCAAACGATGAGGCCAAATTGCATGTAGGTGGGTTAAAATAGTTGTACTGATAGTTTTATTCGCATACAAACAAAATAAAGATGGTTATTTTTAAGTGTTCTTTATCGTTATCTTTGCTATTTCTGATATCATCACTGGAGTGATAAACATACAGATTCTAGATTGGTAATTGTTATAAAGATTTGTTGCTATAGTTGGATGAAGTAAACTGAATCTCTGTGGTGTTTATTCAAAAGTGCCTACTACTTACAAATGACTCTAAATGTTTTAAATTGAACTACGCATCATTAATTTAAAGACCGTTACTTCCTGTAATTTAAAGACCATTACCTAAAATAAATAAATTGACAGCCAATTGAAAAATATCGGGTTATTCCCGTTGTCCCCTTAATCTTCGGCCGAATCGGGGACAATCGATATAATAGATGTCTCATGACTGCCACAATAATTAGTTCTCTGGAATAAAATATCTTCATCGTCATAGTATACCTACTAGTATTTTCTTATGCCAACTTTACTGTTGATGTGATTTTATATTTACCGTTCCATCAAAACTCACTCGAGCCTATTCCGCTAGGTCATTGTTTTGATAGGTGACTGGCAGCAGTATTCAGAACTGAGCACTTCCGCGTTTCGGAGGACACGTACTTAGATGAAGACTCGGCTTTCACAGTCGCTGCTAAGTCATGTAGGAGGCCATAAAACGCTGTACTAGCAATTGGCCACTTGCACATAAGAACTTACGTAGGTTCTACCGTTCCATTCATTCTTTACAACTAGCGGTTTACATTTTGATATGTGCCAGACTGAGAATACAATTTCTATGAACAAATTATATATATGCGTTAGCATCCCTAGTAAGCACAGATATTATAATATCTACGCTATTAGTATGCTAGTCTTTGGATCAAATCTTCTAGTGACTTGTCAAAATGAACTGCCATAGAACAAAAAGAAACAAACCCCCACCCCCCAAAAAGAACTATCGTGAAATGATCATTCATATTGTAAAACGGGAATTTTACCCGTCCCGTACTATAGGTGGATACCCCCTATTGAGACCAACAACTGAAAATGGAAAAAACATGACCACTCCTGTTTACAATTTCCAGGTGTTAGAAAAGCACATCACCCTGGACAAGGCATCGAAGGGAACGGACCACGTGTGCTCGCTAACTCCGGCAGAGTTCCAGCAGCTGGTGCGTGACGTCAGAGTTATTGAAGCCTCACTCGGTACACCTATCAAAAAGGTGGTCACTTCAGGTAAGACACGCTAGTAGTTTGTCTTCTCTGCTATTTCAATGAGTTGGGGTCCGGTTAGAAAGGGAACAATACACAGCAATGCAGGACGTCAGTAATAATCATAATTCATTTATTTCAAGCAACACAGTAGGTACGTGTACTTTACGCGCACAGATAGTGGTTTTATCTACTGCTTGTTCTTCCGCGACTAAGCCAGGAAAGAAAATCAAGAAAACAAGGCTGGTTATTCTTTTTAATAATCCTTTTACAAAACAATAGGTTCTAGTTGGAGCATTTTCAATCCCTAGAGTTTTTGTCATCTAAATAATCCGTTATTTTATAGTATGCCTTTCTATAAATTTTTTGTTTAAATTTGTCAATTGTCAATTTTTGTATATCTCTTGGGAATTTGTTATTAAAGCGTACAACTTGGTCTTTAAACGATTTACTTACACGTGAGCATGTTTGTTACTGTTTGCTAATTATGATTTGCAAAATGGGTATCCTCTCAGTCAAACTACTAGTAATATCTGTGAGTGAAAGTTATCACACTTTCACTCAAGAAACATTTCATGGAAACATTAGATACCTACATAAACTGACTGAGTATTTAGCTACATAATGATCAACAGGCTAAAATACTTATGTTAATATAAAATTAACATAAGTATTTTAGCGATTAAAATCGCAAAGAAACAGAATCTATTAAATGGAACCGCGTGGTATATTCACTGAGTCAACTTTTTTTGACGACTTATGAAGATACAAAGTTGTTTAAATATTGTTACAATGTAAAAAATGGCAAGGTTTGGCGCAAGGCAATATCTTATCGCAAAATGTCTGTTGCAATAATTTATGTAATTTCTTAGACAATAATTCATTGAACATATTTGTGCAATTGGTAGATTTACTTAGTCTAAAAAAACATGCAATGTAAACATAATTATATTATGCTACTTTTTATTCTAAGTATATAAAGTCTAGGGATATAGGTACCACGCAAGCGAAGCCTTATTATTACACTAGCTGTTGCCAGAGGCTTTGCACGCGTGGAGTGAGCCGCGTAATATTGATACCTACTCAATCACGCACGTATTTTGTAGTTTTTTTAGCTTTTTACAAAAAATATGATATTTTTTACATAATATACCATTTTTAAGTACCTATTTAAAAAAAAAGATACTCCGTACCTTTTTTCTACCTTTAAAAAACGCTTCTCCGAAAGTCAAGTAAATAAGTAAATTTTCAACTATAAAGAACAAAGACTTTCATACAAAATTCCCCCCCTTAAAGTGGAAATTTTCAAATTTTTGCTTTCTAGACCTTGTAGTTTTGGCTATGCGTTGATAGATCAGGTGAAGACCATTAAAATAGTTCGGTACCTATTTAAATAGTTTGAGAATTGGCGATGATTGATTTGCATTGTCTTTTTTAATTATAAACTAATTCATTTGGCTTTTTGCCATTGGAATCGATCCCTAGTGACGCTAAATATTTATACCGCTCAAAATGACATGGGCTTCAATTGCGCTTTTGTATAAAGGCACACACTTAATAATAATAGACACTAATATATTCATTATAATATAGGCCAGATATTTACTAATTTCATCAGCCTGTAGAAGTCCAGTTTTAGACATAGACCTCTCTCAAAGAGTACCATAAGGAACGGTCTTGAGAATTCCATCCACCGATATCCAGCATCATCTTTAAGTTGTCATCAATCTATTAAATAAATAAATAAATAATGCTGGACATTTTCACACAGCATCATCTAGCCCCAACGTAAGCAGAGCTTGTAACACAAGCTCTGCTTACGTTGGGAACTAAATGACTGAAATACAAGTAGTATTACATTTTTTTTGTAAATGCATACATATTATACATAGAAAACACCCAGAACCGAGACAAATGAATGCAGATCATACAAACATTTGTCCCGCAGCGGGAATCGAACCCGCAACCTTCTGCATCTCAGGCGGACCTTCGCTCACTACGCCACAGAGTTTGTCTATTGGATGGGATGTCTTCATAACACTGCATCGTCCGGTTCATCATTCGAGAACCTATATACCCCAGTGGTGGTCGGTTTTGCGAGCTATATGGCCTAACTGTTACCAGTTCAATTTGCTGATTCTGTTTTGTTGATTTTTGATCTACTGATTTATTATTTTCGGATGTGATGACGTACTTAGAGAAACCCCGAAGATTACTATCCTTGTCTTAGTACTGATGCTAAGCCTTCTAGCGGGAATTAAAATCTGCCAGGATATTTGTCTGTAAGAAGAACGCTTCAGTTCTTGTTATAATTCAAAATTGTAATTCTTCTTTTTAGAAATCCCGTGCATCGACAAACTACAAAAATCACTAGTGATGGGAAGCACTAAGAACAAAGGAGAGATCTTGTATCCCGGTGACGTTAAGATCAAAGTCGCGGAACCCAAGGGCCTAAACGCACTGCATTTCGAGGAGGTCATCTACAAAACACTCGTTTATGACAAGAAAGAAGACGAACCTTTGAATGAAGGGGACTTTTGCTAAAGATGCTCAAAAACTAACATTTAAATTAAGATAGGTAAGAAATTAAAAATCTTGACTAGGTAACAATTAATGTACTGTGGTCTAACTATTTTATAACTGACAATTTATTTACTCAGCGCAGCATGTGACACGTGATAAAAGCATAATATTAAGCGATAGTATTTAGATATGTTATCGAATTTATAACTACCTTATTATATAATTATTATAAAAAAAAGCATAATTAAGTTTCCTTCTTGTAAAGCAATGGTCACTATCGTTAGAATATGTGTAAGAACTATTTTTTGTATTAAATATTATGATATCACTGACCCATATTATTGAATTTATTTATATTGACCCCAAAACAGATTTAAACAGCACCAATCCAATAATCTGAAAAAGCATTTCACTCGGTTTGACGTCAACGCTCATTCATAAAGTTATTATTAAACTTTTATTTTTTGTCGCGCCAAGTTTAATTTGAGAACGTTTTACATATATTATTCAGGTTGTTATTTTCACAAATCATCGTACCGGCTATTTTGAAAAGTCTAGACTCAAAAAACCGTGGTCGCTTAAAAATTAACATCAGATCCATATTCAAAAGATGCGTAAGGAAACCAAGTTCGAGGCTAGTCCGAAGTTGAGTACATGTTCACTTTTTGCATAGTAAAGTTAGCTCGCTAAGTATCACGTCCACGTCGCTTATTAAAGTTCGTAACGTAAGTACGTAAGAGCAGTTTTGCACGAGCCTCCGTGTGACACGATTTGCGATACAACGTGATCAAAATGCACACGATCTGTCGTCCGTTCGTTTTTTCACTAGCTACGATTCCAGCAACGATACATCGTTGTTTGTTGTTACACGTCATGCGGTCCAGTACATTGTGAGCAAGTAAAGTATGTGGCTTTGTCGTCACCGCAAAATAGTCGTCACTAAATAGGGGCTCTCACGACATAATCGAAAAGTCGTTCGCAAAACGGGCGTACGTCGCGTACTGTGTGGTTTCGTTGTGTGAGAAAACGGTTCATAGAAATGCACTTATGGCGCTCGGATTCGTCAGCGTTTTGACGATTCAGGCAGGCGCTCTTGCAACGAGCATGCCGGGGCGGGTCTGCGGCGGCCAACAGCGCACAGCTGGAGTGCGGAGCCAGAATCCTCGTGTGTATTTTTATTGACAAGACGGTGCGGTAAGATAGAGCTCTAGCTTTCGGCGGCATGTGGTGTAATAGAGCACTGTCTCAGCGGGCGCGCTGAGTGTTGGCTCGGTGCCCGCGCTGCTGCCAGTTCCCTGAGTGCCGGCCCGCCCGCCGCCTGCGCCGCGCCACCGACCGCGATCCCGCATCACATCCTCAGCGTATTACACAACCGCGTTTCAGCGCACTCGCAGCCTCGAACGACACACGCCGCGTGAAACATACCCACTTTCACTCCCCGTTTCCGCGGCTAGAAAGTCCGAAGGAGCTGCCGAATTAGGTCGCCCGGTTCGGTGCTAGCAGCGGGATATTTTTATTACCACTGTTGGATGTAGACGTACGAGCGCCGAGAGACGGGCGAAACATTCAATTATTTATAGAGTACCTATTATCGTAAAGTTCATTCCATAAACGATTGCGTGTGCGGACCCGGTTTCCTTGTCGGGAGATTGGTATTGACTGAAGTTATAAAACAGTGGTAAAGCATTTAGGTAACGTTGACATTTGTAAAGTGCATTTGTGAGTGAGGATGCATCACCTGTATCCTTTAGCAAAGGGTGATCCGCTGTGTCCGCTGGGGTTCCACCCTCAAGTGCGGTGGCCGACGCGCTGCAAACGTTGCTTCAGGGACTACAAGGAGCATGGCGGCGCCAGGCGGAGAGAGGACGATTTCACGGCGTCCACTCCGGCTCTATCCACTAGCTCGCCTGCGTCACGGTCAGCATTGCTTCTTGAATGCTGCTACCATGCGAAGTTCTATCCTTTCAACACGACAGAATACACTCAGGTGTTCAATCCACTCAGGAACGCCACATTTGTGGTTAACGATGTACTATAAAGTGAAAGAGAACGCCACGCAAAATGCTGCTACCACTTCATACCTATTCATTAAAATATTAAATGCTACTGCAGGGTAGATCTTAGTGTTTTCTGTTGTGTTGAATGAAGATAGACTTTCGTCTAGAGCTGGTTTAGATAATGTTGCATAATTCTAAGCCTGTTTAGCTGAATTTTTTTTCCGATTCCTTTGAGAAGTTCTTAATCCGTTATTTTGTAATGATTTGGTTGAGTGTTATGTTTGGTTGAATGAATAGGCCAAAAGTGTACAATTATAATTTAGCATAACAATCCGATAAGCCGTTTCGCAGATAAATTTTAACAACAAAACTAAGAAATACTCAAACAACTTCATGGCAAACGCATTTACGGGCTTCTTACGTCGCGGGTAAAAGGGGCACAACCTAAGAATTTTATTTATCAATATTTCGATCTCCATCCACAATGTTATCCACGTATCTACTTAAACTGGAACTCGTCCTTAATCTTGTTATGCACTCAGCAGTACCTAGGTAATGGGTAATCTACCTACGTGGTAATTAGGCCTAAACACTTCTACTCTAACACACTGCAACCAGGCCAGCCCAAATATTTGACTGACATGACTGCAGTGAATAAATAATGAATTAAATACGGGAAGTTTATCACTCCATGAGAAGTAACAACATCTTGAGCAGCAAAGCTTGTAACAGCAAATCGTATTGTCACAAAACCCGGATTTTAAAACCTGGCCAATTTATAAAATGAGACTCTGCGGTTACATAAATTAATTAACTATTCGCAAATTATCAGGAATCTATTAATAATTAAGAAACAAAAGTGTGCAGTGGCACATATCCAAATTCCTGAACGTTATAGCGAATTGTTTGTATTAAGCCCGGTAATTCTGATGTTTGACGCGATAACCGCCTCCATGTGGTGTGTACATTTACGTAGATACAACTGAACACTTTACTATTCATACGAGATAGGTCAAACACAAAACCTGACATATTTAAAGATTTAGAGGGAACATAATTGTCGGAAAACGTAGCCAGCGGTCTTGAGATGGATTGGACAAAGGCGCTTAAATCATCACCAGTAAATAATTTAGTAAAAAACAACTTTGTTGAACGCTATTTGGTTAACTATGTACTCGTATACCTACGTCAGTTGAAATCACTTCAGAATACTAACAAATCTTCATAATAAAATTGAATGCCCTTGAATTAGCAGCGTTTATTTACAAAACACTTGCATCCTTCTCATCGACTAAGACTTATACTCTTCACACATTGCAATTAGCTTAGACCGACAACAATGTCCATGATTCAATCTGTAATCCATTAGGTACAAACCCTGAAACATTGTGCTCTTTGTTGCGGCCGGAAATATTTACTTCACTTCCGGTTTCGTATATGCAATAATCTCATATGTTTCAATATGGCACATCGGTTTTAGTTCAGGCCAAGGAATGATTCAAGTGTTTACTCATATTAGTATTCAGAAAAAATTGGTACATTCGTGAACGTTATCCGTGAGGTACCGATTGTCCCTCGATTGTGAATAGCAATATTAGAAATACCGGTAGTGTTTGTGTAGAATCAACTAAGTATGTTAAAGGTAAAGGTCACAAATATTACAATACTATACGTACAACGGTATGGTGGTTGCACCACGCTATGCATGCACTATACTCCACGACATTTTAAGTTGGCAGGTCATTCTCCTTTTGTGTCGTAAACCCACGTTGTATTGTGTGCGACCTTCAGACGTAAATAACGTAATCGGTGTATTATGCATTCGCCTTAATTTCACTGGCAGCAATTAATATCTGCATCTAGATATGAATAAATAAGGTAATAAGTAAGTACTGAGATGACGGCTGATAAAGGAGAGTGGAAGAATAAAACGTGTTGTGCCGATTCGAATGTCGGACCATGGCAGGTAGTAAATTATCATAGCTATGAACAAATATGATAAGCTACTTTATTCTTTACTAGCTTCTGCCCACGGCTTCGCCCGCGTGGTACCCCGATAAAAAGTAGCCTATGTATTATTCGTATGTATAAGCTATAATACTGTAAAGTTTTATTAAAATCCGTACAGTAGTTTTTGCGCGAAAGAGTAAAAAACACCCATCCTCACAAACTTTCACGTTTATAATATTAGTAGGATAGGATAGTAGGATTGTACACACAGACAAAATTACATATAGGACATGTACAAAGGCGAGCTTAACCCTAACAAGAGTTTTCTTCCAGCAAACCTTTGAGGATAGGGACAGCTGATAAATAGCCGTGGGTAAATGTACAAACGGGAGAAAAAAACAATAATAGCACAAGTTTTAACATACTATAATACATAAATACATATATAAATAATAATACAGGTAGGGTTTTATATAATTATCTTTTCTTTACGTTAATATTCTTCTCAGGAGTCGTGACGAAGAAAATGGTGCAGACAGTGGGAGGTCTGGTAGAAGTTGGTCATCCAGCACAAACCTTAGTTCCCTTGACACCCCCAAGAAAGACGCCTTCTCCTCCGGTAGGTATTTTCTGGCTTTTTACAGTATATTTTGCTAGTTAACGTATAAGCTACTCCCATCTAACAAGCAATATTTTTGTATCATGTGAATCTAAGTATTCACAGAAAACCAAACCATTGCTTGTGTTCTCGTACCTTCGTTTTCAATGATTTATGATAATTCATAAGAAACTGCTAAAAAGTAAGTTCGTATAAGCTAGGGACCTACTCTTGTATTAGGGCCTAATCATTGATGTCAATGATACATGGTACTTAATTACTTCTGCCTGTAGCAATCCTAGGATTTATAAATGTGTCGTATTTAGGTATCTACGCCTTCGGCCTTATGTACGAAGCTTCCGAGAGCAGTGTGAGCCGACCGACCCCGATCTAAAGGCAATTTAAGGTCGTGGGATTCCGGTAGCGTGCAGGAACCGGTGTGCCTTGTGAAAATGCGATTTATTATGAACAAGTGGGGAACTTGCTCAAAATGGTGAAGGCAAACGATTGCTTTACCTTACTTTGCAAGGGCACACTCTTTAAATCTTTGGGCTGATTGTTTTTTTTGTTATTTCCCAATTTTTTTACCATATGTTCATAATGTAGATAGATTTTGGAGTAGCTGTAATTACAGCATTATCCTCTGATCGATTGAGTGAAAAAGAAGTAAGATCATAATTTTGCTCGTCCAGGATGACTCGTCATCATCTAAACGTAGTCTGTCACTAAAGGCGAATAGGTTTTACTAATATTAAGTAGAATTTGCCGCCGCAGGACAAATGTTTGTATGATCAGCAAATATTTGTCTCGGGTCTGGGTGTGTTCTATGTATAATATGTATGTATGTTTACAAGAAATATGTATATAAGTAATATATCAGTCATGTATTCCCATAACACAAGCTCTGCTTACTTTAGGGCTAGATGATGCTGTATAAAAATGTGATTATTATTGATTTTGAGTAGGTAATATTAGAGCCATCTCTATACGATTGCGCCTTCTCTCCTTGCCGGTAATTCCTCAGAGTTCAGCAGAACGAGTTCGTCGTGGACGTCGACGCCGGACCTGGGGGCCAACGACAGCGACAACACGACCGCCGTCACCGTTAGCCTGAGGCTGCCCAAACGGAGACTTACGGGACCACTGCCCTCGTTAGACACAGGACAAAATAATGTTGGTAAGGAACAATATAGCCGTTGTAAGAGTTCGGTAGATGGGATGTCGGCGTCATAAAACCAGGGCACCCTTGACGTTCGATACAATCTAAATTCAATTCCAATACAATCCAGTTTCGATCTTTAAAAAAAAACTACCGCAAAATCTCTCGAATCTCGAATGTTAACGTCAAAATCGCGTCAAAAATCTACGTCTACCAATGAATACCATAGTAGATTTCATTTAGTTTCATAAAATTCCACCAAATACCTACTATATAATTCCAGTCGTGCGCTAGTATTCGATCATAGTCCCACTTTGCGGTTAGAATCGAGTGTCAATGGTAGCCCAGCTGTCCTTTGTTTGAGACTCTTAATACCTGATACTCACGATAAAAGGAATCCTAGTGTGGCGTTAGGACTATATTATATAAGTATGTAAAGTCGTCACAGTGTTGGTAGTTAATTTATTGTCCACAGATACGAACACGGTAACGTTACGGCGTCCGTCGCCGTCCCCGCCACCGGTTCCGGCCTCGACACCGGCTCCGTCGACGCTTACCATCAACAAGAACGACTCGCTAGCTGAACGAGTGCGGAAGGTATGTAAACTGATTCCGAAATTATCTAACAAAATAACAATAGAGAACTTGGTACTCAATTTGTCCCTGGTCCTTGTCACTGTCCCCCATCACGTGGGGTAGGCACAACATTGCACTCTCTTCTATCAGCCGTCAGTTCATATCCTTACCCATTATTCCTTAACACAGTCCACCCATATTCTGTATGGCTCACCTCTACTTTTATATCCATTCATATTTCACACTTCTAGTGATATGACTTTCTTCTGTTCCCTTGCCACGCTAACTTATTACTCCTTAACTTTTCTGCCGCTACTCTCAGACTTCTCCTAATAAACTCTTGAAATATTAAATACATGCGTTTATCGAATTGATTCTCGTTATTTAACAGAATATTTTACTTTTATTACTTTTAAAAGTAAAATATTCTGTTTTCTTGTTAATATAATATTACCCGTCATCTAAGTGATACGAACATTCCAAGGCATTGAATCCAATTTTCTGTATTTTTTTCTAGCATTAAGTTGAAGTTTCTCCTTCTTTCTTTCTGTGGAATTCCTCCAAATATTTTAAATCAATTCTCACGAATTAATTTGGTGAAAAACGTGACACCCGCCCAGCGCTGCGCTGTTAGTCGTTAGTGTTTAGCTTATGAGCATCATATAGAACAATTACTGAACTGACCTGTGACACCTCTGATGAGTAAAAGAAACTACTATTTATTCTATGCATTGACATATTGAACATATTTATTTAAGCGAGTTAATAGGTAATATCTTCATAAATCAGTTTCAATAATAAACATCAACTGCTTCAATGACTATTGATTGTTTTCAAGGCCTTTTCAGTTTTGGCCTACTATATAAATACAGACATTCATATATATTGTAAAAACGGGATTTTTTACGTACCGTACCTACTATCTGTGAAGGCATCAACTGTTTCGACTCCGAGAGTATACTTATATGCAATTCCCTATTGGGAACAATATTAATAAATTAAATCTTAGGTGAACTTTCCATTTAATATTGTTGAGGAACGTATATTATTTTTATACGGTACCTACTTACAGGAAATAAGTAAAAAAAACCGTTAAACAATATAAATTATATGATACTAGACCTCTATGGCACAGTGGGCGGAAGCCCGCTTGAGACGCCGAATGTTGCGGGTTCGATTCCCGCCACGGGACAAATGTATGTATGATCAACAAATATTCGTCTCGGGTCTTGGTATTTTCTTTCTATGTATGGTATTTACAAAAAAAAGTAGCTCTGCTTAGTTTGAGCCTAGATGATGCTGTGTGAAAAATATCCAGCATTATTTATTTATTTGATACTACACGATAGTTTTTGTTGGTAGGTAGGTACACCTTCTTTTCGGAAATATTAGAACCGAGACGTGATGTTATTTATCTAGTACAACCTTCGAATTGAAAGTAAATCATCTCACTCGAATGCTAGTATTGTAATATGAACTGTAAAGTTAAACAATGTGAACTGAATTGTTCACCTTGAAAATTCTTAAAAACTGTAAAGTGAAACGAAATAAATAGGTCAAGCCAATAGAACTGTCTGTTGGACTCTTACTCACATTAATAGTCTAAGGCCGTGGATAGACGATCAATCAGCAAGCGGTTGGTCAGGAGTACTATTCTGTAATATAACATCCATACATACATCCATGTAACTTGACAGGTTTCTATGAGACACTTTAGAAATGCTCTGAGTGTGGATGTCTAATCGTAGGGATATCGTACCCCAAAATCAAATAAGCCGAGATAGTGCAGATGTTGTCATCTTACAGCTTATAAAAACTGACTGCTCAATACACAATGGCCGTGACTACTCCCGCTGTTTAAATGTCGCTGAATATTTTCATAACAATCGAATAAATCAGTCTTACAATTGCTGGTCGAAGTCTTGCTCTGACTGCTCCAAGCGGTCCGTCTATTCCCGCTTGCGCTCGAAATAAACATAAAAGGTCGCTATCGAAATTGTGTTCAGCAGTGCAGCTCAGAGCATTATAGTTAATTGAGGAAATGACCTATTATCGCTTTTCTCCTCACTGTAATATATTACAAAACAGTCAAGATGTTCTGCTTTAGCTAAAAATAGAACAATTGATTCTAAAGGGGCGTTATAGCGGGATGGTAACAAAAGATGCGAGAACAAACATACTATATAGATTTGACTTTGAACACTGTTTTTACGGTTCACATTTTATAGTTCTATAAGTTTTAGCGATATTACTGCCACACGTAACAGAAATTTGCATTTTTATAGTCCATCGAATCGAATGAAGCTTTTTGTAACACAAGAAAATGAGTTGTAAATCTGTTAACATTCGTTATTTCGCTGGGTATTTGGAAACGTATCAACAAATGTTAGTCTTGTATATATTTTGTTTAAGAAATTTTAAATCCTGATACTTTAAAAAGGTAGCTATAACGATTCGAAGAAAAATCTTAATTAAATAGGCAGAAATAATAAAATGTCAAACGTATGTTTTACATTTTATAATTTAGGCTTTTTTTTCGGGTACCTAGGTTACACATAAGCGAAGCCTTGGTCGTTCTATATATGCTCATTATTATTATACTTGTTTTTAGAAATGGCAAGTTGGTAACAAAGGCAAATAAATTTTATCCTACTATGTTTTGCGAAAGTTTGGATATTTGGATAAAATTTGGAATCAGTATTGAAGACCACATAGTCTGCTTTTTATCCGAGGACTCACGCGGATTGAAGCTATCGACAGAAGCTATTAATAATAATAAATAACCACACTAGGTGTGGCTTCAAACTAGTTCATAATAAGCAGGTAATTTTTGTTGCGTTATGGTTTACAAATATTATTTTTCAGATGCAACTCATGAAATCCCAGAGCAGTAGTTTTGAAAAGGAACCAAGCGTTGAAAAGGAGAGGGAACGCAGAAGTTTGTCGAGAAGCAAAGAAGAAGAAAAGACTGTTCGGTTAAAAGAAGAGAGGGAGAGGTCTAAAGATGATGTCAGTTTCATGATGCAGGTATTTTTTTTATGGTAACATAATAGTACTAGATTTTTTTAAACCCCTACGTGCTTTCCATAGTCTATCTCAGCGATCTCTACAGACTTGTGGCAAAACAATAACACATTAAAATTAAAGGTATAATGGGCGGTCTTATCGCTTAAAACTCTTAAAAGCGATTCTATGTGATTTTGAATAAAATAAATTTACAATGGGCGGTCTTATCGGCTAAAAGCTATCTATTCCAGTCAACCTTCGCTACGTGTTAACGGCTAAGCTGGCGGCCGCAAGATTTATATATATATTTTTTTCTCCAATACCCCTTAATTTCCTATCAGTTTTATAAATTCGAGCCGATTTCAAGATTTTCTGCACAAACATACTAAAAACAAGCCCACTTACTGATTCATGGATCAAAAATTGATGTAACTTGATACATACATAGTATTTTGTCTCCGCAGATGAAAGACAAAAACTCCCGCAATTCCATAAACTCCAAGCCCCCGTCGAGAGGTGGTCCCACTAAAGACAAGGAGGAATCAGATGATGACGCTAGTACAGCGGGTACCACGACCACTGAAGGCACGCTTGTCGATGCCAATGATAAAGAATATCAAGTGAGTACGTATACACTCGTTGATCGAGAGTAGTCTCTCGACCAACGAGAGTATATTTCACAGCATATCCAGCCAGACCATCGGATATGCACCTAATTAGAATACTATGAGATTTTCCCTAGAATCCCAAGTGACAACAATATGGGGTTCTTCAATAAGAGCGTTTTAAACGCTCGATAAAGCGTGTAAAGCCGGTTCGTGTCTGCTGTTGCAAGGGTATATATGTTCACTAACAGATCGACCGTAAGTCAAAGTCAAAGTCAATAGGTTTTTATTCATTGAAATCACAAGGATCATATAGAAACGTCAAGAAACGTCAACGTATATTTGTTTTCAAACTGATAGTATAAAAAAATTACAAAGTTTGATGTTTAGATATTTGTATGTTTGTCGCTAATAATCTCCGTAACGTCTGGACATATTTAGATGGGATTTAGAACAGTTATAGTTTGTGACCTAGAATAACATTTCCTACTTTTTATTCGGGATCCACGCGAGAATTGATAATTAAAGAGGATCCGACATAAAGCTTTTCGGTAAGTTGAGCACTGGAACCATAATTGTTCTTTAAAATTACTGTAGGCCGTGTTGGTTCAAGACCACGCCTATTTACACTCACAAAATGGTAGGAGCTGATACTGATAATGTCAACTGCACTCATCCTGTGCACGATGGGTAACTAAAGTACATTACCCGTGTCCCGTTGCGTAAGATTTGAATCAAAGAAACAACCGTCATCATTACACTTGATTTATTATCAGGCTCGCGGAGCAGTAAGTCATGATATAGTAATGGATTAAATCATTTGAGTTATGAATCTTCCACAAACTATCAGCCGTTTTTGGCTAGAGGCACTATACATCTGAACTCAAAAAATGCCATCGGAAACTTCCTAACAGTTCACGTGGATTACCCTAAACGTAACGAGCTTTAAATCTTAGCTGAACTTGCTCCAAATGCAAAGAAATTAGTTCTATTTATAGCAGTATACGGTTCACGTGTGGCCTTGTTAACCTGCATTTCAACAAATCTGTAGGTGGGGCAGAATGTTTTCAGGAATCGTTGTTTTTTTACGACTGGACGTAAAATTATTATGATGAAGTGATTCAGTAGGCTACAATTGGTTGTGAACGATTGTTAACAGTATTTTTTTTTAGCTGTGTTAAAAATTATCTTGGTTTGGTATATGTTTAGGATATTACGACTGCACCACGTAACTTTTTTTCAGCTTTGTACTCTGCTGAGATTCTTCCTCATGAGTACCGTTTTGCGATCTCGTTCGACTGTCGTGGGACGTAAGACACATGAGGAAAGACTTCTAAATGGTCCTCAGAAACGTTAGCAGCACTGTTACGAGTACATTATGTTCCAAATAAAACAAGTCCAAAACTTTAACTTTTAAACGTCTCCATCATCATAAACATTCTGAATAGAAGTTGATATTGGCCTCCCCAGAGAGCCATGAGAAAAGATCTTGGGCTGCCCACTTCCCTCAACTTTTAATTTGACATTGGTTCATCGTGAACGATATACAACTGGTGCATTTCAACGCTGATACAAGCTATCAGCGTAGAGATTGCCGTGAAAATCCCTCATGTAGTATCTCTAACTAGTCTGTGCCCCTCATTATGGAACTGAAATGAAGTTGAGCGTGTGAGCGAGACACATCGTAAGACGTGGTTGTATTTTCAGGAGCAAATAGAAAGTTTGAAACAAGAGATGGAAACATTGAAACGCCGATGCGAGAGAGTGGAAAAAGAGAAAAGCGACATTCTCCTCCGAAGACTGGCCAACATCGACACAGCCAACAAGTATACTTCGGGAAGATCCTCCGAGGTTTTGAAACTGCAGCAGAAAGTGAATGAACTGTCGTCACAGAACGAAGACCTGAGAGATGAGAAGAAGCATCTCTCGCTGAAAGTTAAGGAAGTTGAATCTGAGTTGGAGGTAAGTATCCGAATACCAGAGTCAGAATTATATGTTAACTATATTACATTAATTTCCTTACAAGTTCAAATTGGTGGCACTTATACTAAAAAATCAAACATGTGCTGTGATCCCTATGATGGACTTAGGAGAGGCCATAAGCTCACACGAATAAATGAACTTTATTTTAGGATTTATTCCGACTATAGCACGTACTATCAGGATAAATAATAATTACGTGGTAGGTACAGCTGTGCCAATCACGTAATTATATCCTAAACGCAGACTACGAAAAAACCGATGAAAACCTTAACGACAATTCAAATAAAGGTATACTGAGGTATTGTAACCGATCCCTCTGATATATAGAGATATTTTTAACCATTTTATGTCCTACGACTTCACATTACTAAGAGTGGGTTACTCACTGTAATCCTGTTTGATTGAATGATATGAATATAATTGGTTACAGTCTCGGCCGTCAGTAGAAGCGCAGACTCGGCAAATCGAGCAACTTAGAACGAAGTTACTCGCAGCCGAGACACTGTGCGAGGAGCTGATGGACGAGAATGAAGACATGAAGAAGGAGCTGCGTGACCTCGAGGAGGAGATAGAGGAGATGCAGGACAACTTCAGGTGAGTTAGATAATATAGCAGTTATAAAATATTGAACGTTGTAGACTACTGACGAGGATGAATACATGAAGAAGGAGCTGCGTGACCCCGAGGAGGAGATAGAGGAGATGCAGAACAACTTCAGGTGAGTTAGATAATATATGGCAGTTATAAGATATAGAGGTAGAGCGTTGTAGACCACTGACGAGGATGAATACATGAAGAAGAAGCTGCGTGTCCTCGAGGAGGAGATAGAGGAGATGCAGAACAACTTCAGGTGAGTTAGATAATATATGGCAGTTATAAGATATAGAGGTAGAGCGTTGTAGACCACTGACGAGGATGAATACATGAAAAAGAAGCTGCGTGTCCTCGAGGAGGAGATAGGGGAGATGCAGGACAACTTCAGGTGAGTTAGATAATATATGGCAGTTATAAGATATAGAGCGTTGTAGACCACTGACGAGGATGAATACATGAAGAAGAAGCTGCGTGTCCTCGAGGAGGAGATAGAGGAGATGCAGGACAACTTCAGGTGAGTTAGATAATATATGGCAGTTATAAGATATTGAGCGTTGTAGACCACTGGCGAGGATGAATACATGAAGAAGAAGCTGCGTGACCTCGAGGAGGAGATAGAGAAGATGCAGTACAACTTCAGGTGAGTTAGATAACATGGCAGTTATAAAATTTTGAGCGTTGTAGACAACTGAAGAGGATGAATACATGAAGAAGGAGCCGCGTAACCTCGATGTGGAGATAGAGGAGATGCAGGGTAACTTAAGGTAAGTTAGATAATATGACAGTTATAAGATATTGAGCGTTGTAGACCACTGACGAGTATGAATACATGAAGAAGGAGCTGCGTGACCTCGAGGAGGAAATAGAGGAGATGCAGGACAACTTCAGATGAGTTAGATAATATGGTAGTTATAAGATATTGAGCGTTGTAGATCACTGCAAACGTTTTGGATAGTAGACCTCACTTGTGATCGCCACAATATCTTAATCTTGATTGTTAATACTTTTAAAGATCTGTTTGTGGTTTTATTTATTAAACCCCTTTTTTATTTGCTCCTTTGCCCGCCATATAAAAAAGGCTAAGGCTAGGTTAAAAAAAATGTTACTTATAAAATGACCCAATGATGATTTATGTATAAATAAATTATCATTATTATTAATATATCTTAAAACCATCATCTAAAGTCCTAGTTAACCTATCTGTATTTCACTTTTTCAATTTCTGAAAAATCTTATATGTTACTGAAACTATCCAAAACTAACGAATAGTCCGAAATCATTTCATATCCGTAACCGTATCTAAAACCGGTATAATATTATTTCTATATCCGTGTCCGTATCCAAATCCGAAACTTCATATCCATGAAATCCCTGGTTTCTACGTTCCATGTTTGTTCCAGAGAGGACCAAGCGGATGAATACACGTCACTTCGGAGAGAGCTGGAGCAGACCATTAAAAACTGTAGAGTTTTATCATTTAAGCTGAAAAAGACTGAAAGACGGAACGAACAGCTTGAGTCAGAAAAGGCTGATCAGGAAAAGAAACTGTTAGAGGTATGAAATTACATTTTTTTTTTTGCTATATTTTAAAATTTCCGTCGTGTATTCCACTATTATTGCACCGTCCCCAATGACATGCGTCCATAAAAACTAACCAACATCCTTCAAGATATTTAGATCAATTGCAAAAAGCCGCATTACAATCCATAATAATAAAATAATTAAATGTTTTATTGTAGTAGGTACTTTTACAAATAACTTAACAATTAGGTTCTTAAACTCAATCTGATAAGCCGTTTATGCATAACCCGCTACGAGGAAAAATATATAAACTCCAGAATTTTAGACTATTGGTGTTCTTTCCGTACTCAGAAGATCGAATGGTTCCCGCCATTCGATATAACCTATCTAAGAACTATCCATGGAGTCATAGAAATCGATCGATTCGCAGATAGTCGGCGGGCAAGACGGCATGCAGCGAGAGAAACGCATCAAAGAGTTGGAGCAGGAAGTGGCGCGCTACACCGAGGTATCTGTGAGGCTGCAGAAGGAGCTGGCCGACGCCAACTCAAAGCTGGTCGCCGCCTCGGGAGGCCCGCCCGCCAATCTGAACAAGATACACAACATTAGCGACGGCGTAAGTATTTACAAGACGGCATGTAGCAAGAGAAACGCATCAAAGAGTTGGAGCAGGAAGTGGCCGCCGCGCCGAGGAAGCCGTGGGCACAGTTTAGTCCACATTAAAAATAAGAAAATATGGACGTTTGTATGTTTGATGCTATGTCTTCGTACCGGCCATCCAATAAAGTACAGTAACAATGGAATTTAAAAGAAATAAAAAGGTATAATGGGTGGTTTTATCGCTGAAAGCGATCTTTTTCCGTTCAAAGGGAACCTATAGAGTTTTATCATGATCGTGTGTCTGTCCGTGCGTTTGTTACATTCCGATTTCTCGTTAGTTTAAAGCGTATTGAGATAAAATAATAATAATCAGACATGTAAAAATTTGAATGGATTTCATATTTCAGTAAAGTACCCCTACACTTTACATGAAGTAAAAGACGCTAGGTGGAGCGAGATGCAGACGTGTAAAAATATGAAATCCATTCAAATTTTTACATGTCTGATTTACGCTGTCGTATTTTTTTTGTCGTATCTTTGGATCGAAAGTTTGGGACTCCACTACACCGCTTATTCAATAATGGTATGTATTATTCGTAGCAAAAGGTGTCCCGTTCGTCTCTAACCCGCGGCGGCAGTCAGGAAGACCCCGCGCAGTTGTTGCGCGATCTGCAAGACTCGTTGGAGCGCGAGGCTGACTTGCGCGAACAACTGCGCAATGCTGAAGAAGAGGTAACGCTCGATCTTACTTTATTTCACACGCGATGCAATGCGCCCGTCTTCAGAATATGGGTGTCCTATAATATGTATATTATGCCGTAAAAGAGCTATTACACATAATAGGTGCCTATCAACTTTTGTTACACGAAACTCGACTATTTTCTTTAAATGAAATAGTGGTAAAATTCTGCTGTTTTCGTTAAAAAATCTACTGTTTGATACATGGTGGAGGTTTTCAAATTTTGAAAAAATATATTTGTTATGCTGTGTATTCGATGATCCTGATGTGGTTAGACGAGTAGATTATTTAAAAATCTTTAAAAAAACTAACTTGTCGATAAGGATGAAATTTTTCAGGGCTTGAAATTGAAATCTGCTATTAACTAGAACAATATTTAATACATTTTAATTAATAAGTTTATATTTTTATGGTAAAGATTATTTGAAAATATACAAGTGAAACAGTTCAGTCATCTTATCCCAATTACTGAACAAAGTAAGTTACTTGTCAAACTGTCATGACAAAAGACTATTCTTGATATTAGAGTATTTTCTTGGTTTACAATGATTGCAAACTATCTCTTTAGATAGCTTAACTGATAACTACCAAGACGGTATGGTCTCCAAGAAACTGGCTGCATTACCTTGCTGATTGGTAATACCATTGCTTTGACTGAGATAAGGGCTCCCGGGTCACGCGTCGATTACAAGTAGCGATAAAGATTTATATTTAATTAAGATTCAACACACCCATTACATCAATAATTTACACTCCAAGTATGTAAAAGATAAATTACCCAGCGATGTAAATATTCTCAAGACTCGTAATCGAGACGTATTCTCGTAACTCAGCCTATTAAATCATATTAATTGAGTTGTAAATTTATCCTAACCGTCGAATTAACACAGCAGTGCATTTGAGTATGCGATCTTTGTATATGTTTATTAGAAGACAAAGAGTTCATAGGACTGTAGAAAGCTAGCTGGCGCTCGCCCAAACACATGGCTGATTCAACGCTACGATACCAATACCTACACCATTCGTAAATAATAATTTCATAAAATTATTATTGCTAAATACGAAATGTCCCAGAATACACATTACGAAAGAGGATTATTCTTCACATTTTGTAACAACTTTTGTTCTATGACTACTTACGCCGGAAGTTCATAGTCGTCAACGCTATCAATTACGAGCCAATATCGGTCATATGTGAGTGTTTTATAAAAAAATAACGCAAAAAGAACATATGATTATGCTGGCAGGGCACAGTTGGCAGGATTTTATAAACACTGTACTTTCTCCAGTATAAGATTTTGTTATTATGTTTTTTGCTTAAGGTATACAATAAAGTATTTTAATTCATTCATTAATTCAAACACTTTTTTCTTGACTGTACCTATTCTTGCTGAATGTGCCCAGCTAATCCAATGAATTTGGCCTTTGTATGTGTCCTCTTCCGTCTCACGTATGCTTAATGCTTGAAGGCATTCGATCAAAGATATTGCCAATTTCCTCCCGATCCAACTGCTCAGAAATCCGACTCCATCGTAGTGCGTATAAGGGTGAACCATGTACGGCCTGAAAAATATATAAAAGGTTAAAAACATTTAGTGTGCCTGCTTGATTAGGAACAGTCAAGAAAAAAAAAATATGGGTCATACATGAGACGACGTTTTTTTCTTGACAGTATGACCCGTCCTGGTACTCGATTGACAACTATGAACTCCCGGCGTAACTCCCAACTCGTCTATTTTTATTTAATAAAATCGTTGTAATATTCAACAGATTTTGGTAAATTCCAATATATCTTTAGTTACAGAACAAACATCTTGTTCGTTTTACATTAGTCTTGGGCAGGCTACAGACCAAAAAGCAGTTGATTTATGGGTGTTCACAACTTCTAATTAATTTCCTTTCGTAGGCAGAATTAGGCCTTTCAGGATAACATATATATGTTAGCATTTGTTGATAGATATTATCTTGTCTGCACAACAGGCTAGTCGTTACCGCCGACGCGACGGAAGACTGAGACCATTGCTTGTTTCGCATCCACCTCAACCCGATCTTATTGCGTCCCAAACTATCGCTAGCAATACTCTCGAGAATCTCGAACCGAACACTATCCAACGAATGCTCGAGATGCAACTCACCTTAGAAAGAAGTCTATCACTAGGCACCAATCACATATCCATCGGTGTAAGCCAAGTCGCTCAGATACCGCAAGACCTCGTCAACTATTACTCGCAGTGCTGCCAGACCGACACCGTTATGTTACATGACGTAGCCACTGATACGAAGAAAATAACGTTAGATTCTAGCGTGCAGGGCATATCCGATAATTCAGAAATGTGCACACAAACTGAAGCTCCGTTTATGAAAAACAAAAACGCTCAGACTGATTTAATTGGTGTCAATGGCGTCTCGCAAACCGATAAAGCGAAAACGAGAAATGCTAGTCTGCAAACACCGGCGAAGTATAATAGTGATAAAGGTTTGCAAGTAACTCAAAGGAGTTTCGATAGTGTTAACGCTAGTACTGAGACGCAGATTGTGATAATGAGTGACAAAGCAGTTGCAACTGATTTTTCCAGCATTGATACTGCTGAGAGGACAATAAGAACTAAAGAAAAGTCAGATAGTCCCCCTCTATCTTCTGAAAAAGAATCTTCTGACTCTCAGCCTCACTACTCTTTCCCCATGGTCTCAATTTATAATCCTCTGGCAGTAATGTTACCAAACATAGGTACTTATGAAGATAACTGTGTTGGTTTCGTTTATTAATGTGTATATAACAGATTCCCGTGACGTTCTAGTGTAGAATAATTTGAATAATTACTATCTAACGAATTTCCAGGCAAATAACTTGCGTAAAACCGCATCTCGGGTCGAGGAGGACAATGAGTCCTTGCTACTACAGCTGAAGAAAATGGCTACTAAAGCCAAAAGTATGTCAAACATTATAAAAAATCTGCTGTGTTTGCCTGACGTAACACTTATACACTATTCCATCCACATTGTCCCAATAAAACTACCATATAACTTCCCTATATATGTTAAACGTAAGCCCACTTGCGTGAAGCAGGGTTGTCTTTTTAACTCGCGTTACGATCTAACTCGTCGCGTCGTTTGCACAGAATTAAAAGACATGCGTACTAAATTAATCCAATGTTTGACAACTCTGACTTACGCAAGTGACACTTAACATCTTTAAAAAAATAATTGTGTATCATTAAAACTAACATGCTTCTGTAAATATTTCGAACTCAAAAGGCGTATCGACGGTAGCCATTTTCTCCAGTACGGGTTTTAAACATCAACATTCAATTTAGGATACCTATATTACGACTACACTACGTCCTTTACTATTCCCCTGCTGACACGACCAAGCTCGATGGTCGTGAGATGGACACAACATCATCAGGAATATAGTAAAGTTCGTGGTATGTTCGATATATTTTAAAATGTTACCAAACCACGATAATTTCAACTCTATGATCAAAATACAAACCTCTTCGTACAGAAACGTAACAAATCTGAGTGTTTTCGGTTAACTAATGTACTCATAAAATTAAAATTATCGTGGTTTGGTATCATTTTAGAATATTATTACGACAATACCACGTACTTTACTATTCTCCTTCTTCTTCTCTTCTCCGTTCCCGTCTCACGAACGTCAAGCGTGGTCGCAGACGGTGCTCATTAGGAAGGACCTCTAAACGGTCAACGAAACGTCAGCAGGAGAATAGTTAAGTACGTATAGGGTATAGTCGTAATAATATTCTAAAAGTAATGTACTTTTGCAACAATAACTAATACATCATTTATATATTGTCTAGAGAACAGTACCAATTGGTTGTATAAAATATGAAATTACTTCAGGTCGAAAATTATCACCGACGCCTCCAGCTAAAAAGCTTTCTATTGAATCTGTCAACAACAAAGATGAAAAGTCTGACGAAGAGGATCCGTCTGAATTGCGACTACTTCTTGAGCTCAATGAACAGGTAAATAATGTATACAAATAAACAAATGAATACCCAATAGTCACATACATAGTCCTGATCCAACACTAGGATTCCCCATACAGGGAATTCTGCAGATATTTTTTCTGGGTGTTGTGGTAATATGGTAGTCGTAGTACACTACAGGGAAACCTAGTGTTGGTAGTGCGTGGTAGGTTCGATTGTATAGAGTGATTGATCAGCGTGCTTTTTTTTTTTGTAAAACGTTTCATTTATTTCAAGGAAGCAGCTGTATTGCGGCGAAAGGTTGAGGAGCTCGAGTCAGACAAAGAAACGATGAAGAAACAAGTGAAGGAACTCACTGAGAAAGTAACGTCGGCTGCGAACAAGACCAACGCAAACTCGGCGATAGCGGCTCGGCGAAACACCACTACCACTAAAGGCAACAACTTGGCTGATGAGAAAATAAAGGTTCGTAAAATCAACAAGTTTAGTTTTACGCCCGACGTAAGAAGCTCGTGAATGCCTCTACCGTAAGAGGTTGGTTGTATGTTACCATTTTACCTCCGAAACAGCTTATACCTATGCAAAGTATTTTTTTAATTCTGGTGTATGCAAAAAGAGTTATATATCTATCTATATTCGGCTATTAAAACCAAAAAACAGTATTTAAATCAGTTGAAATGCAGTTTAATGCTATTGATTTGTATGGTTGCGATTGTAAAGCAGTTTTTATTATACTTATGTAGTTACAAAAAGTAATTGTATGTTAGATAGTTTTTAACGCTGCAAGTCTAAAGGAAGCGCTGAAATCCACGCTGGAAAATACGTATGGGGTCATATAATTTTCCAAAAAAAAAGAAAAAACTTGCCTTTTATGTAATATTTCTGTATTCCATCACGTATCGCTGCACTCCTAAGTGACGTGTGGCGATATAGCCTAACTAACTATTACTTTTTGTAACTATAATAAAACTGCATTACAGTCGGTTACGTCGTTCTTTTTATGATTTATATTCCAGCAGCTCCGCCTAGTGACGATAAAACCTATTTAAGAACCATCCCGATTAAACCAACCTACAAATAAAAAAAAACCTTATTGAAATCAGTCCATCCATTTGAAAGTTCCGACGTTGAAGTTGTCACAGAAAGTCATGCAGAGACACAGACATAAAGGCCTCAAACTTATTGATGTTATAAGTTTGAGCCTAGATTCAAAACCCACGATAGATAGTCAGGGTCACTCAAAAAATATTATTACATTTTTCACACAGGTATTGGAAGATGAAATCGATGAGCTCAGGAAAAAGCTGATTGAAAAGGAAAGGGATTGCGAAAGGCTGCACGCAGAACTGAGCTTAGCGCAGAAGAAACCTAAAGGACCTATCAAGAGCAAGTAAGGTTCTAAAAAATAAAAACGTCAGTAAATCGACGTCAAACAGCGTTAAGTACTATTTGGCGTTTTTGCTGACGGTTCGTAGATAGCTTAGAAGCTCTTCATCATGAGCACCACCCGTGACCGCGTTCGACGGTAAACAGAAGAATACATCCAATCCACCAACACTGGTAAGCGTCACCAACGTAAGGTGGTGGGTAACCCCTCTGGGATTTTAAATATTGAACTTTAAAAAAGAAGAATAGTAATTTTAATATTTTTTCCAAAATAAGTTGTGTATTGGCTACATTTTTGTATCAGAACAATAAACAAAATATACTTCTTTGTTTAAAGATACAGTTGTTTGTGGGTTTTCCACACACTGGTTACTGGTTGATGTTAATGGCGCTGTACATACAAAAAAAATTAGGAAAAATATTTTTCTGTACGTTCTCCCTACGTTTTGTCGCGCCCCCTGGCTTGGTCGTATTTTTACGCCATGGACAAAAGACCATGTGGTGGTTTATTTGTCCACTTTTACGCTTTCTAGGCTTCATTTGGTGAACATTGTTGCAGATCGCTAGATGCAAATGAACTCCCCAATGTAGATTTGAAACGACAGCTGCAAGTGATTGAACAAGAAGCAACCGTGTTGAGATCTAAAACGCAAAGTCTGGAAGCCGATAACGAAAAACTGCAAGCGGAGAACAAGAAATTGCAGGTAAATAAATAAATCATAAACTATTATCAATGAAATCAAAATGACTTTATTGTTTGATCAGCTCCCGTCGCAAAATACCTAACTCTTCCTATCTTCGCAGAATTTACTAATAAACGTTTAAATATGACGACCTCTGTGGCGCAGCAGGCGAGGCCTGCAAAATGAACTTTATTACTGTCCGAAATCAAAACTTTGATTGATTATCTGTTAGGCCAATGTACCCATGACATCTTAAAGATTGCTGGAGGTTGGTAGATGGTGGTGGCTTAGGATTGTTCTTATTGGTACTCAATAGGTTCAGTAGTGAACTGCTACAGGCTGTTCATGATGATGATTCTTTTTGATTGGGTGTTCAACTTTTAATTCGGCGTTAAGTGCCTTGTAAACGATAGTGGTGTAAGGCTTGCAACCTGTAACGTGAAATGCTAACTAATTGCAAAATGCGTAGTTGACAAGAAAACTTTATTATAACTACATGGATTCTATTAAATAATAAATGTTTCAGCTACTGAAGAATGCCAAATCTTTAAGAACGGATAAATCACTAGAGCTCAGTACCAAAAAGATTGATGCGTTAGAAACAGAGTTAAAAGAAGCAAATAAAAAAATAAAAGGACTTGAAAATAACGTGGACAGAGACGACAAGACGGAAAAGAAAGTACGATTTGGCGCAGACATTAAAAAGGATTCAGAAGCATTGAAGATAAAACAAGATGAGTTGGACAAATTAAAACTCAATTACAGCAAGGTATGATTGAGACGACCCACATTGATATTTGTCAATGCATTTTAACCATAATCTTAACTTCATCAAACGTGCTTCATGACGATACCAGGTCGAAATCGCGAAAACATTTGAAAAAACATTACATGCGAATGTTTAGTCCTTAAATCTTGATATTATGGCTTAAAAGACCAAAGACCTACATGAGCATTATGTTAGAGCTAGTAAGAATAAATACTATATAAGAATGCATACAGTTATAACGCTTGGTGTTACATTTGCTATGTTTTTAAACTTGGTTTGTGAATAACTGATTTCCTTCCACAGTTAGAAAAAGAAAATGCTAAGCTTCAAGCTACATTAAAATCATTAAAGGAAGATGCTATAAAAACGTTCAGACCAAGAACACCAAAAAAGCCAACAGATTTGACAACTAAATTACAAATGAAAAGAATGGTCGAAGATCTGGAAAATGAAATTGGTAAGAGAGGTTGTCAAATTGTTTTGTCAGTATAAGGGGATTTTATTATAGATACAACGTGTGAATCCCATGTTACAGGTGAAATGTATGTAGTAATGAAGAACGCGGGCATATCAGAAAATGATATCAACAACAAGGTGCAAATGGAAAAAGACATTGAGGATATTAGAAAGAAGCTATCCAGAACCGACTCAGAATTCAGCAACGAAAAGAATAAGCTACAGACAGAAATCGCTAAGCTCAAAGATCTCAATACAAAGTTGGAGTCGGATAAAAGTGCGGTTTCAAGTAAAGTCAAGACGTTAGAGACTGATTATACAGATGTTACTGGGCAGTGTAAAACGCTAAAGGAAGAAAAAAAGAACTTGGAAGCACAAATCAATAAACTGAATTCTGATATCAGTAAGTGTTATGTAAACACTGAAGTGCCCGAGCGGTGTCTAAGACAATCTTAGGACATCTGAGTGCTTTTACAGAAATAGAGTACAACCAGAATATGTAAAACAATAGAGCCGAATAATTCAAAAACGATTCAAAGATCTAATTCACTGGCACAAAAGCGTACAAGTCACTTACTGTATTTTCCCGATTTTTTTGTATCGATTTATGTATAATACTGAATTATAATTTCAGAAAACGCTACTTCACTTCAAACGACAATGTCGGACTGTATGAAGAAGATAGAAGATCTTAAAAAAGAGATGGATGCCAAAGACAAAGAAGTGGACAAACTCAAGAAGCAAGTAGAAAATATTAACAAATTAGAACAGGACAAAAGTAAATTATTAAAAGAAGTACGTTCATTTTTAAATGTAGATTTAAAGCAAACATTCCAAAACAATGTAAAACTACTATTTTGTTCTAGGTTGGAGATAAGACTAAGAAAATCGGGGAACTGGAAAAAAAATTGAAAGATTCAGAAGACAAACTGAAGAGAACAGAAAAAATGCTTTCCACTAAGAAAGACCGCGTTACAAAGTTAGAAAAAGAGGTAAGTTATATCCATCTCTTTTCACTCAACTCTTCACCTTTAAATAATTAAATTTTTCTTGCATTTTTATTGTTAGCTCTCAGAAGAAAAGGTGCAAATCGAGAACCTCGCCAGCACTCATAGGCGACTATCAGTAGAATTCGTTGGCGAAAAAGATGGTTTACAAACTAAACTCATAAACACTGAAACAAAACTACTCAATTTAGAAACAGATCTTAAAGAAATGAAAGCCGATTACGACGATAAAATAACCCATTTGGAGTCGGATTTGGCTGCTAAGTGCACTCATATCAAACAACTGGTACTTGCATACTTTTGAGCGTTATGCCCCGAGTTCCCGTCCACAGCATGACCCTAGAGTATTACACTCCCTAAAAATGATTGTCAAGTACTAGGTGGAACTGTGAAATATTGAAGTATCCTACGACTAGGATACTGATAATATAGATAGATCAACCAGCATGAACTTCAAGTATTATGTATGTTTTGTTGACCTAAATTGACCACAGCAGAAACGGTCACACAACAAAAAAACAAGTCGACACTGATTCCCGCGCTGATTCTTTCGGATCCCTTTGCATTATTTCCTAAATGTTTAGTGTTTTAGTGCTTTTTTGCATTAAATATAATTGATTGAAGTGTGACTTTGCGGCAATGCATTTTAGATATTATTTAATAGACAAACATATTTAGAAACTAATTCCGCAATATTTTTTTCTGCTGAGTCCAACCCAAAGCAGAACGCGTGTACCGCCTTACCCTCCTCCCACAAATGAAGACCTATACAGAAAAATAAGATGAACTGAATTTCAAGAAAGAAATACACTGTCTAGCTTACCCCCTTTCTGTCTCTGCTTTTAGGCTCCGAATGACCTCGCTCAGTTGTTCGAAAACGTGTTCTATGGAAGCGCAAATGCAATCTAGCATTTCATTCATTGAATACATTTTCAGGAGGACGCCTTACGAGACACCTCTAATCAGAAATATGATGAAGCGGTATCATCAGTTGAACTTTCACAATTGCAAGAGAAACTGGATAGAACAAGCAAGGACCTTCAAGAGAAACAGGATGAGTTGGAAACAGCTAAAATTGATCTCGAGAAAACTGCCAAAGAGCTTGCGACGCTGAAAACCGAAACTGCGCAACTTAAGTCTGATATAGCTAAGGCGGAAAACGAGAAGCGAGAACACGAGAATAAACTGCAAGTGGAGAAGAAAGAATCCCGTTATTGGGAGAGCAAAGCTTCCGAATTCGAAACAGATCTTCAGGTATGTAAGTTTATGTAGACGGTCTAGTTTTTAAAGTGTTAACCCACACTTAAAGGGCACAATAATTTAAATATCTTGAAAATTCAACCTCGGCAAGACTCGAACCGCGACCTCCTGCTTGGTACGCTGGCGCTATACCAACTAAGCCACGAGATCGTTACCAGTCTGGTCGAATCCAGTTTAAGGTTTCAGGCACAGTCTTATGACTTTAGTACCAAAAGTACCAAGTAGATTCTTAATGTCTTTAACAAATTGTAATGTTTTAGGTTTTCACGATTTGTTATACATAGTAAATTAAACATTTTTTTGTAAAAGTACTTCGGTAGTAATAGTTTTTAAGATCTGTTGAGAAATCTGTCATCTAGACTACTTGGGAACGAAAGCTGCAGAGCCTTCGAAACGTCAGAAATAACAACAAAATAAAACAACGCGATTAATCCGTATTAAAGTAAATACTTTTTAACGGATTAATCGCGATGTTAATTTCACTGTAATCGGTTTAGTCGTTAGGGCGTGATTATCCCAACTTTCAATTCCAAGGTAGAATAATGATGTGACTTTATAAAACGACTTCATAGACGTTATGCCTAATATAGAGCTTACTCATCTATCTATCTACGACGTCAATAGCTTAATTTCACTACGACCAATAAAAAGACAAGACGAAGACTTCATATTGGAAATAATAAATAATAAATCGTAATTTCCAGGCAGAGCGTAAGAAGCTGGAGCGCATGCGCATTGCCCACGATAGAGACATAAAGAACAAGGAAGCTGAGCTGGCAACACTGAAGGGCAAACTAAAGATCCTCGAACAGAACTCTGGCGCTGGCGCGAAGAGGATATCGGATCTCAAGCAGGAGTATGAAGAGACTGTCAAAAGTATGAATTCCGATAAAATATCCAACACCTAGCAAGACTGATAGGCAATATAGGGGATATTGCCCTTACTTGTATTATTATGTTCTAAAGTTATCATTGAAAATCCGTCGAACCAATCTTTCCTAGCACTTCCTACATAATGCTACTCAATAAACTACTATGTACTTGTTTTGTACTTCTCGAATACAAGGTTAAAACGTTACAGTACTCGTAGTAACACAACTTTAGCTTTTAAGCTTATATTTCCTAATTGGATTTCACATACATTTTTCTAGTTTAAACATCCATTGATGCACGATTGGGTCGAACCCGTTCGTGCATCCATGACTTTGGGATCGGAAGTCAAGGTATCGCCCACTAGGCCGACACGGCTCTCTGTCTTCTGTGTTCGAAAATTGCTCGATATGAGTGTTGATGCTTGTTTATTATTGACAGAACTAGAGCATTCGCTGGCACTTGAAAAGGCTGAGTACGACGAATTAACGGGCAAATATGAGATCTTGGAAGAGGAACACGTAGTGACCAAAGCGAGGTTAACCGTCGAAAAGGAACAAGCTCAAAAGTAAGTTAAATATATAAACATAGGTACAAGAGACACATACATAATCCTGACCCCAGACTAGGATTCCGTGAGCCGTGAGCTACGAGTACCTACGGTGGTATGTACATACCACAACACCCAAACCCGGAATAAATAAAAAAAAGTCTAATCAAATAAAGTTGTATTTCTAATACAATAGTACCTAACCTCAGAAGAATTTTGATCTACAATTTGTATATTTTTTTTATAGGGGTAAGATGTTATTCGTTTATTTAATTTTGTTTTTTTTTGCCTGTTATTTTTTCTATTGATTGTAATGATGTTTTTGCAATCACTTGAACGCTCTTTGATAGTTTTATCGCCTGGTTAAATGTTTATGTTTGTGCAGCGGACATCTACCGGCTGATAAATCTCGTTTAACAGCATTATTTTTTTTTATTTTTTTAAAGAAATTTAGCAGCGGTTACTTTTTTTTAATACTCTGGGTATATTTCTCCATCAAGCTCTGGTATTGATATTCTACATTGTCTTAGTGAAATAACGCAAAACCTCAGATGATCAAAATGCTAAAAATTATCATACATTTATAACTTTTTTTTTATAACTCCATGACTGTGATAGAGTGTCGATTACTCCAGAAAATATATTTTTTGGCAAGGTTAACAAAGATTGGGCATTTTACAGCAAGTACAAAATTGTTCATAAAAAATATTTGTGTATTTTCAGTGAACTGGCGCATGTGCAGAAGGAATTGAATGCTGCATTAACTGAAGTGAAGGCTCTGACTGTTAGCACCGAATCGCACTCTTCGGCGTGGGAGAAAGAGAAGGCTGCACTCCAGGTGAGACATCAAAGTTTACAAATTACTAGTGATGCTGGCTTGGGTGCCCTAGAATCTTAACAGGAGATTTTATAAAACTTATCTCAAAAACATAACTCAGTCGAAGCCGTGTTCACAATTGGTACAGTCAGCAATAAAAGTAGATACAAAATTATGTCACACTAGCGACACTGGTAATCTACTTCTATTGCAACGATAACACTTTTCGGCCCACCCCGTCTTAAGTGTTTTTTTTTCAGAGCACAATATCGTCTCTCCAAGACCGGCTCTGCGGCGGCGGCTGGGAGGTCGAGAAGGCGCGGCTGACGGCTCGTCTGGATCAACGCGAGCGCGAGTTGAAGGACGCGCTCGGACAGCGCGACGTGCTTCAACACCACCACGAGCTCGCCAAGAGAGAGGTAACGTCACGACAAACTTTATGGCCAATCTGAGAATACAGGAACTCTCTTTTACCAAGAGAAGTAACGTCAAGACAAACTTTATGGCCAATCTAAGAATATAGGAACTCTCTTTTACCAAGAGAGGTAACGTCAAGACAAACTTTATGGCCAATCTAAGAATATAGGAACTCTCTTTTACCAAGAGAGGTAACGTCTAGACAAACTTTATGACCGGTCTGATAATGTAGGAACTCTCTTTTACCAAGAGAGGTAACGTCTCAACAAACTTTATGGCCGATCTAGGAATGTAGGAAATCTCTTTTACCAAGAACGGTAACGTCACAAAAAACTATATATCCTCTCGCCAATAGAGGCACTCTCATATCTAGGAATTTATTTTGTATAAAAGGATATTTTCACGTTTCGTCCTATCGGTGAAGGCATCGACCGTTTCCGGTCATTCCGAGAGCCTGCCATCTGCTTGAATCTCATTCTGAGATTGTCAAATCAAATTAAATCAAACGTGCCAGCCAGCAGCAAATTATAAAAACAGCCATTGTATTCTGTTAAGATATAAATGATTTCAGTTGGAAGAATCTCGGAAGAAACTTGAAGACTACGAGCGCGTATCGAAGATCCAACGCAATCTCACGAGCGAGAACTCGGTGCTCGAGAAAGAGCTGTCTTCTATGAACTCCAGACTCGAGCAGGCGGATAAGGCGAGAAGGGCGGAGATAGCGGATACTAAAATGAGATACGACGGACAGATGAACACTATGAGAGATGAACTCAAGTCATTGCATAACCAAGTAAGTTTCACTGCTTAGGATCTTACTTAAAAAGGTGTTTAGACAGTGAAGAACTAAATACTGGTTTCTCTCTGATATGTGAGAAGGAAGAAGGGAAATGTTTTGAAGTTTATTGTTAATAATTTTCGTAACGAATTAATGATTTGGATGAAAATTGTGATAGGTATCGTTCGTGACCTAGAATAACATATAGACAATTTTTACATGCAACGTAAGGAGATATCTCTCCTTATGGCAAACTTATATTCGTTTACGAGGTTGTTTGTTAGTTTGTATGCATGCATATATATACAATTTATCTCCATAACGGCGTATCTCATTGAAATGCAGTTTTATGTAATTGATTTGTATGATTTCAAGGATGGTCCTTAAATCAGCGTCGGTGGTTCTGGAAATAACTTGGTTTATTAATATGTTACAACAGGTATCGAGATTTAAACGCGAGAGAGATAACTACAAGCAAATGCTAGACGCAGCTCAAAAAACAATCTCCGAGCTGAGAAGCGGCGATAAGGCTGCCAGGACGCCAAGACTCTCAATATCGAGTACTGATGAGGTAATCGCTGCATGTTATGAGTTCTTCATATAGGCGATTGTAACAAACTATAGGAGTAACTTTACTGTAACAGAGTAACTGTAACTGCTGTACCTATATAACGCCAAGACACTCAATATCGAGTACTGATGAGGTAATCGCTGCATGTTATGAGTTCTTCATATAGGCGATTGTAACAAACTATAGGAGTAACTTTACTGTAACAGAGTAACTGTAACTGCTGTACCTATATAACGCCAAGACACTCAATATTGAGTACCGATGAGGTAATTGCTGCATGTTAAGAGTTCTTCAGATAGGCGACTGTAACGAACTGTACAGTCGCCTACCTATCTGTAAAGTTACTCCTTATTGTAACTGAGTAACTGTAATTGTGCTGTACATATAATTACGCCAAGACTCAATATCGAGTACTAATGAGGTAATTACAGGGAAACATTAAAAGAGTCCTTCTGGGCAGACAACGCATCAGCAATGCATCTAGTGTTTGATGTCAAAAGGCGACCGTAACAAACTATAAGAATAACTGTACTGTAACAGAGTAACTGTGCCGTAATAATAAGAATGACTAGACTCGTCCTTATAGTTACGATTGTTGTTGCGACTGTAACAAACTGATGAGGTAATTGCAGGGAAACGTGTTAAGAGTTCTTCAGGTTAGGCAACGTATCGGTAATGCCCCTGGTGCTGCAGACGTCTAACAAACTGTAAGAGTAACTGTACTGTAACAGAGTAACTGTGCTGTAGCTATAATGACGCCAAAACTCTCAATATCGAATACTGGTGAGGTAACTGCTGGGAAACATGTTTAAAGTTTCTTCAGTGCAAGCAGCGCATCTGCCATGCCCCTTGTGCTGCACATGTCAATAGGCGACTGTAATAAACTGTAAGAGTAACTATACTGTAATAGATTAACTGCTGTTATTATACCTACATACGACAACACTTTCAATATCGAGAACTGATGAGGTAATTGCAGGGATGTTGTATTGTAACATAGAGATATGATGATTCTAGGAGGAATACCGCAACAAGGTGGCGACACTCGAACAGCAAGTGGCGTGTCTTGAAGACGAGTTGTGTGAAGCGAGGCTGCTCTCCTCTAAACTCAACACGGAGCTGGTCAGCGAGCGATCCACCGCCGAGGTTCGCCAAGCTGAGATGCAGTCGAGACTCAATGAGGTACGTAAGCTATTATTAATACCTCTTGTATTTACCGGTGACGTAAGAAGAGCATATTCCTGTATGTGTTTGCCGTAAGAGGTTGTTTTTTTATTTTTCTGTTACCATTTATCTCTAAAACGGCTAATACGATGATACCAAATGTGGTTTTTAAATCGATTTGTATTTAACGCAAACTTCAAAGATGGTTTCTAAGATTTTTTTACTGGCACGAGTAACTAGGGGCACTGCAATACAGGACGGATACGTTAAGAGGTTTTATGTCTGATATACAGTATTATGTTTTGTGGGTTATTCAGCCAAACTGTTCAGCACTTATGCTAGTGGTGGGTTTTTGACAACAGCGAACCCAGGGTTTTTGTAAAGTTTAAAATATTTTTAACAAATTGTTGTCTGCTAAAAATTTCTGATCCAAAAAAAGTCGACCAATCCTATGTAACATAATACCTAAGAGACCTATGTAAAGTGCATAATAATGTTCCTTTGAGTCTGTAATAAAGCATTTATTGTACAAATACATTTATTTGCCAAAAAAAAATATTACAATAGCAATTTAAAACTGGTTGCCGCCTTCAAATGAAACTATTTTTAATAATACATTACAGGGCAAAACTTTAAACGAGGAAAGAAATTCACTGACTAACAATAAATTATTATTATTTAGTATGAAGAAGAGCGTCTGCTCACGTCAGGGCGCGCTCGCGTTGCTGGCATGGCGACGAGGATGGAGCTCGCGTGGCACAAAGAGAGAGACGAACAACAAAGACTTCTGCAGGAGACATCAACGCTCGCCCGCGACTTGAGGCAAACTCTGTTTGAGGTGATTACACTCTTATTCATCATCAATAGCTTCTACAAGTCCCCCTAAAAGTACCACTACCCTGGTTTTACGATACGTCAAAAAGAACACGCTACTAGAGACCTAAGAGACTAGCCAATGTAGGTATTTAGCTTTTAACCCCCGAAGCAAAAGGATGAGTTATAAAAGTTTAACGTGTATATCTGTGTGTGTATATGGCATCGTAGCTACCTAACGGATGAACCGATTTAGATTTTATTTGAAAGGTGACTTGACGGAAAGTGTAACAGAGCATAACTAAGACGCTATCTATGATTCAAGAAAATTGGTTCAACCGTTTGAAGATCATCCGCTTTCAGCTAATATTGCATATTGCAAGAACGGTAACCTTGACCTGATGCTGAGGCATCACCTGTAATTTACAGGATACCCAGCTCCTCACCAACTTACAGCAGAGGTATCGTATTTGGGCTTTTGGAATCGGCTCAACGAATAGGTTATAGATAGATGGTGATCAGGGTTTGATGACGGAGCAGAAAAAAGAAATGAGGTTACATTAATGAAGGATTGAAAGCATATGTAAAACACTTCCGAGGTTTTAAAATTTAGCGAAAATTTACTTGTTACTGACGTTATCGTCAAAAAATTTATGGATTGTGGTCTAACTGTGATAGCTTATGTCAATTCCATATATATTTTTGGATGATAACATCAGTACAATAGCTATGAAGCGAATGGACGTTGGCTAGCCGCCCCTCAGGTCTTTAGAACTTACGCGTTTAGGCTGTGCGTTGAATATCAGTCAGTCAGCACGCAACGATTTTAAAAGAAGATGTCAATTTGCCCTTTATGTAACAGGTGGAAAGAGAACGAGATAAGGAGCGACTCGACATGAAGAGAAGAATAGACCAACTCAAGAGGACCACAGAAGAAGAAACTGAGGAAGCTAAAAAGAAGGTTAGTAACTAAGCAATTGGCGTACATCACTTACCCCCAAATTATACTAGCGAAATGGCTATATCCCAAAATGTTTGTGATTGTCTGTTACAATTTGTCCAATTCGCCTGATCTTAATGCGGCATTTACAACAGTTTTTTATGACTTCAATATATTGTCTTTGGTCAGTTTTATCACTTAGAGGCGTTACAATACATGATAGAATAAAAGAGCTCTCTTTCGCTGATAGTGCTCTGAAGAAAGAGATGGCAAAAATTATACTCCTGTTAAATTAGTTTACGTGTCGCTCTTCTTCGTGTCAAGAGTCATCATGTTTTGATATCATGACCCAACTTGTATGGAAACTTAAGTCAAAATTTGACAGCACTAAAATTGTAGTTCTTTCTTTTGTTACTGTTAGTAAAAGAGAGCGATATGTAAAATTAAGTTTAGTTCGCGTACAAGAGATATATCCAATATCTGTGCTTTAGGTGACGGAACTGCAATGTGATCTGCTAGAGTTGCGAGACGCGCACGCTAAATTACGGACTGCGAATGAGAAGCTGCGACGTGATAAGGAAAGACACGATCGTGACCGCGACCAGAACAAGCTGCTCGTCGGATCCCTGAAACGCGCTCAGCAGGTACTATTATATCTAAGTAACCGTAATACCGCGCTTACACATGCTTCGTTCGCGCACTAATGTTGACTGCTTAGTACTAATCTTAGTACTACCCTGTATCGAAAGATGGTTTTCACACACCTACAATATTTTTGAACTACCTATCTAACGACACCCCACCCGTGGGATAGACGAGAAAATTCCCACTTTACGTGTAAGGGAGATACCCAAAAAAAATATTAAGATTTTTATTTTACCACTGTGTAGGCGTGATTAATTTGTATACCTATGCCAAATTACAGCTTTCTAGTACTAAGAGTCTCTGAGCTAAGTCGTGGATAAACAGACAGGCAGGCGGACGTACATGGCTAAACTATAATGGCTCCTTGTTGACTACGGAACCCTAAAAATACTATACATGAGTATGGTCTTTTTAAATAAGAATTTACTTTAAGTTCTGGAATAACAAATAGGCTAATCTAAATTTCGAAAATCAACTCCTAATGTGGTTAAAAGTTTATATGGAAAAAATATGACTTAAAAAGACCATCCTCAAAAACAGATCATGTACATCGATCGAATGTCTACGGTAGTGATCATTATTATACTGCAGTACTGCAGTAGCATCATGCACATAGGGGGTTATTCTTACGCGCGTGAACTTCGACAACCTTCTTGCTTTAAGTTGATACTTAAAAAGGCCTTTACTCACATCATGATTCGATAGACAAATGTTCTTGAGTATGATGCAACGGACAGTACTCATTGTTATATAGAGGAATGATCTTGAGGATATGAAAACGGTGCTTATTTTGCCTCGCAGGAGGATGACAGAGTAATAACGCAGCTGCTGGAAACGATAGACGACCTCATGAAACAGAGCCCTGACTTGTTCCGCAACTCGACGTCTGTTAAACCTGAGAAGAATCTGATGACTCCAACGCCACCGAGAAGAAATAGGGTAAGAAACTATTATTCCTTAGGTTTCAAAGCATCTGTTTGACCTTATCAAAATGTTTCCTCACAATCTTCCCATTTGGCGTATTGAGAACGTGTTAGTGCGCGTTATTTTTGGAGTGGAAAAATCCATCGTTTTATCGGTTAGTGTACTATGTCGACTTTTGGATTAGTTACCTACCTTGTATTATAATATCTGTGCCTCTATTAACCCCGGGTTACAATTACAGGCGTAAATCTTCATCTCGGTTCTCTATGAAAACGAAACGTCAGTTGTTATGTAGGCTACGTCTGCAATTGGAACTGGGAGTACGACTCTCGGAATAACGTTTTTTTTATGTTTCAGTCATCGAAATCCCGGTCCCGATCGGCGACGCCGGAGAGTGCTGGCGAGGCCGGGAACGCCGGCGACGCTGCCGCCACAGCTGCTAGACTTCGACGCCTCACCGATGAGCTGCGAGCCTCGCGGATAGCCGAGCGCCAGCGCAGACATCAAGCCACCTCTAATAGGAGGTATTACCAGACACTCAACTGAACTTAGACGAACCACTTTACACCATTTTATTTTTACCTGATTTGCACCATAAACAAAGCACTATTAGGTTGCATAAGTATTCTAATCTCTGCTGCTAATCTCATGTTTTGTCTCTAGAGCAATGTCTACAGAGCCGCGGGATACGTTGTCGGTGGCGGCGGCAACGAGGACGCCCTCTCGCGCACCTTCACTCAAAAAACGCTCTATATCACTCGAACAAACTACCAAGGAACATGTAAGAACCCTACGCCAATGCATAAAATCCCTCGTTTGGTGGCATCCGTGAGCCTATTATGTATTTTACACGTAAGCAAAACAATAACAACAACAGCTGCCATAACGACAGCAACCAATCATTAGCCGTGATTCTTCTTATAATAGTGATGCCTTTCGCGTCAACAAACTACACTTTTTTAACCCATCGATTGTCCACCAGAGGCGATAGTGGCGATTGCCTCCAGTAAAACGTCTAGCTACTGGTTTTGGCAAATGATACTAAACCCGCCTTCTACAATTATCGCGTACGTCAGTTGCTGATTGTAAAAAATACATAATAGGCCAGCTGAAGCAGTTTGGTACTTGTAATAAAATCCCATGAGCTGTTCTGCCATAAGGTCACATATGGAGATCTTTAAAATGTGACGGGTACTTGACAGTATATTATTTCAGAGCCACATCTGGAAGTCTGTGGATGACAGCAGCGTATCTTCGATGCAATCGTTGGACGGAGATGCAGCAGATTCCAGACTATTCACTATGCAGCGCGACGCTAGTCTAGACAGGTAACGAATATTATAGGCATTAGCGTTTACTTTAAGCTACTGTTAAAAATAGCTCGCCGATCCTACAACCGCTGGGCAGTAAAGGCTCTCGAATGGCGACCACGAACCAGATGACGAAGAAATACCCCCAACCGATGGACTGATGGCATCTCAAAGGTTGCAGGAAACCGGTAAAAGGAGGTAACTTAAAACCGTCGCGTAACGGCACTATAGAAGGCTTATGTTTAGGAGTAGCCTTTTATTTTATGATACCTACGTTAAAAATGTGTCATAGTAATCTTTGGCTAGTTGGAACTAGCCAATAATCTACAATATGGGAAACACCACTAGTAGATATGTATTCTTTATTTTATTTTGTTTACAGTCGTTTGTCGGGTGGATCGGCCCAGAGCGAGATACTTCCTACAGAAAAGAAAAAGAAGAAGAGCATATTCGGCAAACTGAAGAAACTAACGAAATCGCGATCTATTGACGATCAAGGAGACCCAGAAACCGTTGAGTTTAGACCTATTGGCACTGTATCACAGGTAAACTTTTTTCCATTGAAAATTATTAATATACAGAAGCGAAACTCCGCATATACAGACCATGCATGTGTTCCGTGCTCAGGACTCACTATACTGCTGTTACTGCCTTAGTAATAGATTGTTCATGAAGGCACAGACCAGTTAACTGGTCTGTGGTGAAGATCACGTAACTTTTGCCTCGGCTTTTAGTGCTGACGCGTAAAGCGAGTGGCAGAATCGAGTATTTTATGCGCACAAAGTTGCGCTTCTATATGCTAGTAATAATTGTTGTAAGTTGATTAAAGTGCAAATACTTAATACTTTTTAATGATTGGTAATATTTTAGGGATCCGATTCAGACATGAGCGCTGCAGGCAGCAAACGAGATTTACGAGGGCGACTTTCAGACATGTTCAGTAGAAAAGGAACGCTTTCTCGAGGCAACAGGTAAAACTAATATTGATGTCGATATTGTGCGGCGAAACAAAATATATCATGGTACCTACTCTTCTCATAGACTGAAATGAAAAAAACAAACATGATAAAACTAAATGCAGTACTCTCGAACGGGGAAGTAAATCTTCGTGAGGAATCCGGTATGTCACAAATTTCGAAGAAATTTTGGCACATGAAAGGAGCCTCTACGAGGCCCACTGAAATTCTTTCACCACGCTGGTTCTTTCCTATTGGTCTGGTCACTAGACCCTTTTCAGGAGGCCCCCCTTACCCTAATGTGGTCAGATCACTGACCTAACGTAGATTTACCAAGCAGTGACGCAACGAGAGAAGAAGAAAAGTTTGTATTTCTAGAATACGCCCCCTCTACTCTCATATATACGCTGCACAGAAAATAAAAAAGGTGTTGTTTCGTTCACAGCAAAGAGCTATCGCCCGAGCGGCCCGCAAGCGCGTTAGGTACAGTTAGCAGTGGATCCCGGTCCATGCTTCGAAACTCTAGCAATAGCAACTTGCAAAGAGCTTCGCCCTCGAAAAAGGTATTGTATTGAAGTCATTCGAAGAAGTTCGTTTTCATCTGGGAAAAATAATTAACACTGAGAGGACAAAGAATACTCTGGTCGAGACTATAGGTACAAAAGGCTCATTTTAGGGCCATCATCCCTCCCTTAAACTGTTACTGGTTATTAAAAATGATCGACTGAAAAATACCATTGACAGCAGTCTTTTTGGAAGCATACAGGCACCACAGATGGTAAGCGCCTATTAGCATCTGCAACACCTGATGAACATAGCTGATGCCTTGAAGGCCCTTATTCTTTATTGTACACTCGGAGAACAAAGACAAAAGGACATGTACAAAGACGAGCTGAACCCTAAGATATTTTTTAATAGGGAAAGCACACATTTTTTGCGGATCAGTGTGATCACATTTTTTCACATAAATAAAATAAATAATGCTGGACATTTTCCACACAGCATCATCTAGCCCCAAAGTAAGCAGAGTTTGTGTTATGGGAACTAAATGACTGATATACTACTTGTATATATATTTTTTTTGTAAATACATACATATTATACATAGAAAACACCCAGACCCGAGACAAATATTTGCAAATTATACAAACATTTGTCCAGCGGCGGTTTAACATGGTTGCTTATGGTTTGGCCAAGCCCATAATGGTGTCATAAGCTATTTTTTTCAGAATGAAGTCCTAAGTTCGCGAGCGTCAAGCACCACTCCCGCCACCAAGAGGAAAGGAAAATAACAGATAATATCGTAATATCGCTTCTCTAGTGTATTTATTCATATTCCTATGATTTTCCACATAGCATGTAATATCACAATACATATCAATCATGTAGTACGCCTGATAGAGCTAGACCATCTTGAAAAGCATATTCGACAATTTAGTGTCTAAGATCTATTGCTGAGTCAACGGAGACTTCAAGGTGGCGTAGTTATATCGACAGAACCGTAATTTCCGTATAACTGTCGATAAATTGGAGCACGAGTTAAAAGCTTGATCGAGAGTTATACGCGAATATCCGACGCCCGTCACAATTATAAGTATGTGCGTGACGCCCTATTCCTACCTACGTCCTTAGCTTAGTTCCCTCGATAAGCATCGCTTTGATGTGTTAGGTCGTTTCCTGGCGCATCTAAACTGCAGTAAATAGATGTATTTTCGATTTGTTTATGTGATGCGGTTTCCCTAGCGTGGATGGCTACCGTATACCGTAAAGGAACCACCTTTAACCACCTCGGGGAGATAAGCCGCGCTGGATTTTGTAACGTACTTGTAATTTTGTAATAAAAAGTTCAATTGAAATAACTGTGTTTAACTAAACATCTATTCAATTTATAAGTTTTTTTTACATAAAAAATATCAGTTCTTACAAAATGCAAACAGAAACGAAAAATGAAACCTGGTAAAGATGCATTGCAGTTTAAAATGCTAGTTAAGTAAAGCGGGTAGGTTGCGCGTGCGGCTAGCTCTGGTCCATTAAGTTTGAGTCGACGCCGCCGGCGCCCGAGGAATCCTTTAGGATTGATTCGAAGATGGGCTGGAGATCGGGAAACGATTTGATTTGCGTAACGAAGTCCATAAGATGAGGGTTCTTTTCTGTGAAATACAAATATAATGTTAAAAAAAATAATATTAATAGGTACATAACAACTCGTTGTTTAACTACGAGTTAAAGATAATTAGCATTGCATACAGTGCCATCTCCTTCATACTTAAATGTTGGATTATGGATAGCGTTTTAGTAAGACAGACGACCGACCTGTCTTTACTTTGTAACATCCATTAGCGCCATCGTTATCTCCACCGATAAAATATCAGCACAGATCCCCGCGACCACATTACCACACATGCTAATCCTCAAAGTAGATCGAGACTTGGGAGTGCCTACAGCCTTGCTAATTGATTTGATACTTGTTGTTCCAAAGAGGTTTAAAGCCGTACGCGCGTTACAAACGTCTTAAATTACCTTATGGCGCTGACAATAAGCTATGCTTCAGTGACGTACCTGCTTCTGGTATCTGTAATAACGCAGCGGCCGCGCGTAACGCTGATCTCTTGAGCTCGTCCTGTTTCTCGTACTCTTGTTTCACTGAGTTTGCCTTCACTTTCATTGTGCAGGTCGCCCTCAACGGCTCGACTAAACTTTCCAGCCCTGAAATAAATTAAAAATGTGACTAAGTTACAAGTTTAACAATGAGCTCCGCACTAGGTCTAGCCTGTATCACGAAAGCCCAGATGGCGTTTGACAAAGAAAAAATATATTAAAAAAGATAAACAAGTGCAAGGAAAACATTTAAAATACTACTTGTAAGACCAATAAGTTTCATATTTACTATTATTTTACAGCAAGATAATCATGAAACCCGGTAGGAATAACGAGAAACGGTCCGCTTTCTACAGCGGGTGCATAGTTCCGGTCCGTAAGCGGTCGTAAGGTGGCTAGGGGGCGCTGCAGTAGACGAAGGCAAACACGTGTTGTAAAAATGAACTTGTGTCAAATGAGAAACGAGTATACTCATCACTTACTCTGCAAGACAACGGCGGGGCAGAGCTGCGCGAGCCGCGCGCACATCAGATACGTCAGCATCTTGATATCGTAGTGGTCTCTTAATCCGTCCTCCACGTGCCTCAGGAACTCGAACACGTCCAGCCGATCCAAACAAGTCCCGAGTAATGTGTACATGCATTCGAACGCGGCCTTGCGCAAGTCTAATCCGTCGTCGACTGAGTGCTTGAACGGGCCCATTTCCACTTCGCGAATCAGCTCTTTCTGTAAATAAATGTTGTTTCTTCCATAACATAATGACGAGTAAGCCGCCCGGCGACTTCGTCCGCGTTCCATACAATATTTATCTTCTTGCACTAATTTGGGTGGAATTTCGGAAAATTCTTTCTTAGTGCACCCCCTGCACACCGAAAGAAAGATTTTCCAAATTTCAGGACTCTAGGACATTCAGCTTAGTTGTGCGTTAGTTATCGGTTTGTCAGTTACTGTTAAGGAGCAGTTTTGGGAGAGGAAGCTTTGCATCTTTTGCTTAGCAGCCAAAATGGCATTAAAGATATTAGAAGTCAAATTAATGTTTTATTCAATAAAATCAGTATCTCTTTTATGATAAGCTCTTTACTTCTGGGAAGTTCCATTGCCCTCATGCATAAGGGTCACACGGTTTAAACTCACCTTGACCTTAGTTTCTGTATAGACAGTGGGTAGAGTTTGCGGTAACAGCTCACGAATCAGAGACGGCTTGTTGTGGGCGGCCGAGTTGAACGCGACCAAGGCAACGCGTCTCACGCCCAGTTCCGGATCACGCAGGGGCACCAGTAGTTCCGACATGCATTCACGTAGCAAGGGATCGATGGCTTGAGGCTACAAAAAAAACTCTTAAAATCATGACAGTCGAAAAATAACCCGTACATCTAAGAACTATGTAAACATTGTAGATACTTGAAACTAACATGATGATTTCAAGAATGGTTCTAAGATGGATTTAAAGCTACAAGGGGGCGCTGGCGCTGCTTCTATATTCTATATTTCATATTCAAAAATAGCTAAAACTTTGTATTGACTTATTGATTATTTGAATCAAATTCGTGTCCGTAGCACATTAAATAGTGAAACCCAAAAACGTCCACTAAATATGTTACGGCGCGGACAAATCAGAATATTGGTGTAAAACTCTAAAAAAGGCTACACGTTTTATTTTCAGAATGTTTGCCTGTCAGTGCCTGCTTTTTTCAGATCGCGCCAAAATAGTCGCTAAAAGGTGTAATTAGCGTGTAGTTAATTCTAGGGAAACCACATACTTGATCCGAGATTGTAAACTTGACGGCAGTAACCGCTGTGGTCCTCGTGAGGGGTTCAGGCGATTTGAGGAATTCTTTCAGGTGAGGGAGCAAGTCTTTTGGTTCCAGCAGACACAATTTCCCTAAACATTCCGCTACCTGGAACAAAAACAAAGTTTAAACTTCACTCGTGAATCGACGACGTCACATTCCTCTGTCGTTTGTTAAAGGAAAAACGAGACGTCCAACATCCGCTTATAACAGAACTATCGGACTGACGGAACCGGCCTACCAGTGTAGATAAATACTTACTACATTACGAGATCCTTCCTCCGCGCATTGGCAGTGCTTCGAAAGCTGCACCCATATTTCGGGTATAAACGGCCTCAGCGCCTCTACGCCTTCAAGAGAGCACGATTCACATGATATTATCTGTAAGAAAAATTATGGTTAATCTTAGTACGAAGCTCCGAGAGCATACGTCATATCTTAATAATTCTCGTGTGAAGTCCCGCCTCTTCTGGAGCATCTACACAAAAACGCACCACTAGTTGATGGGAAGCCCATTGTATTGTCGGTCCCTGTCATGTCATCAGACACAATCGTCAGTCCGCGTGTTGTATTCGTATCCTGTGAGGGCCCGGTCAAACTGACGCGGTGGCGGTGGCGATAAGTACATTCAAGCGATTTTTTTTTCACCATCGCCAACATCTTTTGATCGGGGCCTAAGGCCGTTAGTAACCAGCGAAGGTGTCGCGGGTCTGTTTTTAAAAATATTAAGAACATTGCTTCATCACGTATAATCAGTATCAGACCATAATTAGTGAGCGCTGCTGTGCGATGCGGATCGCACGCGTCATAAAAGTAAAGTTGTGAAATGAGGACTCGACACATGAAATATCCTGAAATATCACTGTTCATCCTGTCATCCTGTTGGTGCCAACCTCGGGCGATCTTTTTTAAGTTCCCCGAAGTTTTCCGCGCTCATAACGAGGTCGGTGTAAAAAATCAGCCCCTCCGTGCCCTAGATCTTTGCTCGTAGGTCCCTATACATCGGACACTTTCAGAGCACGTGGTTTTCTCTCTCTCATCGCATCCGCATTCGCTCGTGTCGCTGTGGCCATGACATTGAGCCGATAGCGGAAGCAGCCATGGCCTGTGAGTAACTGCGACGTTTCGTGGTCGGGTTCTACCCAGTGCGTCTTCAGTAAGATACTATTATATTGAAAATTAGATTGGTATTTGTAAAGTTACCTCTCTGAGTGAGTGCAACAGCAGATACTGCCGTTTCGGCTGCGCCTCGATCTCGCCCAGTATGAACGGCAGGAACTCGGGCAGGTTGCCCACGGCCACGGAGCCGAGGGCGTAGCTGGCGGCCGACTTCACTTCCTCAGAAGATGACGTGAACGAATTCAGCAACACTTCCTTCAGGTTCGGAATTGTGCTTAGATCTCTGAAAAAAAACATCGATTTCTTACACCCAATTACTGGGTTGTTCAAGGCAATAATTAGTTAATCAATAATCAAATCGGGTCAAACGTCAAGTGAGCTTTGTATCAAGAAGGGCACTAATACGAAATAAATGAACTGGCACTTAACAAGACTCATATCACCCATGGACTAAAGCCGTCTCGGAATGGTGGCCAAGAGATATGAGGTGTAACTTTTGTACGGAATTGACAGTTTGTAGCTGCAATGAGACTGCGTTTTGCGGTCTGCGGTCGTGTTCCAAATCAAAGCTTAACGTTAGGACTGCTAGTATTCCATAAATATTACGAAATATTTTGTGAAAAAACCAGATCTGTCATCAAGCAGGAGAGGGCCTATCAAGTTTCGAGGTTAACTCACAGATGGCGCCCGATCTCTGCGAGCGCGAGTAACGCGAACATGTGCTGGGCGTCGCCGGGCGGGCTGGTCGCGTCGCGCATGAACCCGCGCACAACCTCCAGCGCGTCCGATCCACCCTCCACCACCACGGCTGCTACGCACTTCGCCAGCGAGTGGAACGCCTAACACAAATTGTTCACGTAGTAACAAAAAGTAAAAAGTAGTAACAAAAACGCATTTTAGTCCTCCAGAACATGCCGTAAACGATATTTTCCGAGTAAGTGAAGTGAAAACATATTCTTAAAAAACTCTATAAGATGTTTATGCTTTTTCCTCGTAGTTTAAGTGAAAAGTAAAGTAGTTTACTAAGCACCAAAGTATTGTGTTCATATGAAGGCAGATAATGGAGAATTTAGATTTAGAGAATTTAGAAAGCAAAATATTCTATTGGAATCCTAAGCGTGTAATGAAGGGTTCAATCTGTTTGAACATACCTGTTTGATGTGATGTGCGTTAGCGTTGTGTTCGTGCAACCGGTTGACCGGTCCTACCAGCAGCGCCAGCAGCTCGCGACGCGAGCAACCCACCACGTCCGCAGCCACTAGAGCGCTCAGAACACCGAGCATAGCCTTGAGCGCTCCACCTGTTAATCAATAGCATGTTTTCCAGACAACCATGACTTGTGCCAGTTAATTTAAAAAAAGATTTTATATTAAAAAAGATATCTTCAATCTCACTTGAAGGAGAAAGTCGCGATCACTCACCCTGATGAAGACTCTCGGAATGAGTCGAAACTTAGTCGGTGCCTTCACCGATAGTGCGGTACGTGAAAATTCCCGTTTTTACAATATGAATAGTCAAGTTCACGATAGCTTTTGGAATAAAATCACTATAATCAGTTTTGAAAGCAATCTGTTATGAGAGAGATGGAAGTTTACCTTGCAACAGAGGCGACTTGGCGAGCGCCAGAATGTTAGGCGTCAGTGCGCGGCGCGCTTCCGACGTAAGGGCAGCGGGGCACTTCAGACACGCACCGCGCACTAGGGTCAAGGCAGTCTGTGCGCAATGCAGGTCAGATTCGTTCACCAGCGCCGGTACCTCCATTAACACCTGCAATCAGTATTATAACAAATTGTACAGTCAAACGCAATTCACGCGCGGCTCGGAAACCTTTGTTTATCTTTGGAAATCCTTAATGTGCTGTTGAAAGCCGTCGTGTCCAGACTACAAAATTTAGATTCTTCATACAACGATATTGGATTTTTTGACTCGAAAATGTATATGCATATTAACACGTGCTCAAGAAAGGTGAAGGAAAACATCATGCTCTAGAATCAGAAATAAGAAGGCACGGTTAGTGTTCCAAGAAGCGGCGGTGGGTTTGCAACCTGTTACGTGGAAAACGCAGGCATGTGCCAAATATTTGGACGTGCCTCTGACTACTCCTTACTTGGCATCCTCAAAGATCTGAGGATATCCATTATGGGGAATGCAGTAGTGGGCATGCTTATTTTTGTTTTGATTTTTTTCTAGTTTGTAGACCACAGCCTGATAACATGGGCACCGTCTTTAAATTGACAAAAAAATACAGGTATAATTGCTAAAAAAATATCTTACCTTGCTCAATAGTTCAATGCTGATAGCATTGCTGTAGTTCTGCACCAAAGTATCTAATAGGACTAGAGTAGACAGTTTCAGCGCTCTCTGGTTTTTCCTCAGGAATGATCCTAGTATTGGCACTGCATCAGACTGAAATAAAGTTAATATACTTAATAACGTAACAAGTAAATTTTTGCTAATTTTTGAAACCCCCACGTGTTTTCTACTGTCTATTGCAGCGCCCTCTAGTGACTTTCGGCGATAAAACCTATCTAAGAATCATTACTTTTTAAAAACCCCGCATTTCAATCGTATAAGCCGTTACGGAGATAAATGGTACCAGACGAACAAAAACTCTTACGGCAAATGCATTTACGGTAAATATACAACCTCGGTGATGCAGGCAAGTATCCGACTGAAGCGCAAGAGGTTCGATTCCTGTATCAGCAAAAATATATACATGTTCAGCAGATATTTGTTACGAGTTTTGGTGTTGTGGTACCACGGTACTCGTAGTTCCTCATACTCATGGTACACCCACGATAAAGGGAATCCTAGCGTGGGGTTAGTACTATAAATAAATTACTGTTATCATTATGGGTGTTTATTTATTACTAGCCTCTGCCCACGGCTTCGCCGCGTGGTACCCGGATAAAAAGTAGCCTATGTGTAATTCTGATGATATTACTGTTAAGTTTCACCAAAATCCATTCAGGAGTTTTCACGTGAAAGAGTAACAAACATCCATCCTCACAAACTTTCGCATTTATAATAGTAGGACTTACCAGAATCGGTCTTAAATCAATCCTCAGTGGTGAAGAAGCCACTTTAGTCAGAGCCTTCACGGTAGTAAGCCGAGTGATCTCATTGCGTAGACGTTCTAAGAATATCGGCAGACAAACTGGAAGCTCATTCTGAAACAATTAAAAAGGAGAAATTACAGACACTTTGAGCCTTTAGGATTATGGAACTGAAATGAAATGAATGAAACGGGACATATTGCATGACGTGGTGATGACAAGTGGAGCAGGGCAAATGGTTGACTGAACGGTGGCCAAGGAGTGGTAACAGAAACGGCAGCGAGATGCGCAGACGATACAGTCGACGTCGCGGGCCGCGGATGGCTCTAGCGCGGGATCGTGGTGGGTGGCACAAACTGAAAGAAGCCTATACCCAGCAGTGGCCAAACTCTGACTGTGTATGATTAGCCCTTCTTTTTAGGACGTTCGCTGCGTTAAGCGGGTCAAGTCCCATCACTTGTCCCGCTTAACGCAGCGAACGTCCTATAGTACTATTTCGCAACTGTACTTAAAAGAACAACCCGCGTCGCGTATCTGCAGCGAGAGTTGCGGATGAAGCGTAGTAGCCACCCAAATGGAAAAACAAAACAAAATAAAAAATATTACGGTTCAAAATATGTAACAATTAAAAAACCAATGTTGTCAAAATCCTACATCCATAATAGCCAGTCATGGCCTTATTGCTATTATGAAAGCTCATTTAAGTGGCGTCAGTTTGGTTGTTAAATAGGCATTTACATAGATGATTATGAAGATTAAAACACGTCCAAAATAAATACTTAGATACCTCCAGGTAGTCTCCAAAGTGGCACAGCAGCTGTCCACAAGCGGCTATGGCGCGTTCCTTGACCTCTTGGTCCATATCCGTGGCGCGCAGACGCACGAGCGTGCACTCATACATAGCGGGGACAAACGCTTGTAATTCCTCCGACGGTGGTTCGATCGCCATTTCCACTTCGCCTTCAGCGCCTTCCAAGTAATCTGAACAGCAAAACACAGCCTGCTTAAAGCTACGACAGGCCTTTTCTAACGCGTGTCATGACGAAAGATCTACCGACTTTCTGTAATCTTTAGGAACAACCGGACGAATAATAATCTTTAGTTAATGTAAATGGACAAATACCCGTGATAATTAATGTAAATAAATAAACGTCATGTTGGAAGGCCCTCAATCCGATGGATGATGACATCTTAAAGATTGCGGAAAGTCGGTGGAGGTCAGAAACGATCGTAATAGCGCTCTGTGGAAAAGGTCGATGTCCAGCGATGAAATTCTACAGGCTTCTGATGTTGTGGTTTTGAGAACAAAAAAAATATATTTTTTCCCTCAAACAAAAAAGAAAGATAGATATAATAATTAATGTCTTCTCTAGACAAACGCGCTGCCTTGGAGCTCATACTAAACCCGCTGTTCCCGGGCAAAGTGATAATGAACTTACCCAATGGACGCATGACCTTCACAAGAGTCTGCAGCACGCGGAGTGCTTCAGCGGTTACTTTGTAGAAGGGGTCGTGTACGCAGGCCAACACAGCAGGCATCAGAGAGGCCACGTGGACGCGCATCGTGTCTCCACTGTGCCCTCGCACCAAACACACCACGAACACTAGTGTTTCGATCTTCATTGAAGACGCTGTGGTTTTGTCCCTGCACAGTGATAAATTGAGTTACTACAATTGACTGGGCAGGACACAAGTAGGCCGCTACAAGCTCAACAGGTGAAATGCGCCCTTTACATAAAGCAAACTTTCGTATGAAATCAGAAAAAGCATGCGAGAAATTGCATAGTGTAAAGGCAGAAAGACAAAAAGCAAAACAAAAGGCGTGCGTCAGACTTGATGCACGCGTTTTGAGTGTATGCGACTGCATACAATGTGTAAAGGCAGTGTGCGTTTTATTTTATGCCAAAGATAAGGACTCGGTTGTGTTACAAGCTCATCAAGTTATACCGAGGATTATAGATACCCATTGAAAATGATTTGACTTTTAAAGGAAATGACGTTTGATGTTTATTACAAGATGTTAACACATGACCTGATGTTTTAACATCATTATTTTAAATCTATGACACTGAGTTAGATTGCAATGCAGCGGAGTCCAAGATCTTTGGTATGCACTGACCTTTGCATTACATAGATTTCATTTTTTAAGTTTGCTGAAAGAAAACTCTTGTTATGGTTAAGCGCGCCTTTGTACATGTCCTATGTAAATTTTTTGCCTATATTTTCTGTGTGTACAATAAAGAATAAGGAATTGAGTAAACAAGCACACAGCCCTCCTTTAATTTCACTGGCACCCATACCCTTCACACCGGAACACCACAATGCGACTATTACTGCTTAGCGGCAGAAATAAGTATGATAGTAGTACTTTCCAGAATGCGCTCTTTCACAAGGAGCACTACTACTGCTTATTGTAAAGAGTGTTTAAGGACTGAGGCGCGTTCGGTACTCACGTAAGGGCTGGCGTGAGGGCGCGGATGACCTTCTCCGCGTGGTCGGCCAAGCAGCCGGGCGCCGCGGTGAGCAGCTCGCGCAGCAACGCCAGCGCGCAGCCGCGAGCGCGCACGCTGCGGCCGCGGATCACGCGCAGCGCGCCGCGAACTACGCCCGGGACCTGCGACAAACATACCAACATACATTTACATCTACAGCTTATGCATGCCTTGTGACCGTTGTTGCTACAACGGTCACATGTACTATGTTTAATGAGGCGCTGGCTGATATAGCTTGGGCCGATCTCTCGCCTGGTCTCCAAATAGTTGCATTAAGTAGATAGTTTATAATTCGTATAAAATTGATTTAATTTAATTTAATAACATACTACTCAATATGGATATGGTCTGAAATACTCAAATGAATACTCAATATGGTCTGAAATAAAAAATATTATTATTATTATTGGAATATATTTCAGTTTATGAACCCTTTATAAGGGTATAGGAACAGATAGATAACATATTACTATACCGCAAGTCTCAAATAACGGCCAAGTCCAACGACATGCTTAACTTATAGAACTGATAGTATGTTTCCTATTCTGTCCGACTTATCGATGACTTTGACTCAATAATAATTCATTCATTTAATAGTGTCATCTGTCTTCATCCACCTCATAAAATCAATGTTTTTTAAAGTTGTTTGCTTCTGCCCTGCTTATACTTCCAGAGGTCCAGATTTAGGCATGACTATCATAATAATAGTAATAAACACCAAACATAGTCCTGGCCCCACAATAGGCACCCCAGTATCGTGGGTATCAGGAACTATGAGTGCCATGGTACCACAACATCCAGACTCGGAACAAATATCTGCAGAACATGTAATCTGAACATTGCCCATACAGATATGGAATATAATAATAGAGTAAAGGAGTGGATTGCTTTTTATAGATTCGAGTGTCTCATGAACGAAGAACCTGGGGAAGAAGAAAAAACTAATAATACTTAGCAACGATTTTCAAGAAAAGGATTGCACCTTATTGCACCTGTAAATTAAATTACCCACTTATTTTAAAACTGGTTAATTTAGGGAACTTTGCGTAAAACTCCCTAAATTACCCTGAAGTGCTGAAATATTTGGTGACTTACTCTTTGCAGTAGGAGAGATTGCGGCGAGTTATCAGTCGGGGTGATAGACATCTGAAGCGCGGGCGGCGGCCGGGTGGCGCGCAACAGAGCTGTGTACGCGCTCAGGATATCGCATTTCACGTTCTCTTCGCGTTCTAAAACAGACGATTAAACATTTAGGCCCGAATTCATAGTCAAATAGGGGCTCCCCTAGGGGACTATTCAGGCGCTATGTGAAAATACAAGCGCGAATTCAACCTTTATGCACCCAGCCGTAAGGCGAATGCCGAATGATGGATTTTGGGGGACTGTTCAACCCTCGAATATGAATTCAGGCTTTACTAACTTTCGACATTCAAATAGTCTCCTGTGGGTATCGCTCGCAAGTTACATAATAATAAATATATTGTGATAAGTAAGTATATACAAAACTAGCTGTGCCACTCTCGGCCCCCGATCCACCGCGTCGCATCGCCCGCCGCACCTATTACTTCTTTTGCTCGGCTCCTAAGGGTCGTACCGTGTTGTTAAATTGCCTGTAACCTTCCTCAAGAATTAGGCTATCAAATGCAAAAATATGTTTTCAAATCTGACTGGTGGTAGTTCCAGAGATTAGCGCGTTCAAACAAAAAACAAACAAACTCTTCAACTTTAATATCAGTATAAATATGGTCTTGCCATCTGAAGACCGTTGCAAACGATCTATAGATAGCACAACTTGTCGGGATCACTACCAGACAGAAGCGTTCCCAAAATGCCGGCTGCATTGTAACGCTGAATGGCAATATAAGATTTTGTTAAATTACAAAGGTAAATTTCAAAAAAAAATTGTTAAATCACAAAGGTAAATTTCAAAAATCTATGACGGATGTTGGTTGATAATAATTTTCAAAACCTATTTGAAAATGTATTTTAACGAAATTTTGAATAGGTTTGGTAACCTAGACACAGTCTAGTTTAGAATTAAGTTATTTAGAAAAAATATGTGTAGCTAGTCAATAATTTACAGATAAAGCCTAAATTGACTTGAGTAATGGTCCTTTAAGAGGCACTTAGGTTTTGACACTAAAGTCAAGTAGTAAAGGCCATAAGGAGTATTTAAGCGCGGAGAGCAAAATCAGTATAAAATTAATTTAAGTAAAAATACCTTTGAATCTGGCGATCAATGCCGGCGATACGGTAAAGTACATTTCTGACAGTAGTTCGTGGCGTGTAGCAATTACAGATTCCAGACACTTCGCTGCAGCGCGTCTCACCTGAAAATTACCCCAAGTTTGAACGACAAAGTGAAAGAGTTCATCCGGAGCAATACAACAACTTAATTTATTTCTACCGACAAGGATTCACTTGTTTAACAACTTTCCAAAATTTAGCTATTTTAATTAAGAAAATGAATTAATGAACGTAAAGTGTTCATTAATTCTACAGGATTATCTTACACAAAAATAAGGCATCGATTTAGAAGTACAACAGGCGGCCTTATAACTGAAAGCGATTTCTTCCAGCATTGAAAGATATATACTAAAATTTCCGAAATTCTGCTATTTTAATTTAGAAAATGAATTAATGAACGTAAAGTGTTCATTAATTGTACACCAGGATTATCTTACACAAAAAAGGGCATTAATTGAGAAGTACAACAGGCGGGCTTGTAACTGAAAGCGATTTCTTCCAGGATTAAAAGATATATACTAAAATGTCAAATTATGGCAATTCACAATTAAGAAATTGATTCAGATTTTTTTAATTCAAATACTTATTATATCAATGTTTTTATTGATCGAGTGAGCAAAGCAAACGAAGATCTAATAATAATAATGCTGGACATTTTCACACAGCATCATCTAGCTCTAAACTAAGCAGAGCTTGTATTATAGGAACTACATGACTGATAGACTACTTATATACTTTTTTATCATATATATAAAACACCCAGACCCAAGACAAATATTTTGCAGATACAAACATTTTTGTGGGCGGAGGCCACAGATAGTATACTAAACGAGTTTTAGGAACCTTTAACCTGGAAATAATGTTTGCACCCTTATTCTCAATCACTCCAAAACTTTATAAGCTTGCTAAAAGTTGTGCGCATCTCTGATACACTAAACAGAAGATCTGTTTAGTGTTAGAAAAGGAAAGAGCTAGAATTATCGACTTGCTAAAGTTAAGTGATAATGTGTTTTAATTTGAATTGTACATTTGTGTTTTTTAGCTCGTAACAGTAGTTTGTCAATACCTTCCAAGACATGTCATCGTCATCGGAGTACTCCTCAGAATCGGATTCGGGCTCTGCGTCCGGCGCGAAAGACTCCTCCTCCATGTCTTCGTCCTCGCCGCCGCCATTTTCTTCATCTTCGTAGTTGTAGTTCGGGTCGTAGGTTATCATTTTAAGGCAAAGCTCAATTATCTGAAGATTAAATTGTTTTACAAACATGGTTATCAGTTAGTCTCACGGCTGTTGGGCGTGGTCGTGGACGGTGCTCAAGAGAAAGGGCCTCTAAACAGTCAACAAAACTGTAGCAGGAGAATCGTTAAGTCTATGGTCGTAATATGTCCTAAATTGATATGAAACCACGGTAACATAATTATATGAATCAATGACACTTGATGAGTTTTTAAATAAATACCAAGTTTATTAGTTTACTTCCGATAACTCAAACGGCACTTTCAGATCACGATTCTTGATCAATTCGCACCGAAACAAAACAAAATCAGCTACTAAACAGAACGACAACAAAATCTACCATTTTAACCCGCGATTTTTCTGTTAGTATTCTGTTATTTGTCTATTACCAATTATCTCCGTAACGGCTTCCCGATTGAAATGCTTTTTTTGCGATCAATTTGTCCGACCTTAAGGATGGTTCTTATATAGATTTTGATCGCCGCAAGTCAGCAAGAGGCGCTGCAGTCGATTAAAAAATAAAAAAAAGCTTAAGACTATAATCCTCATGATAGAAGAATTTCATGAGGAAATGAAGCGAAAGAAGTATGCCAGGATCGTAGTAAATGGAAATCCTTGGTCTCAGCCTACCCCTTCGGGCAACAGGCGTAACTATATGTATGTATGTACTAGCTTCTGCCCGCGTCTTCGCACCCTGATGTATAAGCTATACATCAGGGTATATATTACTGTAAAGTTACATCAAAATCCGTTCAGTAGTTTTTGCGTGAAAGAGTAACAAACATCCATCCTCACAAACTTTCGCGTTTATAATATTGGTAGGATGTATGTATAGACAACCTCTACATGCCTATCAGTAAGAATACAAGTATGGGGTACCAGAGAGAGGCAATCTATTGCATAATTAGTTAACATTCCATGTGACATGTTCTTTGTAAATGTGTCATGTGGAATGTTAAAAATAATAGAAAGATTTTCTTTTAGAAAGTAACAAGTGTACCGTAGGTATATGAGGCTGGACTTCTTTAGGGCACTTGAGCACGAACGCCTCAAGGGCTTGGAGGCAATGCTCTCGAAGTTCTTCGTCCGCATCGGTGGAGTACTCCAGCACTTTGGGCGCCACTCGCCACAACTGTTCGCCAAAACGGTGGCCTGCTTGACGACTGAAAAGTAACAAGTTTCTCTATACCGCTTTTATTGCGTAAAGTTCCGTGCTAAGCCAACTGAGGCGTTGCACCAGTGTGGCGATCAGTCAATGAGTGATTTTCGCTTTGGTCTGTAGCAAGGATCATTTGATAGTTCTTAACTATTATTTGTGTAATGGGTTTTTATTATTTTATCACTAGCTTCTGCCCACGGCTTCGCCCGCGTAGTACCCGGATAAAAAGTAGCCTATGTGTTATTCTGATGTGTCATGTTAGCAGTAAAGTTTCATTAAAATCCGTTCAGTAGTTTTTGCGTGAAAGAGTAACACCTCCTCACAAATCACGTTTATAATTCACGTTTATAATAGTAATAGGATAATTAAATAAATACCCAACAGTCACGTCATATATAGTCCGGACCCCACACTCGGATCCATTATGTCGAATCTATCAGGAACTACGAGTACAATGGTACCAAACCACCCAGACAAGGAAAAAAAATATATATATATCTACAGAACATGAAAACATTTGTCTTGCAGCGGGAATCGAACCCAACCGTGCAGCCGCAAAAATCACACAAATGATAGGTTATTTTGCAATTTTACAAAAATCATAAGTATTCTAGTCTAGAGTGGTCTCTAAACGCAGGACACGTCAGTGCGAACCCGTCACTAAAAACAGTACCGCAAACGCAAAGATCTGAACGCATCCATTTGACTGGATCTTAAAACTTTGTTGGCAGCATGACACAAGGACATAATTTCGAGAAGTTATGGTCACCCTTGGGCAGGTGACCGGAAGAACAGAGAACATCATTGTAACTTTTCAAACAACTTCAAAAAAAAGAGGAGGCTCTCAATTTGACTGTATGTTTTTTGTTGTGTATGTTACGCGATATTTCTTTACGATTAATTTTTAATGGCAGAGTATAATTCAAGGGTGGCCCTAAATAAATTTTATGAAAAATTCCACCCTTAGTGTGAAAAAATAGGGAATGAAACTTCATATCGGACTTTTATCAACTTCCCGGTATTTGAAGTAAGTTTTTATAATTTTCCTGATAAAAGTTGTCTTGTTTCATTAGTAAGGAACTTATTTAATATGCTTACCATATCGACGCAATACACTGTATGTGAGTACGGCTCACGCTGGACGACGTTGAAGAGCCCAATCCTTCCAATAAGTGATCAATCAGTTTGTTGTAGAGAGACGAATTGCAAGACATTACTAAATGTGACAGCGCAACGATTGTGCGTTTACGAACAGCCTGGAAATAACACATATTATTATGATTAAATAACAAAGTTTTTTAGCTGACTAGTCCTTTCCCACTTCAACCTATTAATGAATGAATCTACAGTCAGCCATAGAAACAAAGACCAACATCTAATTATTACAGGGTGTGACGAGATAATGGGATTCTCGGAGAAAAGAGAAAAAAAAATCCTTTATATTTTTAGCAACATGTCTTACATACCTGACGAGGTGAAGCAAGTTGTGGGAGTAATGAGTTTAGAAGCATAGGGTGGAAAGATATTAGTAGTCCTCCAAACCTACTCAGTAAATCAGCCAAAATATCTAATGCCTCCAGTTGGACTGAGACATCTTCTTGCTGAAAACAAGAATACATTATAAAATCAACAATGAATAATAATAATTTAGTACAGGAAAGTGTGAGATTTGTCTGTAAAGTAGAATAGATCCTGCTATTCTTAATACAAACAATTTAATGACAAATGACAACTCTAATTTTTTTTTTCAAATTTTGGAAGGTGCATGGTTTATACATATAACTGCAAACAATGCTTTTAGTTTCTGATACCCACAACACAGGGAATCCTATGGTGGGATCTATGGAGATAGATAGATAGATGATAGAAAATATATTATTGCACACCAAATAATATTTCAGCTTAAATAAATATTACAAACTTTGACAATGTTGTACAACAACCATGTACAACAACTTACAACCATCCAAAGCCATTGTTCAATATGTTTTGCATCCAAGGTTGTACCAGACAATCTTTGGATGGATGGACTGTACGGAAGATTACAAGGGGTTTAACTATAAATATACAATATTATACCTACATAATATGACTGCTAGGTATTTATTTATACCTTTCCAAAAGTTGAGATAACACTCACTGAACTGATCTCTCAAAACAACTCAAAAATCCGATAATATCAACCATCAAATTGGACTATTGTTGTATAAACAGATTGCCAAGAAACAGAATAGAAAAAGAAAAAAAAATATATACCTTTTCAATGGCACTGCTTAACTTGCCAGTTATTTTCTTGCACACATTAGCTGCTAGAGTATTTGATCCCAGTGGAAGCTCAGATATAACAGTCTTTAAGCCAATACTGCTGATATCCCTCAGCTGTTCTGTATCGGAGAGCATGTTTGCACACAGGGTGTCCACAATCCCTTCCACTTGATACTCTTTTACTTTGTTCACCAGTGGGCCGAGACTGTAGATCATTGAACACAATCAATTCCATTAAGTCCAGCTGTGGACTTCATAGGCTGCTGATGAAGAACTGATACTGACCTGTACTTATTATTTAGTGTTAACTTTATATTAGCGATCCTACTAAATCAATAAGATCTCAAGCGACTCAAATGGCATTGGCTGATGTTTGACATTTGTTGTACTACCGGAGTGTAAACTATGTAAAGTTACCGGAAATCAATTACTAGGGCCTATGTTTTTAACTGAATGCCACTTAGAATCACCACCATTGGTTTTAAAAATCCTCTACTGGGAAAAAAAATAACTTGATCATTAATTGTGTCATGCATTGAGCATGAAAGGAGCCTTATGAGGTGCACTGAACAAAACTGGTTAAAGATAAGGAAGGACCAGCAGCACAGCAAAGATGAAGATTCATTGTTAATGTTAGAGGCCAGAATAGTTACTTGGTGTTAGGTGTATCTCCCGGTATCTGGTACAACAAAATGTCATAAATAATATAGGTTTATTTTGACAGCAACTTTGTTTTACTGTTGTAATAGACAATAATTCCCATTCCATCTAAAGACAAAAAATCTATGTAGATAGCTCAACTGATCCAGGTAACTACCAGACACAATCCAAAAACGCTGGCTTCATTGCCCTGCTAAATGGCAATGCTGACTGACCCAGCTAAGAGCAACTCTTGATAAAATTATCACTGATAGACTTACAAAGAACTACCTTGGCAATACTTATTTCTGTACTCCTGTAATATACTTACACAAAGGTTCATGGTACTAACCATTTGACTGCTAAATTTTGAACTTCTCCATTCTTGTCTTCCAGCAATCGTAGCAACATTTTGACAACCTTCCTCTCAGAGTCATCATCAAGTTTAATACTATCCTTCTGCAGCTCAGTCATCAGATCATTCGTAGCCATAAATCGAAAGTCTTTGTCGTTAGAAGTCATCTGAGGAGACAAATGCCTTGGTTATCTCAACAGAATCATGCAGCATAACATTTCAAAGGACAAGTCATGCACCGGCTTACCTTCTCCAGAAGATTTGCTATTTGATAGGACACACTAGCCATTTTGTAATATTTATTTGTTATTTGTGGTTTCAAACTAAAAATCAAAATGTGAAAAATACATCAATTTCTGTTTAGAAAAGTCATGAAATTGAAAATGAAAATATGACTTTTTGGATCAAAAATTACTTCGTGCTTTATAGTTTTTTTTTTCGTTTAGGTCTTCTTGTGTTCATTCATTCATTCTTTTTTAGCTGTACATACCCAAAAAAGTCAATGTTAAAACAAAAAACATTATGTATTTTTTTAATCATGTCGTTTGTTGTCTATAACTGTCACAAAACAAAATATACTGAAAAGAGACAACTAGTAATTAAAATAAATTTTAGCTATGTAGATTTCTCAAGTCCTCGTTCAATCTTAATAGAAACAGGCATCCAAGGGGCCGAAAAAAATAGAAAAAAAAACGGTTTGGTTTGGTATACATAGAAGTATAGTTTTACTATAGTTTATCAGTAGTCCTATGTTTTTAATATAACAAATACAAAAGTACCTTTACCTAAATAACACTTGCAAAAAAAACTGTGTTATTAAGAAACAGATAGGTTAAAGAAAAGAATATCACAAGATATGTTTTTCTCATTATTTCAGTGTGGTGTTGTGAGCACCACACGGTATAAAGCTTTTATCAATTATCTTGGCTTCGTTTGTATAACTATTTTTTGATGAGCTGATTCGGCACCCGTCTTCGCCTTAATCTTATCATAATTTATTCTAATTGAGTGTGTTCGAATCACACCATTCACACCTACAAGAATCCAGTTCGTTGTTGGCTGGCATGGCAACGGAACCTTTATGGCAACATTGGCAACGGAACCTTAGGTGACAGGGCACGCATTTGACCGAATTCTCATTCATCATTCTCGCTCACACTCTTTCTTATATAAACACACAGATTAAAAACATGTTTTTCGTCGTTCATTTACATTATTTATTACAGAACTGTCTTCGTTGTTGGGGGCTGATTGCACTATTACCGCAGACTATCCTGGATCCTCCGTTTAATCCATTACAGTCTGCTGCCTGATATGCTATTCACAATGTAGTATTCAACACAATATGACTCTATGGATAACTGACGCTTTCGTTCCTAGCTAATATTGTAATCTGTGTCACAGAACATAGCCATGAGAAACTCCCAATAGGTACGATATAATTGATAGACAACGGCACAGAGATGCTAACATGGAGTTGTTAGAGATGCTAACACGGCTAACACATGATGACGAACAAATTGGTTTGGTCATTTACATTACTTACGACAAAAGAACACGCGAAGTTTCGTATTTACGAACACTGCATCAGTATTGAATTTGGACCAAAAAACGCGCCGGCAATGTTGTATGGAAATCCCCTGTAATAATGATTACAAAACTTTTTTTGTTTGCCTCATTTATTTTAGGATCTCTTTCATCGAGCTTGGTACAAATAGGTTGCATTCAAGTGGCTATATGCAGAAACCTTTACCACAGATGGCTTTACCTTTAGGCACATATAAAACTTTTTCTTTATTATTATTATTATTTTAGCCTGTATTGTCCCACTGCAGGGCAAAAGCCTCCCTCCCCTCCTTCCAATCTTCTTTGTTGCTGCTAGTTGGGCCCAGTCCTTGATGTAGTTATCTAGCTCATCCCGCCATTTTTTACATTTTCTTTAAGTAAATAAATAAATAATGCTGCTCTATTTTTCACACAGCATCCAAAGTAACCAGAGCTTGTGTTTTGGGAACTTCGTGACTGATATACTTTTTTGTAAATACATAGGTACATAGGTAATAGTATACATAGAAAACACCCAGACTCGAGACAAATATTTGCAGATCATACAAAGATTTGTCCCGCGGCGAAACCGAACCCGTCTTCTGCGTCTCAGGCGGGCCTTCGCCCACTGCACCACAGAGGTTGTCTTTATTTGTCTCATTTGAATTTGGATCTCTTACATCAAGCTTAGTAGAAATAGGTTGCGTTCAAGTGGCTTTAAGTAATAGGTTACTAAAAGCCACTTTAAGTAACCTATTACTTATTTATTTTATGTAGGCATAAAATAAAATAAAAATTGGTGGTAAAGCAAAAGGTCGTCTCGATGCCGTAATTTTGATAATGAAAACATAAATAAAAATGAGTTCCGAAGGTTCTGAATGTGAAATGGATATTAACTGCACTCCACTAGATCTAAAGGTGGGAAGTCATGAAAACCTGCTTCCAGCGAAGTCAAAGAAAAATACGTAAAAGTATCATACTTAAGAAACTATTATATTTCCTTGCATTTTTTTGAGAAAAACACTATATGTCTCGGCGGAAACGGCAATTGCCTGTCTCGTATAATTGAATTCTGAAACTGATACTCGACCTACAATTGCCTATTTCGCGGCCTCTGCAATAATATACTTTAAAAAGTACCTACCTACTTTGCGGTAGGTAACTTTTATTTTTTACTGGAAAGAGCGTATAGTTTGGAGTGAAGATGTGAAATTCCTCCATTAACTATATTATACTGTGAAACCACGTAATGTGGGACAAAGGCAAGTGAACATAACATTGGTGCGCTGGTGGTGTGTGTACCGCCCGCACTACAAGCAAGATTGGAGGCATGATTATTGATTATACCTGCGTATACTACTCATCCATTTATCATTATACCTAACCTGATTGCACCAACTTCCATTTTTTTTGTCTTCTGTCATCGAAATAATATTAATTATTTACCTACTACATACGCAATGTCCAAATTCATTAGTTTTCGATAGGTAAATGATAATAGATGAGTGTAAGGTAGGTAGATACCTAGGTACCTACCTTTCATTTATATTTAAAATATTTTTATTTTGGGTACCTACCTCATTCCGTCTGGTCATCCTTTTCTTCTCAGATAGGTAGGTACTTACTACTAATGCATATTTACCTAAATTGCTTGTAAGTCAATTCTTTCAAATTTCAATCCTAATGTACCTACATAATTACTTAATTATAGCTCACTGTTACCTCAACAACCCACTACATCATTTATAAAATTGGGGTAAGTAACGCTGTTGATTACCAATAAATAAAATTATAGTGTGGTTAGTTTGTAGGGGGAGTTATTGGAGGAATTTCACCTTTGTATTTCTGATTTCTGTTTACTCCAATCTTCTCCAAAAAGGCTTAACTTAGTGTAATGCAAGTTTATTTATTCAGTACTTGTATGTACCTACATAACCTTGTATTATATCTTTGACATAATAGATCAAAAAAATTTAATCTGTAAGAAAGATTTGATTGAATGCGAGTTAATCGGATTGATAATTTGGTGTAAAATTTAATTTAATTATTCTGTCCCGACGAACCCTAGCTCGTAACTATCTACAAATCGTTCAGTTCTTTGCGTCTACAGTAACAGTTTACTAGCAGACAATAATTAAAATACATCAGTAGCTTGTGATAACATAGCCTTAGTCCAAATTTTTAATTTTCTGGATTATTCCTACCTAATTAATGCTTTTTTACGGGATTGAAATAAAAACTCATAATTTTAGTTAATTATTTATTTTATTTTTAGTACAAAATAAAACTAGTTACACAGGGATACATCTCAAACCTAGCATTTGCAATGTTGAATAGTCTGAGGCTTACGACGATAAGTCTTCTCATTTGTACTATTTTAGAACTATAACGTCACAGAGTTCAGCTCATATTGCCCATCAAAAAATAAAAGTAGTCATTAGACATACGAAACTGAATAATGTAATCAATCACTCTTCGAGTCAATCTTAAAATAATCATTTCTTAGTGACAGTATACAGTACATCTAATCAGAGCTACTTCGGAAACAATTTTACGCTTAAACCCTATAAATACCTACATATTTTGAGGTTTGGAGCGGCTTTCATTTGAGTTTTTTCAGGCACATTCAATCCGTGCATTCCAGTGTTCAAAATACATAAAACGACCCTGGTATGTAAGGGTGATATATTTTCATGGATAGAAAAAATAAATTAAGATTAAGGACTTTCTTGTTATGCTTGCGTAAACATTAATTTTGTTTCAAGCAATGGATATGATAACATAGGTATGAAATCTAATGAGATTGTTTTTTTTACTGAAATAGATTAATAAAATATTCATAATATGAACGGGTTTTGAGTTTTTTATGTATTTTAAACATGCCTTGACATTTATCTTCGCCTATTAACGCAATAATACGTCCAATTTCAATTACTAATGTTAATTTATCTTACCAATTACATACATCGTGTCCAGTCCTTATTTACATTCTATAATTTAGCTTTAAGTCATAATTTTAGTAAAAAGATAATCACTTAGTAAACACGATAATTTTAACGTACCATACATAATATCGTAAATAATCGTAAAGGCACGGAAGTCGATAGAAGTCAGTGCCTCTGCAGAGTACGGTAGGTACGAGAAAATTTATATTTTATGAATAATCTGATTCACGAGTTTTTGGATTAAAGTTACCCTTAGCGAGAAAACAAAATTAGACAAAAATTTTATCTGAAAAATATTTTGGTGGACAATACTTGGCTAACATGTAACCTATTTACATACATTAAAAATACTTGAAAACCATGATGTACAAAACCTTTTTTAAACAATGATTAATAAAATAAAACATGCAATTTAAAAAAAGGTAAGTTGAGTAAAATGTTAGGTAGGTAAAAGATTTGCATTTCTCCATAATATTATTGTAATATATTATGAAGATGTCTCATACTAATTCCGAAAAATTATATTAACGCAGTCAGAAATTCATAAATGGAACTCTCTATGATTTAACTTCACAACACTATTCAAAAAATATTTTGTAATCACAGTAACCCATTTTACGGTCTTACTATTTGAATACCGTATAACACCGTCATTAAAACTATTTCTTGTTTGCTTTCATTCTTAGTTATCTTTACCTTCAAAGAGAACAGACCTAACACTACAGCGACTCTATTTCCAATACATGCAAAATACCTTTGGTCCTGTGTTTTTTTGCTATCAAACTACATTAAGGCAACGAAAACAACACGCATACCTTTATCAGTTGCGAAATCCAGCAAATTTACATTAGATTACTTTGAAAAAAAAAAACAATATTGTGCTGTTTTTTTATTTTGATTTCTTATTTCTTATTATTTTTGAGCTCTTCCGAATTTTCTAAGCATGTAGGTACTATTAAGTTATAAATAATATTTGTGTTGTGTATAAAAACCCGCAGCTGCATCCATATTATTTAAGGTTAAAGCACCAGACTACGGACTGCTTTATGAATTTCTGTAAGTATGTTGTATTTTGTTATTATAGCAAGTGGCGCTCAAGTTGTATAATTGGTGTATTTGGTATACTACTAGTTTAGTTTGAAATATAAAATAAACATACATCATAAAACGAAAAACCTTTTAGGCGATCATTACTAAATATACAATTTTGTAAAGATCACCATATAATATTTTTTATCATAATCGTTCTTGATAACAATAATGATGTAAGTTATGCATATTACTCGTTTAGTAATATATGTGTATTTTAAATTACAAATGAATAGTTTTACTCATTAAAAATATAAAATTTTTTTTAGCCCTAGTTAATTAAGTTCACCATATCGATAAGGACTTTAGAATGTAATGGTCATCTGACAATATTAACTCGTGGATACGGCTACAATTTAATAATTATGATTTACGGTCATTTTGTAAAAAAATATGATATGTAACTCTAAAGTAGTATGTCTATTTTTATAGTGGCTTTGAATTTATATTATTTTACACTTTTAATTCGTTCGGAAGCCTTGTTCAAAAAAGTACAGTACAAAATCTATTCTCTTATCCATACATGAGACCTGAATTTTATACTAAAGTCCTATGATGTAAACTAGGTGTAAATTTTTTGAATATTTTATCTAGCAGTTACATTGAAATCGATGAAATCCAGCAGGTTTTGATGAGTCTCATTAAAACCCGTTGGGAAAATGAAGACTACCCTGGGAAGGTTTGGGCAAAACCTAGACTAGTTTAGATCTTACTTGGCTTCTGCTGCTTTTTTAAACTGACAACAATAAGCCAAGAAAGGTTCTTCAACCACAATAATTAATTGTAATGGCCTGAAAAACGTAAATTGACAGCTATCGGCAGTATATTTTCAGTCTAAGGAACATGCTATGTTACTTAACTATGTCTAACAATATAAACTAGTATCTACTTATTCATAATATTTGAATTAATAAGCTTCTGATCTAAGTATACTTAATTGCAAAATAATTGCCTTAAACAAAAAATGTGACTATTCAAGTCACACATTTTCAGGCCATTACAACTAGTAGTTTATGAGTAGGCGTTTTTTTTACAGAATATGGTTTTGTTTAATAACCCAACAAGAAACACTTTGAAAAGGCATAATATTCATAAGAATTTCCCAAAGAAATGATTGACATTATTCAGAATGAGCATTTCACAACACCGAAACAAAACGAAAACACAAAAACAACAAACATTCACCAAACGACCGGCGTAAGAACGATCCCCTGCGTGGCGTCGTCACCGAATCATGTATTTCAGACACTAGACCTAACTAAATGAACACATGAAATACACCCGTCGCGCGGAGCTCGCCGATCACGCGACACGGAACGGCGACATAACCTACATTTAAATAATTACAAATCTAAAACGTATAATAAACTCAATAATATACATAATTACATTATATATTCGAAAAAAATAACAAAAACCGAATTAACATCCGAGGCAAAGGGGACCGAAGTCGTAAACCGCGTTCACGCGACCGCGGCTAAGGCGGCGGACGAAACGTGGACGATATTTATTTACATAAAGTACAGCCGACGGATACTTTCACGTCGACAGTGTTCACAGTGTGATGACGCTAGAGGGCGCCGGGGCGGCGCGCGGCACGGCGCTAGGGGCGCGGGTGTCACATCGGCGGGCGCTCCCATTCGAGCGCGGGAGGCGCACCGGGCCACGCGCCCCAGCGCTCCGTGCCCCGCCGGAAGAACCTCTTCTTGAAGTGGTGCGGCAGCGGCGAGGGCGAGGGCGAGCGGACGTCGCCGGGCGCGGGCAGAGGAGCAGGCGCCGCGCTCCCTCCGCGGCCAGCCGCAGCCGCGGCCGCCGCCGCCGCCGCCTCGCCGTGCCCGATGCCCGAGTCCGGTGACGTGTTGCACGCCTCGTCCGAGCGTCGGCGCTTGTCCTCCATCGCGGTGGAGGCGAAAGATATGATCTGGTCGAATCGGAACGCGATCCGGTCCTGCCACTTGGTCTCGTCGACCTCTGCGGAGGCGGCAGCGGCGGCGGCGGCGGCGGCGTCCGGCTCGTCGTCGGGATCGCGCGGCTCGCGCTTGGGAACGGGCGGCGGCGGCGGGCGGGACGCGTCGCGCGGCTCGTCGGCGAGCGGCGTGGAGGTGTTGGAGTGCGGGGAGCGGCGCCCTCCCTCGCCGCTCTCACCCCCACCACCGCCGTCGCCGTCGCCGCCGCCGCGCCCGCGCCAGTACTCCGACGCGAGCACACGCGCCTGCAGGCACGCCGCCAGACCTGCAACAAAACAAGACAAACCATGCGTACCTGCTTAGAAACACACTAAGTAAATGTTGAGCCTGTCATTAATTTACATACTAGTCTATTCCAAATGCAGAGCGAAAAACGGTTATTAACCGAGGTCATTATTGGTGTAAGCTCAAAAAGAAAACGACAGTATCGCTCTCCATATATTAATTTATCGCTTCCTTATCGTTTACGCTTCTACCGCATTTCGTAGTACATAGTGGAGTGATGTAGCCAGTCTAAGGTAGCAAACTGGTTTTATTAAAATATATTTCGATTAATAGTATTTAAATCATGTTTTTTATTTCATAAAAATGCAGTAGATAAAAATCGTATTCTAACATCTCATAAATATTCTCCAATCCAAATGATAAAAGTCTTATACATATAAATATTTCCAAATATCCCCAAAATACCCTTCATAGGGGATGTAGGTGGTGTCAAACTCCAAGAGGTAAATCAACGCACTGCCTAAACCAGAAGTCCTAGAAGCATGAAATTTTGAGGGTATATTTCTCTTATCGTGTAGGGGTGCACTAAGAAAGTAATTTGGAAAATTCTACCCCCTAAGGGGGTGAAAAGATCAATATAAGGGCACCTATCAATTATCTATTCTACGCGAGTAAACCCGCGAGCATCGGCTAGTGTATGTAAATAAATCTCTCATAAAGGTTGTCAGGAAGAGAACGTTTCTGAGCGATAAGACCGTCCATCATCAGCATCATTATCAACAACAGCCTGTATAAATCCACAGTTGGACATAGGCCTTCTAAACAATCCTGGAGGATTGATAGGCCAAGTCCATCCGCTGGATCCCCGCAACCTTTACGATGAAGTCGATCCAACGGGTGGGGGACCTTCAGTGATAATTACAGTGATCATTCGGTTCTTGGTCGCCATTCGAAAACATTTCTTCCCCAGCGGCCACTATTGTACTTTAATTATGATAAGTTTTAAATTTTTCTATTTTTTCTGCCGTGCTGGTCCATATATTCAGTTTCCAGTGTAAATGACAGATAGTTTTACCTTCGAGCGGCTGGTGTTGCGTGTGCGAGTGTGAGTGTGAATGCGCGTGCTGATGCGGGTGCGGCTCGTGGTAGCGCGCGCTCATGTTCACGGCCGCGTTGATGATGCTCTGGTTGGATATCTCCAGCGTGCGTTCGATCTCGCCGTTCACAAGGTCGCCTATAGTGCGCGCGCCTTGTCCCGGCGGTGGTCCACTCAGCCGTTCCGCTGATAGGTGTCGTCGCAGAGCGAGCTTTGCCGGTGAAACCTGTGGAGTCATCACTGTTAGGCCTAGAAGTATAAACCTTCGCAGTTACTTTATGGTTTTTTCATTAGATCAGTGAGGTGTTGGCTTGGCAGACACCTTGAGCAGTGTCGCTGACCAAGTAATACAAATTAAAACTCACTTAATGGCGGCTACATTACAATCATTTCCACTAACGGTGAAACTAACGGTGTTCAAAATTTCCCCGAATTATTTTTTCAAATTTTTTAAAGCTCCGTTGCGTACTTTTATCATCTATTGCAGCGCCCCAATTGACTTGTGAAAACTATCTAAGAACCATCCTTGAAAACATACAAATGGATTGCAAAAAAACAGCATTACAATCCGATAAGCCGTTTCGGAAATAAAATGGTAACAGATAGACAAACAACCTCCTGTCGTTGCGGGTAAAAAAATATACCTCGTGTGTTCATAAGTTTTGAGACGAACTTATTTAATTAATTTAAAAAGAAAGTAATTCATGCAACCTTTTTTAAACTTTTAAAATTTTAAATTTCGAATGTTTTGAATCAGAAAAAATATACATTTGAATATTTGTTTCATTCTCCGTGAAAATGGCGCCAACAAAAGATTTGCGTGCGACTGTAATTTCACTGTTTCAAGCAGGAAAAAAACCAATGCAAGTTTTTAGTGAAATCCAAAGTTTGGGATGTAGTCGGAACTTTGTGTATTATACCATAAAGAGGTACAAGGAGACCGGCTCTTTAGAAGACCGTGGAAGATGTGGCCGCCCGCGGTCTGTAAGGACGCCCGCCAACATCAAAGTAATCAGAGAGCGAATTCGTCGCAACCCTTGCCGGACTCAAAAGAAATTAGCTCTGCAGACCAACATTTCGCGAATATCGGTGAACAGGATACTTAAATATGATCTTAAACTAAAGGCCTACAGTCGAAGGAAAGTGCATTATTTAAACGAGCGTCTTCGTAAATTGCGACTGGAACGATGTCGGAACCTATTGAAGAGACACGATCCAAAAAATATCCTGTTTACCGATGAAAAGATCTTCACGGTGGAAGAAAAGTTTAACCGGCAGAACAATAAGGTTTACGCCAGAAGTTCAAAGGACGTCCAGCCATCTGTACGCAATGTCCAGCGCACTCATCATCCAGCAAGTGTGATGGTTTGGTGGGGTGTTTCCTACGAGGGGGTCACTTCGCTTCATTTTTGCCAGCAAGGCGTCAAGGTGAAGGCACAAAATTACCAAACCGACATATTGGAAGCGGTGGTTAAACCATTAAATGATACGCTATTCGCTGGAAAATACTGGGTTTTCCAACAGGACTCTGCTCACTCCCATAAAGCTAAGACTACCCAACGTTGGCTGGAGGCCAATTTGCCAGGCTTCATTCGGAGCGAAGATTGGCCCTCGTCAAGCCCTGACTTGAATCCTTTGGATTATTCTTTATGGCCGGAATTGGAGCTGAGGGCATACAGAAAGTCTCACCCAAACCTGGATTCTCTCAAGCGAGCCCTTATTAAAGAATCGAAACGGATTCCCATTGAAAAGATTCGTGCCGCCATAGATGAATAACGCACGCGTTTGAAGGCCTGCATTGAATGCAAAGGCGGCCATTTTGAATGATTTATTTTTAAATACAGATCTAGATGTCAGTAGTTTTAATTTTAATATCCAATAAATGAATACTCAACTTAGCTCCAAAAATATTTTAGTTTTACTGTGTCTCAAGACTTATGAACACACGAGGTAATTATATTAAGATTCTGCGAGATTTGGGGCAAGCGCAAGGAGAGGTTGCATGATATAACAACATACAAGTTACAAGGCGAGTAGGGAATATTCACCTGTGTGTAATCTGGCGGTACATGATGCATCCTGGGGTCGAGGTGAGCGCCGGGCGGCAGTCGCGACATGTCGCCACGTTGCATGTCACGCTGCATGTCGCGAGGTAGATCACGGCGCTCGTGCGGGTAGCGGTCGCGACGCACCTCACGCGTGCGGACATACCCGGCCGCACTGACCGGCGGGCCCGCAGGCGACGGATGAACCTGCGAAGCTTGCGGCCCGCGCTGCGAATGCTGCGGGTGCTGAGAATGCTGAGGATAGCCCGGGTGCGACGATTGCCGAACATAACCGTTCCCGTAGCCGTGCGTCGGTGTCGGTTGTCTCGCAGCTTTCCTCTGCTCTTGGTCTTCATTCAGCACAGAAGTGATTATACTCTTGAGGCGGTCCTCAAAGTTGATCACTTTAGGTGACTCCTGCACTTTAGTTTGGTTAAGGACGTTGGGAGTCTTCTGCAGTTTGACGGGCGAGTGCCTGTGCGCGAGGATCTGCCGCTCGGCCTGGGGAGACGAGCGCGACATCGGCGACGGCCGGTTCGGCGTCACAGACTTCGGGTAGCGGTCATCTCTCACGTACCCGTTCACTATGACGTTACGTTTGGCGTCTTTAACGGCTTCGAGTTGCCGGCCGGTTTCTAGTATCTTCTGGGCTAGGAGTTCTGGGTTTTGTTCATCTATTTTTCCGTTTTCGGGCATGTCGAGCCATTCGTCGGAGCGCGAGCGCTGGTCGCGGGACTTCCTCGGCTTGTTGTTGACGGTGTGCGGCTTGACGGTAGCGACGGGCACGGTTGCGACGAGCACGGTCGGCTGCGTCGGCGGGGCCACCACGGGCTTCGCCTCGCCCGCGCGCTCGATCTGCCCGATCTCGCTCTGCAAGTGCCCTACCTGGGCGTGGAGCCGCTTCCTGTGCGCTAGAGTAGCCGTTATCTCCTTGAGAATGCACTCGTGCGCCATGTTCTGGGTGAGCTCGACGTCGGCCGGTATTTGTCCCAGTTGGCGATATTTCTCTGTTATTTCAAAAGTCCTCTGTTTCACTAGCGTTGCTTGTTCAGCTTCAATATTATTTACCTAAGGTTATGAAGGACATAAATTATAAAACTATTGTGCTAAGTAAGGGCATTTAGTCAAAACGAAATTATAAAAAAAAAAGAATAATTAGTTTTTGTATTTTTTGAAATAGATAAAACTAAACGGAATAATACCTGCGCTTGCAATTTGCTGGCTTTGCTTTGTAACTCTTTATGTCTACCGACTATTTCTTTCGCTTTGGCCAAGAGATCGACCGTGTTGTTGGCGTGTATGCCGAGCTCGCTCATTCGCGCCTTCAGCAACGCAACGCTGTCGCTGATCAGTAGATTTATCTGTTTGTCTAGTTGTGATGCGCGTGATTTCAATTTCTGATTCCTTTCCTGTAAAGCAACATAGTATTTAGCTATTGAGTATTGTATGTAAGAGTAATAATTTTTACACTGCCAGAATAGCTAGTTGCAAAGTAAGGGCGACCAAAAATATTAGGCCTGATTAAAGGACTGAAACATAACCTTTTCTGCATCGATCTGTTGGCGCACTTCATTCGCGTACTCGGGCGCGTTCATGCGCTGTATGAAGGAGAGGTACTGGTCTCGGAACATGTCCAGCAATAGTTGCAGACTGTACGGAGTGCTGGGCGAGTGGGGGATATCTAGTTCGGAATGGAGCTTGTCCGCTGGCTGCAGACCCACACCCAGTGCCGACAAGCGTTGCTCGACGCAACCGGGAGGCGGCGCTGTAACCTGTATAAAAAGTTTGTTCCGTTTCAAGTTATTCTGAAATAATTGCAATTCCACAAGAGTTGTCCGGCACAACTGGGAGATGACACTGTAACCTCATATTAGTAACATAATATTAATAGTTTCAAAAACTACTTTTGGTCGAAACAACCCATATCTTAACAACAACTAGGTATATTAATATGAACTCAAAATTCTTAGAAAATCGGATCAATGTTTCGAAAGTTATCCTAGAACCTAGAAGTTATTTTTGTCCACATGCAAATGTTTATCAGCTCAAGAGATCTCGCTCTCACGCTTGAGAAGATCACGCTTGATAAACGAGTATACCATCATCACACTACCTACATAGTGGAAATCGGTCTTGACGACTAAACATCAATAATCAAGTGTACTGTATAGGGCTGAGAGACACTTACGGCGCCATTTTGTACAGTGGAAGCGAGTGTAGTGTTGTGTAGCAGGTCTAGGCCAGCGATGGCAGCGGGCGTGCCTCGACGGCGCTTGGCGCGGACCGGCCGGCGTCGCGCCCCGTTCGCGCTCGCACTGCGCTTGTTCCCTCCGCGACTTCTGCGACCTAGGAGTACAGAACAACCGTCAAACACCATCATTCTCCTGATGCAGGCGTTGCTAGACAAGAGAACAAATACCTACATCAAGCAGTAAACTCAATTGTAAGAGACTAACCTGCCGCTCCATCGAAGATTCTTATACATCCTTCATGCTGCGGTAGATCTTTCAGAACGTAGCTGTATCTATAAGTCCGGATGTAGATGTATAGGTCATTGAACCGTATTGTTATATATCATTCGCAATCCAGCGGCCGCCGTCAAGCGATGTCGGTGCTAGTCGGAAGGAAGCTTTAAAAGGACGTGATTTATGACGATATTCACGATATGACGTCGAGAAAATAAATAAAAACTTAAACGCAATGGAGACCTGCATAAAACTAACAGCACGCACTAAGACAAGCCTCAAAGATTTGATTGGGCTTCTTAATAGAAACAACAATGGAGTTATTGTTTAAATAAATAAATACAACAGTCAAACAAACAACGATCAAATATTCGAAACCGCACATTTCGGCACAACGGCATCCGACTAGTCGTGGTTAGCGATTCACATATCTGGAAACATTAGTCATACTAAAGATACTTTACCAGGGTTATGTTAGAATGCCAACAAGATGGGGAAACCAGCTTCATATTTCTCGACGGTAGTTCCATATACTCCAATCAACACGTGATCACGAATGTAACAACACAGCCGAAACGTCGGGATAATTAATAAGAAAGGTAATCGCGTTATAGAGCCGTTTGAAACATGTTTTTTAAGTCTCCTTTGTTTCCTGCCAACTGCTTTCTAGGCATTAAGTTTGATGCTCAATCAACTGCACATTAAACGTCTCTCGCTTTGTGCTAGACAAAGATGGACACAGTGGCATATCCATTATTATTATGCATATTTTTTAATAAATTAGGTCTTGAGGGCTCTCCTTCCTCATTCTGAATACTGTCGACTTCTTCATTAGATTGTAGAACTTATTTGGGTGCATCTCCATTCGTACTGATCGCCAAAGTTTAATAAATACTAGGGTAAGGTGATAAATAAAGTTACTGGAGTCTGAGGAGGAGGCCCAGGGGGCGCCCCACTCGCGCGGCGCCGGCTCGGGCCCGGGCGGGGGCTCATCCGCGTCGCTCGACTCCTCCTCGGTCTCGTCACTGGAGCGCCGTACCACACGGCGCTTTGTCGCCGCGCGCCGCGTTCTGCCATTCTCGCCTCTGTAACAACACAAGAATCATTTACTACTTACAGGGGATCTAGACAAATACCACTTTCTGTTGGCGTTAACATCTGCGGAAAGATTGAATTGCATGGAAATGATATTAGCTGTGGAAATGTCACGTGACATCTGCCAAGTTTTACCTCGGCAAATTTGGGTTAGCGTGAAACGAAAAGTAAGCGTGAGGTATTTGTTTAGATTGGTTCCCCTTTCGGGACAAATGTTTACATGTTCTGCAAATATTTGTTCGGGGCTGGGTTTTGATTACCATTGTAATTGTAGTACCTGATACCCACGATACAGGGAAGCATAGTTTGGGTCAGGATTAAGTATACGGGATTATAGCAGTCAAGATTATTTTAATATTAACTGGCTTCTGCTCACTGCTTCGCCTGCCTGGTACGCCTGCGTACGTAGAAAGTAGCCTTTGTATAATTATAGGTCACGAACTATACCTATTCCAAATGTCATATAAATCAGTTCAGCCGCTACGAAGATTATTAGCAACAATCATACAAAATCTGTGTAGTATATGCGTTTCCGATCATCATGAGGTTTTCTGTAATCGTTTAGCGTTTAGAATAAGTAAAAAAAAATTTTTAGATACATCACTAGGGTGCTGCACGTGATATCCCCAAGGACGTAGTAGTTTTAGTAGGTACTAGATTTCGAGATAGAAGTTATTTACTTTATGATATCGGGGAAGAATCTATTTATATTTTTCAAAGTCACAAAGCTGGCAATTTACTGAAATGTTATAAAATAACATTGTAAATAATAACATCAACAACGCAGCTTCGTGTTGTTTTCCAGACATACATGTGTCGTCTAGTACAGCGATTCCTAAAGTAGGTTCCGTGGAAAAGTCACCAAGGTTCCGCGAAATACCCTGAAATAGCCAAAAGGGCTATATTAATTATTAACATTGCTACCTTTTGTCACAACTTATCGTTGTGAAAAAGGCTTCAGCATACGACTTGCACAAAAAAAATATACGTCGATAGGTAAATATTGGTTGCTGCGTCAGAAATGCGCATACCGGATAATAATACCGAACTCTAATACTTAGAAAATATTTCTAAAACAGGTTTTTGTTCTTATTTTAACTGCAGCGTCTTTCATTTATAATCATTTGATGTGGGGTTCCATAAAATTAAAGGGCTTTGTTGAGTGTTCCGTTGCTTAAAAAGTTTGAGCCCGAAACCCGATCAGAGAAGCAAACCCGACAAAGCGATTTCTTTATAACCGATTTTACAGTTTTCATACAATGAAACTAGGGATTTGAATGTCCTTTCAAACGCATCATTTTTAACCCTGCGGGCACGCTTTTCGACCCTTTGACTAAGCGCCATACATTTTTACCCATTATCGTTTACTTGTATTTTTTATGGATGCCCCTCAGGCAATGTATCTCGCTTACCTGACTGCCTTCGCGCGTGTGACCTTCCTCCTGCGTTCGGGCATCGAGCCCGTACTGTGATTGCTGTTTCCATTGAACAGGTCGGGCGTCGATTGCCGCGTCGGCGGCGCACTCGTATTCCGTTTACTGCTACCCTCACCGTCGTCACAACCATTTTGCACGCCCTGAAAGTTTTAATGTTTGTATTGGAAACAAAAATAATACCCTTCTCGTGTAATTTAAATAAGAGAACAGTACTGAAGCTTTTCTATTAAGCTTTTAATCATTCTCATTCAATATAAAAACTTTGAAACAGACCCGTTTGCTGACCTTGAGTTTCGGATTTTTCAGTCTTTGGAAGTATCTCTCCAATTTGGTCCTATCTATAATGTGTAAATAGTACGAGACCGGCTTTCCCGTCCACGAGACTGAGCCCTTGAGCGGCGACATCTCGCTGACGTGCATGATGGTCCCGATGTCGCTCAAGTTCCTGTCCGTTATCCTGAAGTTCAGAGGACAGAAACTCTTCGACGACACTATCTTCGCTTCATCTTTCAAATCGGCGAATCTCTCTTTTAACTGGTGATCAACGTGTGGTCCGAAGGCGAAGTTATTCACGAAAACTATCGTTGCTGCGTTGATTTTTTCTCTGTGTTCGTCCATCAAAAAATCACCCTTTATTAATTTATACTCTCCGAACTTTTTGCCGTACCACCTCATCCACCTTCGAAAGTTCGAATCCATGTACTGGAATAAATGAATTTAGATTAGAAAAATATTAATGTAGGTATACAAGGGGGGTATAGATAAATCACGTGAAGTATTTAGATCCCCCTTCTCCCAACGTCAATGACCTAATGAATGTGCTTTTCATTTCACATATTTTCTGAATCGCAAAATTTCATGCGACTTTTTCAGAATTTTCTCAAATTTGTTAAGATAAATAAACGATTTTTTATTTTATTTTAATGTAATTAAAGGCCCTAAACTGGAATTTCGATCGCCATATTGACTAACAAGTTACTAAAAAAATAAATATTTAAAGAATTGAACAAGCAATTTTTTTGTTAGTTTAATTTACCTCGGCATATCTACTAGGTACTTCAGCCTTCTCAATGCCGAGGCATATCCGGCAGGGTGTCGCAGCGGCCATCTGCAACACCACCTGCCCCACCCCCGAGCCCAAGTCCACGAACACATCCTCGGCAGTTATTTCTATTTGGTCGATCATTTGCGAGATCAGCTCGTATGACGTCTCACCGTATACCTGGAAATTGAATTGACCAATGTGAGGCGAATCAGGTTTGGCTTACTCACAGAGTTTGAAGGTCGTCGATCTGCACAAAAAAGAATCCCTGTTTCGTTGTCTCAAATTGTTGAGGCTCAAGTTCACCAACACATAAACTGGCTGTCAGTCATTATCATCAATAGATAAATAAATACCCAACAGACACATACATAGTCGTGACCCTAAACTAGGATTCCCTGTGTCGTGGGTATTGGGAACTATGAGTTCCGTGGTATTATTACACCCAGACCCGGAAAGATATGCAGAACATTCAAACATGTGATGGAGATGGTGTCAATTATTCGTTTATGATGGATACTACTATGGTATGAAACTACCAAGAAAAAAAATACAGTATTAAGATAACTACGCAATCGTTTAACTATCCATTGATGCCTTGGTAAACTTTACAAAAGTGAACCCTTTTGTGGATAACACAAATAATATATTACAGTTCTGTTATCCCCAATAGGCGGACATTTAACACAAAAACAATTTAACTAATTTTATGTGAGTTCTGGAAGTTCGTCTATTTTCAAATAATTAAAAAATCCAGAAAATGATTTTTGGATTGCTTCGTACACTTTAATTGTGTATGTAGGTAGAATCACCCACTTTCGGGACAGCATACATGTTCTAGGGCACCCTGTATAAATGCGTGTAATAAGAAAGCAAAAAAAAAGTTCGAAACAATACATTATTATGCTTACATGCATAAAATAAACATCGCATATTAATGAAGAGCGTGGATCTTCATAATATCATAGATACTTGAAATTTTTACGATTCCAACTTGTTGAATTGCTGTCGAGATATTATTTATTTAGTAGTTACACGGTCACTAACCTCAGGTGAAAATGGTTCATATTGGTTTAGTTTGTCTGGGTCAGAGACTGCTTGATTGTAAGTCTGCTGAAGAATGTGCTTCAGCAACCCTCTCGAAGGGTACTTGTTTAACCTTTGAGCTGGTAATGAAGTGCCCTTTTCCTGTAATATAAATGGTAAAATGTGTTATATACATATTCTACTTTTAATTTGAGTTCTTCTATAATTAAAACAATACTTTTGCTTCTGATTTCAAATGAGTAACTTTTGTGCAAACTATTACTAGCTATCAGTCCAAAAAATGTTTAAAGTTTCACCCCAAAAATACCAAGCTAACGTAATAAAAATAAATATTTCACAACCTTGACATTGCGAGGACGGTTGAGCCGTCTGATCGATCCAGTGCGTCATTTAAGAGCAACCAATGTCGATGACCTTCAGTTTGAACTTGATTCAAGGTCCTTTTATAATAAAGCATGTTATGAATAGGTACCTAAAGAGCCGTAATGCTAGCGGTCATTAGCATTTTCTACTACAGTTAATGATAAAAGGTCAGACTCAACAAATAGCTTCCGCTGTTTGTTTTTCATCTAGAGCCTTGAATGAAGCCGATAAAGAAACAAGAAGTTTTCCGTACTATAGTGTCATAACGTTCATTTACACTTACTCAAACCTCCCTCTGTTTGACCTACTTTAATAGCCGGGGGGAGTTTGACTTCCCCTTTATTTTTCCAACCTAGCGGCACAAGTTCTAAATTGTAATATTATGAAAAATACCACATTAGCCCACTTTACCATTCAATTTTCTTTGCAACAACTAAACAATCACTGTCATCATTAACAAAGGTTATCATGGGTACGTAGGTAAAATAGTGTTTTATTTAATTTTATACATTTTCACAAAATTATTCTGGCTACAAAAATATACTATTAAAACTATTATGTACGTGGGCAAGGTACATTGTTGACGTGCGTTAAATCTGAAATCATACAATCTGTGATCTTCCTTCCTTCCTTCGAATGTAATATCTTCTTTTCCATGTTTCATTCAATACTTTCTTGAGGCAAAGTTTCGTTGTTTTTTTGAACTTTTTAGATAGCTACATAGCATTGGCAAAGTTGTTTTGCCTAGTACAAAATAAAATGAATGAAGACGTTCGGGTCGGTGGACTGATAATGATGCAATCGCCAGTTCTCATACACTGAACCGCCTGCGTCGTTTCTCGCGACCGCACTGTTGGTTGCCCAAACAACCCATATGGCATTCGTTAGTATTAGTAGATTGCGTCATTCCGCACTTACCAATCGACGACTCGGTGGAAATTAGAAAGTGGCTGACTGATGCGTTGATAATAAGATTGCCATAACACCATGAGCATTTCTGTTTATTTGCTTTAATTAAACGCTGTTTTGACTCTACATAGCATTATACTTTCTCTGTCGACGTTACAATACAATCCTTCACGGATTGTATTGTAATGTTGGCATCTACACAATATAAATCTTACCTAGATAATTTATATAGGTATTCATGTACACTAGACTATACTGGTATTAGTATAGACATAGATACAATACAAGTTAATTCGACCTTGCTTACAATAATGTGTGATTATAGTACCTACTATAAATACAAAACACGTCCGACTCTTCAACAAATATTATGTAATCATTAAATATTATATCCAACTTTTATTTTATGAGTTTTGACAAAATAGACAGAGCACATGGCTCTACGAATTTATACATAGTACTTGTACGTGATGCATAGTTTGATGCATACATAGAGCAACTATGCTGGCTGGCGCTGCCCAAAAAAAGGTCATTAACACTTAGTAAGACATTCGCGTTCGCGGTCATTGCCCGCGCAATTTATTGGTCCATGTTAAACCACTCACTTTTACGATTATTTGCAAGTTTTTTTGCTTCGTCTTAATTCATTATGCTGATTTAGATTTACTAATTATGGTGCTAAAATAATAACACAATAAATCTGTTTCTTCTTTGCAGCACCCTAAATTCGACAAGTGATTCCTGTTGATTAAAAATGTGCGCGTCACAGGATTTTTTAAATATAGTTATAATAAATGCAAATAAAACTTTTAAAACGTCCAAAATAAGCTGATTTACACATTTACGTCTACTGGATATTTTGCCAACCTTAGGATATTATGTAAAAGGGCCAGAGGGCAAGTACTCAAGTCGAGTTCATTGTATGTTCGCCTTGCCTCACATCTAGCTCAGGCGGACGGCGCGGCGCGGGCGGTGCGGGGGCGACAACCACCGTCGTAGACGTTGCGAAGGGTCGCGGAGGCCGGGCAAGATAAGGTCATAAATAAATTACACACCCATTTCATTTTTGTCCATAGGACGATCCGCAGATGGAAATTGACGAAATTATTAAGGCCAGATGAAGCACCTCGTTCATTTATTTTGTAAATTATGCTGTCTCGCAGTTTTGGCCCTGTTGGATAGCGAGGAAGACTAAAAAATAGTTTACCACACTGTCTAGTTAATACGGTTTTGTATAACTTGCACCTGCTCCGCACCTGCCTGAACTGACTCTTTTTTGTTATTTTTCTGCATTGCACCCCAAGCACCAAGTTCCGTATTATGTCATTATAAAATGATGTGTCTAGATTTCAATAAAATAATTCATAAGAGCCAAACTAGAAGATAGAATTCAAAGAATATTATATTATTCCAAATGAACTTTGGTTCTACTTAGTGTTTTATAGTGGTATTTTTTAAACACGGCGCTTTACCTATGTCTAGTCCTATAGAACGTCTATTTAATGTGGGTTTGTTGACTTCGCTTCGCAGTCGCATTAAGCAGCTGTTCAAAGCTGTAGGAACAGTATATAATTTATAGGTAAAACCAATTAACGTTTTTATCCATTTTCTAATCCCAAGAAAAACATAGTTTAGTTTATAGTTAACCAGAAATTTAGAAGATATTCTTTATGTATAATTTGACATTAAAATATCAATAGTTTTGTAACGTTTAAGCTACAGGTGTCTAATTCTTTCACGTCTCTATGAAAATAGTATGCATCGGGTATGTGTATAAATAGAATTAGCGTAGCGCGTCGTCTGCGGACATCGATCGTTGCGTCCTCGCCGGCCGCCATCTTGGCCCTCGTGTCTCCCTCCTCACTCTCCGGAGCCCCTCACTGCCCCACATTCACGGCATTCACCGCACTCGCACACAGTTTCGCACATGCTATTCTACTCTACACTACACAGCGCATCCGCCGCTCTAGCGATATCTACAGGAATATCTTCAAGGAGAACGACGACGACGCGACACGCTTCCGTATTTTTATTTTTAATTTCGCACGTTAATGTTTCCAAAGGTTTTGATGTGCTTTGTACGTAGGTATAAGAAGCTACATTGTCTGAAAAATATGTGGTATCAATCACGGAATAGGGGAATAACTAGATTATAGGTACTCTTCTGTAGTATCAATGGTAGGAAATAAACCGTTATCTCAGAACGCATGAACTACCAACCCAGAAATAATAATAAATAAATGATTTCATTAAATTGACTCGGCATGAGTTTGGTAGATTAATTGATAAGTTTTATTATTATTGTGACCTACTTTTTTACCGTACATTTTTATTTCAATATATTTATAAATTGGGACGGTTTGATAACATAATAATGTACCTAGGTAGGTACTTAACAGTGCGAAACAAACGTAACGGAATTTCTGAGTAACATGGTGTTTGGCAAGATTTTATCCAGTGATGGTATCTCTGTTGTTAAAACGTATACCTATACTGGTCCGTTTATTCCCACATCGATAAGCAAATCATAGGGTCGTCTGCCTGGCAGCATCTAGGTATTATGTACCTATTCTATCTGATGCCACACTGTCAAGGTCAAATATATAGGTCTGGGCCAAAAGCATATTAATAAGTATCAACCTGTGGCACGCTATACATATTCTTCATGACTACATATTTCAAAGAGCTCGTGCGTGGCGAAGTTTGCCTAATATTCCGACAGGTCACCACTTGGAAGGATAGTAGAGTGGCATTTAGAATTGAACGCTACTGTGCCTCGAAAATCAGATTAAGATGCAGTTATAACAGTCATTGAGGCCTTTTGGCGGTCGGTCTAGAGTTGTTCACATCGTGGCCGGAAAAACTTGGCCCAAATAGGTACAATATGGTCCAAATCACGTAATTTTTGTTTACGTTGTGGCCGAAGTATGTGGCCATATTTTCAAGTATCCAAATAAGATTAGATTTGATTTTTATCCGTACAGTTTGAAAAGTAATTGCGTTAAATGTTATTATACACAACATTGAATCAAAAATTAACAATAATTTAATTAAAGTATTTTTATGTTTTTTAAGTAGATAAGTACTCTAAAATTATTACCCATTAAGGTCACTTTATAATACTTTTAATAATAATTTATACATGAAATGTCAAAAAACTGACTTCATATAACGGGAAATTGATAAAAAGTCCAATATGTAACTTCATCACCCATTTTTTCACAAGTTTCGGCTAGTAGCAACTCTATGAGATGATGATGTTTTTAAAGTGTTACGGGAAAAATAACAATCCCTCAAGAATAAACCTCGGGATCAATTTTTATACAGCAACAAAAGAATCATCAAAATCAGTTAACAATTGGCGAAGATATCAGATATTAAACACGCATGTTAAAAAAATATACAGCAGAATTGAAAATCTTCTTTTTTTTGAAAACGGTCATTATGTTGCTGAGCCTAAAGCCGAAAATACGCTAAATAATAAATATTTTTTGGCAAATTCGGTTTGGTTTGTGGCAATAGGAAGATAATATCCTACTAACATAATAAACGCGAAAGTCTGTATGTGTGTGTGTGTGTAAATGTTTGTTACCACGTATCTCCGTAACTAGTAAACCGGTTTTGACGAAATTTTGAATGTAGATAGTTTACGTTCTGGAATAACACATAGGCTAATCTTATTTTCGAAAATCAAACCTTAAGGGGGTTAAACAGGGTGGTAAAGTTTCTATGGAAAAAAATATTCCTTGGTTTTATTTACTCAATAAACTTAACTCGGTTAAAATAAATAATAAAACACGTATTTTTTATTTTTTCGAAATTACCCTTTGGGGGTGTGCTATTGAGTTCTAAACTTTGTATAAATTGTAATCCTTGGTTCGATTCATTCAAAAGTTGGTGGACATAGTTTGAAGCCTGGAGACGGTCATATGCTACTTTTATTAAAATACCACGCGGGCGAAGCCGCGGGCAACAACTAGCGTTATAATAAATTCATCATACTATTACTAAGAATCTTGTTTCATATGTTACTCCTAGACTTTCTATACCTACAGTATAGAAAAAACTTTCAAGTATTACCAACTATGACGGACTATTCGATGATACATTAAATATATAGCCCAGCATCACCAATATCTTTGGTGATGCTGTTGGTCAGGCAGCGATCCCTCATAGGTAAGATGCATCGGTTTTAGGTTAATAGTATGCAACGATTACATTACATAAGAGATAAACATTATAAATCAATCACGATTTACGATCGATGATAACATTTGTTCGTTAAAATTACATTTTTTAGTTTTACCTAAAAAGTTACTGCATTTGAAATCATCGAATCAGGAAGCTAGCACATGTGGTTTTACTCAAATAAGTTATACTATAAGTATACAAAAATAAATATACTAAAAATATCTTACCAATGCAACCACGGAGTCGATGGCTCGATTGAATCGGTCGCAGAGGGCTCGCATGCTTTCGTAGGAGTGGGTGTCGTAATTGATTAGTATATTGTTTTCTAGAGCTGCCTTCATTTCTGGTAGGTCGTCGCAAACCCACCTGCAGAGTTGATATGATTCAGGTCACAAAACGGTAGCGTGAAATTAGGTAAGAACATACATTTTGGGCTTTGATTAAGATCCGAAGGAAGTGTTCCGTTGACAAAGCAAGAAAGGGTCTTTATTATTACTTAAGTATAATAAGAAGATGGAATGTCAAGTTGAAATTACTCCAGCATTAGAGCTTATTAATAATAATGGATGGGACTCTAATCAACTACTGAAATGTGTTTGATTGAACTTTATGTTTAGACATAGCTCTTCCATCCAGATATGGAGGTAATTATAGCAAAAATTTTGAGACCTCAACGACACAGGCCGTGTCGTTCGAATGTAAGCATTTTAAGTTTCGAATCTAACAATGATTCCAAACTTAAAATGCTCAATACAATGTTATCGCTAAAAGAATAACCAGAATACCTAACTCTATTTTGAAAATGCTGAATTGCATTATTGGATCGGTTTCAAGGCCACATGCTAAACGACCGCATGCATGCGCACGTCCGGACGAAAGGAGGTCAAAGTGAAGGCTCTTATCTTGCGATTCTCGTATTATCGGACGCAAGTGAACCTTATTACTTGATACTTTATAACTAGGCAATACTTTAATACTTTTGTCAGTAAATATTTTTCTATGGCTTTTGAAAACGTGACGATTAAGGTGTTGTCTTGAGAGTATATTATCCTATTTAGAAAACGTGTATATAATAACTAATTCCTAGGTATTCATCTGATAATTTTTCATATACTATATATTTAAAAAAAATTATAACAATTTAGTATTAATTGAAATAATTCTAGTATTGTTCTTACCTTATAGTTTCTACTATCTCCAGGGCCCCATCGTGTTTGTCCTGAAACAAAATACAGCATGGTCATCAATAATGTAGCGTTGTAATCCTAATAATCTTAGTAAACGCTGAAACGATTTAGTTAAGGTCGGAAGGTATTGGCCACCTTCCGTCAAATCAGTTTACGTACCGCTTTTCTTTGTGTTTATAGTCAGCATGTTTTGAAATTACGACTAAATTTGTATAGAAAACTTAAATCTGACTAATTTGACAGCACTAAAATTGTAGTTATCTCTTTATTGTTTGCACTATCAGTAAAAGAGAGCGACAGTTTAAATTTAGTTTAGTTAGTGAACTACAGAATCGAGGCCATTGTCGAAATTCAAGAACCGTAATTAGAATCTTTAAGGTACAATACAAATCCTTACTGTACTGTCTTAATTAGTGGTGTGCAAAAATATTCGCATACGCATTCGCGAATATCAACGTCTTTTTTAATATTCGAATTCGCATACACAATACATTATGCGATTTTATTGCGAATTTGGCAATTTAAAGTTAAAATAATTTATAAAATAACAATGGCAACTGTTTAGATTAACAATGATATTAATTTAGTTACTTTTGTTTAGGTATTTCTCACAGTGACAACATGTTTTCAAGTTTTATAGCTATATTTCCACCACTATGTTGGCCATCGCTAATACCACTGATTTTAAAAAAATATTTATTTTTTCAAATTCTTTTGTTATGCCTTGACATAATTATGAAACTCAGCAATGGTACTTTTAAACAAGAATCAGACCAGATATCAGTTAGTTGTAAATGCCATTTTCTGAAAAGATTTTATTAATTCCAAAACCTTATCTTTTAGCTTGCCGTACAAATTCACACATGAATGAAGTAAAATACTGAGATTTTTAATTATATGATGGACATATATCAATCTAACAAATCCAACACTTTTTACAAAACTAAAGGGTAAGTCATCCAAAGCAATCATTTCGCTTATTTAATTTTGTCAACTTCCAAAGACCTGCCGTTTTTATTGTCCAACTTTTTAGTTTTTTCGATGCAATCATTCAAATAAATTTGTTTTGTTCGGTTTTAGTACATTGTCGCAAAGAGGATGCCAAAGCATTAGTTGTCAAAGCATTCCGCTTTCATTTTCCAGTGTTTTTTTAATCATCCAGATGATTTCTCATAGCATTTGTAACTGCATACTTTTGGCGCCTTTTTTAAAACCCCGACCAAATTTTAAATTTTGTGAGAAATCGAACATTCGTTCTATCACTAGTAGAAATCACTAATGGATGAAGTCCTTAAGGTAATAATTTGAATTATGAAATTATGTAACTTACCTCAAATATTATTATAATATCTGGGCCTAAAGTGTGAAAATTGGGAAAAAGAGCCCGTTTTGCCTACGACCCCACATAATCCTACTATCCTACTAATATTATAAATGTGAAAGTTTGTGAGGATGGATATTTGTTAATCTTTCATGCAAAAACTACTGAACAGATTTTGATGAAACTTTACAGTAATATAACTTATACATCAGAATAACACATAGGCTACTTTTTATCCAGGTACCGCGCGGGCGAAGCCGTGGGCAGAAGCTAGTTTGGGATAAGGTCAATAATAATTTACCTTGAGTAACCAGAGCACTGGTATTTTGACCATCTGAGAATCTCCTAGATACACATAGGGTCAAAGACTATGAAGGTCATGAACTTTTGGCAACATAAATGTGTATTGCTGACCACAAACTGTAAGTCTGCAAATAAATGTGATTTCGGTATTTTGCACATGAGGAAATAAGCTACTTTCTAGCTGGTAGAAGGCTGTGTTTTGCATCCATCTAAAATAAACTTGTAATTGTAATAACTACAAGTATAAATATACATGTATATAACATGTGTAGGTACTTCATATTAGTGTTTAGTTTCATTGTGTATGTCTGTATTTAACTCTGTCTGTGATTGATTTGTAAATTATAATAAAATTTTCAATGTTTATGCCATGCATGTCAGTCTCTCAGTTTGCACACCAATATTGGTATAGCATGTTGTGTCATACTTACTAAATTATCTTTATCTTTAAACCTTTTGGGTGTAAAATCAAACATGTTTCACACAATAACTAAAAATATTAATGTTATCCTTCACTGTTTTATAAAGGAGTGATTATTTAGTGTAAGTATAATATTAGTGTAGATGTAGAAGTGTTGATAACAGTACACAAATCAGTGAGCACTTCATCCAGGAAGTATAAGTGAGGCCACACTCACAATACATGTTTGTTTTCAAGGTCTTTCCTGATCCAAATGGAGAAAATAAACCATTCTTATTTAATCAAATCTGCCTGTCCATGTGTTTGTTACACACAGATTTTCCCTCAAAGTTACAAGTCAAACTAAAAAGTTTTTTTTTAAAAGCTTGGTTGTTTACTATACCGTCCCCCAGTGATGACCACTGAGCTGCATAAGTAACTAGAAATCAACATGGTCAGTGACAAATTTATTTACATAGAACACCTTGATATATAGACCCGAATAACTTGGCATCACAACTGACTTCCATGAACTATCCAAAATGGCTATGCAGACTATACATCATGGAACCCAACAGAGTTTAAGGACAATAGTCCATTTCCCTTAAATGCCTGATCGCCAACACCAAGCTGGGTCATAGAACACTGTTTCTATGGCATGTTTTTTGTGTCTGTATGAAACCAAGTAGGTATAGATAGTATATTCTTTAATATTATTTCAATCAGAAACTCTAATAAAAATTGGCTTAACCAAATGCTACATTAGATAAAGCATGCCTCAGCAAGCAACTTTGGGACCCTAACATACTATAGCTTGACAGGTCTTATGCAGTTCAATTTATTTTTATTGGGTACTTATTTGTACCCACTGATACCAAAATATAGTATACTAGCCTCTACCTATGGGTTCACCTGCATGGTCTATAGATAAAAAGTAGCCTATATGTTAGTCTAGGTCATAAACTACATCCACCCTAAATTTTAATAAGTCCCCACCAATCAGATTATCAGTAACAAACATCTAAACATACAAACTTTGACTTTTATAATATTAAAAGGATATAATGTATTGATAAGCTTAATTTTGACCAATGTGCCTGTGTATGACAGACAGACAAGCCTATTTTACTATTTCTATGTAGTTCAGTGATCTGTTGTGTTAATCATGATACTTAGATTCAATAATCTGTGATTAACTACCAAAAGGAGAACTAGAATATTCAAAGAAAAATCCTTTCCCAATGAAATTTGTGTTATTTTTAGTTTTCATGCCTGAATCCATTCATCCAGCAAGAGTGGATTTTCGCATGGAGTGAGAGCAATTTATTTTCCACTATTAGAAGACAGAGATATTTTATTTGTCTAGGACCTAGAGGTAAGGTTATGTTGTGGCATTTTTCATGGGATTCCAAATCTTAAATTTATCTGATTTTTGATCTTCTGATACTCAATTGCTTATAAATGGTCTGTTAGACCAATATTTTGAACAGAAAACACAACCAAAACATTTGAACAAAACTATATTTGTTTGTAAACTCTTCTAACAGTATGCATTATAGATAAGGATGATCATGCATGATGCTAATTCATCATTCTAAGTTAATGACGAATTTGATTAAACTACGCAACCGTGTGTACATATCTAAAAAAAGCCGACACCTTGACAAAACACGAGGTCAATACACCCATGCGACGTGAGTTATCTAAATACGATACCTAACAATGCGATACATAGTAGGTAGGTACCTGCACAGATTTCTTGATTTTATTATACCTCTTTTCGTCTAATACCTAGGTGAATTACAAAGTAACTGTTCTACGAAGCTATAGCGTAACTAAGTCAGGCAGCGTGGAATAAATGCGAATAGTCACGTTTATTCACCACTGCATTTTGAGAATCTGAAAATCCATCGTTGATCAAGTTACATCATCAAGAAATTGAAGAATTCAATGAATAGTTAAAAAATAAGCTAAGTGTGTTTACTAAGTGGATGTAAATACAAAAATGGAACGAATAAACAAGACGAATAATACAAAATATTTTTTACCGAGCCATGACCTGAAGTGAGGGGCCATGTATAAACAACAGGTTCCGCGCCTGCAGGAGAATGCAGGCGTAAATCCAGAGCCATGATAATAAAACCACGGCATTAAAGCACACACTTTTCACTTAAAAACTAAAAATATCACTATATACACTAGGTAATAACATAATTTCACTACACTTTCACACACACACATTCCGAGCAACCGGGCGCCATGTTGAAATTATTTCTACAATGGCCGCGATTTTAATGTTGCCACCTACATAACTATTAACTTGCACCCATAGATATGAATAGATAGAGAAACGTGCACCGAGAAGGGCTTGCGCTCTGTGAATTATGACTTTATTTTGGCTTTTTTTCATGTGAACAAATCAATCAATGTCATTTTCTATTCATCTATCATTGACAGGTTCATATTTTTCAGTGTTTTCGTTTACTAGCGTTGTTTGACCAGCTGTTGCCAGCGGCTTTAAACGCGTGGAGTCGTGTTTAAAAAAAACTTACTCCCATACACAGTTCCACATCCATAACCTATTTATTTAGTACTAGCTTCTGCCCGCGGCTTCACACGCGTAGTATGTTAATAAAAGTAGCACAAGACCTTCTCCAATCTTCAAACTATGTCCATATCAAATTTAATAACAAACGGCTCAGCGGTGTCGCCGTGAAAGATATAAGTACCTAAGTAAAGATATTTCCAATATAATTTTACTGACTTAATTGATACTTTTCGTTATATTATGGCCAAATCACACAATATCATTATAAATTGTAGAGAATGTGTTATTCTGATGCATAAGCTATACTACTGTAAAGTTTCAAAGTACCTATATGATTGTACTTTCATACTGATCTCAAAATCTTTTGTTCGCGAAGTTCGAAATCGCGAAGTTTGATAAAACGGTAGTAGTATTTACTGCCTTGATCAAACAGAAAATAGGTACCACAACTCTGTTGTTTGCTTTAAAGTTTTAAGCATTTAATATATTAGTAGGATGATAGTAACAATTCCAATTATCAAGTTCCAACCATTAGAAAAACCGATACACACATACCAACTTTCACTTTTCTTTTTACCCCATAAAGTGTCTCTACATCAAAAAACACTGAAACATATTATTATTGATCTAGGATGAGTAGATACAAGTCTAATTTTCAAGTTTCTAAATTTAAAGAACTAAGACTTTCATACAAAGTTCACCCCCTCATTAACCCCATTAAAGTTAAAATTACCAAAAATCCAATAAAATTAACCTATGTTCCAATTTTCAGCTTTCTACACTTAGAAGTTTTGGTTGTGTGTTGATAGATACTCAGGACGAACGATTTAATAAGAATAGAATATTAAATTATCTGTGAAGGTTTCTCTCAAATATAACTATTAATTACTAGAATACTATCATATTTTAAGTATAACTAAGACAAAAAAAATAACGAAAGACGAGACGATAATATAGATGTATAGTCAACCCTTAAAGGGCAAATTAATAAAATAAAGTTATTAACAAAAATATGATACACTTGAAGTCGAACAAACTCAAATGACAAATCAATAATTTTATTAATTTAGAACAGATTAAAAATCTGTAAAATTTTTAAGATCTGTTAAATTTTTAACAGATTAAAAATTTTTACTTTTCCTACCTACCCAAAGCAACCATTTATTTTTCACTTTATTTAAACGCAACGCGGATCTCCCTCCTGTGCAACATTACAAATCCGTTAGGATCACAGAGTACTTTTTATTAAAGGATAGGTACTTAAGTGCTGATACATTAGATTGTTTTTATAGGTACTTTAGTACCAGATTGAAGAATGTCAGACTCTGAAGGTTCAGATGATCAGATAAAAGATCTGCTAGAAATAAAGCATGAAATACAAAAGTGTAAAAATGATCCAACTACTTCAGGAATGTTTGTATCTGGCTGGGATGATGCTGATGAAGATGTTGACATAGTGAAAGATCCTACAGGTATATGTCTATATTTATTTGTATCTAGCAAGGTACACATTAAAGCCTGAACTCATAGTCGGGGGTTGAACAGTCCCCCAAAATCCTGAATAGTTCCCTAGAGGAGCCCCTATTTGACTATGAATTCGGGCCTAAATAATAATGGTCATCATTCAATCATGAATAATGGTTATCTAAAGGATGATGTTGAGGCTGCCTCGTTTCTGCAGTGCATCGGGGGTGTTTGCTTCCATAACATCATTTGCAAAAAAACAGCATCCCTGATCAACAGAATGCGGGAGTTACAACAGCATCCTGAACACAATAGCAGATAGGTACACATCGCCGTTGTGGAAGTGTCTTGTGCTACACACTACATATCTATGTTGGAATTTGCTTCTCATTTGATGATTCTTGGCACAGGAACATACATGTCACACCCAGCACCCTTTTCTTTCTTTCTTTCTTTTTGATTGATTTTATCTTTGTCTACTAATATAGTACATAATTATTTTGTTTCTCATACTAACCAATATGGATCAATGAGTAGTCTGAAATAAAAAATATTTTATTTATTAAAGGTACAACCTACATACCTTTAATGATGGCAATTATTATACCAATAAGTACCTACTCAAGATTTTGATTTCAGCAAACCCCAATGATCATGCTCTGTGGGCAGCAGAAAATGGGAAAACAAGTACACTGAAACAGCTACTGTCGTCCCAACCTAGCCTGTTGCATGTACAGGATTCAGATGGATACACAATGCTACATCGAGCTGCTTATGGAAACCACGTTGAAACTATATCCTATTTGCTAAGTGTTGGAGCTGATGTTAGTATGAAGACTGAGCTTGGCTGGACACCATTACATTCTGCTTGTAAATGGAACAATTACCAAGCTGCTGCTAGATTGTTAGCAGCTGGGGCTGACCCTAGAGATCTCTCTGATGGAGGTAAGTTTTACTAACTACTTACTGCCTGGATGATTCTCACATTTATTAGGAACTAACTTTACCTGGAATGTACAATCTGCATAAACTTTTCCTCAAAATATTAACAAAATGTACTTGTAAAAAAAAACATTTAGTTTACTATTTTGTTACAGCCCAAACACCAATGCATTTAGCATCTTCAATAAGCCATTGTAAGTCAACTTTACTAATTTTGTTACTGCGAGAAGATACTATTGACATAGCCACAATGCCCAATAAATCGGGTGAAACACCAGAGCAGTTGGCTCAACGTAATGGGATATATGCTCCACTGTTTGAAATGATTTTCCCTGCTGCTTCTTATATTCATTCCTTAGCCTTCACATGTAATCCATATGTAAGAGAAACAGTAAATAAATTATAAAGCTACTATGTGTATTTTTCTACCCACATTAGTTTTAGGGTTCAGATCCATAATAATGTTTCAGCATAGGGTAGGTTCATTGTTCAAATAAATACAAAGAGTTGCATGCTCTGCTTTTTTATTCTAATTAAATTAAAATAATATTTTTTTCTTTATGAATGTGATTTATTTTCATATAGGAATTTTATAAATTATTATAGTCTTGGTTCTTAACAACTGAACACAAATACCTGCTGAATTATATGCATATCATAATGCAACTTACATACTAATACGCTAAACTTATTACATCTTATTTTTCTTCATTCATACTGTAATTTATTAACATTAGACTGGACTATACCTAGGTACTTAATTAAACTTTGTGTAAATTGTCTTCTCTAAGTATAAAGTTTTTAATTAATTAGTTTCCTATTTCTTTTAAAAAACATGATACTACATTTTCTCCTATTTCAGAGTAAAAAGGAAAAAAAAATTAGTTTAATGTTTATAAGCCCTGGATGCCATTCCTTCAATAACATGCATAGCACCAGAAACCAGGTAAGTATCTGATTGTAAATTTTTCAAACTTATTATTAAGTTCCTTCTATCAATTTTTTGCAGCTCAGATAAAGATTGCCGTGTTTTGGGAGTCATATAAGGTAGTATCAAACAGCCTAGCCCATACGTCTTCAACCTTACACAATTTTTCCATAACTCCTTTAAATCTTCATCTTTGATTATTGGACAAACGGGCAGCAGGTTTATAGCATTCAAACACTTTGTTTTTTGACGTTCTGTAATAGGATAGTCAGCATTTTGAAAAGGCGACAAGATAACTGCACGCCACGAAGTATAAATCATATTATCGGGAGGAGTAGATACCTTCAGCAATAGTGGGATTAATTCCTCATAGAGGCCAGAACGCAATAGAAGTGGAAGCAGATTACGAATTATTTGGATGTTTTCAAATTGGCAAGCGAGACTAGCGGCTACCCGTAATCCTTCAATGTTGCCCTCAACATTTTGCAACAGCTGTTCCAAAGCTCGGAATTTGTCTTGCGCGAATGTCAACATGATCCAAGGCATATCAATATTATCTAATTTCACTACACTTAATAATTCGATCAGAGATATCCATAGAGCATCCCTTTCTTTGTTTGTTACTTTGATAGCAGTATCGGATTCCACTACACTCATTAGACATTGAAGCGCTCGCATTTTTTTACATTTGTTATAATCACTATCATCATCAAAAGCGATTCGCGACAAGTATATGGCGCCCATTTTCGGACACGTAGCTTTTAGAATATATTTTGCAGTTATCAATTCTTTCGTGTCCAATGTCGCTCTTTTGTCCTTATGATCATCGCTGGTTTTATCAAGCAAATTCTCTAAGATTTGTATCCTTATTGAACTGATATTAATGTTATTTTTGTCAGCGATTTCATTGGCTGCTCTGTTTACATCATGGCGAGCTATTTTGTTTACAAACTCTGGATGAAGATACAATGTCCGTATGAGTTGAGCTGGTTCCGTTGAAAGGCGGACGAATTCTTCACACGCCCACTCTATCTTATAAAGAACATGGCGCGTAGAAAGCGTGGCATGCAATCGTTCCATTTGTTTAACTGCTCGGTTCCCAGGTTGTAGCGCAGCCCAGCGCTGTGCAAACTGATAACACAGATGAGCTGCAGCAACTTGATCAGCCCCACGTGTACATCCCTGTAAAACATAAAATAGACACGCACCCGCCCATTCCATGTTTGCTATATGCCTTACACAACGATGCGCTGCCCGCAGGAGTGGTTCCTCTCGGCTTGTCAGTCGCCAAGGTTCGCTTTCTTTTGAATCAATGTCATTTCCATCATGCTTTCTGGAAGTCATAGTTTGTTTAAGAGCATTACTGCATATCATGTCCTTTGCGATCTGTAAATCTGCGTCAAGTGACAACAAAGCAACTGCTGGCAGCCAACGCTCGTATGTCTCCAATGTTATTTCCGATTTCAAATTAGACCACATGTCTTCACGCATAAATAGATGAAACGGTAAACGATAATAACCGATTTCTGGAAACATACCTTTAACTGAAAATAATTCGAATTCGTATTGCTTAGGCACACTTATTCTCCTGTAGTCCTTCAAATAATTTAGTAAATAATACTCTTTCACACTGTTGGAATCTGAAGTTGTACCAAAGATTAATCGATGTATGCAAAGGAAAATTTCATAATAATATGGGTTCACTGAGACTGTACGTCCATGCAGTGTAACTTCGCCATTCTTCCAAAAATCGTTGAGCACGTCCTTGAGAAATTCTTTACAGCTTATGTTATCCCAAATAACAAGGCATTTATAAAGTAGACTCGTGTCGTTTTCAATATGAATTTGTCTGCAGCCTAATTCATCACAAAATATCTTATACTTCAATTCCCATGTTGATAGCAAAGATATTAGTTGTAAGGACAATCCATCATTTGTCGAAACATTCAGGGCAAGGCATAACTCAATCAGCCTTTCGCTAGTGGTGTCCGGATGTTGTTTTAAGATATAAAACAAAATTACTTTTACGTCCCAAGTTTCTTCAGTGTTTTCTGGCAGTGCTATATCCGACAAATTAATATTGAATTTCGATTTGAGAATAAACTTCGGAGGGTAAACAACATTACCTCCATGTAAATAAGTATCAAAAGATAAAGATCGGCGTATTACGGGATTGGATAAGTAACAAGTCAATTTAGGTGATAATGACTCGCCTTGTGCTCTTAGGATATCCATCATGCAATACTCCTTATCCAAATCATTAGAACTATTTAGGAGAATCAGTAAAACTGTTGTCAACACTTCATCAAATTCTTGTGCAGCAACTACTTTTAATAAAAGCCTTTTAGTTACCTCATCTTTCGTAACTTTTAAGTCCTCGGCTAATAACTCATCATGATATGAATTCGCAACCAGGTTTGATATGATTCTGAATGGTATGAAATCACACATAGAATTTATTTTATTCAGAATATTCTCTATTTCTTTTTTATGTGTGACCTCAGAAACAGAATAATAAATGAACTCATTGATAGCATTTCCCGATGATACCGGTAAGTAGACATAGTTAAATTTCCAAGCTAGTGTCAGATTCTTGACAGTTATATTTGCATGAACTAGAGCATTTAATACAGATAAGTGCCTTATCAAATCGTGTAAATATTCTTCATTGCATTTATTTATGAGTTCAATAATTATATTAAATGCTTCTAGCAACACAGATGCATTTTTACCATCTTTGAAATGCGAAAGTGTAATTTCAATATTTCCTTCTGTCTTATTTATAACTTGTTCTGATGTTATCAGATATTCGACCAAGTTGCGAACTTGGTGAATTGCAGATACTCCTCTTAGCAATGATATCAAAGATGATGGCTGAGTTTGAGATGGTATAAGGCGTGTTACGATTCCAGCGCGTCCAGAGCTGCTGTTGTGTGTGCAAGAGTTAATCTGGTTCACACAAATCTCTTCTTTGTAAATATTATTCAAACTCAATTCAATGTTATGTGAATTCTTTAAATGATATAAATTATCAATGTTGTTAATCTGTATTTCATTCAACATATGAGTGCCCTTCAAGAAATCTATAAAGTTTCTTTCAATAACCTTGCTGTTCAAATAATTTCCATTTAAAATTTGTTCATATTTTAACATGACTGTTTTTAATAAAATATTTTTTTCTTTTATAGACATATTGTGGAAGTAGTCCAAAGCAGATTTGGAATCACTATCTTCTAGACATTTGTTAATATACAAGACATTGCCGTAATTTGCGTGATTTGACATGACTGTAGTTATAGCTTTTAGATCATTCAAATCCACAACTGTGCCACCAACTAGTTTGTGAAGAACTAGTGTGTAATCAGTACATGTCAAAGGAAAATTATATTTTTTTAATACAACTTTCACATTAGCATAGTTGATCTCCTTTTGAATTTCTTGTGCTATAATTATATCTGGATCAGAGGCAGTAAAATCTTTAGATGCAGATACAGCAGCATTGACAGCTAGTTTAATCACAGAAGGACTCCATGGCACCTCCAGTGTTTTCAGTACATGGAGTAGGCATTCTAATTTATTCTTTGGAGAGTGATAAGCTTTCAACATCAGTTCTAATCTATTTCCATCGACAACACCACCACTACTGGCCGTTTCACTCTCAACAAATGAAGTCAAAACTTCATCAGTATCAAACAAGTGCCGAGTAGCATATGCAGGCAAGTAATCTTGCAAAAATGCTTCAAGATCTTCGGTATAGCACCGGCGTAACATTATAAGAGCTACTTCATTTGGATTTTGAGAACTCAGTTCACTTAGTAAAAGATTAATCTTGTATTTTTCTTTTAATTCAATTATGTAACTAATTTTATCTTTGAGAGTGTCGAGGTCATCCATTGATATAGGCCTTACACATATAACTTTTAGGGATGATTCTAGTACAACAATAACTTCTTCTATGAACTTAATGCCTATTTTAGGCCAATACCCTGATTGTTCTAAAATAAAAATCCTCTCCATTGCCCATCTTACAAACAGGTCTATGTAAAATGGATTTTTCTCTAAAACATATGGTACAAAGTTTTTTAACCACATTATGATGGAACCCATTTTGGCAGTAGGAGGAATGGAGTTCATAATATCCATTATTTCATTAAAGCCAATTGATAATTTTAAACCTGAGTATTTAAGCCAGCACATTGATGCAATATCTAAATCCAACTTTGATATGAAAATGATGCATAATTCATTCAAAGTTTTCTCAAATATGTTTACACCTTCATATGCATTGTTTCCTCTGAAATTAAGGTATTCTAGCAAGTCTGCTTTGATAATTACATCTGCTATTGTGTGAACTAAATTTTCATCATCTTTTGCACACATTCGTTTTTGAATTTGATAAAATAAAGGTTTGTATGTGATGTTATGTTGATAAAGCTTGACAGCTGTTTTGGTGAGAAAATCAAAATCTTCTATATTTTCAAACAATGATTGCAATTGAAGGGTCAGTTTATCTTCTTTACCTGATAATATAGATTCAAAGCATGACTTCAGCTCAGCCGTAAGTGCATCTTGAGATGATATTTTTTGGGAAATATTGATAGCATCAAGATCATTTTCATTTTCTGTACTAGAAGATGTTGCGTTTGAGATTCTGCCAAAGCACACATATATCTGAAACATAAAGTTACTAAAATGTATAACAGGCCAAAAAACATGAGGTTGGATTTTTTGCAGTGTATTAATACATCCATGGTTATAGATAACAAACAACCAGTGCTAAAATTACTTAATGATTCTTACCTCTTGATCACTGCTTGCGAGGTAGTAAAATATATTTTTATATACAACAACAGGAACATATGTTTTGAAGTTTTCGAATTCGAACACAATGCTTGAAATTTCTAGGTCCAAAATCCATATTTTAGATTTGTCAGCCAATATAAGGTGATCTCCCCAAGGTAGGACATACTCTAATGTTACATTTGAAAGCAAAGTTTCTCTTTGTTTGGTTATTGGACACTGACTCACAATACTTCCTGCTTCAATAAAAATATTTAATCCATTGTGTCTATTGCTGATGTAGAACTGGTCAGTATCTTTGTTTTCTTTTTTCAGCGAGATGCAAAATTCATTACAACCATCCTTAATTTTTTCAGTTAGTTCCTTGGTACTGACAGGATTTCCCAGGTCTTCTCCACAATCAGATTTGAAGAGGAAATAAGTATCATTGACTTGACGGAATTTCAGTTTGGAGTAATTTGATACAATGAGCTTGATTTGCAAACCATTCAGAAGGTCTGTTACCACGATTTCTTCCGATTCCAGTATAATCCAAAGAATGTGATCTTGAAGAGCACTGTCTGTAATTTCTTCTGATAAATTGTAAATTTGGTCTTCGCCCTCTGTTTCTTGTAAATCAGTTATACGAAAGCTTTTTGAATCCTCGAACAACACTATTTTGGGATAGAAAAATTTGGCTCGAAGTGAACATGAATTCCGTGTCAGATTGATCTTTTTGATTTGGGATTGAATAACAGTCATATTAATAGGATATTTTTCACGCGAAGTAATTAGAATACAGTACGAAAATGCGGAAACGGGTACTAATAATTCAAACTTTGTTTTCATTCAATCAATGTAGAGGTAGGTAATTTCAAAATGTAACGAACGAGTCCCTGTATTGTCCATGTAATGCACAACCATGGAAAGTACACCCCTGGAAAGTACAGCCAGTATTACAAACCATTGGTTTGTAATACTGGGCGTACATTCCTGGGCGTGCATTCCCTACACGTGTTGACCTTGTACGGCCAGTTTTGTACAACCCTGGAATGTACAGCCATGGAATACGAACCAATTTGATGCTCTGTTTTCATGTGCGAGTGCTATCAAGGGGCAAGTGCTGTGTTGCCATAGTATTTTACGCTATTAGTAAATTAATGTAGATGTAGTAAGTAGATTAGTTATTTATGTCGGGTTTTTGCAGATGAACTAACCGGTTGGTTTTATTTATTTGAACCCAAGTTTGTTGGATAAAGTTCGGATAGCAATCCTCCTTTTCTGAGTCGTAATAAAAAAAACCTAATAACCTAACCAATCCAAGACGGATTTGCTTAGGAAGGATTTCTCAGGCCAACATTAACTTATTGTTTACATTATTTATCAATGGCAACTCTTAGTTAAACATATTAAAACTTGCTCAGTGCAAACGAGGCTCGTTCTCGTCATGCGACTTATTCTCATCGACCAATGAGAGCTCACGGATATGACGAACTCGCGACCAATGAGCGTCGAGAATATTGGTTTGTAATCCGGGGTGTACATTCCAGGGGTGTGCAATACCGTCATGTGTTTAGTTTGTACGGAGCGTATTGTACGACCCAGATAATTCAAACCAAATGGTTTGTAATACTGGCTGTACTTTCCAGGGGTGTGCATTCCATGGTTGTGCTTTGCATGGACGTACAATACGGTCTCCCTAACGAACGACCAGACGACAAAATGTAAACATCATTTCGCGTATTATTTTGACATTGACATTTTGTGCGAAATTATTTTGTGCTACGTGCGTAGGGCTTTTCACACGAGCACACCACAAATATTAATATGGGTAAGTAATCAACATCTATGGAGTACTTGTCGATGGATGACGCTATTTCTCGGACGACTTCGCTACTTACCAATAGATGGCGTTACTTATGTACTTTTCCTAGCTAATAGGTAATAAATAAGAAACAAAATCTAGCGTGGGTTTTCCACCGACTTCTGTGGTTTCACAAATCTTTATTTTGCTGATAGACTACATGTCCCGTAGTAGTTGTTATAACCTAAAAAAAGTGGACTATATAGACATTCAATAGATTTTATTTCTATACAACATAATATACATCATGTTTGTTTATTTGATTTTGATTTAAATCTCCGTTTTAATTCAACCGATTTTTGGACCTTAGAATTAATTTCTGTTTGAATAACATTTTTCGTTTCACTCATTGCATGTTCGTAATTCTCATACAGCCGATTCAGTATTTCTGGCTCGATATCTATAGCTGGGACTTCCGATTTTCCACAAGACTTTAAGAGTTCCTGTAAAAAAGTTTATCGAGAATTACTAAAGCTATGTTCTATTTAAACATCAATAATCTTAAAGTAATATTACGGTATTGATAATTATGTTTGGATTGGGGTGATTCCTTACTTCTGGATTTCTAATATTGTACCTATTTGAATTGTTGAAATACAATTGCATATCGTAAGCTTTAAGTGGAAATTGGCAGAAGTCATTTGACTAGAAGGGACTATGGGCGATGGAATAATGTAGTGATGACGTCATGGCCGAGAAATACAAGGCAAGTGATGCAGACCACCAGAATGACCAGACTGAATATACAGCTAAGGGTATTTTCAGGAAGTTTGATCATTATTATAGAACACCTATCGACAACAATTGATGGTCCTAGGATCTTGAGAAAGTGGATCAGGTGTATCTTTCCAGTGCAAGATCTTCCCCATTTACAAATGGAGGGAACACCACCAACCGTGTTCTATATATTGGCGACTATCGAACATGCCAGCTGAGAGTTCATAGTCGTATTTTTTAGGAAAAAAGTGTTTGAAAATGGTCTAGCCACGATGTGTTCTGGCCGCATACATTCTTTATATATTGTTTTTTGTCCTCTTTCACCCCAAGTATGACCCGTCCTGGGGGTCTAGACAAATACCACTTTCTGTTGACGTTAACGCCTGCGGAAAGATTGAATTGTATGGGAATGACATTAGCTGCGGAAATGTCACGTGACAGCTGCCAAGTTTTACCTTGAAAAATTTGCGTTAGAGTGAAAGGAAATGCAAGCGTGAGGTATTTGTCTAGCCCCCCTGGTACTTGATTGGTTGACGACTATGAGCTCCATGACGAGTATGGATAGATAAATTGTATTGTCCTTACCTTGAACAAATGAATTTGATTAGGAAGTAACATAGTCACAGCCTGGCCCGCGCGCCCCGCCCGCCCTGTCCGTCCAATTCTGTGTATGTATGTTTTTATATTCCTAGGTGGATCATATGAAACTACATATTTACAATCTGGCACATCAATGCCTCTTGCTAAGGCATCTGTGCCAATTAATCTGTAATTTAACATGTAAAAAATATATTAATTATTTAATGAAGTTACCATGAACAACAGTCAATGTTGTGCTGGTCATAAAATAATCTAAAAAACATTTATAATTTCAACTATCAGGGCTAATAATTAAAAATAATTAATTTTTATACTCGTATGGTCACCAACCAGACGACTCAGTGTGGTCACTAGAAAAGTCCACCATCCAATAGATTGATGACATCTTAGAGATTGATATCCGTGGGTGGCGGCTCAAGATCATTTTTCACGTCATTCTTTGGGGGAGGCTTATGACCAGCAGTGGAGTAGATTCTACAGGCTGACAATGAACATTATACTATAAACTTACACATTGATTTCTGACAGAGTAAACTTCCGAAGCACTGCTTCTCTTGTTGGCTTGTCTAATGCAGCAGACAACTCTGCTACTTTAAATTGATCTTTTCCCCATGCATTGAGGAGTACTGCCAACCTATGGGCGGACTCTGCAGAATTTGTGAAACATAACACCTTATCCCACTTCTGATCAACCAAAAAGTGATACAAGATGAGCGGCTTATTCTCAGCTTCACAAGAAACCATTCGTTCTGACAATTCTGCGGGTGTTGCATACTGTCTGATCTGATCGTCATCCTCATAATCGGTCAATGGAGCTGCTGAGAACAGTTTTGGTTGGAACAATCCCCAGTGTTCCAACTTTTCTGGATCCTGGGACAGGGTAGCAGAGAACAAGAGCTTCTGAGGCGGATTCTTTTGTTCATTGAGGTTGAACCAATTTAGATTAGAAAGACGCCCTGTCATAAGTTCTGTACCCAATTTGATGCTCTTCTCAACATGGTAGAGCCAGTCATTTTGTATGTGATCCATTATCCTATCAGCCTCATCTATTACTAGGAACTTCAAGTGTTTCAGCGTGAAGCCTTCTGTGCTTTGCAAATGCTCCACTAGTCTTCCAGCAGTGCAAACTATTATGTCTACTTCACTGACCCATCCTGAGGATTCGGCTGAAATTATCAAAATAAGCTAATACAAGCTCTGCTTATTTTGGGGCTAGATGATGCTGTGTGAAAATGTCCAGCATTATAATTATTATTAAATCTGATGTCGCCGAAGTCCACCTTTAGTCTAGCGCCGCAATTACTTGCTTGTCCATCCTGTCCCAGTACCTACTATTCTGGAGGACCTTAATAATATGTATGTGGCCAACTAGTTTTTTAATGCTGGACATTTTCACAGTATCATTTAGCCCGAGAGCTTGTGTTATGGGAACTACATCACTGCTTTACTATTTCTATACATTATGTTACAAAATATGATATACATAGGAAACACCCTGACTCTGACACAAATATTTGCAGATCATACATACATTTGTCTCCAGATGGGCATCGAACCTGTAACCTTCTGCGTCTCAGGTGGGCCTTCGCCCAATGCGCGATAGAGGTCGTCAAACAGTGACTCTGATGTAAGGTTGAGGTATACTTATGTTTCTACACTATTTTTATCAAAGAAAATTTAATGTGATCTTACTGTGTCTGACAATGTTATGCTGTTCTTGATGCAGTGGAGTTGATCCACCTAAAAGTGCCACTTTCAGTGCAGTTTTGGCACAATATTTCTTGAACACTTTAGCAACTTGAGCCGCTAACTCTTGAACTGGCAAGACTACTAAAGCTTTAACTTGGGAACCAATTTCATCCATTAGAATCTGAAAAACAAAATATATTTTTAAACTTTGATATACTTTGATTTGATAGGCAAAAACTAAACCACATTTGATGCTCTAAAATTGAGGAGGCTCCAAATATTGTAATTTCACCAGAACCCCATACCCTTCAAACGGGAACACAGCATACTGCTTGGTGGCAGAAATTGGAATACATGCAATATTAAAAGCTTTTGCATCCTTCTCAACATTGGACCACTATATAGACAGGTGGTCCAATGATGAGAAAGGTAAAGCCCCCAAGCTTGGTTGGAATATTAAGGACATATTTTACTGAATAGTTGTCAACTCTTATATGGCAGTATATGCTTGAAGTACTGCGAGAATGGTTGTATGTATTTGACAATTTCATTTATTTCAAAATAATCTTAATTCTAATTGAAATTTAATTTTGATCATAATGTGCTTTTTATTATATTTCATTGTACTTTTTTCAATTTATCGTATTATTTTGTGTTTTACCTGTTTTTTAAATAATTTGTGTAATTGGGTCTGACCTGTTCTAAATTAATGAATTAAATAAATAATGGTCATACCATCAAAGCCTGCTCTGCAAATCTCTGTAGTATTAAGTGATAAATACCTGAATGATTGGCAATACAAAAGACAAAGTTTTCCCACTACCAGTTGGAGCTGAAACACAGATGTCATGTGGCTGCAAGGGATATGGAGCTTTATGTTCCTTTATGATGAAAGGGATCACTTGCTTCTGCACTGGGAACAGATGCGTCACTCCTTCGTGCAGTAGTGTAGCTTTCAGATTGCTGTGTAACCATAGCTGATCTTCCACTGAACAATCCAGGTTTTGAAGATCAGTGGATATACTACTCGAGTTAGATAGCCAGTGTGGCAGGACTCTGGCAACCTGGAAGTTTGATTTCATCTAGTTAGAATTGGTTGGTAAGAGGCAGTGTGGCAGGAAACTGGATACCTGGTTGTTAGAATTGGGTTGTAGTTAGGTGGCCCATTGGTCATCCAGAGCCTTGTCTCATTAGACAAGGCTCCTGGGTACCTGGAAGTTAGAATTGGTACTGCCCTGCCTGTGTGGCAGTGCTCTGGGTACATTTAATGCCACAAATCAATAACCTCGATGGTGCGACGGACAAGTAGATTTGATTCCTGTTGCTGGATAAATGTTTGCATTTTCTAGGTATTGTGGTATAATACAGTACTCATACTTCCTGATACTACACAAGGAATCCTAGGGTCAGGATAATGTATGTTTATTGGGTGTTTCATACCATTCCAGGAAAATAATACTGTTACTCACCTTAGCCTTCTTTTCAAACTCATTGATACCCAAAACTTTAAATTCTGAGGCAATTTTTTCTTTTACATGTTTCTTAGGTTTTGGCACTTCAATAACTTCAAGAGTAGTAACTTTCTCTACGTCTTTAGTACTTTCTTCATTTGTTGCAACTGGCTCTATAATTTTTTGTTCAACATTTTCTGATGATTTAGTTTCGTTATATGTTTTCTTTCTCTCTTCAATTTTTTGTCTCAGCTTTTCTAAGTGTTTTGTCTCTTGGTTAACTATATCAATATCTTCATCAGAATCCCTATACCTGAAATATAACGATTAACGAACAAAAGGCTTAGAAAACAGTCAAGAGATGAGGAACTTAGTGAGGCAGGCAATTTAAAACCCTCTTATAAGAACAGGAGTTATGAATGCTTATCAAATTTTTTACCTGTTAATAACGAATAAATCCATCTTATAAATTGAATCCCTAGCAATTCCAAGAGACAGAACTGAAAATAATAATAGAATTAAAAACACCCTGCGCGTTCACAGTGTGAACTTCACATCAAATCAAAGTTACATGACATGCATGGCATGCACCACGTGTATTTGAAGTTAACAGTTTACACATGCATGACAATGACAGTAGCCGCCTCCACCTCATTTGTTGCGAAATATAATACTTAATAATAAGTCAAGAAGTGAAGTGAATACTTAATAAACTGCTTAAGTGGATACACGAAGCTAGTGGAAATGTAAGTATTGGTGGGTCTCTTAAATGAAGTTTGCCTCCACCCAGGCAGTCCAGGCATCTAGTGGTGGGTCCTCAGCACGTGTTGCACCACAATTGTAGCTACACACTTCCTCGAAACGAGGCCTCACTCTTTTCGTTTGGACGAGCTACCACACCACATCAACACAGTTGCACAATCGTGCTAGGCGCGAGGCGCGAGGCTCGAGCCGAGCCGCGAGGAAAGATCGTGTTGGCTCGCACATCGCTGTGCATGCGTGCAAAAGTGAGGAAGGAGGTGAGGTGTTGTTCGGCTCGCGAGCTATAGCGTGTTGTGGTTGTGTGCGAGCGAGTTATGTGATGAATGTATGTTTCTGCATTATCGGTCGGTCGGCCGCTCTCTCGAGTGAAGGATTTCGTTGGTGTGTGGTGTAGTGTGGACTGTGGTGACAGTTCGATACCTATCGTACCGATCGAGTGTTGTTGAGTAGGTAGGTACCTAGTCGGCCTTACTCGACCGACACGTTCCGTGCTGTTCAATTCCACGCCATGTGTATTTGCATGTATCTACAGTGTGTGTGTGTGTGTGTGTTTTGGTAAAATTATTCAAATTAGGTACCTACCTATTAAAATTATTATGTTAGAGAAAATTGTATCAACAAAAACTAGGTACCTACTACCTACTAGGTTGATTTTGATCTAACAATAAGTATTATGCTTACCTTGGTACCTACTTACTATTCCAAAACGGTTCAGCCGTTCATTACCAAAATTCTTAAAACAAACATCCAAAAATCTGACTGATAGATACCGGCTTCGTAGGTACCTACCTACCTACCTACCTCTTACCTAAAGTAGGTAACATTAATTAATTGGATCGTTAAATATAGATAGTTGGTTAGGTATACAGCTGTCTTGTCTATTTGCACCATTCCTAGTTGTCGTAGGTAGTATAGTATCCCTAACTAGTCTAGTTCGCCCCCCATGTAAGAACTACATTTTTTAATCTGTGCCTCCATGGTCCTTCAATATTAAAAAGTACTCTGTGATCCTTCTTCTTCATGTCCGTTTTCCACATAGTAGGTATTTTTTATTTTGTTTCTTGATTATTATCTACGAGCGACAACAATGAAAAAAGAGTCATAATCAAGAAGTGAAGTTGAAGTTGAATGTTGTGTTGTTTATGAAAAAAATATTTTAAACAAAATCTTCACTTCCAATTATTTAAAATTTCTTGTTCTAAATGTTGAACTTTAGGTTTGCTTGGGCTGGGATCAAAGAGTATATTAATACTACATAACAAAAGCTTAGTCAGTAAACGTATCAGCGTTACAAATGAAATGCAATGTTCGTGAACTCGCTCTATTGAGCGACCAGGCTTGTGTTATTGAAGGGAGGCTAAACTATAAGAAGGTCTCCAATGGAAGCTATCGGCATCAAGCAGGTTAGTTCTACTATGAAAATTCAGTTAGGTACCCATTTATTTTTAAATTTTTGCTGTGAGTTGTATTGTCAAATGAATGCCTCATTTACCTTGAACTTTTATGGCTATATTGAAAGTCAGGCAGACATTAAGTACTTGGCATTCACATAATGATGATTAAGTAGTAAGCCTTAGAAAATAGGTAGTTTGTACAGTAAAAAGTACTTATTAGATGTACCTAGGTGGTCACATCTTAAAATAATTTGGTGATTACTAACTCCTACCTACATGTTCATATCTATTTTGGCCGCATAATGTCTTTGTTCAAAGTCATCTGTATCAAACTAAAAATCAAATTATTACTGACAATCGAAAACTCAAGTTTTTAAAATATATTTTCAGTATTCAAGGAGAGATGGTTTCGGCTGATAAATAACTACCTCTTCTATTTCAAAATAAGCGAAATGGGAAAGTTTGACACTAAAAATCCTGCTGGGATGTTTGTCATGGAGAACTCATCAATTCAAATGGAACATGGCCTGAGCCTGCCTTTCTCATTTTCAATATCATTCATGTGAGTATATAATTTTGTAGGACAATTGGATTTACAAACTGTTGTTTTGGTTTTTAATAGTTAAACATTTAAAAGTTACCCAACTTGAATAACTGAAATATTTCCTCTGTGGGTGGAGTTATGGTACTTTAAGCCAAAATATCTCAAGAATGTCAGCAAGACTGAGAACAGACTTAGAAGCTAAGTAGTTATAGCACCTTCATGATCCTTGACTAAGTTGATAATTCATGGAAAGTTGTAAAATCATTATAGAATATCATTTAGACTATACATACTTAACTATTCTTCTACTGATGTTACCAAACCACGATAATTTAAGTTGTAAAATCATTAATAATTTTATAGCTCACAGCTTCACCTGCTTGGTTCCTGGATTAACTGTTGCCTATGAGATATACTAGTAAACTAGTTCATAAGAAATAATGATTCTAAATTTCATTTAAATCAGTTCAGCGGTTATTAAAATTATTATCAACAAACAGCCATACTTTTGCATTTTTATTATTATTATTTTCTATTAGTCTCATTTTTCTGGATTTGTATTGTTTGTTTGTAGCATTTTTATAGTATGACTCTCAGTTCAGTGTGCCTCTTGGCATAGGCCTTCTCCAGATTACTAAGATCTGTGTCAGATAACTCTCCTACAATTGAGACCTGCTGTCAATTTGATCTCGTCCTTTCCAAATCTGATAAGAGAATATTTACAATTATTTTTACCCATAATTACAAGAGCCTTTATATTAGTTTGCTATAAGAGGTTGTTTGCTTGTCTGTCTGTTACTGACTAAGTTTTTTTTTATTGCTTTCATGCACATAACATAGTTTGTATAGGTCTAAGTAATACATTAAATAGGCAGGTAGGTACATTTTGCAATGTGAGTTTGATACACAATCATAATCAAATTAAATAACATTGTCTAGATTAATGTTCACAATAGTTGGTCAATAACATGTTGAATCAAATTATAATTAAGTACTAGTTACCTAAACTAGTAAAATTCAAAATTGTAATAGAAGTCATAAAAAATAAATGTCAAATATTATTTGTTATTTTTGTACAATAAATTATATCATGTCAAAGTTAAATTAATTATGCAAGTATGTCTAAATAAGTAATTATTACATAGGTAGTCAGCGTTGTGAGTGATAATTTGTCTAAATACAAAATAGCATAGTAATAATATAGTCTAATTCTTATGCTAACTACAGTTTGTCAGTCATAAATTCTTCCACAGTATAATAACACCTTTTCAAGTGCATAGTTTTGAGTCTATTATAGAAAAGCCTGTCCTTTGGTTCTGTTTTATAAATTTCTGGTATTTTATTGACTATATTAGTCTAAAATTGGGGCTTTTACCTATTGTTTGCAGGTTTGTTGAGGGTAACATTAATTTGTTTCGATTTGGTTGATTATGAGCAAGGTCGATGTCAGGTTTTGACTTAAAATAATGTCTTTGTTACCTAAAAAATAAGGATGCCACTAGTTTAACACCACTAGTAAGGGATGCTGCATAGATGATGGAAAAATAAAAAATAAAAGTAATATTCTAGATTTTTTTTATTATGAAAAAAATTACTTGCCATCTAAACACTATTTGTCACAACATAAGATATAACATTAATGCTTATCATGATTGAAAAATCTTTTAATTTTATCTAATTTTGATGCACATAGAAATGTAGTCTGGATCTGACCTAGTGCATACCTCGTGTGTTCATAAGTTTTGAGACGAACTTATTTAATTAATTTAAAAAGAAAGTAATTCATGCAACCTTTTTTAAACTTTTAAAATTTTAAATTTCGAATGTTTTGAATCAGAAAAAATATACATTTGAATATTTGTTTCATTCTCCGTGAAAATGGCGCCAACAAAAGATTTGCGTGCGACTGTAATTTCACTGTTTCAAGCAGGAAAAAAACCAATGCAAGTTTTTAGTGAAATCCAAAGTTTGGGATGTAGTCGGAACTTTGTGTATTATACCATAAAGAGGTACAAGGAGACCGGCTCTTTAGAAGACCGTGGAAGATGTGGCCGCCCGCGGTCTGTAAGGACGCCCGCCAACATCAAAGTAATCAGAGAGCGAATTCGTCGCAACCCTTGCCGGACTCAAAAGAAATTAGCTCTGCAGACCAACATTTCGCGAATATCGGTGAACAGGATACTTAAATATGATCTTAAACTAAAGGCCTACAGTCGAAGGAAAGTGCATTATTTAAACGAGCGTCTTCGTAAATTGCGACTGGAACGATGTCGGAACCTATTGAAGAGACACGATCCAAAAAATATCCTGTTTACCGATGAAAAGATCTTCACGGTGGAAGAAAAGTTTAACCGGCAGAACAATAAGGTTTACGCCAGAAGTTCAAAGAACGTCCAGCCATCTGTACGCAATGTCCAGCGCACTCATCATCCAGCAAGTGTGATGGTTTGGTGGGGTGTTTCCTACGAGGGGGTCACTTCGCTTCATTTTTGCCAGCAAGGCGTCAAGGTGAAGGCACAAAATTACCAAACCGACGTATTGGAAGCGGTGGTTAAACCATTAAATGATACGCTATTCGCTGGAAAATACTGGGTTTTCCAACAGGACTCTGCTCCCTCCCATAAAGCTAAGACTACCCAACGTTGGCTGGAGGCCAATTTGCCAGGCTTCATTCGGAGCGAAGATTGGCCCTCGTCAAGCCCTGACTTGAATCCTTTGGATTATTCTTTATGGACGGAATTGGAGCTGAGGGCATGCAGAAAGTCTCACCCAAACCTGGATTCTCTCAAGCGAGCCATTATTAAAGAATCGAAACGGCTTCCCATTGAAAAGATTCGTGCCGCCATAGATGAATGGCGCACGCGTTTGAAGGCCTGCATTGAATGCAAAGGCGGCCATTTTGAATGATTTATTTTTAAATACAGATCTAGATGTCAGTAGTTTTAATTTTAATATCCAATAAATGAATACTCAACTTAGCTCCAAAAATATTTTAGTTTTACTGTGTCTCAAGACTTATGAACACACGAGGTATACATTTTGCAGTTCCATTCAAATTTCAGACATGGGAAAAAAAAAACAATTTAACACACCAAGCTGATACCAATAGGGCGGTGTTGTGCTAAAATTGCGTTGCTTGGGCTATGTTTTAATTGAACCTTATTTTCATGTGTTTTGTTTGAAATTTGAATGGAACGGCAGTCATGTTAGAGCAAGACGCGTCAATTCTATGTAGCTTGTGCCTAAAAGATTACTTAATCAAGTTCAAATACACTACTTTCTCCTGGGTACCGTGCGGGCGAAGCAGATGCTAGTAATTAAATAAATAACGTTTATTATTTCAGAGATGAACCGGAGAAGCGCCATGTGTTTGCCGCGCGCGCCGAAGACAACGTAGTGCAGTGGGTGATCAAGTTACGGGAGTGCTCTTATGAGTACCTTCGAGAAAGACTCCATACCCTTCAGTCAAAAGTCTACTCAATCACAGGAAAGGTATGTTGAGGAACCTACTACACTGGCAGTTCACTGTCGTCAACTCTATCTATCGAGTACCTATCTGTCATACTAATTACTTTTAGCAGAGGCCCATGTAAGGTAGTGGATTACCATAGACTTATGTTATATGTCGTGCCGTGTCAGTGCTGGGGGTCTAGACAAATACATCACGCTTACTTTTCCTTTCATGCTAACGCAAATTTATCAAGTTAAAACTTGGCAGATGTCTCGTAATCCTTGGTCTCTGCCTACCCCTCAGGGAAACAGGCGTGACTATATATGTCACGTGACATTTCCACGGCTAATGTAATTTACATACAATTCAATTTTTCCGCAGGCGTTAACGTCAACAAAAAGTGGTATTTGTCTAGACACCCTGATGTTGTGTGTGTCCTCTTTCATAAACTAGTTAATTTAGCAAATTTTTATCAAATTTATATGTACCTAACACACTGTGTACCTAACACAGTCAAGAAAATGTGTAAATCCTGGCAAGCAGCGCCCTGGCATCATCCATTCTTTTTACGGAATATTATGTCTCCTTTCAACACGTGTCTTGGTACCTACTCGATGAGTAGGGTTGACGACTGTGTACTCCGGCTGCGGCTGGCTTCGCGTTTCGCTGCTTCACATTCAGAAAACCAACGCATGTAGATAAATCGGGACGGGACCAGCCGCACTGCGCGCTTGCAGACCAGCAACTGAATGCACTGTCTGTTTTCTCGTTTTTCTTTCAAAAGAGAAAAGATAAACAGACGCACAGCTCAGTACCACCCGTACCTTGTCAGTTATGATATTAAAAGTTAATTTTTTTTTGGGATATTTTAATTTCAGGACCCGCTATTATTGGTTCCGAGGAACGAAGGTGCATGCCTCTGGGCCCCCGCAGTCCCATTCTCAACCATCCCCGCCTGCTCGGTCAACACCAGCTCATTCAGCTGCCATCTCCATACCTCCAACGGCGCTTTTACACTAGAACGCAGCAAATCAGACGTGCAAGCTCACAGGCATTTACGAACGGATTTTACGAAGAAAACTACTTTTTATACAAAAGAAAACAACAATAGTGTCGATTTCAAAAATACCACATTTTACACTGATGAAAGTAAGAAAAAAGATGACTCAAATCAAAGTTTTGCTCTAGAAAGAAGCAAAACAGGTTTACTTCCCGGTAGCCTGCATCATGTGAACAGTTCTATATTCGATAACCGGCCTCAATATTCGCGAGCGGCGCCCAGTCCGCCCGTTCGAAAGAAACTGTCTCCCAACGTGAGACGAGTAGAACGGGATGACGACATTAAACTACTAAATGAACAAGGCAAGTTCCTGGGCTCGACGGGCATTTTAGATATTGCGCCGGTGAAGCCTAAAAGGAAAGTGTCGCCAAAAAATCTAGAAATCGGTGCTTCCATCGCAGATAGCAGTGAAAATATAGCGTCCAGTGAAGATCTTATCCAATTTTGATATTAAGGTAAGTAAGTAGATGCTAGATTTGCGTTCCCACCTTTAATTTAATACCCTAAATTATATTTTTTATTTGCCAATGTAAATAAAAAATATAATAAATATATTTTGGGGGATTCCTTGCCTATTATGACAATGTATTAGTAATATAAGAAATTGAAGATTGGTGGTCGGCATGCGTTCGAGGTACAAGATATGATACTGTATATTTGAAAGTCACGAACCAGTGTGCACTGTCTTTTGAAGGGCCAAAGAATAGTCCAAAAACTATTGGTACACACATACTTTTGAAACTTATATGGTTATGAAAATAATATTTACTAAAAACAGTTTTTGAGAAAATTATATCGTAGTTACCACAATCTACATTCTTAAATTCAATTTCTTTGTAAAATGAATATTAGTCATTTAAAAATGTGATATAGTGAAATATTATTTTAAAATACGTATAATCTCAGCCTGATTGAACTAAGAACAAAATAATGTGAATAAAGTACAGATTTTTTTTTATTCAATCTATAAAAAAATATAATTAATCATTTCGTTATATTTTTTCCTAGAACTCTGATGGCCTCACTATAAGCGACATAGATACTATTCATAGATTAGTCTGAATAGCTATCAGAACTCATTAGTATTTTGATAGATGATGGTTACATGGGATTGAAAATGTTCCCTTGTTTTTGTAATAAAAGTGTTAATTCGCTTTCTCTAACATGTTTCTGTCTTCTGAGCTTACGAGACTTTTATAATATGTTAACATTACACACAACAGTCACATAGTCCTGACCCCACGCAGGATTACTCTTGTGTCGCGAGTATCAGGAACCATAGGTATTATGGAATCACAACATCCCGTAACAAAAATATCTGCTAACATTTGTGTCGGGAATCGAAACCGTTAGAGACGCATGCGTTCATTTGCCTAAAAAAATCTCATCATTTTAAATTTTATGTAGATGTCGTCTTGCTTTTTACCCCCGACGCAAGGAGATCGTGTATGCGTATAAACGCACGGGTTTTTTAACTTTGTAAAAATAACCTGTTCTAATGTCACGAATGCGCTATATGCAGTCGTTAGCATTGCGGAAACTTTTTTAAGATATATTATTAAATATATTTATTTATTTAAATATATTTTATAGTAGACGAGGGATATAATACCGAAAAGCGTCTCGAAAATAATTCTTAAATGTTAATGTAACTTTGAGATTAACTTGGTTTTCGTTATATTATTCAATTTTAATGTTTATATTGCCAATTAATAGTAAAATAACTTATTATGTTTGATAATTAACCTACTAAAGAAGTGCTTACAACGAAATCACATTCTATGGTACATTTTGTGCATAGAACTTATTTTATGAACAATTTTGAAATTAGATGAATTTTAGCGCCATGAAACTTTATTTTTATATTTTAATATTATAATCGACAATTAGATAAAACTTGTGTGAACCACGTGTAATGAATAAAAGACATGTGTAATTTATTTAATTTTTATTTGCTGTTACAAGCTTCCTGTTTCAGGTTGACATCCTATATACATTACTTAATCCTAACACGACACAGTTAATATAACTGTGTCGATTACATTCGAGGCACAAGGTTCTTACAACTATATAACTTTGCAGCGACGATTACATAAAAGGGTGGTATCACACCAGTCGATCTATCGACGATCGATGCTATCGATCGCTAGTGGAATGAGACAGTCGACGTCGTTCGATCGATAGTTTCTAGTACACCAATTTCTAGTACAAATACGTTTAAAACATGTTAAAACAGTGATCTTATCGACAAGAAAACCCTTTTAACATGTCCTATATGTAAGCTTTTTTGTTTGTATTATTTGTGTGTACAATAAAGATTTCCATAAAAAAAATGACCATACGGTCACCGTTTCAACATGTTTTTAACGTATTTGTAACTCAGCATAGAGGCTCAGATCGATCCGCTCGATTGCTCGATTTGAATTGCTCTCGCGTACTGGCCAACAACACGTCCTCTTCGAAACGAAATGAGTATAGAAGAGGATGACTGTATTAAATTTATGATATCCGTCGAGCAGCCGAAGCAGCCACAACAATCAATCGAAATCGATCGTAACCATCGATAGTCGATCGATCGATTGGTATAGTTACACCCTAAGGTTTTCACTATATATTTTGTTCAACAACGAAAACATGCGACGTATTGTGATAAAGCTATTAGTAAGATTAAATATTCTTCGCAGTAACTACATACCTACATGAACCTACAACGCCGTCTGCTAAATTTTAGATCTATAAACGGAGATCAATTTCAAAATATGATCGAAAAATACTTTAATAGGCACAATTTGTAATGGACCAACGTATCAATATACTACTATAACTTAACGCAGGGAATTCTTCTTAAATTATTATGTCATTCACTATTTCGTCATTATTGAGGCACTTTTCATCACACGCTACATACGTTGAATAATTGTTTAATTATTAAAAAAATATTAGAAACAAATTCTCATCTAAAATTGTTATTGAATGTTTAAAATGGTTGTGATAATCGTTAGAGTTGTAGAAACATTTATCTAAAAACACTTCAATTTCTTTAAAAGCAGTGCTTGTCTTGTCCAACACCTACCTAATTATTACGAGAACTACTTTCAGAATACACTATTCATAAGATCTGTAAGTACCTTTGTATGACAGCTGCCGATTTGACTAAATAACAACGCCTAGAGAAACTGACGCTATGAAAGAATTACGCCAAATTACTTCCTGTAACCCGCAAATTCGGAACGTGAAGATCTTTGTTCGGTTGAGCGTTCAAGGATCATGTCACAGACGTGTTTGAATACGCAATATAATTTCTTGTAGATTATGTGAAAATGCACTGCACTGCACTGCCTTTCAGTTCCGAAGTCGGAGCCTTATTTCAAACGAGTAGTTGTTACGAAGGGCGCTTTAGGGTACAGGTCACACTAGTTTCCTCCGTGTCCGTAGTCGCGCAGCTCGCGATTGCCGAGAGGTAGCGGAGGTCGGTAGTTGTGAAGTAGCTCCAAGGCCTCCACGCCGCTGGACGCTTCACCACACTTCAGTTTCCGCATCAGTGCCAGCTGAAATCAATCCATAGCCGTTTTTTATGCTATTTAGAACCAAACATACGTTCCACCATACGGAAATCATTTGACATATTATGCAAACCAGGGGCAATACTAATGCGTTGCTTGCTCTGGAGGATTAAAGTATTTTTTGAAGCGGGTCATGTTTTTGTTCACCGGAAACACCTCAGACAGTAGCTCATTTGGTTTGGACACAATTTAGTTTAACGGAAAAGAAAGAATCTCCTTAAGCGAGTATTAGTTACCTACAAGAGAGCCGCGTGTCGCGAGGTGCGATGATATAACTCATTATCTTAGGGGCTAATGAATGAACTTAGGCTTCTGTGAGGCTTTCAGTGAAAGAGAAGATGAGTTCAATAAGATTTGGTACACGACAGATTGACACACCACGAAAAAGCTAATGAGCGTGGCCGCAGGGTAATAAGTATGTACTGTATAAGTATGAAAAACCAATCGACCTTCGATTTGGCTCTTTCATATGAAGCTTTGTTCAATGTGTTCATAAGTAGTTTTTTGTTTCTGACGGTACGTAGTATCACGTGAGCGTAGTGAATCTTCGCAAACCCTTGCAAATACTTCACACAAATGATTGTTACTGATTGTGGTAAGTATTTCTATTGTTCTTAAATCTGAATGACTGTACCCACGGCAAATCGTATTATCTACGTGTGTTTCTTGCAATGCTTATATATTACTAGAAGAGTAGCATACTCAGGCGAATTTAGATTGTGTGCCTTAGAATTATCAATAAATCCAGTTGAGCTTATTCTCATAGGTGAAGATACTAATAAATCTTGCATCTATTTATATCTACGCTAGACAGTGCCGCCGGGACGAAAATATATCTAGCTGAAGTCCATGTGTAGAGTCCTGTACCCAAAAGGTTGCCAACAGGACCCTGTAACTTAGTCTATGTCGTCCGTCCGTCGGACTCACTGTGCCTCAAGGCTGTAACCAATTGAAAAGTTCACAAAATACACGTTACTGTGACCTCTTCAAAATTAATTTAATTCTTATTAAAGTTGATATTGTGTACTTGTACGAAATCCTAAGTGAGTCAGATTCGCACTTGGCCGGTGTTTTAATATTAAAATCATTATTATCGTATTCCCCCTGACTGCTAGGCAGAGGCCTCTTCCAATTTCTTAAAATTTGTTTCATTTAGGTTTTTCCTGCAACCAGCTCTATGACCTCTGACTCCATCTCTCAGCATCATCGTCATCATCATCCTTTACTATCCCCCACTGCTGAGTGTAAGCCTCTCTTTGTCTGTGCTTCACGCATCTGTCTGTATAGTCAATATCTGTTTTGTTCTGAAACCTTACCTGTTCAGCAGAAACTTGCACAGGCTCTTTAAACAGGATCCATGTCACTGACTCTGTGCAGGGGGGTGTGGTCAGCGATCCGGGGTAGGTCCAATACGCGGCGTGTGTAGGCAGCAGCTTGGCCGGGTCCAAGGGATCCGAGAATGTCACCTTGTCGCCTTTGTGGGTTATGTACGGTAATAGCTTCACCACCTTATCCAATTCGTCGTGTTTATTTCCAACCTGTAAAGTTATTTTGTAGTAGTTGTAGAGCTACTTGTAAAAGAACTCTTCCGGGGAAGTACTACCACCATTCTGCCGCCAAGCATTAATGCTCGCATTGTTATGTTCCGTTTCGAAGGGAAACACGATGTTGGATGCCGGCACACAAAAATAACAGGCACAAAAGACTTCACCTGATTGTCTCAGGGTGGTGAGCGCAATGTAGCGTAATTGTTATATGCAGCTGTTACCGCTTGACATTAAGCAAGCAAATTGCTTGTTCCGTCATTGCTCAAAATAAAAAATACGTTAACGGAGCAATTCATTACTTTGTCTAGTTCGATTTCAGTGACTGCCAAGGGCAGAGTACTCTCAAGGTTGCTGAGTTTAATTAAACGAAACAAAGTTAAACGGATTGCTAACTTCATAACAAATTGTAAATAGTTCGGTGATTGTTTACATGGGAAAAAAATATAGATCGATCAATGAGGTTGCAAGAAAAGTTATATGATTATAACTTTAAATCTTTGTGGGACAAATAGATATACGCCCCCCCCCCCCCCCAGTACTAAACTACTATTATAAACGCGAAAGTTTGTGAGGATGGATGTTTGTTACTCATTCACGCCAAAACTACTGAACGGATTCTGATGAAACTTTAAAGTAATATAGCTTATACATCAGAATAACACAGGCTACTTTTTATCCGGGTACCACGCGGACGAAGCCGTGGGCAGAAACTAGTAGTATTATAATATCTGTGCCGTCGCCTACTGACATCTGCAACACCAGGGCATTGAGGGGATTTTGATGCGTTGCCTACCAAACAAAGTTGAACAGTCTCTGACACTCTCAGATGTGTCTATAATTCTCATACTCTTCTAACCGAAACGCAGCAATCCGAGAATTACTGCTTGTCGGCAGGAACAGGTACAGTGCGGTGCTTAAGCGTGAGTCGGCTTTAGGTCATCTTCTTTATACGAAAGACAATGTATGCAATCCTCAAGCTATTGTTACCAACGTTGTGATACTTAAATCAAGTAACCTACAACACTTTGTATAAGTTTTATTGAAATATTGGACATTGTATTCAAATTCTGACCTGAGCAAACCTTATTTGTTCAGCGCAGTTTTTATACCTACTGATGTACTACATAAAAAAAGTATATACTTTTTCTGACTGTACTATAAACATATATATTTATTTTAACTGAAGACAGTTCGGAGCTGGTTGTAAATCTTGTAGCTTCATAAATACGAATCTTGGGTAAAGGTAACGGAGTAAATTACGCTCATTATGTTCTACATTACATGTACCTACTTATGTAATGCCGTAGCACTTCATGTTTAGGTACTTGTATTATTTTTAGTACCTAGCAGCATGTGCAAGACTTGCATTTTATGCAACGCTAAAGGGATTGAGTTAAAAGGCTTCTGTGACGTCATCGACTCTGTACTCAATGACTGCATTATGCGTTTCTTTTGAAGGATTTCTTTGGAACTGTTTGTTCATTTAAAAATGTATATTTTGATACCAACCGCTATTTTCCTCTTCAGCGCTGCTCTCATTTTGGAACTAGTTCGATATCGTTTTCGTCTATAACTTACGTAATCAATAGTAGTTCATAGTTATTAGGTACTTACTTCCTGCCTGTATACTCTAATTGAGTAGGATAGTTGGCTTTATGAGTAGGTACCCGAATATCTATACATACTTTACCAGTAATTACCAAGTATCAATCTATGACGAGGGCGATAGTAACTAATTCGTTTGTCAAAATACCAATGATACCGTAAGTTTTGGTCAATTTCACTTCTACATTATTGTAATACAAATAACCGTTGAGCCATTATGCATAACTATGTGCCATTTTACCATCCGATTGAAGAGAACCGATTTGTTATAGTGATTGTGATGCGTGCGGGTCATAGCCCGCGCCGCCGCCGCCGGGTCCGAGTGAAAGTTATACACGGAAGCCGAGAGAGCGATTCTTTTCGCGCATAAGAGCGCAGTGCGTTTATCGGTCTGTACCATTTTAATCTGAGTAAGACTGTTCATTTACTTTATTACTTTATCAGTCGTAAAGGCGGAACATATTTTTGATTGCTTTTATTTTCTCGTGTCACTATTTCAATTTGCTTGAGCTATGTGGCTCTGTTATGATCAACAACACGAGTAATTATTTAATTCAACGTTGGTTCACCCAGGTAAGGTAATCAGAGTGAGCCATGGTCGTTCCCATTTATCGCCACTGGTTTATATACTGGACAAATCAGTGGGAGTAAAACTTTCCATTTGTTCCTAGTGGTAACAAATTAATGGGAAATAGGCAGTCCTTTCAGGCACAGTTAATACTGTGGTCATGTAAGTTGCTCAACTTATATTTTGATAATTTGTATGTACAATTCTCGAACTATTTTAGTTAATTGGGTGCAGTGTTGTTTATATCAGACATACCAACGTCATAATCTAAATCTGTAAAATATCTAACCTTCTTGCCACTTAGTAGTAGGTTTTAGTTAGTTGCAGTTCATGTTATCTGCCGTTCAAGTATCGTGTAGTGGTATTATTATTTCCTTTATTTACACTTACCAAATATGAAATTCGTAGCACGCGCGTCACACCAAATTCGTAAGTATAAGATCCATTACAATACAATAAACAATAGTTCGGTACAAATGTGTATCATGGACATCTACTTTACGATTCCGAATGTCATGCCACCGCCGCAAAGTGGTATTCAATTACCTACAAGCCCAGCCACTGATGACCCACGGTAATACAATACTTATGGATCGCTTTGTAATGTGGAAGTCCCTAGTCCCTACGCAATGACGGTGATTGATCGCTGATCGATTTGTTTTCATTACAACTTTTTTAACCCGATGTCTGAATAAAATATGTTTCAAAATAATTATTACGAGTATAGGTATTCAAATAATCACTGAAAAAGATGTATTTAAAAAGTAGGTCCAAATTTTATCGTTTAGATGAGTATTTTTACACAATAATTAAGATAATTTAGGCAATTAAGATAAACTTCAACTACGCTGGTTTAATAAAGATAACTTTAATGAATAAAACTACTAACAAAAAGATTCCACGTTGGATTTAATGAACCTAATAGGTTACCTTACCTAGCTATGATGTTGTTTAAACGTAGAAAGCAACATGTATAGGTACCTAACGTTCGTTATATTTCCTTATTTGAAGCTAAACGAGAGCCCATATCATTATTATTTTCATAATTCAAGGAAGAACTAGCATCAAGCCCTCCTTTTTGTACACTTTTAATTTTTGCACCTAAGAATTAAATCAATAAAATAAACTAGAGATCAGACACTAAATATTCCACAAAGAGCACCCATAATAATTTTATTGGATGCCCTACGTCGAAAATTCCGATATATACAAGAATTACATATATGAAGCTGAAGATGATGATAGAAGTAGGGTTACGAACTTACCATCAAAAGCACTCCCAAAACCGCCAACCCATCTGTCTGTCCAGCAGCCTCAACGAAGCTGTTGTATTTGGTAGTGTTCCAATGCACCAGGTGTAGTTCCCCGGAGAAGGAGCGTCCGTCGACCGTGTGCTCTGAGCCCTCGCCGTTCACCGCGCCCCAGTGGCAATGCCACTGCTGTAACTTGTACACGTCACTGCCCAGAGGCCCGCCTCGGAGCACTGGAACAGAACATTCATATTATGGTCACACCTCCTGCAAAGTTGGACATGGGTAGAATATACATATGTATACAAGCACTAGCTGTGCCACGGCCGCCCTCGACCCCTGACCTACCGCGTCGCATCACTCGTCCGTACTTTTACTTCTGTTTAGCTTAGCATTCTTTCCTTAGCGTGATGTTATATAGCCTATAACCTTCCTCAAGAATCGGGCTATTAAATGCAAAAAGAGTTTTTCAAATACGACTGGTAGAGAATTTTTAAATCCGACTGAGAGATTAGCGCGTTCCAACAAAAAAACAAACAATCTCTCCAGCTCTATTACTATTAGTATATAGATAAATAACACCATGCCTATTTCTTTCGCCAAGCAATGATGCTCGTATTGTTGTGTTCCGGTTTAAAGAAAGCGGGTGCCGATGAAATTACAGGCACATGTGACTTCACCCGTTATGTCTCGGCAACGCACGAGCGATACCGCTTGTGTTACAAACGTCAATAGATAACCAACAGGTGGGCTGTATGACTTGTTTGCCACTTTAATTGTATAATAAAACATACGCCTATAGGTTTGTATTACTTAATAGCTGGGTTATTCCCATTGTCCCCCGGTCTTCGAACCGATTGGGGGTGTGGTAACGTGGTTATTCTGAAAGAAAAACTGGCGTTTCCTTGGTTACAACGCGTAGCAGAGTCCGAAACACCTTTACCACTTGAATGAATGAATGCAAACTTTGCAGGTGAATGAAAACATTGGTTCGTAGGCTGGTTTGTGAGGAATCATTGTACTCGACTAAATTGTCGTGCAAATGTTCGCAAATATTGCCTCTAAGGCTACTTAGAGGTAATTGTAATCATTCTAAGATATTAAAAACAATCTATAATAGTAAATTGATTATGAAAATGTCAGAACAAAAATTCAATAAACAAAGTCAATTTGCTGGTAGGTAATTAAATAATATTTAAAATATGAATTTAAATTGATTTCTGATGACCATTTTATTATGACCATGCACTGAGAATCATGACTCCTAATAATAAACTGAAAGAAACCTACTAACAATATTGTCCTACTCAATATTGAACCACAGAAAACATTGATTATCTAAATTTCACACTGTTCACGTACATGTAAAGAACAGAAGAAAGCGATGTGAAATTTTCTGAGAAAAAATGAGTGAGACTACCACTACTAACCAGAAAAAATACTTGTAAAGATTAGATTTTGTTTATATGACTAATCACTCAATCTAATCAGATTGGCATAGTTAAGAGGCACTTACCGTGCCTTTATTTCTTCCAAAGGCAAGCCTTATACGCGAAGTTTTTTTATGTGCTGACGTGAATGAGTGTTGTGTAGACTAAGAAATCAGCCAAGTGCGAGTCGGACTCGCGCACTAAGTGTTCATCCATACAATGTAAACAATATATTTTTCTTTGGTAAATAACAAGATAGTTGCATTTCTTCAACGTTGTATGGGGGTTATACAACGTCAAAGAAATGCAACGTTATAACTTTAGGGTTTGACTTGTTAAAAACAACGCGACGGCAGGAGCCCGTATATGCATTCGCCATAAGAGGTTGTGTGTGTGTTTACCATTCATCTCTGAAACAGCTTATCAGATTGTAAAGCAGTTTTTTACAATAGATTTGTATATCTTCAAGGAAAGTTTTAGATACGTTTTGTCGCCACAAGCCAATCGATAATAAATAAATAATACTGGACACTTTGACACAGCATCATATAACCCCAAACTAAGCAGAGCTTGTGTTATGGGAATTATATGACTGATTTACTACTTATATACCTTTTTTTTGTAAATACATACATTTTATACATAGAAAACACCCAGATCCGTGAAAATTATTTGCAGATCATACAAATATTTGTCTCGCGGCGGGAATTGAACCCGCAACCTTCTGCTTCTCAGGCAGACTTTCGCCCACTGCGAAGGTAGTCTAGTCTAATAGTAACACACGTTGATGATATGTGAGTTTTGTAAAAAATAAGCATGAGTAACACCTGGAACATTATTGATCTGGTTCCTGCTCTGAAGCACTCTTTACATTTAAGAAGACACATATAGCATAGAGGAAATAACCACTAAGTACGTTTACATATAGTTGCATTTTTTCAACGTTTTGACTTGTTTTTTTATTATGTAGGTACTATGATAAACGCTAAAGTAACATATTACGGTTTGTACAACCCTGGGTCAGATAGAAAGAGGAACGACCGAAATGGCGCGAGGCGAGGCGTAAGCTTAGTACGAGAGTCGATGACACCCTTTGTGTACGGAACTCTAATTATGTCGTCTTTTAAGAACAAACTTGCAATGTCACCACCCTTTCTGTATGGAAGTCAAGTATGTTGTCTAATAAGAACAAGCTTGCAAAATATTATAAAAACTATCGATCTGACCAAATAAAACAATTTGATTTCTTAATTCCATTTCCACATAGGTTAGCATAGCAGTTTTCGCACCTATTATCGTACCACGCAAGTCACACTCTGTATTATTTGTCGCAATACCGAAAAACACTAATCCAGTATGGAGTTACTCATCGGAAAAACACCTAAAGAATACCCATCAAGGGAATAATGCAGTGTTCCTGTCCAAAACTGCGTTGATGTTCCCAATCGCTAGGGAAGTGTTGCGTTGCGTGAGCCCGGGACGTGCAGGATGAGTCATCATGGGGAGAGCCTGTTTGGGTGGAAATGTAAATTAAACCGCAACTAGACTCAACTTGATAGGTAAATCATTAGCATAGCTATCATTTCCATTACATTACCTATACACTCGAGTAAACAAGACTATTTAGCCACTGCTAAATATATTGCCCCAATTGTCAATTGCCCACTGGCAATTGACAATTTAGCGGAACGCTAGCGACTTCGTTCGCGTGAAGGTTTTTTCCTACTTTCTACAATTTTCGCTGATAGGCCTAATAGAACGTCTGATCTTACTATCAGACCATTTATTCCAAAAATCCCTACCATTTTGTCCCCACTAGTAGGATTGTAAGATTTTCAAACACAACTGCTAAAAATGGCAAGATATAAGACTATATTTTGCATGATTTTGAAAAGTTTTCCTCACTAGGTATATGATTTCACTAGCTTCCCGCCCGCGACTTCGTACGCGCTTTCGTAGGTAGATAATATGAGTGTCTTTCACCCCTCGCCCCCGTGTTCCCCGACCTACCTCATCCACGTGCTTGCATCGCACTACCAGTACCAGTGTTATCTACCTACTTGTTTTCATTTCACATTATCTTTTAAACTATTCCATCAAATGACATGCTGTAAACGGCAACCTTTATTAAAATTTTCATGACTAATCTATTAGTTTTTATAAGAATTCACTGGGAATACTTGAAAACCATATCCAAACTTCATCTTGTTATATTTATTTCCCTTTTAACATAAAAACTGTTGCCGTAGCTCAAATATTAAACTTACAATATGGTGTCGCGGACTTTTTTGTAAAACTATTAAAAGCCAACATTTTTGCTTTAAATTTTGTTCATTGTATTTTCCTTTTATAATTTGTACTGAATAATATTTATGCCGAGTTTCAAGCAAATTGGACCAACGATTAAAAATTTCCCATACAGACTTGATCTTATTTATCTTGACTTTATAATTTTATACAGAGGTTTTCAGCCCCCCCTACTGAGGGGGCATTTTCCAAATTGCTTTCTTAGTGTCACCATAAGAGGAATATACCCTCCAAGTGTTATGCCTCTAGGACAGCCTAAATCATAAGGTTTTCCATAAGGTTTAGGCTGTGCATTGATCCGCCAGTCAGAAACAGTTTTAAACAAACTTGGACACCCTCTACGTCCCCTTTGAGGGATAGTTTGGGGAAATAATTATATTAGTTTTTTATCATTTGGATTGAAGAATATTTATGCGAAGTTTCATATTTGTAAGTTCAAGAAATACGATTTTTCATACAAAGATTTTCAGCCCCTATCATCCCTTTAATTATATGTATTTTCCAAATTCATTTCTTAGTTCACCCCTACATCATAAAAGGAATAAACCCTCGAAATTTCATGCTTTAATGACTGATGGCTTAGGCTGTGCGTTGATCGATCAGTCAGTAACGGAACAGTTTTATATATTTATAGATTTAATAAATTATTTGAATTTGAGAAATATACCTTTTTCTATGTTCCCACTCCATAAGCAGATCTTAGTTGTTATTATAGAATATATTTATCCTACGCGTAAGTAGTCATCTTTGTATTTTCCAACACCCCACAAAAGCAATTTAAAAGACCCTAACATTAATATGAAAAGAGGCTAGGGTAAATCTTTCGTTTCCAAAAATTTCAATTTCATTCAATACCTGTTTGTTTATTTTGTCTAGAGCCTAATTTTCATGTGTTTCGTAAATGTAGTTTTTTTTAAAGTGTAGGAACGCGGTATTTTATTTCAAAACATATGGAACCCCCTTTTTTGGACCCATTAGGATTTGAATTTTCAATATTTAGGAGGAAATTTTATAAAAGGAGCATACCCTTCAAATAAGTTTTTAGGACCAGTAATTTGTTCTAGGACTCTGCATTTTCAGTTAAAAACTCAGGATGTTTCCTTTTATGTGATTAAATGATAATGATAGAAGTTTACCACAAATATCTTGATTTTACTCAAATCATACTTAAACTGGCTTGCCGTACTTCAGGGAAGGTACCTACTTCTAGACAGGTGGAACAATTGCAATTAGTCGACATGCCTGTCTTGTCGATTCTCATTGCATACTTGAGCAAAAGTGGCTATAGCTGAGCCACTTTTCCTCACGTATTCTATATATTAGGTAGTTATTTTCATTTGTTAGCACCTGCGACATCTATAAAAATAAATTGAAATCACTTTGCTGGCAGTATGAATTTCATGAAGCAATACGGTATAAAACTAATATACCTATGCTGAATGGAACTGGCGTCGTATTGAATTGATGCTTGACTTCATTAATCAAACTACACGTGCAGACTGCACCTTTGTATGAGTTGAACCTTACGAGTGTGTTACAAAATTTAAACAAAAACATTACTTTCTGCGGACAAAAAAACCGTTATTGATTTACGATGACCAGTTTTTGTAGCTTATTCTATCGTAGTCGTTAGTTTGTCTCGCTTGTCTACCAGTCAAGTAATTTGACACTTGTCACACAAGTTGACAGCGTTAGTTATAAAGAGATGAGGCAGGCAGAAAATATGAGGAAAATCGCGTTTGTGTCGTCACTCGGATAGGGAATGTACATTAGGATAAATTCCTTACCTGAATCGTATCCATTCTCGTCGACACGCCAGCAGTAGCCGGGGTTGACGACGGAGCGCGGGTGGTTGACGGAGTATTTCCATAAGAGAGGTGGCGCGCAGACACCACTACTGGCCCGCGTGGTCACTATGTCCACGGGACTCTGCCTGGCACCGCGAGCTTCGGGAAACTTCTCGGTCCAGGTTGCAGGACCTGTGAGCAATGATAATATAGGTCAGCTTCTCCTAAAATACCTACATTATATAGGCGGTTCTATTCATTGAAATTTCGGCGCGTTCGACGTTTCTTAGTAAATTATTTTGTTCGCTAACTTTCTCAGAGTGTACTGTGTGCCTCTATTAACCACTTGCGAAAACCTGACAGATTTAGGCTATTGATTCACGGGCCTACCCTAGTTAAAACAAGACTAGTAAGCCAAAGCACTTAAAATAAACCTAGTAAACAATGCTGTTATTTTTTAATTTACGTAGCGCCTTCCATCCATCATAGGTGATAAGTTGATGAGTGAGTATGTAAATGTGAGTATTTCATTGTTACGACATTTTGGCGTGAGAGTGACAGCCTTTTGGAGGCGTTTTTGTTCTTCACGGTAAAGTTCGTTATCTTATCAGTGTGCCACCGCCCGCGTGCTGTCGGCTTAGTGGTTAAACAACGTTTATAAAACGATAAATTGATAAATATCTGCTCTTCAACTTCCGGGAGCTATAATAATGCAATTCATTTTGTGCGATGAACTCAAATCAAAAATTGTTAGAAATACCAGGATGGCATTAACAAAAAAAGTCTTACGGAATCGTCAGCGTGAAGCGTGGAATACCGCCGTACCAATACACTATAAATACCTATATAATACGCTGAAGGAATAGAAATTGGCAGTTAAGCCTCTGTACTACATGAAATAGCTTAGCTTGATGTTGCTGTTTTATCAACAATACTGCGTACTGCACTTTGAAATTAATAAATAGTATAGTTGAAGATAAATGCAACGGCCTCAGTTTGGCAAAAACAGGATTCCATAGAATTTTCTCGATAGAAAAAAAAAATCCAAGTTCATATAACGAAATCATGTGCGAAATAATTGTTTCGATTTGCTCTTACAATAACATAAATGACTTGGTAGATAGATATAATTTTGTCAATTTCCTCTTTACACCGGATATCCTTAAACTTACTGCCAATCGCCAAAAATAATATCGGTTTTATATATCTGGGGTCAATATATATATTGTAATAATAGAAAACCCTTCATATTATAGGATGAACTGTTTATTACAATGATAGCAGAAATACCTTTTATTTGTTCATGTTATATTTACTGTTTTCTTGTTTCATTATGAGCAATAGTAGGTACCTACTGTAATACTAACATTGCGTGAGAGTTTTTTCCTCATCTCGTCCGATGTCACAGTATCGCGCTGCAATTGCACCATACACTCTGCACTTATCAGCAATTCAGTTAATTGAGAGGTTCAGTGTACCGATGACATGTATCCTCGCCAGGAAGAAGGGCCATCATCGCGTACCAAACTATGAGAGGACCATATAAACTGATCCGTTCGAAACTGTATCAGTCACTAAAGACTAAGTGGAGGGTTTTATTTATAAACATGATTCATCTAACTATTACACTATTTATTAACATGATCAATCTAATTATGACACTATTTGCTCTTACACTTTTTTAAAATGTTCAACCGTTTTCTGTTCGTTGGACGGGAAACCATCAGGTTCAACTGTCATCTACGAGTATTTTGAAGGAATTTTGCCTCCAATCAAGTATATAAAACTGTTCCGTTACTGATTGGCGGATCAACGCACAGCCTAAACCATAGGTCCTAGAAGCGTGAACCTTGGAGGGTATATTCCTCTTATAGTGTAGAGGATGAAAAGGGCGAAAACCTGTATTGACGAAAAAACGTATTCCTTAAACTTAAACCACATAATTAATTAATCCAAATGTTAAAATATTAATATAATTATCTCTCCAAACTACTCCTCTAAGGGGTTGTAGAGGATGCCCAAGTTTGTATGGGAACTTTTGACGGGTGGTCCAATTTGCTTGAAACTCGGCATAAATATTATTCAGTACAAATGATAAAAGACAAATACATTTTTTTTTGCGGGCATCGGCTAGTACGAAATAAAATTCTTATTGTTTATTTTTATACTTCGTTAACTGAATTTCTTTAATATTGTCAATGATCACTGACCTTGGCGTTCATGCTTTGCAAAGATTAATACCCCACAAACAGTATAGTTGGAATGAGAAAAAAAACCGGAAAAGTGCGAGCCTGACTCGCGCACCGAGGCTTCCGTACCCTATAAGTTTTGATTTATTTGAGAGTATTAAAACATGTCGCATAAATTGCCGTATTTTCTTATGCATTGACTTGGAAGCTTGATTTTTTTAGAGCTCTTAGAGATACCTCCACGCGTTCCTGAGAAAAAGGGTATTGACAGACAGACATACGGATGGACGGACAGACGGACAACCAAGTGATTCTATAAGATTTCCGTTTTTTCCTTTTGAGGTACGAAACCCTAAAAAAACAATCAGAAACGATTCTGTACTGTTGAACGAACGTAGGAACTGGGCAGGTGTATTCTCTGAATCATGTGTACTACAGAAGAGGAACTTCAGAGAACGTTATTAGAATACCGAACTACTAACAACTCTACTATTTTCGTTTTGGTTGGTGAACAATGTTTTTGCGAGACTGTGGACGAAGAGACTGTCACTCGATCACTTTTAAAGTAAGAATGGACAGATCAGGGGACAGATTTTTGATTCACAGCGGTTGATCTTGAAACAACTGATGACCAAAATCATAGAGGAATTAACCACTTACGTTAAAATTTTTGTTGAAAGACATACCTACTCTGTCATACAGTTGCGTTTCATTATACGCAGAAAATGAAAATAAAATACCGGTACCTACTTATCAACCGGTATTATCAATGTCGGAGAACCTATGCTGAGTTTAAAACAAGTCGAAACGGTGATCGCATCGACAAGATTTCAATACAAACAACATGTCGAAACAGTGACCTATTTAACTTGATTGTAACTCAGACCCTCAGGTGAGGTTCCGTGGGTTAGGCAAAACGTCAGTGTCAAATAGTCACAGCGATTTTAATACGTTGGGTGCACTTACACTCGTAATTTATATCATACTCGTAGCTGTAGGAATGTTAATCAACAATTAGCTTACAAAAATATGATCGCAAGTTCGTATCGATAATCGACCATTTTGCTAATATATTTTATATTTAAAATTGTTCGTCTGGTGTGGGCCGTATAACTTGTAGTAAAGTAACGATGATTAATCAATGAGCGCTTGATTAGACCGCGCGCGAGTGTGGCCGCGTCACGCACCGTGCAGCTGGTTCAGCAGCGCAAGCGTCGCGCGTCGCTGTCGCCGACCTCGGCCTTGCTTATCTCAAGCAGATTTATTTATCCAGTTTCAGTGACTAAGGTTATAAACTTAACCGCTTTAATTTTTTCGCCTTGTTTTCAGATGCATTTTAGGTTCATATCGATCTACTTTCAGCATCAACTTTAAAAGTCATGTGTGAATGATTTGGTTTGTTAACGCCGATAATATATGTAAAGTTAGATGTTAGCATTTACATACTTACCTACCTATCTTGAAACTTTACATGCAACAGATATTGGTATAACTTTGAGTAACGCGAAATAGTACCTACTTCCAATAGATTTCAATTATCAATTGACTACCTATTGTGACTATTGATAATTTAAACTGTTATATTGCAATTTTATTATTATTTCCTCGTTGTTGTAAATAGGTAACTGAAAAGTGTTAACCGGCATCGTTAAGGTGCATAATTGAGCTATTTGATTTGGATAAATTCTTCTCTTTGTAGAGTCAGTATAAATAAATGCTAAAGCAAAAATGTATAGGCCCCCAACATTGCTGACAACGACAAAACTCAAGGAATCGCTATGGACGCGACACGACACGGGGCGGCCGACGAGCCGCGACACCGGACTCAGATGCGCAACCACGCGCTCTTACATTACCCATTGTTTACAATGCAACCCATTATAATGCTAATGAATCTAATAACATTGTAAATACAGTGTCAACGATAGTCATCTATCGAGAAACCTCTGTTATTATTACAGTCAGTATTGGAGACAGATCTCCAAGACAATATTGAAGATTTTCATTGTAGGTAAATAGGTATTATTGCTATGTCTGAAGATCAATATAGTCAGGTCCGTTATAACGGTTAAACTCAACTACAAAGTAGATCTTTTAGAGGAAAGGTGGCCGCCATAACTCAAAATACAGAGTTCACATATGGAGAATGAACAAATCAATATATTTATTTGACAAAGGAGCAGTAGTGAAAACCACAGTAATACATTAATATAGCAAGGATTAAGTACCTATCTATTTATTATTAATTCCTAATTTTGTTGAAAATTATTATTTTCCCAGATTACCTCTGAGTAAAGTTTCTAACAAACGGGCTTCAACCTAGGCTAAGCTTGACCAAACTAAACACTTAGTTACTGACTAAAAAAAGCAAACGGCTGCTGGGTAAGGAATAAACATTACGAAATAATAATTATGGGCTACATAATGCCCAGTCCATTAGGTACATAATTCCTTTTTACTACTAAACCTGGCTGTAGACCTACAGCCTACTTAACCTGATAAAAACACAAGGTATCCTCTACTGTAAGTACCTACACATTTTCAAGGATCCGTACCCAACAGATCCAAACGGAACAATTTTATTAATAAGCACTAAAACAACACTAGACGAATTTCACTGAAAGCGGAAAGCATTTGGTTCGTTCGCGCCATTTACATATGAAAATAATACGTTTATTTTTTTTCATTGCCTGTGAAAATAGACCTAACCGTAATGTACTTTCTCATGTACTGCAACATCATTATCATCATCATCAGCCACGAATTCCACTGCTGGATATAGATAGATAAACTCTTTATTGCACACCAAAACAAAATACAAAAAACAGGAATTCATAAAAATAAAATACAAGGGACCAGCGGTTTTCTTTCTGCCAGTTATTATGGCCTGCCCACAGTTATTATTACCATTTCAGCTTGCAAATTCTTAAAATGAGTAAAATGTATGTGTATGCCCTTAACAAACATGAATTTCTAAGATAACTGCGAAATTATCGTCCGATCAATTGGAGACACAACATGGGATGAATAATACATTTAATAAACGTGCCATCCATCTCGTGAATGAATGAATGAACCGCCATTATCTAAATGTAGGAACACTCCCCTTTCTTGGAGTATTATTACCTTAGCTTAATAAAAGACTTGTACTTATTGGTAACATATATTCATTCTAGAAAAAGAAAACTTAATAACGTAGGTACCTAAGAGATAAAATTCCAGATTTTAACGTATGCCGTGCGTTATTGATTGAGCAAGCGAAGCAATCGGAGATGTCCGAGTCTATTCGGTCTTCTATGTATCTGGTCATGTGGAGTATCGATTGAAATAGGAATAAAAAGATACAATGCGACGCTTTCTTAATTTAGTTTTAAGCCTTATAGTTTTAAGTAAAGAGAATATTTATTTTTTGTACAAAAAACAATACTAGATTTCGGTAGTACAAAGTTATCTGTTCTGAATCGCGGTGAGGCAAGGTTATGTATGAGATTTGCGACTGGTCGAAACCCTTCTTTCGGTAATCGGGTAAATATGGTACACCGCAAGATCAGCTCAGTTCGTGGCGAACTACTAGTATGAAACAAAATTGCATCACACATACTTATGTGTGGCAGACCAGTGGAAACCTTGCAACCCCTCTGCGGTTAATGTCAAATAACCAAGAGAGTGCGCGTTTCAAGGGCTCCAAAAGTATTTATTTTTGACTTCTACTTTATCTACTTATCAGGAGTATTTTTTTTTAATAATATCATGTAAGAAACAACTATTTCACCACATCATGAAAATAGTTAAAATCTTATAGCTTAGTCACTCAGGTAAACAACGGCTGATCGAATTACACAGGTACCTTCTGCCCCAGAACATGTTCACTAACCCGAAAGGCATAAGTAATAATTACATAATAAGAAACATAAGTTTATCAACTTTTGAAGAACATTGAAGAACATGTTGGTCAGAATCAGCAGTTCCAGGTAGAAGAAAACCTACTGTTTAACCTTAGGACTGCTGGGATTCCAAACCAAATAGAAAATCTATTGTGTCCGAGGATCTGCGTCTATTCATACCAATACACGACATACCCGATGTCAAACATCAACATAAGAAAAAAAAAAACAAAAATCAGCTTATTTTAGGATATTTAAAACAATGTCAAAACATGTTTTTTTTTGGAGATTTGTTTTTTTTTTAGAAACATGCATTTGCGCTAAGAGTTTGTTTTTTTTGAAATGCAGGTTTTAAATTGATTTGTATGACTTCAAGGATGGTTTATTATTGCTAGTTTCTTGAAAGTAAAGACTTTCATGAACAGATTCCATTAGAATTACATGTGTAATTTTGGGTCTTAAGCTACTTGTGTTCATAATCTTTCGATTCTTATACTTTTCTATGGAGGTGCCTAATAATGAAGTAGTGCATGGATCGCACAAAAACTGGAAAAAGATTTTCAGAACCGGCTCGCTGTGGAAGCTGTAACTGACGGATTTAAGTAGGCCAACGATCAGCGCACTACGCTAGGTTACTAGTCATTCTGAACAAAAAATCAGCACCGAGATGTACCTGGTCATTTGAGTTATCTAAACATTTTATGTGTCATTTCATTATTCGCGTTTTGACAAGAAAAATTAAGTAGTCGAATGTTTCGAAGATACAGTAGGCAGTACCGACGCGCCATCATCATCGTCAACATTTAGAAGTCCACTGCTGAACTTAGGTTTCCCTCAAAGAGTGCCATGATGAACATTCTTGAGCAACTTCAATCCACTGACATCCTACAATCTTTAAGGTGTAAAATACATTATGGTATAGCTAATCTCATAGAAAAATAGCAATGGGTACAAAAAAATGCAATTTTATTGAGTTAAAGTTCTAAATCTGTACACCTACGCGAGACCTTGGCGCTTACGACATCTGCGCTAACAAAAAAGAGAGAAAAAAGCACATCTTTCGCATTTACTATCTCAAAAACGAATACCTAACTTAGGTACTTTAAACCATTCATAAAAAAATGAATGGTTTGTATCTTTCCCGACACATCTAATGCTATAAACATTCCCAGCGGTTGAACAATTTTCGTTATAAAATAGCTTTTCCTTTTCTTTGGGATTTCTTTTACATAGATGTAAAAAGGGACCTAAAATGTTATCAAAATTAACAGTTTATAGATAAAATGTTACATTTCGAGGATTTGCTTGACACAGAATTCATCCAAAGATGACCAATCAGCTCAATTATGGGCTTGTTGTTATCCAGCCGGTCTGTGGGCGCCATTTGAGAACCATTATTTCCTAGCGGTTTTCGGTTCTGCGAGCTATATAGCCTACCCATTACCACTGCAACTTGCTAATTCTGAGAGTTAATAAATTCTTCTACGGATTTCCTCGTTTTTGATTTTCTCGCTTACTATCACTCAATCCAGTATAATTTATTATCTTTAACATACATTTTTATATTTTAAACTCATTAATTAGAAGGTAGCTGCTATATGAAAGTAGAGATTTATCAATCACAAAACAAGAAATCAAGTTACAACTAAGTTATATACCTATAGTCCAATTCAAGATGTTCGTATGCATTTCATTATTTGCAGCTGTTTCATGTATGAATGGAGGAAACTAATTTAGTCAAACAATCTGAAGCTAATGTAGAAACTACTTATTCGTTTCAGATACCTATAACGCCCTGTTTTACCTATTCTAAGAATATGATTGCCACAATGTTCCTATAACTTACAAGTAAGGACTGACTGTATTTTGTTATCTTCAGTGCACATATTTATGAACTAGGAAATAAATAAAGCAAGTAGGTATGTAGGTATTGTTTTATCAGTGCTACTTATACCCCCACTTACATACATAACATATACATAAGAGTAGCCGGTATTATCTTGTGCTTAAACTTATCAATTATTTAAGTTACAGTTATTTTTAATTCATCACACTTTTTACCAATAAAGTGAATTTAAAATTTCTTATCGTTTAAAATTCAATAGCAACAAGAAGTTCCACAGTACTTATTTCAATTGAAGAATGCTTTAACTCTTATACCTACTAACACATGTATTTAAAAAAATATTCTATAAAAACTTGAACTAGGCCTTTTATTTTTATGTTTTACTTTCATTAAGTAGAATAGTTTTAAATAAAATCATTTACACCAATTAAAGGATACATAACCAACAAATAATTATTACAAAAAATTAATAACATGCACATTTCAACAAATTATATAATCCACTTAGGATCAGTCAAAGTTTAGTGCAAACGAATCTAAATTACTACTTATCTGCAAAGTTTGCCTACTTTTTGTCAAGTGTAAGGTTATTACCATAAATCTTTAGAACCTTTTAACTGACCGAACTTGCTGCGTTTAAAGCAACTTGCTTTAAGGAAAACGAAAAATTTCAACAGAAAAGACTTTACAAAAGGTTTATTTACGTTCAGGGGTCACGTGTCCCGTTCCGATGTAAACAAACCGGTCGCAGCCGCGCCGCAAACTGGTACAGGATGATGTTGATCAGATCACTCACCGTTCTCGCAGGTGTATCCCCATTCGTTGTTTGCCATTATCACTGTAGGATGTTATCACTTTGGTGTTCGCGGGATTTATTAGGGTAATGAGTGTGTGTCGCGTGTAGGCCGAGTGCACGGGTGAGCGTGGTCGCGCCGTGACTGCGTGCGAGTGAGCGCGGTGGCTCCGCTTTATATGGAGTAGGGTTGGTACACAGTCGGCGCGGAAGCGGGCGCGGGCGCGACAGCGAATATACGCTATCATTCGTAAGTAGAAGTTAAAATATAAAGCACCGGCGCACGCGCGCGCTCCGTCCAGCCACTGCGGCTTCGGCACGCCACGAAGTACCACTTCCCCCCTCGTATAGCTTTCTACTTACTTAGTAAACGTAATTACACAATTTAATCATCAACTATGCACTTAATTCACATTATTGCTGGATTATATCAATGTCATTAACATCTTACGTAGCGTTGTCTTATTAAAGCGATATATGAATTATAAAAATGTCACTTGCTCCGTTATCTTATAATAATGGATGATCGAATCTCGATAAAGGATGTCATTTATTCTCTAAGTGCGAGAGGCCGTTTCTCGCCGGCATTGGCACGAGAGCGAAAAACACAAAAGTAAAGTTGTCCAGAATCACATTTGCCTACTTACACCATATTAGTACATTTAAATATTATTGTATCGTGATTACCTACAGAATTCCATAAAAAATACCCGTTAATATTTTTTTAGATTCGGATGGATCGGCAAAAATTATAAAATTAAAAATTTGGCACACAGTTACACAATTCCAAAGTTTTAGTAGGGCTGGTTTAAAAAAAAATTTCAAGAAAATATTCATCAATCATGTTTCTGTCTTTCATTTATTAAGATAACATTTTCAAGTAACATATACTGCATAAACATCAAGTAGGTATGTAATTTCTAACGTTACCGAGTAAACTGTAACGCAACGAATCAAAATGTTATATGAAAATGTGTGCTATTATTGTATATGTTTTTTCCCGTTTGTGTACACGTACCCACCGCTATTTATCAACTGTGCCTATCCTCAAAGGTTTGCTGGAAGAAAACTCTTGTTAGGGTTAAGCTCGCCTTTGTACATGTCCTATATGTAAGTCTTTTGTCTGTATTATCTGTGTGTACAATAAAGAATAAGAATGTTAACATCACTTTATTTCACCTAGAGAGATTAAAGAACAGCGATCCAGGAAAAGCGATTGATGAGGAATAAGTCAAACTGAAAGAACAACTTTAAGGTCAGCTGCAGTTGAAGGTAAAACTGGTAAAAGTCATTAATCTGTGAAGTAAGGAATATAATAATGATGCCTACTACCACTGTACAAACTTCTCGGTTTTTGAATGCCAAGTGCCAAAAGGGACTCGGGAACTTTTGCCATTGAGGTAAAAGTGCTACCTATAAATATATTCTACTTCAATTTTACAATATCGATTCAAAATGTACTTGTACGAAAGTACATTTTGAAACGAGATTGTAACATTTTAACTTTTTTAATTTTACGGGGAGCTCAAATAATATGACAAAATATTATTTTATAATCACCCTCCATACCCTTTATCCCAATTCCTAAGAGCAACAACAAGGGCATGCAATTTTCTTTATTTTTCCCATAAAAAATCTTCCTTCAGGGAATAAGGCTCTAAAGAGCGCGGATGTTAACTTGTAACCCATTTCAAAGTTTGCTTTTCGAAACAGGGTTACAATGTAGATAGTGTAAGTATAGATTTTTCTCGCAAATTCATGTATGTGTTTTGGGTTACTACCGAACGCACCTACCAACTATGGAACACCGTAATTACACTTATGAGAGAGTTGAGATATAAATTGTTAGGCTGCTTGCAAAACATGAGTTATGTGTCTTTTAAATGTTAGGGGGAAGGCACCCTTATTATTTAGTAAGTACAATATACTCCAATAATATAAAAGAACTTGCAGTTATTTTGGCAATAGGTACCTACAAATCGCTCCGCTCATAACTTGTATCGGAAGAAAAGCCAAATATTCACAAAATGGACACGAGCTAGAGGTAATGCGCAATGGGAGGTAGAGCTGGATGTCCCTGGATGTCGTTTTATCTACTTTTACAGAAGTAAAACTAGGTAACTAGGTACTTTTATCGTTGATATAAGTACCTAGTACGAAGTAATTTATGATAAGCCATGTTGCTATTAATATTAACATAACATTTTATCAAAACAAACCAAATACTAAATAACAAATACCCTGAAGGTATTTGGAGATTAGGAAAGAAGGTTTCACATTCATTTTCACATGAATTGTTAAAAAAATTGAAAACCCTAGACATATTTTTGTAACAGACAATCTCTTAATCTTGAACACATATACCAGCTCCATGCGTCGCGGTTTAAAATATCTAGTTGCACGGGGGGGGACGCGTTCAAATCTTTTGTTTGACATTTGGTCGATCAAAAAGAACATTGTTGTGCATTCGAAACAAAATAAATTCTGATAAGGAAATGTATTGTTATTGTGTGAGTGCCTCCTTAGATACTTGTAATTACTTAAACATTTTCTTGTTAACATTTGTTACTAAGTAATTTGTGTAGATAAAAGATGGAAAATCTTAGCTATCTTTAAACTTACAAAATTACAGGTACCAAGTAATTATCTTAAACAAGTACTTACTTTTGCATGCATAGATAAGTTATTCAATTCAAAGTGAGCTGAGCACATAAAACTCAGTTACTTAAATCACGATTTAAACTATTAATCAATCACAATCAGCCATTCAAAGTCCGAAGAAGCTGGTAATAAAACGAACAGACATTCATTATAGTAGATTATGGCTAAATAGTAGGTAAGTAGCCAAGTAACGTGCGGTAGCTGTGCCCATGCATTTTAAGTAGTGCCACATAAGTGTTCCTGTAGGCAGATAAGTAGGTACCTACTCATAAACAGCGTTTCATACTTTTCGTCGTAGACTCGCGGTTCGTCTGTACTATAATCGATCAGATCAAATTTTGAACTTCAACCGATTCAGCACAGAATACGTAGTAAAATTCCTAATTTACTTTGCGGTTGACCGCGTGATGATAGTAACGCGATCTCTTGACGTCCTGCAAAATAACCAATGGGCCGCTAGTTTATATTCTGTTAGACTATAGTCACTTGCTCTACTGAATAAGAGGTATTGTTGTGAGAACACCAGTGCATTATACTTTAACCTGTTTACGTTACGAAGCGTGGTTGACCCTCGATAACCCGTATCTACTTAGGTATAGATATATCTACATAGGTCCTAAAGCGTAGTGACTGAGAGGTAAATGCACCTGATTAAATTAAAAAAAAAATCTACTCAATTCTATAAGCACTTACATATGGAAGATTAGACGCTCTGATTGCTGCGCAAGAGCTTTAGTTTTAGCTTGATAAGGGACTGTTTTAACATTCGATTCCCATCTGGCTTCACTATAATTAACTAAGCTTCATAACTATATTTTTCTGTGATAACGAGTAGCACTCCTTATCACAGAGTTTAAGTTGAAGTCGAGAAAAGCTTTGTCAAAAGCAGCATGCTTGAGCATTAGTTTGCGATCATTTTGCAAACATCGAAGACACTACCGAAGTCAATACATATTTCGAATCCGTATGATATGACAACGAAAGAGTCGAAGAGTGATTCGAGATACCAACGGGGTCATACAAACAGACGTTTCTCTTAGAAATAATATATTGGCGACTGAACTTTGATGATTGGTTATTGATGGTTTTATTCACCGTTGGCATAATTCCAGAATAATAAGGAATGGAACATTTTCGTTCATGAGAATAATTAATCAAAATAATATTATCTGTAAAGTCTTTAGGTAAGTATGTATATGTTGATCTCGGTACGATCAAGAGTTTCAACTCTTGAAAAATTTCAAGAGTGTTGAAATTTTTCGACTAGATAGATAGAAAGATAGAAAATACTTTATTGCATACCAAATATTTTGACTTGATAAGTACTTTTAAGGGGGGGGGGGAAAAGCCCCGCATCCCCCTTCCGCCACGGGGGTGGCGAAAGGGGGTATCTGGGACTCTAACCCTCTAAAACCCCCCCGGTTAACGTCGCCCGCCGTAGTGAGGCAAGATGGGGTCGCGTTAGCATTCACCATTTTACCCCGACGGGTGGCCCAGGAACCACCCGGGCCCCGGCCATGTGTGGGGCCGTGCAAGCCGGCAGAGTCCCCCGATCTCTGCCAGTGACCCCACACTCGCGCCCTGAAAAGGGGCGCCCCCTCCAACTTACGCTGTCCCTCACTCCGAGCCTGACCGGTATGGGAAGCCCTGCCGGTATAGGCTCGAAGATCATTGAGACGCGCAAGCCCTCAGACTTGATATGTACCTACTACAAACTATGTCAACTTTGACTAGGTACCTAGGTAAGTAAAGGTTATCGTACAGTTATCAGCTTGGCACCGTATCGGCACCGACTCGGCAACACCTCGCCGTAAGCCAGTGGATAATGCAACCCGGTTGCACACAACCGAGAACGATTCAGCACTTCCGCGGTATCGGTGTGGCTTCGTCTGGGAGACTGCGCGGTGACGGCTGGGTCATAGCTTGTTGGATTAAATTGTTCTGTATAATTGCCTCGGTGACAGCGAAACGTGAGCGCGGCTACGGAGAGGCGTAAGCGCTGCGTTGTGTCTTCGATTCGACCACTCACGGCTAGCCGTTCACGAGCTTGTAATCAGGCGAGGTGATGCTGATATGATGATGATTAGTGTACGTTGTATTATGGAGTTGCATACACAAAATACTGAACGGCTCAAGTTGAAGCGATGCCGATCCGGCCGGCATCGGCTTTATATGTGTGCGATAGCCTTAAATCCACCAAATGACTTGAATAATAGATCCTAGGAAAAGACATAATTTTCATACAAAAGACATCAACGCGCGCGACCATAGCGGCCATAGTAAGGGAAATCCAAAAAATAATTTGGTTTACCAGTAAAAATAAATAGCGAGTCTTGATGATATAAAATCTTTATTCACACATTTTTTTTCGTACTCAGATAAAAAAAATGCAAGTACCTACACGTTCACTTTTGGCACTGCGTATAGTAGACAAAACAGTTAAACCATTTCGTTTTACTGAGTTTTTGCTTCAAGTGGTCAACAATGATACAGTTGGCTCATTGGAATATCACGTAAAACTTGAAAACTGAATGGGGAAAATTTCAGCTCTAACTTAAATTGAAGTCTTGATAATTGACGCACTGTTCCCCATGTTGGACATCCGTAGATCCACACCCAGAACACAGATCTGTGTGGATACCAAGTAGGGGTAGTCAGAGATGCTTCCAAACACTAGCTATATTTAGCACATGTCCGGCGCCTTACATAGCAGTTAGCATTTCTCGCGACAGGTAGGACCATCGCCGCTAGTTCGAATACTTATCGTAGGTATCTTCAGCTATAGTTTAGAACAGTTATAGTTTGTGACTTAAAATAACACTTAGGCTTCCGGGCACAACGCGGGCGGAGCTGTGGGTAAACGCTAGTCTCTTATTTGTTATTAGTAGTTTAGCATACTCTAGAACCAAAAGTTCGAAGGCATGTTCTGCCTTCGAACTTTTGTTTCTAGAGTATACCGGTTTCCTCACAATGTTTGCCGTTGTTTTGAGGCCGTGTTAAGTACACATGCGTGTATTTTTTTTTATTAAAAAATAATTGGTGTTTTTTTATCTTCGATCAAATTTCCGAAACCGAATTCGATTCGAACTCGGTCATCACCAAAGGATTTCGCCTCTCGAAAAATGTATGTACATTGGCACACGTTCTCGAAACGATTATTCTCGCACAATAATAAATGTGAGACTAGCGTTTATCCACAGCTTCACCCGCGTTGTGTCCGGAAGCCTAAGTGTTATTTTAAGTCACGAACTATAACTGTTCCGAATTTTATCCAAATCGGTTCAGCTGTTACGGAGGTATTTAGCAACAAACATGGCGACCTCTGTGGCGCAGTGAGCGACACACCTGAGACGCTGAAGGTTGCGGGTTTGATTCCCGCCGCGAGACAAATGTTTGTATGGTCTGCAAATATTTGTCTCGGGTCTGGGTGTTTTCTATGTATAATATGTATGTATTTTTACAAAAAAAGTTTATAAGTAGTACATCAGTCACGTAGTTTCCATAATACAAGCTCTGCTTACATTGTGACTAGATGATGCTGTGTGAAAAATGTTCAGCAATATTTGTTTATTCATTTATAACTGTTCTAAACTATAGCTGAACATACCTACGTAAAATTCGCATGTATAATATTGGTAGGATGTAGATTAGTCCTAACTTCCTTTACCTACGTAAGCCTTTGCGGCTACTTCCACACGGAAACAGTTCAGTTTCTGAGAAGTATCGTGGTGCAGAGCAATCATCGGTTCACAGTTACGAAGTTGTGCTTGACTCGGTAGTTAAGTACCAAGGAAACTTTGGATTAGTCAGTTTACGAGTTCTTCGTCTATCTACAGTAATGAGTTCAGTAATTGCGATACTAGATTAAATAGTAAAGTTTTTCTATAGAATAAGCCACAGCAGGCTTCCACTGGTAGATAAATTTTATGCATAAATGAATTGTTATTTAATTTTATGTTTTGACAAAAAAAAACTTCACGCAACTTCCTAGGCCAGAAAAGAAAGTCGTGTTGCACCTATGTGTTATATTTTTTCTAAACATCAAATTATCACCAATGCTTATAAATTGTTAGTGAGATTGTATTTGCCTACTGGAAGATAATAATTCAACTTACCTATCTGTCTTGCGCACGATCATCTAAGTTATTTAAAGATGAACTCATATTTTTTCTGGTGGGCCGTTTCTTTCCAAAAAACACAAAAATATTCAAGAAAATAGAGATATATTGACGGCCTCTATGGCGCAGTGGGAGAAGGCCCGCCTGAGACGCAGAAGGTTGCGAGTTCGAGTTCCGCCAATGGACAAATGTTTTTATGATCTTGAAATATTTGTCTATTATACATAGAATATGTATTTAAAAAAATATTAGTAGTATATCAGTCACGTGGTTCCCATAACACAAGCTCTGCTTACTTTGGGGCTAGTTAATGCTATGTGAAAATGTCCGGCATTATTATTATTATTTATTGATTGCCACCTCTAAAAGGGACACAAAAAATATGCGATAGAAATAGATAAGTCAGGCATTTTAAAAGCTCGGTTTTGAGACTAGGTCTGGACATAAAAATAATGGGAAAGATACTAAAAGTGAAATGGAAAGCACGCTCAAATAGTTGTTTTTATTGCAATGTTCCATTTGAAAATCGTATCAAGTGTTTATTTCTGTATCCATATTTACATTATCATTCTAAATAAAACTAATATAATTTGGAGGGTGATGCTAAAATTGTTTATCATATCAGTCAACAGTTAATCTGTGACGTCAGTTTAGGTATACATTTACTTATTCTATTTAGTAATCTTACCAAAGAAGTAATGTTTTTTGGAAACAGGTTCAGTAGGTAGATACTCGTACTTTGTTTACGGATAATTAAACAATCAATTCTTTGAAAACAGTTTGGAAAATTTTTCATAGAAAATCAAGACGCGGCTCAACATCGACGCGAATCGACAGAGCGGGGGTCGATTTAGGGCCAGGAACACATCTTTACAGCACGTCGCTCGCCTACGTCCTAAAACTAAATTTTTCTTTTAATTATTGTAAAGGATGATGAGAAATCAAACCAAAACTAAAAAAGTGGTGTTCGCAGGCTATAGGGTCAAAGTATTCTAGTAGTTTCATGTACCTACCGTTGTGCATTCGAAAGGAAATTTGAACGTACATTTCATTGTATGTGAATATGTAAGAAACAAAACGTTTTACGTTTTGTTTTTTCGTATGTATTTTCGTAGACCCTTCTAAGCTTAAACGGTGAAACTAGAGACATTATTCAGAATCTGCAAGCTTTCTTAGGACTTGTTTTGTTCGAAACTAGACATGATATAGCGTTAATATATATATTTGTTCAGCAAGGTGAACTAATACATTGCAGTCAAAAACTGCTCAATAACTTAGGTGCCCGCCTAACTACACAGAACGTGCTGTTGATTCATGAATTCAAGTCACCTCCTTATGTTTGCAAATCCCTACTCGATAATCATCGCGTCAAGCATGCAAAACGCGGGATCGTCAATCACACTGCGCAAACAATGTTTAGAATACAGAAGGCACTAGAATAGAAGAGTACCTATCCAATAAATTATAATAATTTATCACCGGTTACCTCAGATTTATCAAGCTTTTGTAACGACTGTGGATTGGGAATACAAAACCAATATTTATCCAAAAAAATCCAGCTCAATTCAGCCAGATACAAATAGACAGGGTTGCTCAAATTATGTTTATTTAGCTGTAAATACACACTTATCGTAGGTACAATAATAATACAATATGTACTTAATACGAAGGTAAATACAAAATAGGTAATTCACTGTTCTTATCCAGAACAGGCGCATTAATTAGGAATAATGAACCTGTTTTATTTTAATGATAAATAAATAAGACTAGCATTCGAGTTGTGGCTTTGTTAGAGATAAAGCATGATGGATGCGTCTGAACAAACAAGGCTACTGTATTTAATAATTATCCAAGTTAAATACCTTTGTTCGGATTATTTAAATAATAATACTGCATTGAATAAATAAACCATCTTCATTAGGAACTAAAGTCTAATAAATGCATAAAGTACTTACATCTAAATTATGACCTGGCAAGACAATTTATCTTAAAACTAGGTAATTATAATTACCTTTTAGACGCTAAACTTATACGCTAGAATCTGCATACGCATCCAAATATTCCTAACGAATACCTAACTCTTAGCCACATCAAACAAATTATAAATTTGTTGTGTTAATATTTTGCTATGGTTTATTTTGGTGTAGGTACTTTTATCTGTAGGTACTTACCATAATTTAGTGAGTCAAACAATTTACTAACGTAAGTGTTTCAACTATGTTAGCCCAAATAACTGGAAATATTTATGGTTTATGAACACATTGCATCTCAATTTTCAACCGACTTCAAAAAAGGAGGAGGTTCGTTTTTTGTTTTGTGTGTGTAAGTTACGCGATATCTTCGTTAATTGTGGAACGATTTTAATAATATTTTTTTAATGGGTAGGGTATACTTCAATAGTGGTCTCATATACATACCTATTGTTGTAAAAAAATTACCACCAAAAATTATTTAAGGGTGACAAAATAAGGGATGAAATTTCATATTGGACTTTTTATCAACTTCTCGTTATTTGAAGTCGGTTTTTACTGAAAAAAATATAAAAGGTGATTTCTTTATTTGATTAGTAAGAGTTCCATCAATTTTGTGATATAACACACAACTGACGGATATACTGACGGAGTGTAGATAATTGGAAATGAATGGAAGAATCTTCACAAAATGAAGAAACGGTATCAGCGCACGTGTGCGTACAAAATAAAAACAATCCTTTAAAAAACTTCCGTCCGAGTAAAACTTTCTTCATCGGCAATTCGTCTTGCAGTTTTTTATAGAAGGCAAAATACACAATCTGACTCCACCATCAGACCTTTACTGGCAACTCAACATAATCATCCACCTCCCAATTATACTCTGGTTCTTCAGGCAAGTGTGGCGGGATCGCAGCTCGAGTCAAAGGTGCTCCTGCCTTGTCCAAGGAGAGGTAGGATCGGATGGCGGCGGCTACTGCTGCATCGTCAGGGGTCGCGAGAGCGCGCGCGTTGAAAGGACCGCCGACGTCTTCGTTGGGAAGGTCCCAGATGTGCCATTGAGGTGTCATCTTGAAATTCTGGAATGGATAAGGAAAATTACAACTGAGTATTAGCTTAATTGAGCGCTCTCGTCGAAGAGTACTCAGAGGGCGGCCTAAAAACTCCGACAACAGTGTTGACCGCTCGCTCATACGAACGAACAAATTAACGCTATTTGGAAAGCTGTCATGCAAGGGACTAAACATTTTGGAAAACGCTATAGGGATGGGTGCGTTTCGTGTTAAAATAATGACTTCATGCCCGAAAATAATAATATTTCAAATATTCACCAAGAAATAGCACGTGGTTTTTTTGCGTATATATTTTAGTATGGGTGATAGATACCAAATATTTTGAATCGTGACTTTACGTAGATATAAATAGATAGATATACATACTCTCTCTATTGCACGCACACCAAAGAAAAGTATAAAAACAAAGAAATAAAAAAAAAATACTTGAGATATAATGGGCGGATCTAGATCTACTAGAACTTTTTGCTTAAAGCAATATCGTGGAAAACTATACTAGAAGTATAAACGACTCTTAAGTTTTACATCGCTTTAAAAAGACATCAGGTAGGTACCGAAATTATTTTAATGAGTATTCTCTGCAGAAACAATGTTTCTGGTTTTGCAATTGAAATTACATTTTCGCGTTTTTGAGATTACTTTGTTTTCAAACAAAGTAATCTCAAAAGATTAACCCATTAAAATCACATATGCTCGATTATGCAAAGTTTTTTGTGCCGTCAGTCTTTTAAATAATAATATGGTAATATATAGACACAATGTCACTACAAACTGCGCCATTTATATTTTGAACAGTTTGTCAAAATCTCAACAAAATTATTTTTCTAAGATAATTCAGTCTACAGCTACAAAATATCAGATCTCTATTTATAGGTATCATATTCCGATAACCTTCTGTCATGAAGATACGCCTAATAGGTATAGTCGCAGGAATAACATTTGGTAACTTACCTACCTCTATTGTCGAAACAGGGATATCGATATAAGCATTATCGTCGATATCGATATCAGCATCATCAATAACATCCTGTTGAAGTCTAATGCTGGACATAAGACTCCCCAAAGTGTACCACGACAAACGTTCTTGGGCCACCTCCATCTACCGCCTTTTTTACCCAAAAGTCATACGTAGTCCTGAAAACACATACTAGGACTCCCTGTGTCGTGGGTATAAGGAACTATTAATACTATGATACCACAGTACTCTCAGACCCGGAACATGCAAACATTTGTCCCGCAGCGAGAATCGAACCCGCACCTCTTGCGTCTCAGCTCGCTACTCGTCTGCCACGCCACCGTGGTCGTCCCACAAACCCTCGAGTAGGGTGCCTTCCTGCGTCGTCCGATTTGTGATCACTATTCTAGAACTTTTCTTCCCCAGCGTAATTATGTCGGAATCGATATACCTGTTTATTTCAATTAACTAATTAGAGGATAGGCTCACGCAGCAAATCACGCAGCGAACGCAACTATATAAAGAAAGATAGGTGATAATGGATATTGGAACTTGTTTAATGTTGTTTCGACTGATTTATTTCACAAGATAATTAGAACATGTGGGTTCAGGTCCTAACATTATTTCAGTTATTAGATTCGATGCGTTCCAAAATTTCAGACGGAATATTTTCGAATAAGACACCTATAGATAGCATCCATCAGCGCTTAGCTGAATAGTGCCCAATAAATTCGGTCTCGCCGTCACTCTATTCATGACGGGATTGGTCATGCAGTGCGAAGATACAGGTTCGAGTGTCGCAAATTAGGAATGATTGGGATACATTTAAATTTAATATACTCCCTTCCCTACTACTGACCTCTATATAGATTATTTGCAACGGTCTTTAGATAGCTAGCTGTTTCATTTTTATTTTTTGTATATACCTAATTGATTTTATATTGGCGATAAAGATTAATCTCAAATGCACACCATAGCTTTAACTTGTACGTATGCCCGGACACGCATTCACGAACGCGCGGTCAGCGTGTATTACATTGCGCGACAAAAAACAGCGTTTTTTATGCCTAGAATTAAAAGTCGTTTCGGTTTTAGCTTTCGGCTTACTGATGGATCCTTTTACACTCTGTTTACTCTCTATATGTAGTTTTCACTTTAAAATAAACAAACTTTGATACCGTAGCCTTACAAATGAATAGGTAAAGTTGTTGAAGGGGAACTAGTCATGAGTTATTATAATTGAACGGGTGAATAGAACCTTTTTCTCTCATGTTATATTTTTTCCCGGGTATGTTTCTGACATATTATCATCCTTCATGCAGGACCTATTATAAACGCCCTTGCACACTTCCGCTTACACGATGTAGGCTCTACTTGGACATTTTACAAATCACATAATAAGTATTTACGAGTGCCTACTAGACTACCTATGCATGACATGCATAACAACCCTGTAATTTGAATATACCTATAAGCTCTATGTATAATCTCGATAAAAAGTAGGTACACAGTTTCAAGTTGTGTTTTGTAGAAACAATTTTCCTTGATGTGAGGAAAATAGGATTGGGTACAATAAATGCACAATATGCTTGTCACATTTTACATCATATGCACGTGATGAAGTGGTTTCATAGTAGGTGACCTAATAGCGTAATAACCCAAGTTTTTTAAATATAGGAAAAAATCTGAATTGACATGACATTGAAATGACAAGGATCATTTAGAATCGATGACTTATGAACAAAGAGAATTTAAGATTTTATATGTATACAACATTTCAAATTCAAAGTCAATAGGTTTTTATTAATTGCAATCACAAATATCATACACGTCAGCTTAAACACTATGTGAATTTAATTTTTTTTAAGGTGATTTTACGCCGATTCTTCTTGCGCAACCAAGCCTAGAAGAATCAGGCAACAAACTCTGCTCTCTGTTGACTCTTGACTCATGACTCTTGATTCAGCTATAGTGTGGTGTCAATCGAACAAGGTAATCTCATTTTTTTATTCAATTGATTTTAGACCCGTGTGAAACGCTCTACTTTTCATTTCGATTGCGGGAAAATAAAATATTACGGTAAAATTCTAGAGATATCGAGGCAATACCAACAAAAAAAAATCTTGTTGAAATACGCACTGACATACATCTAACGTTGTGCAGCAGTTTAGGCCGAACATCGAAAAGCCAAGTCATAATGTAGGGTCACATTTGTAGTCTGTTGAAAATAACGACTTATTTTTTTTATAATTATTCCCTAGTCATAAATAATCAATATTTAATTACTAACTTATAAAATGTATATCTTTAAATCCTTCAGATTTCGGAAATATCGAAAATACAACGAATATCGGTATATCGTATATTGGAATTAATCTGGGGTCACCAAAGATACAGGTTTTGAAAAAATGGTTTGGTATTGTGACCTCTATCCCAGATATAATAGGTACAGTTGCTACTACTGTATATTATACTTATGAATTTACGCCTCGATAGACAAAAGACTTCGGCTTGTCCTCATGTAATTTTTTGATAGAAATATGTTTCTAACAACAAGTTCCAATTACAGTTGTAAAATGACGCTTCGTTTCTACCTAAAAATAATAATAATGCTGGACATTTTCACACAGCATCATCTAGCCTCAAACCAAGCAGAGCTTGTATAATGGGAACTACGTGATTGATATACTACTTATATATATATATATACATATTTTTTGTAAATACATACATATTATACATAGAAAACACCCAGACCCGAGACAAATATTTGCAGATCATACAAACATTTGCCCCGCGGCGGGAATCGAATCCGCAATCTTCTGCGTCAAAGGCCCACTGCCACAGAGGTCGTCTCACAGAGGTGAGAAGAAAATGTGATAACATTTTAGCAGTTTTTCATAGAGAAATGAGACTTCATCTGTTAATGGTTGTAATTGTGACCCGCTTCAAGTCTGCTTAAGATTAGTGCAGACGAGCATATTATTTTCTAAAACTGATGAGTTTTGTTTTATAAATTAGTATGTACTTTTAATAGTCATCGATTTTTATCAGCTGTTTACCTACCTATTAAATATTTAAATGGAAGAATGTGACGGCTCTTAATCAAAGCCGGTAATTAAGCCAGATTAACCGCATCTACTGTTTATTAATCACGCTGTCAGAACAAACAGACACTTCACACGTCACAGCTCCAATGTATCATACCCTAATTTAAACGTCTAGATAAACTATGACAAATTATCAAGTAGGTAATATACGGTAAATAAACAAAATGTTGCAGGCAAGATGTGACGCACAGAAGAAAATTATAATCTTGTCCTATTGTTTGACGGCTAAGTATAGAAAAATAACTTTAGTCATTGCTAGGACAGGCACCAGCCACGTGATGGAGTGGTAACACGTTTCAGAGTACTTGGATACACCAAACCGCATGCCGAGCGAGGTAATAAAATCATATGAAAATTATGATAAGAAAACAACTTACAACCTCAATAGTAAGTATGTTTTGTACCTGATCTGAGTATAGGTACCTAGTCAAATTGAGAAGATAAAAAAATAGAAGTCATTTCGGAAAATTCGAGCGACGCGCGGAAATTTTTCACCTGCCCCAGTAGGGTTTTCTCTATCAAGAGACATGATTGAAAAAATCAAACTTACATTTTCTTGCAATTCCTAATGAATTTGAATTAAACTGTAAATTAAAATTGCAAGTTATTTCAATAAATACTATAGTATTTCTAAAGTAGACAATTTTGAAGGGTAATTTATTTCATGCAGATTTTTGATAAAGAATGCTTAGGTTAAAGAAAAAGAATTAGTTTTGCTGTGTTATAATTGAAACTTTATTAATATATTATGCCATAAACTTATCTAGGTACTTGTCATCTGAATATACCGTAAAAATCTCTATAAATACAAATTTTGTTGTGAGATAATAAACGAAATATTTGTCTATTAAAAAAAAAACATCGTTTTTTGAAGACAAAAGGAATAGATAGCATACATTAGGCCTGTAGGCCTACCACAATCATTTACTAAACCATCATGGTTCAGGAGCGTTTTGTTTTAAGCTTGTAGCAACATTACTTTGATTCGTACCATGTACATTTAAACATTATTGTTTTATTCCTGCGTAGTGAGTTGAAAGAACGAATGATAATCTATTATTTCCATAAGTAAGAGCGAGTCTACGCCATGATTTCGTATAGCGTTATCACTTTCGCACAATTGCTAGGGAACACGTTCCGAATTACGCGTTTACAAATCAACTTCTAACATTTAATTGCCTTAAAATCAATTTTATTTAAAGTTTTGCCGTATTTAGATACTAAAATTTTCTTTATAAATATACATCTTTTTTATCGAGAATATACATCTTTCTGACAAATATTGAAACAATAATGTAAAACAAACCTCATTTTTTTTCACCACTTTCAAAATTTCCATAAACGGAATGTTTTTTTTCGTCAGACACTCGGACGGAAAGTATCACTTTTGACGTTGCGCGCAAGTTTAATATTGTTTTGTAAATGTTTTTATATCGATATTAATATAATTATAATAAAATGCCTAACAGAAAGTGATTAAATACAAGTTTAATACGTATTATTGTGATATACGTATATAGACAAAATACCTTTTTTTACTAAAACTAAGTATTAGACGCTGCCTATAAGGAATTACAAGTGGTTCATGGATTTCTATTTTCGCAGCATGAGAATACGTTGGGTTTCTATAGTTTGACGAACTCCGCTTCATATAAGTTCAAGGGATCACATTCGTCAAGCAATGGTCTTCGACGTTGCTTCCTAGAAGAGTGTTTTTCAGCGGTATCAGCTTCAAAAAACAATTCGTATTCGTTTGCCATCTACAAGAACATCACATTTTTTTGTATTACTAGTGCTTTTTACCAATTCACCACATTCAGTATTAAATATTGTGAAAATAAACTCGTTTTTCTTTCATTTTAGGATAATTTAACGCTTAGTTGTGCTATAATTTGAAAAACAATATTGTTTCCGCCGCGAAAAAGTAACTTTTTCATCACTGCTAGATTTGACGTAAGAACAATATTACTTGCTGTCAAAACTCACATCATGGTACGCTTTGAGTGAACAAATCATGGTGACGTCACCAAAACTGCTTCGCCTCTATAATATTAAAGTTAGCTTACTTATTGAAGGTTATGGTACGAAATTGAAGTGTAATATTGTTTTAATATTGCTCTAAGAGATGGTTGGCCCGCTGGCTTCTACATAATGCATAAATAGTCTGTATTAATCATAAGTAGATCATGCTATATAAGTATACCAACTCCATATTTTATCCAAATAGATTCAACCGTTATATATACAATTGAAACAAATATCCAAAAGTCCATATTTACGCTTATATCCTCATTTATATCCTCTCCTACCCTACTAATATTATAAACGCGAAAGTTTGTGAGGATGGATGTTTGTTACTCTTTCACGCAAAAACTACTGAAAGGATTTTGATGAATCTGTACAGTAATATAGCTTATACATCAAAATAAAACATAGGCTACTTTTTACCCGGGTACCACGTGGGCAAAGCCGTGGGCAGAAGCTAGTTTTCTATATTTTCGTTCTAATGTACGAAGTGGAATAATAATAATCTTTACCAATCGAGCGCGCGTTGATGTCTTTTGTATGCAATTCCTTAGTATGCAGAATGAACTTTAAGCGACGAAAAATTAGCCGTTTCTTTAGGAATAGTCAGTCTTTTATTATTTTTCAATATAGTACCTAAAGAATCGAGTTTACAGTTTGCAACATTCATTCGTAGCTTTTTTTGACCGTTTAGGAAAAATAAGCTCAAATAATACAAAAAACCAGCCAGTTACGAGTTGTACTCGCTCACGTAGGATTCCTCGCATCCACACAACATAAAGACTAGGGAACAAATACACATGCAACAGATACATGCATAGTCCTATGTGCACCGTGGTACCACAAAAACACGTTGTCCCGCGACAGGAATTGAACCTGTACCTTCTACTTCACAACCGGCTTCTTGCACGCCGCGCCATCGCAGCCATCATAAAAATATAAATAACAATTTTTTTCGATGTTTTTTGTATAGGGATTTCTCTACGGTTTTGACTTCCCTAATTTTTTATTATTTGCCATCATAGAGATCATAGTAAAACGTTTACTCTGAAAATATCAAATGCCCCATATCATTATGTATAAAAGATACACCCTGTTTCGGACAGAGCGCTTTTAATAGTACTTTTAGTAGATAAGTAATAGGGTCCCATTTGACACCTTTCGGTTTTTATTTTTTATTATTCGATTTTCAGGAGTTAGCTCCTGATGCCCAATAACAGATAGGAGATTGGATGCAGATAAAGTTTTTCAATGATTTCAAGAATACTATTAAATAAGTTTTGGTGCAGACACACATTACTGCTATTCTGAAACCCAGAGATTTCTACAGAAGTTATAGAGGTTTTAGCAAATAGAGTAAAAAGTTTAATGATGGGTACAAAATCAGCCGAGTCTTAGGTTCACATAAGTAGCTCTCAGATACTGAGAAGAGCACGTGAGGATGACGCTACATAATCTTCAAACAATTAGATTATACTCCTATTCACCATTATTGTTTGTTTACAAACAACAAAACAGACAGTGCTACGCTTATCTATTGTAGTGCCTTACAATTCCTCATAGGACATACCTACATAATATTATCTTATGAAAGGTACATTCAGGATGGTATTAAGAATCAAAGTACCCCCCTTACTGTATCATCTGCGTCTTGCCTTTGTGGTTGAACAGTAATTTGAAACTTGAAGGTTGATCTCTACATGAGTATGAATTTATTATTATTAAGTCGGAGTTGGTCTCATTGAGTTGGATGAAAAAACAAGGGTAGACAAATATGACCACATGTTATATCACAGCCAAGTGGACATTGGTAGGATGAACCGAGCACTGGCCTAACATAAACCTAGCCATGACGCTTTGTTATTGAAATACTAACGTTTAGTTATACTTCAATCCGAGTACTATTCGCTATATAAATAGGTTACGATATAGCAATTAGTTACCATCTTTGGGCGCACGGTTCAACGTGCCTCGATTCAGCTCTACGATAAACAAGTTATTCTTAAACTAACCACGAACCGGAAGACATTGTACGAATATGGAACGCTGTCCGACACTGTGTCCACGCAGTTCATAGTTCTAAAAGAACAAATCGTCGAGTTTAATGTAAGTACACGATATATTTGTACCGTCTTCAATACATTTTATATGAAATATGAAGGAAGCTGCCAACCGGCGGCGCTGTGGCGACGCCGCACTATCTTGCCTCACGCCTCCTCTGTACCCGCACCTAAGGCACCGTTGGAGACTTTCGGGTGATCTTGGAGACCGTCTGGCGACTAACTCATTCAGATTTGACAGTAATGTCAGCTCACCTCAGGCAAGCAGTGGTGTTGCAAGCAGTAGTAGTCTTGTGCGCCGTCGTGATGGCAGCGCGTACCGTCCGGGAAGTACGGGTCGAGGCCGGCGTCATTCAGCTCCACTCTAGGCGCGTAGAAGCCCCCGCCCGAAGCACGTCGGCAGAATATTGCGCAGCCCATCCACATACGAGCTAGCAAAGAAAAAAAATGTTATGGCTTAGTAATACATAGTGAATATGTATACTAGGTAATACGAAAGAGATGTAATTTTGCACATAATAGGTAAAACACTTTTTTATGTCAGTTTTTCAATTAAAAGAAAAACTGTTAGAAAAACCGGTTGTTTTCAGTAAAAATCTTATAAATCAGCCGTTTAGGCCGTTTAGGCAGCCAAACAAATTGTTCGTTTAATAATAATCACAGCTGGGAAAGAGTACAAACAATTGAATGAAGTGTTCTCAGCAATTTCAAATAATTTCCTACTTAAAAATTGTTGATATTTCTTCTTTTTTGGACAGAATCATCCCCATTCGGGTTAGTGATGTTTATTCGGTTTCTGATCTGGGATATCCTGTAAGGTTTTATTTACAGAGCGTGAAACCATTGCATTTTGTTTTGTTATTTGAACCCCTCTTGATTCTCCTGTCCAGCAGCATCTTAAAATATGTAACTCACTAGCATCGTGTGGGGCCTGCAGCCCGCCTCCGCGCGGGTCCAACTCCGGCAACATCTTCGCGTATTCAGCACACTTCCGCGCTGCCAGATCATTGGCGGTCACACGGCTCTTCTTACCACACACCTGCGATGATTAAACACCCTGGTTATTTTATCTATAGCGAAAAATATACAATGAAGATCGATCAAGCCGATTTCGATCTGTGGCAGCCCAGTGTGTAAGAACCCAGTCTGTTCTATAAAAAATTCTTCAATAGATGTCAGAGGAAAGAGAGAGAGAGTGACAAGCAATAGATTTTTATTTTCTTCCGTCGCCAAAATCGTTGTCTTGAGTAGTCATGCATCTGCACCCAGTAGCTAGAGTAGCCAAGACAACGGTTGCCTTCAGAAGAAAAGACAATAAATATTTTGTGTCGCTCTATTTTGCTTAACGGAAGAGAAGCTACAAATTACTTCTGTATATGACAGCTCGGGAGAACCTTTTTGTCATCGCACAGCATGACGTCATATGCCGAGCCCTGGCAGCTTGCCCCGGAGGCGCAGGCGCGACGCCGCTCTCTGAACCCACGGCCGTGCAACGTGCACCCCGACCGACACACTCCTTCCTTCCACGGACTCCAACCATCGGCTCCGGAGCTGGGTGAAGACTCTGTCGATGTTGAGACCGCCTGGGATGGCACGCATTCGCCGCCTTGACACCACTGAAATATATTTTAAAACTAAGAAGACTGATCACCTGTTGATAAGAGGTAACTGTACGGTATTGGCGTTTTTGCAACACAAGAGATATCACTCACACGTTGTCCACCCTGAGACATAATGGTAAAAATTCTCATGTGACTTTATTTCACCTGCACCCATACACCCTACAAAATAGAACACAGCAAATGCGAGCATAACTGCAGAGAAAGTTTCGAGAGCTGATGGTCCTGGAACTGGAAACTATGTCCATCTATCCCTATCCACCTCCAAACATCTGCTGTCTGTTAAATCTAAGGGACTGGTCCGAAACTACAAGGTACCAGACAATCAGACAAACATACTTTTGCCTCAAACATATACCACTCCTTCTTAGTCGGTGGTTAAAAAGATGACTGACCATGCGTTGTCCACAGGATGTCCCCGGCAACGCCGGGCCCGCGTAGTAAAAGCCAGCGCGGTGAGGCGACCTGCATGCGAGCTGAACGCAGTGCTGGTCTGAAGGTCCGCCTGGAGAGGGCGCTGCGTCTATGTCTCGAAGCAAAATCTGCAAGTAAAATGATTTTGCCAGAAATATTAACGGCTCTTAATTATAATTTTACAAATCTTGTCTCAAATCATTTAATTTTCTAAGCACTGACAAATTTATAAGTAGGTACTTAGTTAAGATTGTTATGCAAAATATACCACTTATTCACGGAAACAAGTATCATATTCTATAAACAGTCTGTTCAAATAGGCGAAGTCTGGGACGGACATAGACAAAATTGTCCTTACGTAATTAACGACTGGGCCCTATATGTTTTTCGATCATATGGACGGAGGTGGCTTATGTTATTTTTTTAAGATGCATACGATAACTAAGATGTTTGGTTTAGGTACCTAGGTAACTACCTTAATAATATTATGACCACTGCTAAGAATGAACCTAAATAAATAAATAAATAATGCTGGACATTTTTCACACAGCGTCATCTAGCCCCAAACAGAGCTTGTATTATGGGAACTACATGACTGATATACTACTAATATACTTTTTTTTGTAAATACATACATATTATACATAGAAAAACACCCAGACCCGGAACAAATATTTGCAGATCTTACAAACATTCGTCCCGTGACAGGAATCGAACCCGCATCCTTCTGCGTCTCAGGCGGACCTTCGCCCACTGCGCCACAGAGGTCGTCAAATTTAAAAATTTTGATGACCCCCGACATATTATTATAAACAATCAACAGTCACATTCGTAGTCTACCATACACTAAGATTCCCTGTTTTGTGGGTATCAGGAACTTCGAGTACCATTACTACAACTTAAAACCCCCGATGTGTTTTTCATCGTCTATTGAAGCGGCCTCTAGTGGGCATAAAACTTATCTAGGACTCATCTTTGAAGACATACAAAATCTATTGCATAAAACCACATTACCTACGATCCGATAAATAGTTTCGGAGGTTAGATGTACAGACAAATACAAAAACTAACAACCTCTTATGGCAAACGCATACACAACCCATACGAGTTGTAAGTGTTTGTTCGTCGGTCGCTTGTCATCATGGGTAAGAATTTTGTAGGTTTAGTGTGAGGTTTTGCTACAAAAAAACGCGTTTTACTGCGACCGCGTATATGCATAGTTTTTAGGAAGATATGTACAGTTCATAAACTGGCCGCTAGGGGCTCTGTACATTTCTTTACATTTATTCCGCCTTACAATATTCGATAAGCAATGACATACCTCGCATTGCTTCTTTGCGGTCCAGAGGGCGCCAGGCGCGCTGGAGAAGCGCTCGTGTTTCAGCTCAAATGGCGTGTCCAGCCCATCGTCACCGTCCAGTAGGCAGGTCGCCCATCTGGAAACATCATTATCAACCGGATGTAGAAATCTACTCTCATCATCATCACAAGTCCACTGTTGGGCACAGATCTCCCCCAAAGAGTACCATGACGAACTAGAACCACCTCCATACACCGACTTCCCGTAATATTTAAGATATCATCGGTCCATCAGATGGGGGGCCTTCCTACACTGTGTCGTCAGGTTCGTGGTTGCAATTCGAAAACAGACAGTTTTCAGTAAATAAATAAATAACGCTGGACTTTTTCACACATAATCATCTAGCCCCAAACTAAGTACAGCTTGTATTATGGGAACTACATGAGTGATACACTACTTATATACATAAGTACATACACATATATATATATATTGTAAATACATACAAATTATACATAGAAAACATCCAGACCCGACTTTCAGACTTTAACACATGAAAAATCTGGTAAAATACTACGGTCATTCAATCACTGGCCTTTGCATAACATTTATTTGGGCTGAAGCCAAACTAAGCTTCTCGAAAAAAATTGCAGACATTTTTTACTAACAAACAGTGAAGGTAAACATCGTGAATTGTCTGCGCCCTAGAACCAAAAATTCAAAAGCATGTGATAACTGTTGGTGTTCCAATAAAGCGACGATTGGCTTCCAACCTGTGCTACTATGCGAAACGTGGGCATGTAACAAACAGGGTTATTCAGAACATGGTCCAAAAGAAGCAAGTTGATGGGGCGACCGTGGCCGACCTCCCTTTATGTTCTACGATTTTTTATAGTTATGGGCTTGCAACCTGTCACTAAGAAATTAAAGTGAAATGCGAAAAATACTCGTAAAAACGTATAAGTTCATGTAGGTACCTAAGTAAGAAGAATGCAAAAATACTTTGTAGAAATTTACTTACTGTAGCTCGGCTACGACTTGCGCGCTGCAGCTAGACCAAGAAGCCTCGCCGTTAATGCCGCGAGACGGGGACATGATGAACCCATCCCGCGCGCAATTATTTCCTGTGCCGTCGTGGTGCATCCCCAGGCTACAAACATAAAAGAAACCATTTTTAGAGCGAGACAAAGAAACACTGTTTGCTGTTGGTTACATGACACTCAAACAAGGTAACAAATGTCAACAGTCAATGAACCGACCCGCATAACTACCTATAACTGGAGTTTAATGAAGTCATCGACATTACTTACGTATTTTTACACAGTGTCAAAGCTACCCGTGTTTGTCCAAAACGGGTAGAAAAGGTCTTTCATCTACCAACCTGTGCTGCACCCTTGGGTCCACTCATCTCGCAAGGTTTTGTTGATCGTCGGCAACTTGGCACCATTGTTCAAGATAGAGACGATATGCCGCGTATCGACTTCGCGCTTCGAACAAAGACGAGACAGCCGCGCGCAATGGATACAGGGCTGGCGCGACACCATACGCAAACGCTGCCGTGGTCAAAAATTCTACGGGTCCGTGAGCCGATCTCTGTCGGTTTATAGCGCGCGGCAAAGGCCGGGCAGTATTTAATTTGCGCGATTGGGACGATTTTTCCCATTCATTCGCACATCAACACGCTACAAAATGAATACTGATCGTTGGCGTCGCGTTAAGGCGTTAAGGAGTCGCGAGCAACAGGCGCTCTTTATAAAAAGACGTGGTAAAATTGGCCCGGCGAATTCACCGATATGCGCGCGTAGTCGACATACAGCTTTACGCTAGCGCAGCATGATAGAATTGCTAAAAAAAAGCTGTGGTACAAAAATGACCGTGACCGACTTGTGCCCGATCTCGTGTGCGAGGATGTAGACCGACGTGAAGCCGGCGGAGGGGAAGGGCCGCCCCAGCAGGTCCGTCACGCCAAACTCGGAGACGACACACGCGTGCGCCGGCAGACACACGCCGCCAACCGGGGCCAAACCCATGGTGACACTGTTGCGCCGTCCTCCTTCTTCCGAGTAGAAGTCCAGTCTGGAAGACGGGAATAACAAAAAAAACATTGTTAAACTGAAGTAGATATACCCACAAAGTATCTCGCGCTATCATGCAACGTGATCTCGGTCGAGCTGGAGGCTGGCCGATTTGTCGAATATTTAGATATATCTGTGGGATTTAAACAGCATATGGAGATAATATAACAGATCTTTGACCGTGGTTATTGAAACATCTTATTATAAATTAAGGTATTCAATCCTTTCGTATCTTGTCATCTGATGTCAAGCTAAGAGAAATTCTACAGACATTCTAAAATGTGTACGAAAAAGAGGAAAGCTTAATCGTAATTGTCTTTTGTCTCTTTAAATTCGAAGTTGCTAAAAAAACTATAAAATCCTTTACCCTGATAAAAGAAGAGCCATGTCCCAATGCTGCGGGTCATCGTCATCTTCCACGTTTAGCGAGCGTTGATATTCGCAGAATGAGTCCAGTAGTCTCCCTCGCTCTGCAATCGTGGTCAGCTTAGCAGGTTGACTTCGGAGTAAAGTCAATCGCACTAGCGACAACTGAATGTGTGTTCCTAGCGATGAATGCTGGTAAAGTGCTTGTACCTGGAATGGAAATAATTATATTAAATTTCACAAGCGTAAAGCGTGAGTCCTGGGGTTGGAATTATAACAGCTAAGGCAATGTTTACCTACTTACACCATTTATGTAAGCCAACAGCATGTCCCGCAAATCAGCTTCATTGTAATTGAGGAACTGGTAGAATATTTTGTAAGCTGCCTCATCCAAAAACAGCGCTATTTCGATGGTGTAAGCGGGGGGTCCCAGCTTCGCTTCTCGATGTTTAGTCCGCGGTGTCCGCCCTCGAAGACGGGGGCGAAGCAAGCGGGCATCGTCAACTGGTGGCGGGGGTGGCGGTGCGCGTCTGATCACGTGGGCAGTCCGACCACTTCCGTTATCTGCCCTCCCAGACCCCACGGGTAAGGGACGAACTTCGTAAGTGGAGTTATCTACGACGATCAGCCCGTGCTGGAATGTACAGAAACATCAGGCAACTAGTGATCTGAACTCTGTTAGTTCAGTGAACTGTGCAAAGCTTCGCTGAAAACTCAACGAAGACCAATTGTTTTTGATCCCGTATAGCCTATTCAGTTTGTTACTTACAAGAGCATGATCTCTGCAGGCAGAGAAGGCTGCAACGGTTCTGGGCCCTGAATGCAGGAAATGACAAGAAGCATCAACTGCGGAAAGAGGCTCTTCCTGCCCCTCCTCTGACCACACGCTAAACTGCGGAGACACAAGTCTTCTGTTCGGCATTAACTGGAGTTCGAAATTTCTGAAAGGGTCAAATGAGTATTGAACAAAAAATTCAAAGTAAAAAGCATGGTTTGGTTGCTGCCATTCTGAGATAATATTTATTTTCGTACCCTTATAAAAGAAGTGTCATGCTCTAATGTTGCGGTCATCGTCATTTTGACGACTTGTACTAGTGGTGTTAGTGGCTAAAGTCCCCAGATTTAAATCCAAAGGTCGTGGATATTAAATAATGATTTTTTTAAATTGACTTATGAATTTTTCCACGCGAAATATTGAAGTGCATAAATACATTGCTCTCAAACGGTGACGAAAAACATCATGAGGAAACCATCATGCCTTAGAACAAAATAATTGAAGGTAGGTATGTGACATGTGCATGAAAAGAGCCTCTGCAAGAATCCTGAATCCTTTCCCCACTTTGATCACCATATCTATAGGATGACCAAGAAAACAATTGGTAACATGCAGAAGAATCTTCCACGTTCAGTGCTGATATTTGCAGAATAATTCCAGCAAGCTGGCTCGCTCTGCAATTGTTATTATCTTAAGTTGACTACAAATATCACTTACCGTCCAAAAGCGTCGAAGCTGAACGGCACAGGGATGTCCTCGTGTGGCTGGTCGGCAGCGGACAATGCCTCGCGCGGCAGCAGTGCTGGCAAGTACACCACTTGCACATCGCTCTCTGAGGCACCCTGCCCGGTCCACCAACCGTGTAGTGGTAATAAATCCTGAAAATATGTGAAGACAGATTATATTTCCGCGGCTCTACCTAACCATGGTACCTTCGTGCCTTTGTAGGAAATATACACGTTTTCTAGACAGCTTCCCAATACCTATCGATTATGTACAAAAAACGTAATCATATAAGTTCGATAGGTATTCTCTTAATGACTTTTCAATGACCGTTTAGAGGCCCTCCCTCACCGTTCGCGACCAAGCTCAACGGCTGTGAGACGGAAACTAAAACTGATTGTGCCTCGCCGCTTTGCTCTTTGTCTGGATAAGACAGATGGTACAGATAATCGTAAGTAATTATATCCAAACGATATCAAACCAATCGTGACTTTACACCTACTTGGGTGGGTAGGCACTCAAGGACTTAGTTCAAAATGTATAATAAGTTGTACAAATACCAATGTTGTTGGTGCTTTTTATGTCCAAGATTAGGCGTGACATCATCAATTATAAAAACAATGTCAATTGGTAATAGCCCTGTTATCCAAAGCTAGAGGCACTATACTTTGTTGGGGTTAAGTGGTCATTGCTATGTACCTAATGAAAGTAGGTAGGTATCCCTCTGAAAATGAAGTCGAGGAGTGGTCGTCTCGCAAAAACAAGGTTTTGGCGTCGAGTTACTTGGCACATTCTCATTTGCGAGCAATTTAGATACAAAAGGAACGTTTATGAAATGAACTGTAGTCACTGTTTCTAGGAAACGAACATCAATTCTGTGCAAACCGACACAGGTAAGGCGACCACCTCGACAACGCGACGCTTCTTAACGCCCCGCACCAATTGTCCTGAACTTCAATACGATCTCAGTACTAGAAAGCCATAAAATGTTTGGTTTGCTTTTCGCGCATCTAAAATTTAACCCCTACCAATTAAAAGTGTCCGCACGGTCCATGGTCGTTAGCAGCTGTGAACCATTATAAATTATTAGTGCAAATGTTCTGTTCCTTTTCGACCGACTTCTAAAAAGGAGGAGGTTCTCAATTCATCTGTTTTTTTTGTGTATGTTACGCGATATCTTCGCCAATTTGAACTAATTGATTCTATTTTATGGGTATTACAATAATGGTCCCATATACATTTTAGGAAAAAATACCACCACTAAGGCGTAAAAAATGGGGGATGAAAATTCATATTGGACTTTTTATAAACTTCCCGTTATTTTAAAGTCGGTTTTATTTTAAGCAAATTCATTCATTCTTCGTGCTACAGGTTATTTCTTGGTCACCCTGCTTTACGCTGACCTAACAGTTCGTTAGGTCAGCGTAAAGCATGGTAGCCCTGAAAAGCCCAGTGGGTGAACGGATTCAGTGCTCTTCGCAAGAGCTTTTCGTCTTTCATGCACTTATTCGAATAGTTAATATTCGAATTTTCTCTGACATGCCGGTTTTCTTGCGTTACCAAAAAGTTAAATTATAATACCTTCCTTCCTATTTACTTGAGTTCGTACCTTGACTTCTTTATCTTGTACTAGCTGCGCCCCGCGGTTTCACCCGCGTAAGTTTCGATTCCGTGGGAATATCGGGATAAAAAGTAACAGTAAAGTATTTTACTGCTACATAAATACCCTTGATGATAAAATTATTTATTTGAATAAGAATTAATACTACGATACGAATGTAACCAACTACTGTTTCTACCGGCGATCTAATTAAATTTTAGAACACAAAAACTACTATTGTGACTTAACTATGATAGTTAGATGTATTCTCTTGAGGCTTTTTTGTAGGTAATAAATAATGAGTACTTTAATCATGTAGTATATAATTTTTATGTATCATCAATAGTTTTCTCAGCGCACGCCAAATAATGAATTTTATAGGCAAAATTTTGCTACTTTGGGTTACATTATTGAAATGCTCTTAAGGATCTTAATTTTTTTGAAAATAAATTATAGCCAGTATTACTACTATAATTTAGCTTTCTATTGGTGAAATAATAGTTAAAATCGGTCCATTAGTTTCGGAGCATATTCGGTACAAACAAACAAACAAACAAAATTTCCTCTTTATAATATAAGTATAGATGAACTTGGCTTGTGTAGCTGTTTGTTGAGTTTGTTACAGTTATTAGAATTCTGCGAAATGATCAAAGTCACATGGGTGAAAAGTAGTATTTCCTCGAGATCGGTATTTTGATTCCAGAGTTAAGCAAAAGAGCTTGATAAAGAATTCTTCGCCCGATGATAGCTCACAGAGTTGCAAACTCAGCTTTTCACTTCAACTACGAGGCGAATGGTTAAAATTGTTGTTAGATCGTGTACCTACGTAATATAGGGTGAATAGCGGATCCAGTTTTGAATAGAGACAAGACAGAAAGTTAAATTTTAACAAAAAAATCCCTCTAGACAACCACCAAAAACTATAAAATAGTACCCTCGCAAAACCTAGACATTATTGAGATATTGTTATTGGAAGCACATGTTTTGGAACCTACCAAAACATGTACGCAGGCCGCAAATGAGTTTGTTCCGAAAATTTTTTTTGTAACTCATGATGCGCCAAAACCAGTTATAATAAACTTCTAAATGCCATCATTACACATTCAAATACTGTACCTACCGATACAATGGTTCAAAAGAAAAGCTTTCGACACTTGTCTTGAGCCATTTTCCGAAAGGAAACGGGAGAGAAACGTGCGACTTTCCATTCCTTCATTGTCAGTGTTGTGGCTTGCGGATTTTGCCAAGTGGATGTTCTCCTCAAACTACTGATACGTACATAATGGTATCGTTAAACACAATAGCGTGAGCAAACTTTTGGCAAGTCAGTCGAACTGATGGAGGTGAAACCGAAATCAACACCAAATGAGTCAGCTAAGTATCGGGCTTTACATTAGCGGATACGAGCGAAGCAAAGGGGAAAGTAAAACTATTTGTTTTTCCTCTTCTTGTGTCTTCGAGACAAAGGAAGCGCCCGGTATGTAGAATGTATCAGAGTATTCAATTGAATTGTTACGTTATGCTGCAGTACGCAAAAGATGATAAGTGTGCGTAGGTACAAAAGTAGTAAGCAAGTACCTATCGATCTGTCTGTGGATGCAGTGAGCATATCACGACGACGACGCGACGCCTGGCGAGCGCTAAGAGACGGTGGCAGTACTAAATATCAATGTAGATAGGTACTAACCCAACCCACAGTTGGGTTTAATGAAGCCTTCATTGTGCTCGCCAAGTCTATCAATTTGTGAATCAACGTCTATTGGATACAAAAACTACTTCGATCGGCTACGTGACGTTTAGCTCTTATGCAATAGAGTAGGTTCGTGATCCACTACAGTAAAGACCTGTAACCGTAGCTTATATAATGTAATTGCCAAAATAGAATCATACCTAAATAATAGTCGGGTAGGTACTTTTGGTTTGGGTGCAATTTGGATAGTGAAAGTTTACTAGTAACCACCTATTTCCGATTACGAAATAATGCGTACCTAAGTAGGTGTCGATAGTATTGAGTTAACTATGGCAATTACCATCGAATGTTTTCATTTCTTCGTTATATAATGTGATCTAGGTCAATTTTGGTGATGCAGTAGGTATGCATTTAACTGCAGGCCTGCTTACCCAATGTTAAATTAAAATAAAACAAAAATGAAAAATAAATCTCTTAAAATTATACTTTTAAAAATGCGGCATTGTATAGTATACTATAACAATATACTGTAAGTATAGTATACTGTAGTATACTATTATATTATTTGTGTACAACTATGCTAAATTCGATTCATCAACTTCTGGTCTCGATTAGTTGCAGGAATTACGATTTAGATCTAGATACTTATTTCATACGGGCGAAACTTTATATATTGCAACAAAAAAACAAACAAGCTCACGACTATAGTCCCTGTAATGGACATCCTCAGATTCATATTGGAACACTAACCGATGGCGCATGTCTTCCAATTTTCGCTTCTAGGCATGCCGATTTCCTCACGATGTTATCCTTCATCGTTTAAAATATACCGTAATTTTAAGCACGTATAAAATTAATGTGTTTAATCTTAATTATTTCTAGTGGAATTTTTAATCAAGCTGAGCTTATTTTACATCACAACCCGTTAAAGGCTCGCAAGTGAATAATAGCTGCAATAGTATTACATTTTCTTTGCAATTTTTCTGTAGGGATAGAAAATGTTTCACGGTTTCAACCAACTTTAAAAAAGGAGGAGATTCTTAATTGAAAGCTATCTCATTTCGTATGTCGATTGTTCTGCGATGGTCCAACTTTAATGTTTTAGGGGATGATCACGTTGCGATTAAACGAAAATAATAGAATATCTGAGCAGTTCAAAACACGTTTATTTTACCTACAAAGGTACCGATAATTCGTAAAATATCAAGTGAAACCTGCTAGGTACCTACTGCATTGGGTTAGGTATTTATGAAAAAGTGCCTTATCGGCATCGCTTTGATAGATCAAGATCGGGTGGTAAATTTTCTAAATTCTTAATTCTTGCCAAATGTCTCACCCAGTTCAGTGGAGCTGAGCTGGGTGAACAACATTTGGCAAGAATTGGTGATGGCAGGTTGATGGAGTAAAGCCCTGACTGAGTGATGGCCGAGAGGATACACTAGGGGCCTTAGCAGACCAACAGCTAGGTGGATTAAAAACATCGTTATCGAACAGGGCGCAGAACCGAATCGAGTTGTGTTGAGTGGGGCACAGCTGAGCCAGCACTCATCTTGATTGTGATTATTAGCTACTCTACACAGAAACAAGTAGGTAGGTGCCCATTTCGGTGTAGTTTTGACGTTTTGGCATGCTGCCACAATCTATAATTGACTCTTTATAAGAAAGGATGGCGATGTACCTACGTAAGTAATAATAACCAAGCGACTAATGTTAGATTAAAAGAAAACTACTCAATACATTGATGTGGTACGGACATAAGTTTTATATAGTTATGATCTAGTTATGGGTCTGGGTGTTTCTATGTATAAAATATATGTATTTACGACAAAAAAAGTATCTACATATAAGTAGTATGTATATCAGTCATGTAGTTCCCATAATACAAGCTCTGCTTAGTTTGGGCACAGATATTATACTTAATACTAGGTTTGGAGCTAGATGATGCTGTGTGAAAAAAATGACCAGCATTATTTATTTTATGGCTCAGATAATATGGTTACCTAGTTTAGGTACTCGTATAATAACTTCGAACTTAATAATATAAGAGAATATTTACACACGAGCATATAAGTAGGTAGGTATTATACGAGTTAGTAGTAAAGGCGATAGGGCGCCGCCCGCCCTCGCATGCAAGCTGCTTACTCACGGGAAATCGCGCAGGCGCCCCTGCTCGTAGCACGAAAAATAACGCTACTACCACCGAGTCTACTGAAGCCGACATAGCTGCTCACATCACTCCACTGAGACGAATCGTGCTCCACCACCTTAACTCCGCTTTTAAACCGAACCGCCGCCGGAAACCTTATGCAGGTGCTTTGAATATCTGCGCGATGCACAGGGTCCGTATCGCGATTAGCACGCGTGCACTTATGAGGCGCCGGCTACTGAATAAGCGATGGAGCCCCCCGAATGTAATGAACACCTTTCGCACCTCCGAGAGAAAGTCAAAGGAAAGCGCAGATTTTGGCTGTCAAGACATACCGCCTACACGCGTCCCGAGGAGCATTGTCGCGACTTTGCGAGTCATCCATCACTCGCAGCGCGCCATCGCATCGCGGCGGCTTCCGCTAATCAAAGCAAATGAACAATAGGTACACCGGCAAACAAGCCATTCGATTAAGCTATAATTGTGTCAGTCATGTATTACACACGCAAAGAAACAAGATAACATTCTAGTAGCTTAAACAGGAGCTACATATAAACAAATCCTGCTAACTAATATTATAAACGCGAAAGTACTTTACTTAAATTTAGGTGTGTGTTGTCTTCGTAACGGGGCGTCGGTCGGCCGGCGGCGGGCCTTGGTGTACGTACTTACTTAGTTCTTAACCTAGAATAACACATAAAAGCTACTTATTTGTCTGATGGGTACTACGCGAACAAAGTTGTTATAGAAGCTAGTATTATTACCAAGTATAGTTAAAAAAATATTTAACAGACTTTAAGTTTAAGCAACAGTGTTGAATGAATGAATGAATGAAAACACCTTATTGTACACCATAAGAAAATAGATATAACTTAACAAAACTATAAAATAACAAAACTCAAAGTACAATGGGCGGTCTTATCGCTTAGAAGCGATCTCTTCCAGAAAACCTTAGGATGGAGAGGATTTAATGAGATTGTAATAATGGCTGGGGGTGTACTAATGTAAAGCAATAAAATAAGTGTAATTTTATTCCAAAAACTATCGTGAACTTGACTATTCATATTGTAAAAACGGGAATTTTCTAGTGCACGGCGCGACGCGGAAGGAGAAAGTCGCAACCACTCACCCTGATGAAGACTCTCGGAATGAGTCGAAACTTAGTCGGTGCCTTCACCGATAGTGCAGTACGTGAAAATTCCCGTTTTTACAATATGAAAATAAGTGTAATGTAAGTGTTCTGTTTTTCTGTAGCTCAGAATCTATAGAAACTATTTTTTAAGGATTGCAGAGTAAAAAACCGTTAAATTTAAGTGATGTCTCACTCTAAGGTTTACTATCGAAATACTTAGGTACTCACCTGCACCCGCATTTCTTAATCCTTATCAAGGGCCGGATAAGTGAAAATGCGAAAGTTCTATACCTACCTGCGCAAAAGATCAATAAGAATGCTTTCAGCGCCTCGTTACCGTCCGACGGACGACGAAGCACGGTAGGTACGGTTGTCAACGTCTTTCAACGTTGCTGTGCGGATTCTCTCGGAAGTATGAGGTTCTAAATACTAACGTGCAAACCAAAAATAACTTTATTATAAAACCAATCGTTGCATTATAACGACGAACGTTAAAAACGTGTGTTGAGGTTCTCGATTGGTAGGTGATGAGAGAGCGTGGTCCGGCGTGCTGAGGATGACGGAGACTGAGTCAACTGAGTTAGTCAGGGTCCATGTTTTCGTGACGACCCGGGCAGTTGGTTGGCGCAGCCAGCGCGGCGCGGCGCAGCTTGAGCGGGGTGTGCGGCATGCACTACCCCCCTACATGTAATCCAATTCTATGTCAAAAACGTTTAATTACCTACCTAAAGACCAAACATCACATACATACCGCATTTACATCATTCGCGTACGAATGTTGAGTAGGTATACTTAGTCTACCTTACTTAGTTATCTGTGGCGCGGCGGAATACCCATATACCTCGTGTGTTCATAAGTCTTGAGACACAGTAAAACTAAAATATTTTTGGAGCTAAGTTGAGTATTCATTTATTGGATATTAAAATTAAAACTACTGACATCTAGATCTGTATTTAAAAATAAATCATTCAAAATGGCCGCCTTTGCATTCAATGCAGGCCTTCAAACGCGTGCGCCATTCATCTATGGCGGCACGAATCTTTTCAATGGGAATCCGTTTCGATTCTTTAATAAGGGCTCGCTTGAGAGAATCCAGGTTTGGGTGAGACTTTCTGCATGCCCTCAGCTCCAATTCCGTCCATAAAGAATAATCCAAAGGATTCAAGTCAGGGCTTGACGAGGGCCAATCTTCGCTCCGAATGAAGCCTGGCAAATTGGCCTCCAGCCAACGTTGGGTAGTCTTAGCTTTATGGGAGGGAGCAGAGTCCTGTTGGAAAACCCAGTATTTTCCAGCGAATAGCGTATCATTTAATGGTTTAACCACCGCTTCCAATATGTCGGTTTGGTAATTTTGTGCCTTCACCTTGACGCCTTGCTGGCAAAAATGAAGCGAAGTGACCCCCTCGTAGGAAACACCCCACCAAACCATCACACTTGCTGGATGATGAGTGCGCTGGACATTGCGTACAGATGGCTGGACGTCCTTTGAACTTCTGGCGTAAACCTTATTGTTCTGCCGGTTAAACTTTTCTTCCACCGTGAAGATCTTTTCATCGGTAAACAGGATATTTTTTGGATCGTGTCTCTTCAATAGGTTCCGACATCGTTCCAGTCGCAATTTACGAAGACGCTCGTTTAAATAATGCACTTTCCTTCGACTGTAGGCCTTTAGTTTAAGATCATATTTAAGTATCCTGTTCACCGATATTCGCGAAATGTTGGTCTGCAGAGCTAATTTCTTTTGAGTCCGGCAAGGGTTGCGACGAATTCGCTCTCTGATTACTTTGATGTTGGCGGGCGTCCTTACAGACCGCGGGCGGCCACATCTTCCACGGTCTTCTAAAGAGCCGGTCTCCTTGTACCTCTTTATGGTATAATACACAAAGTTCCGACTACATCCCAAACTTTGGATTTCACTAAAAACTTGCATTGGTTTTTTTTCCTGCTTGAAACAGTGAAATTACAGTCGCACGCAAATCTTTTGTTGGCGCCATTTTCACGGAGAATGAAACAAATATTCAAATGTATATTTTTTCTGATTCAAAACATTCGAAATTTAAAATTTTAAAAGTTTAAAAAAGGTTGCATGAATTACTTTCTTTTTAAATTAATTAAATAAGTTCGTCTCAAAACTTATGAACACACGAGGTATATTCCGCCACAGATTAATACTAAGTAGACAACATTCGTGCGCGAATGACGCATATGTAAACGCGGTAACATTGTAATCGACGCACATACATACGCACACCTAAACATAAATAAACTGCCCAAGACATGTTCAGACACGCTAAGATAGGCGCTGAGCTGACGACGGACTTTTCTTTTTGTCCTTTGTCGTCGTAGCAGACGGTTAGGCACTGAAGTTGCCTCATAGCTTTTAAAGTTATTATTGGAAATACATGAAAAAAATCATTTTTTTGAATTTGAGCTTTGTTTCTTAGTTCTAGATCACAAGTTTTAGAAAAGTACGGTTAAAAAGTTGCTACATAACTTTTAATCTGAAGTTCTTTTTTAAGATGGTTAAAATCGTATGTTTACGAGTAAGGTACCCAAATACCTAATACAGGGTGTCCCGGAATGTGTATATAATGCCGAAAGGACAAACAATGGTCCCCACCACTGTATGACCTCATACAGTGGTGTTCTACCGTAGAATTGTTTGTTCTACGACTTTTTGGATTTCCATGTTTTTCATTCATGAAATGACCATCAAAGTTTCCATCGTACTGCTCTTAGCACATCCCTAAAATCAACAAAACAGCTTTTTAGTTGACTTTTGAGTGTGACGTCACACGAGGTAATTGCCCTCAAAATGAAATATCGTACCAAAAAGTCCGATACCCATACCAAAGAATCTACACCATGGAGTCCGCTATGTGTATTAAGCCAAATTTAATTATTTTTTTGAAAATGGTTCCGTAGGTACAACATTTTCGTAGTTGTAATGTTAACATGTCATTGTGTCGGTCCTAACATCTATCAACTACAATGACGCAAACTTGAACTAAAGGTCCATTAGGACTGGTTTTATGCACACCATGTTCACCTAGTGTAGGATGGGTGACTAAGACAGTATTAGTAACACGACGAAAGAATGAACTAAAACTTGGTATGTGACAAATTCATGTACCTACCTACCTTAATGATCATCGTCAGTGTCACCAAGTAATAAGTCGTCAAATATCGGTTTCTCAACGCCTCTCGACAGCACTAGTGGCGTAATGGATGGCTTTAGTCATGCATCTATGGATTTCTGTACCCGAAAAATGTATTAAGCTCTAAAATGGTGAAGGGAAATATCATTATTATTTCAGTGAGTTCAAATCCTATCGTGCACCATTTTTTTTAAGGCTAAAACTGATAATTGCTCAATGCTCTTGAGCTCTCTAACCGCGAACGAAAACATCGATACATATCGAAGAGGCATATTCTTATTTTGTACACAGGTCAAATGTCTTAGAATATTTGGTATTTTGGTTACAGAGGCCTCTGCGCACTTAATTCATTTTTTCTTTTACAATCGCGTACTATGATTTTAGGGCTAAACTACATCACACTAGTAAGGTAACTAGAAAAACTCAGAGCGATTAACCGTGCAATTCATAGTCGAGATAGGGACTTCTCTAGGAGACCATTCAACCGCTGTGTGTCAAATTCAATCTTTATGCATTTCCTAGACAAAACAAACCCCCACTTTGACAGAAGTTGGCGGCTGGATGCTGAAGGCCCGAATTCCGTCCTCCAGACCCCTACTGTAAAGTATTGTTTGTTGGTGTAGGTTTGCATAGTCAACTAGAGGATTTTTTCAAAAATGGATGTGGAGAATGACCTTTCTACTTGAAGCCGATCTAAAAGCCGATGAAGCTCTACAATGCGGATAATAACAATGCCCAAGAGATACATCGATATTATAGTGATTTTTGATCATCATAACCTCCACTGAATTCTACAGTCATAATGAAATTCGCATTATTTATCCATATTTTCATAAAAAACTTCAATAATCCCGCGCAAAAATATTGTTTGTCATGCCGGGTACAGACTGGTGAAAAGGGCTGTTCAAACCCTATGTATCTGTTACCGAGTAAGGAGTACATCGCCTGACTCGAAGTTATTTGTAGTATTTTTTTTACAAAGTACGAACAAAGTCATGCCGTATGTGACTCGATGCGATGCTTCATGCTAGTGCTTATTTGTATGAAAAGTAACAAGTAACATCTACGAAACAACCGTCTATGCTAACCGTCCGTCCGCGCAACTTGTTATGTTCTTAGCATGCGCATGAAATGCACCCAGTCGATGAGAATTTGTTACAAAATGTGTAACCTTGCATGATACCTAAAATCAATTTAAACGGCAAATTCTTTCATTGAGTGTTACATTGCATGTTACCGTTTCACGAGTCTGTACCCGGCGTAAACCAGTACTGTCAATGTCACACACGTCATTCACAGCTGTGTGAAACTCTGTTCAGCTAGGAGATTGTCCAGTGATTGTTTATGAAAGACAAAAAAGAATGATTCAACATTCAGCTGAATGATGGATTTGGATGACGTTTCAGCCCCCAACTATGAATTCCAGCGTAAGTAATAATCAGTGACGCGGTACTTGTCAGAATAAAAAGGGGTTTCAAATTTCATACCAAAAATGAACCCCAAAAAATTTTCGCTTTAAAAAAAAAAAAGATTATTGACATTGTCTCATTGTCTGGTGTTATCTCGTTGTGTTATTTCTCGCAATTTTTGCTTCCAAATTTCGGTTCAATGATGTCGATTACGTTCAGCAATACAAAACAAAACAGCACTTCAAGTCTAGGTTTTTTCAAATGGAAATTCACAGCCATATGAAGGTAGCCGCTTGCCTTCGTACCGTTGCTGGTAGAGCGCCCGTGCCGCGGTCATTGTTTGAAGCTTCACAAACACACAAAATCATATCGTTATAGGTACAGGGAGTACCTATAACGATATGATTTTGATTTTTTTAGACTTGAAGTGCTGTTTTGTAGGTCGTGATTTACTTCAGTCCACGAGGCAGGCATCTTCAGTGCATCATCGCAAAAGGTAACTTTACCCACACAAATGCTCATTTTCATGGTTTGAAACGCCTGTTCGGGCTTATTATACGTTTTCCGGGACATCCTGTAGAGATTTGGTGCGGATGCCGGTTTCAAGTAGTTACCTACGGGCTTTAGCGGACGTAGAATATTGATGAGGTGCGTCCAATAGGTACTTAGATCACGACATAATAGCCAAAGTACACATACCTACACACCCATAACAAATCAGCGGAAAGGTAATTAAAGAAACCGTAATTCAAAGCCCAGTTATTATTCGCACATAAGTACTTACTACAAAAACTAAGTGCATACTTCACACAAATAATAATATTAGGAAGGTGTAGCCGCTGTCTCAGTCGTTGATCTATAAAACCATGTATTCTATGGAATGTGCTCACTAGGAGCATTATGAGCCCTAACGCCTACCTATGGATGATGACCTGCCTTCTAATTACACTAGCAAAATGGCAATGGGAACGAGACAAATGGCACTCAATTTACCAGCAAAGTCTCAAAAATAATAAAACTTGAACAAGTTTTATACAAATGTTTCACTTTGTCAGGTTTTAAAAGTGTTAAAATAAGTTCATTACAATCCTAAAGTGTTCATTGCTTAACCCGGTAAAATGAATCGTTCTCGTCTTCACTGGTAAGTATTTTATTAGTGTTATTGGGAGGCAGGTCATGGAAGACCAACATAGTGCTACTGTCCCTGATATCGTACTTACTAGTCATGTCGTAAAGTTTGGGTGTTAATGTTAAAGTTATGATTTTTTGCTAAATATTTCCGTAACGGCTGAACTAATTTGGATGAAATTTGGAACAGATATAGGTAATTAGATACCTAGCTCGTGATCTAGAATAACACAAAGCTTAGGGAGGTACTTTTTCCGGGTACCCATCGCCGCGGTTGAAGGCGTGGGCAGAGGCTATTGAGTATTGCTGAGTGGCGGGCGACCTTTTAGATGTAAACATTAGTTTTCTTTTGTGGCACCTTTTGAAGTAGACTATGATCTCATAATGTAACAGTTATCTGAGTAAAGAAATAATCCTATCTTACTATTATTATAAACGCAAAAGTTTTTGAGGATGGATGTTTGTTACTCTTTCACGCAAAAACTACTGAACGGATTTTGATGAAACTTTACAGTAATATATCTTATACATCAGAATAACATATAGGCAACTTTTTATTCGGGTACCACGCGGGCGAATCCGTGGGCAGGAGCTAGTATCGTTATAAACCACAGCAAGGACTTTTAGAGCGTTTCGCGTTCCCTTTACTGCCGGCCGCACATGTTCGAAGAGTGATTCACCATGCAGCAAAAAAGCAACTCGGGACGGCCGGCGCCGGCGGCGGACGCGATGACGAGTCAATGCTCCCGAGTCCAGTCGCCGCTATGGAGCCGTGGCCGGAGCCCGCGCAGCCCCTCCTGTCTCCACTCCTCCTTGCCGCGTATATCGCGTGCGTGACCGGCGCTGGGGTCCTAACCAATTGCTCGCTGCTCGCCCTGCTTTACAAGTCATCTACGAGAGGTAACGAATCTACCAGTAAACAAGTTAATTTCTGCATTGAGAAATAATTTAATATCTGAGAAAAAGAACCATCCTTGAGACACAATTACTTAAAACAATAGCGAAAAATGGCAATACAATCTGTTTCTGAGATATATGATAACGCCCGTATTGAAGTAATGTTAAAACATTGATAATTTTTCACAATTATACGAAATGTCATTAGACACGGCTTTATTTGGAAGTCGGTGTTAAATCCTACTAGGTACTATTATAAACGCGAAAGTTTGTGAGGATGGATGTTTGTTACTCTTTCACTCAAAAGCTACTGAACGGACTTTGATGAAACTTTACAGTAATATAGCTTATAAATACATTCTGATGTATAAGCTATATTAATGTAAAGTTTAAAAAGTGGCCTATGTGTTATTCTGATAATACATAGGCCATTTTTTACCCGGGTACCACGAGGGCGAAGCCGTCGGCAGAAGCTAATTATTAATAAAAGCAGCTTGCAGTGACAGATTGCAGCTTGCAAGCCTATAACAGCAGTAAATCGTTGAACCTACCTAACGCATTTAATTATCCCCATTTATTTGCGGATTAGATTTTTTAGTAATGGCCTTGCAGCTTAGTAATGGCCCTTCATGTGGAATGCTAAGCTACGTATTAAGCACAAAGTGGGCATATTATGCCAAATAGTGTTTTGACTTGGTACGTATCCACACGACTACGTTAGGTACGTTCGTACTGATAAGAATCTAGATGTTTTTTTCAAGATGTATTACTTGTTTACGACGAATCAGCTCTTATAAAACTCAGTCTGGACAGGAGAAAACCCGTATATTTTTTTTTAAATTAAGTAATTCTTGTAATATTTTTCAGGTTTATTTTCTATTATCCTGCAACTGGGGATAGCTGACATCGCGCTCAGTGCATCGATCAGTCCTGAGATATGGTCGTATAACATGCGGAGCTGGATGCTCGGTAGCGGTGGCTGCATTGCTTATCGAGGACTGAACGTGTTCGCGTCCGCAGCCTCCTCCTATTTAGTCGCTACTTTAGCCCTACACACATTAGCTACTGTAAATCTCGAAGAGAAAGAGCTAATGAGACGGAATCCGCGAAGTGATGATGAAGACGATGAAATAAGGTCCTCTCGACATAGTCTCGTCGCTGGCAGCGACTCCTCGACTCCACCGCGCACTATGAATCTCGACTACAGGGTCAAGGTCAGCGCCATCTCCATCCCAACTACACAGCCGACTCTATTCGTATGGATCTTATCATTATCATTGAGCGTTCCTGATTTTACATTAGCTACTACGGTACGTTTGGATCCCAATACCGTAATCTGTACCAATGTAGACACAAGCCAGCGCCTTCATCTGTATACGATATTGGCACTTCTGAATTTAGTGTTACCAATTATGCTTTTGTGCGCTACGGTCGCTTTAGTGGTCATCAAATTAAAATCAAAGAGCCGCTTGATTCAGATCAATAGATACGAATCAATAGCAACATTAAAGTTATCGTTGTGGTTATTATTAGTGTATTTTGTAATGAGCGTTCCTCGTTCAACTCTCACGGCGTATAACACATACTCTACTTCGATGAGAATAAACGAAACATCTTTATATGATTCGGTGCAGTATGATTATAAATCTTCCTCAATAGGCTTGGCGTTTAGCAGCACATATTTAGGATCTATACTGGTACGTCCAATTCTATGCATAGTATTGTTACCCAGTTTGCAAAGAGCTTTCACTTCTGGAATGGGAGACACGATAAATGTGTAATCATTAATTATGATCTGAAAAAAACCAGTAAAGCTGCTAGCTAGGTACTAAGTATCTAACTAGGTACTTGTAGGAAGCTCGTATGTATCGTACAGTCAGCATCAAATAGATATATATTAGCGTCCAGGGTAGCCAAAACTGTTGGCATATTAATAAACATGTCTTGGACCGTTTTCCGTCATTATTAATGACTATGACATTATGTATTAATAATTTCGGCGAGTCCCGTGACCCCGCTATACAGGCTTTTATAGACGGTGCGGAGAACAGAGCTCACCTATGGTACGAATTTAATACTTTGTGTAGAACCTAATTTTTAAGTTATTTGTAAGTACCAAATGTAAATTTTAAGGCAAAAAAAAACATTATTATTATTATGTATTAAGTATTGTACTCTAATAGCGGGCGTTGAGTTTCCTTAAACAGACCGGTTAATTTCATAACTAATAATGCATTATATAGGATTGAGCAGTTTGATTGCGAATTTATAAAAGAACACATTGACAGCGTATATTAATGTCAGGACGTTGCTTAGATATATTAAACACTTTAGGTGCTTACAACAATGTGGTTACTCTCATTGCATAAATAAAATAGAACATTTGTAAATTAGATATTTTTGGCTACCCGGGACGCTTATATATTTTTGACGCTGACTGTACCTACCTATTTGGTATAGGCGTATAATAAACCAAAGATATGTGTCATACAACAAATGTAAAAATCAATATACCTACCTACTAATTTGTAAGAATGTGTTTTATTGAGTTCATGTATCCCATTGGTAGGTAGTGCCTAGTAGCTTCATACTTGCAGCTTTATACCTACCCACAAGGTAGGTTACCTTCCCAATCTATAGGTGGGAAGGCAAATATATTTTGTGCACGAAATGCTTAGGCAAAGTTATTAGGTATAATATCTGTGATTGCGACATTCGTTAGGAACCATAGACTGGTCTTCATATTTGGTGGTGCCCTCTAGTTATTCAAAGAAACAATAACATTGTTAGGTAAGTAAACACATTTTTCAACTTCCTTCAAACTCTTCAAAAACATTTTGGTGCGTAATCAATAATCATCACGCAAAGAACTCGTTTGTATGAGTACGCACACGCGGACTTAAGAGATTTATTTATTTTTTAATTAAATACAACTATTTTTACAGGGCCTCCCTAATACAATAGTGTAGTCCGTAATTTTAAATACTTATTTCTCAGAATAACACAAAATATTAAGTGTAGCAATTACGAATTCATTCAGCTAAGAGTGGAATATGTCAATACTCTCTGCAACTAGATTCCAAATTGACATTGACACTGTCAAGGCCTTGCGCGCGGTAGAGGTCCATCTATCAAGCAAGATGTCTCTTCAGCAACACTTACTTCATGATTTTAACCGCTTAACGACCGTAAAATAAAATTTTATTCTTGACGATTTGCGTTTTCCTGATATGTTTTTCTCAGATTAATACTATATTAAGCTAAGTTTTCTGCCATCATTTAAATGCGCAACACGGCTACCAGGATTGAAATGCGTTTTTCAACCGACTTCAAAAAAGGGGTTTCTCAATAGGCTGTATTTTTATCGAGTGTTTTTTTTACTTAAAATCTTCGCCAATTGTTAACTGATTCTGATAATTATTTTGTTGTATAGAGAATGATCCCGAGGTGGTCCCATAAATGTTATTGCTGAGATTTGATTTTTTCCCGTAATACTTAAAAAACATGTAGTAATCAGGACTAGCACAAACATTTTCTATGGGTGATTTTACTTTTGTTCACCTATTTATTATTCGAAAGTGTCATCCCGAGTTTGAAGTCTGTCTTATAAATTATTTTGCACTTTCCGAAATTAATTCTGTTGAATCTCGATAGCAGAGCTACTAGGCATCTATGTGTAAGGCTTTGCAGATTTTCCTCCACTAGTGAAGTATCACCAATAAGCTTTTTAGCTTGTCGCTCTCATGAGTCAAGGGCCTCAAGTTACCTATTACTTGGCCGAGCCATAACGTAATGGATTTTTCCCACTGTCTTTTCTTAGGCACTACTAGTAGAGTGAAGCGAAATTTTACTTACCCGTGCCACTACTATTTTTATTGGCGGATTAAACGCATATTATAAAATCTCCCGTGGATTACCTCATTACTAATGGCACTACTAATCTGAGTATATCAAAGCACGATAAACAAATAATTTATTTGTTCCAAAAAATAACTTAATGTTGGCTTGAAAACTCCTACCTAGGCAAATCCGTCTTGGATAGGTTAGGTTATTAGGTTTTTTTTACCACTCAGAAAAATAGGATTGCTATCCGAATTTACCCAAAAAAATTGGGTTCAAAAAAACACAAACGGTTAGTTTATCTGCAAAAAACAGACATAAATAACTAATCTAGAGATTTAATAGCCTTTATAGATAGCCCATTCGTGCCACGGGAAATAATATTTTCCGCGAAACTACTGGCAAGTGTATGTCACTGGAAATGTACTATTAACCGCAGCACTACCACAGTAGTGGCACAGGAAAGTAAAATTTCCCTTCACTCTACTAGTAGTGCCAAGCGGTAGTGCCTAAGTAAATGAAGTTTTTTCTCGGTGTCGTCCCGGAGCGGTACACCTATTTACCATTTAATAGTTGACTCAAAGATGGCAAACACTGCCGTTATTGTACCTCCTGTAGGTTATACCTATACCAGTATTATTATACCAGTTTAAAAATCTAGCTTAGCCATTGCTAAAAGGATGCAAAATCCTACCTACATACGTCCCAACTCCAGATTTTTTGAGAAACAACGGAGTTTTGAAATACACTCACAGTAAAGGGAACAAGCTGGTCAAATAATAAAATAGACTTTGGTATATAAGCCGAAGCTTTACGTCTATACATTGTTTGTAGGGTTTATACTGAGCAGTAATATTCGTGGTCAATTTATTCATAGGACTTTTCACAAAATTGCAATTTCAAAACATCTTTGTAGGGTTAATAGGTGGCGGTTTATTTAAATATTGATTCTAAAACTAAAACTTGTATTTAATACAAAAGTTTATTGGTGAAAACATGAAAAATATAATAGATTAATGGCTGATAAAATGCAGCAGAAATGTTACAATATTGACCATCACAAAACTATTTCGCTAATAAATGCCTGAAAATTCATGATATTCAATAAGTCAGTGATGGGCACAACAAATTGGTTAATGTCAATAATAAAAGTTTTCCTTTGGTAATACATTATGATTTTAGAGGACATCACAAAAACCACAAAAAGACACTAACAAGTTTTTTGTGCCCTTACTTGATACAGCCATTACAGATTGTGGATTTAGACTTCATCAGGTATTCGGGCGTGTTTTAACAAATTTTAAACAACTAATCGCATAATTATATCAAAACAACATTCACCATCATGATCTCCATTTCACTGCGGACATGCGGCGAAAGGAATGTAACTTTGGGGCCGACCAGGCTGTTCCATTTTCTCTATGAAAGGAAAACACTTTTAACTTAAGAAACCGTAATTTTAATAACTTAAGTTATAAATATTTATATTCATCAGGTCAGCTCGATATCTGTAATCCAGTGTAAATACAGAAATACAAAACCGTCAAAGATGACACGTAACATTTAATTTTAGACGGAACGTGAAGGTCCGCTGCGAACGACTTTTTTAACATTTTTTTACAAGCGACGGCTCGCATCGGCGACATAGAACCGCATCGCGCGCCGTTCTCGAATGTTACTCGTTTTCTTATAAAACACCAATGAGAACAAATGCGTGTGCTGGGCAGCTGGAGTGAGCGCGGACTGGGATTAGTTGTCGCCGCCCTCGGCCGGCTCGTCGCCGTCGCCCTGCGTGTCAGAAGTCCACAGCGTCAGGTTGTCCCGCAGCAGCTGCATTATCAGCGTCGAGTCTTTGTACGAGTCCTCGTTCAGGGTGTCCAACTCTGCGATCGCATCATCGAACGCCTGCAACACACACAACGCGGCGCGGCGTCACCAACCAACCAACATTCTACCCATCTCTCAAACATAATATTGCAAAATAATGATATGTTACACTCTGATGCTGGCTGGATCGAGTATTAATTGCCAACGGGTTAATTGCCACACGACCATGCTAAGATACAAGTATTAACTGGATATAATTTTGAAGGTGATAATAGTTTTGAGAATTATTTTCATGCCTACTATCGACAGCTGTTAGTAATGTTAAGATGTTCAATGAGTAAGGACAAAGAACACTTCAATCATTGATGCTTATTAAACCTGTTTAGCTAAGTGGCACGCTCGCGCAGGGGAGTTGATAATCTCGTAATAAAAAACGGAAAAGTTGAGTGCTAGCCCGAGCCTGATGGGATGGGTTGGTTGCATTTTGGCTTTAGCAATGTCGAACGCTTCCTGGTAGGCCTTCTGCGAGTCCTCCACGACGGCTGGGGACAAGCGACGGACGTTAGTACGCCTAGTCTACACCCTCGTGCCAGCCAGCACAGAGCCAGAGTAATCTGACACAAATAATGACCTGTTTGGCGAGCTGACACGCCTTGTCTGGTGAATTTAATATCTCATAATAGAAGACGGAGAAATTTAACGCCAAGCCCAGCCTGATTGGGTGTGTGGGCTGCATTTTCGCCTTGCTGATTTCGAAAGCATCCTGGTATGCTTTCTGTGAATCCTCTACAACAGCTGTAAGGTAAAGCTATATTAACTACATGTTCATCAAACTAATACAAAGAAAGAAGATAAGTTAATTCCTATAAATATTGATTGTAATCAAAATAAGATAACTTACAATTTCTGGTGTCCCCTGTTGCCACTTCTGCAAGGTACCTGTAGTAATCTCCCTTCATTTTAAGGTAAAATACTTTGCTTTCTGGATTACTAGCTTTAGGGATAAGGTGTTTGTCAAGTAGGCCCTGAAACAAAAGAAATTTCAGTTAGTTAAATCGTTAATTCGTTTAAAACGAATTCACTAATAGATTACAACATTTCTTCAGAAAGACTAATCGTTAGGCGTCACTTTCACCGAAGCGAATCGCAGTTAGGGTATGTGTCATCATGAAAAAGATACTGTAGGACAGAACTCGTCAAGAACGCACTAGCGTCAAGACAAACCTCTATTATGGGATGGAAATCATTAGGCTTCAATTGAAATTAAGCTATGACCAAATGATAAACTAAATCAAATTATAGGTACGTAGAGTGGAGACGGGGCAACGAACGAATACGGGATAGAAGCGCGCGCAATGACGCGGCGCAATACGTCACCCGCCCGCCCCTACCACGACGGCGCGGCGCCGCACCCCGCCCTGCAAGCTCTCACGTGCCGCCGAACCTATTACGCCCATGATTAACAAACCCCATTATAGACGAAATGACCGACTACAGATGCTTGCATCACTCCTCGAAATGTAGCTGCGCAATAAAATGACGTCATCTGCATAAACTAACTCTAAAAGATTTTTAATTAATTAGCAAGCAACAAGTTGCTGAATAAAAAAAAATGGGAGATCTGTTTAAAAAGTACTTACCAAAACATCGTAGCAGATTTCTCTGAGTTCTTTTTCTACTTTAACCCTATATTCTTTTGCCATCTGTTGTTTTCTTTCTGAACCCTCGGTTTTCTGTTCAATTGAAGAGATGACTCGCCATGAGGACCGTCGAGCGCCCACGACGTTTTTGTATGCCACCGAGAGAAGGTTCCTCTCCTCGTTGCTGAGTTCAACGCCGGTTTCCGTGACCTCCTTCATCGCGGCCGCCATGTCATCGTACCGCTCCGCCTGCTCCGCGAGCTTGGCACGCTGCACCAGTTCCTCCTTGTCGACGGACATGTTGGACGTGCGGAGAGGACTACTTCACTGATGCCCCTGCAACAACAAACAGTAATCCACCATTCAACAATGCAATTCTACAACTGATAATGCGTAAATGGAATTATAATTTGTCAGAAAGACTAATCGTTAGGCGTCACTTTCACCGAAGCGAATCGAAGTTAGGGTATTTTGTCATCATAGAAAGCCGCACCTATAGAGGGCTCACAGGAGCACTAGTGAAAAGAGATATTCCAAGTTAGCTCAAAGAGCGTCTTTCACGCCAATCGCGACATCGACGTCCGTTCGGTACGACAGCATCTCACAGAGTCGAACGATGCTCGCGCTCCGACCAGGCACGCGCCGTTCCCCGCGCCGCCGCTCCGCCACCGCCACTGCGCCACCAGTATTGATCCGTCGACGCGGGATAAACACTCCAGACGAAATACGACTAGGGCGACGATTGCACACACCCCTCGCCACCCCGCCTGCACCGCGCCCGTCCGCCGAGGCCTTGCCGAGCTGCCCTCATCCCCGTTCCCGTTCTCCTCCCCATCCGCCGCCGCCCCATCCCTACCCATTATCCGATACCTACCCCTGTTGCTAGGCTATGCACTATAACGATTTTTCGAGAACGCGTTTAAAGATGTACAGTTTCAGTGGGTTTTCTGTAAATTCCCCATGCTGCAATGTGAGCATGAAAATCTTATCCACAATAATTACATTTCAATTTAGAAGTGTGTAAATTTGTACTTTTCTTAGATATTTTTCGAAACTAAAGATTCTTCAAACAAGAAAAATAAAAAAAAACTTAAAATATATAAATAATTGCGAACTTACGCACTTACCCTATAGCTGGTTATGGTTTACCTAGTTATGCGCATTATGCTACATTGTTAAGCAAAGTAAATACCTATACATAGCTTTCTGTAGCACTTTGTTCCTAACCTACGCTTTGTCGTTAGTAAAGGGGATATTGCCTTGAAGATTATTAAGGTCTTCGCAAAAATAAGAGAAATTAAATTCAGAAATCTACATTCCTAGGTACTTTTCGTTTTGAGGACGAAAGAATTTTGAAAATTTTATCAATCTAGATACTCAGTCTGAATAGGTCTCGCTAAAGTATTTAGGTGAGTAGGTACCCGTTCGAAAAAAAAACACGTTTTTCCGCGAATTTTCTCCTAACTCGAGGTCTTTCATAACAAATTATATTGGATACCTACACTTTCTACAATCGTTTTTATACTTTTAGTTAATAATTACTCTTAGGTATTGTTTTTTGTCGACTTAAATAATGAACAAGTTTATAAATTATTTTCTCAACCAGACCAAATTTTCCATTATAAAACATCACATTCAAAGATTTTCTAAATTCAGCATAATAATAAGCTAAACCATGGTCATGTTCATTCTATAAACTTGAGGAAGGCGTATTCTGTGGAGTTTTTGATTAGACTAGATATTCAATTTTACTATACCAAAAAGATGCATACAAGTTCCCCCTCAGCTATACAATGACTTAATATGGATGCAGGACTTGACAAACAGGCCTCATAACAAACTGATCATGTCTAGGTAGTTAGTTACCTACCCCAGAAAATCACAATTACATAAGTACCTATTAATTAATACAATTCAAAAACAAGGAGATAAGGAGGATAATGCATTTTTCATATTATTATAAAAAGAACATTATCCTCTCAGATATTAAAAATAGATTCTGTGAACATTATGAGTTACCTATACACATTCAGAATTGACCCTAACAAAAAATACTGCCAGTATTCAGCACAATATGTTACAATAGAGGGTAGTATGGTGGTGGTGATGAGGTAGGTACCTAGACCTAGGTACGTAGCTAATTGTCAATGAGTTATTTGCGAAAGTAGGACTCCATTCATTGCAAAGGTTAGGTACAAAATTCGTTGATTAATTACTAATTAGTATGTTAACGAGAACATATAAAACAATTACTTACTGAATCTGTTTAAATATGAGATGGCAATGTGAATAATACTAGTGATCCATCTTCATAGAGTAGGTGCACATTTCTCACGCACTTACGTCATTCTTGATGAGTTTTAGCTCAACTATTTAATACATTAGTCCATTTTCTTTACAAAATTTAGGAATATTTACCAAGGTAAGTATAATGCTATTACACATAGGTAGGTACCATTACCCATATAATAGAAGTAAACAACCTTAGGTTATATTATCTCCTGCAGTAAAATGACATACAATAAATCAGGAAACAGTAGAACAATAGTACGTAACTATGTATCTAACTACTTTCGTAGGGTATGATAGAAATCTACAATGTTTAGATAGAAAGACGTGTTCACGACAACTCTCGTAAATACAAAGCTAGCTACATACGTAGGTACCTAACTACCTAGTACTTACTACCTGCCTCTATTTTACTACAATCTCTGTTATGTAGTAAGTGCCCCTGGCTCAATGTCACGCACGTGCCCATCACGATGAAAGACGGCGCTTATGTAGGTAGGTACGTAAGCCAGGCCAAGTTGCAAATTCATATCTCAGCCAGGTTGTACGATCGAGTTGAGCCGAAAACATGCGGAATATCTAGAGATTTATCTCTCCTCCCAAAATAGTCTTAAAAGTATGATTTTACATCCATGTCTACCTACTTAGCAACGGTCCCGACGGACACGACGTTACAATCGTTATCGAATGAGGCAAGATAACGGCGTGACTATGCACGGCGAAATTACGACGCACAAGAACGACCGCTCTGGCTGGTTACCTCTACGAATAGGTACGACTATCGACATCCCACACATTTAGGTAAGGTACTCGTTATTCAATGGAAACAATGACTAATTACAAACTCTAATTTAAACTGCGCTTTTGTAACTATCAAGCAGCAAACTAAGTAGGAACCTATATAATAGAAATGTCCAAAAATATAATCTACAGGCACATCGATGCGATGTGACCTCACTGAAATAGGTAAGAGCCAATAAACCAACTTACTGATTGATTTCCCAAGTAATTAGGTACTCGCGAATGACGATAGGACTCTATTTTAAATGTCGGTATAGCAATTTTTTACGTCGAACAATCTTTAAGTCTGATTTCTGTAATTTTACACAAATTTCTAACAGCACCGCAAAATCGTGTCGCCGGCTGAGGCAAAATGGCTGCTGCAATGGGCACTCCTTCCTTCAATGCGTCACATTAAAAGATCGGTAAGGAGAATATTTACAGGGTCACTCGATAATAAACACATAAATTACATACACTCAACTTATTTTTTATTGCACTTACTTGTTAGAAGGGAATAAAATTAATAAAGCCAGCAAATTACACCACAATATCAGTTTTTCTCTTGCTGTGAACGTTAAACTACACTGACGGCAACGGGGGCCAAAGGGGAAACAATCGGAACAGGGTTCTCAATGCTAGCCGACCATGTTGAATTACTATTGGTGGAGATCAAAAACTAATGCCAAGATAATGACGCATGCCAACAAATTTATATCATCTGCCTCTTCTAACTACTGTAAGTAGAAGGAGATAGCAAATAAAGACATAAAAGTAACCGGAGATCTCATAGTTAGCGCGCAACTTTTGAACTGGGTGGATTGGGTAGGTACTGAATGATCAGCAGCAGTGACTTACTTACTGCAGCAGCTTGTAGCAATATCACAGTTTTATAAGTTTATAGGCTATATTTCTATTTTTAAACATATGTTGATGTTTACTGGTTTCTAAAAAAAAAAACGTAACTGGTAGAATGGCAGAAAAACTCTAAGTCTGGTTAAAAGAAAAACAATACTCAGGAAGTGCGTTCCGTACATATATATTCGGATCATTGCTGTTAGATTGTTAGAAAAAAAACGCGTTTCTTTTTTTATATTGCATGATACTTTTTTGTTCCTTTTTTTGAAAGCATTTTTGGGTACGAAGTTCGCTGAGTTTATAACATGTCGAAACGATTCGATATTTTTAAGGGTATACCTTTCACCATGTTTTTAACGTTTTTGTGAAACCCATAAACTCTCAGGCTAATTTTGGAAAAACAAAACCCTTATAGGATCACTTTGTTGTCCGTTTGTCTGTCTGTCAGTCTGTCAAGATCCTTATTCTCAGGAACGCGTGGAGGTATCAAGTTGAAATTAATATCAAATACTTAGGTCTACGATCCCTTAAGCGCTAAACAACCATGCTTCTTAAGAGATGCAATATAAAATACGGCCATTTATGCGAAATATTTTGATACTCGCACATAAATAAAAACCTATAAGATACTCCCCGTTTACCTAGAATCAAGTAAATTGGCAAAAACAAGGTCGCACAGTACAAGTAAAGGAAAATGACAGAGGATCGTTAATTTGTAGTTATATCGTATGAAAAAATATTTTTTGTGATTACTAACTTACACACACTTGCAGTTAAAATTATTTCAACTACAAAGTTAAGTTTTTCTTAACATCTCTCATAAGGCGGGGTTAAGGAGAAGGGATTTCTAAATCTTAAATTGAAATAGCCACAGCCTTTGTGTGTGACAATTGTGTCGTTTGTTAGTTGCCCTTGCCGCACAGATCAAAAAACCTTTGCTATATCAAGAAAACAAAAATTGTTTAATCTGTGGTATCAATAATTCAATAACAACACGTGTTTTTTGGTTACTTTTCTGGTTTATTTCTCGCTCGCTCAAATAATAAAACAATAAAATGCCGAAATCTAAAAGAGATAAAAAAGGTAACACATATACTATTATAACAACACCCTATTATAACCTACTAATTTTAAAAATGCGAAAGTATGGGTGTTTGGATGTTCGTTGATCTCCTTAAGGGTTGAACCGATTTGGATGAAATTTAGAACAGTTATAGTGCGCGATATAAAATAACGCAAAGGATGAACCGTGTACAGATAGAGGCTAGTATAACATATTTTCTATATGGATAGTTAACGGATAACTTTCATCTGAAAACACCATCCAATTGGAGGGGTACACTCATAGCCTTTTATTTTTCGTTATCAATTTATATGGTTACTGGTTTTTGTCCCTTTAGGTTATTATCTACTGCTGATGTGTTAATTTCAGTATCTCTTACCAAAACCAACAAGAAGGGGTTACTTCTCAAACAAAAAACCATAGAGGAAATCAGGAATTCTCTCACCAAATATGAACACATTTTCCTGTTCACTGTTAACAACATGCGGAACACAAAACTAAAGGACCTACGTCATGAATGGAAGGATTCAAGATTCTTTTTTGGAAAGAACAAAGTTATGGCTATTGCCCTTGGCAGGACAAAAAGTGACGAAGTTGAAGATCAACTAAATTTAGTGGGTATTCATCTTATTCTGTGTGAACATGGCAATATGCAGGTGATATAGCTTGCAAACCAACAACTGCTGTGGAAGAAAGGTTCTCAACCTAGGTTTGCAACCACAAACAAGACAATGCATATAGCATGGACGATGACATTGTAAACGCCACCTCGATTCAAAACAGTGTTATTTTTATTTATTTAAATGATTATATTTTTGAGGAAGAAAATCTTAATGATTTCCATAACCAGAAGAAGAGTTACCAAAATCTTTCCTAAAGGATTTAACCAGATGTGCAATATTTTTTTTTAAGATTATTAGTTCCTTCAATATTAATCAGTATTTTTTGAGTTAATTCGCTATATTTTAAACTGAAAAACTAATGTGTGTCTTATAAACATTATGGGATTAGGACATAAACTAAATTATTATCTTATTTTATACAGATATCAAAGAAACTAAAAGGCCAGTGTGGTCTACTTATGACTAACAGAGATGTCCCTGATGTGTTACAATGGTTCAAAGACTTCAGTGAACCAGAGTATGCCAGGTCAGGATTCATAGCCACACAAGATGTGACATTACCAAAAGGACCACTCGAAGATTTCTCCCATTCAATAGAACCACATTTGAGGCGCCTCGGGCTTCCCACATCTCTGGAGAAAGGAGTTATTCATCTTATAAAGGAATATCAGGTATCTTTAAACACTCCTGGAAGTCATATAAATTGATAAAAAACACATTTCAATCTGATCACCTGTTTTGAAAATAAATGGTAACAGAAAAACTCTTCCATGTTGCTGGTGATAATAAAATAAACTCAAAAAATTCACTTGAACTTGAAGAAATTCTGGAAATAGGTCATCTTACATTAAGGTACTACTACACACCACAAAGAAGTTGTTTGCATTTGTCTTTTCAGGTTTGCAAAAAAGGCAGCATACTTACTCCAGAACAAGCAAGCATATTGAAACTACTGGCTATTCAGATTGCCACATTCAAAGTAGTAATAAAATGTCACTGGACCAAGGGTAAAGGTTACCACAAGGATCTGGAGGTGCCCAGTGACGAGGAAGGTGATGATAATGAAGAAAAGGAGGATGAGATTATGGAAGAAGATGAAACGTGAACATTACATTGTTGTAATATTTTTCTTGTAATTATAGGAATAAAGCATAATTTTACAAACACCTTTTGAACACAATTCATGAAAATGACTGCTTCGTTATTGGAATGAGAATGATCCTAACAGAGCTTTAGTGTATTATTTTTCGTTGGGGGCATGGTGTGAAGTTTTGTTAAATAACTATGGAAGTGGTCATTTTGAGAAGCTGATTTTTGATTTTGTAACATGAAAGGTTAGATATCAGACTTTTTATCCTGCTTCCTTCCTTCATAGTTGTAGACCCGGTGGTAGTTATCCTAGTCCTAGTTGAGGGATAAAAGGAGTTGAACAATGGTTTCATAGGTAAATAATACTTCAGATATGTTTCTAGAAAATAATTATTTATTAAACAATCACAGAAAAATAATAAATTATAATATTTCAAAATATACTAAATCGGAAAAGACCACCAATCCATATTTTCAACTTATGCAATATTTGAATTCAAATGAAAGTTCCACTAACATTGTTTAATTAAAAAAAAAAACAGCAAACTACTCTATTATACCTAGAAGAAGCCAAGCCTCTAAATGTGTATTAAAATAAAACAATTTTTAAATGAACCTAGCACAATTATTTAATCACAGTTTAAAAATAAAGCATTGTTTTATCAGTCGTCATCACAGCTTACACAATCGGCAAAATCATAGCTTGCTGACATTAAATTATTGAAAAATAACATCTATAAAATCCCTGCTACATTTTCTACATTACATCAAATCGACTATAGAACATACAGTCTTTGCAGTACAATTAATAAAATATGAGACCTACTAAAATCTAAATCGTGCATCACTACCGAAAGTAAATCTTACGAAAATATGTAGATATGCGTTTATTAGGTACTGCTCAAGTTTGAACGTGCGAAATTCTTACAATACAAATAAGCAATAATTTACGATCAAGCATTTCCTAAGAGTGAACTTGAGATAACATATCACAGGTTATCTTTTTCTGTTACTGTTGCCCATTAAAGTCTAGCACTATTATTTGGCTTGTATGCCTAAATGGCAAAATGTTTAAATAAAATAGAAATCGATAATGTAGTTATTGCGTATTTCAGACAGTTGCTTGTTTGAACAACATAGTTGATGCTCTCCTCTTTACAGTAGGAGAACTTCAATCACTAAATATTATGACATGAGTCATGATGACTTTCTACGTTTCATCAAAAACGTAAATAAAATAGATAACATCACATCTACAAAACACACAAAACCGATTCTAAAAATAAATCTAGCTTCAGCTACGTGCATTACATCAACAAAGCCGTGCCATTTCTACTTACACTGCTATTATACGAAACAGTAATATTTAAGATGATGGTAACATTTAAGTTTTTAAACGGCATTTAACTACAAGGTCCTGCCTCTTATATTCTTCTATAACATGATGAAAATAGAACAATAAGAGTTAAGTAATCACTGTCGTTGTCACTATCAGTTAAATGACATTTATTAACCTTAGTCACAAAATTGAGCACAGCAGTGAGCCTCAGTTAGTGTATCACTGGGAGATGACTTCTACACCCAACAGCCACACATAGCCCTAACGTTTACAGCTCATATGTGATTATTTTCTAATCGTGTTTAGTTTAAATCAAAGCTCAATTTTGATCGTTTACTCAAAAGCATCGCAAATATCAGCATAAATTCAGGCAGATTCAAACATGCACCTGGTTGCAGTCAACATGGTGAATATCAATGAAGTTTATGTCAAAGCCTCCTAACCCGTAATCATCACGGACGAGAAAAAATCTTCAAATGTTAGCTTCCACTGCTTAAGTATGTCGGCCGAACTCACGCACACACACACACCTGTATGCCGACTGCCATTGTAAAGTATTTCGGCTAAACTCTAACGCACACATCGGCCTTCAATTTGCAATTCGGCGCGGATTCCTTTTTTTCTCGTTCATGGTCCGCGCTTAACTTCTTTTTAGCTCGAAACTTATCTAGCTCCAACTGCTGGTGACAAGAGAGACTGCGTCCTTTGTTGGGTATATAATGCGCTGGGCCTTCGGGGTGTCTTGTAGCAATTACTTGGCTGCGAGTTTAGGAGGCGGGGGGGCTACGGGCGGCAGGTCGAGGATCGGCAGGGGCTCGCGCCAGAACACTGTTTGCGAGAACTCGTCGCTCGGTTCACACTGCGCTGGTGGGAACACCTGGTCCACCAACACCGACATATGCGAGTACCTGGAATGAACACATGCTTTTTATGTTACTTGGAGGCATACGACCCACCTGATGGTAAGCATTACCATAGCCTATTAACATTTGCAAAACCTGAAGAGGAGTTCCTGATGCGTTTATGCCCGGAAAGGCATAAAGTGAAATTTGCAAATTTCATGTGTCTGTAATTTCACCCGTACACCCATATTCAACACAGCAATGCGCGCATTACTGATGGGTGGTAGAAATCGATACGATGATAGTACTTTCACTAAAGAGCTCTACAACGGATGCTTATTATGATTGCTCACCGTGACGCATTAAATTTACCCACTGCGTGCGCAATAGATATTATGAACTGAACTGTTTAAAGTGCAGCCCGCACTTCAGGGCGTTTTAGCTGACTGTTTACGCTGTGCTGAACCACGCATATCTGTACGGTTCTGCATCGCGCCTACACTAAACGAGCATGTTTTACTTTGCACGTTATGACAGCCGCATACTTAACCGGATGCTCATACAAAATAAACACGCTTTTAGTAAGGGCGTGGTGCCGTTTATAACCATACAATACTAGAGCAGTAGATAATTATCATGCTCCATTTCTAAAAATTGAAATATTTATTCAGATTAAGTTAGCCATTTGAAAAGGTTGAAGAATTTAGAATAGATAATTGATTTTGTGCACTTGCTTAATTATGTTTTTATGTAAATAGGTAGTGATAGTTTTTTTTTCATGATATAAGCATTTGAATTATTTAACATGCCTAATCTTTAGGTTTATAAAAATGCAATCCATAAAATTCTGTTGAAATGTAGGACAACACAATGACGAAGAATTTAGTGTCGCTGAAGATCAATGGTAACTTAGCACTATGTTAGCGGAAACAAGCGAAACTTCACCGGTTCCTTCACCGTGGTTTATCGTGAGAGAGACAGATACGAATGTTCAAGCTAAAGAAAAAGACATTAGTAGTCCGAGCGGCATTGTCGGCTACCCGACCTATCCCTACCAACATGAGACATCAGACATTCGTGACGTAATATAACATAAGATTACTTGGGTCGCATGGCAGGGAACAGCCTGGCATTTTTTCCCCTAACTATACACATCGCTGGCGGGCTTTATACAAAAGCCCGGGAGTGGGCATGAGCTGATATGTGTTTTAATCTTAATCCAACCTGAGTCAGAGACATCCAACTGATAAATGCTAATTTATCTATAATTTTGTGATAATGTTTTGGATCAACTTAGTGACAGTTATCGAGTTCATATTTGTCAACTCAATACTAATATTTAAATAAAGCTGAATCGTCGATATTTCCGCGTGAATAGTTTACTTACACAATCAACTTTCCGTTTCTCTATTCTAAGAAAACGAATCGTCATTGCCTATAATTTGTAATTATAACCTGAAGTAATCTGTTCCAAGTTATTTTATATTCTCTTTCACGTCATGTATATCTCATGCTGGAACTGGATGAGCTATGTCTACCGACAGTGCCTGCCTGATTCACAAATGCCATTTCAATGATCGCCAATTTGTTATTTTGTCAGTATCATGATTTTAAACAGTAGCGTAAGTAATGTTTTTTGGTAGATAATGTATGAGAAGGCCTCGCGACCAAGCCATCAAATCATGCCATACGGCTTACCGGCAAATAGCGCGCCCGCATTACATTTCACATTAACTAATATTTGAATAGACACCTACGTCTCGGGTAACGTTTTAACTCTATTATCGGGTTTCATAGACGGGAAGAAATCATCGACCATGTCACTTTGCACGTGGTAACTGAAATAAAAATGTGTTTCTCATTACTGTTCGTCTTGTTCGTTAGTGACCGGTTCACATTCACATATAGATACATTCACATTGACCGTTTTAATTTAGCCATCCTGAATCTAGTCGTTTGGTAAACAATTTACACACCAATGCGTTGATACAATGATCACTTAGTCAATTTCACAGGTCACATGGGTACTTCTAGTAATTTCAGGGTGGCCAAAACAAAACGCGCAGACTGCACGCGGTTTCTTGTCGTCAGTTTGGATCCAGTTTTCTATTCACATCTTACTAGTAGAATGCGCCGTGTCTTCGTCCGTGTTAGGCCTATACCCTTCTAATGTCAACGTAAATCTAGGATTTACGTTTTATATTGTACGGACTTTTAGTCAGTCACATAACGATTCTACATATTTTTACAACTTTTATTTTTACAGACCCTATAATCACGTCTGCTCCAAACTGACCAAAACAAGACCATGTATAAATAAAGCTAGTTACATAGATAGTTAGATACATTTCTTCAGTTACAAATTTGGCTAGTTATTTGTCTTGGGTGTTCACGGTAAGCGTACTGAACGAGTCACCCGTTCAGCTGCGCGGTTGACAATGTAGTTGCCACATGCAGCCAGGGCTGACTTCAGGCCTCCTAGACAACAACCGATTTCTGTTCGCATTAACGCCTGCGTATAGGTTGAATTGTATGGAAACTACATTAGCATTTGAGATGTCACGTGACTGCTGTGGAAAACTAAGCGAGAGTATTTGTTAAGATACCCTGGGGGTCTGGACAAATACCTCACGCTTACTATCATTTCACGATAACGCAAATTTGACAGGGTAAAAATTGGCAGCTGTCACGTGACATTTTCACAGCTAATGTAATTTCCATACAATTCAATCTTTCCGCAGGCGTTAACGCCAATAGAAAAAATAACAATAACTTAAATATACAGTTAAGTATATTTTTTAAACACTCACGTTGATTGGAATGTTTGCGTCAGTTCGTGTTTTAGCTCCCCTTTGTAGTTGATGGTGAAGATTCTCACGATCGGAATGCCGACAGCCTGGTATGCACATACATCCTGAAAACAAGGTCATCAAATTAAATAAGACTTTTGGTAAACTTTCGATGGTCATGGGTCGTGCCCATCATATCGATAGGAAACCGGTACCTCTAGAAAAATCGAAGGAATAAAATAGAATAGAAAGTGATTTATTTGACAACAACAAAGCGCAGAAAGAACAGGTACACAATAAATAAATAAAATCCTACTACTATTATAAACGCAAAAGTTTGTGAGGATGGATGTTTGTTACTCTTTCACGCAAAAACTACTGAACGGATTTTGATGAAGCTTATACATCAGAATAACACATAGGCTACTTTTTATCCGGGTACCACGCGGGCGAAGCCGTGGGCAGAAGCTAGTAGACACTATGAATAGGTACCTACCTAAGATTTTTAACAAACATAGTGGCAAAGAGAAGATTTTTGTGCTAATTATTCCCATGTGTGCCGTGTGGACCAAACAGGTCCTGTCTCAGCTTAGTGCTGCTCTGCACACTTATGTAGTGAGAAGCAGCGCTGAAAAACCAGCCGGATACATTTTTCAGACAAGGCCTAGGAAAGATGACCTCACAAACGCGGAAAACTCCTGGGCATGTGCTACCGGTTGGTGTTCCAATAAGCGGCGATGGTCTTGCAAACTGTCACGTTAAATGCTAACTACTATGCAACGCGTGGGCATGTGTCAAATACCATATTTGGATGTGCCTCTGACTACACCCTACTTGGTACCCTCACGGATCTGCGTCTTATGTCCATCATGAGGATTACAGTTGTGAACGAGTTTATTTTTATTGACGGAAGTATTTTCACTAAAATTTGTAATCGGAACCGCATGCTGATTAAATATGTGCGAGTTCGATTCGGGCTGGGGGACAAATGTAGATTTTTATTGTTACCTGATACCCACGACGCAGGGAACCCTAGTGTGGGTCAGGACTATGTATGTGGGTTATTAGGTGTTTATTAAATTATTCAAACCGACATATCGTCGGCTAGCTAACAACACCGCTCAAGTCGAAATTTTGCGGTTTTGTCATTTTTATGCCATTGTATAGATCTTTTCACTGCGCTTCTGTTCACCAACACAAACATTGCATTTCAAGCAATTACAGTTTTAATTTCAGCGTTAGCGATTTCAATTCTGTGGACTTGCGCGGAGTTGATAAAACAGTTTTTTGGTTCTCCTGAAAAGTTAGGAAAATCGATTTACTCGGTGTTGTTAGCTAGCCGACGATATCGTGAGATGCTTAAATTCGATTCGGGCTGGGGGGACAAATGTAGATTCTTATTCCAGGTTTGGGCGTTGTAGTAACATGGTACTGGTAGTTACCTGATACCCACGACGCAGGGAACCCTAGTGTGGGTAAGGACTATGTATGTGGGTTATTAGGTGTTTATTTAATTATTCAAACTGACATATCGTGAGATGCTCGGATTCGTTCTCTATGGAATATTCCTAACATAACGCTGATTAGAAATATGTTTTCAAAACACTCGCTGACGCCAATCTCGGTGCATGTTTGACCTTTGCGTCACGTTTAAAAGCATATGATGGCAGATATTAACGCATTACGATATAACATGTCACAAACTCACACCTGTTTCTCGGAGGGACAAGCAGAGACTATGGTTCCCTCATATTTTCCTGCACCATTTAAAGCTCAATATCATAGCGCACATGCATTTTTCGGATGAAAAATTCAACTGAAATTGCTACCTGATTCTTCTAAGCTTGGTTCCGAGGAATATTATAAAATACATATACATATAATATTATAAAGAGGTAAAGTTTGTAAGTTTGTAATTTTGAATGTAGGGAGTAATCTCTGAAATTAACTACTCATCAGATTTCAAAAAATATTTCATCAATATTTAGCATGGACTCCAAGGTATATTAATTAAAATAAAATGGTTTTTCGTGGAGACCTATTTTGCAACCTTGCCTACGTCGACGTAGTCGACGAAATACCGTAAGATCTACTTTTAATCGGCTACTTTTTATCCGGGTACAAGGCGGGCAGGGCAGTAGCTAGTTTTAAATAATGCTGGACAAATAATGCTGGCTAGTTTTAAATAATGCTGGCACACAGCATCATTTAGCCCCAAAGTAAGCAGAGCTTGTGTTATGGGAACTACATGACTGATATACTACTTATATACATTTTTTTTATAAATACATACTTATTATACATAGAAAACATTTGCTAATCATACAAACATTTGTCCCGCAGCGGGAATCGAACCCGCAACCTTCTGCGTCTCAGGCAGGCGTTCGCCCACTGCGCCACAGAGGTTGTAAATAAAACGTTCTGAATACGTACATTAACCCTATTGCCGTAACCCGCGTAGAAGGGGTTCGAGCCTTGCGGGAAGAGCGCCTTGATGTCTGCGAGGCACTGTATCTTGAACTCCTCCGGCTTCTTCTCGATCACCTCGCGGTGGAAGGCGCGCAGCAGCGACGTCGGGTTCAGCAGCAGCGGTCCGTCCGGCAAGCACACCTCGCCCTGCTTTATCGAGCGCAGGTACTCGCGGGTTACCTGACAAAGTTATGCAGCTCATTATAAACCAGCGAACGACAAAGATTTTTAACGAATAATCTTGTTACCCTCTCCAGCCAAAGGTTGCCAAAGGTTGGCGGTTTGTACTTTAATAAGAACAGGATTTGTTTATTTTGTTATTTTATGTATGGTGGTTTTTGGTAATCCTTCAAACGCACTAGCGCCTCAATCTTCATAATACAAAAGTTAGCTGGAAGAAAATGCTAATTAACATTAAGTTCGCCTATGTACTTGTTTTATCTGGTGCAATAAAGCATTTTCTATCTCTTTCTTCTCATAATATTATGTTTAAAGGGTCTTTATCGTGTTTACCTTTTGAATGAATGAATACAAAAAAGTATTCATTCAAATAATCCTACTGAAATAAATGCGTAACTTTTTTTGGTTACAGCTGAAAATCAGCGTTGTGAGTGAACTCATCCAACACATACTGAGCTGAACACTTTTTAAGTACAGACTACATCCAACAGCCTTATTAGAAACATGAGCCGAAGAGCAATAAAATTATATGTATTGTGTCATCTATCTTCGATTTAACACCTCTATTGTCTGCTTATGTATTTTTATCTATATTATTGTTTGTGCCAATTAAACGTTTATTCTATTCTATTTATCTATTCTAACTTTGGATAGATGTTTCTTTCCTATAAAGAGATGTCTGCTTGTTTGTTGCTAAGGATATCCGTAACAGCTGAACCAATTAGGATGAGATTTGGAACATGTATAGTTCGTGACTGAAAATAACACATAGGCGTTAATCTACTTTTCATCCGCGTACCACGCGGGCGTAGCCGTGGACGGAAGTTAGTCAGCTAAAACCTCTCGCACTACCAATGCTATGAGTTATTGGGTGAGCTGGCGGCTGGTGGACTATTTGTAGTACCTAAATCCCTTCAAGATTTTCTCCGTTATGGGGTTTTCTCCGACTCAGAGATTTTTCCCAGCCATCAGACCTGGTTAGACTGTTTTTTCGTCCCTATTTAATACATTAAAATGGTATACATAATCCATTCTCGACTTTTTTAGTAGACAAAAAGTAAAATTTATTCGTAAAATAATTCGTCCGGGGTTGCTACTGCCGACCAGTAATGCCTTCCTGATAGGTGATAAAAATATTAAGGGCAAGCAGTTTTTTTTTCTTTCATGTTCACGATCCATGGTCAAGCTACACGGTCATCGGTATTTATAATGTACTCACTCTTGCTTGTCCAATAGCGCGCGCCGATAAATACAATAGTTGGTAGCCATTGTTCTTGATCTTAGTGAAAAGCTGGGCTACGCCAGACTGCGCCCAATCCTTGCCCACAAGTGGGAAAATGTGACCGAGCACGTCGGATCTACGGACAAAAATAAGCACTAAATATAAAAATGTGAAAAAACGAGTCCTTTTCCCGGATTGGTTTAATTGGTACGCGGTTAAAAAGTAGCGTGCAAACTATATTCCACTATATTTATTATTATCATTATATAACTATTATATATATATATATAGTATTATTGACTATATTAATAATACTATATATATTAATAGACGACCTCTGTGGCGCAGTGGTTGAAGGTCCGCCTGAGACGCAGAAGGTTGCGGGTTCGATTCCCGCTGCGTGACAATAGTTTGTATGTTCTACAAATATTTGACTCGGGTCTGGGTGTTTTCTATATATAATATGTATGTATTTACAAAAAAAAGTATCTAATTAATATATCAGTCATGTAGTTCCCAAAATACAAGCTCTGCTTAGTTTGGGGCTAGATGATGCTGTGTGAAAAATGTTCAGCATTATTTATTATTATTATTATTTTATTTTTATTATTATATTACTAGGTATTTTATTGTACTGTAAATTATTGTTTATTTCAGTTACACCACCTGTCTTCACATACTTTTAAATCAAGTCCATCCAAAGGTTGCCCACAACCTAGTTTTAAGACACTTTGTAAAGTGTTTTTTTTTTATCCTGGTGTATGCAATAGATTTATCTATCTATCTGTATTCCATTCAAAAAAACCGGTTTCACTGTTTATTCACTGGCGTTGCGTTGTTCCGGTACGTACATTTAAATAGTAATCGTATAATATTACCCATCGTATAATATAATGGTAAGTATGTACTAACAACAAACAAATAACATCCTAAAATAGCTTTTGTTGGCGCAAGACTGCGTTTTTTTAAATACTTACAAGTATTTATAGTCATAACATGCAGTCTGCGTCAACAAGAGCGATTAGGTAAATCTTTACTTTTATTTTGTAAAACAAGCTAGTAAAATATATTTTCACCGAGAACTTTCGCGTATTGGTGCGTTGCTTCCTATACAAAAGGCGTAGAAGGCGTTATTGCCGAACTTCCTCCCGACCGTTATATACGTTTACTCCAAAACGCGATAAAATATCGGCCTGTGTTGCTGGTATTTTTTTTAAATAGGCAAAAACCATTCATTTTTACGCGAAGCATTATCAATATCGTTGTAAACGTAAACATGCCAACTTTGGTCCCAAACATTTCGGCAATAAAGCCTTCCATTCATTTTGTATAGGAAGCGACGTATTATAAATATGCGGCTGAAAGTAATGCCTGTGTGCGCTCGGCAGTCGCACTTGCTTGGAGAAAATAAAAACGCAAAATGCGTCGCGTAAATTACTACGCGTAATTCAAGACATGTTGCGTCATAGACGTAAACTCCGCGGAATCTTTCGCTATATATGATTGAGCTACGTTAGATTTTCTGATTTAATTTTCATTTATTTAACAATATTATAACGTTGTTCACATCACATCAACACAGGGCGAAGAACAACGAAATCTGATATACGAAAGGCTATCTTTGGCTAATCCACAGATGGCTATCGAATGGTCTAGATCGCGCTGACAATATTTTCCGGGAGTTTGAAAATATTACCTTCCGACAGCAATTGTCAGTTCTAAGTACCTTAAAACATATAAAATATGGCCTGTTTTGATATCTTAAAACATAGATTAATATACTAGTAATTTACTATGTAACTCCTACTCAGTTTGTTAAATAAATAGGACCCTGGGCAAGTGGATCAGATGAATCAGCCCGGTGGAAGATGTTCCTCTTTGCAAATGGAGGATACACCACCGACAGTGTTCTCCATATTGGTGACCCCGAAACATATTGTAGACAGCCTCAAGAGACGTAATGTTTGATAATTTGCTAGGAAACAATCTGTCCCGCCTGCTGTGCTTTGATTGGTTGAAACTTGACGCAATGACCTTGACAATGTCCGCGTTTGCCAACATCAGTCCTAAAAGACTGATGTGTTGACAGTACAGTGCGGTTCAATATGACGCCTCTCGGGTTAACTACTCGATGCCCCGAAATGATCCACAGCTAGGCGCTGTATTTGTACGAGTACATGTCTGGTCCGCGGTGTAACGTTGCAAGGTACGCACTTGGTGATGGTGCCGTCGATGTCGGAGATGACGATCTTGTCGTCGTGCCGCCACCGGAACACGTTGCACTTGCAGCGCGTCGTGCCTTGGTACGCCGTCGTCACGCTGAACACCATCTCGTTCATGCCGTGGGCTAGGTTGAGGTTTCGCTGCGGGTAACAATACATACTTAAACAAGATGTCCAAGACATTTTTGCTAAACTACTTTATATAAGGTTGTGTATTTAGATATTGAAACTTTAATTTACTAGCCTCTACCCACGGCTTCGCCCACGTTGTACCCGGATAAAAGAAGCCTATGTGTTATTCTGATGTACAAGCTATATTACTATAAAGTTACATCAAAATCCGTTCTGAAGTTTTTGCGTTGAACATCCACCCTCATAAACTTTTATAATATTAGTAGGATTATCTAGTTGTGCTTTGAGAAAGGATATTGAATAATTATTCCTTATAAAACTCAATTATTCCTTATAACACTCAACAACTCTTATAAGGAAGTTGTGTAAACCGGTTCGTTCGTGAGGAATACATGTTCCGGAATATATAATTGATAACACACAGGATATTTTTCCCATAAGTAAATAAGATATTTAGAAAATAAGTCACAGACTTCTCAAAAAATATTTTTTCTCAGATATATAATTTACAACATGGGCTTTTTGTTTACTATTTACGATTTTTTTAAACTGGCTGAATTTTTGGCATGGGCAATCAAGAAGTTATTGTTGTTGGTACTTGCTTGTTAAAATTATATTATCAAAATTACACATTTACGACATAACATCTCAACGCTCTCCGAAGCACGGAAGCGCTCAGTTTTAAATGTCACATTAGTCACCTTAAGCACAGATATCTAGCTGATCTTTAATCATAAACTTACAATCTGATCTGAGGAGAGCCGCAGCGTCTTGCGAAATGAGGAATATCTGCGCGATGGGCCCGTACCCTCCTGGTCAGAGTCTGAGGAACTGTGCTCCAGACGATCTGTGAAAGAATTGTTTATTTTATAAGTTCCGCATATACCTACTACAACATACCTTTTTCTGATGCAGAGCAAGAATGCTCGTATTTGAGTTTTTTTTAACCTATTGTGTCCTACTGCTGGGCACAGGTTTTAATTCCTTCCATTTGCCTCTATTCTTGATGGTCTCCCACCATTCCGTGTCGAACGTAAAAAGATCGTATTTGAGATATATAATTTTCTTTGCTAAGGTACTCAAAAATCGAATCCAAAAGTCAGTCATTCTGGAAAGAATGGCTTGATCGAAAGTATCACCTTGTTCTTGACTAATTTTCGTTTGCACTGTCTCCGTAACCTCTCCGTCGACGGCCTCTAGAGTTTCAGTCACTTCTACGTTTCCTTCCGCGCCGTGTTCCGTGATCTCTATAGTGATGGTGGTTTCTGAAGTTTCTGAAACTAAGTTCTCCGGCGCCGACTGGGATTCAGTGACCGTGTCTTCCAGTACTAGGGAGGATTCTGGGTGCTCGTCGCTTTTGTCGAGGGATGTGTCAGTTCTAAAAAGAAAAAAAGGTTATTATTTAATTTAAAAGCCCATTATTTCCACTCCACAGTTGGTTTTAGTCGAGCAGATATTTCAATAAAACAAAAATACAGTTGTACCGCGAGAGTAAAATGACCCAAAAAGATGTGTTCCAAAAAGCGGCGATAGGCTTGAAACCTGACACGCGGAACGCTATCTACTTATGCAAGTGCCAAATATTATGTTTGGACGTGCCTCTACCTACCCCCTACTTGGTAACCTCAGGATGGTACGTACTGGGTATAAAACTGAAAATGTCCATTATGGGGATTACAGATGTGAGCATGATAGTTTTTTTATAGTATTTTAAATTTAGTAGATTACAAATGTTATGTACAAACCACAGAAAAGAGGGGACCCTTTTAATACAAGTTTACATAAATGTAAGAAAAGAGATTCCAACCCATGTATGTTATGTACCTTGTAATTTTGAACATACAGAGTGTCCCAGAATGTGTATATAATGCCGGAAGGAGGTCATTGACACCGTTGTTTGTTCTACGACTTACGAGTGTGACATCACAAGAGGTAATTGTCACGTCACACTCAAAAGTCAACTAAACAGCTGTTTTGTTGATTTTAGGGATGTGCTAAGTGCAAGTAGTATGGAAACTTTAATGTTCATTTCATGAATGAAAAACATGGAAATCCAAAAAGTCGTAGAACAAACAATGTTTCCCACCATGGTGTCAATGACCTCCTTCCGGCATTGTATACACATTCCGGGATACCCTGTATTATGAAAATATGGAAATAATATGGCTTATGGAATACACGGCCTTGTGGCTGTATGGGTGTTATATCTTTTAACACCCATACAACCACATACATTAGTCTTGTAGCCACATTATTTGATTGTCGTGGGTACAAGGAATTACGAGTACCAAGGTATTAGGGACAAATGTTTGTACGATCTGCAAATATTTGTTCCGGGTGTTCTGGGTATTTTCTATGTATAATAAAAAATATCTATCTATGTAATGTATTGTATTAAGTATATCAGTCATCTAGTACCCATAACACAAGCTCTGCTTAGCTTGGGGCTAGATGATGCTATGTGGATTGTCCAGCATTATTTATTTATTTATTATGGTTTACCTTTTGGCCTCAGCATTGGACCGCCTCCAACTCCACCAGGAGTAGCCGCGTGGTTTGGTGGCTCCCTCTGCCGTGTGCGGCGTCGTAGGCTCATCCTTATCTCCCTTCTCTAAGTCTTCCAGCACTCGCTGTTAAAACAGATAGATTACAAGTTAATGTGTATCTACGATATTTCATACAGGATGTCCTAGAACATGTATAGGTAATAACAAAAAAGGAGTGATTCTACACATGAAGTTTGGCAGAAAAAAGTCGAAATTTCATATTTTTTTGATAAATAATTTGAAATTGATTGAAACGGACTTGAATCAGCTGTTTTTTGGGCTTTGTGCCAACCCAAGTTGTTAAATGAACATGTTTGAACTCAGATTAAAGTACTAAATGAAACACAGCTGATTTTGACTGCAATATTATTCAATTAAAAAAGCTGAACTCCTTAAAAAATTAAGAACAAAAGTAATATGTGCCGAATTGTAGTGGGCATAGTATGTGTCTAGTATGCAATTAATGAGATCTGTATAGAAGAGGGCTTACGTTGGGTAGTGGGCGGCGATAGGCCAACAGCGATAGTAATAAAGGGCCGGCGCTACGCCACGGCATCCACCTGTCCCCGAGCCGGACCATCAGTCTGCCGTCGTGGGCCAAAGCCCCACCGCGCTCGCAGAACTCTTCGTAGGAAAGCGCGCGGGATACCATGTCTTCTCTCACGAATACTTCCACTTGGCCCCTGGATAAAGCAATAAATATATAAAAAAAAAGAAATATTTTGAGGGGCCCACAATAATTTTTTCGTCTACTCGTGATTCCATTAGATAATTATGTTTTTATAGTATTAGGGGAAAAGTAGCATTCTCTCAGGAATAAAACTTTTTTTTGGTTATAGTGGCGAGGTTTATACTTACTTAGCAAGTATTTTTTCATCATCATCTGAATCCAACGCGTGGGGTTCTAGCGAGGCTGGTGATTGGGGTAAGGAAGGTCCGTTGCCGGATTCGTACTCCTCCTCGGTCGGCCCGGCTGACTCGTGGGCCGCATTTGATGCTCCTGCCAAACAAAATGGCCAACGTCAATGTTATTTTACATGAACAAGGACAAGATCATTGGTTCCATCCCAAGGTTTTCTGGAGGAGATCGTTTTTAAGCGATAAGAACGCCAATTATACTTTTAGTTAAGAAACAAAAACTTACTAACTAGTATTATAATATAATACTAGTTATTAAGTTTTTGTTTCTTTGTGCTGTATAATAAGCTATTCTCATTCATTAATTAAATCATGAACATCATCACTAAAGTGGGTCCGAGCATTGTCTTAAACAATGCTGGGACATGAAGTAGATCGACATAACTGCGAATCACTACCAGTATAATGTTTATATTTTTTTAGTTTTCTATAACTCAAATACTTAATATTCACGCACCGTGGGAAAAAACATTATTATTACATATTAACGTGAAACGTGCACTTAACCATGACATTGTCACTGTGAACTAACATGCGGTAAGCCCTGTGATTTAACAAACGACATTGAGGCTACTTCGGAGGTAAACACAATTAGCTCCTAACTACGTGTTAGATTTATTTGATTGGTTTTTCTATCAACACATTTCAAATACATTTGCACACATTTGAAAAGTACAAATAGGTTTTTTAGCCATGGTCCATACGATTTATGGATGTTACTTAAGAAACGAATAGTATAGTAACAAGTGTTTAATCTGTGATATGATAATATCTCGTTGCCAAGTGTCTGCAATAATGATGTGTCATGCAAAAACAGCAAAAAGAGTGTTCGCGTGTGGTACAGCTTTTTATTGGAAAATAATGTGATAAAAAACTGAATCGTGAACTCGTGATTATCTTTCCGCACAATGAGCAACAAGCGTTCCTACCAAATTAACTTTAAAATTCTAAGTCATCAACTCTAGCTTTTAAAAATCCCTGCGACAATCAAAATTTATTTGTTATCTAAATTATTTAGAATTATCGCAAACATATAACACACACTTACATAAAGTGCCGATTTTTCTGATTTGACTCTGACTACAAATCACTGTAGTCAAATTAACTACAAGACCGTACGTCATTGGCATATTTTGATGAGGGCTATATATATGCAATAATGAATTTATAGAGGTTGTAGATGCCATCATCGACCATAAATAACCATTTACCAACCTGCGCGGTATCCCGAATGGTGTTTCGGAAAGTAAAGGTCTGGGTCGACCTGTCCGCGGTCTAGTTGTTCGAGGTAGACGCCTTGCACGGCCTCCTGCTTGGTGGACATGAAGCCGAACATGCCGCTGAGGACCCCGCGCCGGTGCGGACGCTCCTCGTCAGAGCTCAGCGGCTCGGTGGGAGAGGCCGGCTCGGCCGGCGTCGACGGCGACGGTGGAGTCTGACATAACAACAAGTTAATTTGAAAAACATGTTTAAATAAATAAATAATTGGACATTTCCACACAGCATCATCTAGCCCCAAAGTAAGCAGAGCTTGTGTTATGGGAACTACATGACCGAAATACTACTTTTGTAAATACATACATATTATACATAGAAAACACCCATATATATGCAGATCATAAAAACATTTGTCCCGCAGCGAGAATCGAACCCGCAACCTTCTACGTCTCAGGTGGGCCTTCGCCCATTGCGCCACAGAGGTCGTCGATTACAGCCCTGACGTGTTTTCCATCGTTCCCAAGTGGCTTGTGGCTGTGAAACCTACTTAAGAACCATCCTTGGAGTCATACAAATCGATCGCACAAAACGTATTTCAATCGGATAAGCCATTTTCAGCGACAAATGGTAACAGACAAACAATCAAACCACTTCTAATGGCAAACGGTATCAGATAAACGTTGAAACAAAGATGCTGTTTTAGTGTAATTTTAAAGTGAAAAACATTTTATTGAAATATGTTCCAAAAATTTGAATTCAGTGGACCCGATAAGCGCTTAAATTTAGACTTGCTAACGACTTTATTCCCCATGGTGGACCTCCTCAGATCTATAATCAGTACGCAGATCCGCGAGCATACCAAGTAGGGGTAGTCAGAAGCACAGGCCAAAACATTAAACCTCTTATTCATAAACACTCGCTAACTTAGCAGGTCGCTAACTGTAACCCTGTCCTTTTTAACTCTAAACAAATGATAGAGGCTGACGACTTTTATCATGCTTATGAATAGGGTAAGATTTTAATGTTGCACTGTTCAGAAATAACATGGAATAAAACTGTAACCCTCTCGATAACTTTAATGTCGATGCTTAAAACTTATCAAGATCTTACTCGTATGTAATAGTGAAAATAACTACGTCATATCTAACGAATTACGAACAGTACTTTCGAAAAGAAAAGTATTCGCTTTGCTAATTTTTGGATGCGAAATAATACATAATAAATTTGAGTGGTAATTCAGAAAGGTGGATTTAACTACCCAATTGTGGGTAATTATCTATGGTCGACGACGCAATGTAGGAAGGCGCCCCACCCGATGGACCAATTACATCTCAAGGCTTCCTGTACATTATGCCCCACCGTTACTTGATGTTAGACTTGATAGTTAGGTCGGTCTTATTGCAATTTAATTCAGGCAATGATGACAAATTCCACTTTGCAGTTGAGGACGCTATGGTGTTGTCATATAGCCGTCAATCGCAAAGCGGGATTTGATATCTTTGCCTGAATTGAATCTTTCGCGATTAGATAAAATAATAATAAGTTTTTACGGGTCTTTATTGCGTTGTTTTTTTAATTGTTTTTCCGACGTTTCGACTGTATTGCAACAGCCGTGGTCACGGGATTACTCAAATAAATTAAAATTTCAGTAAAATTATATCGGAAATATTTATAGGCGGTTTAGCTGTGAATCGTATTCACAGCTAAACCGCTGAGCCGTTTGTGATAAAATTTAATTTAGACATAGTTTGAAGCCGACGGTCATACGCTACTTTTATCTACATACCACGCGGACGAAGCCGCGGGCAGAAACTAGTTAAACAATAAAAATGGAAATAATAAAAAAGGTAAACGTGATAAAGGCCCATAAAAACTTATAATTATGTTATCTAATCGCGAAAGATTCTGATGAATGATGTCTCGATGGTTAGGCCCGGCTCACCTCCAACGGGGAGTCCGGCAACTCAGGCACCGGCAGCTCTCCCGAGCGGACCGGCGGCGGCTCGGGTAGCTCGCCCCATCTCCACGACTGTGACGACTTGTCGCCGGCCGCGGTTCGAGACAGCTCCACTTCTGTGTCCGACTGTACCGGGGTGCCCCCGCGAGAACCCCTGCAGAGTTAAGTATATTTAAGAAAAATAAATAAAGATGCAACAGTTGCATGCACAGTCCAGACATCAAACTTAGATTCCCTGTCCCCGGGAACTACTCGTAGTTTTTGAGACCTTCTGAAACCAACACGGTGGGTACACGAAACAAATATCTGCAGAACATTCGAACATATGTCCCTCAATGAAACAAATTAATTTGGGGAAAAAATTGCAAATAAAACAGTCCACATGATAAAACTTTTAAACAAACAATCTCCTAAGACAAATGCATACAAGGGTTCATGCCGTCGCGGGTAATAAAAACCCTCGCACTACTGTAATCTCCAGTCCATTCCCATGATAGAGACATCCTCAGATCTATACTTAGTTCGTAGATCGTTACCAAGTAGGGGTTATTCTGCACGTACATACATTATATTTGGCACAAGCCCACGCTTTGTATAGTACATAGTTAGCGTTCCGCTTGACAGATTGCAAACCCATCGCCGCTTATTGGAACAATGACCGATCGATAGCACACACCTGCGAATTTTTGGCCGCTCCGGGCATGCCGGTTATCTTTCGCCGTTAAATTTTTCGCGTGGAAAAATTGATGCACGACGGGAACCGAACCCACGATCTCGGAATCGATAGACGGATACCCTAGCCACTACAGTTCTTCTAATTAAATTATATTATACTACGAGTATATCTATATTACTCCGACTTAATTACAACATCATTAAAATTCTAGAACGCAGTGCTAAATAATTTTGCAATAATCTAGACTACTCCAATGTGAACTTTTTAAGTATAGAGTTATATTATATTTTGTTTTATGCAGGTCAGCGACTTAAATATCATGCATAAGCATAATATGTTGCTCTACTATCAACTGGCACTATTACAGGCCGGTAGTTATCAAACAATAGGTAAGTATTCTAAATATTACAGACAAAGGAAATTGTCAATTTCAAAGACAGACCTGGCTGTAATTGTGGCTTTCATTCGGGTGCTAGTGAATTAGTCTCGTAGAGGTTGCTTAAAAGGCCTGCGTTGGATGAATTGCCCATACAAACGTAATACCATAGTCATTTTTAATTAGAGCTTACTTCCACCATATTATGTTATTATTTGCATTCGAATAGTATTTATCTACGTACCTTGCTATAATTTTTTCAAATACTTACCTAAAATGAAATGTAAACGAATCGCATTTTGGATATTTTTACGTCTAAATGTTTTCTTCTTATTTGTTTCGTATTAAAAACAACAATACCTTACATATCGTTTGGTTAGGTACATAGATTAAATTGTCTAGTTATAGAATAACAACACAATGTGAAAAATACAACAAGTTTTCATTCAACTTTTTTGGTATTACGGAACACCACCAAATTTAAAACAAATTCAGAACGGCTAATATTACTATCGCGCTAGCACGGGCGGGCCTGCAGTCAGTCAAAAAGAGATAGCTATATTTTTGGACGCGCTTCGAATTTAAGTTATGAGCGCTGTACGCCGGATCCTTAACTGGGATGTGGCCTGCGTGTATGTACCTACCTACTTACTTATCACATAGGTACAACACTAACATTGTTTTTTAAGTCTTAGTTACACAAATGAACCTGTATTATTAATTAAATCTTACTACTATTATAACGCGAAAGTTTGTGAGGATGGATGTTTGTTACTCTTTCACGCAAAAACTACTGAACGGATGTTGATGAAACTTTACAGTAACATAGCCTATACATCAGAATAACACATAGGCATCGTGTACCACGCGGGTGAAGCCGTGGGAAGCAGCTAGTAAATTAATAAAGGAACAGAGTCACTTAGATTCGGGTCAGAAGATATTAAAAACAGAAAATATTAAAGACTTTAATCACTTTAAGGCCCATCCTCAGATTCTGGAAGATACTAAGTAGGGGGTAGTAAGAGGCATGTCCACGTTTTGTATAGCAGTTATCATTACGCGTGGCAAGTTGCAAGCTGCTTTATTAACACTAACCGATGCATGGCACATACCTACTTTAGAACTTTTGGTTCTAGTGCATGCCGGTTTCCTCGCGATGTTTTCCGTCACCGTTCTGAGCTGACTTATCACGAGATAATATAACTTCTAATGCGGCGCCCTCTTATAAATGTCGATAAAGCCTATCTTACAACCATCCTTGAAGTGAAGACATACAAATCGTTTGATTTTTTTTTATTACAATCCGATATTTCGTTTCGGAGATATGGTAAACACAAAAATTAAGAACCTCTTATGGCAAAAGCATACTCGGGCTCCTTACATCGCGGTTAAAAATAATGTAGTGCTACATCACAGAAAACTGGAGTTCATGCTATGTTTCGTGGCTATAATGGTGTTATGAAAAACCAAAACTGAGGTGTGTGTTTGCTGCAATTAGACTTGAGAAGAAAGAACGCGTGAGAAATAAAACCCATACAAAAGCGAGGTCTCGTATCGAGGTCTTCAAGCGCTGTTTCTGCTACCAAAACTGCCGTCATATTCGAAAAGGGCGCATCTACCATTTTTAGTTAAATATACCGCGGTGATAGTTAAAGAACTAGAGTTATCGAAGAGCAAAAAGGGCGTTTCTACACTTGTTCTTTCATATAAATATTGATATCTCGGTTTTGTGTTTGCGTTATATGCGCCGTTTTCGAATGAGAAGGCAGAAAACTCCGCCGTATAATTACAATCACGATAGGTATCAACTATCGTCAAGATAATAAGAAATTGAATTACGTATATATATATCATTACTCCGACAATTAACACTATAGCACAGAATAAATGATGAATACTAAAGTACTATAGTAAGAGAAGGTAGGTACCAACAGCAATTTATAGTTGTTTTGTTTGAGGGAGGATAAATATAAGAATTGTGGTTTTTCAGACCAGAAATAATGAATCTTCGTCTGTTTACATACATTGCATTTGCATAACTACGTATCTTTATGAAAATACGTATATTATTACAGTCGAACAGGATAAGGCCAACGAATACTTCATCAATGCTCTACCTAATGAAATACGATTATATTACAGTTTATTCAGCTGTGAGTGATTCTACTTATCATTAGCGTCAATTATTAAGTAAGAAAACGGATAACAATCAAGCGTGAAGGCGTATTTAATGCGGATTTTAGATAAAACTAGCGATATTGTCTTCAAATGATTTAGTAAAATATGTGAACCACAAGCGAATAATATTATGTGTACGGAAACATGAATTTAGTATTTACGCATTTCTGGATGCGGCATGCACTTCAAACGCTGTGTCCGACAACGCCATAGGGATGCGATTTTCTCCATTCAGGTTCATGTTAGACATCTCTTCGCTGCAATTAACGGGCTCTCTCAAACACTTTAACATCCAATTAGTGACTGAACATGTCAATTAGTTCTAAATCACTGAGACGATTAAGTTAATTAGTCTAGTGAATAGTTGAAATAAATATAAACAAACAGCAGTTAATCAATTGAAGGCTTACCTAAAAGTGGGCGCATGCACTTCGGTGTCACTGAAGAAATTAATATCAGTTGTATTGGGAATGGATGTGGCTTGAGACGAGCGCTGTTCGGAGCCCGCGCGATCTGATTGGCTGGAAACAGAGCTGCTGGACGACTTCCTTTGGTGCTTCTTTTTCGAATTCATCTTTCTAGTTTTCTTCTTTTTCTTGCCGTTTCCGTTCGGTTTTGTTTCGTCGGTATTGGTGGGTGCAGCGTCTATCGGGCGGAAGTCGTTATGCGCGCTGATTTTCTGCACGGCCTGGTTCGCTTCACTTTCCGCTTCGCCTAGCTGTGTGGCTGCGAAAGTCTTAGGAGCCCTTCCGTCGAAACAATCCGGTGCTCCCTCGTCAAGGCCGTCCATCTCGAACAGGGCATCGTTGTCATTGTTGGCACTACTCTCCTCTTTGCTGGATTTCTTTGTGATCTTAGTCAAATCTGGCTTTTGCATGGTCTGTCCGTCAGCTGTGTATCTGTAAAAGGGAAGCTTGTGAAATTTCGTACATAGATAGAATCTCATAAATCGTATATTCATATATAATAAGCACATAATAGAATAAGATACAAAATACTTTATTGCTCAACAAACAATCAAACATTTCAGCTTAGATAAGTACTAAAAACTTTGATAATGTTGTACAATGGGCAATCTTATCGCTTATTAGCGATCTACATACAGGATCAAAGCTTGTGTATGATCAGGGGGTCTAGACAAATACCTCACGCTTACTTTTCCTTTCACGCTAACGCAAATTTTTCAAGGTAAAACTTGGCAGCTGTCACGTGACATTTCCGCAGCTAATGTCATTCCCATACAATTCAATCTCTCCGCAGGCTTTAACGTCAACAGAAAGTGGTATTTGTCTAGGCCCCCTGAACTGATCATTCCAAACACAGAAAGGAACCAATTTCATTCGTACTACTTTTGGCAATACGTATGAAAGAAGTTTCACCAGTGCAAAGTGTAATTGTTAAATCAGCTGTTATAAATGAAATACGGCACAAATACCTTGACTTCTACTTTTACACGCGAAATGCAAATTTTATTACTATCGCTTTCATCGCAAAGGCTCCGCGTCTATTGTTCTAGTGAAGCATAAAGTTACGATAAATCAGATGTTTCAATTCACGCTCCAACCGGATATGGTTAGATAATCAAAGTTGCTTGACTAGGTACCTCCGTATTTTTTAAATAGTACCTATCCTACTCGTGATGATACATAACTGGGAATTGAATATGAAAAGGAAAGCGACGTAGGCCAGGAAGGCTCCTTGATGACATCTTAAAAGTTACGGAAAATCGATGAATGGAGTTGGCTCAAAAACATTAGTGATGGCACACTTTAAATAAATAAAAAAACGCCCAATAACCACATACATAATCCTAATCACACACAGGTTTCCTAGCGCCGCAGTTATCAGAAATTAGGACTACTGTATCATCACAACACCCAGACTTGTATCAAATATTTGCAGAACATGCAAAAATGCATCCCGCAGTGGGAATCGAATCTGCACTTCTTGCGTCTCAGCCGGCTACTCGCCTGTCGTCGTACCACCGATGTCTTTGGGCGTGGCCTATATTCAGCAGTGGAAATCTATATGATGAGAATTACGAAATACCTGCGCTTTGTGTAGTCTGAAGCTTGTCCATGGTCTGGCTCGACAGCGGAAAGCGAGTTCCGCCGCCTCGGTTCATACAACTCCTGGAATCTCGAGGCCGGGATGGGCGAAGTGGCGAGGTGCGCGGAACATTCCGCCTCATCCTCGCCCACCTCTTCTACAAAGAATGCCTCCCCCGATTCCCCGAGCTTCATGTGTATCTGCAGCGGCTCCCCGTTTAGCTCCAGATCGACCTAAAACCAGGATGCCTTTAATTTGCAGAATTGAGGAAGTACCGATATAAATAGAACGTCGATCGAAAGCAGTCCTACAAACGCGATAACGCGAAAACGAAAGTAGAGATTTTTTAGATGCGACTGGAACGTGGTACGTTGATCTATTGAATTAAACCAACCAGACGCGTGCGCACGTAGAGAAGTGATTGATATGAGAAGGCGCATGTAACCATTAAAATAAATAAAGCCGATATCTTGATAATCTCTCCTAAACATATCGCATATCGAAGAACCTTTAACCTTGAAGGTTTCACCATGGAATACGCAATGAGTGATCAATGGCATAATTCGAATCACTTCATTTCGGAGATGGTGTTACGTAACTCGTCTTACAAATGGCATTTGAATATTACTGCGACAAGGTGCGACAAGGTCGCACTTGTCGCACTTACCGAGATAACTAGCTCATAAAATCTTTAATTAAGTTTCCATCTGAACAGAATTAAGAAAGTTCCAGAAATATCAAGTGGAAATGAAATTCTGCAGGATTGAGGTGAGCGACACTGTTGAACGAGGTTCATCAACTTCAGTCGGTTGGCGATTCAAAATTTCAACACAGCCTGCAGATCCACACGGGAGCAAATATAATGTGCAAAAAATATACTCTCAAGTGTATATAAAATATAACACTTGAGAGTACAATTTTTGCACATATCCTGTAAGGGAATTGGGTGGGCATATGGGTTAGAAGCTTTATAACATAAGTATCTACTGCAAATATTTCAATTATACAAAAACTAAATTATTCAACAATGCCGACGACGGACAAAACTCTTAGAAAAAATATGGCAGGTGGCCGGATGAAGAAACATAGGTATTTGTGCCAAAATGTTGTACATAATTATTGGTTAGGATTTGTACCCCTCTTTGGCATAAATCCAATTTTCACCCAGCGTGAATCAGACGCAGATTCTCATCTCGTTTTGGCAATGCCACCTTCTATTGCTTTCATACCTTGGCCACAAAAACTAGACACAAGTACATCATTCATAAGTATCAATATCAACATTTGTACCTACACACACCAGCATTGGGTTGCTCGTATGTGTAAAAGGCAGCCTTTGGTATAAAATATGGTTACTTTTGCAGATTACATTCGTAAAGTTATTTGTATTGTAAACAAGATTGTACTTAAACGTGATAATTGAAGTTTTTTTTCCCTAATTAGGAAAACATCCTCATTGAAGAACATTCGAGATAAGACACTAGACTAACGTGCATGAAGCTACTCATAATATGTCTCTCACGTTGGTTTTAGGCTTGGAGCACAACGCCGATGTATGCGTGCTGACATTCCTAGGTATATTAATACTTTCATCCACACGTTCAGGTTTAATTCGCTGTGATAACTGGCGTGGAATCTCGTGACGTGAGCGAAACCGAGCGGGTTTCCGCCAGCTCTTTCACCAGAACGATTCAATATGTCATGTATTCAATTCGTCGAGTTTTATCGATCGAGATAATCGAATACTTACTATCAAGGCAAGATTCCGGTTATATGTTGTTTAGTTTTGATATTGATTCACTTTAAATCCGTTTCAATCAAGGAACTGGTTTCCAGTTCCTATAGTTATTTTTTCTTTCTAATTATTGAAAATTTTAAAATATAAAACAATCAACAGCAAAATACGTACCTATAAAGTACTCAATTAGAATAACGTTTGAAACATAGTACCAAAATATAGGAGTTTTTATAAACAGCTGACTCGCTGAGCTCGGTTGCAATATCTAGTTTGAAAGGCCATGATATTTATGAGAACATACTCGAAGATAACAATGCCCATAAAAGGATAAGTACGTACATAGGTATTTGTTTGCAGTGGAAACGTTGGACAACAGATTAACCGTAGTCTATTTGAATCCTTCCTGAAAACTACAAACTAATAATTGGAGATTCGAAAATGGATTCACATAAATGTCGTCTACGCATGTGAATTAGTATGCTAACAGAGAAGGTTTATAAATTCGTATCGCTACAATCTTGTATTCTACACATCGATGTGGCAACTCATTGGGTATTGCAAACTAGCAAACTGAAGAATGGCAATATTTATTTCGGTGATGGTCACAGCTACGTTCTTGAAAAATTCGAGACTGGCGACTAATCAAGGTTGAAGGATTAATAACTACAGTCCCATCTTTATTTTAAGAGCGCTCTCGAGAAAGTGACATATTGTGGGAACTGGGTCACAATTTGAATGTATGAGAAGTATTGTAGTTTGTGGCACTTCTGCGTGACATTTAAAGAAAATGTATCGTATACTTACATCCGAACAGACTATAAAAATAATAAATGCAGCAACTCATTATTGTCGGAACTCATTCTGCAAACATCTGTTAGGGTATAATGAACTGCCATGAGCTATAATTATAAATTTTACGGGTCTTTGTCGCGTTTAACTTTTTTATTATTTTCCCGACGACTGTATTGCAGCAGCCGTGGTCACGGGATGACTGATGATGTCGAAACAGCGAGAAAATAATAAAAATGGTAAATGCGACAAAGACCCGTTAAATTTATAATAATGTTATCTAATCGCCAAATTTTGAAAAATACAAATTTTGGCGAAAATTTGGTCACAAAACTCACCACTTTGAACCTGGAACGCAGCACACCCAGCTTGCCGAAGCGCACGTGGAAAGGAGAACACGTGAAGCTACCGTCAGGCTGTTCGACCACCACCACATCGATGGCGCCTGTCAGAGTCGCCCCGTTTATCTCATTGTAGAAATCGCGAAAATTCGCAATGAATTTACCAATATAGTTCATAGAATACATGACTGCTGGCTTATTCACTTCACTTTTCCAATTAAATGTCTGGTTTCCCACAAGCACAAAGATCAATGTTTTTATTCACCGCGTGTTTAACCTTTGCAGAAGATTAACCCATCTTGACGCTGGGTCAACGACGGATTACACCTGTAACAAATAATGATCCCATGAATATCATAATATTAATTGCTGTAAACTTCAATCTTTCTAGATGAATCTCAGATAAGTTCCATTCCATTAATGGAAGTCCAAGTACCCAAATGATTATCTATTTAAATAAAGGGAAACGATTCATAATAGCTAAAGTTCAGTTGGCAAGGGTAGGGGATAAACGTCCGCTACAAACCGAGATACGTGTCAATTATTTATTGGTCTTTATTATGTACTCGTAGGTACCTACATTTAAAGGTTAAGTATTCCTATGATAAGATATTATTTCCACCGGTGCATGAGCATGTTTTGTGTTTTCCGTTTCCTCTTTCCGTCTTTATGGGATTATCGATGTACTCGTATTAGTAGAGTATATTACTTATAGATATATAGTCCTTCTTATCTACATGCATGTAAATAACGCGACGTGACGTGCGAGTAACAACGGACGAAATATTATATTATCTGTTAAAGTATTTAGTTATAATCATGACTAATCTCCAAAAATGTGTTATCTGTACTAAATATACATTTAAGTATGAGTTCATTGAATTTGAATTCATTATTTGGACCACGTATGTGTTCCTTAATCGAATAACTATTGAATTCAATTATGTTATTTATTAGGTCAATTGGTATTTTTTGAGTAAGTGGGTTGATGCACTACTCGTTACACGATAAACATCTCCGTACATATGGACAGGATATTGCTCAATGTTGCATGACCGAAATCAGAACAAGATATAAAATAACTAAAACCATATGCTACTATACATAGTAAGTAAGTAATTATACTTTGTAATTGAGGCCAGACACGATACGCAAGTTACTTACCTAAAACTATTACGAGAGTAGTACTTTTTTGCATTAAATCCGTAAGCTAAAATAAGAACTAGCAAATTCGATATGCTCAATTCCACCGCGATACGACTTTGGGAACGAGATTGCTGCTGTGATGGAGACACGCGGTCAGGGCATGCTCGAGCACCGGCTAGGCGGCTGTGCGATGACAGGGGAAGGACTATGCCCCCGAGCGTCTACGTAATGACTAATTTTGTAAGAATAACGATAACCCATCGTCATATTTCATACTATCTTTACATGCATGTATAGACAATTTGGCAAGTGTTTCCGCGGTATTAGGTGAAGTACCTTTACCGTCCAAGATCATGAACTTTGCTAAGTGTAGGGATAAGAATAGCAATTTTTAGATTTGGCCTCATGTTCACTAGCCAAAGAATGACTTTCACAAAGTGTTATTCATAATAATACCCTTAGTTTAATACCCTCCTTACAAAATGCATTCAAGTAAGCTGTTTGTGATTTAAATAATAAGCTAAAAGAGAAAGCGTTAAATATCAGACACGTGAATATGAGAATGGCAGAAAAGGGCAGGTGGCAAACGTCCAAGGAGATCTTAATTAGACACCAGACTAAAACATTGTTTTTTTTTAATAAACACCTTGAAGTTCAATATCCTAGTTTTATTTCCTGATATATACTCGTACCTTACAGAAGCAAATACTAAGTCAGAATGAATGAATGAATGAAAATACTTAATTTTACACCACAATAAAAATACAAAAGTAACAAAAACTTTACATAACTAAAAGTACAGTGGGTGGTCTTATCGCATAGTAGCGATCTCTTCCAGATAACCTTTAGAAGGTGGGGAATTTATAAGATTGTGTGAATGGCGGCGGTGTACGCATTAATTTATTAAACAAATACTAAAATTCAGAGTCAGAGTTGTAGATAAGATTGTAAGCCGAATTTATTGCTCTTATAGGCCACGGTTATTTGAAATCCTAAAACGAATTTAGCACGCAGAAAATCGAATATTGGCCTAATAACGAGCTATCACCGTCGGACCGTCATTGACTTCTATTTTTTCGACACATAAATTTTTAGTGTTGGGTCAGGACTATGTAAGTATGTGTAACATACACATGTAACTAGTAATAACAGCTCCTCTTATGGAAGGGATGCCGTGTGGAATGTGAAAAGATGAGTGCAGCCAAATTGAAAGGCATTAAGCCCGTAGCACGTATGAATTATTTGTAAATAATTTTAGTATTGGCTTCTACTCGAATCATTTTTTGTTAATTTGGATGACAAACGGTCAGACCGGACGCATCCTGAATTTGGTCGGTCGCAGTAATTTACCTCTAACACAGCTTCCGCACTAAATTTATGGTCATCTTAAAACTTACACATGATAAATATATAAAGTTCGGGTTAGAAGATGTGGAACTAATGAGCTTGATTTTGTACAGTTCGATATAATTATGTTTTTTTATGAATTCAATTAATTAACAGTGTGCATGGCACTATTTTGTTAGTAATTACCTTTCTACTTACCTACCAACAGAGCCGTAGGATTGTAGCCCAACAACATACAACTTGTACTAGATAAGATGACTTGTACAGTGTACAACTTGTACAGTGACCTTAATAGTTTTCTACTAGAACTACGGCCTAGAAACTAGAGGTTTATTTGTGTTCGGTTTCTTAGCAGTAGAGTAGTCTAGTTATCACTTGCGACTGCGACAATCTATCTTTCCTTCGTGCAGGGAACGCCAGTTGCCCCCAAAAGCGTGCCTGTTTTCACGTGTCTTTACAGGACGTGTGCGAAACACACTTATTGACTCATGACTCATATATTATATCTATGAATCTTAAATTGGATTGCAAGTCTATCGTAAATATTCAGATTTAGTAGTTCGCCCAAAATAAAACCTATGTTCTGCTTTAGTGCCAAAATTGAGTCCGTAGATACCGTCCAACTTGACTCGGAAAACTAAATTGATCAGTAAATTTTATGTAAAAAAAATATGATTTGATAAGTCTGCGATAATTTAATTATCAACTGACGTCAGTATGTAACATTACATGATTTAATAAACTTACGTAATAAACAGTTGCTTACTTAGTTATTTGTTACAAAGAGACAAGAAAAATGTGTAACTGGCATTTGTCTGTACCTAATTAAGGATCTGCTGACAAAAAAATGTTGTCTTACCCCATACCCAGGCTTTGTGCATTCGCTTGTATGAAAGCGATCATAATTTTAAAACGGCAAAAGAAAACAACTAATAAAAAGCCATACAGGCCAATTTCAATATCAAGGCAAAAGTTTCTGAACCTCAGTCATTCAAGGCAAGACCTATTTGTGCAATGTTCTGTGCAATAACTGCACCTGCATTGGTATAATATGTATACCTAGTAACATGTTGACCAGTCTGTGTACTGAGTTTCATGGTATCAATAATAATTTATATGACTCAGATGAACCTTTAATTGAAGTTCCAACAGACGAGACATTCTCAGAATAAACAACTCCGTTAACCAATGGTTTGCAACGGTATGGTTATAAAATAAATTTTCCTCCGTAGTCCGTATCTTAGTCGTTTAGTAGTGCTTTGTTTCACAATCGCGGTCTCGTAACTATTGGATTAAACCTTGTAAAGAATACATCAAATTTTTAGATCTACCTTAGAACGTCAAGATAGACTGTCATAGTTTTGGTTCAAGAATATTGTTGCTCAGTTTGATTGAATAATTCAGTATGTGAAATTTAACTTACGATAGAAATAATTTACTATGAATAATTACACACACGGGTGAATTAGAAAGGAAATTTATTATTGCTACTCCAACTGTTTTAGTATAGATCCATTGTTGAACAAATCATCATGTGTTTGCTGTGAAACGAGTTAATAAACCAAAAACAAATGTAAACGATCTGGATGCAGCCAAGGTTCTTATTCCATGGCTTGGAGTGGAGTGGAGATCAATGTTTTCTTTGAATTCAATGTTTGTGATGGATGATAAATGATTTGTACAATCAATACTGTTCAAGAAGTTGTAAGCAAAGGAGAAAAGTAAATTTCTCATACCTGTAAGTATGTCTCGCTCGAGTAGATAATCGAAAACATATTATTAAGTCTGGCATAAATATACATATAGACAAAGAACGAATGATAATAAATTAGGATTAAAACAGTAAAGCAATAAATACGGTTTTTATAAAAAAAATGTATATAATACATTCACCGTGCAAAAATACTCAAATAAATATACTAATTACCTTGGCAGAAGACTCGGCTCCGAATAATAACGATTGTTTTCGACGAAAATTCGAATCAAAAGACACAAGCGTTGTTTAAACCTTTGTCAACAAGCTGTCTATAATCACATCACGCACGAGCGCACAAACTGGTGAGACTTCGACACGTGAAGTTCGCGTCGACTCTACCAATAAACTGTGTGGCTGGTAGCTGTTACTGGCTGGTGTAGGTGGCCGATACGTTATAGTGTGACGTCACATGACGTCGCCTTCAACCCAGCAGCAGTCGTTCATATTACACGATTCAGATACAGAGTATAGTGGTGCGAGCGACGAGCTCTCTCCTACCGTGAACGCTTCCCCGGTGGCGCTAGCTCGGTATGGCAATGGCACGCATTAGTGGTTCGATCGTACGGTATGGCGTGATGTCGCACCACCACTTTGCGAAAGTTTACCAACCAATCTAGTAATTCGTCATTCTTAGAGAGGGATAATTGTATAGTACTTAATTTAATTTATCGTATCCATAACATTATTTTTAACTTATGATTGCCAGGTACAAAGCAATTTAAATGTTTTAACACATATTCAGCGTTAGACACATTTTAGTTATATTAGAAACGGACAAAAGTCCAGAGTTCCAGGCATGATAATAAATACCTATTACAGGCACAAAATACTTAGGTCATATTTTGCTTGGATGTATCGGAACTCTACTAATAAGACTAATGTTTTGTGCGATACGAGAGTAGAGAGGATGACTAGGTATACGATCGTTGTAGTTTGACGTTGGGTTAAAAAAACATCAATCTACAAAGAGGAATATCTGTTGAAGTTTTTTATTTTTCTCAACTCAGTTGATTGATCGGATTGATTTTTAGTGTTTTTATCAAAAACAAAAAAACATTCCTATCATTGAATGCTATTGCATAGAACAGGAAGTTACTCAAGAACGCTAGATCAAGGAGCAGCTCGCGTATTTTAAACGTATTTTGGTGGCATTTAGATTTGACACACCCACCAAAGAACCTTCAACGTAACAAAATACAGCATCCTTATTAGTCTAGGAATGGGTGTGTCATGACGTGTGTTTACGACTGGCTCCGGAGGTATGGCGCGATGCCTGTTGCGCATTATTTAAGTCACAAGGTCACTCTTAACTTTGAAAAACAACATTTCCTGCGACCTACTTTCAGCCGTATTTCTATTTCTTTAAATGCTAAATTGAATCTTGCGTCAAAATCAAAAGCATGCACGCATTATCTCTCTGGTGGCCTTCCACGCTAATACACATGCCTATCTCGCCGTAGGTACCTAAGCACTGAAAACAATAACATGTTTTTTGAAAATGATAATGGACTTTTTTTTTGCACATAGGTACATAACCGTAAATAAGATTTGCATGACTTACGTAATAAATTTGCTAATGCGATAAAAACAATAAATGTAAAATATGAGGAAACTAGGACCGATTTTTATCAAATAGGGTAGGTGTATATTCGAAGGACTCGAGAATCAATGTATATTGTACTTATTGGAGTAGTATAAAGGGGCGAGAGTGAGGAGGACCTTCCACCTTTGATGGGGTAGGAGTTGCGAAAACAAAAATATTCATGAAACGAATAAAAATAAAATTATAAATAAAGTTTTAGGTTAATGGGTCATGAACAAATGACGACCTCTGTGGCGCAGTGAGCGAAGGCCCGGCTGAGGCGCAGAAGGTTGCGGGTTCGATTCCCGCAGCGGGACAAATGTTTGTGTATAAATGCAAATATACGTCTTGGGTCTGGGTGTTTTCTATGTATAATATTATGTGTTTATTTACAAAACAAAATGTATATAAGTAGTATATCTGTCATGTAGTTCCCATAACACAAACAAGCTCTGCTTAGTTTGAGGCTGGATGATGCTGTGTGAAAAATGAAAAGTCTAGCATTATTATTATTAATTGCATTAACCCCAGACGCAAAAAGAGGGGTGTTATAAGTTTAAGGTTTGTCTGTGTATTTGTGTGTCTGAACGAATGAAACAATTTGATTTCGTTTTTTTAACTTAAGCAGAGGTATCGTGTTTGGGCTCATTGAAATGGCCGAATGAATAGGTAGGTAGATGCTCATCAGGGTCTCATGATGGAGCAGGAATGAGAAATGACGATAAATTGACGAGAGAGTCTAAAAATATGTAAAACACGTCGGGTTTTAAAATTTTATGAAAACTTACCAAAGTTTTTATTTACGGAGGCTCGAAAAATAGATGCATTTGTTATTTAGGGATGAATACACATGAAATATTGTGACCAAATCTGTTCTTCACAACAATATTATGGAAGAGCAGCATGGGTTTCATTTGGGTTTAATTATAAGTTTATCGGGTCTTTATCGCGTTTACCTTTTTTATTATTTGCCCGTCGTTTCGACTGTATTACAACAGCCGTGGTCACGGGATGAGTCACGTCGGGAAAAGGTTAACGCGATCAAGACCCGTTAAACTTATAATTATGTTATTTAATCGCGAAAGTTTGAAAAATAGTACAGCATGGATTTGTAAAGAAGCGATCTAGCTGCATGAATCTAATAATATTTACCAACATGGACAGACGTACATAAGTTAATGCTGCGTACACGTAGGCATTTGACAGGGTAGATCACAATTTTTTCCTAAATAAACTTGCATAATAATGGTATCCGCGGTGATCTATTGCGCTGGTTTGTTTTATATATTACAAATCGTACTCAGAAGGTTGTTGTTTATGGTCATCAGTCGGACAAAATCAATGTTACTTCGGGCGTCCTGCAGGGCTCTATTCTAGTGCCTCTGTTATTTATAATATTTATAAATGGTATAATTTCTTACTTTAATTTCTTGCTTTACGCAGATGATCTAAAAATTTATCGTCAATAAAAAAATAAAGCTGGACATTTTCACACGGCATCATCTAGCCCCAAAGTAAGCAGAGCTTGTTTTATGGGACCTACATGACTGATATAATACTTAAATACATTTTTTGTAAAAAAATATTTGTCTTTTATCATTTATACTATATAATATTTATACAGAGTTTCAAGCAAATTGGACCGCTCATTAAAAAAATCCCATAAAAACTTGGACACCCCTCTACAACCCCTCATTTTATCATTTGGATTGAAAAATATTTATGTGGTTTAAGTTCAAGGAATACAATTTATCATACAAAGGTTTTCGCCCTATTCACCCACTTAGGGGTAGAATTTTCCAAATTCCTTTCTTAGTGCACCCCTACACCACAAGAGGAATATACCCTCCAAGTTTCATGCTTCTAGGACTTATGGTTTAGGCTGTGTGTTGATCCGCCAGTAAGTAATGGAACAGTTTTAAATAATTATTATATTTATATTACTGTAAATACAAAAGTAAGTAAAGTATACACTTATACAGTAGTATTAGACGTGTGCGCCGCGCCGGCGCGCCGCCGCCGCCGGTTTAAACTTCCGCCGCCGCCGATCGGCTGACAGGCTCAAAATTGGCGCGAGTAGGTACCTACCGATCACATCGCAGTGGCGAAACGATGCGTGGCGCGAAGCACTGATTGAATTAATGTTATCATTTTGTGGTTTCATTTCATCTGTGCTCTTGGTTTTGATATATTTTTTTTTAGTTTCGAGCTGATCCGTATCTTTGATACCTACTTATTCTATTATGGGAGATCTAGGAATAGAATTTTGGATTAAAAATGAATGAGCTACTCGTCAAATGCCTTCTCTACGCCGATGATCAGGTTATACTTGCGTCATCGGTGGATGAGTTACAAGAGATGGTACGTGTAACAATTATGCATGAAGCGTTTGAAAGAAAAGGAATGAAAGTTAATGTAAGGCGAAAGTAATGGTTTTTGATAAAGATGAATGTATTAATACATATTATATTGTGATCGGCGGAGAGAGAGTGGAACGAGTAAAAGAGTTTTTATATCTGGGGACTTTGTTTACTAGGGATGGGAAGCATGAGGAAGATATCGAAAGGTGAGTGAATGCTGGAAATCAAGTGAATGGGGCACTTCACTCCTTCATGAGCAGCCGGCAATTGTCTGAGACGGCACGAGTAGCCGTGCATCGAGGAGTGTTAGTGCCGACACTAATGTATGGAAGTGAAAGTTGGGTATGGCAGAAGAAACATAAAAGTCGAGTAAATGCAGTGGAGATGAGAGCTTTGAGGAGTATGTGTGGTGTAACTCTAAGATATAGAGTGAGGAACAGCGTGCTAAGAGAGCAGTGTGAAGTGAAAGAAGATGTAGTAGTTGAGAAAGGTATGTTGAGATGGTTTAGCCATCTAAAAAGGATGGATGAAAGAAGATTAACAAACGAAGTATACAAGGCGAGCGTGACTGGGATAGATGGAAGAGGAAGGCCTCAGCGAACGTAGTCTGACCAAATTGGAGACATTCTAGAGAAAGGCCAAGTCAGAAGTACACTAAACCACCGAACTTGTAAAAAGAATTTAATTAGGATGAATGACGCGAAAGAGGTATGCCAGGATCCTAGCAAGTGGAAATCCTTGGTCTCTGCTTATCCCTCCGGCATAATAGACATAAATAAAATAAAATTAAGGCATTTTACAGTAAATCTATTGTTTTCTAAATCCATGAACAGTTTTTCTTGGAAATACTTTGGCCAGTTGATCGTTGAGAATGATTAAGAGAAGAATGTTTTTTCGAAAAAAACATTCTTCAATTATTTTGCATACATTGCCTGAAAACCGCTCAAAATCGAATACTTGACAGTCCTTTTGGATCGTTTCACCTGACAGTTCCATGACAAGTACACAAGATGTAAAGCTAAAATTATATTTATTAAAGTACATTTCGTCCTCTAAAGAACATTATATCCAGTAGATTTCAAGAATTTTTGTTTAAGTTTGTTTATTTAGTTTGTTAATTCAGTTTTAGCATAATAAAACGCCTTCAAACCTTTAGTAGATTTTTTTCCATACATAAAACCCCGCGCCGATTTCCAGCCGAAAACACGCCGCCGCCGCCGATTTTACAGCGGCAGCCGCCGCCGCTACTTTTAGGATCGGCGCACATGTCTAAGTAGTATGTATACAGTAGGTAAGTAAAAAGTAAGTAAAGTTAATAAAATAAAAATAAAACACGTGGAATGTGATCTGATTGAAATGAAAGAAAAACATGAAGTTTTCTTTTCATTTCGGTTTCTGAATGTAATCACTACACAAGCGGTAATTTATAACAAAAATTCTTGACAAGTGCAATACAACCGAGTATACAAGATAAATGTTTTCAATTTAATAAATCTGTTTGGTCTCAGCCAATGATAGAGATCTTGCTACCAGTAGAGATCTTAAGGCAATATGGACATGGGTATTTAAAAAAAGTTATGCCATTCAAAATTTGTATGGTGGTAAAGCCATCTTTAAATTTTAAGGCTAAGTACATACATTGATTCAAAAGATGTCCCATATTTATTTATGTGGAAAACCATGCCTAGTTTAGTACTTAGTTAAGGTATCTTTCTTCTTCCTCAGTCTATCTGACTGCCAGTGGAAAGAATGATGAAACATTTTTGGACTAGTAGTAGGGATCGGTACTGGTTGATTGAGAATAATTCTAGTACAGAAATGCTATTCTTCCAACTGCCACACTCAGATTGATAGTGGGGAGGGCTAGTCAGGAGATCAGTATTAAACTAAACTATCTATCACATATTTTGGTACCATGCAACTTATAGTTTGTAGCCAAGCAACATTCACACATGGTGTGACATTGTTCTACTTATACATACATCTTTTATATGATTAAATAATTTTAATTAATCATATTTCTTAAATATTCTGGCAAACAAGTCACAAACTGGTAAGTGTACCTATATCTCAAGTAGAGGAGAGCAGATACCAATAGTATAAAAAAAACACATGTTTTCTTCTAGTACTCACTGGTCGCTCGCTCGTGCGTGATTGTCGTCTTAATTTTTTATCAAAACAATATTTTTGCGTTTTGAACTAAAATATATTGTAGTTTCAAGAGGGACCCCCAGACGTCCCAATTGCAAGTTAAGCCCTTGCACATTCTATAATATTTGTGTAGGTAATTAACCAAATCCTTTGTGGTTGCGATGGATAAGATATGATGATTGAAAAGATGTTCACTTCGAGGTAACTCTATGAGTTTGATAGTACATTAATTGAGCAAATAAATTCTTGGTGGTTTGTCGGTAGGACAAGAAAAATTAATATGAACTAGATAAATAACTTACCAATTATCTGTGTTATTGTATATCAGCACAATATTTGTTTAGAATGCGTTTTCCAGAATAAATTACACATTTCTTTTTACACAACAAAAGATTCCAATGATTTCAGCAGCTTCACTTTACACAAATGACGTTATTGTGACAGACAATGACAACGTGACAACTGACATCGTATAGTACGACATAACATTGAAATCCTGGCAGAATTGTGACAACTAGCCACAGAAGCCATTATCAAGAAGTTGAACATTTAACCTGTTCAGTATGCGTTCTAAAAAAAAGTTCCGCACTGTCAAGCCTCGGGGGGGTGGCGCTAGGGTACGTAGGTCCACCCCAGGGCACCTAAACGCCTAGATCTCAGGAATGACTAGGTCTTTGTTTATAATAAAAGATGATCTAGAATCTAGAATAAATAACCTATGGATCTGTATATAGTATATTTGTGATAACATGTTAGATATACTCTAATTTCATCGATAAACTCAAAGAAAGATTTCGCTAAGTGAATAGCAATTTGTAGAAAACAAACTCGTTTCTTCAACTAATAAGGATATAATAAATTACAATTCAAACAAAACAAACCCTCTTTCAAAGAGATTGTTGACAAAAAACCGATCTCAAGTGGGTACAAGCTGCGTGATTCACCAATAGTGATGGGACAACTAAGTATCATGAATTGATCGATAAAATCGTGTTTGGAAATTTAATCAATATTTTATCCTGCTGAATGAAAGACGACCATAATTATTGAAATAAAAACCCATAATTGGATGTAAAAAAATCTTTTTATTTTTGAACTACCTATTAGGTCGGTACAGAGTAAAATATAATGGATACTACTACTACCTACTACTAAGGATTATCTTTTATCTTAGGTTTTTTTATACATAAAATATAGTATTAGTTTACATAAAACAAAAAAATATATATAACGTCAGTATTTTCTATAGAAAAATTGATTTATTTTTGAATCCTTACCTATTAGGTAGGAACAAACAAAGTTACACGTAAAATATAATGGTAAGTAATTACTATCCAACAAGCACAGGACAGATGTCGATGATGATGATGATGATGAACTACCTACTACAAAAAAAGTTTCAAAACAAACAAGCTTTTACTGGGTTATTCCATTGAACAGTCCCTGACTCCATCATCAGATCAGTTTACTGTCACCATTTATGGTAATCATCATTTTTGTCAAATCAAATCAAATCAAAATAATATGTTTATTGCAAAAAGGCACAAAAATGCAATTTTAGAAGTAAAAATATCTAGAGTTACTAGGCCAGACCAGTCCCGCACGCAGAGCAGCACCCGTTCACGAGTATAACATGTGGACAAACCATCACGCCCCAAATCAAATCAAATCAAAATATGTTTATTGCATTGCGAGGCCGACTCCGCCGCGCCGGTGGAAAAGAGAGCTGGTGGACGTCAGGCGAGTAGGCCCCTTCGTCGATGTCAGCTTCGCTCCGCTCCGTCACTACTTCGAACACAATTATGGGAAATAGGGTTCTGAAACAAAAAAAAACAATCATGAAATAAATAAGATAAACAGAACGTAAAAAAGACTAGATGGCGTTGTTTATTTCAGCTCAAGAATAGGTAAACTGTTTCAATCGTATGCCCGTCATTTGCCGTAGGTCTCGATATACCTACACCATACAATTTTGTATTGACATTTTCTTCCTAAAATATTTTTTTGCTTTTATACCATAATTCTATCGTATCACCATCGGTTAGTCAAAAACATCGACATACATCATCGGCAAACATCAACACACTAGTCGATATTGTTATTGTATGACGCCTCATACGAAAATTAACCCACACGTCAAAGAAATAAAGTCGAATTCAAATGTCGATGACCTTCAACAAAATGGCCGGCCACCGGCATGTATTTACTGACACAGGTTTTTTATCAGATTGTTTATGTTTTACGCTTGATTGTGTATAAAATGTTTATATTATGTAATAAACCACATTTACAAAGCTATTTACGATAAATTACGGGTAAAACAAACCAAAATTGAGCAAATCTGAGGACTTGACTAGTTAACAATATTATTTCTTATTTTTGATGTTATTTTATTTGCTTCACAGGAATGAAAGTCAAAAACCTCTAATAATTAAAATAAATATGTATTAGGTACAAATAAATTTTAACATCTTATTAACAAATTATGATAAATGTTTTAGTTAAAATAGGTACTGTCTCGTCTCACGAATAAATGGAGCATTCAAAGTAACATTGAATGCTATGGTATCTGTCTGTTTGACGTGCTCTCGTCGTATGCGCCGGTTGAATCCACCGCACCATTCGGTAGCGTCTCCGGAGAACCAGACCGTGTCCTTTCCGCAGCCACTGCATTCTGACACTTGTTTCTCAACTCGAACACTTGAGTTATGGCGTCCCGGAAACACAGGAAATTGTAGTCTATTACACCTGAAAAAATAAAGTTAAATATAAGACAGGACTTACCTTTCTGAATACCAGATCTGAAATATAATATTATCTGGGAAAGACCAGCTAGCCTCACACAGCTGAAATCGTCTCATTTAAATAGGCTTTATGTCGTAATTAAACCTTGAGAAGCATTATTAACCGACTTCAAAAAAATGAGGAGGTCCTCAATTCGACTGATAGGTATTTCTTTTATCGTGTATGTTTGTTAATTGATATCTTCGGCAATTGTTAACTTATATTGATGATTCTTTTGTTGTTGACCCCGAGGTGGTCCTATAAAAGATTTATTCCTGAGGGATTGCAATTTTCCCGTAAAACTTAAACGGTCTCATTACGAAATGTGGTTTAATCAAGTTTAAGAAAAAACTCTGGTTTTAGAAAATTGATATTACAAAACGAGGTTTTAGCCAGAAACCCCGGTCTATCTGTGGTTTATAATTAAACCTGACAACCCCCTAGTTTATCTCTGGTTTTAGCTCAATCGGTCGTCTTTTTACAGATTTGAATGTAATTGCTTGTTGTAAAATAGAGGTTATGTTTGTGCACCTTCGATGATGTTTGTTTTTTATACGAAACTAGATTCTGCTCACGGCTTCGCCCGCGTGGTACCCGGATAAAAAGTAGCCTATGTGGTCTTCTAATAATATAAGCTATATTATTGTAAAGTTTCATCAAATTCCTTCACGCAAAAACTATTAAGTTTTTGCGTGAAGGATTTTGATGAAACACACTCACAAACTTTCGCGTTTATAATAGTAGTAGGATAACAAGCACGTGAAGATCTGATGATAGAGTACCTGCAGTATAGAAAATTTAGAACCGTAAATTAGGGACTGCAAACGTATTACGCGTAGGTATGTTTTATTTCTTTTTGTGTATGTTACGGGATAACTTCGCCAATTGTTAACAGATTTTAATAACTGCTTTTTAATGGATAGGGTATACTTCAAGGGTCCAATATAAATTTTATGAAAAAATACCACTCCTTAGGATGGAAAAATGGGTGACGATATTTCATATTGGATTTTTTTTTCTCCGTTATTTGAAGTTGTTTTTTTGACATTTAATGCCGTATAAATTACTAGCTCTGCCGCCCCATCGCCTTGCATCGCCCACTCATGCTATTATTCTTTTGCTTGGTTCTTAAGGGTACCGTGATGTTAAATCGCCTATAACCTTCCTCATGAATAGAGTTATTAAATGCAAAATATCTTTTCAAATCAGACTGGTAGTTCTAGAGATTAGCGCGTTCAAACAAAAAAAAAAACGCTACAGCTTTATTATTATTATTAACTATAGATAGTAGCTAGATACTAATACAGTAGAAGGTTTTTATCTCTTTCTTACTTAAAAAAACCCTGTCGCCGTTTGTCACTATTGAGTCAGTGGTAAGATATGAAACTACTTAAAGCGTTGTTTATCTTTTGCCAGATGTTACGACGGATTTAAGTAAGAGACCACATCTGTCTATGCCGTACAAAGATAACAATCAATCCGAGTAGTCTATAATTCGTTTGGTCTGTGTGGGGACTGCAGGATCTTAGACGTTAACCCCATCGCCCTGGCATCAGTCGCGGAAACTACTGTCCCCAGGTTATTGGTTTTAGCAATTTGATGCCAACTGGCTTGAAGGCGGCTTCTCAGAGCATTTCGTCGCCAATCCCGCAGAATTGGATGCCGCGTCTTATCTTGACATAAGGTCTTTAATATTTCATCAACCTCGCCGCTTGGTGCGGTCGATGCTTCTAGTAGTACACGGGAAAGCGGTCGTCAGGGTCCTGGTAAGTTTGAGGAGCGCACGCGAAGAAGGGCTATTCCTTAAAGAATCTATTAGGCTATAAGTCGATGCCTCAGAGCGTTTAGATATGAGGGAGTATGGAGTGGCTTGCCCTCCATCAGATCTTCTAACTAAATTTTCCAAGGAGTATTATGTATGAGATCATTCATGGCTAGAGTGGCGAATAGTTATATTGCTAGCGTCAAGCTGACCACCACGGTTTTACAATAAATGACCAACTTTATTTTTTTATCTTAGTTTCTCAACACGTCTGCTTAATAGATTTCCATGAAAAAATGTCGGAATGTTCGCCGTTTTCCGTTCAGAACGTATTTGTTGTAAAACCTGTGTTACATCCACACAGGTTATATAAGTGGATGAGCAAACCTTGTTTCTGGAAGTTCTCTTCTCGTAATATGCAAACTAGCGCTAAGAACTTGTTCACTTCGCGTAAGTACAGCACAGTTCCATTATTCAACTTGATAAGACTTGAGCTCTGGTTGTTGAATGTGTTTACTTCAGTTTCATCAACTGTTCTGTAATAAAAACAAGTTAATCAACTGTTAGCGGCCTAATGGTAAGTAAGTTATTCAATAGTCAACGGTTTTAGGCGATAAAACCTACCTAAGTTGATGTTATACAAAACGATTGCAAAAACCGCATCACGAACCGTTGAGCCGTTTATCAGTTACTAATAAAGTAAATGTGACTCACCCATATATACAGGATATATCAATGACCACATCAATCATATCACAGCACAGTTCATAGCTCTGCATGTCGACCGGAGAGCTGTCAGTAGCGATGTAGATTTTAGACACCACATCAAAGAGGAATGCTTTCTCTATGCCAGAGTTCTGAAAATTTAAGAAAGTTGTTTAGCCAATTTTGAGCATTTAAGGACCAGGTTACGCCACGAGCGCTTAACAACTGCTAGCTTCGCCACAAGTATTTTATAACTAGACAAGTTACGCCATGATCGCTTCACAACTAAGCTAGTGACGCCATGAGCACTTTAAAACATAAGCAAGCTTCGTCATGGACGCTTTACAACCATACTCAGGTTACACCACAAGCGCTTCACATCCAAGCAAGGTCGCCATGAGTGATATACTGCCACACAAGCCACGCTACGAGATTTCATTCAAGAATTAACTTACAGATATCAGTATGTTCAAGAGGTTTTCTAACGTCGGTAGCTGTGGGATCAGTTTCTGCACGACTTTGCTGAACGCCTCAAATATAGAATGGTCGTAGATTGAGGTGAGGTGGAATGATAGGTGCACATGCTCTAGGCCTGCCTCAACCAGATCCTCTGTAGCCCTGTGGTGAATGTCCCTCTGCGATTCCATCTTGTAATCGTCATTGAGACCGTCAACCTGGAGGGAGGATACAAAAAAATACAAGTGTGTCAATCCCGCACCATAGGAATAATACAAGAGGTGCTAGAGGTGTGGCATCGATTCTAGCTGCAGGACAAATGTTTGCATATTCTGCATATATCTGTGCCTGGCTTGGCATGGGTGTTGTGGTTCCTCCATGGTATTCATAGTTCCTGATACCCACAAAAGCCTGATTGCAAAAAAACAGCATTACAATCCATTGAGGCATTTCAGAGAAAAAAGGTAATGGTAACAAAGAAACAAGCAACAATTAACGGCAAGTGCATATTCTGGCTCCCATCGCCACAGGTAAAAATACAAAACAATTAATTTTAGAACCATGAAGCTCTGTGCAACATCAGAACGATCTTATTTCCTCTGCTTAGGATTATAATTCAAAGTCAAAGTCAAAGTCAAAGTCAAAGTCAAAATTCATTTATTCAATAAAATCACAAGGACCACTTTGAAACGTCGGTTTTTATCTAGGTGCCTGTTCCTCCGCGACCAAGCCAGGAAAGAAAGGCAAGAAAACAAGGCTGGTTATTCTTTTTAATGATCCTTTTACAAAACAATAGGTTCGAGTTGGAGCATTTTCAATCCCAAGAGTTTTTGTCATCTAAATAATCAGATATTTTATAGTATGCCTTTTTATAAAGCTTTTGTTTAATTACGTTTTTAAATTTGTTAATTGATAATTTTTGTATATCTCTTGGGAGTTTGTTATAAAAGCGTACACCGTGCCCTTTAAACGATTTACCAACTTTATGGAGTCTACAAGTGGCAACAGCGAGTTTATCTTTATTTCTAGTATTAACATTGTGATTATCGCTTTTTTTCTTAAACAAATTAATATTTTTGTGAACATACATCAGATTTTCATAAATGTATTGACAATGGAATGTCATTATATTTATTTCTTTAAACTTTTCGCGAAGTGATTCTCTGGGGCCCATATTATAAATTGCTCGAACAGCCCTCTTCTGCAGCACAAAAATGGTATTGATATCAGCAGCACTCCCCCACAGCAGTATACCGTACGACATAATGCTGTGGAAGTAGCTGAAGTAAACTAGTCTAGCTGTGTCAACGTCTGTATAAAGACGGATCTTTTTGACTGCATATGCCGCAGAACTAAGTCTCTTCGATAACCCATCAATATGAGGACCCCATTGAAGCTTATTATCTAGGGTGATACCTAAGAATACGGTGGTGTCCACAAGAGCCAACTGTTCATCTTTGATTTTGATATTTGCTTTAACTTGTGTAACATTGGGTAGTATAAATCTAATACACTTTGTTTTATTTTCATTAAGTAGGAGATTGTTAACGTTGAACCATTTTACAACCTTAGAGATTGCATTGTTTACATTGTCAAAATTGATTTGTCGTCGCTTTAATTTAAATAAAAGTGACGTGTCATCTGCAAACAATACAACCTCATGATCGTCCCTTACAAGGTGGGGTAGATCATTAATGTATACTAAGAACAAAAATGGACCAAGAATTGATCCCTGCGGTACACCGATAGTAACCAGAGACCCCGGAGACCGTTTTCCATTCACGTCAACTCTTTGTACTCTGTCACTTAAATAGGAAGTGAGAAAGTCTAGAGCAACGCCCCTAATACCATAATGGTGTAGTTTCCTGATCAATGTGTCATGGTCTACGCAATCAAATGCCTTTGACAAATCACAAAAAACGCCTAAAGCGTCATGAGATTCCTCCCAGGCATCAAATATGTGCGATATTAACTCAATACCAGCATCAGTGGTTGAGCGACCCTTACTAAATCCGAATTGCTTATTATGCAGTAAGTTATTTAATTTAAAATGTCTTTGCAATTGATTTAAAATCAGTTTTTCAAAAATTTTACTAAATGTAGGAAGTACTGATATAGGTCTAAAATTACTAGGGTCAGAACATGTACCCGATTTGAAAAGTGGAGTTATTTTACTGTGTTTCATTAAATCAGGGAACACACCACAGTCAATACACTCGTTGAATATTAAAGCTAGTTCGGGCGCAATAATGCCAATCAATGATTTCACAACGCAAACAGAGATGCCCCAGAGGTCCGTGGTTTTTTTAACATTTATGAGTTTGAAAGCTTTTATGATGTCATCACTATTTACATGATCAAATTTGAATTGTATTTTACATTCTGTTAAGTTTTCTTTTAACAATGACTCTGCTTCTATGGGAGAGGAGTTTAAGGATTTTGTGGTAGAGACTGGAATTAGCAGTTGTAGTGTATAAAATCTTTATACAAAATTTACATAGAGCTTGGTTTATTTCCTACTAGGTACCAAACTGATTATTCCAAGCTTCATATCATTTGTTTACATAACTACATTTGTTATAAATAACATAATCAACAGCTCTTCTTATCTTAAGGCTATTTGCATAATTAATTAGCCTGAGATTGAATATTGTCAATTGTGTTAATTTCATAAACTATAAAAAGCCTCGCTCTAATTTGAGTTTTGACTATTTATTGTAAAAAGCAACTATGAATGATTAACTGATATGCAAAGTATAATATTACTCACTTTATGAATAAAAACTTCAAACTTGATGTGTTCGTTAACTCTGTAAGCTTTTGTAACAGTGAGGTGAAGTTTATCTAAAGCATCTTGGTAATCATCCTGAAACAAAGTTGGTTGGTCATATTGTTAGACAGCACAATTAAGAAAATATACACTAAATCTTTTATCCCATGACAATTTACACAAAGAACAATATATTTACCATGACAACCTCTGTGGTGCAGTGGGTAAATGCCCGCCTGAGACGCAGAAGGTTACAGGTTCGACTCCCACCACAGGGCATGTGTTTGTAGGATCTACATATTTTAGTCTCGGGTCTGGGTGTTTTCTATGTATAATATGTATGTATTTACAAAAGTAGTTTATCAGTCATGTAGTTCCCATAACACAAGCTCTACATACTTACGGGCTAGATGATGCTGTGTGAAAAAGTGTCCAGCATTATTTATTTTTTATTTGTTAGTTTGAATGTTTTCTGATATTTCAGCAAAGTTTTTTTTTTATTGTTTTAGAAACAATAACAGTCAAGGATACATAAAGTTATAAATTAAAGAGTGTTACATAAAATTTTGCATCATTCACAGATTAAAGTTGCATGTATTGTAAGTATAGAGTTTAGTTCAGTGTTAGAAAGTTCTTATCAGATGAGTGAGCAACTCTATTTAAAACCTTTAAAATAACACCTTCAATTCTCCATCAGCCTGTAGAAGTCTACTGTCCGATGTAAAGACTCCCCTAAAGAGTTCCATGACACAGTATTGGGCCACAGTTATTTGTTTTAAAAGTGTTAAGGGAAATTACAAGAATAAATAGATTTTTTAATAATGGGCAACCTCTATAACCTTCTGTCACCTTTAAGATGTTATTGGTCCATGGGCTGGGCGGCCATCTTACACTTTGTTGTTTTGTTAGTGGTCTTCATTTGAGAATAAACTTTTACTGTGGCATAACTAGTTAGGTGGATATTTAGATTTTTATGAATATTCCAAAAATTTAACTTTGGCGGAACTCAAACTTGGAGCTAAACCAACTAAGCCACAAGAACATTATATAGTGTGGATATTTTGACCTAGGTTTAGCTTAGTTATGGTTTAATGTGATTCTGATACCTGTGCATCAATAACGAAAACCAGAGCTCCACATCCTCCAAAAATTGTGTCCGAGTCAAATGTTGGATCAAAGAAATCAATCTGTCCTGGAAAATCCCAGATTTGAAATTGTACAAAACTACTGTTGTTTATATCATCTTTCACTATTTTATTTGTAGACTCTAAAAATAATGTTTCATTTGGGGACATCTTGTGGAAGACAACTTTTTGTATAGATGATTTGCCAGATCTGAAATAAAAAAATACCAATAACTTACTTCTATCTAGGATTATCTATAAACATTGGAGTGATAACATAACAGGTTAACATTTTGTAAAGAATGACCTCGATTATGTAGTCAAATATATGTTGTAACACAACTGGGTATTCATATGGAGTATAGATTCCTACCTTCTGAGCCCCATCAGAAGAATTCGAGGTTTGTGGTCTTCCTGTAGCGAAGTGTTATCTCCATCGCCGTTCTGTTCAAAGGGTCCGTAACTGAAGTCCTTCGGAAATGAGCCCACATATAAACTTGGATCATCCTGATAACTCTGAATCACAAAAGTATCAAGTTTAGTGGGTTGCAATTATAATTATTCCAAGTAGAAGATATTTACGCACCATCGTGATTTACAAAGGGATATTGACAGAGTTCCTTAGTTACTATCACAAGATTTAGTTAATTATAAAAGAAATTACGATCATAATTTTAAAATTGCGTACAACGTTCACAATATCAACACAATCAGGCATCAGCCAGCCTGCACCACCCACAGATTAATATATAAGAATGACAATTGATAAATACTTAAACTGACAGACAATGACTTGATTTCTATAGTATATGGCTTATAAGTTGTATGGCTATTTGTCACAATTCTGCCCAAAGATAATAAAAGGTAATAGACCATACATATTCTACCAATGTCCGTTTCATGCTAGTGTCATAAACTTTTGGCGTTAATAATAAAATAACCAAAGCTTATGTTATGGGAACTACATGATTGATCTATTATTTAAGTACATAGAAAACACCCAGAACTGAGACAAATATTTGCAGAACATACAAACATTTGTCCCGAGGCGGGAATCGAACCTGCAACCTTCTGCGTCTCAGGCGGGCCTTCGCCCTCCGCGCCACAGAAGTCGTCAACCTCTCTGTTGACCTATCTCAAGATCGTGTACAATGGTCTTTAGTAAATATATTATGATTCCACATTACATTAGATATGTCTAAACGTAGTGGTTATTTCCTTTAAGATTATGCCAAAAATCAAGTAGCCAAGTCTGGTAGATAAGATCTGCTGTATTCCTTTTTATCTGAAAGTCACTGGTTGACCAACGTTTGACAAGTTAAATTATTTTTACTTGCACATAGTTACTATCAATAAAGCCACAGAATGCGGGGTTCTGATCATCATTTGGCTTTTCAAACGTCCGTTATTGGGTGTCTTACAGTTACAGAATAGGGGGCCGTTATTTATAAAGAATCAGCCAGCTAACGTAAAGAATCGCCATGAAAACCTCGCCATGTTCGTTGTCGTGTTCAACCAAAAATCAATAGATGGTAGAATAGTTATTGAGCCTGTTGATCACATGAGTGCCGGCCATAGAGGAATTAAGTAGGTAGCACTTGTTGCCGGCACTTGTAAGGCGAACAAAGTTCATCTGTGCAGTGCAGCCATGCACCAACTTAAACTTAGAGGTCGTTCTCCAGCAATATTTACAACAAAATTTGTGCCATTCCTTTTTTACGGGAATTGAATTATTTGAATTGACTATAAAATTAACAATACTTTTGTCTTCTATTAGGTACCTATATATATATATAATTATTATGTCTAGTTTTACTGATAATCGTTTTTTTGTTAAATGTGCGAGTCACGGTAATGAATTTGGAGTTACGGTACATATATAGGAAGGGTGTGGGAATGAAAGCTAAGTAACGTAAATGAATAATCTTAAATGTTCCCTTATTTTTTCGCCACTTTTTCCGTGGAATTTTATTAGAAGGTAAAAGAAAAATTAATAAATTAAATTATTTTTCTTTTACCTTATATATTTCATAAAGTTCTGCGTTTTCTATAATAACCGCGTGTTTTCGTTTCTTCTTGCTTCTTTTTGATTTTTTAATAATCTTGGTTTAGGGAGGAATCTATACTATGATAAAAATGTAACAGGTCAAATTCTGTACATTGAAGTTATTTAATATTTTTTTTGGATGGCACCCTATAATCGATACTGAAGCCGATTTTTTTTTTCTATTTTGTCTTTCTGTGTGAATCCGGACCGCGCATAGCGCCGAAACTACTGAATGAATTCAAATGAAACTTGGTATAATTTGAATTCATAGTACGGGGTAGGACTTAGGAAACTTTTTATCCCGAAATTCAGCATAGCTCCCTAGGGAGAGGGGATGAAAGTTAAAACGTGTACTTAGTTGTAATTCATTAACGCGTAGTACGATTTCATTCATTCTTTTTTTGTTAAAAAGGAAGTACTTTCAAGATTGTCCCGTAAATATTTAAAGTTATACCTCAGTAATAGGTCTATAAACTTGAACCCCAGAATGTACAAGGACCTTTGAACGTACCAGCTTAACATGAACCAAGCCGGTGTACGCATTTTATCGTATAGGCTTAATGGATAAGGCATAATTATGTCAAGTCAGACCACTCCAAAGGAATCTGATATTTCTAAACGATCATCAATCAATCAATCAATATATATAAAACTGTTCCGTTACTGATTGGCGGATCAACGCACAGCCTAAACCATAAGTCCTAGATGCATGAAACTTGCAGAGTATATTCCTCTTATGGTGCAAGGGTGCAATAAGAAAGGAACTTGGAAAATTCTACCCCAAAGGGGGTGAAAAGGGCTGAAAACCTTTGTATGAAAAATCGTATTCCTTGAACTTACAGTTTTGAATCTTCACATAAATATTCTTCAATCCAAATGAGAAAAGTTTGATATAATAATTTTCCCAAAATATCCCTCAAAGGTTTTTAGCCCTTTTCACCCCCGTAGGGGTAGAATTTTCCAAATTCCTTTATTAGTGCACCCCTACACCATAAGAGAAATATACCGTCAAAATTTCATGCTTCTAGGACTAATGGTTTAGGCTGTGCGTTGATTCACCTCTTGGACTTTAACACCCCCTACGGGGTGTAGGGGGTGTTAAAGCCCAAGAGGTGAATCAAAAAATGTATGAAAAAATGCTATTCCTTGAACTTACAAACCACATAAATAGACTTCAATCCAAATGATAAAATACTAATATAATTATCTCCACAAACTACCCCTCGAAGGGGTTGTAGAGGGTGTCCAAGTTTATATGGGAACTTTTTAACAAGAATTATAATTATTCCAAGTAGAAGATATTTACGCACCATCGTGATTTACAAAGGGATATTGACAGAGTTCCTTAGTTACTATCACAAGATTTAGTTAATTATAAAAGAAATTACGATCATAATTTTAAAATTGCGTACAACGTTCACAATATCAACACAATCAGGCATCAGCCAGCCTGCACCACCCACAGATTAATATATAAGAATGACAATTGATAAATACTTAAACTGACAGACAATGACTTGATTTCTATAGTATATGGCTTATAAGTTGTATGGCTATTTGTCACAATTCTGCCCAAAGATAATAAAAGGTAATAGACCATACATATTCTACCAATGTCCGTTTCATGCTAGTGTCATAAACTTTTGGCGTTAATAATAAAATAACCAAAGCTTATGTTATGGGAACTACATGATTGATCTATTATTTAAGTACATAGAAAACACCCAGAACTGAGACAAATATTTGCAGAACATACAAACATTTGTCCCGAGGCGGGAATCGAACCTGCAACCTTCTGCGTCTCAGGCGGGCCTTCGCCCTCCGCGCCACAGAAGTCGTCAACCTCTCTGTTGACCTATCTCAAGATCGTGTACAATGGTCTTTAGTAAATATATTATGATTCCACATTACATTAGATATGTCTAAACGTAGTGGTTATTTCCTTTAAGATTATGCCAAAAATCAAGAAGCCAAGTCTGGTAGATAAGATCTGCTGTATTCCTTTTTATCTGAAAGTCACTGGTTGACCAACGTTTGACAAGTTAAATTATTTTTACTTGCACATAGTTACTATCAATAAAGCCACAGAATGCGGGGTTCTGATCATCATTTGGCTTTTCAAACGTCCGTTATTGGGTGTCTTACAGTTACAGAATAGGGGGCCGTTATTTATAAAGAATCAGCCAGCTAACGTAAAGAATCGCCATGAAAACCTCGCCATGTTCGTTGTCGTGTTCAACCAAAAATCAATAGATGGTAGAATAGTTATTGAGCCTGTTGATCACATGAGTGCCGGCCATAGAGGAATTAAGTAGGTAGCACTTGTTGCCGGCACTTGTAAGGCGAACAAAGTTCATCTGTGCAGTGCAGCCATGCACCAACTTAAACTTAGAGGTCGTTCTCCAGCAATATTTACAACAAAATTTGTGCCATTCCTTTTTTACGGGAATTGAATTATTTGAATTGACTATAAAATTAACAATACTTTTGTCTTCTATTAGGTACCTATATATATATATAATTATTATGTCTAGTTTTACTGATAATCGTTTTTTTGTTAAATGTGCGAGTCACGGTAATGAATTTGGAGTTACGGTACATATATAGGAAGGGTGTGGGAATGAAAGCTAAGTAACGTAAATGAATAATCTTAAATGTTCCCTTATTTTTTCGCCACTTTTTCCGTGGAATTTTATTAGAAGGTAAAAGAAAAATTAATAAATTAAATTATTTTTCTTTTACCTTATATATTTCATAAAGTTCTGCGTTTTCTATAATAACCGCGTGTTTTCGTTTCTTCTTGCTTCTTTTTGATTTTTTAATAATCTTGGTTTAGGGAGGAATCTATACTATGATAAAAATGTAACAGGTCAAATTCTGTACATTGAAGTTATTTAATATTTTTTTTGGATGGCACCCTATAATCGATACTGAAGCCGATTTTTTTTTTCTATTTTGTCTTTCTGTGTGAATCCGGACCGCGCATAGCGCCGAAACTACTGAATGAATTCAAATGAAACTTGGTATAATTTGAATTCATAGTACGGGGTAGGACTTAGGAAACTTTTTATCCCGAAATTCAGCATAGCTCCCTAGGGAGAGGGGATGAAAGTTAAAACGTGTACTTAGTTGTAATTCATTAACGCGTAGTACGATTTCATTCATTCTTTTTTTGTTAAAAAGGAAGTACTTTCAAGATTGTCCCGTAAATATTTAAAGTTATACCTCAGTAATAGGTCTATAAACTTGAACCCCAGAATGTACAAGGACCTTTGAACGTACCAGCTTAACATGAACCAAGCCGGTGTACGCATTTTATCGTATAGGCTTAATGGATAAGGCATAATTATGTCAAGTCAGACCACTCCAAAGGAATCTGATATTTCTAAACGATCATCAATCAATCAATCAATATATATAAAACTGTTCCGTTACTGATTGGCGGATCAACGCACAGCCTAAACCATAAGTCCTAGATGCATGAAACTTGCAGAGTATATTCCTCTTATGGTGCAAGGGTGCAATAAGAAAGGAACTTGGAAAATTCTACCCCAAAGGGGGTGAAAAGGGCTGAAAACCTTTGTATGAAAAATCGTATTCCTTGAACTTACAGTTTTGAATCTTCACATAAATATTCTTCAATCCAAATGAGAAAAGTTTGATATAATAATTTTCCCAAAATATCCCTCAAAGGTTTTTAGCCCTTTTCACCCCCGTAGGGGTAGAATTTTCCAAATTCCTTTATTAGTGCACCCCTACACCATAAGAGAAATATACCGTCAAAATTTCATGCTTCTAGGACTAATGGTTTAGGCTGTGCGTTGATTCACCTCTTGGACTTTAACACCCCCTACGGGGTGTAGGGGGTGTTAAAGCCCAAGAGGTGAATCAAAAAATGTATGAAAAAATGCTATTCCTTGAACTTACAAACCACATAAATAGACTTCAATCCAAATGATAAAATACTAATATAATTATCTCCACAAACTACCCCTCGAAGGGGTTGTAGAGGGTGTCCAAGTTTATATGGGAACTTTTTAACAAGAATTTGTTTGAAACTCGGCATAAATATTATTCAGTACAAATGATAAAAGACAAATACTTACATTTTTTTCTAAACTACCCCTCAAAGAGGGTAGGATGGCGTGTTAAGTTTAAGAAATGTTTAACGCGTGGTTCGATGTGCTGTAAACTTAGTTTAGATACTTAAAATAAAAAAGAACTGAATACGTATCAGAATATATCATGCAATTATTTTTAATGCACCTATCAATTATGGGTGATTCCCACCAATGCCAAATCTATTGTTCTCCAAATTATAATTTCCATACATGGGTTCCCAAGCAATCCCATGCCATTTTCTATCCTATGCGAATAAACCGCGGGCATCGGCTTGCTCATTATACACAGCCTACAATAAGGGACCTTCGAGTTCACGTCTCAGCTTAAGCTGGCGTAAGATTTATAGCGCACTTTGACGCTGAGTAGGTAGCTTGGACTGGGACTGGGACTACTAGGACTACTGGGACTACTGGGACTTGGGGCTACTGGGACTGGGACTACTGGGACTGAGACTACTAAATAACGTGGGCACGTGAGGATCTGATGCTATTAGAGTACCTGCAGGATAGAAACCGTAAACTAGAGACTGCAAGTGTAGGTAACTATCGCTAATATCACAGTTTCATTATTATCAACCGACTTCAAAAAAGGAGTTTCTCAATTTGTCGGTATGTTTTTTGTGTGTAGGTTACAGGTGTGTAGGTATGTTACGTGATATCTTAGCTCGAGTCTTTGGGAAATACCTACAACCTGGGAGTTTTCAAATTCAAAGTAAAAAGCTCCTTTCTTGATATGAGTGCTTCACCGCAGACTACAGCGTTGCTTTATATGAGACAAACTGAGGTCAGATGCGAATAATTAGTCTGCAGGGATCGCAATCGCGAACGAAGTCGCGGGTACAGCTAGTATCATAATAAAGAACAACATAATCGTTTCATGTAAGTGTTATTAAACACAAAATACGTTGGTATTTTTAATATTTTGTAGATGGTAGCATCTACAAAATATTCGTAAATAAAAAATATAATCTCTACTTGTATACCTACATCAACAAACTTAAATTAGTGTACTTAAACAGTGAATGAATGAAAATACTTTATTATACCTAACATAGGTACTTAACAAAATTGAAGGTGCAATGAGCGGTCTTATCGCTTACAAGCAATGTATGAATTGGAGCACAAACTCGTGTCGATTACCTCGTAAATCCATTTTCCGCGCTTTTCACGAGACGTGCGCTCATGCCCGCGCAGGTGGTGGTTAGTTTAGTTCCTCTACGAAAAAGACTGTCGGCATGCCGCGTAGGGATGCCCGGTACGATGCAATATATCGGAATATCGATACAGCACTAAACGATACATCGATATTTAACAGATACGACATTTTGGCTACACGATACGCCTCGATATATCGTATTTCTACAAAAATCTCGTTTTAAGTTAATACTATTAAACTATGTAACTTCCTTTCTCTCAACTCTTTATGGAGGTTTCACTTAGTGGTTTCAAAGGAAATCCAAAGATCATATTTTATAACAGTATTTGAGAAAACCTATTGTTACGAGCTAGGGTTCGGGATAAAATAATTAATTCCAATTAAACACCAAAATTAACACTGTATTAATAAATCACTCAATAAAAATGTCAACAGAACAAATAACACAACGAAACTACAAAATTAAAATAAAAACACTAAAAAACGGTATCACTTGGTACAACACTAGCGCAACTGGCACTTCACTAGTCACTGGGTATCGCTCTCGAATCACTTCAAATATTTACTTTCCAATCTTGAAAAGAAACTGACTCTGCCTTTTTTTTCTGAATGGACTTTAATGCTGCAGGGCCGCAGATGGCCTTGGTCAGCTTCACCGGACTACTGTCAGCGTCACCGGACTACACTGACTCTGCCGGCCGCTTGCCGCGCTTATATATCTCGTAAGACGTCCCTTCCAGAACAATCTCGTAGGGGGCGTGGCCCGTATCCTCGCTCCGCCCCATCTCGTACCGTCCCGAACATTCTGGAAACTTCTGTCCTTTTCTAGCGCGGTTAGTGCTGATGGCGGTAACAAGTAGTGCGTCCACTTGATAAGAGATGGCGCTAGCGTACCGTAGTTAGCTAGGCCGCGCTCGTCACACTATTATGGAAAGGGAAAATTATCCTTTATTGTACTGCATAACAAGAAAGAGTATTTGGCTTGTCTTCTCTAGCTTATTCCACACTTTCAGTTAGTCGTATCAGGTTAAATCCACAGCGCTTATTACAATTATTATTTTTGCACAGTTTAAGTGCTGATCAGTGGCAATTGTAAAAAAAAACTTTTAATAAATAAACCTTTCTTACAAATAAGTACATTTTGCGCTATTTACCTGTACCGAAATACCATTTGCATAGATATACCTATGCAAATGGTATACGTTCGATCATAACTATCGTATAGCCATTGATACGGTTACGATGTGATATATCGATACAATATACTTTTTGGCCACCCCTACTCGCCGGTTCGGCTAATCCATTGACAAAATAAAATAAAATAGCCCTTAACATATTATACGTATATAATATTAGTCAATTGACCCTAGAAAAGGGAGAAATCCCTAAAAGTGGAAACACTGGCTCTAAGTGCACTACCCGGTAAAATAATTCGATCTACTAATTTACTAATATACCTCTATAGAGTCGTTGGGTGAAAAGAATTTCTTCCTTTCTCCCACACAATCTACCAAGTACCAATTTACTTTTGTTTCATCTTCAAGCCCAAGAACAAATTGACAATACAATACTCAACACTAGGCAGGATTTTGAAGAACAACGCTGCTCACACAATAACCAGTTTCTGGACACAGGAAGTTGTTTTTCATTTTTAAAATATCTACCTAATGAAATTATTCGTAACAATAAAGTAGGTAAAAAAAACAAATTAAATTAAGAAAAGCTCTAATAAATAATTAACTAAATAATACACAAGATAAATGTACCTACAAAGTTTAACAAAGACGAGTGTCGTAATACACATTGCTCGCAATTGGTTTTCTGCTACACTTGCAATAGGAGTTCGCTGAGGTGGCAGTCGAGCCCGAGGGTCCCGTGCGCAGTGGTAGGCGCAAGGGCCTGGAGGCCGCGGCAGTCAGCTTGTCAGCGCTGCCACTTGGAGCAACGGTGCATAGCCTGCGCTCACGCTCCGTCCTCATTCTTTCATAATGTTGCGCATGCGCAATACTCTTCTGCAACCCCGCAAGACTGTCAGTCCGCGCAGGGAGCCTTTCCATATTGTTGGATACTTCCCCTACTTCAGCCGTATCTGTGTCCACGATTTCTTTGTGATCAAGGACCATTCCAATGTTCAATTTCAGATTCGTTGTTCCATCTCGGAATATTAGGTAGACCGTGGCTTGGTCTAACACCTTCAGCGAAAAATGCTCATTAATCTTCAGAGCTTTCATTTTGATTTGGAATGGTTTGAAGGTCTGCGTAAGCTTCTTACTTTTCTCCTTTATGAAGTTATCAAACTCTATGGCAAGCATGTCTTCATTGTCTGGCCGAGCTTTGTTATCGTGCGGTCCGGCCAGTTTCAGTATGCCGGGATCCTTATGCGCCATTTGTGTGTCAATCATGACCTGTTGAAGGACTGGAGGGTCGTTAAGGGTGTGCCATTTCCAGTGCGACACCGGACCAATACTTCGGTCGAGCACCACTCCTTCAGTTTGGTTGTATTTCAACCTGCAACAAAGAACTATTAGAAATTGAAGCTAAGCAGATGGAAATGAATATGGAATTCAGAAAAACTACTCTGGGTGAAGCTATTGTGAAGGCGGGTCGGTGAAATGCATTGGTTCTATTGGGTAGTTGCCTTATTTTCCCGCTGTGATCAAACACAATCCCATTGCCCAAGTAATCGAAGGTTGCGAGGAGCGTATACGGCTGAGCGCGGCCGCGTTCATCCGGATCCCCGCTGCTGTAGATTACGAATCGCTGCTGCGCATTCAATTCTGTAAAAAAAATCTTTACAGAATTTATAACTTCGCGTCTTGTATTCGATCACGTAGGTATTGCAGCGCCTTCTAGAACATTTAAACATTTGTCTCACAGCGCGAATAAAACCCGAACACGTCAGTGTTAAATACACAGTACAAATGTTTACATGTTCTGCAGATTTTGGTTCCAGGTCTGGGTATTCTGGTACTCGTAGTTTTTGATACCCACGATACTGGTAATCCTAGTGTGCGGTCAGGGGACTATGTATGTGACTGTTGGGTACAAAAAAAAGGTGGAACCAAAACGATTAGTTCGGACCGAAAGTCGGGGACGGTAGTCACCTCACACTTGCTCGCTGCAGACGGCGTCATTTTATTTTATTTGAATTTTGTTTAATAGGGCATTGTAACGCTATAAGACCTGAGGGTCTATGCCGAGTTACAAATACTTACAAAACTTGTCGAAACGATGACCGTTTCGACACGTTAGTTTACTTATGTAAGGAATTCTTGTCGGTACAGTCAACATTTTGACATGATATGAACTCAGCATAGACCCTCTGTAAATACGATTGAGCACGCTATTGCCCGTTTCGTTGCCGCATCTGCAGCCAAAAATTATAGTCACAGATAATTGAATACTTTACTAGGTATAGTGCTCTCAGGCACTAGGATGTAGGTACCTTCAGCGTCGTAATAGTCGAGTGCCATCCGGCCGTTCTTATAGAACCAGCGGCCTCGCCCGTTGTCGTCGAACTCCGCGAGTTTCTCGCCCGAGTTGTATTGCATCAGTCGCTTGTTCTTGTTGTGCTCGAACCAGTCAAACTCGGGCTGTGCTGGTCTCATGCGGTATACATTCATCTGACATTATATCACACGGAAGATAAAATAACTGTAGTATGGACGCCGAATACGAAGAAATTTGGTCATTGACTTATAACGATATATTTCTGTCGCGTTTGAAGCAGTTGGCAAGAACATAATGGTAAAAATTTGCTGTTTTCGGTAAAATCTCAAACTGTGAGAACATTTATGCCTTACCCTGTATTATAATATCTGTGCCCTGTATTTGTTTACGTGTGAATTCAGTTGGGTAGGTATTTATCTAATTTATTTTTACTTGGAGTAAAGACTTTAGCTATCTATATACATACAATCTGTTGGTTTTCCGAGATGTCGGCTGATTGATCTTTATCATCCAAGACTCCACTAATACGAGTACGCATATAAGACCTCCAATGCCTCGAGGGATGAAAGGCTTTTATCCGATTATTATGTCTTCCACCGTCTCCCGTCTTCCTGTTTCAAATCGTCAAATCCAGAGTGTACAATTCCTCAGCCTTTCTCCGAACCACATTGCCACTTCAGCTTGCTTATTCTAAGAGTTACGTTACAACTTATTTAGCTCTTGTACCTACAGCATTGACCGGCTCTCTTTAGAGTCATAGATTTCTAAGTGTTGTACTAGGAACATATTATTGTCTAACTTAAAAATTATATCTCACCTTCCTCACGACTTTCTCTGTAGGCAACATTGTCCAGCCCTTATCAATAAACGCTCGATCTGATAAAGCGTAACGGATTACACCTTTAGGCACTTCTTGATCGGCCTGAAAATCGGAACATGATTTTATTTATTTAGGGAGACAGGTAAATAGTCTTAAAAACCGCACACCTATATAAGGCTGAAATAATAAAATGATTTATTATAAATTATTGTTCCTTCTTGGGACACCTACAAGACAAAGTTAAAATATATTTAGCGACGTCGACGATTATTAGGTATGCTATCGAGATGTTTCATATTTTTTACTACTAGCGGCATTACTAATATTTTAAAATATAAAGTTAGCGGATGAGTAATCTAATATATTTGTTGGGACTAGCATTGTTTGAGAACTAACTGCGTGTTTTCCTGGTAATTGTTTCCCCGAGGTCATAGCTGGAGATATTTTCGAAGCAGTAGCAACGTCTTTAGCTTCAGCAGGTGATTTAGCATCGTCAAATGTTGATTGGAAGAACAGTGGAACAACATCTTGATCGTCACGTCTATCTATCAGTGGTGGTTTGTATTTAAATATTTTCGGGCCAATAATAATATCCGCCATTTCATCCTCTTCTTTTCTCATAATAATACTTTCAGCATCGAGCTCGATGTCGGAGTCCACGCACATAATGCAAGCAGGTTTTTTATACTTGTGAGAAATCTTGTGCGTTTTTACTTGTTTGGTCGTTAATCCCAAATCTGCTAATTGTTTAGGTTTTGCATTTTTGTCTGTTTGTTTCAATTTGACAAGTTGTAAAATAAGGTCATCAGGAGATGGCCCATGGCGAACTTTGATTGATTTGATATTTAAGTCTTTTGTGTTAGTGTTCTCTACCTTTTTTGAAACTTTCGGTTTTTCAGACTCTTGTTTGACTTCAGCATCAGCCTCTTTAGCTTTCATAAGTAGAAGTTTAGCTTCCTCTCTAGCTCTTTTTTCCGCGGCATCATTCTCAGCTAGCCTGACTTTATCTTCTTGATCTTTAAGTTTTGACGATGGGTCTACCTTTTCTTTAACTTTTTGCTTATCACCTTTCCCCTTTTCTCGTTCTTCCTTCTCCTTTTGTTTGATTTCCCTTTCTTTACGTAGCTGTTCTTCTTTTTCTTTCTTAAGCCTTTCTTTTTCTTCTTTTTCTTTTTTTAGTCTCTCTTCTTTTTCTTTTTTCTCTAGATCTTTTTTTGCCTTTTCTGCTTCTTTATCGCGCTTTGGCTCCTTAGGTTCTTTTGGCTCTTTAGGTTCTTTTGGAGCTTTAGGTTCTTTTGGAGCCTTAGGTTTCTTTTCAGATGGTGGACGACTTTCCTTTTTTGAAGTAGCTGTAGACGCGGTTGGTGTAACTTTTTCTTTTTTAGGTGTTTCTTTTACATCTTTCTTTGTAGAGTCTTTTTTTTCTTCCAAAAGTTTCCTCTCCAAATCAGCTTTACTCTTAGCATCCAGTTGCTGTTTTTTCTGTTCTCGTGCGATCCTTTTCCTTTCTTCTTCTACCATCTTCCTTTTACGTTCTTCTTCTAGCCTTTTGTTTTCTTCTTCAGCTTTCGCAAAGAGCATATCTTGAGTATCTTTAATTAATTCCGAGGAGCTTTTTTGTCGTTTCAGTTTCTTTCTGTCTGGTGATAGTATTTTTGGAAAAACATAAATGAAATCTTGTTTTATGACATCTCCTGTAACGCCTGCAATCTTAGTCAGTAAAGCTTCTTCAGAATGGTATTTTCTGATAAGGTTAGGGGATTGACCAGTTTTCCCATGTATTTCTTTTTCCTTGGTGGCTTTCGCTGAACCAAGAGACAATTTTAAATCTAGTCTAGCTCTCTGATTTGCCTTATTCTGTTGAAGCTTACGAACATAAGTTTGAGTTTCTGGCCTTAAATCAACTGTTCCACGCCTGTAACTTCTGTCTCCTCTATGGGTTGCTTTGTCTGTTATCGCGTCTGGTTCTTCATCCGACGAGTAGAAGTGACTCTTAGGACGTGTTGTCTTGAGAAATTGCTCGAATTCCGTTTTACTTTCATCTGTTCCTAAAATAAAATCTTCCTCACTATGAAACGGTACAGGTGGCACTCTTAATTCTACATGTTTTTCTTGTTTCTGTTTTTCCTTTTCTGAAAGTGGAGCATGAAACATTGCTTTTATGTCTATGCTGTCCGCGTCAGAAACATATACTTTATCTCCATATACTATATCAACCCCTTCTTTAGTTCTGGAAGTAGATGCAGATGCTTTCCCAACTTTTTCTGGTGGGTCCAGGAATACTACTGGACTTTCCAATTTTTCTAATTGTGGAAAATGCGCAAACATTTTTATTCTTTTTTCTATCGATGGTGGAAACGCTCCAACAAAATCTGTCCCAGATGGAAACATTTGATTAACTTCTGGTTCACGTCCTAATTTTGGGGACTCGCGGCACAGTTGATCAATGTATAACTCAGAATGCGCACGAACTCTTTCTCTGTCCGTTTTAGTATCATCTTTGAGCAAATGTTTTATTTTTGAAAGCCAGAGTTTGACTCGTTTTTTGGTGTTTTCCGTTCGTTCATATTTACGAGCAACAAACTTCTTTACAACTTCTTCGCATTCGAAGCATGGCGCCCCTTTTGTCCTGCAATGCTCGCATATTCCCTTCACATCGTTTCTATTGATTGTTGGTACTTTTTGTAAAAGTTTTTGTGCGTGTTCTATGATCCTTCGACATCGAGGACAGTTTATTGTATTTTGTTCTGAAAAAAGATTTGCTTACTTATTATTTACTACTGAGTGGTAAGTTACATAAGAACTTATTGATTTATTTTATTTACTAACCAATTTCTGGTAAATAGTCAGTTGAAGTTAGTTCGGTATCCTTAGTATTATGTAAAATGTATACATCTTCAGTTGTTTTTGTAGCATATTCAATTCTTCCAGTATCTTTATTAACCTGTATAGTTATAATAAATTAAAATTCAAAATACTAGGTAGGTATTTTGAATTTTAATGTTACATGCATACAAAACGTCAATAATTCATAACTTTTTGTTTATAAAATGTTTAGTCTTTATACCAGTTAATCAGACTGATCGAGTTGTGGACTGTATTTCCTATTTTCTCTGTGGGGGTGTAGCGCCGAGGGAGACCAAGAAAATACCAGTTACGATGAAAGTTCGCAGGCGGATCAGAGCTGGGAGGCAAGGCGACTTGAAAGTACACGTTACTTAACGGAGATTCTCTTGACACTGGCGTAGGCGGACGCGGTATGACAAAATGTCGCTATATTTATATGATTTGCCGTACTCCCCCAGCCACTAATGCGACAAGCGCGTTTTATTATTGTTTCTATAAACATAAGTAGGTACTACGTATAGCCTTTACACTATAATCTCTCTTTATAGCTACCTACCTACTTTATCTGTCTTACTTGATGCGTGTTTCGGGTTCCTAATGAATGTAGCTTACACAGGTCTTTGCTAGGCTACCTATCTCGGGTTCTAACTACCTTATTTGCCTGGTTCTTTGTAATGTGTTAGGACCCTACCTACTTTCGGTTAAATGAGAAGCCGTGTATTTCTTCATTTATTAAATGATCCTACCTACCTATTTACACTAATCTAGATGATCTTATTCTAAGCTTTTAGAGACCGTCGTGAACATTCTCCCGCCGTCGCCGCCGGTGTCTTCTCTTCTGACGCCGTCGCGCGATGCTACCGGCAACACGACGATCTTCTTCGTTGGACGCCTCAGGACATGACCGCTGCTGGTGACGACGTCGACGACTCGTACTTCGCCGTCTCGTCCCGGATGCAGAGCGACGACCTTCCCCCTCGCCCATGTGTTGCGTGGTTGGTTCTCGTTGCAGATGAGTACTAGGTCTCCGACCTTTGGGACCTCTCCAGTGGTATGGCACTCCCGCCGGTGTTGGAGTAGAGGTAGGTACTCCCGAAGCCACCGGCGCCAGAACTCGTTCGCCAGGTACTGGGCGCGCCTCCAGTGTTGCCGCGCGTGCTCGTCTGCTTCGGTGAATGTCCCCGGGGAGGGGACATGGCTGTTGGCCCCCAACAGGATGTGGTTAGGGGTGAGTGCTTCGGGTGTCTCCGGGGTGACGGCCACATGGGTTAGTGGTCGTGAGTTCACAGAGTACTCTACCTCAGCCAATAGGGTGGCTAAGATGTCTTCACTCGGGTTCTTCTCGTGTAGCGTGACGTGGAGCGCTTCTTTGACTGAGCGCACCATACGCTCCCAGCATCCGCCCATGAATGGAGATGCCGGCGGTATGTATCGCCAGGTCGTCATATGGTTGGCAGCTTCCTCACTGACGGCCTCTAGGATGGCCGCCCGTAGCTCGTTGTCCGCCGCCTTGAAGCATGTCGCGTTGTCGCTGTAGATCTCGCGCGGACACCCGCGCCGCGCTATAAAGCGCCGGAGCGCGTTGATCGCAGCGTCCGCACTGAGAGATGCGACGATCTCGAGATGGATGGCTCTGGAAGTCATACAAGTAAAAAGTGCCACATATCTCTTCTCATGGTGACGTCCAACAGTCACCTGCATAGGCCCAAAGTAGTCTAGGCCCGTGCACGAGAAAGGGCGCTCGTGGTGTGCCAGGCGTGCCGCAGGTAGGTCCCCTGTGGCCGGATTCCCTGGTTTCGCCTTCCTCAACCGGCAGAAAAGGCAGCTCTTTATAGCTCTTTTCACTGCGGGTCGAATGTTGATGATCCAAGTTCGCTGTCGGAGTTCGTTGACTACTGCTTCCGTGCCGCCGTGGTGCAGTCTCTCGTGCACGTGTTGTATGTAAAGTTTCGTGTAGGCATGTTTTCCATCTAACACGATCGGGCTAGCTGTTTCCTCGGAGATTTCTGGCGTCTCGCTGATACGTCCCCGTAGTCTCAGTGTGCCGTCTGCCCCTAAGGTAACACTCAAAGAGGCAAGTTTACCTCCACTGGTCGGCACCTTCTGTCGCTGGATCAAGTCGATTTCTTCCTTGAAGCTCTCTCTTTGGCTGTTCAGCACCCACAGCTGCTCAGCCTTTATGAGGAAGTGAGCTTCTAGGCCGATGATCTTGATCTTAGAGCCGGTGGAAGTCTTGGGGTCCACCGTTCTAGACCTCGGTCGCTTCTGGGTCTCCCGCCAATCTGGATCTCGTTCGCCGTTTTTCTTTGTTCGTTTTCGCAGTGCGGCCACGGTTTCGTGCCTCTTCTCTCGGCACCGCGAAATGAACTGTAAGACTCTTGCTGTCACTCGTATAAGTCGTAACCATCGGGAGAACCTTTCTATGGCTGGTAGGTAGTCTGGTTTACCAACCTTAAGCTCTGTGACGGAAAAGCATTTCCCTTTTTCCTCGCCCGTTTGTATAGCCGGGGTGGGCGTCTCGACCGGCCAAGCACTTTCCTCTTGTTTCAGGAAGTCTGGTCCCTGGAACCACCGGTGTTGAGAGGTAAAGTCATTCGGCGTGGCTCTTGTGGCATCATCAGCCACGTTGTCCACGGACGGCAGCCATCTCCACTCTTTTTTCTTCGTGGTTTCTTCGATTTCGGCTAATCTGTGGGCTACAAATGTTTTAAAGGTTCGCGGCTCAGCCCTTATCCACGCGAGGGCCGTTCGTGAGTCGCTCCAGTATACTTTCTTCTCAATTTCGAAGTCATGTTCTGTGACGACAGTTTCCGCCAAGCGTGCTCCCAGCAACGCCGCTTGAAGCTCGAGCCGCGGTATCGAGATGGGCTTGAGCGGGGTGACTCTGCTCTTGGCGTTTGCCAGCGCTACGCACACGCTGCCGTCGGCGCGGGTCATGCGCCAGTATACGGCCGCCGCGTAGGCTCCTTCGCTGGCGTCTACGAACGTGTGTAGCTGTCTCGTAGCCGCAGGCTCGCAGTCGTAGCACCTTGGGATCTTGATGTGTTCTAAGTTCAGTAGGGTTTCTCTCCATTCATGCCATCGCTCCTGAAGTTCCTCCGGAAGAGTTTCGTCCCATCCTGTTCCGTGTCTCCATGTGTCCTGCATCAGTCTCTTGGCCGGCGTGGTGAGAGGCGCGATGAGCCCGAGCGGATCAAAGAGTGACATGATGACGCTCAGAGCTTCTCTCTTGGTCGGTGGCTTACCTCCCTCTATCCGGACGGGTGGGACCTTTCTCTGGTTGACCCGGAAGCTGATGATGTCCTCTTTCACGCTCCAGTGGAGGCCCAGCGTCTTCTCTACCTCGCTCCCGCCGATGCAGACTGTAGAGTCTTCAGAGCGCTCTGCGAGTGTGTCGATCGTCCTCTTCTCGTTAGAGGTCCACCCTCTCAGCTCGAAGTGGGCTTGTCTGTTTACGAAGTCCACTTCTCTGTTGACTCTTTCCGCCTCTTCTATGGTGGGGAAACTGCAAATGTAATCATCCATATACATATTACGGACAATAGCTGTGGTGGCCTCTGGATATTCTGCGGCGAAATCTTGCGCGTTCTTATTCTTGATAAACAGGGCTGTACAGGGCGATGATGAAGCTCCAAATATGACGGAAGTCATTCTGTACTCGTCCGGGGGCTCCTCTCCTCGTCTGTTGTCCCTCCAGAGAAATCTCAGCGCGTCTCGATCGGCAACCTTTATCCTCACTTGCATAAACATCTCTTTGACATCGGCTGACACGGCGAACGGGTGTTGTCGGAACCGCATGACCACCCCTGGCAGCGACTGGAGCAAATCTGGACCTGTTAGTAGTAAATCGTTCAAGCTCTTACCAGCTGATTTGGCCGCGGCGTCATGAACCAACCTTATCTTCGGTTTAGTCGGGTTCACTACAGCGAAGTGGGGCAGGTACCACACTCTCCCCTCTGCCGCCGATGCCACTGCACGTTCTGCATAGCCGGAGGTAAGAAGGTTCTCGACTCGCTCCTGGTATTTGGTCTTCAGGTCTTCGTCACGGTCCAGTTTACGCTCCAGATTCTGTAACCGTTTCAACGCATCACTGTAGTTATTATGCAAGTTTACCTTATCGTCTCGCCAGAGTAGTCCGGTTTCGAATCTTCCGTCTGGCAGTCGTTTGCTTTTCTCTTCTAGAATCTTGAGGGCTCGTTCCTCCGGGTCGTTTGCCTGTTTCTTCGCCTCGATGCCCAGTGATTCCAGCTTGAAGAAGTTCTTCATCATCTCTTCCATGTCGTTGTCACGTTTGGTGGTCGCAACATAGCCGCAAAAGGCGCTCTTTCTGTCACCGTTCCCGTAGCGGCATCCGTGCAGCACCCAGCCTAGGTGAGTAAGCGAAGCAACAGGTTGATCGTGCCGTCCTTGTCTTACATCTCTCGACACTATGCGGCTCCAGTTGTTCTGTCCAATGACAACCTTCGGGTGGGCACGTTCGTAGACAAGATCTTCACGTATGACTCTCAGATGAGAACAATCTTCTATCTCCCTTCTGGAGATTGCCTGCGACGTGAAGTCCAGCTTCTTCACTGTCTGTACTTCACGTAAGATGTGCTCACTTGTCTCGTTCCTGCCTCGTACGCGTAAGTTCACTGTCTTGCTGTTTTCATGTTTGACTTCTCCGCCGTTTGCGTCACGAATCCACAGCGTATCCGTAGGCCCGTCCACACCCAATAGCTCGGTGATAGACTCCTCTACGAAAGTACAAGTGCTGCCGTCGTCCAGTAAAGCGTAGGTACTTATCTTCGCCTTCGGTCCGATGAGCTCTATCGGGGCTATTTTCAGGTAAGCGTGGCGCGTGTGGATGTGGCGTGAGTTCTCAGGCTCGGCGGCACAAGCGGCTACCTCAGGTCGACGCGTCTCAGGTTCGGGCTGCCGTTCCACTGTGTCACTGTGTAATAATCTGTGGTGACTCTTACCGCATCCATCTTTGGCGCATGCCTTGGCTTGACATCTGAAGCGTCGGTGTTTCTCCTTCAGACACAGAAAGCATATGCGATGTTTTCTGGCAATGGCCCACCTGGTCGACACGTCCGCTTTAATAAAGTCGCTACAATCAATAAGTTTATGTACCTTTTCGCAGTGCGGGCATCTCTCCTCGCCTTTCGAAGCGATGGTGGAGTAACTTTTCTCGTAGCCCCTCTTTTTGGCCCGTTGCCCGTCTTCGGCAACAACCTCTGGAAGGGCGTAGGCTCCGCACTTGTCCGCCTCCTCGTTCAGGAATGCGGCTATCTTCTTCATTTCGGGTGCGTCCTCTTTCTTGATGGACGCGTAGTCATACCACTTGCTTCGTAGTATGGGAGTGAGCTTCTCGATAACGCTCCTGACCATCTCTGGGCTGTGCAGGTATGCTTCACGGCCGAGAGCCTCCACGGTGGCTACGGCGTTGGCCACCCTCCCAGCAAACACACACAAATCACGAGCACTGTCGCTTACCTTGGTCAAGAGGCGTAGCTTCTCCATCTCCGCCAGCACTAGCGCCTCCGGCCTCCCGAACCGCCTCTCAAGAGCCTCCATAACAGCTCCAGGTTCGGGTTGGCTGACGAGGAGACTGCCGACGGCCTCGTACGCTGATCCCTTCAGGCTCTTCCTGATCCTGATAACGTTTTCTGTCTTCGAAAATGACGCTTCACTGTCTCTGTATGCTGCCCGATACGCCAACCAAGCACTTACTTGCCCGTTGAACACTGGGAGTTCATGTAAGTATTTTGGTGGATCCCTCCTAGTCGCTATCTGCGACAGCGCCGTCGTCAACGCCTCTAAGTCGACGACTGACCTCTGCACGGTAGGCACCTCGTTCGCCTGCCCGGATCTATGTCCGATCCGGTCCACCCGTACTCCATGGTCTTCCTTAGGAAGCGCCTCCGGGGTTCCCTTGCTCGTCTCGGCCTGTGGCAACTTCTGCTCTTGTTGCTGCAGCCAACTTGTGATTCGTACTGAAGACAACTCGTTCTGTTCCTCATCCTCTTCTTCGTCGGATGACGACTCCTCCTCGGCCCTCCTCAGGCTCACCGCGGCGAGCTCTGTGGCCGCCTTCGCTGCCTTGGCCTCCGCTTGAGCCTCAGCGGCGCGAAGTTCCGCCAGTTTCTCTTTCGCTGCCCATACTGCTTTCTTCTTGGAGGTTCCCGACCTCCTTGAGCGCGCCACCGTCGGCTTTGGAGCCTTCAGTGTCCTCTTGGAGGTGGTCTCCGCTGTAGCAGTCTCTGTCCTCGCAGTGGCATCCGTGTCTGCGGCCGTATACGTTGTCCCTGTCGCACCCGTAGCGGCCGTAGTTTCTGTGCCCGAGGTCGTACCGGTTCCTGACGATGTGGCAGTCTGAGAATCTGTTCCCTCAGTAGCGCTGTCCATAGCACTTGCACTAGCCTCCTCCGCCTTGGAACCCTTCCTAGTAACTGGCATCTTGGTTTCCTACACGTATGATCTTGATCAGTCTTCTGGCTCCGTGGATCCCGTTGAAGTCTTCCGGTCCAGGAGTTTTACTGCTTCAGTGATCCGGCGCTCGAAAGGACCAATGATCGAGTTGTGGACTGTATTTCCTATTTTCTCTGTGGGGGTGTAGCGCCGAGGGAGACCAAGAAAATACCAGTTACGATGAAAGTTCGCAGGCGGATCAGAGCTGGGAGGCAAGGCGACTTGAAAGTACACGTTACTTAACGGAGATTCTCTTGACACTGGCGTAGGCGGACGCGGTATGACAAAATGTCGCTATATTTATATGATTTGCCGTACTCCCCCAGCCACTAATGCGACAAGCGCGTTTTATTATTGTTTCTATAAACATAAGTAGGTACTACGTATAGCCTTTACACTATAATCTCTCTTTATAGCTACCTACCTACTTTATCTGTCTTACTTGATGCGTGTTTCGGGTTCCTAATGAATGTAGCTTACACAGGTCTTTGCTAGGCTACCTATCTCGGGTTCTAACTACCTTATTTGCCTGGTTCTTTGTAATGTGTTAGGACCCTACCTACTTTCGGTTAAATGAGAAGCCGTGTATTTCTTCATTTATTAAATGATCCTACCTACCTATTTACACTAATCTAGATGATCTTATTCTAAGCTTTTAGAGACCGTCGTGAACACAGACAAAAAAAAGAAAATATGTACCTAGGTAAATGTAGGAAAAATATATAACCTACCTAGGAATTATGTTTCTAGTTATAGTATCTAACCGAGATAAACGATGTAGACACGTCGTATACTTACCTGAGTCTGACAGTATAAGTTAGGTACAAAGTAAGTGTAGTCATAAGTAAGTGATCATATTATTATACATTGGTTATTAATTATACTTTATGATTGTGCTCTTACATCTTCTGTATGCGCTGTATGACGATATATCACTAGTCCGGCGTTTTTCAGGTCAACAACCTTTTGAAAGCCTGGAGTACAATCTTTACATTCCTTACAGCAAGGACACTTGTCTCTAATAAACAAAAAAGATATAGGTAAAAATATTATTTATTTTTTATTTTTGCTGTGAGACGTAGCTTTTTGCCAAATTTCATGATTCTAGGTATGATTAAGAATGGAAAATCGATAGATAATATATCATTCGGTAGAAGTCCACTGCTGGACCTGGGTGTAAAGCATGGTCATGACAAACTGTCTTAAGCCATCCAGCGATTTCCGACAACCTTCACGATGGCATCATCGGTCGGTCCATCATGAGCCAATCAAGCGTAGGGTTTTGCCTGCACTGCATCAGTAGTGGTTTTCCTAGGCGGTAGGTAGTACCTATTTACTAGGAAATATTTCAATTACTTATACAAGATGTTACCTATCACTTGACTTCATTATTGATTTTCTCTGTTATATAATAGAAATATCCTGTAAATATAAAAGCTTACAATACAAAAACTTATAATTATCAAAATCCTATTTGTCAATGTGACAGTGCTATTTATTTAACATCATAGACAAAGGCAGAAGTTGAGATTATAGACAAGCCATAAACAAAAGTTGAAGTTGAGATTCTAGATCGCACTTAATAAGAAGAATATGAAAATTATTCCAATTTCGAAAACTCTTTGGTTCTATACTATAAAATCGTTTGTCCTTACTGACTGACTGACTGATCTATCAACGCACAGAAGTATTATTTGTAATTTAATATTATAAAGGAATATATTAAGATTATAGGAGTAAAAAATGCTGTAAGCATGCTCTTAAATGAGCATGGAAGCGGCGGTATACAAACTGCGCTCACGCTCCGTCCTAATTTTTTCATAATGCTGTGCATGCGCAATACTTACTCTTCTGCAACCCCGCAAGGCTGTCAGTCCGCACACGCGCACTGACAACCTTGACAACTTCAGCTATAATTTCTTTGTGACCGAGTGCCATTCCAATATTCAATTTCAGAGTTTTGTCATCCTACGGTCCGCCCAGTTTCAGTATACTTATTAGCAAACTAGCTGTACCCGCGTTACCGCTGTACTTCCTTCGCGATTGCGATCCCTTTAGACTAATTATTCGCATCTGACCTCAGTTTGTCTCATATAAAGCAACGCTGTAGTCTGCGATGAAGCACTCATATCAAGAAAGGAGCTTTTTACTTTCGATTTGAAAACTCCCAGGTTGTAATTCTCAGAAGACTCGAGATTAAAAAAAAAGATTATCGAAATAAAATCGGTTAACATTGGCGAAGATATCACGTAACAACAACACACACACCTTTAACACACAAAAAACATACAGACAAATTGAGAAACTCCTTTTTTGAAGTCGGTTGATAATAATTAAATTGTGATATTAGCGATAGTTACCTACGCTTGCAGTCTCAAGTTTATGGTTTCTATCCTGCAGGTACTCAAATAGCATCAGATCCTCACGTGCACACGTTATTTTGCCTACTCTTTCGAAGATAAAACAAAATAAAAGTCGCCCACAAAAAAATGTTTCGTCTAGTCGTGATTCCATGAGATGATGATGATGTTTTTTAAGTTTTACGTCCTAGCACCAGCCCCAGCTGGGATTTCAACCGAATGGCCTAACTGGAAGTATATTTCCAAATTATTTAAGCAAATAAAAAAAAACATCATTAAAATTAAGAAAAATCTTTAACAAATAAATAAATGATACAAAAATATACCTACAAAGTTTAACAAAGACGATTGTCGTAATACACATTGCTTGCGGTTGGTTTTCTGCTGCACTTGCAATAAGAGTTTGCTGCCGTGGTAGTCGAGCCCGAGGGTCCCGCGCGCAGTGGGAGGCGCAAGGGCTTGGAGGCCGCGGCAGTCAGCTTGTCAGCGCTGCCACTTGGAGCAGCGGTGCATAGCCTGCGCTCACGCTCCGTTCTCATTCTTTCATAATGCTGCGCGTGCGCAATACTCTTCTGCAACCCCGCAAGACTGTCAGTCCGCGCAGGGAGCCTTTCCATATTGTTGGATACTTCCCCTACTTCAGCCGTATCTGTGTCCACGATTTCTTTGTGATCAAGTACCATTCCAATGTTCAATTTCAGATTCGTTGTTCCATCTCGGAATATCAGGTAGACCGTGGCTTGGTCTAACACCTTCAGCGAAAAATGTTCATTAATCTTCAGAGCTTTCATTTTGATTTGGAACGGTTTGAAGGTCTGCGTCAGTTTTTTACTTTTCTCTTTTACGAAGTTATCAAACTCTATGGCTAGCATGTCTTCGTTGTCGGGGCGAGTTTTGTCATCCTGCAGTCCGCCCAGTTTTAGTATGCCGGGATCTTTATGCGACATTTGGGTGTCAATCATGACCTGTTGAAGGACTGGGGGGTCGTTAAGGGTGTGCCATTTCCAGTGCGACACCGGACCGATACTTCGGTCGAGCACCACTCCTTCAGTTTGGTTGTATTTCAACCTGTAATAAAAATCCATTGGAAATTTAGAAATTTATGAAGCCCATAACTTAGTAGATGGAAATGAATATGGAATTACTAGAAGAACTATTCTGGACAAAGCAATTGTGAAGGCAGGTCGGTGGAATGCATTGAAACCCCCCAATAGGATATGTAGCTAGATACTTGCCTTATTTTCCCGCTGTGATCAAAGACGATCCCGTTGCCCAAGTAGTCGAAGGTTGCGAGGAGCGTGTACGGCTGAGCACGGCCGCGTTCATCCGGATCCCCGCTGCTGTAGATTACGAATCGCTGTTGTGCATTCAATTCTGGAGACAGGTAAGAACAAACGTGTTTAATTTTCTTATTGATGCAACTCTGGCAAAAGAATATAAAAATAGAAGGCGCAGCATGACCACTTCTTCATTCATAGTTATGATCGGAAAGTTTCTGACGAAAATATATATGTACTGTAAACAGTTTGTTTTATAGTACATTCAACGTTCTACCTTCAGCGTCGTAATAGTCGAGTGCCATCCGGCCGTTTTTATAGAACCAGCGGCCTCGCCCGTTGTCGTCGAACTCCGCGAGTTTCTCGCCCGAGTCGTACTGCATCAGTCTCTTGTTCTTGTTGTGCTCGAACCAATCAAACTCGGGCTGCGCTGGTCTCATGCGATATACATTCATCTGACAAAAGCAAAAACTTAAATGTTAAAATATATTGATTTAAACAGGCGTCGTCGAGGACTTGCAAACGAAATAACTATACCATAGCTGTTTGATGCATATCGAACATTTATAGCTTAGCAATTTTGACTGAGTAGGTAGCGTGAGGCTTCCACCAGACGTTTGCGCGGTTTTTAGTCAGTGCATAGATCACTTTGCATAAATCAATAAGCGTTAAGTAAACTCAATAAAGCTTTTTTCATAAATCTATCCAAATTCAACAAATCATCTAAACAACGCTAAGCTGCGCGATATGGTCTCGTACATTTATACGAGTAGAATGGATGACTATCCTCAGCGCCACTATTGTGAAAAAGATGACTAAATCAACTTTTCATTCTTCCAAAAAAAACGTTTTTAAACCATTTTCTATAAGAAATTTATTTCGTAGCTTTATTCAGGTAAGAAGTGTCTAAGAGTCAAAGATCAATTCAATATAATTGACAATTTACATTTACGGATTTCAAATCGAGATAATGATCAAGATAGGTATATTATATGCATTAGGTATTGTAGTAGGAACTTTTTAACTAAACAAATAATCTTACCTTCCTCACAACTTTCTCCGTAGGTAACATGGTCCAGCCCTTGTCGATAAACGATCGATCTGATAAAGCGTAACGTATCACACCTTTAGGAGCTTCTTGCTCAACCTGAAAATTTTAAGACAGTAGATATTTTTTGTGTCGCTTAGAAAGAAATATGGCGTTCGATAGTGATGATATGATGCTGGTGATGGCCAGATAATATGAAGGGTTTTGATTCCAGAAGAAAGTTTTTATGTACTTACAGCTTCAGCTTTATGTTTTTTGGACATATCTATTAAAAAAACAGATAATAAGCAATAATAATATGTGAGTTACAAAAATAAAAAGATCGCAAATAAATTATAAAAATATGAAGTGCCAGTTTCTTTTTACGGAAATTCTGTCATTTTGAGAAATGTCATAGTTTTTATTTTTTATTAAGAAGGTTTTATATTTTTTTCATGCATACCTAATATAAACTCACGCCTGTTTCCCGGAGGGGTAGGCAGAGACTACGCATTTCCACTTGCTACGATCCTGACCTCTTTTGCTTCATTCACATTACATTCTTCATACATGCTCGCCGGTTTAGGATACTCTTGACCTGACCTTTTTCCAGAACGTCTCCAATCTGGACAGAGTACGTTCGCCGGGGTCTACCCTTTCCAATTATCGCATTCACGCTTCCCTTATGTTTCGTCAATTTTTCAATGTTTCGTTAATCTCCTTTCGTCCATTCTTTCTATGTCCAAACCACCTTAGCATACCTTTCTCTCTTATTGTCACTACTATCTCTCAAAGTCAAACCACTCATACTTCTCAAAACTCTCATTTCAACTGCATTTATTATACTTTTCGTGTTTCTTCTTTTATACCCAACTTTCACTGCCATACATAATGTGTCGGCACTACCACTCCTCTATGTACAGCCAGTCGTGCCTGCTTGGACACATTGCGGCTGTTTATAAAGGAATGTAGTGCCCCATTCACTTGATTACCAAATTTAACTCTAATGTAAGTCGCGATCACTCACCCTGATGAAGACTCTCGGAATGAGTCGAAACTTAGTCGGTGCCTTCACTGATAGTGTAGTACGTGAAAATTCCCGTTTTTACAATATGAATAGTCAAGTTCACGATAGTTTTTGGAATCATCTTCATGTTTTCCATCTCTCGTAAACATCGTCCCCAAATACAACTCTTTTCACTCTCTCCACTCTTTCTCCACCAATCAGAATATTACATGCGGTCATACATTAATTCTTTTCAAAAACCATAACATTCGTCTTGCTCACATTTACTTTCCTTCCTTTCCTCTGAAAAGTTTCATGCATTGTAGTTACCATTTCTTGCAACTCATCCGCCGATGACGCAAGTATTACCTGATCATCAGTGTAGAGAAGACATTTGACAAGTAACTCATTCATACCCACATTCACGATCTTTCAACTCTTGCAAACAATTGCCCATGAATAGGTTAAATAGCTACGGTGACGCTACACATCCCTGTCTATCGCCCTTTTCAATGTTGAACCATTTAGAAATACACTACTTTGGCATCGCACCTTGCTACACAATCTACCTACTATTTAACCAAGAAGTTACCTACAGCACATCCGGAGGTAACTTTGTTTTATTTGAGTAATTGAATTACCTCATAAGCCACGTTCATCAAGAAATTACTACTAGATAAATAAAATATATTAAGAACTTACAGCATGTTTTACTTGTAACTGTTTTCCAGGTGTCAAAACTGGAGAACTTTTATCTGTTCCACGAGGAGATGTAGCAACTTCGTTTACTTCTGCAGATACTTTAAGCGCGTCAAACGTTGATTGGAAAAGAAGTGGCTTTATATCTTGATCATCATCTCGTTTGTCAGTCAACTTTGGTCTACATTTGAAAATTTTCGGACCAATAATAATATCTGCTATTTTATCTTTATCTTTTTTCTTAACAATACTTTCAGCATCGAGCTCGAAATCGGAGTCCTCACACATAACACAAGCATCAGTTTTTAAATAGTTGCGACTACTCTTTTGCGTTTTGACATCTTTGGAAAATAAGCCCATTTTTGATATTTTTGTAGGTCTAATTCTATCAGCACCAGTTGTTTGTTTTATTTTGACAAGCCGTAAAATCAGATCATCAGGAGAGGGTGTACGAACTTTAATAGATTTGATATTTAATTCATTACTTTTGGGTGCTTCTACTATTTCAGGGACTGGTTTGGCTTCAGCCTTGTTCTCTTTAACATTTTTGAGTTTAGCTTCATCTTTAACTTTTTTTTCCGGCCCAAGTTGCTCGGCTCGCTTGGCTTTATCGTCTTGATCTTTTAGTTTTGATGCTGGATCTTCTTTTTCTTTGCCTTTTTGCTTAATAACAACGTTCATCTTTTCTCCTTGAAGTTCATCCTTACCTTGTTGTTTTAAATCTTTCTCTATTTGTTTCATTAGTTCTTTTTCTCTCAATGTCTGTTCGTCTTTGACTTTCTTTTCTTTTTTTTGTTTTTCACCTTTTTTCTCTTGTTCTTTATCTTCAGTAGGAAAAATTCCACGAACTTTGATCGATTTTATATTTAATGCTTTGATATTCGTTTCTTCTTCTTTTTTGGGGAAAGTGGGTTTTTCAGGGTCGAGACTGGCTTCGGTATCAGCATCTTGAACTTTATTAAATAGAAGTTTAGCTTCATTTCTAGCTCTTACCTCTACCACGTCCTTATCTGCTCGACTGGCTTTATCTTCTTGAATTTTTGGTTTTGATGCTGGATCGTCTTTTTCTTTGCCATGCTGTTTATCCCCTTTCCCCTTTTCTTGTTGAAGTGCACCGTTTTGATATTTTATTTCTTTTTCACCACGTGTCAGTTCTGTTGTTTCTTTTTTATCTTGTTCTTTCTTTGCTTTATCTACGTCTTTAATGGTTTTAGTGACATCTTTGTATATTTTTGGTTCCTTAGGTAATTTTTTTTCTTGAGATTCTTCTGGTACCTTGGAAATTTTAGCTTCTTTTAATTCTTTTGGTTCTATGGAAATTTTCGTTTCATTTTGTTCCTTAGATATTTTTGAGTCTTTGGGTTCTGTTGGATCTTTAGTTTCATTTTGTTCCTTAGTTATTTTTGCTTTTGGTTCTTTAAGTCCTTTTGGTTCCTTGGATTCTTTATGTTCTTTTTCTTCTTTGGGTTCTTTTGACTCTTTTTTCTCTTCTAGGGCCGGGCTACTTTCCTTAATTTTGGGTTTAGAAGTAGCCGTGGACGCAGTTGGTGACACTATTTCTTTTTTAGATGTAGTTGTAGATGCTATAGGTGTAACTTTTTCTTTTTTTAGTTTATCTTTTTGATCATTTTTTATGCCTTTTTTTTCTGTCCCACTTTTATTTTCAATGTCCTTTTGTTGTACTCTTCTTTTGACGTCCAATGCTGCTTTTTCGGCTTCTTCTCGAAGTTTCCTTTCCTCATCAGCTTTCCGTTTAGCTTCTTGTTGCTTTCTTCTCTCTTCTCGAGCGATCCTCTTTCTTTCTTCTTCTTCCAATTTTCTTTTACGTTCCTCTTCAAGTCTTTTCTTTTCTTCTTCAGCTTTGGCTAAAAGCATATCTTGAGTATCTTTAATTAATTCTGATGAGCTTTTTTGACGTTTCAGTTTCTTGTCGCCTGGTGATAAAGTTTTCGGAAAAACATAGCTGAAATCCTGATCTATGACTTCTCCTGTAACGCTTGCAACAGTAGTCAGTAAAGCTTCTTCAGAATGATATTTTCTGATAAAATTAAGTGATTTACTAGTTTTGTCAAGTATTTCTTTTTCTATTGTAGCTTTCGTTGAACCAGGAGACAAAATGGTATTGATCTGATCTGGCTTATTCTGGTAAAGCTTACTAGCAAAAGCTGGCATGATTTCTGATCTTACATCAAATGTTTCACGCCCTTGACCTCTACGATTTGCTTTGCCCGTTTGAAAACGTTTCGTTTCTTTGTCTAGGTCTTTATCTGACGGGTAGAAATTACTCGTAGTACGTGTTGCCTTAAAAATATCATGTTCGAATTCCGTAATACTTTCATCCCTTCCTATTATAAAATCTTCTTCACTATGAAACGGTACAGGCGGAATTCTTAACTCCACATGTTTTTCTGGTTTCTGTCTTTCCTTTTCGGTTAGAGGAGTGTAAATGATATCGCTGTATGCGTCTGATATGTAAATTTTATCTCGATCTACTTCATTAAGCCCTTCCTTAATTTTGGAAGTAGATGACTTCCTTACTTTTCCTGGAGGATCTAGGAATACTACTGGACTTTTGATTTTCTCTGATTCTGGAAAATATGCAAACATTTTGCTTCTTTTTTCTTTGGATAGCGGAAATGCTCCAACAAAATCTGTTTCTGATGGAAACATTTGTTTAACTTCAGGTTCACGTCCTGATTTTGTGAACTCGCGGCATAGTTGATCAATGTACAATTCAGAATGCGCACGATTTGTTTCCTTGCCTGTTTTAGTATCTAATACTGCATCCTTTAGCAAATGTTTTATTTTTGAAAGCCATTGTTTTACTCGTTCCTTGGTGTTTTCCGTTCGTTCAAATTTACAAGCCACAAACTTTTTTACAACTTCTTCGCATTCAAAGCATGGCGCACCTTTCGTCCTGCAATGCTCGCATATTCCCTTCACATCGTTTCTATTGATTGTTGGTACTTTTTGTAAGAGTTTTAGAGCGTGTTCTATGATTCTTCGACATCGAGGACAGTTAATTGTATTTCGTTCTGGAATATTACTAATAATTTACGAAAATGTCATGAACTGCAACTGAGGTATAGAAAGTACATCAACACGGTATAGAAAGAATCTTGGTACTACACTGACACGTCTTTTTTTATCTCACACGTCTTTGGATTTTTTACAGCAAGGCTCTATAAAGAATGGGAAGCGCTTACGGTTAGACAATACCGTTAGACAATATTCCTATTGCATAAACAACACGGTCAAATAGAATACAATCTGGTGTATTAAGGGACAGACACAGAGGCACAGCCTGTCGTTCTCGAGTTTTCCATACAAGCATCTTTCACAACTTCTACTGTTTTCATGGCCCTTAAATCTAACTATCTGTTGCCAGCGGCTTTGCACGCATGGAGTCGTGTTTAAAAAAACCCATACTCCCTTTACATACAAACTCTCACCCCCATTTCTCCCCCTTAAAAAGTGAAAACGCAAAAACCCTGAAACACGTCATTATTCATATATGATGAGTACCTAGCTACAATTCCACATTTCCTATATTCAATTTCCTACCTTTAAAAAAACCGATACTCCAATACAAACTTCCACATTTCCCCCCTCATTTCTCCCACTTAAAATGTGAATATCCAAAAACCCTGACATACGTCATTATTTATTTATGCTCATTAGCTGTAATTCAAATTTTCATGTTTCTAACTTCAAAGTTATCTTTTTGTGTTTTCTTCACTATCTTCTGGTAGACTTTTTTTTTTGTTTTACTCAGTTAAGTACTGCTAATCAAACAGGTCCTACTCATGTAACATCGTACTATTTGTATGCTTGTCAAGATTCCTGTGCGTTGAATGATCAATGTCGTATTTTCTAATACGATCCGTGGAGTGGGGCACTTGTGACCTGTAATATAGGTTTTTAAAAACCTTTCACAAGCACCAGTCTCTCACAAAACAGGTTTGCATCAAGCATCAATCGTTTAGATACTAAACCTAATTTGTAGAGAAAATAAATAAATATTCAATTCAATTCCATTAAATCTCTGCGGCTCATGCGAAATGCAGGCATGTCTGTGGTTGACCAATAGCGGTGATTGTCGCTTAGCAAGTGCGACAGAGATAAACAATGCATGTCATTAACCGAAATTCTTCCTATCCGGTGTCTTCTCTTTTATCTGGGGACACCATAGTGACCCCCCCAAAATGAACAAAAAAAACAGGGCACTACCTACCTTTTCTCGATTAATATATTTACTGGAGTAGGTAGGTACACTACATAACAAATTTACATCACTATTACTACATCTCAACTCACCGATTTCTGGTAAATAATCGACTGATGTTAATTCTATATCCTTAGTATTATGTAAAATAAACACATCTTCAGTTGTCTTTGTAGCATTTTCAATAATTCCAGTGTGTTTATTTACCTGCAAAGTTTTATAAGGTACCTAATTTTTATAATTCATAGTACCTAGGTAGGGCTATTTTCTATTAGGTACCTACTTCCACTGTTTTAAGCAAGCAATTTTAGTTCAGTACTACGACCGACCGACGAACGACTAGCGTGTATAGGTACATAATACTATATTATAAAGAGGAAATATTTTTTTTGTTTGTTCAAAAATTCCATCACAGATTAGTAGTTACCTACTAAGTATTCAACATTTGTCCGCGAATGACGAATGTGTATCATTCGTCGGTCGGTCATCCCAAGACGTACCTATAAGGTACTTAGTAGGAAGCAGCAGGTAGGTACCTACTAAATTGGCTTAGGTGCCTAGTTATTGTTATAAAAGTATGGCAGCAATAGTTTGGTACGTACTTACATCTTCTGTATGAGCTGTATGTCGATATATTACAAGTCCGGCATTTTTCAGGTCAACAACCTTTTGAAAGGCTGTGGTACAATCTTTACATCCCTTACAGCAAGGGCATTGAACCTGGTCCCTAGTAAAAATATCAAAATTTATTTAGATAGGTGCCTAATGTATAACAGCTACAAAACAAGTAAGGTAGGTAGAGATACTTACAAGGTCTGAGTACCTACCTATGGGATGGAGTACATAGAAAATAGGTATCTACTATGAGGATTGAATCTACGAAATAAATTAAAAAAATTAGATAAAGGTATCATAGAAATTTTACCCATCATGTGACTTCATTGTTGATCTTCTGTGTTAAAAATACCTATTAGAAATATCCAGTAAAATAAAATGCTTACATACAAAAACCTATAATCATTATTATCAAAATCATAAAATAGCATCAAAATCTTATTTGTCAATCTGACATCTTAAGAATTTTCATAAGATAGGTATCATAGATATCAATGCCGGTATGCAGCAGTCGCAAGATCTTAGGTGTCGATCATAGACAAAGAAATCACTTTTTATTTGAATTGTAGACACAGCATATAATTATGTAAGTAATAGATCCTTGCAGATCATTCTAGAATAGCCTCAAGTGAATATACCTAAAACAAACAGTTAAACCTGTTTTTAAGAAAGCAATTGGTAACCAGTAAAATATTTATCTAATTAATAGAACATAATGATACATAATAATTCAATTACAGGTAACAAATTAATCCTTTTTCCTCTTAAATAAATTCAATATTTTATGGGTCAAGGATACTGGTGCACTTGTTGGCTTCAATATCAATTCTTTAGTGCAAATGTTATGAAGAGGCCCAAATGCCAGAGCGACTACTGTGCAAGCCAGACATATGACGTTATATGGCATACTGAAGTCCGGGGTAGGCAATGATACCATTGCACCATTAGTCCTAAACACTGCTGGATACCCTGAAATAAAAAATAAAAAATGCTTTATTGCAATTTAAAAATTCACAATACACAGTAAAAAATAGGCTTAAGGATGTTTTCGTAACAAGTTTTCAACTTATAACCTAAACTAAGATAGTTAAGTATCCTGTATGATAGGTAGGTATTACATTGCCCACCCTCAAGTGAAAGTAACAATACTTATTAGCCAATAATGTAAAATCCTATACATATTATGAATGCCAAAGCTTGGATGTTTGTTGCTTATAATCTGCATAGAAACTGGACCAATTTAGATAAAATTTGGAAGAGGTATAATTGGTGACCTAGAATAACACATCTATACGCTACATTTTATCAGGGCACCACAAGGGCAAAGCCATGGGCAGAGGCTAGTTTTAAATAAATTGACAGTGATAAAGTTATTATTTGATCTTCTTTGGTGATTTACCGCCAAATACTGAAATGCTACTCAAGATATAAATTTAAATTTAAATTTGGACAATGCTGGTGCTACACCTAATGTATAAAGCTCATTTTCTAATACAGTGTGTCCTGATAAAACATTGAACAGGTATTCAGTGCCTATATACAATTATCTATATACAGGCTGTCACAAGATAAATGTTTTACTCTGAGGGAACAACATTTAGTGTTCCAATAAGTGGTGATGGGCTTGCAAGCTGTCACATGGAAAGTTGACTAATCACAAAACATGACCTATTTATGTGCCAAATGTACCTACCCTCTACTTGATATTGTCAAAGATCTACATACTGAATATATTATCTGAGTATGCCCATTATGGGGAAAACAGTTGTGAGTGTGTTTGTTTTGTTTTGAGACTGATGCATAAAACTAGAATACTTACATGGTTTTGAAGCATTAACTACAGATTCATATGTGGAGCCTGTTATAGGTATGCTAGTGTAGTTCCTTGCTGTAGGCATGTTTGCTGATATTATAGCTGAACCAATATAGAATCCATGATTGGCATCAGGAGGGTATTCTTGCCATTTCAGGAACACAAATTCGAAATCAATTGTGATTGTAGTTCTTGATCTAGCTGGTAGTTTCAGTAGAAGTTCTAAATGGTATGGCTTTTGTCTAGTTCTTCCGGGAGAATAATACTGGGATATGACTAGTTTGCTTTCTGCTTTGCCGTTAATCCTTAGAGAGCTCAGCTGTATTGGCAGCCACCAGGGAGCATTTTCCATAACAACAACATTTATAGGAGTCCAGAAATTATTGGTTAACTCTGTCACAATACCTCCAAATTCTTTCCCATAGCCGAGGATGTATCTATTGAAATGCAGAGGTGGTGGGATAGCAAGTGGAATGTTATTTTTGTTCTTATCATGCTTGGCTGCAATATTTATCATTTGATTGTTTGGCTCTATACTGTATATTGCTAGTTTAGTCTCACTGCCGCCTCTCAGAGAAACTATGGTAGATTCTGGTTGAGGTGTCAATTGGAATGGATGAGTATCATTAGATGTAACATCCACAAACACTTTGCTGCTTGAGGACAAGGGACAGGAGCCAGGCAAACCTTGACCAAACAGTTTTCTGAAAGACCAATCATTACTACTTATTATTTGGTAGTCATAAACCAGAGCAACCGTTTGTTTTATCTCCATATTAACTTCAGTGCAATCTGTTGACTTGCAAACATTTCTAACGTGGATTCCAATTGAATGATAATTGGTGTTGTGTATCATTCTTGAGTTCAACAGAGATGAAAACCCTCGACTGGACTCACAAGGGAGCAGCTTCTTCCACGGTGTTAGATTCTCTGTGCAGACTATTTCTCTGGGTAGTGATGCATACCTCAGTTGTGAGGTTATGTTTTGTTCTGGTTTCACTGCACTCATAGGCCATAGAGCCATCTGGGGTGTAACAGTGTTGAAGTTGTCGATGAAATTTAGTGAGGCACAGAAAAGGCCAGAGAGCGCAGCACTGAGCTTTCGCCATTGTGTATCGACGTCGGCAACTTGCGGTGAGAACCACGCGTACAGCTCGGCACCGGGCGCCGCATCCAGTATAGGGTATCCCCACTGGTCATGCCTCCATTGTCCTTCTGTTAGTGTTAAATGCAATTCCTCTACTTGAAATCTAGATATCACTTCAGTTAGTGCTCTTGGCGATAATTGGGAGTGCTCATCTGTAAAGTTATTGGGAGAACGTTATCATAGGTACTGGTTGGGTACCTAATATAGATATACACAATCAGTTGGTGTAAAATAAATAATTAACACTGGTGTACCTATGTAACTTACATGAAGAATCGTGGTCAACGAGGGTTATAAATTGAAAGTTTGCGTATAGATGAGTTGGTGGTAACGGCTTGATGAATAATTCTTCGTTGAACTGATCCCCGTAAACAAAAACATTCAAAATGAGTAGTACGACGAATCCAATTATTGCACCCTCCATTCGGAAGATTGTTTTACCTATGGGATTTTTATTAGGAAATGTATTTCGGACAGGGACGAGTAATATTTACATTGCATACAATAATAATTGTGTTTTCAAAATTTTTGAGTCCCTTCGCCCCTGCACTGCACGTACATATAGTGTACATATAGTAGTCTGTGCACTGCACCGTACGATCACAGATAAAAAAAAAATTGATCCCGTTCGACCAGAGATATACTTTTTTAATATAGGAAACGTACAACCATACATTACATACACCGTAGATTGCCGTAGAGTAGATAGACAGAAGGAACAATTTTTAATCTGTGGATAGATTGATTACAAAGCCTGACAATACACGACCCTGGAAAACCTTGATTGTTTTCCAGGGTCGTGTATTGTTGTATATAAATTAATAAAAAACCAGCTGGTTATTTTATTTTTAGAACCTACAAAAATAACTACTCCACTGACATAAATTTACTTATACCGTAAAATACTATGGCAACACAGCCTTGCCCCTTGATAGCTCCCCAAGAAAGAGGGCCTATGCTGAGTTACAAATACTTTCAAAACTTATCGAAAATATAACCGTTTCGTCAATTTTTGTATGGAAATCTTGTCGATACGTCAACGTTTTGTCATGTTATAAACTCAGCATAGACCCTGAGAATGAAATTCGGCTGTGTTTTCCAGGCTGAACTTGCGACTCGCGTTTGGGTGTTAACTCCATTCACTCGTTCATTATGGTCAGCGAATAACATCGTCGTGATATTTTCATGACTCATGAAAGGTAACGTTATGCACGAACTTGAACACTAACCGAACGTGTTTACAACTCGATAACACCAAAGAGAATGTAACGCTACGCTAAGAGATAACACATTAAAAATAGTTGATCGCCACGTACAAAAGATCGTTCTATATGAGCAAAAAATGTTTAATCTGTGCTCACGTATAAGGAAAGGTACTCCATAGAAGAAATAACCACTACGTTTACGGGACTTGAGGTGATAACCGCAGAGTACTTTTTAATATAGGAAATAAATACCCATAATAATCTGGCTAAAAGTTTGGTTTTTTATTGGTGTTTTAGTGGCGAACAAAACAAAAAAGATAGGTAGAACAAAAACAGTGATTTCTTCCTTTATGCAAAGAACAGAAACAACCCTGTATCCCAAGACTACTTAAAGTTAAAAGGGAGGGACCTTACGACAAGAATCTTCAAAATAGAGTCCCAAAACCAGATCAGAAATGGACAACGAGTTCGTAGATATATCAACAAGCAAGCGGCTCCAAGCTGCGTTCGGAGCGGGGCATATTTTGAACGACCTATGTGCTAGCTTGTGGTTCACATACTTTTTAGTGTATTTTCATTTGGTCCTTGAGTTTACCGCCACACAGTCTGGATATTTGATGTTGATAGGACAAGTGGTAGATGCGCTAGCTACACCATTCGTTGGATACCACTCAGACCACACAGATAACTTGATAAGTGCTAGATATGGCAAGCGAAAAATCTGGCATCTATTTGGTAAGCTTTTCTTTTGTACTTTGGTTTTTTTATCATGATATTTTATAAAATATCTACTATTATAAAATCCCTGGGTAGTAGTTACTTCAGGACTGTAACACTGTATTATCACTTGATCCTTACCCCACAAAAGAATACTTACTTGTAGTTCAAAAACTACAAATACCATGGTAGAAAACTTGTACACAAAACTTTGATTAACAATCTACAAAACAACAGTAGCCTTGACATTTGTTATAGATTTCAGTTTCATTTTTTTTTATAAAACTAAAGTGGTAAACTTGTATAAGGCCTACCTGCTAATAAGCGGTGGACATTTACTACAGAAAAAGCACCTAAGACAATGGTCACCCACCCTAAGACAATAGAGAAAATATGTTTTTGCAATCAAACTGGCAAATCAGAACACAGCAATGCTCACATTGCTTTTTGAACATCCATCACAAAATGGCTTTTAAAATGTCATGAAAAGTATCTCCTGTGCACCCTGCTTCATAAGCTGCCATAAGCATAACATACTTACAGTCAACTTGTTTATCTAAAAAGATCAAGATACCACTATTAAAACTGGAAAGCTAATTTCTGATCAACTGTGTGATCTTACATAGCCTAGAGGAGGCATATTAAAAGGGAAGATGTTATGCAACTGAGGAAAATTTATGAAGGGTGCCTTTTTAAAACACTTGTGCCTACTAGTGTTGAGTGTATACTCTGCCCAACACAACATCCAAAAACTGTTTTATTTGCTCACTATCCCCTGTGCACATTTTTGCCTGCAAAATACCTACTTGGTTAAAAAGGCCAATGCAAATCTTGTTCAAATTTTGCTTCTAGAAATAAAAATAGAAACTGTTCTACTTTTGCTGCTAATTGCACCCTGTTGAATCAGTGGAAGCCATCTCTTGTATCTCATTCGGCTACTCATCATCATGATTACTGTGCGATGAATGTTATGCTTAAAATTTTGTTTTAGGTACTATCTGTGTCATCACCTCATTTCCGTTTATATTCTCGGAATGTATTGGATGTTCTACAACACACAAATGGGCTCAGATGTATTATTTTGCTGCATTCATACTAATATTTCAAATTGGATGGGCAGCTGTACAGATCTCGCATTTGAGTCTAATACCTGAGTTATCAGATGACCCCCATACAAGGACACAATTGACCGCTGTTAGGTATTTTATAACTCATGTAATCATGTAATATAACACTAGATGACACAGCATTGCTTGATGGAACTTTTATTACTTGCAATGTGAGTTGCTCATATTATGCGTTTGGGTAAGAGTTTATCTGTTCCCATTTATCTCTGAAATGGCTCAACTGATTGTACAGCGGTTTTTGTGAATGTTTTGTACGACTTCAAGATAGGTTCTTTGATAGGTTTTTTACTTTCTAGGCGGCACTGCAATAAGTGATGGAATATACATTATAGACTTTTTTTTATATTTATGCTGTGTTTAAAGATGGCTAATATAAACAAGTCTAAATATATGCAGAATAGTAACTTGGATGTGGTTGGGAATGAACCACACATAGTGCATGTTAGCACATCATTATATAATTTTATTGTAATTAATATTATGTAGGCGGTGGAGTTATAACACAGCTGTGTGCCTTAGGGCCTTAAGAGTTCTGTTTTCGTCACTTGCCTTCGGAACCCTAAAACCTAAAGCAGAAACGACTGTGTATAACTTTGCACCATCAAAATACCTATGCAAGAGCATATAAGTATGCAAGAGAGAGGACATGAGTCCTATTTACCATGTACTACTAGAAGGATATAAATGTACACAGTTCTGAGTCTCCTAACACAATAAGTAGTAGGATAACACAAATAAATATATGTACTAAAATAATTGTGATATATAATTATATTTTGCAATTGTTTCAGATACATATTCACTGTAACCTCAAGTTATTTTGCTTATCTAATGGCATTAATTTTCCTACGGATAGATTCTGACACTGATTCACAAGTAAGTTTATCTTTATTGGCATTATTTGATTTGTACAAATATTTTATGTTACTTAACTTCAATAGGCAGGTACTTAAGTGATGAATACCAAATGGCATGACTTGGTGGCTAACTATTGGCCTCACATGGGCCATACATACGTATATCGCGCAACGGGCTATGGAGAAAGCTATGCTCGGAGTTTCACTACGAGATAAAATCTGGAAAGAGGAAACCTGTTGAAAAGCTAGTCATCGACATAGCTGTTAGAATGATCAAGTTGAAGTGGCAATGAGCAGGCCATTTAGCTTGCAGAACCCACAATTGCGGGGGATGTTTATCGAATGGCGACTACGAACCGGACGACGCAGTGAAGGAAGGCCCGCAGAAGGTTGCGGGTTCGATTCCCGCCGTGGGACAAATGTTTGTATGATCTGCAAATATTTATTTCGGGTGGGTGTTTTCTACGTTTAATAAGTAAGTATTTACAAAAAATATGTATGTAAGTAGTATATCAGTTATGTACCTCTAGTTCCCATAACACAAGCTCTGCTTACTTTGGGCCTAGATGATGCTGTCTGAAAAATGTCCAGCATTATTTATTTAAGGTCGTGGATGCAGGTGACTCAAGGTAGTTCAAGGTACTCTTTAGGGGAGGCCCGTGTCTTGCAATGGTCCTCTACAAGATTTTTATGTTGATGATGATGATGAACTACAAAAGGAGAGAGAGAAATAAGGAGGTCTTTGTCCTGCAAGATAACCACAATTCTAGAAATATTCCAAGCTTCACTCTTAAACTGAATATTTCCGTAGGTTTCGTTTGGGAACTGAAATTTTCACATAATATACCATATTTAAAAAATGTAAGCCACAAAAATGTAAGTACATTGATTATCTTGTTATTCCGTTTAAATAATAGTGGCAGTATAATAATTAGATGGGCGGATTAATTAAATTCACGTTGAAGGAAAGTTGCCCTCAAGAGAGATCTCAATGAAATATGCTGTAGGCTTTTGCCGAGAGGCACACTGAACTTAAGTAGCCGGCTGTGACGCTAGAGGTGCGGGTTCGATTCCCGCTGCGGGACAAATGTTGCATGTTCTATAGATATTTTTACCAGATCTCTGTGTTGTAATACCACGGTACTCGTAGTACCTGATACCCACGACATAGGTAATCCTTGTGTTTGGTCAAGACTATCTGTCTGTATTTATTATTTATTTATTTATTACTAGTTTCTGCTCACGGCTTCGCCCGCGTGGTACCCGAATAAAAGTAGCCTATGTGTTATTCTGACGTATAAATTATATTACTGTAAAGTTTCATCAAAATCTGTTAAGTAGTTTTCAGTCGAGTAGTTGTAGTTTTTTAGGGTCTGGGTGTTTTCCATGTATAATATGTATGTATTTACAAAAAAAAAGTATATAAATAGTATATCAGTCATGTAGTTCCCATAATACAAGTTCTACTTAGTTTGGGGCTAGATGATGCTGTGTGAAAAATGTCCAGGAATATTTATTTATTATTATTATAGTAGTTTTTGCGTGAAAGAGTAACAAACATCCATCCTCACAAACTTTCACGTTTTTATAACCGTGTAATAAAAAAAAAAATGTTTTTATAAACGTTTTTTATAGTAGTAGGATAATATTAATACATAGTAAAATATAGAATGTTATGCAACAGGTGGGCCCGGCTGATGGTTGGAAATTTAGTTACTTAGCTTATACAGTGGTGATTGTGGGTATTGTAGCTTCCCTGATATTCCACTACGTTGTGATCGAGAAGAGATCTCATAGTCGACATGAGCTGTTGAGAGAGGAAGGTGGCACAGGAGCTCATTGTGACGTTCTTCGCAGACCGCAGATGTATCAGGTGACAATCTGTTTTCTTTTAAATTGGGCGGTAGGAACTTTTCTGACGACCTCTGTGGCGCAGCGGGCGAAGCTCCGCCTAAAACGCAGAAGGTTGCGGGTTCGATTCCCGCCGCGGGACAAATGTTTGTATGACCTGCAAATATATGTCTCGGGTCTGTGTGTTTTCTATAATATAATATGTATGTGTTTACAAAAAAAATTATAAAACTAAGCTCTGCTTAGTTTGGGGCTAGATGATGTTGGGTAAAAAATGTCCAGCATTATTATTTTATTTATTTTATTTTAGCAACCGGTGGAACTGTTATTATTCCTGTAACACCTTGTACTGGCTACGCGTTCCCCATAGTCCTTACATGTAGAGGCTTGACCCTTTCATCCTTTCACCTGAGATGGCGCAACTTAACATAAATTACCCCTGGTTATTCGCTTATGATCTTTAAATCCTTCTTGGTCTACTTGGTCTTCAAATCAAATCTACAAAACGATTTACTTAACTATCTGAGGTTAACACCTTAAAATTAAATTGTGACAGGTCAGCTGTTATGTAATTTAAATTGTAAGTTGCGCGTGCATACTTACCGTCTACCTGTCTGTCCGGCTTCGTGTAAACCAGCCATTACAGTCCGCGACACCAAACATGGGGTGAAAAGGGATTCAGGCAAACAAAAGGTGAAGGGAAATTCCGCCAGTAACTCAACAAACACCTATAACGTGGTATTGATAGTGGTACAAGTAGGTACACTACCATTTTATAGTTCTTGGTGGTTTTGTAGAGTTAGTCTAAGAACTTAGTACATAATCCTACTTTCTTTTTCGTCTCTATTCACCCCATAATACCCTCGTAGATGCGGCAGTATGAAAATTTGCCAGTACACTTTGACAGTTTTTTTTATGTAGTCTTTTGTTGTCTAAAGGTAGCTTGTATATACATGAGCTCAAGACTAGTGGTGAACATATCTTAGACCCTGATCCCACTGTACTTTCATCGGACGCTACTCTTGAGCTCCGGAGCTCTAGCAATAGGGTGAAAAGGGATTCAGGCAAACAAAACGTGAAGGGAAATTCCGCCAGTAACTCAACAAACACCTATAACGTGGTATTGATAGTGGTACAAGTAGGTACACTATCATTTTATAGTTCTTGGTGGTTTTGTAGAGTTAGTCTAAGAACTTAGTACATAATCCTACTTTCTTTTTCGTCTCTATTCACCCCATAATACCCTCGTAGACGCGGCAGTATGAAAATTTGCCAGTACATTTTGACAGTTTTTTTTATGTAGTCTTTTGTTGTCTAAAGGTAGCTTGTATATACATGAGCTCAAGGCTAGTGGTGAACATATCTTAGACCCTGATCCCACTGTACTTTCACCGGACGCTACTCTTGAGCTCCGGAGCTCTAGCAATAGGGTGAAAAGGGATTCAGGCAAACAAAACGTGAAGGGAAATTCCGCCAGTAACTCAACAAACACCTATAACGTGGTATTGATAGTGGTACAAGTAGGTACACTACCATTTTATAGTTCTTGGTGGTTTTGTCGAGTTAAGTCTAAGATTTTAGTACATTATCCTACTTTCTATTTCGTCTCTATTCACCCCATAATACCCTCGTAGACGCGGCAGTATGAAAATTTGCCAGTACTATTTGACAGTTTTTTTATGTAGTCTTTTGTTGTCTACAGGTAGCTTGTATATACATGAGCTCAAGGCTAGTGGTGAACATATCTCAGGCCCTGATCCCTCTGTACATCCACCGGACGCTACTCTTGAGCTCCGGAGCTCTAGCAATAGTTCCGATCACTATGCTGCTGGGAAGTATGTGGGGTGCTGGAGTGCTTAGACTGGCGCCCCGGTCCCTGACGAGGAAGATTAGCTATTTCATCGGCTCTGCCTGCGCTTTGGGCGGGCTTACATGGATATACTTCGGATCTTTTATGGAACATATAGACGGCTACATATATGTGGTGGCCATTTTTATAGGTGAGTATAATTAAAAAAAAAACATAGTCTAGGTTTTTATTTATTTAAGAACATTTAGAAGCGTCAACTTAAAAACTACAAGAATTACAAATGTATAGTGTTTTACGCCGATTTCTCGCGTAAGCTTGTAGAAGTCCGTTTGTTTATATCCTCCCCTGAAAGAGTGCCACGAGACTTGGGCACAGATATTGGGTTACCGACTTCATACAACCTTTTAAGGTGTCATCGATCCGTGGGTAAGCGTTTTTTGTCCTATGTGTGATCGCCATTCAAGAACCGGTCTATAAAAAATAATTTTCCCCCTACGCCAGGAATAAGAGGTACCTAAGAGTGAGTAAGTTTAATCTATTATCTGTTACCGTTTATCTCCGAAACGGAACGCATAACCGATATATATGCGTATTTTTCAATAGTTTTGTATGACTTTAAGAGTTTGTTGTTCTTACATGTAGATTTTATCGCCAAATGTCACTAGGGGCACTGCTATTCGCGAAACTGTCCCTTTGGTCCAAATTTTGTGGCAGTTTTATAGCTTCGACGCGATCTGTTACAGGCAACTTTTGGATGGAGCGATTTTTTTGTCGCTTTAAAGCCGGGTGGCGGCGCCCACGCGGTCAAACCCTAGTCTAGAAACGATCCAAAAAATCCAACCTTGCCCATTACATTAGGAATTTTTTTTTGGCAATTTTAGTATTGTTTTCATTGTACAATTTTTGTTATCAATATCATCGGTGAAACTGATCTGAATTATGGAGGATCTAGTGACACTGAATTATGAATTATGATGTTTTAGTGATTAATTATAGGCCCAGTTCGAAAAACCAGCGCTGCTTCCGTACTTTGTTTGGGAGTGGCATTATGCTGCGACTGGACCTGTTTGTCCGCCCACTTATAGCGAAATACTGATACTGATACCCAGAGTCGTCGTGTTTATAGTGTATTTACTTATCGTGATGTCAATGTACCTATCTCTGTACCTATTCATTCATGTTTTTTGTTACCGAGGTATTTTACGTTTTTCTTCAGTCAAAGTTCATTTCAGTCAGACCGCCTTCCGTAATCAAACCGAATAAGTTTTCCTTATTCATTGAAATCACAAGGACCATAATATATAAATGTCAGCTTTAAAACTACGTGAATTTTAAAGTGAATTTACAGCGATACCTCGCGCATGATCATATCTAGAAGAACCAGGCAACAAACTCTGCTTGATTTTTTATTCAGCTAATAGTGTGGTGCCTATCAAACATTTACCTACCTACCTAGGTAGCAGTTTTGATTGTACCTACTCATGTATTTTGTCTTGTTGTGTCGTATAAACTACTAGCTGTGCCGCGGCCGACCCCCGACCCACAACCATATCGCAACGCCCGCCCTTTTTCGTTTAGCGTTCTTTCAGATTTTTTTATTTTTGACTCTTCAGCTTTATTATTAGTATAGATTTCTAACTCTATAATGTTCTATTATTCTAGGTTTCGGTGGAGCGGTGTTGCTAGTGACCAGCTTGGCGCTCACGGCTGACCTTGTGGGCGAGAGGACGGAGTCCTCGGCCTTCGTCTACGGACTGATGAGCTTCACGGACAAACTAGCGTGCGGCATCGCTATAGCACTCATACAAAAGTAGTAAGTATTATGTCCCTAATAACTCTTCGCATCCTATGCCGGCAAACAAGATGATTCCTGACAAACCACATATAGAACCGTTTTTGAAACTAATTGTATATCTACTTTTGTTTCTGACTGCATAAGTTTTTGGGTTATCCTACAATTGTTAATCTACTTTTGTTTTTGACTGCATAAGTTTTTGGGTTACCCTACAATTGTTAATCTACTTTTGTTTCTGACTGTGCATACATTTTTGGGTTATCCTACTAATGTAATAAATGCGACATTTTGGATGTTAGTTGCTAATGATCTCCGTAACGGCTAAACCATTTTGGATGCAGTTTGGAATGGGAATAGTTCGTGACCTAGAATAACACATAGGCTCCTTTTTATCCAGGTACTACGCGGGCGAAGCCGTGGGTAGAAGCTAGTACATAATATTTTGTAGTGGGTGTATTAATTATGAAAACCTATTCCTCTTTGTTATAGCATGTTGAACAATTGGCATGTGTTCGTACTTCGTACATACCTACACAGTACTAATAATTAATGCTATCTAAATAAGTTGATATGTGCAACAGCTATTGTAACTAATTCCGATTATGTGTCACCGGTCACGTGCGGCCTTATGTATTAATTATACATAGATATACCTATCCTAATCCTACTAATATTATAAATGCGAAAGTTAGGATGGTGCTGTTTATAATCTTCGTAACGGCTAAACCGTTCTGGATGAAATTTGAAATGGGTATAATTCGTGACCCAGAATAACACTACATAAGCTACTTTCAATCCAAGTACCACGCGGGTCAAGCCATGGGTAGAAGCTAACCTAAACTAATCCGAAATAGCGATTTTATACAGCTTAGGCACCTCATTTCTTTAATATTTTCAGCATATGGGAATAAGGCAGCTCAGCCCCAACTAACTATTATGTTGTATTAATTCCAGTGCAGATGGCGGTGGACAGACGTACTACCGGGACGCGCTAGTGTGGGTTTGCGGCTCCGCTACAGTCCTAGGGCTCACTTGCACGCTGCTATTACCAAAGCTTACAACGGAAACGCTTGACGTCAGCGGTAAGGCATTATTCATTGTATCTAAGAGCTAAGTATGCATTTGTTGGTGCAACTGATGCAATTTTCTCCATTTAGTTATTTCCAAAAAAGTTTTTTTTTTTGCCTCATACGACAGTACAGCGATTTTATTGCTAATGAACTGATAAATAAAAAAACGCTTTCGATTTTAATCCTCAGATCCATACATACAGTACGCAGTAGGGGTAGTCAGACAAAGGCATGTTTAAACATTAATATAATATGCTCACGTTTGTCATAGTGTGCGCCATCTTTGGTTTTAAATTTAACCTCATTACCATAATCAGCATCCCCAATGAATTTTTGATTTTTGAGTATAAAATTCGCCATTGATTTCATACTATATGGTAAAAGCATGAATCGGGGGACCACGGGAAAAATATTCCTAAAATATTATAAAAACATAAAAGGAATAAAACTTCCCGTTGTCTCCCTATGGGGCCTAAGATCGAGGGACAACGGGAATAACCCGAAGTGGGGATGAAGTTGACATTCTGTGTGATAGGTTGGAAGCCCTTCGCCGCTTGATTGAAACAGTAACCGAGACACATGCCTCTGAATTTTAGGTTTTATACTAATTGGTTCTTGTTTTTATACGTGCCTATGTACTTTCTAACCGGTAATCGCTTCAGGCGCACCCCGTGTAGGTGCTGTAATTAAATTGTTGGTTCAAAGATCATATTTCAAATAAAAATTTGCATGTCATATTTTTAATGTCGTGCGAATTACCACCTATCTACATGTAACTTTTTCTTTGTTTACATTTTATCGCATTAAATTCCTACCGCTTTTAAAATAAATATTTGTTACAGAATCGTCTATCGATAGTCGAACAGCTGAGGATGCTACAACGACAGCGGATCAATTATGAAGATTTTAAATGACTAGTCTGGTGTTGTTTCCAAACAGTTTTTTTTATGAGATACTAGCCTAGAACCGGGATTGTAATGTAAAGAAACCCTTCGATTTTGTTAATGAAGACGGGTTCCTAGCTCTATCTAAAAAAAACCTATTGTTGTTTCATGTATATACCTACTTGTATTATATGAGTTGTAAATATTTTTAAAGAATTTATGTTTACACAATTTATACTTTAGAAACTCTTATACTTATGTATAGTTGTAGAAAATTTTATCTATTTCTAAGCTCAAATCATTTAAGATATACAAAATGCTATTTTCATTCCAATTCCATTCTGAGACTAGATTCCAATTACCGTCTCTTCCGCCTAAGACGCAGAAGGTTGCGGGTTCGATTCCCGCCGCGGGACAAATGTTTGTATGATCTGCAAATATTTATCTCGGGTCCAAATGTTTTTTTTTTGTTATTATTATGCTCTACAAATGTTTGCCTAGCCATGTACGTTATCTCAATCATTGTTTTATATTTTAATAGCATTAAAATCAATATATGAAATGAATCTTTTGTTTTAGTTGCACCTGTGCTTGCTTGCTAATATATTTATTTACTAAAGAGTTCACTTTTCCTTTACTTTACAGATTAAATATTACCCTACCTACGTAATTTAAATTTCCTCAACATATTATATTATATAGCTACATATTATATCTAATCTCTGATTGTTATGTAGTATGTTTTTTTATATGCTACACACTGCACATTACTTGCCTAGGTATCTTGAATTTTTCATCGTAATATCATAGGGCCATCTATTGGCTAGTAGCAAATTTTAAGCAAGCACTCAGCAGAATCTACCTATTTGATTTCAAATTCAGCTTGGATTCACACTATGCAACAGGAAAAATTACCAAGTAAGTATAATGTGTTTCGGGTAAATACCTACCCATATAACAATATGGTGAACAGAATTAATAATGGTGATGAATAACCTTAGGTACCTGAAAATCTTATTCCAAAAACTATCGTGAACTTGACTATTCATATTGTAAAAACGGGAATTTTCACGTAGACACCGACTAAGTTTAGACTCATTCCGAGAATCTTCATCAGGGTGAGTGGTTGCGACTTTCTCCTTCCTCGTCGCGCCGTGCGTGGTAGTGCAGAAACTTAGTCGGTGCCTTCACCGATAGTGCAGTACGTGAAAATTCCCGTTTTTACAATATGAATACCTGAAAATCATTGAAATCCAGAATGTTCAATTTGAAGTGTCCGCTTTGTTTTATAAAAAGCCTGTCTAAAGGTCCTTCCCTGGTGATTCCAGGTGATTTTCAGGTGCCTTCACCGATAGTGCAGTACGTTAAAATTCCGTTTTTACAATATGAATACCTGAAAATCATTGAAATCCAGAATGTTCAATTTGAAGTGTCCGCTTTGTTTTATAAAAAGCCTGTCTACAGGTCCTTTCCCTAAACTATTTTATTCAGTACCAAATAATGTGATGCTTTGGTTTGAAAGGAGAAATCAATAAAATAATGAGTTGACTTTTGCAGAACATAGAAGCACAGGCATGCTATAATACTTCTTGCCTGCCTACCACTTAATGTTACTCTGTCTTTACTAGGAAAGGATTGAGGAAGAAAACAATTAATTATATCCAATAAATAATGTTTAATATCACAAAAGCTTGCACTCCTTTTGGCTATTTTAATGACATACAAAATACTTTTTAAGCTTGAAGAGGTAAAGCTCTGCCTAGAGTGAGTACTACAGTCCACATATTATTGAAGAACAGTAGTGCCTAGTTATAAAAATAGAAAATTCAGTCTGACGCAGTCAAAGCCATTACAGTAAAGCGAAGTTCAGATGGGTCACGAGCCATGAACTTCTGGCAAACTTTAGCAGCATCCTCCAACAGAGTATCTTCAGTTGTTGGCCCATGATTGATCGGGAAAGTCTTGCGACCATCCAACTCATAAAGAGCACCATCTTTGTGAATGAGAGTGATAAAATGATGGATCACAACATCATCAGCTCCTGGAGTGTTTGTTTGGCCCTCCTGAGCTAGCTCCCTGTGGGCATTTATAATGCCCGGGTACCTTTCCAAGAGAGCTCCGCGGGACACATAATCCATGTTCTTTGCTTCTTCTAAAAACTCTTTCATGTGCCCATCGGAGAGCTTGATTTTTTCAGTATTGTTAGCAACACCATGGACCAGAGCAATTGTTCCACAGGCATTGCTAAGGTTTTGTTTCATGTAAAACACATTTTCTGATACCTCTTGACCTTTGGCTAATATCTCACCTTCTTCTTTCTTGTGGTATTGTTCATACACATCGGATGTAGGGAACAGCAACATTACAGCAAGGACTGGACGTGGGACAAATGCAAGCATTTCTGAGTCGAGACCCATCACGTCCACCAAACTCCAGCTGCTGGGAACACCTAGCTTCTGAAGAAACTTGTTCAAAACATCGGGGTTGGATTCTAGAGGCACTAAAGTTTCGGAATCGGAAGCCATCGCGCTAGCACTGAAAATAATAGGTTACCGGTAAAATGAAGGTAATGCATTAATATTACACACCTGTTTGTAATAATTATATACCTTTTTTTTAATGGTAGATGACGAGTGTAACGATATCTAGTGGACGACGATCGATCGATGAGGAGGAAAATACCAAGGCTAGGAGTTACTAAAAATGCAAAGTCAGCAAATTTTCCAGATCGATACAAAACAAATTACCAGTATTGCCAGCTCAGACCACAGATAATTTTTTTTTTAGTCTTCAAGTTTCAAGTAAGAGGAAAATAGAACATTACATTCCACAACATTACAACATTCTAGTAACATTAAGGAAAACAATTTCTAATGCATTACTTCACTTAATTATGCACTGACTAGTAACCTAGTGATAGTGAAGGAAAAGAACGTAGCAGTTAATTGATGCCTCTATGATTCCGGAATTCAATTTCTTCGGACAATGTTATTTAGGACGGTAAAAGAGCGTAGCGTATTCCGAAGCCTTTAGGCACGGATATCAAAATACCTTTGGGTAATGATAGAGTACAACAAAACAAATCTTGTCAAATAAATGAAAAAAAAAAACTATAAGTCACTGTTGCATGACTTGGCCCGTCCAGGTAGAACCATTCCTATTAATGTCTGTTACTAAATCTTTGGGTAGAACAAGTAAGGTGCCTTAACTTGTTCTGTACTTCACTTTTATATTAACAGATTATATAGTCGCAGTGAAATTCAACTTTTTATGCTATCTCACTGTCAAAACGTCAATTGTCATTTCATGAATTTTCAATATTTACAATCGTTGGCAAAATTGTGGCAACCCTAACCACAGAAGCCATAAACAAAAGTTGAAGTAGAAGGTTAATTTGTTCACACAGATTAAAAATTTGATTCTCCAGTCCAGCCAGTCGATCTTTCGTTTTTGTTTGTTTCTTGTGTTGTGCTGTGTCTACATTTACGAAATGAATTTACTGATATTTGTCTTTAGTTCACTGAGTTTTTATCGTTCTACGAATTTCTTGAATTAAAGTATGATCAGAATATCTCATATTTTCTATCAGATTCAAATACCAGTGTGAAAAATCATCAAACGAGATGGCTGTGTGTGGATTGAGGACGATACTGCTCATCGTTTGTGTACTTGAACTAGTATGTTAATTTTGACTATTATTTGTTATAATAAAAGCTAATATTTATACTGAAATGTAAACTTTTTATACATTGCCTTCGTGTTGTATCGCCATTAACTAACAAGTGCTGGTTTAGGTGATTGGACTGAATGATTCATACCAAGCAAGTGCATGAACCTTGTAATTCATGGAATTCCAAGATTTTTTGCACATTGTTCTTCCTCTGTAGAAAACCTCATTGTTTCAATTTCATTATTACTTTGTTACAAAGCTAAATAACTTAGTTTATGATTGAGGGCCTAAATTGGCATTGATGTCTTTTACTTGTTTTTTTTTTTCAAAATGAATTATTTTAAAATTTTCTCCCTTATTTAATGAAACTGTTGCAAGTTGAAATTGGTTAGGCTATATAGCTTGTAGAATCAACAACCACTGATGAAGAAATCCACTTAGAATTAGAATGGGACTTGTATGAACTAACTCAATGTTTTTCTTCCAGATAATTACAATACAGCGTCAAGTGTTTGATTTCTTGGGTTTCATGTGGTTGCCAATTATTGCAAACTTCACAAATATCCTATTGATCATATTTGGATCATTTGGAGCTGTCCAATATGTAACTAAATATCTAGTAGCAGTAAGTATACTCTGAATTTCTAAATTGATAAGAAATGTATGATTATATTTTAACCTTGATGGTGCGGCAAGTGAGTTGCCAGCTGTGATGCAAGAGGTGTAGATTTGTTTCTCGTTGTGGGACAAATGTTTGCATGTTCTGTAGACGTTTGTTCCAGGACTGGTTGTTGTTACAGGACTGTGCCTGTCGGGTGTTTTATTATTATTATTATATTATGACAAATTAATGATACTAGGTCCATATTTGACTAGTATAGGTATTTTGTCAGTCTATTACTAAAATTCACCCTAAAAAGTGGCAGATATAGGCATACAGGCAATCTCAAAAGTTGCCAAGCAACTTTAAAATACCAATATTGACTTGTCTATGTTGAACTGACCCACTTTTTTGCTATACTTTCACCATGTTTAGTGTTATGTAACTCATGTGTTTGAACTGTTATGGTGGTAACCAGTTCATTCAAAACTTGTTTATTTTGTTCCAGTATGCAATATGGAGTTTCTTGTGGTTGGCTTGGAATGTGTTTTTAATATGCCATTTTTTGAATATTGGCATACTTAATAAAGTAAGTATTCTGTACTCTGTACTATTTTAACAAGTAATTCTGTACATCAACACAAACAAGTTTTTTTACTGTAAAAGGGCTTTATAAAGATTGTTTTTTTTTAAAGTGATGCCATCATGAATTGGGGCCCCATAAATTCAGAGACAAATTTGTAATTTATTGTTTTCCATATGTGTTGTTTTCACTTGAAAACTAACAAACTGTAGATGACCATTTTTGCTGGAAACTGTGGGACCTGGCTAGATGGTTTTCTACAATTTCTTAAATCATCTGTCAAATATTTTTATTTACATTTTAATTTTATATCACCTTTTTCAGGAAAATGGTTTACTATCATTGTACACAGGCAGTGTCAATTGGTGGGAGACAAACGGCTGGGGGTGTCAGCCGCAATGGGGTGAAGTGGATGGTCCCGGCACTTGGAGGCCAGCTCAAGTTGATGGGTGCTTCCTACAATGGGACCATGTTGAGCTCGCCCAGTCCGCTGTTGGAGTCCTATTTGCCGCCATCGCCTTGCCCCTCGCCATCCTACTAGCTTACAAATCATCCCAAAATCGCAAGCCTAAAGCAGGTAATAAAAACTACCATAGCATAATAAGCTATAGTTTGATAGTACATAATGTTAGAACCTATTGTTGCAGATAAAAGCACACTCTCCCGCCGTCCAGTTTACACGATAGAGCTAAGTCCAACAGAGACAACTTCAGTAGAAAATTCTTTGAAGCCGATGACACCGCGTCGGGTGAAACGGCGTTCGGGCTCTCGTGGAAACAACTCCTCCGTCCGCAGATCCCGCCGCTCGTACCGCAATGCTGCGTACTTGTCATCGAACGCGTCACTACCGCGGGACCCTCGCAGCTCCCGACCAACTTCAGCGCATTCCTCCTACTCAAACTTCCACGCAGCGCGGCCCGCGTCCTACCACACGGTAGATCGAAGGAATACCCCAACTGAAGAGCTGTACGGTCAGCAACCTGTATCAGAATCCGTGCCTATCGTCACAAACAGACAAACGCTGACCAGGCATAACAGTGTGAAGTCGTCCGGCTATGACGTTGTAGGGCCGTACAAAGAAGCGGATCCTCCCGGCAACGAGGCGAGTAACGCTCCGTGCGGGGATCTGACCGCGCGGATAGATAACATAGCACGGGATTGGGGCGAGTGTCACGAAGGCTGGCAGGAGCCGCCGCCTCCCGCGCCGCCGTACAGCAGGGGTAACACCCCGCCGACCGGGTTGGTCGGCGGCGGGGTCTCGCAGCAAACATACCTCGCTCATAACATCCTTCCGCAAACAGAGTACACCCCATACTCATATTTGCCCGCCCAACACCACTATGTGAGTCAGAACGCGCCGTCGCCTACTCACAACGCACAAGCCATGCAAGCGCAGAGTTCGCAATATGAAAACCATGCGTACGATTATCATAATCGATCTTACGCTCACGGCACACCCGTCTCACCGGGCCCGCCGGCGTACCAAGCGATTAACGAGATATACACTAATATGCCTCAATGTCAATGAGGGAGCCGTGTTGGCCTAGACGGGCTGCCCCGATTTTCAATCAGAAGGTCGTGGGTTCGAACCCGGAAGTGCTCCATGGATTTATCCGAAAAAAATATATGTGAAAAACAACATGCTCAAAACGGTGAAGGAAAACATTGTAAAACCAACAGTGATATTCTTAAAACCAAAAGTTCGAAGGCATGCTTTAGAATAGGTAGGTGCGACGGGCTTACAACCTGTTACGTGGAATGCTAACTACTCAGAAAGTGTGCATATGCCAATTATAATGTTTGGGCTTACCTTTGACTACCCCACGCTATGTATCCTCACGGATTTTGGAAACTCGGAGCGTGTTTGCTTGTTTTGTCGATGAAGGTTCTTGTGGCGTAGCTTGCAGTTGTTCTTACGATCGGCTAGCATGAGAAACGTTCCGCCAGGCGACATAATTTCGTCGTTCCTCTCGTGCGGTGACTAGATATATTTTTTTCTACCGTTGAAACTTGGTAGCATGTCGAAATCGTTGTTCTAACTAATTTTGACACAGACATGGCAATTTACTTTACGTGGTATATATGTCATGGCGCCCATGTTGGGTGACCAGTACTGGCATTTAGAACCAAGCGCTACCGTGTTTCGGAGGGCATGTAAAGAAGTCTCGCCTATAATAGTTGTTAAGCCATGTTGAAAGTCTTCAGGCTGCCTACTGTCAAAAAAATGTACACTAGCATGACAAACTGAATAGAAATCCCTCTATTTCGTGTGACATATATGTCAGAGTCAGACGAATTTTATCGTATGTTTACGTTTAATACTCTTTGATGTGCCTTAAATCCAGTGGTCTTTAGGTTATGTTATTGTTAAGGAAACTTAAGTGTATGAGTTAGTTATACTTAGATTTAAGGCTAGTGTTCCAGAAAGAATCTCACATAGTTTTTTTTATTATTATATGGGTTTGCGTTTAGCTATACCACGCCTGATGGTAAGGGCAGCTTTAGCTTTGATCAAACACGCTCATTCTGTAGGTAGATGCTTGGTAACTCTTCTTTTGAAGATATCTAAGTTGTATTTTGTAGGAAACACAAACGAAGGAAGTGTGTTTCACTTCTTAGTTCATGATAAAAGAGGAAAAGCGTAAATGTGTACGCTTGGGCAATATGTCCACAACATAAGGGTGGAGTGGTTCACTAGGCCTGTGTCTAGCGGAATGGGAAAGTTGGTTGAACAATTCTTAAGCGCAATCAGAATGATGATATCTTCGCTTATAAAGATGAGTTTTGTTGAGATGAAATTCATCACATGAGTTTCGTATCACCGATAATTATTAGTCATATTTCCTATTGTGATGAGAAACTAAAAAAAAAACGCATTATGTAGAAGGCTGGGAGCATCTTTGATGCTTTAAACCGATTGTATATTGCTGGACCGACGACACGAGTCTATTTCTTAGGTTTCGCTCACCTAAGTGCATATGGTTTGAGTTTCTTTCTGGAATACAGGATTACCGCCGAGTACTGAACCACCTACCTACGTTTAATCTTGACTTAAAAAAGTCAAAGTCAAAATTCATTAGACTAAACTGAAAACTTCATCCAACTTTAGTAGCGATTCAGTATTTGGCCGACTGTGTTACAAACACAATACTTACAGCGAAATTTCCCTATGGGTTGTTATTTTTTTTAAGTTAACATTTTAGTCCTTATTCCTATTTTGGTGAATTTATTCTTAGCTTTAACGAATTTATTTATACTTTTGAATGAGTGTGCACGAAATTATTCTGTGCTGCTGTCAAATTGTATTTTTGTCATTTACATCATTCACTACATACTTGTTTATTAATAGTAATTTATTTATTTTATTCTAAACCAGCTTCTGCCAACGGCTTCGCCCGCGTCGCATTTGGATAAAAAGTAGCCTATTTATTATTCCAGGTCACTAACTATATGCCTGTTCAAAATTTCGTCCCTATCGGTTAAGCCGTTACGAAGATTATTCGCAACAAACATTCATACGTTCGTATTTTAATAGTAGTATAGGATTATACAGGGATTTGTATCGTAATATAACTTAGGTACATTCCATATTTAGTACATTGAACTATTTCTTACCATTCCAACACTTACATATTTAAATCTATAGTATTTGATCCGATTCTTACTACCTATTAGTTATAAGTATTATTAATAATACTTATTATTTTAAGAATCTTCAGAATCTCAAGTTTTGTACTTAATTTTTAACATGCTTTCATTAGCTTCACAGTTTTTTTAAACTACACATTTTATCGATCTGACACTGGTTGGCATTACCAAGCAACGAAAAGTAAAAACTAAAACATTTTGTAACACGCGAAAAACCGCCGAATTTGTACAACACTTGTGTGTAGAGCACCTTTTGTAGTCGGCTTTACTGGTTGGTTTATGAGTACTGTTCCATTCAATATGTCAGTAACAACAGATATTACTGACATATTTATCTGATCTTTGTACCTAATAGTGAGGTTTGTTTATCTTTTAGAACACAGAATCTCAATTTTGTTTGATATGGTACTTGTTGATCTTGCAACCATACAATGCAACGAAAAGTTATTTGATTAAAAGATAAAAACATTTTGTAAAATACGAAAAGGCGTTCCCTTAACACAATACTTGTGGTTTTGACTTTAGAAGTATTATTACTGCTCCGTCCAGCATTTGTGCTATCTCAAATATTACTGACATATTTTTAATATTAAGATTGGTTAACTTTACAGATAATCCTGGAATCCATGTGGTCCAAATATTTTTAAGTTTCGATAGAATTCCAAATGAGCTTTAGTAGTTTAAGGATTAATTTAAAGATTATTTTGGAACAATTTCCAACTAATTTTTATGCCAAATATACACCTACACTAAGGAAATCCGCTGTTTTCATTACCTGATTAATCTAGATGCAATAAAACAATTTAGTATCGAGCATTGGAATTATATTTTCGTAAACGACGTAAAAAATAATTGTACTTATAATATTAGATTATTACATTATTACACTGTATAGATATTGCACTAAGTTCAACAAACTAATAAAATTCGTCTGGATAATAATATATCAACACATTTTATAATAATATTAGTTGGAATATTCATAGAGTAAAGAAAAATAACTGTGATGTGAATGCACTGATTGGTGAAAGGGAAGGGTTTGAACCTAGCCTCAAAATTAGACAAACAGGAAATTTCAAATAGATTTCTCAATAACCTCGAAAATACACAAAATTGACATACTAACAAGCGGACCATCCATTTCATAGAACTATTCTAAAATATTTACAATATCAACCATAGCACCAAGCATTTTACGATTGTGCACTAATGTTTCGTGCCAGTATCGAAATCAAAGTAATCTGTGATGTTATACAGATGAAGACTAGAATTAAAACTAAACTAGATTTCATTACCTACATCAATGTGTAACAAAGTTCCCCTTTTTATTCTTTGGCCGCGTGGCAGAACTAATGGAGCTAATGAGCTTAAAATAAGTTTCGTCCCAAATAGAGGAAAAGCTGGGTAGCTATAAACCTTTACAAGGCTAGCATTCGAATATTTCAACACCCGTCGATCGTCCAAAGGATGATCAACAGTTAGCTCTAGTCTGTCGACCTGTGGGCACTGAGTGCATTACACACTCAAATGCCAACATGAACCATTATGGTGGGAGAAAGAGGACACAAAATAACGTTAATCATGATTTTTCTGAGCGCAGCTTCGTAATTCTACGAAGCTGCGCCCAGAAAAATCATGATTGATGAAAATTCATTTTCCTGGGCTGTACAAAACTGTCTGACTGTTAGACTATTTGGTGTTCTCTTTCGCCTCATTCATGTTTAACGGCGATACATATGAGGCGAGAAGTAAAAGTTCACCTCATTAATGTTTCACGCCAAGACCTATATATGGCGAGAGGTGTAAGTACGCCTCATTTATGTTTCACGCTGAGATCTAAACGTGGCGAGAGGTGTAAGTAGACCTCATTTATGTTTCACGCCGAGACCTAAACGTGGCGAGAGGTGTAAGTACACCTCATTTATGTTTCACGCCGAGACCTAAACGTGGCGAGAGGTGTAAGTACACCTCATTTATGTTTCACGCCGAGATCTAAATGTGGCGAGAGGTGTAAGCACACCTCATTTATGTTCCACGCTGAGACAAAAATAAGGAGAGAGGTGAAAATTCACTTCATGTTTCAAGCCGACAGGTAGGCCATGCTCCTTGCATGGCACTCGATGCTTTAAGTGCGTACTCGCTATTTCTCGGGCAAGTCATGAATGGAGCTTGTATTAGATAGCAGGCAGCTGCCTCTTCTCAGCGGGGGTGAGGTCCGGGTGCCAGACATCCACGATCAGTACGAGGCGGGTGCCTGTGCCGTTGTGCCAGACCTCGTGCTCGAAGCTGTCGTCGAACATTAGCACTTTGCCGGTCTGCCATTGCCTGGAAAGAAGATAGATGGATACGTCTATTTATTGTACACCATTAAGGAAACGCAGACACGTTTTATTAGTAAAATGAATAAATAATGCTGGACATTTTCACAGCATCATCTAGCCCCAAAGTAAGCAGAACTTGTATTATGGGAACTACATGACTGATATACAACTTATATAATTATTTTTTTGTAAATACATATTATACATAGAAAATGCCGAGACACGAGACAAAATACAAAATAATTTATTTATAAAAATACCTACTAAATATTTGCAGATCATACAAACATCAAACATCTGTCCCCCGGCGGGAATCGAACCCGCAACCTTTCGCGTCAGACGGGCTTTCGCCCACTGCGCCACAGAGGTCGTCCACGTTTTAAACCCGAGATACAATGGGCGACCTTATCGCTACAGAGCATTAGTGGTGTAGTGTCAAAAGTGGGGACTTACGATCCGAAGGTCGTGGATTCAAATCTCGCCGTGATCCAATTTTTCCACGTAAATTTATGTGCGCAGAGTTCACAAACGGTGAAGGAAAACATCGTGACGTGTCCTAGAACCAATGACTGAGAAACCAATTTAAAATAAGGGATTACCTGGTCTCCCGGTCCACTCTTATGAAAGTATCTTTGGTGTTGCTCAGTCCCAGATGCATCCGCAGCCTGCAGTTGGTCGGCCCGACGTGACGTCTGACATGCGTGCCCGCTTCCATCATACTGAACTTGATCTGACCGCGGCGGCAACCGCTCGCCGCTAACTCGGACTTGACTATCCCGCAAGTGACCGGCGCTCGCGAACATCGGTTTGGGACTTCCCGCCCTCGAACGAACAGATCCAGCTGAGACCATTCGCCTCGCTCCTTCAATCCCTCCTTTTCTTTCTCGTACATCGCTCTAGCGGCTTCTCCCTCTCTCAGTATCTCTTTCCAAGACTTTTCTAAAGCTTGCGCGAGGCGTGAATACGGTGTGTGATTTACGTTCCACCACGGTTTACTTTTCAGTCTGTCAACGTTGTATAGAGACCTTTGATTTGGTGATAGAAAATGGCCTAGAAGCGCGCCGCGTTTGTGGACCTCGTGGGCTTCGTCGAAACGACCTAGGAGAAGCAATGCATCTCCTAAGTGAAAGTAGAAGCGCGGTTCGTTGGCCGCGCCCGTGTCGCCCTCTAGCGCTTTAGTGAAAGCCTCAACTGCCTCTTCGAGACGATTGTGCAAGGTTTTTAGAATAAAGCCGTGGTGGGCCAATGCTACGCGGTCGTCGGGCCATCGTTTAAGCGTTTCTTTCAAGACGTTCTCCGCTAGGTCGGCCCTGAAATCAGAAAGATGAAATGAAAGGAATGAAAAAAGGAAGTCAGGCAAGGTTTAAATAAGTTTTTTAAAAACATTTTTGTTCACGAACACACAATATGTCTGCGCCAAAGCCACCCAAGTTATTTTTAAGGTATTTGGTGTTCTCTTTCACCAAATACCTAAATAAGGCGAGATGTGTATTATCTATTGAAGAGTTCCCTTATCAACATCAGTAGATCAGCTTAATGACATCATCAACATTACATAAACAACTGCGCCAAAACCATCTTTAAAAGTATAAATACACATAAACGAACAAACATAAAAAAGCTTGTTAAATGTGCGCAACAGTTAGCCTTGAAGTTAGGTACTTGAAGTTCCTCACCTGTTAGCCATTAGTAGAGAAACAGTCAAATTGTTTCGATAGGTAGGGTCGTCGGGGAATCTCCGAATAAGCAGTTTGTAAACTGGCTCAGCACTCAAATAAGTACCTGAAACCACACAAACCACATTAATTTTATTTTTAAATCAAACAACACAACTTACAGCAACAAACAACTTGTCTTTCAAACAAGCAGAAAGGTAATCTGGTTTATTCTGGATATATTGATTTGATGTTTGAAATAGTTAAAGTTCTTGTTTAGATACTTTTCCATGTACCACGCAAACAAAGGAACTAGTATGCTAACACACACGGAACTGAAAATAAAGATGACCTCCCATGGAAGCACCCAAAGTATGCCGGCTTGCTCTTAAATATTGCCGCATGCGCATTTATGCCTCGCAATGGCGGGCGATCGGCATACAATTAAGGAAAATCCCTCATCGGGCGGTGCGAACATTCACCATCCTCACCTCTAAATTTGATTCTGTCCAGTGTCCGAGTGGCGACTTCCAGAAGCTTCTCATCAGAAAGTCTCTCGTTCATCTTCAGCAGTTCAAGATACGCCGCAATAGCTTTGTTCAGTAGCTGGTTGTCTTTCTTGTGGTCGGCGAGCGCGTCCAGGGCTCGCGCGGCGATGTACCGCGCGCGGGCGCTGGCCGCGAGGCCGGGAGCGCTGGCGCTCTCGACGGCCGCCATCCAGTCGCCCTCCGCAAGTTAGTAACACACTCACACACACGCAAACAAGGATCTGTTCCGTCGCCGTCGCTGCCGGTCCTAATCTGTGTTTATTGCTTAGGTTCGAAGCTAAGTTCGGATCGAACGCGGATTTTAACTTGCTAGTTTTCGGACAGTCCTTTCGTCTTTCGAGTCTTAGGTTTAAATGAGAAACCGAGGTCCACATTGTTTAGTACAGGCAACGACAACGAACGATCATCACATAAACATAAGTATTCCTAGTTCTAGTCTAAGGGGTAAAGTCGTCGGAGACGCGTCAGGGACGAATAGCGCGGGGTGCGGGCGCTAATCGTATTCTGAAGTATCGCCGACGAGTTGGGAAATGGCACAACGAGCAAAGTATGAAATTGGATGCAAAAACGGTTAGTCGAGCCAGTCCTGAAATTGATACCCGCATAAGTAAAGGACTATCCACATATACGGCTGCTGTGGACAGGCCGTGGAAACCTAGCCACGGCACTGACAGACAAGGTTGGTACTACCGAAAGGTGTGAGTAGTAAAAACTAACACCGGGACACTTAACAGGTGAAAATGTTTTTTTTTATTCTGTTAATTCGATATGCGTCGTGTTTCCTGCAAAATAAGTCACCTTTTCCGTGATCGAACAACAGAGACCGGATAGTCACTATGGTAGTATCTGTTGTTCGATTAAAGGAAATTAACGGTGAAAACTCAATCACTTATTTTGCCGAACACGCGCATGTCGAATTGACAAAGTAAAAATTGTCATCAAAGGGATGATTATTGATTGACGAATAAAAAAAACGTGTGAACTTGTAGGTAGTAGCGTATCGGGGAACAGTACGTATCTATTATATAGTCTACCGATTCACGCACTAAAAATCATTGGTGTATTTTCTTATTGTTAATAATTAGGGGGTAAAGTCATGCATATAGCTCCTCACAAAGCAAAGGATAGAATTTAAGAGATGTGTTATGAAAAATAAACAACAACTTTGACAAAATACACCGAGGATCTTAGGTACACTATCCGGAAAATATAGGTAACTGGTAGATATAGTAATCTATTCTGATTACAAGCTCATTAAACTAGCGAGTGGATAACTCTGATGTTCAAGTTTCCAGGGGGTGTAGACAAATACCTTACGCTTAGTTTTCCTTTCACGATAACGCAAATTCGTCTGGGAAAAACTTGGCAGTAGTCACGTGTCATTTCCACAGCTAATGTCATTTCTATACAATTCAATCTTTCCGCAGGCGTTAACGCCAACAGAGTGGTATTTGTCTAGACACCCAGGGTGCCCAATTCCGATATTGCTTAGCGATTGTTACAGCCGCGGCCGACGTCTAAACGTCCCTCCAAAACGTGGAAGTGCTCAATTGTAAATGCCACTATCGGTCCAAATGCTGACCAGAAGTAGTATTACGGGTTTTAGAGAGCTGACCGTAAACCTTTCGAACTATTCGTTGTAAATCCCCTTACACCCTCAGGCGGAAGCCCAAGGGACGATCAGACGTCAGACGGAGAGATGGTAAAGGCATGCCCTAGAACCAGGCGCGGTTTCATACAAACAATGTCGGAACGTTTATCGTTATCCGTACGAGCATTTTGTTCTAAAACCTGTCATAGGATTATGAAACAAGATATTATTTTTAACATGGTATTTAACATGGATAATGGCAACTGTCTGTCGTACGTTGATTTAAAAAAAAAATATTTCCTAAACATCTAATAGGAACGAGTACTTCTTCAAATTACCTTGAACATTGCCACACAGAAGGAGTGCTTGTATTTACATAAAGTTACTAAAAATAGGTATAACCTAGTAGGAAATGGTTTTTTGCAATCTTTGCCTCAATTGAATCGTAACAAGACATGATGGTAAGGCCCCTCAGAATAACGCCACGAGCGTTTCGAGAGTGATAAATACCTGGCGTAGGTTGCGTTGCGCCCGCTCTAGATGCTCGCTCCAGAAAGCGTCGGCGGGCTCGCCAGGCCACTCCTCTTCAATACTGTTTCCACCATCCTCTGTTAAAAGATTTAGGGTCTTGTAAAATATATTCAACCAGTTGTTCAGCTAAACACCGCTCTCTGATATGTCTCTTTCTGATATGACATGTGTCATTTCAAATTCAACAGAACAAACTGTTAAGCTATACAATTTTAAATATCTTTATAAGTAGAGGCAGTAGCAGATCCAGGGAGAGGGTGGGAGATTAAGGGGCTCAAGCCCCTCCCCCCAAAGCATTGAGTCCACTCCTGACAAACAAAACTGTTTATCTTGACGACCTCTCGACGTCTCAGGCGGGCCTTCGCAGAGTAGGCGAAGGCCCGCCTGAGACGTCTATGACTTGATCTTGCTCGGCTTAATAATGTATTACAACATGTATTATTCTGTAAGCTCTGCATTGACGACCTCTGTGGCGTAGTGGGCGAAGGCCCGCCTGAGACGCAGAATGTTGCGGGTTCGATTCCCGCTGCGGGACAAATATTTGTATGATTAGCTAATGTTTGTCTCGGGTCTGTGTGTTTTATATGTATAATATGTATGTATTTACAAAAAAATGTATGTTAGTAGTAAATCAGTCATATAGTTCCTATAATACAAGCTCTGCTTAGTTTGGGGCTAGATGATGCTGTGTGAAAAATGTCCAGCATTATTTATTTATTTAAAGTCTACCTTAGGGGCTTGACCATGCTCTTCCAAAACAATTCCTGGATCCGCCACCGAGTAGGTATCAGTGTTAAGCTTTACAACTGTTTCAAAATCTTTCATAAGTATTTAGTTTGGCAACTGTTTAGAAATATTTATGAATAGGGCCCTTGAATTTATTTTTTAAAGCTTATGTATCAGTAGTGGACGTATACATGCTGTTGATAATGACAATAGACGTTGCTTTCAACAGCGCATGCATTATCAAGCTATAAAAAGAAGTATACAACTAAAACACTTACAAATTAGTCATGCCAACTGTTAGTAAGTTATCAAGCTAAAACAACACTCCACGCCATTTTACTATGAGTTCGTCCCGGCCTCTCCGGTTCAGGCAACCGTCCGTATTTCTCTTCCAGTCTACTCAACAGTTCTGCGTCATCAACGTCCGATATCTCTTCCTCTTCGATTTCCTCTTCAAGTTGTTCTTCGTCGATGATTTCCACGTCGTCGTCCTCTTCCGGTTCGGGTGTGACCTCTTTTGTTACGTCTGGTATGGTCTGCGGTGTTTGAGGCGCGGCTTCTTGAGGACTCGGTTCAATGCTTTCCTCTTCTTCGGCCTCTTCCTCGTCGCTGTACAACTCTCTGTCAACTGTGCCTTTTGGATTTTGTACAGATTGTATAGGCTGAAAGATTGATATTCTTTTAGTGCAATATTTATGTATGAATTATTTTCATTTATGTATGTAGTTTACTTCTATTTTAAGTACCTAGCTAGTTATTTACTTTAATAAAAAATCTGGGCATCCTTCATACGCATTACCGCCTCTATCTTCATTACACAACGGTAAACTGGAAGAAAATGCTAATTAGCATTAAGTTCGCATGTACATACTTGTTTTATCTTGTGCAATAAAGCATTTTCCAACCATATAACTATCTATCTAATATTTCGCGATTTTTTTTGTATGATCCGGGCGTCTAGACATGCCTCTCGCTAAGTTTTCCTTAAACGCTAACGTAAATACGTCAAGACAAAACTTGGCAGGAGTCACGTAACATATCAAAAGGTAATGTAATTTCCATCCAATTCAATCTTTGTACCTTTAATCTTTATGCTTTACTATGAATGTATTTTTAAAGTACCTTTGGCGGGTTCCAATTACAGCTGTATACGGATGACGTCTCGTTTTATAATGTAAAACGATCAAAAGTTCGAGATTTTTTCAAGGAAAAACGAGACGGCTACGATCGTTATTGGAACCAGCCCTAGTGTTTCATACCTTTCTCACTATTATTTCCTCTTCTTCTTCCAACTCTTCTTTAGACGTTGCAGAAGACGAAACATCGGCAGGAGCTTCTTTTTGAACTTCACTCTCTATAGGTCGTGATAACTCGGGCAATTTTGGAGAGACTGAAGGGAAATAAGACGTTGTTTCACGATCATAGATCAAGTAAACGATGTTTAAATGAAGCAATGACGTCACAGTAAGCACACGCTTGATATATCCTACCGGTAGGTGGCGGCACTGGTTCCGTTATAAGAGTCATTCTTCTGTCAGATAATGGAGTTTCTTCTCTATAGTCCGGCTCATCCTCCGTGTCGGTTTCTGTTACGGAAACATCATTCACTATTTCGTAATAAATTGATCACTCTTCCTCTCATCAACGTTATAGACGTGTAATTCATAAAACATTGTTATATCATCCAAACTTAATAATATAAATCTTCCGCAAGTTTGACGGTAGTGAAAGTAACATTATAATCTAATTGTTTTCAAAGTGTCTATGAATATTGTATTCAGTTACACAGTTGTTTACAACAAGCTTCAAGCGTAGAACAAAAAATATTATAACTATATTTACTTTAAATTCCTTTTACTCTTTAAAAATACGTATTTTCGTTGTAAAAAATACGTTAGACAGAGGGTCTAGACAAATAGCCAAGTTTTATCTCGACAAATTTGCGTTAGCGTGAAAGTATAACGATTTGCTGAATACGGATTTGCTCAAAACTTTGGAACTATATTATACTGACAAATTAAAGATTTTTCATGATCATACTATTAGATTCTCTTCACTCTACGTCACTATTTGCCAGTGATTAGTTGATCAGTGGTTGTGTGGCGAGGTCGCTTCACAGAACACAGATAAAAGAGTTTAATTATATGTAAGTACGCACCGCGCGAGGCAGTAGCTCGGCGGAGCACCGCGTGCGTGGCGACCAGCAGAGCACCGCCCACCGTCAACTTCAGCCACACTGCAACACACATACACTCTCTCTCATCCATCTGGTAACATCAATCATATCACTTTTGAAACTATCACGGTTATGAACATAATATTTTATTTTTGGGATATTTATCATGATTTATGAGTTTGATGTTTCTCGATATTTCGGCACAGTTGCATATACCATGATCACTGGTCCCCAGTTCCTCCCGTGATCATAGTTTCATATTCAAACTCACAAATTATGGCATATATTCCGTTTTTAGTAAACATTATGGTCAATAATATCCTACTCTACTAAGCGGACTTGAAAAGAAGACTTGTCTTCGTTCTTTTAGGGTTCCGGAGCCGAAAACGAAACCCTTATAGTTTCGTCGAGGTAACATTTATGTCAGATTTTCATCCATACAATTTATGGATATGAATATGTCATGTTATTTTAAAAACACAAACTAATACTACTTACAGCAGATTCATATTAAATTGTGAATGTGAATTTACACTTTACAGTGGCGAAGATTTTTTTTTCATTACCAATGAATGGGTAAACAATCTACATCCGCGTATCTCACGTCAAGGCGGATTTGTCGCGCGTAAAAGAACAATCGTTGTTGTATCAACAACTATTTAGTATTTAGTACCAAGTACTCTTTAGTACCTACAACTTTTTGTTGCGGATTTCGCGTGCTATAGGAGTTATGTTTTTTTACGGCGTTTTGCATCGCGATTCACACGAGTCTGGAGCCAGCTTAGAATTTCACAAGTATGGATATATTCTCATGTTTATCATCAATCTTCACAACGGCTAAATCGATTTAGGTTAAATTAGGAATAGGTATGTGTGTAAATTACGAATACGAATAACTCGGATGCTTCCTTTCAACCGCCAGCGAAGCCGAGGTCGGAAATTAGTTACCTATACAAGTGTTTAGTAATAATAAGGCATTTTATCAGATAAATTATTTTCTAGTTACCGTCGCCCATTGACATTTTCAATCCCAGGGAAGTTGCTGGCTTTAAGAACCAAAGTAGAAAAGCCTCATGTACTTGTAATTTCACCGGCGACACCCTTACCCTTTAAATCGGAACACATATCTACTTCTAATGGTGTATTGGTGAGGCAATAAATTATGTATTTAAGAGTATGTTTCAGAGCGAAATTATTATATTAGAACACCAAATTAGAACTTAATTAAGGAGAAAATCAGTAGGAGTGAAATAAAACATGATGATTTTTAGGACATTTATTTATACAGTTAGAATATTTTATATGAAACCGTATTTCAAGTCTTATTACTAGAAAATGTGTTTAGTATATTATCAAATGTCCAGCGTAATGTAGCGGAAAAATATCCGAAAAAATAAGTAAGTTTGTTAGCATAATATATTTGTGCGAACAAACGGGCATCTTACAGGCATTTTCTTCTAGTCAGTCTAGGCGTGCAAAAAGATGGTGTACCGAAAAATATTTTTCCGTGACTGTACTTATTTCGTTAATGTATTACAAAATTTACCGCAATCAAATTATGTTAGTTTTTCTACCAATCTAAAAAAGCTGTTGTCATAAAGCTCATGCATTTCATAAGTAATTTGGTTTTAACACTGCATTCTCCAAGAAACAGCGGCTGTGTTATATTATTAAAAAGGCAGAGTTTTTCAGCAGGGTTATAGTGTAACTTAAATGACAATTGACAGTCTTAAAATTTGACACTCTAATGGTATGTTTTAGGAATATGACAGGTCATGTCAAATTCCTCCAATAGGAAGTCTTAACAACCACTACAAATCGTTTGAAAGTTTTCAGAGGGCGTATTACGGGTTTTACAATAATTTTATTATAATTATTTCGAGGAAAACTTATAAGCGCCAGAGGACGTACTAAGGCAAGTAGATAGGTAACTACAAAATAATAATTGTTTCCTTGAGAGACCCATTATAGTTTACACCCTCTATATTTTAGGCGAAGTTTAGCCTGATGAATGATCCAAAAATGATGTATGATTTAACATTTTCTAGTTTTGTTTGACAATGACAAACGAGATGATGTTTTTGATTTATTTATTTAGTTTGGTTGTTCTTGGTATGTGTATAGAAGTACTTACTGCTTTGTGAAGCTTGTTCCCTCTCCTTACGCAGCTCCTCTTGTTGCCTCTCGTATTCCTCCTCATCGGCCAGTGTGTCTTGGGGCTTCTCAGTTGAAGTTTCTTCCACCTACCATTACAAAACATTTTAGGGTATTGTTTAGGCAAAACAAATACGAACCGAGGCGACCTACCTACCCACCAGGAAGCCGGTTCAGCCGTCCCTTCCGCGAAGCAACACCAGGAGTTTCCCTCACTTGGCCGTCAATCACATCAACGACAGAGGTGTTGCCACATAAAGGCTCAATACTACATAACTAGCATCAGTATAAAATATAGCTACGTAGCTACGATGCCTACGGCCTAACGTATCAACGTTCTAGCCTCGACATTATGTTACTACGGACGACGCGGTGTAGCAAGGTAGCAACCAATGGACTGATGACATCAAGCCAGTGCACACAGCGTATTTTAAACGCGCAGAGAAAGTGCATTGTACGCGCTGTTCTGTACAAGCTCACTCGGAATACTCTCGGAATGAGCCGAAACTTAGACAGTGCCTTCATTCACCGATACGTACGGTACGTGAAAATTCCCTGATCAAATTCAAGATAGTTTTTGGAATAACAATCTGCTCTATGGAGCTTTACCATAGAGTAGCATTATATGGGACAACGTCAAAATGTCAACGGAAATATTGAGTTCTAAAAGATTCTTAAAAGATTCTCAGCAGTCTCTTAGTAATTAGGAGTTTTAAGGGATTTACAGTAGATTTATATTTATAGCTCGGTCTACACGAGCCATGTATGTCTGAGACCTTATTTAATTTGTGGTAAAGGTAATCGCCTATGTATCAGTAAGAACAAACCTCAGGCAAAGGCTTTCCCTTAGGAGCAGTTATCGGTTCGACGATCGGCAGTTCGTCCAATTCATCAGGCTCCAAGAATTCCACGTCATCATCTTCCACTGAGCTGTTATCTTCAGGGGGTAACTCTTCTGATATCTCTGCAAGAAAGCATAATTTTTATGGGAATATAGATTTGCGCAATCTAGCGTTTATCACTGATTAAGTATTATATAATTTTAGTAGGTAATCAGTGATTACCTACTAAAATTATATAATACTGGCTTCTGCCCACGGCTTCGCCCGCGTGGTATCCGGATAAAAGTAATGTGTTATTCTGATGTATAAGCTATATTATTGTAAAGTTTTATCAAAATCCGTTCAGTAGTTTTTGTGTGAAAGAGTACAAACATCCATCCTCACAAACTTTCGCGTTTATAATAGTAGTATGAAGATAATTAGACGCACGAAATTTACATGGTAGACATTATTAAGCACTAGAAAATTAGAAACGATATTTAAGTTAAAAATAGTACCTTGGTTTATATCTGAAAGCCTATATGGGGTATATACCCTATAAGACTATATGGCCTATAGGGTCCAATACAATACAAGGGATTCGCCACGGAATCTCTTCCAGTAGTTGTTTCCCGTACCTATTATAGAGCTATCATAATCAACTAACTTAGCTAAAACTTAACTCTATGTCACACAAAGAAAAAAAAAGATAAAAATTACTAAAACAAAAACTTAAATTAATCGTAATTACCGCATGACATGCGTGCTCTACTGGAATTGTGATTCTTTGCTTACCTTGACTTATATCTTCGTCGTCGTCGTCTTTAGCCGCCGGTTCCTCAGTCGACGCGGCATCTTCGTCGGAGATTTCCTTTTCTATGGTTTCTATTTCGATGTTAGCTGGCTCTTCTTCTTCTTCATGTTCCTCTTCATCCTGAACAAAATAATAATAATGAACATTTTGACACAGTTGGGTTGTAAAATAAAAAAAACACCCAACAGTGCATGCATAATCCTGACTTCACACTAAGATTCCCTGTGTGTGGGGGGTATCAGGAACTAAGAGTACCATGGTACCATAACAATCAAACCAGGATTAAATATCTGCAGACCATGCTGGCATTTTTTCAAGCAGCGGGAACCGACCCCACACTACTTGCGCTCAGCCGGCTACACACCCGCCGCTCCACCGAGATTATCGAACTTAATTCGATAGGCAAGTTGTTTTCCGATTGCCTGCATAGGAAAGTACTATCTAGTAGGATACTTCCGTATAAGGGATGTGACAGTATGCATGAATGGAGGATTGTTGCTCATAATCTACGTAACTGCTGAATCGATTTGAATTAAATATGGACTAGGTATAGTTTGTGACCTCGAATAACACACCTAACCTAGGCTCTGTGTAACCCGCGGGTGGTAGCAAGTTGCACTAAAAGGTCACACTTACATCTGGCACGGCCAAGATAAATAAATCCATTAGGAGCGGCGTTCATAAACACCCCTTTTTAAGTAAGTTCGTATGAGCTAAGTTGACAATCCTGGTGTTGGAGTTAAAACCTTCTTATTCATAGGTAAACATTTACTAACTTTAGCAGGGTAATAAAAGTCTGCCTCTATCCTTTATTTAGACTTGGGAGTAAAATAAGGACAGTTAGCTTCCTGCTAAAGTAAGTGAGTGTTTATGAATAAGAGTGTAAGGCTCAAAGTCCCACAACGTCAGGCCACACATCTCGGCGTTCATTCCTAAATGTCACTATCAACAGTCGAAATGGTGACTTAGGTTAGAGGGGCACATTGTTTAACCCTGGACTGTTATGGACGACAAGGCAAGCTACCCAACAATATTTCTTTACCCGCGATGTAAGGAGCCCGTTTATGCTTTGCCGTAGGAGGCTCTTTGTATATTTGTCTGTTACCAATTATCTACGAAGCGGCTTATTGAAAAGCGGTTTTGTTTGCAATCGATTTACATGAATTCAAGGATCGTTCTTACATAGGTTTTGCTACAAGTATGACTACGTTTGGAAAACACCAAACGTAGGCAAAAATGTACTTGTTAACATGAGGCAATCAATTCACAGATCAATGATTTTATATCTCGTGATGTTGACGTCGTAAATGAGACATACCTACATACATAGTAGTAAATGCATAATTGTTTTGCGATTCTGGCAAGAGGTGCAGGTACCTACGATGGAAATAAATGAATCTCTACATCAAGTCACTGTAATTAACTCGTAATCTGGACAGTGGAAGACAGAAATAGATTTTGCGTTCAATAAAGCTAAAACTGGCAAGAATGTCCAGCAAACAAAATAACATTGAAGTAAAAGCTACAAAAGTTATTTTAAGAAGTCTGCAGACGATATTTGTAACATAAGTTTCGATGCGTCTGTAATTGAATTAATACAGCTGTTATTAAATCCACAAACATTCGCCTAGCATGCTATAATTAAGTAGACATTACGCGTAAAACGTAATACTTAATAAAAAACACGCTCACAACTTTAATTTCCATGATGGACATCCTCCGACGTATATCTGTGAGGATACCAGGTAGGGGGTAGTCGAGGTACGACCAAACATTATATTTGGCAAAGAACATATAAATGCCACATTATGAGATTTTATCAAGCCAATTTGTTAGAATTCAAAAATTGTATGAGTAAATCCAATAGAAACGTTAGAGTCGCACTAATCTTGTTCTAATAGAGTTGAAAATTTACAAATTTAAGCTTTAGAATTTGTTAGTGCCAATCAAACCAAAACATTTTCTAGAATTATGTTTTTTTTTTACAGAAGCACCACACGTTTGTGCACCTCGTTAGCCGCGTCATTTTGCAGGTAATCATCGGTTTCGTTGCTGTTATCATCATCATTATCATCGTTTTTGTCAAAAGTATTATCTTCATTTTCTTTGTCTTCTAAACTATCATTCATTTGTTTTTCGTCATCACTATCATCATCATCTAGTTGACTGTGATCATCACCGTCACCTTTTGACTCTTCATTATCTTCACCTTGACGGTCTTCGGTACTCTTTTGATCATTATTTTCTCCCTTTTGTAAATCGTCGTCGTCGTCATCGTCATCATCATCATCATCATCTTCGTCATCTTCGTGATGTTTGTTTTCGTAGTATTTTCTGTAACTGGATTCCTCAACATCTTCCTGTGTAATTGTAAAAACAGTTGAAAAAATATTATCTAACATACTTAATATAAATTTTACCATAACAAATTACTTATTAATTTCTGTTTTCTTTTTTATACAACTTGTGGCAAACAAGCACCTGTTGGTTTAACGTAATCTATGTAATCTATGCTTACAACACTAGAGCTATGTAACTCCATGTTTGATTGTTTCCATCATCAAAATTATATTTGCTTAGCGATTTAAGTAGATATCAATCCTACCTCGCCTTCTTCAGCTGTATCTAGGTTCTGTTCGTCACTTTCTTGATTTTCATCTTCATCATCATCATTATTAGCTTCCTCGTAATCAACAGCATCCTGTTCAGTTTCTTCGTCATTTAAATGATCATGATCGTCTCCACTATCATCGTCTTCGTCTTCGTCATTATCGTGTTCATCACTTTCATCAACATCGTCCTGATCATCATTATCATGTTCGTCGTCATCATCATTTTCTAATTCACTGCCATGATCTCCCTCGTCTTCTACCTAATGTAGCAATTTGTTTAGGAATTTCTCTTTAGTAATGTGTGATAGATCTCATACAATTCTGATACAACCTCAGTGTTTATTTAGAAAAAGCAGCCTTTGAATGTCTTTTATACAGCTGAATACACTACACAAAGGTATTTAGGTATCATTTTAAAAACATATTGGGCTAAAAATACTATTTCATCATTAACATTGTTTGATTGTTATTTTAGGGATGTTTATCTAAAATACTGTATATTAAAAAATAATTGTAAGCTTCCTTTACAAAATCAATGACAGGTTGTCCCCCGATGGTGCCAAAGATTGGGGGACAACTGGAATAACCATATAAAATCACTATAAAAGTAGTCAAAAGATGGACTCTAGCCATAGCCTAACGCCAACAACATAACTTACATGGTGTTTTAGTTCCAATGTGTGCTCATCATGGTGGTCATCATCAGGAGCATCTTCAATCCATCCTTCGAGAACACCTGAGTACCGAGATTCCACAGAGTTTGCTTCCACTGTAATAAGCCAAGGTTTGTGATAACTTATGATTTTTATTTTGTCATGTGACAGTTAAAATAAGTCCATGAACAGTGAAGTCCTTGTACTTTGTTTGTGACTTGTGTGCAGTGCAATAAAGAATTAAATAAGTCTGGTGAAAAGATTCAGTACACCTTACAAAGGTTCCTTTCTAATGAAAGATTTTAATCTATTACTTAATATCTTTATTTCGGTTTTAATTCTTAATAATTAACTTGAATGAAGCTCTCTTATGACTTTATTTATAAAAGACTATTAAATTGTCATATGTGTATCATTAGGTTCATTCATAATCCATTTTAATGCCATTGTAGTTAAAAGTTGCATTATTTCTTTTCCTTCACAGGCAAGCTACCCAGCCGTTATTTAGATTTTCAAGTCTTGTCTACACAATAAACAAATAATGTGTAGGTAAAACATGTACCTGTTTAAAGATTAACAAAAAAATATAAAATATGATATTTATGATGTCTTAAAGTGTAAGTAATTGGAGTTGAAATTCACCTCAGCCCAGTGATTTGATTACCTAATTATGTTCCGACCAAAAAACATATTCCATTTTATTAATTCGTAAAAGTTGAATAATAGCTATCCTTGTAACATTATTAAAACTTTTTTGTTTGAATAAAGTTAAAAGAATGCTATGTGTGTAGCATGTCAGATAATTCAAAAGTGTAGATATATGTATGTATAGTCTTTTGCATACACCTGTTCAAACATCAAGCTAATAATAAGGTAAGAAGTGATGCTGTTTTCTAGCAACCACCACTGGGAATATAATTTTGCAACTCATGGTTGTTGTTTAGTAACCCTGTACCTGGGTAGGTGGTGGTTAGTGGGCTCAAGACTAATGATTTCACTAGTGTAGGAAAAGGATTCTGTTATTTCAAAGGCTCCTTTCATGCATGTCTTAATTCAGTTCTAGGATTTAACCCTTGGGATGCTTAAGCACATATCTGGTAGAGTTTTTAGAATTCCAGCAGTAGGAATAAGGGGTTTCACACAATGTTATTGTTCACTAAAAGCATGAATCATATAAATGTGTACCAGCCACTACTTAGTATCCTCACCGATCTGTATACTGAGTATGTAAATGAGGATGTAGGTTTATATGGGGATTACCAGTAGTGAGCATTTGTGTGTGTAGGGTGAGGGTGTATGTAGTGTAAGGGGGTGTGTGTAGTGTCATGTCATATAGTAATAGCATACTCACATTCTGTAAGGCCTCTGTTTTCTAATATAATAAGCCCAATTAGAGTTATCAGCACAGCAAGGAGGAAGAAAAATATGACTTTGGCGCACCAGTGGCCTCCAGTGCCGTGCTCGCTCTGCGAGTGCATAAACACATCGCCTTCACCGAACGCCGCGGCCGTACCACGAGGCTCCTCCACCCCAAGATCATCTGAAACAAATACATTTGTTACACAATAAAAACTTCATAGAAAGATTTGAAAATTTTATTTTTTATTGTAAGTACCTTTCTTTTTCTTTTTATCTTTACGCTTCCTTGGTTGTACGTCGCCTGACATGGTTCACTACGAACAGGCAGTTCGTATTAGCAGGCGGATGAAATCCACTTTATTGTTTCATAACCCTGAGTAAACAAAGAAGATACAATGAACTTGCTGCTATCGTGTCAAGTCGTAGGAAATTTATCTTAATGCGTAATTTTCATGCATCGAGAAATGTTTGGCGCACGTTGTTAAATTAAAATAACCTTAGAGTTTGTCGTAGATTTACCGCCGCAGCTTTCTTCAATTTATTTTCGTTGTAACCTAAAAATAACCGGCGACGACAGCTGACGAGAGAGACAGGGACACTGTTCGATTCTTGAACGAAATGAAAGAAACTCTTCATAGACTTGACTAATACTTTTAGAAATTGAAACAATTCTTACTATAAAGTTACTTAAATTATATTCTTTTGCAGCGGGAACTATTCATAGGACTCTAACATGTGCATAATCGTATGTCTCTATTACTTTTGTATATTTTTGGATGCTCTGAATAATTGCTTCTTGTCTATTTTAGAACGTACCAACAAAAGTCAATCAAAGAATTGTAGCACGATTTGATAGTTGAAGTTGATTGTTGGGATGAAATAGACAAACATTGTACGAGTACAGCCTCGAGAAGCAGAACTTGTTATTCCGTTTCTTTGGCTCCGAAACATCTGGCTGTGTATTCCATGGGGGCACAATTCGAGCGGTATAAGATCGACTCGTGCAGGAAAGGAATGTGCAACCAAGGAATGTATGAATAAAACAAGAAACGAACACGCCCACGCTCCTCATGATAAAGATCCACAAGTCTGTGTTTTGTATTGTAGCTAGGAATACACGTGAAAGGTTGCAAGCTCATCGCAACTTATTAAACCACTAACCGATAGCACATGCCTTCGGCATGTGCTATATGCTAACACATGCATTTTTAAATCTGATTTCCGCACGACGTTTTCGTTGAGCGCATAAAAATTGAAAAGTCCATTTGTGCACGACCGAGTTTGAACCAAGAACCTTTAGATCGGAAGACGAAATACAGACCACTAGACCAACTCGGCTTTTGATTCCTAGGCCAACGAGCATAGGGGCAGTGCCCGGCACGTTATAGCCGAATCCGTCAAATTTCGCAACACACTGTACCTATCCTCATGATGATTTGATATTATCATTTTGGACAATTCGGGCTACATAAACTTGGCAAGGGTGTAGGAAAAGCATAACTAGTAAACCTAACTTATTGGTCAAGTAGGTTATGAAAACTGATTAGTACCTACCTACTTCTTAAGTGTTGTATTAAGGTTGTTCTCGTAACTTAGTAAATAAGTATCTGTTGTAATAGTATTCTACATAGTTGAAATAAAAAAAGCAAAGCGGTGAGTCTGGTATTTAGACTTACATCTGAATTTTTAGGAATGCGAAACTCTTACGTAGGTATTAGTAGTTCTCGAACCCCTTCGTCTTTTGTGACACTCTATATTTTTTGTGGACAGTCATAATCCTACTAATATTATAAATGCGAAAGTTTTTAAGGATGGATGTTTGTTACTCTTTCACGCAAAAACGACTAAACGGATTTTGATGAAACTTTACAATAATATAGCTAATACATCAGAATAACTCATAGGTACTTTTTTATGTGGGTACCATGCGGGTGAAGCCGTGGGAAAAAGCTAGTAAAAATATATTACTCTAAAGATTTCGTCAAATGTTAATATTTTTGTATGTTGGAACCGTAAAACCATAGAAGAAATGATAATCATTACGTAAAATGAAAATGCTGATTAAAGAAAAATCAAAGAGATTAAATGAAAAGTTTTTTCTGTTACGAGTATTTTTTAAGTTTTCAAATTAAAAAACGAAAAAACTCATTTTACAACTGACCTTTATTATCATTATTTTACTAGCTGTACATTGTCAGGCCGTAGATTTTTAACGTCTTATTTTCTTTGTATGTCAACAAGAATACATTTCATACTGAAGGTATCATGGATCAAACGGACACTGGCAGAATTGACAACTAGCCACAGAAGCCATAATCAAGAAGTTGAAGTTGAAATCAGCTGTGCTGTGTAAAAAATGTAAACAAAACAAATCTTGGCGTTTTCCCTTTTCTTTTGGTAATAATGAAAAAGATGAGTGAAATTATAATTTTGTACGATGGTTATTCCTCGGAGGCAGTAAACAATCAAATGACTGCTAATTGTACCTGTACCCTTATAAAAGGAGCGCATAACATAATCGTAGACACAATGACACCTTGGGACTCTGAAAAAATACTAACCGGCAAGTGATTTTCCATTGAGAAAAAAGGTAAACGACTACACATGACTAAAATCATCTTACTATTTATTTTTACAGCGCTTGAAAAGCACAAGGTAAAACCAGAAAAAATAAATTATGTTGTATCTACACATGGGCATTCTGATCATACTGGAAACAACAACTTATTCCTAAAAGCGAAGCATATAGTTGGGTTCAGCATTTCATTTATGGATACCTATTACGTGCATCCGTTTGATAAAGGTTAACTCTTTCAGTCTGCATTGCTTATCCCTTTTGGCTTTGTAATACCTAATAATAAACTTCTCTTATCTATCAGGTGAAGAATTTCCCATAAACAACAGTGTCAAAATTATCCCAACACCAGGGCATACCCTATCTGATATTACAATTATTGTCACGACTAATGAACTGGAAGTAGTCGCTATAGCAGGTACTTAGTAACAACTTTTCCTATGAGTTTCCTTTGTAGGCGGAGCCTCTGTGCTCAAAAATTTTGACCAGTCAATCTTAGTAAGTATGGCGAACCAAGTGGAAATATGAATTTGCATGTGCAACTTGGCTGTCTGTCTATCTGGCTTCATGTAAACTAGGCATAACATCCCATACATCAGTACCCTACCCAACTAAAATGGTGATGTTGCAAAACATAGCTTTCTAGAACAGCTTCAACCTAGCTGATACAACTAGTCAAAGCCAATAATTTTTTATTCAGTAGAAATTTCAAAGATCGTCACAAACAAGACTAGAAGAACCAGACAAAAGATTCACGTTTTTTTTTAAATTTAGCTTTTATAGCCTAGATGAAATACTTGGGTACCTTAAAAACCAAATAACTAAGTTCATAATTTCTGCTTTCAGGAGATTTATTTGAAAAGTTTGAAGATATTGAAAACCCAAACATATGGCTGGAAGCAGGCAGTGAAAGTCCAGTACAGCAAATGAAGAACAGATCTAAAGTGGCCGATCTAGCTGAATGGATAGTGCCAGGCCATGGACCTAAATTCCAAGTGACACCAGAAATCAGGGAATCATTGAGGAGACAGACCGGGGAGCATTCCTAAACACAACAAACTTTTTACAATCTATGCCCTTCTAAACTGAATATCTTGATGAAACGTACTACTTTCCAAACATTACAAATGAAAAATAAATTTATTCTTTCAGGTAAAATTTTTATTAAACATAGGAATCCCTTGCTTCCAAATTCAAAATTGTACATACAAGATCAAGCAATGCTAATTATTTTTTAAAGATTCGATACAACATAGAAAATCGAATAACTAGAAATCTAACTAGATCTGAAATAATTTCCGTTTACTAAATCTTTGATCCTGGAATTTTAACAAACACAGAAATCGACAAACCTCGTGATAGTGCGAGAGGTTTTATAAAAAACACTTCAATATTAATACATTGCTGGTGCATATTGTGTAGACCATTTCAACATGAGTAAATTTTCAGATTATTTGAATCCTTACAAAAATACAACCCATGTAGGGCAAATAGGGATAGATAAAATTACAATCATTTGTATTTTTTTCATACAAACAGTTTAATTTTATTGGGTAGGTATGTATGAATTTGCAACGCGGGTCAGCAACTTTTTCGGCTTAGGGGAAACTTACACATACTAAGCAATCTCAATGAAACGTTTAATTTACATAGAAGTTATAAGCCCACACAAGCCACACCTAAACAGAATAAAGTAGGTTTTAAAAACCATAATAAATATTGAATAAGCACATACAATATAGATTAAAAGTACGTACATTGTTAATAATATTTTTAGCGAAAAACGACAAGACGAATTAAGCTACCGCTTTTTCTATGTGTTTTCTGTTTCTGTTTCGCTTAAGGTTCAATCTAGGTACCGATATTCATAAGGCGTGGATATTTTAATTCCAGATGTAACCATTATGTACCAAGATGGAATAAAAATAACATGTCCATTTGATGGATTTTTGCTTAAACAGTAGAGAAAACAAGAACTGTAAAGGAATCAATTTCATAGAAGACTAGATGTAACATGCATAATCGTCATTATACCATTCAAAGTGCACAGTTTGTTCTTAAAATATTTTTTAAGCTAAAAATACTTTGAACAACCTGTTTCTCCGGATAGGATATTCAGTTTTCAACATTAACTTATAACTATATTTTGCACTCCTATGTGTATCTAAGTAGCAAGTAAGATCTTTTTACAATTAACTAGTGCTTTGCTTAAGAAAAGCTACGAAAATCTTCCATAAGGGCGATCGCACAATATGTAGGCTAAGATCAAGATCGTGCTTTGCTACAAACATCTTCCATAAGAGTGGTCGCACAATATGTAGGTCAAGACCAAGATCACTGACCGATTAGTTACACAACTAAAATTGAATGATATCAAAGTGCATCCGTTTTGTATTCGAACTACCAGTGCGCGACCAGCCTTTTAATCTAGCGCAGATCTTTTACATTTTATGTCACCATTTCACTTTATCACAATCGGTAAATAATATTACAAACTATAAAAATATTAAATCACAACTGGGGAAACAATTTCTGTTTTTTGTTATCAAATAATAAATTCTTTAATCTTTGTAGATGAATAAAAATAAATACCTAATACGTAATTTTTTTGTTTAAAATTGTGGCACTCAATTTAGCTATTCAATACATGAATTGTAGGTAGGTGAGGAACTAGATATTGCTTCCCGTTATACCTTCCACCGATATCCTTGTGTCGACGAGTCCAGGCCACAATTGCTGCGTGCAATAATCAATAATTTACCTATTAATCACACATTTCTAAATACTACGAAGAGCAATTTCATATCACAGCCGAGGATCAAAACGATACAAAGCTCAAACATGCCCATATCCGTTCCGAATATTTATTGATAGCTGCAACCAAAACAAAAAGGAAATATATTATAATAATACACAAATAGGTAGATTTACAATAAACTGTAAGTATATATAATTATGACAAATTGTATAAAATAAAAGTTCACAGTTCTGTGTTCCACAGACCGTATCGTGAATTCGCAATTGATGAATATCGCCAATATAACGTCATTTTTACGAGTTAGAAAGCAAATACCTATTATGAATTTGTATTATAGGTAGGTACAACTAATACAAGTTAATTACCTGAGGGTCAATACTAGTGGGAACCGGTTGAGGTTCGTCGAGACACAGATCTGAATCCGAATCGGTTCTTCTTAGAGAGCTATCCTGTAAACACAAAAACATCTAGATATCTACACTGGATTAGAACGAGTTTTATTACAACACACACAATTCTCCATGATGGACATCCTTAGATCAGATTAGGTCATTACGCAGATCCGTAAAGTTGCCAAGGGGCAAGTTAGATTAGTCCATACATTATATTAGGCACATGTCTACGTTTACCATATTACGTAGTTAGTATTCCACGTGACAACCACGCAAGCCCACCGCAACTTGAGTGGCACTCTTACCTTCGATTTTTTGGTTCTAGGGCATGCCTCACGATGTTTTTCCTTCACCGTTTGAGCTTTTGTTAATTGAAAACCTATAAAAGCCTGTCAATTGCAAAATATATTGCATGTAACGGATATATAGAGGGTGATAACGTTTGTAAAAACAAACACGAAGTCGCGGAGCGTTCAGCTTATCAATAATGTCATATATATTATTGATAAGCTGAACGCTCCTCAATAGATGGATAACTCGTTCCGACAATACGTAGAAACTTACTCCTTGCGTGTATTGGTGGGTAGTGGTTAGCACGCGAGCGACGGGTCGGCAGAAATCCGGCAGCGTTTCAGTGAGGGGAGGCCGAGCGTGCGTCAGCAACGGCTTCAACAGCTTCGAGTCGACAGCGCCCCACACTCTAGCCAGCCGAGCCTTCTGCCCGGTGGCGGCGTCTCCGGCGCCCCGGGGCGTGTCCTGCGAATAACACGCGTTAAGGCCGTCGCATTGTAACTAATCCATACCAACTCGACTCCAAGTAAAGCATTGAAATCTGAGCTTTATATCGTAAAACATATTATTATGAAACTCCAAACTCCAATGAAAGTAGTAGTATACGACGAATCGACCATGAGTTGCCCGAATGCCCACGAGTCTTAACTACTTTGTCGCAAAATGTCTCGTCGTTACACAATAGAAAGCGCATATATCTTTGTTTTACTTTGCGTCGAGCTGGCGTTCGCGGTGTGCAAATACCTTTCAATCGCAAGTACTAACGACCGCAGACTGCAACCGCATCGACAATGCAGCTACAAACTGTCAATACCATAGAAAATTGCTGCCACTTAGCCACTGATTAATTAATAGTTATTACGACTTGCGGTCTGCAGTCTGTACTATAGGTCACTTTACGTAATTTAAGCCGCTGACACGCATGAGCCGCTCATGCGAAAGAGCATGCTCTCCGTCACAATCCCCGCGGCTCCCACATGCATCGAACCAGACTAAAACTGAGCGCGTGCTAATGAGTTGCCTTGTTAAGGTCAAAAATATTGATTACACTGCTCGCTCAGGGCACGTCAGACGCGCGTTTTGAGCACGTGAGCATTCGAGCGTGATCACGGCAATGGGCGGCTTAAACGTGCAAACTTTAGTGATGTTGGAAAGCATTGAAAATATGAAAACAGAAAACATCAAACTGGAATAAGGTGCAATTGCAACATGCTTTGATAGCAAACATTCAATGTTCAAAATTCAACACAATCAATAGTATGGCTATATCACTTACTTTGAATTATAGTAGTATCAATTAGTTCAAAAACTGTTATAATCAAATAAAGGTATACCCAATATATAATATGGAAAGTGAAAACTAAATAACAATGGAAACAAAAATATGTTTGCATTGTTATCGAGTCACGTTCGAGTTGTATTAAAATTTGATTCAACTTTGATGAAATTAAGTTTTGTCTAACCTCCATGATATTGGAGTATTAGATTCAAGTGTTGGTTGAATTTCAATTTTCTATACTTGATTTAAGATTTGCTGACGGTACATTTCAATTAGTCTCGTTAACGGATGACGTCACGTTCTGTCAAAACTGTCATTTTTCAAGGCAAACAAAGCGTTGCCAGTTTACTGTTTATGTACATCTCCATTTCCCATGAAAAAAAACCACGATTAAGGGATTTTTAATCGTATTTTTATCAAATATAGAAATTTGACAGCAAACACGATTGTTAGGATTAATAAGTTAAAAGTAAAAATATTACATACGTGTTCCAGTTGCCAAGGCATTACAACTTCCTTTGCTCCATTAGCCCACTTAACTACCATGCGGCCACTCTAGATTTTAAAAGGAAACCAAAGAAAGCAATAAAGTAATCATACATGCTCAGTGCTATGCTATCATAGAAAGGGATGCATCATTCCATTGCTATACCTACGGTGGCTCAATGAGGCAGGAGTGATTAGGACCCACATACTCAATGAACACTACATAATTATATTCAACGTTTTTACTTGGTTGCATGATTAGTGTATTAAATTCACCGACGAATAAACCAAGACGACACGAAACGTGGGTGTTTTCGTCGTTCATATACCGTCGTTCGTTCATTCATTCATTATTTAAAGTCGTTAATTTTTTTAACGATTGCATTAAGGCGCTACTGAAAATCTACGGAAATCACTCTCCCCTCGCCCTTAAACGTTAGTCCGCCTCAATTTGATACATTTCGTGTCCTTTTGGTTTATTCGTTCAAGATTAAATCGTACAAAAGTTAAATTAATTATCGTTAAGGAATGATTCGGAATACGACCGCAGACCGCCGTCAATTCAAGCTGCATTGACGCCAATTCCATAGAGTCGCTGTCGCTTAGCCACATTTTAATTAACAGTTACAACGACCACAGTTCGCTAAATGTATGAAGGCAAACGTGAAGTTAGTTGTGAAAACGAAAAAGTGGGTTTGTCACTATCTTCACGTTTGCCTAGATCCGTTGAGCGATCTCTACTTGCGGTCTGCGATTACAGTCAGGTTTCGGAATCGTATCTTATAGTGTTTTTATCACACATATACAAATATTAGGCAAGATAAAAAGGCGTTACTGTTACTGTCTCACAAGTTCACAATTACAAACACGAGGGCTAGAAAGAGACAGAGTTTACCATAGAAACGTGTAACGAAGTAACGCCTTCTACCACGACACGTAGTCGTTGTAGTAAGAAACGGTGCAAATAATTCGTAAATTGATATTATGTCAATAATTTCCAAAACCGTGCATTATTTTGTATAATGCGTGCATTTATGTATTAGTCTTACTGTTGCCCTGTCGCAACTGGCCGGTTGCGTGGGATCCAAGTTTCGAAGGCCGAAGCCGATATCCGCGGGCTGAACAAACAGTCTCATTTAGTAAAATGAGTAGATTAGAAGCAACGCAAAGGCCAGAACAAGAGAGCCAATGCAGTGGTAAAGGGGCGTGCGAATCTATTGAAATTATGGTAATCTTACATCAATAATGTCCGCCTGCGCTAGAAATAGAGTAATAGCCGCATGTATGAGAATAAAAGAAACAGCTTAGCGTAGAAGGGCATAAGTTTTGCAAGCATTTCTCTATAAATTACTGGGTAAATTTCAACAGCTCAAGAAATTTCAATCGATTTGCACACTAACAGGAAGGGTTATGGGTTATTTTAGTTTTAAAAATTACGTAATCTTATCACGTATGTGTGACATGATCGATTACACGTACAGCATTGATTAAATATTTTGGGATACCAAACTTTTCTCAAATACCTATGCATATTTTTATTACGTCGGGTGTAAAAATACAGCTATATACAAGAGTTATCTTCTATTTTGTTCGGTTCGCAGCGCAAACGTTGAGACTGAGAAACAGCGTCCCTACACAATAGTCATTTTAATAGATATATAGATAGATAGACCGTGGTACATGTACCAGGAAGAATCAAAGAATAATAACGAAAGTAAATAATTAAAAGTAATATTAATTATTTGCCAACTAGGTGTCAATACGCCGAATTAGAAAACAGCGCTGTTTTATAAAGCGGATTATACGTTTTGGCTACGCCACGTACATTGACGGCAATGTACCAGGTACTTGAGTAAAGTTATTATGTTAGGGGAACAATGGAAAGCACAATATAAAGCACCGACTAACAGCGAATTGTACTATGTACATACGTACCGGTCCCGAATCCGTGGCCTGGTAGAGCTGGCACAATAACGATTTATTAATACATGCGCGGCACCGTCCGTATGCGGCGTGTAATGTGCCATGTCGTGGAATGAATAAAATGTCTTTAAAACTCATCTCCACTGTTAATAAATGTGGTATATAATATTCATACTTGAACTAAATGTACCTACGGTCAGCAAAAAAGTGAATTAACCATTTGAGTTTTCAGATGCTCTTTTCTTCGCACAAGGAAATGGTAACTTTAGATTGCAATCACATAGTTACGGATCTAGGCGGGTTGTCAAATACAGACCAGTATTAAAGTGAAAACGGAAAACAATCCTTGATCTAAACATATAACCTTTTCTTGTTATTGCCGAAAAGTGATATGACAGTGTTTCATATGTCCAAACATTTGTGTATTCACGTGTAAATATTTCCAGTATGCCTAACTCTGACTCTTCACGATTTAAATCTAGTCTCGATATAATTTGAGTATTTGCAGTCAATTTTCAATCTAATTTTCGGCTAAGCAAAGATAATTAATTATTTTTTAGTCTCTTAATAATGCTGGTCATTTTTCACACAGCTAATCTAGCCCCATAGTAAGCAGAGCTTGTAATATGGGACCTACATGACTGATATACTACTTATATACATGATTGGATCTTATTTGACTTATTTTTGATTTCGAGAATTGGGCCCTGCACTACTGGCCTAGGGCGTATCAGTGGCCGATAAAATGTAAAACGAAAAAGGGTACTTGAAAACGTTCTGGTCATGCCTTGGCAATACTTGGCCGTAGCTCTTGCTCTTTGGCACTTTATTACAACGTACAAAAACAGTGTCACAGGCCTAAAGTTATAGATTGTTTTAAGTTCTAGTCAAGTGAACTTATATTTATTTATTTATTTATTAACTCTTTATTGCACAATTTTATAAAAAGTGAACAATAGGCGGACTTAATGCTAAAGCATTTTCTATCAGGCAACCCAATTTGTAGTGATTGGCGGTAAGCGTGCTACAATTTTCACAAATTTTAAATACAATATTATTTTATATATTCAATCACATTTACTTAAGTTCAAGTCGTCCTTGCAATTTTATACCACGTTTAGTAATAGAAAAATAAGTACGTTTTTATCAGTACAAGCGACATAGGTACTTACTTGTGGTGATACATTTTTGTTTTGATAAACTATAGTAAAAAAGTGGTGTAGTTTTCATTCATTCATTCGTTCAATCACTATGCACCAATGTTATTACAAAATATTACTCAGTAAAAGTGCAGTTGGTTTTGTGATATCACCACCAAGTATTTACAATCTATTGCTACTCGTAAAACAAAAGACTAATGTACTTAGTAGTTTTTTAGCGGCGATAGTTTCGAAATGTAGGTGAGGGGCTAAACTAGCTTGAATCTTTAAATCAAAGCCTGATAAACAGCTACGACCTGTATTAAATAAGCTCAACTCTTAAGGGCGTTCTTCAAGGTCGCCAATAATTTCTCCACGAACCGAAAGACCCCCTAAGAAGGCCTCCTGATGGTCTGACGACATCTTAAAGGTTATGGGAAGCCGGTCGATGGAGGTGGCCCATGATCCTTCGTCATGGCACTCTTTAGGGAGGCTTATGCCCAGCTGTGGGCTGTTAATGATATCTTTCTCCATAAAAAATATATATAATCATTCTCAAGAACACCTTCAAGAGTTGATTTCAATTTATTCATATGGACCTAAAAGGTTTTTAAGCTAGTCAAAGCAAACTGTATTAGCCACACAAAATAAAATTGTTAACACTATATATTAGAAAGCATAGAAAAAGGTGGAGTTTCTTCATTATTTTCTAGGTTTCAGTGAAGGTGATCTACTAGTAGACTAGAAAATATAATGAGAAAAAAGAACTTTGAGGACTAATTTTAAGCGTCCTGTGCGCTCGATGTGATCAGGCCTGAAATAGCAGGAATAGCCTAGAAATTCATACAATCTCACTAAAGCAACCGAAACGTATTACCCAAGGAGCTTGCTATAATTTGTATAGGCTCTTAGAAAGTGCTGGCAAAAATATGTTTGTGAAACTTACGCTTCTGACGTCCCGATACGGCAACGCTTCGCTTTCTTCATTGTTATTTTCTCTGAAATAAAAGTATATAATTTACTGATTTCAAGCTCTAAAGTTAGCACTTATGAAGTAAATGGATTGTTACTTTAAGCGAGTTGTGGTCAAAGTAAATTATTATGAAAAAGAAAATACTTATATTTATTTGAATCCAAGCAATGGCTTAAAAAACATTGTTTAAGACTGATCCTCCTCTTGCCACGGCCGCCTGCAGTCGTTCGCTGACCAAAGCGGCTATCTGAATCTATCGATAATCCCTATCGCATGTACCCAGCACTAGCAAGCTGATGATTGATGACACCATCGGCCGCGAGTATTCGAACGACCGTAGTGAAACGTTAACATACCCAGTAGGTATGCGCAGATAGGCGAGCGCGTGTGACGCGGCACCTCCTTGCAGGATGACGGTCGCGATCACAATGAGAGAGGTGGTCGTCAGCATGGCCTGCCTCGCCTCCGACACCGTGTTGCGGATCGCCAGCGCAAACGACATTGCGCCGCGCAGACCTACAAACACAAATACACTTATTATTTGCTAGCTACCGCTCTATCTATTACTAGCAAATTTCAAGCAAATTGGACACCCTCTACAACCCCTTAGAGGGGTAGTTTGGAAAGAAACTTAAAAAAATATAAAAATGTAAAAATGGAATACCATTTTTTCATACAAAGGTTTTCAGCCCATTTCACCCCCTTAGGGGTAGAATTTTCCAAATTTATTTCTTAGTGCACCCCTACACTATAAGAGGAATATACCCTCCAAGTTTCACGTTTCTAGGACTTTTGGTTTAGGCTGTGCGTTGATTCACCTTTTTGACTTTGATACCCCCTACATCCCCTTTGAGAGGTATTCTGGGTAAATTATTATATAAGACTTTTATCATTTGGATTGAAGAATATTTATGTGAAGTTTCAAGACTGTAAGTTCAAGGAATACGATTTTTCATACAAAGGTTTTTTATGTGAAGTTTCAAGACTGTAAGTTCAAGGAATACGATTTTTCATACAAAGGTTTTCAGCCCTTTTCACCCCCTTAGTGGTAGAATTTTGCAAATTCCTTTCTTATTGCACCCTTACACCATAAGAGGAATATACCCTCCAAGTTTCATGTTTCTAGGACTTATGGTTTAGGCTGTGCGTTAATCCGCCAGTTAGTAACGGAACAGTTTTGTATATATTGATTTGCTAACTTCGCGGGCGAAGCCGTTCGCCTGCGTGGTACCCAGTAGCGTTCGTAAGAAACGCATTTGTTCGTTTCTTCGTCGACTAACTTAGCAAAATTGATCTCCACGAAAAACCTTTTTATTCGCCCCAACGAGGCTCATGTTTCGGATCATTTATACATATAATATTAAGACCTTGGGGTCTAGACAAATAACTCACGTTTTGTTTTCCTTTTACGCTAACGCAAATTTGTCAAGGTAAAACTTGGCAGCAGTCACGTGACATTTCCACAGCTAATGTCATTTCCATACAATTCAATCTTACCGCAGGCGTTAACGCCAACAGAAAGTGGTATTTGTCTAGAAACCCTTATGTAGGGAAAGGTGACCTTATAAACACATGAAGCAATCAACATTACGATTACCTGAAAAGAAGAGCATATGCTGGAAGTTTATTGGTATCGGCGGTTTGCGTCCCAAATTCAGCAGAAAAGAAAGCGGGTAGATGTTGACAGCGCGGCCGAGAGTCGATGTGATCTGAAGTTAGCTAAGGAAGCTTTTGTTATGAAATAATGCGACTAGATCAAGGAAACTACTGACGACAGACGTGTCTATTTTTAACACTTGACGTAAAAGAAGTCTTGAAGTCTCTCTGTTTCTATCTATCTCTCTCTCTCTGCGTGTTGGTTCTTAGATAGGTTTCACGGCACGCGTCACTGAAGAGAACCACGCGTCATTGCAATAGCTGATACAATGTGAAACGGCCTTAACCGATTGCAGTTAATGCATCATTTTGCAATCGTTTTGTATGACTTCAAGGTGTTTAGGGGCGCTGCATTACAATACATGATACACAAGACAGGGAAGAATTAAAAAAAAAAGTTACTAACGAAAATGCCATCATCATCCTGTAGAAGTCAACTGTAGCCACATGCATCCGGGAACAGCTTATCGAGGCAACTACTGTTTTCTATGCATGTATTTAAAAATAAAAATGTATATAAGTAGTATATCAGTCATGTAGTTCCCTTGCATAATATAAGCTTTGCTTAGTTTGGGGCTAAAAGATGCTGTGTGAAAATGTCCAGCTCTATTTATTAATGTATTCAATGAGGCTGTGCAGATGGCCACATATTAGCCGAAAAAAATATAATAATATCCTAGTGGGGTCAGGACTATGACAAGGTTTTGACCACAAAAGCTTTCATTCAATATTATGTGCAGCGCAGGTAGACAAAACAGAACAAATATTGAAAATAGATGATTGCAGACCGTCCGAGATCCCCTTAGAAAACTTTAAATTAAAACGGGGACGAGAAAAAATAATGCAAATGCAATATTAATGAAGCTGAAATTACTATCCATGTAGAGGGTTTATTAAAGATTTTTAAACAGGTTTACTAAACAGTGTCGGTTTTCGACTGTAGTTTTTAAGAGGCCTGCGTTGGATGAATAGCCCATACAAACGTAATACCATAGTAATTTGTAATTAGAGCTTATTTCCACCATATTATGTTATTATTTGCATTCGAATAGTATTTATCTACGTATCTTGCTATATATTTTTTCAAAATACTTACCTAAAATGAAATGTAAACGAATTGCATTTTGGATATTTTTACGTCATACATGACATGTTTTCTTCTTATTTGTTTCGTTGATTGTATTGTCTAGTTACAGAATAACAACATAATGTGAAAAATACAACAAGTTTTCATTCATCTTTTTGGTATTACGGAACACCACCAAATTTATAACAAATTCTGAACGGCTAATATTTCTATCGCGCAAGGACGGGCACGCCTGCATCTGTCAAAAAGAGATAGCTATATTTTTAGACGCGCTTCGAATTCAAGTTATGAGCGCTGTACGCCGGATCCTTAAGATGACACATATCAGGCAGAGACAAAGCAGCGTTTAGTTAATCAACTGTTCGTCCCAATCTTAAAGTATACCATACTTGACAAAGCATGGTTTAGTTAATCAACTGTTCGTCCCAATCTTAAAGTATACCATACTTGACAAAGCATGTTTTAGTTAATCAACTGTTCGTCCCAATTTTAAAGTATACCTTACTTGACAAAGCATGGTTTAGTTAATCAACTGTTCGTCCCAATTTTAAAGTATACCATACTTGACAAATCATGGTTTAGTTAATCAACTGTTCGTTCCAATTTTAAAGTATAGTATACTTGACAAAGCATGGTTTAGTTAATCAACTGTTCGTCCTAATTTTAAAAAGATACAAATCCAGCTATGATGAACCACGGGTCGAAATGATGCTTCGGGAATGTAAACATCGAGACTCCGATATAAGTGAAGATGAAGTTCTCCGCTAGAAAGTTGAGCAGCTCGAACAGCTGCTTGGTCCGATTGCGAGAGTCGGACGACAGATTATTGTAAGTGTAATGAGCTTGGCAGATACCGCAGAACAGCACCGCCACCACACCTGTAAAGTGATGAGATTTAAGTTATTACTCCGTTATGGTAAGTCGTACTTTAGTGTTAATTTTTACCAAACAACGAGATATTAACCATGATTTGTGAATATCCCGTTATTTAGTAAAAATTATGTTCAAAACCATGATAGTTTCGAAAGTTGTATTTAAGTGTTTTTTAGAGTTATGGAGTCAAATGTCAAAAACGGAACCTACGTAGTAGCAGAAGCGAACAGGTTTCTAAATGCGGATAAGGAAGGTGCATGGGTCATTTCTGTTCAGTTTTAAGTAGGTTTATTAAGTTACTAGCTTCTGCCCACGGCTTCGCCCGCTCGGTACCCGGATAAAAAGTAGCCTATGTGTTATTCTGATGTATAAGCTACAAAACCTAAAGCTAAAATACCTATTCGCTACTTAATAATTATTTTATTAATCCTACTAATATTATAAACGCGAAAGTTTGTGAGGATGGATTTTTGTTACTCTTTCACGCAAAAACTATTAAACGGATTTTGATGAAACTTTACAGTAATATAGCTTATACATCAGAATAACACATAGGCTACTTTTTATCCGGGTACCACGCGGGTGAAGCCGTGGGTAGTAGCTAGTTATTATTATATAGCTTGGTGAAATTTTGTAAGGAAGTATCGGTTTTTTTAAAGGAATTTGAAAAATGTGATTGTATCTACTCATCATAAATAAATAATGAAGGTTTTAAAACACCGCTAAAAGTCTCTACTCGATGCCAGCTGACGTTATCAACGTTGCAATCAAAAGGCAATAATCGCGTGCGTTCCGCTGCTAATTGGCGCTATCATAACGTAACATAGAAGGCCGCTCACGTTACAATATGTTGTTCAGAGATGATCTCGGCGTGGCCCATTTAAATATTATCGAAATCGTATAAGTACTTCGTTTTCTCAGATATCATAAGAAACGACTGACGAACAGTATCGTCAAATTATTTTGACGTTTTAAGATTGAAGATTTTTTTTTTAAGATACGTATGATGATTTTTTTTGAGTAGAGAAATCTAGTCTAATATTAAAAGAAGTACACGGGTAAAAAGGATTTCTTTGAATAAGAAAGACTGATTTCTCGAAATATTTGTTCATAACAAAAATATATTTTCTTAGATTAATGCGATATTTTTAAAACAAAAATACTGCTTATCTTTTTTGATGACAATATTTTTCTCAATTTTGTTCTTACTTGAAAATAAATGTTTATTTCAAGACTTATTTTATGTCGTATCAAATAAATGTGTTAAATAAAACAATATGTTTCTTGAATTAAATTTATTTATCTCGTAACAAATAAAATAAAATGAGATTATTTTCTACTATTACGAAGAAATTATTGTCTAGCGTCTATAGGGAGAGAATCATTTTCTTGGAGGTAATAAAAATGTCTTAATGGAAAGCAATTTGTCTTTCTATAAGAAATCAGTTTATACCGTGTAAAGTTTGTAATTTTGGATGTAGGGGGTAATCTCCGAAACTACTAATTTAATTTCAAAAATTCTTTCACTAATATTTAAAATAGGCCTTCAGGGATATAGGACCTTCGCGGAAAGAAAGCAATTTCGGGGGCGCGCGCGCGCGTGTGTGTTTCGCGAACAAACGATCAATGCCGGTCTTGTTAATCTTCGTGAAACACCGGCGCAAAACGCGAAAGTGTCGATACCACCATAGCCAATAAGAAACGAGCAATGAAAAGTTTTCTTGATTACCTAAATTGTGTCTGCTTCACTATTAAATAGAAGGTTACCTACCTTATCAGAAAAAAAAAACAATCTGAAATTCGATCGAGATATGTATCTACTTCCGCCCGATACGGAACACCTATATTATATGATCACATTAAAATAAAAGGACTTTTTGTGGAGACCAATTTTAAAAGAAAAGTCGACGAAAACTCGGCGAGCGAATGCGTTTCTTCTGTCGTAAAGGGTGAGAGCTACTTTTTATTCTGGTACCACGCGGGCGAAGCCGTGGGCAGTAGTAGGCAGTAACCACTGATTTATATATATTTTTAACTGACCTGTCAGTTCGCATACTTCAGCGATGAGGAATGCAGCGTACGACATGAGCACGAAAAGCGCCGATTCCAGCAGAGGCCACTCCCGAACATGCGTGAATTTCGTGATGTGTGCTAAGTTAAGGAAGACCAAACAAAAACAAAACAAACACGCTCACAACTACATTAGATATATAAATAGTTAAATCTTTATTGTATACCACAAAATATGTTGCTTACAAATTAAAAAAGAGCGAATTACAAGCTAATCGCGGGAGTACAATGGGCGGTCTTATCGCTTATAGTGATCTCTTCCAGACAACCTTTATTCCATTCTCATGATGGATATACTTAGACAAATACTCAGTGCGTAGATCTTTAAGGATACCAAGGGGTAGTCGAGGCACGTCCAAAGAAAATGTTTGGCACATGGCCGCGTTTTTGCAAGAAGTTCCAACGTATTTCCAAAGTTAGTTTATTGAAGATGTTTGTAAATAAAATTATTTACACACATTTAGGAATCTAAATTAATTTTATAATTAAAAATAATTATTATGTCCAGCATGAATTATTATATAAGAGAGGTTTCTAATGTCGTTACACTTTTAAAAAAAGGACAAAATATTTTCAAGTTTTCAAGGAGAAACGAGGCGTTATCGGTTAACAACTGTAATTGGACCCCGGGGTCGGTGGTGATGACTATACTAACCCCGACTTTAGATAATGTATCGACAAAGGTTGTAACTTTGATTGAATTCAATCATAATTGCACCAATGTATTTTTCCAGCCGAAAAAATTATATGCGCAATATTAGGCAGTGCTAACCTAACCTAGGGTGACCAAGAAAGACTGATTAATCGACAAACGAGAGTTCGTTCCGGCAGGTTCTCTACCCTTACTCATCACATCAAGGGTAGAAGACCCTTGCTAATCAGTTATTTATGACTTTTATTATAAAAAAAAACAGTTATTGAAAAGGATATCAATGCAGTCAAACAGCCAATCAGAGCACCGACAAGCAGCGAAAGACTGAAGATCCCGATGAAGTCGCCAATCGCGACCAGGAACGAGGTGATCTCGAAACCGCCATCGTGGGAATATCTCGTCTCATAGTTCTGGATGGCTCTGAAATTAAAGAAATTAGCGCATCGATACCTCGCATCAGTAATTCATAACAAACTAAATTTTAGGTAGGGTGCTTAATATTATAGATACATGGCAAAAAGTCTTGTTAGTCTTCTTTTAGTCCTCGAACATATGTTTCTGCTCGATATAGTTATTTAGTTTATCTGTGCGCACATATGTTTATGTTTAGAACCGAATTTTGTTAGTCGTATTTTTGTATATGGTTGTAATGCGTTTTAAGCGTGTAAATAAATAAAAATAAAATAAATATTGGGCCTGTTCCCTGTGCCCTTCTTTCAGTGTGTTGTTAAATGGTGATTAATATCTTAAAAAAATGCATACAAAAAAATAATTCGGAGTCAAGTACATCGCATAATATCGAACTATGGTTCATTCCTGACGACCTGTGTTGCGGTGAGCGAGTAGCCAGCTACTTAAAGAGGGGCAGGCTCGATTCCCGCTGCGGGACAAATGTTTGCATGTTCTGCAGAATTTGTTCCGGGTCTGAGTGTTGTGGTACCACGGTACTTGTAGTTTCTGATAACTACGACACAGGGAATCCTAGAGTGAGATCAGGACTAAGTATTGTGTCTGTTTTTTTTTTATTTAAAAAGTAAAAAAAGGGGTATAAGTACTGACATTTTATTAAGCTTGTATTTAAATTGATTTTTGTTATAGGAAATAATAATTAATTCATTATCATCATCATCAGCCTACATCTGTCCACTGCTGGACATAAGCCTTGAATCCACCTACGTCGGCGCGCCGCCTTTCTTAAGTCACCGCTCCACCTAGCCGGGGGCGCTCCACACTACGTAAGACCAGACGCGACAAATTAAATCGTAATTTGTCAAATTTTATAGCTAGAAGCTAGAAGTCTAATGCTAGACATAGACCAGTAGCAAAGAGTGCCATAGACAAACGATCTTGGGCAACCTCCATGCAACGACTTCCTTTAAGATATACTCGTATTATAATTAATATTATAGTTACCCGCTGAGTACAAGAGCAACAGCATCGTTAAGGACGCTTTCCCCAAATATCATAGCGTACAGATTGACATCCACCTGAAATTACACAAATAATATAACTAAATATAAAACGTACTAATGACAATGCAAAACAGTTCGATCAGAATCGAGAGTTAAATCGAAACGGGGAGGCTACCTTGGACAATAGCTTCTAATCGCAATTTGCGATTAGGATCGAATTCGCGCAATTTGGTACTCTTGAATACAATACACGATTGGAATTAGTATTTGGTGGTATTTTAGGGTACTAAATGAAATCGACTATGCCATTTATTGGTAGAACTTTTGACGCGATTTTGACGTTGACATTCGAGATTGACATTTTTTAATTTTTTTAATTTACAACAGAAGAACACTTTTAAAAGTAGTCTTTAGGTAGTTTTAGTATTTTTTTAAGTGATACAACGAATAGCCTAAGCTAGGATAGTATCCTGTGTGATAGATATTGGCGCCCAACCTCAAGCAATATAACGAAACATATATAAGCTAAAGTGAAATATAAACTTTTTATAATTAGAAGTTTTCAACTGCAAATTATGAAAAGTTTTATTCAGATTGGAGTAAAGTTTGCTATAGAAATGTCACAGACTAGAAAAAAAACTGGAGTGTCAAGTTTAGTGTGCCACGTAACGATATATTTTGGGGCACAGCGTTGAGAAGTTTGTATGAAAAAACAACACGGACGCAGTCACGGGTCGTTCCTCTAGTTTAGCATTCAAACACAAATAGCTCATTTATTTCAGTCAGTTGACGGGTTATCCCCGATTCGTACTCTCAGATAATTATATATATGCTAATTTATTCATTTTTATTTTCATTTGTAGTCAGATTAGCGATTAACTTCTGATAAAGTTCAATGTATTAGCGTAGCATTGAACTTTATCAGAAGGTATTCAATTTCACGTGATTTTTTAATAAAACAATCAGATAGAATCAGCTACATTATCTTCTCATTATCTGAGTACAAGTAATTAGGTTTCACACGTTATTGACACACATAGACAATGCCATGTCGTAAATCTAAAGCAAATGTGATGATGATTTCATTTACTCGTTTAAAGGCTGTGAAAATTTACATAGTGGCGGCGGCGGAGGCGATCATTATTTATACCAACGTAAAGTACAAGACAAAGGTGTAAGAAATAAAAAAGGTACATGAATGGTAATCGCTCAACATATACATGCAGTAGCATTTGTTGGCGTAAACCCTTAAAAGTCCGAACTTTGACAAGCTTTTACCCGCCAATTGAACGTCACCCGCCACCACCGCTCCACTTTGCACGGGCTTTAAAATAAAATTGCTAATTAGGTATTTAATCTGTCTAAAATTTTTGGGTGACTGATTATTAATCAACAGCCTATAGACATAGTCATCCTACTAATATTATAAAAGCGAAAGTTTGTGAGGATGGATGTTTGTTACTCTTTCACGCAAAAACTACTGAACGGATTTTGATGAAACTCTACAGAAATATAGCTTACTAGCTTCTGCCCACGGCTTCGCCCGCGTGTTACCCGGATAAAAAGTAGCCTATGTCTTATTTTTTTAACAATTAAAGTGGGAAACAACACGCATACGGTCCACCTGTTGGTAAGCGGTTACCGTAACTATGTACGCTTGCAACACCAGAGGTGTCACTCGCTCGTTGCCGACTGAGAGACATAACAACTTTGGGACATTTTGGGTGACTGATTATTAATCAACAGCCTATAGACATAGTCATCCTACTAATATTATAAAAGCGAAAGTTTGTGAGGATGGATGTTTGTTACTCTTTCACGCAAAAACTACTGAACGGATTTTGATGAAACTCTACAGAAATATAGCTTACTAGCTTCTGCCCACGGCTTCGCCCGCGTGTTACCCGGATAAAAAGTAGCCTATGTCTTATTTTTTTAACAATTAAAGTGGGAAACAACACGCATGCGGTCCACCTGTTGGTAAGCGGTTACCGTAACTATGTACGCTTGCAACACCAGAGGTGTCACTCGCTCGTTGCCGACTGAGAGACATAACAGTTGATAATTCTCATGTACCTGTGATTTCATCGGCACCTATACCCTTAAAGCCGGAACACAGCAATGCAAGCATTTTTGCTTGGCGGCAGAAATAAGTGTATTGGCAGTAATTCCCCAAAGGCACTTCAAAGGTTGTCTGGAAGAGATCGCGTGTCTACAAAGTTGAAGCTGGACGCTATCAATAGTATTTTTCATGAGAGTCCAATAATTAGCCACACTCAATATCGATTGCGAGAATATAACGAGAACGGTCTAAAAGTTTGTGGGTGGTGGGAGATCAAGGCGCCGCCAAAGAAAAACATACCTAGGAAGGTGAAGCTGGACGTATCAACATTATTTTTCATGAGAGTCTTCAATTAGCCACAATCTGTATATTAATCTCACCTTCAATTGCGAGAATATAGCGAGAACGGTCAAAGGGTCGGTGGGTGAGATCAAGGCGCCAAAGTAGAGAGTGTCCAAGAAGGTGAAACTGGACGCTAGCGAGGCTGGCATCAGCTGCACGCACCCGTACATGACGGAGCCGATGAAGAGTGCCGACAGCGCCGTGCCGACCATCGCAAATGTCAATATCGCCCCCAGGTTCCGGAAGAAATATTTCTAAAAAAACACGCTCATTATCCATGAGATCCTCAAATACATATGGCACATGTCTGTGTTTTACAAGTAGTTCGCATTCCATGGGGTAGGTTGCAAGCTCATCGCCGCTTATTGGAACATTAACCAATAGAACATGCTTTCGAATTTTTGGCTCTAGGACATGCCTGTTTCCACGCGATGTTTTCCTTCACGGTTTTAAGCCTATTTTAAGTGCATTTAAATTGAAAAATTACTATCAATGACATGTATGACTTATGGCACCAACACTGGTCGCTTACTTTGTCCTCATACAAATGTCGCGCAACGGGCTATGGCTAGACAGAGGTCTACAAGCAATAACAATTCCGATAAAACAATTACATGAACCACTTTTGTGTTTCGATACACAGCGTATAACAGTATTGGTGTAGGAAGAATAAGAAATTGAAAAGTGTTTTCATGGAGCACCGTTACAAAAAAGAAAATACATCCAAATTAGACATGCCATTAGTTTTATGTCCAAGCTATGACATAAACATAACAATCGATAATTGTGAATTAGTAGATTATTTAGATGATTTTTCGATATGTTTTCCTGTATGTGACAGTGAAACATGTTGTTAAAATAATTATTAATTACATTAAGCCTAGGAAAATCCTAGGTTGATTAAAAAATATCCTAGTTATTGTTGCTATTAATATCATTTTATATGCAGACACACACATCTTAGAGGTATATACCTTAATCAACATGATTAAGTAGGATCAGAAAGATGCAATTTAGTTGTCTGCAATGCTTGTTCTTGTCTATTGTTATCCATAAAGAATGTGTGGTAATATTAGGAAAAAATATATATGTATTCTTTAAGTTATAATATGAAGCAATATTAAGTTATAATATTGCTCATAAGCAACATAGTATGTTTGTGTGTCTGCCTATATGTACGGAAAATCTCCAAAATGCTTCAAATGGTAAACAATGATAGAATGTGATAGATTGACATCTAAAAGGAATGGAGTTTTAAGTGAGTCAATAGTGTGAAGAAAAAACCTTGTTTTAGTTTTTAAGGAAACTCATGTACAAGCACTTACCCTCTTTAAACAATATCCAGCATGGAATATAATTGGTGGTAGGATAATGTTGAAAAATATCTCAGGATCAAAGGTTGCTTTTAGATCAATCTCATTTTGTTCTACATTAACTATTTCTCCTCTAAAGCTATATGCATAAGTCTTGTTTGGTACTGGAGCATCTGTAAAGAATAACATAGGAATTATAAAAAAAATGACTTATATTATGAACCAAAAATAAGGTACACTGACTAAAATTGGCATTAGCTTGCAATTCCATTTCAGTTCTATGTGCTTAATGTTTGCATGCATAATTGTTTTTTTTTTAACAATTTATTTTGTTTCAAATTTACAAATCTTATCTATTTTTTTAAACTGATATTTAGATACAAACCTCCTCCAGATATTTGTATTTTGTCCGGGAAGTGGAAGCGTAGCATGTCTGGAGGTACGGACTGGTTGTATTTGGTGTCTGCTGATGGGTGCACATCCAGATATGAGATCTGGTTTGTACCCCCTCCATAGCGAATGATGGCTCCCACTATCAGTCCTGGGGATCAATTTAAACAGAACCATTGCAATGTAAGATAGTGGAATGATGAGACTAGATCCCAAAAACGATATTCAAGGTGAACCAGAATATGTACGATAAATTAGATAGTCTAGCAACTGATTGCAGAATGCAGATATCATCAAGAACACAAAGAAACAAATTGAGAAAAACAATAATAATCAATAGATACCTAGTATTTTTAGTCTACAAATAGATACTTACTACCAATGTAGATACATTCATTTCAAACATGCAAAAAAACAGTTTCGCTTATTTTGAAGTGCATGTGTGGTACAATCCAAAACAAGTTCATTTACTTAGCAATATCAAAAGAACTGTCAAGGTCTTCAACAATAAATTGGACGGTCACATGATAGTATACCTACTAACTAGTGACTACCTACAACTATTGTATAAATGACTGACAATCAACTCCCAGCTTCAAGCCATGGCATGACATGCCAATTGTAGAGGGGACATAGTTAAAAGTTTCAGAAACAAAGATAATCAGGATAATAATATCTGACCCAAAAGCGATGAGCAAGAAGGGTTGCATTTTGTACCATTCAGTGTAACATGTTAGACATATTGTGATACATAAGTCATGGTGGTAGGTTATAGTATTGTATGGAATCTGATAGGGGCCTTACAGATAGACTCTTACCGTATATAACTGCCAATCCTGTTTCATGAAGCCAACTCACTCTTCGGTGTTTGAATACCCAAATTGTAAGCACAGTCAGGGTCAAAAGGCAGACATATATTAGGAGGTTCAAGCTATCTATTCGATGAAGTAACGTGGCTTTCGCATCCAATGCTATATCTGCTCCAGATCCTCGGCATACCGCCACTAAGGACAGCAGGATAGAAACCAATCCAACTGCGGAAATCATAGTTTTGCTTTGCACTCAAGATGTTACTACAATTAACTTGCACACGTAAAAAGTCTTGATCTACCAAGGACAACGCTCTATTTAATACTCCGAAAATATAATTATCTTGATATTTTTATTGTCAAACTCAAGCACAGAACAAAATAAAACACGAAGTAAAATTCGTAGATGCGGTTTAATTACAAAACAAAAACGAATGACGGACGGATAACAGCGAGCGAACACAATACTGTTTGCGAACGAGCGCGCAATGCGCGCATACAACTAAAATAAAAATGAACTAAAAATATTTCAGCTACTGTCAAAATGACAGTGATATGACTTCGGTCGATGTGCCATTATTGAATCGGGGTCGTTATGTAACGACTGCTTTGCCTGTGTGGGAACTGCAGGTAAGTGTCTCAGGCGTTAACCTCATTTCCCTGGCATCAACTCGCGGAGACTACGGTTTCCGAGTCATTTGGTTTAGCCCTTTGATGCCATCCTGGTTTACAGCCTGGGCCTCTCTGAGCATTTCGTTGCCAATCCTGCAGCATTTGACGTAGACCTTTATGTTTCGTTAACCTCACCGTTTGGTGTAGTCGTTGCTTCCAATAGTTCACGGGGTTCTCCCTCCACCATCTGAATATCTTTATTCCCTTTGGCCTGGCCTGGATTATGCCATTCATCCATGTTCAGTTTACAAATCAGATTCTTATTTCCAATGACATGGTATTTTTTTTTGCCGTTTTTTGAAACGAAATGATATTCATTCGGTTTCTGACGTTTTACTATAACTCACAGCTATAAATAAGTACACGTTTTATGCCAAAGACTGATGCACAATGGTTTCAAAAAGGTATAACTGCTACAGCATAATACTACAAAGGTACTTTAAATTTTATTTTTATTATCATAAAAATTGAGAGTATCAATATAGTACAACGGGAAAATTTCACGTGGGTACCGTATCACGTGCACGAACAACGAGCGGCGTGACGCGGAGGGAGAGCGCTGCGTCGCGTTCACTCACCCAGATGAAGACCCTCGGAATGAGTCGAAACTTAGTTGGTGCCTTGACCGATAATACGTTACGTGAAAATTCCCGTTTCACAAAATGTTGTGAATAACAACATAAATCAAGAGTCCCTTTTAGAAAACAACAATAATAATAATTAAAAATAATGTATGTTAAATAAATAATTTATTAATTTATTTATCTCTTGTGATCTTGCTGTATGAAAAAAATAATTTGCGAAAAAAAAACCAAAATTTTATATATTTTAACTCTCTCGCGCAGTGGGCGAAGGCCCGCCTAAAACGCAAGACAAATATTTGTACTTAGGTATGATCTGCAAATACTTATTTCAAATATCAAATATCCACAAGCTCTGCTTAGTTTTGAGCTAGATGATTATTATTATTTTTAAAAGTAAATTAAAGTACTTAGGTACAACCTACACAATTTTGTCTTATTTCTTAGGAACACTAAATTTGTTGTCGGACCTCCTCTACTAGACATAGTTTTAGGGACAGTAGATACATGTAGGTAACTATGTTTAGTATCAAGTCGAACCGATCTATTCAATATTAGGTAACTTAGTACCTAGCTATTAGGTACATAGACTACCTATGTGTATTTTGCTAAATTGTCAAAATATAATCCATTCCCTTAATCGTTAAGGTCGACTGGTCTGGTCACGAAGTAGTTGTTTCCCTACCTAGTAAGTACATAAATAGTAGGTACCTACCTTCAATTAATCACTACGGTCACAGATACTAGTACCTACCTACTACGGTTGAGTAATCAAATGAGAGAGCGTCACGACATTTTATTTTATTTTATTTTATTTTATTTTACTATTTCTTTTTTCGTGTCTTTTTTGGTTACAATTTATCTATTTCTAATAAGTAGGTTTCTAATGTTTGTTCTATATGTACCTATATTATTTGAGGAAAACTTCGATGTCAAATTGGTATAGGTAGGTACCTAAGTATCTATTGGTGTAGATAAGCACTTACTAGTATGAAGTCATTTATCTAGATAATGGTATTACTATAGGTAGTTACCTACTAACCTACCTACAGTATTTTTTCGCTAACCGTTCCGTCCCTGTATAATTACAACAAAGGGCATAGGTTTTTTTTCAGAATAAACAACACCAGGATCAATGTGCCATTATTCAATCCGGGTCGTTAGGTAGACGACGAAGGACCTATGCCCTTTGTTGTAATTATACAGGGATGGAGTGGTTAAATCAAGAGTCCCATACCGTATACGATCTTAGGCCACCTACATCCACGGACTTCCTGCAACATTTAAGATTTCTGCATCAATAGGTATCATGAGTAGATTAATTCACTGGTACCGACCTACGTAAGACATAGTTTTTCCCCTATAATGTCATTTTAAAACTGGATTGCATAAAAACAAACGACATAGGTGGTCATTAACTTCCACAGGTAATCCCCTGTATTTTGTCATCCTAGCTTTCCAATCGTGAGCAGGAAAACTGCTATAGACTATGGTATAGAATATGGTGTTATTTCTTATCGTTTCTCTACATAGGCCTCCCCTAAATGTAAGTGTCATGATGAAGCTGGGCTCCATCCACTTACTTAGTTTCCGTAAATCATTCAATACGAGTCCATTCGATAATATTCTAAGTATGCTAGTATATGCTATTAATTATAATTATTAACTCTTTATTTCAGATTATTAGGCCCATACGATACACACAAATATATAATGTTTAAAAAAACAATTTGACTCTAGGTTACTAAACTAATACAGTATTTTAAAATAGGGCTATATACCTATGTTATCAGCGAAAAATTTTAAACTGGTATTTGTACTGTTCCTCAGTTTCCTCATCCGCCCTAGAGAAACTATTCTTACTATTGACTTGCCCGATGAACATGGTTCTTCTTCCTCATTTTCCGTTTCAGAGCGTTTAAACAAAAATACTTGCACCGACGTACTAAGTACAGCCAAAGACCTAACTAAACAAATTTCACAAAACAGAATTTAACGACCTTATCAGGTGGACCATATTACCTACTTAGAATCTGTTTGTTTCAGTGTTGGCGCAGCCATGGTCTCGAGCAAAATGTAGCGGTTTCTATCCCTGCCTGGTTGACAAAAAATGACGATATATCCCTATGACGAGTGTCAAATGATTTACGTGAAATGATTTACCGTTTATCGTAAAAACCGTTTTCCTTACATTGCATTGGACTACGTGAATAAGCAGACACCAACTACCCCAATGATTTTCAGTGTACGAGTAAGTAGGTATGACATATTCATGGACTTTGTTTTAACCTACCTGACGAAAACCCATGATGCATTAGTGTACAGGGCTGTAGCCAGGGGAAGGATAAGGCGCACCCACGATAGGTCTTATATTACTATGTTTTGGAATTTGGTTACAAGAAGGTCAGAATTTGTAGGTTGAGTTTTAGGAGTAGCAAATAACAGTAACCTATCTTTCTACATGTGTTGGAGCAGTTTTAAAATCTACGAACATTAAAAGATGGATGAATAAGATGTAGGTATCTAAGCAGTTGAACTGAAACAGTGTCTGAAAATCAAAAATAGGTTCACTGTAGTAGATCATGTTAAAATATTGAGGGCACCACGAAGCATCAGAGTGAAAATATTCGATCACCTGTGTCGAAAACAGCAGCACGACCACGAGTCAGCAGCTCAGCCGACCACTTCAGTAGCCAGGCCACCTGCTGATTACAGCTGAGATGACGACATTAGGTTTATCACTGCCACCACTTTAAATTCGCTACAGTCTCCGCGTTCCTCTACTTTGTGTACCATTGTCTGCGGTGGCAGTCACAGAGCTCACCGCTTATTCGCGTTCGTTGCACGTTTAAATCTCTAGAGTATTTTACGTCCAACCAAATGTCTTAGCAAAGTGATAAATTTATTTTAAGAAAATTTTAAATTCTTATTGTGTTATTGAAAGTGATTAATAGCTGTATTTTTATTGTGCAATAATGAAGACGTTTTTGATTATATTTATTCTTGCAGTGATTTGTAAGGGGTGAGTATGCAATTAATACTTTGAAGTCTTGCTTAGGAACAAAACTAAAAAAATAACGACTTTTAAAGACCGTAGTCGAGTAAAAGTTAAGTGGTTGGTAGCCAAGTACTCTTTCGTACCGTTAGAAATACATTCATTCATCTTATAGTTATTATTAAAATAAAGAGAATGTTCATTGATATATAAGTTATTTATGCCGGCAAGATCGATAACAATATAGTAAATACACAGTTAGGTTTAAGGTAACGAACTGGTAGCACCTACCTGCTGAAGCGATGCAAATTGCACCAAACAAATTCTGATTAGATTAGGTATTATATTATCTGACAACGTACCTAATTGCTAGGTAATTACTGTTTGCAGACAAGATCCCTAAATTACTCTTGATGTTTACATACAGTCTTATTAGTACGTATTCATTTGATAAAAAGGATTTGTAGAATACTGTAGCGTAGAGTCAACTCTCTCAAACTGAGCCTAGACTCGATTTCATTGTGAACTGTCTAATAATATTTGTATGCTTTAGTCTAGACTAGCTTCTGCCTACGGCTTCGCCCGCGTGGTATCTGGATAAAAAGCAGCCTATGTGTTATTCTGATCTATAAGCTACATTACTGTAAAGTTTCATCAAAATCCGTTCAGTAGTTTTTGCGTGAAAGAGTAACAAACATTTTATAGGAGTAGTAGGATTTAGTGCTGAAATAGGTTGAAATATGCGCCTTAGGTTGTATTAATAAAAAAAAATATTTATGCCACTATTGTCATTTTCATCATCTTTAGCTGGAAGACGTAGGTACACTACTGGACAAAATCCTTTACTAACTATAGTTTTAATAAGTAAGGTACCTATTATAAATACTGTACGAAAATGTTTTTTTTTTTTCGTTTTTACGGAATACTATATCTAGACTAGCTAGACAGACATTGGGTAATATTGTTTTTTTAAAGGTAACCCCTTTACCCCTTTTAAAGAATACAATGAATACCTGTATTATAGTATTATCATGCTCTTTGGCACAGTAACTACATAACTACCTACTTATTTATGAATTTAAGTGGTAGATGGTCAGTATCCTCTCTCTGATTGAGAATTTGAAAGACATAATCTTTTAAGCAATGAGAAGACAAAGTTCCTATTGAGAAACAGTAGTAGGTAACTAAGGTTGGTATTGAATTATTATCATCAATATACCAAGTTTTCCTTCTTGCATTAGGAGATCATATAATAAGTAGGTAGAAAAAATATAATTATTTTGATCATAACTATTATTGATAATTGCACCCGTACCTATATAATTCAGGCGAAAATTTGTTAACATTTTTTGCTCGATTGAAATAAAATAAATCATTGCAAAAAATGACCCACAAGTTCATCATTCAGCATAAAAACACACACAAAATACTTGAAATTGTAATTTTCACCTTGACTAAACTGTAAGGTTAGATCTAACCATCACACAATTATTTACCTTGATTATTAAAGCAGCGCGCGTTTATATCTTTTGCATGGGAAACTTGACACGATAAACAATATAATTACCTATGCAAGGTATGGCAAGATAAAAAGATTCTCAAAGAATATAGGTACTTACCTACCTTCTTTGTTTTTAGCTTTTGCCAACCAATGGCGTTACCCTCGTGATTACCGGATAAAAAGAAGCCCATGCGTTATGCGTTAAGTCACGAACTATACAGGTATAGTTCGTGACTTAACGCATAACGCATGGTAGGTCTACCTATTCCAAAACGTTTAACCCGTTACAAAGATCTTTCGAAACTAACATACTAAAAGAACATCCTTACTTTCGCATTTATTAATAGATAGTAGAATAGGATTAAATGAATATGATGGAATTTTGATATTAACAATATAAATTTTCTTGGTGCCATTCTGATTTATCTAAGTGCCTTAATATTTTCAAGCAGGCGTAGGTTAGTCCTTACCACGACCAGAAAGTTATTTTACAATATTATTACAACAATACCACCTACTTAACTAGAAACGTCAACAGGAGAATAATAGTAAAGAACAAACCTGGTATAGTCGTAATAATATTCTAAAATGATACCAAACCACGAAAATATCAATTCTATCAGAAAGCTGTTTATGATAGTCCCTTCAGTACCTACTAGGCATAAGTAAAATACAGTTGTTATTTAGTGATGAGCCATGTCGATTTACGAAACATCGTACCTAAAGTAGGTACCTAACTAATTGAAACTGGAGAATTCCATTGGTTTTGCAACAAAATTAAATATAAATAAAAATCTGATGAATTAGTGATTGTAGTGTTCAGATTTTTATGCAGAACAATATTTAATAGACCTTGTAATTAAATGGGGGTAAAAGTACCTAGGTTTATAATCACATTACGTTTTTGGGTACTAGGCCACAATTATTGCTTACGCTGTTGACCCTTTCAAAACCTTGCAGTTTTAAGGGTCACTACAATGTTATAAAGTGATTGTGCTCTATCCGTCTTAGCATAAGTCATAACGGGTAACTTGGAATGCATTTTGATTACTTTCGTAGGTACTTGATACGGTAGCCTTTGAAGGTTTTCCGCACGGAAACATCAGCGTTTCATTGACAATGACATAGTCTGCAACATATCGATTGTTCAATGAAAACCTTTTTAGATACATATATCCGTTTAATACATTCTTGGTACTAGGGCGTTATAAAACCTAGATCTAACTAAACTTGGTAGCACTGGTTATAGGACGGCCAACTAGGTAGGTAGATGCAAAACTTATAATATACTGTGTGTAGGAAGGTAGAGGGTGGACAAAGGTACCTACACTATGTATTTAATAACCTAAAAGGAAATAATATTTGATATGTACCATACCTAATAGTTGTGTAGACAGAAATATGTTATTTTTGGCACATATATTTTTTGTCTAACGGGTACGATGCAACGACTCATTTTAAGGTTAAATAAATGATAAACGAACCTACGCTATCAAATCTGAAATAAGAGATAAGTTGAGAGCATCTTGAAAAATGACAAAATTGAGACGATTGTATGAAGGTACTTAGAATTGAAACACACAAACATCACATCAAGACAAGGTATCATTGTTGTAGGTAGGTATTAGTCAAAGCATAGATTTGGTATTGGTGAAAATGACCCGCACAAAACACGATGTGCAGTAAAATTTTGCTTTGATTAGAATAGACAATGTACCTAATAAGTTTTTACCAAAAGGAAGGTTTGTGTTTTTCTGTACCTTTGGCTCTAGATATAGCCTAAACGGATTGATGTATTTTGAAAAATGAGGTTTCATTGAATTCGTCTTGATCGCAGAACTAACGTAGAAAGAAAGATAGAAAATATTTTTATTTGGTAAAACGGAAACATAGGGTACATAAAGGGTCAATAAATCTAATATGGGGGCTACAAACTGCCATATTCGGTTTCCGATGAACCACAAAACCTTTAGCTTATCAATAGCCTACACGGCTTATTTGAATTTTGATAAATGAGGTGTTATTGGAATCGGCTTGATCACGCTAATGACATAGAATAAACAGAATGTCAAAAGTTTAATACGGCGGCTATATACCGCCATAAACAATTTCCGATTTAATATACCAATTAAAACCGGATGGATAAATATAAATACGGATAAATGCGGTGTCATTGGATTTGTTTTAGCCTGGAGAGTGATATAGGATATAATATTACAAAGTGTCATTTGTCATTAAATTTTATAAAAGGAATGTTAAGACTAGCATGGCGGAATGACAATTAGCCACAGCCACAGAAGCCATAATTAAGAAGTTGAAGACTATAGCACCACGTTTAAAAAACTGCAGTCTTTGTTTTTTTTCTTTGTTTTTAAAACTGATTACTTTCCTTGACTGGCATAGTTTAACGAAACGTGTGATCTTATATCGCCTTGTGTGGAGAAACAAAAAAAAAGATTAACATAATTATAATAAAAAAGATTAACATATAAAAAGATTAACACAAAAAAACTTCCAAGAGCTATACGGGCATGTTTTTGAAAAAGGAAACCTAATTTAATCATTCTATGTCGGAGTTTTTTTTAGGAAGCGTTGGCAAGTAAAATCTAGCGTTGACTGCAAGGCTCTAACTACGATTTTACTTCTATTTAATGTGATTGAATTAATATTTAATCAATAAATAAAATTTAAAAAAACGAAATAGCTAGCTCAGTCACACATATTTTTTAAAAGTAAGATTATTTATAACATTCCTAGAGGATAGGATGGGTAAAATACGAACCATCTATTCTATTGTATTTTGCTGCATAAACTTAATCTATCATAATCATGTTAACATTATCAAATACATTGAATCAGCCGACCTAGTTTTCAAGATTTACTATGATAAAACCTACCTTTCGATATGTCATACGTTCAGCAGGAATGTAAGGCTGCAAAAGGTATTTATTTACCTACATGACCTAGTAGGAAAGTGGTAAAAAAAACTTCTTTAAAATTATTTATTTGTATGAGATTTGGCGATCTCTTGTACCTACCTTTTACATGAACTACCTTGTACCCATGATATTTCCATGACATTTGATTTTCTTATTTTTTAAACTAGTAAATAAACATAAAACAGATTTGGTTAAAAATGTCATAAATTATATTGAGATATATTATTATTTTAATATAATAAAATGAACCCGTCTTAGAAACCGGTCTAATCAAAATCACATAATCACAATGTCACAAAAACTTTTCTGCTTTGTTCGCTCCTTCAATAAAACATGAAAGTTAATTTTGTTTATGTTATAGAAATGCCGAATCCTTGAATTTGGCTGGAGGTTCAAAGTCAAACTACACATTCCCCAAGGAATTTTTATTTGGAGTCTCCACGGCAGCTTTTCAAATCGAAGGGGCATGGAATGTCGACGGTAGGTATATGATACGATTGGTTTATATTTTAATCATAAAAAGCTTGTACTGAAAAAAAAATATTAATCAGGATTTTTTAGGGGCACCTTACTTCAATCTGCCTCCTATACATTAGCATTATGAGTAATAGCCAAACTATGATACTCATTTTGACATGTTCAAAATGTGCCCTAATTCTACTCTAGATTGGCACATTTTGCGCATTACATGTAAATTTAATAAAATCTCACATTTTAATAATTCTAGAATTAGAATTGGAACTGAACATGAACTCAAATATTATGGACATTATTTGCATTACAGAACATTTGATTGCGAAGCCCTGAGGTCATGTTCAGTTTCAGTACCTAATCAGCAAGTTGGTAGTTTTTTCTGCAGAGTACATGCTATACGTTGTGGCTCTCTAATTCTACTTAATAAACAGAAAAAACTTAGAGAATGTTAAGATATAGTCCACTTTTCTGTAGCAAGACACATTAAAATCGCCTGCATACAGTTGGAGCAGTTCATAGTTATAAGCTTTTACAACCCACCTTGACATTTATGTAAAAGAAATGAAATAAATTTTGTTTAATTATCAAAATCAAATATATTATTACATGCGTAGATTTAAATTTAAATTTACAAGAACTTAATTCATTAAATACTAGAATAAATAGATTATTTCAATCATTTGATTTGCAGTCTACTCGAATAACCTCTAGACTCCATAAAGTTAGTAAAGGGCAAGGTGTATGCTTTTATAACAAACTCCCAAAAGATATACCTAGAAAAATTTACAATATACGAATTAAAAACGTAAATAAACAAAGATATGATAAAAACTCTTGGGATTGAAAATGCCCCAACTCGATAAAAAATGTTAGTACGTATTATTTTGTAATAGTATCATTAAAAATAATAACCAGCTTGTTTCTTGCCTTTCATTCCTGGCTTGGTTGCAGCAAAACACACTACCTATATAAAATCTACGTTTCAAAGTGATCCTTTTGATTTTAATAAATAAATTTAAACTTTTACTTTACTTTCGTCAACCTACCTACTATGGTTCCGTCCATCATAGCCATTTTACTAGTACACAAACCGATTCTCTATATATTGGTAACCAATATGAGGAACAACCAGTTTTTTTCATTTTACATGGTTTTTTTCCAGGTAAATCGGAAAGTATATGGGACCATTTGGTACACACGAACAAAAGCTTCGTCAAAGACGGAAGCAACGCTGATGTCGCCGCGGACTCCTATAACTTATACAAACGGGACGCTGAAATGGTCTACGAATTGGGAGTGGACATCTACAGGTTTTCTATATCCTGGCCACGAATCTTGCCGACTGGGTTGACGAATGAAATAAATCAACTCGGACTACAGTATTATGATAATTTGATAACTGAGCTGAGAAAGTACAATATAACTCCAATGGTGACGATATACCACTGGGATCTACCTCAGAAGATGCAGAATATCGGGGGGTGGGCGAATCCACACATGATTGACTATTATACGGATTATGCATCAATACTGTTTAAATATTTTGGTCACAAAGTGAAGTATTGGGTGACATTCAACGAGCCTATGCAGACGTGTTTGGAAGGGTACGGCGGCACGTACAGGGCGCCAGCATTGAATCGTCACGGCATCGCGGAATACCTCTGTACACACAACCTTCTAAAAGCCCACGCGAGCGTCTATCATCTGTTTGATAAAGAATATCGTCATTTACTTGATGGTAAGTTTTGAAACAATAGTAAAAAGCATATAACTATATTTAATTTGAAATCCTATTAGAACCTTATCTCATTACTCCTTATTATGAACTCTCATAGGTAGAGTTGCTCTAAATGTGAGATGAAATTCTTTGAAGAATGCCTATGCGTTGTCGATATGTGACACTTTCACAGTACACACACAAAAAAGATGTTAATTTTCACGTCTTTTAGGCAAGATCGGTATGTCTCTGGACTCAAACTGGGCAGAACCGAAAACGGATTCTGATGAAGATCGCAAAGCAGTCGAGCTCTACATGCAGACCCATGTAAGTTTTTTACTTTGAACTTTGCTCTCCTGAATGTTTTGTTCACTATGATAGAGTCTCGATATAATAATATATAAATTTAAATAAATGCTCTAAATGTAGAGCATTTATGAACAATGGTTCAGTAGGTAGCATAACTGCAACCAAATTACGATGGAATATACGATCGGAATAGGCTTTAGATACCTATGCAATCGGTCAATTACTAACTATGTATAAATATAGGGATAGGAATTATCTGACAATAAACGATTATATCGTTTACCTACACATTATCGTTTATTGTCGGATACTTAAAAAAAAATGTTCTTTTATTACTTGCAATAATGCAGCACGACAACTGTGATTACTTAACCTTGACACCCATTCAATGTTATGTTGAATGTTGTTTAGAAGACAGAATTTTTTCTCGTAAGAAACGGCTCTATATATTTTGTCTTCGGTCCCTTTCCAGCGAACAGGAACACTGCATTTTCCTTCTCACAGTTCGCTGTAACTATTTATACTACAAATATTCTTATTGCGCTTAAAATTATCCAATTAAGTTTACCGCAGCTATGGTGTAACGCCATAATAAAACTATCTATGATCTCATTTTCGTACTTTCATTTCACTGTGAGTTTTATTTCCGAGCGGTATGAATTCGGTTGGCTTCGAAATAAATTTAATGGTACAGTATTTTTTAAGAATGTAGATAATTTCTTTAGAATTTAGATTAATAAGAATAGAGATAATTTGGCGACCGTCGCACCCTCTTCCATTGAAAGGAAACGTAATCGGTCATTCAACCCAATTAAAGTGACTACTGTCACTTTAATTGGATGTCAATCAATTTCGTCACGAACTTTTATTCCAACTCTATGCAATGTATAAGCAAATATTTACCTTTGCATATCACAAAAACCTTTGGCTTTTGCATTTTCAGCTGGGCTGGTACGCTAACCCCGTATACTCCGCCGAAGGCAACTACCCAGCTGACCTCATCAGATTAGTGGACGCTAAAAGCGCTCAACAAAACTATACAACATCTCGTCTCCCGAAATTTACTCCAGCAGAGGTGGAGTATATCAAAGGAACCGCAGATTTCTTCGGACTGAATCATTATACGACGTATCTTCTCAGTATGGCTGATGGGGAAGTTGGGCCGATTCCGTCGCATCAGAATGATGTTGGAATCGTGAGGGTACAAGATCCCAACTGGCCTTCGGAATCTTCCTCAGCTTGGCTTAAGGTAAGAAAAAACCACTTAAGTACATTAGAATGCATAGAACCTAAATAATATCTCGATGTAATGAAAAAATATTGCATCAGGCAAGTATTGACGCGACTAGATAAACATCCCCTTGAATAGAGACAGTCATCTCCTCATTTTATCATTTGTTCTTTCTTGGTCACGCAATTTGTACAGTCAGCAACAAAAGTAGATTAACAACTTTATTATAGATGCCGTCTTACCTTGTGTAACAAGAAAAAGGTTATTTTAGGATGTAAATAGATAAGTCGGATCTTCAAACGTAGGCAAATATTTTGAACTCTATGGTCTACGGTTTACATAATTTATGAATATAAAAACTATTTATCTATTTTTGTCGCTGACTGTACCAATGATTGAGTGGTACAGTCAAGCTTACACGTCTCAGGATTTGATGTCTGTTTGTATCAAGTTTTAATTTTTATAAAATATGTTATAAAAAATATATATAATATTTGTGCCAAATAAGATACCTACGTCATGATCTTTGAACTCTACCTTGAGACTCTAGATTCAAATATTTTAATTTCGAAGATTAAGAGCCACTTTATGCTTATCATCCCAAGGTTTATGAAAGCTTCAATAGTATTATATCCGGGCAAATATTAATAAATAGTCTAGACATTTTCACACAGCATCATCTAGCCCCAAACTAAGCAGAGCTTGTATTATGGGAACTACATGACTGATATACTACTTATATACATATATTTTTTGTAAATACCTACATATTATACATAGAAAACACCCAGACCCGAGACAAATATTTGCAGATACAAACATTTGTCCCGTGGCGGGAATTGAACCCACAACCTTCTGCGTCTCAGGCGGGCCTTCGCCCACTGCGCCACAGAGGTCGTCAATGCAGAGCTTACAGAATAATACATGTTGTAATACATTATTAAGCCGAGCAAGATCAAGTCATATACAGTATGTTCCGCGGCCTTGCTTCATGGAGGACAAGTTCTTAGTTATTTGAGATACCATATTATTGAGAAAGGATTGATCCTTGTGAACCATTTCCATAGGCATAAAAAAAAAAATGTTTTTTTTGACATTTAGCGGGTTGAGCCTTAGAAGTACCTAAGCAACTTTTTTAAAATCTTTAATTGCAGTTTTATTTTACTTTATAAAAAAAGGAAAGTTTCTAGTAAGTAAAACTTAATACTCAATACATTTATTGCTTTCATATGGTAGGTACATAGATGGTGATTATAGGTCCTATATACCCTGTCTAAGGGTATAGATAGGTGGCAATAGATAGGTAGGCAGGCCGAAGTTTTGTGTAAACAAAAAAACTAGTAGGTACAATAAAATAAAGTCAAGGTAGGCAAAGTATCAAGGTATCTAGCATTTGGAATAACATAATTAAGTAGGTTTAGTCATTCCTTCTTTTGTTATACATAATTTTCATTAGTCAAAATAGGTACTTACGTCACTTTTTATTTATTTTTAAGAAGGTTTTTGTTAGCTTTCTAGTCTAAATAATGTTTAATATCATAGTAGCATTTTGTCAATTACTTCCTAACTTCAATATTTAAAGTACTTATTCTCCATGTAGCATGGCCGCGGGACATTCTGTATATTGTATAACCATTAGTCGTGATCGATTACAACTATTTATTTCTAACGTAATTATGAATAAATACATAATATTTTTTTTAAGTAGGTGAGACAAGTTTCTATAAATGAATGAATGATTAATTTAGATTGATGCATATTAATTTTGCATTGAAAACATTAATTTTGACCGTACTATTTTCGTCTTTACATTTGTAAGGTCAACAAACAGACGCTTAATTGTTTTCTGAACAGACGGAGACGGACATATACCTACCTATGTGTAGAACAATAGCTCTTTAAATATTTTGAGACAATGAAAAAACATTCGACATCCGATAACGAACTTATCATCGCACAACTGAACGAACGGCATCGAAGTATTTACTTATATTCCCTATTTTTGTATAACCCTGTAATCGTTTCCACAGCCCTGTGGCAAAACAGAATAAAGGTAACGTAATTAAGAATATTATAGTCGTAGGTAGAACGTTGCTATTGTCTTTTTGCATAAAGTGGCACGATCTCCGATGCCACGATCATTTGGTATTTGCTGATGCAACAATCCAATTATTTTTCACCATCCTTAACCACATAAGCAGAGGTCGTTAAAAAACTATTAAAATAGATATGGTATATAGAAACAACTTTATTGAACACCAAATAAAACATGTCATTTAAACGGGTATAGGTTGAGACTTATTTTGTTCAGCATTCCACCTGCTTATCTCACAAGGAAACATAACGCTAAAAACATTTTAACCTCATCACGCATTATTTTGAATAACTAATGATTATGTACTATAATTAATAAAGGCAGATAGGTTTATTTGGTCGAAAAAACACGCCTATTTAAATACCCTTTTTTACTACAGCGGATGACTTGACAGCAAAATCTGCTTGTTTATTTTTTCATTCGTGTTTCCACCGGGGAGAACAGGAATAACATGATACTTTCTTCTAACTCCAGGTAGTTCCATTCGGTTTCCGTCGCCTCCTTTCCTGGATATCTAAAACCTACAACAAAGTGCCGATAATTGTCACTGAAAATGGCTACGCTGACTTCAACGGCTTAGAAGATAAGACAAGAGTGTCTTATTATAGTCACTACTTGAATGCTTTACTGCATTCCATACATGAAGACCACACCAATGTGCTTGGATACTTCGCGTGGAGTTTGATGGACAACTTCGAGTGGGACGATGGATATGTGTAAGTACCTATCTATACTTATATTTTCTTTGCAGCTTCTTTTGGCTAATTAAAAATAGTCTTGAATTTCTATCAATCGTTCTCGTTAGTGAAAATGTAAACCAACTGAAAATAGTATTTTACTTATCAATCATCCTTGACTGGCGAAATTGTGAATCCAAGAAAAATTGGATGGAGACATTCGCCTCCAAGATAGGTATATTCCAAGCAGCGAACGTCTTCCAGTGATGATGATAATAAATCGATAAGCGGAGTCTTTTGGCAATATCTCTATTTTCTCCCCAATAAATTTTGATAAAGTCCAAGTTCTCCAGAACACGAAATTCATGTCCTTTTTGTTCGTGATCATTGCTAAAGCCAAGGGTGTGTAACTTTGAAGTTATGAATCCTTAGAACGAAGAAGTCTTTAAACCAATAGTTACCAATAGTTATACGTGGTTATACCTAGTATTTGTGGTAAGGCTAAAACAATTAAACGCACATGACTGGAAAAAAGAATAGTAAAAGTCAAGTAGTCACGCAGGCGAAGAAGTCGAAAGAGAAACAAAATAATCAATAAGACTTAGATTGTAAAGAATATAATCCAAAATTTGAAATTTATTTATTTATCGTGATGCTCCTTCTGATGGTTAGTAGTGACATCTGTATCAGATTTTCATGAAGCAAATAGGTAGATGGGTATCTATTTTCAGTGGTAGACTGGCAGTCTCCAGTTTACCACCAACACTTTGACGAAGTAAATTTTATTTGAGTTAGATGTCGCTTCGCGACGTTTAATATTATCAGGTACCTAGTTACCTGGTTTCATTTTGCATTTTAGCTGAATCAAAATAATATAACAATGAGATTTTATCACGCACAGCTTTGTGGTATTAATTTATAGCATGTTATGAACCGCACGCAAATAATTACTTACAAAAACGTCTCAAAATTGGAAACTTATTAACTATCTCTCTCTTATAATATATTTTTTTTATTATAATTATAATATTGTTAAAGAAATTAAACCAAAGTGTATACTTCTTAGGGAGTACCTTACCTTACCTTGACGATTACGGTGGCGTGGCGGGCGAGTAGCCGGCTCAGACGCAAGAGGGGCGGGTTGGATTCCCGCTGCGTGACGAATGTTTGCATAATTTGCAGATATTTGTTCCGGGTCTGACTGTCGTGTACCATACACGTAGTTCCTGATAACCACGATACAGAGAATCCAAGTGTGGGATCAGGACTATGTATCTAATGTTGTTGAGGAGACACTGTTTAACACTTAGTAGTTTTTCAGTACTTTAATCTCTTTGGTTTTAGAGAAATATTTAAAACGGTAAACCTCTTTTTTTTGAAATTTTGAAACAGTTTCCAAGCCTTCTTATCAAGACATCTAACCTATACCTATAGGTATAGGTGTCTTGCTAAGATCAACAAATTATTACCTATATCAATTGATTTAGGTAAATGTACCTAATAATAATTTTATTTATCGAAATATCTATCCTGCTAGGTACTTTGACGTTGATTTGTTTGTAGGAATTGGGACTAGGTAGGTAGATAGCTATATACATACCTAAGATATACGTACATAGATAACTTTATGAATATTCTTGATTCCTATTTATCATAAAATAATTTCAAAGAACGTCTACGGATTTTGAAATTTCGTAGAAATACTTTATTAAAGCCCATATTAAGGCTTATCATAACGTCTAATATTCCAGACTTATCTATGACCAGGTTAGGGTAACTTTTCAGTTAGAATTTAATAATTTATGATTTTAGCCTCCATTTACTGTTTGAGAGAGCCCATATAACAGCGATATACTTGAGTCGATAGATAACCGTATCTGCTATAAAAAAATTATAATATTTTTACAGTATTGTCAAAATAAAAAAAAAATGTATATTAGTAGTATATCAATCATGTAGTTCCCATAATACAAGCTCTGCTTAGTTTGGGGCTAGATGATGCTGTGTGAAAAATGTCCAGCATTATTATTATTATTAATTACGTATGGGCAATTATTATCATTATCAGCTGAGTAAGTCCACTGCTGGACCTATGTCCAGCAGTGGACTTCCTCGGCACCCTAAATAGTGCTAAAGAGAAAAGCGCACCGACTTTCATGATTTACGGAATTTAGTGATTCATAGACCCTTCGTTGAGGGATATTAAGAATTAAAACATTGAACTACAATTCTAGAACGAGGATTAGGATTGAGCAGAACGATCCACGAGAATTAGTTGATAGTCAGAGGAATGTCTAAACATAATATTTTTGGCTCATGCAAGCACTTTGCAAACATATAGTTTTCCATGTGACTGATTGTAAGCCCATTCCCGGTTTTTGGAATAATAACCTTCGAACTTTTGGTACTACTCTAGGGCATGCCGATTTCCTGTTTCACTGTTTTGAGCTCGCACAGTATTTTTAATTAGTAACACACTTAATAAGTCCTATTTCCTACTTGAAATTAAGGAAAAGTTAGTACCTATAATATATCCTAACTGTGTTATCAAAATCAACACAATTGTAACTTCCAATATTTTCCTGCTACGTAACATTTGGGTTTGAATAAAACAAATCGTCAGTCAATATCATCCATGATATAATTTCACTCGTCATGTTTGTAAATGCATTTACAGGTCCCGCTTCGGTCTGTACCTGGTTGATTTCGATAGTCCAAATAAGACGAGGACTGCAAAAGATTCAGCGATGCTGTATTCCAAAGTGATCGCCACGCGGGGCCTGCCCAACAACTACGACCCAGAGGACTTCACCGCCTTCTCTGGAGCCGGTTTCTTCGCGCCCACAATACTCCCCCTCCTATCTCTACACAGGCTCCTATTCTGATCTCTACAAACAATACTCTTGTATATAAAATAAGTAGGTAAACTACGGTTATATTAAAGTTTAAGTAATATCCTTAAGTTTCATTTTAACTTGATCCCTTAAAGTTAAGCTTACGCTAAACGCTACTGAGAAATCGAAAGTGAGAAAGACAAGTCCGCTGTCGGCTGAAGATGCTGGTGTGTCAGTATTCGACAGTGGCGAGTTTCTTGGCGTTGTCGCGTGCCACCTCACGTTTCAGCCCGTCTTGGATGCAAGCGAAGGACTTGCCCTTGGTCTCGGGTAACACCACTAGCATGAACACCAGTCCCAGCAGTGAGAACAAGCTGAAGCCCCAGAATACTGTGTATATTTCGTACGCGTCTTTCACAACCTGAAACGAAAAAAAAACTATCGTTCACATGCTTTTATCAGAACAAAGTTGCTAAATGTTGACAAGGAAGTTTCATACATAAACTTGATCAGGAACATGAACGAATAAATCTATGTAAATCCGGATATAGGTTTTTATACTCTTAGATTTTGTCGTTGAATGGCTCTTGCAGTTGCTAATTATAGGACATTTCCAAAATATTTTTTCTGTTCAAAATTCTAGCAATAATATTTTTCTGTATGATTTATTTACAAGATGTTCTATACAGACTCAAACACACTTTTAATGGGTAAGACGTCATTGAACTAACAGAAGACGAAACCTTTATTTGTTATTGGAAATTCTTGTTTATCAAAATACTATATAACAAGGTAAGTTATTCATGTGGGCAGATAATATTTACCTGGAATAACTTTTGTACGGCGAACATAGCGACGCCAGTGTAGATGTGGGCTATACAGGAGGCGTACAACTTGACATTCGTCGGGAACATCTCTCCAATGATAACGTAGGGTACGGTTGATAGTCCTATTGCATAGCAGACGATATAGATAAGAAGAGCAGCGAGTGGCAGCCAGTACAGTTGCCCAACTGATGCCTTGTTTGTGATATCAAAGAAGAAGTATGTTCCGATAGTTCCGTTCATGAGTCCGACCCCCAAAGCCGATATCACTAGAAGAGGCTTCCTACCAACGCGATCGACCAGACACACCGACAGCACGCAAGTGGCTACTTGGACGCAACCGAGGATTATAGACTCTTGGTACGGTAGTATTCCTTTTGGACTCTCAGGGACATTCAACGTAGAATTTATGGCTGAAGTATTGGTTGTACTGGTGGTGGCGTTGAATATGACTTGAGCGTAAGCGACCACCGCGGCGCTACCACACAGTTGTTGAATGGTAAACACTCCCAGAGTGATCCACATGGCTTTCCTATTAGTAGCTTCCGTGAACAGGTCTCCCCACGTCCCCCTGTTTTTCATATCTTCTTGTACGTTGAGCTCTATATTTTTTAGTTCGGTTCTGATGTCACCGCTTCGTAAGTTGCTAAGGGATCGTTCTGCTCTCTCGCTTCTTTCAAATTTTAAGTAGTAGTAAGGAGATTCCGGTAGAAATATGAAAGTTAACACGAAAGAGATGGGCAGGATCAAGTTGATTTTGGCTAATGTTTGCATCGTCACGAAGGGTCCAATGCAGTACTGGGCAAGAATTCCGACCTGAAATTAAACAAAATCAAACGTTAAAAACTTGCATGGTCAGTCAATAGCTTCTTTTGTGAAACCAATCCAATTCAACGCAAGACTTCCAACTTATGATCTTTTGTCAAGATAATGTTATGTTGTGTTAGTGCTGGAAGGTAGGTAACTAATCTTATTTATCAGAATACGATCGACACGTGTAAGAAAACATGCTTATTTGGACATTAATCTTTGAAAATAACGGGATTTATTTATAGTTTGTCTAAGTACCTATCCATCATGCACTACAATGAGTTTCTAATGGAGGATTACGATGTCTGCTGATAGAGTTTGTTTTGAAAACGCATTCTAGAACATAAGGATGCATTCAAAACACAGCGGTCTACGTGTTTATATGAAAGTATGGAATCTACACTCAATGCGTAATTAAGGCAATGAGTCACGTCCCACGGTGTCGGCCCGTGTGTGCTCAGTAATTACGTGCCAATGCAGAACAAATTGTTGCTCCAAGACTGAATACCGCCAATTATATGATAAGCTTCAGGGTCGTATCATCAAAGACTATTCTCAATTGGTTGATAAGATGTAGGTACCTATCTAGTCAGCAAACGGTTCAACCAAAATATTTCTCGAACAGTGCTCTCATTTTATATTATACCTAATGATCAAGTCTTTTTTTACTTCTATTTCAACAATTGCCTCGATTCTGTAGTACACTAACTAAACTTAATTTAAACTGTCGCTCTCTTTTACTGATAGTGCAAGCAAGAAAGAGATAGCTACAATTTTAGTGCTGTCAAATTAGTCAAATTAAAGTTTCCATACAAATTTAGTGGTGATTTCAAAACATGCTGACTATAAACATGAAGAAAAGCGGCACATAAACTGATCTGACAGGAGTAAAATTCTTGCCATCTCTTTCTTGCGCACACTATGAGTAAAAGAGAGCGACAGTTTAAATTAAGTTTAGTTAGTGTACTACAGAATCGAGGCCAATATTAAAATATTGTCATCAAATATTATAGGAAGATATCGTTTTTAAGCGAAATGACCGCCAACTGTACTTTTAATTTGAATATACCTTAGGTACTGTTTACTTCATAATTTGTACAATAAAGCTTTTTCATTAATTCATTCATACCTATCCATGTTGTAAGTGTCTGTATTGCATTTTAAATGTTATGTGCCTTTTATTATTACATTAATTTGAAAGGTGCCTCAGCAAGGCGCACTCAATCTACACACTGATTCTTTACTTTAACATTTCACATGATGCCTTATTAAGAACCACCATACCATAATCAACGTGTAACTCACATAACACGGGGTTACCTAGTAAGAACGACACGATAAACATATAAATAAATTACCTATAGCATAAGTTATATTTAGATAAAGCTATTTATTTACTGGAAATTGATAATTACTAGAAAGTTTTATGTTGAGATTATTGCATCAGTTTTTATGTCGTAATATTAGGTACGAATAGGTTATATCTATAAAAAAAACACGCTTAAAAATGTATTCCCTATGATGATCGATCTATTAAAGGTCGATGCTTATGATAGATATCCTTAAATACATACTCAGTCCGTAGATCTTGAGGAGACCAAGTACGGGCTAGTCAAAGGCACGTTCAAACATAATGTTTGGCACATGCCCTCGTTTTGCAAGTAGTTAGCATTCCACGTAATAGTTGCTTTATAAGAACACTAACCACTAACACTAACCGATGCCACATGCCTTCGAATTATTGGTTATAGGGCATTTTTAGAGTGGAAAATCCATTGGTGCACGACTGCGTTCAAACCCACGACCTCCGGATCGTCGATCGGAATGTCGGGGTATCACCCACTAGGCCAATACAGCTCTATCTCTCTAGGTTTTATCTTATACCAATAATTTTGTAATTAATGTTGCTTTATGTTTTTAAGGACCAAGTAGGTATACATTCTTCCGGGGCAAAAAAAAAGCTTTCCTATGAGCACGACTAGAACGTACAACAAAAAATGCTATACATTTTATATAATAATAAGGTAAATTACCTAGCTTATAGGAAAACCTGCAAATTTTGCAATAAGCATTGCAGAAACGTTTCTCGGGAAATCACTCGGGACTGGAATGTTCTTATGCATAGGCATGTTACGTAGCAAAAAGGTTTTCATTAAAATAAATTAATCACGCTGTAAGAAACTACCGTGAATCATGGAAGTTATTGAATCCTGATAAAGACTCTCGGAATAAGTCGAAACAGTTAAGTGCCTTTAGTTAGTAGGGTACCTACATTCTCTGTTGATGAAAGATGAGAGGAAGCTCAATGTCAATTATTGACATTGTATCCCTCCCACAGGATATCGAACAATTGGAGTAATCACAATGAGCGAATAAATGTGGGTAATAGCGATCGGTAATTGCATGTGTCCGTTTCAAATCTATTGCAAGACTTGGATCGCATCACACGACTGAAACAAATGGACATAATTTGAATGGATCTCAAGCGCTTTTGAACAGCACATTGGGTTTCATAGAAGCGGATGAATATTTATCAAGTTCTTGGCAACTTCTTAGAAATCGTTCAAGGATTTTCTTTATTAGAAGATAAATTTATAACTGCTTTAAAATTATATCCTATTGACTAATATCATCAGTTTAAGAATGTTTAGATTATTGTTGCAAATAATTATCGTAACGGCTTCACCGATTTAGACGAAATTTTGAATAGGTAAAGTTTGTGACCTAGATCATGTTATGTTACTTTTTACCCGGGTACTACGTGCATAGCCGTGGGCAAAACTTGTGTTGTTATTCCTTCTCCGCTGTTTCGAGGAGTTAGGATCAGGTTTTAAGAGGCGCAATGCACAATATAGTCGTACTCCAATGCAAAACAGCAATGCATATCTTGTTCCTCCCCCACTTAGAAATTGCAGCCAATGTAGTAATAATGTTATTACTTATTTTAAGCTATTGTATAGTAATGTATTTTTTTGCAATCGCTTGTAAATGGCTGAAAAAAGGATTTTTGGATAGGCTTTCTGCCACACGTTCAAGGGAGGACAATAGATAATGGTATACAAGAGACGGATTTTAAATTTCGTAAAAATATATGAAAATACTCACTTTATTCATTAACGTAATGAGTGTAGAGAGCGCGCCTCTGACTTCATTAGTGGCAATCTCTCCCGTGTACATAGGAGCGACTGTGTAGACGATGCCGTATCCCAACCCGGAGAACATCCGCGCCACGTAGAGCATCGTCACGGACTTGGCGAAGATGACCAGAATCCAGCCGAGGATGAATGGCACAGCACCGAGAAGAAGTGTAGTCTTCCTCCCGAAGCGGTCGGCGAAGTAAGCAGAGGGCACCGGCGTAAGCGCCGAGCACAGTATCATTATCGAGACTATCCAAGACCCCTCGTTCGAAGAGGTCGGTATAGAACTCTCGGATGACGTGAGATATGGAAGCGTTGGTGATGGCCAACCGTAGCAGGTCCCCGCTGTCGCAGTAATAAGCGTTGCTGAAATAGAAGAAATAGTAAGGATTAGTTTTTGGCAAGCAAGGGGCGTTGCTCAGGGTGGACAGGAATGAATTCAAGAGCAATTCTAGAATCAATGTGTGACTATTTTTGAACGTCTTTGGCTAGGTATTTTTTGACCGTAGAAATTTGTGTGATTATTAAATGCACAAAATTTTCCGTAAGCAAAAATACGTTGCCAAAGTCGTTTAGAAATAGTCCTCTAATTAAATTAACCAAATGGTTATGGGAATTAGATAATATCACAAACTTTTCCAAGTTTAGCAATGTTAAAAGCATGAAAAAGCTAAACCTGTTAAAATGAGCCGTTCCCCATTGCCATTCTGTAAGTATAATAAAGAGGCAGGGCCTTATAAAAATAAATGTTCAAACAAAGACCAAGAGTTCTGCTATTGGTGTCAAGGTGTTAACGAGGAAGAATGTGTTTTAGGTCTTGCCAATAAACAGGTTGTGCGAAATTCGGTACCGAAAAAACTTTCTTATTCTTATTTGATGATGATCACAATTTATTAGTATAAATTGTAAAGAGTGCAATGCCCTGTTTTTCTATGAAGCATGTTTGTTGTGTTTATCGTTGTAGCTTGTCTTGTGAAACAGGTAAACGAAAATGTTTACACATTGTTGATAAAGTAGTCAAGCAAGCCGAGCAATAATACTGTTTACCAACATTAGTAGATATTAATCTAAACCTAACTCATTTCTAAAATCAATAAACTGTACAGAAATTTCAGTAGCTTCGGGGAAAAGTTAAGATAGGAAAGTGATGATGGTCGTACCTATTCGTAAATTACTCTTTTCAAGACTTGTACTACTCGAGACACTCATTTTATTTGGCTGGAGACGTCAGTTATTGGTATCAGTAGGTACGTAATACTATTTACCAATCCTATTTTTAGAGCATCAACGTCTACCCACGTGCTTATTCTTTTCTGTTTCAAAAAAGGGTATCAACTACGCGCGGCGATTTTTTGCGGCGATACAGTAGAACGTTAGTGTGGTCGCCTGTCGCATTCTTGTCGCATTTGCAATGTGCAACAGATGCTATTATACTACTGCATAGCTAGCTACTGCTATACAGGTGCATTGAATCGATTCATCATCATCATTATAAGATGCCATTTATTTTTCCATTACATTTTCAATGGTGAATGATTGAATCAAAATAGGTATCAATGTACACTACACCCAAAATTACGAAAAACAAAACTTTTACAAAACGAATAGTCAAGGGTCAAGGGGAGACAAGAGTCATATATTGAAACGACAACCTTCTCTTCCAAACAATCTATGGATGTAGAGAAATCTATGAGATAGTATGAATGGTGGTTAGCTACAATTAGCTTTTATATAATAAATATTATATATCGGCTTTGCACGCGTAGGGTCGTGTTAAAAAAAACCGATACTCCCATCTCGTACTATCTAACCCATATCCTCCCTAAAATATGAAAATCCAAAAACCCTGAAATACCTCATTATTTATTAATAATGAGTAGCTTTTATTAAAACTTCCATGTTTCTAATTTTTAAGAACAAAGACTTTCATACGAAGTTCTTCCCTCATTTCCCCCCCATCAAAGTGGACATTTCCAAAAATCCTTTCTTAGCATATGCTCACGTTATAAAACAAAACTATGTTTCAAATGTCAGCTTTCTAGGCTAAGTTTTGCTGTGTGTTGATAGATTAGTCAGTAAGTCAGGATAAACGATTTTATAAGTTTAGATATCGCTGAACCATCACCCATTTGGCCTGCCTGATTTTCGGCCTCAAATCAATTTCGCATCGATAAACGAAAAAGCGAATCACCACGTCGCGTCGTTTGCGCTGCTTTGTGGCAGTATCGAAACATTACCGCGACTGTATCGCCGCTGAAGTCACTGTGGGCGATGGCGCTAATTACATTGCAGAGTTACTTATGAAAATGAATCACGAAGGTTTGAAGTTTGTTAGGTACGAGTCTAATTGGATCACAGACAGTGTCAGCGGGCGCACCATTGTTTGTTCATAAGATAGTAAGGTATTACATTTTTAGTTAGATAAAGGTATATAAAAAAATAAATGTTTGAGAAAAATCTGCACTTGGTATTGCAGTTATTTAAAATCAAAATCACTTTTATAAAACACTTTTAATAAACCTTAAAAATCTATGTCTGAAAGCTAAATAAACTTGGTGTTAGTTCATCTAAATAAAAAAAAATATCATCATCAGCATATAAAATTCAACGGCTGGACCGATCTTTATCTACCAACATCTACCAACTGATAACAACTTGACGTAACCCGTCAAGTTGTCATCAGTCATCACACATTTTTATACAGCACAAGAAAACCCTTGGCCTTAATAGATATGGGATAAACCTTGGAAAACTACGTATGATACATTTGTCTTGTAATTGGCCAGCTATTTATTTACCTTATGACGACCATTTAAAAGCTTAAATGGAAAGTTACTCTTGAAATTGCAACATTATCGATAGCTTATTCTTTTTATTTGATGCTTCTTTACAAAGATTATGTAAGTGTTGTTTGGTTTTGTCTGGCCTCCTGTCGCTGTGGATTGTGGAAGAAAAACAAGTTTGGGAGCGGCGACGCGATGCACACTATCTTCTTATCAACACACTTGTGGAAACTTCTGACCACTGTAACCGTTCCTTTGATAAAAACTAATAAGCTTGATACGGATTTATTAGGGATTGATGCTATTACTGTATCAGGTAAATACTAAGATAAGTATAGTAAAACCTACTTTGTTAACCAGCCTAGAAGTTTTTGATCAATCTTTTTGAAGTAGGACAGGCGATAGGCATATTTCGAAACGAGTTTCTGCATCCGAGACTCGTTTCCATATACAACCAACAAGTAAAGCATAATTAAAAGGCAACAAATAAACACAGGCAGGTTTAGGAACGCGAAGGCGAATGCCAATTGGCACACCAGCGAGTCCGGAATTCACAGTAATAGGTATACTATACGATAACAAGTCAGCGTAGCGTCTCGCGTCGCGTCTCCGTCAGTCGAGTATCCATCATAATGTGGACGCTATTCTAGGATTCTACCAACAAGGTGATAATTGGAGAACGCGAAATTCAACAATTTACCAGTGTTTTAAATTTGCATTCTACCAGCCATAACATAAGTGTAAAGGAAGTTTTTGGGAATCGTAAACTTAATCGATTTTGTACGATATGAACCAAGTCACCTAACGTTGTATACTGTTAATTAGTGACTGTACATATTTGAAGGCATGTACCATTTGTATAGACGGCAATGGGCTTGCAATCTGTCATGTGGTTTGCTAAATATTATGAAAAATGTGAGTGGATTTGCCTCCGACTATTTTTCCTTACTTGGTATCCTAACGAATTTGCGTACTAATAAGGATCTGAAGATGTCCACCACGGGGAATATGGTCATGAGTATGTATGTTTATTTATGAATAAATTGAAGTTCGCTAAATAACATTGTACCAAATTGTTTGACTTTCCAGTATGTGTGATTCTAACGGAGCTCTTTATCGATTTTCTGATGAAATGCTTTTATAATTATGAGCTTACAACACGTTATACACTGAATAGCTAAGAAAATGCAGATATTAATCTGGTGATCAATCAGGCAATAGCACGAGGAATATTATAGAGCTGACGTTGAAAAATTGGTCTGAAAATTTGAGAAATCTGTTCATGACGACTAACGCCCTTGAAGGCAGTCTGAGGAATGAATAATATTAATATTTGAAAACATCCTTCTAGGTATAATAAAGGTGTTGCATTCCTAATTAAATTCTGCGATATGAATGGTAAAATACAATATGAACCCAGTTGACTCTACAACTCACCCACGCAGATAAATGGGGTCTAGACAAATACCACTTTCTGTTGGCGTTAACGCCGGCGGAAATATTGAATTGTATGGAAATAACATTCGCTGTGGAAATGTCAGGTGACAGCTGCCAAGTTTTACCTTGATAAATTTGTGTTAGCGTGAAAGGTAAGCGTGAGGTATTTGTCTAGACCCCTGGCCATATTGAAAATAGCCCAGTGAATAAATTTATATGATTTACGCGTATTAAACGTTTTCAAATCTGTTCAAATAATTTATATTCCTAAGATTTAATACACATCCATATAGTGCCACACTTTAGACTGTTTTATGCCCCTTAAAATAGTCATAAAGAAGATCTAATAAAGACTGGGTTTCAAATAAGTTAAAAATAATAAAATCGTCTGCTCTGCGAGTGCTTTAGAGTGATATTAGTCTTAATGTAAGCTGAACAGTCTTGTTAAAGGTTAGCTAAGTATATCCACCAGATAGGTAAGTACGTAGGTCTAAAATCGACATTTAAAATGCCTTAAAATTGAAAGAAGTAGAACATCTGTCAAAAAATCGTAGATATGTTCTGCAATGTAATTATGAACCTGAAAAAATCAGTAAACCAGGAAAAGTACGCCTTTGTCCTTGCCGCGGATTAAATGAAAAACGTTGGTAGCTAGGTACCTAGTTTTTGTTTCGATAACGAATAAGCAACAGTGTGTGTGAGTTGTATGTGTATGACCTGAGAGGCGACCGCGGGTGAGGGGTGTAGGGGGGGGGGGCACTAGTGACGCAAACCTGCCGTCATGTTTTGTTCAGGCTATGTTCACACTAGGATAAAATATAATTCAGTTCAAATATAATAAATTTTATGATTGTTAAAAATCATTTGCTAAGTTGCTTATTATATTTATGGCTGCATCTATTATGGGAGCACGCGGGAAAGCCTTTTGAGTCCAGTCACATCTTTTGGTATAAATTAAACATTTATGATAACGGACCAACGAATTTAGTTTTTTTGGATTTTAAATTCTTCCTATCTACGTATCTCTCTTTCGAACTAAAAGGCAGGAAAACAACGGTTCATTAATAAATACTTATAGGTTCCTATCGAAGTATTCCCGTTTGAGCACCTATTTTTTGGGCACCTATTCAAAGGTATACCCATTTGAGCTCCATCAATATTTTAACGTTGTCCTCAAAGGGGCACAAACAATAAAAAATGATTTTATTTCCCATTGAGCACCTACGGTGCGGCAGCTTATAGTGATGGGTGTGACTTATTAGAATTGAGACTTTTTTAGAATGAAAATAGTGAAATGTACTAATAGATAATAATTATAATTAATGTATATTCAATGTGTTTTTAGCTACATAATTGAATAACATATAAACTATGTATATTTATTTCCATATGTGCTGGATATAGGACCACTGAACGTAGAGTATATTATTGTTCATATAACATTTCAGTATAAAAATATAGGTAGGACGTATTATACAGATTGAGTTTGTGGTTTGTGGGCGGGAGTTAGGTATTTTCTGTGTGTGGCGATTCATTTTGCTATAGGCAGAGTGTAGCCATTGTTACATTTGATGCCATTGAATCAAGATAATAACATAAAACGAGTTGTTGAAAATAGCAATGTAGATAATTCAGACAACGTTGTTGACGCATCGGTTATTTTCCTCTTTTTTAAAAACGAAAAATAAAACCAGTTTCTTATGATCTCAATTATCTACATCACTTATTAGAAATCTACAGATCTCCTCCAAAGATAAATAAATAAATAATGCTGAACATTTTCACACAGCATCATCTAGCCCCAAACAAAGCATAGCCTGTGTTATGTAGTCCCCACATGACTGATGTACTGTTTTTTTTAATCCTACTATCCTACTTATATCGTAAGCAGAGCTTGTGTTATGTATGAGAAATGGGGACTACATGACTGATATACTGATATATATTTTTTTATAAATCCTACTATCCTACTTCATACTACTATTATAAACCTGAAAGTTTGTGAGGATGGATGTTTGTTACTCTTTCACGCAAAAACTACTGAACAGATTTTGATGAAACTTTACAGTAATATAGCTTATATATCAGAATAACACATAGGCTACTTTTTATCCGGGTGCCACGCGGGCGATGCCGTGGGAAGAGGCTATGGCAGAGGCAGAGGACATACATAATAATACATAGAAATCACCCAGACTCGAGACAAATATTTGTAGATCATACAAACATTAGTTCCGTGGCGGGAATCGAACCCGCAACCTTCTGCGTCTCAGGCATTCGCCCACTGCGCCACATTGGTTATCAAAGAGTGGATGTTGAACGATCTTGATCTAACTCCATACACCGACTTTCCGAACCTTGGTGTCATAATGCCATCGGGTCCCTCACTGCCCTTCATATACTGCGTCGCGTCGTTCGGTCCGTGGTCTCCATTCGAATACCTTTTTTCCACAGAGATGACTTCTGCGAGCTTGAGAATGGCCTGCTTATTGCCACTCTAAAATCAATTCAATTATACACAACTATCATGTCGAAACATAATGTTTAAAAAATCAAGTTCTTGCTTTAAAGTCTGATAGAAGAGAAATGCGGCAGCGTTGTTTTTTGATGGTGTAGTTGGGTATAGTGCTTTTTAGCATTCAGTTCGTCTATACCTACTACTATTTTGTGCAACAGATAATTTTCTATCCAGGTATATTATTAATAGTTTGTATTGGCTTTAACCGTCATTACTCCTGCATTATTCAGTTAAATGCCCACTGTTGAGCATACCTCATTGATATGATTTTTTCAAGTTCTTCATAAAATTCGCGAATAAGATATATTGAGCCACGTAGAGCTAAAATATTTAGGAAGCATACAAAACATACCAAATACCTAAATTACTCTTAGTGTATTTCTAGTCAAAACATATCCGAACACATGCAATCACGTGATGCGAACACGTGTCTGTATGATAGGTTATTATATCAATTTTAATCGTCTTCATAATTTATTTATTATGAAATTCGCGTTCGTCGGCACAAGTTAAAATACCGCGTAGTTATTCGGCGTACTTACGGCGTAGATTGGCAAAAAAGCAATCTAGCATATTTTGATTCAATAAATATAGCTAGCAAGTACCTAGTAGGTATGTCAAGAAGCAAAAACGACAGCTACGTAAAAAATATTATATTCATAGCAATGAGCTCTCCTGTATAATCTTAACTTGACTTTTCCCAGACTTTCCAGAGACGTTAAACTTTATTAGCTTAACATTTAGTCACCATAATTCGTGACATTCAAACTCACAAATATCCCTTTTTTAACCATGATAGTTTCAAACCAAGTTCATAACCATGATAATTTCAAGATGTAATAAGAGACATTGGCGTCGATTCTCATGTACACCAACTAAATTTAATCTGTCGCTCTCTTTTACTGACAGTGCACGCAAGAAAGAGTTGACAAATTTTACGCCTGTCAAATTAGTTTACATATCGCTCTTCTTCGTGTTTATTAGTCAGCATGCTTTATAAATCACGACTAAACTTTTTTGGAAAACTTAAATCGGACTAATTTGACAGCACTAAAACTGTTGCTATCTCTTTACTTTGTTACTGTTAGTAAAAGAGAGCGATAGATAATATTAAGTTTAGTTGGTGTACAAGAGAATCGATGCCAATGTACATAGGTACTACGTCAGAGATATAACTTTGGGCCAGGGCTTCATGCGACATTTCTACGAACACGCCTTTTGAAGTGGAATCACAGAGCAAATTTTAGTTGCCAGGTAAGTGGAACATCGATTCCTGCGTATTGTTTATAAACATTGGCACTGCCAGCTCTCTCCGCAGCTCCGGCTCGACCGAGCGAATCGCAGAAAATCGCGATGCACACAGTGATATCAGATGTCATTGACTTTTGTATGAGCTTACGTTTAGTTGGGCAAAACCCGGAAATGTCCCGGATTTCAAAGGCCGCTAGTTTACTCCAGTTCCATTCCACTTATGATGGAAATAGAGATAAAATTAATATATTTTATTGACAGCTTACCTAGGAAATCCCTAGAAGTTCATCATCATCAGCACCTATACCTGTTATATTTGCATTATACTTGTGAAAAACATCACAACAATGTATAAATATAAAGTTTTTGATAAAATTTTATTGTTATTATAATTCCTGCGTTAGAAGCCAGTCTTCACAAAGTACAGGGAGCGCATCTTATGTAATGCAATTAATTCTAAGTTTTGTGTATTATTCTTTATTATTTATTTACACATATAAACACTTACAAAAGGCAGAATAATATGACCTAAACCACTATGACCTAAAAGGCGAGCTCATCTCCCCATGTGTTATTCTGATATATAAGCTATGTTACTGTAAAGTTTCATCAAAATACATTCATATTGTAAAAACGGGAATTTTCACGTACTGCACTATCGGTGAAGGCACCGACTAAGTTTCGACTCATTCCGAGAGTCTTCATCAGGGTGAGTGGTTGCGACTTTCTCCTTCCGCGTCGCGCCGTGCACTACGCGCTGCCGCACGTTGTGCGCGGTTATAAAGGCGTGCGAGTGGAGGGGGTGATTGTGTTCGTAGCGTTGTAGTAACTACTGGTGGTAGGGGTGCTACATCGTCTACGCTACTGCTCACGTCGATGCAATAACCTATTCCTGGAGGAGCCAGACAGGCTACGCTCACTGTGGCAATGTCAGATTCGACTCCCCCGTTATCATGCAGTCCATACAGACATGACTTCCAGGCGGGGGGTAAAGCCCATCCACGGTCTCTGTTAAAGTTTGGTAGACGACCTATCTCGATAGCTTCGCGGATCTTGCGAGGAACGAAAAACTTTTCTCTTGCCAAGACCCGGGCTTTATCAAAACGGATATAGTGCGTCGTACCAGTGACCAGCGAATGCTCTGCTATGGCGGAACTGTTGATATCTAAGTTCTTCACAGCGCGTATGTGTTCGGTGAGCCTTGTAGAAATGTTGCGTTTTGTCTCGCCGATGTAGCATTTACCGCAGTCACAAGGAATCTTGTAGACACCGGGGACACCTAATGGGTCTCTATCCTTGGGAGAACGTAGCAATTGTCTCAATTGTGTCAGGGGTCGGAATATCGTTTTTATGCTGTACTTTCGACGTAAGACGTGCCCGATTTTATCTGTTATTCCCTTAACAAATGGTAAGTATGCTACAGCTCTCTCTACCGATGCCTTGCGTGACCTCATAGACGTGTTTGCGATCCGAAAACTTTGTCTCCATCCATAGCCGTTTCTCTCTAACACCTCTTTCACATGTGACAGTTCAGCATCCACGTATTGTGGGTCACACAACCTAAGAGCTCTATTTATTAGAGTGCGTGGTACAGAGGCGAGGTGTGCTGGATGGTGGTGAGAGTCAGCTCTAAGGTATCTGTCTGTATGTGTTGGTTTGCGGTATATCGAATGTGAGAAGCGTCCAGAAGTTTCTCGCTTGACCAACACATCTAGAAAAGGCAGAGTTTTGTTTTGTTCACGCTCCACAGTGAAACTGATTTTAGGGTGTCTGGTGTTCAAATGTGTAAGTAACGGTGTGATGTTATCTTTATGTATTATGGCAAACACGTCGTCTACATACCGCCACCAGTGTCTTGGCTTAAAAGGTACATTTTCCAGCGTTGTGGACTCAAACCACTCCATAAAAATGTTTGCGACTACCGGAGCTATAGGAGACCCCATCGCTACACCCTCCATTTGCAGAAAATAATCACCCCGCCACATAAAATAGCCACTAGAGAAAAGAAACTCAATCACCTTCATGTACTCGATAGGTATTGAAGTAGGTAGCAATAATTCCTGAATTATAGTTATGGTGTCCGCTATCGGTACATTGGTGAACAGAGAAGTTACGTCGAAACTCACCATACATTCATCTTCCTGTATTACTATTCCATCCAACAGTTGTGTGAAGTGGGTGGAGTCTTTCACGTAGCTATCCGTTTTTCCTGTGAATGGAAGCAGTACAATCGCCATAAAGCGCGCTGTTTTGTACGTTGGTGAGTCTATCTGGCTTACTATGGGGCGAAGAGGCCAATTGGGTTTATGAATTTTAGGAATTTTAAACCCAATTGGCCTCTTCGCCCCATAGTAAGCCAGATAGACTCACCAACGTACAAAACAGCGCGCTTTATGGCGAATGTACTGCTTCCATTCACAGGAAAAACGGATAGCTACGTGAAAGACTCCACCCACTTCACACAACTGTTGGATGGAATAGTAATACAGGAAGATGAATGTATGGTGAGTTTCGACGTAACTTCTCTGTTCACCAATGTACCGATAGCGGACACCATAACTATAATTCAGGAATTATTGCTACCTACTTCAATACCTATCGAGTACATGAAGGTGATTGAGTTTCTTTTCTCTAGTGGCTATTTTATGTGGCGGGGTGATTATTTTCTGCAAATGGAGGGTGTAGCGATGGGGTCTCCTATAGCTCCGGTAGTCGCAAACATTTTTATGGAGTGGTTTGAGTCCACAACGCTGGAAAATGTACCTTTTAAGCCAAGACACTGGTGGCGGTATGTAGACGACGTGTTTGCCATAATACATAAAGATAACATCACACCGTTACTTACACATTTGAACACCAGACACCCTAAAATCAGTTTCACTGTGGAGCGTGAACAAAACAAAACTCTGCCTTTTCTAGATGTGTTGGTCAAGCGAGAAACTTCTGGACGCTTCTCACATTCGATATACCGCAAACCAACACATACAGACAGATACCTTAGAGCTGACTCTCACCACCATCCAGCACACCTCGCCTCTGTACCACGCACTCTAATAAATAGAGCTCTTAGGTTGTGTGACCCACAATACGTGGATGCTGAACTGTCACATGTGAAAGAGGTGTTAGAGAGAAACGGCTATGGATGGAGACAAAGTTTTCGGATCGCAAACACGTCTATGAGGTCACGCAAGGCATCGGTAGAGAGAGCTGTAGCATACTTACCATTTGTTAAGGGAATAACAGATAAAATCGGGCACGTCTTACGTCGAAAGTACAGCATAAAAACGATATTCCGACCCCTGACACAATTGAGACAATTGCTACGTTCTCCCAAGGATAGAGACCCATTAGGTGTCCCCGGTGTCTACAAGATTCCTTGTGACTGCGGTAAATGCTACATCGGCGAGACAAAACGCAACATTTCTACAAGGCTCACCGAACACATACGCGCTGTGAAGAACTTAGATATCAACAGTTCCGCCATAGCAGAGCATTCGCTGGTCACTGGTACGACGCACTATATCCGTTTTGATAAAGCCCGGGTCTTGGCAAGAGAAAAGTTTTTCGTTCCTCGCAAGATCCGCGAAGCTATCGAGATAGGTCGTCTACCAAACTTTAACAGAGACCGTGGATGGGCTTTACCCCCCGCCTGGAAGTCATGTCTGTATGGACTGCATGATAACGGGGGAGTCGAATCTGACATTGCCACAGTGAGCGTAGCCTGTCTGGCTCCTCCAGGAATAGGTTATTGCATCGACGTGAGCAGTAGCGTAGACGATGTAGCACCCCTACCACCAGTAGTTACTACAACGCTACGAACACAATCACCCCCTCCACTCGCACGCCTTTATAACCGCGCACAACGTGCGGCAGCGCGTAGTGCACGGCGCGACGCGGAAGGAGAAAGTCGCAACCACTCACCCTGATGAAGACTCTCGGAATGAGTCGAAACTTAGTCGGTGCCTTCACCGATAGTGCAGTACGTGAAAATTCCCGTTTTTACAATATGAATAGTCAAGTTCACGATAGTTTTTGGAAAATACATTCAGTAGTTTTTGCGTGAAAGAGTAACAAACATCCATCCTCACAAACTTTCGCGTTTATAATAGTAGTAAAGAGTTTTCTTCTAGTAAACCTTGACTTACGCAAGATAAGTAAATAACGAGATAGATTTGCGACAAAATTATTCATTGGCAATCCAAATAAATAAATGAATAAGCACCTAATATATAAGATTTACGTAGTTCGAACAAAATTTATAACTCAACAAAATATTTTTATGTAGCTGTCTCAATAGGGAATATAGTAGATTTAAATGTAAATGCATTTGACATATAAAGCTATGATAACGGACCAATATTTTATTGGAGATTTAATAAACGCTTTAGGCACAAACCTTCCTACTTTCAATAAACAATTTAGTATAGTTCAATTTTATGTTGAAATGATTCACCAACAAAATGTTCGACATGTAGAGGTAAGTTTTGAAAACACTAAAAGTTTTAAAACACATTGCGAATCGATTCAACATTTTAATGTACATTATTTGCTTAACTCGTTTGCTTAACATACACGGGGACCGAAGGAACCGAATAACCATAAATCAAGAACATGGTTTTTGGGGCGAATTTATGAAAGTAGAATTAAGTCACTTAATTCTACTTTCATAAATTCGCCCACTTTGAGCTTGAGCTTTGTCTTTGTCGATCAATAAAATTGAGCTTTGTCTATCAATAAAATAATGTGCAAAGTCACACGCCTCTCATTTGAGTTTTTTTTTCTTTGCGAATAATGAACCAAAAAGGTGTTTGCATTTTCTTTCTCCTGAAACTGACCTAACCTGTACTTTTCCTAAAAAGTATCCAATTTGTTCACAGTACTTTCGTTGAGGTCTTTCCGGTCCAATTCAATCCTACAAACATATAATAAATAACGCTGGACATTTTGACACAGCATCATCTAGCCCCAAAGTAAGCAGAACCTTGTGTTATGGCAACTACATGACTGATATACTACTTAAATACATACATATTATATATAGAAAACACCCAGACCCGCGACAAATATTTGCAGGTCATACAAACATTTGTCTCGCGGTGGGTATCGAACCCGCAACCTTCTGCGTCTCAGGCGGGCCTTCGACCACAGCGTCACAGAGGTCGTCACATATGTCGTCTATATTCTTCCATTCTTTCCACATGCCCAAATCACCAGAGAATATTTTTTTCAACCCTGGTTACATCTTTAACTCCACAATGCTCTCTTATAATATAATACTTTCCTTACTCAAAGTCAAACCACACAATTCTCTCATTTTAATTGCATCTAACTCCATGTTTCTTTCTGCCATTCCAACTTTCACTATCATACATAAGTGTCGGGAAAATCACATCTCTGAGCATGGCTAGAGTCTCAGCAAAAGCTTTCCGGTTGCTCGCAAAGACATGTAGTGCATTATTTTGCTTGACTAACAAATTTCATTACATTTTTATTATTGTTTTCATGTTATTTTCACATTTGATAAGTAACTCATTTATTCTCATAGATTATTCAGTATCTTTCAACTCTTTCAAACCACTGTCCATGTATAGGTTAAACAGCCACAGTGACGCTACAAATCCCTGTCTAACACCCTTTATGATGTAAACCATTGAGTGTGTTTTTACATTTACATTCAAAAGGTTTTACATTAATAGGTTGAGGCTTTGGGGTCAGTTGTCTTTTTTACGTTTTCCGACAACAAGTGAAATGTAAAAAGGCTCCCATATTCAAAGTTACTTGATCCGGGCATAATATGGTGAACTTGATTAGAAAGGATACTGTAAATATATAAAAACTAGCTTCTGCCCACGGCTTCGACCACGTGGTACCCGGATCAAAAGTAGTATGTGTTATTCTGATGTATAAGCTATAACAAAGTTTCATCAAAATCCGTTCAGTAGATTTTGCTTGAAAGAGTAACAAACATCCAACCTCACAAACTTTCGCGTTTATAATGGTAAAGTAGGATTGGGGTTTATTGTATGGTTATTACTTATTTATTATTGAAATAATTATTTAAAAAAATGTATTCCCGGTAATGATTATGCTACGGGACTGAGAGTGTTTGATCTCATTTTAAGCCCCGACGCAAAAAGAGGGGTGTATATGTTTAACGTGTGTATATGTGTGTCTGTCTGTGGCGTCGTAGCTCCCAAACGGATGAACCGAGTTTGATTTAGTTTTTTTTGTTTCAGAAGTGACTTAATCGAGAGTTCTATGATTCAAGAAATGGTTCAGGCGTTTGAAGATCTGCTCTTTTCTAGTTGATGAGAGCAACTTCCACAGGTCTGATCGAATTTAAATTTGGTATCTTGTTGATTCAATGATATTGCAACAATAACATGGTAACCTTGATGCTGAGGCATCGTTTGGAATCTGCAGCATACACAACTCCAGCCAACTTACCAACTTACAGCAGAGGTATCGTGTTTAGGCTCATTGAAATAACTGGCTCTCAATGAATAGGTTATAGATAGATGGTGATCAGGGTCTCATGATGGAGCAAGAAAAAAAAATGAGTATAAATTGGTGAGAAATTCTAAGTTTATGTAAAATACGACGGGGTTTTATTACTTGTTCAGCCAAAAAATCTATGTACTCTCCGTCGAGGAGTTTCGTTACCTTGTGTCTCTATCAAGAGGTCACCTCTCACCTTTTCAGCCTTTTGCCACTATAATATTGTATCGTCATTGAAATTTACAAGTATACCTGCAAATGTGTAGTGTAGATGTTAAGAATTAAAAATACTCCAATATTTTTCGAAATATCACCAAGGGAACAAGAACAAGTCCACAGGATCAAGTGTCTTTAGTCTCCCCTATCTATGATCATACAACTTTTAATACACTATTAAAGATAAATTTTATATAAACTGAGTGCATTTATAAGCCCAGAGCCATTATAAAAAGTAAATCTACACCTAAGTACAATAAAATAATAAGCTTGTCTAAAGACTGATAATCACATTTGGTTCGAGTGTTCTATAATCTAGTTCTGCAAAATATTACTTAGTTTTATTATGATTATTAAGTACCATATAATATTATAAGCACGTACCTCCATGCCTAGGTATGTACGTAGGTAAATACAATGTACCTTATAGTTATCAAAATGAAAATACCTAGCATATTAACAAGTTATAAAGAAAATTATGGTATGACTGATTGCATAAATATCTTCTTGGTTTATATTACTTAATATTCATCCTACCTCACCATTTACCAGCGTGGTTATGTAGCCAGCATTTTGGAAACGCTTCCGTCCCCAAAATGCTAGTGATCTAGATTAATTGAGCTATCAATACATCTTTAGCATAATATTATTTTATATACCTTCCCTAGTAGTTGTATTATTATTTTATATAATATGGCTAGATAATATAAATAATAAAAAAATATTTCTTATATTATCCAGCTAGTGCAGTATAAAATATGAAATAAATGTTAAAGTAAACTTTAAATTGAATAAATAACAACTTACATACAAAACACTGTCATATGACTTATTGATTTTAGTGAATCGAGTTCTAAAAAAAAAGATTACCCAAAGTCCGCTGTTTATGGGGTCTTTTACCTGAGTAAAATGGTCATTTGGAGTTCCTGGAATTCAGTGGGTCACTTACGGTGTAGGTACACAGTATCTGACGCACCTCCAGAAGAAGTGCATTCTTTGATTTTCACTTCACCATATTTTGCAAGTTTGTTTGGTTCATTTATCTCACTACGAGTAGCTTCTGCCCGGTTTCGCCTGCGTGGAACTGCAGTAATAAGTATCTTATTCCAAATTTTATCCATTTCGATTTAAGCCGTTATCTAGATTCATCATCATCATCGTGAGCATGTAGAAGTCCACTGCTGCACGTAGGCCTCCCTAAAAGCGCCATGACCTTGACTAACGATGGTGGGCCACCTCCATCCACTAACTTCCCGCAACGTTAACGATGTCATCAGGCATTGGGTGGCGTTCCTACACTGCGTCACCGTCCGTTTACGAAGTAGCAACTAACAGTCAAACATTCATACTATATTTAGTTGGAAAAAGGATAAGTATACTATTATAGCTCATAGCTTAGTTTTTTTGAGTAGGTTTCTGATTTGAATACCTTTCTATTATTTTGTGAGATTTAAAATTACAGATACTTATAGCACCTTAGATGAAATTTTTCGGATTGAGATGCAGGTAACTAGATGCCTGTAAGATGTTCTTTGCCTGACAATAGTTGTTTTCTTCTAGAATCTAGATAATTTACAAGGTTCTCGAATGGTGACCGGAACCGGAACACGCCGTGTAAGAAGACCACTCGCCGTCAGATGGATGACATCATAAGATTGCCGGGAGGTGGCTTCATTGATGTCGTGTCAATGACTCATTTTTTTAATTTGTTTAGTCCAATGTACAGCCTCATCGGTTGCCTCCAGAGATGTTCTCGGGTGCAGGTGATGGGACACAGAGGGCAGGAGAGCAAGTGCGCCATATTCTGTATGGGTTCCACGCACTCATATTGGACGTGGGTAGGAACAATTACCCCCCATTTGGCTGAATTGTTTCTACAGCGGTTAACTTGGGTGTGAAGCCTATTAAGCGATTTCCAAATTGGCCACTGCAGCTCGTACCCAGGAGGCAAACGTTCTGCGGGATCTATGAAATTCAGTGGAGGGGGGTATTTATTCTTCCACATGTCGCGTCTTGCTTCCGCTGCACTCTTCCGAAGAAGTGAAAACGGTATAAAATAGCTAGGTATTTAAACTAGAAACATGTGTCACTGTGGGCATGAAGATAACCTATACGAACCCTGCTGTAGCCTGTAAGAGAACGAACCGAGTCTAATGTAGGTAGCATCTTACTTGTTTTTTCATTTTACTTTTCTTGGAAGTAATAATTGATCTAATCTTAATGGGTAGGTAATGTTTTTTTGTAATATCTAATGAAAGTATGGATATCCAAACGAAAGTAAGTCAAGCGTTACTTTCGTTTGGATATCCCAGTCTACAGTCAACACCTACACAACACAACGACTGGTGGCTCTACATTTAGGTAGGTTTTATGATTTAACTAGTTGTTGCCCGCGGCTTCGCCCGCGTGGTATGTTAACAAAAGTAGCATATGATCGTCTCCAGGCTTCAAACTATGTCCACCAACTTTTGAATGAATCGAATCAAAGATTACAATTTATACAAAGTTTAGAACTCAATTGCACACCCCTAAAGGGTAGTTTTTTAAAAAAAATACGTGTTTCATTATTTACTTTAAAGTTTATTTATACAGAGTTTTGAGCGGATCAAAAATTTTTTTTCTTCATAGAAACTTTACCGCCCTATTTTACCCCCTTAGGGGTCGAATTTCGAAAATTAGATTAGGCTATGTGTTATTCTAGATCCTAAACTATCTATATTCCAAATTTTATCAAAATCGGTTAAGTAGTTACGGAGATACGTGGTAACAAACATTCACACACACACAGACACACACATACACACACACAGGATTTCGCATTTATTATATTATAGTAGGATTTAATGTTAAATCGTTTAACGATACCGATAAATATTTTCATTGTTTTTAGGTTGGTTGCATCCCTGCGGGGCGATCACCATACTCATGGCTATCGAGATGGCAATCAATTTTGACACTAGTTCCTTATTTTAATGGCCATTCCATCCAAAAAACGGAACGTCCAATATGAAAACAATTTTATTCATTCGCATTGTCCATCTATGGCTCATCCAGCTTACAAATTAGCGTGATACGGTTCATACCATCCGATGATACCAGCCATGGGAAATTAGTGTGATCATCCCGCTGCTCGCAATCACGAAGCAAGTAAACCGAAGATCTATACCTACTATAGATAGGTGTAAATAAAATAATTCGATAAAATAATAATTAAGTTAACATTTTAAAACAGGCATAAGTTATGAAATTGAACTGGTATGTATGCTATGTTTAGCATACCAGCAATGCAAACCTATGCTTCTTCACATTCAGTAGGTATTTGATGAACATAAAACTGAATGTCAAGAAGCAGTAAATGGGTGAGCTATTTATATTAATGCGGTGAAGATGACAATGTAAAAAAGTTAAGCTGTCAAATGAAACGCTCTTCAGGCAAAAAAAAAGTAAAATGATTTGGCTGAGTCGTGATGTTGGGTTAGAGTTGTAAATACGGCAAAAGTAGACACATGGCCGCTCGCATCTAAATGATAGGTTATAAATTGAACTCACCACATAATGCTGTTCCATATTCCTTCCAATGTGAACGAGTTTTGGCTGTCATCGCAACTGTTTTAAATTTGACTTCTAATTTACAGCGTGTTTTGGAATGAGATTATATTGAGCACTGAATTTAATTTTAGAGAAAAATACTAGATAAAATTCGAACCCATAGTAATGGTTATAAATAATAACAAGTATATAAGTAACTAACTAAATATCACAATACAATATATTCAATCTAAAATGTAATGGGTGTTGATAACGAAACGTTATAACCGATTGCGCTTCATTTTGGCTGGTTTATGTGTTGTTGGTCTGGTTCATGGTGCGAGAAGAACGCGTGCAGAGTCGTGTTGTCGCGACGGTGACGTGTGAGCAACTGAATGAGTGGGAACGGAGCAAACGCGGGCGAGCGAGGCGAACGAACTAATCGCGAGACACCAAGAGGGATGTAATGAGGCAAAACGGCGCAGGCGCACGCTTTTGCTGGTTGTTTATCGGGTGGTCGAGTAGCTCTTGTTGAAGATAAGGAGAAGGTCGATAACGGGGCGTCGAGACACGCAGCCGATGCGATACAGTTTCTCCCTCGCCTTCACCCAACCCAACTCAAAGCCGAACTGATATTTGTAGAGACAAATGTATTTTTAGATTTACTTACTATAAAAATAGTACTGACAAGCGTTAACGATATACCTTCTGTAGTTCGTATAGAATCAGAATATAAAACACATGCCTATACTTTAAAATTACCAATGAGGTGAGTGCTCTGAAGTGGTTAATAATAATAATTGTTTAATTCCAAGACCGTGAGGCATTGTTTCCTGTTAATTTAGTATGCCTAGGTAGTTTTTTCTCTACTTAATCTCTTTCATGAGGTAGGTACCTACCTACTTTAACTTTGGCTTGATCTCATTTTCTAGAATTAGAACTGAGGATTTGGGGTGAAAAAGCAATGATGATCATTTTGTTAGGTATAGGCACCTACCTTGTCGGTAGAGTAGGTATTGGTAGAGTACCTACCAATACTCAAGCATACCAGAATAATGCACACCAGAATAATCAAATTTTACTTCGAACAGAATGCACAGAACTGAATAAAATTATATTTCTCCAGACACAGGATTATGAAATTTACCAGATTTATCTCTCTGATACCTACCTACTCAGGTGCGTTCTGTTCTGAACAATCGCTTCGGTTTTAAATTCTGGATCGGAATATAGTACATCAATAGGTAACTAGGTATATAGATATACAAATAGTGTCAAAGCAGGAAGTGTGATTCTTTGTGTCGTCGTGTACAGATAATAGGTAGGTATGAACACATAACACAGTTCTAAATTTTTTACAAGCTTTTATTACGCTTTGGTAGGAATATCTGTCTGTATACACATAGTTTAAATTCCATTCAAAAGGATTTCCACTGAAACGTTAGATTTAGACTAAGGCATAATTTTTCCTGATTCTAAATTGTGTAATCGATCTTAGAAACGGCGACAATACGGTGTCGAGGAGGCGGAAATTACGTCAGATTACTTATTACTGAGTGTTACAAACTTAATAATTTTAAAACCCACAATAATCTATCATGAGATTTTGGCATGTTGTGGGTGTGTGTCTTTTCTTATCTCTGGGAAATATTATGCTCGCATTATTAATGTGCTTTTTAGACTGATAATGGAAGATTTTTTGACATCAGCAATCATCATTACTATCCATCATCTTCTAAATGTCAGTACGTCTTTGCACTCCTAGAATTTGCAGCAGCCCAGCAGTACTAAGCTGAGGCAAAGACTTAGCAAAGGTGTATCTGACTGACTAGTTTTCGCAGAAATCTCACTAAAACGCACCTAAGCCTGTGCCTAAGATTAGTGCGCGCGGGCATAAGTGACCTACGAAGATTTACAACGATACTAACAAAATCACTTAATATGCTGCTGATATAGATTGTGCCACCGCGTGATTAAGAGATCTTGAAGATGGCAGGTGAGGCATAATTTCTTAACGGGTAATCTATGCACTCGCAATCTATCATGAGATGCTCCGGCGTGTCGTGTATGGGAAGTTCTACAAAATTTAGCCAATTTGTTGACCGCCTTGGTACTTTTTATCAATAAAAAATTAACGAGATTCATGTATTTAGTTTTAAAAAAGAGGTATAAAATTAAGCATATGCATTTCCCCTCAATTTTCGTCGAAGCGTTATCAAAATATTCGAATTATTTGCGCGACCATGGCAATCGATATTTGTGCCAGAGAGAGAATTAATTGAAAAAAAAAAATTTTTTTTGAGATAATTTTCTTAATTAAATAAAGCATGTTTATTAAATATAACAATTAAAGTAAAAGCTGCTTGATCACACTACACAGTCACACACAGCATTATCTGCTGACGATATAATACGCGCTTCTGCGCCTCTGTGGCGCAGTGGGCGAAATCTGGGTGCATTATATTATGTAAGTATTTACAAAAAAAAATATGAGTAGTTTATCAGTCATGTAGTTCCCATAACACAAGCTCTGCTTACTTTGGTTCTAGATGATGCTGTGTGAAAATGCCCAGCATTATTTATTATTATTTAATAACAACAATGACTGGGTAAATACTCAGTCACGGATATTGCCATTAATTTCACACGTAAGTACACCGACCAACATTATAATGTTTAATATTATAATAATTTAGAATATATATTATTTTATAATATTAACTAAGTAAAAAATTATAAATGTATGCAACCTTTTTAATACTTTTTATAATTATTTAATATAAACATTTTAAAAATTATAAATTTTATACGGGTATCCGATATACCCGAGGATCTTTTGTCGTGTTTACATTTTTTATTGTTTTCCCGATGTTCAACTTTGTTGCTACAGCCGTGGTCACGGGTTAACTGGAGATAACGGTCACGGATAATATAGCCATATTATCCGGAGTACATGGATCTATCATCGAGAAATAAAACAAATCTTAAATAACTCTAGGCACTTAGATAAGACTGTCCTAGGTAGTTCAGTGACCAAACTGCCTCATAAAAAAGGTTCTGGTTAAAGATTCTTATTTAAAAGGAGCCAGGCCGACACCCATTTTTTTGAAAACAACCCATACTCATTTTATCATCAATATAAATATAATGATACCGGAAATCATATTAATTACTTAGGTACTTATTTACCTAGTCATAATTACTTGCCCAAGAGACGTGTAGATTAGATTATAGACCGTGCCTTGTTTTTATCGCACGTCCTTGTAAAAGTGGAAGTAGGCGAGAAAGTTGCCTAAGAGGATTTATAAGTGTGAGTCATTTTAGATTTTGGTGGAAATTTGGACAATAGCACAGTCACGAGGTACTTCTGATCGCATATTTTATTCACTAAAAACAGCATATTGATAATTTTGTGATCCATCAATGACAGTGACAGTTCCTCTTCTGATCATGGATCAGGAAAACCGGGAAACAATGTAACTCACCAATCATGGTAGGTATGCTGTTTTTAAATCCGTTATCCCAATTGTAAGATAAAAATAAAAATAAACGTGTTTCCTTCGTCTATTGGTGTCCCTAGTCTATTGTAGTCGCTCCCCAGTGACTTCTGGTGATAAAACCTGTGTAAGAACTATCCTTGAAGTCATACAAATCGATTGTGAAAACCCGTAATCAATCCAATAAGCCTAATCGAAAATAAATGGTTACAGATAAACAAACAAACCACCTCGACATGGCAAACGCATATAACGGGCTACTTACATCGCGGGGGAAAAAAACAGGAAACCCCAGTTACCTGAGATTTAATACTGAGATCTTGATGGAAACAGGGATTCACAAAACAGAAACGTGAAGCCAAAAAGTATTTGTAAGAATTGGAACGCTGCAAAAACTAATAAATAATTTGTTTACTGTTCCATTCTAAATTAAATTTGCGTCAAAAAGGACCAAGAGTTCGCGTGCTCTGGCTGCACGTAAGCGCAGTCATTCCTAAACTGGTTAACTTAACAGTTTACAGGAATGGTGGAAAGAGCGGGGGTGGAACCAGCTTACTTTACTACGTCTTAGAGATAATTTACATTTCCTGTAATATTCGTATGAAAGTTTATTGCTTCGGAAAAGCCTTTCTAAAAAGTCATAATATTGCATTGTCATCGATCAAAATCATTTCCAGAATCGAAAATAGACCCTAAAGGAATCGATAGCGCGTTTTAACTTTTCTAGTGGCGCTTTGGGGAGTTTATTCCTAAGGCAAAATTGGGTTAGTTTTTAAATAGGCTAAGCTTCTTTCCTACTAATAATATAAATGTCAAAGTTTATAAATGTTTTGTTTGTTGCTAATAATCTCCGTAACGGCGTGACCGATTTGGATGAAATTTAGAACTAGTTCGTAACCTAGAATGATACATAATCTACTTTTACCCAGGTTCCTTGCCAATGAATGCGTGGGCGGAGGCTAGTAATTATTATACGTAAAATTATCAGAAAATCCAGCGTGACTTCAAGATCCATATCACAAAATACCCTACCTATGAGTACCTCCTCCCTAATTGACGATGTCAAAAAGTTGAAGTTGTTTCGTTTGCTTTTTTTTTTATAACAGTGAGTCCACTCCAAAAATCACACTCGCCAACTCTAATCAAGTTTTAAACAATCATTTCAAAAAGAATGAGTCATCATTCAGACACTCAGCCCGACAAAAATGGACTTTTGTCGGACGTTTCAGTACTTTTAAGAACGTTGGAATGTGGACATTGATCAGGCGGTCACCGCGTGAGTTGCACACATCCACACTTGATCGTATGTGTGCCAAATGCTATGTACGCATACTTGGCACATGCATTAGTGTGAGACTTTACTGAGGTTAACGCACACAAACATAAACTTGGACGAAAGGATTGTATTTTCAAATGACTCGATATTTTTACTATCATTTGCAGGATGAGATTTTTGTAACGTAAATCAATTTCACCCAACTGAATATAAAAGGCTTTCGCTAACGCTGATTTTTACTATTTCTCCTTACCGAATATTATTGTCTTACAAAAGGGATTACTTATTAGTTTGCCAAATGCTTCCAGGCTCACCTAGGTGTGATATGATTAATCTCTCCTAAGACAATACACGTTCATGATTGTTCAAAAATGTTTATATTCATTATATTCGTCCTACAAAACTAAATTATATACCTACTTAATATTACTATACATGCGAAAATTCAGATGTTTCTTGCTAATGATCTGCGTAATGGTTGAACTGATTTAGATTAAATTTGGCACAGGTAAAGTTCTTGATCATAGGCAAAAGGGCACATAGGCACTTTTCATCCGATTACCACGTGGGAAAGCCGTGGGCAAAGGCTATTATTATTTCAAGCCATGGACTTCTTTACACATTCATGTAGATACCAATGTAACTAGCAATTTTGATTAAAAAGAAACCAACATAAAACTAAGGCGATAGGTATATACTCGTATTTATGTCCACGTAAGTATACCTATGTTAGTGTGTTAGTAGGTATAGCTATGAACACATAGGTACTTCTGTTTGCATAAGCGAGTATAATACGCGACACGTTAGTAGGATTACAAAGAAACAAAGAAGCAATAATTTTCAGAATCGAATACAGAACGTACCTATATTACGATAGCGCGTTCTAACTCTTCTAGAGACACCATCATGTCATAATTTAAGTATATCCCTCGCGTTTGGCGAGTTCGTGTTCCGCCAAACATATCCATCTATATAACTTATGCAACTCAATCGCGTAACAAACTGACGCGTACTGTAGCAAGTTAATCGGGACGATGACGTTCGCACACACCCACAGAGATAATGTAGATTTAATGGTGTGCTATTCTTGTTATAGCACGTTTGATCCTTAATTATCGCGAGCTCAAGTTTATTGCTCACCATAACCTGTGTACGATTAGTAAAGGGACCTACTAGAGTGATAAGTGATTATCCCGATTTACCTACTAGGTAACAGGTATCCCGATAACACACAGGAGAATCTTAGAAGAGATGTACCTACTCGTATTAATTTCTTATTCCGTGCGACGATAAATAGTGGGCGACGACGTCTTTGATAAAATAGTTTTTGAAAACATTGCCTTTGATCAATATGTTTTACCCAACCAATGTCAACAAAGACGGAATTTTTTATTTTCCTGTTTCTTTCTCAACCTCAGTATTACCAAATTGCTACTGTTTATTGGTGCTACCGCAAATGGAACCCTAATTTCGTTCTTTTTTTATCTTTTACCCTTATTTATAATCACTCCATAATTTTATCAGCGTGATAAAATTTGACAGCCTCTGTCCTATGTTTAGTATTAAATAAAGACAGGGCTTGAGTTATCCATTTGTTAAAGTAAAAGTAAAATTCCATAATCGTTCACTTAGTAAGCAGGTCGCTAACTGTCCTTTTCTAACACTAAACAAAGGATAGAGGCAGACAACTTTTAACACGATATGCTAAAGTGAGTGTTTATGAAAAATAAGGATGTGTACACAACGAAGTTGCTACTCTTCTTAATGCGAGTAGGTTTTCCTTGTTTTAATTAAAATGTATATAATATATATTAGATGTCTTTTTGGTTAGTTTATGATAAGACTACATTATAGCAAAAGATTTTCAAATATCTAAAGAGATGTTATGTTGCTGAATCCATGTAAAAAAAGTAATTTCTGGTAGTAGTCATAACCTATAGTTTGGCAAAAAATACTTGAAACGAACCTAAAATATTCTTAAAACTAATGAATGAATTCATTAATTTACCAGAACAAAAGTGGCAACCTCATTTTTTTGCCTAACTAATAAGGACTCCTTATGTTAAGTCTACAGAAATGTGATAAATGTAAACAAACCTTTTGATAAGCCTATGTTCACAGAAATTCTTGTAAAAATATGGTGATTATAAATTGAAAACAACACGTCGACTTATATTTACGACATTATACTACTTATATTTGAAGACCTCTGTGGCGCAGTGGGCGAAGGCCCGCCTGAGAAGTACAAGGTTGCGGGTTCGATTCCCGCCGCGGGACAGATGTTCATATGATCAGTAAATATTTGTCTCGGGTTTGGGTGTTTTCTATGTATAATATGTAAATATTTACAAAAAAGTGTGTATAAGTAGTATATCAGTAATTTAGTTCCTATAATAGAAGCTCTGCTTAGTTTGGGACTAGATGATGTGTGAAAATGTCCAGCATTATTTATTTTATTTATTTACCTATACTTATATGTGAAATTGGATTTACCAGTATGATATTGACAGGTCGGGGTGGGACTCTATGAACACATAGAGATGTGAAAGACAACTTATTATTAACTTATGATAATTACACCAAGATTTCGCATTAAACTTTTAAAATGACTTCCTACTTGATCATTGAGACTAGTTTAATATTTTTATCACATATGGAATCCTCCATATTTCTTTAATAAGATCTCATTGATAAGAATAAGTGTTCCCAGTAGGTATGGTGTACTAAGTAGTGTTATAGGTGTAACTTATCTGGAATAACCAAGATCGTATTTATTTGCAAGTTCTTTGAAATAACCTAAACTCATCATAATCTACAATCATCATCGCCGTCGTTGACGATGTCGTTCACAAACTTACTACTAGGGATATGATGTCGTCTACCCATCTCGCTATCAGACGTCCGATGTTCTGTCACCGCTTCTCCGTCACCATTCAATCGTTGTGTTACTTCACCTGTCATTATTCGAATTAATTCGAATTACCACGTCGCACAATTCGTCCCGCTGAACTCCATCCTAAATATATAATTCATATACATTTATTTAACAAAAATAATATCAGCTTAAAACTATCGTTGCAGTTGGTCCCCGAACTAGGCCTGGCCTGTATCGCAGGATATTTCTACCTCTTTGGATCTTTTAATTTCATTTCATTTACTCGCAGCCTTTTACACATTGCGCATTCTTAGTACACAACAAATCTATAACCATTTGGAGAACTTTGTCTATAAGTCTGACAGCTAACCTACTCATTCCTTGGGGAGTTATTTGTGTCCATTATTTTAGAAAAGTAAATTCAATCATGAAAGTGGGGACTATCATGCATGTAGGCATCTCTATATCGGGAGAGATATAATAAGTGGCAAGAACCGCAAATTAACGTACTGAACCTAGGGCAAAATAATGGCTGTCTAAAATAAACTTCAATTTAGAGAAGAAAAAATGTATATTTAATACAATTTTGTTACAATATCAGTTTTGTAAATGTTATTCAAACATTTGCCTGTAACGTCACTAGCTTCCGTGGTACACAAGGAATGTTTAAATCACAATATTATTGATAGTAAATGCACTTAGGTTGTTTTTGATTAGCTCATTTAGTTACCAACATTTTTATTAACACTTACTAACAAAATAATGCACATACATAATGAGTTTTAATTAGATTTATCTCGTTTAATTGATTTCTAGCTAATTCTGTCTAATTGAAAATTCTGGGCAACCCTGATTTTAGCGTCTGACTTTGGCAAGAAGCCGTAGTAGACATGGTTTGTTTTCGTAGTGTTCAGTTGTAGAGACAGGGCCGAATATGACCCTGCCTAAGTTGTTTAAAACTTGTATATAATAATTGTAAAAATACACACAAGTTAAAGACAAGAACAAAAGAATAACTTTTTTTTTATTAATACAATGTTAATCTTTTTTAATTAGATAGATAAGAGATAAGTTGTTTAAAACTTGTGTGTATTAATATTATATAACTACATACAAGCTAAAGACAAAAAGACAGGAAAAACATATTCATTTTTTATTATATTTTAACATTAATTAGATAAAATGCTGTTAAAACTTTATTTTGATGTGCTAAGGTAGGTATAGTTTTTTTTTTAATTTGTCTATTATTTGCTTAATACTATCTAATATTTGATTAGTATATAGTTTATTAAGTCTTAATTTGTTTATAACAATGATATCTGAATCTTTCAACCTCTATATCTGGGGATATCTGTATCGGTGTTACCACAGTTTAATAACTTACACCTAAATAACTTTTTGTACTTATGTTTATAATAATAACATTATTAATAAGTAACACAGGCACTTAGGGTAAAGACCATCACATATGACGGCACAAAATATTATATGACAATTATATTGAACTTTAATTTATAAAAACGAAAAACCTGTAATAGTCTACACCCTTACTTAAACTAGTAGGTATACGTATAATCGAGATGAATAAATACTTAAAGTACTTTAAGTAGCATTGATGTAGTGAAAAATAGGTACCTTTTATTCCTGTTCCACTATAAGTAACTAATGGAATAACCATTTGTATTATTGAAATAGAAGAGGCTACTGTAATTATCACAGTCATTTTTTTGAGTACCTGCTCCCCAGAACCAAGGAATATGGTACTCGATATAATACAAACATACATATTAACTTAGATATATTCTCTAGCACTTGAAACCTTAAATTAAATCTTTTGTATTATATAAGTATCAGAAGTATCGGAACTTACATGGCTAGATAGGTACCTACTTGGTGTATCCCGAACTCGATAAGTTTTTATAGTAAATAGGTAAACTTCCAAATGTTATATGGGTATTAATTCCCTAACTTTTATTCAAGTTAAATTTATCCTATTAAAATAGAGAAGATCCATTCGATACGTTTAAGTATGTCGACACCTTTCTGGACGGAATTACTCAGTACTAAATCGAGCTGGAAAATTTATAAACGGTAAGTACACTTGTTACAAGTTAATTTTAACCCTCGCCATATGATCATCACTTTTTTCATACATAACTCTGTCGCTTCTGTACAGTTTCTCCTGAATAGCGGCGAAAGATTGGCCTTTTGTCTCTGGCAGCATTATGAGAATGAATATCACGCCAGCTACTGACAGCACGCCGAAGCCCCAAAATGCTACGTAATTCCCTAGATTGTCAGCTACCACTTGATACAATTTTGTGACCGCGAATGTCATCAAAGCCACAAATATCTGTATTACGCATGTGGCTTTCGATTTGATGTTCGTGGGAAATATTTCCGATGTGATAGCAAATGGCACAGTAGCCAGACCTATCGTGTATGAAAATATAAAGATGGGTATAAAAACAATCGGAATGAATTTTATGTTGACGACGTACTCGCTGTTCTCATGTTTTAAAAAGAAATATGCTCCTATGATGATATTGGCCACGCCGACGCCTATTGATGAGATCAAGAGCAGTGGTTTCCTTCCCAACCTATCAACTAGTTGCGAAGATATGGCTGATGTCAGTAGCTGCACGGAACCGAATAAAATGCAAGCTTCCTTGGCACCCATGCCGCCGTCTGCAGCTCCAAATATTTGCTGAGCATATGATATGATGGCCGTGCTTCCACAGAACTGTTGTGTGAAGTACACCCCTAACAGAATGATAAGGCCTTTCTTATTCCCACCGACGGTGATCAAGTCAGTCCATCGGCCCTTTTCCTTCATATTTTCTGTTACTAAACTAGTCATGCTCTCTAGTTCTTCTCTAACATAAGATCTTCCTCGAAGCTTCTTCAGTGAAGCTTCGGCTTCTTCTTTCTGTCCTTGTTTGATATAGTAGTAGGGAGACTCGGGCATCGTGCTGAATGTCACCACGAAGAGGATGGGAATGGCGATGTTGAAGCTGGCTAGCCCCAACATTGACACGTATGGCCCGATGCAGTACTGTGACAATATACCAAACTGGAATGGATAAAGATTATATTATGTTCGATGAGAAATTAAACAAAAATATTTCATTCCTGGCTGGTTGTTTCTTGGTCACCCTGAATTTAGTGACCAGGTTGATTGGCCCAGTAAAGGAACCATTGTGATAAAAGATATAAAAGAATAGAAAATACAAAGAACGATAATCTTTTTACGATTCATGGTCAAATAAATTGGTACAAGTTACAATGTAATAGTACAATAGATTAGACCTAAGACCTAGACCTTTCTTAGGTATCTACGTAGTTGTATCTATGAAGGATCTTCTATCAGTCGTAGAGTTGGCATAATTAGGCCAGATTCATACTCCTAAAATAATGATGAAATTTCAAATAGCTTATGTAGCTTCCATTCATTTGAAAATATTTCAAATGATATAAATACCTTTGTGTATGAAATTACAGACACACATGAAGCGAAATATAATTAGATTCTCATTAGATCCAACTGGTTTAGAAGACACTAGATCTATGAACAAGGTCACGGCTAAAAGGCAATAGCGTAATAATATCTTGTCTTGTCACCCAGAGCCTTATCAGAGCATTTTTTGTGAACTCAAAGGTTATGTATACAAAACAAGATCAAATCACATCATTTAATATTCGAGCCGTCAAAAATATCAAGGTCCTTTAATAGGTATCAATATAAACTAAATAATTGATACCTTGTTACCTAATTATTTAGGTACGTCTGGATATAATACCGAAATGCAAATGCGGACTTTTATTTTAAATACAACTTTAAGAAATGTTCTAAGTGCATTGGTTTAATTTCCTAGACTATTCTTTTGATTTAAAGAACGTATCTATTGATTGTTTTTATTGTTTTGCTAAAACCGTAAAAAAAGGTTAGAAGTGGTAGCAAATTTAAGATGAAAATTAATCTAATTAGACGATCTCTGTGGCGCAGTGTATGAAGTCCCGCCTGAAACGCAAAAAGTTGCTGGTTCGATTCCCGCCGCGGGACAAATGTTTGTATGATCTGCAAATATTTGTCTCTGGTCGGGGTGTTTTCTATGTATAATATATATGTATTTACAAAAAAGTATATAAGTAGTATATCAGTCATGTAGTCCCATAATGACCCATAATACAAGCTCTGCTTAGTTTGGTGCTAAATGATGTCGTGTGAAAAATGTCCAGCATTATTAATATTAATATGCTATTATATATTTAATCGTTCCTTACAGGTAACAATTCAATGTTTATTATATATTTTTTGTTATTTGTATACATAATTTAAGAGTCCTAGGCCCTAAAAGCGACTAAATATATCATTTAAATATGTATGTTTACATTTTATTGTACAAGCCATACCAAACAGTCTCAAAACGATGCATCATGAGAAAACCGACATGCCCTAGAACCAAAAATTCGAAGGCATGCGCCATAGGTTAGTGTTCCAATATGCGGAGATGTGCTTTTCACGTGGAATGCTAACTACTTGCAAACCGCGGTCATGTGCCAAATGTAATGTTTGGACCTCTATCTACTCCCTTCTTGGTATCCTCAAGATATACACGTCGGCTATGAATCTGAAGTTGTCCATCATGGGAAATACAGTCCCCATACAGTTAACAAATTAATTAGTCATGGTGTTTCTAATTCAATAAAAATAAGCATTGAGACATCATATAAACTTTTCTTAGTTCAGCTATTTATGAACAAAAAACATTTATATTATACTAATTTATACTGTATTAACCTCCTGCAATGATAGCGAAATCTTTTTTGAAATAGCGATCATAAAACGTTTTTGTGTCTTGCAAAGTAGGTAAATTAGTTGACATGTATAGATTTTGTGCCCCATTAAATATCAACGGGTATAGCTTGACGATAAATCAGGTTCTTATACGTATTAATAATTATACTTATTTCAAGTTGTCTTTGTGATTTCATGTTTTCCCAAGTAATAAGAGGAACGTCTAATACTTGAAAAGCGTAAACACGAATATTTTAACTGTAAAAGTTGTGATATAATGGGCAGGCCATTTAGCTCGCAAAACCAGCAACCGCCGGGGTAGCGGTTCTCGGATGGCAACTGCAAACCGGACGCGCTATCTTAACTTCTCTTCGACAGAGGGTAAGAAGACTCCCATCCGATCGATAGACCGATGACATCTTAAAGGTTACAGAAAGACGGTGGATGATAACACAAGATAGTCTGGGAGATGTTGCATGGAGAGATCACTTCTAAGCGATATAAGACCGACCATTGTACTTCAATAATTATATGATTTTATTTATTTTGTTGTTTGTTAAGTAAAGTACAATAAAGTATTTTCATTTATTTATTCAAGGTCGTTCGTCATAGCACATATAGACAGGTGGGCGCTATTTTAGGCAGTAGACTTCTATAGGCTGGTAATGTTTTATGTTTGTACTGAAAACGCAAGATGATTGAGCTGTTTCAACACAAAATAAACTCAGGATTTGATTATTTGCGGTATCTAAAGAAAATAAAAGCAATCTTGATATGACACCAAGTAAGTTATCACAAAATAAATAAGGTGATTGACCTAATTTTTATATTTGTATATCTTCCTTCACCTTGGGAGTGTCTAAAAATATCAAGTTTACATTTTGTGCGTTCGTGTGAAGTTCGATAATGTAGTTCAATCATCACGGAAACACTCATAAGACTCGATTTAGCACAAGATTTTCATATTGTTACGTATTTAAGAAACGTTGTCAAAAAAAAATTTGCCTCGGCTAAAGAATAATTTACATAACATTCTGAAATTGCTATACCATTATCTCTATGTACCATAACAACATAAACGTTTTGATTCAGACTACCATAATGAGCTATTTCTAAAGTACTCTACTCGTGACTTGACTTCAGATTATTTTTGCGTCTGCTGAAAAGAAACCTAGATTACACCGAGTTACGTAATTACCGTGTCAATTAATGGGACAATGTTGCCGGAACACGTTTGCATTGCCAACTCGTTGGTCATTGAATATGATAGCTCTGGAATATTCTAGTTAGTTCTATGGCTTTGTTTTTCTTCATGATGCATCCCGCATGAAAATACCATCTTCATGGAGAGAGTTTCTCCCACGCCTTGTGGCGACTTTCGATGGCGATATTCGATTCTCGTATTCATGTGCTTACATTCAAGCATAACACAAAAACTCGAGACAGACCATTCAAAGGTGAGGCAATAATCACCCTTCTACATGCGAATATTCTACACATCGTTTGCATCAGGTAAGTTTTTTCATATTTTTTTTAGATATTCGCACCTTTAAGATGAGAGACTCTCCGTATAAAAGGGGCTGAATGCAAGACAATAGCTTCAATGAGATGACAAATCACAAAAGTCAGTTCCCAATTGTTTCAAGATGGAGGCCAATTGAGGCCACTTCAATCTTCATTTATTGTCAATATTTCTTTCTCGTCACTTTAGACGCGTATTACGTTTTAAACTACGTATTATATTGATTATGAAACGCAGACGAAATATCAGGTTACAAAATCAAACAGAAATAATGATAACTATCCTGTATAGGGTGAGAATATACTATCCTACTAACTAATATTATTAATGTAAAAGTATAGGTATTTGTTACCGAAAATAACCTTAATGGCTGAAATTACTTCGAATTTGGAATTTGGAATAGACACAGTTTGTTGTCTGGAATAACATCAAGGCTTATCCAGGTACCTTACTATACGAGTTAACTCCTCTCTTTCCATTGAGTCTTGCACAATAAAATATTTCTGTCAATTGAATATTTTATAATGGTGTCACGAGTCAATAATCATATATCAACTCTATGTATTCAACAATATTTACCTTTGACATAACAGTGATGAGCGTAGCCATCGCACCACGAACCTCGTTGGATGCGATCTCACCCAGGTACATCGGAGCTGCCGTATACGCGATGCCGTATCCAAGGCCCGATATGAGCCGGGATACGTAGATCGTGGGCACATTTCCGGCCAGCATCACGAGGATCCAGCCGATGATGTAAGGGACTGAGGCTAATAGAAGCGTTTTCTTGGTGCCGATTCTGTCTGCTAGGTAAGAGGCCGGTATCGGACTGGCAGCTGAAATGTTAAAAAAATATGTTTTAACATATAGGCTAGCATATGAAATGTCCGGTCACTCCAGTTAGTACAAACAGTATGTATCGGACGACCGATGTGGCGCGATGGGCGAAGGCCCGCCTGCGACACAGGAGGTTGCGGGTTCGATTCCCGCCCTGGGACAAATGTTTGTACGATCTGCAAATATTTGTTCCAGGTGTTCTGGGTATTTTCTATGTATAATAAAAAAATATCTATCTATGTAATGTATTGTATTAAGTATATTAGTCATCTAGCACCCATAACACAAGCTCTGCTTAGCTTGGGGCTAGATGATGCTGTGTAGATTGTCCAGCATTATTTATTATTTAGTATTATCAGCATTATACGCAAGCATCTAGCTTCGCGTCTGACGGCTTCCCTTAGAGAAAACCAAGATTGGTTCCCATCTCTCAGCTACCTTGACAGAAAACAAAGACTCCGTTTGCGTTTCTCGGCTACCCTGAAAGAAAACAAAAACTAGCTTTGCGTCTCTCGGCTTCTCTGTAAGAAAACAAAGATGTGCTTTGCGTCTCTCGGCTTCACTGAGAGAAAACAAAGCCTGGCTTCGCGTCTCTCAGCTGCCCTGAGAGAAAACAAAACCTGGCTTCGCGTCTCTCAACTTTCCTGAGAGAAAATAAAGCTTGGCTTCGCGTCTCTCAGCTTGCCTGAGAGAAAAAAAGCCTGGCTTCGTGTCTCTCGGCTTGCCTGAGAGAAAATAAAGGCTGACTTTGCGTCTGTAAACTTCTCTGAGAGAAAACAATGGCATGTACTCGTTAATGGATAGGACCAGCTTTACTGCGCATTTGGACGAGTTGTTTCCTCGCGACTCGCTTAGCATATAATGACCGAATAAGCAGTCTATTTTCTAATTGTTCATTCGAAAGACGCTAAACTAGGCACCTCTGCATCTCACCTAGCAAATCGCCTAAGATGCATAGTTAAATGCGGTGTGGCCAACGCAACGACACAGCGACGACGTACCTACCGCAGCAAGTCTAGCTGTGTTGTCGCCGAGCAACCTAGACGCCTGCAGTACAGCCGCAGCCTAAACAAGATGGCAATAGAAACACATAGAATTTGTAATTGATATAAATAATTGTGCAATTGCCATTGATTTGTTCGTTTTCAAGGTGGGAAGTAGGTATATTAAAACTATTATTAGATAACTCATGTTGCGAGGATAACAAAGGATTATCAAACAATAGGAAATTGATATCGATTCAATAATCTCATCTGTATCATAGTTATGTGCCTTATCTGTTCGTATTATATTTTATTAAATAGTGGTCAGTATTTTCATCGAAGTTAAAACTCCGAGGTACTAAAGATACTAAGGTAGAAGTTTCATATCGAATCTACATATAACTCGTGAGCGGTGACTTTGGATTTCTCAGACATTATCTAAAAAAATATGGCGAGACATATTTTCAGAAAACTGAAAACAGAAACAAAATATGTCTCGGATGAAGCAATTCCGGTTTCGGATATGTTCTCGAGTCATTACATTTACTACTCAAATATTATATCATCTACCAATTATTATTACAATCTCTGCTAAGGGCTTGTTTCAGCAGTGTATTTTTATAGACCGTGGTAATGTCAAAGGTAAGACAGATACCGAATACAAAAAGGTTGGGCTGGAAGCCGGATTTGAGATGCTATTATTGGCGTAGATAGTTATAACTTATAACCCTTGTACTATCGCAAATAAGATTAAAATCAGCTTGTTCGTAAAATGACAGTTACGCCATGGCTGCACGTTAAAATCTCTAGTATTTTTGTGTTTACTTTGTATTTCTTCAAACACAATTAAAAAAACTTAGCATTAACACTTCAATTTGATAGCATAACAAACTGTGTTTAAATACGATGTAGTTAGTGGTTAAAAAAAAAGATTTATTTTAAGGATACCAAGCCATATTAATGTATTGGAACTTCTGTTTGTTTAAATAATGACCTCGATTCTGTAGTACACTAACGAAACTAAATTTGAACTGTCGCTCTCATTTACTGATAGTGTAAGCAAGAAAGAGATGGCTAAAATTTTAGTGCTGTCAAATTAGTCAAATTTAAGTTTTCCATACAAATTTAGTCGTGATTTCAAAACAAGCTGACTATAAACACGAAGAAAAGCGGCACGTAAATTGATTTGACAGTAGCACACAGCAGTAAAATTCTTGCCATCTCTTTCTTGCGTACACTATCAGTAAAAGAGAGCGACAGTATAAATTTAGTTTAGTTAGTGTATCGAGGTCAATATGCTGTGTAACTAACCATACAATCATCTTGGTTGTTTAAATTTATTTTATTTATTAACACTTTGTGATGAAAACTCACGCTTTTAGCCCACTCTACCCTAAGATAACTCTAGATTATTTCTAGATCGCGCTGTACAACAAAGTCAATTCTTACTTAGGACTCAATTTGAAAATTCAAAAATAAATAGGCAACGAAATTGTTAATCCTAAAACCCTTCAAATATTGATGTAGGTACTTGTAGAAATCTACTAGGGATGAGGAAGGAAACTTTATGGTAATCTTCCTACAGCAACGTGACTGCTACACAAGCGTTATGCATCCACTACGTAATCGTTACCAAAACGCTACGTGAACGCTACCACATGCAACGCATCTGCTATAAACGATTAAGAAACTGCTACGAGAATGAAAATGGCCGCAGCGGGACTAATGTTTGTATGATCTGCAAATATTTCCTACGGGTCTGGGTGTTTTCTATGCATAATTTTTATATTTTAACAAAAAAATAATAATATAAAATGTAATATATCAGTCATTTAGTTCGCATAACATAAGCCCTCCTTATTTAGGGACTAGATGATGCTGCGTGAAAATGTCCAGCACTATTATTATTGTTATCTTTCAAGGTGCCTTACCTGAGCACAGTATCATAATCGAGGCGATCCATGAGCTCTGATCTGGCGAGGTTTCTATCGGCGAGTCTTTGCCCAGGAGAATGGGCAGAGTTGGGGACGTCCATCCCACTGTGGTGCCCGCTGCTGCCGTGATCAGGGTAGCTGAGAAAGAAATAATGCCTGAGTAAAATAGATAGATACTTTTTACACCACATTATGTTGTAACTCATAAAATCAAACAACAAAATATGAAATAATCGCTAATAGCGACCTCTTGTTTCTTACCTTTCTGCCAGGAAGGCTTAGTAGCACAAAACAGGCAGTAGGTAAAATTTACGTTTCAATTTGATCCTTGTGATTTTAATTAATGAATGAATGAATGAATTTTTTATTTTTTTTTCTTCATAGGCAGAAAAAAAGTCAAAATACTAACCTAATTGTACCTATTGATTTTCTATTCGATTTGTTTTCCTAAATAAAATCTTGAACGTTATGGAAATCCGCATTGGAAGTAAAACTGGTTACATTTATTTAAAAAAACGGCCAAGTTAAAAGGGCACCCTGAGGGATCTGTACTGTAAAATATTTCGAATAAATTCGAGCCCTTTTTGTTTTTCAGCAACATATGCCATCTATATTAACTTCACCATCCCATTTTAGGGGTAAAAAGGTAAACATTCAAAATTTACACTTTTACAAAGGCTCGTATTTTTTTCTGTTGAGCCACAGAACTTAAAAAATAATAGTACCTACATATTCTCTAAGAATCTTTATGGAGCATACGTTTATACGTTTATGATAGTGGTGAATCAACGTTTGAAATGAAGGTGGTTCTGTTATCAGCACACAATCAGTTTATTTGAGTAGGTCAAATTAGCTGTCAGAGACTTAAGCCGCCCGAAGGCCTGCAACAAAAATGAGCATATCATTTGTGATATCTCAAAGTTAAAAATAGTTACTACGTTGCTATTACCGCATGGAAACGCTTAGCTACAAATACTCTAAGTGAAGACATATATTATGCCTTTTGATTCCTAATTTACAATAAGCAATTGATAATTCTTAGATAGATAATGTACTTAATTGTAAATTATGAAATTATAGCCTTCCTGTAATAAATATATAACGGCTGCGCTTTGCCCACAATGCTAAGTGCCAAAAAAAGTATTTAGAAAAAAATACTCTCATCGTGTGTAAGGCCATATTTATAGAAAGTTTGACAAAGTAAATAAGATTTATTATGTATATAAGTTTAGGACAAATCCACAAAGGTTTTACAATCCTACGTACAAAACTAATGTAATAAACTCCCATAATACAAGCTCTGCTTAGTTTGGGGCTGTGTGAGAAACGTCCAGCATTATCTAATTTATTATTATTATTTTATTATAATCTTAGAAGTAACTCGAAAGGTCGTGAGGGTTACAAATATGATTTGGATTCGGTCAGCTCAATACAGGGATATGGTACAATATGGATTAAGCTTATAGTGCCCACTTCTGCCCACTCGTAAGCTTCCTCAATTTTGGTTACTATAAGCTGATAAAGATTACTGTATACATACTTAATTTATATTTTCATATACCCATATTACAGCCGACTAACACCTGTCGTGCATAGGGGTACACTGAAAATCAGCGCTGTGCAAGCGCCCTAGTCTGCCAGCATTTTGCTGAGTGTGCCCTTTTTACCTGAATAAAAGGTGGGGGACCTTTTATTCAGGTAAAAAGCACTTTTACATAATCATGGTAATTGTCTGTTTAGGTATATATAGTAAGTTTTTTATATATAAGTACCTACTTAATTATATAACCTGATGATGTTATGGTCATAATTTCAGGCAATAAATTATTTTTCAATTCTTTTCTATTCTATTCTATATTTTCAATACTAACTGCGTACTGCATAAGCGATCTTTGCTTTGTATACGTAAATACAGGGAATTTACGTATACAAAGGAAAGATCGCTAACCTTAGAACGTAGGTAACATTTGAACAAGTAACAAAAGATTCGTGGACATGCGGCATCACATACGCCTCTGTTTTCAAAACAAAGTAATTGTCCTTGTTATCTTTTCAGATAGTAATCAAAGCAAAATATACATTTTCCAGTCTTTATTACGGCAAGATCGGTATTGTGGTTATGTTTTTGTCACCAAACTAAGTGCCTAATGTTGTTCACGATAATTTTGTGCAAAGAATAAACTAAAAGCGACGCAAAAATCACAATATTTTAAATATTTTACATTCATACAGTAGCGATAACATGATAAACATGTTTGGATGTTTACGATTATGTTTTTTTTTATGTTAATCTATCGCCAATAGGGTAGAGTGTACGTTTGAACCTGTCTATTATCAAACACGCCGAGTTCTAAAAAATAAGTAGATTTTGCATGCGTCGATCCACTAATCGAAGTCACAAACAATAATTTGTATGATATCATAATTTTCAACACAAATACACTAACGTCTGATGATGGAGATATTCAGATCCATACTCAGTACGCAGTTCTATGGATACCCAGCAGAGAGTAGTCCAAACATTATATTTGGCACAGGTCCGCATTTTGCATAGTACATAGTTAGCATTCCGCGTGACAGTTGCAAGCCCATCGCCACTTTCGAAGAAAAAGTAAAAGGCACCGATTTTTTTAATTCTAGGTCATGTCGGTTTTCTCACGATGTTTTCGTGACTCACGGATCCTCCTTTGGATCGGAAGTACCCTATAGGTTCTTATACTTCATTACCATGTTAATTTTATCAGTAGGTATCAAATTGCTGAAAGTACAGCTTACTCGTAATCCTCTCTCACAATGACAAGAGAAAATGTGTTGAAACAAGCAGACCTACCTACTTGACAACCTTCAGTCCAATAATTGGTTAGCGACATGTGAAAAGGATGACATGTTACATTGCCTTAAAGTGCTCTGCCATACAATTTAAGTGCGCCCCGCGGCTTCGTCTGCTTAGAGTTTTTCATACTAACTTCATATTTCCGCTGAAGGGGTTTACTTTCGCCCGCGTGGTATGTTAATAAAAGTAGCATATGATCGTCTCCTGCTTCAAACTATGTCCACCAACTTTTGAATGAATCGAACCAAGGACACCACAACCACACACACAAACACACACACAGAGAGACTTTCGCATTTATTATATTAGTAGGATTGTAAAAACGGGAATTTTCACGTACTGCACTATCGGTGAAGGCACTACCGACTAAGGTAGTGCACGATGCTACGCGGAGGGAGCAAGTCGCCATCACTTATCCTGATGAAGACTCTCGGAATGAGTCGAAACTTAATCGGTGCCTTCACCAATAGTGCAGTACGTGAAAATTCCCGTTTTAACAATATGAATAGTCAAGTTCACGATAGTTTTTGGGTTTATTTTCGTAAAATTACTTTGTTATTGCACTTTTACAAGGCAAAAGGAACCTACCCTGCACGAGTCTCAAGTACCTAAGGTTTTACGTTGATTATAAACCGGTGTGTCACGATTTTATATATTTACATAGATAATATCGATGAACGGCGATTTATATTGCAGTTTATTAGCTGAGCAGTATTTTAGTAGGAGGACTAAGGAAAATAAATGTGGTGTCAGCCTCAGTTCGCACGATATGTCAGAAGGGACATGATAATTACTTTTTGCCGCGAAAAGCTGACAAGCCTGTCACGTCGCTTCATTAGGGCCTACCGCTCGCTGACCTCTTGCTGACGTCAGCAGCTACGTAGCTAGGCTGGATAAGGTAACCTGAGCTCACCTTAATTTTGAGCCAAGTTTTTCATTGGCATTTTGTGCCCTTGCTTGAAAGTTATAGCGATACTTTGGCTTATGCAAGAAGAGACATTTTCTAGAACAGATCAACATCTGCAGTAAAGCCAAAAAAGCATTAGCAGCGACTTAAAAATGTCTTAGCGTTGAGAGTTCGACGAAGTTGAACGTACTGCAAACGCGATACAATCGCTTGAAAACAACAGTTTTCATGCGTTAGTTTTTACCAAAAACATTTGAATTTTTTGTCATTTTCTGCCATAAAAATAGCAGAATTCTGAAAAAGCTGAATGCTGAATTCATCGAACAAAAGTTGTTACGTTTAAAATAATTATTTTTTATAATATATTATTATTACGACTATACCACGTACTTTACTATTCTCCTGCTGACGTTTCGTTGACTGTGAAACGGAAACGTTCCCGTCTCACGACCGTCGAGCGTGGTCGCGGACGGTGCTTATGAGGAAGGAACTCTAAACGGAGAATAGTAAATAAAGTACGTGGTGTAGTCGTAATAATATTCTAACATGATACCAAACCACGATAACTTCAATTCTAGAATTATTATGTGTAGAAAAGGGCTATTTCGGGATTATAATACCTAAATATTTTGCAATACTCTGTATACGAAAATATACATAAAAATATATGTTTTGCTTCTCCGGAAGGGACATGGTGTTTTGATATCAATCGTACATTTCGATATTAATAACAATGTTAAGTTGCGCGAATAATTTAACGTGAGCAAATTTCGCTAGAATGCAGCCTTAATTATTGTGCGATATATTTGTGGCTGGAAGTCAGTAACTCGATATGACATGTCGGTTTGTCAAGTTGGCCATATCGAGTTACTATCATCATCATCCAAGTTCATCCATCCATAATATTCACTCAAGACCTTAGCAGTAATTAATCAAACAAATAATGGGAAACCTAACAACAACGTGTCTAATTGATCTTGAAGACATTCTGTATAAATATATACGTTTTATACGGGTGTTTATCGCGTTTATCTTTCTTATTATTTTCCCGACGTTTTAACTGTGTTTTAAAGACCCGTACATAATTATGTTTACTGATCGCGAAAGTTCTCAGAATCTTTGTACTGATTCTGTACAAAACTGTACCTTAGGAAACATGAATAAGGTTAGGATGCCGCAAAAACCAAACTTCATGTGCACTGATAACTCTGCAGGTATCTCTCTACCTCCTATCTACTAATCATATTTTTTTAGGCACAATATCATCAAAATCAATCCTATCCATGAAAGGTGGCTTCACACGATCTATGATTTTTTACGGATTTTCCCATAAGAAAACTCACAATAGGAAAGAGGCTCGTCCGTGATAAATGCAGTGGCGTCCTGAGCGGTGCATTGGCGTCTGTGCGTGGTCTCATCCGTGAAACCACGGACCATGATGAATCGTAGGAAGCCACCTTTAAAATAGTGGTACCTGCTGGCAATCATTCAATAAACGGCGACGTGCTTGCAATCTGTCACGTGGAATTCTAATTACTATGCAAAACGTGTTCATGTGTCAAATGATCTACGTACTGAGATCTGAGAATGTTCATGTCGTGAGGACGTTTGTTTTGTACTTTGCAAGCTCCCGCCGACCGTCAAAACCGACGTCGAAGCTCTCTCAAAAAAATTAGCAAACAACACTAACATCATAAGAGCAGTGTATGGTAAAAGTTATCAATAGCAGTACTAGCTTAATGCTGGTTCAAATACGATCAGTCCAGGGCGATGACGCAACGAATTATCAACACAAGCCTAAATACTGTAATAACATGTACTTACTCATGGAAGCCGATAACCTTCCGGCTGTGATTGTGTCAGATTATTTGCGCATAACTCAAACCAATTGGCAATATTTGGCACCAGCAGATATTTTTGTTACGACTATTTCCAATCCAGTATAGTGATAAAGCCAAAGAAGTATCATCGCTCTGTCACTAAGTTAATATAAAAATTAATGATTTCTTTAATGAGTTTTACAAAAAAATAACATGTGTTTACTTGCCTATGTAGTTTATATGAGTTGACAATTCTAAATGATCTTAAAGTATATCTATCCTATTATAATATAATAAATGCGAAAGTCTGTGTGTGTGAATGTTTGTTACCACGTATCTCCGTAACTACGAAACCGGTTTTGATGAAATTTTGAATGTAGATAGTTTAGATTCTGGAATAACACATAGGCTAATCTTATTTTCGAAAACCAACCCTTAAGGGGGGGGGGGTGTTGTTAAACAAAGTTGGTAAAGTTTCTATGGAAAATTGTATTCCTTGGTTTGATTCACTCAAAATTCGGTACAAATAAACTTATTTTTAAACAAAAAACAAGATTTTTTTTTTTGAAAATACGTGTTACATTCTTTATTTCAAATTCAATTATTCAATTATTTTTCATAACTACCCTTTGGGGTGTGCAATTGAGCTCTAATATATATTGGTGGATATAGTGTGGATATAGTTTGAAGCCTGGAGACGGTCATACGCTACTTTTATTAACATACCACGTGGGCGAAGCGGTGTACCGAAACTATTATTGGTATAAACTGTTTATACCGGTAGTATCTATTTAAAAAGTTTCAAAAGCTTGCCCGGTTAGGGCACACAATAACGTTTTGATATTAGGTCTAGTTACACTAAAGTTAGAATTTTCTTAATAAATAAGAAACTATAACATGCTTAGTTTATGCAGAACGTTTCTTGAAAAAATGCCAATTGTTGCTGTTGCAGAGGTAGAAATAGAACAATTGATGTCAAAGGATGTAGTGCGAAAATTCTTTTATTGAGAATAGTTGACTAGATTTATCAACAATAAACCATATTTTTTTCAAATAAATAATTGAATTAGATAAATATAACGTTCAATACGTGACCTTTGGTCACAGATTGCAACAACGTTGTGAAATAGGTGAGATAAGTTTAGCACCTTAATTAATTACTATGTATATTTTATACGATTTTATTAATTTGTTTTTCAAGGTGCCTTGGGTGAAACGATTATCTTTTTGCAATCGTTTTTAGCGGGTACGTTTATCTTGCAACCAAAATGGGTCAATGAGTACCTAATGCCGAGACTGAAAAATCCTTTATGATTTCATCTGTGATATTCGGCAGCGGCAAAACAGCTGTGAAAAATATTTTGTTTACCTCGTAAGGTTAAATTTAATTAGGTACTTGATAAATCTACCTTTAAAACCAACCTACTTACTAACTACTACCTAACTTCAAAGGTCTGTTGGAATATAATAAATGTAATATAAGACTTTTTGTAGAGTTTTCGGGTGAAATTTACGTATACGGTAAGAATTGAAAATACTTTACCTATAAATAATTTAGACTATAGAAGTAAGCGGCTTGACGGTATGACCCTTGTCCCTTAGGAGAGGGGAAGGCCTTTGGTATGGGACGCCACATGCGAAGATACCCTAGCACCATCTCATCTGTCAGCGGCTGATTCGGCCGAGGATCTCAAGAGGCACAATATAGAAGTCTCGACAGAGTTTTTTTATCTGAGCCTTTTGGGGTTGAGATTCTGGTCCGTGGTTCTCCACCGGGGACCTTCGCGTTTTCAAAATTCTTTCAAGGGTCGAAGCGACGCGTACCAGAGAGCTGGCCCTTATCTGGGTCAACGCATTATCATTGCCATTCAGCGTGGCAATGCGGCCAGTATTTTGGGAACGCTTCCGTCTGGTAGTGATCTGGATCAGTATCTATCTATAGATCGTTTGCAACGGTCTTTAGATGGCTGTTTCATTTGTATTTTTGTATATATCTACTTGTAAATAGTTGTATGAATACAACATTATGTTGTATTTAAAGACTATATAAAACATTTTTTTTTCTTTTGTATGAAAAGATAGACCTGTATGTGATAGCATAATTTTTGTCGATTATTTTCATTAGTTGAAATTGACTAATATTTAGGTCTACAATATCAAAGTGTAATTAACACCTAATAGTTGAGCAAATGAAGAGGAATTATGAATTAGTAACCGCAAATACTAAGCTGGATCAAGATTTAAGGCATTCCCATGAAAATTATACAATATGCTTTTTTTCAGGCAAAAATAAAAACAGACTTCAAATAACGGGAAGTTGATAAAAAGTCCAATATTAAATTTTATCAATTATTTTTTTAACCTTAGGGGGTGGTATTTTTTCATAAAATTTATACGGAACCACCCTTGAAGTATATAATAAAGTGATTGATTAAAATCGGTTCGCAATTAGCGAATATATTGCGTAATAATAACACACAAAAAAAAACAGACAAATTGAGAACCTCGTCCTACAGGGCGATCGTGCCTGAATAGCTTTTTCCACTCGAAAAATGTAAGTACGTGTTACACTTAAATAACTGTTAAAATATCGTGAGGAAACTGTTATGCCCTAGAACATAAAATTCGAAACCATGTGCCATCGGTTATTATTCCAAGGAGCGCGCAATGGGCTTGCAAAATGTCACGCAGAATGCAAACTGCTATGCAAAACATGGGTTCCAAATATAATATTTGGACGTGTCTTTGACTCAAGGATCTACGAACTGAGTATAGATATGTGGATGTCCATCATGGAGATTATAACCTACAAGTTACTGCCTACGGCTTCGCCCGCGTGGTACCTGGATAAAAAGTAGCCAATGAAAAGTAGGGTTCGTAAGAAACGTCAAAAATTGTCACTTTAGTTAATTGACAGCGTTTTTCTCCATAATGCGAACATTAAGGATCCGGCGTACAGCGCTCTTAACTTAAATTCGAAGCGCGTCCAAAAATATAGCTCTCTCTATCTCTTTTTGACTGATGCAGGCCCGCCCGTGCTTGCGCGATAGCAATATTAGCCGTTCAGAATTTGTTATAAATTTGGTGGTGTTCCGTAATACCAAAAAAGATGAATGAAAACTTGTTGTATTTTTCACATTGTGTTGTTATTCCGTAACTAGACAATATAATCTATATACCTAACCAAACGATACGTAAGGTATTGTTGTTTTTAATACGAAAAAAAGAAAAAGAAAACATGTCATGTATGACGTAAAAACATCGAAAATGCGATTCGTTTTCATTTCATTTTAGGTAAGTATTTTGAAAAATATATAGCAAGGTACGTAGATAAATATTATTCGAATGCAAATAATAACATAATATGGTGGAAATAAGCTCTAATTACAAATGACTATGTATTACGTTTGTATGGGTAAATTAATCCAACGCAGGCCTCTTAACGTAGATTCGTAAGTAGTAAGTACCTAACTCCTACATCTTAATCGCGATTGTGACTTGTTTTTTACGGGGTTAAATTGTTAGTGACTGGTTTATGGGTAACTACTTATTCCGAATAAAATGTGCATCACAATGAATATAATATGTTGTAATCATTGTAAGCAGTGGAATGGAAATAGTGAAAGGATCAAAAGATCAAAGTTAAGATCCACTTGAGGCCTACCCCACTGAGTAAAAACATTTGTCTTAAAATGAATGCAAAGGACATTTAGGACATTAAATGTCCATTGTTCAGATTTATACAAAAGGTCCTTCATAAACTTTGTGAAACGAATTATCGATTGTGAATAAACGGTTGAATTTCCGCTTATAATGGCTACTTTACTTCTGATGGAACCAATTCGATTTAACACACCCTTGTTAACACTGAAATGAAATTTATTGTTAATCACTTTTGTTTTTTCAACAAATGTTTCCTCTAAAGACATTATGTAGGTGCTGTTTTTGTGTTGTTATGCAAAAAATATATTTTGGTGACTGTTGGGTGCTCAAGTGTAGACGATTATTTGAGGTATTCGCGAGACGGGCAGCGCACCTATGATTATTTTGAAAAGCATGAGAACTTTTGGCCATCGTTTGCCGAAATTATTGAAAGATAAACATTTTTCAAGTTGTAATTTGTAGTAAATAATAATTATATATAATACAAAATATACAGATAATTGTTACTGGTTTTAATCAAAATTATTGGTTTAAATCATACACGGCATATACGGTACGGTAGGTAAGCTTGCACGGGTGTTTTTCCTTTTAGACATTAAAATCGTTCTTTCATGTTGTAGTCATATTTGATATTTTCGTTCAAAAAAAGCCATTGCTATAGATAGTTACAAGTAGGTAGTTTGTCTTCTCCTTTGTTGAATGAAGCCAACAGTTTGTACAATCTAGCTGCAATATGTTTAGTGCGTAGTTAAGTTTTTTTGTGTGGTGTTTTAAGATTTATATATTTTTGTCTGTTTTCCGATCAGGCGATATGGTCGCTCAGCGACAAAGCCTTTTATAAATAAAAAAAAGTAGGTAGTTGATATATATATATACTTGTAGTAGGTACCTATAACAAAAGCACTTGTTATATTTCAATTAAATAATTTATTTACATTTTCTTCCATAATTTAAAATACAAATGCCTAAGCTGCTGATAAAATGCTAAATATTGTGAATCGTAATAGGAAGTGATTAAAACGATTTATCAGGGTCAGCTAGAGGCATACAATATTGTCATACATTGTTCATTTTGTTTGCTTTAAATAAGCTACATGTTATGTACAACAACTATTTGGGAAAATGCAAATTAGCGCATTGTATCTCAGTGATATTATCAAATCAGCGATATTATATAATTAATTATTCAGTCTAGTGAAGTTTATGAAAGTAGATATGTATTTTTTGCTCATTGTGTTCAAGTGTCCCCAGTCATTATTTACAGAAACAATAATTGGGGACATTTCGGTTTTGGCACTCACGGCCACGCTTTTTTTCGGATTCTGCTTACCTAGTTTCCCTGGCATGGCGGTAGGAACAGAGTCGTGACGTCGGCAAGATCATGCTTTTATAAGTTATTTTTTACGTTGAACGTATCGCTGTGACAAAACAAAAATGCATTTAGGAAAAACAGTGTCGACTGCACTGTTTTTCACTGTAATAAAAATATTCAACTTACTAAAATATTATTAAATGTATGTTAAGTAGGTAGGTACCGTTCCTTTATTCAAGGGAAAGTTCGTCTCTATGTACCTCACGATAAAGACCTACCTATATGTTTCTACCTTAGTATATACCTACATAACGTTGTAGGTATAAGTATATTGCGAACGGTGTGCTAAAGGCAACCTAAATTGATAACTGTGATAATAATATTAAGTACCTACCTAATTCCAGCTTTAGCGGCAAAGTTATAGAAATGTTAATTTAATGTAGGTACCTACCTACTTAACTTGGTTACAAGGTCCAGTTCAAAAAAATTAAAATTTCTGTTGTTTTCATACATTGGATCAAAGTAGGTACCTAGATTAAATGTTTATGGAAAGTATCGTTGATAAATAATATTTTTTATTATTATTGAAGTTTCCGTCTGGTTATCTGGATCATGGTTAATTTGCATTCTGTTTATTATTTTACATATCATGATAGTGCTTTTCAAGTCTCCAAATAAAGAAAGTTAAAAATAAATGTAATATAATCTGAAAATAGATAAAAATTAAACTCCACTATTATAACCACACATCAAAATGTCTGATTTTTGTTTTGACATTGTTTACTAACTGAACAATCTTTGACGTCCCTTTTCAACTACTATATATCGCTTATCTAAGTAAATCATGTATCAAAAAGATACCTCATATTTGTATCATGTATAAAAGATAGATTAAGCTGAGACATGCAAAACGCAGGTGACTTGGTACTCATTCTATCCTACTACTTTTATAAACGCCAAAGTTTGTGAGGATGGATGTTTGTTACTCTTTCACGCAAAAACTACTGATCGGATTTTGATGAAACTTCACAGTAATATACCTATCTTATACATCAGAATAACACATAGGCTACTTTTATCCGGGTACCACGCGGGCGAAGCCGTGGGCAGAAGCTAGTTAATAAATAATAAAAGAAATAGGTACTAACCGCTCAGAGCTGTCACATATTCCCTCCACTTTCGACTGCCTCTGCTGTTGCTCATTGCTGAATCTCACACGCACTTTTCTATCTAACATTTATGTTCAGTACTATGCTTCGAACACTGTGTCACCTAGTTCGAACCGCGGAGCATGCGGCGCCGTAATGCATGCCGCTCTAATATTAGCCGGCCACGTGTTACCCGCGTTTCGCCGTAAGCGTGAATGCTTCGGCGGCTGACGAGCACCGACTTCCCTTTTTGTTGACAGTTTCAGCTGTCATTTGCGTTTGTAAGCACGTTCACAGATTAAATAGTTGCTAGTAGTGCACAGCGGGGAGCGTCTCGAAGCCACCGCCGCCGCCGGACTGCTGTGCTGGTGTGTTAACTACTAGCACACATGAACGTACAGATAATGCTGCTATTTGCGTTATCATTCATTGGTGTGCGTACGACGCCGATGACGCGACGCCCAACGAGACTGATATCTTCATTCGGGTTCATGTCTCGCGTCAAACTTCAGATCGTGTGGCTGGTTTGCTACAGCTGAAACTACAGAACTGGAATAAAGTCAACAGTCAAAGTCAAAGTCAAAATTCATTTATTCATAAAAAACACAAGGATCACTTTGAAACGTCGGTTTTATCTATTGCCTGTTCCTCCGTGACCAAGCCAGGAAAGAAAGGCAAGAAAACAAGGCTAAGTTTATTCTTTTTAATGATCCTTTTACAAAACAATAGGCACCTAATTTTTTTATGGGGTTGAGCATTTTCAATACCAAGAGTTTCTATCATCTAAATAATTAGATATTTTATAGTATGCCTTTTTACAAAGTTTTTGTTTAATTACGCTTTTAAATCTGTTTATTGACAATTTTTGTATATTTCTTGGGAGTTTGTTATAAAAGCGTACATACTCCATAAAGTTATTAAAATCGTTTAAAGAAGGGCATTTAAACGATTTACTAATTTTCTGGAGACTACAAGTGGCAACAGCGAGTTTATCTTTATTTCTAGTACATTGTGATTATCGTTATTTTCTTAAACAAATGAATATGTTTGTGAACATACTCGAATATCAGATTTTCAGATTTATTGACAAGGGAATGTCATTATATATCTTTCTTTAAACTTTTGGCGTAGAAAAAACACTATAAAAAATCTGATGAATTTGAGTAATCGGTTAAAGGCATCTCCGAATATAGGCATACGTTCATACCTTAAGTAAGTACATATACTCTACCAATACCAAGGCGTATAAATATAATTATCTCTGAATATAATGCGTCTTCATTCTTACTGTCACAGCCACAGAATGTTTACTTCTTTTCCTGGAATATCGTGTATTTTGTGAGGCAATGTATACATGGCATGGCAAGTTATCATCATTGTTATTAAATTAATAAAATTAAAAACAAAAACCAATACGTTCACGACTATATTCGCCAAGGTGGACGTAATATCTCACTATCTATAATGCAGATGCATACTTCTAATTTAATTGGTAGGTCCTTAACTAAACGGGGATCTCTATTAGTTGACTATTAAAGAGCAATTTCTCAAACAATAATAACATAATACAGCAGTCTTCGTCATGTTCTTGAGTTTTTGTGTGGTATGTTTTAACGTTTTATTTTATTTATTTTTATAGCTATATTTCATTTGATTTGGGCTTGCTTGTGTATGTAATATGTATATGTTTATGACGTAAGTATTAATATATATTTAGGTATTAGGTATTATATCAAAATAATTTTAATTTGTATTTTATATTTATTTTTCACACTTTTAGTTAGGCAATAACACCGTTATTATTTTAAATAGTTCTCTCCATCCTAAGGTTGTCGTGAAGAAATCGCTTTCAGCGATAAGACCGCCCATTGTGCATTTCTTTTTTTGTTCTTTTATTATGTTTTTGTGTTTATACTGTAAATTGGTGTTATGCACAATAAAGAGTATCTATCTATCTATATTAGGTACCTACTTCTATTGTAAATTGTAATCAAACCAATTATATCCAAAAACAAATTACGCACATCAACCGTACAATTCAACAATACAATATATTTTATTTCATTTAGATAGTATTTTTGTTACAGGTAGGTGGTTAGGTTATAATTATTAATACCGGTCTACATAAAATACTTTGTGTATAAATTCGAACTAATAAACGAGTAGGTATATAAAAGTCACGAGCTAAAGCTTTGTCAATAACATTGGTCATTGATGAAGTTATTTAAACCAACACTTCGTTAGTGTATCGAATAAAACTTATTGTTGTACCATTTTTATTTGACTTCTCAAAAATATAAAATATCAAATAAGATTGATGTAGAAAAAAAACTCAATTACGCAACTTACTTCAAGATTCCTTGTTGATCTTTTCGATTGCACAACATGTAGTAAAAATGATGTTGCATACTAAAATAAAACGAAGCATCCCACTACATATAAGTAGGTATAAGTAGGTCCCTGTCAGCGACGAAATAGTTTTAAGATTCTATTGTTCTATTTTCTCAACACTTGATTCTATTTTCTCGGGCTTAAAAAGGAAATACTGGAAATACTTACGTTATATTTCAAAAGTCTTCTTCTTCTCAATCTAGCCGAACAACATCATAATTATAAACTAAACTAAACAGTAAACGGCGTACTAGAAAAATTTAAGATAAAAAAATTAAATCTATTTATGTAAGTAACTTACTGTACCTACCTTATGAAGAAACATATTTTTTATTCATTGTTATTTCAGGGATAATAATTTTGAAAATGAGCATGGACGAGATCCATCAGTAATATAAACTTTTTAACACAATTTTTCTAAACGGTTTTCTTCCTCACTAAATTGAAAAGGTGACTTCAATATCAATGGTTTTGAATCTAGCGCCGTGCCCGCTGAATAGGTATCTACACCATGTTTGGTGTAATGCGAGCTTGCGATCAAGTTGTGTATCAATGAAATGAGCTTGTACGGAAATGCAAACCGGTCCCTTCCTTTATGGACATAACCCTGACTATTACTGTAAATATAAAAATAACGATAACTTATAGTAGGCCAACGGAAGTGAATCGTGAACATATCTGTATTTCAAGCCTGGCTTTGACCTGTGTGAAGGTTAATTTAACAAGTCAACATTTTGAATTCATTAATTTTTTTAATAGCTCCAAAACCTTTGAATTCCCATGTGTAGAATAAAAAATATATCCCAGTGATGTATAGTATATGTGGCTTTCAGCTTGGTGATTGGTCTTACACTAGTCATAGTGCTGTTCTAAAAAAATGCAGTAAATAAAAGTTATTTCTTATGTAGCAAGATACTTTAACGTATTTTCCTTTGACTTCGCTGGAAGCAGGTTTTCCATCGCTAATTTTGGCTTTTGATCTGGTGAAATGCAGTCAATATTGATTTCACTTGCGGAACCTTCGGAACTCATTTTTATTTACGTATTTATTATCAAAATAACAGAATCGAGACAACCTTTTTCATTACCAACAATTTAAAAAAAAAAATACTGCATGCGCAGAAACGTAAAAGCGTCTTCATACAGCATACCAAGCTCGATGAAAGAGGCAAACAAGGAAAAAGTTTGGTCATTGTGATTATTGCCAGCATGCTGAGTGCATTGGGCAAGCACCCCCGGCAAATGATTTCTATACACCATTGCCCTATTTTTCCCTTTTTTTGAAAGTAATGAACTAATGATAAATGATAATGCATGTCTGAGAAAACTTATTTTGTAAAGTGGATCTACGACAATTGTTTTAGTAATCATAATATCCCAGAATGGGACAATGATTGCAGATGCGGCGCGGCGCGGCTAGGTGATAAAATATCGTCTTTTTCTAGTCGGCGGTTTCAAGGGCAATGATAATATTGTTTGGCCAAAATTATCTTGGAAGAGACAAATTAAAAGGATTTTTCCTAACTAACTGCTCAATAAACTAGGCCGCGATTAGTTAAAGCAAGTGCTGAACACGGGTTTGGATGATGGCAGTGCGCATTTGTAAGAATGCGAGAAGCTCCTCCTCGAATGGAACTCTGCGTTACTGCTAGCGTTACTTTTCCGTGCGGGTTTTGGACAACGATGTCACCTATTAAACAAGGAAACGTTAATATCGTACTGGGGCTGTAACGGTTGCATTATAAAAAACATCGAATATATGCAGGCTACGATTTGCTGTTACGTCTATTCCAGTACTACGAGTAGGTAGGCAAATTCACTCTCAGTCGGTGTGACAAAAGCATAAGTTTGATCATCTTCAATCACATAATATTTGCTATTACAGTGTTCGTTTGGTGTTTTTTAAATTTACTTACAGTAAATACATTTACTTATTCATACAACTATGTACAAGTAGGTGTATACAAAAAATACAGATGAAACAGCTAGCTATCTAAAGACCGTTGCAAACGATCTATAGATAGCTCAACTGATCCAGATCACTAATATTGGACTTAATTATTTTCTACCGAACCCTAGCTCGTAATAGTACCTATAAACGTAGTATATCAGTTGTTTTATTCCAAAAACTATCGTGAACTTGACTATTCATATTGTAAAAACGGGAATTTTCACGTACTGCACTATCGGTGAAGGCACCGACTAAGTTTCGACTCATTCCGAGAGTCTTCATCAGGGTGAGTGGTTGCGACTTGTGGAAGGAGAAAGTCGCAACCACTCACCCTGATGAAGACTCTCGGAATGAGTCGAAACTTAGTCGGTGCCTTCACCGATAGTGCAGTACGTGAAAATTCCCGTTTTTACAATATGAATATATCAGTTGTGTAGTTACCTCTATATATAAGCTCTGCTTGGTTTGGGGCTAGATGATGCTTTGTGAAAATATTTAGCATTATTTATTTATTTATTTAAGGAATGTGATAAGTGATACCATACCATCAGAATTTATCGGATATAAATTGAAAATTTGGGTTAATCCGTATCCGTACAAGCGAAATCCCACTTGTAAGAAACCCAAAAGAAAACCATATATTGCCTTTTTGAATTCACAATTTGCCATATAAAGTTGTGTTAAATCCTTGTTTAATGTGATGACTAACTACACCGACTTAAATTGCTCATAGCTCATCATGATCGAGCCATTAGCACCATTACTTCTCATTTCTGTGGATGAAACGCCGTAATCAGGTCGGAATCTAGGTCGAGTGCCGATGTACCGGGTAGTCTTTTCACCATGACCTCAAAAATTTGGTTCAATCTAGAACAAACCAGTTTTTATTTAACTGCGGAGTGCTATTAAATTCAAACCATAGATTTTTCTATTTTATTTATTAAATACAGCTCTTGAATCTTTCCTGAGATGTCTGAGATTGTCTGTCAAAGATCGCTTCCAAGCGATAAGACTGCCCATTGTGAATTTTGTTATATCATAAAGTTCTTATTATTTTAGTAATTTTCCTGTGGTGTACAATAACCATTGCAGCATAGACTGCCCTCGTTAGCACTGGTTAGCACCCATGTATTGTACTCTTTTGTAATTTACTGTTTTTTTTATTGTTTGTATTTCTTTTCATTTGTACTTGTCTGTGCTGTATTGTATGTGTTGAATAAAAAACTATCTATCTTTCTAATAGAGTATTTTCATTAATTCATTCTGAATAGGTTTAAGATAGGTTAAATATTTTGGAATTACCTTTTTTCCGGCCATTAAAAATTATTCGGGATATTCCCAACTTTAAATAAAAGTTAAATGTTTTGCAATTCAAAACGAAGTAGCATGGATTATTTAAATGTATCTGATAAAAATTCGGTTGGTGAAATGAAGACGAGAACACTTGACAGATTTAGAATGGTCAGTTTAATATAAATTGTATACATTATGTACAATCTATAATAAATATAGAATACCAGAATGAATTCGCGGTGAATACCTGAATGTCCATAAAAACATTCTGGTACTCACCTATAGTATGTCTATAAAGAATTTCTGGTATTTACCGCGAATTCATTCTGGTATTCTATATCTATACTAATATTATAAAGAGGAAAGATTTATTTGTTTGTTGGTTTGTTTGTTTGTATCGAATAGGCTCCGAAACTACTGGACCGATTTTAACCATTTTTTCACTAATAGAAAGCTATATTATCACGAAGTAACAAAGGCTATAATTTATTTTCAAAAAAATAGAGATCTTTAAGAAAATTACAATGATGTAACCCAAAGTAGCAATTTTTTTTCTATAAAATTTATTATTTGGCGTGCGCCGACAAAACTATTGATGATACATCAAAATAATGTACTATATGATTAAAGTACTCATTATTTCCTACATAAAATTCCTCGAGGTTATATATCTAACTATGATAGTTACGTAAGTCACATAGTAACTTTTGTTTTCTTAAATGTAATTAAATCGCCGGTAGAGACATAAGTTCGTTACATTCGTATCGAAGTATTAATTGTTATTCAAATAAATAGTTTTATCATCAAGGGTATTTATGTAGCAGTAAAATACCTTAATTCATTCGAAACAGAAATTTAATTTCGAAGTTATCACGAGTATAAAATCGAAACCTACGCGGCGGAAACCGCGGGGCGCAGCTAGTTTATTATAGATTGTTATATTCACCGCGACTCTTGACCTCACATCTAACTTCTATATAAAAATTCGAGTACACTAGCGATTACCTGTTTACAGCAGTTAATATTTCTAATTCAAAAATCAATTTTACCTGCTATGCACGAGTATCTTTAAAAGTAGGTATACACATATAAAGACCTATAAGATATATAAAGATCTGTTACCTACCATTATTTTAATATGCACAGCCCCGTCTATGACACAAGCTCAACATGCTAATATTCAAAGAGCAAAACAATCCAACAATCCATTATTTAAGGAAAGTTATTTGCTAACCAGTGGTTGTTCAGACTCAATGTTACTTATTTCCTCTACGGTTTTTTTGTTGTAAATTTGAAAACTTTATTAAATGAAACCAGAAACAGTTTGAAAATTAACTTATCAGAAAGAAGAGCTGTAAGTCTGGTACCTACTTGAATTTGTTGGAATGTAAAACTTTTAAGGGTAAGTAGTTCCCGAACCCCTTCATCTTTTATGAAACTCTCATATTTTTTTCTGGACAAGCAGAATAAAGATATAACTCTAAAGATTTCATCATAGGGCAATATTTGTATACCTACGTTGGAACCGTAGGGTTAATACTGTTAGGGACTGCGAATAAAATCCGTAGAACTATTGAAGAAATAACCACCCCGGACTAGTTAGGTATTGACTAGTTGAGCATTATAATATCTATGGTATTGATGACTACTATGTAGAACGAGAATAGCTTACCTATATCAAAGAGGTTGGATGATTTTTTCTGCCTACGGGTTTGAACCAAAGAGGTTACTAAACACATATTTGTACTACTTCGAGTGACAAAGGTTTTTGAGCACCAGTCGGCTCACTCGGCCACGTAATACTGCAGTAGGTTGTCGATAGTATAGAAAATAGTATTATCATATTTTTTTAAGTTATATTCTATTCGGAACGATCTACTTCATTTGTCTATATGTATGTTCGACTTAGATCCATGCTTACAGGTTGAAACACAAACAATTATTATTTCCGTTAGGATTATTTAGGTACCTACTTCCTAGTGTACTTTTTGAATATTGTTTTCAATACTTGGTACAAACAGTCACCTAAATACACATAGGTACATACGTAGGCCTCACACCTGCCGTTATATCCAGATATTGAATAACAATCACACTTATGTAGAGTACTACTTTACACTGTTTACTTATGAGGTCGTAACCAAAATAAAAAATATTCTAATAACATGACAATACCTACATACAACTTTTGATGGTACCTAAGCAGTACCTACCTACTAAACTCCATTCAACACAAGCAAATAAAAGGCCTATGAAATTGCCGTTTTGTCAAACTGGCCACTTTGAACTGAAATATATGCGGTTCAACTTTATAATACTAAGGTCTAGTGAAAATTGTTTTTGAGGCATGGTTTTTTATTTAAAAAAAAAAGTCATTCATTTGTTTTTTGTGTTTTAATTTACCTCCAATTTCGTTACATTTGCAAACATGGACTCGAAGAAAGCTCACGTTATTTTCGTTACGCTGATACGTAAAGCTTATTTGGAGACTTTTTAGAAAAAAACACTGTTACTTACATACATCACTATTACTCAAAACGTTTATGTTGAGTGTAGGTCTATCATACAAATTATGCACTTTGTGATGCGGTGGATGAGCTGCTGGCTCAGATGAAACTGTAGCAATCGGTTCCCGTCGTGGGACAAATATTTCCATGTTCTGCAGATATTTGTTTCAGGTCTGAAAACACCCAGACCATGGTATCTCGCTCAATATCAAACTATGGTCATAATCCAACCAAATTCCATCCAAAGGTTACCTGGAAGAAATCGCTCTTAGCGATAAGGCCACCATCACCGCAATCTCGTTTTAAGATCCTTTGTAAAGTGATTTTAATCCTGGTGTATGCAATAAAGAGTTATCTACTTATCTATCTATCATAATGTGATAGCAGCAGCCTACAGCTCTTTTTCCTGACACACAACAGCAATAGGATTCTGCGATTTTATTAATTGCTGTTAGGGTTAATAAAGGTATATTTTTATTTGATCTGTATCGGGACTTTATTAACCAGTCTCCTCTGAGGTGACTGGTCCAACGTACCATCTTTAATATGTTCGCCATAGATGACAGAGATGCAATTTCATCAAGATAAAGAGACTTTTCTATCATCAATTTCAGGCACATTCATGTTTTCATTATGGTTTTGTCTTTGTAATTTGGATTGCGACATCAACTCTGGTTTAAGAATTCATTCTGATAAGAATTTATAATTCACTTAAATGAGAACTTATAACTAACAACTTAACAACAATAGCAGATATATGGATTTGCAATCATCTAAAACAAAAATCTATTCAGGTACCTATTATACATCTACGAGTAAAAATGCAATCTTTACCCAAGAGAGGTAATTAGTTCGTGACGCTGCGCTGGCTGTAACTAGTCAATTCCATTAATTTAAACAGAGTCATAGCGGGGGTTGAAATTAAACTTATGGTTAGTACTTCTATAAAGACATCTGTGACCCAGTAGGCGAGGAGCTGGCTGAAATGCAAGAGATGTAAGTTCGATTCCCGCTGCATATCAAATGGTGCTTGTAGTACTTGATACTGACGGCATAGGAAATCCTAGTGTAGAGTTCCTATTTTGTGACTTTTAGGTAAAAATAACTTAACTCTCAGATTGGCTGTGGTAGCTTCAACCAGCGACAAAAGTGGATAAATAAAATGAATAAACGCCCAACAGATACAAAAAGTCCTGACCCAATACTAGGATTCCCTATGTCGTGGGTATCAGAAACTACGAATACCGTGGTAAGACCTCAACCAGACCCGGAACAATTACATGCAGAACATGCAAACATTTGCATGTTCTATATCAAATAAATGAAGTCTAAAAAGGATCAACTAATACGATTATTAGATTATTATCCCCTAGAGGGGAGACCCCTGACCCTCGACTTGCCTTAGCCGGCCGGTCGGAGGTGGAGGCGCAAGAGCGGAACCTATGCTCCAAGGATGGAAGTGTTAAAGGCATCAAGCCGGGAGTAGCGTTTAGTGAAAATGTAGCACACCTCTCGACACCCTTTAGCCGTCCACACCAACGTTGCCTCTACACTGCCTATCGTTGGCGGCACTTATGGGGCCCGTTTAGTGGACGACAAGTCATAACCTGCCTATGATTTGATTTGAATTTGAGTCAGAATTGGCAGGTGCCGTTTCATCCTACATAGTCCAGCAACCATTCCTTAAGCATTTACTCCTGCAATAGTCCAGATTATCACCCAATCCAATAGTTTCATCATTCTCCATCCACGAAAAACCGTTTTTTTATATATTGTATTGTACCAAAAGGCCTCTAAGCTTCAGGTCCACTAATGCCTATAAAGGCTCCAGGTATAAGCCTGAGATTAAAAATAGATAAAGAGGAATAATAATAATATAATGATTTATCTGAATTTCAGTAAGGATAATAATAATAATAAATAAATAAAGGATAATAATAATAATAATAATGCTTTATTGCCTTAAAGTGTACATTTGGTACTTATAAATAACTTAAAAATTAGGTTAGAGTAGGATTTAAATCTACGAACAGGCAGTTCGGTTATACTCGTATTTACCGAAAGCTTATTGTAGAAGCGTACAGAGTTCCCCATAATCGAAAAACCAAATCTAAATAACAGAATGTGTAATTTATTTTTGTCCCTAGTATTATTATGCACGTAACTTTTTTTTAAATAGCGGTTTTTTTATGCTTGTACATTAAGTTTTTATTCATATAATGTGAAATTACTGTCATAATGTTTATTTCTTTGAATCGTTCCCTCAAAGAGTCACGAGGCTTCATACTATATAAATAGCACGTGTTGCCCTTTTTTGTAAAACATAAATTGTTTAGATATCTGCTGCCTTGCCCCACAGTAAGATTCCATATGACATGACACCATGAAAGTAGTTGAAATATACTGACCTAGCTGTAACTTCATCAGTAAGATGTTTAATTGTCCTAACAGCAGAACTAAGTCTACTATTATCTACTCATGTAAAGTGTTTACCTAATATATACCTTTCGTTGTATCCATATTTGAAGTACAGCTATAATTTCACATCCAGTGTTATGACCCGTATACAACTTATAATTAAGTTTACTGATCGCGAAAATTAAAAAAAAAAACATCCAGCGTCTAAAGGTCAGCGTCTTTACCACACGTTAAGATGGGTCATAAATAAATGCCATGGTTGAGGGTATGTTGTAGCTATAGCTATTGGATAATCATGCCTGTTGCGTCTGGTTACTAATTGGCAATTGACTCAGAAGATCATGTTTAAAGTAGGTACGTATTGCAACTTGAAGAAAAGATATAAGAAAAACATTAAAATATTTGATAAAAAAATATTTAAAATTATTACACTGATTCTGACTTGACCACCTCGTTTGCCTCGGCCTCTGATGACTTTTGTACACCATTTATGTAAGGTTTCAATCTATCAAATTATTATAATCACTTCCGGCCGTTTGTTCACAGATTTTTTTGTTGCTATAATTAAAATATTATTTTAATATTGTTTTTCGACATTTTCTTATGTGAAAAAAATAAAACTAAAGTGATCTAAATCACCAATTTTCATTATTTCACTAGTAACTAGTGATTTTTTTGTTGCTATAATTAAAATATTATTTTAATATGGTTTTTCGATATTTTCTTATGTGAAAAAAATAAAACTAAAGTGATCTAAATCACCAATTTTCATTATTTCACTAGTAATTTATCAGGGTTCCTACAAAGTCCAAAACTAAAAAATCATTTTAATACAGCTATCTAAACATTGAACACCGACTTTCTGTAGCGATTAAATGAGAACACAAAAATAAAAGGTGGTGGTGACGATATAAATATACTAATACCTTGTGAATTGAGATGAGTTTAATGCTAGATATTAACTTTTTGCAAGTTGGATGGTTCAAACTATGTAGACTAGTCGAAAATGGACTTTTACCTGAGTGATTTTTTATTTTGATATTAGAGGTCAAGGTATGACATTTTATTACATCCATCCTATGGGTCAATTATTACGATATTTGTATAGTGAAGTTACAAGGTATGCCCATAGCCTTTTTAGCAAGTCAATTTGAAGTGCAAATTATTTTACACCGCTAAATTCCATTGTTATTTTTATTTTATCGAAATAATTCAATGTTTTTCTATCCTGACCAATGCAAAAAAAATAAAGTTGTATTGTTGATTTTTGTACATACTTAATACGAAGCTGATAATGGCCTCCTTGACATAAAAATATTTTTAAGTTGGTGAATTTTTGTAAATAATATGTGAAAGCAAGTTTTTTAGTTTCGATTTATTGTTCATTATCACACCAATTAATTCCTTATGTTTTCAGATTATTGTCATTCTATAAGTAGGTAGTATGACACCTGCCTCAACGTTACTTTTGCTATACAAATCAAAAGAAAACAATTCTTTCATAATTCAGGCAATCTGCAACAGAAATGTTTTGTTCATTCTCGGACGAAAATGCCTACCTGATTCCCATTTTTTAAATCCTCCGTAAATCGTAAGTACATGCAGGTTTACATCCTTTAGTCCGAAATTGCATTCAAACGAAATTAAACGAGAAAATCTCGAGCTTTGTAGCCGTTGGTTGTTGCCTTTTTGGGGCAATAATGGAGCTCGAAAACGGTAGTAAAGAACACAAACGACCAACGAGAAATTTGACACTTAATTTTGCTTTTTTAACCAATAAGTACCAACAGTTTATGTAACAATCTGCTGTTGTATTATTTTGGCGTACATTATTAAAGTGTTATATTGTCTATATTATCTATATATACAGGTATAGCGTGACAGGTATATGGCAAACTGTAACGTGGTTGGCTCGAAAGTTCGAAACAGAGCATGTATTGTATCAAATATAAGTTTGGGCATGCCTCTGACTACCCCCTACTAAGAATCCTTCATAGATTCATGCACTGAGTAACATCTTAATATGAGGATGCCCATGATAAGAAATTGTAGCCGTGACTCGTTATATTTTATTACCCGCGTGTAATAGCAATATTTATTTGCGAGGGTGACATTATTTAAGGCGCTACTAGGTATGTTTTTTATATTAAACTATTTTCAATTAAAAATCATATCATTATTATCATCTCATAGTAACCCACTGCTGGGGATAAGCTTGCTCCCTCAAACGCCACTCCTGTCTATTCTGGGCTCTTTCTCATCCAGTTTTTATACGGCAACGATGTCGTCCATCCATCTGGCTGGTGATCTGCGAAGGCCCCTTGTGTATCCCCTCGGCCACCACTCAGTCATATATATATCATAAATAAATAAATAATGCTGTACATTTTTCACACAGCATCATCTAGCTCCAAACTAAGCAGACATTGTAGTACTACTTGACTGATGTACTACTTATATACTTATATTGTAAATTCATTCATATTATACATAGAAAACAGCCAGATATTACAGATATAAGTAGGATTATTGATATATATAATATATAAAAATCATATATATTATAATAATCAAAGATATTTGTCAATTAAGCCAGCGTATTGTTGACATTCTAGACTTACCTATATATACAGGTATCTCATGTATTATTCTTTGTGTAATAGTAGATGTAGATGACGATAGCTGCCGTCATGTATGACACTTATTGTTAGTTAACTAAATTGTAAACCGCCTTATAACAGAATGAAACTAATGGTTACAAAGCCTTGTACAAATCATTAAAATAATGACTAGTTACTCGTTTACCTACCTATTGTATATGTAAGTAAATATCCTATATTTAGTCACACAATGCGAGGAAACAGAAAATCCATTAGAAAACTTGCTCCTATTTTCATTGTCTACTTAAGCTTCAAGGTACAGTTCCATAAATTAGCACACTACCTGACTGAAATGGACTTTTCATGCACGCTCGCTGTCAAAATGAGGCCATAAATCAAATAAATATATGGCGTATTTACGTAAGGCTCACGTAAATCATTGTAATCTGGTGGGGCGGTAAATTTTCGCTTATCAATGACTAGTTGGGCGTACATGTCATTCAATAAACGCATTTTGTTGTGGAAATTATTGTCAGTTTTTAATTCCAATGTAGCCCGTGTTATTCTTGCAGTCACGTAGTCAAGAATCAATAACTGTTCTATTCTAAAACTAAAAATCCAGCGTAGGTGGAGCAATGAATAAGAAGTATATTTTTATTCGCACGCCAATTAGAAAAAAAACAAAGACATCTATATATTTACGATACCTTTCTGTTTTGTGAAGGTAAACTCTACTGACAAACAGTCTTGTTTAGGACACACTAGAGATGCATAAGGGTATTCTGTAAGCTGACTTTGAAGCTTTAAAACCTTCTAAAAACTATCCTTACGAAAAACCGTTATACGAAGTAAGCCGTTTCGGAGATAAATGGTAGCAGACCAACCAACATCACGTTTCACCCTAAACGCATATAGGAACGGGCTCTTTATGTCGCGGAAAAAAGTCACTCGCCATGGGTGTAGATTGATAAAAGATAATAATTGACAATCTCTGTACGATCGGCCAGTTTTGAGAAGGTATATATTTCAAAAAAGTTTTTATAAACCTATCAAATATTTCCGAATAAAAACTGCTAAGTATGGTATAAAAAGTAAGTGAAACACAAAACAATGAAATGCCTCCACTAAAAATATAGCCCTGTAAAGCAAAAAGCCTGTATGGTTTCTTATAGAGACATAAAATAACACTTCCTCGGCTTTGCACGTAACAGTCGTGTAAAAAGGAAACTGTAACCGTAAAAAAGTATTTTGTACTAAAAAGAAAAATTCAGTTTCGTACAATAAAGTCAACTGGTTTTGTTTTATGCTCTGCGTTACTGGGAATGGCTATGATTCGATCTGAATCCAATAGTCGGGGTAAATGCAAGGCGTGCCCGCCACTCCGCTTCGCAGTCAGCCTCAATAAAGTTGAAGAAAATTGAAAAGTTTTTCCACGGAATAACACAGAAGTCTAAATAATAGCCATTAAGTTTTTTTTATGTCGTTTTGCCTTTGACATTTCTATCACAAAGTCTACTCCAATCTCGAATGTCAAAGTCAAAATCGTATCAAAAGTACGTACCAATAAATAGCATAGTCGATTTCATTAAGTTATATAAAAAACACCAAGTACTAATTCTAATCTTGCGCAATACTACAAAATTGCACGAATTCGATCTTAATCCCAAATCGCGATTAGAATCGAGTGCCAAGGGTAAGCCCATCTGTAGGTTAATTTAATACAATTCAGAGATTTCATAAATTTTGGTATCGTTTGGTTTTATTAAATACAATATAAACCCAAAACACATATACTAGGATTCCGTATCCCTGTGTGTAAATCTCAGAACTACGAAATCTTTTTAAATGTAATACACACATCCGTCTTTAATTGTAAAAACCATACGTAATTTAATTACGTAGGTATGTTTTTGTGGGAAGTAAAGAAGGAATTATTGTGCCGTTTTTAGTCGACCGAGCGAAGTGCTTCATCATTCCATGTTCCATTAAACTGCTATTGTATTATATCAGGCGTCGAAACACTCGCTTGCCTATAATATTTTAATCTGACTTTAAAAAAGATGGAGGCTTCAATTATTTTTTATTATTTTAGTGATTACAAAACAAAAAAAAACAAGATCACGATTGTAATACTCTGATGGAGATCTGACTTAGATAGTCAGAAAGACGTCCAAACATTATGCTTGCACATGCCCGCGTTTTGCATGGTAGTTAGCGTTCCACGTGATGGGTTGTGAGCCCATCACCTGTTATGATGGTACGGTGGCACGTGCCTAATTTATTGATTCGAGTTTGCCGGTTCCTTTACGATTATTTTATAGTTTTGTTAGGTAAGCACATTTAAGACACACAGCAATTTATAATGCATAGTGTCCAAAAACGACCAAAATCTATTATGCAAACCTCCCATTATTATTAAATATATGTTTTGAGCTTACGTAACATGGAAGTTATGAACATTGCAATTTATATGCAATCCAGGGTTACTCTGAACTTTAGAGCACCAAAGGACGAAAGCTCTAAGTTTGTTAATTTCACATAGTGGTTGGCTTGCAACTTAACTTACATGCATAACTTTATCAATCTATGCTTTGCAACTTTAAGACTGTGACCATTAACGCGTGACCTGTAGAACAGTGCTGAAACATCCTTTATTATTAATTGTTCACACAAATAAACACACAAAAAGGCAGAATTAAATGTCATGTACAAAGGCGAGCTTAACCCTAAAAAGAGTTTTCTTCCAGCAAACCTTGAGCTAGAGAGAGGTAATTACAGTATATAAATAAATAAAAAACAACAGACACAATAGTCCTGACCCCACACTAGGATTCCCTGTGTTATGGGTGTCAGGAACTACGAGTACCATGGTATCACAACATCCATACCCGTAACAAATATCTGCAGGATATTCAAACATTTGTCTCGCGTTGGAATTCGAACCCGCACCTCTTGCGTCGAAGTGCAGCCGACTACTCGCACGCCGCGCCATCCAGGTCGGCAAACAGTAAAACGGTTTTCAAAAGAAATTGTAATATAATTAATTTGTTCAGACAATCCCGAAAACAGGGTTGTTATAAAACCAAAATAATCACCTACAAAAACATTTTACCGAACCTAAAGATAAATAAAGCTGCCCAAGACACACGCTATGCTAGGGTACCGAAGTTGCCTCGTAACTCCTTAAGTTATCATTGGGAATTTGTTAAACTAATATTCGTTTTATATCTTATTTTCTGTATTTATTTGACGTATTCTGCGTACCAAGAACCAATTTAATATTGATACGCCTGAAACTGGGCCAGAAAAAGAGGTATGACGCATGGACAGATACAGACAGACGAACATGACGAATCTTTATGGGTCCCGTTTTCGCAATTTAGCTTTTGAACCCTAAAAATGCACACTCACCTTATCTGGCACATACAAAATATTTAAGCTTTGACTTTCACGACATACCTAAATTTAAAATGATCAATGCAACCGATTACTAAAAACTCTATCTCAGATGTCTCAGACGTGCATCAATGTTATCGTATCGATCATTGCCCACACACGGTTTGTATTCATGATAAACAACCGATTTGAATTCGAATACATTTGAAATCTCAATATTTCAACGTAAGCTTTCCTCGAGTGAAAAGCAATCAAAAGGCAAACAGCTCCTTTTGAAAAGGCACTTTCTAGAGCTTCAATTGGATGGATAAAATAGAACGAACTAGGACGCGTCTGTGGAATAAATTCTGGGTGGTATACATTTATAATATCACTTTAATTGATTTCTTTTTATTCGAATACTATCAAGGAAAAGAATCACAACGAATAGGATTTTATTGAAATTTTATGAAAAGGGAAATGCCCCAATCATAAAGAATAGCTGCTGAGGAACCTAACTACGGTTTTTATATTAAAGAAGAAACAATAGAAATAAATTTATTATACTATTTATATATTTGTCGCGTCAAATAATCAGATTCAAACAGATAGTTTTGCCTGTCAATTATATGAAGTCTGCAGGTGTTGCAAACGACGACTTACAAGTAAAATAAAAGAAACTAAGGATTTAGTATGTGAACCAGAGGCCAGATTGCCTCCGAAAATGTATGTCGGATATAAGCATAATATTCTGAACGATATGAAGCTAAAAAAGTTTTCCTTTGTGAGTGTGTGCTCTGAATAAGGCCTTCGTTGGTACCTTTCAAGCGTTTACATCAGAACCTGTAAATATGAGAGAGAAAAATTCGCAGGTGTAGCTTAGTAATTTCAAGGGGTTCAATACAATAGGATTTGTTCCAGTCAGGAAAGCCAAAGTAAGTAAATGAGTTAAGGGTATAATTCAAAGAAAATCCTGCGTCTTTGGTTCAAATTCTAGAGGAAAGTGTAGCATTTTCTTAAAATGGATTCATACTTCATACAGTTCTACAATTGAAATCACTGGACCATTAATTTGAAAACTAAATGACTTAAATTAATGTACGCTAAAGTTATGTATTGGCGTGTTGTCGCCTTATCTGAATCCAACTTAACCAACCCTCACCTCAGTGAAGTCCATCCTGTATCACCAGGGAGCGTCCATCTGTCACGCTGGAGATATTCTTCCAATTTATCTTACCGTGACGTGACACGACTTTCATTTTTGAACTCTCCTCGTTGCCTATCCTATTTCGATCACACCGTGAACTTTATTCCTTTACACAAACAGAGCACTTATTCAATGTAGGGTAAAAAGATTCTTGAATTTTCCTTTTTCCGGACAAACCGTCCAACTGGAAGGTACTTTATAGTATTGTCCAGGACTGTGAGTTTGTTTTCTTTTTGTTAGAGCGATTTAAAAATGTAGAGTGAGTATCGATTGTCAGTATTTTAATTTAGTTTTTTTATCAAAGTTTATTTGGGTATTTTTATATTTATCTTTGACAATAACAGTGAATCCTCGGAAACATTGATTGACACGTTTTCAGAGTATTACGTTTGAATGGTGGACGTGGAACCCAAGTAAGTGAGTATTTAAAAAATAATAAAGAATAATAGATAAAGCCATGTCGTGTGCCTTGAATCACTATCAATAGTATTGCAGATAATGAGCTACGTTGGTTACCTAATTACATCGATGGTAGCAAATGTTAAAATGCAAAGATCATTAACCACTTTAGTATCATGCAGTATGTAATCTCAATGATGTTGTAGAGGTTAATCTTATATTATGGCACTCTTTGGGGAATTCCAGCAGTGGACTTCTACGGGCCGTTCATGATGACAATAAAGTCTGTTTGTCTACAAATAGTAATAAAAAACGAATGAATTGAAAACTCAATAAAATCCAGCCCCAGCCCCAGCCCCAGCCCCAGCCCCAGCCCCAGCCCCAGCCCCAGCCCCAGCCCCAGCCCCAGCCCCAGCCCCAGCCCCAGCCCCAGCCCCAGCCCCAGCCCCAGCCCCAGCCCCAGCCCCAGCCCCAGCCCCAGCCCCAGCCCCAGCCCCAGCCCCAGCCCCAGCCCCAGCCCCAGCCCCAGCCCCAGCCCCAGCCCCAGCCCCAGCCCCAGCCCCAGCCCCAGCCCCAGCCCCAGCCCCAGCCCCAGCCCCAGCCCCAGCCCCAGTCCCAGCCCCAGCACCAGCCCCAGCAAAGGTCTCCCCTTTTTCCTTTCATGTCACTCGGTCCATTGCCATCTCTGGCCATTTGGATTCGAATGCATACAGGTCGTCTCGCCATCCTTTTTTGGTATTCCGCGACGACATCGTCCGTTATTCGGCAACCACTCAGTAACTAGATTTGACAAACGATCTGGATGCATTCGAGACACATGACCTGCCCAATATCACTTTAAGCGAGCAGTCTTCATGCCTTCATCAGTCATACAGCAATCATCAGTAATGTTTTTAATTGGAAACATAAAAGGTGTCGTGTGATGGACTACCCGCATTCGTTGCCCGCCGGAGATAAGCCCCCGGCCATTCCGGCTGCTTGCTATATTGCCTTTGTAAAGCTTGTGAACATTCAGAACATACACGGAAGCAAGTTATCAGTGCGATGGAAGTTAGTTCGCTAGAAATAGGGTTGTACAGGGAAATCGAAAAGACGGAGGATAAAGGATATATCAGAAATGCTCAGATTTTATGAAAATTTGAATATAACTTTCCGTATTACTTATGTTTACAGCCATGGGAATCTTCGTGTTTGTGATGAAAGTGGTATCATCATCTCTACACGAGCACGGCATACAGTTTTTTAGGTATCCAAGAACTCATAAAGAAGGATCGTTTCTTACTACTAACATCACAAATATCCGAGTATGCGTTGGAAATTGTTGAGATATACAAAACAGATACAGCCCGGCAATAAGCAGAATAATGGTACTCTATCTGGTAGTTAACTGCGAGTGGAACATAGTTGTAGTATTATCAGGTGAGGCCACAGTGGAACAAAGGCACCACCTGCCCGGAAACTGCTTTAAACTTGTCCAACTAATTCCAAATGCCGTATCACGTCGAAGTTCTGACTTTGGGATATCAAGTTTGTGTGATTATTCAACGCGCGCCTGTTTCAGGCGTTTTCATTATCACACCTTTCATTTGATGTGCCGCTATTTGCATAAATTGTTTGTGAATGTTCTGACAATATTTGTAGGCTTTGCGCGAAAATTAAAAAAATACAATGTAAAATACAATGAATAATTTAGTACCTGCGAATGTGGATTCGCAGGTACTAAATTAGTGAAACAGAATAAATAAAATATAATGCTGGACATATTTTCACACACCATCATCTAGCCCCAAAGTAAGCAGAGCTTGTGTTATGCGAACTACATGACTGATATATTACTTATGTAATTTTTTTGTAAATACATACCTACATAGAAAAAATCCAGAGCCGAGACAAATATTTGCAGATAATACTAACATTTGTTCCGTTTTGAACATTTGACTTCCTGCGTCTCAGGCCGCGGCCTTCCTTCGCCCACTGAGCCACAGAGTTCGCAGTCGGTCAGCAATTAGGGTTCCTTTTTTCATTGCTCAAAATTATCAGGTCGCTCTATGCATTTCGAAAATGTGAACGACAGTGCACGAACCGTATGAAGGTATGTGTTAGTCGTCATATTCGAAGTTCATTTAGTATTTTATATTATATATAGTATAATAGTATCATTTAGTACACACTTTACGTTGTAGCTTTATATAACGCACTTTGACTCTTACAAAATTTTTCTTTATATGTCTAATACTAAGGGCCTCTGACCCAAGCTGCGAACAGACAGACTGACAGACGGACGGACAGGTTTCCTTGACGACTACGGAACCCGAATGAACAAATGACCAATGAGGGCTATGTATGAGTTTTCTGTATACCGTTTGAATACACGAGGATCGTTAATTTAGTTTTTCCATAAACAGTTACTTATCTTCTACTTATCAGTAGGAATAATTAACAGGAAAATAGCGACTGCGCCAGTGTTATATTGCCCGTATGATCAGATAATTTTGGAAATACCTACCGGCGAATGGACACAATAAATTCCATCTTTTATGAGCCATTATATTACCGATAATTTACCCGGGACTTTATAACAGATACCCACTTTAAAGTATTCGTTATAGCCTTTGTTTTCAGCGAACTGTTTCAAAGAAACGAGCTTACGCAAAGAAATGCTTTCGTTCTGGTAAATATTTAAAAGATAGAGTCAGTTTTATTTGACTCTGCCAATTTTAGTTACTATTAGAATTTTAATAAAATATTTTCTTCTTATTCACTACTTTTTTTATTTACATAGATGGTATAAAAAATCATCATATATATAGAAGTGGTAATCGTGCAGCCATTTGAAGCATAATATCAACCCAATTATGTAGTAGAAATAGCTTACCCTTTTCTATTATAATGTTGGAGCTACCTACTTTGAATAGCATTGTAAAATACCATGTCGTCATTATTTTAGGAAAGGGTGAAGGAAACCAATAAATCGTTCCCGAGAGGGTCGCCATCAGCAACACAGCACTTAATGTTTGTCTCGTTTTAGACCGATGACAATGGACCACATTGTCTATTAGGTACGAATTTATACGCATACATATTAAATCACTCAGGTGGACTCCACTTAGTATTAACACAGATATTATGATACTAGTAGTATTAATAATAATGAAATGGATGGTAATGACATAGTGGGAGTAGTGACGCAAAATGTGTCGTATTATGTCCAAATTAAAGAAACAATACGTATCCATATTATTATTATATTTTTTTACTATTCGGCTTAGGGAACAACTCTACAGATCATATTGTAAAAACGGGAATTTTTACTTAACGCACGGTTAAGGCACCGACTAAGTTTCGTCTCATTCCGAGAGTCTTCATCAGGGTGAGTGATCTCAAGTTTACAGTTGTATGTCTTTCTATGAGTTTAATCTGCCTTTTAGATCATATTGTGCCTTTTTTGTGCGACTGGGCAAAGGCCTCCCCCAATTCTTTACATTTCGGTTATCGGCCTCCAACCTTGGCTGTCTCCAATTCTTACATCTCGAACTCAATCAAGATTTAAAAATCACCATCCCAAATTATTATTTATACCTAAATCAAAAATTCATTTCAATATCGGTAGAGTGGCGTTTTTAGGGTTCGACTATATGAAAAAAACGGACCCTTATCTTAGATAAGACATGCCCATCTGACTATCTGTTTGACGTCCGTATCCGTCTCAATTTATCGCTCAGTTACAAGCATATCAAGTCATTATGCAGACGTGTTTTCTTAACATAGAATCGAAAATCAGAAAATCGAATATTAACTGTTTTGCACATCCTTTAGTTAATTAAAAGTGGGGGATGACATTTTATTCGCTTTGCCGAGTGCAAAGCTAAGATAATAGGTCTCTAAAATCTCCAGGAGATATAAGTCTTCAAAGTAGCTAAAGTTGTACCCCTTTTCAACTTTATAACGTTGAATCGTAAAGGTATGAAATAAAGTGCAACGAGTAGTAGATATTCGATAGGAACTGCAAACGAAAATTAGATTGAAGGATTTCCAACGATAACATTAGGAGTATATAAGCCAACTTCGGAACTCTTCTAACATGGTTTCTTGACACGTTTTGGGCAGCTTTATTTAATTTTTTGACTTTCAGTATTGTTTGTCTTGGCGACAGGGCCCCAAGTTTTCTAATTTGCCTCAAAACCAGTTCGAAGGGAAAATACAAACAGCTTTGAATCCAATATTTCTTACGAATTTTTAATCAAGTTCTACCAAAGATTAACAACGTTTCTCAATCATTTACAATACTTGTTATATAAGGCAATTTAAACATCAACTTTCATCAAAACGGGATAGTTACCATGATTTGTGAGTTAAAATGTTTCCCGATATTTCGGCACAGTTGCATGTATCATTTTCAGTTCCCCCCGCGATCCAAATTTTAGTCTAAAAAATATTCATCATTTTTGTATATAATGATTGTGCAGTATTATTTTGTAATTTAGATAGATATACACGACCAAATTTTGTAAACGCGATATGTTATTGCATAAAAAGACTTGAAATATGTCACTTAAAAGTACGGCTAGATAGTTACCAGTTTTAACTGTGGTGGAATAAGATAAATCCCTCTGGACAGGATTATCTGTTTGCGACTCTACTTAGACCGACTGAGCCCTATTAGGTCGGTCTGCAGCTTTAGATAGCTTGCTCATTGATCGTTATAGTGCTTGTGTACTAACTTATAGTTGGTGTTTCTGAAATTCAACTGAAAGGCCCTAAAGAGTGCCATGACAAATAATCTTGAGCTATCACCATCCACAGATTACCTGCAATCTTTAAAATTACATCGGGTTTTCGTACACTGTGTTGCCTAGTTCATGATTCCCTTTTAAGAACCTTACTTTCCCAGCGATTGTCGGTTCTACGAGCTATAAGGCCTGCCTATTGCCACTTCAACTTGTTAATTTTAATAGATATGTCGTTGACTTTAGTAACACAAATTTCTTCTTTGCGGATTTAATAGTTCACTAGAAACATAAAATTACATATTTTGAATCTAACTTAAACATTCTTAAAAAACTAAGACTTATTAAATAACTAAGATTAGACATATAAGTTAAATAGTTTATGTTTCTGTGTTTATTCTTATAGTTAGTAATTAAGTTTAGGACGTCACCCTTTGTTTTCAACCGCAAAGGAAACCGCACGACTGGAAGAAAATGCTGTACAGTAAGGTCTTAGCCCTCTGTAAATTATAAGTGTGCAATAGAGCATTAAATAAAGAATTATTTATTTCCTTTACCTACACCATATTTCAAGCTAAACTGCAGATTATTAATTTTTAAAATGCCCAAATAAAAAAAATAACCGAAATGGTAATGAGAAAACAGTCACAGCGAGCGATTACTCGGCTAAGATCCGATAATGCCGTCGTTTCTCTTCCATAATCCTGAAAAAGTGATGTTGCCCGAGCATTACGGGAACGGCTACAAAAACGATTCCCTGACTAATATAAATAAAACCCTTCGGATTCCTGTTTTAAATCTATTCCTGTCTGAAGAATTCTCTCACGAAAATGAATAGCGCAGAGTCTGTATCGGTATTTTGCAATTTATTGCGATGCTGAAAAGTTATTATTGTTAGATAGCATAACCTGTTCTAGTTTATGACGTTAGAAAACTAGTAGACGACCGAACAATATTTGGAGACTCGAATAGATAATTATATACCCCTTAAATATCAATACCTTCCAAGCTCTAAAATCTTCTTCGTCGTAACACCGATTCCATCCTGGTCACCCTGTGTTAGTGACCAGATAAAACATCAAGTAAGGTGCTAACATGGACCTTGTGACCAATGGTGAAAAAAAAAATTGTGTGGTGGATGGCTCCATTCATACACGCGTCATATGGATGGCCATATGACGCGTGAATCCAGTTTTCTCGTGAGGAAATTGCCATTAATTTTATTAGGATTATTTTTGAATAGTGAGATTAGCGCAATCAAACAAAAACAAGCAAACTCTTCAGTTTTATCATAATCATATCATAATCCTACTACTATTATTAACGCGAAAGTTTGTGAGGATGGATGTTTTTTACTCTTTCACGTAAAAACTACTGAACGGATTTTGATAAAACTTTACAGTAATATAACTTAAATATCAAAATAACACATAGGCTACTTTTTATCCGGATACCATGCGAACGAAGCCCTGGGAAGAAGCTAGTATTATACAAAGGAGTTTGTCGTGACATACATACTGACAGGCAACGAAGAGCCTTATACCAAGAACGAACTTAACATTTTAGTTGAAATGTAATGAAGAAATTAGTTATAGCGGTGCTATGATAACACGGGCAGTGCGATGCATGAGGATGAGGTAGGACGGGAAGCGGGGGGCGAGAGGCGAAAGACACTCACATTATCTACCTTTTTTTTTTTAAAGGGGGAAATGCCTCGCATCCCCCTTCCGCTACGGGGGTGGCGAAAGGGGGTATGTGGGACTCTAACCCACTTAAAACCCCCCTGGTTAACGTCGCCCGCCGTAGTGGGGCAAGATGGGGTCGCGTTAGCATTCACCATCTTACCCCGACGGGTGGCCCAGGAACCACCCGGGCCCCGGCCATGTGTGGGGCCGTGCAAGCCGGCGGAGTCCCCCAATCTCCGCCAGTGACCCCACACTCGCGCCCTGAAAAGGGCGCCCCCTCCTACTTACGCTGTCCCTCACTCCGAGCCTGACCGGTATGGGAAGCCCTGCCGGTATAGCCTCGAAGATCATTGGGACGCGCAAGCCCTCATCCGCGCCCTGAAAAGGGCGCCCCCTCCAACTTACGCTGTCCCTCACTCCAAGCCTGACCGGTATGGGAAGCCCTGCCGGTATAGCCTCGAAGATCATTGGGACGCGCAAGCCCTCATCCGCGCCCTGAAAAGGGCGCCCCCTCCAACTTACGCTGTCCCTCACTCCAAGCCTGACTGGTAAAGAAAGAAAGAAAGAAAAGAAAGAAAGAAAGAAAATATTTATTTAACACGACATAATATATATATATACAACAAACTTTGGAAGTAAGGAAGTAAGGTACTGCCTAATCCATTTACCTAGACAGTTTTATGTCGCACCAAAAAGGTATCAGCTCAGCATAATGCTAGGTAGGTGGCTACCTACTTAGCGCTGGTATTCTGCTGACCCTGCGCAGTGACGTCACAGACGCCAGAACCAAACACTACGCTCAAGAGATTATTATGTGTATTATATAAATATATATTTTTTAGATTGTATTTACTGTAGATTATTTACTATGTTCTAACTGTTATACCTAAATAAAAATGAGAAAAAATAAATAAAACAAATGCATACGCGCCTACTAAGGTGATCATTTACATTAATAATTATAATAAATCATACTAAATATACCTATATGATATTTAATGGACTAAATATATAAAGTTATCGCTTGTATATAAAAACCCACTCCTACCCACATGATATACGTCGAAGAATAAAAGGAAATGAATTGAGTTCCACGTTCAGCTTAGCGCAAGTGCCGACCGGCCAAGAGCCTACCTACTCATACCTACCTGCCTATAAGCATTTTGCGGCCTGTGGTGCGAACTGGCTGTGTTCATTTGCGATACAAATTTCCAGTTTATATTACAAATAGCAGCATTGGCAGGTAAGTTCCTACTATGTAGATACAATTCCTAAATTAATGTTTCAAATAAAAAAATATTTATATTTCCTACCTACATCCAAGAATCTAATTGAAGATATACGTCATCGTCTATATAAATAGACGAAGAGGTAAAGGTAAAGGTAAATCAATAATGATGCATCAAAAAAACTTTTCAGATTATTGATGCATCATTATTGATGCCTTCCCGCTTTTTTTGTTCACCTAGAAGAAACCGCTTCAATTTAGACCTAAAACTAAAGATACTTTTCAGATTTCTGATCGGCGGAGGAATATTGTTCCAGCACTTCGTGGCTGCATATCGAAAGCTTCCTCGGAACGCCGCAGATTTGTGACGCGGCGTCAACAGCTGCGCAGCGCACTGCCTACCCCTACGTTCGTTCCAAATGAACTTGTCATATAGGTATAGAGGTGTTTTTTTATGGATAACCCCAAAGAGAAGACACGCTAAGTGTAACTTTCGACGCGACTTCATTCTTAGTACAAAGTGTTTGTTTAGAAACGGTGTTAGATAGATAGATAGATAACTCTTTATTGTACACCACTTAATATTATGCTTACAAATTCAAACGGAGCAAATTACAAGCTAATCGCGGGAGTACAATGGGCGGTCTTATCACTTAAAGCGATCTCTTCCAGACAACCTTTGGATGGACAGGAATTTACGTGAACGATACAGGACGGTGGTGTATAGACAATACAGAAATACAAAGTGATGAATAATTAGATAAAACATATACTTATACATACATACATGAATACATATACCTACATAAATAATCTATATGATGCAACTCATCAGCATTAAGATAAGGACAAATAGTGACTGTGCAATAGCTTTTTGAAGATAGGAAGGGATTTGGCAGTTCTGATATTGAGGGGGAGAGCATTCCATAGGCGGATAGCTTGTACAGTAAAAGAATAATCATAGAAGGAAGAAGTGTGCACAGGAGATTTAAGTTGCAAGGTCTCAGAGGAGCGCATTAAACGAGAGTTGGATAGATGAAGATATTCAAAGCGCTCCTTGAGATAGTGAGGAGAAGAAGGGTTAAATAAGATACTGTACAAGAGTGAGAGTAGGTGAGCATTTCTGCGTAGGCGAATTGACAACCACTTGAGCTTTGTGCGGAATTCGGAAACGTGGTCATATTTTCGTAAGCCGTAAATAAACCTAATACTAAAATTTTGAAGGCGCTCAAGCTTATCAAGTTGTTTCTCAGTAAGATCAGGATAGCAGGCATCGGCGTAATCGAGAATAGGGAGTAAGAGGGATTGTGCCAGCGTAACTTTGGTGCATGTCGGAAGAAAATTCCTGAGCCTCCTAAGTGAGGCAGCTGATGCGAACATCTTACGACTCAACTCGGCAAGATGAGGTCCCCAAGACAAATGCTCATCCACTAGCACACCTAAGTTCTTCACAGTGTTATTAACAGATATAGAAACACCATCGAACACAATTGAAGGAAGCACTGACCAATCAATTTTAGCAACCATCCTGGAGCTGCCTACAACGATAGCTTGTGTTTTCTGTGGATTTACTTTTAGACCGTATGATTTACTCCACTCAAGAACCCTCGCCAAGTCATCATTGATGGTTTCTAAACCTTCATTCAAGTTATCAACTGGAACCTGTGTATAAATCTGGAGGTCATCTGCATAAAGGTGGTAGGAAGAAGAGAGCGTATCAGAAATTGTATTTATGAAAGTAGCAAAAAGAAGTGGAGATAGAACGCCGCCCTGAGGTACACCAGCAGTCAAATCACACCACGATGACAAGTTTTCATCAATACGGGTACACTGCCGGCGTCCAAACAGATAACTGTGAAACCAGCCAATAGCCGTCGGAGATATGTTTAGAGAGCGAAGGACTGCCAGAAGAATGTCAAAGTCGACATTGTTGAAAGCGTTGCTAAAGTCTAGCAATAACAGCACAGTCACAAGTCCATTGTCCATACCCAGACGGATGTCATCGGTTATCTTGGTCAAGGCCGTCGTGGTGCTATGACCACGGCGAAACCCGGATTGGAGAGGATTCATGAGGCAGTTCCTAGTAAGAAATGTGCTCAACTGAGTATATACTAGGCGTTCCAGAACTTTAGAAAGGAAAGGAAGGATGGATATGGGGCGGAAGTCGGAGAACGTGGAAGGATTGAACTTTTTGGGTAAAGGAATTATCTGGGCATTTTTCCAGACAGAAGGAAAAGTCTCACTGGAAATAGAAAAGTTAAGGATGTGGGTAAGGACGTATAAGATCTCGTCAAGTATAGGCATAAGCATATTGCGACTAATGCTGTCACTGCCGACCGCATTGGATGATATGGATGCTACGCTTCTCTTAACATCACGATCGCTAAATTGACTAAAAAGAAAAGGACTGAAATTTAAGGGTGGTATATCAGAAGCGAGCTGATTAATAGTGTTAGACTTAGCTAATCCATCAGTCTTGGAAAAAGAAGAGAAATGTTGATTTAATAGATCAATGTCTAAATCTTTGGGAATATTGTCCAGTCGCGACTTTCCAACCCCTAAAGTTCTCAGAAACTTCCAAACTTTGGAAGGATCATCGTTATCAACAGATTCGTGAATGTGTCGGCGTTGTGCGTCCCTACACACCTTATTGCAGATATTCCGGCGCTCAATGTATTTTAGATAGTTTTCATCAGTTGGACGACACTTATATTTAAACTTAGCTACATTCTTCTTATGCATGACGGATTTTATTTCTGTTGTCAGCCATGGTGCCGGAAGTTGTTTTATTTTGACATTTCTTAAGGGAGCGTGCTTGTCATACAGATTTAAAATGTTATCATTAAAAAAAGTGAGCTTGTCGTCGATATGACTTGCGTTTATCATATCAGACCAATCTATCAGGATCGCGTCTTCACGCAGACTCTCCAAGTTGATACTACCAAAGTTACGCTGTTGAATGACTTTAGGTTTTACTTTCGGAGGACGGATTTTATAAGAAAGGAAAAGTAAATCATGATATGAAAAGGCGTCCGCCGAACATTGACCATGTCTAACAACATTGTTAGTGGATGATACAAGTATCAAGTCCAGAAGGGAGGGAATACAATTGGGAAAATGGTGTGTTGCACTAAGTGGCAGAAAAGATAGATTCTTTGATTTAATAACAGTCTCAAAACATTTGGTACGATAGTCACCTTTAAGGAGGCACGTATTGAAATCACCCAAAATGATAGTGTGATTGACAGTAGGAGTGAAATCTTCTAAAAGTTTCTCAAAAGATGAAAAGAAATTTATTTTAGAGGAAGGGCAGTAGTAGACTCCGAGTAGTACCTTGGTATGCGAGAGGGAAACCTCTACGAATAGGTGTTCACCTTCACTGTGTTGCGGGGGCTGGGGAGACATGCTGATCACAGAGTAAGGGATGTGGGCACGTAGATATATAGCAACGCCTCCGCCAACTCTCCCGATGCGGTCATTACGAATAAGAATAAAGCCCGGCAGTGAATAAGACGTAGAGGGTAGACAGGGCTTTAACCAAGTCTCGGAGACCAATACTGCATGAATATTTTGATTATTGAACGATGCCAGCATATCCGAGAAGTGGGCAGGAATACTCTGGGCATTGAAATGGACAACATTGAAGTTTTTAGGGACACCAGACAAATGAGACTCAAGAGACTCGGAGAGAGTAGGTATACTACTGAAGCTATCATCGCTGCTCAAATCATTAGAAGAGGAAAATGATTGAAAAAGCTCATTCTCACAATCACTATTAGAAATAGACATAATTGCACAATTAAAATATAAAACAATATACGATACCTAACAAAATATATTATAATAAACCTACAAATAATTTAATTATTAACCTACCGACTAGGTACAAAACGTACCTACCTAATTTAAATACAAAGTTCTGTCCTACTTTATAATAGTCCACCTGCCAGTTGTGTGTGATGAGATTGACACAATGGAAAAACCAAACTTGCTTGGTTAAAGTCATTAAAGATAAAATAAAATGTTCTAATATAAAGTACTACATAGCGGAAAAAAAAAAACTAAGAACTAAACCATTACCAATCCGTCCGATGCAAAAATTAAACAGGAATTTTAGCGAGAACTTGCCCTAACCGAAGATCTTGAAATATGTTAAGCTATACATTATTAACTAAAATGACATTAACATAACGAACGAATGACATATTGACAGAAAAATGAAGTTTGCGAATTGTGAAGTAACTTGTTTGTTTTTTGGTGAATTTACAAAAGCCATAATCAAGAAGTGAAGTGAAGAAATAAAAACTTACCGAAAACGAAATAAATAATCGGACGGACGGTACAACAGGACAACACTCGACTCAACTACCTACTACTTTTTAGTCGCAGCTGTACGCTTAACCTTCGGTGCCGGCGGCGGCGGCAATGCCGCTACTACTGTCTCCTTCGCCGCAGCAAGCGGCTTTGAAGAAGCCACAGGCGGCTTGGAAGAGGACGCCGCTGCCATCGATTCAGGCTGTGACTGCCCTGCAATCGCGTTGAGGTCTCCCAGCCAGTTGATGCGATGCCTTTCGCCCTCAGGCCCGACGACGTAAACATTGCCTTCGCGGGTCCAGCACTTTGTCACACCAAAACGCTGTCTTGCCTTCATAAAAACTTCATGACGGGTCTTGGTGAGGAACTCTGACAAAGTGATGCCGGAGCTCTTCAGATTAGCCTTAGCAGACCAGACCTTGTCCCGGACAGCTACATCTCTCAGCTTGAAGAGAATGGGCCGAGGCCGATTCGATGAAGAGCGCCCCATTCTATGACAACGACTTATGTCATCCCTAGAGAGCTGTGTTTTGAGCTTACTTGTGATTACCTTTACAACGGCTGTTTCAGTATCCTCCTTTTGCTCTTCAGGAACTCCATGGATCAGCAAGATCTTACGCCTTCCACGCATCTCAAGCTGATCAATTGACCGAGCAGTCAGTTCAATTTGGTTTTGGAGGGCTCTCAAGGCATTCATCGTGAATTCCTTGAAGCTTGCGAACTCAGCAGCCAACGTAGTGATGTTTGGTGACTGTGGTGTGGTGTTCCTTTGCAATTCACCTTCAAAGTACTCCATGCGAGCCTTCAGATCCCCAATCATATCCTGGACTGAAGAGTGCCATTCAATGGTGTCCATATTAGTTAGTGACCAAAGTGAGGTTATCCAAATTGATGTAAGTGAGATATCTTTGTGATTGTTTGGTAAATATGTGAGATAACACTTGGTGGCAGGCGAAATATATCAATGTACCATATGATACATTAATTTACTATGTAAGTACACTTTTACTTTGTTTTAAAAAAAATAAGAATATTATAAATCAAAAGGAGATGTGTGTTTATTGACTACCCACGCCCAAAAAAAAAAAAAAAAAAAAAAAAAAAAAAAAAAAAAAAAAAAAAAAAAAAAAAAAAAAAGTGTTACATGACCTCTAGGTGGTATTGCGTAACAAAATCTGTCACAAGCATTTTGTACCCTTTGAACGAGTTTCTGTGTTCGTGCTAGAAGCCGAGGACCATATACTGTATCGGTGTAGTTTAATTTAGATAGTACTAGCGACTCAACTAACTGCAGTCTAAGTTCTTCGCATAAGTACGGCCTTATTTTATATAGGATTTTTAATCTATAAAAACAGTTTCGAACACTATCCGCTACATGTTTTTCAAACCGAAGATTCGAATCTAGGTACAGACCAAGATTTCGAGTTTCAAACTCTCGATCTAAAGACACACCCATAATAGACACATTTATGTTGGTATCTAGTTTTTCTACCTGTTGTATACTTCCACATATCATGTACTTCGTTTTTAAGGCATTTAATAAAAGGCTATTTTTCTCTGACCACTGCGCAACCCTATTAAGGTCTTCTGTAACGAGAGCTGTTGCTTTGTTTAGATCTTTTGGCTCAAAAGAGTAATATACCTGTACGTCATCGGCGTATATACGATACTTGCAAGATTTTATACAACTGACCAGGTCGGCACAGTACAGACTAAACAGGGTAGGTCCCAGAATTGACCCTTGAGGTACACCTCTAGGTACATGCATACTAGCCGATTGTCTAGAAGCCCCATTACTTTGACGCAGTTCTACATACTGGTGACGGTTACTTAGATAGCTGTCGAACCATTTTACAGTCTTGTGGTCGAAGCCATAGTAACTTAGTTTGGATAATAGTAGCGTAGTGTTTATCGAATCAAATGCCCGGGAAAAATCAAGTAGTACTAGGATCGTACAAAGTCCTTGATCCTGTGCATACAGGATGTTATCAGTCACATCTAGTAAATCGGTTGATGTGCTCCTTCCCCGTCTAAACCCGGACTGCACCTCTGGTAAGATGTGGTTAAATTCCAAATAAGTTATCATTTGAAGATTAACCACCTTTTCTATTATTTTAGAAACACATGGTAGTATACTAATAGGTCTAAGATCTTTAACTTTAGTAGGGTTATCTATTTTCGGTAATGGCCGAACAACTGCGACTTTCCACTTATCAGGAAAAGTGGACGTAGTAATAGAGGAATTTATCATCTGTATCAAAGCATCTAGTGATTGCGGAAACGTCATTAATAACATTTTTAGAGTGATATGATCATTACCCTCAGCATTACTTTTAAGTTGTCTTATAACTTTGATAATGACATCATAACCCACGGTGTTAAGGCTAAAACATGAACTGCTAAATTTGTGGTATTCAAGGTACGTCAACTGTTGTATGTTTATACTCGAACTACCTGGGACGTTCAGAAAATGATTATTTATTTCATCCGGGTCAGTGTAGTTTACAGGTAGTGATATTTGTTTTTTGGAGGGAAGTATTGTAGTTTTAAGGTTTTCCCAAAGTGCTTTTGAGTCTTTCATTTTATTATTTATGTTGAAATTAAAATATGCTACTTTTTCATAATATAAAGATACATTAACCAAAGTTTTTAGTGACTTGTAGTATTCTTTCTTAGCATCTGTTTTATTTTTATGGAAATTAATCAGTGCTTCGTCTCTTAATTTCATCATCACTTTGATTGTGTCGGTAATCCAAGGATGGGAACGTGACTTAATGATTGTCGTTTTCACCGGAGCGTGCACATTATAAAGCAATACAATACTCCGGTTAAAACATTCGACCATATCATTTACATTATCTAATGTCATAACTAGATAGTAAGTCTTCGTTAAAGGCATCAGGAAGAATATTGCTAAGCGGTCTGAATACTATTTTATGGGGCGAGATTCTTTCTCTTTTTATGTTCAACTCGCAAGTAATAAATGCATGCCCATACAGATTACCTATCGGCTCAACAAGTACTTTCCTGACCCGCAAATCAGTGCACACCAGGTCTAATAAAGTTTGACTATTTTCAGTAAAGTGGGTCGGAGTGAAGATATGCTGTTGTAGACTCAGACAGTTTAAAAAGATGTAAATTTTTTTTGTATTACCATCCTGATTATTTAACAGGTTAATATTCATGTCCCCTAATAATAACACGTTATCGCAGTTTGGTGCTGCATTTATCGAGTCCGTTAGTGCATCCAGATACGTATCAACGTCCGTCCTTTGTGGGCGATAAGCCGTTCCGATAGCCAACTTTTTTCCATTAACAGAGAGTGTGAGCCACATCTGTTCCACTAACCGGTTTTGTGGGTCAACGGGATGAGACCAAAGTCTCGCTTTTATTCCACATTTTATATAAAACCCAACCCCACCACCACGACCATCACATAGCAGCATAGGACGAGGCGTATACCTAAATTTGTAGCCAGGAACCACGGGCGCACGCCCTTCTTCTCCGTCCTTAATCCACGTTTCGTTAATGGCCATTATGTCCGGAGAACGCATTTCCATTGCTGCTATGAAATCGTCTTGATTGGTACCTAATGATCCTGGGTTGTACAAACCAACCTTTAAGAATTTATAAACCATTTTTATTTGATAAAAAAACTACACTGAAAGTTACAGAATATGAGTGTAAGTAATTGTATACCAAAGTAAAATAAGCACAAGGTAAAGTACATAAATTAATAACATTATTTAAATAAAAATAAGCGTATTTGTGGTGAACATGGCCGTTCGTTAATATAATTATTTTAAATAAATTGTGAATTGTAAATATTATAAAGTCAAGCAAATTGCTGAGTAACTTTATTATTGTAATTGAAATGTAAAGTATAAATAAAAGTGTAAATATCCAGTATATACTATTATAGTAGTTGTTAAAATGTACATATTTATATAGTTGTAAAGTAATACAAGTTATGTGGAATATAGTAGATGTCAGCTTATTTGATAATGTTAATACAATTATTTTAAATAAATTGTGTATTGTAAATATTATAAAGTCAAGAAAATTTCTGAGTAACTTTATTATTGTAATTGAAATGTAAGGTATAAATAAAAGTGTAAATATCCAGTATATACTATTATAGTAGTTGTTAAAATGTACATATTTATATAGTTGTAAAGTAATACAAGTAATGTGGAATGTAGTAGATACCAGCTGATTTATTAATGTGTGCTCAAACCTGTTATGCAGTAATCTTAACATATTTGGCGCGACACAAAACTGCTCATGACGAAACGCAGGACACTTCTGTTTCACCAACCCGACAAACACACCATAGATACATACGAAACAAAAGAGACACCTAATACACCACACATTATGGGTGGTAAAAATACATCTTGAAGTGGAAAAAGAGACACTGATTATTGTTTGTTCAGTAAATGTCAAACAGAGGATGAGCCAAAAATCTTGGACAGGTCCTTCTCGCTGCGGACTCGTTCCGCCGTTCTTCCATCTTCCTTACGTGTGAAGATCTTCCCATCCCTAGTCCACACATATTTGTAGTGGGAGCGACGAGCTGCTTCCCGGGCTCGCGCGAATAGTTGGCGGTTAGTACGCGTCAGCCGCTCGTTGACGTAGATACGTCGCGTTGCGCCTTGCAGCTCGAGGTCAGTGTTTGTGATGCCGCGGCGAACCCTTGCGGCAGCTATCAGCTGGTCACGGGTAATGCGACGAGCTAGCCTCACAACTATGTTTCGTGGCCGCGGTGGCAATACTGACCCGGTGCTGTCTTTCTCGCGGATGTTTCGATGTACGGGGCCCACTCTTTCCGCGTGCACGATGTCTCCATCCTGAACCACGGTTCCAACTTTAAGTGCCAGAACTTTGACGAGGTGAACCAGGTTGTCATCAGGGCTCTCAGGGACCCCTGCGATATCGATGTCGTTGAGAAAGAGCTCTTGGTCCCTGGTGTTCAACTCCTGCTTTAGTACACTTATAGTGTCCTCGAGAGCGTCAACATTGAATGGAACTTTTTCCTCAAATTTATGCTCGAGAACAGATAGTCTGCCCTCCACAACTTCGATTCTATCATTACAGGATTGCATTGAGGTCTGGAAGCCTGCCAGCTCGGAACGCATCTCCCTTAGTTCAGTCCTAGCGGCACTCAGCTCCTTACGAAAAGCCCGGATCTCTATCGCCAGTACATCTTTCACCTGTGTGGTACTTTGAAATTCGACGACAGCTGCGGCGCCCTGGGCGCTGACGTCACTCTGTGCGTTGCTGGTGCTCGCGGGGTCCGGCTGCTGCTGACAGGTCGCCGCCGCTACGATACCCTTCACGGGAGTGCCAGAGTTGTCCTCCCGAGGGACTTTTGCCTTGCAACCAGGGCATAGCCATGACGCGCTCACGCTGACCGAGGCGGGTAGTGATACGCAACAACGATGAAATGCCAATGGGCATTTTGTACATTTGACGCACTCCGATGAGGACAAATATTTGCCACAGGCTCCACACTTTACCATTATCACTTGGTAGGTAAGTTTGTTTAGTAGGTAAAGACAGAAAAAAGTTGTAAAGTTGTAAGTTCACAATAAGTACCAATTATTATACAAATATTAGGGTAGGCACTGGACTGCACATATGTTTTTGTTTATATTTCGTTAAGTATCTGATATTAAGTCTAGATAACAAATGTACTTAATATTTATTATACGATGTACGAAACTATGTACTGCACTTTCACTTTATTATACTCTTATCAATTTATTTGCAACTGCAAACCGAGAGCGTGTGCGCACAATCTGACGTACGTGACGGCACTAACACTGGTATGGGAAACCCTGCCGGTATAGCCTCGAAGATCATTGGGACGCGCAAGCCCTCATCCGCGTCCTGAAAAGGGCGCCCCCTCCATCTTACGCTGTCCCTCACTCCAAGCCTGACCGGTATGGGAAACCCTGCCGGTAAAGCCTCGAAGATCATTGGGACGCGCAAGCCCTCATCCGCGCCCTGAAAAGGGCGCCCCCTACAACTTACGCTGTCCCTCACTCCAAGCCTGACCGGTATGGGAAGCCCTGCCGGTATAGCCTCGAAGATCATGGGGACGCGTAAGCCGACCAGAGCAGCGAAAGCCGCCCCGGCCCTCCCTCACAGTGCGCCCTGAAAAGGGGCACACTCCGTCAAACGGGCCCATAAAGGGCCACGCCGACCACACTTCCGCGCCCTTAAAAGGGCGCCCCCTCCCACCGGAGCAGCCAATACCGCCCCGGCCCTCCCATGGTGCTCCTCCACGAGCCCACCATGCTGCCCCATCCGCTGTGCCCCATGCGGCTCATAGGGACACGCGGAGGGGCCCCTCCGGTCAGTCCATTAGTTGCTCGACAATAAGATCCCACGTATGAGAAGTTATTGTCGGGCTTAAACGAGGCGCACCGTCCCATAGGCTTTTGTTCACCCCGGATCCGTCTGATCCATAAGCGACCAGAGCCCACAGGCACACGAGAAGGTTGACCGACATGGAAAGCCCGCTAATTTCGGGCGGAAAGCTAGTTATTCATATAGATTGAAACTGTTTTAGGTTTTCCTCGTTATGGATTAATGGAATGTTTTTCCCAGATTTCTACATTTTATCGAGATCGTTCAAGCCGTATTTGATATTTTTTCTACCTGAGAAACAAACACACATAAATACAATTTGCTGATTTAAATAATTGTGAGTGGAATTTCTTTCATACCGCTGTAATTAATATATATATTTTTTAAATAAAACGCTTCTTCATATACGTTAAAAAAATTAAAAGAATTTTTGTTGCATTGGTTAACTAAATTAAAAAAAACCGCGGGAACTTCTTATTCGTTTTTTTTATTACTTTTTATCAAAATATTACAGACAATTTTAATTTGATTCACACAAATTGAATAAAAGATGAGTTCTAGCAGTGAAAGTGGAATATTAAAACCAGAAAGTGTAAAATTTTACGCAGAAACTGTCATAAACAATTTACTACCAAACAAATCGAGAGAAAAATATCTAAAAGCCTATAAAAATTTAATTACATGGAAAAATGAACAAAAAGCAAAGTATCTAATATAATATAAATTTGTAATTTGGTTATGTAAATATAAATATTTGTCACTACTAAAAGCACTCTTATTTATTTTTCTCGTAGAGGGGGATAAAAAGCAGAGTGTGCCACACGGTACCAAAATTATTTAACCTCGAGCGACGTACTTTGAATCCCTCGCTACGCTTAGGATTCTACTCTAGAAAACCTCGCTTCGCTCTGGATTCAAACAAGCGCTCTCGCCCTCAATACATTATTTTGGTCCCTTGTGACACAATCTACTATTTCATCCCATCTATTCGAAAAAACGTCATTTTGTTCAATAAGTTTGAATTTGGAATATGAATGAATATTCGTTGCGCGCGAGGCGATTAAAGAGATCGAGCGATAAATTGTATGCATAAAGTGAGATGGTGAAGCGCAAGACGACCAACGTTGACTGAATTAAAAAAAACTTACGGCAACTTACTCTGTTCACAGATTGATAAGGCAATTAATTTGCAATTTTCATGCAAAAAAAGTGCGTTCGTACTGAAGTACTGAAAGCATAACAATAATATCTGAAAGTGTTTATTTAGACGCAAAAATGTGATACACAACCTATTACCCACTAAATCCCGGGAAAATATATTCAAGAGTGGCTTCGTATTAAATTTACTCATAGAGGGAGATGAAAAGTAGAGTGTACCGTACCACTCGGCCGCAAAATATATTTTCCTCGGCTGACGTACTTTGAATCCCTCGCTTTGTTTCTACTTAAGAATCCTTCGCTCTGCTCTGGATATATAATAGCACCCTCGTCGTAAAAAAAATATTTTGCTCCCTTGTGGTCAGTCAGTTATCACAGTAATTATTCACTGTGGTACAAAATAATTAAATATTTTAAATAAAATCAGCTTTAAACGCTGCTACGTAATTGGTCGGCTCGGCTATCGTCGTGTGAATTCGGAACTTCGGGAGTACTCGTCGTAACCGTTACAAGAAACCATCTTACGGTATGAATGAAATTATAAAATTGCGGGCGGTTTCAATTTTGATTAATCTTTAAAGTTTTTTTATTTATTTACACATACAATTATTAATATAAGAATTATACTTTTACTATATATCAAAAATACCGGAAATCCCGGTTTTTGTAAAATTAAAACCCAGAAAATTAAATTTAAAATTGCAAATTAAAATTATTCCAGTATTTCCGAAATCCAGGATCCTGATTTGCGACCCCTAGTGCGAAGCAGCACTAACAGCAGGACTTGTTTGATCCACACAGCACAGATGGGACTAGTTAGCTCAAAAAGCCTTCCTCTTTCTCTCTGTGTTTTTATAAAAATCTTACTGTTACCTATCTATAAAGTGTTTATTTTATTGATTTTGTCCTTTGTCCTATCCTCTTTGTGCTTTGTTGTGTGAAATAAACCACTTTATTTTTTAAACACGTAAAAAATAGCAACTTTTTGAAATAAGGACTTCCAAAATGAGCCAGCTACTTTGTAAATTTTTCATAAGCTATGGAATATGTATATTCAACTAGGTATTTGCGGATACGTAGAGATGCAGATCGTAATTAAGCTTTATTAGCATAAAACCAGACTTTTATTGACAAAGGCCCCTAACTAGCATGAGTTTGTTCCTCCAAAGACCACAAGCTATCAAATTAATAATGAATTTATTCGGTCTCCCTTTGATATGCAAGATCAGTGTTGATCCATTTATTTTCTCGAATTGCGGCAATTGATGTGATACGGTTTGCTAATACCTCTAAACATTATCTATGCTGAGACATAAATACATTAAATACAAAACGATATTCGCAATCGGTCATACAAAACGATGGGTCATTACTGTTAGGGACTCCGAATAAAATGACTGATAGCGATGACGTCATCGCCAATCGATAAATAAATACTTAAAACTAAACACACACAATCTTTTCACCACTGATACTTGGCTCAGATTTTAACAGGACCTACATGCCATATAAAAAACTAATGGCACAATAGTATACGACTGGAGTATTCCCGTTTGAGCACCTATTTTTTGGGCACCTATGCATTGAGCACCAAAGGTATTCCCATTTGAGCACCAATCAATATTTTAACAAAGGGGAACAAAAGAAAAATCATATAAATTTTAGGAAACTAAGTAAGTTCAATGAAAATGTGTCAAAAACAATACTTGAGTCTAGATTCAACAAATTGAATCTAGACTCAAGTATTGTTTTTGAAAAACATTCATTCTGAAATACGGTCTCAAAACTCTGGCATAACGACAGATAGGCCGAGTGTTACTGAAGTTACAGTATGTACCTACCTTATACATGGAATTGAACTGCACTATCGAACCTTTTTGGAAGAACGGTTGCGGTTTATTCAGTCTACCTAATGACTAAAGTGCGTTTCGCCTTAGTATGTTTTATATGTCCAAATTGTCCACCGCGCGACCGCAAACCAATTAATATTTTGAACGAGGCTGGCAATGGTCGTAAAATAATAAAAAGGAATCAGAAAACAGCTTTTTACAGTAAAATAATTACTACAATACATATTTTTAACAAAAGTTTGTGTAATTACTTCGATATTATACCTAACTAGTCAATTCTAGTAGCTAAGCACGAGTAAGTGACATTAACTTTAGACTTGTTACTTACTTGAACCGTTACTTTAGATGATTGCAAACTTTTCAAAGCATTCAGTGGAATTATCGGCAAGAATACTCATGAATCACTTAATTCTTAATATTCCTAAGTGATCGGCCAATTCCAAGATTTTCAAGTACCTACTAAATCCTCGGTAATTTAGACGGTTTAAGGTACTTTCAGACGAGCTGACTTTTTGTGTTGGTTTCATAAATTATCATGGGATATTGATACTGTGGCCCATAGATTGTGCCCCATATTTGCATTATTTTCATTGTTATCTACAGGCAATAACACTATCTAAAATAAACTATTTTTATTTGGCGTTTTGATTTATTATACTCAAAATACAAAACCACTGGCTGATAAAGTCCGCACATAAACATTCATTTCATAGTCTTTTCAGAATCGTCAATCGCAAGGCACCGGAAGTAAAACAGCGAAGCAGCAGAAACTGAAGCAAAGGTTGGAAAGGTTTTATGACAGTAGGAAGCTTCGTCATAAATTTTAGCGGTTGACGCTACTTCCGTCCGCTTTAGCTGTATCCTCCACGAGTTGAGGGAGTTGGAGTTGCAAAATGCATTCGTGTGTATTTTTTTTGGAAAAATTTACGTTTAGAAATATTTTTTTTGGTGTCTCCCTGTTTTTTTAAGTGGGTACCTCAAGTCTTCGTCGTTATTTAGGATTGATTGAAAATTTTATATAATAGAGCACCTTAGTTCAAAGTACGTACTGACCAAGGTATTGTTGGCATTTTGCGATTTACGGAATTAGCAAGGGGCATTGTTATGAAACGAAGAAATTTTTAAAATTTTCTTTGGCATTTTTGGTCTTTGGCTTTGTGTGATTTCGGAAATTCGCGAGAACAATGTATCTATTGACTATAGTAGATTGTTCAACAAAGGACTCAAAAGGGTCATTAGCGAAAGAGGCTATAGAATGGAGTATGACATCGTTTTAGTCCTGAGTTAAACACTCTACTTCACTTCGATTGCGAGAAAACTATGTACCAGACCACTCAGAAAGTTATGCAAAAAAAGTTTTTATGTAGAAGGCACTGGCCACTTGTAATTATTTTGAAAAATTTGGTTATTTAAAAGTATAAATACCATTGTTTGAATTTTGAATTTCCCTTCACATTTTTTCGAGAGTCAAATTAAATTATCGTGTCTCATTTAAAAATGGATCTTCATCGAGAGCATTTTCGTGCGATGATTTTCTACGATTTTAAATGAGGCCTGATGAGTCATTTGATCGACTTCAAATGGCTTTTATGGATGAAGGACCTTCAAAAGCAACCATCTACCGTTGGCATAGCTAGTTCAAGCGCGGTCGCCTTACTTTGGGGGATGAACAAAGGAGTGGTCGTCCTACGACGGCTGTCACGGAAGAAAATGTGCTGGCAGTAAAAAAAAAATTCAAGAAAACTGGCGAATTACATACGAAGAGATTCAACATACATTGCAGATTGGTTTGGGAAGCGTTCACAAGATTCTTCACGAGCACCTTCGCGTGAGGAGGATAGTTTTGCGCAACCTCACTAAAGCTCAGAAGCAGGCCCGTGTGGAGTGGTGCCGTGATATGATTCAAAAATTTGAAGCAGGCTCGTCTCGGCGCGTTTAAGACATTGTGATAGGTGACCAATCCTGGATTTATCAATACGATCCAGAAACAATGCGTCAGTCGACAGTTTGGCTGTTTCAAAACGAACCAACGCCTACGAAAGTGAAGCGATCGAGAAGCGCAGGGAAAATTTTGATCGCTAGTTTCTTCACGTTGACGGGGTATCTGGTTTCAATTCCATTACGAGGCCAAAGCAGCATCAACGCCGAATGGTATACCACAAAATGCCTGCCAGAAGTTTTGTCTGCAATGAGCACTAATAAACTTAAACATGTTTTTATGATGTAAAATAATTAATTAGGTAAAATCTAAATGTTATTAAAAATAAAATGACATGTTATTAATTAATGTTATTAAATTGATCTAAAAATTCAATTAAATATAATTAAATTAAATTGATGTTAGGTTTAACTTAACTAAACATTTGCATGCCAATGTGTTTGGTGAAATATGTGAAACTATAACTACTTACTCTAAGATCTTTGTAACCATATTTCTCGCAAATAAACCATTTCATTTCATTTCATAGGTACGTACCGACGCTTACGATAAAATACACAAGTCTATATTTTCCACAGATGAATGCTGTCGTAAGGAAAAAGTTTTTATTTTCCGTGAATACGATCTAAGTATAGAATTAAAATTATTGTGGTTTGGTATCATTTTAAAATATTATTACGACTATACCACGTACTTTACTATTCTCCTGCTGACGTTTCGTTGACCGTCCCCGTCTCACGACCGACGAGCGTGGTCGCGGACGGTGCTCATGAGGAAGGACCCCTAAACGGTCAACGAAACGTCAGCAGGAGAACAGTAAAGTACGTGGTATAGTCGTAATAATATTCTAAAACAATCTAATTAGATCGCGAAGCGCATATCCAACTAAAACTCAGTATTACTTACCCATTGCTGGGTAGGTAATACTTAGATTCAACAAATTACGAGTATAAAGGAATTTCCCGGACATTCGAAATTGAAAAGGGCATATTTTATTAGCAATCGTCTTGAATTCCGTGTTTTACGATTCAGCTTTGGAATCAATTCTCGTGGAGGGTTCAATAAAATATTTTCATATAGTTTATAGCAATGGATCCCCCATTTTAGAATCGCCGTTAAAACCAAATCTCTACCAAGTTTTACTGTCAGTATCCGGAGCGGGCTAAGAACTAATGTATTGCGTCTCGTTCGTTTGCATGCACATAGGAAATATCCATTAAAACTTGCAATTGACTTGAATACTAGCAGTAAAGTTAGGATTAGTTTCACGAACTAAATCATTAATCTTTCAAAAGTAGAGCGTTCTTCGAAGTGTATGCGGATGGGACGCGCACAGAAAATGGAAGTTAGTTTTATACACTTCCAGACTCGTAAGGTTGCAGTAATTTGCTCATAACTAATTTATCGATTTCTGAAAGAAATAATTCAGACTGAAACGTTTTACCTTTTCACAAAATAAATTAAATAACGAAGTGTACCAGAAGAATAGAAATTAACAGTTTCGTAAGTTGAAAAATGGTCCTAAATAATTTCACCGTGTGAAGTTAATCTTATAAAATAATATAATAATATTATTAATGATTGTTTTCGTTCTTATTTACAAAAACTTTTACAATTATTATTCTGAAATTTTCCTCAAGTTGTTTTACCAGCTCCACCACAAAATTGTTATTCTATTGTAAATATTTTCCATAAGGAAATGATTGCAATCAGGATACAAAAATAGCCCTAGCTCCGGAACTATAAAAACTGTAGAGCATACCTGGGGGTGATCCGGGTCGGCCTCAAGGTCCCCCATCGATCGCTCTGCTCCTTTTGGACCATGGTGCCTAAATCGGTGCCTGAATAACCCTGAATAATTTAAAGTTTTCAAGTCTTTAAATATCGACGTAGTTTGCGTTAAAACTAAAATTCAACTCTTTTCTCATAAATTCGCGATGATCGATGAGCTGTCGCAAGATTTATCTAAAATCGGATATACGCGGTTTTGAAAGTCATCAAATGCAGGGTTGTTCGCCTCTGAAAGAGTTGGTATGATCCATTTATAATACCAGTCATTGATTATTAGATACTTTACATTGAAAGTATCTAGATACTGACGTAGTTGAAAGTCAAAGCGATGATCAATACAACGCTTTTCAGGGAGAAAATAAAAAAAATGTTACGATTTTTTAATAGTTATTTTACAAATACTAATACAGAGATATAAAGGCATAGAATTACGCCTTAAGGCGTATTGCGTGAATAGATGAAAAGTAATAAATAACGTTTGAAACTCGAAAATTCGTAATTTTTTTGACTCTACTATGAGTATATAGTAATTTTAATTATTAAAATCAACTTATGGCAGATTTTTTTAAGAAGCTCATCATTGAAAATTTGTTTTTGTTATACCACCTTTACTATTTAGGGTTCCGAAGCTAAATAGCAAAAACGGAACCCTTATAGTTTCGCCATTTCTGTCTTTTTGTGTGTCACAATCTGATTTCCTCTCAGTTATCTAGCTAGTGTATCAGGATAAAATTAAGCAGACGTGTGAGGAAACCAGATTGTTCAGAACCAAACATTCGAAGGTGTGTGCCATCGGTTAGTGTTCCAATAAGTGGCGATTGCAATACCAATACCGGGCAGATACCAAATATAATGTTTGGACGTGGCTCCGATTACCTCCCATTTGGTATCCTCAAAGATGAATATGTATCTGAGGATATCCATCGGGGGAATACAGTCGTGAGCGTGTTTGTTTTATTGTTCTATTTGAGTACAAAAATGCCTTCCTGCATTAATCCTAGTCACTTTGCAAGCGTAGAAAGTTTTAGTACAAGTGGCCTTCAAAATGGTCTCAAATCGATTTCAGTTGATTCGTGTTCCGTTGCCATTTGCCAGGGTGGAGAGCTCTAGAGTTAACGAGTTTTTCTTCAAGTGGGGCTGAGAGCAATTATTTTATTATTATCACTCCTCCGACTTCTATTAAGTGAATTTACTTATGAGTTTTAATTGTTCTATTGATATAGCGTTGTAATTTTATTTTTCATTGGACTGTCTTCATGATAAAAATATACGTGGTGTCATGGTGACATGACGACTTATGGCGTGACGCGCGGAGGGTGGCTGAGTAGCTGGCTGAGACGTAGACGCAGGCTCGATTCCCACTATACGGGACAAATGTTTGAATGTTCTCCAGATATTTCTTCCATGATATTCGTAGGGTCGATACCGGAATCTTGGTGTGGCTATGTATGTGACTGTTGGGTATTATTTATGATTTATCATGTAGCTACTTATTCTAACCGAAAGGCTGTGTCTTTCTACACAACAAATATTGTTCTACAACTTTCAAAAACTGTAATTTTTTGAAGAAAAATTAAACTAAAACGATTACTATCGATATGTGCCCACCGAGGCCGAGGGGCAATCAGATATTACAGAACTTAGTACATAAGTAGAAAGGTAAGGTGCCATACAACGAGAAGATAGAATACTAAAGTATTTTCGACTTCTTTCCAGAGTTGCGGAAAGTTTATAGGGAAAGTTCCTTATCTGCTGCCTAGTGAAATATTTAACTAGTTAAAAAGCCGGGAGAGGCGAGAATGGAAGAATCAATAAGTAGCCACTCATTAAAGAAAGGCACTTTTGCTTTAATACGAAATGAATTGCAATTTTAAATTTAGCTAAAACTCTGTGGTGATTTTTATTTACACTATATAATGTATAATAATAAGGATGTAGAGTTCGTAAATTTGGATGTAAGATTAATCTCCAAATCTACACAAATATAAATATGTAGGTTAAAAAAGGTGAAAAAATTAAAAAGCGTCCTTCAAGTCAGGTAACGAATCAGCATTGCCACACGAGGCCATTTCTCACTTTATGCGATATTTATGTGATTATGATATTTATTATTATTATCACTCCTATATCAATGATACAAATCGATCGAGTTCCAAAAAGCTATTTCTCGAGGGCAATAGATTGGCACCAACAAGGTTCATTTAAATATTTTACATAGATTACTTAAGTAACTATTATTTTATTGTGGCATTGGAGAGAGGGAAGGGTTGAAGAGGCAAAGCAATCAATGATTCATCCTCTCAAAGTGTTCATGTGCCGATCTTTTTTTAACGACCCAATTTTTTTTAAATAAACGATCAGATAATCTCACCTTTATATCTTTATTTATCTCTTTAACCTCATAGTTAAATATCTCCCCTACCGACTAAGCTCATATTCAAACTTAAAATTCGTATAACCTACTAAGTTTTATCAAAATTCAATAAACGGTTCGGCAGTTATCGTCGCAGAAACAAATATACGTATTATATTATGCAAAAATATATACAAACACCGGATTGTCCTTAAGAAGACTCAGACAGTACAAGAGATATCTGTTTACTTCGGTCCCTCGATCAATTATATTAATATTGTTGGAATTGAAAATTAACTATTTTTACACAGCCATATTATTTATGGCTATAAATAATAAAGCCCATATTATTTACTCGATATTTTAATTTTGCCGTCCTCCCATAGCTCAAAAATAAAAAACCATCCCATTTCCCTACAACAATCGAATTCTATTTGTGCGTTATAAATGTATACAGTATATAACTGTATACATTTCATGAAGATCGGATCAACCGTTGGAAATATATCGTCAGACACATATAAATACATATTTATTATATGTGTCAAGTTGTTTTTTCAACTTGACTCCTAGATCTTACTCATTTCGCTCGCACGATTAATAACATACGATCATGTACAATTAACAAATAAAAACCTGGCGTAGCAATGCAGCCAGCATTTTGGGAATGCTTCCGGCTGGTAGTGATCTGGATCAGTTGACCTATCTATAGATCGTTTCAATGGTCTTTAGGTAGCTTGTTGTTTCATCTTAATTTTTTAGTATCTTCTTGTACATAGTTTTATTATTCTTCCTGTTAGTTATCTAGGTAAATTATAACTTCCACAGACTCTTCGAGTACAACTTATTGGGTATCCTAATAAACTAGAGGTACAGTTGGAAGGTCTAAAGCACAGCTTCCCACCCGTTTCCGTTGTTCCACATGTTTTCCTCGGGCGTTGATTCAACCCGTGCTCCATCAATTTGCATCTGTCCCATATTTCGACCTATTTCCGAGTTTCGAAGCTACACTTCCGAGGCCCTTTCTTTTCCTCGAGTTATGTGATTGAGTTCATTGGTATTCCGCCCCCGATTCTTCAACTTTTATATTTAATAAAATGGAAAAAAGCCGCATAAGACACCAATAACATGGCGGCCGTTTACGCATGGAAAACCATTTCCTTTCCACTTAAAGGAAAAACTTAAGACCCGTTAGCGAAAGCGGCTTTTCTAAAAGAAAGTCACGAAATAAACTTACGAGGACCTACTTCGTCTTTGACGTCAAGAAGGTACCTTCAACCGGAAAAATAATTTAAAGAGGACATTTAGCGTCAGAATTGTAGCTAATAATAGCCACGTAGGAGGGAAATAAATTGTGAGGTCTCAAAGGAAAACAGCGTAGGCAGCTAACCCTCTTTAAAGGACTGTTGCTGTAACTAATTTCAGCTTTAAATTAGTTTTATGTTTTGTAAGCAAACTTCAAAAAAAGTTATGTTCGATAAATGTTCACAAAACCCACCGTACATTTAACAAGCTTTATTTGCCGCTCGTGGTCATCGGAATTAACAATTTCTATCATCCTAACACGAGTTTGTCACCACATATTTGTCTAATTTCTGCACAAACAAAGATAGGCCAATTTAAATATTATGCAAACGCAACGCTCTGAATTTTATGCAGACAAAAGCTTTCTTTCAGTAGTCATACGAATGAGCGTAAAATAGAATTACTTACACAGTAAACAATGCTTTCTCTTTTACGGTCCAAAGATCGGAAGAATAAAGTTGTTTTTATTGCAAACCCGTTTTACAGCCGTGGTAATAGGTGAATTTGGCGTGCTCAGCGCTGTGACGTTCTTGATACGATAGATGAGAATGTGCGTACATACAAGCTCGTCAGGCAAAATAAAAAAAGGAGGAAAATATGTAAATAGTCACACCTATGACCTGGTGTGTGGTTACCATCGTCCTTTTGAAATCTGCAATACCAGGAGCAAAGCCGATGTGTTGCCTGTCCTAAAGATCAAGCCGAAAGTCTCATGGACGTGTAATCTCGCCGACACCCATGCCTTTCAAAGCGAAACACATAAATGCGAGCATAACTGCTTGGCGGCAAACATGTACAGAAGAGATTAACCACTAAAACAAGGTTTCATTTATCTGATTACCTACCTAGCTTCACAGTTGTGAGTAATTTCCTCTAAAGGGATTATCTATTTATAAATATCACCAAAGCTTTTATAATTCCATTTTTATAGCGGAGTACCTAGCATGCGATAAAATAATTTAAGTTTAACTTTCCTCATATTTGCCAACAAATTGATTTATTTCATAAGCCGAGTCAATAAAACTAGTTAACTGTAAGAAACCTTGTGGCTTATATAAAGTTATTGTATTTCATATGATTAGTAAGGTACAGTCAGTTATAGTATTGGCTAAATTACTCAGCATATAAATACTTATTTATGTACGAGTAAAATAAAATTTTTCATTCTTTAAAAATTAAACAGGAAAAGACCAGATTTGATGTTTTTTTTTCAATAATATTCGTTATTTTACACAAATAAACATATTAAACTATGACAAAATGAGAGGACATGTAGGACATAGGCAATCTCCGAGTTTTGTTTCCGTTAAACTGAAAAAAAAACATAATCATCTCATGGAATCACGACTAGCCGAAACATTTTTTGTGGGCGACTTTTCTTTTGTTTTTTTTTATTCGAAAGAGTAAGCAAAATAACATGGGCACGTGAGGATCTGATGCTTTAGAGTACCTGTAGGATAGAAACCGTAAACTAGAGACCGCAAGGTATTATAATATCTGTGCTGCAAGCGTACTTATCGGGAATATCGCAATTTAATTATTATCAACCGACTTCAAAAAAAGAGTTTCTAAATTTTTCTGTATGTTTTTGTGTGTGTAAGTATGTTACGCGATATTTTCGCCAATGTTAACCGATTTTATTCAGATATTCATTTTTTAAATCTCGATTTACTGTCTTCTGAGAAATACAACCTAAGAGTTTTCAAATCCAAAGTAAAAAAGGTCCTTTCTTGATATGAGCGCTTCACCGCAGACTACAGCGTTGCTTTTTAAGAGACAAACTGAGATCAGATGCGAATAATTAGTCTGCAGGGATGGCAATTACGAACGAAGTCGCGGAGAACACAAATAAACACTTACAGAATGAAAGGACATGTACAAGGGCACAGATATTATAATGATAGTAGACAAAGGCAAGCTTAACCCTGAGTTTTCTTTCAGCAAACATTAAACATTAAGCATTAAGCATTATAGAGGTAGTGTAGTCTATAGAAGAAAATAGTGAAACAGAACAAAATAGGTACATACTTAATAAAACTACACAAAATAACTAAACATATATATATACATATATATACTCATTAAATATAGATAAAACATTTACCAAACATGATACCAATTGGCTTTCGAACGTTACCTATCATAATTCAATAATTTTATCCTGTTAGAATTAGCGTTTGTCTACTCTTAGTAGCTATACAAGTTTCAAACGCAAATTATTGAATTAGGCTTCTATTATTGAATTATATCTTAGGCAAGGCCGTTGCGCTTAAAGCAACGAAAAAAAGCGAAAAAAATTTAATAAAATACCTTTTGTTCTACCAAACGATTACTTTTCGATAATATTTAATGAGATAACGGAGTTCATCTATTATGGTTATTTTGCTACCAAATACATATATATATATTTATATCTCATATCTTTATATCTTTGGCCCACATCCAATTACTGTTAGTGTTGCTAATACGAGTTAGCCACGCCACCATAGAAGAGTATAAATATTCTCCTATTCCATACACGCCACAGTTATCTCTCCGGTTCTGTGCCAATTAAGTATATCAATCTTGTACTTACGCCAAAAACAACACGCGCACGACTAATCCTCATGGTTGTCATCCTCAGGTCTATACTCAGTACGCTGATCTGTGAAGATTGCAAGTCCATCGCTGCTTTTTGGAATACTAACTGATGCCATTATCTGAGCACTGCTGGTTTCTAGGTTAATAATACTTCTTTTGAGTACGCACGTACCGATTATTTTTTGAATAGTTAGAGAACCCAGGTAAAGCACGATTCTAAACTCTAGACTGAGGAGGTACACACTTATTTTGTTTAGAGTTCATGCAGATGTAATTTTACTTTCTAAAAAAATAAAAACCCGAATTTCGCGAAAACATTTTTAACTCTTTGATACAACTTATCTGGATATTACCTATTTATAGCGATGTCTGGGTCAAAGATTACTTAAGCGCGTATTTATGCCTGTTTTTAAACTCCATTCGTAGCTTGATCGCAAATAAAATTTTCGTACACACGTAAGTGCGAATTTGTATAAGGAAATTACCTACAAAGAAGTGACTTTGAAAGATGGAATCACACGTTTGAAACTCTTATAAGTATTCCCCTTTACATGTTAAATCAGCTGGAAATAATGTGAGGGTCAATATACATATACCTACTCGTATATTATACCTAGTTGATGTCGGAAATAAAGGAAAACAATACAGTTTCGGACTTCTTTTTCTGAAAGAAAGTTGAGATAGATAGAGTAATATTGTATTTGGGTTATGTGAGGTCAACCTAATCTCCTAGGATTTCCAGGACCACGAATTATTCTACAACTAGTAAAATTAACTACAACTAATAAAAGCCCTCGAAGAGTTTTCCACCATCGATTGCAGTGCTCCCTAGTGGACTTGTGGCGATAAAATGTAAGATACCTAATCAACTCTAACTAAGAACCATCCTTGATGATATACAAATCGATTGCAAAAACAAAAAGTCTTTGACGATTTTAATAACAAATTGTGTTCGCGGGTAATTCGAGAATATTACCGGAAAATTGCGTTTGTATCAGAGGAATTGTATGACCTACACCAACAAGTGTCTGGAGTATTAAGACCGAATCTATGGGATACACTGGATGCAATGTCAGCCAACAGGGTAGTGTTAGTGAGAATCAGGATAACAAATATCCATAACTCCAAATTTGAGCGTCTGACAAACAAAAACAAGCAACCAGTCGTGGCAAATTGCCCCATTAATGATGACAAAACGGTGATTAATTTATCAACTCTAGTGGTGTCAGATGATGTAAAAATGGTATTATCAAAAGGTCTTAATTTTGCACCCACTCCGCATAAGGTACCAGTTGAAGCGATCATTTCTAGCGTCGAGGAAACCATCTCGCGAAACAAAACTCCTGCGCACGACGCTGAGTGCTTACGACAAGATGTTGCGTCTATGGTGCGGAAAGCCAAGTTACCTAAACCCAATATCACACAGCCCGAATAGAAAGCCCTGAAGAGTTTGCGGGATAATCAGGACATACTGGTGCTCCCAGCAGATAAAGGGAATGCGACTGTTATTGTGGATACAACGGCTTATGAACAAAAAATGCTGGAATTACTGGACGACGCCACAACTTATAAACGAGCCACCTACAATCCCACAGCTAGGGTAACTAAAAAGTTGAAGGAGTTACTTCAAGCAACTTCTGACGACTTGTATGAGCGATTACGACCCATGAATCCCACTTCTCCAAAGATCTATGGCCTTCCTAAAATTCATACACCCAATTGGCCTCTTCGCCCCATAGTCAGCCAGATAGACTCACCAACGTACAAAGCAGCGCGCTTTATGGCGAATGTACTGCTTCCATTCACAGGAAAAACGGATAGCTACGTGAAAGACTCCACCCATTTCACACAACTGTTGGATGGAATAGTAATACAGGAAGATGAATGTATGGTGAGTTTTGACGTAACCTATAATTCAGGAATTATTGCTACCTACTTCAATACCTATCGAGTACATGAAGGTGATTGAGTTTCTTTTGTCTAGTGGCTATTTTATGTGGCGGGGTGATTATTTTCTGCAAATGGAGGGTGTAGCGATGGGGTCTCCTATAGCTCCGGTAGTCGCAAATATTTTTATGGAGTGGTTTGAGTCCACAACGCTGGAAAATGTACCTTTTAAGCCAAGACACTGGTGGCGGTATGTAGACGACGTGTTTGCCATAATACATAAAGATAACATTACACCGTTACTTACACATTTGAACACCAGACACCCTAAAATCAGTTTCACTGTGGAGCGTGAACAAAACAAAACTCTGCCTTTTCTAGATGTGTTGGTCAAGCGAGAAACTTCAGGACGCTTCTCACATTCGATATACCGCAAACCAACACATACAGACAGATACCTTAGAGCTGACTCTCACCACCATCCAGCACACCTCGCCTCTGTACCACGCACTCTAATAAATAAAGCTCTTCGGTTGTGTGACCCACAATACGTGGATGCTGAACTGTCACATGTGAAAGAGGTGTTAGAGAGAAACGGCTATGGTTGGAGACAAAGTTTTCGGATCGCAAACACGTCTATGAGGTCACGCAAGGCATCGGTAGAGAGAGCTGTAGCATACTTACCATTTGTTAAGGGAATAACAGATAAAATCGGACACGTCTTACGTCGAAAGTACAGCATAAAAACGATATTCCGACCCCTGACACAATTGAGACAATTGCTACGTTCTCCCAAGGATAGAGACCCATTAGGTGTCCCCGGTGTCTACAAGATTCCTTGTGACTGCGGTAAATGCTACATCGGCGAGACAAAACGCAACATTTCTACAAGGCTCACCGAACACATACGCGCTGTGAAGAACTTAGATATCAACAGTTCCGTCATAGCAGAGCATTCGCTGGTCACTGGTACGACGCACTATATCCGTTTTGATAAAGCCCGGGTCTTGGCAAGAGATGGGCTTTACCCCCCGCCTGGAAGTCATGTCTGTATGGACTGCATGATAACGGGGGAGTCGAATCTGACATTGCCACAGTGAGCGTAGCCTGTCTGGCTCCTCCAGGAATAGGTTATTGCATCGACGTGAGCAGTAGCGTAGACGCTGTAGCACCCCTACCACCTGTAGTTACAACAACGCTACGAACACAATCGCCCCCTCCACTCACGCGCCTTTATAACCGCGCACAACGTGCGGCAGCGCGTAGTGCACAGCGCGACGCAGAAGGAGAAAGTCGCAACCACTCACCCTGATGAAGACTCTCGGAATGAGTCGAAACTTAGTCGGTGCCTTCACCGATAGTGCTGTACGTGAAAATTCCCGTTTTTACAATATGAATAGTCAAGTTCACGATAGTTTTTGGAATAAAACCTTTTATATTATTTTGTTTTAGGCAAAAGCATATACGGAGGTATGGTAGTGGCATATAATTATTATTCGAGAAAAAGTGCTTGTAAGTACAAAAACAGTTATAGATTTAACATCCTTCGGAATAAAGCGATTTTGTTTAACATACATTTCGATATGATACCTTCAGTTTTCGGGAGTAGTTTTAGTACATCTTGGTACAATTTGGTTTCGGTAATATATTTCTAAAACCAAATATATATATCGCTATAGCTTCGCTTGTGAATTTAAGCGAGGTGTATCCAAACGCTACCTACATTGACAATCACTGAAACAACTAATCTAACCGAATAAGTCTTTGCAGAATTAATTCTAGGTTCAAATTACAGTTTAAAAGGTGACACCTCGTTTTATCCTGGAAAATTTTCCATCATGTTGTCAGTTCTTCACATAGAAACGAGAAGTCATCCGTACACGGCTGCAGGCAATTGGAACCCGATGAAAGCAAACATTAATCTTGAAGTGGGAATCGAACATTTTGCGTCTCACCTGACTATCTACTCACTTGCAGAATCGGAACGGAGATTAACACACCAATTATATTAAAGTTGGCAAAACAGCGACGCACTTGTCAGATATGAAATTGTTATGAAATAATTTCCTTGTATTTAAGATTTTACAAATGTTCATATATTTTGCCTTGAGCTCACTCATCTGTAACAGTTCAAATGCAAAATTCAAGAAACAAACCTGTACCTGTTTAAATGAAACAACGAAATGAAAAAAAATCCAGACAAGTGCGAGTCTAACTCGCGCACCGAGGCTTCCTTACAAGTTTGTACACCAAAATAATTAACGTAATGTTAATTATTTTCAAGTTCATAAAATATGAAAGCACCAAACATTGCTCTAACGAAAAGATAGGGCGGATTGAAAGACAAACTTAACTTACATACATTGATATAAATCGCGGTCAATTCTCCTTCTACAAATTAGTAGGTTAACTAAAAATTATCGATTTAAAAAAAAAATCCTTTACGAGTGCTGTGAGACCTTGCTTCTTGACAAATTGCATGAAAGAAAAAAACTATGAACCAACATACACACGACTAAAAGAGACGTCAAAATTGTGTAGATAGCGCCATTTAGCGTCGAGTAGCGACAAAATAAATGAAGTAAATGAACAATTTATGATATGTGTTAATTCACTGTAAAAATATCAGCATCAAATTTAAAGCTGTCATTTAATTGTTCTAGATTTAGTTAGATATAATAGAATACGTTTTAAAGATTTCCTAACTTAAGTTATTTAATTAATTAAACTAATTAGAAATTTTAAAATATTTTTTTAAAATTTTAATTAAAGTTTTTCAATCAGCTCACAAAAATAATTCCAGAGTATACCCTGTTTTATTTTTTCCAGAAAAAAGTCACACCCTCGTACCTGTTTTCACAATATGCTAAAACACGTCTTTGCTTAAAAAATCGTCTTTATTTTTCCATATTTGGAAAAATATTTTGTAAAACCTATGACCTCTTTGAAAGTGTACGACATTGGTAACATAGCAATAAATCTCAAGTGAAGTTGGGTAGTACACTTATTCAGAAGTGTTGATGGCCTATCAAACAAAGCCGAGGAAGCACTTGGACGAGCGATGCACAGGACAACGGGGGTTGCAAAAGGAAAGGAGGTCTATACTCAGCAGTGGATGATACCAGGCAGAGATATGAACTTTTCTGATTGTACACAAAATACAGATTATTATGTGCACACACATAATATATCAAAGGCATAAATAATTAACAAGTACCTATGTTATTTTATACTACGGAAAACATACCTTCGTAGCTTTCATAAATTTAACCTGAAGAAATTATACTAAAAATACCTCCTGAGCGTCTGATTTCCCAAAGCTCATGAAAAATCTGTTATTTCTTCACTTGCCAAGTTTTTTTTTTAAGCTGAATAGTTTAGATGATGATGTATAAAAAATGTCCAGCATTATTTATTTATTTGTACAGCACGTCTGATGATGGGTCTGCGTTTGTCTCAAAAAATATAAAAAGCATACTTCAGCAGCGTTGTTCAAAATCTTCTACTTCAGCAATGTTGCAGTTGACAATAATAAATTCTCAATTGTATTCTAACAGATTTTTCTGTGTAACTTTTTTCGGAAATTCCCGAAATATTGATTTTGCAACGAATAACGAATAAATATTAATGTAACCTAGGTAGGTTACATTCATATTTATTTATGCTACCTACTTAGTTTATTTACTTACAACTTAATCAATATCCTCAGCAAATTTTGAACTCTAAATCATACAAATTTATTAAAACACTCAAATACATCCTCCATTTTAAAAGGGGATTAGATGCTCATAGTAGTGTCTTGAGCCCTTTTTTACATATTAGATACTTCATTTAATTTGTTTTTCTTTATTTATTTTTATTTATTAGGTCCTCAAACATACTTTAAAGTTGATTTTTGTCTGCTGAACACTGTTATACTGTTTTCCTGTGCGCACAAAGGTTATGTTCCAAACCAGATCAAAACGGTATTAATAAACCGTTATACCGATATACCGATAAATAATTATAGTTATGTAGGTATAATATAATTATACTCACATAACTATAACTATGTATATAATTATTATTTTTTGTTTATAACGTGTATTATCTGCCTAAAAAAATACTCGAAAACAATACCGATTTCGATCACACAAGCATAGCCAGTCAGAACGGCATACAAATAAAAAACTAGATGTTAGAGCTTTTTGTTCCATCACGTAACGTGACATTATTTAGAGGCATGATAAAAATGAGGGGTTTACTTCATTCTGTAAATTGAGGTATGACATAAATATAAAATGAGGAAGTGCGGAGTGAATGAATGAATGTAACAAATGGCATGCAGTATTAATGTCCGCATTACTCATGATTATTTTATTAGTAAAGTTTAATGCACAATAAATGATTTAAGATAGTTATATAATTTTAATGCATATCTGCAAAAACCATTTACATAGACCAGACCTGCAACATCGGCAGATAGTCTGACTAAATAACAAGCAGAAGTCACGTACTGAAATCGGGCATTGCAAGATACTTTAGGGACTAAATGGCTGATTTCTTATCTACCACGGCCAACACAGTACAAAGAAGTAGTAAATACTCCTTGTGCAAAATTCATATGATAAAGTACCTAGGTACTTTCTACTAACATACCTATTTCAGTTACGGAGCAGATACCCTATAAAGTGAAGAGTGCTGTTTATGTTTAACATGAGACATCTCAAATTAGGTAAGTGGCAGAGCAATAACATGATAGGGTGCATGATACATTACATACCTACATACGTCATGTGTACTATTGAGGTTGGTTACCACTATCAAGTAGATCACCAGCTAGTTTTGTAACTTTCAAAATAATTCCGTATTTATACTTATGCCACGCTAGTTTTACCTGTACACGTTTCAATAAACGGTTCCTGCAATTACTGCGATTGTGGTGGTCACGATAATTGTCGGAGCTTTACTGAATCCAACTCTATTCACAAACGCTCGGAAAGTGCAGTACTTTTTGGACCGATCCGTTTGTCTGTCTCTTTCTTCCAAATCACAAAAAAATATGATGTTAGCTTAACAGAATCTAGGAACGTTTGTGAATAAGGGTACCTACCAAGTCGAACTCGTGCTGACTTGGCGTAAACTCATAATTACGGACAAAGTTGGAAAAGATTTGAGCTGATAAGTTTTAAGTATTATTCAACTGAAGTTTATCTTACTTTTTATTCTAGTTATTTACATAATTTAAAGGAGTAGACTAAAGGGGGGGTGGTTAAGGACCGAAATTGAAATTTTTAAAAGAGTCGATGAGTAAGCAGTTCTTTGCCCAGTTTCGGAAGTTATTTATGAATTACATTAGGTATTTCTATCAGACTAGTATGTACAGTAAGAAGATGAAAAAAATATCTAGGTACATATAAGTACCTACTTATTTACTATTACGTTGTTACTAGACTACCTATAGCAATGTGTAGAGCATGCACGGCCAATTAGCTAGCCAAGCATCCACAATTTCTGGTCGGGATTCAACTAAATGCTATGTCCGTCTATTCTGTGGCTCAACCACCAATTAATCGCAGTGGTCCAGCAAACAATTAGGTGTCAATAAATTATGCCAAGGCGCTTCAGCTGATCCATCCTTGAGCTGATTATGCAGAAAAATAATCCTTCCAAATATTATGAATGATTAATAACTGCAGAGACAAATTGTTTTAAAATGTACATGTTACAATCTCTTATTATCCTCTCCATCCAGAGTTTGTCTGGCACAGATGGCTTGTAAGCGATGAGACCACCCATTGTAATTTAATAAGAGTAAGATATATTGATGTCGTAGTCTCATTCATTTATTCATGATGTATATTGTTATTTTATCTATAATTTGTTTGGTTATAAAGTCTTACTATATTACTCATAGGCATAGCAATTTAGATACAACAACATGTAATATTTTTTACTCTAAGATTTTGGGGAAAGATTATCACTACCTGAGAGTCTATGCTGAGCTGACTAACACATGTCAAAATGGTGACCGTATTGACAAGATTTCCATACAAAAATGACCGGTGACGAAACTATGACCATTCCGACAAATTTCTAATGAAGTATTTGTAACTCAGCAAAGAGGCTCTGTTTATTTTAATTTTAAAGCAATATTTTGATAGATTAACGCGATTGAAACACATCAATTCTAGGATCATAAGATCCAATTTCATTCGCTCCTATAAAATGGACATCTAATAAATAACGGTTCCAGTTTATTGGTCACATCGTAAATGCATTTTAATGCGACCGCATGACCGCGGACTACAAAACTTTATCGTTATCTGTTTAGTGCATAGTCATAATAAATACAGTTTTCGGTAAGCTTAGTTATAGCTACAAAATAAAAAAAAACAGTTTGTTTGCAAAAATTTTAATAAAAACATGTTTCTTCATGCATCTAAACTAAGCTTTCACCAAATTATGTCATCCATTTCTTATTTAAAGCAAAATAAAATAATCATAATATTAATACGGATATTAATTTAAACGAAAAGTTCAAACTAATATCTGTATAGGTAATATCAAACGTGAGTTCAATTCACAGGGATGATTTCCTTTAAATCGGGCTTATTTTATGATTTTAATGCTACTTATTTAAAAGGGTTGGCTTGTGTCATTGTGCGCTCAATAAAAGGTTTGTTTTCAAATTGGTGGGTTCAATCAGGTTGTTTTGGGTCGCTATAGTGCGGATCATTTAAAACGGTCGAGTTTTTTGAGGCGAGTTGGTTGTGGGAGAGTAGTTTTTGTATTCGGTCGGTTACACGGATGTCTTATCGTGATTCTCGCGTTGCGTATAGTCGGTGCGTAACGACGACATGCCACGCCCCCGCGAGCGTCTTCGCACTTGACAGTTGCGCGCGCATTCCGACACTTGCGTAAGGGTGAAATCACATGGATTGATATTCTGGATTCTTTTAATCAGCTGATAGGTATTTAAAGGCCGGTTAGATACTTTTTCTGTCAGCAACATCTCGCTTATCTTGTGATTTTATTAGAAGTTATCCTTGCTTGTGATGGTGTCTACAAACAAGAACAATTCGCGTTGAAACATCAAAATTACCTATTGAAGTTTAGAAATATATTAGGTACCCACCTTGGTACCTGAGTCCTTAGTTTTTGTTTCGCGAAAAATGCTATCACTTTTATGATAAAGCTATCATCACTGCGAATAATTAGAAAATGATAATATGACCGTACCCTAACAACGTCATGATATTCATGTGATGCGTTGAAAAAATCTGTAGTAGAATAGAATCAGCATGGCAGCGCCACGGTACGGCCGCGGAGACAAAACGTAGCTACTACGTCACGCAAGCGCTGATCGCGCCATCTAGCAGCGGCGATAGAAGCCATCCAGCTACCTGCGTTCCGGACCAACCGCGCGCGACATTTCTCCGTCGCGCTCGCACCAGTGGCACGTAGGAAATAACCTCAAATCGTTCATCGCGAGCTACTCAATAATCAAAATAATCACCCTGCGAAACATTTTGTTACAGTGACACGGGCCCCAAAGACAAATAACAGTGCTATCAACGAGACGTAATCCCGTAAGCCTCTGGATTTGCCAGTAAAGTGTAGCTCAACAGTGCAGTTTTTACTAAAATCGAAAGTTTCTAAAGGACGAATGTCCCTTTTGGTGGGCTGTCGCTGGGCAGCCCCCAAATTCTGTGCCAGTATGTGGTGGTTGTTATTTATTTGTGTTATAAACGTACAAACTTTTGAAACCTTGGCTTCAAATAATAGTGGTCCTGTTTACGACAGTGAGTAATATTTTGTTTTTTATTTGTTTACTTTTTTTATTATTAATCAATGCAAACAACTATCTGATTGTAGTATTACCGCAGCTTTAATTTATTTATGTACGTGAAGGCTGAGTAAACAAGTATGTTAATGACAGACAGATTGGATCGTATACTAAGATCTTTTCGACGGCCGAGAACGCGACTATTCTTCGCCAGTGCGGTACTAATTTTATTTATAAATACGCGTACATACACTAGAACTGGTTTGTTACGTGGTATAACTGGACACACGTGTACCACAGCTTTAGTTGCATAATTTGTTTATATATTTATCCCAGTTGCACAAATATGGTTATAGTTTGCTTGAAATCTGATAAGATAAGAACAAATCGCGCCACCAAAATGAAAATGTCCCACGTACAGGTATATTATGGCGTTATGAATCACGAGGTTCTTGAAGATATGCGCATCAAAGAATAACAACTATGTAGGTACCTACCTGGTTTTATTCCAGTTGATCAATAAGGTATTTATTTGATTATTTAGTCATCAATGTGAAATTACTGGAAGATAGGTGCCTCCCTTCCCTTCTACACGTTTGTTAAAAATCGTTCATTTATTTTTGAATATACATATTATAGCTCGCTATTTTAACCCAGTAGCGGACCAGGGGGCGGGGAGGGGGCTAAGGGTCATGGATCTACTCCTGTCAAGCAAAACTGTTTGTATTTACCATGATAAAGCCTACCTTAGCTGGGTCAAGACCCACCCAAACCAAAATCCTGGATGCTCATCTGCCTTTATGAAATGCTTTAAACTGATAAGGTTTTAAGGAAGGTAGGTACGTAAAGTACAATCGCCAGCAAAAGACACTTCGCAGCATGTATTGCAAGCTATGCCCATTTTTGTTATACCAATGGATAGCTGTTAAATGACTAAACACACTTGTGCTGTGCATCCTAAACTCTTTAGGTACCTAAGAAAGCGAGTGCGCAGTCAATGTTATTTATAACCTTGGTTGTAATGTAAAGGTGTTAATAGCAATTTTTTATTGTTTAAGATTAGCTGTTTGGTCATTTGAGTTGTTTGTAAAAGTTTCTTCTGGGGTGGCAGTACAATAGATACTCGTACCTAGTATATTGACAGTACCTACGGTTGTTTATCTAGGTTGGTAAGTAGATATACAGTGGTGGTCATATAATTAGAAACACTTAGTCACTTGGTAGTCTTTTAATGTAACCAACATTATTAATTCAATTAATTGGAGGTAATAGTTTAATTAACGAAATCACAATGTACATTTATATCTCTGGGATAATAATAAGCAATAACATTCAGACAACCAATACAATAATTATAAAAAAAAAAAAAAAACAATAGTATCAATCAATATTCTTAGTACTGGCAGTCGGACAACTAATTAGAAACAAAGTATGACTAGGTTCTAAAATTGAATTTTAAAACTAAAATTCACCTTTCGGAATGTCACCGCATTATGCATTTTGCCGCCTTTTCTTACTCATTCGGATTTGTTACCTTTTGTCAGATTTAATTATTAAAAATGGGTAAAAACAAGAGCTGTGATGCAGCAACAAGAAAAATTATAGTAAACTTTCATTTTAAACGAAAATGGTCTTACAGAAAGATCACCGATCATTTAGAGTGTTCCGTAAAGATGGTATTTAACGCCATTGCACATCACAAAAAACATGGAACATCCGATAAGGTGCCTAGAAAAGTTCGGCCAAGGAAGACCACCGTTCAAGAAGACAGGCTTATGATTCGTTTGGCTAAGACAGATCCCTTTAAAGGTTCTAATGTTATACGAAAAGAAGTATTTTCACAAGACGACCCTCGAAACGTGTCCGCAAGACTAGTCCGTAGGTGGTTGGTTGAAGGAAATTTGTATGGAAGACTTGCTAGGAAAGTGCCACTTCTCACCAGGCGACACAGAGAAAATCGTCTAGCCTTCGCTAGAAAATATGCCAGTTGGACTGTTCATCAATGGAGAAAAGTTTTGTTTTCAGATGAAACTAAAGTAAATTTGGTAAATTCCGACGGAAAACGATACGTACGGCGACCAATCAACGAGGCTTTGAATAACAAGTACACTATAAAAACAGTTAAGCACGGCGGTGGAAATGTTAAAGTATGGGGATGCTTTTCCGGATACGGAGTTGGTCCCGTGAGAAAGATTGAAGGGCTGATGGATCAGTTTCAATAAAAAAATCTTGAAGGAGACAATGACCCCATATTCAGATGATTTGCCAGTGAATTGGATTTTTCGGCACGATAATGATCCAAAGCATACAGCAAACAGCGTCAAAGCGTTACTCAGACAACAATTGGTGACAGTGTTAGAGTGGCCTGCTAATAGTCCGGATTTAAATCCGATAGAGAATTTGTGGCGCACTGTGAAGAAAACATTGTTGGATGAGCATATCACCAATATCAACCAACTTTACGACGCATTTGTAGAAGCTTGGAGATGTATTCCTTTGGAAACGTGTGAAAAACTGATAGAATCAATGCCACGTCGTTGTAAAGCTGTAATCGACAACAGAGCGTACCCTACCAAGTACTAACAGTACTAATCGGTTTTGGATGTAGTATTCATAGTATTATTCAAATTAAATGTGGTTTTGTTCACTTAGTTAATGTTTATATTGTTGTTTTTTTTTTCTAATTAGTTGTCCACTTTAGTCCATGTATTTTAATAGACTTTTTATTAAAATGTTATATTTTTATATCAAAATTGTTGTTTGCTATTACTAAACTCGTATAGTAACTTTAAAAGAACCGATACATCCATATAAATACGTAGGAGCCCTCTATGGCACGTTAAAAATTAGTTATGATGTTAATTTGTAATGAAAATAGAAGACAGGGTTGGTGTTTCTAATTATAATAAGTAGTAATTATATGACCACCACTGTATATCTAATTTGGTATGCGTATCAAAATTCTGATTCAGAGGGACTTGAACCCGCATCTTTGCCTCTAATTGGCAGTGCGTTGGTCAATTAATTACGCCATGAATCGCGTGACACTGAGTCTAATCTATTGAGCACTTTCTATTTATCTTATAGCGCTGATAGATGCTATTTACAGGTGTGTCTTATTCAGAAAAAATCCTGCTCAAAGTCCGAATTTTATTATGTACCTACTTATTTTTTTATAAAATTGTTTGATTAAGTATTGTTAGAATATAGTCTTACTTGCACCCACACTAGGATTCTCTGATAAGTTGATTCTGTTATGCCAATTAAAAAATACTTTGTGCAAACACACCATAGAAATAGCTATCATCGTACCTAATATTCCATTAAGTATATTTTTAATGGAATATTTGATACGAAAGGAACCATAAAAAAATATTATTTTTTTGGTAGGGTTAGGTGGGTACAGGGTGTCAGTTTAATCAAGTTCACGTTGCCGGCCTTTTTTCGTAATAGATACCTAGGTAGGATACCTTAATTACTTAGATGATTATGACACAAACTGACATCATAATACGTATTACCTATGAACTCATTAACCTTGAGCAGGGTGTATAAATGAACCAGGGTTGAAAAACCACATTTGTATTTGCAGACAAATAAAAGATCCTCTGAAAAAAACGTCGATAGCTGTACTTATCTGTAGGTAGATGACAAAAAGGATCTATAGCTTGATTAGTAGGTATCGCTTAGAAGAAGAGCCTGCTAAAAATATAATGTTTTCCTCACAGATCTCTATCTTTGAGACAATTTCCAGAAGTCTCCCTTGGAAATAAAATGGGTCATCAAAATAATTTACGCTATTTTCCATTAAATTGATTATTGTTGTTTCAAGAGTCCCATTTTCCACTCCATTGGTTTTCTTTCAGGAATACGTTTTAATTAACAGTATAAATCTGAAGGCACTCAGATGTTTATTTGTTAATCATTTTACGCGGAAGTTGTATATTCAACGGTAGTTAGGTAGAGTATCTATTTTATGTTTGTGGAATAATGTTGTTTAAACTAAGCAAGCTCGCTCGCAATACAGGCAGATTCCATACAAACGTTAATTAGCTGTAAAGTTTTCTACGAAGGACCACCAATAGAGATAGTTTTGTACTTCATCCACTCATGTTACGCGTGATAACGTTCGATATCAACTAACACTCTACCAGCTAGAATACTGAGACAATGCTCAAGGCCTTTTGTGGCTTGTGCTAACTTGCGTATACTCCGGTTACTGCAATGTATTCCTTTTCATGTTCGTATCCAACACGTCGCATGTCAATCATAATATTGCTTAGTTGGGTGAATAGAATTTACATTGGATTATAATACAAAATCAGTCAAAATTATAATCAACGTTGATATTTACCTGACGTCACCACACACATTTACTAATCTCGCTAATTACTGACAAACAATGGGGATCATATTATGAACCTGCCTATGTTGCAAATTATAATATTTAGATAATATCTACAAGGTTAATCTAACTATTCAATTTCTGATATTGCTGATGATAAAAACCAACCATTAAAATATTGATCAATGTGCCAAAAGACTAAAATAGATACATAAACAGCCAAAAGTTGCTGAAGACGAATATCCCGTGCCCGAAATCAGTGCAAAGTTCAAAACGGTAGTGGCAGTGAGCCAATGTTTGAAACGGGTATTTTAGTGTTGTTTACTGTTTTGTATAACGCGGTGACGTTAATAATACCCGCATTAGATTTATCCCAAGTTATTATTACTGGATACAACAATAACGACTTGTTACAAACGGCTATTCAAGCTAAATGGGTGGTCGAGGGGAAAGTAGTTAGTTACTGTCTCAATTTTGGCGGGCCACGGGCAGCTGACGCGTGACCCTAAAATTCTCGCTGATGAAAGAGCACAATCCCATTGTACAGGCTATAAAACGGCCTTTGTGTCCGAAGGAGCCGTCATATAGTGACAAATGAAAAACGAATAGCACTTGTCACATCCAGTCCAGTTTTATAAGACACAGCCGTTGTTTGCTATTTTTTCAATTGTCAATTTTCTTTTTTCTGTTTATTTTCGTTTTTCCTCTATTCAATTACCTTGAATAAATATGTATGAAAATTCGCATTGGCGTAAGATAATGACTTTTAACGTTTCACCTCTGCCTGTGAAATGTAAACCTACGCAAAAAATACATGCTTAAATGTTGTACACTAAAATAAAAAGAATTAGCAAAATGAATTGGGTAGGTACTGATGTCAAAGTCAAAATTCATATATTCATTAAAATCACAAGGATAACTTTGAAACGTCGGTTTTATCTACCTTGATGTGAAAATAAGACCTGCTTTAAAATTACAGGTATAGTTCATATTCATATTCATTTATTCAGCTTGTTAGTAAGTATATGTACCCTGTCAGGGCGCTGCAATCGAGCTTAAGGCTATGATATTTTTAATTAATAATCCAATATTTAATTATGGCTACAAACTAACAATTTCATTATACAATTAAATGACTCGTTAGCTAATTACCTACAGAGAAGAAAAAAGAAGGAATCGGATAATGAAAGAAAAACTTAGCAAATGATGTGTATTACATGGATATGGATTTGAATGGATATTACATGTCCATCACATGTTACGAAATAAGATATGAAACGTCAGCGAAATCGACGAAAACACTGATAATTCGGCGTTTTTTTATTTGTAAACAGGTAAATAGTGGTTGGTTACAAAAAACAAACATGGTCACATGATGGACATCCACAAATCTATACTCAGTGCGTGGAAACGTATGGTTACCAAATAGGGGGTAGCGATATGAACGTCCGAAAATAATAATTGAAAAATACCCACGTTTTGCATAGTGGTTATAACGTTATAACTCAATCTTTTCGAAACATGATGACTTAAGATTCTTAAGAATAAAATAACTACCGTGATGTCAGAATATTGTTGACCTAGAAGAGGTTAGGCATTACACGCGGAATACTAAACGATAGCACTGCAATAATTTTACATTAATAAAATGTTTTAACGTTTTAAGCCTCAAATTATTGTCACCGGGTGGTATAAAAATATACAATCCATTGATTGTCTAAATCAAAAAGTTCTTTAAAGTCTAAAATGTATGTGCCTCAAAATAACAATCTCAATCTCAAATGATTAGCATTAAATATTAAAATGTTCAGCATTATTATTATCACCTATATTATTATTATTTGTTGAGTGTACTCGTGATTGATCGATCGCTGTTTCCGCTATCCATCATTGTAAAACAAAATTAGCGGACGAAGAGCAATCAGTCGTTTATAAAATACAAGTTACTTTTCGCTAAATTTTAAATGACGTATTTTGCATTGTCTATTGCAGCACTCCTGTAACTAAATGTGGCGATAAAACCTATGCTATAAACATCCTTGTCGTTATACATATCGATTGAGAAAACAAACATTTAAATAAATAAAATAAACAAACACATAAATAGTCCTGACCCCATAATTATGAATAACATGTATCGTGGGTATTATGAACTATGAACACCGTGGTACCAAAACACCCAGACCAGAAAAAAACATTATGATTATGTACCATTTAGTCGCCGTTTAGGAGATAAAAGGTAAAATATTATCAAACAAACTCTTATGGCAAACGCATCTACAGGCTCCTGTAGTCGCGGGTAAAACGATACATAACATCTATTGTGTTTTTACCCGACTGCCCAAAAAGAATTTGATGTTTTTCGGGTGTATGTCTGACTGTTCGTTCCTTTTGGCCCTCGCTGTAGCCTTAACGGCTTGATGGATTTTATAAATGAGGTGTCATGACTCATGAGGTTATATAAGCTGCTGAAAAAAGGTTCTAGAAAGTCAAGTTGCTGCCACTTGCATTTAAAGTAAAAACGGTCAGCTATTTCTTTATTGGTAGATTTCATTTATCAATATTAATTTTATTGGTCGGCCGTTCTAGTTCAAAAAAATCTACGGAGTAACCGCTCAAATAAATAAAACTATTTTAACACCTTCAAGTTGCTGAAAAAAGGTTCTAGGAAGCCAAGTTGCTGCCACTTGCATTTAAAGTAAAAACAGACAGCTATTGCTTTATTGGTAGATTTCATTTATCAATATTAATTTTATTGGCCGGCCATTCTAGTTCCGTAGAATCTACGGATAACCGCTTAAATAAATAAAACTATATATTAACAACTTCAAGCTGCTGAAAAAAGGTTATAGAAAGCCAAGTTGCTGCCACTTGCATTTAAAGTAAAAACAGTCAGCTTTATTGGTAGATTTCATTTATCGATATTAATTTATTAGGTCGACTTTCTAGTTCTGCAGAATCTACGGTATAATCGCACATTTAAGTAAAACCATTTAGGTTATAGAGAGTGATGTTGCTTTTATTATGTATAATTTTTATGTAAAGACAGTCAGCTATTGCTTTATTGATAGTCTAGCTGTTGCCAGCGGATTTGAACGCGTGGAGTCTTATTTTTAAAAAGAACCGATACTCCCATATAAACTTTCAACCTCATTTCTCCCCTTAAAATTTAAAAATCCAAAAACCCTGAAACACGTCAAATCAAATTTTCAAATTCCTACCTTTAAAAAAACCGATACTCCCATACAAACTTTTACCCCCCATATAAAATAAACCTGTATTCTAAATTTCAGCTTTCTAGACTTAATAGTAAGTTTTGGCTATGCGTTGATAGGGAATAACTCGATCAGTCAGTCAGTCAAGAAAAACGATTTTGTAAGTTTAGATAATATCATTTATCGATGTATAAAATTGATAATCGGCCGTTCTAGATCCGCAGAATCTACGTTATAACCGCTCAATTACGGTCCGCTGCCAAGTCCAATGCGACACTTAATGTTGACCTCGATCCTGTATTCGACCGTTGTCATTAAGCCTTACTGCCACCCTATGCTAGGTGATACAGAGACTCGTCCAATAAGCAAGGGTTAAGTCTGGAATTGGAAACCATTCCAATGCGCTCAGGCGATTTTAATACATCGTCATAAACTGCTAGGTTCGACTATTGTTTGCATCTCAAACGCTCATCCGATGCTTTTGTTGTAGGTAGACTATTAGGTTCGAAGCGTGTATTGCTCCTATTTGTATGTGGCCCGGATATTCGAGTTACCGATGCTAATTGTATTTTAATTTTTATTCCGTAGCTTCACAGAATTCTAAGTTCTTTCTACTTATTGGCATTCTCATTGTGGAATCCGATTTTTATTTTTATTCTTATACATTTTGTTTCAATTTTCTATTAGTTTGGTATTTTGTATTGGGAGAACGTTGTTCCAGATTTTGTCTATTATTGGGCGTCCAATATATACGTATATAATCGTCAAATATCGATATTGTTAATAATGTACTATAATAGTAAATAGTGTAGAAGAAAAATACAAATACAAAAAATACAGATGAAATAGCTAGCTATTGCTAAATAGCTAGATCGATAGATTATCGATATTGCTAGATGAAACAGAAGACTGTTGCAAAAGATCTATAGATGGATCAACTGATTCAGAGCATTACCAGATGGAAGCGTTCCCAAAATGCTGGCTTTAAATTATAATGTAATTTTTATGTAAACAGTTAAATTATAATGGATGTCTGAATTGACTGTTTATAGCATAATATTTAATATTACATAATATTACACTTTTCTTTCTAGTAACATTATACTCAGTGTTTACTTGCAGCTTTATCCACGTCGTTCAAAACAACTGTTTCCTCATCATGTAATAAAAAAGAAAAGTTTATACTTTTCTAACATTTTCATGAAATTTTGTAGGATCCGGTGGAAGTTTGCGCATTAGCGAAACCGGAAAAGGGGGATGAAAAAGTTGACGACAATCTCCCGAAGGAAGACACTAAAATCACACAGCATTTTCAACTTAAGTTTAAAGTTAACTGAAAATGTTAACTCTTTAAGCTGAGACGCTTTCGGTTGGATTGTTATCTAGGCGAGGCGCAAGACATTTCGAGATCTCGAGAGTGCTCGCGATTTCTTCGAACCTTCAATCATATATAAGAGGAACCAAGTTTTACGAGTAATAAACTTTAGCGTCAACATAAATCATTTATAAAGTCAACGTCAAAGGATTGAGAATTTAAAACAAACTGAAAATGCAGACGTTCCGAAAATGAGCAACTAACGAGAATAGTTAAACAGACCTGTAATTTGCATACAGATTGGCTTTCGGGGATAAACGATCCATTTGTATTCAAACGTAGGAACCCGGCTCAGTGGCCGACGAGCATTTATCCAGTTTAGGATTTGGAAAGCCGGCTGTATCATCCCCTTACCGATAATCATCAGTCGGGGCTAAGAACTGCTGTTATTTTTTCCAAGTGTATTTATCTCCGTGAATGAGAAAAGGCGAAATGTTTGATCGCGAGCCATTATTGGACATTAAACTGTCTTAAAAAAATAACTGTACAATACAACTGTTGAACTTAACTCATTTGAGTAAATATTATGAATATTATAAACGCAAACGTTTGTGAGGATGGATGTTTGTTACTCTTTCACGCAAAAACTACTGAACGGATTTTGATGAAACTTTACAGTAACATAGCTTATACATCAGAATAACTCAAAGACTACTTTTCGTCCGGGTACCATGCGGGCGAAGCCGTGGACAGCAGCTAGTTATTAAATATGTACAAGATATTTCTTTGAGATTGGGCAGTAAGGGGAAATCCTAAGCGGTAAGAGATTAAAAAAATGCTGAGATTAAAATCGACTCACGACACCAATACTGATAAAAATAAAAAGTGCAGAGATTTTGCTTAAGGATTCGGCGAACGCATCTCGGAAGTTCAATTTGAGAAGCGTCCAGAACTATCGCTATCTCTTTTTGGCTGATGCAGGCTCGCCCGTGCTTGTGCGATGGCAATATTAGCCGTTCAGAATTTGTTATAGATTTGGTGGTTGAATAAATATTTATCAAGGTACCTAGATAAATTCTATTCGAATGCAAATAATAACATAATATGGTAGAAATAAGCTCTAATTATAAATAATTTTGGTATTACGTTTGTATGGGCAATTCATCCTCCGCAGGCCTCTTAAATATTATACACCTTGTCCAAAAAGAGCAGGGTTAATGCGAAATCGGTCTTATTAGAAAAATAAATCGTTGTTTGTGTTATTCAAAGACAATATGGATTCTCTTAATAAATGCATTGATCAATGTTTGTATTTTTTGAAAGCCTATCTTATATTTTTATAATGATGTCAGTATCATGATAATCCTCTCAATATTATTTTATAATGCAAACTGAATGAAAATGTACCTACACAACGATCTTGTCATAGTAAAAAGACAATACACAAACTGTGGACATAGATGAGGTGAATGACACGAGAGTCTGATGGCCGAGACAATATAGTCGGCAGTCGAGGGACGCGAAAATAGTCTGAATTAAAGCTATTAAGATTTCTGGCGCACTATGCTTGAATCGAAGCACTAAGCTCCTTCATTCAATTTCATAGAAAGTATTTAGTATTTCAGGCAATATGAATAATATTTTTATTCATTCTACTATTTTCGACAAGAAATAAAATATTTTATTTTACAAAGTTTAAAAACGAATTGCAGCGCGTATTGCAGCGTCCGCTGGTGACATGTGGCGGTAAAACTAATCTAGTGACCTTTCTTGGACATACAAAACGATAACAAAAACTGGGTGTCAATTGATTACTTACGTCGTTTGACATTATATCGTATATTTCAGCGCCTTTATTTATTTGAGGTCATAAAACCTATCTTGGAGTCACCCTTGAAGTTTGTATAACTTTGATAGTAAAAAAACATTTCAATCGGATACTCCATTTCGGAGATAAATGATAGCAGACAAAAAATAAACAACCTCTTACCCCAAACGCATATACGGGTTCGTTGCGCGGGAGAAAATAGCATTTGCTGCGCAAGCAGTCAAAGTTTTGATTCAAAGTTAAAACGGGGTAAACATACTCCCGAGCTCACACATCGCGCGTCGACACATGCTTACTTTGAGGAAGTCGTGTCTGTTACAGTAACTCTGCTTTAATTATTCGTATAATTTGATTAAGCCTCGAATAAATAAAATTAAGAATATGAACGTTCTGGTTCAAGTTTTAATTAAATATTTTTTAAACTTTTGCAAGCTTCTGGAAGTAATTAGGTTTACATGAAAGCTAATAATTTCAAACTTTAGCAATCTTGTTCGACGTCGAATAAAGATCAAAAAATGTATTACGAAAGGTAGGACCGCTCGAACATCCAATCACATCATTCGAGTGGAAACTTTGGATTGACATGTGGGCATGTGCTCGTTCGATCCAATACAGGGGATTGATTTAATCGCCTGCCAACCGCAAAGGATCCTAACAGGCTCGGTTGATGTAGGTGCCCAAAATACGTACGTGTTCAGCTTGACCTGGGATTTTGGACCGTAAAACAGCCGATGTTTTGAGTGCGATATACAAATTTGTCAGGCCGCTGGCCGGCGGCGTCGGTATCGAGCAGACGATTTGCTCTCAATGAGACGGACGCAAGGGTCCTCATCCCCATATTGGATGTCAAGCGGACCGCAAGCCACGCGTTATCAGTCAAACGACCCCTACCCATAACAACTCAAATTTTTGTAATGGGATCGAATTTTATGCTACTTGAACTAGGAGCGGTCACTTGATTTTACACGACACATTCTATTTTTGATAAAATAAATGTTGAAAAATTACAAAGCTCGCAGCTGTTTCAAATTTGTTATCAATTGCAGCAAATTACTGCTTTCGAAATCTATATTTGGGAATTTTCTGATAACTTACGACGAGATTGTTAATTTGTTTTTGTGTTTCAGTTTACAGTTATTAAAGAAATCGGTCAAATAATTGATTGAGAAAGAGAAAATTATCGCGGTCAAAAGTAGACGCGAGCTTTTGACGTTTTTTACTAATAACCGATTGTTTTCAATTAACATACCGTTTAAACTTTGGATTTCGTAAATCTAAGATGATAGTTAATCAATGGTTTGATTTAGTGTCATATAAGAACAAATTTGTGGATCAACTACCATTAAACTTATGAAATAATTAAAGATATAACCTTCTTTCTTCGATTATTTATGCTTATACTTGCTCATGTGGTTTAAACTACTATTGATCTTACGGACCTTAGTGTGTTATTTGAGATTCAAAAGTGACCTAGGTGATGGTACCAAATTCATGAATAAATTAAATGAACTGTAGAGGACTGCAGCTGTTGAAAATACAACCACAAATTAACAAAATTTGTAATCAAATTTACAAATTAAATTCATCTTTCATCTTTACCACGCACATTTTAATATTATGTCTTATTATGTATTATTATGCAGTCATCTGTACGTCGTCGGTACAACAGTACAACGTCAAAGACCTTTTCACCCGATTATTATGAGATGCAAAATATGTAAATAAGAAAATGTGATTTTTTAGCACCTAAGAGTATGGGATTTTTGTAACAGTGACGGTAGTAAATTACCTACTGTTATGCTTTAGAAAGTATGTAGGTACTTGAACCTTCGTTTCCTTTTCACTGAGTTCAGGAATCATGTGACCCTTCAGCTATAAACATTATGTAAATTATTTATGGTGACACCCAATATACCCTATGGAGTGGAATCGTATCTTGGAAAATATTGGAGCATAAATCAGTTCAGTGGACACGAGATAGCCTCGCCATTGTGCCGAACATTCTGACTCTTGTGTCCATTACATAATGGACTTATAAAGGCTGTTTAGGATCATGGAAATGTATTGATCGCATTCTGGTGGCAGTAGGCGTTTGAGTTATATGCCAAGTTTTGATAGGCTATTTCCCTCTATTGTTGCGTTATATCTTTGTAACTTGCCTCTCAGGAAGATTTTTTGTGAGTGCCGTGTGTTTTCTCGTTTGTGATGTGAATCCAATGACAACTTATGTTATTTGTGTTGTAGTATGTGACTAAAAAAGCTAAATATTTATAGAAAATAAGTTGGTACGAGAGTTTGGATGTTGTTTTTTACTGTTTGAGATATTTTACCGAGTATGTGTTCCTTGTTGATTACCTAAGCTCCCACTTTGGTAGTATCTGTTGTTCGATCGAGGGAAAATAACGTTTAGAAATATGTTTTAACCATAGGGTCGATAACAGATTACCCCATTTTTTCATAATGTAGTGGGCTGTTGAGGTAAGAGTGAGCTACAATTAAATAAGTATCTAAGATCGTTTATGTTTTATCCAATATAAATGCTTCTACTTGGTTTATTTTCTCTAGGTACCTACAAAAGACACTTTATTAGGTAGTAAAGTTTTTATTATGCTTCGCTTCAGAGGACAAAACTGAGAACTTAAACAAAATATTATTTCTCGCAAGATGATGAGCACAGTATGAGGCCATTGTTCGATTGGGAACACGGTGACAGATATCCAGATCAAGCTCTATCAGTAGAAAACTAACCAAGACATGACAAAGAGGAAAGCGATTGAAATGAATCGTGAAATTCACTTGTATTTTTATTCCAAATGATAAGGTTAGCTTTGGACGGCCGCCCATCAGTGCTAGAGTTGGCCACAAGATTTTTTAAGCAAATGCCTTAAAAAATCGCATCATGCCCATTAGTTTTAATAAAATTCAGGAGACACCGAGAAAGTAATTTAAATGCTTTTGTTTCAGCTGTGTGTCCGACCAAACAGTTCCAATGTGGAAACGGGAAGTGTATACCGTTTTCGTGGGTGTGCGAGGGAGAAAATGACTGTGGTGACAACTCCGATGAAACTATAGCAGAATGCAAAAAAGGTCAGTAAGAACAATTAAAATTTTCCACACTTTTTGTAAGATAATAATAGAATTAGACTTAGAACTCATAATTTAAAAAAAATATGTTCGTTGTCGGTACAACACTACAACATCAAAGACCTTTTCACCCGATTAGTATGAGATGCAAAATATGTAAATAAGAAAATCAGATTATTATGTATTAAAAGTATTGATGGGATTTTTGTAACAGTGACGGTAAAAAATGACCTACTGTTATGGTTTAGAAGAAAGAACGAATTGGAAAGTATGTAGGTACTTGAACCTTCGTTTCCTTTTATACTGAGTTCAGGAATCATGTGACCCTCCGGATATAAACATTATGCAAATTATTTATGGTGACACCCAATATACTCGTACCTTATCGAGTGGAAACAATTCAAACATTCCATCACTTTTTGTTAGACAATAGAATACCAAGGTCTCATACGTCATACATATTACCACTTGTTATCTATTATCCCGTTATCACTTGTTGAATTTTTAAAATGTTTCTTTGCAACTGCTAAGAATTTTGGCTCCCAAAATTCTTAGCAGTTGCTCCCAACTAACATGAGAAAAAAGAAAACGTTTTTTTAATTGGAGAAAAACCAAAATATCTTGTTTTTCTTCTTTTCGTCAGATAAAAGAGATAAGTTAATAAGGAATATTTTTTTCTAAAACATATACGGAAATATGGTCATTACCTTTGAAAAAAGAACACGCGAAGAATCATATAAGTACACAGCATCAATTTTGAATTCGGTATCTTTTGCCGGCATGCTGGGTTGTACGTTTAATAATGACTACGATATTTTTTTCTTTATTTGCCTCATTTGAATTGGGATTTCTTTCATAGAGCTTGTTACAAATAGGTTGCATTCAAGCGGCTGTATACAGACGCCTTTACCACAGATGCCACAGATTTACCTTTCGCCACAACGCAGTAAAATAAAATAAAAATTAGCGATAAAGTAAAAGGTCGTCTCAATTCTTTTTTTTTATAATAAATACATAAATAAGTGAAATTGATATTTATTACATAAGAAACCTTTTTAATTTCCTTGCATTTTTTGAGAAAAGCACTAAATTTTTCTCGGCGGAAATGGTAATTAAAATAAAATATAAATAAATAATACTGGACATTTTAGCCCCAAAGCAAGCAGAGCTTGTGTTATGGGAACTACTTGACTGATATAGTACTTTTTTGTGAAAATATACATATTATACATAAAAAACCACCCAGATCCGAGACAAATATTCGAAGGTCATAGCGGGAATCGAACCCGCAACCCTCTGCGTCTCAGATGGGCCTTCACCTACTGCGCCACAGAGGTTGTCATTGTCTGTCTCTTATCATTGAAGTCCTCGCCTGCAGATCGGCCTTCAAACTGATACTCAACCTGCAATTGTCTATTTCGCGGCCTCTGCAATAATGCACTATTATTTACTCTTCCGTCAATGAAGCCGTTGCCTTGGATGCTCATGATAGTGGTGTATTCTAAGTTAATATCTCAACGGTTACAGAGCGTAAAGTACCTACTGAATAGTCGATAAAAGGCAAAGCAATTAATATCGTATCAAAGCAATAACATTGCCTGAATACCCAGACGAACAAATGACTGCTCAGTTCAAGAATGCCTTGCATTTATAATAATTAACGTTCGAATATCGACGTTGAAATATGTTCCGAATCGTTTCGGATCTCTCATGACAAAGCAGCTTTGTACCTATTGACTACCTTTCATTATTTATCGGTGGAAATAGCTTCTTTAACTTGAAGGACCACTCCTAATTTCAGATCAATTATTATTCCGATCTCTCAGTTTATTCAATTCAATTTCCTCAAACAATTTATGAAGATGGCAACATCGATACTTCGCACGGGTGGGGTGAAAGTCAAATTAGCTTCATCATTGGCTCGCCCCTTTCGTTTTATCACCGCTGTGATATTATTTAGTACAGTCCTAAACAAATATTGTGCATATAAAAGATTTGGTCTCTGTAATTGAAAGTGGATGAGAAATAATTTCAACTGAACATAAAGTTAAAGAAATATGTTTTTCATAGAATTTTGTTAAGCTTAGTTACTTTTTTTTTTCAGTATATTTTTTATGACTGGATTAATTGGAAACTGCTCTCTTAAGTAAAAAAAACGGACAAGTGCGATTCTGACTCGCACACCGAGGCCATTCCGTACAAACATGTAAAGCACCAAACATTGCTCTAACGAAAATATAAGTCGGATAGAAAGACAAACTTAACTTTGTAGTTGAAAAAATGTTTGCCCATACATCGATATACGTCGCGGTCAATTATCCAACTGCAAGTGTAAGTTTGTAATCATAAAAACCTATTTTTCATATGATATAACAACAAATTAACTATTTTTCCTTTACTTGTACTGTGAGACCTTGTTTCTTGGCAAATTTCATGATTTTAGGTCAACGAGAAGTACCCTATAGGTTTTGATTTATTTGCCAAGATCATGATTTTATCAAAATATGTCGCATAAATGGCCGTATTATTTTATTGCGTTGACTTTATAGAGCTCCAAGGGACCGTAGACCTACGTATTTGATATTAATTTTAACTTGATACCTCCACGTGCCCCTGAGAAAAAGGTCTTAACAGACTGACAAACAGACGAAAGGACAACGAAGTGATCCTATAGGTGTTCCGTTATTTTCCTTTTGAGGTACGGAACCCTAAAAATATAACATATTCCTATTGAGATGCACACACCTACACACATTATTATTATGTAGAAATGTCTGTAATTTGAAAGTATCATTGAACAAAGTGGCTATTGTTAGGCAGGACTCAATCATTATGAGTTCTGTCTAGTTTGCGACATTAAGTAAAATAGTGTTTATAGGTAATCACGAGCAGTATTTATACCAAATTCAGCGTGGCAATGCATCATATATATATATTTTGCAAGTATCTACTTATCAAGTACTTAGTTGTGTTATTCATTCTGGTGATTTCAGATCTATAACCAGTACCGCGAGGATACAAGTTTGAAATACCTATTATTTCAAGACATATAAAAGACACGTTGTCCAATAAAAAAACGCGTTCATTTAATATGATTAGTTACTTGGCTTCTCAGTTGATGGGCTCTCGCGACTCCGCGGCGCCTTGCTTCATGATTATAGCATGCGTCGTCTTACATTGGCATTTAGAACAATGGAATTGAAAGAAATATATGAAGATTTACACCATCAGATGAATTATGATACAACTAGGTTTCCACAATCACAAATAATATTACGAGCGATAAGCATATTTTTAAAATTTCCGTGTTTTATACATATAGTTTAGCCTTATCGCCTGAAAATTATAGCCTCGTGCTTGTAATGAATTATTTGGTTAAAACGTCATGGAAGGTGAATGATAATTTTTTTGCTGTATTCAGTCTTGCTACTGCCTACGGTTTTGCTTGCATAGTACCCGGGAAAAAGGAAATAAGTTACAGATGAAAAGTAGCTCTTAGCGCGTTAAGACAACGTTCGAAACACATTCGCTCGATCATTTAATTCGTCGACTTACGTTGGCAAAATTGGTCTTTCCGAAAAGCGCTTTTATTTTAACGCGATAATAATATACAGCATATGCTCACCCTAATATAGTGAAATATTTTTTATAAATCGGATGAGTAGTTTCAGAGATTACCTCATACATCCAAACTTACAAACTTTACTTCTTTAATAATATTAGTATTCGCTTTTTATCATTTAGGTACATAAAATATCTTATTTTTCTACCCGATGCCCGTGATTTTACTCGCGTAGGGTAGGTAATTGTTTGGTGCAGCAAAAATCATGGCATGCCTTGTATCCTTAAGAGCTTTTTAACGCACTTATAAATATTAGCTTCACTTGTCACTAATTAACTAAATAACAAGCAAACAATGTAATCAAATCTAAGAAGTCAATTTTAACCTACTTCTAAATGTCGTATCTAAATGAAATTTTGTATGTATGTGTAGTTCGGATGATACCTAATAAATAAATAAATAAATAAATAATGCTGGACATTTTTCACACAGCATCATCTAGCCCCAAACTAAGCAGAGCTTGTATTATGGGAACTACATGACTGATATATTAATTATATACTTTTATGTAAATACATACATATTATATATAGAAAACAACCAGACCCGAGACCAATATTTGTAGAACATACAAACATTTGTCCCACAGCGGGAATCGAATCCGCAACCTTCTGCGTCTCAGGCGGGCCTTCACCCACTGCGCCACAGAGGTTGTCAAATAATAATATAATTTGGTATCTTGGAGCTGATCTGATGAGACAGCCAGGAGATGTATAGTGGAATTATCCATCAGAGGCTACTAGTAAACCTCTCGAGTTTGGGCTTATATGATTCGTTTTGACGAGTCCAACAGATTGCACTTAGTGTCGAGGGTCTGACGCTGGAAACAGGAGGTGGATAATGAAATTATTTTATAATTTTTAGTGTGTAATGTTTTTTTTTGTTTTTTTTTTTAGTATTCAAGCTCAGTTAACAGCAAATCGCACACGCGTTAAACATTTCCCATACAAACTAAACACACTATCCTACCCCCTTTGAGGGGTAGTTTGGAAAAAAACATGTTTTTGTCTTTTATCATTTATAAGTACTGAATAATATTTTTGCAAAGTTTCATATTTGTAAGTTTTTCATACATTATATACATACAGTATAACATTATTCATGCAAAGGTTTTCAGCACTTTTTTAGAACATTCCAAATCCCTTTCTTGCACACCACACAACCACATCCTATACCATAAAAGGAAAATACCCTACAATTTTCATGCTTCTAAGAATATTTTTAGGCTGTGCGTTGATCCGTCAGTCAGCAATGGAACAGTTTTAAATATTTATGAAAATATTTTATAAGCTTGCTAGCAGTTTTCCTTACATATAGAGGTAATACTTACATAATAACAGAAGGACTTCGCAAAAATAGATCTTAGGTTATGTACCTAGATAGGTAGGTACTCACTTAAAAGGAAGTGAGTACCTACCTATCTAGGTACAACAGCAGCAAGTGATAGACTCACTTCACACTCAAACTCTTAACTCAAGTAGGGAGGATCCTTTGTTCACCAATTGATAGCCCCTTTAGTGCAGTACCTATATACTACGACAAAAGTTATGCGCATCAGAAATTGCAAACTGAGGGCGTTAAAAATTCTATGCAGTTCCAAATTGTACCTACTTGAACCGGACCTCCGATTTCCCATATCAGAAGATAGACGAAAATTGCCGACGCGCATAATAACATTTGTCGGAGGACTGTTCTTTTTGTACACCATTCAGTAGATTGTCGGAAGTTCTTCGGAAATAATAGTTGCAAATTCAACACATAAAATTGAAACCGCATCAAAGGAACTGCTCCAATAGATTCGGTACGCACAGTTGAAAAGTTGTCGACCGCGCCGCGCAACCAGTTGCCTTTTCCGTCCATCGTCCTTTTGTACGATGCAATTTGCGGCTGAAACCGGGAATCGCTGACTGTTCTTCCTTAATTTACGATAATGACAGATATGCTGATAAAATACCTGCGATTTAAACTGGTCAAGTGTCTACGTAACCAACTTTTACCAGTAACTGAGATTCTTCATCAGCTGTGGGGCTCAGTAGACCGGTTTATCACCCGTAAAAACTTATTCACCTCAAAGACGTTCCGAGCGGTTCTAGCACATAGTTTTAGTATAGATTTGACAGCCACTATAAGAATGTCAAAACAATTAAAAATAATGCTGAACATTTTTCACACAGCATCATCTAGCTCCAAACTAAGCAGAGCTTGTGTTATGGGAACTACATAACTGATACACTACTTATATACTCTTTTTTTGTAAATACATACATATTATACACAAAAAACACCCAGACCCGACACTAATATTTGAAGATCATACGAACATTTATCCCGCGGAGGGAATCGAACCCGCAACCTTCTGCGTCTCAGGCGGGCCTTCACCCACTGCGTGAACAGAGGTCATCATTTACTACGGCGGCAATAGGATCCAGTTGGTCTCCCTGAGCACGGAACCCTGCAATAAAGTGCGACTTTTGACTAATATTATGTAGGCCTGATTTATACGTACCAATTACATTTTTATATGAAGGTCTGCATAAAATGGTCGCAACGATATTGAAATACGTAATGCAGAACATTATTTTGTTGTTTTTTATAGGTTGGGAAAGAACAAAGTGAATATACCATGATCCATAGTTTGGTAAACCTCTTTATCCCTCTTTTCCCTCAGTGAATACCCTTTATCCTTTTATTCCCAAGATCTCGTCTACCTTATATCAAATAACTAGACATTTTATCCCAAACATTTTAGCTACGAGACACTTAAATAGCTAAGGATAACCTATAAAGGTAAAAGCAGTGCGATACCAAGTTAAGCTATTTCGAAAGGTGATTCAAAAGGCGATACAGGTCTTTCCCTGGGGAGAAATAATATCCAACACGTTGGCCGCTATAAAAATTAAATAGTTCTATAAAATGTACTTTTATTTAATTTTTATACTTCATATTTTTGAAGATTTGCTTCAAAACCAATAATTAATCTAACTTTTGCCAGCGGCTTAGAACGCTTGGAGTTGTGTTTATAAAAACCCATACTCCCAAACACACTCTCATCCCCATTTTGAAATACATTATTAATTTATTTATGATGAGTAGCTACAATTCCAAATTTCAAGTTCCTACCTCTTAAAACCCGATACTCTCATACAAACTTTCACTCCTCATTTCCCACCTTAACGTGTGAAAATCTAAAAACCCTGAAACTCGTCATTATTTATTTATGATGAGTAACTACAGTTCCAATTTTCAAGTCCCTACCTTTAAAAACACCGATACTCCCTTACAAACTTTAACCCCTTCTTTCCCAGGGATCCGTTAAAATGAAAAAATCCAAAAACCCTGAAACACGACATATTATTTATTTATGCTCGGATGTTCAGTAGTACAGCTACTGTGCTACTGAGATTCAAGTTTTCGTGTTTCTAATATCAGTGACAAATATTTTCATACAAAGTCCACCTCCCCTTCCCCCACCCACCCACTTTAAAGTAAAAATTTCCAAAAAACTTTTAGCATGTGCCATTTCTATCAAGCTAACGTTAAAAATTAAATCTATGTTCCAAATTTCAGCTCTCTAGACTAAGTAGTTTTTGTTAAAATAGTTGATAGATCAGTCAGGCAGTCAATCCGTCAGTCAGTCAGCCAGCCAGTCAGTCACTCAGTCAATCATGCAGCCAGTCAGTCAGTCAGGACATATGATTTTATAAGCACCTATAGATTAACCAGTCGACCAATCATTGCTTTTAATCTGAAACCAGAAAGTTATGCTGGCTGGAATTATTAAAAGTAAATAAAGTCTGCCACTTTCTTCTACCGCTGATGTACATCAGAAGTGTTGTCATTACCAACTAAAAGAAAAAAAACTTCGGGAACAAACACGGTTTAATTATAAATTTGATTTAATATTTGGCGGAGAATTGAGAAAATTTCACTCATTATTTCGCAAGCCAAGCCATAAACTTTGAATGAAATCCGCCCTTTTGAGCTAAAGTGTGATAAAAGTTTTCGCCTATCTGATGGAGGTGAACGCCATCTTGGAAAATTGTGTAGAGCCTTTATTTCATAATCTTTTGTATAGTATATGCGACCCCTTTATTGATAAGATTTTTATCACATCGTTCCACGGAAGAAATCTTCTAGAATATGCTAAGAAGTAGCTTTTAAAGTGCGACTGATTATAATCCAGTATTTGCCATAGAAAAAAAGGTTTGCTTTTCAACCGACTTTAAAAAAAGAGGAGGTTCTTAATTTGGCTATATTTTTTTATTGTGTGTGTTTGTTACTAAATATCTTCGCAAATTGTTAATCAATTTTGATGATTATTTTGGTGTTGTATGGTTACAAACTTTCACCTTTCTTATAAAATAAACCTGTTTCAAGTTTCAGTTTCATTGATAGATCAAACAGTCAGGACAAACGATTTTATAAGTTTAAGTAACCCCCAGGTGGTCCCATAGAAGTTTTAGTCCTGAGATTTTTTTCATAAAACCACAGATATTATAATACAAGTAATAAAACTTAAAAAAATATCATATTTTGTAATCACAACTAGCCGAAAAATTTATTGTAGGCGATTTAACTTCTGGTTTTCATTCGAAAGTGTCATCTCAAGTGAGAAAATTTACATGAGCATTGGTGATCAGTACCTATAGAATAACCCGTAGGAAACCGTAAACTAGGGACTGCAAACGTATCGCGAATATCGCAATTTATTATCAATTGTAGGGTTTTCCAACACTGCGTCGTCCGATTCGTGGTTGCCATCCTAGAACTTTTCCCCAGCGGTTGTCGGTTCTTTGAGCTTTATGGCCGTCTATAAAATAAAAATAGGATACTGCGGGGGTGCTGCCACAAAATACAAAATAGTCGTAATCTTGCGCGCAGCCCCATATTTAAAAAAAAACGCTTGTGTCACTGAAATACAAAATTTTACTCCATTTGAAAAAATAGCATTAAGTACCCACGCATTACTTTAAATGATAACAGTTCCGTAAATATGATTATACTGTGTCAGGCTTACTGGGAATTTTATGCGCCATTAACTGTCGTTTGCGGTAGCGTCAGCTTTATACAAAGTGACAACCCTTTCCGAGGATGCCCCTGAACATTACACGGTATATTGAATCTTAAACGGGATGATATAATACCGTTTTTACTATGTACCTCTCAATTTAAATATGAGTTACCCTTAGATATAGATATAGCTACGGGTAAGTAAGTACGATACCCGTTAAGTATTGAGGCAGAAGTTAACTACTTTTTATATTGCGGTCGTCGTTAGTCATTCATAAAACGTCTATACCTAATGCTTATTAGGTATAGACTTATATTTTTACGGTGTAAAATGGGTTTTTTAATAGTACCTAAATGTACAAAACAAAACAATGACTCAATACTTAAATATAAAGACTGTTGGCCGAGTAATAAAATGAATCCTATGCTCACCGCAATATCAAAGTTAACCTCGCAAACGTCAACTTGCCTAGGTAATGATGAAAAATCATAGCATACCTACATACATAAAGACATGCCTGTTCCCCGGAGGGGCAGGCAGAGATCACAGTTTTTCACTTACAATTTTTAATTTACAAACAAACATACACATACACAGTCCTAGGATTCCTTATATCGTGGGTATCAGGAACTACGAGTACCATGTTTTTTGCTGAAAGAGAGAGAGAGAGATCATCGTGAAAACTGCTCAAAGTAAAAGTTTCAATGGCAGGCTAGGTGCCGTGTACAAATTTGCGCTACCCTGCCCAGTTGCTGAGTAAAAAAGGAACTGTTTGGTTTAGGGGTTCTGGTTTAAGGGAAATCTAAAGCACTAACTCAACATACTTAATGCCTCTAACACTGTGATGTGCATCATACATGCATGGTACGGTTGATAATTTTAACATGATTTTAGGACGAGAAAATGATTTATCATAGTCCCGCCAAACCCCAGTTCATAAGCAAACCCAATATTTTTTTAATTACTAACTTTTTATATTAGCATAATTTTATCAAGCGACTAATTTTATTATTGTGTTTATATTATAGGTACATGTAATTAATGACATATCAAATCGTTATTTGTATTCACGAGTATTTGTTCGAGTAAGTAAAGTTTTGTGTAACCCCAAAAACCTATAAAGGCGAAACCAATCTACGTATTTTCCAAGATGAAGGGTAGTAATTGCAGCTATAAAGTGTGGTGTCCCCTGAATTGGACAGCTGATATAAAATTTTAGTGCTTCCAAGTTTTTGGCATTAAATTTCTTATCGATTCTATTGTGCCTCTCGGTTATTTCAAAGTTTTTAGCTGAGTTATATTTTATCAATGCAATGCAATTTCCAACGTTGTTAATTGTTCAATGTGAATAAATTATTACTTAACGAAAAAAATACAAAATGTAAATGATTTATACAAGAAAGAGCTAATCTATACTAATATTATAATGAGGTAAAGTTTGTATATAGGTAGGGGGTAATATCCGAAACTGGGTACCTAATCCAATTTCAAAAATCCAATTTCTTTCACTAATATTTAGAACGGAGATTCAGGGTGGACATAGGGCGTTTAAAAAAAAGGAGATACTTTTCGTGAAAACCAATTTTGCAACGTATGTCGACGAAAAAACGGTAAAGCGTTTCTTACAAACGTACTTTTTATTAGGGTACTACGCGGGCGAAGCCGTGGTTAGTGTTAAAATAAAATACGAATAGTTGGGATCTCGTGGACACCAGTGTATTTTAAGGTATTATTTTATATAACAAACAAGCTTCAATGGAGTCTACATACAAATAAATTGTCGAAGAGACTTAATTATATGGTATACGCAGGCGAAAAGATCCATTTCCTCACATATTTATACAGAGCTAGACTAAGCAGTTTGCTTTAGCTACTTAAACAACATTATGTCTTCTGGCATATTATTTTTGGGGAGTGCTGCAGACATATTACACCATATTTTTGCTGCAGAAGAGGACTGTTCGTGAAATTTATAACATGGGCCCCATCGAACTACAGACTAAGTTAAAATATATAAAAAACAGCTAGTGTATATTCGCAAAGAAATTAATCGTTAAAAAAAACAGCGCCAGTCACAATGTACTCGTACGATGTAAATACGAGAAACAAATATAAAATCGCTGTTCCTACTATTCGCTTCGAAAAGCTTTTGTAACAAAATCCCAAGCGATGTACTAAAACTGTCAATAAGCAAATTTATAAACGCAGTAAAATGTAACCTTTGTAGTGAAATACAGCTTATAAGAATTTTATAAGCAATCATTTTCAAAAGAATAACCCAGACCAGTAAGTTGCTGACTCTTCTGGTCTCATGTTCGTGAGTAATCGGTGAAAATAATTGGATCTATCCACGTGATTATTATAAATATAATCATATAGAAATAAGCGATTCTCATTTCCATGTACTCTAAAATAGTTGGTAAAGTAGGTAGGTAAAGAACATTCACTTCGGTTTTAATTAAATATAGTTCTTATCTCTGCAAATTTGGTTATTCAGGGTTAAAAATGATAGTCCCCTTAGGCAACGACCACTTTTTGTTGGCTTTAAAACCTGTAGAAAGATTAAATTGTATGAAAATTACATAAAGCCTGTGAGATGAGATGTTACGTGACTGCTATTTTTCCATGACGCCTTTGCGTTCGCGTGAAAGGAAAACTAAGCGTGAGGTATTTGCATAGAGCCCAGGAATTGTGACATATCATAATTATTTAATTATCAATGTGATGTGATACGTTTCAAAATGATCTAAGTAGATTTTAATTAATAATTGCTTGTTGACTTTAATCCAGAGAGTTTGCTTTAATTTTAGTCTTATTAGGTACCTATGGATTTTCTAATGGGTCCTATGTCTCTTATATTAAAACTTTAGTTAGGGCTGTTATAAAAATAAACAACATTGCACCACACTAAGAAATTTCCTCACAAATGAATGTTTTGATTTTATTGCAGAAAAAATTGCTTCAAGTTACTTTTATGTAAATAAATTGAAAATCCTACTAATATTATAAACGCGAAAGTTTGTGATGTATTTACAAAAAAAATGTATATAAGTAGTATATCAGTCATGTAGTTCCCATAACACAAGCTCTGCTTACTTTAGGCTAGATGATGTTGTGTAAAAATGTCCAGCATTATTTATTTATTTATATTAACAAACTATATTTCAATGTTTGTTAGTGTTGTGAGATCATTGTCGTAATTGACTTAGGTATCAGTACAAATCCCTGTCGTACCTAGCAATGTATACTCGTTTTTCTTATTGCTAGATTGTTGGCATCCATTTTTAGTAAATAATTATTACTGTGGCCTACGTGCTTCTGCAACACTGTTGGTTATTCTTTGTGTATTTCTGGCTCGAAATATATTTTTCCATTAATTATTGCGGTTTTCCTAATTCCTATTCCCGGAATTCCTATTCCCAGTAATTGGCAAAACAGGAAAATAAGTTAATTACAGGTGGGTCGACTATGCCAATACTTTTCCATTTTTGGACGTCACGATATTCATATGGGTGAGTTATATACATAAACTTTTTTAATTGGATTTTATTCTTTGGACAAAAACATTGGCCTACACATTCGAACATCTTAGTAATCCGATCCGAAAACCAACTTAACACCGTGAGAAAACCAACCCGTTTACTGTTTGGCTATAAAATTAGACATGAGGGAACTTCGATCTCTCGTAAATGCTGTTCAGTAGTATCCTTAATATGTAACTCTAATTCTCTTTTTAATCGTTGATTCGTACTATGCCCTACTCAATCGAAAATGTTCTCCATGTCCTTCCTAAACTTATTATGTATCGACCAAACTCTTAAAGCGTTATTTGATGCCTTAATACAAACGCATAAAATTCACATAATGCCATAGAAGTGGCTAAGTAAAGCTAAAATAATAAATCTGAAAAAAGATCCAACACGAAAGAGGCGAATATCGAATAGTAAAAAAATGTCATCTATGGATAAACGCAAGCTTATCGCAGAAAGATTTAAGTTTTAGAATTCCTCTCAATGATGCGACAACTTTGTCGCATTCTTCAGCGGAACTCATTTGCCTGTAGTCGTAACGAACAACGCGTAATGCAGAATGCATTACGCGTTGTTCGTTACCCGACTAGTTTTTTGTTACCCGCCGCGAGCGTGACTGCGTCGGGAAACAAAACACTTAAGGGTAGGTACATGGTGTCCCGCATTTGTACCTCTTGAAGAGTATACCTAACAAGACGACGCGCTCTCTTATTGTCACTCCAGTCACGTCTTACGACAGTGTTGCCGCAAGTAAAATTTAACGCCGCTGTAAGAAACCAAGCTGTACTTCGGTGGCCAGCGACCGACTTTCTAAGAGAATCAGCTCTGTTTCCATCTCATTGCGCCAATTATACCCATACGACGAAATTCATTATTATAACTAATTTGCCGCTCACGAAGGATGTTGATTACATTAGGTACCTATGTAATGTAGGCATAGACGCCGTGAGCTTACTTCCGCTCGAGGAAATAGATACACGAAAGTTATGTTGCCATATTGATTCTGGTGATAGTTAAATACACCAATGAAGAAATACTGTCTGCGTAGTAATTTTAGAAAGTTAATTAATCATTTTTTCCTTAGTTATAAATACTAAGTAGTTGTAACATAATTAATTTAAATTAATGTATTACGAGCACCTGTATCCATTGCTTGCAGTAATAGTTAAAAAATAGAAGAGATCTTACTACGGTAAGTACTAGAACTAACTTACATTAAAAAACAAAAATACATAAGTAATAAATGTTATAACATTAACCTGAGAGGTAAAAAAAGTAAAAGAACCATAACATTTTCTTATAAGTAGGTACCTAATCTACTTACAAATACTATTTTAAGCAGCATTTTACATATGCTGCAGACTAGCTGGAAGACGTTAATATTCTTTCGATTATATCGACTTATTTAAAAAAAAATGAATAAACACCCAACAGACGCATACATAGTCCTGACCCCACATCAGGATTCCATGTGTCGTGGGTATCAGGAATTACAAGTACGGTGGTACCCTAAAACACAGGACCCGGAACAAATACAAATATTTGCAGAACATGCATACATTTGTCCCGCTGCCGCACCTCTTGCGTCGCAGCTGGCTAATCGCCCGTCGCACCACCGAGGTCGTCACCGAGGTTCTCTTATAAGTTTTATAAGAGTGAACAACTTATTTAATGCGGCATGAGGTGGTAGTGAACAGTTGGCCCGCTCATCACGTCTATGCACAGTACGTGAGACACCATAACATCTTTCCGGTTAGTTGTGTGCAGTCAAAGCAATTGTGGCATAAATCTACAAAGCTCCCAAAAGCATACGCCTCTGTTCCAGCGAAACGAAGTTATATTGAGAAAAGTTACCAGATAGCTATATAAAAATGGAGCTACTTTTTTCCATAATGGAGATAGATTGGTCAATATCAAGTTGAACTCGCCACCTCGACCTCGTTGAATTAAAGTTGCACCGTCATACCCTATACCTCACAACTCTATTAGATACTTTGGAAAATAGCATCCAGTGATCGATCCATACTCCAATATCTCTTGTGCCTTATCGAAATGAACTGAAGCTATGCTACGTGAGCATCAAATAAGGTAGAGTAAAGCTAAAGTGGTTCTTTATTTTGTTAGAGCTAGAACTGAATTACAAAAGTATACATTTAACGTTTATTCTGGCCATGTTATTCTCGTAAAGAATTGAAGTAAATTGTGATTTTATTGGAATATGCAAACTATGGGGCGCACGTGGGATGTATTTCTAGTAAAATATCGAGCAAGCCGCATTGTAGCGTTTTGTTCCTATAAAAATGTGTCCAATTATTACAATCGTCAAAGCTCACAAGGATGTTCACTATTTTTAGACAAATTAAGGCTTACAAGAAGGTATCGTTGATTTTAATTATGTACGTTAATTGCTAAGTATTAATTAATTTTCAGAAAGTGACTACGTTTCGCTTGATTTTGCGATAATATTATTTTATAAAGTTCAATTAAATTAACCGAGAAACCTGCAAGGTTATAATTGGGGCCAATATCCAAATTGAAACAATTTCAAGAGATAGCTTTCTACCGAAATGAAACGATCAAATTAACTTTTCGCTGTGACGAACCATTTATAGATATTATAAAATTGTAAGGATATAGCTACAATAAAATTTAAAGAAAGCAAAGGTTGACTCGGCTCGTACCTACTTCGCTCAATTTACATGGAATTTTCGTCATGAAGAATATTTTCTTTCTTTCCTCTGCCTCCGAATGGTAATGAGGGTCGGAAAATTTCACGACCAGATTAGATTTCGCTATATTGTCAGTAAGATCTCGGGATCGGGAGTCATCCCGACTGTGAGCTACTAGATTCCTTTGGTTTATAAGACTTATTTTATGGCTCATACTGTTTCTAAATACAGAAAATGTTTAACAATTTCCGATCTAAAATAGGCCGTGGTCCCTGGATTCATTAACAGCCATTCTAGAGCACTATTGCTGTATCGAGCTGGTTAACAACACAGTTGTAACAATTCGAATTAATAAAACATTAGGTTCATTACGTAAACAGGACAAATTAGTTGGAAAATAAGCCTAATGCTCGACGTTTATTAGGGACCTTAACATTGTTGGACTTTGTGGCAATGAAATTAGTATACTTTGCGTAGTGACCATTTGTAATCTGGTGAAGCAAATTCACTATATAGTCCACTATGGAGGATCCACTTACCAATTTAGGCATTATGCTGAGCAGCATTTTTTTTATATCTGAAAATTCAAATTGTTACGTACTCCAGAAATTGATGAAAAATACTAAGTAGAGAAAACGAATGCAATTATGCTATCTACTGATAAAGCTCTAACGGAAAAGGTATAGTATTCAGTTACTTACCTACCTATTTATAATTTTTGATTTACCACAGCAATTTCAGTATAGGTTCAGTAAAGTAATTAATTAAGTAAAGTAATTAATTTAGTAAATATTTTACAAACTGAAAACATTTTCATACAGAGAGAAAGTCGATAAACATAAATAAGGTCCACACACTTTATCCTTCAACAAATATATTGTTTGCCTATCGTTGGAAGCAAAATATTCTGATAACCATGAGTTAGGTAGGATTTAGTACCTAAACATGTGTCATCAACATCATCACTAACTTCCCGATATCATCGTAAGTAGTATATCAGTCATTTAGTTCCTATAGTACAAGCTCTGCTTAGTTTGGGGCTAGATGCTGTGTGAAAAATTACCAGCATTATTTATTTATTTAATTAAATTAAAACCACCATCGCGTCAAACTGACGATCGAAGTGGCGATCAGTACATTCATGCAAACTTTTACAACCACTTCCCTTTGATCACTACCGCCCCACCGCGTCAGTTAGACCGGACCTTTATTCTAAGAGCTATATATCGGTAACGTCCGTTCTTCGTCGGATTTCCTCGTTTCAGATATTATCACGCATTGAAACTCGGTACACTCTTAAGCAATCTTAAGCGTAGGTATATAATGAGGCCAATAGTTAGCGAACAAGTCTCAGTGCTCTAGGTCATCAATGACAACACGTACCATACAATAGTATACTTTAATCTTGAGGCTTCGCGGAATCTGTGACGAGAAGATATGACGAAGTTTCCCGTGTGCATTCTATACAAATAAATTTAAAGCCGTTAGGTACAATCGCTGGCAGAATGACCGTCACTCCATTAACAAAATACAGATTGGTGCACACCCAATGACCATTCACACCTAAGTAAACATGTGAATGTGAACACTAATCAAGATAAAAACATCATAATGATGGCGGTCGTTGTAGACTTCTACAGCCGCCCGCAGAAAAAGACGTCATAGTAAAGTTGGCGTCTTTCTCCTGCGGGCGACTGGTATCAAAAGATTATGCACCATTCTTCATTTACTTTTATTGCGATGTCACATGTCTCCGCGTAATTTAATGTGAAGATGTTTCACTCTGTAATATCGTTACGCTGCATAATCCATCGCTATGCTAAGGGCAGGACCTTGCACGAGCTTCGCAATTAGCGGTCAGCGGATAAAAATAAATAAACCTATTAAGTAATCTAGAATGCCGAGCGACCTTCGGGCGAAAATAACCACCGAGTGGATCCCTAATTGTGGTAGACGATTTCGTGGCAGACCCAGACCGAGATGGCGGGACAATTTTGACTCCTTTAAGAAGGATTTGCTTTTAATAGCCCAGGATCGAGAAAGATGAAGAACAGATAGAGAAACCTTTGCTCTGCAATGGGACGACACAGGCTGGAAATAATATTACGTAATCATCAATAAACTTAGCTTATTGAAAACTCGTACCTAACTACATTTCCTATTATGGGAACATTTTTTTTTTCACACAGCCTTTTTCTAGCCCCAAATTAAGCAGAACTTGTATAATAGGATTTTATAAGTTGGTCGACTATTACTCGATAACTTTAAAGCCTACTTAGCTGTGATAGTTTTACTTTTAACTTCTGCTGTAAAAAAAATCGCATATGCAAATGGGGGAGGACGACACTTGACTCTAACATAAATTAGCATTTTAAAGCTTAATATTTAGCAAACGGGTCTCCTGAATCGAAAAATGGTTTTCACACACCCGCAATATTTTTAAAAGACCTATCCAACGACACCCCATATAAGATATAAAATCCTTAATTTAACGCTTTGGCGGCGTGATTAATATGTACACCCATGCCATATTACAGCTTTCTAGTTAGTACTAGAAATACTCTTAGTGGCTTTCAATCGAATATATTGTGATCGACCGATGCTTCTTTAAGCGCTCTGCTTGCGCTACAGCACGACCTTATCGTCGCAGTAAGCCGGTGAATTTTCCGCATCATTAATCGACTGATGCTGCGTATCCAACAACGATACAACCTCATGGGCTTGACTTCGTAAATCTCTTAGGATTTACTGCTAACACCTGTGCTTGACTTCTTGAGCTTGAAATTGAGAGTAAGTCAAATTATTTTATTCTAGCGTGAGGTCGGAACTATGTGTGTCACTGGGTGATGCTGTTTGATTTGAGTTTAGTGTAGGATTCCAAAAATAGCTAGCGTGGATTTTTCCGCTCGTTTCAATCTTTGCCGGCCAATATCGATGTATGCAAACGCATGATGCATAAAAACTTGCTTATGGTACAAAACGTTTTAGAAAGCAGGTTGCACACAAACAAAACAATACAAACTTATAAAGTTAAAACTCGAAGTGGGTAAGTAGGTAAAACTTCGGCTAGTTTATTTACCGAGGAGCCAAATGCCTTCGGTGATTTTCGTCTCACGTCCCAAGAAACTCCCGAGGCGCTTGAAAAAAATCGCTTGTCTACGAACAAATTTCCGCAAATAGCGCCTACCGCGATTGGCTCCGAGCGAACGGCCGTATAAATTAAGTTACCCACATCTACCTGAGATAAACTTTCACGTTTTGTTCGACTTGAAAACTTCAACTCCTGTCCTTTTTAAGGTAATGCTGTTTTCAAAAATTATCATTTCAAAATATCAAAAATGTTTGGAGAAGCCGCTGAATTTGTGATTATGTTCCATATTTGCTACATAATTTATAAGCGGATGAGCTGCACTCCAGTTTCAGACCACAGCAGCGAGTGGTCTATTCAAGATCCATATTTTTCAACTTTCGGAACGCTATCGTATAATGCTAATAAGCCTCTCAGTGCGCAGCATAAAATGGGGAAACATTTTTTTAGTTCCAGTTTTATTTATCATGCATGAAATAAAAAATAAATAGGTATTTAATACAAGTTACAGTAGTAGAGCCCACCAACAGGTGGGCCGTTTGCATGTTCGACAATTCAGTTATATAAATAATTGTAAATAAATATAATTTTGAAAAAGTATTAAGTTTGTGTTCGTTACAAGCTCATGTCTAAAGGTAAATATTTGAAAATCCTGGATAAGAGTTTATACCAAAATACTCGCTCTGAGAGCTATTGGCTAATTGGAAGTTAAATTGTCTCTCGAATTAATCGCATCCAATTTGGTGCATCAAATCGCAGCGTCTACGAAAGCCAATGAAAATATCGATGAATTCAAATGAGAAAAAGATATAAACCGGAATCGTGGCGATGAAATGTGAACCAATCAACCAGCCTGCTCGAATTCTATATTGGTAGTACTAAGGCTATTGAGAAAATATTAACAGAATCGTTTAGATTTTCACTTATAAAATCCGCAAATAATTATCAAATAGTGATATAAAATAAAAATTCCCGATTAGACCGACATTTTCACATGATGGTAATTCTAGCAATTCTTCATATCTGTGACGTCATTAACCTAGGACACATTTAGACCATGAATATTTTGATGGCACCTTATAGGTTGAAATCCTTTGAAATTAAAATATGGCTAGGTAAGAAACTCTTCAATTCAAGCAGTTCAGTAGTTTAAGCTGTACTAGGAAACAATTACACCCTTCCGTTTTGGCTTCGCTATTCGGAGTGAAAAAAAAATAGTTAAAACTTGTTTGAATTACACAAATACCACACAGAGACAAAACTTTATGAAACAGTTTCATTTCTCTGAATCACACATGTAACCACAAGACTTCATTTCATACCTATATATCTATCATTTGCAAATTTATATGCCACTGTAGTCTTATACAGTTAATCCAAAGGACGAATTCAATGAGTGGATTTAATGAATCGATGCAACAATTCGAGTAGCAAATTGAGTGATTTTCGGGGAAAATTAGCGCAGCGAACCAGAAAGCAAAGCGAGTGATGTTTGCCGCGTAATCGCGCTTGTTTTGTGACATTTGTGTCGACAAACGTGACGGAACGGGACAATAACGCGAAGGCTATGCCGTAATGGCCGACGCCTCTGATATATTCCTATTTCTTTTATGTGCCAACCAAATGTCTTTCTTTATAGATCGTACTCTTTCAGGCTCCGTTTCTATTTACGGTTGCTGACGAGCCCACGTTAAGTGAGTTACAGGACCCATAAATTTAAATTAAACTTTGTTCACCATTAGTGTGAACGATAAAACTAATGGGAGTTTACGAGCGTCTTTAACACAAGAAGCTAATATTTTGTATCAGGAAATATGATCATATTCACGGAAACGCGTTCTTTGTTCTTTTTTCATGTGACATGGAGGCACGATAAATCAAGCGTGAACAGCAACCTCACGACGAAGATAAGAGACATGGAACAAAAGGGTTCCATAAATCGTTATTAACTACCGCCTCCCTACCCCTTTCAACTGGAGTGTATTGAAATATGTCGATAGTGTTATATTCGTTCGACTTTGTCCTAGTTTATGAAAAAAGCCAGAATGTGAATTTAGATCGGTGGAAAATTGGAAAAGATAAGCCTGTTTCATTTTATTATTCCAAGAAATCAACGCATTTCTGAACGTTGGATGGATTTGAATTTAAAGCGCCTTAGATTTTATCTCTAAGAACATTATTCTTATTTATCTGTGTCGTTCGTAAATAAATAGATACCCTCAGTCGCAAAGTAGATACGCAGAAACATTATCCATATACTAGATAAATTAAGCCCGCGGCTTAATTTATCAGTGAACACTGAAAAAAACCCAAAAAAATATATTCTGGCGTACAACATGTACATTGTAAATCTATTGTTTAGATACCTATTTGAGAATTTTCTGCCTAACTTCTTCCTACGCCTTAGCAGCAATGGTTTCCATCCCATAGCATCACAAATATTTCTCGTCGGTAACGATGCTTCGCACGTTAAAACTAATGCTTTTATTTGGAAACAATATCAATTTCCGTATAAGGATAACGCTTTTCCCGGAATAAATGATGTAAAAACAAAGATAGGGAGCGGAACATAATTTTGTGTGTCTACGACGGTGATGCTTCGATAAATCTAATGTAAACAGCACACACGTTAAAGGAACGAAACAAACGGAAACGAATCCCCATTACGGGTCACATTGTCCTTTTATAAGCCCTTCCGGGGAAAATAATCTTCGCTTGTTAGACAGTTTGATAAGTTATTTACGTTTATTTTATATTCGGCTTGAAAACAACAAAAGTGTAGGTGTAGGTAATTGTGATTATTTTCATCGATGATTAAAATCACTATTTTAATTGTAAAATACAAAAAAATATCCAAAACTAATTAAAATAAAGCTGATTTTAGCAACAGTATTTTTGTACAATTTTCATCAGAGGTACTAAAGACCCGAAATGTATCACAGACACTAAACTAATTGAGACGTCAATGGGAGCCAAACACAGCCGTCGAATGCAATGTATCGTAATGAATGTTGGTGTCCGATGTTTCGATATTCTGACACGATATTGATAAATTGTACGCGCATTAGATATAATCGTTTAGCCAATAGTCGGCTCAAAAGTGACGTGAATTATGATCGAATAGATTCTAGACATCGATTTTTAATATTAGATGCGCTATCTCGTCGCTTGTACGCCCTCTGAGGCGCAGTGGGCGAAGGCCCGCCTGAGACGCAGAAGGTTGCGGCGGGACAAATGTTTGTATGATCTGCAAATATTTGTCTCGAGTCTTGGTGTTTTCTATGTATAATATGTATGTATTTACAAAAAAATATATATGTAAGTTGTATATCAGTCATGTAGTTCCCATAACACAGGCTCTGCTGTCTTTGGCGCTAGATGATGTTCTGTGATAATGTCCAGCATTATTATTATTATTTGTACACAACTGCCATGAAATAGGTGCCTATCTATGTATACTTTTTCCAGACACGTTACTTGCATGGATGGGTCGAGATCGTTAAAGACCCCTTACAAGTCAGCTGTCACTGAACACAGTTTAGGTACAGATTGCAAAATAGATTGTGGCATATTTTATTATACTAAGTTCAGTTTTTCAGTGCGTATAGTCGTCAGATGACGATGGCCCAAAACCATTCATCCTGGCACTGTTAAGGAAGGCTTATGTCTGGCAGTGGATTTCTATAGGCTGAGCATGATGATGATTTTTATATTTTAGTCAAGTTGTGTGACAAAACGGTATTTACTTGAAGTGTAGTTACATTGCATGAACGAAGAGCTACTACAGTCAATACACAGTTGGCATTGCATCGAAGTTCTCGATCGCGTAAGCGAAGTTTTCACTCAACTTGAACATATATAATACATCCGACAAACAACTGTTGGCCCTAGAACCCCGAGCTAGTGGATCAGATGGATCAGCTCGGTGGAAGATCTTCCCCTTTGCAAATAGAGGACACACCACGAACCGTGTTCTCCATATAAGTTACAAAATTAAAGATGAATGTATCAAGGGTCTTGTGTTAAAATCTTGTAGGCGTAAGTTGACATTCGAAGAAGTAGGTATTTTACTATTTCTTTAAAAGCCGATAGGAGCTTACTTATTTGAGCGTTTTGGGGTTGAGACTGGATCCGTAGGGAAACGGGGCCCTTCGCGTTTTCCAAATTCCTTCAGAGCGACTGGTAGAAGCGACGCGTAACCAGAGAGCTGGCTCTTATCTGGGTCAACACATTAGCATTGCCATTCAGCGTGGCAGTGCCCAGTCTTTTTGGAACGCTTCCGTCTTGTAGTCTGGATTAGTTTAGCTATCTATAGATCGTTTCAACGATCTTTAGATTGCTAGTTGTTTCATCTGTATTTTTTGTAGGTATATACCTACTTGTACGTAGTTGTAAGAATGAATGTAGTGTGACTTGACTTTTTAACCATTGATTCTGTACTTCAGAATACTAGCTTTATTCGTAGAAAAAGCGCTCAGAGCTTGTCTTGTCTAGTCGTGTTATTACTGTATCAGCTAATTAACGGACGTTCCCGCTGGTAACATTTGGTTGAGGGACCGGTAGTGGCATTGAGTGCTTCGGTGCTTCGGATGAAACGTTCGGATATTGGCTTCAGCTATAACAGTCGCTAAGCCAAATCGGGTGCCTTCAGGTGGCCAAAAGACTCATATACTAGAGTTGGTCACTAGCTCATAATCAGCATAGACATCCTGTGGAAGTCCACTGCTGAAAATAGATAGATGGATAACATTCAATTGTACGCCACATTAGGCCTCCCCTAAGAGTGATCGACCTAATCCTCTAAGTTAGGATCCTTCAACTCGTGGTTGCTATTCGTGGTTCGAAAACATTTCTTCCTCGGCGATTGCAAATTCTGCGCGCTATTGGGTCTGCTAATTGCCATGTCTTAAAACTAGCTAATATCAAATGCCTTTTTTAACTCACTGCTTTTCGCACTAAAACCTTCGTAATGTATCTACAAAAGGCTTCAGACTTCTTCAGAAAGGCAATTGATGTAAGTGAGCCTTTTAAACAGCTTAATAAGTCTTGACTGGCTGTTATAACAGCTAATGACTCGTGCTAATTCTCCTGGCTCTGGAGCTCGAGACTAAGTATAGGCGAAGTAAAGCGTCTTTGGGTGTGATAAGAAAGCTTAGAACATTTTCGGTGGATTTGTTTATTCATGCTGCGAAATGCTTTTTACATGGAATAACGTAGATACTGCGTAATTTCAGCATCCACAGCCTGACTCCACTGCTGAGTCTATACCTATAAAGGAGGCATATGAGTCTAGATACCGGCCCGGCGAGATGACAGGTGGAGTAAGGTGAATAATTTACAGTGTACTTACCTTATTTTATATAACGGGTTTAGACTATAGGATATCAACTTATGCAATTAAGAATCATGCTACACACAGGCATGTTTTTGTTTGTGAAATAAAAATATATTTTAATACGTTCCTATCTCAAATATGATTAACTCGGGTATTGGAATTGCGCATCTACCTTGGTACAGAGGCGCTCTACAGCTGTGTCACCGGGTACGGTGTCAGTTGCACCACACCGCAGTTTCGCGCCCCCATAATAAAATTGACGACCTCTGTGACGCAGTGGGCGAAGGCCTGTCTGAGACGCAAAAGGTTGTGGGTTCGATTCCCGCCGCGGGACAAATGTTTGTATGACCTGCAAATATTTGTTTCGGGTCTGGTTGATTTCTTTATATAATATTTACAAAAAAAGCATATAAGTAGTTTAACAACCATTTAGTTCCCATAATACATGCTCTGCTTAGTTTGGAGCTAGATGATGCTGTGTGAAAAATGTCCAGCATTATTTATTTTATTGCAAGAACGACAAATTAAAGTTGACATGATTTAAAGTTGGAAGTATGAAGTTGCTTACAATTTAGTTACTAGATATAAATGACATAATAATTATGTCGCCCGATGCTCTAATTATTTTATTAATAAACAACATATAACTATAAATTTGCTCCATCATGACATGAGTCATGAATTCCTAACGAGTTCAATTCATATCTTATGTATTTAATGGTCCATTACTACTCCCATCAAAATAACTGTATTACGACCTCTATCCATATTCAGTCCATCGCAATCCTGGGTATCATAATGTACGGAACCCGGTTATATAATCCTGGAATTAATGGACTACCATTCCAAATAAATTACACCGACTGTTAACACGATAGCTTTTTTGCGAAGGTCTGCTAATTTTATTTTTGCGAGGCTTGTTCTATTCAAATTTGATAGCTAAACATTTTTTATGCCGAAAATGAGTTTCTAGGTCAACTATAGGGCAGTGATGATGCTTATCTTGAGCCAAACGGATGAGAATTCGTTTTTTTATGATAAACAAAGCCTTGATTCTTTACTTTATTATGTTGTTGCAATTAAGTGGAATAATATATAATGACTATGAACTAACTATGAATATATTTTACTTTATTTTACTCAAGCTTGTAAAACAAAGTATCCTTTCGATATCAAAAGACTGAGCACAGAGCATACAAGGTTATTAGGTTTTCCTTCGTTATAATTATTAATGACTTACAAACAGTGTCGAGGAAAATAATTATGAGTCCAAGACGTAATTATTTTCCTCCAAAGAAAACATACGTGAAAATAATTTATTGGAAGTAAACGAAGCAAATAGATCGAATCATTCAAATAAAACTCTCTGGTACCTAACATGTTTGTTCGGTGTGATTGGAACGTCGATTACCAAAAAGGAACATCTTAAAAACTCGGATTTGATTGAAATCGGGATTTAGTGCCTGCTTGGCAAGGGATTTTAATGGTTATTTCTCGGCAATTTCGAGGTAGATCTGTTTACAATAATAAAGATAGATATAAATAGAAAATGTACACGCCTTTTCAGTGTGTTCTAATTTGGTGGCGTTCTCGTTTGTTTATCGTATCACAAGTTCTTTTTTGATCACCCTGAGATCAATGACCTGACCTGACCTGGCTAGGGCACGGAAAAGGGGCTGGTGACCGATGGGGAAAAGATTCAGCGCGCTATGCAAAAGCTTATTATATGCATTCGGTTCAGTCATGCAATACAAAAAAGCCTGTATTTTATGCGTCATTTTCATAGATAATAAACGACCTTATATTCACCTACCTTGAAGAGCCTACGTAATATTAACATTTTAATAAGCTTTGGATCATGTAGGGCGAAGCTTAACTATTGAACAGAAAGAGGTAGCTAAGGCGGTACATATTTCATTCACCGGTCATTTAATCTCAGATTTATATATTGGAATATAAACCGTATATTTTATGGCTGTGACCTGCCTTTTTAAGTCTAATGGTTTGTAACCTTTACGAGTGCTAAGGACTACGCGTACTACGCCATAGAAAAAATTGTGCTTCAAGTAGGGTTCCCATGAGTACGCGGTAATGTATGATTATTACGCAGGGAAAATGTTTGGACATAGATTTTTTATGGAAAATAAGTTGAATAGGATTTAACTTGTAGTACTTTTTTTGGTTTTACTCTTCTTAATCTTTATAATATTGAAGGACAACTTCAAATTTTATTAGAGCCACGTTGACAGTAGCGAATCCTACTTATCCTACTACTATAATAAACGCGAAATTTTGTGAGGATGGATGTTTGTTACTTTTTCACGCAAAAACTACTGAACGGATTTTGATGAAACTTTACAGTAATATAACTTATACATCAGAATTACACATAGGCTTTTTTTATCCAGGTACCACGCGGCCAAAGTCGTGGGCAGAAGCTGGTAGGCTAATATCCGACACACATCTTTAATCCCCACGATGGTCATCCTCAGATCTATACTCAGTACTCAGATCTTTGAGCTTACCAAGAAGAGTGAAGTCAGAGGCCCACGTTTTGTCTACTAGTTATTAATAAACCTGAAGTATAACATAAAATAGCTTTTTGTTTCCTATACACTACAATCAATAAATGCTTACATTACTAATTATTGTAAAAACACTTAAGATATAAGTGGTCTTAGTAGGTATGTACTAACTACCTATTTATTGTAAGGTAATTACAAGATATACAAGCATGCATTGCAATTATTCTCATACGAAAAATATTGTGCCATGCCTAAATATTTCAGTCGTGACCAAAGCCTGCCAATTGAAAGCAGAAAATCATTTACCTTTGCGTTTTGCCGAACTTCGGTAAACGAAGCGCGTTCGCTGCATCCCGTGAAACGCAGAGCTCAAAACGTTTATTGGAGTTGTAGCCAGTAAATTTAAGGATCTAAAACGTTACTTCCTGGAGGTATTATATCCTTTATTTATAACCTGGGAAAAAAACACAGGCCGTGTACTTTTGAGAAACGTGTGGATTGATTGATAAATTGTTATTTCCTGTTTTTAAAGGAGTTGGTAAGCAATGGCATTGGCAAAAATTAAATGCTGACATGACTTTCAAAACAAAGCGCCATTGACCATTTAAAATTCTCCAAAGCATGAAAAACCTTTTTTAAACCCAAAAGGAACTTTTATCGTTTCGCCATGTCCGTCTGGAAACCTGTCACAACTCCCGCTGTGTTAAAAGTATTGAGACACAAGTGGATGAATAAATTTAGTTTTCGTCGTACCTCCTAATGCTATCATTGAATTTGAAAAAAAAAACATATTTTCTTTCTTTTCTTTTTTTTCTTTTCTTTTTTTTCTTTTCTTACTTAACCATTTTATAATTTGAGTACCTTGTAGAAATTTTTAACCTTGTGTTCTCGATTTTTTTTATTGTCCAGATTACATTATTATACTCAAAATAAATTAATTTATCCTAGTAATAATACAATCTAGCCTATGCTAGGCTAATTAGTAATGTAACACTGACCTATTTTTATAAAATAAAGTATAGCACTAACACGTACACGTTTCACTAACACGTTTCTTACTGTCTCTATTTAAGGGGAAGACACGTTGTTCATATGTTCTTTATAGGTAGCACTAACAATCTAGAATTATGAAACAAAATTTTAGAGAAGCATTTGATACCAATTATTTACCAATATGGTTTTCTTATTTCCAGTAATAATAATAATAATAAAAGGCATCGTATTTCGAATTTCTAACATAATGTTTTTCTAACATTTCAAATTTCAATAACCATTTCAACATAATCAGCGAAGTTTTGCAATTATTTTTATATAAAAATAATTAAAGTCATGTCTTGAAATTCAATTTCCTTTCACCATGCCCGATTTATTTGTATAACAAACACCTAAAATCTAATTTTCATTGAGTAAATAGGATACGAACCTCTCATTAATCCCATTAGGTAGAGTCACGCGCTCCTCGTAATTACCGCGGTTACGAATAATGGCATTCTCGTTTCGAGCCTGCTAGCCGATACTAATGAGAATCCTCATAATTATGATCTATAATATCCTTGAACCACATCAGTCGGTCAGAATCTAAACTTTTTTAAAGTTATTGTCTCATTTGTGAATTCGTGAATGGATTCGGGCGCGAGAATAAAAAAACACAAATAAAATTGTCTAGAAGAATATCTAGAACATTTAAACAAAAACCCTTCTCCATAAACCTGAGTAGGTATTGTAGGATTACCTACTGAATTACTTACATAAAAAATATCGGTTATTATCTTATAGATTCAAAATATTAACGTAAAACGGGTTCTGGAAGAGCTGATTTCAAAAGATTTTTACATCACAAATGTTAGAAGAACATTTATTTAGATTATATTGTCAAGTAGGTGCTGAATTACTACTGCATAAATATCAAGGTTATTACTTTTATACTTACTGATAAATGATGTAAAGTAGCGACCCCAAAATGTTAACTTGGTGTTAACGTCTTAAATAACTTGGTGAAACGCAAGAAAAATAATTATAATGTACTTTAGCTAGCTCAAATGTAAGAAAAATAATTATATCTTTAGCCTGTCTAATATGTTAATCTCATTTCAAAATATTTGGAACATAAAGAATCTAATCTGTCATCATCAAAAATACTATACAGAACAGAGTTTTAGTAGTTTCTAATTCTACTAGACAGTATGGTTCGTACAAGAACTAATTAAATCCAGTAATTAATCATATAAACCGTACCATAATGCAACCATTACCATCTGACTCAATCAAAAATGAAGTATTTCACACTAACCAGCAACACAGCTCTAAAACAAATCCTAACAATCTCAAAAAACTGTTAGTTCAAACAAAAATGGTAAAGTCATCTTGTCGTCCGTAGTACCCCAGAAAATACAACATTTCTACTAGAAACGAAAATAATTTTGTCTGTAACAAGAGTTTGATATTGTTATTGAGAATGACACGAAATCGAGAATTTACGGACTTGTTTTACTCTCGCAGAAACGAAAAATGAGTTACGGAAACTCATTTTTAAACACTCTTAAACGTTTTTTTTTGTTTGAACATATGACTATAAAATATATAAAGTTTTACAGGAAAACCTAAAATCGTCTTCAAATAACGGGAAGATACTATAAGGACAATATTAAAATTTCAGCCCCCATTTTTTCGCCAAATGTTTCGGCTAGTCGCGATTCCATGAAATGATGATGTTTTTAAGTTTTACGGAAAAAATAGTAATCCCCAGGAATAAAATTCTTTATATAACAACAAAAAGAACATCAAAATTGGTTAACAATTGGATATCAGGTAACAAACACACGATAAAACATACATAACATACAGTAGAATTGAGAACCTCCTCCTTTTTTTAAGTTAGTTAAAAATACTTATATTTATTAAATAATTTTGCACAAACACTAGTGCTTGGAAGATTTATGATCTATGTCTTCCTAGCACCAGAGCATTTTTTAAATATCCTGATGGAATAGGCTTGAGAGATTCTTTGAACAACTATTTGCACGAGATTATGGACAAGAGTGGATTGCCTGGATGATAAATGAAACGGGACACTTATTGAAATCCAGTGTGTGTGTGTGTGTGTGGGTGCGTTTATGAGTAAGCGCTTGTGCATAGCACACTTACAAAACTGATACTTATTTCAAATAATAAAAGAATCCCGTTGAGAGGCATAATGTTTGTGAGGGTCTAATCCGTGAAAGGATGAACCAAGCTTGTTAATAAACAAGGGACGGGACGGGTATCGATCTAATTTATTATGCAGACGAACGTCTAATCCCGGGTCACGCGATAATGCCGCCCATTGCTTATTGCGAACCAATACAAACAGTGCTCGATGCCGATCACTAGAACGTAATAGCGATAAAGAACCTCGCCCTAGCTCGTTGTCTGTATTCATATAAGCTTTTATGTACTGACAAGAGATTAGTTTGTTTAACATCATTTCTGTTATATTAGTTTGGCTAAATAGATTAGTTAGTAAGAGAAAGCAGATAGATACATACATTTATTCATCCAACAAGGTTCATACATATTTTTATTATGTTATGTTGGTTACTCACGATCGCCAGGTTCGCACTTTTTATAGCTAAAATTACGCTAAAGATCGATAGGTATTTACTTCTATCCTTTCTTTTGTAAAAAGAAAGTTTAAACTTTTGGGTAACAATTATTTTTTTATTGATAAGCCAGAATATTCTATGCATTTAACACTAAGGTAGCGTTTTTTCTTTGTCATATCACCGGCCCTGTCTGGTCACCCTTAGTCAGTGATTTGACGTATGGATGTATGGAAGTCCTAACAGGCGAAATATTTGGTTCTAGGACATGCCAGTTTCTTTGTGAATGTTTTCATTCACCGTTTAAGAGCACAAGCGCTGCGCACATATATTTTTTGGTGCGCGGCAGAATTCGAACCCATGACCTTCGGATCGTGGTTGGGGATTCCAGCTTCTCTCTTAAAGGAGGAAGGGAGTTTTATTTATGTTCGATTATTGTTTGCTAGCTCTGAACATAGGTGGTTGTTTGCTAGCGCTGAACATTTTTCATGCAATGTTATGGGTGTTCAGAAATAGGTAGACGAACGGCAACAGACCGCAGTTGGTTCTTGACTTTGAAAATTCTTTAGAAAACTTGATTGATAGTTTTTAGTAAAAATTAGCTGTAGACAGGCATTTACCTATTTCAGAGATCATGCAGGTACGTACTAAGACTTTCTGTTGTGTCTTTTTATTATTTTTTGCACAACACGTCAAATTAACCAAACGATGCAAAATTTTATTCCAAAAACTATCGTGAACTTGACTATTCTCCTTCCGCAGTGCACTCAGTGCACGGCGCGACGCGGAAGGAGAAAGTCGCAACCACTCACCCTGATGAAGACTCTCGGAATGAGTCGAAACTTAGTCGGTGCCTTCACCGATAGTGCAGTACGTGAAAATTCCCGTTTTTACAATATGAAAACGATCCAAATTTATTAAAAAAACAACTAAACACTGAATTACGAACTTTTTTACTCTGAGAGCTTTTACATTAAGACTGTTATTAAAAGACTATTTTTTGTTGTTGTAGGTACTATTATTGTGCTTAATAACTAGTTTTTTTTGGAAAAACTTATAGGAAAACCTCATTGTCGCGTTAATCCTCCTTACTAAAAAAATCATCATCGGTGTCAAGGTAACATACCTCATTCTTCCACCTCTAATGCGAGTGCCGGGTCCCAAATATTACGTGACATGGTAACCAAAGTTCATAAAAGCTCAGAAGCCTTCACGTAGATCTCGAGGCAAAAAGCAAACTTATATAAAGCCAATAACGTTTGTCCTATTTTATGTCCTTGGGAATTGGATCTATTTTGTAAACGACGTAGTAAGTAATAGATTATTTTTATTTATATCTTATTTATGAAGTTTTATGAAAACTCTGATATTCATTAGACACATATTAGCTTTGGTCGAATACAAACCATTTTGAATCTAAGGTCATATTTCATCAGTTCAAGCGCTTTGTATAATGTACATGAAGAGGATAAGAGGGGTGTTGTTCAAAGCCGGTGACGTAAGGGTCGCTTCAGTCCTGTTTAAGCCTCGACAGTGATAAATGTTTCATTTATTCTCCAGTATGCACGCAGCCCTACTTCCAAATCTGCCTCGCGTATTTTATTGTTTAATTTGTTGCTTGTTTTTATTTGTTTATTTGTATTAGGCTGTGTGCACAATCCGCTGTTACGATATTTGTTTTGTTTTAATATTCGCATTTATTTCTAAATATTGTAAACCATGCTGCTTGCTGCTTAATCAGTACATACTCGTATTTGTATGGTCTATTAAGGGTTTTCGTTATTTAGGCCTACTTGTCAACTTGGTTGGCTGCCATATTTGGTGTCACCTAAAATAAAACTGAACAAAACCGAGGCTGAACCAATTCCATAAACGAGACGATGTTATGACGATGAGATAAGCGTTATTAAGTTGTACCTCAAATAGGCTTTTCAATTTTTGCCTATGCTTGTACTTTTCAAACTCTCGCGATAAGTTAACTTAATTATGAGTTTTATACGGATCTTTATTGCGTTTTTATTATTTTTCCGACGTTTCGACTGTGTTCAAACAAAAGAAAAACTCTTTAAAATGTATAATTAAAATGCTTATGCTATCTTGCCATTTAACTTATTTAGACAAACATGTCTTATTTCTTTTTTCTTATTTCTTATGTCTGAGACATAGAAGGTTGCGGGTTCGATTCCCGTCGCGGGACTAATGTTTGTATGATCTACAAATATTGGTCTCGGGTCTGGGTGTTTTCTATGTATAATATGTATGTATTTACAAAAAAAAAGTATCTATGTAGTATATCAATCATGTAGTTCCCATAATACAAGCTCTGCTTAGTTTGGGGCTAGATGATGCTGTGTGAAAAATGTCCAGAAATATTTATTTATTTATTTATTATTATTATTTCTTATTTAACTTATTTTTATTTGTTACAGGTAAGTTCCCGCCATATGTCATCAAACTTTAGAAGCTCGAAAGTTAGTCAAGCTAGAAAGTTAGTGACGAATGAATATTGAGTATTTGAGACACAAAGATTGATCAAAGTAAATTTTCTTACACCAGATTACTATCTACTTTCGTATGAGTAGGTACAAGACTCTACCCAATTGGGGAATAACGTTTCACACACAAATCGCAAGCTAGAAGAGTATATTCGAATAGGGAAACTTTCTACTCGAGGTGAATGCTTGGTAATTTGATATGGTAGGTGTTAGGGAAAAACAGGAAAAACATGACGTAAATGTAAAATTCACTCACTGACAGTAAATAATGTGAGAACGGCCAGGAAAAGGGCCCCGCCTATGAGTGGCCGCTGGGGACAGATTCGAAAGCGGCTCCATACCCTTTGCTGTATATTTATTGTTTATTTTTACTGCTAAACTGGTATATGCAACGGGCCTCGCCTCAACAAATTATTCGAATTACGAGGATTAGAGCTTTGGGGGGCATTTTTCATTAAAACAAAACAAACAAACATGCTCACTACTGTATTTCTCATGATGGTATCCTTAGATCCATACAAAGTACGAAGATTTTAGAGGATATCAAGTAAGCGTGACACAGGGAAATATTATATTTGGCACATGTCTATGTTTTTTATAGAAGTTCATGCGCACATAAGCTTTTAGAATAGTAAAATCCATAAGTGCACGTTTGCGTAAATTCACTTTAAAATTTTAAATTCACGTAGTCTTTAAGTTGACGTTTCTATATGATCCTTGTGTTTTCAATGAATAAAAATCTATTGACATTGACTTTGGTTTCGAACCCATGACCATCGCATCGGAAGTTGGTGTTAGCTGACCACTTGCGGCTCTAGATTTTACATTCATTAAAATGCTATGGCTTATCCTTCAGCACAGCTTTTATGTCAAGGTTAATAATAAATATCACGCACTCAAAATACCTCTACAGCCAGTTGTATCGAGGTTTTTTTTTGAGATATTTTTAACCCTTTTTTGAGACTAATGTCTTGGTTGCACAATAAAACTTTTAGAAGCAATCTTGTATTGTTCATAGAATTTTGGACTTTTCAAATGTAATTAGTAAATGTAGAAATCAAATTATAATTTTAATAGTAAAATATGAAATACTCCAGTATAAGTACCTCTTGACTTGACTTTGTTTTGATTAAAAGCTTCAGACTTTTAATCGAAAACACGGGAAATTTCTATACTAACATTTTCATCGTTAAAATAATATCTTTATTTTGAATGGTAAGAACGTTTTTGACGAAAAGGTTCTATATACATTTTCGTAAAAAAATATTGCTCGCTACTTAGGTTAGCAGTTAATGAGTTATATAATTATAAGTAATGATGTGTCTTTTTATCTAGTCGGCTAGGTTATTTACCAGCGCTCCAATCAATAGGAAGACTTTTAGTGCATATAGCCAGAACACGTAAAACGCCGCACTAAAAAAACAGTTTATACCAAACAGTTACTCGACAAACACAAAATGAAAATTCTAGTCGCCTCGTAGACCTTCGTAGACCATCTACGGGGCTACGCCAGGTAGTACTGAGATTACATGATTTTGAAGAATTTAATGATGAAAGAGTGGGGCCAAGTGCTAACAAAATAATAATCGGATCGCGACGCAAATAAAATGGTGAACGCGATAAAGACCCGTTTAAACTTAAAAAAAAAACAAGAGTTACGATAGCAATTTTGGTTTAAATTTTTATTTGTTATGCGCGCAGAGATACGGCACACATTTTCATTTTCACATTTGCAAATCTGAATCAAGCGGTGCGAGAAATTATTGAAATGAGATCCTGATTAATAAATCTCCAAATTCGCTCTTCCAAGCGAATCCCGCTCGACAATACTTTATTACATTTGATAGAACCTTGCTAAGGCTTCAATTCGTCGGCGTAAGCGAAATTTTCCATTGAATTATAACTCACATGGATACATATCTCGAGATCTGTTGTCATATCCAAATGTGCCAATATTGATAATATTGAACGGATTTGTGAAGTCTTGTGTGCTTCATGACTTCACAAAAATCATGTATTTATCGATATGACAATGTGAACGCCGGCTATTATAAAAAAAAACGACAACTGATGATAGCACATCTCAAATAAGAAAATTAAAACAAACTGATAGCATCAGCACAAAACCACCAACACAGCCACCCTCCTCGCCGAAATGACGATCTCGGCGATAAGGAATACGGAACCTTCACACAATCGCGTCGAGTAACGAGAGTTGAACGCTGTCGGCTTAGAACCTGCAGCCAGGGCTACTTTACCCCACATCCGGCTTCGCCACCTATGGCATTGTGCGACGCATGCGATAGACTACCAACATTATTGAAAATGTTATGCGCGCCTTTATAGGGCGACAGAGGTACCCTACTAGGTATTCATATTTTAGGGACTCTTGAAACGTATTTCTGATAACGAAATCAAACACTTTGCTTTCACTGACATACCCGTAAATCTTGAATCAAAATCAGCATCTTGTATTCCACGTTCAGAATAAACATACTTATGTATATTCTGAACGTCACAAAAGTGTCTTTGAATAAAACTTTATTGTTCCTCGGCAAAAGCTGGTGAGGCAAACTATTTCTGAGATAAATTGCTTTTTCTTAAAGTAAAAGCTTCATAAAAACTTGTGAAAAAGGTTAGAAAAGTATAATAATATCAGATAGAAATATAGCTCGAGCGTAGACATTTCAGCTTCTGTGTAATGTATTTTACAACGAATCAAAAAAATGAGGTGGTTCAGAGCTGCGAGGGAGCAATGTAATTACTCAGGTACTTAATAACAGATAAGGTTCACTTTTTACAAACACACGATTCACTTTTTTCCCCCTTATATTAGAGAATAGTTAAGAAATTTAACGAGTTACGATCCAACAAATATTTTATGTGAAAAATTATAATTTTAAGCTAATATTTTACTAATTTAATTCACAAACTTTAAAATTGTCAAGCAAGCATGCAAGCAGCCGGTATCCTAATCATGAATTTCAGAATACCAGAACTACATATTCGCGCCAACAAATTTCTTCTGCGGCGGCTCCAAAGTTAGAACGGTTGAAACTAGTGGTTTAGCTGAACTTTGTGGTAGACCTCTATACATAAAGGTAATAATGCCAAGCTTTTAGAATAAGCCTTCCATTGCTGTTTGTAAACAGTCTTGGTTATTTAAAACTTGATAGGAACAATACCCGGAACGCAAGGAGTTAGTGTATGTGTTTGCTTGCTTGTTAGATTTTTCTCGAAACGACTTAGGAAATTGTAAAGCGGGTTTTTGCAATTTTATTTTATGGCGGTTCTAAGATAGTGATGACAAGTAAGTGACCTGTAAGTGACCTGTAAGTGACACTGTACCTGTATTGTTTTTGTATGAATGAATGACTATCTGACTAATGCATTATTTCAAATCAACAGTGAGCGAGATACATCTGTACGATCAATAACAACTATCAAATGTAGTCTATTAACGCAACGTCCCAATAAAATAACGCAAAACCTGAAAATAGTTTGATCGGAATCGAGAGTTGAATCGTTGTATCTACTATATTGGGTATTTCTTTTTTTTTTAACGCCAAGTCTAAAAAAATATCGTTTATCCTACTACTATTATACCTCTAAACGCAAAAGTTTGTGAAAATGGATGTTTGTTACTCTTTTACGCAAAAACTACTGAACGGATTTTGATGAAACTTTACAGTAATATAGCTTATAATCAGAATAACAAATAGGCTACTTTTTATTCGGGTACTACGCGGCCGAAGCCGTAGGCAGAAGCTAGTATAAATATAAACTAAGAGAACGGTCAACCTTCTCTCAGTCTCCGCGCGACGCGGCATGCACGTCATTGATAATATTCTAAGAGTTAGCGATCAGTTCTTTTCATTACAAAATAAATACGAATTCTTATAAGTTATTGACTGACATTGAATTTATTATTATAAAAATAATTTGTTGAGTCTGAGGTTTTGCGTTATTTTATTAAGGCCCTGTATTTATAAATTTTATTCACCGCTTTTCAGACAGTAGCTATTTTCACAGATAGATCAAAATAGAACACATTCCTGCTCGTTTAAGCTTCAATTATTGATAAACTTCCATATCCTTGACCACTTTAGCCACTACTCATACCCTCGCCCATTAATTAAGTCTCAGCCTCGGAATGTATTAGTTCGTGATTGTTAACCGAAACGCCCGGCATTCTGTGAACCACCGCCGGTATTTCTAGAATGTTTCTCGTCGAAATGCCTTTGAACCCACTGACGTCACTTCCTAACAAACGAAATCTGATAAGTTTAAATATCATATGGGTCTGCCACGCTCCCACCTTATACCAACTTACCCACGGATTTTTTTTTAGAAAAGGTCATGAGGACGTGTTACGTCACATTGTTAAGTAATATGAACAAATACCTTCTGCCCACGGCTTCACCCGCGTGGTACCTACCCGGATAAAAGTAGCATAATTGTTCCGAATTTCACCCAAATCGGTTAAGCTATTACGGAGATAATTAGCAACACACATCAAACCAGAAATATAATATCCAAACTTTTATAATATTAATTATAAAAGTTTTTAATCGCTATTGTTGCTGCTGTTGTTGAACGCGTGGAGTCGTGTTATAAAAAAAAAACAACTTAAAACTTGCACCCCCATTGCCCCCCCGCCCTTTGAATGCGAAAATCCAATAAACCCTGAAACACGTCATTCTTTATTTATGAGGAGTAGCTACAAATCAAATTTTCAAGTTCCTACCTTAAAAAAAAACCTATCGTTTCATATATATGTATATATTGCTATATGTATAATATTTTATCTTCCATTCATAATTTATTTTCCTTTCAATGTTTTGTTTTGAGCTTAGCCTTTTTGTGGAAATGGAAAAGTAACTCCAATTAAAATGTCTTTTGACAGACAAATGTTGTTTGGACTTTTTATTTCTCTGGGCCGTGCCCTGTTGTTGTTTTCATATCAAGATCGTTGAGAGCTTTTTACGTGACTAATTGAACAGGTACATATTTCTCGTCGGTTTGTGTTCATGCTGAGTGTTCAATGAATAATAAAAAGGATGATTTTTTTCTTCCCGTCGGATCTTCATGGCTTTTAAAAAGCCTTAAGAATAATTTGTGAGTAAGCCTTTTATGGAGTGCTTGTTCACTTTATGACTCAGATTTGTAAAAAAATATTTGTCTTCTTTTAAGTACGCGTTTTTAAGCGTAACAAGCTAAGGAATATTTTTATCAGCTGGTGCCATGTATACCAAACGTTTGATTTTATCGTCCGTTATTCATGGTTCTTGTATATGATAGATGTAGGCCTCACCGTGCGCATGTTACCCGCGCCTTGTACACTACAGGCACTCTTACTGGACGCGCTTCTTTGCACGGTAGTTTACATGATGCAGAGAACCTGCGCAAGTGCCTCAACTCTGATCTGTGTCTGTGATGTATGCGTGAGTAATATCTGGGTGTCATAAAATAAATTATGATTTGAGCAGTTTCATTTTGCCAATCCTGACAATATGATAATCTAAGTAGATGACTATATTTTACTCTCTTTATCTTGCAATATCATTACCTATCTGATCAATGCTGGTCATAAAGCTTAGAAACGAGCATTATCTCGCGATTATGACCAAATGGTGGACATTAGCGAACGTGTAAAACGCTCCACAGTACATAAATCATAAAGTTACGAGACTCACGAAAGAGCCAAGTTTCAACAAAGCATCCGTTTAATACTTTTTACAGTTTTTACTGCCTATGAAAATAACTAAGAAGCACGAATCACAAAGAGAATAACTAAACCCGGTTTGTTTCCGATAATTCTGGTTATTCGGTATCAGAAGGAATCGATGTAAATGAGTACCTAATATATGATATAATTTATTTACTACTAATGCCGGTCACTCACAGTCGCACGAATACGCGAATCCGCAAGTGTAGGACGACTTTCGCAAATTAATATGCAAAGTTTTAGCCACATTCGCGGTTTCCAAGCTGGTTCGGTTTTTTGACACAGATCAAAGCGTGTGAACATCGAACATTCGCGTCTCCTACATACATTCGTCCGTTAGTTTCGCTCACAATTGCGAAAGTTACGCACGTTTTGTTCTAGGCTTGAAATCTAGATGTAACTTTTTCACTAAAAAATGGATTGGAGTAACACCAACGTGTTAGAATATATTGAGCTCCTTCCCTGTATACATATATTGTTGACTCGCTGTACGAATGTTTGTACGCATGTGAGTGATCCGGGTCAGAAGAAAGAAAAGAAAAAAACGGTACATAGTTCGTATGAAATGCTATGCCCAATCCGCTAGCAAGAGCGCTAGTCGAAAATACAAGCGACACAAAGCGGTTTAATAGGGCCGATATCCTGGGCAACTTAACTAGAAGGAAGAACGACTAATTAGTCTGGATCACAAGCGCCATGAACCCTTCTCCCCATCCGCTTATAGTCCACCAACTGATGGTGAAACGAAAACAAAAAAGTGTGCACTACAACCAAAAATCTTTTGTTTATTCTTTACATTACACACAGAAAATACTTACATATAGGACATGTACAAAGGCGAGCTTAACCCTAACAAGAGCTTTCTTCCAGTAAACCTTTGAGGATAGGGACAGCTGAAAATAATGATGGTTATGTGTACACAGACGGATAAATTTTAAGAATATAACTAATTATAACATACTAATATACCTAAATATCTCTTTCTAGGGCTGTATTTCTACATAGTGTAAAGTTTAGAGGTCTAACTTTCTATTATTTTTGTATTAAACATATATTTTAACTTGACTTTGACTTTGACTTCGAACGGCTGTAAGCTTTTCAGGTACCAAACTACAAGGTTGACCATTTAACGTAGCTGTACATATCGTTATGTACAGCTACGTTGTACATATCGTTATGTACAGCTACGTTGTACATATCATTCGTTCAGAATATTATAACGTTACTATCTTGAACTCAATATGTTTTTTATGATTTTCTTTTGTTGTTTCTCGGATAACAAAGAGTGACCCCGCTGTTATTACGACTATCAATTGCGGTGTTCTCTTATATCTTAACTTATCAATGGCATTGAATTTCAAAAATTGCTATGATAAGTCTCATAATGCCAAGAGTAGGTCATGGTAATTATATCTTGATTGTTATAATTACCTACAGGATCGATGATTACACCAATGAGTCAGACTAGAGTTTACGCAATCTTACTTCTGAATAGCAAGTAGAAGACCGAGCTACGCTCGGATGAAATTAAATAATGTGATCGGTCAGCATTTTGAGATGTTTTAATTTTATAGAATTATTCTGCCTTTTACTACTTATAATTGCTGACCTGACTTATCATTGCCTATTATTCTGAGAATATTGGTGTTACTAATTTATGCTGCTTTTTATTTTATATAACTCGCAGAATTCCGTGTGTCTCTTGGCAAAGGCCTTCTCTAGCCTTTTCCATTGTTATATCAAGTCTACCTTTGCGTCTCATGCCATCTCTGGGGTACCAGTCAGTGACTATACAGTCTTGCATCGTATGTCCTTTTTAAAACTTTCGCGATAAGTTAACATAAGTATAACTTTTATTAAGTTTTTATCGCATCTTATTTTAGATAAAAACCGACGTTTCAAAGTGGTCCTTGTGATTTTATTGAATAAATGAATGTTGACTTTGACTTTGATTCATTATTTCACGACGTTTGGCGGTGTTGCAATAGCAGCTATGGTTACTGGTCGACTAGTGTATAATACGGAGAAATAATAGCAATAGCCTCAACAACCCTCATTTCAGCTTCAGAAAAGCCCATTATGACACACTATACTAATCTCACCCACCTATTGATCTATTCTGGCTAGTATATTAGTAACTTTTGTTTTGTTTCTTAGGTCATCCCTTATTTGGTCTAGAGATGCTTGTATCAGATTAATATAACTAAGCATGCACCTTAATCTGAGATCATCTGGACCGCAAGACTACATCGTAGCCTAATGGAGGACAAGGATTAATCAGGTAATCCGAGCATACTTTACGGTAACCGACTATGCATGTGATGTCGCAGTGCATCATGTTTGTATCACTGCACTTAGTAGTTCCGACACTTGTGGATTAATTAAATGGAAGGCAAAGACATTGCAATCAAGATGATATGATCATCAAGTACACCAGAATTAAAAAAAAAACACTTTACCTAAGATCTTATAAACTAAGTCGTGTTGATACAATGGGCGGCGTTATCGATAAAGATGATTCCAGGCAACCTTTGGATGGACTTGATCAAAAATAATGTGAAGAGAGGTTGAGCATGTGTATCATCATCGTATTCAGTCTGCATCCATCCACTGCTGGGTTATGAATTTAAAAAGGTGAGAATTATGATTGTTATTTCGAGTGTCAACTTCGCCTCTGCTGGTCAGTTAATAATATTATAATTGTGAAATGTGTCAGAGTATTTTTTCTATGCCGAAAGATCTAGTGTAGGCACATATACACTAAGACTTAGGAAGGTAACAACTTTTCTTGGCTATTTTCTATAAAAAGTGGTGATAAATACCCACTGTTTTCGGTAAAACCAATAAATTACGTCATCAAACCTCTTTTTTGTTTTACGTTAGACTTGGCACAGACACGAAGTATAAAAAAACCGGCCAATTGCGTATCGGAAAACGCGCAGTGTAGTGTTCCGTAGTTGCCAATAAACTTATATATACTACCTGTTTTACACAACTAACAACTTCACCTAAGTAATGTTCAATGGAATTTATACGAAATTATCCTTTTTACTTCTCTAAGTACATTTTGTAAATTGGTGGATTCGTTAATTTGTAAAGCCTACTTAGCTGTGATAGTTTTCTTGTTAAATTCGTTATATACAATATTGCCTTGATGTTTTTCATATATCTAAAAACAACCATTTTGCAGGCAGGGTTCCACCCCACCAAGTGGGCAGTGGGCAGGCAGGGGTGGGGGGACCCCACCGCTGCCTGCTTACTAACAAACATTTGCACTTAAAACCTAAATATTTCGCAAACGGATCCCTGAATCGAAAAATGGCTTTCAAACACCCGCAATATTTTTGAACGACCTATTCTACGAACGAAAATAACAAGATTTTTATTATATCCCAAAAATTCAAACACGGCAAGAAAAAAGTTTCACGAAAAATATATATTATATTTTAATGTACGTAATGTTTTTAATTACGTAATCGAATACTGGGGCAATCTGTAGGTAACAAAAGTAATTTCCAGTTTGGACAATATACCCTGTGTGTGCAACATAATAGCGACATACATCATGTAGTTTGCTATTATATGCAACGGATCCGGCGGTGGCACCTCAAATAAATCTTGCTTTGTCCAAGCACATTATATTGTATGCTAACGCCGGGCCATACCCAGCGCTTAAAGAATAGCTGGATCAGTTGATTATATAAAAAATGGCTCACAGCGCCGATGAATGAACCTATGGAGGATGAGCTGAACATCTCAAGAACTTCAACCAGGTTTGTAACGATCTCGAGGCTTAGTTGGAGTAGTCCCCGCGTATCAAGCGGGAAGTCGCGGATTCGAGGAGTCTTGCCGAAGTTGAATTTTTGGGATATTATAAAATACTGGTTTAAGAAAGTTTGTCCTTGGAATTTCTCGTATCACCTGATGTTTTGTAGGTAGGCTATAATCAGAACAATATAGATAAGTGCAGAATTATTTGCCTCGAGCTCGTACCTACATGCCGAATAGTAGGTAATGGTGAAGCTGGTTTCCAACTAAACTGTGGCATCGCGGTGGCTGTAGTTTCTGAAACCAAACTAAAGTCGCGATTAAAGTAACGTCACGACAGGCTTTGTTTAACCTACAAAAGAGAATGGAAGTAAGCTTTGTATGCAACGAGAATGTACCCGTGAACGTTACTTTTTGCAATATAGCTACGTGGACAAACCAACGTAGGTATTTTAAACGGTGACAAAAAAACTAACACTTGACTCGCTTCGCTGCTTTTGGAGTGTTAGCCAAATGCCTTTGGAAATAATTCTCTTGAGTCTAGACCAGACCATTAAAGGTACGTGGGCAAACATTATGTAAGTGAGAATTGATCTTATTTTCAAAATTATTTGTCTTCTATCTGCCTACGTAATGCCCAACGGCCTTTATGGTAGGTAGGTAAACAATACTATTTCACGAACTTGTATCTAAACATAACGATATTAGGTATCAAGAAACAAATAGTATTAGTAATAATGCTGGACAATTTCACACAGCGTCATCTAGCCCCGAAGTAAACAGAGTTTGTGTTATGGGAACTAAATGACTGACATACTACTTATGCAAATTAACGATTCCTTTACTTGTGCTGTGAGACCTTGCTTCGAGCCAAATTTCATGATTTAAGATCAACAGGAAGTACCCTAAAGTTTGATTTATTTGCGATTATCAAAATATGTAGCATAAACGGCCGTATTTTTTTATTGCGTAGAAGCTTGAATTTTTTAGAGCTCCAAAGGACCGTAGACCTACGTATTTGATATTAATTTCAACTTGATACCTGAGAAAAAGGTTCTTGACAGATAGGCAGACAGACAGAAGGAAAACGAAGTGATCCTGTAAGAGTTCCGTTTTTTCTTTTTGAGGTGCGGAACCCTAAAAATATGTATATGCTTTCATGACATAAATTTATACTATAGCAGTTCCAATCGGATCGTATAAATACCACTGAATCGAACCATTCAAGTGAAGTAAAACATGCATGAATATTCTACAGATTTTATTGCTATCTCTAGCAAGAGGAAAGGTTTGCCCGTTTCCCTGACGTACGTAGGTAGGTACATCATCATCGCCCCTGGTTCGTTCTTGGTCTGTTCCAGTAACCAGCATTTGACAATGGTGAAAATAAAGGCTCATGAACTTTTCACATGTTAGGCCTCAGGATTGGAGATGCGCGAGTGATATCTCTGGTGTTGCAAGCGTCCATAGGTTACGGTAACCGCTTACCAACAGGTGGGCCGTACGCTTCTTTCCCACTTTAGTTGTACAAAAAAAAAAAAAAAACAGTTTCTTGAAAGAATTATGTGCGTTTTGCATAGAGGGTTCTCTTTCATCACTGCTGAAGTTTTGTTTTATTATCCACCACACTTTATAATCTTAATATGATAAAGTATTGCTGAGAATGTGTTTACACATTACATTCTTAAAGTATCTTTATTTAAGGGGAAGAAGAAATTGAAAATAAACTCTGAACTTAACAAGCTCAATATATTCACATTCTCAAATGTTATATAAAAGATACTAAACTCTCCGAAACAAGATCAGGAATCCTGCTTAACTATTAACGATCTTCCTCCGGCTAGAATTCATCCAATTGAATTTGTGCAGAAGCTACTTTAAGTTGCATGTAACGTAGGTATCTAGTTGCCGCTGCGAATAATAAATTTAACACTAGATCCTACAAATTGAAATATACAATTTAAAATTAACTGTGGATACCCATAATATGTATCAGTCTAGGACTCTAGGTCATATACTACTTTCAATACACGGCTTTGCTTCCGTGGATCCCGGTTAAAAAGCAAGCTATGTGACCTGTACTGAGTCATGTCTAATATTGATTCGAAAATCAAAATCGGTTTAACTATTACAAAGATTGTGAAAGAAAGAAAGAAAGAAAACATTTATTTATACGAAATGAAAAAATAAAATTTTGGACATTTTGGAAGTTATATCTTTGTGAGGCAACAAACATCTAAAACATCGACGACCCCTGTGGCGCAGTGGGCGAAGGCCCGTCTGAAACGCAGAAGGTTGCGGGTTCGATTCCCGCCGCGGGACAAATATTTGTCTCGAGTCTGGGTGTTTTCTAAGTATAATATGTATGTATTTACAAAAAAATAATATAAGTAGTATATCAGTCGTGTAGTTCCCATAAGCTTAGCTTAGCTTAACATAGCTCTGCTTAGTTTGGGGCTAGATGATGCTGTGTGAAAATGTCCAGCATTATTTATTTATTTATCGATACTTTCGCATTTATTATTAAAAAGTAATCAATTGATAACACAAAATCAAAATGTAGGTATGGAATTCTTGAGGTGGGTATTATCCCGTCGTATGTTACACGCCAGTGTAGCAAACCTAATTTACAACAAACGTATGGAGTGCATGAAGTGGATATAAGCCATCGTATTATATACACCAGTTAACCTTCTCGCAAATGTACTATACCAACAGACAACAGACCGTACCTAAGAATATGCTGAATGTAATTTCCCTGGCTAACTGAAGTCACTTCACGTCCGTCGCGGTACGTTTATTGGCTTCCGACGTTGACTGACGATCCGATGCGAACGAGACGGTATTTACTGCATACAGAACAGAGGCTTTGTAATAAATCTTAGATAGCCGTTCGTTCATCGCTCTGTTGGTTCTTTTTTGGTCGATCTGCGAAAATTGTCGTTAGGTGCTGTTTAGTGTTTTTCCGCAACTCTTATTCAATATCAAGTTGAAATCGTAGTAGGCACATGACGTATTATTACTTAGTCTTTGTAAATTATTTTGCCTATATTTTCAGACTAAACACTGTGTCCACGTTACGCAAACTGTAACTGAATTAGATTTGATTAATCAAGTAGGTGAACAATCGATTACCTATTCGATAAAAATAAATGTATCCACTGCATATTTGGGTGCAGTCCCTTAGACAAGTACTTCGTAGAGAAATAGCGTTAACATTGACAGCGATAATCTATCGTTAGTGTCGTCTCCATTCGCTTGCCGCTTCTGTTTAGCGGTTACGCTCTATTGGTAACGAGGCTTGATGGGGCAGGTGGTTTTACAGAATAAGATTCACTGTAAACAGTAATCGAAAGCTATTGAACTGGATTGTGCAGAATGATGCCTTGAAAACAGGCCAGGCAACAAACTGCTAGAAATCAATAAAGTATGGAGAGTCACTAGTTTATTTCTATCAATCACAACCTCTTTTTAAGAACCTACTTTCTTTTGGTAACCAATCAAAATGATGTGTATTCTTTTTGGGTTTGAAGTGTTTTTTTTAAATCGAATGACCATCTCGCGGTTTTCTTTCACATTCGAATTTAAGACCTTAGTCGTTTTGCAGTAATATACTTTTTTCGATAAGGTATTATTTAAAACTTGGTTTAGTGGCTCTTACAGAACTCGAGTTTAGACCACTTTTCGTAATGAGATCGGTAATATTTAGTGCAGAGCAGAATTAGAACGAAAATAAGCTTTGAATGTAATTTTGTATCCTCAACATTAATTCAAAAACAAAAATAATAATTTCAATGGTTAGATAGTTACCAGCCCCTAGTTGGCGAAGTTAACAATTACCTACTTTGATTAAAGCCAGCTCCTTTATAACCTTCAGAATGCCTTGTAAATATTTTCCTCAGAGTCACGTGATTAAATCCACTTTTTGGTACAATAGTGCCTCGGGGATCGCCTCCCTTGAATCCAGGAGATTATGTGCAAAAAAATATGTTTACTTTTTTTATCTTTCAATTATCGAAAAGCTTGTATGAAGTACCTATGAAAATTATATTGAAAGTGGATATTTCATAAAGAAGTGTAATGATTCTATTTCAAGTCCAAATACACGCTTGTTGAAATTTATAATTTTGTAACTGAACGAGAAACTCAAAGGATTTCAGAAAATGTCTCATTTATTTTAATTTTGCAGAGGATGAGATTTTATTGAATAAGAAGATGACGCGTTTGCTGGATAAGGCGCAGATAAGATAGTAGTTATTTTTGGGGTGACAGTTATTACTGACTTGATTTCTTGATAATACATAGATTGCAGATTCGCAATCCTAATTTTCTGACGGTCTCAATGCCAAGGTTTGCCAAGCGACAAATATTTTTCTGACTCCCTGCTGATTGCCTTGAGACGGACGAAATAAAAACTACATAGCAATACGACGACAACGGTAAGAAGTAATCGGGCACAAATTCTTATGAAAATGCTGATATGATCCTTGTGATTTTAAAGACTAAAACCTATTGTCTTTCTTTGAAACCGACCACAACACTCCCCTCCCCCAGTCCTCATACTACCTTCCCCCACTCCTCATTTGACAGTCGCTTCGAAAAGACACAATAGCATCCCAATGGGTCATTTCGACAACGCTACTGTCGACTGCAGTGTGGTCAGTCATTACCATTTTCTGACGTCATTTTTGCAGCTGTATGTGTGTGTAGTTGTGGTGTGGTCCAGCTGAAGACTATGTCTGTCTGCAGCTTGTGCGTATCTCTTCAAAATCAACATAAAAGGGCCATGGCGTGCCATTGTACTGCATTTTTAAAGCCGATATCCGATTAACCCTACGGATTAAACATACTAAAATTTACGGTACAATTTACGTTATGACAGGGACAGTCTTTAAACTCATAATTTAAACTAATAACTGAATTATGGGCACACCGACCCATAATTAGTGTTTTTTTTCTGAATTAATGTTATTATTTTAAGACAATCGAGAAGGTAATAGCTGCATTAAAGACTTACAGCTTGATTTATTTATACTCAGCGTAAACATAGCAAGGAAGGTACATAGAATAGAATAGAATAAATCCACAAGCTCATACGAACTTTCTTCATAGAAAAATCAACTAATTTAAAAAGTTTTTCGGAAGGATTATGATTATCATCCGCTACTGTTAACTATTTTAACACAAAATTGTAGTTTTTTAAAAGATACAAACAGTTGCCTATTTTACGCATACAATAGGTAAAGGTTCTTAGTGCTTCACGTAATTCAATAAGCAACGTTACTACACTTTGCCCCATACGTGGGACAAAATTCCATTAAAGAGCAAGTGACAAATTTCGGTTACCCACATGCCCTTGTACGGACCGTCAAGAGTCAGTAATTAAACTGTAAATTACTTCTAAGTGCAGGATCCTACTGAAGGTCGTATCGGATACACCCGAAGAATAACAATGAACCTTAGACCCGTATTCAAAAATTTATTCTGCGCCCCTATTATGTAGCTAGAAATATATCCAAATTGCTCTTTTCCTCTGACCTTTCGTTGATTTTAACATTATCATATGATTTTGGTAGTGCTATAGAAATGTTACTAAATGAAAAAATATAATATTTTTGCGTGGTCTTCAGAATGAGTATAGATTATTTCTTCAAAACAATTTTTAGTTAAATGAATATACAAGGTAAATTCCTTGAGAAATATAATATGATCGCATTATACATAATATGGCCACACATGTATGCAAAGTGAGGTAGATTTCATACTACCGTGCAATGTTTCATTTCGAATTTAATTATTCAATTATATTAGACTAGCTTCTACCCACGGCTTCGCCTGCGTGGTACCTGGATAAAAAGTAGTCTATGTGTTATTCTGATCTATAAGCTATATTAATGTAAAGTTTTATAAAAATTCGTTCAGTTGTTTTTGCGTAAAAGATCCATCCTCAGAAACTTTTGCGTTTATCATAGTAGTAGGATTCAATTATAATTTTTGACATATGATTTGGTTTGCGAGTAAAAATTGTTCATGTTCTGTATCTGCGAAATGTTTAGACATTGATAAACGAGAGACGTCCGACAGACACAGGGTGAAATTACGCCGCAATTTCTCATTTGTGCCGTTTTGTGTTACCCATTCCTGACATCAGTGTTTGCATGATTTTTACACTGCTAAATTACATTTTAGTCATCGAAACAGCATAATGAAAAGCCGTTATATGAACAGAGAGGGTCAAGATGTCAAATTTATTTATTTAAAAATACTTACACTAGAACATTTAAAAAAAGTTAAAATATATCATCTGCTCCGACCTCTACATATCAATGGATTTATCTGAAACTCACACGAGATCCAAGCAAATGGAAAAATCTGATATCGAATTCAACATGTTTAAAAGGAGGCAATCAAGCACGGGTAGAATCAGTAAATTCTTGCCCGAATAATTTCTGACAAAGTCATCGACAGACACGATTATGTACATAAACTACTTACTTACTGAAATGTGTCAAAGACGAAAATAGCTAGAAATACAGCAAGTAATTTTGTTATCACTATAGCAGGAAGAATTACTCTATTATCAGTAATAAAGTATTACAAACGTTATTTTAAAAGTAATGCTACATACATGTCTTCGACAAAAAATAAACACGCTCACAACTGTATTCCCCATTATGGACATCCTCAGATTCATTACTCAACGCGTAGATCTTTAAGGATTCCCGGTAGGGAGTATAATGTAAATGTAATATTTGGAAGCACGTCCAAACATTACATTTGACACATGCCCGCGTTTTGCAAGTAATTAGCATTCCACGTGATAGGTTACAAATCGCCGCTTTATTAAAACACTAACCACTAACCGATGCAAAGCATGTTGCATCGGTTAGTGGTTCTAGGGAACTTCTTGCACTAAACAAATGCGAATAACAATTTGTTTATTTATTCAGATAACTTGATCAAAAACTTTATTTGTAAGTTACATAATGACACAGTGTTAACACAATTCCTTATTAAACATAAATTAAAATCACAAACAATTAGATAATCATTCATCCATTCCCGATTCATTAGACTATTAAATCAGGAACATAATAAATAATAATTTATTACTAAATCATATAATATTTTTCCATAATGAGGGTTCATAGTATGTGGTACACCACTTAAACCCCTTGTCATTTTTCGTACAGTCCGTTCCATCCAAAGGTTGTGTGGCTAATTAGCGATAAGAGCGCCCATTGTACAACAGTTTGTAGTATTTACCTAAGCTGAAATATTTAGTGTGCAATAAAGTATTTTGTATCTGCTACCTATCTATCTTGAGAGGAATTATCCGAAGGTTGAATTCCTTCAAAAATCTTTATGTGTGCACATTAGTAGCAAGTGCCCTTTGAACCGAAGCTCATTTTCAGCATCAGGAGATACACTTAAGGTTGGATAGTTGCCAATTTCTAACTTACACGCTAAAGGTAAACCTTAGCTATATTAGACTAGACTAGTCTTAACCTAATATTAGGACTAGAAATGAGTTCAGGTTTTATATTCAAGTATGGTAATTGAGACGGTTTCCTATCAAGATTTATAAATTCAACTTTTATAATTTGCGTTTGTACAAACAAACAGTAGGTGTGTGAGTGCTTTTGCCAGACATCAAAATTAACTTTCATAAAGTTTTAAACCACAGCTTTCCCTGTATCACGCCATATAAGACTCACACCGCCCAAGGTGAACAATTAAGTCCGCGAAAACGTTCCTAAAGATATTAGCAAAGTTGGTACATGAAGCGATCCCGTGACCAAACTTCGCCGGTGCCATTTAGCTCGTAAAAGAACGTAACTGCCGCTTTGAATAGATAATAAGGATTTTATTAAAATTCCTCGTCCTTGTTTCGCTCCTAAGGCCCAGTGGCGATTCCTTTGTTCTGCGGCATGCGAGTCTTAAATTCAGCCATCGTTGTCCCCAATGAAATTTCAGTGCCCCATTTATAGCCCCCCTTTGTTTGTTTTCATATCGAGTTTAGTCACGATAATAAAGGGAAGAGTTTTTGGTTGTTTGCTTATCTTTTCTCGATTTACTTAGGTTCAAATGTATTACCATTTCTGCAAAAGAGCGGCTTGAGCATACTTACATTACATTTGGATATGATTTCTTAACGAAACTTGCTATGAAAAGAATAATGGAAACGTAGAGCAGTTTAAAATTTAACATGAGACAATTACCAATTAATAAATTTTAACATTGATATGTTAGTTTCATGTTGCATGTTGTATGTTACCTATACATTTATATCGTTGTATTGTAGCGTGTTTTGCATACGCAGCACTACTATGAGTAACATCGGTCATTGTTTTAATTAATCCCACCCTACGCGAAATAACAGAGCGAATTCAATTTTCTGGTCAAATGAATGGTTGCCGCCTGCGTGCAGTCTAGTATTGTATGGGCCTGTAGATACATTTAGTTTTTTTTTATAAATCTACTCAAATACATTCTACAATATTAGATTTTCCCAAGGTTTTTCCATAATAGGTAATATGAAGCAAGCTGTACGCGTTTATGTGTTTGTTATCCAAGTTTTTTATTCATGCCGTCACTGCCTACTTACCGATTGTTATTTCAAAATAATGTTTGGCTCTAACAACATTTTTTTATTAAAGCCTGAGGCGCAGAAGGTTGCTGGTTTGATTCATGCGGGACATGTTCGTATGATCTGCAAATATTTGTGTCGGGTCTGGGTGTTTTCTATGTATAATATTATGTATGTATTTACAAAAAAAATGTATATGTAGTTACTGCCTGAACTGTTGTACAAAGCCGGCAAATCCACAAAAAAATGTTTATATCCAAAATAAACCGTTGTTGATCTTTTACCGACGATGTTACGAGTTTACGATATTAAAATGTCAACACGACTTTTGTTCGCTTTTAGCCAATGTAATATTGAACTTCATTTTATTCACCAATTATATTGATGACATGCAAAACTTTTAAAGATTTTGTAGATTTCAGTATCAACGAAATCTACAAAGACTGGTTTTGGCGTGAGCGTGAGTCTGGTTGAAATTCCGCCGCATTGCAGAATCTCGTGGAACAATCATACATACTTAATGACTCGGGGTCATTAGGTAGGTACGATCAAGAAAATCTAGAATTAGATGAAGGTTAAACTAGAGCAAATTTGTTTATTAGTTAAGGTTTCTAATTTAAAAGTTACTCACATGTGTATAATTCAAATTGAAAATAAATTTATCTTTACCTTAATTGATTGAGCTTTATAAAGCCGGAGAATGGGCCGACCGAGGATTATTACTCTCTGAGTGGTACAGCGGAGTTAGATATGCGTCACACCCATAACATACATTCTGGATCAATTCACTGGTGAAATGCACACTGTTATCGGACGTCTTACGTACCTGAAGAAAACCTCATCGATAAGCAGCTTAACGCACTCCATGGTAGTCGCATCGCAAGCAAATATCCTCGATTATCAAATATCTATGAAAATGCCTACTAGAGTTTAAATTATGCAAGTTGAGCAATGCAATTATCATAGATTAATATGCTACCAATGACAACAAGAAGAACGGCAGTGGCCAAAAGGCACAAGACAGACATCTCTAGGCGCACATACATAAACACTGAAATTACTTTGAATACATCATCACCAGAAGTTATGAGCAACAAAATCTAATAACTGCTTTAAAACTGTATTGCTGTTGAGTCCAACTGCATCACATATTTTTCATAATTACGAGCTTTTGCCCTCATTTTTTTATTCAAGATCTCTTAGTAGACAATAATATGAAAGCTTATTTTAAGTAAAGAACTTTGTACTAAATCCAGCATGTTTTTTTTTATTTTTTTAAAAGTTTAAACGCATGCAGAACATAACACGTATCCCAAACTTCCGATTCGGTGGAAATCGAAACCGCACTTTCACCACAAACCGACAATACGTTTACCAGTTCGTCATCAAACGAGCTCTGCGTCATCGACGCTTAGTCTGAATTTTATGTATTTCCAATTTAATTCAAATCAGTTAGGCCGTGAAAAATAACCACACTATTTCGAATTTATATTAAACCAGCGAGTACTCGGCACGACGTGTGTTGACATTATCGATTGCAACATCCCCTAGAGATTCGTGGCGATAAACCTATCTAAGAACCATCTTTGAAGATTAAATTTAAATTGTTTGATGAAAACCGCTTTACAATCCGTTTCGCCGTTTCGGAACGCTTACGGGACAAACAAAGAAACATTCATTTTTAATTTTTATGTACGATAGCTTAATATTATAAAATTAATATTAGTTCTCTATTGTTTCGAGAAAGTATTTGCGAATAGCTAACAACCATAACCAAACTTTAAATTGGGCTTGAGTTTGCTACCCTCGTGAAATCTAGATTGGAGCTCGTTTAAAAGTACAGTAAATAACTTCCAGATAAAATGAAATGATATATTATCTTGTAGGCATTATCTGTGTAACATAACGTTCATTTGGTTTCAAATTGTCGTTGTAGAAAAATCTTTGATCGAGCGAAGATCTCTGGGTCGAGTTGGAAAAAGCAGCACTTTATTTATAATGTATATGTATGTTTGTCCGACGATAATTGTCGAATGATTTATACGATCTTTATTATATATTTAAACCGTGTGTAGATAGCACAAATATAATTTGATTGTCGCTATTTTTGTAGCACGATTCATGGTATTTGAATAAATGGTATAGTTTTTTAAGTTGTGAGCCAAAAAGTGGAAAAAAGAATAAATATAAGTTTTCTTTCTATTATACATAGAAAAAATACGTATGTGTTTACAAAATAAGTATATATCAGTCATGTAGTTCCTATAATACAAGCTCTGCTTAGTTTGGGGCTAGATGATGCTGTGTGAAAATGTCCTGCATTATTTATTGATTTTCCTCATATCTATTGAATATTATATATCTTATATAGCAATAAACATTTAAAAGTAAAGGAAATAGAATAAGTACCTATCTACTCATGTATTTTGTGATTGTGTGTTTATAATTTCCTAACATACCTAGGTACCTACATATAAAATATCGCCTCAGGGACTGTAGGTACTTCTGTGAGCGGTTACGTTAAAATGTTTAAGTCTTATCAAATAGTATTTTTTAGTGGTAGCTGTGACGTCAGCAGCTACATCAGTAGGCGAGGCTGAAAAACAGCGTGGCTGATTCCTCGACCTTTTTACTTACAGACAGACATACCTTCTCACTATACCTACTATTTTAAATGCCTACTTATTACATTGTACTTAGGCTAGGTATGTTTGTTTAAGTGTAAGTAAATAAATGCCCTTTTATTTATTTTATTTATAATATATATATATATATATATTTTTCAGTGGGGTCAGACGTCCTGTTACTATTTTACATGTCTCATTTAAAGGCAGTACCTACTTCTCGGGCATAGCAAGAATAATGTTCCTAGTGATGTAAATAGATAATTATATAATTAAATATCGTTCATATAATTATAACGAATAGAATGGTCAGTGTCGTCATAGTCATGATAGGTGTATTATGTTAAAACTTATTTCAAATACTAGTTTCTACCCGCGGCTTCGCCCGAGTGGTACCCGGATAAAAAGTAGCCTATGTGTTATTCTGTTGTATAAGATATATTACTGTAAAGTTTCATCAAAATCCGTTCAGTAGTTTTTGCGTGAAAGAGTAACAAACATCCATCCTCACAAACTTTGCGTTTATAATACATAGTAGTACGAGTAGGATTATTCTCTGCTTCAAACATCGTCACCCTATTTCGTTGAGAGGGGTACACAGTAGGTACACACAGGGTATATTAGAGCACGCATAAACGGCCGCTTAGCGACCGCCGCGCGTGACAGCTGACGGTTCCACGTCCATGCCGCAAGGCGTTCATTGAAACGGTGACCCTTGCGCTTCTCTAATAAAACAGTATTACGTGCTGTGGTGTGCTGTGGATATGTGTGTGGGTTTGTGTACTCTTTTTCGCAACGTCCATTTTTTTTACTTTATTTTAGCAGTTTAGGACAAAAAATCTGGAGACTTATAAAATGCTTGAAAATCGGAAGTTTGATCATTTTAATGTTACTAAAAAAACCTTCGTTAGAATGTAAAATTTAGCGCGCAAACGATGAACGGAATAGAATCCATTTAAACCTCCAAATATTAATTTGATTGATTTTGAAGTAGTTGGAGTGAATAGAGACCCGACATCCGACATCTGAAGCCCTTCAAACTACGTTATGAATGCTTACAGAACGTTATGTTGAAAATTCTCCAGTTTCAGATGAATCGATTTCATTGCGGACGAGATTGGGCAAGTTTAACCGGGTCTTAGACGCAAGTTCACCCATTTGTCTGTAACTTGCCGAAGTTTGGTACTGACATGAAGATATGACGGGCTCTGCGATAATAATCAGTAATGGAACAACAACGTCGGTAACTTATGGAAATGTTGCGAATGTACTTATGTAGTACTAGCGTCTGGCCATGGCTTCGGCCGCGTGATACCCGAATAAAAAGTAGCCCATGCGTTATTCTGATGTAAAAGCTATATTACTGTAAAGTTTCATCAAAATCAGTTCAATAGTTTTTGCGTTAAAGAGTAACAAACATGTACCCTCACAAATTTTAGGATTATCGGTACCTTTCTTACCCTGACTCTGAACCTCAAAGAGACACGGTTGTTTTTAACGATTGGTCATAATAGGAACAAGATATACCTACCTAAGTCTAAGAGTGTCATACATGAGAAAAAAAACAGTGTAGGATCACTGTTTTTTGTTTCGGAATTAAAGAAGCTGAATAATACATTTCTGTTTTTTTTTCTGAATTCTGTTAAAGCATATCAAAAGTTTTATTCCCAAAACTATCGTAAATTTGATCGTTTATATGAAAAGTATTAAGCTGACGATAGTTTGTAGGCGATGTACTAAGGTATGCCTCAGGTGAAAGCCGTTATTAGTGTAATCAACGCAGTTTAACACGAGCGAGAGATACCTTTTAAACTGGAGTAAAAAAGCCTTTTAACTAGAGTAAAACTCGTCAGTGACGTCATTTCTCGCTATAATTGAAATTATAGTGCTACAGGAAATCAATTTTCCATCTGGCTTGGCATGGAGCATTCATTGAGCGAATTCTGACGTGCCGATATATAAATCATGGATGCGTCTGCAATTGTTTAATAGGTCTAATAGGGGGAGTGATGAATCCACTCTCCCTATATTATATATTTTAATTTCAATTAATTTGTAGTTGCTTTTCAAACATTGATTATTTACATTTTAAATCAGGCGTGATATCATAACAACATACATATTAAAATGGCTAGTCTTCTTTCTTGGATTATTTTACGGTCACGTGGATATTTTAGTTCTTTGCTCATTAAATTGGGATTTATCATCTACGACATACGTTCTGCCAAAAACAAGAAAATTGCTGAAGAAACAGCATTCAGGAGCTAAGTATAACGCGGTGCACCAAACAAACACATTGGTGGCAATTAGCTCGGTACAAACCTTACTAAAATTAGGTAAAATTAAGTTAGAGCGCTGTCAAAATTAAGTTTTGTATTCGGCTCACGCAAAACTAACGTAAAATATAGAATGACAGCTCTAGAACTAGTTAGGTTACTCAACTTAATAAAAATGATCAATTAGTTATTCTGTTGTACATTATATAAAACTAGCTTCTGCCCACGGCTTCGCCCGCGTGGTACCCGTATAAAAAGTAGCCTATGTGTTATTCTAATGTATAAGCTATATTACTGTAAAGTTTCATCAAAATCCTTTCCGTAGTTTTTGCGTGAAAAAGTATCAAACATCTATCCATCCTCACAAACTTTTGCGTTTATAATAGTAGTAGGTTAGGATAGGATAGGATAAGAAACGTCAAACTAAAATAAGTCGCAATGTAAATTAGTGCTGACTAAAGTTTTGCAGCTGTGATTTGATCTTATTTTCTAGCAAAGACAAGAGAAAATCTGCAACAAATACTTCTTTGAGGTTCTCTGTATCAAATAGGACGCGTATGGATTGTGGTTGTCGCACTAGTGGAAACTCATGCACTTTCCGAAAGATTTAGTTTAGTATTTCGATGTGGAGATGGTTACTTTTATCTTACTACGTTCACGAATGTAAACTCTAGGAAACAACAATCATTTATTTATTAGAAAAATCATTGTTTGTGGTTAGCAGCACATAAAAAGTGATTAAAAATGATTCATTATACCTACCTACTTACTGAACCAACTGGTTTTCGTAAAAACACCTAATTTTTAGCAGCTTTTGAAGTTTTACTCTAAGAAGCTATCAGGCCGCAGTTTGGGCAGGATATTTTTTTGGTTCTAAGCCAGCCTACAATGAACTCCATCAACCCAAATTAGAAAATGTAGGGACCAAATTAGAGTCGTCATTTTTAGATTAATAAAATTTACCAGAAGGGCGTTGTTTCAGGAGAGCAAAATCAACTTTCTAGCTATGGGGTATTCAGAACAGGTAGGTGAGTAGCTATTTGAATACTTGAGGTAAGTAATGGGAAGGGTAGGTATCTTAAACACGTCCAAAAACAAATTAGGTCCAAGGGTTACACAGGAACCCAATAAAGTATTTATTTTGCATTTATGAGTTTCACGCGTCACACTATCTTGAGAAGGGTTAAGACGACAAACGACAGAGGTCGCCTTTTATGCTCAAGGATTTTGTGCCCTCGCCACTATTTTGGAGATAAGCAGGTTTCTAAATGTCAGGGTACCAAGACCTTCGAACATTATAGTGTCAAAGTACCTGTACTAAAGTGGGGTATCATCATCATCGTTTATCAACAAGAGATTTGGAAGCGGCTTACAATGCTAAAATAGCTCTACTTACAATTCTTACGAATTAGGTATGATATGAATTTATACGAATCCTTGATTTGATCCAGCAAACCATTTAGACTTGTTAAAATAAATACAACACAGGATTGAAACATGCTTGTTTGCGATCATTGTCAATCTATGGTTAGAGTTTTATCAGTAGGTATTTTTATTGGTATGTTATCCATTTGAAAAATAATCTAAATATAACATTACTGGTCGGTGTTTGGTTCATATGAATAACCCAAAATACAGTCCGGGATTCCGTATGTCGTAATAACAAATGTTTTGAAGACGTGATATTCACCATTCTGCACAAGGACCGGGTGGATTATGGGTGGCTCGCTGCCTGAGAGTCTTTAGCCTAACTGTATTTTAACCCGAAAATTTAAGCATTTGCTTACCGTTCTTTTATGTTTTACTCTGGATTGTTCAGCACCTCACTTAATTGGAGATAATTCGTGTGTATGAGAAAGGACGATACGGATCATTATTTTTAACAGCTTCAAGTGAAAATGTATTCTCAAAATGCAATTCAGTGGGGTTCGAACCCGCACCGCCACTCATTACAGGTTAGAAAGGATGAGATAAAACTCGTTTCAGAATTACATGCATACATATAGTCACGCCTGTTTCCACTTGCTACGATCCTGGCATACAAGAGGTATTCGTAGGTATCGCTTCATTCATCCTCATCACATTCTTCATACAAGCTCGGCCTTTTTCTATAATGTCTCCAATTTGGTCCAATTTGGTTTCAGAATTAAAGTCCACAAAATAAGAAAATAACGTTTAGAAGTCATCCGAACTCTCCGAGTATTGGGTTTAGAACATTGTTATAAGATTGCCAGAAACTTATTTTTATTTGTCAGATTTTAAGGAACATTAGCTCGAAGCTTGGATTTAGTTGTGTGAACTACATAGTTTGGCAAAGTTGCTTACTTTGAATCGTATTTGATTTTGAATGACTTTCGATATCAGATTTACATTAGATCTTCGGAACATTATTTAACAAATTACTATAACTTATTAATGACGGCTTCGGTGGCGAGGCGGACGGATGAGTAGCCGGCTGAGATACAAGAGGTACGGTTTCGATTCCCGCTGCGGGACAAATATTTGCATGTTCTGCAGAAGTTTATTCCTGGATATGTGGTACTCGTAGTTTCTGATACCTACGATACAGGGAATCCTAGGGTGGGCTCAGGACTATGTATTTGACTGTTGGGTGTATATATATTTTATAGAAAAACTAAATATAAACTAATGAAACTGTGGTGTCTCTACGGGCCTCATTGCATCATAATCACCACCTATATCAACCTGAGAAGGGAACGACTAAAGAACTGCATAAAATCTGGCCACGAAGATCGCCTTCTATCATGAGCTACTCGAACAGGCATACATATCAGGCAGTATTTGGTCTCAAAATTAGCTATTTATGTGTCACGATTTTAAATTGTTATTTGTATTTTAAATTATTTTTATTGGGTATTGGGCTGGCCGGTTTTTACTTCAATTTTTCTTCGACTTTCATCTTGTAAACACCTAGCCAGGAACTGTTATTGTAACTCTTGATAACAAATATTATATTAAATTAAATTATAATATTACAATAAAAGGTGGTTTTCGTTATATGTGTGGCAAAATAAAGTAATACCATATTACTACATTTTGCCACACATATATACCTATTTAAATTCTCTTTTCGTAAAGCCCTATACCTATAGTACTTAGATATCTATTACTTATGTTAGACAACTATAAAATCAGAAGAAAACAATAATGATCAGGCCCAGAGCCATTTAACCTAGACTTATCTGGTTAGTACGGTACGAGCTTACAAAGAACATACCAGTGATAAGATATTGAGATGTTAAAAATAAATGGGTACAATAATGTATTCGTAGGAACATTAGATACTGAGGAATGCAATCCCACAGGGATGTAATCTTATCACGGGCTGATTGCTTTATCGGAGGTAATGTATTAACATGGGAATGTTGCTGTTATATAGCAATAATAATCGTTATTAGTTTCCTGCTCAAATTATTAGAGATTTCTCAGGAATAGAGTTCCGATGGGGCCTACTTAACTTCTCTACATCAAAATATATTATAATGTCGGCAATATTTAAACATAATACTTAACTAATGCTCAAACCAAAAAATAACATACTATATAAAACAATAGATGGCTTTTTAAAAAAACAAGAAAAGATCACAAGATCTAAGGCACATTAGGTTACTGAATCAACAAATTTAATCAAATAAACTTTAAAGTTTATTCAACATATAAAATAACATAACAATTAATTAAGTAATATTAAATTACAAAGAACATTGTTCGTTGGATCGCTTAAATCGTGAAGGTTGCGGGAAGTTATTTTTTGTTATACCTCTATTATTGTATTGGTTTTGTCAATTCAATAAAAATAATTTCATAGAAAGGAAAACAAAGGAATCATTGACATTGTCACGTCACACTCAAAAGTCAACTAAATAGCTGTTAAGTTGATTTTAGGGATGTGCTAAGCACGCAGGTAGTATGGAAACTTAAATGGTCATTTCATGAATGAAAAACATGGAAATCCAAAAAGTCGTAGAACAAACAATGTTCCCCACCACGTTGTCAATGACCTCCTTCCGGCATTATACACACAATCCGGGACACCCTGTATAGAAAACACCCAGCCCCAAGACAAGTATTTGCAAATCATACAAACATTTGTCCCGTGGCGGGAATCGAATCCGCAACTGCGTCTCTGGCGGGCCTTCACAGAGGTCGTCATTATTATAATATTAGTACGTAGTCAAAAACCTTGGTACTGTAGCTACGTAGTCACCTATTACTCTGTAGATAATAGGTGTCACCACGACTCGGTTAATAAAATCTTGGGTAAGTATTATTTAAATTCTGGTTTATGTAATAAAGAGTTATCTATCTATCTAACAATGCAGCCTGTATAATTAATGGCAAATGTACCGGACCCGACATTTCAGAACACACGCCACCCACGACGGTAAACCATTCATTAATATTTCACAGCAGGAATGAGCTATTCCTGCGGTGGCGTTAACTCTATATTATTTTTTCTTCAAACACATTTTAGGGTTTTGTAACCCTATCAATAACTTACATACCGTTTCATGCTGGGCCAGAATACCGCACTATTTCGACATGGTCGTATAATAGTCCATGCTTGCGCCATATCTGTATTGTTTACCATCTCGCTTTTTTCGCAGCCAATCAAGATTATTAAAAAAATATATATAATGTCAAGTTTGAGCACAAAACTAAATAAATGAAAGACAAAATTGTATCTTTGCTTTCGTTAATGCCCCGTCAACGAATCTTAAGTGTAAACTTAAGACTATAAATCAAAGAGAGATATCCGAGATGGAAGCGCTACTCTTGCGTTTGTAAACGCTTCTGGATCAGATACTAATGTGTTTTAAACTCAACCATATGGCATCAAAGTTAAGTAAGTATGCATCAACGTTTTAGGTAGACACTCCAACAAATAACTTTGTTGTTGAGGATAAACGGACGAACGGAACTTGGGACCCCAGAGGCCACTTAAAACTTATGTGGCTTCGTTACCCATAGTCCTGTATTCCAACTGTTGTTAAGATAGCCCAGAATAATAAAACAGGACCGTCGAAGTTAACATATCGCTTCATACTTATCAGTTTTATGGCGTCGTTCGAGTTGTAAGATTGCTAACTGAAATTCATAATATTTCGCTTAGTTAAATAGAGTTTGTACCTAGTGAATGGTGGTCTTTTTAGCTGAGTACAATGCAGGAAAAAAATGGACGAACTATACGAGGCAGTGTAGAATTTTCATGTACAAGTAACGGTACAGATATGAGGATGTTAAATCGAGTGAAGCATCGGCCCTTTGGCAATTTGCTTCCATTTAAATAAATTACCATCGGCAAAGACAAGTCCATTGCCAGACGATTTTGTGATCGATACGTGCCATTGATGGTCGGTCTGTGCACTTACCGTGAATATCGGTTGTTATAATTTTTATGGTATGAATACTTCTATTTAACAATTCACCCTCTAGGAGTGGAATTTCGGAAAAGTTCCTAGTAGATACTCTCCAAAAGCAACCTGTCCTTTATGTTTCTATTACTCACAATTATAATCTGCGTCAATCTCTCAGACAGACAATCAGTTTGGGCTTGTTTTTTTAATATTATGTTAGTAGGTATACAGATTGGGGATGTATTTGAGAATCAATAAATCAACAATCTTTTATTGTGATTGTTATTGTTTAAATTCTTATTTGAATTTCAAGAGCATGGACTGAAACGTCAAGAAAATGCTAAAATACATAATAAAGTTACCCAAACATTTCCACAAAAATATTAATAAAAGGAATATTTCATCTATGCAGAGAAAATTAAAAGAGCGTTCAGTTCATTCAAACACAATAGCTTGATTGAGCAATTAGAGCTCATTGTAGAGTTGGATTGATTTGTTTACGTTCTATATTGCAGGTTCGAGTCCAAGCGAAGTACTTGGAATATAATTTGTTATCATTTTACGATAAATGTGTGGCGCAGTGGGCGAAGGCCCACCTGTGACTTAAAAGGTTGCGGGTTCTTTTTCTGTTGCGGGACCAATGTTTGTATCATCTGCAAATATTTATCTCGGGGTCTAGTATTTTTTATTAGTAATTTCGTTTTTTTTTTTATTTAATTTATGTTACAAGAACCACAGCCTTTAAAAGCCTATAAAACAAATAATTGTTACTAAAAATATCTTACAGTCAAAAACGGATGTACATTTTATGCAATAAAGAATGTAAACAGGAATTGTTTGTAAATATATAATATGTATATATTTACAAAAAGTATACAAGTAGTATATATAAGTCATGTAGTGTCCATAATACAAGCTTTGCTTAATGTGGGGCTAGATGATGCTGTGTCAAAAATGACCAGCATTAATATTATTAGGTTTTATGCAAAAAAGTTTTGATTAAATATTTTGAACATTAGAATAACAAGTTTTCTATGACATTGGATACCCTAGTAATATGTAGGCATGAAGGCACCTTTATTTAAATGATATAAAACGTAATTTTTATTCGACACGAGATACCAACTCATATTGTAAAAACGGGAATTTTCACGTACTGCACTATCGGTGAAGGCACCGACTAAGTTTCGACTCATTTCGAGAGTCTTCATCAGGGTGAGTGGTTGCGACTTTCTCCTTCCGCGTCGTGCACTACGTGCGTGTAGTGCACGGCGCGGTGCCTTCACCGATAGTGCAGTACGTGAAAATTCCCGTTTTTACAATATGAGTAGTCAAGTTCACGATAGTTTTTGGAATAAAACGAGATACCAACCATGATCTGTAAATCATTAGGCAGTGCTGAAAACGATAAAACTTACAATTAATTCGAAGCAGGAGCTTCTAGTGAAGATTATGTTCACTATATTAGTTTTACAATGTATAGACCTATCGTAAAAAAACATTTACAATTAATCGCATCATAATTTAATGATGGATTAGTATTATTAGATAAACACCCAATAATCACATACAAACCCCACACTAGGATTCCCTGAATTGTGGGTATCAAGAACTACGAGTAATATGGTACCACAAAACCCAAAACAAATATCTGCAGAATATGCAAATTTAGTCCTGCAGCGGGAATCGAACCAGCACTCTCGCGTCTCAGGCGGCTACTCGTCCGCCGCATCACCGAGGTCGTCAATGAACCCATTTTGAAGATAGCGTTCATTAAGAAGGAGCACCATTATGAGGACTTGTTTTACTTCGTGTATATACTTACTAGCTTCTGCCCACGGCTTCGCTCGGTATCGGGATAAAAAGTAGCCTATATGTTATTCTGATGTATAAACTATATGACTGTAAAGTTTCATCAAAATCCGTTCAGTAGTTTTTGCGTGAAAGAGTAACAAACATCCTCACAAACTTTCACGTTTTTAATATTAGTAGGATTAGTATGAACAAGACAGTAAAATAAGGCAACACAATTCATAGGTAAAATATAACTTCATGCTTTCAGAGCTAGCACTGAATCGAATCAGAAACCGCCCAACTACTCAATGTTTCTTTCAAGCTTAGATACTTTTACAAACACGCTTGAAATGCTCCCTGCATTTTCAAAGCTCAAAACCAAAACACTGTTGACTACGTTTTATTTGTGCAGCTCTACCGGGAATGCAACGTTTTCACGACAAAATGACAAAGCAAGCTAGGACTGAATGCTAAGCAAAATAGGAGATCGAACCGTCTAGCTAGAATTCCATGATGGAATGGAGTTGTGCATATTTTAGAATCGGTATGAACTGAAAATCTGGCACAAAGGCTGGTGCTTCAGTGTGAGCGCAAATGAACAGATCATTCAGAATAGCTATATTCAGAGAAGGTTTTCAGAGGCAAAGTTCAGAGGTACTATATTTACAGTTTACCAAACAAAGATATATTAAATTTAACTCTTTACACACAACTTTGCTTATAATTATTTTGTTTTAGTTTATTTGTACGAATTCAAAAATCAAAAATACGTTACGAGATTCAAAAGAGATATATCTTGATCTGGTAGATGTAGCAATAAGAAATCCACAGTACAAACGATAGACATACTCTGTTGCAGTGCAAGCACCTGAAATAAACTATTTACGAAACAAGAAAGCAGCCTTGCGGTTCGGAAACTGACAGGCGTTTAATATTTACTGGCTACTAATTTGTTAATTATTGACTTATTTGTTTACAGGTAAATACCAATGAGAACGAATAATGACCCAGGAGTTTTGTAAGTTTTTAAATAATGTTTTATATGTTTAGTTGTTTTAGTTTGAACATTTTTTTTTGTAGAAGTGAAGCATTTTTCACTAGTGATTTTTTTTTTTGCAATTATGGTACATTTAGATAATAGGATGGGTGATTAAAACCAAATCTTTTATTATTTTAAATTAGGTACTCACCAATTTCATTACTTAAATAAGACGCCTTACCAAATAATTTTTCAACAATAAAATTCCGTGATTTCATCATCATCATCCAAAGCTCGACTTCACCCACTGCTGGGAATAGTTCTCCCTCGATTTGTGCCATCCACCACGATTTTGCGCTTGTCTAAACCATCCTCGACCATTGACAATTTCGTCTGTTCATCTAACTGCGTCCTACGTTCCTGTTAGCACTCCTTGGCTACCATTCAGCCGTCCTGCTTCACCGGTTATCACCACGTTCTGCAATGTGTTCCGCCCAATAATGCTGAGTTTAATGTAGTACTAATGGTCCGATATTACATTATTCCTGTAGGATTTTAAGTGATCAGAAGCATAATTAAAATAACATTAACGCTATGAGCAAATAGGTAAGTAAGTACAAAGTTTATTTTCCTTTAATTTCCCCGGAGTGATGCCCAAACTATCAAATTCAAGTCTTAGTAGAAGCTACAAGGTAAAACTAATGTAGGTAAATTAAAGTGGGATATTTTCGGAAGGTATTTTCTACGTAACTTTAATAACTTTTGAGATACAGGTCTTTAAATCCTGTAATTAGAAAAGATTGCAAGGCTTTGGAACTCAAGCATAAATAAGAAGTAGATTAAACTAAATTTTTCGACAAAATATGAACAGGTTACGTTTCGACTTTAGTTAGTTATTTTAGTTATTTTTTTTTAAGTTGTTTGTTCCACTGATTTCTTCTCTGACACAAGTCAGAGACGTTTTTCAGCATGACATATCGCACTTGGGCGGTTTTTTCTGTTTGGCTACGACAAAAGTAATAGTTAGTACTATGTCGATCCCACGATAGGTAGGTATAGGTTTTTCTTAATTTTTATTTTTTTATTAGTATAACAAGGTTTGTTTATTCTTATTTTTGGCGGTCGGTTTTTATTTTTTTAATTTCTTGAGATCCAAGATCTTAATACAATCATTTTTTTTTGTATTATCTATAATCTATATCTATTATCTATAAATAGTATTTATTATGTTCTCCTTTTTTTCTTTTCCTTTTTTTTTCTCTTTCGTGTTTTTTCTTTTTTTTTATGATAAAACTTATATTTATCTACCTAGTTCTACATGCTGAAGGGTATTTGTAATTGTTATGAATCCATACATAGTATGGTTCCATTAACATTACGTCCGTCGTTTAGTTATTACAATACATGATTTAAATCAACATGTTACGTAAGTAAAGTATTATTTTATTTATTATTTATTTATAATTCTTATACCTTACTACCTTACTATAGGTACTATACCTTATGAAGTTATCCGCTTTGGCGACGGACATAAAATAATTTATGATCTAGGTATGTAGGTAGGTACGTTACTGCGTAGATCCCCGCGAGCTACGCGCATAGCAAATAAGTATCGTACTGCCTACGGTACCTGACGTTAGGCAATAGGAAGGAATTTAGAAACTACGTTTTCAAGAGCTATCATGTCTTAGAGTGAATATTTCAGGTGGTAAACGATGATTTCCTCTCTGTACTGTTTGAACAAAGCTCATTAAAGAGCTTACCTAATCTTGCTCACGTTACCATTCTACAAAACCAAAAGTTTCCATTTAAATTGAGAAATAATCTCAATTCATAATCAGAAGGTCATAAAAACAACTTTAATTTTCAGAGATTGAAACGGGGGTTAAATGTTACCAAACAAGGATAATATAACAGCTAAATGTAAGGGAGACTTTATGCAAAATCCGCTGAAAAGTTATTATGATAAACGCCATAATAAGCCTTGTGGATCGAGTCCATTACGGAAACTACGCCAGAACTTGTAATTTATGATGTCTAACTATAAAGTACCCATAACCCCTGGATTAACCTTCCAGTGAACTGATTAATTGTAGATAATACATAGAGGACGCATAGATAACTTTAATCGATATCATGGTGCCTGCTACTGTGCTAAGATATCGATAAACAATACAACTTACAAATCATAGCAAATATTCCGTTTCTAGTAAAAAATATGTTCATAACACCGAGTTTCAGAAAAAACATATATTTCTCTGAAAATATTTAAACTGAATAGAATGTGAGTAATTGCGTACTCGTATACAAACGTAGGACGGAACTAAAATTAATAATTTCAAAACTACAGTACTATACTATAGAATAAATAACTAGAATAGGTGCTATAGATGCAACACGTGGGCATATGCTAAATATGATTTTTCTATGAGATTTTTTTCTTGACATTTCCAAAAATAGTATTGATTTATTGATCTGAGAATGCCCATCATAGAGAATACAACCGTTTTTTAACTACATGGACCCGTTTTCCGTCGATATAAACGACAGTATAACCAGGACGACAGCAAAGTTAATATTTAAGGTCCACGTTCACAGTAACGTAGTTTGCAGTGAGCAAACACAATAACCGTACCTAACTAAGGTAGATATTATATAGTGTACGAGCAAATTCATATTCTAATACTGAGCGTTTCAGAGCAGATTGAAGACAACAAATATACATTGTATCTAACTGAGTTTTATTGAATTTCAATATAAAATGCCCGCTTAACGGGGAAGGCTACTTTAGTTGCGTATTTATTGAGTTTTGCTTTACTAAGATTATTGAAGTTAGTTACATATATGAAGTTTATATGTCAAGTTCTTTTGATTTGCAAGCTGTGGCGTGATATTTTCATGCCACAGCTTGCAAATCAGACTGTACAGACAGACGGCAGAAGTATTCGGCAGGTCTCTGTTCAAAGTATGTTTTGATGGTTAATGTTATAATTCTGTAAGCATGAATCAATATATTAAATATTTAACTTCACTTACATACTCAACAGATGTTTCGCCTAACAGCATTCTGGTTTATTAAGAAACAGAGAACGACCTACGGATAACCATTCACAATATTGGATTGGAAACGATTTTCAGCAGTTTTTGTGGCGGAATGCTTGCAAAAAGTGCTCTCGGGACCCCGAACGAGTTCAAGAACACGTAATTAGATAATAACGATGTCGGCCAATGAGGCAATTACTGCGCGAAGCGGACCGGAGCCTTCTCTCCGGACTACAGCCGCGCGGTCATGGCTGACGAACAATAACTTGGAAACAACTTCCACCCCCTTTGTAAATAAGCAACAGCGAACAAACAACAACTTTCAATTGCGGTTGCTTTATTTGGAATTTGATTTCTTTTGATTTTAAAGGAAGAAAACTAATTTAATTTCATCGTCAAAAGCGTCTTTGTGTTGCAATCCGGGACTTCTCACCCATCACACTAACAATCTGATAGTGGTAGTAACCTAGGCAGGCGTATACGTGTATGAAGACTCATGATATGACATCATTTTTTTTAATAATACCTTAATAAAATTGAGAGTAAAAAAATAACAAAGAAATGTTTTTTTTTGACAGAAAATTGTTGTCCTTGAGTTTGAAATTTGTTTTGCTACTTTTTGAGCGCTAATCTAACCTAGGATTCACCTAAAAGGGAACTGGACTATCGGCAACGCGTTTACGAAGTCTCCGCCGAGCGACCATGGGTTTTTAGTATTACCATAATATAAGTAACCTATTTAGCTTATTCCAAGCCTTCCAAGCCTTTTACTTACACAGATAAATAACAACACAAATACTAATCTTCAAACATTCATACAACTTTACCTAAACTTACCACAGACGCAACATGCGCGTGAACCCTTGTTCAGTCTAATTAAATCTGTTACTACACAGTTGGGAGGGATACAATTCAATACTACTATACAATTTAGATTTAATCACATCCTATGTTTTCATCCCTGTTTGTTGCTACAAATTGAAGACTCTTATATTACTATACTCTAGTGAATCAGATATAGATGAACAAAATATCATGTGCATATAATTGAGAAGCTCAGTATGCGGTCATCCTTTCGTCCCACAAAGCCCATTTATCAAAATGACTTTATGGGAGTAGTCAATGTGGGAAGAGGTAATTTTGGGAAGTTCGCATTGTGGGACAAAAGGGGCTATACGAATTTCAGTGGTATGGGTGGAGGAGCGATCCATGTTATAGGTTTTTTAAGATAAGGTACTTACAAGTAGGTAATTTTAATTAACAAGCAAAGCTACTCCAAAATAAGTGGCTTAAAATATGATTTCCCTTGAGACTGATTATCGCGCCTTTGGAGCTGACTTAAAAGGTATAAAGGTACACTGGTATGTACGTCAAACGAGAAACAGATATGTTATTTAGCAATTTATGTGATAATTTTTCCCAGTCGCACACCAAATCTGCGAAAGCATCGAGTTTTTTCGTAACTTTTTGGTAATACATTGGCTTTGCCGACCAATTTCAATCCAATTTACATTTCAGTCGGGAGCTTCATGTAAAAACATGAGCCACAGAGAGCATGGCGCGCTGCTAGGAGAGAGTTTATGAAATAATGTTACTCGAAAATAATACTCGCACCACTCAAATATACGCCTTCATAATTTTCATGCCCATTCGCCAAAATAATCTCATAATAATTTACAAAGAGACACTGAGTACCTGGGGAGCCATAAATATTTCACTCGGAACCTTTGCAACAGAGCCTTTGAAATTCACAGGCATGCAACTGATACGCTCGCTATACTCTTATTTCGGGAATTAGCATCTGATTTACACATTTTGCACTACTTTTTGTATGGAGATTGCTGTCCTTTGTAGTTTTTGAGAGTTTGTTAAGTGAATGAGATTTTGCGATGTTAAATGGAATTCCAACTTTGTTTGCGTAAAATATTATGGCTATCTAGACAATAAAGATAATATTATGCTAAAAACGAATGATAAATTTAAAACTGATACCTACTTCGGTTGGTACACCCAACTTACCGAAAATAGCTACGTATTTTGAAATATTGCTTATAAATATTACAACCTGTTTAACTACTTTCTCTGATAAGATTCCCGAAATATTTATTTCGTTTTCGGTAGAATCCTACCCACAAAATTTCATAAAATTATAACTTTCTTCATGCTCGGTCAAAACAACTTGGCGCTCCACTGAATACTCTCAGAAACTTAAACATGCATGAAGAAAATACGTGGTTTGGTCTTTCGGTATGCATTTTGTGAATGGAGTAAGCAAACTATTTTGATAAAATGGCGCTCTTATTTCTATCGAGAAGAGTTGTAAAATGCGTATCTCATTTTTCGCCTGAGTATATAAAAGCGCATCGACTCGGCGAGTCGCAGATAAAGTTGCTAAGCGCAGGCCCCAGGCGTGTAGCGTGTGCTGTAAACTACATTACTCGACCATAATGGTCTCTTGGGATGGCAGCACAACTCTCTTGTAGACACAGCTTTATATTTTGCAGCTCAACACAAATCATATTGTAATATTTTTTTAGGTTTTGATTGCGTGATTAGGTATAAGGATAATACTACTTTTGTGTTCGGGTTTTTTTATGTAATATAGTAGGTATAGTGGTTGAGTAGGTTAAGTAAAGCCTACCTTTGACTACGATAACCTTCTTACGATTCAGAATGAAAACCTACTTAAGCTTTCGTAGCATTTCACCATTTTAAACTTCGGCAAAAATAAGAAACAAAAAGAAATACTGTCTCGTATTTTTCGCAGATTATGTTAATGCCGTCCACAAAATTTCCATAATCTCTGAAAATAATAAACTTTAAACTAGCTTCGTGTTAATTTTCAGAGACAGCTTATCAGGTCAACACCCACTGAAGTCTTTAGTTTTACAGCCTTCGATTACATATTAATCCATAATTCTTGAAGGTAGGTACTACGAATGGATATATTTTTTGTTGCAATATTCTGGCCTTTATGTAGCTTTACAGTAAGATCTCAAAAGCTATTTTAAACAGGATATCATACTTAAAAGCTGAAACAGGATGATAGCATCACTTCATGTTATACCTGAATCTCCCTACTCAGCGATTTTAGATGGGTAATTAAGAAAAATATATAATTTAGGTGTGCTTACACTTTCTTTGGCAATTAGTGCCAAAAAAATGGGTCCGCGACAGCCATATTTTGTACGAATTATCTTAATGGGCAAGTGATTTATATTCAATTGGTGTTTATGAAATCAGAAAAAAAGTTAATCTAATTTGCATATTTTTTTTTAACTTCTGGGAAACTTGTTTTATCTTGATCCTATTTAACATTTCTTACAAACAATACACAACATAACGAATGGCTATGCTTTGAAGGTTTTACTTCACCAGCAAAAAAAAACTGTCAAAATTCAAAGAACACGCAACGCGGTGAAATTAAATACACTTCTCAGTATCAGATCTACGCCCCAAAAGCTTCTCGTGATGTGTAAGCTTTCAAGGGCTGGGTATGTTACTAGCTTACGCAAAAGAAGGAGCAGACCATTTTGTATGATGGCTTATATATAATGTTTTTGAACTAACCCCAATAAACAATATTGTTTCCTTTTTTATCACATTGAGGATATTTTACGGCACGATCAATAATCTTCTGCCATTGGTCAACAAAAGATTTTGTCAAAAATGCATGCATAATAATTCTACTTGTAAGATACATACAGAGCTGTGAGATAGGCCATAGAGACCATAAACAATAGAACACTAAGCGTGTCTTGAAATGTTGCACACACATTTTCTTAACATTCACTTCAAAAGCTTCATACCCGATACACATCCCAATATTCTAGACATGTCAATGGACTTATTACCATTTGCTCCTTGAATCCAATTGTAATGGATCTTTTGTCTGCGCGCGGGCTAGAAAAGACTTTGAAAGGACCTTTTATCAAGGAACAAGATATTTGTTCGGGAATTTATGTATATCGTTGAAATAAAATATAAGGGACAGGAACAAAATTCGGGACAGACCTTAAGCCCATCGCATCGGTCAGACTTAGACTGCTAAAGGCATTGTTTTTAGAGATATTTACAGAAGTCTACTTAAAACCTCGGCGCAAGAGGTATGTGTTCGATTCCCGCTGCGGGACAAATGTTTGCATATTCTGTAGATATTTGTTTCAGGTCTGGGTGGTGTGGTTGAACGTAGTTCCTGATACCCACGTCACAGGGAATCCTAGTGTGGGGTTAGGTCTGTTTGGATTAAAAATAAACAAAGGAGAAAAATCCTATGGTAGGTATATTCGTCCAAGAAGTTTTGTTCTCATATGTCGGCCTCCGAACACTTGAGAAGTTATTGTTTTGGCATGTCATGCGGGAGATATATTGCCTCGAAAAGATGCGAAGGCTGACTGCGCATTTGATGTCTTTCATTTAGATACTGACCTAAAAGAGGAAGGAATATTCCTTCCTCTTTTCCTCTTCACCGGTTTTGGATCAATACTTAATGTTTTCTAAAACTACTGTGTGTATGGTCTTTTACTTCTTCTAAGCTTTGAACTCATTCAAAAAACCTGTCATTAAGGTTTCAGGTATGTCTCTGTTCGTCTGTGTCACCCCCATTTCTTCCTCAATCTTTAACGTAGTGAAATACAATTCTAAATAATTAATAATTGATATGCAAATATCAATTGACTAGGTAGGTACCTGTAAACAATACTCATGCTATACAGTGTACATATAACTAAAATACACACCTTTTAGCTGAATAAAGACAACAAAATAGGGGTGGACGGACATGGATGGAGTAACCGCCGCTATTTGTCTCGGGCAATATAGCCACCACAGACTGATGCCCCCTTGAAGCTCAGGATACTTAATCAGATTTCGCATGAGAAAGCTGGTTCATTCGTTACAGTTAAGACTCGACCTACAACTAATGAAAACATAAAAGATGCTTTATTACAAATTTATACCTTTTTCTTATTAATTAAAAATATCTTCAGAATCTCGAGTTTGCAATTTCAAACAATTAGCTTTCGAGGCGCAGAAACAAAAGGAAAACCTCCAGAACAAGGAAAATTGAGTGGAAAAATATGAGATTTCAGTGTGAGTGGACTTAGTACATTCAGGAAACTGACTGAAGGCTCAAGTAACTTTTGTTCCAGAAATAGTTGGCTTTTATCAAAGCCTTGAAATACCTTTCTTTACGACTGTACCATTTCAAAGCTAGGTATATAAGTGCTTGGTACCTTCTCCGAATTTTACCAACATAATGTTCCTCTTTCAAAGCACTCACGTCTCCATACGCTATCATAAAATGGATATAAACTCACAATTTAATGAACCTACAAAATGAAATTTGCCGTTTTGACTGCCGAAAATTTTTCATCCTAATGAAACACTTGAGTGTTCGCGTTAAATACTAAATGCTTGTGTTACGTTACGTTATGTTATAGAGTTGCCTGTTTACGTCTCAACGTATAACCGCCTCGTAAATTTTACGAACTTCGGGTATTATTGCATGGTTTGGTTATTATGCGGCGTAGTTGCGAAGAGTAGGCGTTCTCCCAACCGCTGCTGTTATTTGCATAATTTTAATATTGTTATCATGTAGGAATGAGTTTTAATAATAATAAAGACTGCAGATTGCTCTTTTAATATGCACGACATACCTCGGACAGAGTACAAGACTTTTGTAAACATTAGAAGGCACTTTTCAGTACGATACAAAACTCTATAAATGCAGGTCTCTGTAAAAAAATCAGTCACGACATGAAAACCTGCCTGAGAGTTAGCTGTAGGCACCTACTATTCGGTAAAACTAAAGATTCGGTAAAAAATAAAACAAAGCTGAATAGGTTGGTATTTCATTAAGAGTAAAAAGTAAACTCAGCTTGGAAATAAGAGAAATAGGGAGGGGGATGTTCTGCTTAGCTTCAGAGCTAAGCAGCTCAGCTCAGGTTTCGCAAAATAAACGTCTGTAGGTTACTGTATCGTAAAAACGGTATGAACACCCTAAGATATCCACCCTAAAATCTGCTGTTTTTAGACTTTATGCCTACCCCACGTCTGATGTTAGGTAAACAAAATGTTAAACATCGTATTATGCGCCTTAAAAAATATGTATTTTATTTTAACCACCGTTTCTCTTTAATAAGCGGCGATGGGCTTACAACCTGTCACGTGGAATGCTACTTTTTCATGCAAAACGCGGGCATGTGTCAAATATAGTAATGTTTAAACGTGCCTCTGACTACCCCTTACTTGATATCCTCAAAGGTATATGCGCTGAGCATTTATCTGACCAATTCCGAGGCAGGGGAATACAAACGTGATCGTGTTTGTTTGTTTTTTCTTCAATAAAAATAGTTGAATTCGGAAAAGTCGTAAAATAAAAGTTGTTTTCTATAATATAAAGTTTTTTCTTCAGAATATGTGGATACCCTGTTTCGGGTATATGTTGACACCTGTATTATTAGTAACAAAGAGCTAAACATCGCAGCTAGGTAAGATCAGATTTTCAAAACGTTTTCCTGTTTAACTGGGGAAAACAAACGCCCTGCAACTTCGCTTAATCTCGACTTTCGCACAAGCTTGAGTGGGTAGAAGGTAAAACCGTTCGCACAATAGCAAATGGTCGACCATCGCACCCTGGCTGCTAGCCAAAACTGGCCGGCACGGTGGCCGCACACGTAAACTGACAAAAACTGCAGCAATAATTGTAACAGCCCTATCTGTTCCAATAATTTTAGCACGTACCTACTTTTCTTTACGTTGCACATGCGTTTTATTGATACTAAAATGTAAGTGCATGATTGAATATCACGTATAACTGTAATATCTACCACACTGTTCACTACAGTTTGATTGAATATGTTTATTACAAATGAACCATTATAATTTTAAAGATGGTCATATGGCTGGACAAATATTGGTATTAGAAACCTAACCAAATTATTTGGTCAGCTCAAAGGCCAACTTCCATTTCAAGTTGGTAGGTAAAGTCTGAATAGCGTTGCCTCGAATCTAAGCATCATGTATTTGCATTTATATATCTGTGACACATGGTAGGAAACTAAAAACAACGATTCGTTTGGAAAAATATTTCCTCATTCAATTGAATTATTTTTTAACAATGTTACAATTAATCTGGTTAATAATAACGTGTTTCAAAAAATATTGGCAAAATTGAGTTCAGTACCCATTTCTTACAAAACGAAAACAGTCACACAGATAGAAAATATATAAAACCCCAAAAATATCGTTAACGAAAAAAATTGAAACCGCTACGAATTTCATGGCTCTAACGTTAATAAAGCAAACGGTCGGACAGTCTAAACGTTCAAAAACGCGAATTGGTTTCCTTTCGGAGTGTTCGTGTGCTTATTTTATTCGATGTAGCAGCTTCACCGCCCCAGTGATGTAGGTCGACGTACAATTTCCTGTCCGTGGTTGGCTGCGACCGCTGCTCTTTCCCGAGAGGTTCTCTGACAACCTGGGAAACGTTCCGGATATAGGACGTCAAGGCGGCCAACTTTCACTGCAGGGCCATCGAAATTGCTTCCGACGAACGTGTGGTAATTTCAAGATACAGTGACCCACAAAATACTGATGTTAAGGGCAACATTAAAATTTTGTGGGTCGCTTGAATATCAGAGGCCTTAGACTAGAAACAATTTTGTGTGTGTAGCATAAAATGAAAACGATGACTAAGTATAAGCTAATTTTGCAAGAAAAATCCTGTAGATTTAACAGTATTCAAAAATATATATATGAAATATATATATGCTCTCTTGACCTATATGGCTAAAGTCGAATTTGAGTAACGAACAATTGTAAAAAGTTAAGGTGTAAGCTCGCACCAGGCCACGTTGGTCTCGACTCAAATCTTCATGCAGTGCGCCGGCAACAAATCACATAGGCGTACCATCGTTCAAGAAAAACTCCACCGGGGAAGGGGTCCCCCTCCCCATGACCCTCAGTAATGAGGGCACACAGAGGCCCAACTTTCGTTATTCTTTCACTATCGATGTACTTTTTAAATCTTAATTTTGACGTTTTTTGAAAGAAGGCTTTTTTTGTTTAAGTTATTTTTTTTATTTCAGTTGACTATTGTTATAAATTCGCGAATTGGGTCTCTGGTTGAAGGTTTGGTCGGACTAGTGGCCAATGGTGAAAGAACCAGTACGAAGAAAAGATTCAGTGCGCCTATAAAAGGCCTGCACTCTTGATTTGACCTCAAAATAACCTTTACCGCCGTACACAAATCTGAGGGAAAAGTGCTTTTTTATGTTACTTCAAGTGATTTCACGGGTAAAATTTGCGTTTCCGAGGTGAACGCATCAGTGAAAATGAGATATAAATAATTCAGTGTGAGGCCATTACGTATCGGAAGTCAAGAAGCCTATACCTAGCGATAGTTCAAAATAATGATGGATGAATAAGTAAGTACGTCGGTGAATATGTGATGCATGCGAGAAAAATACTGCACATCTCGAAAATATGTTACGACTTTAAATTTCATTTCTCGATTTTGTTTGGGAGCGAATTCTACAAGGTTGTCATCCAGAGGATCTCTAATAGAAATCGCTTTAAGCGATAAAACCAGCCATAGCCACCACCCCATCCTACCTATGGGGTGGTCTTATCGCTAAATGCATATTTTTAACCGCATTCAAAATAAGGAGGAGGTTCTCAATTCGGCTGTATTTTTATCGTGTGTTTGTTACTTGATATCTTCGCCAATTGTTAACCGATTTTGATGATTATTTTGTTGTTGTTTAGAGAATGATACCGATGTGGTCCCGTGAAGGAAGCCCATTTTATTCCTGAGGGATTGCTATTTTTCCCGTAAAACTTAAAAAACATAATCATCTTATGAAATCACGACTAGCCGAAACATTTTTTGTGAGCGATTATATTTTTCGTTTTTTTGTATGTATGTTGAAATAGAAACATTTTTATTCGCGAGAATGGGTGCAATGCAAGATATTATAAAATAAACGTTACGCGATATCTTCGCCAAATGTGAACCGATTTTAATGGATCTTTTTTTTATGGATAGGATATACTTCAAGGATGGTCCCATATTCTTTTTTAAATCCCACCCCTATAATCAATAAAAAATTGGGGGATGAAATTTAATATTGTACATTTTATCCACTTCCCCTTATTTGAAGTTGGTTTTTATTTTACCTGAATATCTATGGATTAATCTATGGATAGATCATTTAATATTTTTATTAAATGATCTATCCATAGATTTTAAGCGTCTATATAGTTAAGAAATGCTATTACTGTTCAAATGCATAACAATATTGCAAAATAACTTTGCTATACCACTAGCGTAGCGACATACGTTTTTAGCACAAAACCTCTTATTTATATTCTAAGACAATTCTTGAAACCTAGGCTGTCTCACATTTACTTTTTGCCGGAATTAGCTGACACTTTCAGTATTCTACGCCGGTCCAAATTGATCTATGGGTAGGATGTGGATATGTTGGTAACTTGGTAAACTGAAATTGCTTTCCTCGGGATGTACGAAGGAGGCCTACATCGGCATTCACAAAAGCAATTTATTGTTATTAGAACGTACACGCTCCTAATGGAATTGAAGGCACTTTGGATCATTTTTATGAAATTAACACGCGCTTGTTTTATGTTTGGATGAGAAACACTTGCTCTTTATAGAATTGATCCTAATTAAATGTGACAGAAAGGAAGGCATTTTTTTGATATCTTAATACATTTTTGCTCTTGTTTTCCGAAGCATAATACTAAAAATGATCTGATTCTTCTAAACTTTTGATAAAGTTCTGAGTAAATCTGTTTACACAACTCCAATATCAGCAGGATTTACTCAGATTCTTGCGCCGTTCCCGGATTATGGTCTATAGTTGCACAAACACAGACGAGAAACGGAAGCGACAGCGGGAAGCTTCTCAAAATGCATTCGAGGTTCGAACGCAGTTGTGTTGTAAAACGAGTCAAGCGAAGTGAAGCCTTTCGCTACGATTGTTTGTACTCGTCTAGATTCTTTTAACGGCAAAACGCTTTTGTTCCACAAATCAATTGAGTGTTTGAAACGTTTTGATGTTTTGTGGAGCACGAAGAAAAATATCATACACATAAACTTAAGTCAACTTAACTAGCTAGACACTGGTTGCTGAAGAGAGTAACCCTGCTTGTATAGCAGGCTTTTTAGTCCTAGCGTGGGGAACAAAGGTTAACCTAAGGACAATCTCAAAAATTAAAGTCCAACGATTATTATTAAGTTTGTTTGTACCGACACACCTTTATGGAACGATAAACTTTAACTTATTTTATAACTTTGCAAAAAACAAACGAGACATGTATTTACTTACATTTACCTGGTGCGATTAATAGGTAAAATAATTTTGACAGGTTTTAAAAGGTAGGTTGTAAAAAAGTAGAGGTACGCTTCAGCCTCGCCTACTAATGAGGCTACTGACGTCACAGCAGCTACGACTCTCAAATGCTATCAGCTGATATTATCGACAATATCGCATGTAATTTTTAAGATTCATGAAAAAATTACTTATACGACTAAGAATATTTTATTTTTATGGAATCACACCTCGATGATTCCCTGTACAACAAAGGATAAGACAAGTAGGTAGTAGAATCACAGAGTAATCGTGTATATACACACACAAAAACCTCCTTCACTGAAGTTGGTTAAAATATAATGAAACTCTGCAAAGTAGTTTAGACGCAATTCAAAAAGCTCTGTTATCTCGTACCTAATTAAATGTCACATGCAATGCAAATTACATTTTCTTTAAAATGGTTTTGCTTAGCTTAGAAGAGAATGCCACATTAAATTATTAATTAAATCGCAAAGCGTTCACAAAGCGACCGCAAAAATAAGATAACCCAATAATCCAAGGCGAAGAACATTAAACGCAATCACAGTCACAGCGAAACAAGTTAAGACAAAGGCCAGACTTTATGTGTGGCGTTAAACTAATAATATTATGAAGATGATAAAATCGAACGACGCAATTAGATCTAGTCGTAATTTATTTTAATGACATAAAAGTAATGATAGAAAAACAATCTAGAAAGTACTTAGATTGATGCAGCAACCTTATGACTTGTTTACGTTAAGCATTCTGATTAAAATATGAAATGGAAAAAAAATCTAAGCTGACCATTAATGTTACAAAAATAATTGTAAGCCCTAAGAAAAAACAGATTTAGTTTTTTTTAGTTGACTTCTGCTGGCTTACTCTGTTCGTTCTCTCTATTTTTAGTTATAGGTACGAAATGTTGACAAAGCGTCTACATTTCGTTTTTGTTCTTTATCTCGGAAGGTTATGATATTAAATTATGATTCATAGAAAACTTTGTAATTAGAATGTAAGCATAAGTATTTAATTGAAGATCTCAGTCAATGATGATGACTTGTAACAATTTGAAAAAATACAGAAATGAGCTCTAAAGTTTACGAATTTCATTTGACAGTGTCCTTAGACGTCCACTTGAACCCAATCTTTATACTATAATAAAGTATTCCAATCGATGGAATAAAGCTCTAATCCGCTTTCATCCGTCGAAAATCCGATTATACAATCCAAAACGTAAATGAAAATACTCTGTGATTGTGAATCGCACTAGACTACGCTCGAGTTAATATGGCTGCTGTGATACGATTGCAGCAAATCACATCCGAGGATAGAGTATTTCGACCACACGTCGCATCACTCGGAATTTATAACTATAGAAGCTACGGACTATCATGTAAATATACACCTGGAATTAATTTAAGTATATGTCAGTAGTTCGAATCAATACTATTTGTTGGAACTGTTCTGCAGATATTAACTCTGTCTGGGTTTTGTGGTATCATGGTACAAATCCCGCTTTGCGAATGACAAAGCTTTAACTACGCCATAGCGTACTCAATTGCAAAGCAGAAAGTGACATCTTTGCCTAAACTGACTCGCTATAAGACTTCATGGTTAGGCCCCTGGTAGCCCACGACACAAGGAACCCTACTGTCAGAACGATGTACTATATTTGTATCTTAAGTGTTTTTTTTTATTATTTTTAAATATTACCTTGTTAAGCTTGGTATTTTCTGTATAAGCATTAGTGGTCATCGTTCCTGAAAGCTATCAAATATAATGCTTTTTATCCAGGACACAAGGGGCCCGTATATGCATTTGTCTTAAGAGGTTGTGTCTGTTACGATTCATCTTGACGACCTCTGTTATGCTGTGGGCGAAAGCCCGCCTGAGATGCAAAAGGTTGCGGGTTCGATTCCCGCCTTGGGACAAATGTTTGTATGATCCGCAAATATTTGCCTTGGGTCTGGGTGTTGTCAATCAGTCATGTAGTTCCCATTATACAAGCTCTACTTAGTTTAAGGCTAGATGAAGCTCTGTGAAAAATGAGCAGCGTTATTTATTTATATTTATTTATTTCAGAAACGGCTTATCCGATTAAATGCCACAAGTCACTAGAGGGCGAATATACATAGTTTTGGAAAAAACGTCGTGGTTTAAAATTCAGCGAAAATTAACTTGTACATTATGTTTTACACAGCAATGTAAGCAGTTGTTTGTCTTTACATAATTATATCGTTTTGAGCCAAACATTAGTGCACCTTAACTTACAACAAACTTTGGGACAAGGAGTGTCCTGTGCCTTGCCTGTGGCGTTTTGGTGGGGCAAAGCGGAAGTACTCAACATCTAAAAGAGCGTCTTGCTAAAACAGATCTTGATGTAAATAATTATATTTGACACTATATTTGTGTAGCAGATTAATAGAGAAAACTTTACGTATCAGCAAAAAGCTTTAGCTGGGTAAAAAATAAACAACTGTATTGATTTCTGTCCCGAATCATGATAAACTAGCTAGTCAGATTTCGACGTAGTCTCTTTAATCCCCATACTATGGATTTGAATTCAGTTGGCAATATGCTGGGTTTCTATCGATTGATTGGCACTGGCCAATATTTTTTGGCGAGAAATACAATTTGACGACCTGTGTGACGTATTGAATAATGCATGAAAATCTAGCCAAATTTTATAAAATGTCTGAAATATTTGCATAACTTTATTCCGGGCATACTGAAGCTTAATGAATAACCGGTATTTTTACCGTTATTCATTAGGCTTCGTTAGGGTTCAGTATGACAAAATGTAGATTTTTCTGCTCATTAAGGCAATAAAGGTGGATACTTTTTATTTGCCCACTCAAAATATTTACGTTAGGTATAAGTATTATTAGCCTGCGTCGTCACACTGCAGGGCAAAGGCCCTCTATCCCCCTTCCTCTTTTCGAGGTCCAGTGCTGATGAGGACCATTGCTTCTCAAACGAGTCCAGCTTGTCCTGCTTCTTAATCTGGGTCTAAGTTGCGATGCCGTCTTCCATCGTTGGGGGCCCATTTAGTGATAATTTTAGCCTAAAATGTTTACATTTACTTGTTATTTATATATGACATTATAATTTAAATAAAGATTGAAATGAGTATTTATCGTTTTGTAACCATCTACTAAACAACCTTTTATTATTACATTACAATACCCAAATATCATTTAGACATTCTACAATAATTTATATTACAAACAATGAAGTAGGTAATCCAGCTTAGGCGAATACCTACCTGAGCATTCGTTTTAAACTAAGTCATTCATATAAGAAAGCAATCAATTTGTTTTTAAATTGAAAATAGAAGGCAATCGTGTGTAAGATTCATTGTCTGGGAAATCCAGAATCGCAGAGGCAATTCTGGTCGACTTTTCAGACGCAGAACGATTTATACCATTCATGAGTGAGATCAGCAGGATCGGAACATCGTGTTCGTGGCACTTGAAAAGTAATAAATTAAGGATGTTCGGCCACAGGCTGGCAAGATGAGTTTCACGTGAATAATAGCTTAGGTGTGGTCCAAACGACAGTGTCTCAACTGTCTAATGGTAGTACGCAAGTGCGTCCTCATTTTAAAAGTGCCTTTGACGAAATGTATTAGTAGTGAAGATAACGAAAAAGCCATCATTATTGAACATTGTAATTGGATGTTAGGGGGTTCTACAAATATCCCCAAGGGACCCAAGCAAACTTCACCGACCCGTGGTGTACTCAGCTGATCAACGGACGAGGCTCTGGCAACTAATCATTGACCCCGCACTGCGTAGTCGGTTTTGATCTCAACCATTCGTAATGACACTCTTTGGGAGAGGCTTATGTCCAGACCAGCAGTGGACTTCTACACATGGCTGTTGATGATTGAACATTGGTATCAGTCCAAGATAATGAAACCGTAAGTTTCATTAGACCGAGTCCGGTAAGCACGCGGCTGTTTTCAATGTGTCCCCTAAGGCTTCGTTTGACGTGAAGTGTTCAGCTTTTGACCACGACGTACCGTGGTACGTTGGAGGCACTTAAAGGGTCATAAATTAGTAGTAGCTGCCCGCAAATGGCGAGGTGGGTGGTTTGCCAAGTGAATAATGGCCGCCGAGTGACCCCGCGATGCCAGTAATGTTAAAAAAATCCTATTCTCAAAAAGTTATTTAGTTACGTGTTTATACAATGTAATAAATTAAATTAAAATTGAATGTACCTATTTATAAAATCAGACATTACAGTTTCCTTTGTTTTACTTAAACTTAAACAACTTAAAAACTATACAAAGTGTTGTAATATTATTATGCGTAAGGATACCCGTTAAACATGCACGTAGGTCAAAATCTTCAAGTAGTCTCAATAAAACCCCGCTTCTTTTGATACTACTTGATTGACCCTAATTGATTTCATTACAATTAGGTTAAATATCAGGTATATAACCTGCAGAATGATGTCGGACCTGTCGAATGAGTTCGAAGTTTGCTGAGCAATGAGGCAGTTTTCGTGCGGATTATGATAAGAAAATCATCAACTTGCGCATCCACAAACATGGTATATAGATGCACTGCAGAATCGTGCTAGCCCCATAATAATTATACATTAATTATTATGACGCGAATAATATAATATTTTATTATGTTAAATATACAAACGCATATTTCACATTTTATCTCTGTTCTGTTTTCTATCCCCTCGACCTCTGTGGCGTAGGGGGCGAAGGTCCGCCTAAAACGGAGAAGGTTGCGGGCTCATTTCCCGCTGCTGGACAAATGTTTGTATGATCTGCAAATATTTGTCTCGGGTCTGGGTGTTTTCTATGTATAGTAAACATACATATTTAAACAAATGTATTTAAGTAGTATATCGGTCATGTAATTCCCATAACACAAGCTCTACTTACTTTGGGGTTATATAGATGATACTGTGTGAAAAATGTCCAGCATTATCTATTTATCCTTTACCGAATGGTTACTAAATTTCCTCATAGGAACATTGAATTTCCTTGATATTTGAATATTAAAAGTGTATTGGAAACGTAAATATAACATTTTCTATTTTGTTTCCAGGTACTTATGAACTATTTACATATACATTATTTATCTTCACATCAGTTCGAAGGGGCCTACATATTATTATAAGCATGTAAGTAGTCGTAGGTAGATAAGGTAAAATGTACACGATAAATGTGTCTGTGTCAAATAAATCGGTGTCAAAGTGTCTTATTGGCTAATTTTACACATCTCTCTTCTTACTTTGGTAGTAGATCATAAGCACTTAAAGCCTTACAGAAATCTAGTTGAATCTGTTCAATTATTTTTTCAGCTAGTTGTAGAAATAAATTGGTAAAATATGTAAATGTGTATTATACACTTATTCTTAAGTGTATAATGTCCATCCTAAAAGTGCCAAGGTTATATTTTCATATATCTTCAAACAAAACAAAGCAGGTCTCATATCACATGTCACATTATGTGTTACGGAGATGATAAATAATTGGGTCAGACGGGGTCGCGTCTGGTCACATTATCCTGATAGCCTCATACAGCACGCGTTCTCTCGACGTCATATCTTGATTCCGTGTTGGTTGTTGTCTTGAGACGTGACGAGAATTATTAAACTTAGAAGAAAAATACATGTTTAATTATCAAGAATTCACGACGTACGCCTTTGCACACAAGCTGAGATGATGAACCTCACATTATATTCTAACTCGAGAAAGAATAATTGTTTTAAAAGAAGAATGAAAAGAAGAAGAATGTAAATTCTTCTTTCACTTTTTAAATACTTAGGTTGTTAAAAACACGACACCAACCTTGTGAGACCTACTTAAATAAAATGGCTTCCAGATCTATAAGATAAGTAACATCATATTGCTAGGTACTCAAAGAATCAGTAGTAAGAAACACTCATGTATTGTTCTTTGCAGCTTCCTCATGCTTACTTTCCTTCTAGTTACAAAGTAACGTGAGAAATAAACTTTGCACTTTTAGAACTTCTTTCTCTGCTTCAAGCAAACAGTTTCTTTAGGAACTCGGAGCCTGCTTTGTATTTATAAAAAGTGCGAAGACATTAAGTACATTACCTATTCTTTACAGAGATTTGTTTTAGTACCTATTATCCTGCTGACGTTTCGTAGACCGTTTAAAGGTCCTTTCTGAGGCGAGTAGCGACCACGACGCTCGTGAGACGGGAACTGATGATACGAAACCGCGATAATTTCAATTCCAGATATTTATTTGTACGTAAACCGCTTGACTTTCTATTTCCGGTATGAAGCTCCACATCCTGTGGGATCTTCGCAACGATAAATGAGGAAACTTACTTCCCCCCGGCTTTGTCTTAGTTAAGTGAGATGCTACCCGATTGAAAGTTCATTTCGAGTTCTCATTTTGTGCGATCGAATGTAGGTGTCCGCGATAAGAGAGTACTTTATTTATCTACAAAAGGTCGTTATCGCTAAAAGAAACCGCTATATTCTTATTACAAAAATCGTATTTCGGAAAAAAATAGTATACCTAGTAACATAGATCAGTAGTGTTGCTCGAAAAAAAACTCAGATCAACCAATATTATTATAGGAACGGAATGATTTAAGGGTAATAATAATAATAAGTACAACTATTTAGGTTAGTGTTTATAAAGTATACAGTTGTGCCACATAAACAAACAATCTTATTAAGTATAGATCCACTGATCCAGATCACTTTTAGTTGAAGTACGTGTAAAGCAACATGTTGTTAGGTCCAGTTGTAACTTGTTATAAACCATTAACTAATATAAAATTTACTTAGTCACGAGCCAATATTGTATACTTTTATTTTTAGATTTCAGCACCGAATGCATGACATTGCTTGGTTTGCGATATTGTATTGTGCTCAAAGAAAATATTGCAATTCCGGTCCCGCGCAATATTGCGATTTCATACAACGCACATTCGTTTGTTTTTGTTGGTGTTTAATTTAAAATACACGCGAGAACATAAATCTTAAGATATCTGCAATAAGTATAGGTACCTTAGCTGATATTATTATAATTTATGAAACAACAGTATAGCGAAAGGTATTAATAAAACGTACGCTATTTAGTAGTTTTATAATCACGCCACTGAGAAGAGTAGCACACAGCTAAGAACTTTAAAGATAAAAGTTTGTGCATAAATTGAGAGTAACAAAATGGCGGGCGGCGACAGCAACTCTATTGGAGCACCTGTGTCCAGAATCTACGAATTTAGATTAGTGCATCCAACTTGAGAGAGGCAAGTCTCTCCAAGTTTTCTGTGACTGAAATCGTATAAATGTTAATGAAAGTCAGAAGTCTCTAATGAGATTACCGTTCCCGTGAAATTGGATTCCCGTGAGACTTCTTTAATTTTCAGTCATCGTGAAAATTATTCGGATCAGGACGGAGCGTAAGACGTTGATCTTTGACTGAATAGGACGTATTCAACATTTTCTTTTATGAAATTGAGTGCAAATTTTGAAAGGAATGGAATGGAATAGATTACCTTGGTTAAGCTGCTGGTCACGAGCAAGTTCCTATTTATGTGTCTTTATAGGAATTAAGCTTTTCCAAATAATCTAGAAAAAAAAATATGCCTGAAAAGTTATTTCCAGAGACATGTAATTTGAAAGAACTTTCCGAAATTCCACTTATCCCCTTGAATCTTTTGGTGTCCTCACAATCTAAGTTTGCATAACACATTTTAAAACATTTTGAGAAGCTATAACTGATATTAAGCTATATTCTAATGGGCTTTAATAATGAATTCACAGATTACCTCATTTTTTTTAAATTGTGTTTTAAATAGACAAGAATGTTGCTCCCAACAATATTTTATGACATAAGCTTGATTTTTGACACTGACGAAAATCGACTACGTTATGATAGAGCTCTGGAAATCAAGGTAACTTAACATAACTTAGGTGGGTTTACTTACTTATATCTAACATTCTATCCGTGCATTCATGGAAATGGCAGTCAACATACATATACGTTCAATCAGTCAGGAGTCCCGGCACACGTCATGAATATCACAGTAGGTACTGCAATATTCACCCCATCTGTCGCTACATGCCCACCAGTTTATGGAAATACTTTTGACTGTGTAAACTGTATAGGATCTTTCTTCTGTAGCAGATAAATTCAGGAGGGGCATTGGCTTTATATTATCCTGCTAAAATAATAGGGCATTTCGTGGATACCAATTTTGCGACGTAAGTCGACGAAAAAACTGTCCAGCAAATGCATTTCTTACGAACGCTGCTGTTTATCGGCTACTTTTTACACGGGTACAACGCCGGCAAAGCCGTGGGCAGTAGCTGGTAGGCTTATAATAGCTGAAGTAATTTGGACGTTTCTGTTGACGAAACGGGTTGGGCCTGAATACTCGGTTAGGGCACAATCTCAAACAGAAATCGAGGCATCTAGCGATCTCGCTCAACCATTGTAGCTAGGCAGGGTCGGCATGGGCTGTGGGCTGATCGGTCAGCGACTTAAATTGAGAGGCGAGCGGCACCGTGCAAATTGAAAGCGCTCCCAAATTGCTGCAGACCTTTGTATTTGTAACCAGGGCCGGAGTGCCGAGAATCAATCAGAGTAATGGGGGTTTGTCCGAATCTGCTTGGATTAGCCGCGCTGTACGCCAACGGACGGCCAATATTGCTATGGACTTTCCAATCGCCCGATGGACATCCTTTGTTGAATTGATTGAATGGATTATGTTCAGAACTGAATTTTAACGTGATTTGAATGAAGGAATGAAACTACTTCATTGTAACACCACAAGATAACTATAGAATGATCAGATACTTAAAGTATACAATGGACGGTCTTTCGTTTAAGTGTTAATCTATGAATTGTAAGAATGATTGGCGGTGTACGTAGCATATATAAAAAGAGGAGAGTCCATTATTGTACAAACTATTAAATAAATATAAATACTGACCTATAATAATAATGAACTATATAATATTTATATGACATAATATCTAAATTGATACTTAGTCCATGTCCATTCATTATTTTCACTCTCTTCTCGCAAGAGATTACTGGGCGGGCGGCGGCTGCACAATAAGATATTTTGCCAGAAAAGCGACGCTGCAGTTACTGAAATTTTGTATGTAATAAAAGCACCTCAAGAAATTATAATTTAGAGTTAAGAAGAACCAAGTATTCAGCAATTAATACTAAGTTACCTAATTAATTTTATTTAAATATTTGGAGAAGAAAGACATCGAGCAGCATATAATGTGTGGACACAAACATTATAATGCTGTCACAATGTACAGTCATCGGCCAAAGTAGTTTAATTATTTTGATTTTTAATCATATATTTCTGGAACTCGTAGACTAAGTTCAAATATTGGGCTACATTTGAAGAACCGAGTAGGCGCTGTTAGCTTACTTCTATCGCTGACTATACCTAGTTATTACAAATCGATATGTTTGCGTAAAAAAATTGAATATGCAAGGAATTATATATTATCCGTCTATCGGTTGCGCTCTGCAATATTCTGAGGTTCAGGTGCTAAATAAAGCATTGAAATATGAATGTTGAACATTTGAATGTATACATTAAGTATTTATAAGTAAGTATGTGACCATTTGAACGTATACATTAAGTATGAAACATAATAATGTGAATTTTTCAGAAATGCACAAACATGGAGAATGGTTCGTGGTAAACAAAACGTTAATACGCTTCTTTTTAAATCCGTATTTTGTTGCAGTCCCTATTAGAATTCAAGGGACTGAAACGAGTATTATGTATCTCAGTTTTCAATAGATACCGAAGTCAGCTTGTGAATTTAACACCCTCGAAGCGTCCGCTACTTTCCTTTAGTGCGACAACATTGACGTGGTACGTGCAACCGTGTTCAGTCCACTAGTCCTTCATTCGTATGCCGAGCCGGGGTCTTTCTTCCTCGTTGCTCGCCACCGGCTTTTCCTAGCCTCAGTAATAGTATAGACGCACGGTCGCGCGCTGCCTCTAAACTCATTATTTCAAACAAAGGAAACTTAAGACTTCGCGCCGCACAATCATGTCAGTGCTTCGTTATAAAATTGGGCTTGTTCCCATTTACTAGGTGTCATTTCAATGTGTTAGTAGATAGGTAGGTATACACATGGTATATGGTGCTTTGTGTTCTGCATGTAGCGGACCGCAGGCTTGCTCTGTAAATGCTTTATGCACGAGTCGGTCACGTTATGGGTTCGTGTGCTCCGTTCAGCTATTGTGGACATTATAAGCCCCCAATAAGCTGCAGTTTGAACAATATCTCGCTGTATCTACTCGTACTTTGATGAATTGAACGAACTATTTTGACATTTACCTAGACGACCGTGCTTTGCTCTGGACTTGGATTTGTTCTAAAATAGCCTTTTTTAAACGTCCGATCTATTTCGCGTCTATTGTGCGTTTCTGAAAAGTAAACATTCTTATGTTACATACTTAATGTATACATTCAAATGTTCACTTTTCAGAAATGTTATAGTTGGTATTGGAGTTGTTTTCAATATAAGAGAAAATATTATCCATTTATATTTGTTATTTCAAGTGATTTAGGAAAAAATAGAGATTCTTAGAGAACAACAGCAATTAATTAGGTACTTAAGTAACTCTTGCGAGAAAATGTTGAACTTTCCCGCCTTTGAAACACATCTCGTCACTCAGAGAAGGGCCCTTTGAAATTCCATGATAGTGCTAATTAAGAGTGAAGTGAGTTAGCGTATGTGTTCCAACTCCTTTACTAAATCACCTTTAAAGATTGCAACTAGTTTACTGCCATAAACTCACTTGATTTATGACGTTGTTTAACGCTAGAGTAGGTGATATTATTATAGAATATGCTCGGAATTTCTATCCTGCAGAGAAGCCTGTTTCAGTTGAAATATAAAAGTTGCCGTTAGAGAAAGTTTATAATCAATTCAATCCCGTGACTCTACCCGTGTGTCGACCGTGTGTGTTTGGCAACAAGAAAAGTTTTGTGTTGTTTTTACCCTTTCCACACATTTTCATTTGCGCAAACGTTTTTTTAATAAACAACACCGACACACCGAACAAAATAAAGCTCTAATTTGAGTCATTTGTTGAATTTATTGCTCGATAAAACTTTAGGTAGCGAAGTGTTTGCAGCATTCATAAATTTCTTTCGCTGCCTGTTCTGCGATCATTTTGAATTTATGTTTGAAGAAAGAAAAGATAGGCAGGATTTTTTCAATTGTTTTGTAGTTTTGCTTAATAAGCAAAGCAGGAGAACCAGTTAGTACCAAGGTCTATTCATGACTTGGGACTGTTAGATTAATAGTTCATTTCGTTGGTTCAAGTGTTTTAGTTTAATAGAACAATAAAACCAGCGATTAATGCTACGTACCTTCTTTCTAAAGTTGAATGTATCTATCAGACATATTTAACTCATCCTTAAAAACTCCGTTCTGATTTTTGTCGGCGTGTGTTTGTTTGGTAGAAAGGTAGTTGAGCTATTAGGTATTTAGCAGGTAGAGGTTCATGTTTTTATTATTTAATTATTTTATTATTAATTACCAACTACAGCGAAACATGCACGAATAAACAATACTAAATAGGTTAGAGACCTAAATACACCTGATACGGAAATTCATAAATCACGCGTCTTATACGTTAGGAAGGTACACACAAGGTAAGCTTGTTAAGCACGAATGACAAAATAGAGGCGTTGTTAAGAAAGGGCGTAACAGTACTCCTCACGTGGTATACAGACCAATTTATTTGTGGTTAAGTGCACACAATAAATTTCTCAAATGGCCCGTGCTTACTCCAGCGAAGGCAGTACGCTATTTATTTTCTCAGTCCAAGCTTTATGGTCGAACCTGCTGACATATTGTACAAGACAATGAAGCTTAGATTTGTCGCTTGATGTCATAATAAAAAGCACGCATTACCCGCTATTTGTCGCGTTATATACGCGTTTACAACATTTTTATGTCGCAACATAAAATTTAGCCACTGAGGTTGTCGTATTCTTTAACCTTTGACCTTAAACGAGGGTGAACTTTCCCGAAGTTTGAATTATTTTCTCGTGAAAATGCTTAATTAACAGAAAAACTGCTAAAGAGTGAAGTTTGATTAAAAACGCTAATTGTTTTGACGTAGAGAGCGATGAGTTGATTTGGTAAACAATTTAGAGGGGATTTTAGACTTATAAATAGGCCAGGCGGAACTGTGGTAGTTTGAGAACAACGGGACTCGTTAGCGGGTATTGAGTTCTTCTTGGAAACAAAGTCGTTGAATCAAGCAATTGACTGCTAAACATCGCCACGTGGCGCCTTTCAGCTGCCTTGGGAGGCAGGTAACAATAGGAATCCGAAATACTTTTTACCGGTGCGGTGTAAGGGAGGGCTTTCTTGAATTGAGTTTTGTATACGCAACTGAAAAATTGGTAAAAGTAGGTAGGTAGGTAAGTATCCACTTGAATTCTAACATTATTAAGGTAAAACATGTACAAATAAAACTTTATTTATTTGATTTTACACAATTATTTTGCTCATTTTTGTACTCCTAGAAAGAATGAAAGAAAACACATTGCCCCTATAGACACTGTACAACAAAAATACGTTTATATCCAGGTACCTATGCTTAAAGCAGGTTATTTATTATTAATTTCTGTAGGTACTAAAATGCTCAAAGAATCTTGTGATTTTTGGCTAATTGAAATTTCTGAAAATTAAACTCTTGCCTCTGTTGAACTGAATGAATGCACCAGCTGATATTGCTCCAGGTGTATTAGCTCTAGGATGCAATTTGTTCTTATTACCCTGACTAATAAAAATAAGGCGTTCGCAAAGCGTTAATGGGCAGTGTTCGTACCGTCGCGTCGGCGTCGTATTTATGCAGCGGCACGTTAACAAGACAACATTACACTACAACAAACTTTGCTTCACAAACTTTATAATTAATGTCCCATTTTATAATTTCTGTGCCGTGTGCAATATTAAAGTTGTTTCGGGATATTTTGACCATATAGCGCCACCCAATTTAATCAAGTAAAGTTTTGTGTAGTAGTTTAAGCGTTATTAGGTATTTTAGATATATCGATGCCGGTCTTTTTTTGTCTCGTATGCATAATAATTTTACTAGAAATAATCATTGTGACGCCGTCACTTTTTTATCATGAATATATATTATCTTCGATCGATATTCATGAATAGACGTACGACCTGTAATCTGTACTCCCTGCAAGAAGGCTTTTCTGTCACTATATTAATTGGTGACCTATATAAACGCCCTATAAACGAACAAAGACATACTGATTTTGCATTAACTGATCAAACTCGACGAAGATTTGTGTGCATATTTTTAAAACTGGTGTTTCAGTTTTGTGGTAAATTGTATTGTTTTTAAGTAAATATGGCAATAGGCAGCTAGACTCCTGCTGTCGGTACGGTATGATGACGTAAGGAGAAGATAATTTACTTGCATTTTCTCTTTGGCATAAATACGTGCTTATACTAATTATAAATATAATAAGTAAAGTAATGATTTGCGAGGGTTTTACAATTAGTTGGAAGAACAAAACTCATTTAAACATTATCAATAATAAGTTTTAACAAGGCTTGAGCTGTTGTAGGTATTTGAATACCATGATAAGGGTCACCATGTCACGTTGATTCGCTTTTTTTTACATACGTATTCAGATTCTCTCACGAAAATGGATTAAGAGCCTACAAATTGCTTCGAAATGACGACTAGTGCCCCTGGCCCTTAACTGGTGGTCAGAAGCCTCGCATTCATAAAGCACAATTTGCTTTGAATAGGACCTTCTTGTTCTATCATACGACAACCTATAAATCTTGGCTTCATAAACTATAAAAGCGAACCTCAATTTGTTTGAACTAACTTAGTTTCGTCGTTACTGCCAGACGACAGTGTCTGTGATATAAGTATAGAACATTTTATAGACATATATTCTATATGTTACAGAAACATTAAGTAGACAGACAGACAAGTAGACAGACTGGAGAAAGGTCAGGTCAAGTGTACCCAAAACCGGCAAGCATGTATGAAGAATGTAATGAGAGTGAATGAAGCAGAAGAGGTATGTCAGGATCGTAGCAAGTGAAAATCCGTAGTCTCTGCCTACCCCTCCGGGAAACAGGCGTGAGTTTGTGTATGTATGTCAGTAGACACGACTATAATCCAAAAGTAAAAGTGCAAGAAATTCGAAACGAAATAAGAAGAAATACTTATACTGAAAAGTATACAAAAACTGAAAAGTAGGAAAAAGTCTGTTAGCAAGTTTTGTCCAAGCTGTCCCAGCAATAAATATTGATGAGACTAAACTTAATTTATAAGGAAATAAATCAAAAGCAGATTGTCGTTTTCATAGCGGGACCATTGACTCATTCGTTTCTTAACGACGACGGGCAGGCGTCAGGAATTTTCCCTAATATTTTATTCGGTTGCCTTCATTGTGAAATTCAAATTTGTCGAAAGTTGAAAACTATTGCTGACCGCGGAGCATTTCATAAATTACTCGTAGCTTCATGAAATACACGACAAGTTTTTGGATCCTAATTGGAAATCAACTATGTTGCCTAAAACAACAACACTTTATCTCGAAGTTTTCACTCGCAGTTGTTTATAAAACGGAATATATTAGGCGTAAGTATCTACTTATTTTTCATTTTGGTCCTAGATAGCTATGCCTACGAAAATAAAACTGGATAACTGATGCTAGTATCAATACTAACTAAATTGGCAATAAGTACTAACTTAAGCGAATCGAAATTTAATCGTGTCTACTAATTATGTAATTTATAGGATTTTTGCTCCTAAAGAAAAAAAGGCCAAAAATAGGTTGTAGTAAGTATCTTACTTCTAAATAAAACTAAATTATTAATCCAGTTAAAATGTTCTGACTATAAATTAAATTAATATATCAATCCAGTTTGAATGTAAAAGATGTTTTTATAAAAGTGTAGATAGTTAGGTCAAAAAGTTCTAAGCTACCTTTGTCAACGCTTCAGAAAGTAGAAGAGGCCAGTTCATTAAGTTAAGTAGTATGAAATGAATGAAAAATGAGAGTCTGAAACAACGAGCTGGAATAAAGCTAAAGTGTATTAAAATAAACGAATGACTTTTCACCATTCCATAGAATAGTTAATATTAATAATAAATGCAGAACATTTTTCACACAACATCATCTAGCCCCAAACTAAGCATCCCTGCTTAGTGCGATACTTAGTTGTGTTATGGGATCTCAATGACTGTTATACTTATTTTTTTTTTGTCAATACATATCTAACTAGCTTCTGCCCACGGCTTCGCCCGCGTGGTACCTGGATAAAAAGTAGCCTATGTGTTATTCTGATGTATAAGCTATATTACTGTAAAGTTTCATCAAAATCCGCACAGTCGTTTTTGCGTGAAAGAGTAATAAACATCCATCCTCACAAACTTTCGCGTTTAAAATATTAGTAGGATTATACATTCATATCTAATTATACAAAAAAAAACTCAGACATTAAATAAATATTTGCAGATCATACAAACATTAATATTAATAATAAATAATAATGCTGAACAGTTTTCTCACAGCATCATCTAGCCCCAAACTAAGCAGATCTTGTGTTATGGGAGCTAAATTACTGTTATACCTTCATTATATTATTTTTTTGTAAATACATACTTAATTATACATAGAAAGAACCCAGACACGAAAAAAATATTTGCAGATCATACAAACATTTGTCCCGTACCCGTAGCCCGCGCCTCAGAGTTCGTCATCTGGCAAATAATCTCGAGTTCGTCATCTCGTTCGTCCGAACAAACGCGGAATCTGAAGGATGTGTTCTAAATCCTCTTATGGTGAAGAAGCTAAGAAAATACCAACTAACCAGTAGTGTCTCAAAAAACGACTCAAAAAAAAGGACTAAGAGAAGCAAGAGTAAGTGGGGAGATGTTATAGTCCTGATGTAATTATTATGTAGAAAATATAGGTGAGACAGTATGATAAGCCGGATTGCAGACAAATGGAGCGGAGACAGGTCGGCACTTCGCCTCCGGCACTATTCCCAGTTAAAACAGCCTGATCACTGCATCTATAAATTCAAACGGATATCGCTGATTATATAGGTCTCGTTTATTACATTAGTTAACAACATCACACTGAGAAAAAGTTGGAAGTGATTGTGTTTCTGAGAGGGATATGTGTCTTTAAATTTGCAACTTTTTTGCAACTAGACCGAAAAATTTCAACTTTTTTTTTATTGATAACCCTTAATGTAACTACGTTTTATTCATAGCAACCTAAAAAAACATAGAATCTATTAAAGAATAGGTAACTATAATCAAAAAAATACTTTGTCTCGTAGAGCAAGATTCTAAGGACTGCATTCCCTCGCTAAATGCCCAAAGAAATCCTTTACGCGAGGAATGAGCCCGCTTTTGACACCACCGGTATCGACAATAAGGGGCGTCAATATTTTTTATGAATAAACACCGAAAAACCGGACCTATATAAAATATTTTTTATAGGTGAGTACTGTAAACTTGAACTTGATTTGAAACAATCCAAGGTAATTCACTAGCATTTCTCGGAGTGAACAGGCTTGTCCGTGAAGGCTGTGACAGCACCCCCGGCAGCCCTGATGAAATTACACAAATGCTAATGAAAGCCGAGCTACTCGAGTGAGATTAGCGACGTACCAGCAAAATTGGACTTGTTTAGGAGACAATTTTACTCCGATCCGAGAATTTGTAACTTTCCTTTTGGTTTTTTTACAGGTACTTACTTTGACAAAGTACCTAGGTACCTACTTTCGGTTAACTTTTTAATTTTATTGAAAATGTAAATTCTAGAATAGACTAAAGTATAGGGAACTATAATAATATATTTACATCAATAAACCAGACTCAGGCCTTAACTTAGAAAATTTGGCAGCTCCTAGGTTGATACTTTATAACTTACCATAGATATAGATTAGGTACGTACTATATAAAAACTACCAATAAGACATGTTTTAGTCTTCGCTTAAGTTTTTGACTTAAGTGCAGACTGGCGTTTCAGTATGTCAGTACGGTTTATGGCCTAGGTCCACAAATTAATGAACTAGGCTAATAAAAGTACTCATCAATATTTTTTTTGTTGGATCAGGTTATAAAAAAAAGAAATAAGTATATAAAAAGAAAGAAAAAATGCAGTAGGTAAGTATAGATTTTCAAATACTAGTTAAAAAATCTCGTTTAGATCACGCACATAAAAATCCGAGCAATTTCCTCTGGCACATTCATTTCATGACATTATCCTTCCACTACTTTTATAAATGTAAACATCTCCTTCCCACTGAACATAAGCGATGTACAAATCGTTAGGGTTGGCTGATTTCCATTGCTGTTTAGACGTTTGTTGCGACCGTTTCGTTTATAAGATTGGTATTTACATAAAATCTAAAAAAGCATCAGGCTGCAAACAGTCATCGAAACCAACTATCAAAGAAGTGTTATTAACAAGAACAAGTGGGGTAATTATTATGAAAAACTATTTTTAAGGTCATTGAAGTTCTCGTTTAGTAGCGGTTATGTAAATTTTTGTCAATGTATACTCACTCGGAGTAGTTCCCAATATTCACATAAAAAACAACGATTGCGATGGGCATTGATAACCCGCAAAGATAGTTTAGTTCCTCCCGTGATCATGGTACATGCAACCGTGCCGAAATATCGGGAAACATTCAAACTCACAAATCATGGTAAATATCCCGTTTTTATATATGTTCAAAACCATGATAGTTTCAAAAGTTAACCTGCTATCGCTTTGAGCGACCTAATTTTTGGACAAAATAAGGTATTATGATATCGAACAATAAGTTGATAACAAAAAGGAAAGGATCTGGCAACCCTAACGCTTTGACCCTGTTCATTCTACCATTGTATAGAAGCGTTCTAATCCCCGCTATGTAAGATTATTTCATATTTACCCATACAGTGGACGCTGTCCCCAGTCTTAATTGGACATTTTTCCCTTTCTCATAATATTCTAGCTTTATCATAAAAGGATAGGCCAGTTTATTAGTTGGATAAGTACCTACCTACTTGCCACTAATACTGGGGTTTTATTAATCGCAGAAATTAATTAAATGTTCGCAGTAATCTAAAGTGTAGGTTTTATCCGGTAAATAAATAATGACTTGATGGGAACGAATTATTATGAAGTTCGCTTAAATGATGCTTAAAGCGGGTGGAATGGAAATTGTCTTGTGTGTCTTAACGAAATGTGCCCGACATACGTTGTAATGTCGGACGTGTATAAACGTCATCAACTGCAGCACCCCCTAGTGACAAAATTATCATCCTTAAAAAAAACGATTGCAAAAAAACCGCATAACAATCCTATACGCCGTTTCGGAAAGCATAGTCGACGAACAAATAAACATTATTTTACATAATAAAGAGTACGATTAGCCAAAAAAGGTTTGGATATAACATTAACGTCATCGATAGCTGCGCCCCCTAGAAACAATTTTTTTTTAAGAATCATCTTTTAAAATTAAACAAAACGATTGCAAAAAAACCGCATAACAATCCTATACGCCGTTTCGGAAAGCATAGTCGACGATCAAATAAACATTATTTTAAAATATAGTGTACGGTTACCCAAAAAATGTTTAGATATACATAAGTTCTTAATTCAAGTTTTCTCATGAAAGTGAATGGCTAATTCTTTTTGAGAAATGAGCATATCTTAACCTAAACCCGACTAAGAAAGCGAAGAAAAGAAAACAAATGAGAGTTTTTTTACAAGCAGTCATGTTGTTAACTACTGTAATTTTACGAACAAGGTGATTCGAATGTGATTTACAGCATTTCAAGGGGTGTTTCAAATTAGCCTTTCACCTCGTTTTATATTTACGTAGTTTCAGTAATATGGCGCATGATATTTTTACAACCAAAAACTGAAGATCAGGTTGAAATCAGAATCTTGACGCTTATCTGAAATTTATGCACTACTTTAAGACTCATGCCACTTTATATCTACTTCGTTAGTATTTCCATGCATAGGTATATACTTTAAACTCCAAAATCTCATCTATCTCGTCTATCACAGATTCTACACAAAACTAGCACTAAATTCCTGCTTATTTTTATACCAGGCATTCACAATGAATTCTACACAAGTCTGGTAGAAAAAAAAACTCTTGATTCATTCCTAACAAGCGTGAAAAGGTACCTTACTACAGCTTTCATAGTAAAAATCATAAAAACATTGAATGCAAAGTGGTTACATTCATATTGCGCTTGTTAAAGTAGCGCGACCGGTGAAGAACAAAAAGTACTTTTGTGAGGCCAAGTCGTAGTTATAGCACCAAGTATTCTCTTTACCTCTACATTTAGAATGGTCTTGGTCTAAATTATGAGGGGAAAATAAGGCATCATCATCAGGCTTACATGGTTTGTTGTTGCCCTCCGAAAGCTTTTGAGTAATTTATAAATACAGATAGAGCTTGTCCAGGTCACACAATCCCTGTCACCGAAACTGGCTTGGAAGTCCTAAAAACCTGTATATAGTACGTTGTTCAGTTCGCGTCAGTTCGTATAGTTTTATTGCAGGCGTTATTTCATCGTATTTCAATTTTTAATTTTATCTGTAGAAGACCTTTCCTTTAACTCGATAAAAATGTCATAATTAAGATAAGTTAGAGTCTTTGTCCGTTACATTGAATAGGTATTTTTATCAGAAGTTCAATGGAAGCGCATTGTTTATAAAAACGTCTCGTAATGTTTCCATTACTGGCGTAATTAAAAGTTAACGGTACCTATTCATAAATCAATAATTATTTACAGTCGGTCTTGTTAATATAATGATTCAATAATATGATAATCAGGAAGAGCAATAAATAATACTCCAGTGTTTTACAGCATTATTTTATGACGAGTGTATTTTGTAATTGTTGCTGCGGATTAAATCGGAATAACACACAAACAAGAGCTCGGATTCCACATTTTAAAGGATTACGACTATTCCAATTGTACATTGAAAACCCAATTTCATTTTTTACAAAGAAAAAAAAACATTTGACATTCGATATCGACTAATTTGTTCGATAGCTCATTGTTTGAACTGCTCACATCTAAGTACACTTGACGTCGCATGTATACCTTTTCAATAGTATTTAATTTGAATCGATCAAGGCTTAATCTTGCTTAAATAAGAAAGATTAAGCCTTGATCGGTCCATTCGATTCAGGAGGTTTTTGTATTTTTTTTTATCCAACTAAACAAGCTTGCTTACCTGTTGGTAAGCGGTTAACGTAACTTATAGATGCTTTCAAGACCAGAGCTATAACTCACGCTCTGCATTCTGTGTAACTGGCTCTACATTTTCGGATTATAGGCATTATATATTAACATTTCGAGGTATAAGTACCAGATCTATTCACTATAGGTTTAGATGAGGCAATTGATAGCCCCCGCCTCAAAGGTCTGTTTTAATCAAGGATAATTTGTCATAATCAAAGTGAGTAAATATCCGCGCAGGTGAGACAGGCAGAGTATACATTCATTAAACAAAGGGCGTCCGAGCCGGGCTAATGAAGAGGGACGTCTTCTGTAATTACCTTTTGTATTTTTCAGCTAACCAGGCGAACCTATAAATTAATTTTTTTTGGTGGCTTGTCCACGAGTACCCACCGTTATAAGTGAGCCCTCCTTTGTGTTCGATGTGCCTGGTTTATTCGAGACTCTTTTGAAATCTCCATAACAAGGCCAATTTACAAGATCCTCAATTTTGAACGGTTTCGGTAGAAATTGTTTTTCTTGGTCATTGACTTTGTTATTTTTGTTTAAAAATGGATTGAGGATTTGCTTTACTAACTGTTCATAATTAATTGCACCATTTATAGATATCAAAATGGAAAACACACCAGCCTATTTTTATCAGAGATTAGATAGTCTCTGATCAAAATAGGCTGGTGTGTTTTCCTAAAAGAAATAATGATGTTAATTTTTTACACAGTATCATGTAGCCCCAAACTAAGCAGAGCTTGTATTTATGTTATGGGTAGTACATGACTGATATTCTATATATATATATTTTCTAAATGCATACATAACTGCACTTAGAAAACACCCAGACCCGAGACAAATATTTACAAATCATACAGACATTTGTCCCGCGGCGGGAATTGAACCCGCAACCTTCTGCGTCTCATGCGGGCTTTATTTCGCCCACTGCGCCACAAAGTTTGTCAAATAGATATAAACTTTACCAAACAACAATCCCCTACGCCACACACCCATCAAAATAACTGTGTAGCTGAACTTAATCAAACCATACAAAATAACATTTAGTAACATCGCCGTAGTTGATACAGCGGAACCTGAAGTAATTTATTATTGAGGTACAATCTCATGCGATATTTTAGTAGGAATCTCAAACTGCTATCTATTGCATTAGCTTTGTCTAGCTAGTTAAAATATTGTTAAAAAAGCAGAAGCTTTACAATATCCAAAAACCATAACACTTCCTGTTTCAAAACTGACAGGTAGAATTAAAAAAAGAGGCCACTTTGTCCACTTAAAAAAAAGAAAACAGTAATTTTTGGGCTGTTTTGAATGTTATTGTGAGCTATTTTATGATGCATATGATGACAGTATTAGTCATAATGTCTGATGATGCAATAGAAAGATGGGCAAGGGAAGAAGATTACATATTTTCAGTGTATGACAGGAAGAACAGTCTTGTTTGGACCCTTTTTAATAACTGCGTTAAAAATGCACTTTTATAGCGTATAAAAGTATTTATGAGTATTAACGTTTTATTTCGACGACCGATGTGGCGCGGTGGGCGAAGGTCCGCCTGCGACACAGGAGGTTGCGGGTTCGATTCCCGCCCTGGGACAAATGTTTGTACGATCTGCAAATATTTGTTCCGGGTGTTCTGGGTATTTTCTATGTATAATAAAAAAATATCTATCTATGTAATGTATTGTATTAAGTATATCAGTCATCTAGTACCCATAACACAAGCTCTGCTTAGCTTGGGGCTAGATGATGCTGTTTGGATTGTCCAGCATTATTTATTTTTATTTATTTATTTATTTATTTAACATGTTTTTTTTTTGAGTTCAGGAACGCTGGTCTTCCGGACTACACCACGCTTGACTTAGGTATACTTATGAGTCCCAACAATATTTATAAAAGCGAACGTACTGTTCAAACACTGAAATAAAAAATCACAGAAATTGCTAACGTCTTTCAGAAGCTGTTGCCTGGTTTACCGAAAGCTTCAGAAGCTCGTCACAGACTTCGTTTAAACAGGTCTCGTACGAAACTTTTCCAATATTTTTTTCATCACGTTTGTCAACTTCCACAGCGCGTATCACGGGAACAAACAAACAAGTACTTTCCCTCGGCGACATGAGTTTTTCGAACTCATTTCCATTCGGATGCGTCGTTGGCGTCGGTAAGAATTTATTAGGTCTTAACTCATACCGAAGTTAATCTTTTGGTGAACTACGTAAGTATGTTGAGTCGTGTCGTCGCTTCGTCTTCGTTATAGGCCCATCGCTTTTCATTAGCCATCGTCCCTGACAGGCATGTGTTCCAGCAGCGCTGTGACATTAACTACCAGGAGACTTCGCTAACTTATCGGAGAACTTTTATGTGTTCGAACGCCCGTCGACACCAATACATTTCCTCGATACAACGTCGCAGGAATAAATACTATTTATTTATAGACGTTACGAAAATTATTTTTCGCAAAAAATCTTTGATGTTTTTAACGTTTTTACCTTGGGGATGTTCTGTAGGTATATGTAAGCTTTCCGCCCGAACGAATTGTATGGTAGGAAATCGTAGAAAAGGTTGTTTAATAATTCAGCGTTCAAAAAAGTATTTTATTTTAGTTCCGACCCTCCCGGGTAAGTGACAACTTTATTGATTGTTCCATGCCGACGACTTGAGGAAGCTAGCTACTCGTACTATTCTATTGAAAATACGTAAATTAATGGAATCTAAATGGGTCAAACGTCCATTTGTAGGTCTGTGGGAAGAATGACAATCGGTAGCGCTTCAGATAGAACAGAGTAGGTTAGGTACCCCTCGCAAATAGGTCGTGCGTATCCGGAGGTGCGTTATCAGCTACGACAATAATAGTTGTGTGTATTGCATTGTGCCGATAAATATTATAATACATACCTAGCTTGATGAATAATGCAACTCATAGAGCTCTAGGGTTCAACAATTGTTGTACTGAACAATTAATGAAACCTAGACTGTTATGGCATTTTTTTTTACAATAATTATCCTTCGTAATCAGTACGGATTCTGTATAAGTTATACATTAACTGTCCTGCTATTGTACTGGCGACAATGTCACTCATTTTGGCAGTCTTAGCAAAAACTCCTAAAACTTGAACATAGTAATGTTTAGATCGAAAAGTATATTTCGAAGACTGGTAAAAGAGTCTTCTCATATCGCCTCAATATTTAAAATTTATGTTTCTGTTGCATAGTTTATAAAGACACTTACATCTAATAGAATACAGACAAAATTTTTATCACGAGCTTTGACGTTGAAGTATTGCAAACTTTTCGTTCGCTTCAAAGTTTGAACTTAACACGTTTATTTGAATTTTTCACATAAAATACGTTACGTGGAACTCGCGTATTAACGAAAATATTATCTTCAAATAGAATAATAATATTTTCGTATACTCACAATCTTCTATTTGAAGTCGTGAATAAACCTCTAGGGTTTGTCTGTCACTTAAATTGTCTTTAAATAAACTTCGTATCTACCTATCAGCAAAAAAGACATGGGGATATGGAGTTATTTTTGTTTGAAAAGCCCGTAATCTGTGTGGATATAGTCGATTTCCTTACGACCCACGAAATGACACGTAGATATATTTTCAACCGACATCAAAAAAGGAGAAGGTTTTCAATTCGTCAGTTTTTTTTTTGGTGTGTATGTTACGCTATATTTTCGTCAATTATTGTGAATTGGTTTTAATGTAAATTTTATGATTAAATACCATAAAATTTACAAAATTTACTAAGATTTGATTAAGGGATTAAATTTCATATTAAGTTCCCGTTATTTGAAGTCGTTTTTTTTCCACAAAGGAGTAACTTATAACCTCTATTTGAAAATATTTAATCAATTACTATTTGTAATTCCACACTAAACCTTAATTAAAATTGTCCGTACAAAGCTTTAAACGTCAAATAGGTAGTTGGTCTAGGCATGGTTCTAGAGTGGAAAGAGCAAAAAGAAACAGTCCGCATTTTCTCTCATTCAATTTCACAAGTGAATGCTCTCAAATGACTTTTGGATGCAAGCAGTAATTGGATAGACTTAAATCGATGTTTCATAATGTTGAAAATGAAATACTGGCTTAGGAATTTAGTATCATGTAACTGAGAATTCACAAAACATCATAACTAACCCGAATATCTAGTCTCTGGTGCTTATAAGTTTTCGACTTTTCCAAATTATTTTTGATATTAATGTATCACATACACTCCCAGAATTATTTTATCACGTCCAGAGAAGCGGTGAGAGCACGCAAGACATTTTTATATGTAACGTAAACTAGAAAAAACCTTTAGAGCGCGCGATGCGTTGTAATTCCGACCCTTTGGCACGCTTTGGATTAAGGTTCGAGATATAAATTTGCTTGCGAAGGAATATAGGATTTCTGTTACAAATTAACGAGGAGTCAGTCAAGTGTCATGTCGTCGAGGCTCATTGCTCCTGAGCGGCGTTCTTATGTATCTGACACTCACCCCCCCCCGCTTTGATGAGTGTAAACATAGATTTGATTCGCACCAGAGTAATCTTACGGTGATGCTTGCTAAGAAATTGGATGCCAAGTTTAGTTATAGCTTTGCTAATATTGCTTACCTACTGGTATGTAGGTGTTAGCTTATAATTGAATATCGGGGTAATTCAATGAACTAACGAAAAATAAGCATAACACGGTGAATTATTAAATTCGTGTTTTTTTTTTCTATTTTACCGCATAAACCCCGAGTAAAATTAATGTAGTATTTTCACGGTGCGCTCTTTTGCATCTTACTCTTATGTCCACCGATAAAGTAAAGATGCTTGGCATCTAATCTCAGCTTTAAAGTGAGCCCAAGTGCATACTAAAACTTGAGCTATTTAATTTACATAGCAAGCGTTCTGCTTGGAGAACATTAAGTAGTTGATCGTTATGATCTTGACGTCTAGAACTTCGGTTTTTGCAATCTTTGAAATGTGCAGTGTAGGAAGGCCCCGCATCTGATTGACTGAAGACATCGTGAAGGCTGCCATACGTTGGTGGATGGAGATCAAGCAAATGATCCTTAAAAATGTTTCTTATAGGTTGTGTAAGGGCAAAATGTCGTGACAGGATTCTGATGCAACATCTAGTATATGACGATAAGAAACCGGTTTAAGCACTAGGCTTACAGCGGTTTAAGCTATAGTTTTTCTTCAGTGTCATATTCATTCGACGTCAGTCAGTCAAAATTCCGCAACGGTAATTTAAAACATAAGTATATTTATGAAATAGAGTGAACACACAGTTAACACATGAATAAAAACAAGCTGACTTCCCTGACTTCATGAAATTGTAGATTTGTTCAAAAATGAAACCTAAAATACCTGAAGATATACTCGATTTAAGGGAATGACGATTTAAAAGATGTATCAAGACTGGTTTAACAAGAAGTGCTTATTATAAGTGCAGTAGTCACTGCATAGTAATAGTCGCATTGGTAATCATTCATGCGATAAAAGTATTTTTACTGTCACTGCGCTGGAAAACGCAAAAATCAAATAAGATGCTGACAGTATTTTTTAATTTCATGTCATAATTATTTCCATTTACTTTACAGCCGCTATTTACTTAGGATTTTAGTAGAAATTCAATATAGAACATGGCGACACTTTGAAATTGACTGATTCATTATTCTTTATTGTACACACAGGGAAAAAAGATAATATAAATTACAATATAGACAAAAAACTTACATATAGAGGTAGGACAGGTACAAAGACGAGCTTAACCCAAGTTTTGTTCCAGTAAACCTATTATTACAATTTGTTTATTATTTTGTTTCGTCTTAAATGTTTAATTAATGTTAAATTTTATATTTTACAATCTGACAAGTCCTATGTACCGCTAAAAAATATTATGTACCAAGCAACAAGACCAAGTGTTCCCTGTGTTCCTATCCCTGTGTATTTATTGTGGTGAATTAATTATATGACTATGACTAATGAGTGAATGATAAACTGGCCGCTAAAACGTAGCATTTACAGAACAATCATACCCACCAGTAGTTACCTGAAGTACCTATCACTTAATCGTTGGTAAATAAGAAAAAAATCTAGAATAAAATCTATAATTTTGTGAATTTGTAGGTCCAAATACTCACATGGTATGTTAAGTTGTAAAAGTACCTAAATCTATCAATATTTTACCTATTTTTTAGCGTCGCTCACATTTAAACATTTATCATTTTTGAAGGTAAAAAATTGAGAAGCATTTCACATTTTTATTTTAGCTTTATTACTGAAATTACAAAGAATTAGTTATCCATGTTAGGGCATTTAAAAACTTTATAAACGCACAGTTAGGAAAATGTAAAAATACTGGATGTTTCCAAAACGATGGAAACATCCAGTATTTTTCATTTCACATCTGAAAGCTCTCGAATAACATTAATGCAAACATGGGTAATATTTCACAAAGTTCTCTTTCATAATATTTTTTACTACTGGAAGAAACTTTATGAAGGAAATGCTTGGTTTTTTATTAAATCTTTTGAAAACAGTTTGAAGGATTTTACGGTAAAAAGCGGATTAGTTGTGCCAAGTCTACAATGTAGTGCGAATTTTATGATGCTTGGGTAAGAGAGAGCATTAGAAATACTATTTTATGGCAAGTAAAACATACCTATGTTTTGTGTGTTTATAATTGTTTTTCACAGACCCTTCTTGTAAAGTGTGGATACCTTATTTCGTCCAAATCCGTTCAGCCGTTACGAAAACTATCAATAACACTTTTAATTTCGCATTCATGATTTTAGTATGAAGTAGGAGGGATAGTATAGGATAGGAAAATAGGAAGTATTGAATTTTCGTTGGTAAACTGATGAAGTAGAATAGCAGTCAGTCGGTTTCTACTCTGAAAGCAGGTATACAAACGCAGGTATATCTGCTTATATATACCAAAGCAAGCAATTATGTTGTTGATCCGGACGAGCGGCATATTTTCTGATGCAATCTGGACTCAGACGCCGCGAGAAACCAGGGGGTCTACTCTACAAACCGATAAACGATATATCGCTTCAATTATCGTGCTAAACCTACTCTACGTTACATCGTTTCGACTATCATTTGAACGAAGAAACGACCGACATTACTTTTGACAATCGATGTCGTAACCCTACTCCGGCATCACTAAAAACGATACGATAATTTGAATTTGACAACGAAACAAATGTCAATCGACGAACTTATCAACGATGCCCTTGATGCTATCGTGCGCATTATCGTTTCGGGTTATATTGTTGTGTTTTCTGATAAAATCATCTCCATTTCGTTTACCGGACTCCGAATCTTTTATACCTTCGAGCCCTGCTGCCTACTGGACTCTCTGCATTCTTTTCATTCGACCTCGGCCTGCTGCACTACGGACTCTTGATTTGCCTCTTGTTTTGGAATAATGGCGAGATTTATGCTTGCCATGGAAGCCATCCACGAGGAAAAGGCTTTACAAAAACGACATTTTAAAGTGACGAGGGACCAGTTGGATTTGAACAAAATTCCCGACCATAATTTCATCGGGAATTATAAACATAGTAAAAGTTTGTTTGAAGGTAAACTTGTTTTTTAACTTCATGATTTTTTTTTTAATAATTAAAAATAAAATTGTTGTTAAAATAGTGCTTTAAACTTTAATGCTGTGTGTACTAGTATCTTTTTAATAAACGAATTTGAATATTCGCCCCGACGAATTTTTGCTTCAACTTCAACTTCTTAATTATGGCTTCTGTGGCTAGTTGTAACAAGAATTTTACTTGTAAAGTTTTCAAATCACAGGCGGGTTTGTTGATTTGACATTTGACGTTGTCACTTCATTTACTTTTATAGATAATTGTTATCATTTTGCCTAAAAAATGACATAAACAGTCAAGCAAAAAGATTTAGGCTAAATGTCTATTATCCAAGCCTTTAGATTTTCCTATCATTCGTTCCGAAGATTCGATACATATTGTCTATGCTTTCGACAGACGACAAAGATTGCGAACATTTTTGAGAGTAGGGTACGGCCGAATAATGCGGAGCACTGTCGTATCGTAACGATAATGTCGATATCGTTTTACGGAGTAGACCCCCAGGCTTAACTAAAGCTTCGAACGCACTTATTAAAGTGCGCGCAAACCTACTTCGATGCGCGAAAGGTTGGCGAACCACACTGATGTAATAAATCATTAAGTATACATCATTGGAAGGATGATAAAACTTTAAATGTAAATTGCAATTTAATGGTTTCCTACGAAATCTTGGTTGCTTTATAGACTTTAATTAGTAAATGCCTCCGTGTCAGTTACAATATCGTTTATAGTATCTGCTTAGTTTTAAGGTGTAAAACCTTGCACTATTCGTTTTTAATAATTATTAAAATTATGTAACTTACTTCGCCCGCGTGGTACCCAGATAAAAAGTAGCCTATGTGTTATTCTGATGTATAAGCTATATTACTGTAAAGTTTCATCAAAATCCGTTCAGTAGTTTTTGCGTGAAAGAGTAAGAAACATACATCCTCACAAACTTTCGCGTTTATAAGAGTAATAGGATATGTAGTTTTTTAGGGTTAAAAACCCCGTCCCCGTTTGGCATACTTCGAGCTATAACTTCTATTTAAACGATCACCAAAATAATTTTCACCGAAACTATTACCCGCGAAGTAAGGAGCACGTATATGCGTTTTCCATAAGAGGTTGCTTGTTGGTCTGTTACCCTTTAATTCCGAAATGACTTTTCGGATTGTATTGCAGTGTTTGCAATCTATTTGTTTGTCTTCAAGGATAGTTCTTTGATAGGTTTTATCGCCACAAGTTACAAGGAGGTGCAATTGATGACAGGAGACACAGATTACACCGGGCAGGACAAGTGTTTCATTTATGTTTGTGCTGTATTTTATTACTTATGTAAACTCTTATCACACCTATCATAATAAATAGGTAAGTAGAATATACACGCAAAAAAAAACTTGGATATCTACTTACTACAGTGGTTTGGTTCGAATATTATTTACAAATAGCGCTGGTTTTTCTAGTTCACAGATGGAGTTTTCAAAGTTTGAAATTATAGCTAAAAATTGTAGTGGAACCAAAGTTCCACTAAAATAAACAAGGTTCTTTTTCAGGCGCTCTACTTTAGCCGTGCCTGTGTGAAAATAAATTACTTATTTGGCTCCGGAAAAAAGTATTTATTGCAGCCGAGAAACCACTAAGGTTTAGTGTTACAAAGCTTTTAGTGGCGAATAACATTCTATAGAAGTTGATTTCCCAACACCTAATCGACAGTTTTAGCACAAAAGCGGGCCCGTTCTATAAAATTCGCATTTTCTTTTACAAGTCACATATATGGCGGTAAGGTTCATAGCGAGGTTTAGTGACTTCCGAAGTAGCAGGTTATCAGACGTGAGGGGAAGGGGTATCGGGGTGCGCGGGGGAGGGCAGAGGGGGAGAGTGGAGGGAAGCTTGATGCTGGTGGTGTGTTCAGCCCCCGCATTCGCGTCTCGTTTCCCGGCGCAAACGGTCGCGCCTCCCGCTCGCGATTAAACTCATTACCGATTTATTTACGTGTCAGTTTTTATTTTTATTTACGCAGCGTCTGTTTTCTTATTCATGTGTTTTGGAGGTTCGTTGTGACTATTGGAAGTGACGTTGTGATTTTTACGGTTCCCTTTGCTGATGCTGGTATTTCTTAGAACTTCTTTGTATAATGAGATTGCTTATTTTGGCAGTTATGGAAAAAAAGGAATCCAATATGTACCTTCACGAATTTCGTTCAATCTTGGATGGGAATTTTCCAGAGAATTTGCAGAATATATCGTATTAAGAAAAAAAACGTTAGTTATAATGCTGAAACGTAGATGCAAAAATATTTTATCACTTCTCATGCACTAAAAGTGTGTTATTTTAGCTGAGCGTAGGCGGACTAAAGTGTACCTATCATTAAACCTCTAGCGACTAAAGTATTTTATTATATTTTAGTCGTTATTATCAACAGACTACAAAATTAATGTAATTCATTTTAAGACACGTCTTAAAAAAAACATGACACGCTCACAACTATATTTCCCATGATGGACATCCTCAGATACATACATAATTAGTGAGAAGATTTTTACTAAATAGGGGGTAGTCCAAGATACATCCAAACGTTATATTTAGCACATGCCCACGTTTTTCAAGTAGTGATCATTCCCATCAGGTGACAGGTTGCATGCCCATCACAGCTTATTGGAACACTAACCGATGCAGGGCATGCTGGTTTCCTCACGATGTTTTCCTTCACCGATTTGAGCACGTGCTAATGCGTACATACATTTTTCTAGTCTAAAAATCCATTGGTGACAAACTCACGACCTCTGGATCTGAAGTCGGAGTACCGCCCACTAGGCTAACACGACTCTTTCGATGTTCCATTTTTTAAATAATTTCTTAGAAAAAGTATAAAGATATGTATTTTTTTAATCATATTAATCATGGCGATGTTTGATGAATGCATCAGCGCGTTTAAAAACAAAAATATTTTTTTTTAAGTTGGTATTACCGCCAAATCTCTGGAATTTTTACTGTAATACGGTATGTATTACAGTAAAAATTACTCGCAATCTAAGTGAAAAGTAGAGTGTGAGTACTCGGGACTAAAACCGAGGAAGGCTTATTTTAGTCCCTGGTTGAAAAATCTACTATTGTAATGTTAGAAATTACGTTGCTATGAAACAAAAACAAGTAGGTGTCTACAAAATCTCATCAGACTCATTTGTATCTAGATCTCAACCCGTTCTAAAACTAGATCTAAATTACAAATATATTACTTATAATTTTAAACGATTAAAATTAATCATTCCACAAAATAAGTCTGTTTAAATTTTTTTCGAGTGATCCCCGATTTGCCCTTCTTTGAATATTTCGGAGTAAGCTGTCACGCCCTAGAAAGTGAGAACCAGCTTTTCGACTTGGACCATTTTAAAATTAAAGTAAGCGGAAAGTGAAACGAATCCCCAAAAGTCTTGGAAGGATCTGCCCGACTACCTTTCATTTAGATTATACATTCTTGTGACCGTCCTTTACTTTGTCGGTACTTCACAAGTATTGGTAAACTTGTGAATGTATAAGATAGCGTAGAATATGTAACCTATGTAAATCTAAAAAGTAAACAACATAAAAAATATGCAACCCAAATGAAGTAGCCTCAAGTCTACATGACAATGCATTCTACGTGCAGTAACACACCACTACAAGAGGCAAACACGGTGTTAGTAAACACATAATGGTACTTGCACAAGCTGGGAAGTGAAGTTCCTAGTTCCCGTCCTACTCTACTTATAAGGCGTGTGGCCTCGGAGCCTCGGACACATAAAAACGATAAACGCGCTTTCGATCCGGACTGAGAGCGAGTTTCTATCTGGGATGATAACTGCGTATATTGGCAAGAGAAATCTTCATCCTTTTATGATATTTTTTTTGAGAATCACGATTCTTTTATATTTTCGAACAATATGTACGAACAAAGTATCTATAATTTTTATGAGTACACCTTTAAAAACAAATTATCATTCATTCAATTATATTAGATTAACGAATTCGTCAGATTGAACTTTCGTCATGTTACTAGATTATCAAATCAGCGATAAGCTGAATAGAAAGTGCACTATCATTAGCTCGATAAATGACGAAAGTGGTCAGCATGTTAACGATTAGGGGCGAAGGCGTGGGGTTTGAGTTCAGCTGGAACATACACGTTTAAATTTGATGAATAAGGTATACCTACTGAACCTTTGGGCGGTATAGTATAAAATATATTAGTGTCTAATGTTGACATTGATCATTTTGTTCAGGTTAACAATTTAACAAATTAAGTTGATATTTAATCTTGATATTTTAACGAATTATATAAATAATTAATTATATAATTATATAACAGAATTCACAAAATCAACTTTACGTTGTATATATTTTGAGACATTTGACTAAATTGCAACCTAATTTTTACGATAAGGAGGATCGTTTCTTTAACACTGACTGTAACTTTCAAACGAGTATCAGATGTTCATAAGAATAAACCTTCGTTAATTTTTTTATCACGCCGCGGGTAAATAATGTCGATAACCCCATAAAAATAACCCCATTAGCTAAATAAAATAGCATTTCCAAATGTTATTTTTATGCTTTAGCTTGCTATTTAAATCACAATGAAAAACCGCTATTTTATTTTTTGTATACAAAACAAAACATCAACCGACATTACAGGGTGTCTCGGAAAATGTATGCAAAACCCGAACGGAGGGTTTCAAACCATGAAACATAGCATTTGTGTGGGTGTCCCTACAAAAATGCTAATTTCATGGTTCTCAGGGATTTTTTGATTTTTAGATTACCATAAAAAAAATGACAATCCTATATTTTGTCAACACTACATTGTTAGGTAGCTCTTACGTACTCAAATACTAGTATCTACTTACCTTTAGCATGACGCACTGAAGGTGCCTGCCTCGTGGACTGAAGTTATTCACGACCTACAAAACAGCACTTTAAGTCTAGTTTTTTTTTTCAAATGGAAATTCACTTTCCATATTTACCTATTTCGTTAAGGTAATTTTATAGGAAAGTCTCGAGGTGCCTCCCTTCTCTGTGGGCGCACAACTGCACTTCACCAACACGTGCCAACACACAAAATCATATCACAATACTCCCCATTAGTGCTGCCGAGTGGCTGGCGCGGAGAAACCCATACTTATTGACAGTGACGACAATCATTAAGGTAGGTAGGTACATGACTTTGTTACCTACCAAGTTTTTGTTCATACTTCATTCATTCTTTCGTCGTGCCACTAATACTGTCTTGGCCAGTCATACTGCACTAGGTTCCAGACCAGGTTGATGTATGGTGTCCATAAAACAGGTCCTAATGAACCTTTATCCCAAGTTTACGTGATTGTAATTGATAGTTGTTAGGTTAGTATCTACGTACCTACTTACATTGGCAACGCAATTAAGTATTACCAATGATTTAATCTGGTTAGTAGATAGCCAACCTTTCAACGTCAATTAAGGTAATAGAAAATATGCTTTGTAGTTTCACAAAGTAAAATGTTCAAGAGCTTTTTCTCTCATAGAAATAAGAAATACGTTACTAATTGTAAATGTTAGGTATTGTGATGTATTTTATTTCACAATACAGATATTTACGAAATAAATACTTGAATAGACAACACAACAATGGAAATAAACGTAAAAAGATTCGGTGTCTTCAAAGAATTCTAAATTTATACGTTCTATGATTTATCTCACTAATTGGACAAGGATAAGAAGAAAAGAGGATTAAGGGTGATATTATTATCGATACTTCGTCAGAAATAAAACGCTCACAATCTTATAAATAAAAGTACGTAAAATGATACTTACTCAAAGATAAAAAAAACTATAATTTAGCAAAGAAATATTTGATCAGGAAAAGTTTCATTATTCTGAGGGCGGTACGCTGTCCCCGCAGTGCTAGAACATTTAATTTTATCGTAATCGCTGGACTTTTGTCAAAGTAATTGTTCCAACTCTACCATTGGTTGCGGCTTTATAATGCAGCAAACAAATTCGGTATACTTCCAAGCTAAAAATTCAGCATTATGTATCTAAGTTTTTATTGGATAAACTAAGTTTTTCACAAGTTTCCCGAAGATCACAGTTCTCTCGAAAGTAGTTTTGTTCAAGATGAGTTTTTGTTGAAGTGAGAAAACAGTGTGCTTGCAACTTAATATTCTAGCTGAAAGCAGCTCTTGCAAGACAAATTACAAACGCAGCTGTTTACTTGCCGATTGCAGTGAAAGAACTTGACGCCTCCAATACATAAAACAAATAGTTTTTGCCACCACATAAAAACAAACTTTATTGAACGAGAGCTGTAAAATTTATATTAACTATCCTGGCTTATTACGAGTTCTCTGTGGCAGACAGCTGAGCTTATTCCCCGAGGACGCACAGATACGTTGAATGTCAATTTGTGAATGAACTCTTGACATTCTACTTGCATCTATATGCAAATTTTCCAGAATTTATATGCCTGTGAGCAGATATAAGGCCTCACAATTCGCTCCATAAATCTGTTTTAATATTTCAAACTCTATATTTTTATGCAGAACTCATAAAATTAATCTTAGTAATTGCAAAGAAATGGTAAATACCTAAAAATCCCTTAATAAGTATCGCTTTGATCATTAATTTGTGAATCACCTTGGTTAATAATCTAATTTCAATTTGAAACTATTTCTTATAGTTTCTAGATAGGTAGTAATTATCTGTCATTAATATTTTTACTCTTTTGATGTCTTAGATTTGAACTCTTTAAACAAAATGTCATCATAAGATCTACAGAATAAATACCAACTTAATAGTTAATAGTCTACAAAATAAATACCTACTTTTTCCTAACTCGTTATAGGCACGCGTATAAAGATTGATAGATGATACGAAAGCGGCAAATCATCCTCTCTGGTGGGAAAGACGAATTATAGATGCTTATGTAGGTAATTTTAAATGAAAATTGCAAAACCGTACTAATCATATATTCTGAACAAAACTCAAATATTTTTTTTAATAGGTAAAGAAAAACCGAACGCACACCTACCTAGTATTCATGACTGATAGAAATGGACGCATTGCCTGATTTCCATTCAATAGTAGCCAATTCGCTGACATTTGACATTATTTATTTTTACCGCTTTGTGAATCTTCGAAACAATGAAAAGTGATATTACCAAACAAATATTGCCTTTCATAGAATCTAGCAACCAACTTTTACGGCTTGAAAATAATAATTGCATTATTTCTAGGTAGAAAAATCAATTTCAAGAATAAGTTGCGGGTCTTCTAAGAATATTCTAAGATTTGTTAGCTTGAGCTGGTAGAGCAATAAATGATAAAACGCTTTGTATAGTGAGGGTTTGTGAAAACAAAAGATCTAAGTATCTTTGTTGTAGAAAGTTCTTAATGATTTCCCAACCATCAGGCTCAATCAAAGTTTAGAATAAAGCTACGTTCAGACCGCACCGAGTCGATGTTTCCAATAAAAGGGCGTACAGACTGGTGTGAATTTGACAAGAGCTGTTAATTATATGGCTGTCAGTCCCGATTGGCGCAGCTCCTTGCGGTTCCAAGGAAAATTACGACTCACGTCTACGCCTCGGTTAGCACGCGTTCAGTTTAATGATGTCGTAAAAGGACTCTAAGGTACGAATGCCGGATTTTTATTCCCGTTATTAATTTCGCGGCGAGATTTCTTGTTAGCTTGCTTGCCCTGCCCTGCAATAACAAATGAGATATTCTGTAAAGGCCCTCGAGATAGGATTTTTACTGCTATTCGGCAAGTTGACTAATGGAATGGAGTGTAACTTTCACATTTTTTTTTGTCGACTTGCTTAAATTTTAGGGTCCCAAGGCAAACGAAATTACTAGTTAAATATCCTCAGATTTCAGCGGAATTCTACTTTGATTTAAGTGATTTATTGGCAAAATCAGGCGTGGTTCTTAAGTTTTGACAGCATTGCCTTTATGTGTTTGAGCCCAGTTCTAGAATAATAGCTGGTGTAATTGACGGGACCAAAGCCAGTGGTGATTAATTTTCGACGCTACGATCAATCCAAGTTTGAGGGAATTAATATGGGTTTGAAGTGCCCTTCGAATGTTTTTTAGGGTTCTATAAAAAAAGTTAGGAATGTTTTTCCCGGTAAAATTGTACTTATTAATCACAGCGATGACGACTTGATAATGGAATTTTTAAGGATTTTGTTTATAAAATTGGCTGAATCTCTCCAGCTGGTTAACGTTTTGTATCCCACTCAATATTCAAATTACGATTGAATAAGCACAATAAGTTCGTTTTATATGATTACCTACCTACGTAATAAGAAAAGCTTTAAAAATTAACGCATATTGAGAATGAAGCCGTGGCCAATCCATTGGTTATTGGCCATACCTACCTCTATTGGTACTTTTAATGACTTCATAAAAGATCAATTTTTAGTAACTTTATGAAGTTTATATTCAAACAGTAATTCAAAACGTTGAATTGGGTCAAAGTTGCCCTTATCATTTTATTATGAAAACTTATGGGTTGGGATGTCCTTCAGCTAGAAAATAACGAATTGAGCTAGCTATTATAGCTCGTAATCTAACATCATTAGTCTTGTCTCACTACTGCAGTCACGTCCTTCGCCTTATTTTAACTAGCTCTGTTTAAAAGCCAATTAAGAAAAGGTTAAAAGGACGAAGTATCTACAGTTTTATAGACCCTAACTTAAATGTTCAGTAAAAGTGTTTTGAGATAGGTGGATAGAGCAGGTGATGTGGCAAAATTATAAAAAAATATTGTATGCAAGTGAATCAATTGAAAAGAAAAAACAATACACTGATTCGAATTTACAGAAAATTTAGATCATTGGCTTTTAAATGCACTCACAGCAGATTTCGATGATTAAAAACGTTGGATGTTTAGTTTTTTTGTTTGATATGTGTAACGCCAACAAAATATATTTATTAACTTAGAAGTTTAATTTCAATCCATAGAAGGCATCCAAGTCAGTATTGAAATTGAGAGTGGCTTTACGGCAGAACTCAGACGTTCAACTACTTATTCGAATAAAGTAAAGAAACTAACCTGGTGTTCATGGAATTAATTAGTGTAATTGCTTATTCTGCTCTCGAACACCTCAGTACTTCGGTCTATTTGTCGTTTTGGGCTAATTCTATTAAAAATTCAATTACGGCTTCGTTCCTCGGACAAAGTCGGATAGTAAATAATGAGAATTTTCGCTTGACTGTAAATTCCTTTAGGGTATTTACAGTCATAACAGTATTGTTTACGATTTCCTGTTATCCCACTAATATTTAAGAGTATAATTTATAAGACATTAAATGTCAAAAAACCAACTTCGAATAACGGGAAATTAATAAAAAGTCCATTATGCAATTTTATCACACATCGACCACCTTTGAAGTATTCTATCTAATCAGCCGGTAACACCCACTGCTGAGTAAAGGCCTCTTCTCTATTATGCCACTCCTGGCGGTCTTATGCCAGCCAGATCCACTGCTCACCTACTGCCCTCACAATATCATCTGACCAGCGGGCAGGTGGTCTGCCTCGAGACCTCCGCATATCTCTCGGCCACCATTCTGTGACTGTTTTGGTCCATCTGTGATCCTGCCGCCTAGCCAAGTGCCCTGCCCATCTCCAAGTATGAAGTATTAACCACTTATTAAAAGAAATCATTTAAATCGGTTTACAATTGTATAAAATATCGCGTGACATACACAAAAAACATACAGAAGAATTGAGAAACTCCTTTTTTTTAGTCAGTTGATAATAATTAAATCGCGTTATTCGTGTAACACGATTTCTATCCTGCAGATATCATCAGATCCCCATGTGTTCACGTTATGTTTCTTAATCTTTCGAATAAAAAACAAAAGAAAAATCGTCCACAAAAAATGTTTCTGCTAGTCGTGATTCCATATTATGATGATGTTTTTTAAGTTTTACGGTAATCCCAATCCAACGGACGGGAATCGGTAAGCAATCCCTTAGGAATAAAACTTTTATGGGACCACCTCGGGATCATTCTCTATAACAACAAAATAAACAAAATAATCATTAAAATCTGTTAACAATTAGGCGTTAAAAAAACATACAGCCTAATTGAGCACCTCCTCCTTTTTATGAAATCGGTTAAAAATGGGACTATGTCACGAAAGGATTGCATTATGTAGCCGTATAAGAATAATATTTTATATGATTTTTTGCATTTTTGGTTGTGGGCAATATTATGTTTGTCGGAGGATAATTTTCCAGGCACTGAGCATCTATGCTGAGTTTATAACATGTCAAAACGTTGACCGTATCGACAAGATTTCCATACAAAAATTGATGAAACGGTTATCGTTTCGACAATTTTTTTACGTATTTGTAACTCAGCATAGGCCCTCTGCTGTGAAATTCGGCAGATGATTCGGATGTGCTTTAAGTTAGTTGGGAGGGGGTTCGTTATATGGCGGTCTAAAAGGGGGCAAAAAAGTGAGAAAATTAGGCCAAGTGCAAGATTATATAAGGGTTTGATTTTTTAAAACTTATTTAAAAAAAGTACTTATTTAATCTGAGCTTCCTAATATCAGAATTTAAGTTCGAGAACCACCTATTCTATGTTAAGATCATTAGTAGTGAATTTCTGCAAGTTAGCCTACTGATAACAATTATTTGATTTTGTGTTATTTATTAATTTGAAGAACATATTTTGCAAATATTTACGAACTAGTTTATTTTCTGTGTCCGCAGACTGCGGGATTCACTCCTTTATTAAATTTTCATGCAAAAAAATATTTCTCTAGGCAAAGGGATTATGTAGGCGACAAAGTAGCGGACGCAGGCATTATGAAATTACAAGGGTTCCTTACTCAGGGAACATTACAGAGATCAAGTCTGTGCGAAGAATACTTACTAACGTTAATAAATTCAGTCATGGGTGAATCTGTAAGAAAAATTCTACAAGAATAAAATAACTATGATAGTAGTAATAGCCACGATAGTTTTTATTACAAAGTAAAAGAATTTCAGTGCCTAAGCTTCCTACTTTTCAGACTCTTAGTCCGCTATACAAAGTGTATTTGATCGTTCTTATTTCCGAAGTTAAGTTTAATGATGTAGGTACTTATTACTCGGTAAAAATGCTAAAATATATGCACATACCGAGATGCTTGTATTATTCGTATGTTATTTTGTTAAAAAGTAAATAGGCCCACATGACGACATCGTTGCAGGTACAATAATGTTACGTAATCGATTTTAGTAGGTATTCGTCATAGGCACAAGCTTTCGAAGAAGGCTGAAATCAAAACAACTTATTTCATTTTAAACAGCGTTGTAACATTCCACAACTGAAATTAACTGAATCACGATTGGTCTACAATTGCGTATTTATTTGACTGACTATTACTATTTTGTACGTTGCGTTGATTGTTCTTTATTCGATCTGAACAATGCATTGAATTTAATCATGACACGATTACTTTACATAATCACTGACCCATTTAGGGTTTTCGCCTCGAATCGTAAATTACTTCGTATCACGTGGTGGCCACAATCAGAGACGTGAGTGAAGAAATTTATAGCGCCAGATAAACTGAGACTTAGTGGGTGGATCCGCAACTGAACTAAATTGGAACGCGTATCTTGACGGTCACTTGATGTTTTAACTGCAAATTGATTAATTAAGAGTAGGAGCTTTCAGTATAAAAGTGAATTATAAACGAAAACCTGTCTAATTGGTTGATATTATGCATAGATTGTTCTGCGGTCTTAGGTTTCAACTAAAATCTACAATATAATAGGTACACAATTTAAAGTTGTTTATCTTTAAATTTAATTTCAATCAACGGCATCAAATTAATGTAAATGGAAATTGCTGTAAAAGAGCTTTTATGTTACGGCTATTCTTCCATTAGATAACAGTGTCTAAGGAACTATCATTTATTTTCATCTCTCTCTACCCTATCAGAAAATGAAATTTGAGCAATATTTGATGGGCATAATAACTTTTTAAGGGCAAGGGCTAAGGGATCGTTACATGGATTACTCTGACAACCCGTTTAATACTGGTTATTCCCTTTAGGTTCATAATTTTAACTTCCAAAAACACAATTTATTTGTAATTCGCTTGTAGAATGCATTATCGTTTGGAGGATGTGTGGGAATTTGGAGGGTGTGTTGGAATTTATATGATATTGAATTTACCGATGAAAGTTAGGAATGTTTGAACGATATTCCCATCTAAGAACAAAGAACAGCGCTGTATTGGATTCCATTTTAAAACGATAACTGTTCCGGCATTGTTTACTGAAGAAACCGTAAAAATGTACAATAATTTCGATGTACCGTGGCAGCTAAGTTCTCGTTTTTGTACGTACTAAGCTGTCGCTCCAATTACAGTTCTCAAAGTTTCAACAACCACATTTATTTCCATAGCTCAAGAGACACTAATGTAGAAAGGAAGCAAAGTTTGCTGAGAGTGTATTTCAAAAACTCCTAATTAGTAAATATATTAATAATGGCGTATTGTTGGATTATCTGGCTGTCGACGGTCGCCCTCGTCGCTAGCGGCGACGCCTCACTTTACGACGACGATTACGATACCTACACCAAGAGCTACGACTACAGGAGCGCAGGTAAACTAAACCCTCCTTAAACGTATTAAGTCATTTTATTATCTTCCAAATTTCATTTAGGCCGCTTCGCCTCTCGATAGAGTATAGCATTCACCTAAATTGAGTTTCGTAACGAAGCCTTCAAGGCAATATTGTAGCCGTAAGACGCTGCCTTGAAACTAGATTTAGGACTTTGCTTGGATAAAATCTTATCCTAAGTTACTCCCCCCATAAAACACATTTTTGCATTCGAGCACTAGTTCCTTCATTTTGTAAGAGTAATATTTTTCGCTTCGAGGGGAGCTTTAAGTTTTACAACGCGACAAGACGTCGCTTTAATACATCTTTTTTTTATAAGAGATAAGTACAGTAAAAAAATGACCGCCTTATAAGTAAAACAAAGCACACAGGAAGCTATTTATGACGGGTAGATAAGATATCTCATTCGTGCACGAGTTACTTTGTGCCGTAGCACTCACTAGCTACGAATAATACAACCTTAGAATGTAGCAATAGTGTCATCACAATGTAGCGAATATACTTTTTCGTAGCACACGTAGACTGCTACGAACGTTCAGGAGAAAGCAATCTCCAACTGACTTCCGCTACATAATGAAAACTCGAAGCACGAGTACAACTGCGGCGTATTAACTAAACAAAATGTCGATAACAGTGTGGTCATAGCGTGGTGCTTAAATAATAAGACTTTATCATTTTAAATAATATCTATCTAGTATAGTATCTTGGGTGCTTAATGAGTCGAGAACACCTCTGCTAATAACATGTGTGAGAGTTTTCAAAGACTCAATGCAATGATCGCATCTTGGGTGCTTAATGAGTCGAGAACACCTCTGCTAATAACATGTGTGAGAGTTTTCAAAGCCTCAATGCAATGATCGCCTCCTACGCCAAGTAAGGCAAGGTAATACAATTTCCTGATGCACTGAAGCTATTGCCATCTTGGGAACAATTTTGTCTAATGCTTATGCATTGTGGAACGAGCACTGTTTAAAATATTTTGTCGAAACGGCTACTGTCTACAGTTTTAAGGAAATTGAAACTAGTAAATGGAGTCTACGAAGACAACACAACAGATCCGCTCCTCGCGAAGTGTTTGACCTATTTAAGAAAGTGGATTATTTTACGGAGAATGGCTGGTATTGTTTTTCTCCGTAAAAATCTTTGATGAAAGGAGGCAAAATCTATCGTACGAATAACTTTGACAAAGATATTTTTCTCAATTATATAAAAAACACATATACACACTACATATAATATCCAATATATGAATATGAAATATAAAATAAAACATCAGTTCAGTTACCAATCAGGTTAAGAAAAAAATATTACTTCGTATGTAAATTGTATCTTTCATAATAAGAATTTCAATAATAATGACGAAATAGCTTATAAAGAGGTTGTCCGGGGAAGTACTATCACCATACGTGATGTATGTATATTCTGATGTACATATGTTCACAAAAATATTTATTTGTTTAAGAAAAAAAGTGATAATCACAATGTTAATACCAGAAATAAAGATAAACTCGCTGTTGCCACTTGTAGACTCCATAAAGTTAGTAAATAGTTTAGAGGGCAGGGTGTACGCTTTTATAACAAACTCCCAAGAGATATACAAAACTTGTCAATAAACAAATTTAAAAACGTAATTAAACAAAAACTTTATAAAAAGGCATACTATAAAATATCTGATTATTTAGATGATAAAAACTCTTGAGAGTGAAAATGCTCCAACTCGATAAAAAAAAATGCAGGTACCTATTGTTTTGTAAAAGGATCATTAAAAGAATAACCAGCCTTGTTTTCTTGCCTTTCGTTCCTGGCTTGGTCGCGGAGGAACAGGCACTAGATAAAACCGACGTTTCAAAGTGATCCTTGTGATTTTAATGAATAAATGAATTTTGACTTTGACCTATTTCTGCCGCCAGGCAGTAATGTTTGTATTGCTGTCTTCCGGTTTTAAGGGTATGGGTGTCTTTGAAATTACAGGCTCACGAGACTTTTCACCATTATGTCTCATGGTCGGCAACGCGCGAGTGACACATCTGATGTTACAAGTGTCCAAGGGTTACGGTAACCGCATACAAACAGGTGGAGCGTATGCTTGTTTGCCACTTTAGTGGTATAAAAAAAACACATCACACCTCACATACTCGTAAAAACTACACATAATTATAAAGTTTGTGTTTTCACTATAGCTACATATCTAAATATCTTCTAGGGCTAATCTATGTTACGTGATATATGGATCACTTTATTTCAGGAAAAACAGTAAAGTACAAGTACAGCGATCATAGGATAAATATCCTAAAACTAAAATACATACAAATATATAAAAGAAAGACGTTTTGCGTTGTGACTGCGACGTGGGCGCGACTGGATTCAGTAATGGATCCATATACCTCGATAGACGATTCAGGCCACAGATCTTCCATAATGACGGTTGACAGGTGTTCTATCGGCATTCTCACCACGAAAGAGTTGAAATTGAACTTATAATTAAATTTATTGAATTGATAACAATAATCAGTTGTTGGCTTTATAACTTTCCGACCAAATACTACACTGAAACGCTACTCAAGATCTAAGTAGAGTTACGAGTATATGCAATGTTTGAAGTTGAAATTTTCTTACCGTCCATTAAACGTTAAGAAAGTATCGTTTCAGACTTTCAGTAATCAGCAGTGGCATAATAATGTTCAAATATAAACTGAAATAAGCATACGCGTGACTTTAGTAACCACTAGATAAACGTTAGTAATTTACGTACCTAGTTTATCTGTTCTACTACGTAGTTGATTTTAATATCAGCATTACTCCAATTTCCAGCACCATTAAATTTGATGTCAGATAAGCCTGGCTAATTATCATAATTATAGCTGTCCCCTGCTATTTTACCGGTAAATTCACTGTAATCCGATCAACGGTCGGTATTTGTTCAAATTACGAAACAAACGGCTACGAGATTTCCATGCAATAGGTACACCTAGCTACCTAAATCATTAAATTCTGTAACAGAGAAATGTTGCTCTACAGCATACTTACGTGCACAAATAAATACGACGTCGTTGAGAGGGCATTGCAGGTTTTCCCTCTAACGTCTTTTGCGGAACGAAATTTCAGTAAGCTTTAAACGTACCTACGTTGAGAAATGAGAACGTAAGTGCTGTTTGTTTGTTTCTTGAGTTTTGTGAGCAGTTGTTTATTTGATCGCAAAAGGCTTATTTACGTAGCCAGTTGGTACACTGAATCATTCACACTATAACTCATGTTTCGTCGTGAATTTAATGAAACAAGATTCCAGCTCTTGAGTTTTTTTTAATAAAACCATTTACTTACACATACCTCGGTACACATATAATATGTTACTCTTATAATTTGAGTAGCACACGTGTTACTACAAAAATGTTATTTTATCCAGATACTTCGTTCAGGAATCGTAAACAGTTTTTAAGAATATAATAAAAGAAAAAAATCTAAAAAGAATATTCAACCTGAACATTTGACATCCACTCAATAATCGACCCGGCGGTACACAATAAATAGAATTTACACTCAAATAGTGTTACTTTGCAGATTGTTATTTTTTTAACCAGGAGGGTACTACGTTGAGAAAATGAAGCCGACTCTTTAGAATATGGTAAAGTAAAGATTTTAAAAAGATATAAAAAGCAATCGACGCGACTGTACAGAATAAACAGAATTGACACGTAAATAAAACCTTACACGATTCAATATTAGAGCGTTACATCATCACACCAATGAGAAAGGCCTCAGAAGCAATTTTGCGGACGGCAATTTTTGACGCCATTTCACGCCAGAAGTATTTCTTTCGAGAAAAGACATATCCGTTCGAACTAGCTTATCGGACAAACAGAGAAATATCTTCGATTTACCCACACGTCTCTGCAGTCACGCTCAATAGTGGCGACACTTGAGGCTGTCCGTTTATTTGCACTGAAGCAAGTAAAGAATTTGCAAAAGTAACTTTAAATTTATTTATTTTTTGTTTTTAACATTCCTCAATTAGGACTTTTTAACATTCCTAGCTTTAAATTAGAGCTCGTAAGAATGGGACTTGTTTGCAAGAAAACAAGATATGAACATTACACAATTGTAACATGAGAATGGCCAACTTACCTTTAATTTAGTTTAATTAAAGACAGACTAAAGCAGCACCTAAGAGTATCCACTGGGCAAAATAATCGTTACGATCTTGATTGATAAATTGTTTCTTCGTTTCACTCGACTAAATGACTCTGACAGACGTTTATCGTTTTTGTTCCCAATTTAATTATGTATTCATAGATCTAATGGAGTCCCAAGTTCTACATAGCTTAACACAACGGTTTTAGTTAGTAGGTGCGTTTCTAAGGGATCCAATTTATTGTTATGTAGGCTTTTAGGGTACTATGGAAACTAATATGGGGTTAAAGTTTAACAGATCAATTTAACTTTTCTAATTTACAATATGCGTTAATTAGATCCTTCGATTATCATAGTTTAATAAAGTTCCAAAAATACGTCCAACATTAAGAAAAAATAATTGGGTGAAAGCGAAACGCGGGAAATAAACTCGATGCGAAAAATAAAAGCACAGGTATTTTTGGGAATGTCTTACTCGAAATAAGGACTAATTACCGACCTCGACTCGTTGAAAACTCTCACGTAATACAATAATGGGAAAGTACAGCGATAACCACGAGATTCAAACAAGGATTGGAGTGATACTCGTTGCGAAGAAGCTCGCATTAACATTCCAGAGTGGAGGAGGCAATAATGTGGCTGCTACAAGGTAAACGTTCCACTCGAGCAAACTGCCTCGCTCCGGTGTTAGGAAATATGTAGGTGTCTATTCCGTAACGGGTAGGCGCTTAAAGTGTTCTTGTAAGAAAAAAACACTAGTTTTGCGGAGGTCGTTCACTTCCTAATCCGGGATTTCTCGAAAAAGAAACGTAGGATGGAGTGAAAGGCGTTTTCGCCAAGGTGACTTGCCTTGGTCCACATACCAAATAATAACTATGGGAAAGGTAGATAGATACCTAGGCTTGTATTTAGGGCAACAACTTTGCGTTCAACCTATCAATTAAGGAGGTAGCCTAACTGGGCTAGTGTGGCTGTAGAGTGAATTCTCAGAAAGTTTTGCAAAACAGCTCAGATCAACGTTGATTAATAACGTCAAAAAGCCAAGAAATGGGCGTAATTAATTTAAATAAAATAAAAAATAAATTTGGCACCATGTGTAATATGATTGACGATCCCTTTTAGGACAACAAATATTTAACGAAAATTTATTATGAAATATCTGCTGTTGCAAACACCAACACTCAAAAATATAGCCGGCAGGTGTATTGAACTCTTATTTCAACGAGTTTCCATTCGATGGAGCTACTACTTTCGTGTGAAATACATTCTTACGACATTCTCTGATAGTACTACCTACACTTGAATTTATCGCACGGGTTACAGTGAAAGGGCTCGGAGCTCGTCTACGAGGCGATATTATTCGACGAGGGTACGTTTTGTTTACAAATTGCTTGTCGGCGCGTGCCTTGCTCAGTTCAAATCACACTGGAATCTACGGCTTGCCTCGAATCGCCCGGAGATAAAGCGGCCGCGGCTACCCGTCTATAATTTTCTCAAAGCTTGTTTTTACTTCAAACGGCAATTTCAGCCGTGAATGGATTGATCCGGTTTACGGGTTTCTTACAACTTTCAAGAGTTTAGAGTTTACGGAATGAAAGCGACTGTGAAAGGGAAATTTGTGGAGATTGATATACCTACTTGAGTTAATGTTTAGATTTTTTAGCTCTGATTTAGAATTACACCTACATGCTATTTGTATAAAACATTTAAATTACAAATTGGCAGAGTAGGTTTGCCAGCTGCATAAAAAAAAAGCGATATAGGTAACATAAAAATAATTATACTTTAGTGTGTGCCAGGGTATGATAGTAAGGACTCCCTCTTCTTGATATTATCTCACTTTAGATATCCAAGTCTAATATAAGTGAAGATTAAAGACCCTCAAATACATCAACGTGTTGGCCGTCACATCTTTCAAATAAATTAAAAGACGGTAGGTGAAATTTCTCCCTTCATCTTATATAGGCATTTATTGCGACAACATTAAGGTCGCTTTTGCGTCACCTTTTTACTCTGCCAAAATATTTATCCCCGAAATTGTGGTTGGTAGGGAAGTAATGAAAAATTTACCCCCCGGACAACCTGTGTAAGCGATATTGTAGGGTTTTATATTATTCATTTCTAACATTTAATGTAAGTGACACATTTAGCTTAGTGCCAAAACGATACCATATCTGATTGAAACCAGGTTACTTGCACAAAAATATTGTAATCTACAGCTGTTATAAAATTAATTCTTGTTCTGTGAGCATTTTTAGCGACAGAAGTTTCTCAAATTGGCAAAAGTATGTAACTACTTGTTTAAAAAATATATATGATGTTTTGCTTCTTTACAGAAAGTCGTACGTGTACGGCATCTGAATTCCGATGCAAATCTGGAAGATGTATCCCTGCCTCATGGCGATGCGACAGTGAGAAGGACTGCTCAGATGGCTCCGACGAAGACCCCAGCATATGCAGTATGTACACTACTTTAATACCCATGTTTCATGATAAAGTTACGTAAAATGCACAAATGAAATGTCAACACACGTTAAAAGGAGTCCAAGTTGTGACAGTAAAACACATGAAGCAAATATCAACCTTCTTAGCAAAATTTATCTGCCGAAAACGCAAACACTGTTATGCCGGCAAGTTTACTTTAGGGCCGAGATGGCTCTCCCCAACCCTGTTTAGGAGTGGAACAATGAAAAAACAAGGACCCCAAAATGACAAAGCCAGATTTAAGGTTATAAATACTGGGCCACCCAAGGGTTAACCATTTACTAAGGCAAAAAGTTCATAATCGTCTTTCTTCGGATTTGCATAATCACCGCGAATTTTGTAAAGGCAACTTTGACGGGTCCTAAAACTGGACAATATAATATGTCTGACCTAGATATGTAAGTATATGAAAGTTGTAAAGGTCAATCTTGGATATAATTATTTTTATGACACCATATAAATAATTATCTGACAATTTATGAGAAAAGTTCTACGCGTATAATTTCGTTCATGAGGAGTCTTTCAACGTAGATTAAAATCTTAATTATGTTTTCTGGATTAATTTTCTTTGCCCTCTTTACTGTTTTTGTCATGAATCTTAAATGGCGAATAATTTTAAAAATGAACTCAATTGAATAAATTACCATGAAAAACTGAAACTGTTTTGATTGCCGAAGAAAATAAGAGTAACTGTGCTAGTAGTACCTACCTGCTCTTGTTTCTTTTACACAAAACTCCGAAATGCTTTCAGCAATGAACAGACTACCTAGTTTATGTCTTTGACACGCTCATCCAAACAAAGTCTATTTACGAGTAGGTACATGAAAAGCACGATTTGCTGGAATCGCATTGCAAGAGAAAAATTTAACTGTTCCGTCTCATAGCATTCTATAAATTTTGCCTTTGAGACTGAGGCATTTAGAATGTGAGAAGCTGCCTACGTATTTGAGCATTACAAGAAGACGTAAAGGTTAACGATAATTTATTTGCTTTTGAGACAACACAGAGGGTAGAGTATTAAAAACAGAAACCGCGTAGGAAAAAAGATTGGTCAACATTTATCTTGAGAAAACAATGTGAATAAGTTCCCAAAACGAGTATCTGAATCACATAAGTAGGTACTTAGGTAGCTAACGTATTTAAAACTCCCAAATAAACATCACCATTGTGTTTCGAAATATTCGAGAAGTAAGCTTCCTACGGCAGATCGTAAAACTCGGCGTGATGGGCTTTAAACACTGAGCAAATATGAAAAAAACAGCGTCATGTTTGTTTTAGGGAAATTGCTTCGTTCATATTCCGTTTTGATGTTAGTATTCGAAAAAGTTAGGCCGTTGCCGAGCATGAAGCAGACTTTTAACTCCTTGTTTTTCTCAAACTGCAACATTGTGAAAAAGCTTGTGGAAGTTTCCAAGGTTTTATCGAGGGTTGACGGGGGTTCCGGCAACCGCGCTGGATTAACTTTGTTACACTTACTGCGACAGTAAGTTATCTTACATAATAGGAAATTCTTTTTATATTTTCTTATACCCAACAGTCACATACATACTCGTAGTCCTGACCCCACACTAGGATTTCCTATGTCGCGGCTATCAGAAACTACGATTAAGTACCATAGGACCACAAAACCCAGACCCAAAACAAATATCTGCAGAAGACGCAATCATTTGTCCCGCAGCATGAATCGAACCCTGACCTGAGACGAGAGGTGTTTTCGTCTCAGCCGGCTAATCGCCCGCGGCGGCGCCACAGAAATCGTCATCATTCGAGTCGAAAACATGTCATTCTCACTAAGAAGTAGAGAATTGTGAATATTGTAACGTTCCTTAAAGAATAGCATCGGGTAAAATGTTTTCGAAGTGGTCCACAAATAAAGATCGCGACTGGACATGTATTCGTCGGGGTTAGGCTGCAAATCACATACTGCATACGTATACATTGTAGTGCATTTGAAACAGATATCCTGTATGCGCTAATATAGTTTCCAACTTCTACGCAGATAAACACCCTCCTAGTTAATTTGTTAGCTTTAACACTAAGCAAAATTACAGTCCAATAAAGGAATGTTTAGCATCATTAATTACATTGGCCCGTGTTCACCGTTTGCATTTATTATTTCGGGAACACTCGCTCTAGAATTTTAATCGTGTTTGCAGTGTCAAAGTCAGTTAAGGTTGGCACTGGTAGGATCGTCTCGTCCGTCTCTCGACTTAATTTTATTCAAAGTTTAATTGTTTACGATACAGATAGAGCCCTCATAAACCCTTCACAGATTTTGGTAATTGAATCTATTAAAACCTAAGCACAGCATTGTTTAGAATTTAAATTGCATTAGCAACAGTTCAGTATTCAGCTTGATACAGCGCAAATTGTTCCGAGGATTGTTGTACATTGAAAGTTTCACATACAGCTGGCGAACGCCGTTGTCCGGAACACAAGTTTCTTTGTGCCTCTGGAAATTGTATACCAGCCTCTTGGCGGTGCGACTTCGCCGCCGATTGTTCTGATGGCTCTGACGAACACCAGTGTGGTAAGAGTATGCTCAAACGGGAGACGCATGAGTTCGCATGATCGACGCTAAATTGATCACAACAAGGTTCAAAATGGAGCATGCTAAACAGAGGTTTGCAGAAAACTCGAAATTATGTTAAATTTTGATGACAGGTTGGGCGCGATTAGAATATGTACACAGAAAACAATTTACGGTAGCAAACGTAGCAAACAAGGATTATCAGTAATTTGACAAGTGTTAGGGAGTTAGCTTAAGTCGTGTACAGAGCGGAAGCGTAAAATCAAAACTTACCTTAAACAATTTATATTTGAGTAAACTAAATTTCCGCGAATAAATGTTCCTTTTAAAGCGAAAGAAAACAGAATACAGCGGTAAAACGAACGCGGTTGCACAAAGGGGGAATAATGTGCGCGTAACATTAGTGTTTATCGTGTGTGTTTGCATCGGACTTAGCATGAGCATGAATTGGGTTGACAGAAGTGGAGCCGTGTGACGCGGACGAGTTTACATGCCGCGGCAAGCCGGGCGAATGCATCCCACTCACCTGGATGTGCGACGACAACGCGGACTGCTCGGATGGATCCGACGAAAAAGCATGCAGTAAGGGTGCATTTTGATAAATTAATTATCAAACCTTATAATTCCGAGGCGCAGTAGTAAATCGACGTTTTTCCATGAAAATTTACAAAATATTGACAGATTCTTACAGATAAATGAAAGGTCATCCGTTAGTTATTAATAAATTTATTTCAAATGTATAATCTGAACGCTAGGTACTAATATTATGAAATGTTGTAGTTTGGATGTTTAGATGTGTGTTGCGAATTATCTCCGTAACCTCTGGACGGATTCGTTAACATAGTCCTGACTCTACACTAGAATCCCTTGTAAGTATCAGGAACTACGAGCACCACGGTACTCTTATGTAGGTATGTAGTCGTTTCTGACGGTAGTATAACTGGTGAAAAAAGACATTTAACGATGAAAAGGCATATAATTCTGTACATCATCGGGATATTTTTTTTCAACAAGGCTATACCTAGGAATCCACTGGTTCTGGAGATATTGAAGATAATTTTTATTTTTTTAAGTTCTGTACGGAATTGAATTCCAAGTGTTGCTATCGGATGACGTCTTATTTATCTGTGATAATCTTTGGAAAACTTGGGCATCGTTTTACAACTGCGATTGGAACCAAGGGTGAATGGTGGTTACTGATTGGAAGTTCTTAAACTTATGATCTAAATTTACTCTACTTTAAGACGCAGATCTCTGAGATGATGGAAGCTGAGCCTAAAAACTTATTTTAGGCTCAGCTTCCAGTCCGTATGCATGATCAACTTTCATTACATTTTTGGTTGTCATAAGGAGTCGTGGAAATACGATGTAACAAAAGGGAGCGACTTGTAAACCTTTTCATGTAATTACCAACTATTTTTTGTGTCAAAAACTCGTTATTAGTTCTAGACTTTTTTAATGGAACAACTTTAGCACAAAGTTCAGCCGAACATTTTAATATTCGCCCAGAGGCCGTTGATAAAGTTTACTTCGTCATTCAATGAACTTTGCCGAAACCCTGATAGCATTCAATCCACAGAGGTCAGCAGTAATTATGTAAGGTTGTCAAATATCAGAAATTGGGGCAAAACTTGACATAGTAAACTCCACCCCGGCACGTTACAATCGCAAAATACGAGTACTTACCTAGATTTATCCGCGTAATTTGTAACGAGTGAATGAAGACATGTGAAGCGCGCGCCTACGCTAGGTACTCTAAAAGTAGCCTTTTTTCACGGTCAGTCACTTAGCTTTTTTTAGGGCCACCATACCTAAACCTCGTCAGATCACTAATCGAAAGTATTTAATTCGGAACCAACTTTAAAGTAACACGAAGTAAGTAATTAATATAAGCGTATAAGCTTTTCAAAATATTTCAGATTAAAATTTTGTACAAGTTTTTAAACATTGTTAGCCTGGTTTCCAATAAGTATAATTTTATAACACATTAAAAAGGTATCATTAATTAAAACAGGGTCAGCATTAATGCATAACCACGTTTCATGAATACCTACTCGATAGCATTTCCAAAACCATTAACATTGTTAGGCATATTGTTAAGCTGGCATTGTTAGGAATGTTATAATAATCGGAATTGTGTAATTGGAATAGAACTGTATTTGTGGAAATTGCATGATGCCGACCTAAATGTTTTATCAACGTTTAGTGCAAAGAGCACATCGTTGAACTAGTTTCAGAGCTTAAGATAGGAATTTTATTTATCAACAAAACTCTAGCTTATACTACGAGTTAAGTAAACTCTAGCTCATGGTTTAGTCCACATATAAAACAAAATATACTTACATGTCTACCTAATATAGTAGTTCAATATGAAGGCAAAGTTTGAGTATTACTATTCGATATTGACGGAGTCAATCAATCATTGGGGTCGAACCCCCAGCAAACACTCTTGTATTCTATCAACGCCCGCCTCATCCGTCCATAAATTCTTATCTGCCCGCACCGGACCTGCTTCGAAGTTTGAGTGATGACGTAGCTTGTGTATTTTGAACCCATAAGCTGCCTTGCAAAAAGCCTCAGCATGATTACATAGGCACAGCGATGTAATCTGCGAGCTTTCGCATTTCCCTCGAAATATGAGTTTCTTTATGGAGCTTGGGGCTCTTGAATTCTGACACTTTCAGAATGTAGTGCATTTCATACAACCGCACAGTAGCGCAGCACGTTTAACAGACAACTGTTACGTCGATCTGCCCACCAGGGAATTTAATTAAACGTAAGGAGTCCTCCCCGGAACGAGTGACGATAATATTTCAACAAAAAGAAATCCTAGAGTGTACGCAATTCTCCGAGAGAATGAAACTAGTTCGCCGACGATAAAATACCGCGCTCTCCTGGTTTAAGAAAATAATTCCTACTTTTCTTTTATTAGTTACCTACTTAGGATGTAAATTACCCAAAGAGAATTTTAATAAGGCTGCACTTTTGTGTGCAGATAGTTCTTTTACCGCCTTTTGTGCTTTCATACTTTTAGTTTGTTTTACTAAATGTATACTTAATTAAAATTACATGAATTGGTTTCTTGGACTTAGGTAGGCCTGGTTTACGGAGCAAGACAGCTGGTAAGTTTCACGCGCAACTTGACAGATGTCTTGTCTCAACTTGCTTTCAGTCACTACTTTTATACTTATCGACTTCATACTTAACTGTCGGTAGTTTATAAGTAGGCAAGTAGATCCGAAGACAGCCAGACAGTTAGTAAGTTTTTATACTTTATGAACTTTTTTTAGTAGCGATTATAGCTATGTGTAACGAGATTTTTGCGTAGATGAGACGTGTCGTTCGGACGAGTTTACGTGTGGCAACGGGAAGTGCATACAATCGCGTTGGGTGTGTGATGGTGACGATGACTGCGGCGACAACAGCGATGAAGTGAAGTGTCCGGCGCCGACCTGCCAGCCTCAGACACACTTCTCGTGCGCAGACGGACACTGCATCTCGGCGTGGTGGCGTTGCGATGGAGATATTGACTGCCCGGATGGCAGTGATGAAACGGTAAGAATTCATAGATTGGAACAACGTAGATAACGTGACAACATATTTAATGTCCACAGTTATATAAATGAAAGTAGAGAAGAGTAGCTGGACTATACTATAGTACCTATATTCTCTAATATAATATAATAAGGTAATTAGCCAAATTTTTTTTTTACACCACAATAATAAAACGGTAAAATCCGTTTGTTTGATTGTGTTTGTAGGTTGAACTAATTTTTAACTTTATTCAATAATTTAAGTAGATCTGAAAACAATTAAACACGATACTTATGCTCATTCTTAGCTGTTTAAGCCAAAAAACTTTTTTTATGTTTATGCTAATAATAGCAGTCTCTCAGGAATAAAATGGGACCACCTCAGGATCTTTCTTTATACGACAACAAATCGGTTTGATTGACAATCATCAAAATCGGTTAACGATTGGCGAAGATATCAGGTCAAAAACAAAAAGATAAGAAAAATAAATACGACCGAATTGAGACCCTCCTCCTTTTTGAAGTCAGTTAAAAATAAACTATCGCAAGCGAAATCGCGAATTTCAAAGTGTTTTATTATTTTAAATAAAATGTAATGTAATGACTGATGATATAAAATTACTAGAAAGGGACTTTAACCTTGAGCCAGCTAGGATTCCATTCCAGACACAATAATAAATAATAATAAATAACCAGATCGACCAGATCTGTGCTTAAGCATTCCAAGGGTTGAGATAGGTACGTACTTATTCTGAGGGCAAATTTCGCTCGAAAGCAAAAAATTAACATATACTGAGTGAACGACCCAATTTTCAGTTTAGCAGCGGAAACGCCAGTACACATTTTGTAGATGGATATTAATCTTCATTACACACCAAACAAAAGTAATAATAAAAAACAAAGGAATTAAGTACTAGCTTCTGCCCACGGCTTCGCCCGAGTGGTACCCGGATAAATAGAAGCCTATGTGTTATTCTGATGTATATTACTGTAAAGTTTCATCAAAATCCGTTCAGTAGCTTTGCGTGAAAGAGTAACAGACATCCATCCCCACAAACTTTCGCGTTTATAATATTAGTAGGATTAATAAAACATACAAGATACAAAGGGCAAAAGATTTTTACTCAAGGAGACGATATTTAAGAGCTATCCAAGAGGATAGATCTTGAATATCGTCTCCTAATTCTTAAATATCTTAAGTATCGTCTACTTGCATAAGAATGCAAATGATGCAATTCCCTCCATTTATTTATTTCCAAGCTGGTCTCTTTTATCTTACCGCCTGTAAAACGTGAACATATGGCAAATTTAATGTTTGGACGTGCTTCTGACTACCCTCTACTTTGTATCCTCAAAGATCTACGCACAATGTATTGTATGTATCTGAGGATATCAATCGTGGGGAACACAGTGGGCTTGTTTATTTTTGTTCTCTTTTACCCATCCATCCATCCTCTTTCTTCCTCATCTACAAGACGCGCACGTAACGGAAACTAAACAAATTTGCTAAAATTTCACTTTCCAGGGTTGCGCTAAAGCACCGACAGTTCGATCACCGTGCATTTCAACCGAGTTCGAGTGCCACGATCGCATGACATGTGTCCACAAAGCGTGGGTGTGCGACGGCGATCGGGACTGCCCGGACGGCGGCGACGAAGCCCCAGAGATTTGCCGAGGGAATGTCACCTGTCGACTGGACCAGTTTCAATGTAAAGACCACAGCTGTATCCCTGGAGCTCTTTACTGCAACGGTGATAAGGATTGCCCGGATGGCAGCGATGAATTGAATTGCAGTAAGTATTACGAACATGTCAAAAACTTCGCATATTATAAAGGAATATTGTTGGTCCAACTTGGTCGGTGTTTCACTCAACAAAATCTGAGACGAGGATATTCGTCACCAACATAGCTCTCAGAATTATCAACTGATAATTCCTCCACCCGATGGATGGACGACATCAGGATTGCAGGAAGTTGGTAAATAGCGGTAGCTCCAGGACGTTTTTTGTGGCACTATTTGGGGAAGATCTATGTCCAGCAGTGGACTTCTACGGCTGATGATGATGATGATGAAGTTCAGTTTCATCATTCAAATAGTCGCCTTGTATCAAAACACCGATTTGATATCGGTCGCCGAAGCCATACAAACGTTTTAAAAAAAAGCTAAGTCCAAACTTTTGGAACCTACTCGTGGGTCGATACTAAACCTATTATTATTACTCTGTTTATTAAGCTATTGCAACCAGCATCACGGTTTACCTAAAGGCTAGAATACATTAGTCGTTGATAAACTTTGAGCATTGGTAATTACATTACGAAGGTATTTCAAGCAATTACCAACAGTCCCCGAAAGGGACAGGTTGCTTGGATTTTAATTTCATTTCACGAATTCAACCCTTCCATTCACAGCAGGTGAGCTTGCAAATCGCTGGACAAAGACGCGGTTGTAGTTATAGAAAACAGAAATTTAAATTAATTTCATTTGAAAGAAAATGGGCTTAACATTGGTTGTTGATATATTATTAACAACCAATGTGGTAGAGATTTGAGCCAATCGATAAAAAAATCTGGACTTCCTGCTTCTAGTTACGCACGAACTAATGTATGTATGTCTAATCATAACTCTAATCAGCCTACATAAGTCTCTCCCAAAATGTGTCATGACGAACGTTATTTAGCTATTTTCACGGGGGGTCTGGGTGTTTTCTATATATAATATGTATGTATCTACAAAAAAGTATCTAAGTAGTATATCAGTCATGTAGTTCCCATAATACAAGCTCTGCTTGGTTTGGGGCTAGATGATACGGTGTTAAAAATATTGTCCAGCATTTCATTTATTATTATTTATTTATTCACCCACCGACTTCCCTCAACATTCACGTCATTGGTCAACCGTCGTGTTCGTGCGTGGTCGCTATTCCTTTAATCCTCAGCGATTGCCGGTTCTTCGAGCTTGGATTATGTGATAACAATCGGGACCCCATGCGCCATTTTAAAACAAACACAGTTGACGTATTTACAGACATTGCCTCATTAGTATTGGACAAAAGATAAAGAAAAATATTGTTATACAACTTGATTAGAGAACATTTTAATTTCTACTTTTGCCGGGTACTGTTTATTGTTACATTTTGCAACTAAATAAATAAATAAATAACGCTGGACAATCCACACATCATCATCTAGCCCCAAGCTAAGCAGAGCTTGTGTTATGGGTACTAGATGACTGATATACTTAATACAATACATTACATAGATAGATATTTTTTTATTATACATAGAAAAAACCCAGACGAATTCGTGATTATAAGCATTCGTACCTTTAAACAAACCTACGTCATGTCCTTATGGACTTATTTAGATGTCGATGACATTTTTTTTTACAGCACGACCGAAGACTATATGCGACAAGCGGACCGAATTTGACTGTGGCGAGGGCATGTGTATACCCCTATCAAAAGTCTGTGACAAGAAACCAGACTGTCCCAATTTTGAAGATGAGCCGAAGGACAAATGTGGTGAGAATGAGTGTGCAAAGAACAACGGAGGATGCACGCAGCGATGTGTGGACACACCGGTCGGATACTACTGTGACTGCGATATGGGCTACAAGCTTACCGATAACCGGACTTGCGAAGGTAAATATACACACAGATGCTCAATCTTTATTGATGTGAAATTTCAAACATACTAATCTTCATTTGAAATCTCACATCCCGCAATTAATTTGCCTTACTTCTGGGATTCCAGACAAAACAGATCCATAAAAGTTTCATAGAAAATGTATTGTATCGACCAGTTCTGTGCATACCAATGGTTAAAGGAGCAAAGGTATTTGTTGGTTTGTCTGTACAAAAACCTGGGGAACGGCTAAAGCCACACACGCTACGATAAAACGGCATCTTTAGAACTGCACCTTTAAGTCGTAACGTGTATGTGGTAAATGGATACAGTTGGTCTTATCGTAGTAATTTTGCTTAGCGTAAGTGGTCTCGAACACTGCTTCATTTAAAGGAATGAAAAAGTAAAATTAACAAGGTTGTTTTAGTGAAGTTTGAGAGCGTAAAGAGCGATTCGTAGCCCCGCTTCCTGGAAAACTGCATATTGGAAAGTAAATCTTGAGCGGTTTTAATGCTTACGATGTTTAGCTGGCCAGCACAGATGTTGTAGCGTCTGAGAACACATAGTGAAGTTATTTAGCGAAACCCACTTCCCGAGAAAAGCTTGGTATTCTTTTAGTAAAATAGTAGACGTGGCTCTTTCACACCGGTCACATTACACTGTTAATCCCTCAACCTACCACTTAATTTTACAAGCAAAATGACAATGGGGAACAAACTCATCTATACTAATATTATAATCAGGAAAGATTTTTTTGTTTGTTTGTTTGTTTGTACCGAATAGGCTCTGAAAGTACTGGACCGATTTTAACCATTTTTTCACTAATAGAAAGCTAAATTATCAGAATAAACATAGGCAAAAATTTATTTAAAAAAAATTAGAGATTTTAAGAAAATTGCAATAATGTAACCCAAAGTAGCAAAATTTTGCCTATAAAATTCATTATTTGGCGTGCGCTGAGAAAACTATTGACGGTACATAAGAATTATATACTACATGATTAAAGTACTCATTACTACCTACAAAAAAGTCTTCGAGGGAATATATCTAACTATCATAGCTAAGTCACAATAGCAGCTTTTGTGTTCTAAAATTTAATTTGATCGCCGATAGAAACAAATGTTGGTTACATTTGTATCATAGTATTATTTTTTATTCAAATAAATAGTTTTATCATCAAGGCTATTTATGTAGCAATTAAAAACTTTTTAATTCATTCGAATCGGACATTTAAAATCGAAAAATCGAAACTTACGCGGGTGAAACTGCGTGACGCAGCTAGTGTTAAAATAATTTTACAGATTTAGCTATGTCCAAACCAAAACTTGATAAGGAGACCCTTTGGGATCTACATTTTTTAATTTTAAGGAAGTTTGGGAGTTTTGGGGTCTTTTGAGCCTAAATTGCTAAATGACCTGCATAACTTACTAAACTATAGATAAAAGCAACAGTTTAGCTAGCTACATAGATAGATGATAGAGAGGTACGGTACCTGTGACACATCAGAAAGTTATGTCCCAGTGGCGTAGAACGCAGTTAATCAATACAATATCTTGGTTGTGACAACTTGGTACCGACTCACATGTACCCGCGTTCCCACTCCGGAGACCTGAAACAAAGTTAGTCAAATGAATAACTTGTTACGAGAATTGATTGATAGGCTTCTTCCGAGCACAGAAGTTTCTCGAGATCCATAGCAATTCAAAAGTTATGAAGCGAGCAAGGAGAATATTATTTTGACGTGTTTGTAATTATTGAATTATTGGTGAAGGGAAACATCGTGAGTAATCCGGCATGCGCTAGAACCTAAATTTCGAAGGCAAGTGCTTTTACCAATAAGCGGCGATTATGTTGAAAAAACACGTGGCACAGGTTACGTCAGGTGTTTACAAAAATGTGTCCCAAGCCTTCCTGTACGAAGCAGTGTACCGCATCGTCCGTTTCATGGTCCCCGTTTTGCGCTGGAATTTACGAATCTTTCAAATGTGGACGAGTGTGGCGGCATGAGCGCTTGCTCTCAATTCTTCGCGTAATGACTAGCTTGTAGAAGTCCACTGCTGAAGATAGGCCTCTCCCAAACAGTTCTTTGACAAACGATCTTGGGCGTCATTCATCCACCGACTTCCCGAAATATTATGTACACTGCATCATCCGGTTCGTGGCTTTTTGCGTTAGAAGTTACAATTAGTGCCTATCTTTCAGATGTAGACGTGTGTGCCGGCATTAGCGCTTGCTCTCAATTCTTCGCGTAATTAAAAGCTTGTAGAAGTCCACTGCTGAAGATAGGCCTCTCCCAAACAGTTTTTTGACAAACGATCTTGGGCGTCATTCATCCACCGACTTCCTGAAATATTATGTACACTGCATCGTCCGGTTCGTGGCTTTTTGCGTTGGAAGTTACAATTAGTGCCTATCTTTCAGATGTGGACGAGTGTGCCGACGCCGGCGCTTGCTCCCAAATGTGCATAAACGAGAAGGGTACCTTCAAATGCGAGTGTCACGCTGGCTACGCGCGCGACCCCCGCGATCGAACCCGCTGCAAGGCCACGGAAGGCCACCCGTCACTCCTCTTCGCAAGGCGTTTTGACATCCGCAAGATCAGCCTGGACCACCACGAGATGGTTGCTATTGTCAACGATACCAAATCCGCGACAGCGCTGGACTACGTGTTCAGGACAGGGATGATCTTCTGGAGCGATGTTACTGATGAGAAGATTTACAAGTTAGTACAAGTATACATACATGCGATTGAGGTGGCTTACTTTATTCATCAGGTTATTGCAAAATATTTAAACCCTCACCGTGTTTTCTATTGTCTATTGCAGCGCTTCCTAGTGACTTTTAGTGATAAAACCCATCTAAAAAACTTTCCTTGATGTTATAAAAATCGATTGCGAAAAACCACATTTCAACAACAGACAAACAACTTCTTACGGGCTTCCTACTTCGTGGGTAAAATCAATTTTGGTGACGACCATTTAGTCTGGTACGATCTCGGCAGAGAGGCCAGCAAGTAGCCGACCGAGAAGCCAGAGGTGCGGGCGCGATTCCCAATACGAAGCAAGTACCATTTGTTTTGGTTTTCGAAGTGAAGGTTAAAATAAAGTGAAGGAAAAATTCTTTAGTTTACGCAAACAAAAAATGAAAAACAAGCCTATGTGTCAGATAACAATAGATAGTGGGGAAATAATGAGCCGATATCAAGATATCACAGCAATCAAATAAAAGTTCGGGATTAAACCTGATTAGCGCATAATAATTATGTACTGCAAATTACAGACTGAAAAACCAGTTATAAACTCTTATCATAATTGATTGCCAAATTCTTTAAGCTGATTAAATCAAAACAATGTGATTTTCATGCAGCTAATGCACGGTGTTGATTTAGATTATTTTAATACGTATAATTTTTATTGCACGTGTCCAAACACCTACTGATCTAGAACACACGTGTTAAACCAATGAAAAGTCGCAAACTGAAACCTAACACGAATTCATAAAATCGAACATAGTACCATATTCATAGTTGGTACCTACTATATATAAGGTACTAGCTAGACAATGAAAGAACTCACAACATTAACATCCGCCCAGTATCAGGATAAAATATAGGCTCATCTATATAAAATTACCTCGTGGGAATCTGTTAAACCGTCGGCGTAATGCAGTATCTTACAAATATCCTTTCCGCGTTGTTTTATGTAGTTCTGATCTGATCCTAGGGTCCTAAGACTGACAGTTGTTTGTCGGAGGTATTATATTTATCTACAGATTGCGTTAAAACTCCACTTGCGCGATCTAGACACTTCGATGGCCATCTCTGTATTGTACGTAGTAGTTTTTCGTGTATTGGTAGTCCGTTGATGTGATGTAAGGTAGCTTAATCATGTGGCGAGAGATGTCGCTATAGCTTCATCGTAGAACTTTAACATGAGTATGATATACATTATTGTACGGTTCACACTACGGGTGATATCAATATTTATACCCATGAAACCTTTGTAAAGCAAACTCAAAGGTATCTTCGTTTAACCGTGGTGCCTGATAGTTCAAACTCAATGATTCCATACAATCTACTACAGTAGGTGTTATTTGTATCAGCACACTTTCAGACACATTTGTAAAATTGTTAGTGATATAAATGAATTAAATTTAATATAATAATCCTATTACGTACGTACTCGTACGCGTTTATAATAAAACGTGAAAGTTTGTGGATGGATGTTTGTTACTCTTTCACGGAAAAACTACTGAACAGGTTTTGATGAAACTTTACAGTAATATAGCTTATACTCGTACATCAGAATAACACATAGGCTACTATTTATCCGGGCACCACGCGGGCGAAGCCGTGGTCAGAGGCTAGTAAATATTAAGCGCTTATCACCCATGGTATGAGTTAAAACGTGTACGACCTCAATAGTACTACGAACCAATGATTTATATTTATTTCCTTGGTGAATTCAAGGGTAAACCTAAATTTCACCAGAAACGGGATATTTACCATGATGAGAGTTTGTTGGTTTCCCGATGTCCCATTTTAATTTAATTTAATGTGAACTTGACTATTCATATTGTAAAAACGGGAATTTTCACGTACTGCACTATCGGTGAAGGCACCGACTAAGTTTCGACTCATTCCGAGAGTTCAGTGCACGGCGCGACGCGGAAGGAGAAAGTCGCAGCCACTCACCCTGATGAAGACTCTCGGAATGAGTCGAAACTTAGTCGGTGCCTTCACCGATAGTGCAGTACGTGAAAATTCCCGTTTTTACAATATGAATTTAATGTGCATTAACCATGATAGTTTTAAAAGTTAATGGACCCTGTCAATTCTCACAGGGCGCCAATCGACGAAGGCACGCAGCGCACGGTTGTGATTGGAGACCAGCTGATCACATCCGATGGTCTAGCTGTCGACTGGATCTACAACCACCTGTACTGGACAGACACGGGGAAGAACCACATCGAACTTTCAGACCTCCAGGGCAACATGAGGAAGATATTGATCAGGGATCGGCTCGAGGAGCCGAGGGCCATTGCTTTGAACCCCCTTGATGGGTAAGTACAAGATAACATATATCCTACTAATATAATAACCGTGAAAGTTTTTGAGGATGGATGTTTGTTACTCTTTCACGCAAAAACTACTGAACAGATTTTAATGAAACTTTACAGTATTAATATAGCTTATAGGTAGGTACATCAGAATAACACAGGCCACTTTTATCCGGGTATCACGCGGGCGAAGCCGTGGTCAGAAGCTAGTAAATAATATAGACACTGCGGTTTTGGATTTACCGATGACGTCTAAATTTCACTAAAGACGAAAACACAGCTACCTACAAGCATTTAATTACAATATTCTACAAGAAAACAAGATTTCATTTTAGGGACATGTGGCTGAAATCACAGGAAATCACAGGATAACTCTCATATTATACTTATAAGTAGGCTATTCTAACTTATTTAGATATAACTATTATTATTATTATTATTATCATAACTTATCCTTCCATCCTAACCTACAATTATTTTTTTCAATCGTGTTTTTTATGTCGTGCTTAGTAAATGTTTTTATTTCTTGTTCTTTCTTTCATGTATTTAGTAACGAAAATAACGCATACATAGTTGGTTAGAAGCTTGTTTTGTCCCGGTCACCACTCAAAATGTAGTGCCGGAATTGCTTGATAAAACCACTTCATTATATAAAATTCAATTTTAACTTTAAATCTGCCTGCCTAACTTAAAATAAATGGACATTTTCCACACAGCATAATCTAGCCCCAAAGTAAGCAAAGCTTGTGTAATGTGAACTACATGACCGATATGCTACTTATATACATTTTGTAAATACATACCTATTGATTTTTAAGACATCGTCATTTGTCAGTTATCTTAAATCTCAGAAGGTAAATCGTTGTGATGGATGATTCCAGTCATCATTTTGTTTCTGATTACCACCCGCATATAATGAATCTTTACTTTTTCTTTTAGTTGGATGTACTGGACCGACTGGGGTCAAACACCGAAAATCGAGAGAGCTGGCATGGACGGCTCACACAGGCAAACCATCGTATCCTATGACGTCAAATGGCCCAACGGCCTCACTCTGGATCTTGTGCGAAAACGCGTTTACTGGGTGAGCACTTTTTTCAAAACATTGCATTGATTTTTAATGTGCCAAAGTTTGTTGTAGTTCTTCACAATATGATATGTTTCAAATTAATCTGCAGCAACAAGTTCTTTCGCTTATAGCAGTCCATAGTTTCTTAAATTTGAAAAGAAGTCACTATAATAAATATAAAAATAGATAAATATATAACACGGTCGACAAGTTTCCGCTTTTTAAGTTTTAGTTGCTTTGGACATTTTCACTTGACTCTAACAAAAATAAGCACTTTAAAGGAACCCTGAATCGAAACTATAAGGGTTCCTTGTTCACTACGGAGCCCTAATAAGGTTGAAAAGAGTAGGAAACATCAAATTTTTGGTAAGTATTTACAGTTTAATCTTTACTGGTCTTCTTACACTTTATTCCTAGTTTATTTCGAAGAACCCACGCTGGTACTAATCTGATAAGAACAAAGAAGATATTGTCGAAATTAGTCTGGAAAATTCACGTCTCACACCTATGTTAATAACTCAGTGGAAAAATACAATCAAACACTATAATTATATCACGCAACAAGTTTGTAAAGAGCATTTTAAAAGAATTGAATCATGTTGACGTACTTGACAGAAACGTTACACATCTACGTACTGGTCTTTAAATGATTAGCTGATAATGGCAGGCAATGGTATAGGTGTCAACAAGAGTTATTTTCAGATTTCTAATATGTATACCAATACAAAATTATCCGTCCTACTATTCATCAGACTTTGCAAACTTTGCAAACGGGAAATCTTATTTATAGAGATTATAATGATAATCTGTACAAATAAGATAACATAAAGTTTATTTGTTATTTAAGAAAAGTATATATATCAGTCATGTAGTTCCCATAATACAAGCTCTGCATAGTTTGGGGCCAGATAATCCTGTGTGAAAAATGACCAGCATTATTTATTTATTATTATTTGTCATAAACTCTTCAAAGAAGCAATAAGCAAATATGTACACATAAAAACATGATAAAAAGTACTTTGAAAAACACATCGTTAACCACCTGTCATATAGAGAAGCTGGCCTTGTTACTTAGTTTATTGAGTGGCCAATTAACTATCATCAATATCATCTGACTAATCGGTCTATAAATGCTAATAAATGCTAAGTACTTTGCGTATAATCGCCCCCTAAAAGTGTCCCCATAAAATCTAGATTCCTGACCAAAAAAAAGAAAAACCCACGAAAAGGAAAATCTAAAAACTTTTCTGTGGATTACTTTAGAGATAGATAGATATGAATAATAATAATGCTGGGCATTTTTCATACAGCATCATCTAGCCCCAAACTAAGCAGAGCTTGTATTATGGGAACTACATGACTGATATACTACTAATATTTTTTTTTTGTAAATACATACATATTATACATAGAAAACACCCAGACCCGAGACAGATATTTGCAGATCATACAAACATTTGTCCCGCGGCGAGAATCGAACCCGCAACCTTCTTCAATAGATAGATAGATAGATAACACGTTATTGTATACCAGATGCTTATAAATGAAAACAGAGCCAATTATAAACTATCGCGTAAGTACAATGGGCGGTCTTATCGCTTATAGCGATCTTTTCCAGAAAACCTTTAGATATGTTTATTAGAGATGTTATGTTCATTAAATCAAATTCTATATTTGAAACAAAAATACAACCAAATACTTAATTACAATCAAATAATAATTATATACTTATTTTGCTTAAAGGCACTCATATTTAGTAAGGAAATATATACCTATCAGTTTATTATAACATAGGTGTGTATGTATCTACTATAATAAAGGTATGTTGGATAAACTAAAATAACAATAAGTAATTAAGATAGGTTAACATTTACTTTATATTTCCCCAATAAGATTACCTGTGCTGTGAAGACCAAACTGCCACAAATGGTTGAACTCGTACAGTGTTCGTTACACTATCATCGTAGGTAGAACAAGAGAAGGTGCCTACATACATTCAAAGTTACTCGTGTTAGTACCTTATACATATAATAATATAAAACACGATACCTACTCACATAAGTAGGACACGATAAAATACATCGCACGTTTTTTTCTTGTACCAGGTGGATGCTAAAATGAACACAATTTCGTCTTGCAACTATGACGGCGCGGCTCGCCGCGTTGTCCTGTACTCGACAGACGTGCTCCGCCATCCATTCTCCATCACCACCTTCGAGGATTGGGTGTACTGGACCGACTGGGACAAGACTGCCGTGTATCGCGCCAACAAGTTCAACGGGAAAGACGTCGAGGCCATCACCTCTACACACGCTGTAAGCAGATTTCTGTTGATATTTACACAGGGGCCATCCATAAATTACGTCACATTGAAGGTCCTCCCTTTACATTACATGTGACATTATCTTCAAATCTAGCGAAAAACTTTAGTGTGGGGTCACACAGATGTGAGGGGGAGGCTTATATAATCATAAAATTCGTGTGACGTAATTTATGGATGGCCATTGTAAGCCAGTGTCGATGGGTTATTGGTACAGACTTATCCTCGAAGATAATATAAGAGGCGAAGTTGGTGTAGGAAGTTATTATAGACAGATTTACAAATGGACAGACACCGCCATAACCATAATTACACCGTTTTTTCAAACTTAGTAGGGAAACAAATTATTTAGGCAGGTAAGGTAATCAATTTCCTAATACCTATTAAAATAAATACAATAATGAGGAAGGATGATACCTGTTTATTTCAATCATGATATTAGACTATTTTAAATCATCGCCGGAAAAACAATATGGCACAGAAAAACCAACTGGGGAAATACAAAAATGAATCCTATTTTAACCTTTCCCCTTTTGGTAGAACACATACAATTTTTAGACAACTGACGATAGTACAATGACGAATGTTTTGAAGAAAACTGTGTGATAATTTGTGGATCTGAAAGGTCACAAAACTTTAAGACATTAAAATTGATTCTTGTATTTAGCCATTGTTCTGAAAATAATCAATATTTGAAACTTGCGTCATTATTGTTACATACGCATTACGTTTTTCCTTGTCATTCAAGATCAGAGGGCTAAAAGCATATTATATGAAACCTATAGATATAGCATCTACGCTAGATAAAACATCAAATTAATTTCAGCAGCTTAAAACAGATGGCTGACTAGTATATTTTTGGGTGTGGGTATGAGAAGGAAAGAATGGCATAATAAACGAGTGAATATGAATGTAGATATAGGAAGAATCAAAACGTCAAAAAACCTATTGAGGTTTTTATTATTTCCAAACATTACTACATAATGTTAACATTTCTATAGAAATGTTAACTTTTATACGATATTAATTTAATGTAAATTTACGCGACCCAGAGTAAAAAAGGGGTGAGTACAGAGTTTGAAGGGCTGATAGAAGAGAATCGAAGAAGAAAACATGTTGTACCGACCCCACATAACGTGGGATGATGTCAAGTATGTAGATGATAAATTGTATATTCTTGCCAGCAGCTCCAAAACCCGATGGTGATCCACGTGTACCACCCGTACCGGCAACCTGACGGCGTGAACCACTGCGCGGCCGTGAATGGTCACTGTTCGCATCTCTGCCTACCAGCGCCGAGGATCGGCGTGCATTCGCCGCGGGTATCCTGCGCCTGTCCGAACGGGCTGCGTCTTCTGCCCGACAACCAGATGTGCGTCGAAGACAGTGAGTACAATGCTTATTCTATTTTACAAAAATAACCTCATAATTTTACTTGTTTTCGAGCCAGAGTTTTTCCCATTATCCGATCCGTAACGATATCGGATTGGTAAACAGCTCTGAGGAAAGCACACGGCTGAATTATGAAAGCAACAATGGAAGCTTAAAAATAATGATGACGATTACCTTGATCCTTTTCTAATGTTGATTGATAGGGTACAGTTTTACAGTCCGCGTATATTTTGATGTTTCTTTACATCAACTTGAAACATCATAAGTGTTTAAAAATAGGTACACTACCGACCTGCATGATGAAATTAAAGCCTGAATATTTTGGGACTACCCAGTTCTGACCAGCATAAGCAAATTGTATCCGATTGCAAGTTGAAACGAAACTCGTTATGCATGGAATGTGCCTGACTTTTTTTTGCAATATGTAACTTTTGCGTTCATAAAAAAAACAAGGGCCGCAGGCAAGCTGTTTATCAAACTTCAACAATGCTCGAGGTTATTTACTTTTTGAGGGACTCGCAATGCAAGTTCGTTTTATTATTTTGACAATAGGTTTTAATTTTAACAAGTCATTACAAAAAGAACCTCAAATCGTTTTAGCTAGAAACTTATTTTTTAAATAATAAAAACCCTGCTTTGCTTTGGAATGGTATAGGTAAGATCAAATACCCAACGCGACTAGTGTCAACCAGCATAGAGGAAATCATCACTTCGTTTAGCAAACCAGAAAGGTTATTGCAAATATTTTCAAGAATAATTATATTCAGTACGACAGTCAAGTGTGTAATACACTCATAGACTTATTTAAAGGAACGCTTCATCGATCGAAAAAAAAGGTTAATATTACCACTCGACACAAATACAGAATGACTAAAGGGACAATTCCGGATCTCAGCGTAGCTCAGGTATCTAAATCAGTGGCTTTAATTTAAAATGGTTAAAGTTACAATAAAATGGCGAAATATTGCGAGATTCCACGTCTGTCATCTATCGCAATGTTAGACGATACCGGCAGACTGGATAGTACACGAGACATGTAGGGCAAGGTCGCAAGAGAGTCACATCAGCTATAGACGATCAATTTATGGTGAGAAATGTTCTAAGAAATCGCACTTCGACTTCGTCTGAGGTCAGAAATACGCTACAAGATGTTCGGAAAGTGACAGTTAGAACTTAAGACGAAAACTCAAAGATGCTGGAATAGGGGCGTATTTGCCAGCCAGAGGCCCTTATTTACAAGAGTAAGAGCCTCTACTTAAAACAAGTCATCGAGTAGCTCGGGCCAATATCGTTTTGGCCAAAGGATGTTGCGAGTTTCGAGACTTAACTTTTAAATTATGTAGGTCTTTGTTTCGTTTCAATGTTGAGCACTGGCCGAACCATTTGCTGAAAGCCACTAATCAATTACCTACTTGATACGTATAGTTAGGTGGGTATATAGATACATAGGCGTGTTCTCATTTAGGTCCTTACTTGGAAATACCAACTCAACCAAAAATGGAAATACTCGTATGTTGTAAGAACAAAATGGGACATCGATAGGTTGATCAAACGGTTAAAGTTAAATATAATCAATACTTAGAAGCTCAAAATTTACCTGTCTAAAAATAACTTACAATAAGATACAGTATAAATTGATTGTCGAAAATAAAGTTTATTTTTATAATGAGTAGTATTGTTTTTTTTTCTATAGAATTGATTAATTTATTCTGATTACAAAAAAGCTAGATAGGTAATTTAATCGACGCCCATTGATAAGAAAAAGCAGGTGATGTTAGTATATATAATATACCTAGTGTTAAGTATATAGTAATATATAATTATAGTAATCAAATATAGATATCTATTTGATAATATCAAGCATGGATGCCAAAACATAGCTAAAATGTTTTTTAACTTTACTCATATTTTGACCGCTTTTTTATTCCATGGAGATAAGACATGCAACAAAATATAATTTTACACTGTATGATAATTTGAACAGCAGTGTAACTACGCATATTTAATGTGCAAAAAATGTTCTATATTGTCTCGTTAAAATCGTCTTCTGATATGAGGTAATTGATAGTCCTCGCATATTTATACCAAAACTCAAAAAGACATTGTTGAAGAATTGGTTCGATACAATTAATGAATCTTTAACGTGTGATAATTTAGACTGAGGAATTTATTTTGGTTATTATTTAATTTTTTACATGTTGTCATTTAGACCCTATCTATGATTGTAATTTTAGTTCTTTTTAATAGTAAATATTTAAATACAAACTAGCTTCTGCCCACGGCTTCACCCGCGTGGTACCCGGATAAAAAGTAACCTATGTGTTATTCTGATGTATAAGCTATATTACTGTAAAATTTCATTAAAATCCGTTCAGTAGTTTTAGCGTGAAAGAGTAACAAACATCCATCCTCACAAACTTTCGCGTGTTTTTACATAAATTTGCTAAAGTGTATGACCTGTTTAATTTATTTGTAAAAGATATATTTAAAGAGTTACAACTCAATTGCAAATCAGTTCACTTCACAGGTCATCGTATAAAAGCCATGTAAACGTTCATATTACGTTAAACAATATTGTACCTGTTGCAAGACACAATAGCTATGATCCATTCATTACGTACGACCCACGACTTCTAAGAACAGTCAGCCTCGACAATGTGGATACCTACAGAGATAAAAACATTTTGCCATCGGCGTGTGAGCATGTCTCCTGCTCTGTGACTACCTGGGTATCAGTGTTCCAAAAAAAAAATCAGCATTAATATTAATAATCACACCAAATTATATTTAGTTACTTACATGTAATCTCATCTTTAAGTCATATCTTACTTCAGATTTCAGCTGCTTCTCTTATTATATAACGTTTTATTTTGGTTTGTTATAATACAGTAAGTAGAGGAATTTAAATTTGCTGTGGGATGATTAAATTTCAAAACAGGGCTCCGGTGTACTTTCGAGCATTTCCATAAGCTTTATTTATTAATGATGTCCAAAATATTTTGTAAAAAAGAGATGACCGACACGATGTCAGTTAAAATTTTAGCGTGATCTTAAAAATACGTAAATTGAATCACCTCGAAACACCACGTCACCCTAGTGGGTGACGACACATCGTACGATGTTTTTATCGTTGGAAATTAAGGCAATGTGATCCATTATTGTACCGTGAAATTCCATTAGCCCTGAGATACAACGAAGTGCAAACTGACTGGCGGAAAATTTTAGATGGTAATAATAAACATAATAATATTATTATAATCCTATACACAACAGTCTCAAGTGTAGGAAAACGTTTTTAGGGTTTTTCGTACCTACCCAAAGTGTGGACGCCTGAACCGATTTTAATGAAATCAGGAATAGATGATAGTTGGTAATCTGGAATAACACAGAGGTTACATTTTCATTCGTGTTCTACTCGAGCGACGATGGGGCACCTCACTCAACTACAGTGTAGGTTATTGTATACCCTTTTCATTAAGTTAGCTAACTGAAAATTAGCTATGAACTGAGCTATGAATCAGATAAAATTAAAAAATATAACAGAATTAAGCAATAGGCAGGAGCTACGAATAGTAATGTTGGTAGGTAGCACTATATTTTATCGTTTTGGTCTTCTCACCCATGATAAAGAGCTTCTAAACATTATAACAGTTTAAAAAAAAAAAAAGGTTCAATGTCACCTAGGTTGCAAATTTCAAGATTGGTTTTATGACGAAATATATTAAAAAACTGTAATGAGATGATAATTACTTTAACTGCCACTAAATGTGTTCTTGTTTGAACACTTTGATAGGGCAACGCAGTTTTTTTTTATGATATTGCTTTTAATTTACAGTTAAAATTAGTAAATTTGAGTATTTCATCATGTTCATTTCCTATTTCCTACTAATATTATAACCGCGAAAGTTTGTGAGGATGGTTGCTTGTTCCTCTTTCACGCAAAAACTACTGAACGGATTTTGATAAAACTTTCAAGTAATATAGCTTATACACCAGAATAAACATAGGCTACCTTTTATCCGGGTATCACGTGGGCGAAGCCGTGGACAGAAGCTAGTTTACTCAATAAAGTTACGATTGCAATATTTAATTAGTAAGCGAAGCAAATTTTCCACCTCGGTGATTTTGACCCCTAAATAAATATATAAAATCCTGATTGTAGATTAATCGAATGAGAAATATTAACTTTTGAAAAGAAAAGACGATTAGCTGTATTGAATTCTATTACCTTCATAACACCTTAAAAATAGCAAAGAAATACGAATATGCAATGTACGTAGGTACGTACCTAAAAAATACGAAATGTTTTTATGACGTGTTTCGTCATTCGTGTAGTGTTTGTAGTAGGAAAATTATCGTAATTATTACGATAGGAATGTACCTACATATAGGTAAGATACCACGCCTTCGTCTTATCTGGGGCAAAGAATACTAAATAAGTAATACTAAGGTACCTATCGGCTTCGTAAAATTACACTAGAACACATTAGTCATTGTTTACATTGATACCGGACATTCCCAGGCGTTGCATGTAAGAATTATAATAATACATAAAATTGACACTACGAGTAGGTATAAGTATTCTGCTTAAACCTACCTACCTAGATAGGTGCTAGACACAGTTTATGAATGAATCCGTAATTGTGCCGTGCAGTCAACTCCATGTTATGCAATATGCATTAATCTGCAATCAAATGTAACTCAACATAAACAAATATAGGTACTAAAAAAGACAAAGAAATACGTACCTAGAAACATAAAAAAAAACAGAACAACGCCTACTCATCAATGACATTGAAATTCCATACAATATTCATTTGATTGAATGACCTCATACGTGCATCACCTAAACGCTAGGCCACGCTAGGCCCAGTTACTTTCGTTATGATGAAAACGCATTCGACCAATAGACCAGCGGTTGGCGAATAAGGCGACGTGACGTCACAACATCACGCCACCTTTTGTTCAGTCAGTACATGACATGCGCGATGCGGCACGAAATTCTCGCGTGGCCTGTCGCACACAAAGTTAACTGGTATTTTTGTTTCATTTCGCATTTTATTGGGCACGTTTGTTTGTAAAAGTCTTAGGTTTTAGGTAGGTATAAAGGGTTTTGAACTTTTTGTAATAGCTAAAAAGTATCGGCATATCTACTACCTACCTATACTGATTAACAGTTGAACTAAACTGGACTCCAATTACTAAGGCAAGAAACTTAATTTACCATTAACTTAATTTACTATTTATACCTAGATAGTTTACCATTGTACCTTCGGTAGGTAGTATAGGTATTACCTTTTATTCGGTAATGTGGCACTTTAGGACAACATAATATCTACCTAGGTAGGTATATCTATAAATTGTGAGTGTTTCATATCTATATTTATATGTTTAATTTCATTTAAAAAAAAGGGGCTGCATAGGTACCTACTACTATGTCAGCTTCCCATAAACAGAGTTTCAAACCCCTAGCGAATAGATAAAAATCATCAAGCAGTTTCTAAAATAGAAATAAAGTGCAGTAGGACAAATTCACAAGCAGAATAACATTAAAGAACAGAATAACAGTATCTTAATAACCTTTAAAAGCTATCACAGCGATAATCTTCACAAATTCGAAGATAAAGATAGATGAAGATATTGAAATAAACTAGGTAGAGGTACTTCCTACTTGGATAGAGCATTGATTTACCTGCCAGCCGGATCGTACACAGTTAAAGTCGGAACGCACGGTGTGTGGTGGGACTGAGAGACGTCATTGGCGGTAGGCCGGGCCGGTGTATCGAACGGAACGAGTCGAGTAGTAGTGTCATGTCATGCCATTCCGTCTCGTGGCATCGCCGTAGTCGCGTGCGCTGGGCATTTTACCTCTAGCTTTCAAACCGCGATCCTATAACTTAAAAACAAACCAATATCTATTAACACCTGATTGGATTGAAACAGCAACAATTACAAGTTTGTTTTAAATAAAATTCTACAGATGCGATAGAACAACCCGTGGAGGTGCATAAACCGACTTATGGTACAAATGCAACTATTGTAGTTGAAGGAAAACCTGAAGCCAGTGAGTATTTTTGTGACATCCGACTTTCGTGTACCGCGTTATCTTCTCCTTAACCCCCTACCGAGTTTGTGAAATAATCGTTTCTGTGACGTTTGAGGTTAACTTTAACTTAACCGGTTAATGAAAGTGAAGGTTATATCACATTCTGTCTAGTGTTGGTTGGCCAATAAATAAAATTGGATAAGATTTAACGAAGAGTTAATTTGAACGCCACAGATTAGATTAAAAATGCTTTATTTTGGATGGGGGTGAATCATTGTAATCATTGATAAGATTAAGTTTCCATCAATGTTATCATAGTGGGTATGGGTATAAAGAATCACTAACACCCGAGAATAATTATCATTGCTAAACTAACCGTTCATTGTGAATGTTCAAAAAATATCTGTGTGTCTTCAACTTGGGATTCGTTGACTGATTTTCAGGGCATGTCAAACTACTTACAACAATCTGGTGCTTAGATATTCTGAGAGCAAATGGTTGATCGGGAAGCTTTGCCCATATGGTGAATCAAATTCGAGGAGGGATCGGCCTTCTCACGAAGTGGTTGCGAGCTATCTTCACAAGTGAAGATACCAATACCACCGAGGAAACAGAAATTGAACAGACTGAAAAGCCAGAACCTACATCGGTCGACGATTCACAAGACGAGCCAATGAAGGCGTACTGGGAAACAGACAAAAAATCCCTTGACAACAGAAACCAACCTTTCATTGATAGCTACTTGAAAGGCAATGCTCTCGAAAGGATACCAGATACAACAAAGGAGCCAGTCATAGAATCTCATTATAAATTCTCAAATTTCCATTTATTTAACTTACCGGATGGTCTGGAAAATAGAAATGAATATAAAATTGGTAATGTATTAAAACTTCTTTACTATGTCAGAAAAGTAATCATTATTATACTGGGAAGACACACAGATTCATTCTGGACTGGGTGCATGACACTGCTTTTAAATTGGTAATAATTGCAAACTAATGTAAATGTAAATAATGTAATATACCCATCCATTATCTGCTGGTGCATGGTGCAACAGGGAATTTGACCAGTCCAGCTTAACCAAACCTATATGAGTTCTGACATTCTGAGATCCAAAATGGACTAACGCGTTAATTATAATTATTAATTTGCCATAATAAGTCAGTCAAGCTGTGATGCAAAATGCCATGTTATGGTTTGCTGCTCACTGCAAAAGCCTAAAAACGACGAGAATTGTTAATGAAAGGCCAAATGACAATTAGCATCATTCATTTCATTCAAATCATTCCAAATGATAACAAACTTCCTGTCTCTTGAATTACATTTTTTATGGGTCATAAAGAAACTGGTAATACATTTCAAAAAAGATTTAGCCGCAAATATTATGTAGGTTAAGATATTTTGGTTAAATACATATTAGTTGGCACGTTTCATCGACTAACTGTCCACAAATAGCGTGTCCGGTTCGATCTGGTTACATAGGAAAGACTAGCCGAGCAATTATTGTGATAATACTTTATGCAAAATATCAAATATTTTTTTTGAAGGAAGCAACTCAGCGTCAATGAATCACTTGAACTGAATCAATTCAGCTCTATTGTCATCAGTGTTTTGCTGACCCTTGACAATGAACTGAAAGAAAAAACGACCAACGTTCAATAATCATAATGCTTGCAGGCAATTTATGTTCTTACAGGAAGTTATTTATTATCTTACCGAGCATAACTCGTTGTAAATATCTTATTGTTAGAAATAACAGCCATCATTTGAGATTTAACAATGTGATGCCTAAATAGTTTTCCAATCACGTGGTAATCGTTTATGCTTTTTGTGTCTAACAAAACCATCACGCAGGATGTGATCTGTCTGAACTGTGGTGAAGGATTGTCTTTTTCAACATAACTAACCAAGAATTTACTAATTTATAATACGAAAAGGACGTCTGCATTGCTAAGCTTTATTTTAGCACCAACAATTACACTCTTAAAAATATTTCCTTGAGTCAAGATCCAAAGTAATTGTGTCTAATTCGTTGCTTTGCAGAAGTCGCAATTTGGTTTTTCTTGTCTTCAATGTTTCGCTCTCTTTTACAGGTGTAACAGACACGCCAAAGGCCGGTACTGGAATCTCAACCAGCGGACGCGACGCGGGCGTTGTTGCCGGAATCGTGGTAGCAGTAATCTCAGGAGTTCTTATTTTAGCAGCACTGGTAAGCATTGAACACAGGATTACATTTTATAACATTCTTTTAAATCTACTAGAGGATCCCGTGGCTTTGGCCCGCGTGATATCCGGATAAAAAATTGCCTTTCTGTTATTCTATGTCACAAGCTATACCTGTTACAATTGAATCCCAATCGGTCCAGCCGTAGCAAAAAACAACCAACATCTATCCAAAACTTCGCATTTATAATAAGTAGTATGATTTTATCCCTAATGCAAAATCTGGCTTATCAAAGTCCAATGGATATGATAATGTTTTCTATGCTATTTAAACCCTTGTTTTACCATTATGGTAATTCCATGTCATAATCTTATTGTTAAGCAGGAAGTAGAATTCAATAGTACCTAATGCCAGGTATTACCATAAAATTGACATCGGACCTCGCATTTAATCCTTGATATCATTTAAAAATAACGTGCAAACGTATTTATCACATCATCTGTGCAACCATTGTTATGGACGTTGTGCAATTCTCTAGATTGTTCTAGATTGATTTTGTTCCGCCGCCCGTGGTTACTGCCATCCTAATTGCATTTTATTACATAACAAGAGTAACAGTTCTAATAACCGTCAATTGTTTTAATGTGTTCGATGAGGTCGGTTCATTTCTGCCTACGCAACCTACAAATTAATAAATAGGTATTTCGGGCCTCGTACGCCAAACTAACGATAAACGGATCTAACCAAACTAACTCATTTCAGATCGCAGTGGTTCTCTACAAGCACTACGTTCATCGCAACGTGACATCGATGAATTTCGATAACCCTGTATATCGCAAGACGACTGAAGATCAGTTTGCTCTAGAGAAGAATGGATATGCACCAGGCAGCAAGCTGTACCCCAGCACTGTGGGAGAAGAGGTGAGAGCTCTAACCGCTATGGAGTGCACCCTCAACATACAGAATAGTCTTAGATAAGTCAATTATTCAAAGGTGTTCCACTCACTGCTTTCAATTAGAACTTAATTTTTCGTATATTTTTACAAAAAAATATATTTTAAACATTTCTTATTCTTGTGTACAATGAAATAACATTAGACCCCAAATAATGGCCAAAATGTTGTAAATATCAAATATAGCTATAAGATTAACATTTTAGGTAATCGGAAGATAAGGTCTGCCTAAGACATTTTAAATTTGATGTATTTAGTACCTAGTATAAAATATTAGTAATAATTTTACGAATACATAGTTTTTTTTTCGTTTAAAGTTAACTAAGTAATTATTGTGGCCATTTATGTGTGCCAACATTTTTACCGCATCAGTATTAAAACAAATTAGATGCCAAATTATTGGTCCTTAATGGTAGGTGTAAAATGCTGTAAATAGTCCCTATAAAATACCTGATTACTATATCTTTATCTGCATTAGCTTCATTACGGGTAAAAACTCACTGTCTCTTCCATTTATTTTTCATGCTTGTACTGTCGAGGGTTTATATGGTAAGTTTCAATTTGAAAACGATCATGTTTCTAGTCTTACCAGTAGTAAACACAATTTTTTTCTAATTTAAAACTAACCATAATTTATTTTTCTTTACAGGCTCGAGAACCTCTCAACACCCCCGGTACTAATGAATATGTATAGTGCACAAGCCGGGAGTCAATACACAATTCTATCATTGAATGTGAAAAGAAAAAGACGGATATGTGATACAAAAAATATAAAGCTATCCAGTGAATGGGACGTAAGCTGACGCTAGTGAACTCGCTCACGTTAGCATAGTAAAGTGAAGTGAAAAGCTTATTGGAACAAAGTTCTGTTGGCTGCCTCGCGACGGGCGATGGGAGGATCTCAAAACTTATGAATACAATCATAAGTATTCTTTCGTTTTTCCGTCAAACCCTAGGTTCCTATTACGATCGTAAACCGATAACGCTTCGTTTGTTCTTGACAATGTGTCCGATTTTAATCAGAAAAGAGAAATGAGAGTTTATCCGTTAACGACTGAAATTGGAATGTAGGTACCGTAAATGATTATTATGAGATCTTAATATAGCTTTGTAATATTATAAGTATCACATTTAGAATTGGAAAGGGACGTCGCTATTATTTCTCTTTAGACTGTGAATTAGCATAGAGATTCAAATGCTTTATCGAGCAAAATGCCTGGTGCATTGTAATTATAATTATTTATATAGAGTTTTACAATTTTTATACTTATTCCACTTTTAGTTAGGATTCTGACGCCTTTGTAACTAACTGGAAGTTTTTCCTGAATATCAAACTATGTTCCAATAATAATGAAGCGCATGTGTAGTGAGATGGTAAGTACTTATTTATTTCATACAATTGTTTCTAAATATTTTACTATGATAACCAGGGACCGGAAAAGTTAGATCTTTTAAGTAGTAGTTAATCAGATATAAATTTATTTTGAGTATACTTTGTAAAATAACTTTGCCTGCCTGTCTGGATTTGTTTACAAAGTTGGTGGGAACAGCACAACAGCCTTACAAGATATCGCAATCCGGAATTCCGGGCATATCAAATACTTCTGCATCAACAATGAAGTCTTGGTTTGGAGGACTTAAAACTAATAGCACTCTTTATCAGTCATCCAGAATAAGATAACCAAATTCATCTTTAATTGAATAATGAGATTTCTTAGGAACTTTGACGTCATTTGGTACTTAAAAAAACTCGATCGATTCCGATCCCTAATAATTTGTATAACTAGAAGCTGTATCTCATTGTCGCGGTGTATGTACGTCTTTAGAATCTTAAGTAACTATTTATTTGAAAAATTTAGAAGAATTAGGATAAAATTTAATGATTTATGTGCCAATTGTAGTGAAATTTTAAATACATTGCCAAATTATTACTTACCCTGAAATATTAGATGAATTATTCTCAGTTAACGCGATTTTTGCAACATAGCATATTTATTTATATGAAATCATAAATTTTATATAGAATCGTTATTTATTACCATTAATCTTCTATGTAAATGTACATGTTGATTTTTTTATCTATCACAATTTTATGTAACAGTTGTCTAAAATATTTGGAATGTGACTTTGTCGAGCAAAATCCTGCCAAATCTTCTAACATTAAATTAATTCTATTTGTAAATGTAATTTAATTACATTGAAAATTTGATGCACATTTCAAACAATAGGCCTAGCTCAATAAGTGTGGTCACTGAATTGTAAATATTATCAGTAATATATGTAAAAGGTGTTAATTTATTCATGGCATTTATTATTCATCCCCTTTCCCATTCTTTCGGCAACACGGATAAGGTTCCGAAATTAATATACCTAAATTTTCGTTTCAATAATTATTAAAACATTAGGAATTGTTAAAATTTGTCGTTGTTTAAGAGATTATTGAATTATTATGGTAATTCAATGGAACGGCATCATATCAAAGCATTGTATAACGGCCAAATGCGCTACTCAAGATTTAAGTTGAGTCGAAAAGTATACAATGCAGATGTAATTTTCTTGATTTCATCCATAAGTATCGATCAAACATTGAATAGCGTCTGAGTATTCGGGGGCAATATTTTAAAATTTTACAATATCTAGGTAGATTAAATTTGTCTGATGAAAAAAACAACACAAATAAGCTTTGATTAGTTTTTAATACAAGTAACCCTGTTCAGGAAAATAATTTCAAAGAAAGTGATAATCGGGAGGATTGTCACTGATTTTTAAACTAAAACTAAACGAGATTTTTTTTAAACCCTTGACGTGTAATTTATACCAAAACGAGCGCTATAGTGAAATATGGCGTTTAAACTTTTGAAGTCATAAGAAAACAGCATTACAATCCGATAAGCCACTACGGAGATAAATTTTATTGTAACAAAACAACATAATAAACAGGCAGCATTGAATTTAAATTCACATTCATGCAACAGGCCTTTCCACATCCAAGGAATGAATAAACTGAGCCTTTTATTACGATACATTTTAAGTAACTTAATTTGAATAAATTAGTACATACTAAAGATACTTAGTTACAATTATTCTACTAATTTAACTAATAGTCATACTTAATTTTATATTTCAAGTTGCCAGATAACTAATAAAATTAAAATTTATGGAATTACACGGTTTGCTGATCAGAATACAACAAATGTTTGAGCAAATATAAATAACTTGAAATATTATTATGTTACAGGTAGTAATTTATTATTATGCAAATAATACACGGCCAAGAACGTAAGGTACCTAGATAAAATACTAAAATTCGAGGTAGTACCTACTTAAGTTAGATCTTACTCGTAGGTACACATTTGTACTAGATACTATTGAGTAAATTTCGAGCAGCATTTTATTAGTGAATTAAAAATATTTTTTGTGAATTAGTGTGCAGTATACATAATACAAACATATTAATATTATAAAGTGTATATACGTGTACCTGTATAGTATATACCTAAAGAAAACAATTACTTAACAACTCAATTCACCGCGCGGTTCGCAATGGCCCACACGAACCTTTTTTTCTCTTATTCTTTAAAACATTTTATGTATACAGCCATACAAAACACATTTAGTAAATGGAGGTAATTATCTATTTTTAGTCACTGTGTAGTGATAAATCAGACTAGGATACCCAGTATCATGTGTACCATGTTACTTGTAGTACCTGGTACTACGAGTAACATGCACACACCTTTAGGCCAAACATTATGAACAAAGCCCGGGAAAAATATTAGCTAGTATCGCAAAAAATTGTCCCGCAGTTGGAATCGAACCACGTCTCGTATCTCAGCCGACATGGGCGTTCTCAAGTGAACAGCCTGTTTATTACAACTAATACCTAAACATATTCACTGAATTTGGTTTGGTTTTAAACATATCACAAAAATGTTGTACCTACGTCTAGATTAGGTTTCTCACTAAATTAACTTACGTTTGCCAACGAATAACTGCAGGTTTCTATGGAAATCTGTTACACAACGCAATGATTCAACATTTTTAAAACTCTTTGATTTTGTGGCTCCGACCGATAAATAATAAATAAATACATACCAATATTTCCATGATTTGATATCAAACAAATTTCAGTGCACAGACGCAACCTCGACAGATCTTTTACTGGATGACAAAATTTAAGACACCTTTGGGCTTTCTGTACATGACGAGCACAGTCGCACAGTCGCGTAGGCGCCGCGCTGCCTTGTGTTTATTACACGATGTCCAGCATTATTTATTTATAACTTATAGTAAGAGATCGATTTTGAGTTATTAATTAATTTAGTGCAAGAGAGGGAGGTATTATAGACAAGACAAGTGCAATTTAAAAAGATAAGAGAAAAAATGTAAAAGCATGACAAGTGATGCGGTCTTTGCGCGATATTTATCCGTATACCAGGTCACTCAGAAAGTTTTTGCGAAAAAAAGTTTTTATGTAGAAGGCACTTGTAATTATTTTGAAAAATTTGGTTATTTAAAAGTAAAAAATACCATTGTCTGAATTTCGAATTTCCCTCCACATTTTTTCGAGAGTCAAATTAAATTATCGTCTCATTTAAAAATGGATCTGCATCGAGAGCATTTTCGTGCGATGATTTTCTACGATTTTAAATGTGGCCTAAAACCTGATGAGTCATTTGATGGACTTCAAATGGCTTTTATGGATGAAGGACCTTCAAAAGCAACCATTTACCGTTGGCATAGCGAGTTCAAGCGCGGTCGCCTTGCTTTGGGGAATGAACAAAGGAGAGGTCGTCCTACGACGGCTGTCACTGAAGAAAGTGTGCTGGCAGTAAAAATGTAATTCAAGAAAACAGGCGAATTACATACGAAGAGATTCAACATACACTGCAGATTGGTTCGGGTAGCGTTCACAAGATTCTACACGAGCACCTTCGCGTGAGGATAGTTTCGCGCTGGGAGCCGCACAACCTCACCAAAGCTCAGAAGCAGGCCCTTGTGAAGTGATGCCGTGATATGATTCAAAGATTTGAAGCAGGCTCGTCTTGGCGCGTTTACGACATTGTGACAGGTGACGAATCCTGGATTTATCAATACGATCCAGAAACAAAGCGTCAGTCGACAGTTTGGCTGTTTCAAAACGAACTAACGCCTACGAAAGTGAAGCGATCGAGAAGCGCAGGGAAAATTTTGATCGCTAGTTTCTTCACTTTGACGGGGTATCTGGTTTCAATTCCATTACGAGTTCAAAGCATCAACGCCGAATGGTATACCACAAAATACCTGCCAGAAGTTTTGTCTGCAATGAGCAACAAGCGACCGAACACCGGGCTCCGCGGGGTACTGCTTCACCATGACAACGCGCACTCAGCGCTCAAAACGAGGGACTTCCTGGACACCACACCGGTCAGAGTCTTGGGTCACCCTCCTTACAGTCCTGATCTGGCACCGTGCGACTTCTTTTTATTCCCTAAAATAAAAAATCAGCTGAAAGGGATACAGTTTTCATCGCCGGAAGACGCGCTAGCAGCATTCGAGAAGACCGTGGAAGAGGTGTCTGCGGCGGACTGGAAAAAATGTTTCAAAAATTGGTTCAGACGCATGAAACTTTGTATAGAGGCTGGTGGAGAGTTCTTTGAAAAAAATTAATTAAAATATTTTATCCATAGAAGTTAGTTTTTAAGTTTCTCAAAACTTTCTGAGTATTCCACGTACACTTGCGGTCCGGTAACGGTGCGGCTCCGGCGCCATGTAAAGGAAGCCTAATGACGTGTGGCTTTTAGAAAACTATAAGCTAAACTACAATGACCTAAAATTACTACACAAACTACTAGTTAGGAAATATTTTCCAATCACAGCAAAACGCTGAATTCATTAGCACCCAACAAATTCTTCATTCACGAGTTCTTCCTTGGTCACCAAACTGCGTTAGGTCAGTGACCTGACCAGGTTGAGGAATGGTGGTCATGAAAAGGACCTAGAACCCAATGGTTATAAAACTAGGGTGGTTAAAGGATTCAGTGCGCCTTGTAGAGATTTTTATCCAACAATAAAATCTTTCTGAATTGTGAAATGTGGCAGTAAGATTCAATATTTAGATTTATTAGTATAAGCGAACTAGAATATGATAACGGCTATTGAGTGCATAATGAACCTCAGCAATTATCTACAATACTGTTTCTACCCACTACTGCCATTAGGTATGTAAGTACTATTCGTGGCAAGTTCACTCACTCTTTTTTTCTTCACGGAACTTTCTTTCACTTTTATTTCATTAGTCTGCTCCGCCTTCCCATTTATCTGGGGAGTGTAACTATCGAATTGAGTTGTGATGTGGTGTTTGTACTTAGGGAATGTGTCAGCGGCGATGTGGAGTCGCGCGTGGTAGAATAACTGGTCGAAGTGGTGGAGATTATGGCTGGAATGGAAATAAATGAGGTGAGTACGATAAAATAAAATTGAGATTTTATACAAATTTTCAGGCAGCCAACACAAGAAACACTTAAGTGTGAAGCAATGAAAATTTTCAAATCAATCTTACAAATATAAATCCTTGTTTATGAGTAGATTATGTACTTTTCTGTGTTTTTTTTAAGTGTACCATTGCCATAAACAATGCAACACATCTCTTCAACAATCAATAATTAAAATTAAAATAACTTTAATTATTGAATAGACTTGGATCTTGGGCGTTTCTCCTGTAGTTAGAGCTACGACGCTTCGAGCCGAAACATACAGATAATCGCGACCAGGCTGGGACCAGACCTCGTGACCAAAAGATCACATCACCCACAAGTCAAGAATGTCAAGGAGTAGTATTTTTCGAACATTATGAAATCTTGAAATACTTACATGCTCAATAGAACCGATGCCAGCATCTCCCGTGTGTTCAGAAGATGTCGTATATACGCGCGAGTGTGTTTCTTGCACGCTAAGCACTCGCAGCCTTCCAGCACTGTTCTAAAATCGTCCTTATACCTGTGATATACAAAACCGTAAATGTAATCTAATAAATGTTTGGTTAGTACCAATTTGGCTGCGTGTGGCCGCACAATTTTGCTGTTGTGGACCAAACAGCTGATATTTATGCCACTCATCATCATGAACAGCATGTAGTAGTCGACTGCTAGACATTGACATCCCTCAAAATATGCCATGACAAACGGGTTACCTCTATCCACTGACTAACCGCAAACTATAATAAGACGTCTTTGGCCCATCAAATATTGGAGCAACTTTATTTTTTGATACTATTGCTTACTTATTGATTGACGATTCATTATGATTAGTTTGCAAAAAACCCATCTGCTTTTTTTAAGCACATTAATATTTTTTATGTAACCGCACAAAATTTTCGTGTTTAGGGCACAATAACATAATGCTACTTATCATAAAATTTATTTGTATCTGAATACAGGATATAACAATTTAGATTACAATTTAGGCTTCTGAATATAAATTGCGACTAAATTTCTTTATCAATATTTGTAAAATAAAATGTTACTAACTAAGTTTGTAAAAATGAGTAAATGAATGTATTGAACTATTATTCATTAAACTTATATCAGTACCTGGATAAGAAACTGTTAGTTTTATATCAAAGCTATCTGCTACTGATATTGGGAGAGGACGGAAGATCAGCGCGCTACTTAACTTCACCAGGTCTGCGGCGCTTTATGAGTCCCATCCCAATTTGTGGCTACTTATCTCAACAGCAGTCCAATCATCTTGGTTATATACTTAATTAATAAGTAGTTGCAAATAAATGATTTATCCATCAATAACCCTAATGAGATATTTTTAATAATAATAATAATTTATTTCAGATAACTTGATCTATATGTCTTAGTAAGACTTCATACTGTTAGACATCAGCAAATTTATAATTAAACACATAGAATGAGCGAGCATTCTGATGATGATGGAATAATTATTAGCTTATTTCATCATCACTTGAACACAATGCTTAAAAAAGGGACTATCCTATTCATAAGCTATCTTGTTCAGGATGGTGTTGGTGGTCCCGCAGGTTGGTGGTTTTTAGCAGAGTTTGGTACTAAAGAACAAATTCACGATATCAAATTGACAAGGCCGAAACCTTATTGCATTACCTTGTTGTTCCTACAACGGTTATCTAACGTTTTCCTCGAAAGAGATTACGTCAATGAGTGGTTCCAAGAGATATTTACCTAGCATCAACTAAGTCCAACACACACGGCTCTCCACTGGGTTTATCGATGTCGAAGTTGAGAGCCAGCGCCTGTCCCGCGTTCGTCAGTTTCACCGCATACGAGCCGTCGAGTACGTCCCAGCCGCGCTCGATAGCGGACAGCATCACTGACGGACTCCAGCTGCCTTCCACGAAGCGTACCAAGTCATTTGGTATGGCATCCTGAAAAAGTTACCAATAATCAGAAAAAACAAAACATGTAGATACACAATGAAGGAAATGACAAATGAGCACGATACCAAATTCGACCCTCCTGGTGGCGTCCTGAAGATATTTCGTGATAAATGAATAACTTAAATTCGAAGTAGCTTGGTTATTGCGTTTTATTCACTGGGGTGATGATGCAATCTTTTGAAAATTCCTCCATATAAATGACAATCTGTATAGTCGCAGTGTGCGATGGCCCGCCTGAGACGCAGAAGGTTGCGGGTTCGATTCCCGCTGCGGGACAAATGTTTGTTTGAACTGCAAATATTTGTCTAGGGTCTCATGTGCCAAATATTAAATTGAGCCGTGTCTCAGGTATCCTCACGGATCTACAGATTGAGTAGGTGTAGGCCTGAGGAACTCCTTCATGGGGATTTAAGTCGTGAGGTAGCTTGTTTTTTTTATTTGTTTTTGTCATAACAAAAACTGGAAACTTACCCCCACTCTTCTGAAAATTTCATCTAGTTTGTCCACTGAGATATGAATAGTATCTTCACTTCCATCCGACAATCCAGACAGAGCAATGCCGCTGAGATAGTCCTTATACGCGAGCACGCGACTGATGCAGTCACTACATCGTTTCAAATCGCCGGGCGCCAAAATCACACCTGAAATTATTGAAATAGACCACAGACTATAATAGTTATATTTGTGTTGTTACTTTTATCTATTTAATGTAATTATGTACTATACTTATTGTGTTTAGTACGTTTCATTGATGTTACTTTTTAATTCATATAAACAAATACCACTTTCTGTTGGCGTTAAACGCCTGCGGAAAGATTGAATTGTATGTAAATGACATTAGCTGTGAAAATGTCCCGTGGCAGCCCGCAAAGCAAGACGAGTCGCGGAGGAAGAGCGTCGCTATCACTGATGAAGACTCTCGGAATGAGACGAATCTTCGTCCGTGCATTCACTGATAGTACTATACGTAAAAATTCCCGTTTTACAATATATAAAAATGAAGTACTAATACCCTACGCATTCGCCCGACCGTTTTTTCGTCGACTACATTGCAAATTTGGTCTAGAAAACACCCAGACCCGAGACTAATATTTGCAGATAATAAAAACATTTGTTCCGCGGCGATAATCAAACCCGCAACATTCTGCGTCACAGGTGGCCTTCGCCCACTGCACCACAGAGATCGTACCAACGTAACTTTACCTGTTTATAATATAATTGTTTAGTAATAACAATGATATCAGTGTGCATAATTCTTAAAATTATGTAAACCTAATTGCGATTACAAATATGTAGCCTAGTAGTTGAACAAATAATGTATTATGAAATTATATAATACTAGCTTCTGCCCACGGCTTCGCCCGCGTGGTACCCGGATTAAAAGTAGCCTATGTGTTATTCTGATGTATGAGCTATATTACTGTAAAGTTAAATTAAAATCCGTTTAGTAGTTTTAGCGTTAAAGAGTAACAAACATCCATCCTCACAAACTTTCGCGTTTATAATATTATAAATAGGATGTACCTATTTATTACAATGAAGGTTTTTTTGTTAACCCATATTCATCATCTTACTGTTGGGAAAGGACCTACCTCAAATTCCCTCATCAATCCGGCTCTATGGCGGTCTCCCGCTACTTTCTATCATATTTACAGCGGGCGAGTTACCGGCTGAGACGATGCAGGTTCGATTCCCGACGTTTGCCCCGCAGAGGACATGCATGTTCTCTATCTATGCAGATATTTGTTCTGGGTCTAAGTGTTGTCATACCATGTTACTCATAGTTCCTGTTACCCACGACACAGGGAATTCTAGCATGGGGTCAGTACTATGTAAATGTGGCTATGTCTGTTGGGTGTTTTATTATTATTATTGAAGAGAAACTTACTAACCAACAAGTGAAGTACTATCCTTCAGCTTTGATCCTTTATATCGGCTCACACATTTATCCAACATGCTACATGATCTTTCCACAGATTTAGCTATCCTCTTGGCCCCTTCATTAAGCGAAATGCGACTATCTGCAACCGCGAAAATTATGTCTGGTTTGAATATCTCCATCACATCCATATATCTGAAATATATCCAAGTTCAAACAGTTTATTTACTGTGTAACAGGAAAATATTGCTGCTAGCTAGTAGGTAATTCAATCATGTTTCACACAATTTCAATCAATCAAATTTAGGTTGGGGGAGTTGGGGATTAAATGCTTGAAGTGGCAATGGGTATCACATTGCTCATAGAAACTGCTAGGGATCAAATGTTCTCAAATAGTGACCATGAAGCAGACAATGCTGTGTAGAAAAGGCTGAAAGGACCGATAACATCTTAATATTGATAACTGCTAGGATTCCAAACACAGCTACCTTTTGTGTCTCGACCAGACCTATGCATAGACAGCCACATGGGTGTCTGAGCATTGTCAAGAGTCTAAAGTTTGTATTAGAATCTAAGACAATGGTGGCATACTTTAGAGTTTAAGTATACTTGGTATAATGGTGTAATATATCATTAACCATATTATGGTTGCAGAATATGAGTTTATGAAGGTAGCTTAAAACTTTATCATACCACTCTTTGCAATGGTCTTTCCCAGGTTGATAAAGATGATTATGTGGTTGATGATGATGATGATAGTGAATTATGCACAGAAAAGTAAGACATACACACCGATCAGCAGTTATCAGTTTCTTTCCTTGTTTAGTCCACAGTGGAACTTTGTCAAATTCAAAATGACCCATTGGTGTGATTTCATTCATGTTGTTCAACATAACACAAGTCACATGATCTGTTATCCCAGCAAACTCTGACACCCCTTTGCCCTGTGCTTTTATTCCGGCTTCAAGGTTTACAGAGTTGGATAGAGGCATCCATAGTAGTCGAGAGCTGGAGAAAACTTTTGATAATACCTCAGCTGTTAAGTGTACAACACTACCTCCCTGTAATTTGGAAAGTGAAATATTGTTAAAGGCTGTGGACTGAATACAATGAAGGAAGGCACCTGACATCTTCAACAACGACCTGTGACATTTTATAGGTTGTGGTATGTCGGTGGAGGTAAGCTGTAGCTAATCTGCTAGCTTATCTTAACTGTAGAGAAAATCATTACACACAATTTTTAGTTGAATGCAAGAGTTTTTACTACCTAGTAGATATGTAATTCACTTCTAAAGTAGTAGGTAAATATACCTACATAACATTCAGTAAAGTTAAACTTAAAATTTACATACATCTATAAAAAAGCTTCAAGGTGAATGAAACACAGCTGATCAAATAAAATAGGCAAAATCTAAGTATGTGCGCAAGTTCTGAGTGAATTAAGTATTAAATTTTATTGGATGATTATAGTTGCAAGACTATTAAGTACTGCAGGGTCGAATAGAAGTGGGCATACCTGGGGGGCTCGACAAATAACTCACACTTACTTTTCCTTTCACACTAATGCACATTTACCAAGGTAAAATTTGGCACCTGTCACATGACATTTCCGCAGCTAATGTCATCCCCATACAAATCAATCTTTCCGCAGGTGTTAACAACAACAGAAGGTGGTATCTAGACCCCCTGGTGGCAGAGTTGGTATGCTTGGAGGGTCTATCAAACTTAGATCTTCAAATCCCTAAATTTAACTAAACAACATGAGATAAATAATTGAACTCATTGTTTTTATAATGACTGGGGATGAACATAGGGGTTGAAATTAATAAATATGACAAATTAACTTTATTTAATGTTTAAATTTTATTTTATAATTTCTTACTTTGGATTGGGTAGGTTATGGGCTGTGTTTGACGACATTAGGATCGTTAGGTCCGAAAATGTGGCTATGTTATTGTTTGGATATGGTATTTTTAATTTTTTCTAGTTAAGGTGTACATGGTGAGGCTTTAAGTCGAGAAAATCACTTAAAAGACCTGTGTAACCACGGAAAAACAGAAAAGTTCTAACGTTCTACCAACCTAAGTAAAAGGGCGACCTGCGAAGGCAGGTCCTTAGGTGGGTTGTTAGAAAAACCACCTCAAGGACCTGAAAAAGTATGTTCTTACTTGGGTCAGCAAAGCGCATGTCGGAGTTTCTATTACAGCGTTGGGTGTTTCTACAAATCCAGTGAGGACACCGAGTCTTTCACTCCCACTGCTTGCTTGTTTGAATTTGAAACGCATTTTGGCAGCTATGTTTTAGAAATTATTTTCAGGCTCCTTGCCTATTTCTTACAAAAAAAGCCACAGCACACAACAGGCGAAAACGAAAATCGTTTGTTTTTGTTGGAGCAAAGAGGTAAAGCTCAGACATAGTGTAACCTCATGTCAGATATAAAACAATTGACGGAAAATTTTCAGTGTCACTAGAGATGAAAATTTTGCAATAACCAATTTCCAGTATCATAGTTTTATAAAGTGTTTTCTCATTTGATTTGTTTGTATATAATTCTTAAAATGATTATATAAAATGTTCTGCGTACTCTGCTGAGTTTCCTTCAACTAGGGCCCAGGTTTAAGGAACCAATCAACTAGGCGTAGTGTCGCCAACAAAGGTTAAGGGCCGCAGCACAACAACGAAGAAAATGAACGAAAACGGAGAAAAAAATGCTACGAGCACTGTGAGTAAATATGATACTTTGAGTTTAGCATCAATTGAAAAACTTGAGGGTGCTACTAACTACAGCTCTTGGAAATTTGTAATGGAGTTGTACTTGATACATGATGATTTTAGGGAGTATACGCATACCTACTACGCCTGTAGATGAAGTAGGCAAAAAGAGAGACCAAACAGCAAGAGCTAAAATATGCTTGATGGTAAAACCAGAGTGCCTTATTCATGTAAGAAAAGTGAAAACAGCCAAAGAGGCTTGGTTAGCTTTAGAGAAAGCATACGAAGATAAAGGTCTGAATAATAGATGCAGATTGTTGTCAAAATTAGTAAGTCTGAAACTTGAACAGTTTTCAACTATAAGAGACTATATAACGGCAATAATGACAACTTCGCAAAAATTGGGCGATTTAGGAAAAGAAATCGACGATGAGTTGCTAGCTGCGCTGATGCTTCAAGGATTAACCGAGAATTTTCAAGCAATGAGACTGGCTATTGAAAATTCTAACATCAAAATTACAACAGACTACGTTAAAACAAAACTTTACCAAATGGAGGATACATATGCAGCTACGAGTGCAAATAATCACGCTCTGCTATCAAAGAAAAATAATTCTTATACACAAAAACAACAAAAGAAGTTGAAATGTTTTATTTGCGATGGACCTCATAAGGCGAGGGATTGCCCAGATAATAGGAAGAAGAAGACCAATGAAGCTTCAGTGGCTTTGGCGATGGCGACTTCGACTTCGACTTCAGAAGATTCTTGGATAGTTGACTCTGGCGCTTCAAATCATATGACATCAAGGCGTGAATGGTTGCATGATCTGAAAAAGTATGACAGGGGAGTGGCTGTAGCATGTGCAAATGGAGATAGACTACAAGGTATTGCAAGTGGTAAAGTGGTATGTACAGAACCGAATGTTACGATTGATGCTATGTATGTTCCAGGATTAGCTTCAAACTTACTTAGCGTTAGTGCTATCACTAAGAAAGATCGTAATGTAGTATTCTTTAATGGAGGTTTTAACATTGTAAAGAGTAGTGATTGTAAAATAACCAGTGAACCTTTATTAACAGGAGTTGAGGTAAATGGTGTGTACAAATTAAAACAGAGTTTGAAGCACACAGCGTTGGCAACTGCTATCAGTGCAGAGAAGGAACTGTGGCACAAGAGAATGGTTCATCTTGGAGTACGTAACCTTAAACTATTACGAGATAGTTTGGCAACAGGGGTAAGTTTTTCAAATGATCCCTTAGTATTAGATTGTGTTGCTTGTCTGAAAGGTAAGCAAACCAGACAGCCTTTCAAGAAAAGCAGTACAGCTAGCAGAGCAGGCGGTGTACTTGAGCTTGTACATACAGACGTCTGTGGTCCAATGGCTGAGGAGTCATTTGGCGGATTAAAATATTTTGTTACGTTTATAGACGATTATACACGTAAAACCTTCGTGTATTTTCTTAAATGTAAGAATGAAGTTTTTAGTAAACTTGAAGAGTTCAAGAATTTTGCGGAATTACAGACTGGACAGAAATTAAAAACTTTACGGTCAGATAATGGCAAAGAATATGTGAATAATCGGATGAATGATTTCATGAAGAAGTTTGGAATCAAACATCAGTTGACCGTGGAATATACACCTGAGCAGAATGGTGTAGCGGAACGGGCAAACAGAACGATTGTAGAAAAAGCAAGGTGCATGATCCAAGAAGCTGGATTAAGCAATAAACTTTGGGCGGAAGCTGTAAATACAGCTGTTTATTTGAAGAACAGATCTCCAACAAAAGCTGTTAGAAACAAAACGCCTGAAGAAGCTTGGACTGGGAGGAAACAAAATTTGAAGTTTATAAGAGTCTTCGGGTGTAGAGCTTTTATGTATATTCCGAAACAAAAACGCACCAAGTGGGATTCAAAGAGCAAAGAGTTGCTACATATTGGATATTGTGAAGACTCTAAAGCTTATCGTTTGTTTGATCCAGAAACCAAGATGGTACACAAAGCAAGAGATGTTGTTTTCTTTGAAAACCAGTTTCACTCAAACAAGGAAAGTTCAGAAACAAGAAATAACGAGATTCCTCTTATTTTTGAACACGAAGATCTACCAGTACAACAAACAAACATGGAAAAAGAAAAAACGCAAAACGTGAGTGGAATTGAAATTATAAATGAGTTGCAAATGGAAATTGAAGAAGAAGAACTTCAAGAACATAACGAGACTGTAAGGGATATGGGGACCATGCATTTCTTACAAGAGAATGAAGAGTCTGATAACAAAGAAATAGAGAGTTGTGATGAATGGGAAATGGCACTTGATGATAGAAATGAAGAGCTATTGCAGCCAGAACTTCCTAGAGAGAGAAGATATCCATTAAGAGAGAGAAAAGCTAAAGAATTTCCGGATCACGTCACATATCAGGCGATTGAAAGTGATTTTCCACAAACAGTGAATGAAGCTTTATCAAGCAAGGACAAAGAGGAGTGGAGAAAAGCTATTGAGGAGGAGTTAGACGCTCTGAGGAAAAACAATACCTGGACTTTGGTCAAGCCACCAGCGCGCCCTTACCACGTCGTTGATTCTAAATGGATATTTAGAATCAAAGAAGAGGTGGGGGGAAATAGGTACAAGGCTCGCCTGGTAGCAAGAGGGTACAGTCAAAGGAGAGGCATTGACTATACTGAAACTTTCGCACCAGTGGTAAGACACAGTTCTCTAAGAACTTTAATAGCTATAGCAGCTAACATGGGACTCCAAATAGACCAAATGGATGTAAAAACTGCATTTCTAAATGGAAACTTGGATGAGGTAGTTTATATGAAACAACCGGATGGGTTTGAACAGAAAGGGAAAGAAAACTATGTGTGTCTTCTAAACAAATCATTATATGGATTGAAGCAGGCTCCTAGAAGTTGGAATAAGAAATTAGATGAGGAACTAAGGAAGCTCAACTTTAGGAAATCAGTAAATGAACCCTGTATCTACACGAGAATTAAAGAGAAGAAAATAATAATTCTTGCTGTATATGTAGATGACATTCTGTTATTTTGGAACGATATAACAGAAATAAAGCTAGTGAAGAAAGAGCTTATGTCAAAGTTTGAAATGAAAGATCTTGGCAAGGCAGAGTTGATGTTAGGTATTCAAATAAAACATGATTCTGATAGCATCAGCCTTAATCAAGAAAAATATATAGAGAAACTGCTCAAAGAATTTGGCATGGAAGATGCGAAGACAGTTTCAACACCAGCAGTTACTGGACAAAGGCTAGAGAAGCCTCCACCAGAGCATAAGTCAAGAGAAGATATACCTTACAGAGCATTGATAGGTTCGCTTATGTATATTGCTGTGTGCACACGTCCAGACATTGCACATTCAGTGAACAGTTTGAGTCAGTTCAACAGTTGTTATGATCAGTCACATTGGATTGCAGCCAAACGAGTACTGCGATACTTAAAGGGGACTAAGAGTCATGGTCTTAAATATTTTAAAGGACAAAATAAACCTGTTGAAGGATATGCTGATGCAGATCATGCTGGAGAGTTTGATAGGAGATCATACTCTGGTTCTGTCTTCATATTTCAAGGTGGCTCAATTAGCTGGGAGAGCAAGAAACAGAGAACTATAGCTCTTAATACAGCAGAGGCTGAATATGTGGCATTATCAGAAGCTGTAAGAGAAGCAATATTTCTGCGAAGGTTCATAGCAGAAGTAACTGATGGACAGGCCTACAAATCGGATGAAGCCATGACCATCTACTCTGATAGTCAGTCTGCCATTGCTATGTCTAAGAACCCTGTACACCACCAACGTACTAAGCATGTAGATGTTAGGTATCATTTTGTGCGTGAGGCAGTTGTAAATAATCAAGTGATACTGAAGTATAAAGAGACGGCATGCATGGTAGCGGATGGTTTAACAAAACCACTTCCGAGAGGGAAGTTTGAGTGGTGTGTGAATGGTATGGGTGTTTGTGTTTGAGGAGTATGAAAGGTGTGCGAAAGGACATGAGATTAAGGAGGAGTGTTGGAGCAAAGAGGTAAAGCTCAGAGATAGTGTAACCTCATGTCAGATATAAAACAATTGACGGAAAATTTTCAGTGTCACTAGAGATGAAAATTTTGCAATAACCAATTTCCAGTATCATAGTTTTATAAAGTGTTTTCTCATTTGATTTGTTTGTATATAATTCTTAAAATGATTATATAAAATGTTCTGCGTACTCTGCTGAGTTTCCTTCAACTAGGGCCCAGGTTTAAGGAACCAATCAACTAGGCGTAGTGTCGCCAACAGTTTTGTTTTGTTTGTCACAATTTGTCACAATTCTGCCAATGTTATTTTATGCTAGTGTCATAAACTTTTGGTGAAACTAATTGTCACAATTCTACCAATGTCATTTTCATGCTAGTGTCTTTTACTTTTGGAGATGTTTGGTTAAAAAATATAAATAAAAGTAGAAGTTGAAGTTAAAAAAATATTCTGAAAAGTAGAGTGACTCGGGACTAAACCCCGTTCATAGTCGAACCCTTTCAGACGATATCATAAACATATCGTATGAAAAGCTCGTTTTAGTCCCTTGTTGAGTATATCTATTATATTGCTAACCACAGACTTACTAAAGATTTGCTAACAACCAAGTGTTCCATACAATACAGCTGAAATAATCATTGCCTCTTGACGAAAGATCCACAGAGTATTGTAAGGAGTGTAGTGACAGTAACATAGGTAGATATTAGAGATACAATCTTTTTATTTTCCCATTTAATCGATCATACCTATTTCATACTACACACACATCTCTAAAAGTTTATACCTACTAGTTCTATGCAACTCCAAACAAAAGGTTTTTTTAACCACATTCTAGTTAGTCTGTGGCTCAAACAAAACCATAGTGACTCGAACTCGAAACCACAGATATTTTAATAAACAAAACCAGCCAACCAGCCAGCTAAAAGCCGAATTCGTCGATTATTTCAGTATACATCAAAGTACTCTATGACCGATTAGCTCGAGCCCGTAGGGCTGTTTACACAAAGCCAATGGTGCCGATTCTTTAGTAGGTTCCTACTTACCAACTAAACTTAATTTAAACTGTCGCTCTCTTATAATGATAATGCACCCAAGAAAGAGTTGACAAGAATTTTACTATAGATTGTAAGTTATTATCTTAACTTACCTATGTACCTACGCTCCGCCATGCGCCACTTATTATTAAAACACGCAAAATTCACGTTCCTTTTTTTATGCGAGTAGGTACATACCTAAATAATGGCGGTTTCAGTGTGGAAACCATTCGAAGAATGTTGTCGCACAAATAAAGAGATCGTTGCAAAACTTGCAAGACAAGTTAACAGTACCTAAGTACTTAAGTTCTTATAGATTTACGATAACTTGGTATCATTAGCAGTACCTACCCTAAGTACCTACTACTATTTATGTAGGTACCTACCTATTTACCTACAAGTAGGCAGATAGTTAGGTACTAGGTACTATGGCCCGGTAGGAAGATGATCTGGTAAACAGAACATCGCGAGATCTCCAATTCGAGGCAAAAAAGGTGGCACCTACTAGCTGACTAACTACCTTCCTACCTAGGTATTAGAGTTGTAAAGCTTTTCTTCAAATTAATGCTTTTGCCTAGAAAGCTTGGAAAACTTGGCATAATAAGTTCCTCATACGCGAAGGCGTGGTCATGCCCCTGCGCGCCCGTGCATTAATGTCTTACAACTTAATGCAGGCCTGCACACGGGCCACTTGTCCCCTAGCAAGTCTGCGTTCAGAATGCGCTCAAAAACGCTAAGAAGTTTGCCTAAGTACTCAGACGTATCTACCTACCAAACCACTCTGTGGATAGTTCGAGCCACTATTTTTATCACGCTCATAGGTACCTAATTAGCTTTACTTGTAACCTTGTAGGTATTATAATATCTGTGCTTGTAACTAACGGACAATGTAGGTAATTAAATTGAATTCAATTTTAACCTATGTAGGTACCTATAGATAGTTAGGTTGTTGTATCAAAGTGAGACTTTGTATGTAGGTAGGAGTATAGTAATAGTAATTCGGATATTTATAATATCTGTGGCAATAGTATACCTAATTTGGTATTTTGGAGCTGATCTGATGATGGGGATATGAAGGTGGATATTGGAACTCTTTAGTGTCTAGTTTGGCCTCATATGATTCGTTGTCATATGAGCCCAAACTAGCCACTGAGAAAATTAAACAGAGTCTGATGATGGAGCCAGTAGGTGGACAGTGGATTTTTTTATTTTTTTTTAATGCGGTTATGTGTTTTTTTTTTAAATAAGTAGGTATGGCTTGTGTTGTGAACCGAAACAGACGTGATGATTACAGAAATTAAAGATTATTTACTTATAATAGGTAAATCCAAATTTACAAAAAACTACTGACAGGGTAATAACATTTACAGAAACATTAAATGTTATTACCTACGTTTTTAATGAATTTAAAGATGACACATTTGAATTTTAATTGCTATTTTGTATATTTTGATATTCGCATGCTAATTGATAGTATGGTAGAACATAAGTTATAGGTAATTATTGGACTTTATTATTTTAATCTAGGTATCTATTTTTATTAGACCCATTGTATAAACATTATGTTCGAGCAAATAAATGAATCACAATCTGAATCGGTATAGGAACCTTCTAACCAGAGGAAATGCCGAACTGGCTGAACTAATCCCCTAGCAATCCAATAGATAGTTACCTACCTAGGTCAATGTGAGCTCTGTATCAGTAGTACCTACTTATCTACCACAGATTAAGTAAAACTTAGTACTTAATTACTTAGTCTTGGCATCCCGCTTGGCACATCTGGTTCCAGAAATCTCTGCCCACAACTTTTCCCGATGGCTTCAGCCGGCAGTAAAGTCTGAAAGCTTTTGTGTTAGCGTTGAAATCTAGGGTCACTACCTACGTAGCTGATTCTTGTTGCGTGTGTGTGCTACAATGAGGCTGTCGACCACGATGAACGAACTTAGGTAGGTAGAAGAATTCGCAACTTTTCTCATGGCGAAAGATTTTCATAACGTCTGATTAATCCACAATGCATACATCCTTTCAATCGCTTGAAAGATCCACTACTAGACAGCCTAATAAGCCTACCCTAATAGTTGGTTTCATGACGAACGATTTTGCTGGCCACATTCGTTCACCGTAATCGTATTCAACCTTTATAGTGATTTTAGCTCAAAATTTATCTACTAAGTATGTACCTAAGTCCTTGAAAATTCAGAACTTCTCTTTGGGGATTTATCTTAACCTTACCTTCTGGTTATTTTTAGGGTTAAGGTGGTCAAGGAAAGGACGAGCGACCGTGTAAAAACTAGAATACTTAATGTGCAAGTAATCAATGCTTTTACCCAAGACTTCGCTCGCGTACTACCTGGATGAGTAGTTGTCAATTGGTTTAGGTACCTATTCTATGTCACGAACTAAATCCATTCCAAATTGCATTTAAATCGGTTTGGCCGTTACGATGATTAGAAATTAGCAACAAACATCTAATTATCAATCCATGAAGGATGCTGGTTTCGTGACGATCACCGGTTGAAATATTTTAAGACTGAAAAATTATACTTAGGTACATAAAAATGCAAGGAACAAGCTAACAAGATAAACAGCTCCGAGTAACCACTGAGATCTAGTAGGTATGATAATGTCTAGCGCAAAAGCCGATAGAAAGGCAAATGGCGGTCCCAAAGTGGGTCAGGATCGGTGAATAAATCTAGATGGGAGTAATGTGTGCCGACATTAATGGTCCGAAGGCAGGTCACTCGACTCGCTGCCTCGTAGATAGATCAGCCTCTCTAGACAAGTAGCATTTGTTTGTAGCACCAATAGCATGAGCGAGGCGACAAAGGTTTTGTCGACGAAGGAAACACGAAAACTGTTTCACTCGATTTATTTTCTGGGACGGAAATGAGAAACAACCTTCCAGACAACCTTTTGATAAGAACTTTACCAAAGAAATTTGTTTGTGGTTCTAACAGCTTACCTACTGAAATAGGTATAAATTTTATAAATATAAATGTTTATAAATGTTATTTAATTATAAACATTATTTGATTGAGTCCAACCATCGATTAAACCAGTTTTCAATACAAGACCTAGTTTAATAATAAAAGGTAAGTAGTTTATTTACTATATATACTAATATTATAAACGCGAAAGTTGTGAGGATGGATGTTTGTTACTCTTTCACGCATATACATCAGAATAACAAAAAAGGCTACTTTTTATCCGGGTACCACGCGGGCGAAGCCGTGGGCAGATAATCTAATCTCTATATGTAGGCTAAACCACGTATTTAAAAAGGAGGGTAAGTAACAGCTGTTTACCAGTAAATCCTCAGCTACCGCAGGTTTTGATGGTTGCTATGTTGACATTACTGAAAGCGTGAAGTGATGTCGCGGCAGGCGGACGTCCGCCGGCGTCGCATCGCTAATGCGCCGTGCACTTAGCCACAGCTAAATGCACTTTCTGCATGACTACTCGGATTTTACAATATTAGCCGACTGTGAGTACATAAAGCGGGACTGTATCCTGCTTGAAATCGGTGGTTGTGACATTATAAAGTCACGTCTAAGAGCTAACAGAATAAGCACGTGATGGACCTTTTAAATGACATCCTTCGATTACTTGTTTATTATCTGAATTAGCTGATTTTAGGTATAGCTAGGTATGTAAATTTTATTTAAAGAGCATACAATAAATCTTTCAGGAAGAGATGTGGTACCTATGTCATGAGTCATGAGGCATGAAGAGTTAGACAAGATTGCACGTTTTTTACAAGATTAAGAATAATTGATAGCTTTATCGCTAAAACGATAACGATAAGGGGGGTTGACGTCATCAGGATCGTCAAAGTGTACACGGTCTGTCCGCTAACTTTAATATAACTAATGATACGGAAACCTTTGAATGGATAGGCATAGATCATACCAAATAAGGTGTTCGCACCAAAATTTAAAAATATAAGAAATGTGTTTATGGATTGGATGGATAGTTTTTTATTTTACATGCGCCGTGAGTGACGGCTGAACTGATTTTGATGCCTAAATAAGACACAAATATTTTTGGACTTCTTCTCTATAAATTGATTGTAAACTGTTAAAGCAGGATAGTTATTTTCTATTTATTTTGTAGAAGGATATAAAATCTTAATACCTACCTATTTATTTTTTATTGGTTACATGTTGTATGTTTACCTACTTACTTATTACATAACTACCTACTATGATAATTATGTAAATTATAAATAAAATGAAAATGGCATCATCGTATTTACTTAATTTATCAAAAGCTGCTGAAAAAGCCAAATAATCTAATTTCAACGGTTTTGATTTCCGTTTTGGTGATTTAGCATAAATATATTTTGCCACAAACAAAGCAAATATTTTAATATCATTAGCAAGAATATAGCGCCTGTTCCGCATGTTTTGGAAAATTATGATTTTGTATCATCGACATAATTATTTTGATTTGTCAGTGAGTCTTGATAACATGTCTTGTTGTCTGGTAAAAAAGGTTAATGGTTGTTTGGTAGAGATCGCTATTTAGCGCCCATTGACCGCCCATTGTACAAAGTTTGTAGTACTTAGCTAAGCTGATGTGTTATTTGGTGTGCAACAAAGTATTTTCTATCTATCTATCCTTGCCTTTACATCTAGGTAGGTAGGTACATCTTGTGGTTTATGATTCATTAAATTTTTGCTGTTGATTTACTCATTTTCTTAACACGAATAGCAAACGAGCACATTAACACAAACCGCTGGCACTAGATAAGGGAACTGCAAACATTGCGCCGAAACTTTCAAGTGATCTTGAATTAAGGCTCTGGCACATCGACTTCGGATGTAGGCAGGTTGTCTGCGGTTGCGTTGTTACGATGCTAGACTGAGGACTGTCGGTTCTGTGGAACGTTTAATAAAGTTAGTATAACAGTAGCCGGGTGCAGCTTTTTTTTTAACAAGAAAAAAGTGTTCTCAATACGTCCACGCTATCAGTCACACCATGTATAAAGTTACTTGGAATATGATAATTGTTAAAAAACTCAAAAAAAAAACACCCTTTCACTGTGTGCCTAAGTTTTTGATACAGAGACGTGGTGCATAACTACAAAATCTAAATAAAATTTCCATTTGTGTCTAAATACACTCGCCCGCAAAAATAAAGGGTCACATTTGAAAACAGCAATATATCAAGATAACTTCTTTTGCTTATGAAATTAAATCAAAAGAGGATATGTGAACTGTATACAACCCTTCATTTAACCTTTTTTACTGTAATGGCATAAAATATGCTTTATAAGTAAAAACGACCTGTTGTGGTTAATTTTTCAATTTCGACTTCTTTGATTTTGTTTTTTAATCTGTATAAATATGGGACTTGAAATTTTCCTTATTCAATTCGAGTAATTTGTGCAAAATCATGCCGTTGACTTTGGAAGAATGCACTAGAATTATCACCATGTTAGAGTTTGGGTTTCGTCAGCGCAGAGTGGCCAGAAGTAGAGAGGTGTGCCGCTTTCCACCGTCCAAAGAGTGCTGAAAAGATATGAAGAAACTGGACAACATCTGAGAAGACCCGGCAACGGCCGTCCAAGATGTACAACAGCTAGAGAAAATCGCTTTATTGTCACGACTTCGCTTCGGAATCAATATTTATCAGCAGTTGCGATCCAACACCATCTTCTATACACCGGGATAGATTACATTAGTGATGATACAGTAAGAAGACGCCTTGCAGAAGCTAACCTGAAACCATACAGACCAGTCCAGGGCCCAAAACTCGAACGTCATCATAGAATTTCAAGATTGCGTTTTGCGATGGAACACACTGCTTGGGGTGAAGAAGATTGGGCACGTGTATTGTTTACGGACGAGTCAAGATTTGAACTATATGTCAACGATAGAAGAGACAGGGTGTATCGACGACCTGGAGAACGTTTTGCACAGGCATGTTTTAAAGAAACGATTTCTTATGGCGGCGGGTCCCTCCGTCTATGCCGGCATTTGTTCAGAAGGACGAACAGACCTGATTTTCATTGAAAATGGGAACCTGAATGCGGAAAGGTACATAATGGAAATCCTTAATTAACAAGCAGGTCCTTTTCTATTAAACATGGGCGATGGTTCAATACTTATACACGATAATGCTCGCCCTCACACTGCATTATCTGTGAGATGATACATTGCAGAAGTCGATGATAGATCTTATGGTCTGGCCAGCGAGGAGTCCTGACATGAACCCTATCGAGCATGCATGGGACTTGGAAGGCTAGTCAGGAACGAATTCCACCACCCTTGACACTTGCTACCTTAAAACAGGTCCTTATTGAAGAATGGGAGAATTTACCTAAACACCGCTTGAGGAACTTAGTTTTTAGTATGCCTGATCGCATACAAACCTTGAGAAGAACCCATGGAGGTAACATAAAATACTAAAGTAAGAGGTGGCCACGTCTTTTCATACGAAACTGACAAGAAGTTAATTATTTTATTTTGACGATGTTTGTCAAATTAAGTTTTCTTATAATTTTCAAATTAATAAATGTTTATTTTGAATCAAACTGTAGTTTGTTTTATGCGTAATTAAATTTTCTTTCAGATACTTTTTAATTTAAGGAGCTAGCTTGTGTGGTTTCAAAGTTATTTGCAGTTAACTAGATGACGCTTTATTTTTGCGGGCGAGTGTAGCTTAGTATCCGTATTATGGCAATATACTAGCCATTCGGCACTAAACGTTTCGATTCCCACATTCTAATGCACTACAATCATATCTTTTTTAAAATACAATCTGTCTCTTCAAGGTATGAGTGAATAGGTATATCGATGCCTCACCATCGGTCATCACTTAACATCAGGTGAGATTATGGATAAATAAAGGAAATTCCTGATTTAAAAAACTTTTGGATGAGTGAGCATGTTGTTAAACTATGCGAGAGTACCTTGTAATGAGGCGAGCCATTAGCACGTGCTACGTGCTAGTGACGTGAAGCTCCAGATGTTAAATTATGTAAATAGACGAAGTTTACACCATTGTTTTTAGACTGAGCATGGAATGCACGTACTTATTCCTTGCAAAAGTTTTTCATGTAAATGACCTTTTTTAGGGTTCTGTTCCCAATGGTCAACGGGTCCCTATTCCTAAGAATATATAATATTCCAAAAATTCAACCTCGGCAGGACTCGAACCCGTGATCTACTGCTTGGTACGCGGAGCTATACCAACTAAGCCACGAGGTCGTTGAAAAGAGGTTCGATATCAAGTCCCCCGAGGTAGAGTTTCGGGTTATTATAATTTTTTGGTACGGGTTAACACTTTGAAAACCAAAAAACGCTATTACTTAGTCTACCGGTCCATCCGACCGTTTGTCACACCGTCACCGTCTGTCTGTTTGTCACAGGGTTAGGTATATATTTTTAACCATCTTGTAGCTAACTGAAATTTTCACTTCAATTGCTGAACTTGTAACTAACTAACAACCAATGTAATCAAATCTTGGAAGTCAATTTTAACCTAATACTAATGGTTGAATTGAAATGAAACTCTTCAGTGGCTACTAGTAAAACCCCTCGAGTTTGGGCTCATATGATTTATTTTGACAAGTCCAATAGATTTCACTTGGTGTCGAGGGTCTGATGATGAAGCCAGGAGGTGGATAAAAGCTTGTTATTTATTCATTTATTTGTAACTACCTACACATTTTATTTATTGATATTCCTGACGTCTCGCGAAGGCTTTGCAGTTTCATGCGGTCACAGGTAGTGCTTAATTTCATGCAATCGCGAACCCTAAAATATAATTATATTCTAAAAGATTTATGATAGAATTATTAGATTTGGGATTTGGTTCTAGACGATTATAAGTTTTAACGGGTTTTTGTTTTTTTTAGTATTTTCTCGACTTCTCAAAAGATAAGTACTTCAGTTATAGATGTCATTGGAGATGTTCCCAACAAGAAACTGTTGTAAGTATATTATTCATAAAAAAAACTAAAGAAAATCTTTAACGAGATAGTACGTCTTTTGATAGGTGACATTCAACATTCAGCCTATGTTCAAATATTTGTTCCCGGTGTTCTGGGTATTTTCTATGTATAATAAAAAAATATCTATCTATATAATGTATTATATTAAGTATATCAGTCATCTAGTACCCATAACACAAGCTCTGCTTAGCTTGGGGCTAGATGATGCTGTGTGGATTGTCCAGCATTATTTATTTATTTATTTATGTCGTAGGAGGTAAATAAACTGAAAGTCATTGAACTGCTTACATTTCAATATCGTCTTGAGCCTAACGATCTTAAATTAATCCACCAATTACCGCCACACACGTGGCTGGTTACCCATTAGCGGTTATAATGACGATTCGAAAGTTCTCGTCCAAATGAGATTCGGCAGGTGGCGCCTATTACGTGCTAGGAACGGAAGCCTTATGACGCCATATTCGTAAAGTCTTGGTTATAATCGTAGAGCTTAGAATATAGCATCATAAGTTTAACTTCTAGACAGAAATCCAATTTTAAGCTGTGTCGGTCAAATAGTCTAGTTTATCACCCCAGATCGTTCCTTTTATTTGCTATTCAAAGACTTATTTTGGCATGAAATGTTTATCAAAATGTCAACCGTGCAACAAATAATGAATAAAAATACTTTATTTATTACCCAGCTTAAATAATGCTGGTAATTTTTTACACAAGATTATCTAGCCCAAACTTAGCAGAGCTTGTGTTATGGGTAAATACATACATAATATATTATACATAGAAAACACGCAAACGTCATACCTTCCAAAATTTGTCCCGCGGCGGGAATCGTATCTGCAACCTTTTGCGTTTCAAATTAAGTACGAGATTTTTTATTTTTTTTGTTCTGAAATCTGTCTAAATTAAAATTCAATGGGTGGTCTTTACAAAGTTTATGGGTAAATTTGTCCGATATTTATTTTCCATTTTAGATAAAATCATTGTCTTAATTTTTAAATACAAGTAAAATATCATAAAATTATGTAAGCAACTGTTTACTCATTTTGAAAGTTTCTGATCAGAGTGAAAAATGAGTAAGCTGATTTCATGATCTGAAACAAATATTCGTTTGAGTGCTGGAAAAAATAAATATATTGGCAAGAACAATAATATGCTAAAGTTAACATATAAAACTCCTTACTGAAGTGAATGTCGTGAGCGACAAAGGGAAAATCTTGAGACCTGACATTTGAATAGGGATATTGGCGCGCTCCACAAAAATCCTAATACTCCTTTTGAAAGATTCTGATCTCGGTACCCATTCAGTATTGTAGGCAGCAAACACCAGCTCCTTACTCTGCAATGGAATTGAAACCGTAAAAACGAGTATGAATATTCATAATGCCATAATATTATCATTTCATACCTCATAGCTGAGTTGGGTTCCTAAATATCCCGGTACGAAAATCTGCAACGTCATTGCAAATAAGTACATCACCATGAAGACGTAAGTCTCTGTTGATGAAGGCTGAAAAAATATTTTAATGAATATAACTTGAGCTTTTCATGCCTTTATTGATCTAAGTTACTATTGTTTACGAGCTTATTACCAACAGTAGTCCGCACATCACAACACATATAATACAAGACGATATCCCAAATTGTACAAACATCGTTGTGTCCAAAATTGTCTGCGCTACTTGACAGAAACTGAAACAAATGAAAATTTAGCTAGTACAAAGTTCAAGTAACAAATTTAACGATTATATTTATAAGATATTAGGTAAATGTAAAAAAACGACTTCAAATAACGGGAAATTGACAATATGAATATGATAGTAGTGCACGACGCGACGCGGAGGGAGCAAGTCGCGATCACTCACCCTGATGAAGACTCTCGGAATGAGTCGAAACTTAGTCGGTGCCTTCACCGATAGTGCAGTATGTGAAAATTCCCGTTTTTACAATATGAATAGTCAAGTTCACGATAGATTTGGAATAAAAATGACAATAAGGAATTTCATATTTGGGTAAGATTTTATAATATCCCAAAAATATAGACCTAGACGGGACTCCCGCTTGGTATTTGGGCTCTATACCAGTTGGTATAGAGCCCAACCCATTCATCCTTATATTTTATAGAGATTGATATTTTTGTTTATTATAAAATCTTGAGATCATAGGTGTGGTAAAAACACTTCATAAACAAAATAACCGTTTGTGTATAAATCTTACTTCAAGAAGAAATCATAACGCCTCAAGCACTTTCTAAGTCTTGCAGTCTGAATTTGTTCCTGTACTTCTGTTTTTTGTGTTTTTTCCTCAGCAGTGAATTTGATTTCGTAAAATCTATCGTTCAATACCCGGCACTGGATGATAGCTGATAGTAGCAGTCCTGCTATAAACGTGTCGATAGAGACGTTATACATCATGTGCCCATACATCCCGAATGATTGGTAGATAAACCACGAAACAAAATAATTATCCCGAATCTCATCAGTCAAAAAGTAATATTTGCAGATCGGTAGCTCTAAGTTTGATTTAAAAATAATGTGCAGGAATATCGGTATTACTACTTGGGATGAATAAGCTATGTTGGATAATATCGCGTACAGTTTCCAGTATGTTTGATATCCCGCATAGTTTTGATCTAAGGTTTGTTTACTCTTGGCGTCATCTCCATTTAAATATTCACTGTCTAACAAATCGAAAGCCTCAATGATCTTGTCCCTCATAATTATGATCATAAAAACTTTACTTGTTACGACAATCGCAGTGAAATAAAATATCACTTCTCGAATCATTAATTCTATCGTTCGGGGGGTGTGGACCAAATTTAAAGTTAAAAAGATATTATAAACGAAAAGTGTGAAAAAGAGGTAGAGAAATGAATAGTATCTGTAGTATTTGCTTTGATTTCTTCCGGGCCGGAGTCCAAAAACTTTCCAACAAACGAGATTATTTTTAAATATATCAGACTGTTTATCGGTCGGCATTTTGAGTCGTTCACTTCTAAAATGTGAGCTTTATTCACATATTCAATCCTTTTATTTCAGCTGAAGGTGTCAATTTTCTTTTTCATTCCTATTGCAAAGGTGTTATTATGTATTTTACTATGCATTACGTCTTTCAGATAATGAGTGCTTCCTCCCATTCCCCTATTATTATTCAATTATCATATAGTAACGTCGATATGGCAATGAGGTCTCATAGTAGTCAATTCCTTCGATTGGAGAAAATATAAAAAGATTTCTGGTCAATTTATCAGTATGTACCTTATATTAAGGGTCTTAAAAAGAAATAGCTACAAGTAAATAATATCACAAAAAAGAGAAATAAAAACCTAGTTTAGTCACAAAGTCAGTGAATACTATTTATTGTATCGTTTCAGCGGTTTACAGCAGTTTCAGCGGAAACTTTTGAAATTAATATTTCAATCAAGTGTACGTTGGTGAGTTTCGCATCACTGCTACCATCCAGCCACTTTGGACCTCGCGCGGTGAATATTTTCAAAGAGTGTCTTCGCGAGGTATGGGTCAGAGTAAGCTAGGAGGCCTTATTTCAGTATTATATCCAGGCTTCTGGGAAGAGGAGTAGATTAAAACAATGGACGTGTTTGCAATTTGGAGCGTTGCAACCCTTCGGGTGCGTTTTAATTGCTGGGGTTGTTGTGGAACGGGGAAATCTTCAGCCTTTAATTCTTTGCGGAGCTTGGATACCGCACACGGGTCATTTGCTACGCGTTGATATTATGATATTATCTTGGAACTTTTAATTGAGTTTCGCGTTCAAAATGGGTATGTGGTGGCTATTCACTTCTAGCCCAAAGTTTAAATTATTCAAAATTATAGGTATAAAAGGAATTCTTGCAGCATAATATGTTTTTTTTATCGTTACAAACCTTTAAAAGAAAGAGACATGAATTAGTTTTAGTATTATGAGTAGACATAAACCTCAAAAACACAATTCAATAATTGATTATTAAGCATGATTCTCTTTTTAATTATTTTTTACCGAAAAAAGGAGGAGATTTCGACTGTTTCTTTTATCGTGTGCATTTGTTACCTAATATTTTCGCCAATTGTTAACCGATTTTGATTGTAAAGTTATTTCGTGTACTGAATGAAAGAAAACGTAATTATTTTTCAATGTGTGTATAAACTGCTCCGTGTAATAACAATAAAAGGAAACAGCTTTGTTCATGCTGAATTACATACCTTCAGGGCATCCTTGCGAGCCTCCGCTAATTACACTACCATAATTCACCCCTTAAAAATTAACTTCCGAGAGGGGAGTCTATTAGGTGTACTTGGAATGAGTGTTTCTGTAGCAATTCCACCCTTTTAAAATGATAAATATGTGACGTAATTATTTTACTCTGTAATGTTACGAGCCTATTACGTAAGTATCCAATTTTATACACTATTGAATTCACTTCTTCCCTAGTCAATTAACTGAGTTCACCTAGAGCATAGAAAAAAATAATTTCTATTCATGGCCTACCTTTTTTTCTTTCAATATTTATTAACAACCCCACTAATAGCAACGTACTAACACGATGCTGTATTAAGCTGAGACAGGGACCTATTTTGACCCCAAGCAACACATTTTCTATAAGCTAATTCTTTTCCAGTTTTTTACCATGTTTGTGTTTTTGGGTTCAAATAAAAATATTCTTTCTTTCTAATCATCTCTGTGAGTAGGTATATAAAATAAATTAGTGTAGAATAGGAAATAACTTTGAGAACAGTATTTTCAGTTTATTGAATCAATGAATGGACTTAAAATAAATGTTCTTCTCTTACACTGACAGTAGATAGGCTCTTAGCCAGTTTTCTTTTTTAATTAGGTGAAGCTAAGAGGCCCTTTTGTTCCCTTGGTCGGCCTCGCTGGCTAATTGCACGCCAGTCAGTCACTGTCATCAACAATGCTTTGTACCAGCCACTTATTTATATTACAATATAATATAAACAACATTTACTAGTTTTTATTCAAACAAGTAAGCGTGTAATAGCAAATCATCTACATAAATAATTGTAGAACAATTGTAGATATCCACTTACAAATCAGTTTATATATTGATCTGCGCTCTTTCCGCTTTTTGTAGTTTTTTACCTAGATAGCAAGTATTTAGAGACGAGTTTTGCTTTATAAATTTTTATACAAAGGTTTTATTTTTAATGCAAAGGTGTGAGTGGGTTGCAAGGGGAAGGCCTCAGCAAATGTACCCTGACCAAATCGGAGACTTTCAGGAGCAAGGCAAAGTCAAGAGCACACTAAGCTGACGAGCTTGTGTGAAGAATGTGGTGAGGATGAATGAAGCAAAAGAGGTATGCCAGGATCGCAGCCAGTCCGACTCTATAATGTATGTATCTTAATCTTAATTTCCACAGCTCCATTAAAGTCTCAACTGCGAAGAAGCAAGAATCAGGCGGTAGTTCTACAAAATAAATAATCTGGAAGCGACTATACCTCCCTGTTTAGTATGCATTAATGACAAGCGAGCGGCCACTGGCGTGATTGAAACTAAATCCCCTGGTGTTGCGCTACTGATTACTGTTCGTAGAGTGGACCTGGATTACGTTATTTAAATTGCTCGTTTGATTATGCTAGGGTTTAACTCCTGGGTGTTTTGTAGAGTACGATTTAAGCAGGATGATTATGATGATGATATCCAAATAAAGATGTTTGTTACCCCAACACTATCACTGTGTATGATTGTTGAGAAAAAAAATATGGTGCAAAGAAAATCATCCACATAGTATCAAAGTTTACAAGTATCGTTATAGTTTTTGTAAGATTTATGGAAAAATTACTAATCCGAATTTGATAACATTTTCATGGGCCTATGTGATCATTCGCTACTGACAGCATACAAAAATAATTTGGTTTAGACCAACCAACTTGCAGTAATCAGTGTAATAGGTGAATTTATTTTTTATACAACTACATTCAAAATAGAAAACAAATAACTAAATTATCTACATAATATTAAACTAGGAAAAAAGGCTGTTTTTTACCTATAGGACTACAGGACTATAGGACTACAGGTAGGAGTTTAAGTGTAATATGTACATACTTACACAAAAAAGAAGACAGGTCTTAAATTGAGAACCTATTTTCTTTCCTTTCGTCTGGACGTCGAAACTTAGTATACTAAGTTTTTGTATGTGGATAATTTGTTAGGTAGCTACCTACCAAATCATCCACATACAAATACATTTTCGACACACCTAACATTATTTTTGAACTGAAAAAATATAAAAAATTTAACACCACTATGAATAGCGACGCCAAGATTTTCTATAAAATGCAAGGCGTCTAACTAATTTCGAAGTTGCCGCTTGCATGGAATATCCAAGTTCCATAATTTTCCGGAGTCCATGAGCCATGCGTACAATACAGGCACAGAATATAATGAAGTAGTACCCTGGAGCGATCATTAAGGTAGGCATCAGACGACTAAGTTTTTTTCATTCGACCGCGAGTTCGTGCGATGTGTGTCTGCTTAGTTGAGGAGGTTGAAAATCCTAAAGCTACAGCGAGAATAAAATATAATGATGGCAAAGGAACTGCTCAAAATCAGATAGATAGAAGATATAAAATACTTTATTGCACACTAAATATTTCAGCTTAAATAAATAGTACAAACTTAGACATTGCTGTACAATGGGCGGTCTTATCGCTAATTAGCGATCTCTACTAGACAACCTTTGGATGGAACGGACTGTACGAAAAATTACAAGGGGTTGTAACTGGTGTATCATATACTATGACAACACTATATTATTATTTTACCTGCTTTTAAAACTTTCTCATTTACAGCCAATAAAAGCTCATTATTACCTTCATCCATCGAATTCTAGCAATATCAGTGATGATATTGGTTCATTAGGCTCTCCCACTTTGTTTTTTCCGGTTAAACTTTTTTCTCCCAGCGATTGACGATTTTGCGAGCTATATGGCCTGCACGTAGTCTCTCTAACTTGCTGATTTTTGGTAACTATCATTATCGAGATAGTTACCAAAAATCAGCAAGTCGTTCGGAAATCGTAAAAAATATTTTTTTGTTATTCGTAGGTCTTAAGCAAGTCTTCCTCTTATCTATAAGATAAGATGTTTTTTATATAAGATTAGGTATCTTTTTACTTAGGTCTCCTACCCGATGGACCGATGACAGCTTAAAGGTTGTGGGATATCGGTAGATAGAGTAGTCCATGATCGTTCGTTAAGCGTGGCACTCCTCCCGAGTGCCATAGGAGGGAAGCAATTCTACAGACTGCTGATGGTGATGATGACATGCTTACTTATACTACCGATCTTCTGTTTCCTCACTATCATACCAATACTAATAAACCAATAAATTAAGATGGTTCTTATAATCCTGTCAAATATATTTTATCCGCACTATATCTGCAATAATAAAATTTACAAACAATAGATCGAAATCCTGAATATTTTATATACTAGATGAAAATACAATTTTCCGACGAACAATAAACAATCTGCTTCAGCGAGAGTAATTACGAGTATCCCACCTGTAACGGTGCAAGGTAATAAATCCATTTAGCGCTGAAGTGGTGCTGATTTCTCGAACAAAAACCGAAGCGGTCGCACTCCCTCGCCAATTTAAACTTCGCACTTGCATACTGTCCGTAACTTTATTCAGCTAGAAATTAGTTTTGGTCATAGAGTAGAGAACTTAGCGTTTATTTAACAATAACGTTAAATAAATAAGAAATAAATAAAGTAAGCCTTGAAACCACATACCTACGAGTGTTTGTCTATCGGTCTGTATAGAACCACCAAAAATATTATACTTACTAATATTATAAACGTGAAAGTTTGTGAGGATGGATGTTTGTTACTCTAACGCAAAAACTACTAAACGTATTTTGATGGAACTTTACAGTATTTTTTTTTTCAAACAGCATCATCTAGCCCCAAACTTAGCAGAGCTTGTATTATGGGAACTACATGACTTTTATACTACTTATATACATTTTTTTTGTAAATACATACATATTATACATAGAAAACACCCAGACCTGAGACAAATATTTGCAGACACAAACATTTGTCCCGTGGCGGGAATTGAACCCGCAACCTTCTGCGTCACAGGCGGACCTTCGCCCACTGCGCCACAGAGGTCGTCATTATTATTATTGGTAATATAGCTTATACATCAGAATAACACATAGGCTACTTTTTATCCGGGTACTATGCGGGCGAAGCCGTAGGCAGAAGGTAGTAATATATATATTTTTTCTACCCGCGACGCATGGAGCCGTTTAATATGAGTAGGTTGGTTAGAGGTTGTATGTTATGCTATTTATACTTTCTATCGTTTTCATGGAGTATTCCCATTTGAGCACTTATTTTTTGAGCACCTATGCATTGAGCACCAAAGGTATTCACATTTCAGCACCAATCAATATTTTAACGTGGTGCTCAAATGGTAACAAGAAATAAAATTTGATTTTATTCCCCATTGAGCACCTACGGAGCGGTAGCTTCTAGTGATGGGGTTTATAATAATTATAATAAATCATATCGATAAAAATTTACAGTTTTATTGCAGAATGTTATCATTTAATTAAAATATATTATCATTAACATAAAAGTTTACTTAATAATTTATTGGCCAATTGTAATAAGCCCACTTTTGTATTCTTAACTATTGAATTGATCAATTGATTCCTTTTGGCATTTTGATTTTCCTATTTTTTGGCGAATTTCACTGTAGTTACAGTTATGTTGTAAAAGACGTAAAATTTTTGCTATTTTTTTTCCACTATTTTCGTATATTATTATTGGTTCATCTCTTTTTCTGGTAGTGTAGCTTATGGCTGCATTTTTATTACTTGGACCAGGTTTGGGCTCTATTGTTTACATTAATTTGTCACTCACACATCACACTCAGTAAAATTTTCGACATGGAAAAACGTATCATTCTCACGTCACGTCGGAATGCACCACCATTAGATAATAATAGAAAATATTTTGCGAACAATACAAGTTAAGACGTAAACATATTCCAGAATAGATCGGTTTCATTCGTCATAATTTTATTTAGTTATTTAGGTTAAGGAAACTTATTGTGATATTAACAATGGCCTCTATTCTGTATTACACTAACTAAACTTAATTGCTAAATAAAACAACGGAATGCCCATTTCACTTTTTGTAGACATTTATTATAATTAATATAAACCCCATCACTAGAAGCTACCGCACCGTAGGTGCTCAATGCGGTATAAAATCAAATTTATTTTTTTGTTCCCTTTTGAGCACCACGGTGCTCAAATGGGAATACCTTTGGTGCTCAATGCATAGGTGCCCAAAAAATAGGTGCTCAAACGGGAATACTTCGTTTTCATCACTACTATTAAAGATGATGATAAGATACATAGATTTTTTTTATTATAAATAAGCCTTCATTTGATCATAGCATCATCGTTAGGAACACGTGTTGATGGTCCAGCTAACTCTACAGCTAAGTAAACCTACCTACCGAGAAAAGCATGGACGCTCACCTGGTATAGAAACATTTTCCATAGTAAAAATAAATAACTTCGTATACGGCGTAGCAGCTGCTACGAAGTTAGATTTATGTAGAATCGAAATCATCAAAGTGATTGGTTTGATTTGTATAGTTCCATACCCTGAGGGTCCAAACTTAACCATAATCGCGCGAGGCCAACTTCTACTGGATTCGTGATTCATGATTCGTAAAACCGGTTTTGAAATGATTTTCAAACTTAATGTTTCTCTGTTTTCTGTATCGAAGAAGCTTACTTCTATACTCAGAGCAGATTTATCTGTTCTAGAACTTATTTTGGAGCTAAATTTAGGTTCATGGCAAAAATATTATGCAAAAATTACATTTTTTTTTTTCTATCTACCAAATGATTTTCTCCTAGGTGCTAAGTCCATGCAACATCTATGTTCGGTTTGTCTAAGATAATATTGTATACATACAATAAGCACATAAAGCAGACCACATTACCCCAACCTGTGTCCATAAAACCTAACATATTAAAACTTTTTCTGCGCGTCACTCCAGTGAAAGAGAAACCGAAGACCACTTTTTGCGTCGGTGAAAAAGCGGCGTAATTTATTTTCCCTTGGTGCAATATTTAGTGCTGTCCATTACTACAGTTCGCGACCGAACATTATTCACAGGCATCCCTTTTTTTTATAAGTCTCACGCGTGCGGTCTTGCATACTTTTTCGTTCATTTTCATCATCATAATAAAAAGCAAAGAATATAACACTGACAGACAACGCAGGAGCTGTTTGTCCCAAAAAAGGAACTAACCACTTTCATTCTAGAAACTCTATGTTTAATGGCGGGTGAAAGGATAAAAAAAGAAAGGTTAAAAAAACATCCTATATGGTTTCAAAGATTAAACCAAAGGCTTATAAAGCCATAATTCCGAAACCATACATAGACCACTTCAAACATTTGCAAAACCATGCACATGTTTGAAGTTTTAAGAAGAACCGTTCCAGGTGTGATTTTGTTTCTTAAAATAGTAAAACCGTTGTGTTTAGGCTTTTTTAATTACTTTTGTGAGCGGTTTGACTATACATAAGTAACATACCAGCCAATACTAGGGTTCAATCGACCCCTGAGTGGTGCAAACATATTTTGTAGGAAAATTAGGAATAACCAATGCTACCTAATAATATGCTTCTAAAACAAAGGTTTATCGAAAGTTTCCTTCAGCACCTACATCACAATTGCATCTGTAATAATTAAAACGTTTATTATGTACAGTCAAATGCGAAAGCTTCTTATAGCTTTGTGTTATTTTAATCTTCGTGCTTAAAATATAAAGACGATTTATGATTATCTTAAAATAGTGAGTAAGTTCCGCTCGACTTGGGGTGGATTAATCACCGTCTACAAACTCTTTAAAAATTTAATTTATCTGTTCTACGTGGCTTCTTTCCAAATTCTGTCGGAAAGCAACGATAAATATTTAAAATGTATTCTGTTAAAGTTGAAGATTTAACAAAACCAATCTGTGAAACATTCGATATTAATAATTTTGGATTAATAAAATACATAATTATAATATAATTCTTGGATTAGTTTAAATTAAGCACGAAAGGAACATGTCGCACACACAAGCATGTCGTATACCACCTTTCATCACTCTGGTTCCATCACCAGCCATCAATAATTTATAATAATATTTTATAGCGGCACTAAGTAGAGTGTTTTCTACTTAGTGCCGCTAAAAATAGCTCATTCTTGTCAATAATTAGGGTGAACAAATCAAGAAGAAAGAATAACATGATGAACACAATAAATATCGTGAGCAGGCATTGTGATTGTGATCACATAACTTCATAGAATGTACACCCATCTAACCCTTGGTAAAATTTTCCTACCACCTTTGGGGTAGGAAAATTTTTTCACCGTTGGGGAAAAAATATCGCACAAAATATCAAGGGATTCTTGCTTCTAAAACGGGAAAAGTTGATGAGGCACACAATTGCGTACAATGCACCTATGCGGCTGATATCCGTCTACAGACAGGGTAAAGAAGCATGTACCTACACCACCACGATACTGAGTTGCAGATCTAGTTTCACTCTAGCTTAGTCTTCGAGACTGTTCTCAAAGGCGCTCCTTTGCCAAGGGCGATTTTATAATATAATGATAGGCTAAATAAAAAACGACATGAGTCGGGTCCTATATCGACCGGGAAACCGAAACCGAAACCGAAACCGAAACCGAAACCGAAACCGAAACCGAAACTGAAACCGAAACCGAAACCGAAACCGAAACCGAAACCGAAACCGAAACCGAAACCGAAACCGAAACCGAAACCGAAACCGAAACCGAAACCGAAACCGAAACCGAAACCGAAACCGAAACCGAACCCGAAACCGAAACCGAAACCGAAACCGAAACCGAAACCGAAAACTGAAACCGAAAACTGAAACCGACACCGAAACTGAACTCGAAATCGAAATCGAAATTTTTATTTCTAGCGCTAAATTTTTTTTGGTTTTATTTCTAGTTCTTGCTGCTTTTAAGTTTTTCATGAATTAAACTATTATTTAAAAATAACTAAATTAAGATTTGCGTTTGCCAAATTTCCTTTAGTGGCGCGGAAGTTTGACTTAATCTTCGGGTTAATCTGTGTATTTTTCTAATGGTATGTTAGCTTTGTGGAAAAATCGGGAGTGACAGTCACTGTTTGCTTATCGTATAGATGCCATCGACAAAAGTGTCGTGAAGTGTCGTCATTTGTGTTGAGTGTCAGTGTCGTCGTGTATACTTAGCTTTAGGTGTGCTTACTCTCGCGAGCTAAAGTGCTTTATTCACGAAGCTTACGTTTGAGAAACAATAGAAGGTAAAGAGGCTCCATTGGGAAGTGAGGGATGATCCTTACTACGTAACGAACCCCTGGAGGCATGGTTTATCCGCTGAATAAAAATAACACGCTTGTATTCACAGAGCATTGTATATTTTAAACAGAGATTCATCTTCACTAGTCACGAATTTATAATACACAATATTGTCTGCTCGCTACCAACCGCTAAAACTGACAGCACGTCAAAGCTCGGCTACTTTCGATAAAACGCGAAATATTAATAAACGCGTCGTAATCAACCTATGCACATACATAGGTTTGTGTACGTGAACAGACCGTTGTATTTGTGAGTGAACTAGAAATGCTTAGGTTGGATTCATTTTATTCGACTTATCACCAGAGCGTGATGGCATGCTTTTGCGCGCTTCGTCCTCACCTCTTGGAGTCAAGTCGGTGTTGGCACAGCAGGACACCTATGACGCATGTGTCAATTTAATTTGTAAAAAATGATTTCGAAAATGTTGTTCCTCACTGTGCCTCTGAAGGGTCTATTATAATCTGAGTGGGGTAGGTAAGACGAATCGGCGGGAGAGGGTGAGTGGTTATTGTATAGTACTTACTAGTTGTTACTACTTTGTCATGTAGTTCCCATAAAACAAACTCTACTTAGTTTGGGGATTGATGATGCTGTGTGATAAATGTATAACATTATTATTATTGTTATTATGTATTCTGTGTCTGTCACGGTAAAAAAACACACTTCGATTTATAAACCGTTTGAAAAAATGATATTTCAATTAGATTTATTTAGAGTAACTAACCAATAACATTAAATTGTTTTAGTAAAAAAAATAAGTTACCTTGTAACACTGTATTTCGTTTACATTGTTTCTGTATTCACAATCAGGGGTACCTATAAATACGTCTGGCACCTGAATATGTTTGTCTGTTTGCACTGTTCACACAAGTGGAAAAAGTTCGAAAAATGCAATACATTTTGGAATCGTGCAATATAAAACAAGTCTGTTTTATGTTTTGTGATATTTTGAATTACACACTGTATTTTTTACTGAATACTGGTATTTTACTATTTGTAGCGACTTTTTCAGCCCTTGATTTATCAGGTATCAACGAACAATAAGTATTTAAAGCAAGTTAGAAACCTATTGGAAAATTTTAAAGTTTTAATAAGTACTTTATAGAACTTTGAAAGATAAGCTCCAATAAATTGTTCAAAATTATAAAGAACTTGACAGAGATTATTGAAAGAAATTTGTCTGTTTTGTTTCGAAGTTTCGAACAATATTTTATTTAAAAACTTTTGAAGTCAGAGGCCACCTGTTGATGTGAACTTTACCTCATAATATTGTAAAACAATTTATGTAGTGGGACAGGACAAATTGCACGCATGTTCAAAGTACCTGTCAAAACAAACGTTATTGTTGAATTTAAACGAAATCTAGCTATTTTAGTGAAAAAACTCATTCAGCGATCGGTTTATGGGTGTATATTTGCATAGAAAACGGGGGCTAGCGGCGATTGATTGCGGTTAGGTCTACTAGATTTGGACGTGAACTTATTGCCTTGTTTTATTCGTTTACCGCTGCTGGAAGAGCGTGAAAATGGAAACTCAATAGGTAAAGTGTGTTGGCATACGGTGTGCGACTGCGATTATGCATTAATTGTACAATTTGGTAAAATTAAATTTTACTAACGCACTTAGTAAGTACATGTATATCTCTAGATTTAATAATATGATGAATCCACCTAGTTGTCAACTGTATCGAACTCTCCAAATAGTAACTAGGGGTCAAACCATGAGGTCTTATTGAGATTAATTTTGAACTGAACCGTTTATTGACCATGAAAATTGGCCGCAATTGCAATAGGCCTTGGAAGATCTAAATAGTCATCTACATGATATTGGCCGGATATTGACTCCTTATTTCGTTAATAAATAAGTGATAATGTTCAAAAGAAAATGTTTTTGTCGCGTTCAAAGCACGGTTTACATTTCAATTTAAAGCTAAAGAGTCTGCAATAAAATTAAATAAGCGGTGCCTTGCATAAATAGGCGCCAAGCAACAAAAGTAAATTCTTGAAGAATTTTATAGAAAACTCCAGAAGGCGCCTAGCGCTGGTAATTAGAAGAGATTCCTGGACCATTTCGCGGCTGGACGAACGTCACCTCTACTAATTGCGTCTCATTTAAAAAAATACGGTTCCCGCAATTAACCCACATCCATTTCCATCGCTATAAGCCCTATACCAACTATAATACCTACGTATTCGGACCTAAAGGCACTGACATTATTTTCTCTATACAATCATTCGAGATAGTTTTTTTATCGACGACCTCTGTGGCGCAGTGGGCGAAGGCTCGCCTGAGACGCAGAAGGGTTCGATTCCCACCGCGGGACAAATGTTTGTATCTGCAAATATTTGTCTCGGGTCTGGGGTTTTTCTATGTATAGAGGTAATATCAATAATATGTATTTACATTATTTACAAAAATTACGGTCAAATACTGAAACGCCTCTCAAAATGTTAGTATAAATAGAAAGAGATGGTGCTATTTACATTGTATAAAACTGTATTGAAACGTTGAGTGGTTTTTTTTAATTGACTATGTGACATAATATACATTTTTTTGCCGTTTTCACTACTTTTCTTCGAAACCCTAAAAATAAGAAAATCTATTTTATATTTTGAATTCTGTAAAATTTTAAAATTTTCACAACCTAAACACTGAATACCCGAGATTTCAAGAGCAGCTTGCAACTTTTTGTGGACTGACCCAACAAGCCCCTATCATTTTCAACCGGCGGAAAAATGCTCCCCCTGTCACTTGAAACTTTCACGTCAGTACGTTCTAATTGATTTCAGATTAATTGGATGTTTTATTAAAATACCTAAGAACTTTTTCTTAAAATAAAAATAAAAATCCTTTTCCTAAATCAGCAGCAGCAATCAGCAGGTCCTCTAATGACCTAGGTATGTCAAGGTCACAATATTTTTGTACATATTTTCTTTTGTAGGTAGGTTCAATAGGCATCGATAACCCCTTCCATCAGGTGGGCCTTATGCCTATTTTCTGCGACATAGCATAAAGAAAGGGTGCCACACTAACTTTCTGCTAGACATCGTCCAAAATGTGAGAGGCTCGTCTCTACAAAACTACATGCGTAGCCGCTCGTACGTATCAATGCAGATACGTACGATATCGATAACCCCTTCCATCAGGTGAGCCTTATGCCTATTTTCCGCGATATAGCATAAAGAAAGAGTGCCACACTAACCTTCTGCTAGACTTCGTCCAAAATGTGAGAGGCTCGTCTCTACAAAACTACATGCGTAGCCGCTCGTACGTATCAATGCAGATACGTACGATATCGATAACCCCTTCCATCAGATGGGCCTTATGCCTATTTTCCGCGATATAGCATAAAGAAAGGGTGCCACACTAACCTTCTGCTAGACTTCGTCCAAAATGTGAGAAGCTCGTCTCTACAAAACTACATACGTAGCCGCTCATACGTAGCGATGCAGATACAATCGTAGCAAACGCCACGTCTGCACTTTATGTATTTTATTTCAGATTTAATAGAATAGAAAATAATTATTTTAAGCAGAACTTTACACACATCTTATTAAACAGGTAGTTATAGTTATGTAACTATAGTTGTGTTAGATTTTAGATTATAATACATAGTTCTTATTCTAATAGATAATTATAGAGAATCTCTGCCTTATGATTCCAATCAAACTTATTAGAATCATAAGGTACTCATTGCAGTTTCACGATTTTCAGAACACTTAAATGTTCATTAAAGTGATTTTATAACGATATCATTAGTGAACCTTTAATTAGATTAACTTCATTGGACAACGACATTAAACAGTAACAATTACATTAAACAATAACTAATTAATTTTAACACTATTACCAATTAAAATATGCTGTAACAGAACAAAGTAGGTAGGTAACTAAGTAGGTGCCAGTGTGCCTATCATAACTAGAAATTAAATATATTTTTTCTTAATTCGACCATATTTCTAACCGACCTCAAAAAAGAAAGAGGTTTTGTACTTGACAAATTGGTATTTTTTGTTCTAGAGCGTCAATACAGATTTATCTTTTCCATCTAGGTCGCAAGTAATCCTGCTGACAAACTGTAAAGAGAACATGAATAGATACTAGCTATAAATCTATGTAGTAGGTTTCTATGCGAACATTTCTTCTTAATGCTAGGAACAAATGTCACACACAGGGGTCGGGGACAATGGTTCAGCAGTTCATCTGTTAGCCGGTGGCAGTAATAAGGCGTGTTTTTGCCCAAACACAACGAAAAAGGAAACAATGATTTTGGCCGTGACTAGATAAATAAGATGTCCGGACGTGACGAGGGTACCATTACAGTTTTTATGGAATCTTTCAGCGGGCAAGCCACCCACAATCCACCTGGCTTTCTTTATTTAGGCCTCCTAAATACATTGTTAATGCTAGGTTCGGGAAAAATTACATAGACCCAAAGTCACACACAGGCTTTTATATTTGTAAAACTGGCTGTTATGAAGGTCGGAAAATCTGGTCATCCAATAAATCTCGAATACATGTAGAATAAAAACGGCATAATTACCGTGGATGCGATTTCGATTTATCCATTTGTTTTCGCCATGAAAAAAGGATAAAATAGGTTCCGCACACGTTCTACTGCGTACAAACGATGATTTAGTGGCGATCCCTGGATTTATAGTGCGGCCCTTCTCCCGGTGACTTCAATGAATAATAAATCGAAGATCTTTTTCGATATTATTGATACCTACTTCGGGTTTCTCCGGGTGATGTATGTTCTTGTGAGAATTGAAACCCTTTTATTAAAACATATATTACAGGACACGTCTCGCCAGTGACACTGAATAATACGCTCCTTGTTGCGACTATTCTTCGCAAGCTCTCTCTTATTTCGGCTTTTATTACTGTAGGATTATTTATAGTTATGCCTGTGTATCCGAACACATAGACGTTCATAAATCTTTTGACTTTATTGGGCTTACTTAACTATTCCAAGAAAAGTACGTTAATATGCGTTTGTGCCCGATATCTTGAATACACACGTAAAAATTTCATCATAATAATTCTAGTGCTCATTACCTTAAATGTAATGCTCCCAACTTTTGATACAAAATCTACCTACGATTAAAACTTATCCTGAATATCTTTGATCTAGAAGCTCTCCATGAAAACTTAACCATCGAAACGAACCTAGCTCTTTAAACTTATGGATGACTTCTATGTTTGAATTGTCTCGTTTATTCCGAAGGCTGTACCTACCTACTACGCTACGTTTCTCTTATGCCTGTAGACTCGACTAGACTAAGGCAGAGTCAACGCAAATATATGGCAGAAGGGTTAAAACTCGCCTCACATGTAAAATTAGTTGAATAACTCTGAAGTCTTGACTTCGAACACGTCTTTGCTTTAAACCCGAGTGAATTTAACCGCAGATTAGAACATAGTTACTAAGTAATTAAACCGGCTTACTTGGCATGAAGCGGGGGTTCTAAATTAATCTGCGCACTGTGGCCAATTAGGAAAAAAACATTGTTAGTGAACTCGTGTTTTGTGTTTGAGGTTTGTTTAAACTAGGATGTTATCATAATGCATGTTAAAATAGAAAAAGTAATATTACTAAAGCATCAGCCAACTTTGGTTGGACGAAGACTAGGTACATATCTATTAAGATATATACTTATATACCTACTAATAGTATATTCATAGTATGTGGTATATAATTTAAACGAAAAAATATATACTTATACAAGTTGTATATCAGTCATGTAGTTCCCCTAACACAAGCTCTGCTTACATTGGGGCTAGATGATGCTTTGTAAAAACGTCCAGTATTATCATTATTATTATTATTTGGGCCAGTATTGATTTTACAAACTATCTGGTTAGTAAATTTAAGCTATTGAATCGTTGAAAATGAGTTTGAGGCATACATCGATGGCTACATGCGATCCCATCGTCATGTACAAACACTGATTAGTGCCGAGTGGCCGGCTGCGGTTGTGCAGCTGATGTGTTGACTCCGGACTGGCCAGGATTTAGTGCTGCTTCTACACGGAAAATGCATACAAATGGAAGAACTTCATAATAAAGATACGTGGCGTCGTTAGTCTAACATTGCACAGAGACTGCTTGTTATAATATTTCGTAGCGAAATGCCATTATATTCTTGTGTTATATACGCACTCAAAAATATGTTGGAATTTTCATGTTAAAGGAATATGTTATTTATTGTATCAGATTATTTTACCAGATCTATGTTTTCTTGTTTAGTTTTTTTGAGGATTAATCATCCAATTGTCAGCTTGTAACACAAAATACTATCGGCTAGTATCTACTACTACACATCACTATAAAGATAAGACCGCCCATTGTACTTTGTATGTTTAAGAATTAATATGTATTGTATTTTTATTTCATGTGCAATAAAGAGTTAATCTATCTATATATCAGCTATCAGCCTATCTGGTTGATTGTTCTAGATTGAAATATTGAAGAAATACTGCTCTTCTAGAAAATGTCGTCTTCCACATTTATCGGATTCAATGATCACAAGCCAGCAGTTGAGTTGTGTGGAATGAGTCTTCTATTTATCTAAAGAGTCACCGAGTTGCGAATGGTTTGTTTTGATAGTTAACGTTTTAAATCAACACTGTTTACGTGCAGTTGCGAATTAAATTCGTAGTTTTATTGAACAAATTTTACTGATTCGTGTTGATTTGTATATTTGTTCAATACTCGATGAAAAAACTATATTTATTAACTATTGAATAAATAGCGGCAAAAGGCATGGTTAATTAAAATATATACGAATCACCCGGCGGCGTCGAATAACTAGTACAGTTAGTCGGTATGCCGGAGTATTTAGATAATTCAGACTAGAAACTTCCTTTTTAATTATGATTATTATTTAGTCTAACCAAAGATCCAATAGACTCGAGAAATCATTATTATGGAATGGAAGATCATTCAGGGACAAATTTATTTAGAGGAACCATTATTGGTTCCTCTAAATAAATATTGCTGTCATTAAACACTGGCCACATACATTTTAATGTTTAATTTGAAAAAAGAATTATATCAATCGTCTTTTGTTTTAGAGTTTAATTTGTTTTTATCGTAATTTTTTTATTTTTATTAACCTACTAGATTTTGCCTGCGGGTTCGACCGGTGGTATGTTGATAAAAGTAGCGTATGACCGTCTCCAGGCTTCAAATTATGTCCATATAAAATTTCATGACAAACGGCTCAGCGGTTTTTCCCGGAAACATATGGGTATAAATATTTCCGACATAATTTTACTGACTTAATTTATACTTATGGCCAAATCACACAATAATTATTATAAATTGTAGACTATGTGTTATTCTTATATATATGCTATATTACTGTAAAGTTTCATCAAAATCTCACCCCTTATGGGAAGTTTTGTAAAAATAAAAAATACGTTATTCGTTACTAACTTTATAAAGTAAATAACGAATTACGTATTTTATAAATAGTTTGTTTAAACCGAGATTTGTGTGAATTAAACTAACAATAAAAAAATCCATAAGTACAAACTTTAGAACTTAATTGCACGCCCCCAAAGGGTAGTTTGGAAAAATAAAAAAAATATGTATTTTATTATTTATTTTAAAGTTTATTTGTACCGGGTTTTGAACGAATCCAACGAAGGAATAATATTTTCCATAGAAACTTTACAAACCTGTTTATTCCCTTTAGGGGTTGATTTTCAAATATTAGATTAGTCTTTCTGTTATTCAAAAAACGATCTTTCTTAACGATCTTCATTCTAAATTTAATAAAAACAGGTTTAGAAGTTACGGAGATACGTGGTAACAAACATTCACAGACACACCCACACCCCCCCCCCCCCCCCACACCCCCCACACACACACATACACACACACACACACACACACACGCTGTGCATTCATTTTATCAAATTACATCTGTGTTTTGTTTTTTTCCCTAAGTGTAATTGTGGTCAGTTGCATACACATCATTAAATGACTAAAGGATAATGCCGGATCTCAGCGTAGCTTAGGTATCTAAAGCAGTGACTTTAATTGAAAATGGTTAAAGTTACAATGAAGTGACTCCAATATTGCAATTTTTCAAGTCTGTCATCTATCGCAATGTTAGACGATACCGACAGACTGGAAAGTACACGAGACGCGCAGGGCAAGGTCGCAAGAGAATCAGCGAGAGACGATCGATTTATGGTGAGCAGTGTTCTAAGAAATCGCACTTTGACTACTTTCAGAGGTCAGAACTACGTTCGCGTCGTATAGGAGCCCGTTTATGCGTTTGTCATAAGATTCCATTTTTGGAATAAGCTTAGAAGACAAACTAAACAGAGAGATCCAGTACCAGCAAACGTATGAGAACTAAAAAGTACTAGTAGAAAAGTGGAATCAAATGTCACAAAATGTTATTGATGGCTTGATAAAAAGCATGCCGAGATTAATGCAGGCAGTTTTAACAGCTAAAGGAGGCAACACCAAGTACTGATTGTGCTCAAACATACCGCAAAAAGACCGCGTATTGTCAGAACACTTGCATATTTTTAATGTGATAGAAAAAAAAGAGTAATTGAGCATAAATTTTTATAGAAGTACGTTTTTTTTTGTTCAAAATGGCCACAATAAAGTACAAAAACAATCGCAATAAACACAAATAAAATAGTTTTTAATGCTGATTTATCTCTTTTTAGTTGCGTTCCTCTAAATATGCCCATGAGTGTATTTGAATTTGTTCAATCACCATAAGGAACCAATAAATAAGTAGCCACGCAAATACAATGAGACTGCAAACATTTTCCCCGATCCCACAAAGCTATCGAACAAGTCCATTATTCAGCGTTTTAAAGACACGTGGTCTCTTGAAACTGTTCAAGTTGAAGAAAAGCTTTGAGTTGATCCCGTTCGACTAAAAGTTTTCAACAACAGTTCAAACATTTTGTGGTGCGACATACAACGTTCCCCTTTCAAAGGAACTAGCCTAGCTTCGTGCATTAGATCGATTGTTTTACACTCGATTTCTAAAAAGAGGCTGCAAGAAGTCTCTCATCAATATTTGGGGTTTATTTTGTTGTATATAAGGCCAGTAATTACTATTAACCTGCGACGTAAATGAAAGTTTATGTGTTTGCCATAAGATATTGTTTATTTGATTGTATGTTTGTCCGTTACCATTTATATCCGAAGCGGCTTATCCGATCAAAATACCTAAGATACACATGGTTTGACCACACACTAGGATTCCCTGTGTGAATGGTATCGAGTACCGTGGTACCACGGTACTAAACAAATATCTGCAGCACATGCATATATTCGCCCTGCAGTGGAAATCGAAGCTGCACCTCTTGCAACGCAGATGGCTACTCGCTTGCCGTGTCAGGCAACCGAGGCCAACATAATGTTTACTATGTAAATTAATTTCGATGATATTAATATAATTTAATGGGTCCGATTATGCTACGGTTTGCGTAGAAGGGAGCCGTTCGCAAAATAGCAAGCCCATAAACGATTAAAATGATCTATAGCAATAAACAAAACTGTCTTTGGATAATTTAGCCTCGAGAATTAAGTCTTATTTTATTCCACAAATTTAAACAAACCTTCACATTATTAGCATTCAGAACGTTACTACAGCGCGGAATAAAAGGGTCCGATATAAAGCCTTGCCCATGCAGAAGGCAGGGCGGGAAAGGTGGGTGCTAGTAAAGGTCAAAAGTAGGTGCTTTTGGGCCAAACAAACCTAGGGTCGAAAGGCATAACGTAGTATATAGGTTCCGATCTAAGATGTTCAACGCTTGTAATCTTTGTAACAGATAAACCCATCAAGATTTTTTGAAATTAGCATGCATGATTTGTGGTTTAAGGTAACAGCTATCTGGGAGGCATTTAAGCGTGGATAGAAAGAAGTAATATAATAATGAAGAGAGACCTATCTAATTTGCATGTGGGATGAATGGTTAGGAGGTCAAATAGAGATGCAACACCATAATAATTATACGTACAGTGAATGAACCACAGCAGTTAGCAAGCCTGACTATTCTAGGGACAATCTTGCTCAGTGGGCAACCCACGTACACCGTTCCGTCTGGCATAGGCTTAAGGTCAAATTAATTTGTTGGAAATTGAGGGTTAAATTCTATTCTGTTAGTAGACCATTTTGCTTGTAGCTGCATTACAAGTCTTCGCAATTAATTTAGTTAGGAAATCTCCATTTTGTGACAACGTTAAAGAATTTACTTTTCTTGCAGCCGTGACTTTGATTCAGAGCCCAAAGGAAAGAAACAAGTTTTTTAGGCTCTGTTTACAAGGACGCTTAATGTTCGACAACGCGATGACGAGACGCTACCACAAAGGCAAAGAAAACAAAAAAGTGCCGGGCACCAACGGAGGTTAAATTATGTATTAACATAACATAATAATAAGCACCCAACAGACATATAATACTGATCCCACACTAGGATTCCCTGTATCATGGGTATCAGAAATTACGAGTACCATAGTATCACAACACCCAGACCCGGAACAAATATCTGCAGATAATGCAAACATTTGTTCCGCGACGGAAATCGACCCCGCAACTTTCTGCGTTTCAGGCGGGCCTTCGCCCACTGCGCCACATGAGTCGTCGTTTTTTATCGACGAGTAAAGAGCTGCCAACGATCCAAGTACCAAATCTAGCTAATCCATGAAACGAAAGAACATCTAAATGATATTTATCTATCATAATATCAGCGGGTAACTCTCTATTACGCTACTCTTAAAACGATTGCGATGATTTGCCCCCACATTGATAAAGGCAGCAATACCTATCTACCGGCTAAAGTTTCATAAAAAACGACTCCAACACCGCTCAGTATCTTTTTTATCGGATATAAATAAAGAAGTTTCACCTTTGGGAGCTATTCATCTTGCAAACGGACTTCAAGAACTGACTCTCCTCAAGAAACCTCAGTCCGTTCTCTAAGCACATTGAACAAAAATGCACCTTACCTCCTTAGTCCAGAATCTACATTTAGGGTACCTGCGCACCAACTGCGATGCTGGAAGATTTATGTGCCAGTAAGAAGCAATGATTTTGTATCAGTCTCCAAAGATAAATGGAACTATTAAGTAATTGTCAGAGTCAAAAGAGCAATGCATGCCTAGAAAATCAAAAGGACGAAAACTTCTAGTAAAATCTATAGTCAAATTATTGATCTACCAATTTTCACTCACGATAGTGAATCCTAGCGTGGGGTCCTGGTCCTCTATATTATGTCTGTTGGGAGAAATAAAAAAAAATGCGACAAAATTTTATAATTTTATTATTACACAGAAGATCAAGCTTTTAGGTATAGATTATGAAATCCAAAGTTTTATATGCTTTTAATCTTATGGAATTAAGAAAAAGTGGAATTTCTGAACTATTCAATTCTGGTTTTAGAAGGTATGTCATTGAATATTGTCTAGGAACTGACTGTTGAAAAGTTTTCTTCTGATCTACAATCATATATTGCTGCGTCCCCGATTTCAAAACTCTATAATTTTTCTAGTCAAAAATACGAATTGCGTTACATGAGCACTGACGAAATTTTATCCACATCATGCTTTATATTGGCAAATTTGCAAGTAATTATTTTAATATAAATTGCATATCCGATTTAGATATTTTCATGGACTACGGAATTATCGCCGAAAACTGCAAAAAAACTTTTCAAATAGGACCAGATTTCACGATGTAAATCCACGTACATGCAAAAAATTCATAGCCGAATCGAGAACTTTCTTTATTTTTAGAGTCTGTAAAAAATAGTCTGGATTCATAGAACCAAACCCCGAGCAAGCTAAGCTATGAGCATCACAAACCTCCACCTCCCAATCGGTTATGTTAGGTACTAGGCGACCGTATAAAAGGAAAGCGGAAAACGCGTGTTTGCCCTAATGAAACGCGATTGTTTTCTACCAATATTGCGCTCCTTTGCACGTGTTCACAACAAAAGGAATGGTACTTGAGAGATGAGAATTTTTCTCGCTCCTGCACTCTGGATTGTAAAAACATTGAGCTAGCTGAAGCGTTCTTTCAAGTAGTAAAATATTCGTGTTATGACATTGCAATGATGGAAATACATTGTTTTGTGCTACGTACCTCCGATAAGAAAAACGAAAGAAAAAAACAAGTTTATGCACACGTAAGTACCTAAATTAGTTATGAAATATATCAAACGAGTAATAGACGGTCAGATGGACCAGAGCGATTATGATTAGTTTTTCCATTTTTCAAAATTATATGAAACAGTACAGCCATCTAAGACAAACGCCATCTATATAAATATTAAGTACTGGTTATATATCATACCATTGCGTAATCGTAATCTTTACCTACCTGCTAAATACGGTTAGGTAAACTGCAATGAAATTTATACCAAACTGACAGCTTCAACATAAAACAATCTGAATATCAAAGCGTAAAGTTATAGGTACGATTGTCAATCTAAATTTACGTCTAATTTATTACCCAAACAATTTTTGATGAATAATTAATGCTGAGTGCACATGGAATAATTAAGAGTAACTAATTTTTTCTTCAATATTCAGGGTGGACGAATAAACGGTGCAGCTTATGCGTTTCTTACGAACGCTACTTTTTATCCGGGTACTACGCAGACGAAGCCGTAGGCAGTAGCTAGTAATAAATAAAGAAAACTATCTACTCAACTTTCTCGTACTTGGTTTTCATAAACGCTTGTTACAGCTTAGTAAGTATACTTCCGACATCCATGGAAACTAGATGAGTTTATTATGCTATGAGCTATTCCTATTCAGATCCCGAGACAGTTGCAACCTCCCTAATTATACTAAAACTTAATTCTTGGACTCAAAATCCAAGATCCTTGGTTTTGGTCTAGGTTCTGGCATACGGTAGCAGACATTATCAACTAAATCAATTTACAGAGACCGATACGATTAGATATAAAAAAATCGAAATGGTCAATATCCTGGCCCGTGACACCAATATTTGTGACAAATCTAATCAAATATTTAAAATACAAAAAATATTTCACAATTAATAAAAACTAAAATAAATAAATAATGCTGGACATTCGGCATCATCTAGCCCCAAAGCAAGCAAAGCTTGTGTTATGGGAACTACTTGACTGATATACTACTTATATCCTTTTTTTGTAAATACATACAATATTATGAACCGAACCCGCAACCTTCTGCATCTGAGGCGGGCCTTCGCCCAATGCGCCACAGAGGTCGTCAAAACTCTAAAGGTACTTCAAAATACTACATATTATACTAAAACGACTATTTTTCCAGGCATGCACGATGGACAATTTCCTGGCAAGGAAATTAAAACCAGTAGGAAATTTAAAGAGTGTCGAGTGGCAACTGGAAGAACCCGAAAACGCTGGTATCCAACACCTGATGGACCAATAAAATTATGATTAATTAAACCTATAATTTATTCACCTATTCCGTGAGGTTTTGTAACTTATATTGTTATCATTAGAAACAACAAAAAAGTTAGCGTTGAGTTTGAAAACTTAACACACTTTATGATTGTGTTGAAATATTAAAAAACTTATATACCACATTGTTTTCTTGTTAAAAATAAAACATTTGCAATGAAAACAGACCATTTCATTTTATTGGTTTTTATATAAAATGGATTTTAGTTAGTTCAATTGGAAAAACGATTAATAGTAAGATGCAATATTTCAACTTTTCAAAATGTTTGCAAACTTTTATGATGCGCGTTTGTGACTGCACAAGATTGTCGTAAAATTCAAGGTGGAGGCTAATGTTCAGTAGCAGTAGTACTGGCAGCTTATAATTATGATGACGAACAGAATAATGTCTTATATTGGCTATATCTTTCGCACATTTCAAACCTATTTTGAGACTGTGACCCCTCTTATTTCTGATCAGAACGTGTTCGAACATAGGATATGTGTGGTCCTCTCACATTTCGCTCTAAAACTTGGTGATAAGTAAATCGGATCGGAGACACAACCTCCAGTGAGCCGGAGTCATGTCATTAGTAGCGATGCCTGCTCGGTACGTCAGGATCATAACTGTGCGGTTTTCGTGATCAACATATCGATCTGTGGTATTTTACTACTGCCGATGAATCTATCTTAGCATTTTATCCGTTTAGTATCCTATCTTGTAAGGATTTCAGATGTTGGTAAGTTAAGAAGGTATTTAAACCCTTCCGTTCCGTCCGTTTAGGTGGTTGGGAATAATCATATGTGGACGAGACGTGTTACGTAAACTTGATCTTAAATGGCTCAAGTATTTTTATACCAAACGAATTTCAAGGCAAGAACTGTGAGTTGAGTCGTGACTTTATAAAGTAAATAGTAGTAGTAGGTAATAAATAAATAGTTAGAAAATTTTATGGTCATTTTTCACACAGCATCATCTAGCCCCAAACTATTTATACTTTTTTTTGTAAATATATACATATTATACATAGAAAACACTCGAGACAAAGTTTGCAGATCATACAAACGTTTACTGTCCCGCGGCGGGAATCGAACCCGCAACCTTTGGGGCCTCAGGCGGGCTTTTGCCCACTGCACCATAGAGGTCGTCAAATGTTTTTTTTTTGTTTAAATTTAATATATGAAAATATTGGGAAACTTTATACTTATAATAAATTAATTGAACTAAACCACTCGTAATGGTACAAACCTTTAAAAGTTGTATCTTTAAAATAAGTAGCAAACGCACCCTGCGTTTGCTACTTATATTATTTTCTTGGACATGATAAAAAAACTATTACTACGACAATATTTCGCAGCATTCATATTTAACGAGAATGTATTTTCCTGTCCGTCTGGTGGCCACAGCGGTTTTTCCCCCAAAATAAATTGCAAGTAAAGGCCCTACGCACGAGTCACGCATAACCACACTTCTGTCCAAATTTAGATTTAGTGTTATGTTTGGAGATATTTCACAGATCTGAACATTTTCGCGAAGTTATAAGTTTGTAGGTGGATTGCGTGTTAGTAAATTCGTAACAAACAAATGATTAAATAATTATGATTACTTATTATCTTACATTATTATTATTTGTACGTATATTATATAGGATATGTACATATATGATCCATAACATATAATAACATGTTATTTAAGTAGGTATTTATTATTAATATATATATTATTATAGATTTACTCGTACACCGCAGTCTTTTGATTCTATTTTATCCTGTCCATTCAAAGGTTGTTTTTAGCGATAAGACCGCCCATTGTACCGTATATTATTGTGAATTCCTGTATTTTTGTATTTTGTTTTGGTGTGCAATAAAGATTTTATCTATCTATCTATCTATTATACACGACTATACTTTTCTTAGAAAATTATCGAAATCTGAACACAAAAAAGCCCTAGCTTGTTTAAAAATCGTAAAATTTACTTGGAGGTGTTTCAGGCACCCACGGAATCCCCCATCATCTTTATTTTTTTTGACCATGGTGCCTGAATCTCCCTATATACCTACTGCTACACATGTTCAAGCATTTTTTTTATGGTTCTGTACCTCCAAAGGAAAAACAGAACCGGAATTCAAGAGTTCAAATTCTTTAGACTATTTTTTTTACGTTGAAGCCAGACTCAATAAATCAAAAACATAATATTTCCTCACTACAAATTCTTATTTACATTGAAAACAAAAACGCCCATTTTAATTAACTCGTTAAAAATCGTATTTCGAAATAATCACGCAGCCGTTACAATGTAGAAAAGTTAACGAGAGTTATTTAACCCGCGTGTGGAGGGATCGTTTCGTTGATAAATTGTTAACAAAGGGTCTTACCCTACTGCAGGCGACTAAGCCTTATATATGGTTAAATCTCAAGTAGTCCACATAACCGCAAGGGTTTTACGAATGATAACAGAACAATATACGCTAATTCAATTTCAATTTTAACCTTTAGAATCGTCGATCAATCTGTTCAATCAACTTAATTATATCAGCAGCCAGTCCAGCGCAAAAATGTGCGACATGAATCTTAGTTTTTCGTTTTTATGATAGAAAATTATATTAATATTACAATACGGTAATTCGAACTTGAAGTTTTGTGAATAATAAATTTGGTACTATATTTTTTTTTACAACATTAAAAATCTATTATAAAATAAAAATAAAATTTATACGTGATATCAGGGAAATAACCATACCTAACTCTTTGCTTTAAATAAATAAAACACGTAAAACAAGTATTAAAAAATTCAAAACGGTTAATGGACTGGCCACTGGCTATGTTATTTCAGATATAATCAATAACGTTTTTGACATAGCACTTCTTTGCGAAGATCGTTCTTGTAACAAGTTTAGTGGCCGACATTGATCTACACAACCATTGCCACCTACTTCAGTTGCGCTTAGAATGGCTACTTAGATCTGCAAAAAAAATCGCTTTAAAATCCGTTATACTCGTGATCAGTATGGTAAGGCCCTTATGCTTTGTTTTTTTTTTTTTGCCAAAATGATCTAAAACTCATATGGTGAAGTGGACGGTGCAGGCGTACCTACCAGTATATTACGCTGTGGTTCGAATAAACACCTGTTAGTACATATACCTACTTCCATGACACCGTCTCCCATAGTGCTGGATAATTGCAGGCTCAGCGCAACAATATGAATTCACAGTGCAATTTTGGTTGGAGTGGCTCATCTCGAGTCACAAAGTTATTATTACGTTTCTCATTTTAGCTCGCTTTTGGCGAAAAGGATTTTGTCTGCTTAATAAAATGTACAGTACCTACAGAGGCCAAGAGCCCCTTATTTTTAAAAATATTGTTTATGGGATAGACTAAGTAGGTATTAATAAGTATGCAAGCAGTGGACTACTACAGGCTGTTGATGATAAAATGTTAATTTTTCCAATATAGTGATTTATTTCACTTTACTCATACATAACTGTTTTTTCGTAATTTGCTTATTTTTCTCTTTCAGTTGCCCTATAAAGTGATTTTTCACGCTAAAGTGGGGTGGTATACGCACGTGTACGTTACGTTCCGTTTATGTTTATTTATAACTGTTGCTTATTAAATGTAAATCAGATCTTTTATACTACACAATTTATCGCGTGAGTTAGCCTCTGGATTAACTAGAGCAATAAATTGAGCTACGCTTTACTTTGCTAAGTGGCTATGTGCCGGCCTACCAGCATTTATAGTTATTTATAAATCAGTAGGCAATTTATTGTACTATTTTATAGTAAAATCAAAATGTATTTGAGAATAGATAAATAGTTAGGTACGTAAAGTCCGGGATTGGGTTTTTGAATTACTCTCGTGAGCCATATGAAAGTTATACTCAACATTTAACTTATAGTTATAGTAGATTCCATTTAATTATTTTCTATTGTATATATCATTCAGAAGAAAAAGTGTACAAAGAGATTTATTGCAGTAAAAAACTGAAGTTCAGAGCCAACTGAGGGTTTTATTTGTGACTGGTACACAAAGCACAACTAAGAAATAACCAATATACAACAGGGAGGCTCCCAACCCGATGTATCTATAGCATCGGTGCTTGAAGCACAAGATTGTTTAACATGACACTCTTTAGTGAAGGCCTACGTCCAGTAGTTAAATTTTACAGGCTGATGATGGACATAAAAAAAACTAATTTCATAATTCACGTTCATTCGTAGGCTTTTTTCGTCCACCAAATTGATATACCCACCGAAATTCCTGCTTAAATAATGAAGAAAATTTTCGCACGTCCTAGTATAATTCAGCTGAAGGTTTAATGGATGAAACGGAGCTGACCATCGTTTCAGTCCCGAGGGTTCCGGTGCATTCTTAATAAACTGCAGTTGCGGTATGCATACAAATGTGTTGGCTATGAATTAAATTTTTCGAATCGCCACGTGATGGCGCGTTGCTGAGCATATAGGCACTGGTTTGAACGAATGCGTAGTTACTTAATACAACGTTAGTACGAATATTTTACGTGTTTCAGTGGCCGTTGAACCCATTAAAGTGTAGTTCAGCATGTGGGAAAAATAAAAATCAAATTTATTTTTTAAATTAAACAAAAATATATTTTCTTTTACTGAAACCAACCCCCATTATATGAACCAGTAACCCTGTGTATTAAATTCTCACTTCGTTGAGTTTTTATATTGAAATACACAATTATTTAATTCGAGAAGGTAGTGTTTTATACAATGTTTTCGAGGATATATATACTTTCCTCAAAAGGGATAATTCCATCCATGAAAGTGAACAAGTTTAATGTCAAATTTTTATTTTGTTATGTAAGTCACGTAATTTGGCTTCTTTTAGAATTTTATTTATTTATTTGTATTTTGGCACAAACAGTCACATAGAAATATACATTGCTTTTTAACTAATGGTAACATTTACAAAAGACAGGGAGTGCCCAAAAGGAATAATTCAATAATGTAGGTACAATTTGAGCAATTTTGTGTGCTGATAAACAAAAAAGATTTTTAGAATATAATATGACTATACCATATTATAGTATTATATACCATAGGAGAAATGCAGTAGGTAGTCATATAGTACCAACCAAACAATTTCAACTAAACGAGAAAGGTGTTTAACATTGCAGCTGTTTTTTTTAATACGCCTAATACATTTACTATTATTCTTCATTGAACATGGCCGAATTAGAAAAGTCTTAAAAATAAAAATAAATATGTATGTACAGAATGAAATCAAAATTTTTCAATTACATTATGGGGCATTTTGTGTTCAGCAACTATATTGCATGAAGTTAATCATGCAATATGGAATCAAAAAATTTAAGAGTAGTTATAATACATTGAGTGAATATCTGTTATTATATTGCACTGAAAAAAAGTAAACTCAGACAATTCCAGACACGCACCAAACACTTCTACGACACCACTGGAGTTGTTATCCGATCTCTTGCAAAGTAAACGTCTGGGTTTCCATGAAATATGCATTAAATATTTACACAACCCCCGAGGCGAGCCATTCGCTTGAAGTCGACTCAACCGAACAGATTTGCAATTCACCGAACATCCTTTAGGAAAAAAGAGCCACTGAACAAAGCCAAGGAAGTCGTGGAATCGAAATGAACCGCTAAATAATAGGGCTGGTAAAGAGCTGAGATTTTTTTATCCAAATATCAAGCCATTATCGAAGTCAAAATGATATCTTAAAAACGAAATGCTAAAAATAAACTAAGGTTTGGGAGTTGACATTTTTATCGTGCAATAGCCTACCTATATGAACTTATTATGTGGGTCATTGTCTCTCTCAAAAGCATACTTCCATAATCTTCATCATCATCAAAATTACCTTCAGCATTATGCCAACGATAAACCACCTGAATAATTAAATTGTTTTTTTTTTATTTTATTCATACTTTTATTGACTACCCAGTCTTTTAAAACACTAACTCGTGCTCTTTCTCAACCCTATCGAATAACAAAAGTTGGTAAGTACATTGAAATGAGCATTTTCTTTGATTGCAAGGTGAACCATTGAACGGTCAGATGTTTATATTGAATCTTTATTACCTTTGACGTTCGATTCGTTTTAATTATTTCGAAGAACCAATACCTTTTAGTTATTTATGATCTCGCATACTGAAAATGCAAAGGGCAGTCTCTGCCAAAGCCTGAACAAAGACAAAAGCTAGGTAAATATTTTGTTAATGATATGTTATGATGACTTGTCATTAATAAAAAAATACCTAGCCTTCTTTATCATCATCATCCACAGGCTACTTCATACACAGCTCAGTGTATGTTTTCCTTTGCGCTACGGTTCTGTGCTAGCCTCATCCAAGTCAGTTCCGCAACGCTTGTGTATCAGCCCATCTCGCCGCTGGAAGACTGACATTTCTGTAGTCGGTTTTTATACGACATTCATTTAGCACCTTTCCCCACCTGCCGTCATCTCGACGTCCAGCCTGCTTAGCATGAGGACCCAAGACAACGGTTTTGTCGACCGACGAGAAGATAAAAAGTATTTTGGCCCTCTCTTTTGTTTAACGGAATAGACGACAGAAATAGTTTTAGTCTTCTCTTTCGTAGACAAAACGTTGTCTTGGATGCTCATGCTAAGGGAGCAGGTGTCTCGCCCAGCTCCATTTTAGATCCGTAATGATAAGTACTTCTGTATTATCATATTTGTAAAGTATTAGTAGGTAATGTTGCCTACAAAAAAATAGAAACTAACAATGATTTAGTGTTTCATAAAACTGGAACAGCAAAAAAATTATCAGCTTACTCTGTACCTCCCTAGGCGGAGCATCCAACTGTCGGTGCACTCTTTGAAAATAGCTACTAAAGCTCTAATATCTAACAAAATTAGGATTTAAACCAGTGATGTGAATGTAGTGGTATATTACACACATACATTACCAGTTATTTTCTAGTTTGTGGTAAAGATATACAAAATCTACACAAACTACGTCAAGGTATATTTATAAAATACGTGACAACATATTACTGTTTATCTTTGTCTTATTAAAGTAGGTACCCATATAGTTTGCTTGCAATTTATCTGTATGGTATTTTAAAACCATAAGAATTACAGATATATAGTAATTAGACGAGCATAATATTAAAATTTAAAATCGTTTTTTTTTATTTGTTTGTTCCACTGGTTTCTATTCTAATATTATAAAGTCAATACGGTTACGGGTTAGAAACAAGTTAATTTTACAAAATTTAAAACTCTAAATTACTGTATGTAACGCATCGTCTTCTAGTGACGTATGTTTTAGAAACACAAAAACCGACAATCGGTTAAGCCGTTTTAAAGAAAAATGGTAACAGAAAAACACTAACAACACAGTATTGCGTATTCACGGGTAAAAAAATAAAAAAGTGCGGTACATAAGTTTATTAAGTTTTACTTATATCCAAATATTTGCAGGTCAGGGTCAGATTAGAAGAAGGGAGCTGCGATGCCTCCAATCCTGCCAACAGGAGCAATGGATCCGAATCGGGCGATGGGTGCAATCGGTCCTACTGGAAGTATGCGCGAAATAGGAGCTGGTGCGATAGGTCCAACAGGAAGAATGCGAGAAATCGGAGAAGGTGCGATAGGTCCAACAGGAAGAATACGAGAAATAGGAGCTGGTGCGATAGGTCCTAAAGGAAGAATGCGAGAAATAGGAGCAGGTGCGATAGGTCCAACAGGAAGAATGCGAGAAATAGGAGCAGGTGCGATAGGTCCAACTGGAAGAATGCGTGAAATTGGTTCAGCAATAACAGCGGGATCTTTACGCACAACAGCGTTAAAGCCTCTAACGTCGGCGGCGTAGTCCACAGTCCGTCTTGTACCGTCAGACTCTAGCAAAGAGTATTGACCTTGAACGTTGTTACCGGCGCGAGCTTCGATCTGGTTCTTGAAATCGCCGGTGTAGGGGTCGGCCACGCTGTAAGCGAAGCCAGAGAAGTCTGAGGCTGAGGCCACGGCGGCCATGGCGAGGAGAGCGACGAACTGAAATATAAAGCAACAAAGTATAGGTAAAAATATTCATTTGCAAATGGAATACTAAAAGAAAGCTAGACCAAAAATAAGAAGGCATGTGCCATCAGTTAGTGCCAATCAGCGAAGAGAGTGATGAACTGGAATACTAGGGAATAGAGAATAGCTTAAATTACTCATCTCCAAACAGAATACTTGTAACAGCTAGTAAGACAAGTGGTGTTTCAATAAGTGGAGATGGGCTTGCAACCTGTTACGTAAAATGATATCTAACATGGGGAATATGACTATATTGTCGTTAGCGTGTGTGTTTATTTTTATAGTTGTATCGGTAATTGGTAACCTGACTCTACGTACAAGGTATATAATAGATCTGAGAATGTCTATCGTGTTGAATATACCGGTAAGAGTGTTCGTTTATTTTTTATAGTTATAAAGCCAGAGGTCCTGATGGAAAGCCCATCTAAGTTCACTTGGAAACGGAACGCCTAGAGACAGAATTTTTGTTTAGTTTCATGTCATGAATGAATTCTAAAAATGGTACTTTGTTAAGTATCACAATTATTAATTAAAAAATTTAACAATAAAATAAAGTTTTTACATACCTTTGCAACCATTTTGAAGGATTTAACTGTTGCAACTACGTCAGCTGATGCAATTTTGAGAATGATGTCTGATGTTGTAATATCACGCCTTTTTATATCATTACAAATACTCTATAAAATCAGGAAATGAGGGCGAAGCCTTTAATCAGGTTATCCTCCTGACTGAATACTTTCAACAGAAGGTAGGTAATGTTTACCTTGAGAATTTAAAATAGTCCCAGGAAGGATTGTATAAGTTCTGATACTATACCTCCAACAGTCTCTTAACTTAGTCCTGACACCATACTAGAATTCCCTATTTTGTAGGTGTCAGGAACCAAGAGTACCATGGTACTATAACACCCAGATCCGGAATAAATATCTGCAGGACATGCAAACGTTTGTTCCTCTTGCGTCTCAGCCGGTTACTTGCCAGCCTCGCCACCAAGGTCGTTTCAGATGTTACATCCAGACAAGTTTATAAACGGTCTCAGCTGTTACATCATATAATAATCTAAATGATGAAAAATAGTTTTACCATTCATGACAATTGGTCTACACTGTTGATAAACTCATTAATGATTCATATCAAAGATGGCGGCATCATTTTTGATTTAAAAATCTCATTTTTTTACTATATTAGATAAGAATCGTTTACTAAACGGCATCGTCGAGGACATTAAAGAATCGTTCGTTGACTGTTACGTCCCCACAGGCATTCTAATAGACTTCGCTCCTGGTTTACGTAGGAAGCAGGGGGTTGCTAGAAGTGCCTTAGCTCATCTGCAAATACTAGTGTGTTATTTTGAGTAGCCTAGATTACCTAATTGAGCTTTTCTACTATTTTTACAAACAAATATGCCACTAAGACACAGTTTAGTATTTGCCTAAGAGGTATTTGATCTTGCGTGTCTTATGGCGGTATCTGATTTTACACTAGCTGTTATTGCGACCTGATGCAGGTGTGGTTGCCTTAGGTCTCTCACAATACGACGTCCATAGACCTGCAATCAGTGTTTTTCGAGCATTAAAACCGGGCCTGCAGTAATTATGTGCTAGAGCCATTGAACTCAAAAAAACTTATTCAAAAAACTATCGTAAACTTGAATATTCATATTGTAAAAACGGGAATTTTCACGTACTGCACTATCGGTAAAGGCACCGACTAAGTTTCGACTTATTCCGAGAGTCTTCATCAGGGTCAGTGGTCGCGACTTTGACCGCTCACCCTGATGACAGGGACAGGGTGACTTAGTTGGTGCCTTCACCGATAGTGCAGTACGTGAAAATTCCCGTTTTTACAATATGAAAACTTATTCAATTTTATTTTTTTAAACTTTTTAGTTCTCAGGAACGAGTAGCTCCATCCAGTATCTTTAACTCTGTCTGAAAAGCGTTTCCGTTATTAAACGCATCAATTCGAGTCCCGACAGAGAGATAAGGCGTGCACTCACGATCAGAAGTGACAGTTATTGCAATCTAATGTAATGCCGGTTTGGCAATACCATCCAAGTTATAGCTTAACGATTTCGTATGTGCTAGCTATATTTAGCTATGTTGAGTATAAAAGAAATGGCGGTGTTTCTTGTCATTTTCTTGGTATTGTATCTTATCCGTTTGATCTCCAAGAATCCATCACAATCGCCTGTGAAGGACCTCATTAAAGCACTTAAACAAGTTTTTGCTAAAGTTTAAAAACCTCGAATATAAGTGCTCCATTAAAATTGAAAAAAAAGTTATAAAATAAGATTATGTCCGCTTTTAATATTATGAATCCAAAATTTAAGTTTATTATTTTCTGGTCATCATTAAAACCTGGAGCATTAGCTGCAGTCGATGTGATCTGATCTAGCATTCACCAGCTCAAACAAAAAAACATCAAAATTGGAGCGACTGTTTTGGAGATACAAGGCCCAGACAAAAAGATAAGCACACGTTTAATAGAGTCAATCTTTTTACTTTCCTCTTTGGTTTTATTCGGGTGTTAAAAATACAAATTGTAGGTACTTACCTTTTCTGATTGAAAGGAAAAATAAGACTTCAAAGCTTATCTACAGGGAATGTGCATTCCCCTCTAACATTTTAATCTTGTATCCTAGAAGTATGAAACGATGTAGATTTCTGTAGAAACTGCCAACTAAATTTGATTCGATGATTAAAAATTGCTAAAATTAAGTAACGCTTACTTTCACTTTGGCTAAATAATGTTAAATTGCAATGTAAAGTTATTTTAGATAGGTACCTAAGTGTAAAGAACTGCGTTGTTTCGTTCATGTGAGACTGTGGCCAACTCTAGTGTCGGGAGTTTATAGGGTTTTTTAGTGAAGAACTAGCAAGTATCGTAGTCAAAAAGCTTCATTAGTTCCTACAAAAATGTTGCCACAACAGCGGTAACAACGTAACTACAACGCACGAGCTGATAAGGAGGGTCAAAAAGAGTGGGATTAAAAGCGATTGGCTCACTGCCCATCCAATTTTCTTTGTTGACGTCTCCTGGGAGCCTCACGAAGATTATCTTAACAAAGCAAAGGCGTCGGGGCAACTTCGGACGCCTTGAAACAATGTTATCCAACGACAAAGAAAACAATTACAACTTTTTTACTGCTAATACATTACGTTTCTTTGATGTTCTGTGAGAAACATTGACGTACGAATACATCGACAGACGGTCTATTTCTTCATTGTTTTGTGGGCCTGTGACCTCAATGTCATTTACTCCTTGTATAGTAGTAATAATTTGTATATTGGTATGAAGGATTTGAGACTCTTTGTTAGGATCAATACATCGACCCGGTTAGCCTTCCCAGCGTCAAACATGTTCAAAACAATTCCCATCTAACTTTTGACTAAACCCCTCAAAATTAGTATACGTGTGAATGTGTAAGTTACACATTTACACGTGTCAAATTACCAAATTCCAGCCCACGCTTTAAACTTTGTCCTAAAACCTGATGTCCCAACATTTCGTCTCCAGATAATGACGTCCAAAAGCTGGGTGTTCACCCTAACGACCGGGGCTATTCCAATAGACCTAAAACCTGCTCGTAATACCACGTAACGGGAACGATACGGAGTAAAGTGAACTGGCTGGTGTGCTAGCTGGGTTTTCCTAGGAAATGTGGGCTCTGATATAGCGGCAATATTATAATGGGTCTGAGTGTTTTGTCATAGTACCTTTTTGTAGTTCCTGATATCAACGACAGGATCCTAGTTTAAGGTCAAGATTATGTATGTGGCTGATAGAATATTATTTTATTGTATGCAAGCTTCTGCCTTCGGCTTTACTCGTTTGCTACTCGACCAAAAATCTATGTTGTCTTTGCGTTATTTTAGGTCACTTACTATACCTGTTCCTTTTTATGATTAGTAGGCTAAGATTTAAAAACAATATAAATTACGTAAATATAATAAATAGTACGAAGTACTTTATTTACAAGACAGTAAGTACTACGAGTTGCAGTAAAAGGTTTTCTTACCTTGGGGTAGACCGAGACAACAATTCCGAGCAATGATCACGACTTTTACAAAAATTACGGCGCTGATCTCTGTGGGGTAGTGGGCGAAAACCCACCCGAGACGCAGAAGCTTGCAGGTTCGATCCTCGCCGCGGGTCAAATGACTGTTTGTATGATCTGCAAATATTTGTCTCAGGTCTGGGTGTTTTCTATGCATAAATGTATGAATATGCAAAAAAAATAAGTAGTATATCAGTCATGCAGTTCCCATAACACAAGCTCTGCTTAGTTTGAGGCTAGATGATACTGTGTGAAAATGTCCAGCATTATGTATTTTTATTCGTAAGTACTTTGATACCTATCTACTTTTTTCAGAGGCTCCGTTACGTAGTGATTTGAAAAGAACTTAATATCTGCTCATATCACTTCAAAAGCATTCCACCGTGTACAGTTCCGCGCAGGCTATGATAGAAGATTATTGAGGATTTTAATGTGTAAGAAAGCTTTCATAAGTATTTTTCGCTGGTTAATGGACATATGAATAATATTTAGGTACGTATGTACATTGAATTTATATTATATAACTGATAATTATGATTGTTGTACAAACTCATATTTCATTTTTATGTTACACATACCTGGCATTTGCGGCATCTTTGTTTTTAAATCGTAGACAATCATTCACCTAAAGAAATAGCTAATAGCTATAGCTAAGTTGTTTTCGGTGACCATGCAAAGCCAAAAAAGAAAGACGTAACAAGACTGTTTGAGGCAATCAATTTTCGTTGTCATTTACAATCTGATGGATACTAGCCTACTCAGTGATAAGAGGGAGGGGGAAACTTAATTATGTACACGAGATGTTAAATATTTTCGATACTATTTTTTACTATTTTCACAAGCGACGTCAGAGGATATATCATAATATACGGGATATGCGTTTGACATAAGAGGCTGTTTGTTTGTCTGTCTTCTGCTGTTTACCCTCGAAATTAAAATTTTGCAAAAAATAATTAATTAATTTATTTAATACTTCCGCACTAACAATGAAGTGCTAGGAGGACTTAATGCTAAAGCATTCTCTACCAGTCATCCTGGGCAAAAAGATGGTAAACTAATGTACATACACTAATATATATATATATATATATATATATATATATATATATATATAATAAGATACCTATAAAAAATATATTTAATATAAGAATAATAATATAATATAAAATATTGGAAATATACTTAAACAAATAAAACACTTAAATATTAATTGGTAGTGGCATCAGAGAGAGTTGAAGAGGCAAAGTAATTAATGGTTCAAAAAACCTGTTGTTTTTGGTAAGTGACCCTGAAAAGAGACTTGTTACTTGTTACCCACCGAGTTGAAAAGATATGGACGGCCTCTGTGGCGCAGTGGGCGAAGGCTTGCCTAAGACACAGAAGGTTGCGGGTTTGATTCCCGCCGTGGGACAAATTTTTGTATCTGCAAATATTTGTCTCGGGTCTGGGTTTTTTCTATCTATTATATGTATGTATTTATTTATTCTTCTTATACACAAATGGTAGTTAATGTGAGTATCATTTTAACCTTTCCAAATCAAATTGTTGAATGTAATTCCCTATGAAGTACCCGTAACTAACGCAGCGCCTGGGTGCTTGCGGCCAATAAATATCGATTTTCAATTCAATAGATGTCTTGCCACGGGTGCTAGAAAAGGTGGCGTTCCCAGAATTATAAAAACGTACGATGCGACAGCTCCATTGAAGTTGCAGATTAAACAAGTTAATTTCTGTAAAGGTATCATTTGTAGAGTTACTCTCTCTTTATTGAGTAACTTAAGTACCTTCTCTTACATATATTCTAACTTACACTAACTTAGCCTATGCACACACGTGCACACTACCGCAAAGGTTTTAAAACCCTTGACGTGTTTTGATTGTCTATTGCAGCATCCCAAAATGGCTTGTAGTAATAAATTTTATCTCAGAACTATTCTTGAAAACATACAAATCGATTGAACCGCATTTCAATCGGATAAGCCATTCCAGAGATCAATGATAACAGACAAAAATGCAAAACAAATAAGCTCTTCTGCCAAACGCATACGGGATCCTTACGTCTCGGGTAAAAAACTAATAAAACTAAATTTGCAAGTCCTGAAAATGAAAGGTGGCGTTCTCTAATAAAAAAATAAAAATGGATGGAATGTGAAGAGATTAGGTGAGATGAAGACTAATAGAAAAGATCGGATGAAGAAAACGTATTATGCTGTTTCAATACAATATGATCGGGGTCAAAAGCTTTGCCATTCAACGCAGCCAACATTTTGGGAACGCTTCCGTCTGGTAGTTTAATTAGTTGAGCTATCTATAGATAGCTTGTAACGGTCTTTGGATGGCTAGACTGTTTTATCTGCATATTTTGTAAGTATTCTTATATCTTATTCCCTAAGTTATTATTACTATTAATAAATGTACCTTTTAAAATATATTGTACCAGCCTCTACCCGGATAAAAAGTAGCCTATGTGTTATTCTGATGTATAAGCTATATTACTGTAAAGTTTCATCACAATCCGTTCAGTAGTTTTTACGTGAAAGAGTAACAAACATCCGTCATCACAAACTTTCGCGTTTATTATAGTAGTAGTATTATGGAACAATGGTCAAAAGATGAAAAGATTGGCTAAATCTTAAAAAAAATATTAATACTAAAAAGTCGCAAGAAGTAGTCGCTGGTATAGGAACTGTGCCCTAGGATATTGATGCCCCAGATATCGGCACATCCTGTAGATTTCCGACGGTTCCTCGTCACTGAGTAATGCGTTTGCCTTAACGACTCTGCATGTAGGTTACGCTGATGGATATATTAAATGGAAGTGTATCGATGCCTGTGGGAATCTAATATATTTTAGCTGTAATGCTCTGTTGGTGCAAAAAGTTTTGTTGGAGTGAAGTATTTAGTTTAGAAGTGAGCTCATCAAAATTGGGAATATAGACTTTTACAGCTACTCGAGAGAGCTGTGTTGTTGAGCTGTACCCCGGCTCCCGATCCAAGGGAGTGGGTTCAAAACCGGTGGTGCACCAACAATTTGTTAAATTTAACACGTGCTCAACACGATGACGAACATCGTGAGGAAACCGGCATGCCCTACAAGCTTAAATCTGAAGGCATGTGACATAGGTTAGTGTTGACCAATTAGCGGCGATGGATTTGCAACCTGTCACGTGGTTTGCTAACTACTATGCAAAACGCAGACATTTACCATATATAGTACTAGCTTCTGCCCACGGCTTCGCCCGCGTGGTACCCGGATAAAAAGTAGCCTATGAGTTATTCTGATGTATAAGCTATATTACTGTAAAGTGTCATCAAAATTCGTTTAGTAGTTTTTGCGTGAAAGAGTAACAAACATCCATCCTCACAAACTTTCGCGTTTATAATAGTAGTAGGATTTGGATGCGTCTCTGACAAGGCCCTACATGGTATCATCACAGAGTATGGATTTGAGGATCTTCATCATGGCGATTGCAGTTGTGAGCGTGTTTTTTTTTGTTTTTTACAGCTACTCGAGAGTTGTAAAAAACGATATTTTTTTTAAGAATGCTATGGGACCAATCGGCGTTTTTACAATGTCAATGATGATGATACTTCTATCTGTCTAAACAGCGCAAATTCAGACACTGCTGGGTATATAGGCCTCTCTAGTTTTCCTTCTCGATGTTTCCACCGCTTTCACAATATCACCTAACCACCGCACCGTGATCTATGATCCTCGCGTGTCCAGTACTAGGACAAGTACTGGACACGCACTGCCTTTGTACAACTGCCTTGCCAAGTGCCCGGCTCATCATTTCTTCAACTGATTTATCCTCCTACCAAAATCCATAACTTTAGTTCTTGGGATATTACTTACTGTAGAAATAAACATGATAATAACTCAGGGTGTTCAAGTGTGTCTGTAAGTATCTGACGAAGGTTGCGCACGTCAGTGACAATTAATTTATCATCCCATCCAATAATAGCGACAGACTGTCTTGTCGATGCACAGATGTTGAAAGCGTTGGCCAGCGAAAGATGCTTGACATAATTAGTTAAGAAAAGGCGCTAAGGAAAATGTTGAAATACGACGAGATACACCAGGATAATTTTTACACGTTAATTTCAAAGTGGAGTTGACTTAAATTAGTTGAAACTCAGATTGGGTTCAAAAATTATATCGTCTTCGAATTCGAGTTAAATGTAAAATGATTATTAATAATGAACTTATATAGATTTTTTTTCACAGCCTACCTACCTGGTAATACCAGTATACTCATAACTAAATTATATGATGCACATAAAAAATGTGCACATTGGTACACGTACAAAAATATATAATAAAAAAAATCAAACACAACAGACACAAACATAGTCCTGACCTCACACTAAAATTCCCTGTATCGTGGGTCAGGAACTATGAGTACCGTGGTACCACAACACCCCAAAAATGTTGGAAACACATTTTTTTGTAATAAAGAAACTAATTACACTCACATGTATACATAGTCTTGTCTTTTTTTTTTGTTTGTTCCACTGATTTCTCTTCTAAGATAAGTCAGAAAGGTGCTACTTCTAATTTATAGTCATAGATTCTGGAATGGAGACCACAAACCGGATGACGTAGTGTGGGATGCCCCCTACCCAATGGTCGGGCAGTCGGTGGATTAAGATGGCCGAAGATTGTTCCTCAAGGCACTCTTTAAGGCTTTTGTCCAAAAGTAGACTTCTACAGGCTGCTGATGATTATGACGTAGTTCTGTCCCAAGTATTCATCGTGGTTATCAGGGACTAAGATTATTATAGTAGGTAGGTAATACCAACACCAAGACCCGGAACAAAAGTTTGCAGGTTAGGCAAACTTTAGTCCCTGTGCCGGGAATTGAACACGCATTTTTCGCGTCTCAGCGTCCAGCGCCACCGAAAATAAGAGGGGTCTAGATAAATACCACTATCTGATGGCGTTAACGCCTGCGGAAAGATATAGTTGTATGGGAATGTCATTACCTGTGGAATTATCACGTGACTTCTTTCTGTCAAGTTTTTCTTGTCAAATTGCGTTATCCTGAAAGGAAAACTAAGCGTGAGGTATTGTATGGGAATTACATTAGCTGTGGAAATACCAAGTGACTACTGTCAAGTTTTTCCTTGACAAATTTGCGTTAGCCTGCAAGGAAAACTAAGCTTGTGGTATTGTATGACAATTACATTAGCTGTTGAAATGTCACGTGACTACTGTCAAGTATTTCCGTGATAATTTTGAGTTAGAATGAAAGGAAAATTAAGCGTGAGCGTATGGGAATTACATTAGCTGTGGAAATGTCACGTGACTACTGTCAAGTTTTTCCTTGACAAATTTGAGTTAGCCTGAAAGAAAAACTAGGCGTGAGATATTGTATGGGAATAACATTAGTGGGAATGTCACGTCAAGTTTTTACTTGACGAATTTGCGTTAGCCTGAAAGGAAAACTAAGCGTGAGGTATTTTTCTAAACCCCAGAGATATAAAATACCCTATAATTAAAAAGTTAATTTTGTCATCTCCACGACTCTACCTGTTACAAATTCAAATTATCATTTGCATAGATCCTTGCTTACCGTACAGATGTTACATCCAACCCTTAGTTGGGGCTCCCTCAGTTTTTCGAAGTTTACAAATATGTACGTCGTAGATAAGGGTCACACCTGCATCATGGCCGCTGATGGCACATTATGGCAGACAGTTTCCGGGTAGCCGGGTACCCGGGTAGCAAATACCTTCGGGAAATGAACAAACTTGCAGTACAATAAAATTAGTGATGTTTTTGGCGTTTTGTTTATCGGGTGGATCACATCGAAATTGGTGGTTTTCTTAAATTGGTTTGTTCTATAAAGTGGTATACGTGATTTCATTATTTTTTTCTGAGTACTTAGTCAAAGGATAAAGATAATTTTATTTCAAAGAAAGTTATAAATACTTGTAACTTAATTAGACAGCAAGTGACTTATAAACTAGCAACCTTAACTAATAAACATAATCTGGTCATAAAAATCATAACCTTATAAATGCTTGACCTTTTTTTTACTCAGCATCATCTAGCCCCGAAGTAAGCAGAGCTTGTGTTATGGGGACGGGGACTACATGACTGAAAAGTATATAAGTAGTATTACTTATATATTTTTTTAAAATACATCCATGTTATACATAGAAAACACCCAGATCCCGATACAAATATTTGCAGATAAAAACATTTGTCCCGCGTCGGGAATCGAACCTGCAACCTTCTGTATCTCAGGCGGGCCTTCGCCCACTGCGTCACAGAGGTCGTCAATAAGGTTTTTTAATGAATAAGATTTTTTAATTTGATAGGACATGGAAGTGAAATGATGGAGTGATTATACGATGGGTGGTTATATGATGTAGTGGAAATACTATATAGTGATCTAAGATGGTGGTGGTATGAATTCCTACTACTCATTAGCTGTCCCTAGCTAATTCCTGATGGATTTTGCTAGTGGGTTTAGAAAAATACATTTATTCATACAACCATGTACACGTAGGTATATACAAAAAATACAGATGAAACAGCTTGCTATCTAAAGACCGTTTCAAACGATCTATAGATAGCTCAACTGATCCAGATCACTACCAGACGGAAGCGTTCCTAAAATACTGGCTGCATTACCACACTGAATGGCAATGCTAATGCATTGACCCAGATAAGATCCAGCTCTCTGGTCACGCGTCGCTTTGACCAGTCGGTCGCCCTGAAATAATTTTGAAAACGCGAAAGGCCCCGGTTTCCCGCGGACTCAGAGCCTCAAGCCCAAAAGGCTCAAATAAGTAAGCTCTGTCGAGACTTCTATATTTTTTAGTTTAGAAATGAAACGAGCGATTACAACTGAATAGAAATCTATTCGAAACTTTCCATTATCATCAACATGTTGAAGTTAACTGCTGGGCAGTCGACACACCTCCCCTAAGGAGTGTCATGGCCATCAATTTTCTCAATCTTCTCACAACGACTTTCAGCAATATTTCATCGGGTGAGGGGTCCTAGTTGATCACATTACCAAGTTGGTAAAGTTCTTTCAACCAAGTGGTGCTTGATTATGAGATATTTATGTACTTTTGGTACAGTACCAAATACTTATATAACTGCAAATACTTACATATACTTAGGCTATAATGACGTCTGCAATTAAAAGTCGGCCCCGCTATCTAAGGATTTAGGAATATGCATTTTAATGTATACTCGTATGGTACCTACCTATGAAGGATGACGGGCTGGAAATAAATAAATAAATAATGCTGGATATTTTTCACACAGGATCATCTAGCCGCAAACTAAGCAGAGCTTGTATTATACGAACTACATGACTGATATACTACTTATGTACATATTACATATTATACATAGAAAACACCCAGAACCGAGACAAATATTTTCAGATCATGCTAGCATTTGTCCCGTAGCGGACTGAACTGTGAGTGTGAAATAAATACCTCTAGTTATTACTGTGTTTAAGTTTTTAACTTTAAAACAGACAATGTTTCAGACTTTCCAAAGACTCAATAACATGATAAATGATATAAAAAATAATACCAACTTATATTTTGAAATCAGTATAGATTCAGCCAACTCTAACTAATGCGCGTAGCAGGTGTGACTGACAAATTTGAGTCCCTTGCTAATTTGTTAGGTTTAGGATAACGGCTAAGTAAACCGATCCCTTATCATGCCACGTCATTTGCTTTTGTTATAGATGGGTTGTTATGCTTAGTAAGGGTTTGTGAATATTCAATAATTTAGTTAAGGCCAACATTCGAAAACGTTTAAACATTTTTTTTGAATTAACCTATTAAAAATATTATTGTTGAATTTTAGCCTGCCTATTTTCGTGAAATAATGCATGACACTTAGCAGCATAGAGGGGTTTACATTTTGTTTTTATCACATTTTGTGCGTTATTTCATTGTTAAAAATATTTAGCTAAGACTTTGAAAACCGCAATGGTGTACCATAGATATGACTGAACTTAACAAGGTCAAAGTATTAAAACAATTAACAATTACCTTTGTTACCGGAATCGGATGGTGTTAAGAAAAATGTGTCTCACAACAACATTTCTTTCAGGTGCATAATGCCTAATGATCTGATGGAATTAAATAATTTTCACGACCGAGAAATCGTTAGCAATCCTGCTATTGCAAGCAAAATTGATGCTAAAGAAAAAGCGATGAGAAAATTACCTCACCTTCGAGATATATCGATTGAGATAACTGTACTTTCAGTTTTCAGCACTGAGAGTAGATATATATAGTATATAACAAGAACCTACGTATTGACTAACCTGCTTATGTAATCTTACCTAATCGTTGAGTAGAGAATGAGGTGAGATAAAGTTAGTAAGTAAGTACTTTAGACAAGCCGCTAAAGCTTGAAACCTTCAACAACTTCATTCGAAAAACTAATCGAATTTACTACTTGTGAATAGCAAAAAGTCTGAACCAAGCTTCTCTTAATCGCCGCTTAGAGAGAACAAATCTCATTTTACGCATCGCACTATCTTAAATTGCGAAGGAACAGATCATGTGATGTGTTAGCTAGATCACTCTGTAGTTCACCTATGTCTTTTATATAGGTATCACACAAATGTACATGTATTGCTCTTATTAATTTGATGAATGTTTGATGAAATGGACCACCAGTACAGCAAATTAAAACTGAGGCCTCGATGTATGGTCTTATAGTTTTTAAAGAAAAAATAAATATCCAATTTTCTCATATCCTCAATATAATTGATTCCTAGGGGGCCACCCTAGGAATCTCTACGTTGGAATAAAGAGTGCTAAACTATGGTAGGTAGGAACTACAACACCCAGACCAGAAACAAATTTAGTAGATATACCTACCTGTTTTGCAAGAAACTGATGCCTGTGAAAGGTTTAGCATAACCTGCAATGAGATGTATATTCGAGCTGTTACCAATATTATTTATGGGACAATATTAATAATAATAACTGGCATTACTCCCTGGGGTCGACAGAGATCGTTGACTCTCGGCTTGCCTTAGCCGACCGGTCGGATGCGGAGGCGCAAGAGCGGAATCTATGCTCCAAGGGTGGAAGTGTTAAAGCCATAAAGCTGCAGTTTCACTAAAGGAGTAGCGTTTAGTGAAACTGCAGCACACCTCTCGACACCCTTTAGCCGTTCACACCAACGTTGCCCCTGCGCTGCGTATTGTTGGCGGCACTTATGGGGCCCGTTTAGTGGATGGCAAGTCATCACCTGCCTATGATTTGATTTGAATTTGAGACAGAATTGGCAGGTGCCGTTTCATCCTACATAGCCCAGCAACCATTCCATAAGCATACACTCCTGCAATAGCCTAATTCATTATTACCCGTGTTTCCAATAGTTTCTATCAGTTGATAACCACAATATTACTTTATTATTTATTTAAAACAAGGTATTTCACAAAAAGGCCTCTTAGTGTTGGTTTCGGCTCCATTAGTGCCTGTAAAGGTTTCAGGCAAGCCTGAGATTTAAGTTAATAAAGTGAAATAATAATAAAGATTTTTATCAAGCCAACATAGTCTAAAAGTGTTAGTAAGATAAGGGTTAGTACTTAATAACTAAGATAGATTTCGTCCTTTGCGTGAGCTTCCACACCAGAGGACATGCATAATTGTTTGCTATTTATTTTAGGATGCTGTTGTTGCTCGCGCGCACTCTGCTTAGCAGTGAGGCAGTCTTTCCACCAGATGGCGTCAAATACCTCTACCTCTATATCGCTGCATGCCTGATGCACTAAAAAACCCGGGAGCTGAAACAGCGTCCTGGAAGCGTTATTGAATGGGACCCGCAAAGCATTGTAAGTCATAAGTAGTAAGTTTGTTGCAAAATTTTCTGTGTGCAAGACGAAATGTAAAGCTGCAGTGTTCGGTGTAAATACGAAAGAGCATAATTTCTGTGGCAAAAATTTACAAACCAATGAACAGCTTGATTTTACTTTCCTTTTGTGAGCTGTGGCGAAGGTTTCTCAGCGCGGCTTTTATAGATTTTGTGCGAGTGATGATTACCCTTGGGCCAGATCCATCACGGGCGGATCCTGTTTTTATTTATCACTGCGTGATTCAGAAATAGCTTTATGAGGTTACATCCATCCAGTGAAGTTGAAGTTTTGAATAGAAGTATATTTTACGGAAATGAGAAGCTTCACAATAGAAATGCTTTCAACTTAAAGAAATACATTATTAATGACAATTTGATAGTATTCAATTTTAAAAGTGTTGCAAAAAATCGGATTCAGCGGGGCTTGAATCCGCATTTTCGCCTCTAATCGGCATTGCGTTGACCAATTACGCTATGAATCGAGTGACGCTGAGTCTGAATTTATTACGAACATTCTGTTCAGCTTCAAAAATTCTGGGAGCATGTATGTATTTTAGGGAGTTTCAGGTTTAGTAGGAAAAACACGATTTTAACTTTGACAAAGCTACTAGCTAGTTGGCATTTAACTAGCACGGGAGGTACGAGTAAGTTACCTTACAATGCCACAAGCGCCTGCACAAACGTTGAATGGTCTACTAAGTACGATCGTCTTATACAGCATCATCTTCATATATGAGTACGCTTAAAAATTGTAAATTAGTTCCTATGTTTTAAATGAATAAATTTAATTTATTGAGTGATCTAGCTTATATTATTTACTCACAATTCCATATATTTACCCACGATCCCAGGTCAGTCCGAACCCCACTGACAGACAGTGTTCCATCTTCTCACACCTGTTACAACTTGTCTGACTGGCAAGTGGGGTACCGCAGCTCCCCATTAATTAAGAGCCTCAGGTCATCATCAGGACGAGACAGCTGTCTGCGGAATCGTGCGGATGATTGACGGGTTTTCAGGCACCCAGGGTTTAGTGAGTTTCGTGTTAGAGGGTGCGTGAACTATGTACTTTAGAACGTGTTTACTTTATCTCTAAGATGAATCGGAAATATATAGAAGGTGGACGAACCACAGGATATAGTAATCGGTTTATTTGACTTTAAAGAAGAGCTAAGATGAGTAATTGGAAACATTGTCTCTTCATGACGTGAGTCTGGCCAACAGAGCCGTGTTGGCCCTGTCGGCCAGACTTTTTATTCGGAAACCGTGGGTTCGAACCCGAGGTCATGAAAAAATGTATTTGTTAATTAATATGTGCTTAAAACGATAAAAGCAACACTGTGGCAAAACAGGCATACCCTAAAACCAAAATTTCAGTTAGTGTTCCAATAAGAGGCGATAGGCTTGCGCCTGTCACGTTGAATGCTATTAACTGCATTGTTTTGATGTGCTTCTGACTACCCTCTACATGATATCCTCAAATATTTACACACTGAGTATGTATCTGAGGAGGTCTATCAGAGGAATACATTCGTGAGCGTGTATGTTTCTGGGATGAAATACATGAAAATACTAAAAATGTCGTTCATTAACATTATATTAAAGTTTTATAAAAAAAATGTGAGATAAAATAACAATCCCGTGAATCTCGCATTATTAAACAACACAAAAGTTACGCGACCAATGTTTTTAACGCCATGAAACAATGTCTTCTATCCCTATTCCCATATCACCTTTGACGTGTAGAATTCGCAAACACGTGTACAAATCCACCTGTACGTTTTATGACAAGGGGTCTATTCTAAAACCTTACAAATGACAAAATGTCGAAATCAGCGCTCTTTTATTTAAACAGTTTTTTTTCGCTACGTGATACGAAATTAATCCTTCATTTAAATTGAATGAGTAAAGTAAACTTTGTAAAGGGTTGATATTCAATTAGCGTGTTTAAATAGATTTAGTAGTAAAAATAAACATAAATAATATTTTGTCACTATCGTAGTTGTTAACTAGCCGTTTTCTATTATTTATACCTACCTTAACAGCCAATTAATTGCATGTTAAATAAAAAAAAACAATCCCACTTTAATGTTTTTATTTCATTACATGCATATTACAAGACTAGTGCAACAGTCTGCTACAATAGACGATAATCTGTTAATAAAAGGGCTCTGCTATTCTGAAATGGCGAAATTTCAAGGGTTTCTTGACGTTCGAACTTCGGAACCTTAAAAAGTAGAAGTTAAAATAATGTGACAGATTCTTTTTTTTTATTAGACCTGCACAATATATCGAGAATTTGCAAGATAGGCCCCAAGGCTCCTTCCCAGGTGCTCTTCCAAATGCTCGAATTGCTCGTTTAGCATATTTTTTTCGTTTCTACATCGTTATGACATCGCACGCGTCTTATTTGAATTGGGATGTGTGAATATTAGACAGGTTGTTTTTATTTAAGTTAAATGGCCGCCTTCATATTCACCTTCTTTTTTTATAATCACTAACATTCACATACATAGTCCGGACCCCACACTAGGATTCCCTGTGGCGTGGGTACCAGTCCTGGAATAAACATCTGCAAAACATGCAAACATTTCCCCCGTAGCGGGAATCGACACCGCACCTCTTGTGGCTCAGCCAGCTGAGTCGCCCGCCCGCCAGTCAGCTAGAACTCGTTTAAATTGCTGCTAGCTGCTGTAGCTATACCTATTTTCTTCCCTTGTAATAAAATTATACAAGGTATAATTATAAATTATATTGGTAAGCATTTAAAACAACTAGTCTACATATAATTCATTTTATGTAATATGTTTATAAACATAATGTCACAGTTGTTAATACAAGCAGCGATAGGCTTGCAACTTGTCACGTGGAATATAATTACTTGCGAAATGCGGGGCGTTGGTATCCTCAAAAATCTGCACACTGAGTACGTATCTGAGGAAGCTCATTATGGGAAATACAGTCGTTTGATCTGTAGTTTCCAACCTTTTTGGAGTTTGGCAGAATGATATTGGCTTGTGACATATTGTGATATTATCTGTGAAACAGCTCAGAGGGCGGGAATCTTTGCAGGATTACAATGAGCGAATAACACTGGAAAGTTATGTTAAGATTGGTATTTTATTCGCTCTGGATTCTAAAAATATTAACATAAGATGTTATACTAAATACTATCTAGCATTTGAAACATCAGCTGAATTCAAAAGCTAATCAGTACCAGAACACTCCAGTCCAGCTAACGCTAACACTCTAATACAATTTTAACACAATACCATTTCTCGGCTGGCTCCCTTCTGCTTTTTATTTATTACTTGCACACTGAACGTGCTCAACACGAATTTGTTTCCATAACATTTCTCCAGTATTATGTGCCGCAAACAAAACTTAAGCTCAACTTTAGGACTAGCGCACAAGATTCAATTTTAAGTAGCTGTATGTAAAAGCATGTACTTTTGTCTCTTTATTCACTTTATTGCGACGTTTTATAATATTCTACGTAGATAAGGCGAAGACGCTCAAGCGGTATAAAGGGCTATTTGTTTCGGAATCATAAACAAAATTGACTATATACGGGCTTGTCTGACCTTCTGTGGTTCGCTAATAAAACCTGTGTTTTAGAGGAAAATTATCGTAAATGGAAAGCTTATTTACAGGCAGTAGTTATTTCTGCGGCTGAAAGGACTGGGATATTTGGTTTACTAAAATTATAATCAACTTGTGTTGGGATGTACTACGATATTGTAAAGCGATTTTAGTAAATGTATTTGAGTTGTTATAACGTTTTTATTTATTTAGTTTTAAAGGGAAAAAGTCATCCGAAGTGATTCTTAAAACTTCTTGGTGCCAAACAAACATTTTATTGAAGCGATACTTTTTATACCGTCCGCCTGAATCTTCTTCAGATCAAAAAAAAAATAGAGTAAAAATAGGTAGTAATAATAAGTCGCTCAGCGAGCTATGGAAAGAGCTATGCTCTGAGTCTCTCTGAAGGATAGGATTTGCAACGAATACATCTGTCAGAGAACCAAAGTTATCGACATACTCGTAGCTCAACGAATTAGCAAGCTGAAGTGGCAGTGGGCCGGTCATATCTCGCGAAGAACCGATAACCGCTGGGTAAACGTGTTCTTGAGTGGAGACCGCGACTCGGCAAACTTAGTGTAGGACGCTCTCCGGCCAGGTGGGATGGCGATCTGCGAAAGACTGCAGGCAGATGCTGGATGCGACAAGCTGAAGACAGGGCGCTATGGCGCTCATTAGGGGAGGCGTATGTCCAGCAGTGCACTAATAAAGGCTGATGATGATGATGATGTTGATAATGATTAATAATACAGATATAGCTTTTTATGAGTGTATATGTATGTTTCCGTAGAATTTTTTTTAAATTATTTATTATTATTATATAAAAAATGCACTGGGCTGAGAGCTATTTGGAGAAACAAAACCGTTTATTAACGTATTTTACAGCCAGCAATGTATAGCTAACATTGTGAAGCGAGCTGCGAGTCAATTCGCGATCGTTATTTGACTTCCACAACAGATATATTGTAATGAGTTTTTTTTTTTCTATTTTATTTACTAACATTATGTACGCTTTTATAAAATGTAATATAATTATTTAGATATTGGTTATGGTTATGGTTATATTCAAAGAACAGAAAAGGGGCCAAAAAAATGTTTTTTTTTTTAAGTTTAAATATTTTGGATCAGTTCTGCTATTGTTAGATCGTTTACAGTGCTCTTTAGATTGCTAGACTGTTCTATCTTGGATATTTTGTATGAACATACCACAGAAGTTATATTATATTTTCTATTAATAGATATTTTACGCACGGTTTCAGCTTTCGGGAGCAGTCTTATTTAACCCCATGTAGTATTATTTATTTTATTTGACAATAACGCTGCGTTATAATGCATTGAAGTAGTTAGTAACAACAACATTTGTGTTGTTAGGCAAATGCCAATGGGCACAACGTTGATAAACCAAAGTGGCTAAATAAGCCAATAATCCGAACTCCATGCCCGTATTGTCCATCTGTCCGACGACCCCGCACCTGCCACAGTCGGGAAACTTTCCTTTTCAATGAATGTTCTGAAGTCGTTTGCGTTTGTTATTGTTTTCGATCACCGAAGTTCAATGGCGAGGGGCAACTTTCACGTCGAATGTCATAGCTGAACTGTTACCGTGGGGAGTTCTGTAATGCTTTTAAATTGCTGGAATACTGTAGGTTGCTTTGCATGTTCTATCGATTCCCTTATAATTTTCATTGGTAGAGGTTAATTAATCATTCGGATATATGAAAAAATAATACATATATTTAGCTCAGTGCCCCTTGTGCTTACCTAGGTAAGAACCTAGGTTTTTATAATACTGGACATATGGACACTGCATCATCTAACCCCAAACTAAGCAGAGCTTGTATTATGGGAACTACATGACTGATATACTACTTATGTACTTTTTTGTAAATACATACATATAATACATATAAAACACCCAGACCGAGACAAATATTTAAAGATCATACAAACATTGGTCTCGCGGCGAGAATCGAACCCGCAACATTTTGCGTTTCAAGTGGACCTTTGCACTCTGCGCCACAGAGTTCGTTAAAACGAATGCTAACTCTGGGTCACGTAAGTGGGCTTTCGAAGGGAATTTGTCACTAGTTTATCAAATAATAATATTGAATAAGAAATGATAGATAATTCGTTTATTCTATTCTAGTAAATAATAATAAAGATTAATACATAATGATTAACATTTTGACACTAGCAAACGGCCATAAAACTCGTAAATAAGAGGTCTGCGTGACCCACATAATTTCCTTTTCACAACACAATCTAAATCTTTTGCAAACAGGAAAAAATAATTAAATAGCCCGTCCGGTCACAGGCTTTCTATAAATTTGCGGGATATTAATTATGTCGCAGTGTTTAAAAAGCTCTGAGTTTTGCAGTAAACGTTGCACAGCAACTGTAAAGAAAGGCATGGCTGAAATGAAGAAAAAAGTTTTTCGTTAAAAAGTTCCAGCATGTTCGGAAACATCTACGTCCAGGATATTATTGTGCGTAATACATATAATTTAGTACGCACAATAATATCCTGGACTTTCACTGATATTTTGTACTGATATTTTGTGCAAACAAATTGTATTTATAAAAAATAAAATGCAGATCGCATTTTATTTCTTAACCCTGATAGAAAAATATAATGTTACAAACAACCAAACAATTTTCATCAAGCCAAAAGTGCTATGTTACTGTGTGAAATCCAGAAGCGAGCAAGCGAGCCAACCGAAAACGAATAAAACCTACTCGCGAACAGCGAACGGCCTTGCCAAAGATCTTTGTCAACTGGATTAATTCTGTTAAACAAACCACGCCACGTAAGCTTGCGGGTCGGTAGATAAGGGCTGCGGAAATTGCTTAGAGTAGCCATTGCCAGTGGCACCAGCAAGTGGGTGATGGATCGCCTGCTCGCATGACCGAGTAATTGTTACTTCACTCCCCTGTGGTCGCGTGCCAACGGTGCTTTTCCTAGGCTTTTTGTGACGCTTTTAAGTGAGACTTTATGGTGTGATTATTGCTATTTGAATCTGTTATCCAAATATTTAGGTTAGAAGTACATATATCATAACAAGTTTAGTGGTTTTAAAGCTTTATGTTTCAACTCGTAGCGTACTCTATAGTATAGACAAGCTTCAGCAAAAAAATGCAACTCAACTAACTTTCAAATAACTTGAACACAAAAGCAAAAATAGGATTGATACCACTATTCTGTGTTCTCGTGAAGTTGTAAAATTATATTATTTTTCCTGCTCGAATCAAAATGTAGCAGCATTTGCAATTTATGCAGCATGTTTACTGAACAAATAGGCCTTCGAAATAGCGAAGTCAGATCAGTTTGTTTTTGATTCGGTTCAACAAAGCGAGCGGATGCATATTCGTCGCAGCATTTGTCACACGCTGCTGACTCTAGTATTGGACGGTTTGGTCACTGGATTTGAACTGTAGAGGCAGCGTAGATTAACTTCTAGACAAAGTAAGCTATTCCCACTTGTCCGCGGCTGATTAACCCCTTGGTGACTGAAATCGTTGTCGACTGCCAACCTGTTGTCGTCACCACCGGGGTAGAAGCCACCGGGAAATTCAAGGAAAGTTGCGACTGCTTACGTGAAGTCACCGGCTGATAAGTGGCAAAGCTGCGGACAAGGCGGCTGCTCCTGTCAAATAGACACATCGTTAGAAGATCTATTAGGCTGCCATTTAAATAAAAAAGCAGTCAATAAACTATTAGGGCTGACTTGTCTCATCTACGTGCCATATATTCTAATTTTTCAAACGGTTTATGAGACCACAATCAATAAAATAGTTTATTTTAAAAAAAAATATAGAATTAAGTTAATATAAGGCACACAGTAAGGAATTGCAAATAATAACCTATCCACGATTACAAAAAAGGAATCGTGAAAACGCCAGTTCTTGTAGTCCTGAAGTAAATTTCCTACATTCCACTGAGCTAATAAATTTTTCAGTGGCAATCAAATATTTAAATCACATTTTAATAGAATACTATCCTCTGCTCACGGCTTTGAACGTAAAATCCAAACATAAAAAGTTATAAGTGTATTATTTTATATTAGATGCAAATTTTATTTAAATCGGTTAGCCGTAACATAAATATTTAGCATCAAACAATAAGACATCCAAACAAAATTTTCACATTTATAATATTAATATGTATAGGAATAGAATAGGTGAGGAAAGTCAAGCATCCAATTTAACTTACGATTTATTAATGTTATTGATTTATCCTTACGACTATGTTCGCGAAAATGATTAAAAATGTGACTAAATTACGCCAATTATTGTACATAAAAATTGACAATCAAGGGATACTTTTCGAAAAGCGAAACATTATAGCATATTTCATATCGTATCTGGAATGGAGGGAGTATTATATCGAATACGATCATTCGTATAGTGATTGGGCAAAACACAATAGCCCCAATTTCTCATCCTAATAAAGAGTGCTTCAGCATAAATAAACAAAATCACATATTCTTAGCCGGCTGTCGGCAGATTACTACTTGCCTCAGTTATGTATTATTCATAGTTGTCTTTCTGTATTACCGTGGCCATATTTCAGGGAATGACTCCCTCTTTTTCTGACAATATGTAATCTCACACAATATCTGATCCTAAGTTATGATGTTCAGACAACATCAAATATTTATAAGATACTTGGTTTATTAATAACTGGAATAAAGCATTTCCAGAAAGAAAAAAATAGAACCGTGCTGGTCTAGTGGGCTGTACTCCGAATTTCCATCCGGATGCCATGGGTTCGAACTCGATCGTACACCAATGAATATTTCCATTGGTGTACGACCCAGAAGAAGGTATGTGCGTATTCACACGTGCTCTAAATGGCATGTTTAGATCCTAAATTCGACGGCATGTGCTATCGGTTAGTGTTCCAATAAGCGGTAACCTGTCACGTAGATTGCTAACTACTTGCAAAACGCAGGTATGTACAAAATATAATGTTTGGACACGCCTCTGACTTCCCCCTTTTTAGTATTCTCAAAGATCTACGCACTATTTATTTATTTTATTTATCAGTTGTGAGCGTGTTAGGAAGTAAATAGGTACTTCAATCATAGAATTGAAACTGAAGTGATAAGAAATTCGGATAGCTACCACTGTTTTATCCATTTAGCACCCTAACATTTTTTTATCATGCATGAGTATCTACCACCCACGACGGTATACGATATTATATACCCACAAAAAAGCTAATCTGCAAACTGTCTGTACATAAAGTTTGATTTGTAGTTTTCAGTACTGTATGTTTTGTTCAATCAATTAAATAAAAAGAAAGTACCCAAAATAACAACAAAACTTTACTGTAAAGTTGTACGGCAGAGACGATTAAAAAGTTAGTAGAACAAAACACTTTATATTGAGTAAGTTAAAGTGGATTACTTGTCTTTGTTGTTATAATAGAATAGTTTTAGTAATTAAGTCTAAACTAAAACTTAATTAAGTCTTTCAAAAATGACAAGAAATTATTTCATTGAATTTAATATGAAAATTACACCACTAATGTGAACTTAGCGTGATAAGACTATGCTTTGTGAAAAGCTTTCAGTCTATCTAGATAGAGTTCATGGCGCAAAATAAGTCTTTAATTAATTTCATATTTCTAGAGACAATGCTATTACGGACGTCGTTTTTAGTAAAAAACACTTACTATGCTCTATCAAAAAAGGCAGTATATAACGCTATAAGGCGGAGGGCATTAGTACGTTATACAGTGTTAAACATATTATTACTACTTGTAAGATTGTACATACATGTATAATTATATACATGCGGGTTCGATTCCCGCCGCGGGACAAAAGTTTGTACCATCTGTAAATATTTGTCTCGGGTCTGGGTGTTTCTATGCATATCAGTTATGTAGTTCCCATAACACAAGCTATACCTAGTTTGGGGCTAGATGTGTGGAAAATCACCATTTATTTTAAATAAATAAACTATGTCATAATTTTAAAATAAGGCAGCTGTGTTCTTTTTATAGGGTTTGAATTCAGATGTACTAGTTTTACAATAATCTCTTTATTTAAATGTCGTTCTAATTTACCTACGTATACATATTTGCATAAAACTTAAAACTTTGCTAACAAGAAACAAACTAAGAACCTCTAAGATTTTGGGAGAGTTTGAATTTTAGTTTGACTCAAGGGAAAACGTAGAACGCAACACGAGTCTGAATTTAAATAAATAACAATTTGGACGGTTATTTAGATTTTTTAAATTGGGCTGTTAATTGGCTGTTAATTATGATATAAATTATGTTAATCTAGCCTCTGTCCTTTTCACCCGCGATAAAATGCAACCAAATTAAAACATCTAAACTTCCAAACTTTGACATTTATATATTAGTACGAGTAGGATACGATGTTCTATTTTAAGATAAGACATATTTTTTTGGGCTCTCAATATTATCAACATTAATATCAGCCCATATCAGTTTACTTCTGGACGGATATACATAGGTAATCGATTTGCGCCACTAAGCCTAGTGTTTGGCACTTCTCATCCACTTTCTGCCCGCCGCCTTTCTTTAGTTATCGCTCCACCTAGCAGAAGTGATAGGTTACCTGTATAAAAATTTAATATGTCGCACAATAAGTCTCAATGCTATTTTTATTAAATCCTACTTATATTATAAACATGAAAGTTTGTGAGGATGTTTGTTACTGTTTCACGTAAAAACTACTGATAGGATTTTAATGAAACATTACAGTAATGTAACTTATACATTAGAATAACACATAGGCTACTTTTTATCCGGGTGTAACGTGGGCGAAGCCGTGGGCAGATATTAGTAATTCAATAATGCTGGACATTTTCACACAGCATCATCTAGCCCTAAACTAAGCAGAGCTTGTGTTATGGGAACTACATGACTGATATACTACTTATATACATATTTTTTTGTAAATACATACATTTTATAAAAAGAAAACACCTAGACCTGAGATAAATATTTATAGATGATACAAACATTTGTTTCACGGCGGGAATCGAATCCGCAACCTTCTGCGTCTCAGACGGGTCTTCGCCCACTTCGCCACAGAGGTCCACAAATAGCGATTTTTACGAGATGTTCATATACGTGAATAACAGATTGATCAAACTAAATTCATTTTCAAATTGAAATTACGGCCATAAGTTTTTCGTCGGTTGGCTGGATGACATTCCGTTATCATCAATAATCTCCAGCATATTCAATTTTGTTAATTCCTGTAAATAAAGTATCTAAGCGGCTCTTAAAACAGCACCCTGCGAGTTTTATTACATTTTCAATAGCGTGGCGGATGATGTGATTTCCAAGTAGCCGATTATTGGTCGGCTTGCTCTTGCCCGGTTTGGCGTCAGGTTGTGACCGGCAGAAGTATTGTGTGCAACTGATTGCATTTTCTGCAGCGAAATTGATGTTGTTTCAGCTATTTGTGCTGGCTTTTACGGAAATGGCCTCGATCTAGGACGGCAATAAAGTTTTATGATTTATCTTGATTTCGTTGTAGATTATTATTTTATTAATAACATTAACTTAGAAATTTACGTATTAGACAACTAAGGTTGCGATGATAATTGAGTTGGGTTCATTCCACGATAACAAAGTTCGTAAGCACAATTAATTTACTTTGAAAAATACAACCAAAAGACTGGATCTGAAGATGAGAAATTGGTTTTAAATTCAATTTCACAAGTCAAGTCCATATCATACAAAGAATACGCTGCTGTCTGAAACATTTTTTACTTCAAATCTAAATTTGATTGTATCTGAAGTTGCCTCTGCTTGAACAATTTTATTGTCGTCGAGACAACTTGGAATACGATACGAATAACATTACATTAGAATTTTATGTCCTATTCACTAGTCAAAGTGAACCATGATCCTTTATTTTACTAGACGTGTATACGTCTGGAAAACTCAAGTATAGCGTAGGTACAGCTTTATTTATTAATAATTGCGTAACTCTCTTCTTATTTGGGAGAATCATAACACTTTTTCAAAAGCTCTTCTAGTTTGTTCTCAATAACCACAACTTTAGACACATTTTGGGATATTTCACGTTCTTTTAGGATGTAGAGAATGCGACAGCTGCTGTAGTTCTCATCTTTGCTTTGAGAGACCTTTGTTATGCAGCAAACAACGAGCATGTTAGGTATATATCTTATTATAACTATTGTGCTTTTGCATAATATAATAATATTTTCTCTAGTCGCTGCAGAATTTGCATCTGTTTCTACTTTAGAATTCAAGACAAAAACTTTGTTCGAAGGAGCTACCTGCCATTTGGATAATTCAAGCTGCTTCAATAGTCCGTTGCAATTCCACTTTCAGCCAGACAAAAAACAAATTAAACTTGTTGTAGTTTAGGTTCAAAGTTCGTATTAGTTTTAATGAGGTAGCACGTACCGTGTAGTCGATATTTTATTTGTAGGTAGGTATCAAACATTCTTATGTATAACGCATAAATACTTGATGTTTTTCTTTACACATGTAAAATATTGCCTTGAAGCCTTGACTTTTATAGGGTTACAATAAAATGTTCATAAGTGACCGTTAAACTTATCGAATATAAAGACTCAATAGCCACTGCCCACGGCTTCGCCCGCGTTGTACCCGGATAAAAAGTAGACAATGTATTATTCTGATGTATAAGCTATATTACTGTAAAGTTTCATCAAAATCCGTTTAGTAGTTTTTGCGTGAAAGAGTAACAAACATCCATCCTCACAAACTTTCGCGTTTATAATATTAGTAGGATATTAAATAAATTACATTTCAAAGAATCAAATTCATTAATTCAGAATCAAAGAAATTAACCGTTAAAAAATTAACGGTTGAAGCAGTGCGCCTGTGGAATGCATGTGCCGTGTGTGCCATGTGTCAATTAGTCAAGCACCATTTCAAAACATATTCAAAGCCCGTGTTAAAACTCGGAAATGTCTGTTAAATTGTGACTGAACTTAGAAAACCTCTGTGGCGTAGCGGGTGAAAGTTTGCCTAAGACACAGAAGGTTCGCTCGATTCCCACCACGGGACAAATTTTTGTTTGATCTGCTAATATTTGACTCGAGTTTGGTTATTTTCTATGTATATATTTATAAAAAAAAGTTCTTATAACACAAGCTTTGCTTAGTATGGTAGGTGTATAAATTATTTAAATAAATATATATAGCGATAAGACCGCCTATGTACATTAAGTTTTGTTTTTTTTTTAGTTTTGTTAAGTTATATCTATTATTCTTATGGTATACAATAAAGTATTTTTATTCATTAATTCATTCGTTCATATATATGTATATATTTATAATATGCATTTATATGCTGTATTGTTTATTAATGTATATAGATACATTAATAAACAATACAGCATGTAGAAGTCAGCAGGAAAATATACGGTTCAATGCATGCTCTAAAACGCATGCAAAATTTCCTCCCTTTCTCTGCCAAAGCAACTCTTGTTAACTCTATCCTACTCCCTATCCTAGATTATAAAGATGTGTGCTATCCTGACGCTACTGAGGAACAGCTTAGCAAACTGGAGCGGTTGCTGAATCTCTGCATCAGATATTTCTACGGTCTACGCAAGTATGACCACATCACATGCTACCGCTCGCAGTTAAAATAAATGGCTTAAAGTTCGGTATCGCCGGGATACCCACATACTCTGTCTCCTTTACAATACCCTCCATAAATCCTTTCTCTCCAAACTACCTCAAATAACGTTTTTCTCCACTCTTCTCTCAAGACCGACCTGCTCGTTCCTCTCAACATCTTCGACTCCTGACCCCTGAGCATTCTACCTCTTTCTATACGGACTCTTTACTGTCACTGCGATCCGCTTGTGGAACTCTATTCCAGCAGAAATCCGTACTGCTGTATCCATTGGAGTCTTCAAATCCAAACTCTACAAATATTTCATCTCTCTACAAAATAGTCAACAAAATTCAGCATTTATATTATATTTGTATGTATCTACATATATATTTGGATGTAGGTATGTATTTAAGTATGAATTATTTTTCATTTTATGTATGTAGTTTATTTTTTATTTTTAAGTAGCTATTTATTTTATTTAATAAATTGTTCTCTTATTTTGATAATCAGCCAAACGCACTACCGCCCCACTCTTCATAACACAAAGGTTAGCTGGAAGAAAATGCTAATTAGCATTAAGTTCGCCTATGTACTTGTTTTGTCTTGTGCAATAAAGCATTTTCTATCCATCTATCTATCTATAGATATTTGTCATTATATTTATCTAGTAGTTTGTATATCGCATTGCACTCTCCTGTTACATTTTGTAGAACCTCAAAAACTGTCCTATACTTTCATATTACCTCTAGTAATGACTACTCTCAACATTTATACTGTAGGTATACTATCTATAGCTATAAGTATACACATTATATCAAGATTTCAGCCGACATTGATACATTACTGCTCACACCTGAGATCCTGACATTGTTCAATATTACTTATCATACATTAGTATGGAAATGAGGACGCTCGTCCTTATTATGTTTGTACCGTAATGTTTGTGTGCATCTATACTATCTATACCAATATATTATATCTATATAATATACTAGCTGCACCCCGCGGTTTCACCCGCGTAAGTTTCGATTCCGTGGGAATATCGGCGATCTAATTAAATTTTAGAACACAAAAGCTGCTATTGTGACTTAACTATGATAGTAAGATATATTCCCTCGTGGACTTTTTTGTAGGTAATAAGTACTTTAATCATGTAGTACATAATTTTTATGTATCATCAATCGTTTTCTCAGCGCACGCCAAATAATGAATTTTATAGGCAAAATTTTTCTACTTTAGGTTACATTATTGCAATTTTCTTAAGTAGCTCTATTTTTAAAAAAAATAAATTATAGCCTATAAGCTATATTTTTTTATATGTTACTTCCCGATAATTTAGTTTTCATTTGGTGAAAAAATGGTTAAAATCGGTCCAGTAGTTTCGGAGCCTATTCGATACAACAAACAAACAAAAAAAACTTTCTTTTTTATAATATTAGTATAGATGAGGTAAAGTTTGTAAGTTTGTATGTAGGGGGTAATCTACGAAACTACTTCAACAATTATTTTGCCAATATTTGGAATGAACTTTCAGTGTGAAAGTAGGCATTTTCTCGTATATTATTAAAATAAAAAGGCTTTTCGTGGAGACCAATTAAAAACGGTTGAGCGCATGCGTTTCTTACGAACGCTACTTTTCATCGGCTACGTTTTATCCGAGTACCACGCGGGCGAAGTCGTTGGCAGTATCCAGTATTATTATATATATGTAGAAGTATATGTAGAAGTTAGCCGGGTACTTCGCATGAAGATAGGTAGTAGGATATAATAATATAGGTGGTAGATCTAAACCATTAACTAACGTAAGATATATATCTCGCGCTTACGTTAGTTAATGGTTAATGGTAAAGAATTACGAGCTTTTACCAAATGAGAGGCAAGAAGTGCGGGATAGATTCCCGCTGCGGGTCAAATTTTTAAATATGTTGCAGTTATTTGTTCCTTGTACGGGCGTTGTGTTACAAAGGTACTTGTAATTTCTGATACCCACGACTATATAATGTAACTATCACAATCCTGGCAAAATATTTATTTAAACGATTACCAACATAATGTACAACAAAACCATAAACAAGAACCAAGTGACTTTATCATTATAGGTGAATGCTGTCTGCATGCAAATATTAGACAAGTATCATCAAAAAATACTCTATACTCATAATTATTCATATTCATATTCGCAGATCATTTGCAACGGTCTTTAGATAGCTAGCTGTTTCAACTGTATTTTTTGTGTTAACCTACTTGTACATAGTTGTATGAATAACTCATAATAATGTAACGGTAATTTTTACGTTAGGTATATTAGAGTAGCGATTATATGTTGCACTTTGTAAATCTATCATTTATTTAAAAGATTTAATTTTTTGCAGTACTTTGCCGAAATAAAAGGCTGCCAATATTTTTCATCATCATCCCCCACAGCCCGACCTTACTTACTGCTGGCCATCCACCATGATCTTGGTTAAGTCTAAACAACCCACGTCTCAAATGGACCTCGCCCACTACGCTATAGATGTCGTCTCAGATACACAAGTCACAGATAGCTCAACTGATCCAGATCACTAACAGATGGAAGCATCCCCAAAATGTACTTTAAAGCAATTATTATACTGTAATAATTGCACTCTAGAAAATGGGCTCCGCAATCTGTCAGTCAAAACACTCGTAATTTAGTTAAAAGATAACCGCGCCCAAATGGAATTAACATCTACGAAATGCAGCTACGGGTATTCGTGCTAATCATGCTTAATTGAAAAATAATAGAGGTTAATGCACCCCCTTACGGCACCCTCAACGAAAATACACGCAACCCGTCAGCTTGTCACTGTTTTGTTTCGTTTCCGTCTGATACAATCAGATTTTTATTTTAGCAACCGATTCAGAGAAAATTGGTTCCCTAAATTGTAGGTACCAAGAACAAAAGAAACACGCCCACGACTGATAACCCCCATGATGGTCAAAGTTAAAGTCAAAGTCAAAACCGAACTAGTGCGAGTCTGACTCGCATTCCGTACATACTTGTAAAGCACCAAACATTGCTTTAACGAAAAAATAAGTCAGATTGAAATACAAACTTAACTTTGTAGTTGAAAAACATTCGCCTATAGGTAAATCGATATACGTCATAGTCAATTATCCAACTGTTAAGTTTGTAATCTCAAAAAATATTTATCCATATAATATGATTACAAATTTCATAGTCTTTCCCTTTATATGGGCTGTTAGACCTTGCTTCTTGCCAAATTTCATGATTCTATGTCAACCTATGGGACCCTTTAGGTTTTGATTTATTTGCGTATATCAAAATTATATTTTGATCTTATGATCTTACGCAAGGGTAATTAAAAAATATACATTTTATTTACATCAAGAAAACTACTTTTGAAACAGTAAAAATCAATAGTAAACATCATATTAAAAAAGGAACATAAGTATTTTTTCTACCTGTAGGAACACAGGCAGGGTATCCGAAAGGTACACATTACGTCGATGTTAATAAGTAAAATACGTGTTTATTTTTACTCTCCAACAATTTTCTTAGTTTACGTTGAATTAAAAAACAATACCGTGATGCACGTTATGCAAATTCCTGTTTTTCCTCAGACTAATAACACCCTAGAAAGCTCGCGTGCACTCACTAGTTTACTTTTCACAAACAAAATATCGCAAAACGCAATAATTAGCATTACACTTGGCTAGGGCGGGGCTGTTTGTCATTAATAATAGAGCGCAAAGTTGGAGGGCGGTTCGCCCTTAGGTTAACAACCCCTGTTACATGGTAGTTTCTGCTACAGTGACTATAAATGCAAATTTTGAGACAACTTCCGGTTTCCTTCATACTTATTTTTTTTCTTTTCTATAACAATAAAAAACTAAGGCAATAATTTGACAACAGAAAGTACGAGTATATTTGTCTAGCTCCCAGGGAGTGGACTTATACAGACAGACTGATGATGATAGTACGCAAGGTGACGAAGAAAGAGTCGGTGACTCAACGCAGAAGAGAAAACGACTTTTGCTTATCGTAAACAAGCTCTTATTTCTAGGGAGCATCTCCGCATAATTTTAAACCACTTGGATTAGCGATTGCAATATTTCATTTCGAGCGTCGACCAGTAGCGGGCCGTGAAATTGGTCGCTCCATATTTTAAAATTATGCTGTCTCAAGTCGTCAAGTCTTTGAAGACACTAATAAAATTTTCTTGTAGGCTTTGGAGGCTGGAAATTCAAAATAAAAAGACCTCTGATAAGATTTATATATTACCACTCTTTAACGCAAGTACATAATAATTATGATCTTCCATTATTGATGTGTTGATCAGATTTTCTTATGACAAAGTTCAAAATGTGCCTTCATTAATTTATTGAAATTATAAAATATTTTATAATTTAAATTACAGAGTAGGCTTATTTAGTCTACGATCTTATAAAAAAGTCCTAAAATACAGTCCTGTTCAAACCAAAGCTCTACTGAAAATATTTGCTATACAGCTGGATACTATAATTATAACTATAAAATTATGAAGCATTCTCATAGCATTAAATGTTTTTCAAAACAACAGAAAATTAAAAGCCTGATTTTCACGCGCCCCTTAATCAAATACGGGGACAAAATTAATCTGTCTGGACCGCTAGTCCGCTACGCACCCTTTTGCGAGTCCAAGCCAATTTCATACAATAACACAGTCATCATGTTTGTTATGGTACAGTGCAAACGTATATCTACTTGTTATGGTTGTTCTTGTTTATAATTCATCGTATTCAATATAAAGGGTTCTACAAATCGTCGGTGCTTTTGATTAGATTCCATATCCTCTTTCGAGCACGGTTCGATTCAATAACATTATCCTTTGATTTAGCTGTGAATAAAATATGCGGAAATCCATTCTCCTCTCCGAAGTGTTTTATACCTGACTTTCAACTGTAAAATTAGTTTCACGGGATGAATGCCTTTTTTATAAGAAAAATCCAGATAAGTCATTAAAAGTGCCGACGAAGCGTAAGAATAAAGAGTCCAGTAAAAGTGGTCGAATCCAGTTGGAGCCATTCTTTAGCAAAACTTGGAACTGGTATGGTTCTCCGACGAACACTTATTAAACTTTTCCATAACGAGTTGAACGTCAAATTTCCTGAATAGTTGCCTTCGATTGATAATAGCGAGAGTTGCGATAGTTAAGCTCTTCTTTAAGATTTTTAATCATTTATCATCGATATTTTCATTTGGTTTTTGTTCATTGTTCTTCAGACTATACCTCTATGCTGGATTGGTATGGATAATCAGGTAAACTACCCTTGACACTCGATTTTAATCGCAATTTGGGATTAGGATCGAATTAGTGCAATTTAATACTAGCGGACGATTGGAATTTGTATTTGGTGGAATTTTATGAACTCAATGAACTCGACTACATAGACTAGTAGCTTACTAGTAGGTACTTTTGACGCGATTTTGACGTTGAGATTTGAGATGGAGTAAGATTTGCGATAGAAATGTCACAGGCTGGTATCAAAAAAAAGTTAGGTATAAAATATAGTATCTTATAATATAGACAAAAATATAGTTAAGTAGCTTAAGTATTATTATGAGTATACCGAACTATACCTCTAGATACTTACTTACCAGTTCAAAATTTAATCTAAATTAGTTTAACCATTACGGAGATATGAGCAAGCAACAAACATCAAAATATTCACATTTTTTATAATAATAAGTGGGTCAGAATGTGGGTACTTATTCTTTGAATGTTCTGTATAATTTTAATGCTTCGAAAACATCAAAACTTCTCGAAAGAGCCATGTAATGAGTAGCCTTAGCGCTTCGATTGACCGCCCCCTTGCCAATTCACTGGCTTTTATATTCCCTTAAGTTTCTATCTTGCCTCTCTAAAGAAACTAGACTGCTTCATCGCCCGACGTTTGAATATAAAGATGTGTTCACAACACGAAATTCGGGGTTAATGACTTTTATATAGTTTGCCTTTACTGTTTTTATTTTAGACAGTTTGTCTATTATTTTAAACTTTTTTGAAAACTTAGAAACTGGTCGTATAACAATGGATTTATACGGGCGCATTAATACGCTCAAAAACGATGGAAGAAAACATTATGACGAAACCGGCATGCCCTAGAACCCAAAATTTTAAAGCATTCGTCATCAGTTAGTGTTTCAATAAACGGCGATGGGCTTGCAACCAGTCACGTGGAATGCTTCTTGAAAAAAGCGAGCATGAGCCAAATGTAAAGTTTTGACGCGTCTCCAACAACCACCTACTTCATATCCTTAAAAAAATATTTACTAACTGAGCTATATAACTGAGGGAATATAACTGAGGAATATAGCCATAACATGTTTTTTATCCTGAACGAAACGTGAACCGAGTAACTTTAAATTGAACCTTCCTACTAAAAGATAAGTGAAGGCTCTTATTTTAGGAACTTATTTACCTATATGCATATATTTTATCACTAGTCTCAAGAGCTCTACAATAATTAAGTATTCACTCTGCTCTGCTGCTTTTGTGCTTATATAAATGCCTCCCATTAGTAATATTCACAATAAGCTTGATATTACCCCTCTTGGTACTTTGGATGCCTAATGAACGTAACAATAATACAAAATGATAAAGCATTTTGTTTCCCCTTTTAGTGAGTAAAGTTTTAATTTTGTTTTGCTTAATACAAACTGCACTAAATTATTACGCATTAAAGGGTAGGCTAATAACGCCGACTGCGTCGCTTATGGCCGCTGTCGAAATTAATAGCGCCCGCTGGTAGTGATGTGTCTTTGTTTATAATGTCGATACTCGATAATTATGGATGTTCGTTATTACTCATATTTATAAGAATGAAAAAATTCTATTTATACCACAACCAAACGAGCGTATTTGATTAATAGAAAAACATCGCGAGCAGTAGCTATGTGGAGAAATTTGAATGAAATAAAAACATTTATCTAGCATTATTAACAAATTATGCAAGTTTATGATCGTGAAATAGTTAAGGAACAAAAATATTTAATGTTAATTAATATATACCCTTATAAGAAAAACTGAACTTTTAAATTTTGTAGATATTTTTATTTATTGATAAAACGCTTTTTCTTAGACATCCTGCGATAGATCAGTAACCAGAGTTACGTATGGCATGAGGTATGAGGTAGGTTTAATAAAAGACATTATTGTCCGATATGAAACACCAGAAATATGTGTTTAGACTTTAGAATGGTGTGGTTGCTATTTTATGAAATCTTGTTTCGTTTGTATGGCACGATTAAGTAACAGGAATCCTTAGAAAAATTATCAAATCAGAGTTATGATTATAATTCTGGTGATGGGTATTCTTTTTTATACCTATGAAGTTTAATATAATAAAATATAAATACGTTTACTGAACTCAAACTCTATAACTGCAGCGCTTTGTTTGGAAAATATGGTAAGGTAAAAACCTAAAAAGCGTTCTACTTTTGTACACTTATTCGATGTTACTTTGTAATTATAATACAATTTATCGATAAGTTTTTTTTATCGATAAATTGCGACAAGTCGCGTTACATCACTCGCGTTCTTTAGAGACGTGCAAGGTAGCAGGGGGATTTCCGGCACTTCAGGCCGCACGTTAATATAACCATCCTCACTCGGGGCTGCTCCCGTCCGGGCAAGCGCGAAACTCATTAAAATTACACACGGGCACAAAGACACGTCACCAAACTAAGGTAGAGAAGCAAGGAAGTCAATTTGATACATCCCTTTGTTTTGACTCTGGACAATCGAAACAGAAAATTGCATTTTAAGGGACATTAAACACGTTATACATACGTATTGGGAGTAAAATGTTAGAAAATAAGAGTGGATAATAAAGAAGCTTAGAAACTTTGAATATAGCAAACAGCTAGTCGATAATAGTGGAACGCTCACACTATAAGATAATACCATTTTTATTCATACAACTTTGTACAGGTAGGTATATCCAAAAATACACGAAACAGCTAGCAATTTTAATTGAATAGGACCCAAAAGGAAAAAGGTTAGCCGGAAGAAAATGCTAATTAGTTAAGTCCTCCTATGTACTTGTTTTATCTTGTGCAAAAAAGAGTTTTCTAGCTATCCATCTATCTAATTTGGAAAATAATTCAAATTTCCCAACACACGTGTTTTTAGAGCAAAGGTCACATTTGCCAAAGATATCATAGAAGCAATGTCATAATAATTAATTAATGGCAAACGTAAATTATAGGTGAATTGAATAATCAATATGCTAATTGACTTATTAATTAACACCTAACGGCCTCTGGGTAATAATTAAATCTGACGTATGATTTGGAATTAAATCGTAACCTAAAGATAATTAGAAAACGAATATCATCAACAATCTTAAACTCTCTTTTTGTCCTGTTAGTGCATGATTGACTGAGAGCTAACACGGAGCCTGCACCATAAGTTTCAGAGGCATGATATTTAGAGAGTTATTTTTGGTGTAGCGGTGCACTAAGAAATAATTTTCTAAAATTCCACCCCAAGATGATGCCAAGGGAAGATGAAACGCTAAAGAAGTAGTGGGGCATTTCAATAATAAGAAAAAAATGACAAAATCATTCTATGCGCAACAAAACCCCGCCACATCTTGTCCTCTAAAATTAAGTAGCAGTTAAATTTTTCACGCGGCTGCTGTGCCAGTCGCAATGAACATAAAGCTCAGATCCCTCGAAAATTTCACGCCACCTTGGTTTTGCAATTCGTTTAGTCAGAAGAAGAAGTTATGATTATATGTTTGAGGCTACAGTACAGACTTTAACATTCAGCGATACAATCCCGAAAAAAGTTTTCTTTTGGTTGTTGAAGCATGGGGCTTTAGATCGTCTCACTACCCTATTACAGGTGTCGTACATGACATATCTACATGATGCAAACTGTTCTGAATTTGCTGCAGATGACGTCATAAATTAACATGACGTGAATCACATCGAAAGGATTGAATAATTAACGAGGTGAACATTGCTAGTGACACCGTCAAACCATCATTCAAGTGTACTACTATGAAATTTAAAAAAAATCCTCTATCCGCTCAGAATATTTACAGACTTGGAACATGTTTTTTGTAAACTAAACGAGTAGGTACGCCATATCTTCGTGAATGTGTAGGTTGCCCTGTTGTTATTAACGGAACAGCAGATTCTTCGTTTTTCCTCCAGATAACCATTTGGATGTGTGACCAGTAGTGGCATTCCTTGCTTTGGAGGGCACGTTATGATGTAGATCCTGGCTATAACAATCGTCAAGCCATGTGAGAGGCTAAGGAGCGATCTCTATTCTTCGACAACTGAGTTGACTAGTATATACAAAGACCGAACGAGCGAAGTGAATCCATTTACGTTACTCGTACGTGATGAAAACATATTTTTATCATAAAATTACTCGAAGCTTTACGGTACCCTATTTTTTTTAGGAAAGCAAACTGTGACAAATTGGTAACTAAGTATAAGTTCAGCTAGCTAATTTAGTTTTGCTTCACATAAAAAAAAAAACATCATTATAAATGTTGTAAATCTTAATTCTGGTAGGTAGGTATACTTTGAATTCGTAGTTTCCGTTGTGAGAAACATGAATGACGTTGATGTAGTGGTTCTAAAGCCAGGAAACGAAAACTGATACCAATGTTAAAATTTTATAGAATCTTTGCTTTGAACATTTCACGGTACCCCTTTACATAATGAACATGCTCAGTCCAGATCACACAGTGGGCTGCACAATGGGACATGCTAAGGATGTTGTCCAATATGCGGCAGACAATTTATAGACAAATAGTGGCCTCGATAGTTGGTCAATGTAGTTAGCCAATAATTTATAATGGTTGGATATAATATAATTTTAATTTATAGATGGTGGTAATTTAAGAAAAAAGCAATGTATAAATGTGAAATGGGTTCATAATAAACATTGACAAGTATACTCAAGATGTACCGAGTATCACAGAGAGTGCCAAAATTGTCATAGTACAACATGCTTGCATCATCCTACATACAAAAGTCGAGATTCTCACAACCCGTATTTATTGGTTCAAATGGAATAATCTCGTGGCTGGCTCGGTTTATTACGTTCGCAATATCTTCGTCGGGCGTCGCAATTCCGCCGACGCTCAGTGTATGGATGTATGCCACAAATAGATTTCGAGAACTATATACGTTTTGCGCGATTACCGTATAGTCTTCATGAAATCCTACTTCTTGGTGCAACCAAATCATAAAATTATAATTCACAACTTTTAGATTACAACCTACAGCCCCAGAGTAGATATTGTTAAATTTCAAGCAAATTCTATTTATTGATGGTTGGAGATAAATGTTTGCTTATAAAGCAAATTTTGATTTGTAGGTTATAATACACAACACAATTTAGTTTTGTTAAAATACATGGATAAAATTCATGGATTATAATGGACTAAGGCCAGAGGGCACGTCTAAACATTATTTTAGGCACGAGCTCACGATTTATATATTAGAGTTGCAAACCAATCGCTACAGAATACTAACCGATACTGGCTTAAAATTTTCGGTTCTTGGACATACCAGTTTCCTGACTTGTTTTATCTTCACCGCTTTCAGCCGTATTAATGTTACATGAATATACATTTTTCGATTGAAAAAAATCCATTTTATGCACTTTCGAATTTGAACCCATGACCTTCGGACCCAAAGTCGGGCAGCTACCCAATAAATCCACTTGACTACCTTGATATACATTGGTTGAACCAGTTAAAATAAATTGTTCTAAAATTTACGTACCTACCTACAACGTATAAATTATTACAATATCACCTGAATCTAGCCCTGTATTTTACACGGAGTGAGTCTATTCAAACTATTCTAGGAACCCAACCCAACGGGTCAGTTCAATTAAGTCCCATGCCACTTCCAAGATACTCGTAATACCTTAAGCTAATATTTTTCGCTATATATTTTATTATACGAATATTATATTAGATAAAAGTTTTAGATATTTTGTTTCTCGCAAGCTTCAAATTCTACTGAAGGAAAAGGTAGGCTCATATCGGGTGGTCCAGTGCAATGGTGGATGTTATAAAAACCTGGGAAATAGGAAAAATTACATCTACAAGGCGATGCCCAAATCAACATTAATTGCAGTGGTAAAATATGGGAATCTTTTCCCCAAACTAAATTACAATACCTAACTTCGTTTGGTTATATTAATAATAATATTAGTCAAATCTTTCATCCATATAAATGATACCATCTGTCTCCATCCGCCGCAAGATGGTGTTTGTTTTAAAAAGGCCTCTTTGCGTTGGTTCCGGTCCCGTTAATGCCTCAAAAGTCCAGCAGAGCGATCACACTCGTAATTTCCATGGCTATCGAGATGGCGGCATGACGTTTGCCATGGCCGGTATCATCGGATGGGATGAAACGTATCACGTTGATTTGTAGGCTGGATGGGTCATAGATGGACAATGCGAATGAACGAAATTGGTTTCCCATTGGACGTTCCGTTTTTTGGATAAATGGACCATTCAAATGGGGATTTAGTATCAAAAATTTATAGCCATGAGTTAGTATGATCGCCCCCAGGTCTAGGACTGAGTTATGAATAGAATGAATGTAATAATAATTCACTAATTTAAAGCACCTCAGTAAAGTACTCGTAGAAATACAGGACCCATAATGATAATTTTATCTAGTTAGTTATATAGCATAGTTTATGCTTACACTTTTACGTTGTGGTAAATGTGATATGGCTTCTATTAGACGAAGAACAGACATAAAACGGAATCGTAGGAGATCAGCTTCTATAGGCTCATCACTTGACACATAAATAAAATTAACCTAACGCCTGTTTAGATATGTAATGGCCTCGATTATCCTTTTACCCTTTACTGATAGTGCACGCAAGAAAGAGATGGTAAGAATTGAATGCTTTTCAAATTAGTTTGTCCTTCTTTGTGTTTACAGCCAGCATGTTTTAATATCACGACTATAATCGTTTGGAAAACTTAAATCTGACTAATTTGACAGCACTAAAATTTTTGCTATATCTTTCTTGCTTGCACTATCAGTAAAAAAGAGCGACAGTTTAAATTAAGTTTAGTTAGTATACAAAAGAATCGAGGTCATTGGCATAATATTGTTTGTGTGACAGAATGAATGAATGAATGAAAATACTTTATTGTACCACATCAACAAATAACAAAATAAACAAAGTCTTATTCTTATTAAAGTACAATAAGCGGCGATAAGGCTGTTTTTTTAATGGCTGTATTGTAAATATTGCGGATACATGATTATGAACAAAAAACTGCTACAATCAGAATAATCCTTCCAGTATCATCAAAACATTGTGTCTCATATTTACACTTGTAGCTCAAAGGGAACCTATGCCGTTTCAATTTGAATATTTGCGAGGAGGCCGTGTGCTTCGTTATCCTAATGGTGAATCGCGTACTGAGAAGATTAAAAATATGGTTAGAAATTACGTTCATGTGAAAATTGGATTCTCTGGTAGAAAAATTTAAATCACAAAGTAAAATAGATAGCAAAGAAAAATACAATTTATGGAGGCAGCAGTTGAATGTCCTAGTTACCTACGTATAGTATATGCAGACGACTGCAGAAACATTAACACATACCTAAGTGATAATTCAGTTTTATACTCAAAGTTATTAATCTAAACTATAAGTAAAGATTAATCTATAAACTAATATTATACTCATAAATAGCTAAAGTTTGTATGTAAGGAATAATCTCCAAAACTACTCATTTTGAATGGACATAGAATATAGAATTATAATATCGTTAAAAAAAATGTCTGTTTGTGGAAATCAATTTCGAAATGTAATCGAACTGACGAACGCTGCCTTAACAGTATGAACTACATTTCATCGAGTACCACACGGGCGAAGTCGTAGGCAGTTACTAGTTATAAATAAAAGATCGTAGTAACTCAATTCAGAACAACTGAATTGAGTTACTACGTTCAAGTTTATGGATCATTGGCATTGCATTACGAAATTAATATTTAATTTAATACTACTGACCTGAATTTCACTAACCTACTCAAATATTCAGCCAATATTAATGACCCTGACTTATCGCTAAAATGCATTCGGCGCTCAGCTAAATCAATATGAATATTTTAGTTTGGAAATAGAGCAAAAGAAAGAAATTATTTGCATTTCGTAGAGTTGCTCCGAATAAAGGTTTCCAAGTTGTAAAGAAACGTTTTAAGCATCTCTTAGTTAAACAAGGCACCCCATTGTATTGATTTGATCGTTCAGCTATCTATATGTATATACTAGCCTCTGCCCACGGCTTCGCCCGCACGGAACCCGGAAAAAAAGTAGCCTATGTGTTATACTGATGTATAAGCTATATTACTGTAAAGTTTCATCAAAATCCGTTCAGTACTTTTTGCGTGAAAGAGTAACAAAAATCCATTGTCACAAACTTTCACATTTATAAGATTAGTAGGATAGGATGTTATAGCAATTGCTGTCTCGGAATATAATTATAAAAGAATTTAATAATTATTATATTCCGAGACTATTCTGATAAATAAGTTTCATTTCAGTAATCACAATTATACAAAAACCAACAAAAACAAACCTGCTCACGCTCAGTAATCCCCATGCCCCACCATGGGGATTACTGATCCTCAGATTCATACTCAGTACGCAGATTTGTAAGATTACCAAGAACTCAGAGAATAGTTAGAGACACACCCACACACATAATATTTGGGACATGTCACCGTTTTGCATAAAAAAATAGCATTCCGCGTGATAGGTTGCTAGCCCGTCGCCGCTTATTGGAACACTAACCTAAGACCTTAGATTTTTTTTTTCTAGGGCATGTCGGTTTTCTCACAATGTTTTCCTTCACCGTTTTGAGCACTTGTTACGCGCACATAAAGAACAAGGATAGCTCCTTCTGGAACTGGCTAAGTCGTTCCAACAGCACCATCCTGAGGGCTGTCTCTGACTATCTAGCCAATCCAATTTACAAGCATTGGATTGCCGTCCATATGGACGGAAACAGGAAATAACAGGGAATGTTACTGTGACGAGTAACTAAATGGTTAGTTACCTATTTACAATCTGTTGCGATTTTATTTTAGTTTTAGTTCTATATTAGCGTATTGAATTATTTTTTGTGTGATATGAGTGTACATTGTAGTGTTTTTGTTTTTTATAAATTGAATAATGCACTTGTGCTCGACCGGGTTCGGACCCACGACCTTGGATCGGAATCATGAGTATCCAAAAATTATCTTATATACTCTTCATCACGGCACATGCTAGAAAAAGTTGTATTTTAATAACCTGCGATGATCATTATATGATCTTTAATATGATATTTCTATAAAACTCGAATATTATTAACAGTATTCGATTTCATACCAAGCGGCAAAACAAGTGACATTTGAAACGTCACGTCACTTCACTTTTTGATAAGGCTTATCTGCTAGATTATGTCTGTCTGATGTACATATTAGTTAGGGGTTGGGCTACATGTCTGAAGTTTGGTGACTAGAAAACCTTCAACTATTTGTAATGACTATCGTTGCTATCGCTCCACCACAACGCTGTCGTTGATCTGTGAATATGAGAATAGAGACGTATTCAATGAGGCACTCGCGATGCGCGCTGAAGTATTTTATATTGTGCAATCTCTTTCAGCGGCAGGCAGACAATGAGCGCCGACGGGATATCACTCAACGTCAAGTTAGAAGCATAGTTTTTTATAAAACCCGTACATACGCGAATCCTTAAAATCCCTAAAAACCATGACCAATTCAAGATTACTCTTAATCGTCTCATTTATTTGTTCTTTTCTGATAAAGCATACTTCTAATTATTGAGTTTGAGTTAGGTCCTATAATCAAAATACTCGTAATAATGATAGTTACGTGAAACAAACAAACATAATTTTGTATTTTTATTGTAAAACTTACTTTGTCCGCTTTACATTTAAGGTATCTTAGAATTTATGGAATGGACATATTTATGGATTCTCGTGTATTCGTGGTATTTTTCATCTCATATTAATACCTCCCATTGTCAGTAAACACACGCACCCTTTGAGGCGCCGCCCGTGGCACAATCGTATACTATTGTTTAGCTTTTACATGGAAATGAGAGGTGTGTTTAAAAATGTGAAAAAAACCATGTATGTATGCAAACCGTATAGGAATTCAGCTTACATCCAAGCTGTTAATAATGTTTTTGCCCTGATTAATACTAATTTTAATTATACATTTTAGGAAATCACTTTGAGTTTACAATTTTTCAGCAAATATTCATCATGTTTTCGGAACCCTTTCCATCATATTATTAACCGTTTAATTTCCCCATGATGTTGGCAACAGGCTCGCTTAGAAGACCCATAATCCGAACCATTAATCAACCATCAGTGAAGCTTGGTAGAAATAAAATATGGCAATTCGTACTCTGCAGGACCGGCTGTCAACGTGATGATGAATTTGAACGTTTTCATGGGAACCAGGAGGCGCTTTGTCAACGTCCAACAAAGGTCATCGCTCATACCCCTAGTGCGCCCACTTTCTTTAAGATTTATGAATATTGATACGAGACGTAAAGCGCTAAGGGGGAAAATTTGATATTGTAAATAATGTGGAGTGATCATGCGAGTGAGACAGAGGTTTAGCATTCTGAAATCATAAGTTTCTAGTTATTTTTTAAGATGAGGTAGTTTTTTTTAAGAAGATTCAATGAATTTTGTATTTAGTTCATGTAAACAAGATTTATAAGAATGCCAATGTGTGTAAAAAAATAAATAACGCTGGACATTTTTTTACGCAGCATCATCGAGCCTCAAATTAAGCAGAGCTTGTATTATGGGAACTAAATGACTGTTAAACTACTTATATACTTTTTTTTGTAATTACGTACATATTATATCATACAAAGAAAACACTCAGACCCGAGACAAACATTTGCAAATCATACAAACATTTGTCCCACGGCGGGAATCGAACCCGCAATCTTCTGCATCTCAGGTAGACCTTCGCATGGGTTGTACACTTGTTACTATTTTTAAAATTGAGATCTTTAAACTTTGCAGTTTCGTTAAACTAAGTATAATCATTTTCTTAGCTCCAGTCATTGCATTTGTAGTTATATATAAATAAATAAATAAATAATACTGGACATTTTCACACAGTATCATCTAGCCCCAAACTAAGCAGAGCTTGTATTATGGGAACTACATGACTGATATACTACTTATATACATTTTTTTTGTAAATACATACGAGTACATAATATACATAGAAAACACCCAGACCTGAGACAAATATTTGCAGATACAAACATTTGTCCCGTGGCGAGAATTGAACCCGCAACCTTCTGCGTCCCAGGCGGACCTTCGCCCACTGCGCCACAGAGGTCGTATATATTATATTACTGTATTGTTTATAGATATACATTATACCACATTATATTATTTATTAAATATCTATTTTATTGTACTGCAAATTATTATTTTTATTGCAGTTACACCACCTCTCTTCACATTCTTTTAATTCAAGCTTTCTTCAGCGATAAGGCCACCCATTGTATCATTACAACCTAGTTTTAAGATCCTCTGTAAAGTGTTTTTTATCCTGGTGTATGCAATAAAGAGTTATCTATCTATCTAACTAGTCCAGAAACAATACTAAAACAAAACTAAAAACAATTATTGGTGGCTAAAGCCATACAGACATAGTATATGCAGCCTTTTGTAGACACAGAGCAGATCAATCGTTGTCTAAAACCCGCTCCAGCTCATTCAAAACTATAGCTAGTCTATCTGAATCTTGCAGAAGTAGGTGGAGCTTTTTGTGAAAAGCTTGTCCGAGGAAGTACTACGACGATACCTACATCTGCCACCAAGCAGCAATGCTTGCATTGCTGTGTTAAGAATCAAAGGGTGCTGGTAAATTATAGACACATCAGACTTTTCACCCGTTATGTCTGCAACAGCGGAGGTATCAATCTCGCGTTGACAGCCCTGAGTGAGACATAACTGCGAAAATTCTCATTGTTATTCAGCGTGGCAGTCCGCTGGCATTTTGGGAACACTTCCGTCTGGTAGTGATCTGGATCAGTTGGCCTATTAGATATCTAGCTGTTACATATGTATTTTTTGTATAGAACTTCTTGTACATCTTGTTTCATACTAGTGGTATGAAAATATATTTTCACATTAAAAAAATAATTGAAATCGATTAATGTAATTTTAAAGGGTTCGTGAAATGACAACGCTGCCTACAGTTAGTTCGCCCGTACCCTAAACCTGCTAGTAATATAATTTTCACTCAGATAATTCCGTTATTTCCTCTTACCAAGCTGTTTGATTTCAATAATAATTATTTCCCGACGAGAATGAAAGCCGAGTTCGCACGCACGACAGATGGTGGCGCGCACCTGCCTTTCATAACTTTCCTTTTCAATAAATTCAAAATTTGCTGCTCAATGTTGTACCTAGAATACAATCAAATTGTAATTTATGTTTCTTTGTATGTGCTTTGCACGAACTTAAACGCTTCGTTTGATAATGAAATGAAAATTCACTTCCAAATGTTGTTTATTGAATTTATGACTTTGACTCTTTTGCCTTTTTTGACTTTTAATAAAACAAAACAAATATACATGCACATGACTGTATTCCCCATGATGGACCTTCTCAGATATATACTCAGTAAGTCGATCGTTGAGAATACTAAGTAGGGGGCAGTCAGAGCCACGTCCTAACATTACATTTGGTACATGCCCGCGTTTTGCAAGTAGCAAGCATTCCACGTGACAGGTTGCCAATCCGTCGCCGCTTACTAAACCACTAACTGAAAGCATATGTCTTCAAATAAAGTAAATATAGAATTAGTTATTTATTAATAGTTAAATAATTTAATTAAATAAATACCCCACAGACAACGGGAATACAGGAATACAGTATTAGAATAAATATTTGCCTTTTTCCGTAGTATTTAATTATAAGAAAGAAAACATTTAACACACTTAAAAAAATACAACAAATTTTGGAAAAAAGTTAGGATGGCATAAGTTATAAAATTATATACATACATATAAATATTTTTATATATATATGTTACAATAGCCTATTTATAAGTATAACTGAAATGCCCCACGCATCTTACTATAAGAACAGTATAAGCGTAGGTAACTCCTACTTGGAACATAGTTACCGACTATTCCATATTCAATAGCAAAGTTTGAATACAGAGAAACGTGGCACAGTTATCTACTTTTATCAACTCAGTTGCGGTTCGCACAAGTTTCCTTCTACTTTATTTTCTCGGCAAATCGTGGAAGCGATCATGTGGCAAAACAGTCTTATAGATTTGGCCTGAGGGAACTTTGACTCGAGGGCTGGCTACCAGTTGTTGGAACGATAATGTTTGAGAGCAAAACGATGTATCTACGCCTGCGCTACGGATGTAAATTCCATTGCCAAAAGGATCCAAGATTCTTGCTTCGCAACCGCTCGAAAACTTGCTACTGTTAATGGCACTCCGCTGTAAATAGTTTTAACAAGTTGGCAGAAAGTATTTTTAACTATGTACCGAATGCAGTCGAGATGTTTTACTTCTCTGTTTGTTTTGATATTTGTTCCGTTCTTAAATTGAATTTGTTATACGTAAATATTCATGTTTCTTTTATAACATACTAGTCCCTGACTTCACGTGGTATGTTGATGAAAGTAGCGGATGGCCTTCTCCAGGCTACAAACTATGTCCATTTCAGTTCATCACAAACAGCTCAGTGGTTTAGACATGAAATAATTAGGTATAGATATTTCCGATATAATTTTACTGACTTCATTGATACATAACGTTATATTATGGCCAAATCACTCATTATCATTATAAATTGCACACGATGTATTATTCTGATGCATAAGCTATATTACTGTAAAGTTTCATCAAAATCTGTTTAGTAATTTTTGCGTGAAAGAGTAATAAACATCCATCCATCCAACCATCCTCAAAAACTTTCGCGATTTTCATAGTAAGTTGGTACTACATACAGTTGTAGTTTTAGTTTCTGTCTGTCAGTTTTAGTCGTTTGCTTTAAGGTTCGTTTTTACCATATTGTGATTGAATCACATTGAACCCGCCGCACCTCTTGCGTTGCAGCCCGCTTCTTGTCCACCGCGCCATCAAGGTTATCCAATCGGTAGTATAATTGGTATAATAAAATTCCAAAAGCATTCCAACTTCTAAAGAACTTTCTACTCTCAATTTCAAATTATAAAGAACGCTCGCCCCGCAATATGTGAGGGCACTTAACGGCGTCAGCATAAAGATAATAGGAAAAAGTTAAATTATGTCGATCTGCCTCCACGATGGGATGGTCGGCCGTCGCAGCGCTCTGTGGTTATAAAAGTTGAATTTATGACTGAAATTATTTCACTCGCCCCACTGAAGAATGAATGCAGATCTAGCGGATGAAGTGATACCGCTGCCGTCAGAGGTTAAACGGAATTGAACCTACAATCTCCACCATTTTACGAAAAGTGAGGTCTAGTAAAATACAGGTAAACTAACCAGACAATCTCGAGTTTCTTATTAAAGAGGGTATTTATTATTTACACACAGATTTATTTCTTACTAGCTTCTGCCCACGGCTTCGCCCAGATAAAAAGTAGCCTATGTTTTATTCTGATGTATAAGCTATATTACTGTCAAGTTTCATAAAAATCCGTTCAGTAGTTTTTGCGTGAAAAAGGAACAAACAACTTTCACGTTTATAATATTAGTAGGATATACTTTTTTTTGAAAATATGTGTGATTATACATAGAAAATACCCAGACCCATTTACAGAAGTTTAGTCAATTACTCAGACAATTTATAAAACCGAGTCACCACTTTAATTGGTAATTAAAGTGGTTTTGGTGGCGTGGTTTGGTGTCCGCTTAGTTTGTCCGTTCGATAAGCATACAACCTATTTCCGCTTTCATTCCTTGTCCAGGTTCACGATCTGAAACGTTTTTAATAAAGAGGGGAGTATGTATCTAAGTTTCAGCTGGCTGATGTCGTTTTATTGGGCTATTTTAATGTGATTTGTTGAAGGGGGAACCTTTTTGAGATTTTATCTAACCCTACTTAGAAGCAATTACAAAAATGTGATCCCTTTAATTTTTTGCCTTGGCTAACCCTAGTTGGATATCTCATGTAACTGATAAATGTTACAAAAAATTGGAATAACATTTAATGAGGTTTTTTCAAATAATTAATAATTCAATGTTTTTTATTTGCAAAACGTATGGTATAGGTAGGTACATTGTTTCATTAAATATACGTGGGATACTCAGAAAGTTTTGGGAAACTAAAAAACTAACTTCCATGGATAATTATTTTTTTTTATATTGAGAAATTACTAGAATTAATTTATATTCTATAAATATTCTACATAATGATTAAAGAAACACTTACAAAAAAGCAGAATTGAATGACATGTATTTGTACATGTTATTGGCGAGCTTTACCTTAAAAATATTTTTCTTCCAGCAAACCTTGATGGAGGTAAGTTTTTTACTTATAAACTGAATCAAACAAAACTCGTAACAAAGCCATTGATCCCATATCCATTCAAATAATAATATTTGCTCCAAAGCCTTTATGTAACAGACATTCCAATATTTCCTTTCTCAAAGAAGTTAAAATGTCAATAGACATGAACACCTCTCTCACACAATAGGAGGTTCTTGTCGATGAAAATTTCATGCGTTGAGGGTTTCTGGAGGGCCGGGTCTGTGGGCAAATATTCCACAACTCCATTACTTACGGTCCAAGACGGGTGCTCGGTCGCACGCACCGGACGGAGGTCCTTTATAAACAAGCAGTTTTATGCCAAAACGTACATTTTATGATTTTATAAAACGTGCATGGTCGAGAACGAGCCTGGATGGTCCTTGATGATTTTATGAATTAATTTTATATTAAAAAAAAACACCCTAATTATTTTATTCCCCACTGATGGTACCTTTAGATCTTACTCAGTTTCTAGCTCTGTGATTATATTAAGAAGAAAGTAGTCAAGAGCTAGTCCAAACATTATATTTTCAAATGTACGATAGCATAGTAGTTATCATTTCACGTGCGAATTTTACCGCCGCTTGTTAAGACACTAGCCGTAATTTTTAGTTCTCCACGTGAAAGTACATACATGTTAATGAGCACATATATTTTTGGTATCAAAAAACCAATAGTTGAACCCACAAATCGAGTCTTAACCCACAATCTTTGGATTAGTAAATTATTTTTATTGAAAGTAGTCATACGGGCACCACGACTCATCTAAATGGTTTGTAAATAAAGGCACTCAGACGGAAATTAGGTACTGAAATTGAACTATAGATGTCGTGACGGCTAGCACCTACATACAGTCAAGTGGACGTGCCAAGGCTTTCATGGACCAGTGTTTGTAGAGCGAGACCAATACAGGTATCATTAACATAAGTAGGTTAGAACCATTCATTGTGGTGAGAAGATTGGCAAGCTAGCCCAGTATGAGCTGTTGGCAAGCTACACTTGACGATTGTGGATCCCATTTCAGACATACCTACCTTCCATTGGGCAGGCTGAACTGTCGGCTCTTGTGACCTCAATAATATAAAATAACCGACTCAAATAAAATAGTCGACTGAGGCGCATGATATGCTGGTTCGATTCCCGCTGCGAGACAAGTGTTTTTTCTGCAGATATTTTCTTTGGTGTGATACCATGATACACTTAGTTCCTGATACCCACGACACAGGGAATCTTAGTGTGGGGTCAGGACTGTTCGGAAATTATTTCTATATATTATTTTTTAAAGGAGTTTTTTATGTAGCATATCATATTACTATGGGCCTATGGTTAAGTTAATTGTTTACAATACACATGCCTGAAATAAAAATGATATCAATAATATTAATAATGCTGGACATTTTCACACAGCATCATCTAGCCCCAAACTAAGCAAAGCTTGTATTATGGGAACTACATGACTGATATACATATTATACATAGAAAAAAACCCAGACCCGAGACAAATATTTGCAGATCATACAAACATTTGTCCCGCAGCGGGAATTGAACCCGCAACCTTCTGCGTCTCAGGCGGGCCTTCACCCACAGCGCCACAGAGGTCGTCAATATTGTACTATGTTATGTTTTATGACTTTTCTTAACTTCGAGATAATTAATTTGAAATTGGGAGTCAAGGTCACACAACCAGGTGTATTTTTTTACACTATATAGGTATGGTATACTGCAAAAATCAGTAAAACACATATGAAAAGCAAGTTTTTAAGTGTGAGGTTTTATTGACAGTACTGGTAGATATTATGAGACTTTTCATATTAGAACTCCGATTTTCTTGACGCAGAAAACGCAATTTTGCAACGCAGCAGGCAGATGTTGTATATTTGATATATCCAGAAATATTGACTACTTGAAGATTTCCACATTGTCACCTACCGGAACGTATTGTTTCATTCTTAGCTCATAGTGTTTGGTTATGCTTTACAAAGAATCCTACTAATATTATAAACGTGAAAGTTTTTGAGGATGGATGTTTGTTTGCCCTTTCGCGCAAAAACCACTGAACGGATTTTAATGAAACTTTACATTAATATAGCTTACTAGCTGTACCCGCGACTTCGTTCGCGATTGTGATCCCTGCAGCCGAAACTTTTTTTGTGGGCAACTTTTGCCCACAAAAAAAGTTTCGGCTTCCATGAGATGATGATGAGTTGTGATTCCATGAGATGATGATGATGTTTTTTAAGTTTTACGTCCCAGTCCCAGTCCCAGTCCCAGTCCCAGTCCCAGTCCCAGTCCCAGTCCCAGTCCCAGTCCCAGTCCCAGTCCCAGTCCCAGTCCCAGTCCCAGTCCCAGTCCCGGTCCCAGTCCCGGTCCCAGTCCCAGTAGTCCCAGTAGTCCCAGTATTCCCAGTACTCCTAAAAGTCCCAGTAGACCCAGTAGTCCCAGTAGTCTCAGTAGTTCCAGTAGTCCCAGTAGTGCCAGTAGTCCCAGTAGTCGACTACTGGCACTACCCAGTAGTGCCAGTAGACTTAGTGCCAGTAGACTGGTAGAGATAATGAGGATGTTTTTAAAGTTTTACGTGCCAGTCCCAGTCCCGGTCCTCTGTATTCCCAGTACTCCCAGTAGTCCCAGTAGACCCAGTAGTCCCAGTAGTCTCAGTAGTCCCCGTAGTGCTAGTAGTCCCTGAAGTCCCAGTAGTCCCAGTAGTCCCAGTTCCAGCTACCTACTCAGCGTACATTACAAAGTGCGCTATAAATCTTACGCCAGTTTAAGCTGAGACGTCGGGATAAAAAGTATCCTACCCCGTACTATGAACTCAAATGCCAAGTTTCATTTGAATTCATTCTTAGTTTCGGCGCAATGCGTGATTAAGGTTCAGACAGACAGACAGACAGACAGACAGACAAAAATGAAAAAAAAAATTGGCTTCAATATCGATTATAGAGAAATCCATTTTTTTTTTCAAAATAACTTCAATGTACAGAACTTGACCAGTTACATACTTATTATAGTACCTCTATATAGATACATCAGAATAACACATAGGCTTCTTTTTATCCGGGTACCACGCGGGCGAAGCCGTGGGCAGAAGCAAGTATTTTAAATAATTGCGTGAAATGATCTTCTCATGACGAAGACCTTTGATTTATAAGAAGCAAAAAATAAGAAGGATTATTTTTATGTATGCGATCTAATTGTACGGCCAATATTTTCTACGAAACTCTTTATTGAATTTGACCTTTCATAAAAATTCAATCACACGCTGAGCGGAACGCAATTTATTTTTCTTGACCGACTCTTTGCTAAACTGATAGGTTTTTTGTTTAACCAAAATAACAACCTACCAACTGAAATTAATACAAAAGTTTTACCTAAAGTATATTTAGGATACGAACAACTAACTTTTCAATCCTACCTTTTACTGCAGCACAGCCAATTTTTTACACCCTGTTTATTTAACTCTCCTTTACCACAGCAATGTATCGTAGCCCAAGATTTATACAGGGTATGCTACATGAAAAAATAGCTATATTTATCTTAATAAAGTGGCATTGGCCTGGTGACCGACGTAGGGCCGATAGAGTAATCCTGGGCGACCCACACTTCGTCACTGTCCGAATTTGTAGAACTGGAGCAAGAAAACATTGCCTCACATCATAGCGACTAGAAAAATAGTTTTTCTGTAGATTAGACGTTCGTATATTTGCTTATAGGTAAAGGATCTTGTATTTAGTAATATAATGTAATAATAAATTCATAAATGAGCTCTTTCATATATTTTACTCGTAACTTATATATGTAAACCGTAAGCGGTATATGTTTGTTTTTTCCACATACCTACGAAGCGGCTTAGTCGGTTGAAATGCAATATTTTGCAATCGTTGTGTATATATGCCATCTAGGGTATGTCGCCACAAGTCACTAGGTTATTCTGCAATAGACGATAGATTCGGCTTAAACGGTGACTTAAAGATAGGTTTAAAAATAGGTTTTAATACCATAAGTCAATTGGGGGCGCTGCAATACGCTATAGAAAAATGCAGGGTTCTAAAAATGTTGTTCAAATTAGCTCTAACATGATCGCAAGACTTTTTGAAACATTATGCTAAAATTTTAATTCAAACATCAAATCATAGGGGCTGCTCCCTCTTTATTGTAAAACGGGAATTGAAGCGCACTGTACAAACAGTAAAGGGACCAAAAGTTTCGACTCATTCCGAAAGTCTACACAGGGTGAGTGATCGCGTCGCGTCTTGCACAGCGTGCAGCTCTTTGCACGTCATTCACTGAGCGCAAGAATCTTACAAAAGAAATGAATGATCTAATTCACGATAGTTCATAGGGTTGTTCCCGTTCGGTCTCAGCTGAGGAAGTAACGTAACAATATCATCACTAGCTACCAAGTCATTCGATGTCCATCCCAAATTAACACACATGTTCGATTTTAAGGGTTCAGCGGAACACGCGGTCGCTGAATGTACGGAGCTTAATCCTCGAACGGTTAAGTGAGAGCTTCGAGCGGTTGCTGGCGAATTAATTTTGTTTGTTTATTTATTGGAGATCCGTTTGCTGCTTTGATTAATGCTATGTTGAATATTTTATAGTTTATTTATGGTCTTGAGGTTTTGTTAAGCCACGTGCGCATTTACATGTCCTCAATATGGCGAAGGAAAATCGTGAGGGAACCGAAAAAAACTAGAAAATAAAACCAACTAGAAACAAATATTGGAAGACACGAGCCATCAGTCAGTTTCAATAAGCGGTGATGGGTTTGCAATCTGTCTCGTGGAATGCTAAGACTTGCGAAACGCGGGCATGTGCCAACTCTATGTTTGCATGTGCCTCTGACTACCCCCTTCTTGATATATAGCATATATCTGAGGATGCCCATTACGGTGAATATAGTCGTGAGTGTGTTTGTTTTTTTGTGTTTTTACACCTTGTTGTGTCTAAAGTTTTCTTTTTTTATAATGCAGGTAATTTTTCACACAGCATTATCTAGCCCCAAACTAAGCAAAGCTTGTATTATGGGAACTACATGACTGATATAATATTAATATACTTTTTTGTAAATACATACATACAAATTATACATAGAAAATACCCAGACCCGAGATAAATATTTGCAGAATATACAAACATTCTGCGTCTCAGGCGGGCCTTCGCCCACTGCGCCACAGAGGTCGTCTGCGCCACAGAGGTAATCCATTTTAATGAAGTTCAGTAGTCGTAGAAGTTACGCTCCTTTATAGATATTTTTTTTATAATGGACTATTTAAAATATTAGCATTTATTCATTTTTACATTTTGTTAAATTGACGAGAGACTGGTATCACACATTTTAATAAAATAATTGTAAATGTGTTTTTTGGTTTTTGTAAATTATATTCTATTCTATTATATACCTGCATGTTCTCGAGATAATGAGCAAGAACCTGAATGTCAGTGAAATGCATCCCTCTCTCAAAAAGGGTGGAGCCATCTTCCAGGTTTTTCATTATGAACAAAAAAATTCTATATAAAAATTCTATTCTAATTATATAGAAAATATCATTCTCAAAACATTACAAATTATTTTCCTTAAATCTTCTATATAATACAACACGTCATAACTTTAGAATTAACTTTTCAAACAGGTACTCTATCTTTCCATTCATTCTCCTTTTAGGCATTCCTCTTTTTTCATTAGGTTATATGGCTCGAATAATAATATGTTTCTTCTCGAAAATAACCAAAAGACTGCAGATAGTTTTCCGTGCATCCGTATCTCAGGGACTCATCATGTCAAACGACTCTTTATTCCATTAAACCAAAAAAATGACCACCCGCATCCAAAAGGATATCAAGCATGACGCCATCATTCAATGCTCCTTACGTCACAATTTCCGATAAAATGTGTGTAGATTCGTCTTAATAATCCGGAATTACCGATATCCCGCACCAATATTGCGGGTTCAGTCAGTGTCGCGCTCCAATATCGGATAGTGAGTGGAATTAGTTTGTTGAGTAATCCCATTCACTATCACACACACACATATTTCAAGTCACAGTTTGATATTGGCGAAGCTATTTCGCCATTTCAATTTATTTGATTGAGCTTTTATAATACGATGACCTGGCAGATTCACACCGAACACTTTCTAACGCACAGTTAGATGCACAGTCAAGTAACACTCTCTGTACTAGTATTCAGTATATGGACAACAAGGCTTCGTCTTTGGTCAACAAGACAAGGAGAGATTTCTTTTTTAATCTGTTGCAGCCCGTGCTAGTTTTTTAAAGCGTGGTAGATGGCACTATTGCTTTAAAAAAATAAAAATATTTTGACGTTGACCACACTTTGACAGTCTAGATAATTTAGTGCACCATATAATTTACTAGCTTCTGACTACGGCTTCGCCCGCGTGGTACCCAGATAAAAAGTAGCCTATATGATATTAGTAGGATTTCTCAGTATTTTTGTCCACATTTTTCTTACTTTTTTTTGAATTAGTGTGTTTTTTGTATCATTGTGGCCTCGGCAAGCCTATTGTGATCACCAGTTGCGTTTTTTTCGTTTCTTTAGGGGCATTCAAAGTTCCAAATGTCCTCATTTTGAAGGAATTATTCGACAGGCTAGGAAAGCATAGCCTCTAAAACTCGAAAAGGGGACACTTTTAGACGTATTATGTACACTCCCATTTTCACGTTTTAGAATTTTTGGATATTGCTTAAAGTCAAAAAGAGGGCTTAGATATCTGTGAGATTTTCAACGTAATGACTACGGGGATACTTTTCGTACTTTGGTTTAAAACATAGAGAAGGTACTTAACTTAAAGAAAAATATATAGTAAATGAAAAAACTATCGGCTAAGTCTTACACGTTTGCTTTCATCTTTATATTCTAGCAATGTAATAACTCCAAAAGTTGTAGTCATGAAAGAAAGTATCAACACGTGCTCCTTTATTACTGCAAACAGATTTTTTTTATAAAAATAAATAAGAACGCTAAATTATTTTATTTGATTCTGTGAAATGAAATGGTAAGGTATTTCGGTAGCTGTCTATCAATTTGTTATGTATTTTTCTGCTTTTCATAACATTTCTAGTATCTATTAAAGTTTTTCATTTTTTTCATTAGGTACAAGCATTTGAATAAAGGTAAAAGAGACGCATTTATTTTTTTGATAGATTAAGAATGCACTAGTGTTCCCGTCTTACAACCGTGCTCGCGTGGTCCCGGACGGTGCTCATGAGGAAAGACCTCTAAACTGTCAACAAAACGACAGCAGGAGAATAGTAAAGTTAAGTACTTTACTATTCTCCTGCTGATGTTTCTTTAGTTTCGTATAGTCGTTATAATTTTCTTAAAAGATACCAAAACAAGATAATTTTAATTCTATGATTAAGATGCATTTATTTTTCAAAATATTTTTTATATTCAAAATCACGTGAGGGCATTCTATTCTTTTCCGTAATAAAACATAATGTAGGATTGGAAAATCTACTTACCTATGTCTACTACAATTTTTTATCATGCTCCGCTCTCTCGATAGCTAACTAGACGAATTGCATATAGATAGGTACTACCATATCTTAGAAAAAAGATACCCACTAATCTAATAAAGTTTATAGTGTGTTCTCTTAAGAACGTTGGTTTTTAGGTACTGTTTCAACATTAGGTATTTAATTATTTGACTAATGCTCGTTCTCAATTTATCAGTTTATATTGTTAACGCGCAATTCATGTCTAGAAGTTAACTTTTCACTTTTGATTTCAATTATTAACCTATTGACGTTGACTTTGATTTTGACATGTTTTTAAGTAATCCTGACGTGTTTTCATTTCAGAAAACAAGCCCTACGTTTCAAAGTCAACTTTTATATTATCTTGCTGGTAACTCTTAATTACATCCGCTGGTAGTCCGCAAACATTCATCTCGTTACGGTAGGCTTCATTATTTGCTCGCACACGTTGCTACACAGTACAAATATTTACCTCTTAACGAGAAACCTGACTTCCCCTGCTCTAATAAACTTTTCTATTGTGTCATGACGAGATGGTAAAATGAACGTGTTGAGCAATGAGTTTAAAATGTTAAATAAAATATACATTAGCACCTGTTAATTTTAGTTAAGCACATCGCTATGTTATAAATAAATAATAAATATAAATAATGCTGGACATTTTCACATAACTTCATCTAGCCTCAAACTAAGCAGAGCTTGTATTATGGACACTACATAACTGATATAATACTTAAATATATTTTTTTAAATACATACATATTATACATATAAAACACCCAGACCCGAGACAAATATTTGCAGATCATACAAAACCTACTGTGTCTCAGGCGGTCCTTTGCCCACTGCGCCACAGAGGTGTTCTCTTAATTTTAGTGAAAAAAATAAGCTCTTGGTCAGCAGGGCTTATTTTCTACTCGTAGGTATATAAACATACTTCTTATTATTTAACTGACACTGAGGAAGAAGCTTAAGACGTAAAGTAAGAAATCTGGATCACGAGGCGTCTTCTTTTATGGCGATGTTCTTCCCGGCCAAGAACTGACTACACATCTACAGTGTTATTTAAGAAAACCATATGGTTCTCTATTGTCTAGGTGGATGGATTAGTTAGGTGCATGGGGCATTTCTGTTTCAGTTATACTTATAAGTAGGTTATTCTAATTTAAATATAACTACTGTAACACCCAAAGGATAAGTTTAACAAATTCAAGACTAGGTGTCGCCACTAGTAGATTAGAACGCGCTATCGATGTGTTTAGCAAGTGCCTTATAGCCTGTCGACAGGAATTGTTTAAGATCGAGACTCAAACACAGGTAGGCGATACACAGTGCGGATACGGACTATTCCGGACCACCTGTGTATTACAATCTAGAAGACTAGAAGGTATCGAGCAACTCCCGAACCCTAAACCAAGGCCCGTTCATACCTATCTGAAATGCTTGCCCGATCTGAGGGTGCTTGTTTGTAGACGCGCTCCTTAAACCGTTTTCAATAAAATCATATCCGACGTTGCAAACGAGCGTTTTTATTACCGCTGAACTATCGCCCTTACATTATTATTTTTTCGTAAGTTATCCCACCATCCCAACTTACAAATTTGTGTTTATTATGTCGTGCAAAATATATGTTTTTCTTTCTTTCTTGTACAGGTGTTGTAGTAGGTTGATCAACCATGGTGATCTGCGTTTCGTTTGTGGTTCGATGCTCCTGAAAACTGCTTTGTAACCGATGGTGGAAGAACAAGTTACACTTGTAACTTGTGAGATAATTTTGTCAGTCGTAATTATTCTGTAGAATTTAAGATTTTCTGTTATCATAGAATATCTATCTTCCAAACTTTCCAGCCGACACGACCTTCAAAAAGCAAATTCTATCTGGTAATCCTCGTTCAAACTCACCTTGTTTATTATTATTGTGCTTGTTTTGTTTCTTTGTGTCCCGATTGCGGCCGTTTTGATAGCGGGATCAGGAGCCGTGTAAATCAACCAACCCCCAGGCACTGATAACGAAAGAGAAATTTTCTACTAAATCAAACATTTGTTTTCGAGGGAGAATGCGATGGGAATACTAAACGGTGTGATATGATTTTGATTTAGATAGCGGATTTTGTGGCGCCTTTTTGCAGTTCAATTTTGTTTATAAATTTAACATGTGAAAAGGAAAACACTAAGACATGCCATTAGGTTGGAAGCCGTGAGGCGTTTGAGCTTGACGTGTCTTTCGAAGCATGAAAGCGCTCAGTTCTAATAGGTAAGCTAAAGGTGCAGGTTCGATTCCCATTGCTGTACAAATGTTTGCATGTCCTGCTGATCTCAGTCTGGGTATGGTACCTTGGTACCCCATCACGGTACTGACTGGTTCCTGATACCCCCGGCACAGGGAATTTTAGTGTAGGTTAAAGACTATGTATGGTATTTTTTTGACTAGGTATATTTTTACTGTGTTAAATGCAAATACCAGTCACCCATCAAAATGGTGATTTGGCAAAAAGCTATTAGGCATATTTAACCAGTTCTAGAAGTAGTAGATCTCCTTGTGAAAGAGCTCTTCCAGGGAAGAACCTACAGGTGATAAGCCTCTTATACCTGTAAAATTACAGGTACAAGAGGCTTTTCACCTGTTATGTCTTAGGTTTGGCAACGCGCGAGGAATACCTCTGGCGTTGCAAGCGTCTATAGGTTAACCACTTATCAAAAGGTGAACTGGATGATTGTTTGAAATTTAGTTGTATAAAAATAAACAATTAATGTCACGGTTTCATAAAATCATGAAATATAAAATAATAATAAGAATAATAATAATGCTGGACATTTTCACCTAGCCCCAAAGCAAGCAGAGCTTGTGTTATGGGAACTACATGACTGATATACTACTTATATGATATTTTTTTTGTAGTACATAAATAATTATTATATATTGAAAACACCTTGACCCGAGAAAAATATTTACATATTATACAAACATTTGTCCCGCGGCGTGAATCGAACCGCAACCTTCTGCGCCCTGGCGCCCTAGCGGTCGTCAAAAATAAATGTTTCCTGTTATTAACGTAGACTCTAAACTTTAGAGTCTAATATTAGAGGTGATATTTTAAGGTACTAGTGAAGTGTTTATCTAACATAATATGTAATTATAACTTATGAAACTATCATGGTTTTGAACATATTTTGACGGAAACATCCGTCAGATCATATATTTCTTCAGTATTCGTCAGATTTTTTAAACCTTTACCGAAACTATATTCTTCATGATTCCTCATTCGACAGATGTCGCGTTTGTCATAAAATGACGAATGTGTAAAAAGAAATTGATTCCATATTCGAATATTTCATTAATAGTCAGGACTTTTTTACTAAATTTTTTGGTATTTTTCGCAATAACAGAGTGAGAAAGAGGGTAGATCGATTTGTCTGCCACTAACATTCATAACCCGTAAAGACTTCAGTTCCTCCCGTGATCATGGTACATGCAACTGTACCGATATATCGGGAAACATTCAAACTCACAAATCATGGTAAATATCCCGTTTTTAGTAAAAATTATAATATGTAATTTTCTTTCACCATCTTGAGTATTCCACAATGTAATAGCATTGCGGCTTTGCATCGCGTCTCATCCATCATTCAAGGCTGTCTGCTCACCTAACACTCACAACATGCAACCAAAACGTTTTACATTTTATAAAATGCTTTACTATGTGCTGACTTTGTTTGATGCGTGAAATCTGTATTTTATGCTGTTTTAAGATATCATGCAATCTAAAAAGACCAAAAAATGCTGTTCATTTTTCACATAGTATCATCTAGCCCCCAAACTAAGCAGAACGTGTCCTATGGGAGCTACATGACTGATATACTACTTACATGCCTTATTTTTTGTTAATACATACAATATATTATACATAGAAAACACCAAGATCCAAGACAAATATTTGCATCATATAAACATTTGTCTCGGGCCTGGGTGTTTTTTATGTATAATATGTATGTATTTACAATAAAATGTATATAAGTCATAACACAAGCTCTGCTTACTTTGGGGCTAGATGATGCTGTGTGAAAATGCCCAGCATTATTGACGATCGATGTGGCGCGGTGGGCGAAGGTCCGCCTGCGACACAAGAGGTTGCGGGTTCGATTCCCGCCCTGGGACAAATGTTTGTACGATCTGCAAATATTTGTTCCGGGTGTTCTGGGTATTTTCTATGTATAATAAAAAAATATCTATCTATGTAATGTATTGTATTAAGTATATCAGTCATCTAGTACCCATAACACAAGCTCTGCTTAGCTTGGGGCTAGATGATGCTGTGTGGATTGTCCAGCTTTATTTATTTATTTATTTATTTATTATTGTTATTATTATTATTAAACTTTTATCCCTTATTTCCGCTGCAAGATATTATTGCATGTTCTGCAGGTATTTGTAACGGGTCAGTTATACCATGGATACAGTACGAGTAGAGAGTACGAGTGTTGTACCATGGATACAGGGAATCATAGAACTACGTATGCGTCTATTGGGTGTCGAAAAACGAGTATGTATTTTATAGGGCAAAACATCAGGCGCACTAAATTTTAATCCAAAAATGTATGCATATCTAATATAATATAAGCCATGTTCGACTGAAAGGGTATCATTAGGTATCCATTGCGCAGGGTTGGCCTTTTACAGAAGTAAAAAATAATGCTACCCATTGTTTTTATTATTTGAGAAAAATTTACGTTGTTCTGTCTTGACCGACGTCGTCGGCTGTAATTTACGTCAAGATGTCAAACTAACGGCCTTACGTAGAAAGTTTTAAAAAAATTGTAAACTAAACACATTGTTTTGTCTCTTTCTATTTTGTGTCATTTCAAATTCAACAGTGGTTATTAAAACATTGTATAGATTTTTTAAAATCTTCTATGTCCTGAGTGTAGAAAATCACACATTTTTGGGTCCACGCATAAATCCTTAAATGTTACAATAAAACATCTGAATGTTTTATACATTTTTCCATTGTTTTTTACTGAAGTTAGAATGACAAGGGTTTTGTTACCTATAGGTACGAGTAAACTGTTTAAATAACAATTTTTATTTTTATCATAAACCTTTTTTTAGTTTAATAGAAAAAAGGTTTTTGACTGGAGTCAATACGAAAACAGTTAATTACATAAATACGTGGAAATCAAAGATTCTAAATCAAATGGTTCAAAAAAACTGTTTCTAAATCAAATGGTTTTGTTTGACAGAAAGTGTATGTCATTGTATGAAAGAGTCTCCGAGTAAAATACACGTGCCTAGAAAACTTTCTTTGCAAACATTTTACAAACTTATTTTTTGTTTTAAATCCAGTTGTTCTCCAGTAATTATAAGCGACATTACAACAGTGCCTGTCTTTTTCAATTAATCTTTCGCTACAGAAATTGAAAATCAAAGATGTCAGGTCTGGAAAAAAGTGAACGGTTTTCCAGGGCGAATTAATTAGTGAGACGGCAGCCTCTTTCGACTCTCAATGTGGCTTTTAAAATCAATTAATTTTAATAGACTTGTGATGAAGTTTAGTTATTATTTGCTTATATGCACTATATTTACAGTGAGTAAAATTTCATTCAAAATATTTCTACCAGGTGATTTAATAATATTACTAGCTTCTGCCCACGGCTTTACCGCATGGTACCCAGATGAAAAGTAGCCTATGTGTTATTCTGATTTATAAGCTATATTACTGTTAAAATTCATAAAAAACCGTTCAGTAGTTTTTGCGTGAAAGGGTTACAAACATCCATCCTCACGAACTTTAGCGTTTATAATAGGATCAAATCCATTCAACAAGGGTGATAACATTATAGGGTAGATATCTAGACTTGAATTTACAGTCCGATTACAAAGGTAGTATTTTAACCTAGCTATCTTTTCATCTTCACGGGCTCCGCCATAAATTTTATTCTAAAACACGGCAACGTCAACTTGAAATGAATGGCGGACAATATTTTATTGTCTGTTAGGCCGATCGCGAAATGAATGTGTTACGTTATCAATACATGTTTCAGGGCTCACATTCATCAATCAGAGAACCGCTGAACTCGTTACCGAGTTCCGGAAACAAACACCGATGAGGCTCGGCCCAATATGTTTGTAAAAAGTTTTTAGATCACTCACTTCCGCGCAAAAGGGTCCAACTAACAGTATCTATTTGAAGTAGTATATAGCTTTTTACGTGACTACTTTTGCTAACGAATGTACCTACTTATTTGCAGTGATTGAGGTCAATGTAAGGCTTTTTTTACGCAATCTCTAAGCAAGTTTTCTAAAACTGTCCTAAAAAATACTTATATTATTTACAGTCTCGTAGCATTAAAATAAGCTTTGGCCGGAAAATAAAGCTATCTTTAAGCGTTTAATACATATTTCATCGGATTGACAATTTGAAAGTTATTATCGGACTTAATACTACATACCTACATACAGTAGCGATTTTGCCAATTTGGCTGACATAAATCATTAGCTACTGTAGGTCAATCAATTAAAATGTGGGTAATGTATGTAATCATAATAACCCTTGTAAATCTTTACATGCCAAAAAAAAAACAATTTAAATATCCTTCCTACTAATATTATAAACGCGAAAATTTGTGAGGATGGATGTTTGTTACTCTTTTACGCAAAAAATACAGAACAGATTTTGATGAAACTTTATAGTAATATAACAGGCTACCTTTTATCCAGGTACCACGCGGGCGAAGCCGTGGGCAGAAGCTAGAAAACCTTAAAAGGCAAAACCAAAAAGAAGAAGGATTAAGTTGTTTATAATGTAATTACAGAAAATTAAACAGACGCTTGTTTCTGTTTTAATTATAAAACAGTCAGCTAAAGCTGGATAAAGCTTCACAAGTTTTGAAGGCGACTTAAACAAAGGGATATTTTATTAGGAATTGGAAACAGGATGTTAATCAGAGATTGTGTAGCAGAGGACCAGCAAAGGCGACATCAAATTAAATAGGTCAGGCGCGCCTGGGGCGGGCCGAACTAACTAAGAGAAGACTCAAAGGCTAAGGCTGCATCCATCATCCTTTTTTTTACTTGTGGAAATTCACGTGGAGGTGGAATAGTCCATGGAGGCCCATGAAGTTGAGATCACGAACCATGGTATTCTCCTCGTGCCGTGATTCAGGGGACGCGGATTTCGTTCGTCGTTATCTCGGGCCTATTTATGAAGGTAGGTGGACTTTCCCAATGCCATTGCTAACAGGCCTGCATCCAGTATTATAAATTGTGTTTTTGTGTTTTCTATGTATAAAATGTAAGTATTTACATAAAAAAAATATAATTATATCAGTCATGTAGTTCCCATAATACAATCTCTGCTTTAGTATCATATAGTTTGGGACTATGTGAAAAATGTCCAGCATTATTTATTTATATAAAAACTAGCTTCTGTCCACGGTTTCGCCCGTATGGTAACTGGATAAAAAGTACCTAGCTTATGTGTTACTCTGTAAAGTTTCATCGGAATCCGTTCAGTAGTTTTTGCGACAAACATCTATCCTCACACACTTTCGTGTTTATAATAGTAGTAGGATGGATATTAATAGTGTGAAGATATTGTTTGTATGCTAACAAACTTCCGAACGGCTGAACTAATTTGGAAAATAATTTGTTTTTGAAATAGCACAGGACCTAGAATGACGTATAGGATTTTTATCCGGGTACCATGCGGCCAAAGTCGTTTGCAGATCTAGCAGTCAATTAATAACCACCAATAGCTACATACATACATGGACATGACACCACACTGGCATTTACCTTTATATCAGAACTACGAGTGCCTTGGTAGTGACATCCAAACCCAGCTCAGAACATATTTGCTCAATAAAACATTTGTCACGCATATTTTTAATTAAAAAAGAGATATTTTCCATGATTTGTGAGTTGGAAACTAAACAAATATGAAAAATATGAGATAATCAACAAGACTTGCCTGCAACATAAATTTAATTTCAATGTGAATGCCGCGTTACCTAGCAACGAGTCGACAGTCAGCATTTACACGCTGCTTCAATTGCTTTAAATTAGGTAAATAGTGCTCTCGTTGAACTGTATTGTATTAGCTCAAGATTTTTGCTGGATCTAGAGAAACTCAGCTACTTAGCCGACGAGGGATGAAGTATCTATACTTAGGTAATTCTATCTTTTGTTGTCTGGTCTTCTCTGTCTGCCAAAGGCAGAATAGACATATAGGAAAATTGCAAAGGGTCCGGTAAAACTGACGCGGTGGCACCGGCGATCAGTAAATTCACGCGAAGATTGACAATCATTTCCCTTTGACCGCCACCGCCACCGCCACCGCTTCAGTTCGACCGGGCCTTTATGCATTATAAGCCACGACTCGAGGAGTCAGTAAGTATATATTTTTGCGGTAAAAGGTTGTTTTTTTCTATGTGGGTAATTTGTTCCTGTTTCTTCAAAATGAAGTAAAAAAAATTGTAATTTGTTTTTTTGGAATCGTTTTGAATGTTTTAAAGAAAGGTTCTTAGATAGGTACTACAATACGTGATAGAATAGAAGATAGCAGTAGATTTATTTAGTTTTGTAAAAAAACTTTTAGGAATTCGTTGCTTGTTCAGACTGACGCTTGATGAGTGACGACCGATGCAACGCTTCCACAAAACGAAAGAAAACCAAACCAAATAAGCTATTTATTTCTTTTATCCATCACTAGTTTCGCTTCTATAAATCGATCTTATCAAATATACCATACAAAAAACAGTTACGTCCAATGTTGGAAAACTTAGAATCTCAATTTTATTTTTTTGGCCCTAGAAAGCGACCATCAGTTCAATAGCCATGAGCATTTGGCTGCTCTTAAAGGGATACAAGCAAGATCCTGTCATACTTGAATGGCAATCGTTTCCAGCTCAGTCAATAATTCATAATCCACCGACAGTAAGCTAAACTAGAGTCAATGGTAGGATATAGTGGCTTGGATGTGCCGCAGACTGTGACCATTCAACCCGGCTAAAGCTGCTTAGGAGATTTGCATGGCTATTTCATGAATACTTTGATTTGATATAAAGTATCTTCAAGGATTAAGGCGATTGCAGCTGCGTTGTGGATCACTTACTAGAACTTAACGATAGAAGTCATACCTTATTTATTATTACGTGCACCGTATTCAGATTCCGTCCCATTCCAAGGTTGTCTGGTAGAGATCGCTTTTAAGCGATAAAATTGTCTATTGTAATTTTACTTATATTAGGTTTTTGTTTATTTTGTTACTTGCAAAGTCAAAGTCAATGGGTTTTTATTCATTGAAATAACAAGGATTACATAGAAACGAACTTAAAAACTATTCATATTCATATTTTATTGCTGTCATGTACACAGTTTAGTATAGGTGTTTACCAAACCAATACAGATTATTTGAAATTTTATTTGCTTATTATGTATTTCATTGTTGACTAGATTGTGATTGAATTTGATTACCTATGTTTCTATAAGTGACTTTTATGATTTCTTCAACCTATTAAATTATATTTCATTCTTAATAACAGATTTAAAAAAAAAACAGTTACTTATCAACATACACAATCGAACTCAAAGTTGCAGCGCCCTAACGGGGTTCATGTACCTACCTACTTTCAACAATACATAAGAAAGTAGGTAGGTACATGAATAATTCAACAATACATAAGAAAGTAGGTAGGTACATGAACCCCGTTAGGGCGCTGCAACTTTGAGTTCGATTGTGTATGTTGATAAGTAACTGTTTTTTTTTTAAATCTGTTATTAAGAATGAAATATAATTTAATAGGTTGAAGAAATTATAAAAGTCACTTATAGAAACATAGGTAATCAAATTCAATCACAATCTAGTCAACAATGAAATACATAATTAGCAAATAAAATTTCAAATAATCTGTATTGGTTTGGTATTATAAATTAAATTAAATAGAAATGTCAAATCACTCAAAACTAGTTAGGTGAGGCAAAGTCATATATAATTATACTAAGGTAGATGCATAGGTAGGTCAGTCACATGAAACATCGGAAGGAGAAAATGTTAAAGTTTGTCTACAATAAACTCTTCAACGGAGTAATAGCATTTTTTTATCAACAGATTTTTAAGTTTAGCAATGAACAGTTTATCGTTTTGTTCTGCTTTTAAAGTTTCGGGTATTTTATTGTATATTCTAATCAGTCTAAAATAAGGACTTTTACCAAATGTTTGAAGGTTCGAGGAAGGTAGTAATAATTATTTATTAATAATTTAATAATTGATGATGATGATGATAACTACGTGAATTTAAAATTTGAAAGTGAATTTACGTTGATTCCTCGCATGCGAACAAGCCTTAAAGAATCAGGCAATAAACTCTGCTAGTTATTTTTTTGATGATCCTTCATTCAGTATTAGTGTGGTACCAATCGAACAAGGTGAACTCATTTATAGAAAAAGAGTACCTACTGGTCATAGAAAATTAATAAAGTTTAAAAAGTATCAACCAAATTGTGGCGGTGGTGTATTTGTGGTGTACAATAAAGTATTTTCAATATTTTTAAATTCATTCATTCATTCAATGTATCACCCCGATAGTCACTAGCAGAACCAAAGTGAGCGTGGCTCAGAAAGCAAGCAAGAACCTGGACTCTATGACGTCCGTGCTAACAAAAAAGTAGGTACAAAACACAGGTTTGTAACAAAAACGATTGCTTCAGAAAATGAGTTGATAAATTGGTAGCCCATATTGTTCTTGATATTTATTTACCAAATACTGAAACACCTACAGCAAAATACACAAATTATTAATTTGAAAAGTTAGGAAGTAAGTAATTGTTGTATTGTAAAGTGTATTTGTGACGCAACTTGCGTTTATATTTACAAAAATTATTTGATAATTAAGTGTTGAAGTTAATACGAAACCTTTACTTCTTGAAAAGCTATAAAATTTTAAGAACCTACATTTTTTTTCGCAAGTTTTTTAGAATGTTGTCTATAAGTTCAACACGTTAAAACAATACTTCTATTTTTTTATAACTTATTCAGGTAAAATGGTTATTGGCAAGTTCAACACGCAAGCAAAATTATAAAACAAAAAAACGACCAAGTGCGTTTCGGGTCATGCGCAGTAAAGGATTCCGTAATTGCCCATAATTATGCATATTTTTTTATATTTTACTTTGCTTAGCCCAAAACATTGTACATAAATAATTGTGATTGCATAGCAAAATATGTATTCCACATACTTTGCTATGATTTTTTTATTGAAAATATAATATGAAGTACTAAAGGAGTTAGTACTTCATATATATTATAGTTAGTTAGTAAAATTCTGAGCTAAAATATTAACTATGGCTCTCCGACAAATATGGACTATGGAACCACAGGAACGATTTTAGAATAAATAGGATTTTTTTAAATCATTTTTGGAAAGGTAGAAAAATATTAAACCTTTCCATAAATGATAAAAAAAAAATGTTTTCGCGTATTTTTATATTTTAAAAGTGACCATTTGACCATTATGTCGATGCCAAAATGACCCAAACTGGCAACAGTGCAAAGAGTATTCCTTATTAATTAAGGTCTGTACCGAAGGCGACGAAGATAAATGGTGGTACTTTTCCTAATGTATTTTTCTGGGCCGATGTTGGACGAAACAAATGATAATCGGCTAAGAATGAAGTCAACACTAACGACTTGCAATCAATTTGTAGTGTACGTTTAGTGAGATAGTGTTTTGGATATTTGAATAATCGCTGTATATAAAATTGTGTTGATTTCAGGAAAGACAGTTTCACTTGTCCTTTGAAGAATGGACGCACTCAGTTGGCTAAATAAATAAATAATGCAGGACATTTTCACACAGCATTATCTAGCCCCAAACTAAGCAGAGCTTGTATTATAGGAACTACATGACTGATACATTACTTACATACATTTTTTTGTTGTAAATACATACATATTATACATAGAAAAAACCCAGACCCGAGACAAATATTTGCAGATACAAACATTTGTCCCGTGGCGGGAATCGAACCCGCAACCTTCTGCGTCTCATACGAGCCTTTGCCCACTGCGTCACAGAGGTTGCCATGTAGGTAGGTAAATGCTTACTAACGCCCGCCCATTTATTGCCAATGCTGAAAGTTGATCATTTAATTACGATACAAGTAAGTGATGCCACGTGCACAGAGGCTGAGAATATTTGAGAGCATAATATGTTTTAACTAAACGAACGCGTTCGTTACATATTGTAATCGACTGCTATTCTGCTTGCAAACTGAACATGCTATAAATTGCATAGTATAAAGACGGACACTAATTTGATAGACAGAGGTTTTGCCACCTGTATTCGGTAGATTGTACAATTTAAGGCATAAACTTTGTCTTTCCCAACATGCCTCGATAAATCACCCACTCAATTTAGTGAACACCTTGTTTACTTGATAATAGATCATAGTTTTGATGAAAGTATTTCCATTAGTATCGTTTTATAAGAAGGAGAATGCCGACACGCACGCACCCCTGGAATAATTAACGAGATATTGAAATATTTAGCATTCCATAACACCCATGTCATAGCTGACGCAGAACAACTAGTTCACATTCTAGTAGTCTGTGTAATTCTCTTCACAAGCTATTTGGCGTCATAAAATGATCATTTAGTCAAATATATTACCATTTCTATGCTCATCATTTTGTAAAAGCCATTTTGCATGGGAACTCTTTGACGGAAAATATATTTAATGATTGCTAAGCAATTGAAATATTTTGTAACAATGAACTACGCGAAGTCTATGTTCGACGTATTGCCAATAAATTGTAAGTGGCTGTTGGGCTTCTGTAGTTCATGCCTACCCGCGTTGCTTTTTTTTTCAGCAACGCGGGCAACGCATTAGTAATTATTCCACACTCTACCCGTAAAGTTCTTTTTCTGCCCACTTGTAAGCACAATGACTTAAATAGATACCTACGTCAATGTCAAGTAGAAGTAACAACAGAATAAAAATACTAAACATAAAATCACCAAAAAAAAAACAAATAGTTGATGACTGTATTCCTCATGATTTACATCAGATACAGACTCAATGCATAGATCTTTGAGGATACCAAGTAAGGGGTATTCAGAGGCACATTCAAACATTATATATGGCACATGTCCGCACTTTTTCAATTCCACGTAACAAGTTGCAAGCCCATCGCTGCTTTATTGGAACATTAACCAATGGCACATGCCTTGGAATGTTTCTTAGGCATGCCAGTTTCCTCGCAATGTTTTTCTACGCCGTTTTGAGCACGTGCTATAATGTGCACATAGATTTTTCTAATGGAAAAATCCATTGGTGTACGACCGGGTTTGAACGACCTCTGGATCTGAAGTCGGGGTACCGCTCACTAGGCCAACATGGTTCATAAACACTAATAAGTAAATAAATAATAACAATAATGCTGTACATTTTCCACATGACATCATCTAGCCCCAAACTAAGCAGAGCTTGTATTATGGGAACTATAATATGACTGATATACTCCTTCTATACCTTTTTTTTGTATGAACATACATAGAAAATATCCAAACTCGAGAAAAATATTTGCAGATCATACAAACATTTATCAGCGGGAATTCCTTCTGCGTCTCAGGAGGGCCTTCACCCACTGCGCCGCAGAGGTCGTCAAATTATATAAAACTGTTCCATTACTGACTGACAATCAACGCATAGCCTAAATCATAAGTCCTATGTATGAAATTTGGAGGGTATAATACTCTTATGGTGTAGAGGTGTATTGAGAAAGGAATTTGGAAAATTCTACCCTTAAGGTGATGAAAAGACCTTTGTATGAAAAATCGTATTCCTTGAACTTACAAACATGAAACTTCGCTTATATATTCTTCAATCAAAATGATAAAAGACTAATATAATTATTTCTCCAAACTTCTCCTCAAAGGGGTGTGAGAGGGTATTCAATTTTGTATGGATACTTTTAACGGGCGGTCCAAATGCTTGAAACTCGGCATAAATATTATTCAATACAAATGATAAAAGACAAATACATGCATTTTTTTAAACTACTCCCTACTCCTACTACCCCTCAATGGGGGTAGGATGGTGTGTTAAATTTGTATGGGAATATTTACAAAATAACTGTATCTCTAAAAAAAGTTAACCTGGGACTGAACTAACAGCTACCTTTTAAGCTGTGTCCATATATTTGAAGGGGAAAGTTGGTGATGTGATCGCAAATTAACATTGTTATCGGTGGTAAGAGGGCGGCACCTACATTGTATAATATAGTAAAAATAATATAGTAACGTTTGAGGCTTTGAATTATAGCTCACGTTTAAATTAAACTTCGCGTACCAGAATAAGTCATCTTTCGCCGTTTGTATATCTCATGGTGGTATTCGAAGGTACTGGGTCGTCAATATTGTTAATTGGCTCCCAGTTCGACTACTCAGAACTATGCGGTTGTATACTCATTGAGTACAAGGATGAAAACAAAAAATAATATAATAACGTTTGAGTATTTTCTGTTTCAACCTAGAAGACTGGTCCTTATTCCTGTTAGATCCTACATTTCTACTTTTGACTTCCTGATAGATGCCATGATTAACCAGTAAAAATGAAACTACTTGTGCGCAGTCTACTAGATAGGTACGGTTAATAAAAATTGTGTCTACAAATCCTACCCAGCAGCGCTCAGACAGCATTTTGTTGTCTTTACATTATTTTGTCTTCTATCATTTTATGTATAACTTCTGCGACTCTTGGTACTCAATTAGTAGGGTGGACTGTAGTCTCCCGGTCTATATTGAGTTTATAATTTCAAATCTAAAATAATTAGTGACAGAAGTTCAGGGTGGACCAACTGTGACAGGTTGATGGATCGCCCCGGGGAGTACTAGAAACGCCTGTAGAAAACCTCTCCCTTAAATTAAACCTTATTTCAATAGCGATAAGACAAACTGACAGTTCAGCCTTATCTTTCCTTAAAACTCGTGAAATTGGCGGCTGAAGGATTACTGATAAAGTGCTCTGTTGTCAGGACTTCAGTGGATTGGGAAGATTTGTTAATCAATCTTTGGATTGTTTACTGTAACAATGTAGTTTTCAGGAGCCATTTAGTAGACATTGTTTTGCTTGAGGTGGATGTTTGAACTGGTTTGTATAGCTACTCTTCAGATGGATTGGCCAAAAAATTCAAAATAATACGTCCATTTATTTTGTTTGACTCTATACAAATTGACCTGTAATACCTACATAACGATCTGAACGTCCCAATTACATCCCTTTTATTTGATTGTACTAGTCATGGGTTGTTGTTATTTGTTAATCAGTAGGTATCATATTTGTCAATAAATTATTCTCGAGGTGATATTAATCACGTGATCATAGTGAAAAAATCTACGAAGGTGCCGCTATCTGAAGAATCCAGGCTCTACTCTTATTTTAATGGATAATGACTAGGTGTTACGGTTATTTTCTTTCATGTTTCAGTTATTAAAGCAAGCACTTCATAACCAAAAAGAGTACAATGTTTGATAGTTTCGATAGTTAGTCTTTAAAAGTTCGGTTAGCTCATTAAAGCGCCTGTCAGTTGAAATAGCAAAATGTACAGGTGCTGTTGTTATTTAGAAGTAGGCACAATAAAGACAGTAGGTTGCCCAAATCTGAGGAGTTTGGCAAAGTAACATTCTAATAAGCAGGCGATTAACACTTTTGATTAATTCGTCCGGCGCGTTGACAATTTGTAATGTAATGTTCTATTTGTAATGTTCGTCAATGTCGTGGCAATACCGGTAATGTTGTACCGGTCATAACGCCACAATTCTGTCGAGTGTTTTGAAAATTGACTCTGATATTGTTATTGCCCGCTGGTGAACAGTACGTTACACATTATTACGGAAATCGATGTTTCTTTCTCGTTCGTGCACGAGCTTACGTCAATCTCTGTCACGCATTTGATTTTAGCTAAATTTAATTAACTAGGTACTAACTTTAACATACTACTCAAATGCCCATTATATTGTTCTTAGGTGGGACGTGTGAGGCAATTAATCACCAGTTACCCAGAACCGTAATTGTGATAGTTAATCTGGTAGCAACTTGTATTACTTTTCTTGTAAGTGTAAGGTCTGTTTAACTTAGTCCAGTTAATCAAAAAATACCTTAATAAATATTTAGTTATATTGTTTGCCTAATAGAAGTAATACTGTCTCGCTTATTGACGTAAGGACTTATCGAAACTACTTTTATTCTTTTTTTTTTGTTTGAGAATTAGCAGCAGCCACGAAATTTCCGCATATTGCCCATGACTTTCGTATGACACAAAATAATGTTTCCACAACTCCACAGTAATTATGGAGTCACACTATGGGCAATATATTGAGTAATGTGATGCCATTGCTGGCAACATATTGCCGTGAAAATGTTCCTTGTTTAATGTCTCTGTAGAAAAGTAAAAAAGAAAATGGATTAACTTATAATCGAAATGTCACGTTAGTCTCATTTCAATAACTTGTGTCAAACTTATACGTATTTAGTTTAATAATTTGTAGAATAAAGTCAACTTAGCAAACAATAAGATATTTGTAAAATGTCGCCTGAAATATTTTTAATTTGCCGGGACCCTAAAGCAAAGTTACCAAGTTGTCATTGCAATGGGAATTCTACAATTTAAATTCCAACAACAAAACGTTACGCCTCACAATTAAATTCTTTTGTCCGCTATTCTGTTTAATATTTTCCCACAAAAGCGTTGAAATTCCCACATGAACCGCGTGACCACCCCATTTGTATCTCCTAAGTCCAAGTCGTTAATTTCCTAATTACAGTTTCAAAATAAAAGCCCGTTTTTGTACTGTCTCTTCGTTCCGTGGCCGTCCCGCCTGGGAGGTTAATGGGAGAAAAAATACGTTGTACAAATTTGCATTACATTTCTCCTCTCCCAGACTCCGCCAAAATTAAGTCCTCTGCCTCTGCATTCACGACTTTGTTTAAATTACTGTAAATTTTGTGATTCGCCTGTAATATTCAATTTGACTTGCCTCGCCCCTGCTATCTTTCTTTTCGGTACCTTTAGATTAATAATTTTTGTTTCTTTATTGCTTGAAGGCAAATTATTTGCGTAGGTCTGTAGAATCTTGTATTATTATTTCGCTAGTTGACCTAAAACAACATTGTCTGGAATGGTTGTGACATTACTCAATAGAAAGAATATATACTCAATCTACTCGTACCAATTGATATTATTTTTTTGGAGTGTTGTTTCCTTTACTTACTAATCTTTTTTTATAATTGTGAGTACGTGTTTATTATTTTTCATTGATAACAGTGTCTGAAACTACTATAAGGGTTACACAAATTTCGGAAAATGATAAATAAAGCCGACGTCAGACGAAGTTATCGATATAGTCTGCCAAGTTGAAACTGGCGTAGGTCCGGTGGGAAATCTTCAATCTTGGCCTTCCGCTAACAAAGTTTTCAACTAAAATCCTATTGTGCTCAGTGTCATGGGGAAACCAAGTACTTGATTAGTAGGAAGTCTTGAAAGTTGATGCAAAACCGCAGAGTTACGAACTTTGAATGCAATGGGGAATGCCTGAAGTAAAGTGATGTCCTCTAATAGATTAGTTAAAGGCTAAATTATCATGAAAAGTTTTTTATTTATCGTATAACAAAACTATAATTGAATAAATAGGCACTTATTATTAGAACTAATGTATGTATTACATGTACCTATGTATTTTTGTATGTTTGGTAGAGATCGCCAATAAAATTAGCAATCGCCCAGCAAACTTTAAGGTATCTTCTATCTCTCTGTCTATCATCATCAACTGCTGGCCTCTTCCAATACGAGCCACTGAGCCTGGAGTTCGGCTCTTCTCGTATACTTTCTGCGCACCGCCTATCTTTAGTCATTAAATCCGTCATCGTCCGTCAGCGTCCACACTACGTTTGCCTAGACGCGGTATCTACTCAAGAACTCGTTCACCCCAATGGTTCTCGGCATATATGAACAGCCCGCTGCCACTCTAGCCAGCTATATCGATGACTTTCGTTCTCTGATGAATCCCTTTGCGGGGAACCCAGAAACCACGAGCATATAGCTCGCTGCGTAACCTGGAACTGGTGGGTTAGGCCTACTGTGAGTATCCACGTCTTGACACCGTAGGTCATTAAGGATAAGACGCACTTATTAAAGACTCTAGTCATCAGGCTGTGTTATGGGCGCCGAGAAGATTCGACGTAGTTTTCTGAAAGCTGCCCAATGCAATTGGGTCCTCCTCATGGACTCCTTCGAAGATGTGTATACCAAATTACGAAATTTACCCGAAGTAGACGTATTCCTGAACAACTTCAAGTGGTTGACCTAGTATGACAACTGGTTCCGGTTTTATGTTCCCATTGTACATCATTTTTGTTTTATACATGTTCATCCAGAGACAAATTCATTGAGAGAAGTCAACTAGGCTATTTGCATGTTCAGCAGCTCCTGCAGCGAGATGTACTCAACATTTATACCCATATTTTTACAGTTCAGCAAATGTTTTGTTATGATGAAAAACTTAATATCAATAAAAGTTTATGACTTTATTTTGTTTCTTAATAAAATTAGTTTTACTCCAACAGTGGAATTTTTCCTATGTTTTGTTCATATCTAGTAAATATTTTCTCAAATTCTCATCAAAATACGGTTATTAATCGGTATTTAGCAAAAATTATTCAAATATATATAAATTAGCTATAAATACGAAGCAAATAAGTTCTTTGGCGCCGTTTAGGTCATGTTTTCTAAAATTGATTAACAACAAAGAAACATTATCATAAAAATGTTAATACGCTGAGATCAGAATTAGTAAGTGCATTGAGTATTCTCATTAACTACCAAATAAAATATATCAATGACGAAAATCGTCAGGACCATGTTGAATCATCTTACTAAAAAAAACACTCACGGCTGTAATCCTGTAATCGCCATGATTGACATCTATTTTTCTATACTAAGTGCGTAGAACCGTGACGTTACCAAGTAGGTAGTAGTCAGAGGCGCGTCTAAATACTGGCACACACCTACGTTTTTCATCGTGGTTAGGTACGTCAAAAACTAACATTGTAGTACTTGGAAGGGTGCTAGAATAGGCAAGTATTTTTCTTACATACCTGTTGTCTTACATACCTGAATGTTTACATAATTAGGTTACTTAACCTAATTATGTAAACATTCATTACTTATAATTAATACATTAAATTGCTGCTGTAAAAGGGGCATTAATTACTGCATAAAGATGTAAAAGTCATAGATATATTTAAGTGTTCTGTCTTTCAAATGTATTATACTAAAACTTGAAGTCACTTTCACTTTAGATTAAAGGTAATATTCAGGTTAGATCAAAAGCTTACGCGATAAGCCACGAATCTCGCGATATGATCACGCCCCATCAAATGCTCCCTTGGCGAGAGACTGGCGGAACAAAATATAGTAGCGAGCGAAAAACATTTACAATCCGTTTGGGAACCTTCCCTATTACTGGTTCGAGATAGATGTTGTAATCTCGAGGAAAATTAAATGGCTTCATCCACGGGGACTAGTTTTGTACACAACAAAATACCCGTAAACAAACGTTGAGCAAGATACAATTGACAACAGCTGAACAAAATAACAATTTAACGAAGTTCACGAAGAAATGTGATTTATCAATTAAAATCGAGAAAACGAAACTAATGGAATCAAAATTGATGAGGAATACTGGCAATGAGGGTTCCGTGGGAATATTAAATTGTAATTAAATGTCAACAAACCTTGTACAGTTTCATGTACATTTTCTCATTATAATAGGTATAGTTTTATAACATAATATTCCTTGATTTTATAATATTATTGATATCCAAACTGGGATCCCCTTTGTGATGGCGTATCAATGCCATAAGCTGGATTAATAGAAGACGATTCAAAATAAAAATGAGAAATATTGTTCACTTATTTTGTTTATCTACTAGGTATTAATAACTTAGTTTGAATTTATTTTTGCACCTGATGGTAATTGATGATATGACCGTCGATGCACGAAGGTGTAGAAGATTACATTTTTCAGTCTTACTTTGAAGAGACCCAGTTTCTATTTAACAACATTAGTTTAACTTATTGTTTATTATTTGCTGAGGTGAAAGCAAATAAAAAAAAACTGTGATTAAAAGCTAACTGATGCAGTTTGACCGGCCTTTAGAGGAAGTGGCGGTGATGGTGTCCTACAAAGGGAAATGATTGTCAAGTGGTTTTCAAAGTTCGCGTTGATTAATTTATCATCACTGCCACCGCCACCGCCTTTACCACCGCCAGTTTGACAGAGCTTTAACGTTACCTACCTACTGAGTATTAGGTGGTCTACAAACATGAAGACGCGGGTCTGTTTGTTTGGATACGGAACCTTAGAACAAAAACAGAATGAGCATTTTGAAATTTCCAACAGCCAATAAATCCAACCTATTTTGTAAACCAAAACAAAGTTTGGCTAAGTAGACGAAGATGTGTTCCAAAAGATTAGATTTGGTACCTACGTTACTAATAAAACCTCTGAAATTGGTCAGAAACATTTAAATAAATCAGTCACCCACCTACTCGTGTTAAAAATAGATCAATAAATGACAGACAAAAATAACAACAAAACGAGCGCTTTCAAATACTATAATCAGTTAAAATTTTACAAGTTATGTAATAATAATTTAAAAACTGTTTTTTCCATATTCAAAAACAAACAAACAAAAGCACACTCTTACGACTGTATTACCCACGATGACATCCTCAGATACATCCTTAGTGCGTAGACCATTGACGATAGTAAGAATGGGGTAGTCAGAGGCACGTCCAAACATTAAAGGCACTTGCCCGTGTTTTGCAAGTAGTTAGTGTCATTTCTCGTGTTAGTATGCAAGCCCATCGCCGCTTATTGGAACATTAACCGATGGCCTTCGATTTTATTGGTTGAGTGCATGCTAGTTTCCTAACGATGTTTTGCTTTACCGTTTCGAGCACGTGTTAATGCGCACATAAAAAATTCGAACGCAATTTTTTAATTATTGCTCGACCGGGTTCGAACCCACGGCCTCTGGATCGGAAGTCATGGCTCTTCTGTAATACTAGCCTCTGTCCACGGCTTCGCTCGCGTAAAAAGTACCCGGATAAAAAGTAGCCTATGTGTTATTCTGATGTATAAGCTATATTACTGTAAAGTTTCATCAAAATACGTTCGGTAGTTTTTGCGTGAAAGAGTAAAAACATCCATCCTCACAAACTTTCGCATTTAAAATAGTAGTAGGATCAATTATGTTTAATATATACTGAGCCCAGTTTGATGAGTCTGATCTAACGTCTATTTGATTTTATATCAAATATAACGCTTTAACGCTTTTTGAATTCTAAAAATTTAATTTAAAATACCTCCAATTTTATATAATTTTCCATTGTAATTATTCTCTTGTACCATCTTAAAAAGCTTCCCGCCCTCCAAAGCTATTTCACAGATAATATATCACCACAGATGCCGCAAGCATTATTACTACCTTGTCAATGTTATTCTGTCAAAAGAAGGTTGGACACTAGAGATCTGATTGGACTGCTTGTCGCCTGGTTATACCCGCTGTTTTAAAGAGGTTTCAAACTGTACATGAATCACACAATAGATATTCGAAGAAGTCTGTCAATTTTAGTCATTGTTTCTAACCTAGATTGCCCAGTCATGCACCCTCGCAATAAAGATCTAGTACCATTGGAATTTCAGAAGGCATGATGGTCGGCCATGACATTAAAATACATTGGAATAAAATGACATCATTTAATCACTTTCAGGACATTCAAAACTTGCTTTTACGATCGTCTATCTAAATTCTTGAAGATGATTGAATTTGTCAGACTAATAAAATCAAAAGTAAACTAAGAACCTACGATAGTAGGTAAAGCTCTCGATAAAAACAAAAACAATATTCTTATACCAACTAATATTGTTACAAAAACTTGAAATTAAATAAAACGCAAAACATTATTTGGGTCGACATAATAATGAAAAAAAAATATTGGTAAACTACCCTATAATAGAAATAGTATGTACGATAAAAAATAAAAATGAAAACAAAATTGAACTTAGCCTACGTCTTAAAAGTAGAACTGAACACAAATGCCCGCCTGACCTTCCTGAAAAAGGTATCAGCTCAGCATATGCTAGGAAGGTACGCTACCTACTTAGCGCTGTTATTCTGCTGACGAAGGCAGTGACATCACAGAAGCCAGAAGCAAACACTATAACAAAATCTTATGGATTGTTAAGAATGCTGTAATGATTACGAAAACTGCCTAATATTACGAAGGCCGTCTACTCATCCTCTTCAAATCTACGTCATTGTGTAATTTTAATACTAATGACTGATAATTTCCATGAAAATCGATAAATTTATCGATATGGTATCACGCACAAGAACAACGTAATAACGATGAATTAAAAACAGTTTTATAGCAGATTTTATACTATATTTTAATTGTGCGTTTTGAATATCCTTGTTTAAATAACTAGCGATTTTAAATATAATAGTAATATAGTACAAAAACTTTACATCAAATCTCCTGGCAGAGACACTTGGAAGAAAAGATGCCAAAACTATTGCGCTGCAGAATTGTATTGCGTAAGTTACAATGCAATTCGGCGTACAAAATATATGGTGCGTGATGGAGATAGCCCTTGTCACAAAGTAACGAAGTGCCTACAAAAAGCAGTCAGCAAGCCTTGAATAGAATTTAAAATAAAAACTTGACCATAAAACAAGAAAAAATAAGAATAAAAATTTTGTTTGAAAACCCCCGATTTGTATTTCCTCATCATAGCACCACATTGACTTGCGGTAATATAACTTACCTAAGAACCATACGTGAATTATACAAATCATTGCAAGAATTCGCATTTAAAATCCTACAATATTATAAACGCGAAAGTTTGTTGAAACTTTACAGTAATATAGCTTATATACCAGAATAACACATAGGCCTATGTGTTATTTTTATCCATGTACCATGCGGGTGAAGCCATGGGCAGAAGCTAGTATTTATATATTTATGCACGTTGTTCGACTTATATTTTCCCTTGATCGGGTATCAGAGACTGGCAAGTCGTGTACAATACTCTACAATATAGGAAATGTATGTACCAAGAAGACGAACGTAAAATTAAGATCATAATACTGATCTTCCGCATTCCCGCGTGAACTATGGGCGTCATGAATCATGACATTCAAGTGCAACACTTGAACTTTATAACCTTTGTAATAAAGTTGAATTCAGGTAAGCATTTTTTTGTCCGTTTGACTTTAAGAAAAGTTATTTTTCTTTTTAATTTTAATACACCCGAAATTGAATTACATTGTTTGTAGCAGCGCTCTCTAGTAAATTTTGACGATAAAACCTCTCGAAAAAATCATCATACTAATCGATTCTAAAAAACCGCATTTAAATCGGTTGAGCCGTTCGGAGATAAATGATAACAGAGTAACAAACAAACAGCTTCCTCCTAACAATACAGTATTTCATTTAACAAAGTAAAACTAAAGTAGTTTGAGCATTGATATTATGCTATGTTTACCTACAACAAGTCATAGAACATTCTAGAGCGAACAAGTTGCAAATCCAAGAATTCAAAATCACGGAAGTGCCAACCGTCAGCGCAGTCCCAACAGTTGGCACGCCTGAATCCAGCGGAACCGGAAGCCGTGTTAATTGGATATGTCAGATGCCACTGGCTTTCACGCCCAGAGATAGTTCCGAGTTGTACTTACAAGACGTTAATTATTAGGAAGGACTGATTTTGTCACACATACTGACTTATTGAAATGAGTGTACATGCTTTTCTTCTGCAGCTTGCTTTGGAGGAAATTGGGATTCAAGATAATTAATTTATACTTCATCCATTCATAGGAACGCTTTCATTGGAAGTAAACGGTTCGTTTATTATAAAGCACTGCATATTTGCTCGATATTCAACGATCTTTATGGCACGGCGATCGATCTCGATTTCCGTCGTAGGCCAAATATTCGAATGTGCTGCAGATAATTGTTCTAGGTCCGGGTGTTGTGGCACCACAGTGCTCGTACTTAGTACTGAAACCAACGACACGGGGAATCCTAGTATGAAATCAGGATGGCATTCTCTTAAATATAGCTTTAAAATTACCATCAAAACTCAAACGCTCTCATAACCTTCTTCATCAAACTGGACTTTTTCACATTTCACAAAAAGGAAAAATCCCTTACCATCCTCCATTAATAAAGTCAATATCCTACACGGACAATGCGATAAAGTAAAGGCGCTCGTAAATAGGCTAGTTTTGTGGCAATTTCTTGCTTTCAATTGTATAGCTTTAACTCTGCTATTTATTTTTTTGTGCGTCGGCTATACAATTACCGTAAGAAATTGCCACAAAACAAGCCTGTTTAAGAGCACCACATTACTTCATGCCAAGATTCTTCCGAGATCATCTACTAAAAATCTACTAAAAGATCATCTACTAAAAGTATGTAGCGTTGTGCCATGTATCATGGAATAAATAGTATTACAGCGTGTAATAGAAATCTCATAAAAACATCACTATAACAGACAACATATGAATCTATGGCACATAGTCACAGGTAAATTTTATTACACGAGCTTCCCGAGTTTTTAGGTATTGCATTTAAATTGAAGGCATTCAAGTTCATTTTCCAATGAAAGCCTATTTTATGACGTGACACTTCTGGAAGTTGTGACAGGCAGGATTGATTGATGGAGGTGCCAGTGTCACTTCAAACACAAATCTTTTGAGAGTATTTGCAACATTTTGTTTTGAATGACAAAACGATATGGAAAACTTTCTTTATAACTTTTAACTTTTTTATCATAAATAAAAAATATCAAGCTATTTTAGAACATAAAAAAATAAAATACGCTTCTGACTGTATTCTCCATGACGAACAGTTTCAGATACATATTGACTGCATAAATCTTATTGAACAATATTCTTAAAAATTATGGATTTTGTGACAATTAAATATTTAGGTTTTTTGCCAACTGGTTGTTTTTTTGTAGTGAATTAAGATAAGTAAGCAAGGTTTTTTACTTGATCGAAACAAAACATTTCATACCTCTTTTTCTCTTAAAATAAGTTTATTTATTGAACTTTATAGTACGTGGGCAGCCTGCATCACAAAAATTTACAAAAAAGGGAATGACTTTGTTTCTGATTAATTGTGTATTTACCTCTATAATCTCTTCCTGCATCGTTGTCACACGCATTTAAATGTAATGTTTATGTCGTACTAGGTAGAGGCGTTACGACGGTCACAATAAAATTAATGATTGTAATTTCTATCAACATTCCTTCAAGTAGAACAAGAAACAGAATTATTCAAGGAATTATTACGTAATCGTGTAGATACAAAGTAACTCAGTTGAATATTCTCTACAACTCATATATTCATATACATATTTATTGCTCTCATGTATACATAACATGTGCTTATAAGGAAGGACCTCTAAACGCTCAACGAAACGTCTGCAGTAAAGTACGTTGTATATTCCTAATAATATCCTAAAATTCATGTAGGTACACAGTTTAGTAAAGCAAAAGAGGAAGATGAAATTGTGACCGTTGAAAATCGATAAAAGTTCTTACAAAAAGAGGCATAAATGGTTCTGAGTCATGAATCAGGCGTACATATGTATATCCTTTCAAAAGTACTCATATTCTAAAAGATTAGATGGGTTTGCCAATAATCTAATATAAGGGCTGGAACAATAATTAATTATTATTTTTTCAGGTATGGTTTGTGACCTATATAAATGAGAAAGCGCGCGCGAAGCCATGAGCAGAGATTAGTTAACCTAATATTTAGAATGTTTTAAATAGATTATAATATAGATATTTTTTAATAAAAAAAACACGTCATCCATGGTAGGTCTACGTATTGTTTTTTTTTTCTATTGCCAAACTTTAGAAAACACTTCTGATTGCTTTAACAATAATTACTACTAGGCTTATAAATATACCTGAATATCTACATCAATCATTATTATAAAGTGAAGATATTCCGGCCCTTATTTAACACCTCGGCGTTTCGGCGGCAAAAAAAAACAAAAACAATTTAATACGAAAGAATCCAAATAAGAGCATTAAGGTTCCCGGATGCCGGCTGACCAATCAGCGGTGGGCTTACCGCGTGGGTTTTAAGCACTAAAATCATAAATCACGCATTTATATCGCTGGCACGGTTTGCGTGTATAGTACGAGCTTATCTGTTATTTGCAGCGGAACGCAACAGCCGAGCTTTCGGAAACACATTGATAAATATTGGGGGAGATTGGTAGATCCGTAATAGGCCACGAAAAACACGAAACGCACCTAGTGAATCGTCTTTTGCAAGAATCAACGTAAGACAAACAAAGCGGCAAAATACAACGAGACAAATACAAAAATTTAATTGCCACAACATGAAAAAAACAAATAGCTACTTAGCCTACTTATAAGTAGAACTGAACAGAAATACCTTCCGAGCTTAACCATTAAGACCTATTGCGATTTAATTCAGGCAATTATATCAAATCCTGCTTTGCAGTTGAGGTCATATAATTGTTATAGCGATGTCATATAATCGTCTATCGCAAAGCGAGATTTGACATCTTTGCCTGAATTGAATTGCAAAACGATGGTTAGGCACATCGCTCACTGGTAAGTAGAGTTGAGGTTGCGGCGGCCGGCGTGGCGTCGCGGGATGATTGAGGCATACAATTTTGAACCTTTGGTGTACTAGGAAGAGTTGAAGAGGCGGTGCGGGTGCCTCGAGGTGCGGGCATCTAGAAAAGTGCGCGAGCATCTCTCAAAGAAAAGAAAAGCCAACTTTCTGGCTCGCCGTAGATTCAAAATTATACGCCTTAATCGTGCCGCGACGCCGTCGTGAGCCCGTTTCGACGGATATGTTGCAGTTCGTGCGTCGTCATTTTTGAGTAAACAACAAGTAAGTTGCAGTACGTGCGTTCTTACCAGTGAGCGACGCGCCTTTGGCGCCGTGATCCATCTAGGCAGTTCAATATCGTGCAAATAAGGTGTAAGAAAATACTTAAAGACAAGGGTCAAACAACGCGGAGTGTGATATTATTTCATAACTATACCACTGATTTATATTCGACATTATTTTAATTGTATTATAAATTAATTTTTATTTTTTCATGATATTAAGAGATAGACATTTATAATTTATTAAATAAAAGTTAAAATTTTGTACGCTTAAGAGCAAATTACAATGCAGAAAAATACTCTGTAAAAACTCCAATTACCTATGTTTACATATAAGGAATTAGAATTAGAATTTATTTTATACATGTTTCCCTATATTTTCATTTTTTATACTTTTTTATTAATTTTCTTCTAGCTAATTTTCTTGGTGTTATACATAGCGTTGTTTTCATAGCCTTAATGCTAGCTGTCTGTCGATAGCACTACCGGATCAAGCTCCGGGGAAACTAAACACGCCAAGTCTTTGGATTGCCGGATTTGCAAATTATTGCTCAATCGACCATGTTTTAACTGCTTGTTGTAGTTTGCTTGTTGTAGCTGCGTTGGCCAGTACTGAATCAAAACAAGGCACGCTTGTCAGTTATATACTTGACAAATGCACTCAGTGAATATTTTATCTAAATTGCATGAGCACAGGGGAGTTAGATTAGAGCCAACTGAATAATTCTACAACTTGATTCCTAGAAATCCACGCTCCGAAAAAAAACCATATTAACAGTGTAATAGTTTGATTTCCGTTTGATTTCCACTGATTCCACGACAGATTGCAAGCACTTATTGGAACACTAAACGATGGCATATGCCTTAGAATTTTTGGTTTTAGGGCATGCCGATACTGGGTTCCTCAAGATATTTTCCTTCACCGTTTTGAGCACGAGTTAATGCGCACTATTTATTTATTTTCGAGTGGAAAATCCATTAATGCCCGACCACATACCACCCGCTACGCCAACACGGCTCATTTTGATTTAAATTATCTAAATTCTACAACAAATTAGATCATTATTATTGAAATACCTTAGATTACTCATCTAATAATGCCCAGACACGAGGGATTAAGGTAGTATGAACTCGGAACGCATCCATCAACACGGCTTAATGGCTTATCCAAATCAATTAGAAACTTGAAGCTTATGTACAAATGGTGTCAGATACCGATAAGTTTAGATAATGGCGTGTGAAGAAAATAATATTACATATTCTTTTCTTTTTTATGTTATGGTGTATAGAAAATTATGTAGGTGAAGCGTATTGAACCGAAAAATCCCAAGAATTACAACCAGGCCCCTTATGTATATGAATGTCAATCGGTGATGAACGTTTGACAAATCGAATGATATGCAGCTGCATATAGTTACAATCAATGCGGCCACTTACCACACGAACGAAGTCGCGGTCGTTTAGCTAGTTTGATGATAGTAAAAAAGTATCCTACTTTCTTAAAATGACTGATTTTCTATGCATTTGCAAAATATTAATTAGAGAAATCTGATGAATTCAGGATAGAAAGTTGCAGTTATTTTACCTATACGAACGCAATAAATACAATCTGATTTAATTTTTTTATTTATCTAGGGTATCCAACAAAAAGAAACAGTAATTATCCAATATAACCCACCTACCCCTATGGGAAACAGGCGTGACTATAATTATGTATGAATGTTTAGAATAAAAAATGCTTCTGTGTTTGTTTGTTATGACCAAAATCCATATACGTCAACAAAATTTAAAATACGCTCAAATGAGCATGCGCAGACACTATAAAAAACAGACTGGAATGCGACGCCTACGTATATTTGGTTTGTTTTGATGTTTTGCTCTAGTTTTCGATGGCTCCATTGGCCTTATAATTGAATTCATTAAATTGATAAATATTTTAAAAAATCTAGATGTTATTGGTCCGGAATCTGGATCAGTTTGATAAGAATTGCTAAATATACACGAGGATGTGGAAATTTAATCTAGTAGAATTAATCCACTTTACGATTACTATATCATAATTTAGTACGAGCATCATAATATACCTACATAAACAGTCAGCTGCGACACAAGAAGTACGGGTTTGATTCCCGTAGCGGAACATATGGTTTGGATGCGCTGCAGATAATTGTTCCGGGCCTGGGTTTTGTGATACCATAGTAAGTACTGGTTGTTCCTGATGCCCACAACATTCCCTGTGTTCAACACTCCCATAATCATCCTCCTGTGGGGTCAGGGCTATTGTATGTGTCTGTCAAATGTAAAAACATAGCATCATATTTTCGCCTTCGTGTTAATGGACATTAATTATCTATAAAGTAAAATCAACGTCCTTGAGCACGTCCTAGCCAAAAATCTCTGAAATAATGTTAATTGAATTAATGAAATATCGCTTGTTGAATAAATTATTTTGATGCTAAATTAATTCTTGATTAATACATCTACGTAGCATTTTTAAGCCCATCGTCTGCCAAACTAGTCAGGACTATGTATGTATTTGTTGTGTGTTTATTTATTTATTCAATATTAACATCTTTCATAAAAATAAAAAAACCTCGCCTTGCATGCTCCGTAGTCTCAAGTGAAAACATTTTACATGCAATCAACAATCACGGACACTTGCGTAAAAACGGTTGAGCTTAATCGTAAAATACTCTACGGTTTTTTATTTATAACTAACGAGTGCTCGGCATACGTTTTCGTTAAACTTAACTATCTAAGAACTATACCTAAAAACATACTACAATGCAACCAGCCATTTCGGTACACATAGTGGACGAAGAATACACATTTTTTTAACCTTTTTGTGTTTTTTTTATAATTTTTAGTGCGTAATAAAAGCGTGTTTTTTTTTATTTTTTTAAGGCACACATTTAATTATTATGGAACATAATGACGCTGACTTTTTGTTGTTGACTGTTATTATCCTACTACTATATGCGAAAGTTTGTGAGGATGGATGTTTGTTTCTCTTTCACGCAAAAACTACTCAACGGATTTTGATGAAACTTTACAGTAATATAGTATATAGGTACATCAGAATAACACATAGGCAAATTATTATTCGGGTTCCTTGCGGGCGAAGTCGTGGGCAGAAGCTAGTAGTCAATAATGGGAAGCAAGAAGAGTGTACCTTATTATGTAAATTTTGTGTCACTTCTTAGCGATGCTTTAGAGAACATACGGCTTTACGTCTTCAAGTCCTCTTCAACATCAATATACACTAAATGCGGTTGACGGGCGATAAATCCCATAGTTCCTTTACATTTATAATAAAGACATAAAATACTTCAAAATGAGACCTTGTTACCTGAAGGTTCCATTCATCTTTATCCACTGTATATATTAGTATAGGTACAATGTTTTGACTTATTTTTTAATGAAAGTAGAAAGATGCAAGTCAAAAGCTTTGAACATAATTATGTGAATATTTACGTACAAAACTTACTAACTACAGTTGACCTCTGTGGCGCAGTGGGCAAAGGTTCGCCTGAGACGCAGAAGGTTGCGGGTTCGATTCCCGCTGCGGGACAAATATTTGTATCTGCAAATATTTGTCTCGGGATCTGGGTGTTTTCTATGTATAATATATTTATATTTACAAAAAAAAGTATATCAGTAGTATATCAGTCATGTAGTTCCCATAACACAAGCTCTGCTTACTTTGGGGCTAGATGATGCTGTGAAAAATGTCCAGCATTAAAAAAAAATCTAGCAATGAAATGGCAATCCTTCTTAGGCAATAATTCATGTAACTGTAATGTTTGTAAATCACAATAAATTTCAATTTCAATTTCAAATAAACATAAAGAAAAATAAATTGTTTTTGTATTAATTAAATAAATTGGTACCTACTTATTAGTTTAGTACTAATTTTTGTTGAGCACTTTTGTTTTAGATACATTAAGATTAATAACACTTTGAGAACTTCGTGTCAAGATAAGCCTAATGCTTTAAGATACTACTAACTTTGTATCTACTCAGTTTGTTAAATAAATAAATCAAAATCTAACCTAATCTAAATCTAAACTCAAAACTCGATTTAAAAATCTCAACACTATTATAATTTGAAATAGGATATCTATGATTGCATAGCTTGCAATAGAAGCCATTTCCTCTATCGTGGACATCAGTTAGAGCTGATGCAGTGGCTGATTTGGCCGAAGATCTCAAGAGGCGTAAATATAGAAGTGTCGACAGAGCTAACTTATTTGAGTCTTTTGGGTTTGAGACCGTGGGAAACCGGGCCCTTTGTGCATTCAAAATTATTTTAGGGCGACTGGTCGAAGCGATATTTGATCAGAGAGCTGGCTCTGCCTGCATTTTGGGAACGCTTTCGTCTTGAAGTGATCTAGATAAGTAGACCTCTCTATAGATCGTTTGCAACGGTATTTAGATTAGCTAGCTGTTTTATCTACTTTCTTACACACTTACTTTTTCAAAGTTGTATAAATAAATGAATTTCTTTTTAATGTCTTGTTTTGACTTAAGAATATTGTAAAATGTTTTGGTTTGTACTCGTAGCAGTCAATTTATGTCACTGGATCAATCAAATCTATCCCAAATTTGAATTATGGGCTGATATTGTAAACAGCAATTAAGTACCTACGGTTAATAATATGTTGGTAAAAGAGTACAATTATGAAGGACTATGTTTTTGATTAAACAAACTTATTTCCTTACTACCAATATTCCGTAAAAAGGTACCATTGTATAGTGCGCACGCCTACCCTATTTGGCGCATTCCGTTCACAACTGTAATATTTTATGGTAATTCAATCCATGCATTGCTCGGCTGCATTTATGCGCGAAGCAGATTACCAGCGCCGTCTATGTTTTACCGGTACGGTTTCACTTTCGATAAGGTAAAGTGTCCTTCAATCTGCTGCTCTTATTTCTTTAGAAGTTTTTGTAAGCATCAGACCATGTAGTTTTTTTCATTAAGAAGTATGACTAGCATTGCTGGTTTTGATAATGCTTTAGAATTGGAATCTTAATGTTATACTGATAGCTCACCGAACTACTGGTGACTGTAGTTAACAGTGACTTCTGGAGTGATGAATCACAGCTGACTTCTGGAGTGATGAATCACAAATGCAGCGATCACACTGTAACGGGCCAAATCAGTAGATGGGTGAGACTAAAACATATTAATGGGGGTGAAAGAAGACACCAAAAAACGCTTAATTTCTTTGTATTACCAGGTTCAGCTTGCTGAGAAAGTATTTCAAAAAAACCTGCTAAGCAGTGCCCATGCAGTAGCAAAGGTAGAATACAGGTAGAAGACTATATAATTGTTATTTGTTCTTGATTCTGGGAGCCTGTTTTGAACGTTAACGTGGCGTCTTGCTTGGAAGAGGATTTACCTCGATTATTCACTTTTCTTTGTAGATCGGATTAAAGATCTGAGGTCATCGGAATTCAACGGCCTTGCGCGGTCGCCGACCAAAGATGACACCACGACCCATGGCATTTCGAGCCGCGTCTCTCGATAAATTGTTGACTACCAAACGAATTTGAAACGTATTTCTTAGAGAACATAGTTTACTTGCAAGAAGCTAGCATCATTGTTTATCAAGGGTATTTTGTGTTCATATTATGCAAATTCAATAAAATAAATTAGAGCACTTTAGTTATCAGTCGTTCTAGAATGTTAGTAAAAGATATAGATTCCTCGCTAGGTATTTAGGTTTTGTTGAAAACCTACATGATATTCCTAAAAGAAGGTTTTCATTCTGAAAGCCAATACTGGGAGGAGACCCACATTTATACTCAAACAACGAGTTTACACGTGTGACTAATACACATGGTTTAGTCTTAGTACAGTTAAGCTTTGGCATATCTTTTAAAGGGAAAATGGAACCCTTGCAGTTTTGTATTACATCCTGATGTTTCTAACAGTTTTATTGCATATTGATATATATATATATATATATATATATATATATATATATATATATAAGAAACAACTACCTATGTGTGAGATTCAACAATTTGTATTTAAAGCCAAAGGAAATATATGATTTTAAAGTTGGTATCGTTAAGTTAGTTTGTTCGCAGGAACAGAAGAAATACTTTATAATAATAAAATAATGCTGGACATTTTTCACACAGCATCACCCAGCCCCAAACTAAGCAGAACCTGTATTATGGGAACTACATGACTGGATATACTACTTTTATACTTTTGTAAATACATACATTATTATACATATAAAACACCCAGACCCCAGACAAATATTTGCAGATCATACAAACATTTGTCCCAAGGTGGAAGTCGAATCCACAACCTTCTACGTCTCAGGCGAGCTTCACCCACTGCGCTACAGAGATCGTCATACGAACTTCATAAGAAGATTGATTTAACAGATTTCCAAATTTTTAAAATGACATACAGATACAAATTAGAAATATCGCTGGCCAAGTTTAAAAGCAACGGGGCTTTAAATGAGGCTATATGACTATAAGTCATTTGTCATCCCATATGTAGCATTATCTTCATAAGCAGCTTCATATCTGCTAAACTAATCTGCAGTTTATAATTATCCTCGAAAACAGTTTATAACGTTATTACACTGGATTTTTGAAGACGATCAAAAGGACGCGATAGCTGTGGCAATTAAAGGGAAATGGTTGTCAAAGTTCGCGTTATAGTATAAATAAATAAATAAAATCGCCACCGCCATCGCCACCGTGTCAGTTGAGCCACTACTTGCCTTTGTTTTTTACACTTAAACAAAATATGATGGATCTCTCTGGTAGACTTCCTACGGCCTCCTTACACTTTTTAAGTATTTTCGGGGCAAAATAAATTAATAATAATAATGCTGGATATTTTCACACAGCATTATCTAGCCCCAAACTACATGACTGAAAATAATATTACTTATATAGGTACATTTTTTACAATACATACATATTATACATAGAAAAAACCCAGACCCGAGACAAATATCTGCAGATACAAACATTTGTCCCGCGGCGGGAATCGAACCCGCATCCTTCTGCGTCTCAGGCGAGCCTTCGCCCACGGCGCCACAGAGGTCGTCATCCCCGTTATAACAGTATAATATGAGTATGATGATGAATTAGTGTCAGTTCATAATATAAACTGTATTTTTTTTTAATTTCACCTTCAAATTCGACGAATGATGGATATATCTGTTACCGCTTATTAGTACTTGTAAATTAACAGATATTGACACATTATAACTGATGGCATTTTCATTTATCATCCTTTACTGTTAGTTAAAGCTTAGTAATTATTCTAACTAGTAATTATCAGAATGAGATATGTTATGATTGATATCTCTTTTCGGCCCGTATTATAACAGTTATTTGTTTTATAACGAATATATCATTGTATCTTATCCAAACAATACAATAAAATGATCATATAGAAGATTAATTTTATTGTGATAATATCTATAGAAACGGGTACCGGCCTATTGTAAAAATGGTAAAGCCCGTTATGGCAGTAGCACACCTCCACGTTTTATTATGATTTGATGCCAGCAAATATACCTACTAACCTATTGACCGTTGAAGTGTCTATTTTGACAAGACAATAAACAATCATTATTTTTTAAATCCAATGAATCGCTGAGGTCGGGTTTACAGTGGTTTTCATATACAGTTGACAACCCCTTATTTACGGATGCAGTTGTGTAATAAAAGGACATCATCATCATCTAAGAGATGTTTATTCCTGAACAAAGCTTGTTCGATAAAATGTCATGACAAACCGTCTTAATGATAAAATTGTGACAAAGAGGTCAGTTTCTTGTTATGTGAACTACACTAGACATTGGGCTGTTAATAGTGTCAAAGTGAGCACACTGCGTGACACTAAATTGCAGACACCCAGTGTCGGTATTTTAACATTGCTTGTCGCGTAGACGCTATCGACATTAATGGCGTGTCGATTTTGATGTCTAGTGTCAGTATTGTCAAGTAATCTCATTATAATGATCGGCCTGTTCATAACAAAAAATGTCAACATAAAAAACTTTATGCACATTGTAAAGCGATAAAAAAGATCCAACTCAAGAATGATTACAAAAAACCCGTGTTAATAAACTTTTAGTAAAAGTTGCATGTGGCCAATGCATTCGAATTTCAAACAAAATGGTCAGGCGATCTTGAACATTTTGGCGCCAGCGTCAATAACTGAGTCGCTGATCAATAAGGGCGGGATACTTTGAGATCGAACACTGTAACGTTAGATACAAGAGCCAATCGAATGCGAGCAGTTTTAGAGTATCTTCAGGTGAACCGATTTACATAGAGCACACGTGACTAACACCAACTAGTGGACAAAGCTAACCCGCAGCCACATCGGAGTGCGTACGTGTTTTCCTCTCCACACTCCACTTTTCGACAGACTTGAAACATGTTTTGTTATCAGAAAATGTAGAATTGCCGTACCTAGAAAATCAAATGGCCGTATTTCTCCAATATAGTCCCATGACACAGGGAATTCTAATGTAGCATCAGGACTATGTATGTATCTATTGAGTGTTTAAACCAAAGCAGGATGTGTGAGGTATAATTAATTAAAAGGATTTGCTCGTCTTCATTCGATCTCCGGCTTAGTTAAGGAACCTGTAAAAATGTAAGGAATGTGGCAGCTATTAATTTTGTTTTTGGCGGATGTATCGTGCTGTCGCGGCGTGCGCAGGCGCCAATCGAGTCTTGTCGCATGCGCATAAATATTGCAGCCTTCTGAGCTTTGCAGACTGGCAATGTAGAGCCATTTTATCAAGTTTTATGAAGGGTTAAGTGATATATTCTTATAGTACTGCCAAAATGTATGTGCCACCTTGATTCTACCACTCTTTGTGGCCAGAATATGCCTGATTATTGTGGGTGATGATAATAATGTCTCTCATAAAAAAATGTTTTTAGTCTCATTCAAGCAAAAACAAAAACTCGTCTACGGTTATGTCGATAACGGTTATGACTTTTCTAAATCCTGTATTCTTCAATATGTTTTACTGAGAGACTTCCAATATTGAAAGAAACAAGAGTAATTTTAGTCTTCTCTTCCATAGATAAAACGGTTTCTCATGCTAAACCTGCAGAGCCTTTTAAAAAATTACATCTACAATTTTCTTCTGATGGACATCCTTACAGTATAGATAAGATCTGTGGGGATCCGATAAAGGGATTTTAAATAAGTTTTCGAGTTTTCTGAAAACCACTTTTAATTTGGAATTTATTTCCAATTTTTAATTTATTAACCAAACTTTGAACTTGGCTAACGTTGAAAAACCAAAATCCTTGTAAAATAAAAAAAATGTACAACGCAAAAAGATGAACCATATTCGAATGACATATCGAAAATAATACCACATTCCATAGAAACCAGTCAATTATTAAATTGTGACCGCATAAATTCATATAATTTACATTTTCTGCCGGCGTTCATTTAAATTGACTCATTTGCCTTTGGTCAGTAAACAAAACGTCATAGCCGTAAAAATAAAAAATAACATATTTTATTTTTCATAAAATTGTTTTTATGTACATCAGCTTAGGTCTTACATGAAAGTAGCTGTAGGGAAGTACATGGACTCTGTCCTACTGCAAGCTAAAGTCAATGTTTAAAAATATATAATATATTATATTGAATTGATACATCATTTATAATTATAAATGACAAATAATTGATAACAATCATATTAATCTTCATAGATTGGTCTTTATAATTGCAGATTCATAATTAATGGGTCATATATAAATACATAAATAAAAATTAATTGCCGTATGTATGAAAGATCATCACTTGAGATTTAGTTGTTTTTTATTGTGCTCATCACACAACTGGTGGGACAAGGTTGTATGAAATATTTTTGTAAAATCTACAGCAAAAGTAGAAAATTTGGATGACTGATGCGAAGCGTGGCTGGTCACTAGTAACAAATGAAATCAGAACTTAATTCCAAATATACCTTCTTATTCCTACCATGCCTGTCAATATTAACATGTCAAATACATATGTGTTAAAATAAAGGCCATTCCCTACCACTCTCGGAACGAACCATGATCTGAGTCAGCCAACCAATAAAATAACTTTTTTGGTCTTATTATTATATGCATTTTAAAAATGATGATAGCTGAATAAAATATATCCTTAGCAATTATATTTATAGTGCGTCAAGTTCCGGCTCCAAATCGTGCGTAGTCTCAAATATGATCTTATTATGAATAAGATTTCAAAGAATCACTGTTTAGGTTTACCCCGACACTCTATCGAGGCCGTTGCTTTCAATAAGTTTTATTATTCAGAAGTCTTCCTGAATTCGGTGTCATTCAATATTGTATGATCATTTTCGAATAATAACAAATGACCTCTCATCGGAATTTTTAACTGTTCGACCTACTGTCCACTATAGCGTTGAAGCGTGGACGCATCTGTCCTTGCTTGGTTTTTGCTTCTCATAATATCTTGCATTTTTTTGAGAACGGAACAGTAATTCCTCTTGCTAGCTAGGTATGTATCCAAACGCTTTGGTTTACTATTTACCTAAGCTTTGTATCAAAATTAATTGATTCTGGTGAAATTTAGTATAACGCTATAAATTAATTTATCTATCGTCAAAGGTACTATTGTTTTAGCTGCCTGAGCTAATTAAAGGCCTATTGAAATTATTTAAAATCACGAGCTAATTAGTTATTCAGAATAGTCAGAAAAAAATTGACTGTCTGTGTTTATTTTAATAAATTACATGGTTTTTATTAGGTTTAATCCTGATGTAATAATCATCAGACCAAATTTTAATACTAAGTATAAACATGGTCAATGACGAAACTTTTAGCACAGCCTAAACGCATGAACCTTGGAGGGTATATTTCTCTTATGGTGTAGGGGTACACTAAGAAAGGAATTTGGAAAATTCTACCCATAAGGAGGTTTGAAAAGGCCTGAAAACCTTTGTATGAAAAATCGTATTCCTTGAACTTATAAACAAAATAAATATTCTTCAATCCAAATGATAAAATATTAATATAATTATCTCCGCAAACTACGCCTCTAAGGGGTTGTAGAGGGTGACCAAGTTTGTATGGGAACTTTTAAGAAGTGGTCCAAGTTGCTTGAAACTCGGCATAAATATTATTTATTACAAAATGATAAAAAACAAATACATTTTTTTTTCTAAACTACCCCTCAAAGGGGGTAGGATGGTGTGTTAAGTTTGTTTGAGAAATTTTTTACGCTTGGTGGTTGGATACATAAAATACAAAAGAACTGAATACATATCTAATCCAAAAAAAGCCCTTTAGTGTGCAAGGCATGCAATTATTTTTGATGCACCTATCAATTACCTATCCTACGTGAGTTAAACCGCGGGAATCGGCTAGTTTTAAAAAAAGAGACAAAACGAGCTAAAATGTAGAAAGGCCGAACAGGAAGGTCACATTTCTGGCAACATAATGGTCCTTCGAGATAAGGCAATGCACCCCAAATCCGGTTTCCAGAATCAATTAAATTTTAAAAACCGTTACAACAGTGTACTTATCGAGTATTATTGATTTAGGCATATTATAACTTAAAAGTATATGGAATTAGAACTTAAATATAAATATAAAAAGACTAGAACTTTTTGCATGTCTTCTATCCAAAACTTCGAATGCATGTGCTACCGATAAGTGTTCCAATAAGCGGGGATGAGCTTGCAAGCTGTCACGTAGAATGCTAACTATTTGCAAAATGAGGGAAAATGCCAAATGTAATGTTCAGACGTGCCTCTAATTACCCCATCGTATACTCAAAGATCTACGCACAGATAATATATCTAAATATGTCCATCAAAAGGAAAACAGTAGTGAGCGTGTTTGTTCGTTTTCTGTTTAATGAAAAACAATGTACCAATTACTATCCTACTACTATTATACACGCGAAAGTTCATGAGGATGGATGTTTGTTTACTCTTACACGCAAAAACTACTAAACGGATTTTGATGTTTTTTTTTCAGTTATATAGCTTAGACATTAGAAAAGCACATAGGCTACTTTTATCCGGGTAGCACGCGGGCGAAGCCGTGGGCAGAAGCTAGCTATTATAATATCTGTGGTATCAATTAAACCCAAATTAAAAACATACATTTATGAATGAATCATTGAAAATACTTTATTATGCACCACAAGATAACTACAAAATAAACAAAAACTTAATGCTAATAAATGACAATGGACGGTCTTATCGCTTCGGAGCAATCTCTTCTAGACAAGCTTGGGATGGAGATAAATCTATGTAATAAACGCCGGTGACCAGGCATTATATGTAAATGTAGGTGTATTACCTGCTTTGTTTTGTTTTTCTTATTATTTTGGTTCTATTTTTTATATTTACAAGTCACGCGGCGTCCACAAACTAATGCCTATAAAAATACCTTCCTTTTTTGTGTGTATTGGCATTTTTAGGTTGCCTAAAATAGAAGATTTTTCATTATGCTTTATGCCTATGGACGGACAGACAGACATACAAACATGACGATAGAGGTTTCCGTTGTTGTAGTGCAAGCGTCGGCTAGTGCTACTGATCTTGTTAGTAGGTCACAAAACCTAATTTTACCCTATTTTTTCTGTGGAAATTAGGGGTATATTCCTCAGACAAAGTTTGCTCGCATTTAATTTTTTTAGAACTTAACCTACAAAAATTAAAAACATCCTAACTTTGGGAGTGTTAAAGTTTGAATGGAGGAGTCCATCCCTTCCACCCCTTATCCTTTCTTTTATTTAAATCCGTGCGACGGCTTTCTAAATCCCTCTGACTCTGGCAAAGTTGCATTGGAAATGTGTTTTTATGAAATGATATAATCGATTTAGATACCTACATTAAAATGTACAGACGTGTCCAAACTCATTAGTTTTTTATCATGACATTTTACCTTCTTGAGAGCCTTTCAAATAAAATCTAAGTAGGTATTGAAGAATTCGACATGGTTACATGGTCAATGATACCTTCCATTACTTGCATTATTATTATGCAAACCCAAATCACTTGAAAAGGATTCAATCAGCCCTTTCGGTGTACAAAGGTTAGATAAAGAGGAAAGCAGTTATTGATTTTGATCCGTCGATTCTCTTTGACTCATTTAGGTTTGATGTCTTGTGTTTTTATTATTCGTTTTACACTAAATATTTTTTGAATGCTCACAAAACAGTCAAACAGAAAAGGCTATGATGAATATGATGATCTCAGTGGCGCCGTGGGCAAGTTGCCAGTTGCGACGCAAAACATGCTGGTTCTAATGCTAATGTTTTACAGAGTTGTTGTGATACCACGGTACTTGTTGTTCCTGATACTCATGACAAAGGGGATTCTAGTGTGGGGTTAAGCACTATTATATGTCTGTTAAGGATTTAAAAAAATTTAAAGTAAAGTACAGAGATATTGGTTGATTACAAAATGATAGAAAATTGCTGAAAATATCTACTTACTACTAGCTCAACTTCATTCGGTTTTAAACGTTTCATCTGAACGAGACCGATTTTGAACGTCAGTTTAAATCACAAATAAACCACGTACATGTTTTTGTAGTGATCAATATACAATGTAAAGGTACCTTTTTTAAAAAAATCTTAAGGTAAAACATGCATAGTACTCAATAATACTGTCTGTTAGCTATGAAAAAAAGACCCAATCATAATCTAGACATTATATGTATACAAATAAGACTATTATTCAAATAATAAATCATTTGGAAAAACCGTAATTAATGCTTTTGTTCTATTTTTGGTCATTATTTTAAGTGTGACATTAATATCATCTCAATGAAGCATCTAATTTATGAAACGGCGGTATCGAAACCCTGGCATTTCGATTGGGAAAATAGTTCCATAAATTATTTTAAATATCGCAAAGACACTTAATACAGTCATAAGATATATACATAAAGTCACGCCTGTACTCCGGAGGGGTAGACAGAGACCACGGATTTCCACTTGCTACGATCCTGGCATACCTCTTTCGCTTCATTTCACAAGCTCGTCGGTTTAGGGTATACTTGACTTGGCCTTTCTCCAGAACTTCTCCAATTTGGTAGAATTCAACTCCAAATAGTACGTTCGCCAAGGCTTTCCTCTTGAAGATGTGGGTTTGTTTTCAATTACCTTATGAACTTCATTTTAATATTGATATTGAATAGGATAGTGAACGTCAAAGCAATCCAGCTCCTCGACAACACGGACATAGTGAGAAGACTACAAAAGACCAAACCCTTTGAATGAGTGTAATGTAGTGAAATTCGTGTCAGTGCTACCTATAAAGAACATATGAACAAAGTGTCTTCCCCTTAAATAGAGACAGTAAGAAACGTGTTAATGGACACATTCTTAGCTATACTTTATCATATAAAACTAGGTCAGTGTTAAATTACTAATTAGCCTAACATAGGCAAGATTGTATTATTACTAGGATACATTAATTTATTTTAAGTATAATAAATTAATCTGAAACTGACAATGAAAAAAAAAATGATATTGTTCAGAAATATAATAAAACAACAATCAAACACGCTTACAATTGCAATCCCCACGTTAACTATAGTCTTAGACAAAGCAACGAAAAATATCATAGATTGTGAAATAATAAATGTATTCAAATTTTTATAAATTGATTCGTTTGTTTCTTGCAAATTTTAGCGGAAACAACCTACATTTTGACGTGTGACCTTGTGTTTGCTTCATTTGAGAAATTGATATTAACATTTGTTAACATTTTATTTTATTTATTTTAGTCTTAATTGTCCTTCATCTTATTTTTTTACCTTTAGGAAAATAACATAACATACTAAATCATTTTATTGAGTAACATCATCTTCTTGTCCTTATCCTTCATTACGTGGGGTCGGCACAACATGTTTTCTTCTTCAACTCTCCTCTATCAGTCGTTATGTCAGTACCTACTCACTCCTTTCTTAACGATGTCATCCTTCACACAATCCATCTTTTCTTTGGCCTACCTCATTTTATTGAGAAACAAATTACCCAATGTTTTCCAATAACTTCGAGTGTTCTATGTAGATTGTTTATTTTCAATAAAATTCAGTCGTAGAATACAACATAAGTCAAACAATAGGGGTAGATATTAGAATTAATTAATTTAAACATAACCTGCTTTATTACAAGCTTAATACAATTATGTACCTCTATATTTATTGATAATTAACACAAACCTTACCCGAAATCACGTTCTAGTCTAGACTAGAACGTGATTTGGGGTACTTTAATATTATTATTTACTATTCACGAGGAAAAATTGTTTAAGAGTAAGTTTTCTAACTAACTAAATAGCTTGAAAAATGTGTTTGAAAAAAGTAAGTCTATTGTCTATTGTATAGGATGATTTTGTTTCTATTCACTTACTATATTATGATCGTTGGTGCGAATTTCTCGAATCATTAACTTCGGTTTCCTTACACAAGAAAGCTTTTAAACATTTTATTACTTAGAAAACAAGGTACTTTCACTGCACTCTAACACTTTATGCACAATGCTAGGTGCCTTCCTATTGTAATTTTTACTTCTTTGAAAAAATATTGGACATTGCGTGTGCAAGAGAATACTTAAAGAAAGTTAAAGCAAGTAAGATTTATCACCTATTTACAAAAATAAATGTATTCGTTTGGGAAATAGGACACCCGAAAGGGCTTTTTAAATGTTTAACAAATGCTAAAATAAACTTTTTATAAATAAACAAATAAACACACACAGTCAGTTCTGATTATGCTTTATATAATAATTTAACTACTTGGGAGAGTATTTATAAAATATACAAATGAAACAGTTGAGCAATCCGTTGGAAACGATCTTTTAAATTGCAACGGACGCAGATCACTACAGACGGAAGCCTATTGATCTGTATTATTATTATGAAATCATTGACAAACTCATTAAAGAAATAAGATTTAGTACTTTATATACTTTCTAGCTACTTTCTTGATATTTGTTGATGATAGTAAGTCGAGTACTTGGGTAAATCAATATCAAGAACTTTTATATCGAATTACGGCTGGTGTTGATAAAAAACAATTGTCGATTTTTTTTTAACGATAATATATACTTTGACAACGAACACAGAACAAATAAAAAATAGAGAAGTACGGTAGTTGTAAAGATACGATAACAGTGCTGTATTGTGTGCAACTATCTATCTTTCTTATCAGCCCACATTCACTTATACTGGGTATAGGATTTCTCTCTAGCACGCCACTCTTCCCTGTTCTGCGTCAATCGAACCCAGTGCTTCCCAATGTTATCCGATCACCTGTCTAGTCTGTGGTCTGCCCGTGATCTATGATTTTCGCGTGGCCACCACTCGGTCACTGCTTTCGTCCATCAGCCGTCTTCCTGTCTTGCCAGGGCACTGGCCACTCCAAAGGCATAGGCATAAACTAATGTTTATAATATTTTTTTAATAGATGAAAATATAAGGCCTATTTACTCAGCGTGCATCAAACATAAAACATCACATAGAGGGCTATGATGTTCAATCCCGTAGGTTAACCCTTAACTCCTACACCTACACACAACATGTACCCTGGGTAGTGACAAAGAAGCAGTCAGTCCTGTTGGTAGGATTCGACCGTGTTACCACCCTTTAGTCAAGCCTTGATGCCAAGCGATTTGTCGAGTTCCATTATGATGTCTGAAGTAGTCAATATGCAGATAATTCGAATAAAGACGAAGGTAATAAGCATCTACTGGGTGAGCATGATTAACAGTGGTTACAACTGCGCTTACCACCAGACGAGGTGTATACAAATTTGTGTTTGTAATTAAACCACTCATTTTTTTTTAAATGAAAGCAAAGATGACAGAATAATTTAAATTTTCATTCTTTATCACAATTTGAAGTTGCAAATCATTGCAACGTGTTGTATAATTTGGGTCGATTTTATAGAGATATAAACCGATATTTGCCGGAACGTTTTGATAGCTGAGGAGTAATAAGCAAATTTTATTGCAGTATTTTAACATTGAAATGTCCCAAAATCTTAATGTGTTTATGTAGGTGGGAACTGTTTTCAAATTACCTACACAGATTCTGATTATTCTTTTTATAAAATATTCGAAACTCTTTACGTGGATTTTATCACGTATAGCAGCAGTCTATTGTGACTTGTCTTACTTGAAGTCATACAAAACACTTGCAAAAAGGTGAAGTTTCGAGCCCCACAGGTTTTATTATTTTGGGTCACTTTAATATTATAAAAAACTATTGGTTTTTTGACACCCATCACCGAAATTGACTAACTAATATATGTTTTAAAAAAAATACTATCCAGCGGTAAGAATCTATCTTGGAATAACGTCTATTTTTTATAGACGGTATCTAAAACGGAATCTAAAACATATACTTCATAACACCAACACCTATATTATTTCCATACTCATAAGACCCACTGTCCTCCCCTTATTAAATGCTTCGACGATTGTCATGCGCCACTTCGACCGTTACAACAACTAAGCCAATGTGGGTCATTTCAATGTTTCTATTAGCAGTTCAGTGGCGCCAGACAGCTTAATAGAAATTCTGCGGTCAATTATAAGAAACAGGTTTTATCGTAAACAGAGGATGACCTTGGTGTAAATGTATTTTAATAACTTCAGCTAAACCATTGATCAATCGCGTTTTATTCCCTGTGGCCCACCTGTTTTGTTCAACTACGTACATATATCTGTTTATATAATTTTAAAATATCAACAATGTTAGTTAATAAATACCAATATTAAGAGTTTTATGACAAACATTTTTTGGTGTAATTCTTTAAAAAGCTCTCAAGATTTATTCATTAAAAATATATTTAAAGATCAATTAAATTAGTAAAGCACTATATTCAATCCGCCAATAAATGACTCAATTGAATAACACATTTGTTTACTTCTTCGTGTAAAATCTTTTTTCATGTAGGTTCATTTATATAGTGTTCAGGACCGAGAAGGATGAAGAGATCGGGAGGCCTTTGCCCTGCAGTAGGACTTCGCTGGTTGAAAATAAGTTCTTACAATATAATGTTGCTACAAGCTTAAACAAAACGCTCCTGAAACATGATGATTTAGTAAATTATTAAGACAATATGATTAGGCCCGGTATCTGGACAAAATGGATGTCAATTCTATAATTGGCAAAAAATTTCACAGGATAAAAAAGGGTCGCTTCTTCTTATACAGGAAAAGTTTGTTAGCTGTAGGTATTATTAATAGTAACAGGATAATTTTGATAAGACTGCTAGGTTAAACGATGCATTAATAGACATTGTCAATCCCATTTGAGGTTATGTTTTTTTTATATTAAAAAATATTTTACTCTACCTACTGCATTATGAACGATAAACTATCAAATGACACAATAAAACAAGAAAACATCAACAACCAAATAACTTCGCAGAACAAATGTGATTTTAAGGAAAACCTCAAAAATTCGTCTTGCCTAAATGATGTGTCATTGATTGTATGTACCTATTCACTTTTTGTTTTTTTTTCTGACCTCTTACACACAGCATCATCTATCCCCAAACTAAACAGAGCTTATATTATGGGACCTACATGACTGATAAACTACTTTTACTACTACTTTTTTGTAAACACATATTTAATTATAGTTCATAGAAAACACCCAGACCCAGACAATATTTGCAGATCATACAAACATTTGTCCCGCGACGGGAATCGCACCCGCATCCTTCTGCGTCTTAGGCAAGCCTTCGCCAACTGCACTACAGAGGTTGTTTCATTAGTTTAAAATAAACATTGAAATTTTATGAAATTTTAACATCATTTAATGATGAATTGGTAAGTAAGGTTTACAAAATAATATTTCGTTTGGATCAGACGAAATAGGACGGTAAAATGGACGTCCCTTCGAATGTTCTGTGGGTAAAATAAATGGACAGAAAAACACTTGCACATATATAAATAATGTGCAAGTGTTTTTCTGTCCAGAAACATACTCAGATTGTACCTTCGTAGCATTTCGTAGGCATGCTACGCTCGATTAAGATGTAGAGCATTTCCGGCAACAGATACGATCAGATAGAAACAGCACGCATAAACTTTACTTGAAGCTTTCCATTTATAATGTTCTTAAAGCTTTCAAATAAATTTAATTCGGGTGGAACGCATTTCGACGATGAATAAGATGATCTACGTGCTTTAAGCCCAGGTGATTCAAACATGCTAAAAGGTATTTCACCTTTTTATTGATTTCAATAATCAATAATCAAAACATCTTCCAAAGATGCAGTTTTATCTCATGACTAAGATTATTATTGTGGTTAGGAATGTTGGTATGGCTTGGTCATTGAGTTTCAAGTATTTAGCCTAAATTCAAACTAATTTAAGTATTGGCTAGCAGTTGTTCTTACATCATTGTACATACTAATCTCATAACTGGTAACATTTATTAACATAATCATGCTTAAGGTATGCATATAAAGAAAGGTCAGCAAGAATAGAGTAGGATGATCTCCGGATTGCATTTTTTAGTCTACTATAATTTTCACTAAAAACGGGATATTTATCATGATTCGTGAGTTTGAACGTTTTTCAAGTATTTGAATAATGGTAAATATAATGTCTTAGGAAAAATTATGTTCATAACCATGACAGTTTCAAAAATGTTTTAGTAGTTCTAGTTCAGAATGGGTTAAAATGCTACTTTACCGAACTTATGTCCTTAACTTGACCATTTTAATTGATCACTAACTAACTACATCATTTATAATAAAAAAAATCTAAAATCTAATTTTAATTTGAAACACCTAAAATAAATGTTGCTTTTTCGCCGTAGAACGGAAGTGATTTCGATTTAATTATTTCAATTACATTCCATAAAAACTTAACTCTTTTCATAGAGAAATTCGGACCATAAGCAGCATTTTATTGGAAACTTTTTGGTTTCAAAGTAATGTTTTCAAAACAATTATACCTAATAATGTAGATTCGGTGGCTTTGATCCTCTGGTGACCGGTGAGTTGTTTTATTTCGAGACAAAGTATAATTTGTCGAAATTGTTATGAATTGTTTGCAAATGGTGATACTTTATAGTTGTTGGGCTCTGTATTATTATTAAAATTCCATGCTAAATAAGTAATAAAACATAATAATATTTATATTCGTTCAAAATCTAACAACTATTTTTCAGGAAAAGGCCACATATTTTGTTTAATTTACGTCATCACAATAAATTAATCATTCTTCCTCGTACAATGCTCTCAACAATTTAATAAATAAAACAATTCCTATAAACGATTACTAGGTCTATAATTGTCAACTTGTTGACCCGCCGCCGGTCGAATAAACGTCATCGGCGCCATCTGATAAAATTTTCCCAGGAATGCTACTTAGCAAACAACTTAGAAATTCTGAGACAAATAAATGACAAATTTTATTCGACGAACGTCAATATTTGTATCTAATGTATAATTATTAGGCGGATACGAATACAAGTTAATTAAATGAAGTTATTCAGAATAATAAGGCCGTTATGTGTTGATCCGACAGCGGATCTTGGGCACAGATTGAGATATATAATAGTTGCTTTGTCTTGTTGACAAATTCTTTGAATATTTAACACAAGAGCTAGCAAAAAGAGTAAAGTCAAAACTATTAATAATAATTAAACCTGATACTATTTAGATATATTCACATATATGTCTTTGTTAACATAATTTTTTGTAACTTGATACACACAAATCACTTTTGTATTTTCAATCAGTTGTAAAAACATATAGGTGAGAAAAATTACGCATGGCAATATTTTATCACATATCGATGAGTCAACTCCAAATAATTTATTGCTAAGAAAGTTCTTCTAAAAGTTAACATAAAATGGCCTTGAGAAAACCCCAATAAACATATACGTTAATCAAAATGATATAAAACAGTAAGTGGAAATTGCTGTTCTTGCTATTTTTTTAAAGTGACAGAAGAATTGAATCCGGTTACACCTTTCTATGTTTCTCGTTTTTGCATGTCGGTAGGTAATAGCTTATATTAGTTAAACACGATCACTGTAAACTTATCCTTAATATTTTTTTACCTTATTATAACAATAATGATAGTATAAAAAGAAAATATAAATTCGAAAATATGGATGTTGATGTTAATTGTTTTCGCATATACTCATATAATTTGTATTTATTTTTTTTACAATAAATTGAATTAATTAGTTATTTGTTTAGTATTGTTAAAGATATCCAAGGAGATTTAAAAAAAAATTAGACACAGCATTATGTTTGTTTTTTTCGAACTAATAAATAATTTGTAAAATATAATGTACTCAAACGGAATACCGTGATCGAGAGTAGAAACTTTCGATTCTGATCAAACTATTTTCAGGTTTTGTGTTATTTCATTGGAATGTTATATAGTTCTTACATATTTACATAGGTTTTTCATGGATACATAGTTCTATAACATATTGGCAACTTTTTACCCGGGCTACTTTTTATCACGTGGGTGCAGCCGTGGGTAGAAGCTAGTAATTTATATACTATTTGACACAGTGGTAGAGAAAGCTTAAACTCATAGTTAGTACGAACTTAAACATTTTTATTGATATAAACTTGGCTTTTATTTAGATAATAAAACTTTCACATTTTTTTCGGGTTTACATTGTTTTATAAACTTATAGGTACGAATAAAATTACCCTTTTCATTTTAATAGGTACCGCAGAAAATAAAAAAAACCTATTAATAAGAAGCTCCAAGACACCGAAATATCCAATAATTAGAATACATATATTACAAAAGTAAATTTGAACAAGGACAAAACATGACATTCCAACGTTGTTATTATACCCATTATCATTGTTATTTTAGGTAATTGTACAGATATATGTTGTCGAAAAACATGATTGTATATACCCATTTATTACTTTATTTATTTTTATAAATGACCCATAGTGCACAAAAGAATCAAAGGCAATGAGAAAAAAATATTATATTGTAATTGTACAACTTTGCAAATATGGTGGGGTAACACTCCCAAAAAACTCGTCCCTAGTCCCCACATAGAGGTGAATCATATAAATTGGAGCCATTTTTTTAATACCTACTGAAAAAAATATATGAATAGCTATATCCCAGGCGATCGATGCCTCGATATTTATGATACCTATCGTAGTGATTTGTCAAGACAAAGTTTTAGTGCACAAGCGATTAGTAATAAGCTTTTAGCTTTTCTTTGTTAAAGCGATACCCCAATAAAATTACTCAGCTTTGCAAAGGTATGCAAAGATGATACAAAAAAAAATGCGTAAGATCTCCGTGTATGTGACGCGTCCGTGTGACGTTCACTAGTGTTTGTGATCCTGTAGAAGAGTTGATGTTGCAAATGTATAAAAGCGTAGCGTCGATTTCGAAATCATCACAACGATTTGGATTCTCTAAGGAGTGCACACACGGATAAGAGAGTGACCGTGAATAAGTTTCCGCATTGATTCTCGTGACTTACAGTGAACAAGACAAGTGCATTGGAGAACTGTAGCAGGGATTTCAAGTTTATTGTGAAGAAAAATTCGTGCAGTTTTTTAAAAATGAATTCCGTACAGGTAATAAATTTTTTTTTTGTTTCACGCAATGGAAAAAGAAAATATAAGTTACAACTTTTTTTTCATTTTTACAGTACTTGTTTGCGTTCTGCGTGGTTGCAACTACTGGTTTGCCGCTAGAAGATGGCGGCTGGCATCCATACAAATATGGAGACGTGGGCAAGTAAGTAAATGCCAGTGTATTCAAAGACATTTACCTAACAAAGGTAACATTCCTTAGGATCTTGCTCTATTGCTAAAGGCTCATTGAGAAACATCTAAACAGTAACGTACTTTAAAACGACCCAAAACTAAATCCTTAGATCGATGTCTTCAGGATGTAAGTTAAAGAGCACTATCGGTCTCTCTAAGTTATGAATGGTATATGTTTTATGGTAATTATATATTTTAGCATACGTTTATTATATTTATTTAGTTAGTTTTTGTAGTTTTAAGTAACTAAAGTATTTTTCTGATTCATTATTTTCTTCTCTACACGATCCTACTCGTACCTCTATAATTACTTCTCTCAACCTCAAGGTTTGCTGGAAGAAAACTTTTATAGGGTTAAGCTTGCCTTTGTACATGTCATTTAATTCTGCCTTTTTATAAGTGTTTATTTGTGTGTACAATAAAGAATAAACATAACTTTTATAGTGTGATATATGTACTATGACTAAACAACAATTTTATCAACAGATATATCCCATCCAACGAGGGCAAATACATCCATATTCCAAACCCGTACATCCACATTGACAACCCTTATGATGGAGGCTACGGACCATACGCCCACGATTACGAACCTTATGAAGAGGCTGCTACTGTCGATCAGTATAAATATGTACTGACCCCTCCTAAGGATATTCCTTATTACAAAGAAGGTTACTACAAGAATAACGGAATCAAGATCATCAGACAGAAACACAACTATAATGAGGACAAATACGATTTTGAGTAAGTATTTTCGAAAACAAATGCCTACCTCAATTCCATTCATTGATCAACAAAAAAAACCGTTTATATTCTTAACATTATTGAATTCAATCAATAGAATGACATAAGTGGACTTAAATCCTTACTATGATTTATGATTTTGAAAAGGTGACGCCTCTTCACAGTCGTAACCTGCGTATTAAAATTATCATAATCGAGTAATCTTCACAATTTATTAGTTTCCCGTCTACTAGACCGACTTAAACCTTGTCAGAATGATATGCTTGTTATTATAAACCAAATTTACATACCCACTTTGATGACAAATTGACATTATTCTATACAAAACATAACATTGACGTGACAAATATAAAAAAAGAATGAACAAAAAGATAGCAAAGTCAAACGAAACCCCAAATTGATAACAATGTCAAACCCCTCAACTAAAGTATCAATATGATTGCTAAGAGCATACAAGGGTATCAAATGTCATGTTTTTACCTAAAGACAAAAATAATGCATGGACTACACCGATTCATTTAATTGAAATAGCAGCTAAGTAACTATACAGCTTTTGTCAAGTCAACTTCCGTCGGTTGCATAAAAGCAGATGGACCTTGGCTCACGCTTAACATCGCCAGAGTTAAAAACTATTTATAATCACTATGTAACGACACCATAATTGATTTATTGAAACTTAATATTGATGGACACTGAACAATCATTAAACAAAATTAAATAGTAATTATATCAGATGAAGCGAAAATAAGCGAGATCAAATTTTCAAAGATTTAATATCATCATTAGGGATGATAGCTTCTGCTGCAACATTAGTAAGGGAAAAATTATTATTTTAACCGGTTTCATTAATTACCTAACTAATTTTATCGTTTCTTAACAGTTTCGAGACAGAAAACAAAATCCGTGCTGAGGAGAAAGCTGTTTTGAAGAACCCGAACACCCTCGACGAGGGTATTGCTTCTAAGGGATTCTACGAGTACATCGGACCTGACGGCTTCATGTACAGAGTAGACTACACCGCCGATGAGAACGGTTTTCTTCCCCGAGTCAGAAGGATAGAAACAAAATACTCAGGCAAATGGACACTGGAGAAGGTCAACTAATAGAAATCATCGCCACCCTTGTAAAATCAGTATTTTCGTGTAGACAATAACTTCTTTTTAATATTGACTTCATTCTTTTGACTGACTACAATTTATTAAGCTTCTATCTTTTCCATTAGAGTCACGATCGTACAATCACGATCATAACCTTTAAATTGAGTTCTAACGAATTATTTTAGGTAATATGTCAACATAGATTCATCAATCTCATCATCTATGTCTGTGAACAGATATTAATTTATTTGAGTACAATTCCAAGATAAGAGTGGCTAAGCTTCGGTATAAGTTAAATGTGTTTTGCAAGGGCAAAACACATTCCAAGTAAAGGTTCTTACTGGGAGGTAGAACACTTAACTATACTTTAACTATACCGTGGTTAAGCCTTATAAATAACGGGGGATGTGTTGTAACTCTTGGTTGAGATGATACGCTACTATAAATGTCTCGTCTCTACTTAGATAAATTATTTATATTTTAGATAAGTGCTTAGATTGTAAAACTTAAGATAATTATTTATGGAAAATGTGATAATAAATGTAAAATGCATAAATCAAAACACAACATTTTATTTTATATCTAGATGTCATAATTATAACTTAATTATTAAGGAGTCATAGTCTAGATAAACAGGACCTTCCGAAAAACATACAAGCAATTTGAGAACCTCCTCCTTTTGTTTGAAGTCGGTTGAAAAGCGGTTCAGTCCTACAAATTTGACAGTCAACATTTAAAACAAATATCAGATTTTTTTTTATCTTACCCTCGGTTTCTGTTTGGTTGATCAATAAGTTGTTCAGGTAATATCTCATGACAACTGGTGTGAATGTTTTTTTTAATATTGTTCAACCAATCACGTAAGTTGACATGAGATTTGACAACAGGTCAGTTTGATAAACCTTTAAAAACCAGCAGTAAAGTGCATAATATATTTTTTATGCTAAACGCAGTTCTTATCCAGTTTTATGATAAAGTTCTTGGAAGTTTGATTTTTTATTGATTATTTGTTACGGCCTCGACACAAGGCTTCATGTTAAACACCTAAAGAATTTTGATTGTGTTGAAAATCAACAACACCTAGCTAGAGGTAGATAGATTAATTAAATACAATTTGATGATGGCATTCAGCCAGATTATAACTGACCGCAATTAAAAAAAAATAAGATATTGTTCACAACTACATTATCGTTATGAATTACATGCCTTCCATAAATAAGGTTCTGAAATATTATTTGAACTTTTGTAAATATATTTTTACAAAAGCTAAGTACGTTTCTTCCCAACTTCCTGTTTCCCGATCATTTCAATGACTTTCAATCATTCAAAAGTAATTTTTAGGCTTCGGGTGTAAGTGAAGTAAGTGAAGTGATGAGAAGAATCTGCTGAGGACAGATCTCAATATAAAGAAACAGTAAAATCCAAAGCCCTGCAAAAAGGTCACGACCCTCAACATTGAGGATATCAACGTAAGGAGGAGAAGTACTATAATTGGTATCTATGTAAGAAGTCAAGAGGCACTTATGCAATTTTTTCTTGAATTAACTTACCCATCTACTATAAGTTTTGCTGCTAACTATTGCTTGCCTGTGTCACAACTTTACCAGCAAGTACCTTTGGTGTTAGGTATACTAGGGGTATATACTAAAATGTACTTACTGGTGCGGTATCGAGGTAATTAATTACCTAGGAGGGCGAGTTGCGACACAAGAGGCGCAGGTTCGATTCCCGCTGCGTTGTTTGCATGTTTACAAATGTTTGCATGATTTACAGATACTTGTTCCGGTGGGTGTTGTGGAACCACGGTACTCGTAGTTCCTGATACTCACGACACAGGGAATACTAGTATGGGGTCAGAACTATGTATATGTTTGTTGGTTGGTAATATTATAACTGCTGAAGCAACAAACCTACTTTTAGAGTAAACGAGCTTCGTGTAGGTCAAAGTTCGACAGTGAATTCAAGCGAATTATTTATTAAGATGCGACGGAAGTTTAAGCACTTGGCTTCTGGTGAATGCTGAAAAACTCCCTATAATTGAATCAATGATCTCTGAATTTTAAGTTTGAACCCCATTTTGGTAACATAAGGTATAAAAATAGTTTCCAAAACTAATATAATTATGTTGGTATTAGTTTAAATCTCATTCGTAAGGAAAACATAGAATTCAAAATAGAAAATAACTGAAAAAATCAACTCAATACAGGTGCCTATGAGATTAAACTATCGCATTTTATTCAATTCAATTTATTTTTTATTTAACCTGTCTAGGTTACTGTTACTTAATCTAATTCGTTATATCTAGTTCTTACACTACAGTATACATACAAATACAAATTACAGACATTAACAGTGTTAAACAATTAGTTTACAAAAATAAAACAACGATCTAATTCTTCTACTGAGAAAGATTTTGTAATGTGCAAGATTGTTTTCATCACTTCCATTAACGAGTATGACACGTTATTTCAGTGAGAAATTATTTTTTAATTGGTCATTTACTAAGTACTATCAATGTACCTAGTTATTTACGTAGAGAAATAGGATGATACCACCTTATTTTCAGCAAATAAACATCGAGGGAAACAATGATTTTACTTGTTATTTTCTTAGTGATTAAGTTTTACCTGACTGGTAAAAAATGCTCCCTATTAAAATGCTAAAACACATTGTAAATTAACACCATTACGATAGCTCATGATTTAGGAGATAATTATGACCAAGTAGGTAGGGAATGTACCGATGTAATCAAAATTCTTTAGTTATAAATTTGGAGGCCAACTTATGGCACCCAAACCCGCACTTTGGCAATAAACATCGGGATACGGACCGCAATAATATTTGAACTGATATCGCGATAAATAAATACCAGGGCGCCACGAATTTCAATAAAAATATCACGAGTAAAAATAAACGAGTCCGGGTGAGAGGAGCGGAAAGATCGTAAAATCATGCGTGTTAGGGCAAGAAATTTGGCGAAATTGTTTTGGCTCTACCCGCGAAGGCTTTTATAGAAGCGAGGGACGTTGACCGAGCTCCTTGCCAAGTGGCCGGCGCCGCTTTGGCCGACGACGCACTGCGATCCGCAAATGCTGCACTGCGCACCGCCTTATCATCCTCCCGGCTTCCTTCTGAACGATACAATCATTTACAAGCAAAACGACGCATTCCATTAGCAAACAGGTCCGGTCTGAATCTGTCCGGAATTTCCCTGAACGGAAAAAGAAGAATCTGGAAAGTGCAGCGACCTCGCGCAAAATCCGCCGAAGGACGTCACAGCTCAGGTGAAATACTAATTAGATGGCGTCTTTTTGCGATTATACCCAAAATATACGAGTCTGGGCGATATCTGTATGCAAATGAGAGGAGTTCGATTATCGTGTCTTATAGCTTAGACGTTTACGACTACTTCGTTACGCGGATATTTTTGTCAGCCATAATCAAAAAATGCAATCTGTGTTTTTATATTTCAAATTTAAGTGGCTTAAATAATGTGTTAATTAGCAGCACAGGCGTGATAAGTGTTAAAATATAATATTGAAAATATTAAACGAAGATAATGGGTCCGAAATTGTACCAAGGATTGTAAAATAAATTGATAAAGGGACAGAAGGTAATGTGATGCCCATTTGAAAACACCTTAAATAATAATTTGGTTTTTCAATTAAAATATTATTTTTAATTGAAAAAACATATCAAGACCAAATATCAAGACAAGATCATTTTTTTTTAAATTAAATCAATCTTTAAACTATGTTTTTAGTAATATTCTATACCAGACTAACCGGAGGAGATAACATTAGTACTTTGTGTCTTAACCAAATAATTAATAAGTCAAAAGAAAATAAAAAAATAGTCGGGAGCTGAATATTATTTTTCTGAGCTTTTAGATAAAACAATGATATAATTATTATGAAGAAAATCTTGGTATTGAGAAAACATTCTAAACTAAAAATAATCAACACTATTACCATCTTCCTTCTAAGTTACAAAAGATATCTTATTTTGCAGCCAACAATATTTTTTTTTATTGTTTAGCGTAAAGTACTAATAAAGATGAGTATCTTTTGAATATGTAGTCAGGATATTACGAGAAAGAATCGATACAATGCCGTGGATTTTATCTACTAGAAAACAGGAGTGACTAGTACGCATATGATTTTTCCTACACGCTATCTCATCAACAAGATTTTATAATATCCCAAAATTCAACATCGGCGGGCCTCATTATAAAATTTACTGATTTCCCATAAGTGTGGGTTAACACTTAAAAAAACAAATAATTAGCCATCATCAATGGTCTGTAAAGGTCCATTATTGAACATAGGCCAAAGGGTGCCATGACGAACGATCTTGGGCTACCTCAGTCTATCTGATGGGAGGCCTTCCTACACTGCATCGGCCGGATTGTGGTTGACCTTTTCTTAAATATTACAAAAGGTGGAAGACCTTACTCCTTTAAATTACAAATCCTTTTGCACTGAGTTATATAGCTCAAAGCCTGCTCTTTCATAATTTGCGTAATAAAAACTATAGAAGTTTCCAGTGAAACGTCTCCACCTGCTTCTAATTGTTAATTTTTCAAAAGCTCCGCACTAAGCTTACTTTTCATTAGCGATCCGCTGTTACGTGCGCTTCATTCATTTAGAATTCTACTTTCTGTGCAGAACCGTACTTAAAGTATTTGCCCCTAGAGAAAATTAAACAGTACATTTCTTGAAATCTCAGTTACTTATTTAGGTACATGTAAAACCAAAATGGATTGTAATTTTGTACAATTAATGTTTGATTTGCGCTTTTCACTTTTTTTAACCGACTTCAAAAAGGAGGAGGTTTTCAATTCAACTGTTTTTTTAATCTTTTTGTGTTTATGACTTGATATCTTTGCCCATTATTTACCGATTTTGATGATTCTTTCGTCGTAAAGGGAATGATCCTGAGGCTGTCCCATAATATCCTTATGATGATTCTTGTGATTTCAATGCATATCTTTTTACTATAGTATTATAATAGTTGTGCTTTGACTTTGTAAAATAAAGAATAAAGAAAGGTTTTATTTATTTATCGCCCATTTTAATAAGAAAAAGAATAAGAATAACTTTATTTTGATATCTTAAGAAACAGTTGTATACTTATAAAATAAACAACAATAGCTTATTTCTGTGAATAAAAATAAAATATGAGTTACAACAATAAAAAAAAAGACTAATGGTGGAATCCTTTCTATACTTACCTACGCCTTGTAAATAACTGAAATAGTGTTAGAATTCCTGAAATAGTGTAATATTCTAAAAAAATATTTAATAAACAAGCGGGACTACGCTTTAAATAATGAAAAAAACTAAAAAACAAAACAAAAAAATGTAATGTTTTTTCAAGTATTTGTAAAAACTATTTACCTCTAAAAGTATTTTATAACACTCTGACCAGAAGAAAAATTATCTCGAGGATAACAGTAGGTATGACCTAAAAACTAAAACTTCAGTATATATTCCGAGAAAAGTAGAAAAAACTTGTGAAACTTAACTGAAAATGAGCTCCCATAACTAAGCAAAACTTTTAACAAAATGTTCATTTTATAAAAAGTCTATCGGATATCAAATGCAATACTTTCAGTCTAACCACATTGAAATAACATGAAAGTTCGTCGGGACCTGGATTGGGTCCAAATAAGGCGACTGCTTTCGACGTACGCTTGGTGCAACAGTAAAACCCTGCAAACTTTATCATACACTCATTTGGAACGTATATTCTACTTCGTAAAGTCTAAAGTTTATCAGACAGTTTCCGATAAGTTTGTTTATTGGCAACTGCTCGTTTTTCGTAGTCACTGGCTACTCGTCGAGTTTTATTGGGAAAAGATTGAATTTGTAGGTGATTATAACAATGTAACAAAGCGTTGTAACATTTTCCAACAATATAAAATTTGTGGTGGTTTTTGTAAAATATTGCAAGGATTAACTTATTATGTACCTAGGTAAGTACAAAGTTTTTAACTTTAATTGATTAATTGACTTATAATTTTAAGAGAGTAGGTAGGTACACAGCAGTTAATGCACTTTTGTTGTAATTTGACTTTTCCATTAAATACTTTGCTGTTATTTATTTTGTCATGTTTTACATAATTCGTAAATTTAATGCTCTCATTCACTTTAATGTGTAAGTAAATACCATATAATTTTTAAATCAGAAACTTATTTAGGTAAGTTATTAGAACTCTTAGTGATATTTTTTTTAATAATTTAAGATGCGAGTGAAAACTGGCATCTATCGTGCTAAGGCAAAACTAAGTCAAGTCATCGATTGCACAAAAGCTCAAATGTTTAACTGCGCTGGATCTGCTTCCAAGTTCAGTCCGAAGTCGTTAGATGGCGCTTAAAGACCTAGATAGTTGTACGATAACTTATTTAAAGATTATATTGCTAGGGTTTCCATTCAATATCGAAATGAATCGGACCGGCATATAAACAGTAATCAGTCCATTAAAATATTTTGAATAATAAAGGCTTATTTCAAAAAGAAAACTGTATTTTAAAGCCATTAGCGCGGACAGTGGAACTTTTTCTACTTTTATTTTAATAGACTTCAAATTTACTGTTTGATTGGCTATGCATGCTAAATCAGAATGAAAATGGCCGCCAGCCGGTGCTGTTATTATGAGAAATCACGAAAGTGACACAAACTATTTGGTTTGGGGCCGATACTTTACAATGCAAATAGGTTCAAAAGTTATATTGCAAATATTATATATATATCCTGTGGCGTGGGTATATGGTGAAAGTACGAGTAGGTACCATGGTACTCGAACCATAATACCCAGAATCAAAAGACGGCGGTCTTTTGATTCCATTTTATCGCAAGAGATCGCTTTTAGCGATAAGTCATCTCTTTGCACCTTGCTTGTCTATGAATTCCTGTAGTTTTGTATTTTTCTTGGTGAGCAATAAAAAGTTTATCTATCTGTCTATCACACCCGGAAAAAATATTTGCAGAACATGAGAACTTGCAGAACATTGATTCGTAGAGGGAATCGAACCCGCAACTTTGGGTTCTCAGACTACTCGCTACTCGCTCGCCACGCCACTGAGGTCGTCAATTCGATCTAACTATTTTCGGCTGTCATTTCCTACCGAAATACTACTTTCAAAACGATATTTCATACTTTGGAGGACCATGGTTAAATAGTAATTAGTTATCACACGACTTAAAATGGGGATGGCGGCTTCATTTTAAAAACGGCTATGGATCTATTAATATTTTATATGATAAGAAAAAAAAATACCTTAAATATGTACCAGTGTGTGCTCGATAAAGTTCTTTTAATTTCTCGCCATGAGTTAAAAAAAGTTACGACTGTATCAAATTTTTGTACCGACACGCTTTTGAGGGAGTCATTAGATAATATTAGGGTATTGGCGTTGTGATAACACGGTACTCGTAGTTTCTGATACCCATGGACTTTGACTTTGATACAGGAATCCTAGTATCAAAGTCAAAGTCTGGACTACGTATATTATGTGTCTGTTGGGTGTTTATTAATTAATTAATCTTGAGAAACAAAGTACTTCAATTGATTTATTATAACGACTTAAAGTAAAATCCATTCAACTTTATGATACTCACTATTTCAGTTACGTCCGTTGCAACAGATATATTAAATTTGTCCTAAAGTCTTACAATGCGTTGCTAGTCCAATATAAAACGCACTAAGGCGCTTCTGTTGCATCTAAGGCGATTCTATAGTACGTCGGGTATGTTGGCCGAAGCGCGCACCACTTTTCGATGTCATCTGGCGCAAAAAAATAGCCTCATTGCTAAGTAGATTCCACGTGAGCAGCAACAGCATTCTAAATGCGATTACAAAACAATTTGAATTTTGGACCAAATCGCTATAAGTTATTATGTACAAACGTAGTTTTATGTGTCTACTAACATAATGGACTCATTTCTCTGAATAAATTATTTTTATAACATCAATAAATTCACAGCTGCACTATAACGCTGAATATCGCAAGACACTTCCCCTAAAACTACAATCGTAAAACTGCTCGCATAGAACTCGACTTGAGAGTAACGTATGCTAAAAAATGCAAACAGGAAAATTTAATGGGACGTGAAGGAAACCGGGATGCCGTGCCCCGAAATTTCCTTCCATTTTCAAGTTGGCATCGTTACTGTTGGTCTCGTTTATCGACAAAATCTCGAATCATTTTAAGGCTGTATATGTTTTTTGAGTGTATTAGCTCCGAATAATTTTATGTAAAGTAGAAAGCATACTTTCATAAAGAAAAGTAGACTTCAGACTCTGTATTCGTATGTCTTGTCATTTTTTTAAAGATCTAGGGAGTGAGATGTATGCAGGCAGCTTTTTTACTTATTGCGGTTTTCTGATTTGTTAAGACACGTCTTTCTATTGAATTGTGACTTAATATACTTAAAACTGAGGGATAAATTGGGTATGACAAAACGAACAGATGGACGAACATGACGAAACTATTTTCGCCATTTGGCTTCGAACCTTTTTTTTTCACGAATAAATGTAATGTTTCACGAATTCTATAGTAATGGTAGAATCATAAGAAATGTTAGTCCAGTGAAAAATGCCGAGTTGTTGATTTCAGTCCGACATAATAGAAAAGCTCTAGAAAACGAAAAAGCTTTCGAGAACATTTAGTAACTTTTAAATGTATAAGGGGCCGTTATGTGGATTTCCTTAATATTACTTACTATAGCTTATTATTCTAAGCTATTGACTTGAACATGAAAATTGCGTTTCGTTTTGTTTATGTTAGGGAGAGATGAGAAAGGACGCATGCCGTTACAGATAAGTCATACGCTCAATAAGGTAAAGTTTACCGTGACTTCGTATATCGTGTTATTATCATTGAATTTGGGGTGAATTTTAATGTGTATGTGATATTGAGTGCTTATTATTATTCTAGAAATCATCTGATAAAATTATTTGATGATTTATTAGTGCGAAACTCAATGCGTAATTTACACTACGTCCGACCCTGTGAATTTAATATGTCAAAAAGATTCCTTGCCAATTGTCTTCAATACAAAGTAGTTTTCTCCTTGTATTTTTAATTAAGAATCACTTGACATTGTTTTAGTATAACCAGAAGTACTCAAGTAGTGTTGGGTTTTAAAAACATCAACAGTAAATAATTAACATTAGATGGGTACTTCTCGGACATGCCGTTCTGAGTGTCACTCCAGTATTTAATTAAACAAACAAACGCAAAGAGAAGTCACAGTTTGCAGAGAGAGCTGGTTTGGTTCTATTTTATTCTGAGTCTTCGAATATCTATAAATGTATATAAAGGTCTTCATCGCTTTTATCTTTTTATTGTTGTCCCAAAGTTTTCCCATATAAAACTTACAGTTTAATGTTTACTGACCACGAAAACTTTAAATATCTATCTTCTGCAGTCATAATACATGTTTAGTGAGATTAGTATTTTTCATGCTCAGTTCTGTTCGCATGCATTCGTTTTTTTTATAATAAACCAACACAGGTTTGTCAAGTAATATTTCTGGACTGCATCAGCTGTAATCTTGAAACTGTGGAGAAACTGAAAAGGTTCGTAGGTAGCAACGGTAATTTGTCAAAATTAATTAAAAAGAAAACGTTGGAACTGTAACGATAACGTTTGGAAAAGAATTTCAAGGGGAGGAATATATTTTAATGATTTTTGGGACCCGAACTCTCATTGTTCCTGCATTTTAACCTACTAGCTTAAGTATACTACTTGTTTATTTCTTCAAAGAACTAAACCTTCCCCTCAACTAATTTACCAGAACATTTTAGTGCGATGCAATGAAAATGAGCCTAAGTATATTTGATTAATGTATGTATTTATAAAAAAAAATAAGTAATACATCATCTAGTTTCCATAGTAAAAGCTGTGCTTAATTTGGGCTAGACGATGCTGTGTGAAATTAATGAACTTTTGCCATGTTCCACATAATGTACCATATTTCCAGTGAGTTCTGCAGAAATAGTACAATATTTTTAAAATAATATTCTAATTTGATATTATAAATATATTTTTACCGCACATATATATGGTTATTATAATTTATAATCCTACTAATATTATAAACGCGAAAGTTTTTAAGGATAAAAAATAAATAGAAAACAAGCAAATCCCGATACAAATAATGCAGATACCAACATTTGTCCCGCGGTGGGAATCGAACCCGCAACCTTCTGCGTCTAAGGCGGGCCTTCGCCCACTGCGTCGCAGAGGTCGTCCGGATGGATGTTTGTTACTCTTTCATGCAAAAACTACTAAACGGATTTAATTAAACTTTACAGTTATATAGCTTATAACATCAAAATAACACATAGGCTACTTTTTATCCGAGTACCACGCGGGCGAAGCCGTGAGCAGAAGTAATATTTAATAAACATAATAATATGACTACAGTGCTTACAGTTTATTTAAAATATAGGTACATTATTTTTTTCATTCATTTCGTAGATGACTACAAAATTAGGCAAACAACAAGCTTATTTAAAAGCTTACCTTGTTTCTCTCTCTCTCACTCTGTATCTCCAATACTTTCCTCTATACCTTAGAAAATAAAGAGTCAAATCTCTACCCTTTGTCCGTGAAGCCAAAGGATGCGGTCTTTACATACAAAATACCGAATTGGCTCTCTGATTGAATTATGACACCCTTCCCAGACGGAGGGTCGCGATTTATTATTGTTTATTTAGATATGTTTGATTTTTCGTATCCGCACTCTAAAAAAAATATCGACAATTCAGAAAACTACTATTTAAATTAACATGGGAAGAAGTAAACTTTCAGCAAAATAACTCGCAGTTTGATTGCTTTTAAGGAGCTGCAATTATTATCGCCAATCTTGTTTTTTATCGATAAAATAAACAAACCGAATTCCTCTCAGTATCATTCTATGCTCCAGAAATTTAAAAATTCTTGAAGACGTCATTTCTTGTTCGCAACGAAAGGAGTGCTTCAAAGACCATAAACAAATCCTCCAAAAAATTGAGGGAACCAAACTCGTCAGCAATGTGTCGACTAGCCAATTGAATTTCAAAGCCGCCAAGCCACCACAAAATTTATTCAAAGAATAAATCTGAAAATTTGTAGATCAAGGCATAGACGCTGCGAGGCGCCGAAACGTCAACACAAAGGAATTTCTAAATTTCACGACTTCCGCCCTGACTGTTTCACTACATAATATTTTAGTTGTAGGGAAAGGAGGCTTTTCCGACATTCGTTTTGTTTGTTACTGTAATAAAAGCAAAAACTTTTGCAGTTCACGGATTTATATCAGTTTTGTAATAACTTCAAAAACAGGTGCTTATTTTCAGTGTTATAAAAACCAAATTAATGGGATTAAATCAAGACTTACATAAGAATGTTTTTATAAATTATAAAGTAACTCTGTTATACCTATCTGGGTTTTGGAGCTTGTATTAAAACGTATTAATATAAATAAAAAACACATATTTCACACTACCAGTTTTTCTGATACCTTTTGTTGGCACGACTTCATTAGCTTCAGCTGTAATGAAAAAAATAATCACAGAACCTCAAACCGCGTAAAACAGGGATTGCTGTGCTTCTAGGATATTTATGTGAGTGGGCGAAATGACAAATGAGTGGAGGGAAAATTGTGAAAACTGTAGCTGGCACAGGCCGTACCTAGTTACCTAGTTCAGGGGCTGAGGGGTGAAAGTTTTGGGTGGTTTAAATAATTGTATTAGGTTTCGGGAGAAATTTGAACAAGATAAGGACAAGTTACCTGACAAATTTTAAGACAAGTCACAAACTATTAAACTTTAGTCTGCAAGGCTTACTGAACATCAACCATTCTATCACAAGTGTTCATCGGCTTTTTACCTCAAACCAAAAGTAACATTGGATAACTTACACCACCAGTAATCCTCACACTGTGACTCAGACTTACTATACGATTAACTTGTTCGATTGACTTGCTTACACTTGCTTGATATAGACTGACAGTTAAATATATAAATCAATGGTTGTGTGACCCATCAATTGTTATAAATGGTTAGTTGGTACAAATTATAGGCAAAATTCATTCCTATGGCGAGTAAGTAACTGTCTGTAACCGAACAGACTAAGATCTATTCTGCGCGAGTGTAAACTCGTCCAGGCAGCGATTAAGCAGATTATTTCGTGTTAATGAATATCATTTAAATAGGTTGTTACATTATCATTATTTTTAACTACCTTCCATAGAACATGTTGGCTATCCTATATAGGCTTCATACTTTGTTTGTTTCTTAAATTGTTATTAGACGTTAAAACCTTTTTATCCATAGCATCCTGTTTTTATAAGTTTATCTATTACATCCGCTGTTAGTTTTCCTAAATAGTAAATTAATAAATAGGCAATACGATCCGATTTTCTTGTATGAAGTTTGATGTACTTCACTCTTTTTTAGAATTATCACTACATTTCAGTCTGGTTTATGGTTCTGACACATACACAGGAAAGCGCATCCAACAGACACATTCACAGTACTAGCACCGCACTAGAATTCCCTGTATCGTATATATCAGGAACTAAGTACAACAACCAGACCAGAAATTAATATCTGCAGACCAAGTAAATATTGGTCCAGCTTCAAGGATAGAATCCGCATCTATTGCGTCACAGCTGTCTTCGCATTCATTGTGACATTGAGGTTGTTATTGATGACATTTTATGGAAAGAACTGTGACTCATATAAATAATAGAAAAAATACATTTTGTTACGTTGAGACATTGCGTGGTACAATGACCCCCTTGCTGGGTTATCAGTACGACCCTGGCTGACAATCTTACGCGCTGTCACCCTAAGGCTAACAACCCCATTGTATACTATCACCCTTTGCTTCAAGTGTCAAGTTTGTTAGTTCCCTTAGCTCTTTCGTTTGACACTGTACTTTATATTTGTGTAGCTGACGGCTAATTTCCTTCTGTTAGAACTTATTTCTGTGTGGTACTTTACTTGTTTCTCTATTTTTTTGTTGAACACACATCTTTTTGCTTTCTACTATATAGTTACGTGATGGACCGGTGAGGGTAACTTGGTGGATAAAGGTGATTCCTGTTGATCCCGCCACCAGCTTTTGCCCCACTTGTAGGCCAATGGAAGTGTATTTTATAATATTACTAGCTTCTGCTCACGGCTTCGCCCGCGTGGTTATAAAAAAGTAGCCTATGTATTATTCTGATGTATAAGCTATATTACTGTAAAGTTTCATCAACATCCGTTCAATAGTTTTTGTGTGAAAGAGTAACAAACATCCATCCTCACAAACTTTCGCGTTTTTATAAACGCGAAAGTTTGTGTTTAAAGTTTGTTTGTTTTTACTATTATTAGTAATACGATTTTTATTCCAGTTTCTCCCACTGTTATATTGTTAAGAGCTTATAATTGGTACATCGAACGTGGATAGAGATGGCTCAGGGCTGGTTGTTGTAACATTTTCTGATTTCCTATGTCGAGCTGATGACTTTTTCCGGCGGATTATGATATCAGTGTTGCTTCACTTTACTTGTTTACCTAAAGTAAAAGAGAATAGTTCAGCGTTCTCAAGCGAGTGCCTTGTTATTTGTATCCGCAAACACCTGATTCCACAGCGCATTACGAAGAGCAATATATTCCGGAAGTAAACCTCACTATGTCACTACTTGTGTGCAGGGGCGTGAGAAAATAAAATGTCGTCTAGTCGTATGTGGTTGTTTTCTTTGTTACTCAAGGGGCAATCATGTTTGCCTACTGCTTCATACGCCCATTCTAGTGGTGACTGGTATAAATAATATATCTAATAAAATGTAAATATTTGTGCTGTTTCCTAAAAAAGTATCATAAAAACATAATCACACATTCTTGGCTAAAGGTACCTTATTTTATAAAACTAGGTCAATGTTAAACAGCCTAACATCGGCTAGATTGTAATATTACTATAATGCATTTATTTGTTTTAATTATAATAATCTTTATAATTCTGGATACTAAACATATACCAATAAAAGAACTAAATTGAGTCAAAGTAGAAATAAAAAGATTTTTATTATTTTTTTAGCCAAAAACTATCGTGAATTTATTCGACTTTCGACTCATTCCGAGAGTCTTGATCAGGGTGAGTGGTTGCGACTTTCTGAAAGTTGCAACTGAAGAAAGTCGAAACCGAGTAGTCGCGAGTAGTCGGTGCCTTCACCGATAGGGCAGTACGTGAAAATTCCCATTTTTAAAATATGAATAGGTATTTATTAATTGAAATCACAAGTATCTTATAGAACTATGTGAATTAAAAATACTAAAATGAATTTACGCCAATACCAAGTCTTGAAGAATCAGGCAACAAACAGTGCTTGTTTTTTTTTTATGATGCTATAGCAGGAAATCGCATTTAGTAAATAGTAGTAAATTGACGATTAAAAATATCACTGCATGAGATAAGGCACGGGAGGCATGCGGGGGAGGTAGGTAATTAGTCTTACAGGAATGCCAATATTGTAACACTTGTATCATTTCAAAAATATAATGACACCCATGTGTCGTGGGTATCAGAAACTACGAGTATCATGGTACCACAACATCATGGGTAACATGAGTAACATGGCTATGTAACCATGGTGTTGTGGTACTCATGGTACATATTGGAAAACACCAATAGTATTTAATTTTATTATAGGTTCAATTAGTCACACTTATTGCTATGACTTATGAATTATGAATTATGGCTGATTTATGTTTTTTTTTCAAATAAATTACGATCGAATCTGTTCTACTGTTATCCATGAAATAAAAAGAAAGAAAAGGCATTTATTTGCAAACCTAACCTAACTGTCAGCGACATATTAGATAAATCTGGCGACACTCTTTCTGTATGAATCCATCTGTATATTAACTTCAGTAATTTAATTATGATAGTAGGCACTATTTTAGACATTATTTTGTCGAAAAAACCGGCATTTTTTTTTACCTTCATGAACCCTGCTTAAACGAGCAAGTCTACTAAGTGTACCTACTGGATATCTTTATAATTATACTTTATCGTTAATTTCCTGTAAAAACGTTGAAAAGTGGTGCGATAAGATGGAACACTTTCATTCCACTCCATCAAGACTGACCCCAATAAACAGAAATTTGTAGCTACCCTCCATTTCAGAGGAAAGTGCCGTCTAAAACTAGATAGGTCAGCACGATTATAGAGCAAAAACTACATTTCCTATGTACGTGCACAGATTTATAATGGGCACACAGCTCTAAATAAGCTCTAATCTCTTAATAATATTAAATGAATGAGGCTTAATAATATGAAATATTAAAGGTAGTTCTTGGAATAAAATAGATTCGAGATATGATTTGCGAGTTAGTTTTTTTTATGAAATTTCGGCACAGTTGCACCATGATCACGGGAGGAACATAAGCATTTACTGGAAGATGTTATTAGCAGACGTGTGGATGATATTTTATCACAGATAGTGCTCATGCTCAGTGCTCTAAATTGAAGTTTTTTTAATGTATTATATAAACTAAAAATACACACAGAAAACATGACATCGAGTTATAGATAATTTTGTAGCTCTCAGTACTATCCTGAACTATCCGGCCTCGTGTCATGGTAACCACACGTTGTCAACTGCTTTAACGTGTATTAAGATTCTGTTACATTGTACCTTTAGTGGCACTTATCCTAGTTAGGTCTGTAGACAACATTTTACAATAGCAAACCTAAGGTCACGTTCACAAGGTTCGTACACCTTGTGAACGTGGAACGTAAACAAAATTATATGTAGGCGGTGGCACAATAGTAATTAGCAATGAATGAGCCGAGTCAGTTAAATCCCGGTCAAACTAAAATAAATAAATAAATAATGCTGGACATTCTCACACAGTATCATCTAGCCCCAAAGTACTTGTATATCTGTGCCCAAAGTAAGCAGAGCTTGTGTTATGGGAACTATATGACTGATATACTATTTATATACCTTTTTTTTCTAAATACATACATATTACCTCTATACATAGAAAGCATCCAGACCCGAGACGAATGTACAAACATTTGTCCCGCAGCGGGAAACGAACCCACAACCTTCTGCGGCTCAGGCGAGCTTGACGCGGTGGTGATTATAGGGAAAGATTGTCAAGTGTTGTTAAAGTTCGCGTACTGATAGCCTCCTCCACAGCCGCCGTGACTGTATTAGTTTGCGCAGGCCTTTAGGCGAATCGGCGAATAATCGCTGATTTGCATAAAAAAATCGCCTTATAAAAGCATTAGCATTTGTATGGATGGGTCCACACTGACACGTGCAAACATTGAGCTCGCGATTTGATCGTCACCACCAGTTTACGCAGGCCTTTTTAACAAGCAGTCTACGCCATAACATTTTTTATAAACTATGAACTTATTTCTGAACACTAACAGAGAATGTCTGGCTTCTTGATTTTGCACCTATCTTCACAAAACAAAAACAAGCTCCTTTGTTAAAGCTTAATACACTTACTTCAAGGATAAACAAAGCTTTCTATCTACAAAGTGACAATGCAAACCAGTAGGTCATAGTTTGCCAGTTTCCCCAGAGCAAAGACAATACCAAGACAGTCTGAGGAAGCACTAGTAATTCCTTCAGGTGCCTTCCGTAGTGACTGACTGGGGCTGAGCTTGTTGAATAATGGAAAGGGCAAACCTCTCTATCAAAAGAAAACCTCTATCTAAGGAAAGCCTAGATACCTAGCCTTTAAGTTGACCAAAATAGCATAGAACCCAGTGATGTTACATACTTCAGAAGAAAACGTACTTTTGATTGTTGGTTCAACATAAATTCATATCATTTGTTTTGAAAACAATTTTAATAATTCTTAAGATTCTTGTTATTTTTTCTCGCGTTAAATTAAATGAACAAATATAATAAATCCCAAGACGCTCGAGGTTTAAATCAATATCCATTCTATAAATAACGTGAATTATGGTTTAAAATTTACATAATTCCAAGCATTTAACATTTTGTTTTCTATAATGATGCCCTATGCACATTCATTAGATTTTAATGGTAAGTATAACTCAGGTTTATTAAGTTTGATTTAAGACTGGTATTATAAATTTAGATCAAATGATTGGTTTAAGACGACATTCCAATACAAGATACTTTTTTCTCCTTCGTCGTGTCACCTGTTATTTTTTTGGTAACCCTGCATTAGGTGAGTGTGACAAGGTTGAAGTATATGATAAGAGCCTAGCTCTGAAAAGAGCCTAGTGACTAATGGTGAAAGGATTTTTAGTGTGTCTTGTAGAGACTTCTATTATTCACTTCAAGGATAATATAAGTGTTATAATTTCATTAAAAAAATATATTTAATCAAGCTAAAGAATATCCAAAAAACTGTCAACTTTAATTTAGTTTTCCGAGCATGATATTTTATCATCCATATTGAATACACTTTAGACATTTCATTTCTTTTTAGGTTAAAGAAAAACTTTCAAAGGTAGGTATTATTTCCTTGAAAAACACAGAATTGGTCCCCTTATCAGCATCATCAACAATAGAAGTTGTAGGAGACATGAGCCTCCCTCAAGGAGTGTCATGGCGAACGATCTTGGGCCATCTCCATCCACACTTCTCGCAAACTTGTCATTGATACATCGGGTAAGGCGTAAAAAGTATCGACCGAGTAATCAATGAACATACATCTGCAGTACACACAGAAAATAAATCTCTTCAAATATGGTGACCTGTTTCCAAATAGAAGAACTCTTCCTGTTTGTTGACGACCTAAAAGGCGCAGTGGGTGAAAATCAGTTTGAGACGGCAGAAGATTGCGGGTTCGATTCCCGCCGCGAGACAAATATTTGAATGATCTGCAAATATTTATTTATATATGGCTTACATGTATATAACATAGTTTGTATAGGTCTTAAGTAATACATTAAATAGGCAGGTAGGTAGGTACATGAGCCCTGTAAGGGCGCTGCAACGTGGGTTCGATCATGCAGATGTGTGTTACAGTTTTACTAAATGATACAATTTAAGATATTCTGGTTTCAAAACATAATCAAATAAAAAAAAACATTCATCTAGATTAATTTGTCACGGTTCTGGGTGTTTTCTATTTATAATATTATTTACAAAAAAAAATAAGTAGTTTCATGACCGTCATGTCATGTTTAGTACCAATAATATATGCTCTGCTTAATTTGGCGCTAGATGATGCTGTGTGAAAAATGTCCAGCATTATTTATTCATTTGTTTTTGAAGTTGGTTAATACAATACCTATGCAATAACAGGATACAGTTCCATTTATAGGGTTGTCGCAATCCGCGTCTGGTAAAAAAACATTTTAACTGTTGTTTTATTGGTTTGTAAAGGTAAAATACTGAAATGGGGTTGTTCGTTTTATTTAAACAACTGGTTAAACTAACTTGAAGGCTTTGTTTTTAATGACGTATTTTATTAGCCTAATTTACTCGTACTACTTCTCTTTAACGAGAGATAAACTAGAACTAGAAAACAAGTTTAACTGTCTGGTTCTTTTACCTAAGATGAAGATAGGGTAAGGTAGTTAGTGATTGAAATTTTTCTTTGCCAGTTTGTATGTTTTATATAATAATTATTGGAAATTTCAATGTTTCTTTGATTTGTTTGTGAATTAGTACCTTTTCACTCGTCCAAATACATTTTATTGTTTATATAATGCCCTAACTTGCCCACCGCGTCGCATCGCCCGCCGTGCTATTACTTCTTTTTCGCCTTAGCGTGATTTTAAATAGCCTATATTCACCTTCCTCATGAGTTGAGCTATCAAATTCAACAGGTATTTCCTGAGACCAAAAGCGCAAAACATTGTTCTAATGAAAATAAGTCAGAAATATATGAAATATATGGAAAGACAAACTTTATTTTGCGATAATATTAAGGCACAAACATTAAAAAAAGAACCGTATTGAGAATCTCCTCTTTTTTGAAGTTGGTTAAAACTACAACCGAATTAAGAATCTCCTCCTTTTTCATATTGCAAAAACGGGAATTTTCACGTACTGCACTATCGGTGAAGGCACCGACTAAGTTTCGACTCATTCCGAGAGTCTTCATCAGGGTGAGTGGTTGCGACTTTCTCCTTCCGCGTCGCGCCGTGCACTCCTCCTTTTTGTTGCAGATGTCTATAGGCGACGGTAACCGCTTTTTTTATGGTGAGTGAAAAGTAAGTTAAAATACAAATTTAAAATTGATAAGGTGTATTATTATTACCACTTGCGGCCAAATGAATTTTAGATCCCAAAAAAATGTCTTCGATAACATGAAAAATGCTTCTATTGCCGGATAGGTAGGTACATCCGAAATATTAACGAAGGCCAGTGGAATTGTTGGAAAAAATACGCAACGGAAATTAACCTCATTAGACCAAGAACCAAACCAAATGACTTTACAAACTTGTTAACTCGAGACCATAGAGTTCTTCATCAAGTCAACAGTCAACTCGAAAACACTTGTAGTTACTTCGATTTTTGACCTGTAAGTCTTGGTTTTGAATTTCACCGTGCACCAGTAGATTTTAGTCTCACAATGTGTACACATAATTTATATTCTCAATCGGTGTTTTCCTTCACCGGTGTGCTGGTGAGGAAACTGACATGTTCCAGAACCAAAAATACCGAAGACGTGACCTTTGCATTCTTTACTATCAACCACTATGCCCTGTTCATAGTCACACCTCAAACTAACGCAAGGATAACAAGAAAGAGACGAGACATATGAAGAGGAAAGGAAGGAACTCAAAAAGCTTAAAATAAAACATATTTTATTTTAAGTGTATTGCTTTCCACGCTGCGCGTTTCAATAAATCAGAAGGAATGACGCCGGCCGCGTTAGGCAGTCATCGTCTCACTGGGTGGCCGGCGGGAGGTCCATTCTACACAGGACTGGCAGTCACCCGTCTTTTAACTCCGGACAAATTTGGTCGACTTTTCTCTAGATTTGCCAGCTAAAACAATGTGAAATAAATTACAGTGATACAGGGAGGCAAAATTTAGGCCGTAAAGAAATCTAATTCTAATCTATCTAATCTAATCTAATTAGCCTGTCTGGTCCTACTGCAGGGCGAAAGCCTCCCTTCTCTTTTTCCACTTCGCGGTCATGTGAGTCATTTGGCCAGGATACCAAAAATGTGTCGAGTTCGACGCGCCACCTCCTCCTGGGCCGACCCCGTGGCCGCGTCACACACTGCGACACCCACTCAGTGGCTATTCAGCCCACAGCACGTCCAGCATTCGGGACACATACCCAGCGCAGTCCCATTTCAGTTTGGCGGACTTATAGGTTACATCGAAGAGAAAATATTTCAAATTAACTGGACCATAAAAATATGAGTTGCGATGAGCCGCATATAGGCTGCAGCTTGTCATGAGAGTTTTTAACTAACGGTTTATGTAATAACACTACGAAAATAATGTATCCTGACTACCCCCTTTCTCACCATGCGTGAGAAAGGGGGTAGTCAGGATAAGGTATAATTGAATATAGATCTGAAGATGTCCATCATAGGAATTACCATAGGTTTTGAAATAAAAAATGCGCCCTCTTTGATCAAGCCTGTAATTCGTTATTATTTCTTAATACTTTATTGAATATACTTATATAGAATACAGACAAAAACTTACATACGTAATTATAAAATATATACGAGCTTAACTCTAATGTACAGGGTAAGTACAGGGACTAAATAGTCCCTGCAAAATAGCATAACCACGCCATCTGTCCCGCTTACATGCGCTATGTTATCGTAGTACTGACGCTCCGCGATTACACTGCTTGTATCTCAATCGCTTGTTCAGATCTATACCTAGTAGCGATCTCTTGAAACCCGACTTTTCTAAACGTCCCAACTCTAGTTTTACGCTTATTTCACGCTAGCCTCGGCAACGTACAAAGTGACACGGAAATAGTCCGTCTGAATATGAGCCAATAATGTGCTGTTAAAGGGCGAATGGCTTTTGCCGTTAATGTCTATTTCAAACACCTTGACGGACTGTTTTTATTGCTTGTAATGCAGTTTTTGCTAAAGACAGGAATACACATTTATGAATACAACTTTTCTGCTACGTTTACAGAAACTAAAGACCGTTTACTATGCTAGTTTTAATTTGACACTAGCTTCTGCCCGCGGCTTCGCCTGCGTGGTACTCGGATATAAAGTAACCTATGTGTTATTCTGATGTATAAGAATATATATATATCTGATGTATATATATGTATCCTCACAAACTTTCACGTTTATAATATTAGTAGGATTTTCATATTTTTAGTTCATCGTTCGTTATGGTGGATGAAAGTAGCCCACGTTCGTCCGTCATGGTACTCTCTGGGGCCAGCAGTGAACTTCAACAGGCTGTTAATGGTAATTATGATGAAATCAGAAAAGTGTTATTGAATTAATTCACTTTATTTATGGGGACAAAGCGACGTTTTCTAAGTAATCTAAACAACAGACCAGATTTATCAAAACCACATAATAATATCTATTAAACTGGTTGAATCTTTAAAGCGAAAATTGCACTGGATTCAACGACACTCTCACAATCTCTTACTATCCTCTCCATCCAAAGGTTGTCTGGAAGAAATCGCTTCTAAGAGATAAGATCGCCCATTGTACTTTATTTATAATAAGATTTTGTTATTATGTTATTTGTTTAAGGTGTACAATAAAGTTTTTTCATTAATTCATTCAAATATTGACTTTGGCATATTTGCAATAAATTCGCTTAACGCTATTAATCATTCGGACTTCACTAAACCGATCCGTCACCAAGAAAATAATAAAGAGTCTAGAGTCTAATAATCAATTATGATTATTAGACTCTAGACTCTTTATTAAAACACTTAAATTTAATTGACGCCACCTGAATGATGGTAAATAAGAGGTGGTTCAAAGTCTTTTCAACATTTCCAACTGGTAATTTTTCGAATTGTATGTGGAGTGAATTTAATACGAATTTCCGTGACAATTATATTTAGTCTACCGCAAGTTCTTCCCTCCAACTTTTAGTGCTTGCAATCCATTCAGTTTCGGATTTTTAATTTCATCCCCTTCCGTGACTCTAAATGAAGCTCCTCGTGCACACGTAATACGACTTCAACCGCATTTTAATAAAGCAAAAATTTTCTCCAAAAATGTCAGGCAAAAGAAACCGTACAATTTAAAACATAATTTAACTACAAGGAACGGTTAATTATTCATTTTTGTTGAGCAAACTTTAATTACAATTGGCCGTCAGAAAGAGGCACGATTACGTACAAACAAATGAACAATTTACTCTCGTGAAAAGCTGCTGAAAAAATACTGTAACAGTTTCGAACTAAACGAGCCGTAAAACGAAGAAGAAATAAGTCGGGAACAAGATTTTATTTTTTTCAGGTGAGAAGAACAACAACTTAAACAATTCGTGGAGGCACTCGAATGTGTTAAACGAATTTGAAAAGGTTTTGTAAACGCGCCAGGGATACAAAACCCCTCGAGTCGGCACCTCGAGTCTGCACCTGCCAATTCGGCTGTCTGTTACAAAAAGTACCGAAAAGAGAATCTCAATTATTTCTGGACTTTGAGTCTAGCATGAGCCAAAGTAGCATTATATTTAGCGACTAGCGAGGTTACTGGTAAAAAAATTAATGATTATTGTCAAATAACATCCCATAAATTGTTAGATAAATGATATAAACCGGGCATACGAGCAAAATCAGGTTCGCCGGAATTTCCCATAACACAAGCTCTGCTTACTTTGGAGCTAGATGATGCTGTGTGAAAAATGTCCAGCTCTATTATTATTAGCTGAAAAACGAATGCCACCGTATTAGCAAGTTAAAGTGGCAATCGGCAGGTCATTAGGCTAGCTGAAACGACAACCGCTGGGAAAGAAAGATCCTCGAATGGCGACCTGGAACTGAGGTAGGAAGACCTAGGAGGTCTCTCTGAGGACCTCAACTTTTAAGATAATAAATATTTTCACATTTGTTTTTTGACGTTATGTTATATAGGTAAGAGTGGGTTTTAAATACATATAATTGCTTTATATAATTACTAGTCTCCAATATAAATTAATATACCTAATTGTCATATTTATTAAAATCATCTAAGTAGTAGCATTTTTTCTTTTTTCTTTTATATCAGGTAGAAAGGTAGGAGATACCTACTCTAGGTAATTACAGTAAATACAGTTTTGAAAAGTATCTATTTATAATATTATACACCCAATTTCTTGAGAGTAGTGTTTGCTTCTGGCGTTTGTGACGTCACTGCGTAGGTTCAGCAGAATACCAGCACTAAGTAGGTAATCTACCTACCTACTAGCATTATGCAGAGCCTTTTTGGTGCGACATTGAACTAAAAAAATAAATAATGCTGAACATTTTTCACACAGCATCAAGTAACTCTAAACTAAGCAGAGCTTGTATTATGGGAACTATATGACTGATAAACTACTTATATACTTTTTTTGTAGTAAATTCATACATATTATTCATAGAAACCACCCGGACCTGAGACAAATATTTGCAGATCATACAAAAATTTGTCCCGCGGCGGGATTCAAACCCGCAACCTTCTGTGTCATAAGCGGGTTATTGCCCACTGCGCCACAGAGGTCGTCGTACTGTCTAGGTAGATGGATTAGTAAGATGCATGTGGGGTATTTCTGTTCAGTTTTACTGCATGTGGGGCATTTCTGTTCAGTAGGTTATTCTAATTAATATTTGTTTCATAACATTTGTTCCCACCATCTTTAACTTATGTTTTACATTTTAAACGTTTTTTTTTGTTTTTTTTATGTCGTTCTAAAAATACGTTTTTAATTTCATTTAATTTCTCAAAAAATGTGGCGAGTCCAAGAGCGTGCATCATGGCACTCTATCTACATTGTCACCGACAGGCCTTTGTCCAGCTGTGGACTTCTACAAGGTGTTGATAATGATGTTCACGAATAGAGTTATAAAAGTCAACTTGGCTACAAGTGCAGATTTGCCATTCAAATCGAGGGATTTTGGATCGGAGGACAGGTTGCGAATCCAAATTAAGTCAAACAGACGAACCATCGACCAGATACCGTGCTGAGTTTTAGAGTAATTTTTCTCTTAAAGCCAAACAAATGAGGCGCCATTAGATGGAGTGAGAGCGCTTAATCTATTTCTGACGAGTTCAGTGACGCCGACAAAGACAAATCGACATTAGCCTACCCACACGGCGCAAAGGCGTTCTACTTGTTTCAATTACACTTTTATTTGCGGATTAACTTGTTATTAGTCATGTTGCCGCTACGGGACCCCAAGCCTATCGCGAGCCTTATGGATGGCTCAATTATTTCACTGATTCAGTACGAAACTGCCTGAATTTAAACACTGCGCCAGCTAAGCATGACTTATTTGAACCATTTTGAATCTGTGACGAGTTCAATCTCGGTTAAAATAACGTAATAAATATCAAAGCATTTACTGAGACATCTCAAACGCTCTCCATCATATCTTAATCATTAAAAATGCCCCCGTTGTTTAACACGTGTTAGTCTTTACACTAAAGTAACACGAGTATTAATAAACTGACAACATATTTATGTGCTCCCAGAGACAGATAATGTACATAAATTTTATGCTATTAACATTCAACGATAAGCCTGACACTGAAATATGATGATTAAAGTTTGCGCTCATCAAAAATTAACTGAAACAAAGAACATAAAAATGCCACTCACTAATTGATCGGCTAACCCGCAACAGACATTATTAGCTCATGAACCAGATAGATTTTCTTGTTTCTCATTAGAATGACTATCATTTTGAAAACTGTGTGAAATTAACTTAATTTTCACAATGCGTTTGAAATCTTATTGCAAAGCCATAAGATGCTAAACGCGACACGACTGTAGGTGAACTACAGTCGCGAGCTACAGTGACTAGCAAAAATAAAAAAGGAGTAGAGGAGGAGCTTATTTCAGAACCGACAAGTTGAAGAATGTCGAAATGTGTCATCTGTCAGTCGGTATTTAAAACGATATGTTATTCTGAAAGTGTCTCTCCCTGTCGTGTTTCTAAATAGTGAAGCCAGCTGTCTTACTGTAAACATTAAGCATTTTCGGAGGAGCCAATGAAAATTCCGATGTCTGAAAGGCGTTTTCCTTGTAGGAGCTACGTTACACAAATTGTACAAAAAATACGTAAAACATGTCAAGACCAAAGCGCTTTCTGAATGCTTCATCGCCGTAAATTCAGGAAACTAAAATATAAATTCTACTACGAAACTAAAATAGATTTGGGTTATTTATTGTAACTTATAAATGTTTTTTAAATATACACTAAACACGTACATAAACATGCGGCAGTACTCAAAAATACGTACCAATGAGCAGGTCATGTTGTTAGAAGAGACGATAACCGCTGAGGTGTAAAGGTTTAAGAGTAACATTTGGAACTGAACTAGATCGAACTAGATAAAGCGGGAGACAATCAAGGAGGGTTCGATGTCATTAAATAGTCACAGGTATAGCAAGTAATTAATGGAAGTGGACTATCGTGACATTATTAAAACTGGCCCATGTTCAGCCCTACACTGATGGTCGGACCATGATGGTCTTTTTTAAAACTACTAAATAGGCAAACCAACTAACAGCCCACCTGATGGTAAGCAGTTACCGTAGGCTATGGTCGCTTACAATACAAGAGGTATCACTCACGCATTGCCTCTCTGAGATATCAAGATTAAAGATCTCATGTGCCTCTAATTTCAGTTTCAACCATACCCTTTAATCCGGAACACAGTAATGAGAACGTCAATTACTGCTTATGATAGAAATAGAAATGGTGGTAGACCTTTCACAGAAGCTTTACTATTCTTAAAAATGCCCCAAAAGAAAGATCCAAGCACCAAGGAAACAAACTTTAAAAACGTAAACTTCAAACAAAACGTCCAGTACAACTAAAATTCCAAAGTGAATATCCAGTTTCCTGCTGTCCTAATATTTCGTCTCTCCAGACTTTGTTTTTGCGAAGTACAGTCGTGTTCAAACTGACCGCTTCTACCATCAATGGGAAGCATTATGTTGCATGCTCAGCAGTTGTGTACTTGAACAAGCATTTCAAGTAGGAAGGTGTTAAGGTGGAGGAGCGCTAGCGTTTCTTTGATATATTCTATTCTTTGGTATGACGACTTCTGTGGGCGAAGGCCCGCTTGATACGCATAAAGTTGCTACCTGCAACTTTTCCCGCTGCGAGTCAAATGTTTGTATGATCTGCAAATATTTTTCTAAGGTCTGGGTGTTTTCTATGTATAATAACGTATGCATTTACAATAAAAATACCCTTATAAGTAATATATCAGTCTTGCAGTTCCCATAATACATGCTAGTTTAGGGCTAAATGATGCTTTGTAAAAAATGACCAGCTTTATTAATATTTATTATTTAGACTTTTTTTACTGACTATTCTAATTAATATTCAATTTATGAAGTCAGTAGTAAATGTGGGCACAAAATGAAGTACAAAAAATTCCTTGACTGCAACTTGAAAGACTGCGCCCAGCAACAATGAATAATTAGGGCAATCTACTTTTAAACCCTTAAGATCAATAAAAATAATCATTATTATAAATAGAAAAAAATAAACAGGCTCATAGCTGTATTTTCCATGCTGGGCATTCTCAAATGGACGCAGGTGGTTGCGGGTTCAATTCCCGCCGCGGGACAAATGTTTTTACTATCTGCAAATATTTGCCTCGGGTCTGGGTATTTTCTATGTAAAATATGTATGTATTTACAAAAAAATACATATATAAGTAGTATATCAGTCATGTAGTTCCCATAACACAAGCTCTGCTTACTTTGGGGCTAAATGATGCTGTGTGTAATGGTCCAGCATTATTTATTATTTATTTATTTAAATAAATACTTAGTGCATAGATTTTTTAAAACATTATATAATAGGCTTATGTCTGAATTTTGCTAGAAGTAAGCATTCCACGTGAAAGGTTGGAAGCCCATCGCCGCTTTAAATATAGGTATTATATTATATGTATATTCTATCATAAAGGCCTTTCGTTATTTCATGTTTATAAAAATATCCGCCGCGAGAGCAACCCATTTGTTTAAGTATTCTTTAATATACCCACATAATTAGGAACAATATTTTATGTTGTCTAGCAGAGAATGTCTGTGTTTTCATATATTCCTGTTTAAACTCAAAATAAAATTCACTATAAACCCGGCCTAAAACTGTGAGCAATAACGATTTTCCGCAAACTCCTCCAGGTAATGGCTGTAGCGACATTATATCGAGTGCATCGCAATTTTTATTCGCTACGTTAAAATTCACCATTTTTTCCCTTACCTGTACTTACTTACTTTGGAAAAATAGAATTACTTTTCTCTAACTACCTACTTCAGTGTAGATATATCGAAGGTAAGTTTTAGTTAAAGCAAAAATTAGGCACGTTTCATTGTTCAGACGTGGTTTAGACTTAACCTCAATATTCCATGACTGGTATGAGGTCCTATTGTATTTTGCATAAAAATAACATGTTTAATTGTTACCTAACGTTTCATATACCCATGATTAACATCTTTGTATTAGCCCTTCCAAGTGTAGAAGGTACAAATATAGTGAAATTATACTATGTTTTCTAAAGATTACAATACAGTTTTGTTTTCATCTTACATTAAACGCGAATATTTTTTTAAATAGCAGTCGACTTTCAGTCTTGACGTTCCTATCGGGAATAGTCACCCGAGGCGCGCATCTGTCAAAACATTAATTTTGTACAGTAAAACCAAAAGGAGGGTCTCAAAGGCACCCACGTGATTCCTGCTACTGACTACTATACGGTCTACGTATGTAGGTACTTAATAATTAATATTTTAGAGCTTATCTTCAAGCAAATTTTCATAAACGTGTCACAAGAACTTGGTATTTAATTAACATACACGTGACCTTTCCAAGCATTATTATGTCATGTTCATAATCCTTCCAGGTGTTTGAGGTTGGAAACAACCATGGAGTAAAAACATTAGACTCGAACCTGTACGTTGCAGTGCGCATTAAAAACACATTGTGAAAATGGTGTACGAACGTGATTTCAGCGTAAATATGCATAATACCACCATATCGTTTGGTAATCAAAGCCCTCTAATTCGCATGCCAGTTTTTCTACCTAGATTATACGATATTCGGTGTAAACATTGGGATACGTCTTATATTCGGCGATTCCCGTGACTCCGATCTACGTGTCTCGCATGCACTACTCCATTAAGGCTAAGGATGTGGAGGAGATTGGAGTCAGCTTCAACTCCTTCGTGGTGAGAGTTCCGATCGAACACCTGTCGACCTTCATGAAGGAAGATATGTGGCCTAAAGGAATCGTCTAACGACGTTTCTGGGGTCAATTACCAAACCCAGCCGCGCCCACGTCCGTCGCAGCCAATACGTGCTATATAAATAAGTTTGTTTTATATTATTCTATGTATTTTAGTTTTTAAAGTAAGTAAGTAAGTTTTTAAGTATATGGGCCCTGTATTTGTACGTATACTTTACTATGTTGCCTTGAAAAAATCATCTGAAATCATCTGATGAAAATCATCTGTCACTGTTTGTCAATAACCGGTGTTAAGGGATGACAATATAGTTGACTGATTCAAAAGATAGTTATAAAAATTAGATTTTGTGTGGAAAATAATGGGTTTGACTTGCCTATACCTGGTAAACTAAGCTGTCATAATACGCGCTCTTGAATCTAGTTCCTCTACGGGACAACGAACGACCTTTATTCGGCCTTGACCCTGCGGTTATTTTGACCGGCTAATTCGCGCCAGTTTTTATTGATATTATTTTTAAGGAGCCAGCTACCGTATGAATTAATAATAAGAAAACTGAACACATTTTTGAATATAGATTTTTCGTGGACGATCAATTTTATTTTGCGTCCATTTTGGACTCACAATGCGAGCAAAAACCTTTGTAAAGTAATTGTACCATCCTAATCACCAAATAAGATAAGATAAGACCAATCATCAAAATTAAGTTCAAATAGTGTTAGTTTATCGTAATTAAACTTAACATAATTGACTTTTGTTTGTTTGACTATCTCCATCCACTTACTTTTCGCTACTAGGTATTTTTTTATGCTACTTAAGAGTCCTAGAGAGCTACTTAAGTTGGTAAGCGGTTACCGTAGCCCATGGACGCCTGCAAAACCGGAGGTATCACTCACGCGTTGCCTTCCTAGGATATCAAGATGAAAGATCTCATGTGCCTGTAAAACCGGCAACCATACTCTTCAAACTGGTACACAACAATGAGAAAATTAATGCTTGGCGGCAGAAATAAGCATGGTGGTAGCACTTCCCTGGACGAGCCCTTTCACAGAAGCTCTACTCATAAATGAGTCATAAATATTCATACTCATAAATGAGTTTATGGAGTACTAGCTTCTGCCCACGGCTTCGCCCGCGTGGTACCCGGATAAAAAGTAGCCTATGTATTATTCTGATGTATAAGCTATAATATTGTAATGTTTCATCAACATCTGTTCAGTAGTTTTTGCGTGAAAGAGTAACAAACATCCATCCTCATAAACTTTCACGTTTATAATATTAGTAGGATACTAGTAATAATTTAGCTAAGTATATATTTACCAACACCTTTTTTATAGATAGATAACTCTTTATTGCATACACCAGGATTAAAAATACTTTACAGAGGATCTTAAAACTAGATAGTGGTGATAAAATGGGCGACCTTATCGCTGAAAGCGATCTCTTCCAGGCAACCTTTGGATGGACTTCATTTTATCCGCAGTACCTACCTAGATATTTATGTATACACGGATTAGACTTTGTTATCAACGCTCTTTTCAGCATCCTCCGTGCTTTAAAATCCAGACGGATGACGACCATTTATCTCTGGCTCAGCAAAGAACCCATTTTCTTAAAGAAAATAATGCAATTTGTGCATACTACCTGGACTCGTCGAGTCCGTCTGGGATCATGATAAGCGACGCTGACTTTGAATGAATAAATGAATGAATGATTGTGAGAGTGGCGGGAGTGTATATAAAATAACAACAAAAGAATATTAACTACACTATACAAATCAATATTATATATATAATAAATATATTTAGATACATACCTACAGATTTACTACACATATACATATATAAATACACATACATATTATAAAACGTCGGTAAAAGAGCAAGACAAGACTCTACGATTCTATGATGTTTCTGTCAGATAAGAGAGCTACACACGAGTTTTGATGTAGGTATTTCGGCTCATTTTTATATACCTGGGTTAATGAGAATGCTGAGACTGATCATTCGCTGTTATTCTAACTCCATCTTGAAACGATAGCAATTTTTTGCTCTTATTCACACTAGTTCCAGTTTTGATATGAATCCGATAATGGAAATCGCAGTAGCGCGTGAATCAAAATATTGCTTTTCGCAATAGTACTGTAACATAACAGAGATATGGAGTCATTTCGCGAACCTAACCACACATATCAAAACATTTTTGTGAATGTTCTGATATTATATTGAAATATTAATAAAAAAGTGTATCACTGACGAATTGTTTACATAAAACAAACATATTAACTACTTTTGTTTGTTTTTTGGATGGACATCTTCAGATACATACTTAGTGTGAAGATCTTTGTAGATCCCAAGTAGGGGTAGTCAGAGGCTCGTCCAAACTTAGCACATGCCCGCGTTTTTGCAAGAAGACAGCATTCCACGTGACAGGTTGCAAGCCCATCGCATCTTATTGGACCAATAATCGATGGCACTTTCGAATTTTGGTTCTAGGGCATGACGGCTTTCTCACGATGTTTTCCTTCACCGTTTTTGAGTACGTGTTAATGCGCACATCAATTTGAACTAGAACTGTTAAATTGCTTTTTAGAACTGAAAAGACTATGCTTCTTGTTTTTTTATCTTCCAACGAACCATTGGAACGCAAGTTTTGGAAGCGTCAGCTAACAAGGGTCGAGCAGCGACTGATTGTAACTTTCGAAGATTAAGCAGCCTTCCTCAAATTAAAGTTTTAATTAATAAGAACTTTCCTGATGGGTAAATTACTGTTGAATTGTGAAATTAGCGAATTTGCTCATTAGTGCGAATTATTCAAGACCTGTTTAAGTTTATCTAAAATGATTGTTTTAATAATTTATGCTGTAGATGTAAAGCGCCGTAGATACGAGTTCATGTCGCTTAATTATTTAGAAAAGTTCTCTCCTAAACTCATCATGTGATGGTGGACACTAAATTCCATATTCTTAGTATTAGCATTATAATATCTGTGGTATTAGAAGATACCTGATCTTGTTGTTTTTTTTGTTTTATAATCTTCTTTATATTTATGGACAATATTATACTGTAATTTGTGTTTTGATATCGTGTAATAATTAACGTCTGAAATAAATAATTGAATGGAATTGAATTGAATTGAATTAGACCGGGCGATTACCGTTATCAACCTTCTCTATCGGGTAACAGTATGAGTCAATAAGAAAGAGTGTTACTTCCTACTTCCTACTAATATTATAAACGCGAAAGTTTGGTGAGGACTGCTGAACGGATTTTGATGAAACTTTAAAGTAATATAGCTTATACATCAGAATAACATATAGGCTACTTTTTATCCGGTTACCATGCGGGCGAAGCCGTGGGCAGAAGCTAGTATATAAAAATCGAAAGTAGACTGAAAGTGAATGATTATCTCAAAACTACATAAAATAAACACTAAAAACCAGTAGCTTAACATTATTAGATTTTAATTCCATTATATGTATAATCTGTCGTAAAATGTGAAATGATAATTTTCACAACCCGTTCACTCGTATTCTCCTCGTTTCAATAAGGTAACACATATCCATTATTTTTACACTGTTCTCATTCAAAGGTTGTTGATAAAACTGCCCGTTGTGCATTCTTTTTTTATTCTTTTAGTTATTTATTTGTATATTGTACTGTAAAAAAGTGTTATACACAAATTTATCTGTCTATCTATCTATGACTATTAAACGTACCTACTTTATATTTTTTATGCATTGAGTTTAATAGACATAATAGACATCTGAGGATGTCTATTATGGAGAATACAGTCGTGAACGTGTTTGTTTGTATATTTTTGAATGTATTTTTTATCAGGACACCTAACATAGTTGAACATACTTAAAACAGATCGAAGGTTATAGTAAATTGTGTTCCCGCAATTAAGGACAGCTTGCGCAGTATATACAAGAAAAAACCTAAATTACATTATAACCTGGCCCTCAGAACTATAGAAAGCAGTAGTAAGTACTTTTTTATTTGTTAGTATAAGATGCTTCAAGACCAATTTATAACTAGCTTGTAGGTGCGCAAAATAAAAAAACCAATAAAGAGCTTCTTAAGCAAACGAAGTAAATCTTTTAAGTTAGAAACGTTAAGGAACAGACCGCATTATCCCTATAAATGTAAGGTTATTTTATCGTTCGGCGCGTAAATTCTCCTATCCTTAGGGATTGCAATAAATAGCTGAAATCCTGAACTTCGACCACTGACATAAGCGCAGATAACTTAAGGCTACACTTTTTAGTTTACTCTTTATCAATCTACTCCATATGAATCTTGTTCTGAGAAAAAAATCAAGATCAACCTATTTTCTGTAATGGTAGCTATTTCGGGCAGGTGCTGTCAGAAAAAGCCATAAATTATAAATCACCAATAATCAGAAATAAAAACAATCTTTATAAGTTTTATATGGGTCTTCATCCTAAACCCGTAGGACCATTAAGGAATTCTAGTGTGGGGTCAGGACTATGTATATGTTGGTTGGGCGTTTATTTATTTATTATTTGCAAACGTCGAGAAAATAATAAAAAGGTAAACGCGATACATAAGTTTACTGATACTGATAGTGAAAGTTTGGAAAATACTAATAACTCATTAAATCAAGCTGTGTTTTGACGATAAGCTTCTTAGTTAACAAAATCGAATTCTAAATAAAGTACAATGGGTGGTCTTACAGCTTAGATTCGATATCTTCCAGACAAACTTTGGATGGATAGGATAATAAAAGATTGAATTTATGGAAATTACATTAGCTGTGAAAATGTCACGTGACTTCTGGCAAGTTTTTCCTTGGCAAATTTTGCGTTAGTGTGAAAGGAAAACTAAGCATGTGGTATTTATATAGATATCCAGGATGAGTCATGAATGATAGAGGACGTAAATGAGACGTTTATTTCAACCGACTTCAAAAAAGTAGGGGATTCAATTCGTCTGTTTATTTGTGTGTAGTTACGCAATATCTTCAATAATCTGCGATTCTTTTTTCATGAAAAGGTTGTACTTCAACGATGGTTCCCACCCAGTTTCCATCTTAGTGCAACCCCAAGGGTGGATTTTCTACTTGTTATTAATGGTCGAAATAGAAGAAGCACGCTTGTCTAGAATATATCTATTTATCTTCGACTTGAAAACTCAAAGATTATATTTATCGGGGAAGACAGCTTAATATAATATCATGTCTGCGCTACTTGGCTCACTTCTTTAAACATTTGTTTCTTTAGGTAAAGTCAACCTAATCCCTGAAGCCTCATGATACAACCTTATGATCTAATTCAAGTTTAGATATCTAGTAGCATTCTTTAGGTATTTCTAATGAAAATTCATCCAACGGCTTTCCAATAATAAATTTTGGAGAATGAGAAATCAACTTCGGGAGCCCAAACAAAGCGGGCGTCGATACGTCTTCGATCGTTTATTCTTTTTGCAGTCTGGACCGCATCAAACATTGCCTAGCCAAGTGACATTTCGCAACAATGGCTGACAGAGTTATTTTAGCAGTCATTAATTAGTTTGTAGTTAGCATCAGTGAAAGGGGAATGAACTGAGGTCTATTTAAATACGGATACAATAGCATGTACCTACGTAACTATTTTAGTTCCTGCTTGGCTGTGTTTGCTGGTACCTATTTAGCTAGTTAATATAATAACAGACAATTCCAGTGCATACCTATTTATTTTCTCTTCCATTGTCAATTCAATACGTGCTGGTAGTTAGCTTGATATTATTATGAACCAACCTTATGAAGCCAAGGAAAGCATTTTTTGTCGGAAATTATACAAACCATCAAGACTACGAGCCGGATGACGTGACGTAGTTATGGAAGGCCCCCACGATTCGATTGAATGATCACATCCCAAAGGCGGGAACTCGGTGGATGGAAGCGACCAAAGATCGTTCGTCATGGCACTCTTTTGAGTTCTATGTTCAGCAGAGGATTTCTACTTGCCGTTCTTGATGATGATAATGACACATAAAATTTATTCGCCAGTAAGAGTAAGTTAGTAAGTAATTAAAAGGATCTCAAAAACCTTTTTATGAAATGGAAAAAAGATCAAGAGAATCTCAAAAAATCTAATGTGAATCAGTGTTTCTCCATTCTACTTATAAAATCCAAAAACAACAAGCCAATGGCCGAGTTATTCTAAATCGATCCCTGAGTGTGGCAATTCATGTTCTTCTTATTATCTTCCTTTGATGGGTTCGAAGTTTTATTCTGAATCACAAATTACAGACAGAAGGATTACCCTGTAAGCGACACGCAACGGAGCAAAAAGAGTACCTACTGAGACAAATAAAGTATGAGGGAACAATGCCGACGACTCAGTGAATAATTTTAGCTCAGCGTACCAGCGCGACGCGTTGGCTACGAGATATATAAAGAAGTGGAAGTGGCATCAAAAAGCAAAAGCTAACAAAATTTATTTCTGTCACTCACTATAGTACTAGTCGCTGTATTCCGATCAATTAGTCACATGCAATAACAACATCTATACAAATATTAAAGAGGTAAAGTTTATAGTTTATAAGTTTGGATTTAGGGATAATCTCTGAAACTACTTACCTTCAAAAATTCTAATCGTAATGAGTCTACACCTATATAGAATCCTTGAGTGGACATTCAGGGTGGACATAGGCTATATATTATATTGTTAAAATTAAAGAGCTTTTCGTGGCGACCAATTTTGCAACGTAAGTCGACGAAAAAACGGTCGCGTTTTTTACGAACGCTGCCTTTACGATAAGAGCTATTTTTAATCAGGTTACCATACAGGTGAAGCTGTGGGCAGTAGCTAGTGGTGTATAAATAGGTAATAAAACTGGCTACTTTTGCAGTGTAGCCGCCTTAAATTTTTGCGAAAGTCTAGCAACATCCCCGATTTGCTCGCATGAGTTTGACTCTTTCTCAAAGGATTTCTCATTAAATTAATAGAATAAATAAATAAACACCCAACAGACACATACCTGCCCCCACACTAACATTCTATGTATTGTGGGTATTACCCAGACAGTAACTATCCTATTAGTTACCTTAAGCGTAGGGAAATATGTATAGAATATTACAGTAGTACCCGGAAGTACAAAGTATGTCTATTCCAGGATATTTTTTCATTCAACGTCCAACGCGCTATCTTGACCGCCCTCCGGGGAAATAACGTACTGTCACGCAGAATATACTGGTCCACACAATTAGAGATCACCAGAAATTGCGTAATTAGAGAACGGTTAATCGATCTTGCATAGTCGCTTCCCCTTTGTTCGTTAGCTCTGGTTGGTCGGGAGCCAATTATTATTTGTTTACGACGTACGTCTGAGAGATCCATACAAGTATCAACGACATGTTTACTTTTCTCATAATATCTGTTATTTTGAAACGGCGGCGTAGGAAAAAATTAAAGGCTGACGTTTCCTTGACCGGTTTACAAGTCTTTCTTCAAAAGCATCGTCCGCAGGATAATAATAAAGTACGTGGTATAGTCGTTATAATATATATTTTATTTAATGCTGGACATTTTTCACACAGCATCATCAAGCACCAAAGTAGGCAGAGCTTGTGTTATGGGATCTACATGACTAATATACTACTTAAATATTTTTTTCTTGTAAATACATACATTTGTACATAGAAAATACCCAGACCCGAGATAAATGAATGCAGATCATACAAACATTTGTCCCGCAGCAAAACCGTATAAAATGATATTAAACCGGCTATATGTTTGCAACCTGTCACGTAGAGTGCTGACTAATATGCAATCTTGCCTCTGACTACCCCCTTCTTCCTCACGTATCTGCCTACTGAGTATGGATCTGAAGGTGTATGCCAAGATGATTAAAAAACCGACGTTTATAGCTGTGTGTTTCATACAATAATCAGTTGAGACAAAATAATGTATGAAAATAAAAAGCAGTGACCTACATTGGTCACTGGCAAGCCTTATTCTTATAAGTCTCTCTCCGTGAACATAATATTATTTGATTTAAAGTAATATTCGTTATTTTTAATTCGACCTCAGTTGTGTGGGGGCAAGCCCTCTGCGACATTCACTCACTTCTTGCTAGTTCGATTCCCGCTACAGAACAAATGTTGCATTTTCTGCAGATATTTCTTCCACGTATGGATATTATTGTACCATGGTATTATAGTTCCTGATACCCACGACAGGAAATTCTAGTGTGGAGTTAGAACTACATAGTCTACATGTCTGTTTGGGTATGTTTAACCAAAAGCATGTTATAAGAAAATCACCTATACCTCTTGGACTACGAAACCCGACTGTTTATTGTCCACTGATGCGGATGGAACGATAAATAATGACAATATATTGGTACAGGTCTAGTAACAAATGCGAGAGTATTTTGAGATGGTACTAGTTAGTAGGCCTATTTTGCGACAGTGGTGGTGATTGAAGACTTGTTTTGTACTAGTATTTACCTTAAGTTTTATGAATATAGAAAACAGCTTTATGGATAATTATAATTATTATTGGACAAATGTTTGTATCTGCAAATATTTGTCTCAGGTTTGGGTGTTTTCTATGTATACATATAACGTATGTATATGTACGTATTTACAAAAAAATATGTATATTAGTAGTATATCAGTCATGTAGTTCTCATAATACAAGCTCTGCTTGGTTTTACAGGGTTTGGTTTGCACAGATGATGCTGTGTGAAAATGTCCAGCATTATTTATATATTATTTATAATTAAATTAGATACGTTTTATGTTTTAAAAGTGTTCAATCACTTATTACCTACAATGACGTTTTCATTGAGAGTTTTAAAATATCCGTATTATTACTAATATTATCAACCCTGGGGTTGGATTGAACACACATCCTTGTCTTGGTGCGGGTGTGCACTGCCGTTACGCTACTGGGTTCTGTGCTAGTTTGATCACAACATAGATAATTAGGCTTGAAGCTAAAATAAGATTATGTAACTCAATCATTATTTTCTGTAAAAGAGTCACCAGCTTAGAAATATTAAAAGACTGAACCAGGTTATCTCGTCAAAGTAATTGATCAATCTCAGTCGGCACTAGAATCGAGCAATTGCTGTAGAAATATATCGATACAAATTCGCATAGTCCTTATCCGCTACCGTTCGAGTTATCACCCAGCCAAGATTGTCCCAAGGTTAAAATGTACAAAAATCACCCCTAAAATTGCCACCATTTTTACTCATGTCGCACGTCCATAATGGACCCCGGAAACAGTCCAGCAGTTATGGTCAACTTTTTGTCCGCAAGATGATCGCGAAGAGTAATGGTCGTAAATGGCGGGAAATTACCGAGGCACCTTATCGTCCGATTCAATAAGCCCAATGTAGTAATGGGGAGCAAAGACTTAGAGGTAGATGAAACACAGTTTTACAGTTTAAATAAAAAATTGCGGATACGGAAGACCATTTGCATGAAAGTTTTAAAATTAATTAAAACAAGCGATTTATTTGTAGAAATGATTGAAAAATCTCTATCACACCGACTTTGGAGGTGGCTGCGGTTGCATTGAACCTCAAAAAAATTTCAGCTCGTTGAACCACAATAAGGGGAATCCTAGTTTGGGGTCAGGACTATTGTCTTTTGGGTGTTATAAAAATATATTATATATTTTTCATGATATAGGCCATAGTTACACGTATTATTTAACAAAACAATTGTCTACATATGACAGCCCTGTGACAGGTAAATTATCATACAGATAGACGGCGCAGGTTTAGTAACAAATTCCGTTGACATTGGTTACGAATCACTAAAAAGTAAGAAATATGTCACAGCAGACTGAAACCAGCATGACTCTTTTGGCTAGTATGCCAGGAATTATAAAATATTGGAAGTGTCATTTATCAAAAATACACGAATGATTAATTCGCATAACATAATAAAACACAATAAAAATAAAATGACAGGCACATGAGAAGTCTCAACCGTAACGTCTCAACGTCGACAATGCGTGAAAAAAATACTTACTTTTGGTATTGCAACCTATGGAGGTTACAGTAACTAATTAGCAATAGGTAGGTCGTATGCTTGTTTTCCATTTTATATGTAATAAAGAAAGCATTTACCTTGTTTTCAAAAATAATGCGATCAGACAAATTGGTTGATAACAAAAAATAATCTCATCTAGTTACGGATACGAAAACCAAGTACATCTCTAGAAGGGAGAGTATAATGAAACTGCACCAACGGCAATTCCTCTGAATAGCCGTAATTGCTAGCGTTCGATGTCTTTATGTGTGGTGAGTATTGACGGTCCATTCGTCTTAAACGGATGATTTAATGGTCATTGTGAGATTAGCCTGTCTGACCATCAGTTTATCACGTAACTAGGTGTATTATGTTCTTCAAAGAGCTTGATTCTCACTTGATGGATGGTAAGCTATACCGTTTTAGTTTCGCATGAGAATGGAAATCGGTGGGTACCTATCGTTCAAAATTAAAAATAAATATGTCCACGACTGTAATAAAGGCAGGTCCGTCTTTCCTAAGATTTATATGATAATAAAAGTACTACCAATTTTTATCAATATGTTTTATTATACACCCCATCACTAGAAGCTGCCGCACCGTAGGTGCTCAATGGGGAATAAAATCAAATTTTATTTTTTGTTCCCCTTTGAGCACCACGTTAAAATATTGATTGGTGCTCAAATGGGAATACTTTTGGTGCTCAATGCATAGGTGCCCAAAAAATAGGTGCTCAAACGGGAATAAAATCTATTTATATTTTTGTTCTCATTTGAGCACCATGTTAAAATATTGATTGGTGCTCAATGCATAGGTGCTCAAATGGGAATACTCCGTCTTGAGCATACTTAGTAGTCAGAGCAAGTCCATTATAATTGATAATTGGTATAAGCTTATACCATTATTATTTTGTGATACTTTTACAAATGACAAAGTTCAGGGTTCATGTTTATTCCTTACTTCAACGGTAGATACTTTCTTCCCAAAAATGCAAGTTGAATTAAAATTGGAGAAGAAATACAGTATAAAATATCAACTGAAGTCTTTTTGCACGCTTTTTATTGTTACCATGTGGGAAGCTGGTGTGCAAGCCGAGTCCTTAAAAGCCATAGTTTAAGCAAATTTCTGTGATAAACTTCGAACACACACATACATGAACTTGTATTAAAAACAGATAGTTATAGTATTTATATAATACATCTCTTAATTCTAAAGTCGCTATTCTTTCCGTGTGCCCGCTAACTCCAAAAACATCAATTTGTCACCAAGGATAAACAAACACTATTTTTTTTCTTTAACGCTAAATACTGTCATTTTGTGCTATCAAAAGACATTGTCCTTAGACCTCAGAATCAGATATATGGTGTGATTCACTATCGCAGCCTCGGTGAACTCAAACTTGGGCAGTCCAAGAAATGATCTTACAAGCTGGTTTCCAGGATAAATGTGAGGTGATGTCAGTACGTACGATTCCTAGTCATTTCCTCTCATGTATAAGGATAATATAGGCTCTTCGAGCTAATAAAGGCGTAAGGTTTAACAAACAAGTAATCATAAGTTACTTGTGGCCTTTAGAAAATAACCATACTGTAGACCACCGCGGGACAAATATTTGCAAATATCTGCAAATATTTGTCTCGATTCTGAGCGTTCAATGTGTATAATATGTATGTAATAACAAATAAGTAGTATATGATCAGTCATGTAGTTCCTATAACACAAGCTCTGCTAACTTAGGAGCTAGATGAGGCCGTGTGAAAATGTCCAAAATTATTTATTTACTTTCTGATAACTATGAAATTATCACTTGACGCATAAAGAAGTTTGCGTCATCGAATGGAGTGTCCTCATTTCTAATTTAAATCCTTAAAAAAATATCGTGATAGTTTAACATCCAATTCCACAAAAGTATCAACGTATCTCCAGCAGCTTTAACTCCTCGGTGTTTTCTTACAATAAACATACCGTTAACACATTACACCTGTATTTCTCGCATGAAACTCAATAGCGACCGCCTGAAGCGAATTTAACCTTCTATAGAACGTGCACCGCATAAGTTAAGCCGAATCTTAAAGGAACATTTGTTCAGTAAAAATGCGTGACGAAATTGCGGGTAGGTACGACACTGGACGTTTTTACGGCTAAGTCAGGTTGTCATTCTGTCTATCAGCACCGACTAGAAAACGATTGTGTGGCGCTGTATCAAGCTTATCATCGAGAACCAAGTTTAATTCTCTGGCCAATGCTTACTTTAAATTTTATGAATGAGTTGATCCCGGTTAATTGGCACCACACTAAGGATGAATTAAAGATCATTAAAAATACCATGTAGATTTTGTTTGACTGATTCTTTTAGACTTGGTTGCGTGCTAGGAATCGGTGTAAATTCATTTTAAAATTTTAAATTCACAAAGTACAACCTACGTGAATTACAACCTACGTGGTTGACGTTTCTTTAGATTCGTGATTTCGATGAATAAAATCCTATTGACTTTGACAAGATAAGTCATAAAGAGTGTGAAAGAACACAAAATCTTGAAAAATTATTTCTGTTAGGATTGCTGCTACCCAGGTAGTATTTTTTGAAAAGTAACTTGAAAAAAAAAAACTTTTTTGAGCTTCGCTTGACAAAATAACCATATCAAAGAAATCCTGGTGCGGTAATGGTACAATTCAACAATTATAAGAACATTCACATTGAAACTGGAATGTCAAAAAAACCTGATTTCCATGTATTCTTGTTTTTATGATATTCAAGTTTAATTGTTCTCTGTGGGACGCGTCTCAATTATACCACCTCATAATTGTCGAAATGTGTTACGAAAATGTGGCCACTTAATATATTTTCTTTCTTTCTTCTATCATTTTTTTCTCATTCTTTTTTTCTCTTTGAAAATATTTCAACCAACAGTTGTTACTATTGACTAACGTTCACTTTGACTGTTGTCAAAGGCTAATTTCTAAGCCTCAATCAAGGTGATCAAGAAATAACTATGACGCCAAGATTATGAAGATGAAGATAATTATGTTAAGCGCAGATTGGTACCGGTGTGCCAGTAAAAGTTAGCGGCTGTATATGTAAATGCACCCATTGACGACGTTTTTCGATCACTCTCGTCCCCAACACTTAGCCTTCCCTTTTTACCAATTTCAAGAGCTTTTTTCACACATCAATCTCGTTCTATACCAGAGTAATATGATGTAAAAGCGTCGTACTGCCGACGGGTGTTACTGGGAATTTGATAGGAAATATTGGCATGAATTTGTATCCGAAGACTACGGAGTTTTCATTGAGATATTTGCTTAAAAACTTTGAAACTCGCTTATGAAATCAAAATAGCGTAGGTAATTGTTTTTAAAGTAAACATTTATAAACCGCTATAAAACGATCATACCCAATAAAATTCTCGAAGAGAAAACTATCGACGTTAAGGAATGTATACCTACTCTTTAGAACTTCCATCAATAAAACTCAGGCTCGAAAACTAGGTCCGACTTACGCTAAAGGTTAATAAGATCAACCAAGCACAGTAAAATCTTATCGGCCTCGCACAACACAATAATAAACTAAGTTAGGAGTATAGAAAAAGTTACCGCCGGGCTCCGCTTGATTAGGTTGGGCCTAAACGACGGTATACCCATAAACATTTTTAGGTAAACGTAATACTATGTCGTTAGGGTAATAGAACCGACCTCAGCGCCGTTCTCAAGCCGTTAGTGGGGGATCCAAACATTTGCTTCATGTAAAAGTGACAGAAAAAGAAACATTTGCCGTAATGAGTTTGTTTTTCGAGATTCGCGTGAAAATAACGTGTTTACTTTTCGCATTATTTTGAGATTGTAAAATTTAAAGAGTTACTTTGAGTTGTTGCTTATGTTTGAAATTCAATTAAAGGGAACTTTTTGGGTTTAACAAAATGATAATAAAAAGGAAGCTTTATAGTAGGTAAGTATATATCACTTCATCTTGGTCTGAGGCCGTAGATTCGAAACTTTAATATATTTTTATTTTTATTACTTATTAAACTACTTATAATGTCCTACTACTGGACAAAGGTCTCCCCTTTTTCCTTGCATGTCACCTATGGCTAATTAAATTCGAATGCATTCGATATGATACGATTAAATATTTTCCTCAAGACATTCAGTGAAAACATCGTGAAGCAACCAATTTTAAAGGCATGCTACTTGAATCAAGAGAGTCACTTGAGTGTCTCTTCGAGCTGGAAGAGCTAAGTTGACCCTGCTTACTGAGTGTCACTTGTTTATAACAAAGTCTTATCATATTATGTACCTGACCTTGCGTAGATACTTCAAAACAATCTATAAAAAAAGTATAAGAAAAACAAAAGAAACAAAAAATATATATTCGTACTGAAAAATCGGGAGCCACATAGGTGCCATATTCTTCTTTTATTCCCGATTTTTCTTTTATTACATTTAATATATAGTAAATCCATCAGCTCCTAAAATATCCACTATAAAATATCACCTATTTTCTTTACGAAGGTTTTCCAGTGTATTACTTCCTGTCACCTAATCAAATGAAATTGGCTAGTTTTTGTATTCAATCAGTTTACGTAAAAATGCTTCGATAAGCTCCTTTACTATCTCGTTGGAAGATCTTAATTGAATCGTGGTTTCGTAATATGGGGATGCACAGTCCATATATTTGGGGGGAATCTCTATCAGAGATCCCCTCATACTATCAGAAAGTGCTATGTTTTGGTGTAGAGCTTGAATTTGGTAATGTTTGAGACTCAGTATTTTTTACCATTCACTTTGGTTTATTTATCTTGAACTAAGAGAGTCAAAGAAAAGTTGCCAAAAAATATATTTTTACTTAGTGCCGAAGAAATAAGTAATAGCAAAACATTTGTTTCATAATGGCCGCATAATTTGTAAAAAATAATAAAAGAATACCTGAACAGAGTACTCTACAAAATATACAAATGAATCCTAATAGGCACTTTGTGTTTCTAGGTAAACAACGCTTGCACTATTTACCTAAGAGAGTAGATAGTTGTGTGGTAAATCTACCACACAACTCTGAATTTAATATGAAGCAGTTTATTGTCTTTAGGCTTTTAAGTTTTTATCTTTTGAATTACAAATTAACTGTATAATGTGCCCTGCTTATTTATTTTATTAACTCATATTTATTATTAATTTATAATCAAATGATATTATGATAAAAAGTTTATCTAATAATTGTCATAATATCATCCGATAATTATTAGATATACTATCAAAATAAATAATATGAGTTAATAAAAGAAATTAGCAAAGATATTTTTTCAAAAAATCGGACGCATGTTCCATTAGATAGTGTTCAAAACGCGGACATGTGCCAAATGTAATGTTTTGACGTACTTCTGACTACCGTCTATTTTGGTATCCTTAGATATACGCACTGAGTATGAATGTAAGGATTCATTGGAAATAATTCCATCGTTGTGAATACAGTTGTAAGCGTGTTGGTTTTTGTATTATTTGCTGAAAAATCAACACTAAGAAAGCAATACGGTAATCTTTGCTACTTTGTCAAAGATCGCTTTTACAAGAAAACTTTTTATCTTCACCGCATGCCACATCCCTCCCCTAATGTCCTCTTCTTTATCTGGATATCTTCCCGATATCCGTTCCATTATTGTACAGATAAAACTTTGATTTGATTCCGAATAACTTGAGCGGCCACCGAGAACTTTGTAACTTTATTGCGGACAGCGTTCTTCGCTTTGTAGAAATTCTTTAAACTTGACGCCTATTGAAGCGACAATTATTGAAGCGCAAACAGAGTTTTGTTATATATAATGAGTTGAAACAAGTCGGGACCTTCACTGCTACGGCAATACGGTACGTAATAACTCCCGTATTTACAACAAATAATGGTTTATTTCAAGTGACTCGGGTATATGTAGGTATAGCTGGTACAACTGCTTAAAGTGTTGTAAAATAGTTTCACAAAGTAAATTCCTAATTTACATAAACATAATAAATTAGTAGAAAAATGACAAAAATAACCAATCTAAATGACGACTGCATAATGGTTGTAGTTATAAGAAAACCGATGAAATGGAAGAGACTTGAATTCAGTCAATGCGGGTTGGTAGATGTTACATTCGTTTGAAATTCAGAACTAATAAACATCAATATACGAGGTGCACATTGCGACGCGGAAGGAGAAAGTCGCGACCACTCACCCTGATGAAGACTCTCGGAATGAGTCGAAACTTAGTCGGTGCCTTCACCGATAGTGCAGTACGTGAAAATTCCCGTTTTTACAATATGAACATCAATATAAATAAATAATGTTGGACATTTTTTACAAAGCTTCATCTAGCCCCAAACTAAGCAGAAATTGTATTATGGGAACTACATGACTGATATTCTACTTATATACATTTTTTCTTTATTACTTACAATATTATTTTATATAGAAAACACCCAGACCCAGAACATTCTCACGATGTAGGTATGTTTTCGACATTGGAGCACGTAGCTAACAATTGATTAAAAATGCAGTATCCGAGGAAAATTTAAATCCATTTTTCCACGCTCCTAAAGCCGCAGGCAACAAAATAGGCCTTGCAACAAACGAAGCCAGCAACTAACGAACCGTTTCCACGTTTACTTTTCCATTAGAAACACGCCCCAATAGTTTCAATACAAGCAAGTACAAAGTAAAACCTTTTGTTCCAGTATTCCCAAACACGTTCCGTTCTCTAATCAAGTAGACATAATTCTTGGATGTTGATATGGCACATCGTGAACTTATGAGGCCTATTTTAAGAAGTCATTACATATTAAGTAAATAACGGACGCAGCACAAAACAATATATAACGACACGCCATGATTCGGATAGATGAAGTCTTTAACCCTTACCAACTCAGGCTCTAAGGAACTTGCTGTTGACTTTCTTCAATGTTTAGAGATAATTAAAAATGTGTGGGATTGACACATAAGCAATTGAAATATAATGAAGTCTTTCAACAACTTGTGTCAAACTTTTGACTTTTTTACTAGCGTAGCGATCGCTCATTCTGATAAAGACTCTCGGGATGAGTCGAAACTTAGTCGGTGTATTCACCGATAGAACGATACGTGAAAATTCCCAATTTACAATCTTATATGCAACCGCTTATTACCTGCTTTACGAGATCGATCATTCCCCGTACACGTAAACTCTAGAATGAGCTGCCTTCTGAGGTGTTTTCGCAGAACTAAAACATGATCCTTTTCAAAATAAATGTAAAAACAGTCCTTCAGAGTAGGCATCGCATTAGCAATGACCTAGACTAGACATTGCAGATATCAATAGGTGACGCTAAGCGATTTCCATCACGTATTATTTGGCTCAACATAAACATGAAAGAAATTAAAATTTAATAGCGTATCAACATCGCTAATCGCTGAATAGAATGTCACTTAATAGAATGGCTAACTTCTAATATCTCTTATCAACTTTGTGCCATAACAATGACTTGGAACTGTACGCCCAGACCATACCTGTTCGAGGCTTCTAGCGAAGTTTTAGGTCATCAATCAACTACGAGTAAGTTGGAGGGTGGGGTTTATAAAGCAACGAACATTCTCATGCGTATTTATGATGTAGCAACAGTTACGCTACATATTCATAAACTGATACAAGCAGTTACGTACGACTTCGAAGAGAATTTACTGTGATTACGTTGATTTTACATCAAACCGAACGGAATGGAAGGGATCTTCAGAATGAGAAGGGTACCTGAGTAACTGAAAGTTGACAGAAAAATAAGCGTTTATTACATTTTGTGCATTTCCGTACATCAGCGATCCGGGTTATTAAAGCCGTTAGTGTCTAAGGTCTGTAGACACTAAAGTGTCCGAGCATTGTCTTAGACAATGGTTGGACACCTGAATGAATACAATGCAAAACTATAATTAACATTATATCATATGTAAGACTACAAAATCATACATTTAATGTGTCGCCTACAATTTTGAATAGAAAAAAATCACACTTATGACTGTATGATGACATGATTTTTAACACATTTGTTCTTGACTGTATCCCAGCCGGCTGTGCCGATCCAATGAAATGTTGTTTGTATACGTCTTTTTTGATCTTATGTATCTAATGCTGGTGTTTTTAACGTTATTTTTTTATCCTCTTTTACCCATGTAAACCGTCTTGGTACTAGATTGATAGGGTTGACAGTGATATCCCGGTCTTTATGTATTCCACGTAACAAGTTGTAAGGCCGTCGCCTCTTATTAACACACACACCGAAGGTTCTGTCTGCGCAGCCGCACATCTCGGTGATTAGGAGGAGAGGATTAGGTATTAAATGCAGTACTTACTAAAGCTACCTATCACGGTAGGGCACACATAATAATATAGATCAGGAGATTGATTGACCGCCTGTTATACGAGACTTCGCAATGATAACAATTTTTAAAACAGTTTCGTTGTTTATATTTATTTATGTTAGTCCATAAGGCATTTATAAATATGGGCCTTCGTAATATGCCCAACTTCTTCGTATAAGCACAAGACTGAAATAAACATTCTGGTATAATTAGTATTATCATTTGTAAATATGTGTGTAATAAAAAAAGCATTTTCTTATTTTCTTCTTTCTTCTGTTCTTGCTTCACTTTTTTATTGTCTTGTCGTTATTCAAGTAAACCATTATATTGCAACCGATTATAATGTGGAATGACGGAACAATGTAACAAAATCCCTAGTTTGCTGGGATAAGACTCAAGAGCCCGTGGATACATTTCTGAGGTAATATGAAATATAAAACACGATGTGAGATGGTGTTGGCAAAGCCATTCGTCGGCTAGCTAACAACACCGCGTAAATCGATTTTCCTAACTTTTCAGGAGAACCAAAAAACTGTTTTATCAACCCCGCACAAGTCCACAGAATTGAAATCGCTAAAGCGGAAATTAAAACTGTGATTGGTTGAAATTCAATGTTTGTTTTGATGAAAAGATCTATCCAATGGCATAAAAATGTCAAAACCGCAAAATTTCGACTTGAGCGGAGTTGTTAGGTAGCCGACGCATTGTGACCTGCGCCACTTGATTCTTTCCATAGAGAGTCAAATACGATGAATCGAGGTAGAATAGTGTTTACATTATACTAGCTCATATCTTCAGCTTCACCCACGTGGTACCTGAATAAAAAGTAGCGAATGTGTTGTTATAGGTCACGAACGATGAAAGGAACATGTCCTTTCATCTAAATCTAACGAGCCGTCATGAAAATTATTACTTTCAAACATCTAAATATCCAAACTTTGGTATTTATAATATTAGTAGGATATGATTGTGCGACATGCGCCGTATCGGTTATTTATATCGGTCATCGCGGTCACAGATTCGATTACCAAGTAGTATGTTGAATGTTGGGTTATTTTATATATCATTCCAGTAAGACAATTTTCTTTGTTTCAATTACAGCTAACGCACGTCACCTTACCTGAAATAAGATAATAATAAAAAACACACTCATCCAATGTCAATATTTTGCTGTGTACTTAGATATAACTAAGCTTGAGGATTTTTTCTGCAAACCTACAATAAATGCATAAAATTAACAAACAAATGTTTCATTTTATTTTCAGGCATAATTTGACGACCTCGGTGGCGCGGCGAGGGAGTAGCTAGATGCAACGTAAGAGATTCTATATCGATCCCGCTGAGGGATAATTATTGCATGCCGTGCAGATATTTTTCTAAGGCCCAGACCTGAGAAAAATATCTGCAGAAAAATACCTGTTATAGTATCACGGAACTCGTAGTATCTGATGCCTACGACACAAGGAACCTTAGTGTGAGGTCAGAACTAAGCATGTGTCTGTTGGCTATTTTTTGGGATTTAATTGTAGCTAATTACAACGTACGGCGAACGTTCTCTGACCAAATTGGAGACATTTTAGAGAAAGGTCAGATCAGAAGTACACTAAACCGCCGAGCCTGTATGAAGAATGTGATGAGGATGAATGAAGCGAAAGAGGTATGCCAGGATCGTAGCAAGTAATCCTTGGTCTCTGCCTACCCCTCCGGGAAACAGGCGTGAATATATGTATGTATGTATGTATGTAATTGTAGCTAAGTTTTAAATTTACTACTAACTACAAAACTACTATGGCAAGTACAACACGTGTGTTCGTCAAGTTCTTCACACAAAATACCAAACAGAAGGTGGAAAGGTGATATCACCAACAAACAATATGATTTTGTGATGTTCCATAAGCGTATCATCCCCTTTTCCAATGTCCATAAAACTTGTAAACTAGTCGAATAAGCTAACAGAGGAGCGTTGTTGATTTCATCCGAAAAACGCTGAGAGGGGATTTCATGAAAAAATATTTATGAGTCTGCGTTGTCAGTTTGTGCACCTTTGTGTTTTGATGAATAAGCGGTTCCCTTTAGTGCAAGATAAATGCAATTTTTGCACTCGCCTTTTATTTAAACTATTTTAAAACAAGAATACCTATTATATGTATGATAGACTAGCTTCTGCCCACGGCTTCACCCACGTGGTACCCGGTTAAAAAGTAGCCTATGTGTTTTTCTGATGTATAAGCTAAATTACTGTAAAGAATTATCTAAATCCATTCAGTAGTTTTTGCGTGAAAGAGTAACAAACATACATCCTCATAAACTTTCGCGTTTATAATAGTAATAGGATTAGGTAGGTACCTACCTAATAAGTTATTGATAAGATGTAACAAAGCTATGACAAATAACGCTAATTAGCTATTGTAAAACATTGTCTAAGTTTGTAGTAGGTACATATCTAAGCTGAAATATTATTAAGTGTGCAATGAATTATTTTATATGTTTAGTTTGTATCCAATATTTATACTACTAATAGTTAATTTTATTAATTTAGATAGTAATACAATTTGAAATAATGTATTTATTTATTAGTGGTATCGTTCGCAATCAAAGAGTAAGAAAATGGGTAGATCGATTCGTCTGCCACTAAGATCCACCCACAATGACTACACAGTTCATGGTAAATGCAATTGTTCCGAAATAACTGGAAACATTTTAACACACAAAGCATGGTACCTACCGTTTTTAGTAAAATAAATATGATCTATTTAAAAAGCTCGGGAAAACTAAAATATTCCTCCAATTGGAAAATTCATTCACAGCACGAAAGCGACTGCTCCTCGCGCACAAAGAATTTGAGGTTATTTTTCTCATTTCAAAACCTCCATCTCTCGCGACTAGAATCGTAAAAAGCGGATTATAGTCGCTGCTCGCGTGGAGGATAGAATTCGTGCGAATAAGCCGAGTCTGCAATATGGGCTGCTTTATTTACTCCTAGCCACTAAGCTGCATATAATGAAAACGCACTGTCGCGGGCGTCAAACGACGTAAAAGTAAAAATGTCAAGTCACAGTGGATGAAGAGTTTTGATACTTTTTGCCTTTACTTTTAAGGTCACGTTATTATCCACAAACATGTCCATTGATCTAAACACCAGCGAGAGTTGTGGAGCATTATTATAATATCGAAACACCTACCTATAAACAACTGATTTTATTATGTTTTTGTTTTGCCTTTTTTAAATAATTATTGCTAGCTGCAGTGAAAAACAACTGTGACATCACCCAGACGGAATTTGCTAGCCAGCCCTTTCAACAAAAAGTCTAAAAGTACACCATAAACACAATCAAATTTTATTTCACTTGTATTTTACGAGCGTGGTACACGTACGAAATGTATAATTCCGTGTAAACATGCAATTGCAAGTCTTTCATGTATTTTAATTTTGTGATTGTGATTTGTTATATTACAAAATACAGCACGTTTGAATATGAATTAGCATTAATTGTTAAGATAACGAAATGTGCAATAAGCATGCTTTGTTAAGTGCGATGATATTTATTGTGCTTTCCTTGTTTATTTATCCGTCCATGCTTAAATGTTTGTTTTGCATGCAAGTCTCAGTCTACTTACTCTACTTATAAATAGTTAAAAATAGTTTTTCTCATTAAACACGGAGGAACTTGACGATATGTTAGGTTCTCAAAGTTGCCTGATAACAGTCCAATGATCAAAACCATCAAGTCACAGTATTTGTCAACATCTCGCACGGTTGCTTATCCGTACGTTGGAGTTGTCAGTTGTCTCACGCGACGTTGAACCCCCCACTAGCGAAATGAAACCCAATAGGGCTTTTCCTATTCAAAATGTTACTCTTCTTAATACAATGATTAATAAGTTCAACAGCTGTGTTGCATTACTTTGTTTATTTTATATCATTGCCAGATATAATTTTAAGTAGCTATATCTACGGAGGGATTCATACTACGTCATACAAAACCATCGTTGACTTTTAATGCGTCGTGGAATACACGAAGATAATACATACTTTTTTAGTATATGTTAACAGTGCAGTACCTAAATAAAAGGTGACTTGAAAAATAGGTGATAAAAACTTTAATTAACAAATTATTTATTTTACTGCTACAGTTGGTAATAATATACCTACGGTCGATAGGTAACTGAACTGATCCAGATCAGTACCAGTCGGAAGCGTCCCAAGCATGCTGATTGTCACGCTGAATGGCACTGCTAATACGTTGACCGAAATAAGAGCTGACCAGGCGTGATAGGTTAGAATATGCTAACACCAGTATTCCATTATGATACTTAGTTATAAATAAATGAATAAATAATGCAGGGCATTTTCACACAGCATCATCTAGCCCCAAATCACCCAAACTAAGCAGAGCTTGTATTATGGGAACTATATGACTGTCATACTACTTATATACATTTTTTTGTATATAAATACATATTATACATAGAAAAAACCCAGACCCGAGACAAATATTTGCAGATACAAAAATTTGTCCCGCGGCGGGGATCGAACCCGCATTCTTCTGCGACTCAGGCGAGCCTTCGCCCACTGCGCCACAGAGGTCGTCAAAGTCGTCTTAGTTATAACAATAATTTGGGTTTAGCTAATAAAAGTATTATGTCATGGCCGAATAAAACTTTTTTTAACTGTCTCAACATCGCATCCCAGATCCTATGTAGGTAACCAAATTGGTTTGATTGTTTTCATGTTGTTCCAAATATGTAAATGATTTTTGATTCATTCAAAATTTTCTCGACGTTGTCCACAGAAATACGCATAGAATTTCGGAAAAATACAACAGAACGTTGATGCAAGAACTCCCATCGCAATACAATTTTATATGCGACTATAAATCGCTTGTTCTTATTCCAACAAAGAGCTTCAAGGCAACTATTCGAGGCGTTCGACTCATATCAGTTCCCATAAAAATGTTTTATGTTAGAGGCTAATAAATGACATCAGCAAATTCCGTAAGACAATACGAAAGGCGCTCTCTGCATTCGTCCCATCCATTTGGTATCCTCCCCTACCAATCATTGTTTCGGAAAATATTGTATACAGGTTGCTACCAATAGCATTATTCCAATGTTATGAAGAAATTGGAGATTTTATTTATTCTATGAAACCTTTAAATATCTGTTTAAAATCATGAGTTTTATTTGCCGTCCCGCGTTTGTTTAGAACAATAGATAGACATTTTAGTGGTTACTAAGCAAAGAGTCTAGAAACAAAATATCAAAAGCGTTTGTTATCGGTTAGTGTTGCATCCAATGAGCTTGCAACCTGTCATTTGCAAGAATTCGTGTGTATTGCTATTTTTATGCAAAAATATACTATCTGGAAATGCTGATAAGTATCCTTATGGGAATTAAGGACATAGACGAGTAATATTTTTTGGTTTCAAGATATTGATGTTCGTGGCGCCTTGCAGATACTGAAAAATTGCAATGATATCAGACAGAGATGTCAGGACGAATCGGATAAGTTTTTTAATTATTGTGATGAACAAATAAATAATATGTCTGCAAGGGATGATGGAGGATTTTGTTCAGCTGTGGGTTTATTATCATCTAACCTAACAGATGATAATATTATTCACGAAAATTTCGTGAAGCTCGTCATGATTTTAGTACACGTACAACTGCCTAGGAGGGTTTAAATATTACACGTGAGTCTTATGGCGGTTCGTTATGTTGAATATTTTCAAAAGTCTTAAAAATATTTATAATAAAAATTAAACTCGCAATGATTTTATCATCAATTTCGGGGCTTTCTATTGAGTTGTGGTGATAAACCGTCTTAAAACAATGTTTATAGAATAAAAGGTTGATTGTAAAAGCACAATACAAAAACCCGTTTCGGAAATAAATGCTTAAACAAGCAACCTCTGTAATACAGGTTTTTTAAATCTACTTCAGGCACCAGTCTCTTACAAAACAGGTTATTATATACATAGTTAAAAAACCTCTTGTGATAAAAACATACAGGGGCTGCTGTCGTCACGGTTTAACTACGCTTAGCAATTTAGATCACAATACTGCATCAGCCTGTATCTTATTTCTTTGTACTGTGATCGTGGGTGCCGACTTGCTATATTTAACGAATACTCAGCTAATATTGCCGCTGTTTTTGCTAGCTTGACTTATTGTTTCAGCCGCTTTGTTTTTAATAGGCAATTATTAAAGCAAAAAAAATACGCTCACGACTGTATTTCCCATGATAGACCTCCTAAGATACATACTCAGAGAAGTAGATCTTTGAGGATACCAAGTAGGGGATAGTCAGAGATACGTCCAAATATTTCATCTGGAACATGACCGTGATTTGACGACCTCTGTGGCGCAGTGGGAGAAGGCCCGCCTGAGACGCTGAAGGTTGTGGGTTCGATTCCCGCCGCGGGATAGATTTTTGTATGATCTGCAAATATTTGTCTCGGGTCTGGGTGTTTTCTATGTATATATAATATGTATTTAAAAAATATATATAGAGGTATAAGTAGTATATCAGTCATGTATTTTCCATAATACAAGCTCTTCTTAGTTTAGCTATGATTATTTGTGAGGAGTTAGCATTTCACGTGACAGGTTGCAAACCTATCGCCAGTTACTGAAACACTAACTGATGGCACATGCCTTCGAATTTTTTGTTTCAAGAGCTTGCCGGTTTCCTTACGATGTTCTTTCACCGGTTTGAGCACGTGTTAATGTGCACATTATTTTTTCGGGTTTTTCCCCTAGTCTTCGGCCCCATCGGGAAAGAACGAGAAGATTTTTTTCCCGTTGTAAAAATACATTTTTGTATAACTGGGTTCAAACCCATGATCTCCGTATCGCAAGTCGGATTATCGCTCATAAGGCCAACACGCCTTTTTTTTTTAAATGTACAAAATATTTTTTTGAATATGATATCTATCAGTCTAATAATAAAAAGCCGTAAAAACACGTCACAAACTTTTTTTGTTACGGTTCATAAAATATTCTGTTAAAGTTTACTATGAACATTGAAGCTTTAAATAAATAGGAAATCTATGATACCGTAACACAAAAACGTTCATGTTCCGTTACAAAATATTGACTCTAACATTTTTGGAAAACGAATTAAAGTCATATAACTGCAATAGTAACAGAAAATAAATGAAACCCCCTAGAGGCGCGACGGCGAGCAGCCAGCTAAGACGCAACGGGTTCGTTTCGCAGGGCAAATGTTTGCATGTTCCGCAGAAAGTCTTGTATTGGTCCAAGGGATCTAGATAAATACCTCATGCTTAGTTTTCCTTTCACGCTAACGCAAATTTGTTAAGAAAAAACTTGACAAAAGCCACGCAACATTTCCACAGCTAATAAACAAATACCTCATGCTTAGTTTTCCTTTCACGCTAACGCAAATTTGTTAAGGAAAAAATTGACAGACAAATACCTCATGCTTAGTTTTCTTTCACGCTAACGCAAATTTGTTAAGGAAAAACTTGACAGACAAATACCTCATGCTCAGTTTTCCTTTCACGCTAACGCAAATTTGTTAAGGAAAAACTTGACAGAAGTCACGCGACATTTCCACAGCTAATAGACAAATACCTCATGCTTAGTTTTCCTTCCACGCTCATGCATATCTGTTAAGGAAAAACTTGACAAAAGTGTCGTGACATTTCCACAGCTAATGTCATTTCCATACAATTCAATCTTTTTGCAGGCGTTAACGACAACAGAAAGTGATATATGTCTAGAACCCTGGTCTAGGTGGTGTGATATCACTGTACTCGTAGTTCCTGATACCCACGACACAGGGAATCTTTGTGTGGGGCCAGGGTATGTATGTGTTTGTTGAGTGTTATTTTATAACAACTCCGTGGTTATACATTCATACAAGGTATGTTGTGGATTATTATATGTATATATCTAAGTATATATTTGTACGTATTTAAGGTACGTAATTTACTTCTATGTATAGTTATTTTAATCTAATTAAATTTTCTCATATTTGGTAAACTCCTTTAAAACTCACTACGGGCGGTACTCTTCATTTTACAAATGTTAGCTGAAAGAAAATGCTTATTAGCAGTTAAATTTGCATAAGTGCTTATTTTATCTTAAGCAATAAAGCATTATCCATCTATGTTGTGTTAAAAGTCCACACTGCTATTTTAAGGGGCCCAAAGTGGCCTTATATCTCCTAGGTGACACAACTTTTGTAACATTGAAGCCTATTCTAGATCAAACCGAAAATTATCAAAAGAACGTCAAAAATATTTCTATAAACCTAGCCAATAATGTTCTACATGGGAGCACCTACACAGCTAGAGGCAATGAGGAGTGCTAAAAAAATAAATAATAAAATAACATCCCTAACTGCCTCCAGCTATATGTTTTTTTTCGATTTTTTATTGTTCCGGTAAAAAAAACACGTACATACCAAATTTTAATAAGATAACGCTTTATTTTGCAAGGAAAATCATTGACACACCGGCAGTTAGACAAACAGAATATGATGAAACTGTCAGGGTTCCATTTTCGCCATTTGACTTTGGAACTCTAAAAATTACCTACGTTCCTTCAACGGCGTTTTTCTTTAAGAGGGTTCTCTACGGTCTTTATAATCAATGTGAAGAAAATCACGGTTGCAAGAAAATTTAAATTCCATTCCTTCACACTATCTAGCCACGATACAGTGTACACTCAGTAAGCTCGTAAGCAAACACAATCAATGTGTGTACCAAACTGCTTTGCCACAACTGTAAGCTGCCTTGTTTCACTGCAAAACTGTTTTTATGTAGAATGGGATATATCGCACCTTTTTTAGGTTCAATATGGTGTGCTGCAGTTGCGGCAGTAGGCGGACAAACATCAAAACATACAAACTTTGACATGTATAACATACTAGCTGCTGCCCACGGCCTCGCCCGTGTGGTATCCGGATAAGAAGTAGCATATGTGTTATTCTGATGATTAAACTATATTACTGTAAAGTTTCATTAAAATCCATTCAGTAGTTTTTGCGTTAAAGAGTAACAAACAACCATCCTTACAAACTTTGGCGTTTATAATATTAGTAGGATTAAGAGGATATTTTTATAATAAATATTCATTCGAACCGGCCGTTTAGCTCACAGAACCGGCAACAGCTGGGAAAGAAAGGATCTCAAATGGCGTTCGCGAACCGGACGACAAGGTGTGCGAAGACCCCGTACCCGATGGACCGATTACCTCTTAAAGTTTGTAGGAATTCAGTGGATGGAGTTAGCCCAAAATCGTTCGTAAGTGTACTTTGGAGATGCCTATGGCCATTATAGGATATTATTACGACTATACCACGTACTGTATTCTCCTGCTGACGTTTCGTTGACCGTTTAGAGGTCCTTTCTCATGAGCACTGTCCGCGACCACGCTCAACGGTCGTGAGGCGGGAACTGACCTTTGTCCAGTTGTGGAATTTCACATGCTTATTGAATGGGTATGATAAAACTTAATCGAGTTCTGACAATTTCTCAAATAAAATGGGGAACTCAAATAGGAAACGGGGGGACATGATTGAGTTAAAATGTCGTTTAGGCTAATAACTGCTCAAGTGTAAAGTGAAACTTCTTAGTGTTCATACTCATATTTATTCTGTGTTGTTGGTTAAGCAATATCTAGACCGCTGGAACTATTATTAACAATGCTCGCTGTGATTTTGAAGAAGGCCTTGGGGAATTGAATTAGCTGCAAGATAAGGAGATGAAATGGGGGGCAGAACTAAATTAACTATTACTAACTGCATTGCTATTCAGCGTGGCAATGCACACAGCATTTTGGGGGCGCTTCCGTCTTGGTACTGCTCTAAATCACTATCAGACTTAATACGACTTATTAAGTTAAGGTTTATTGTGATGATGTAAATTTTATAATTGACAACCTCTGTGGCGCAGTGGGCGAAGGTCCGCCTGGGACGCAGAAGGTTGCGGGTTCAATTCCCGCCACGGGACAAATGTTTGTATCTGCAAATATTTGTCTCAGGTCTGGGTATTTTCTATGTATATTATGTATGTATTTACAAAAAAAAATGTATATAAGTAGTATATCAGTCATGTAGTTCCCATAATACAAGCTCTGCTTAGTTTGGGGCTAGATGATGCTGTGTGAAAAATGTCTATTTATTTATAATACTAGCTTCTGCCCACGGCTTCGCCCGCGTAGTACCCGGATAAAAAGTAGCCTATGTGTTATTCTGATGTATAAGCTATACTACTGTAAAGTTTCATCAAAATAAGTTAAGTAGTTTTTGCGTTGTAGTTTGGCCTTGAAATTTAACTGGTAATGGTATTTTTTGTAATCGGCCTTTACCGTCTTTAGAACTGTTTTATCAGTACTTACCTATATTTTGGTTCGGCGAGGTACCTCCGTCCCATGTTACTAAAATTTTGAATCATCCTGTAAATATTAGCCTTAAACCACGACTGGATAAGGATTTGTTATGAACACGTATATAAAACAGTAGATTTCAAAGTCATCCATTCCCACCCTTGAAAACATAACAAAGTTTCGCCATCCGACTGAAAGTGTTTGTCATCTATTCTTTCAGCGTTCGGAACTATTCTTTGACTCTCCCTCTCGATGCTTTAGCGAGATTGGTTTCACAGTTCCCTTTAAAGTTATTGTTCTAGGGTCACACGTCATTATTCAACGTCATAATATCTTACAAATGCGAGCACTTTGCTTTGGATGGGGTTGACTCTAGAACTATTTAGCTTTTGGACGTGATATGTAGAAACGAAGAAGTTAAGTAAGGAAAATTGCTAATCAATTATTAAAACATTAAATCTTATTACGAGAGAGTGATAAAAACTTAAGCTTTTCCCGAATAACACTGAAAAGCAATGGGGAAACTATTTTTTACAGACTTAGCATTAGCAATATCCAAAAATTCTATATAGTATTGTTTTATCCTAGGTTTTGATATTGCTAGGCAATCAAAATGAGTGGTATTATCTCGTTCCTAGCCATTTTACTTTTTTCATTAAAGAGTTGGTTTTCCGTTTTCAATACGGTTTTTGAAAGGAGAAAACCATGCAGCCTCCCAGATTTGTAATAATGAGATTTGCTTGCCAGTTTTTTGGCTTAGCTATCAAGTCCAAAAGTTGCATAGTCCTAGGACCTTCCTAGGACTGAACACATTAAACATCAATCCTTATTTGTTATTGAAATGATGTGGCTGTGAGACGTTTAGTGCTACAACACTAAATGTAGATGTTTCTCTATAGAGAAATGGTAATAGTAAGCGGAGGATAGAAAATATTTCGTCAACATTAATAGATGTCGTAAAATATCTTGTATTGCAAATATACTCATTCATTTAGGGCAATTGTTTACAGCTATTCGTATTTTTTTACGGATCTTTATCGATGTTTTGCAATAACCGAAGATGAAATGAGCGTAGTTGCGGCTGCTGCTTTTGTTTCTCGGCGGTAACTTCATTTGCTCCAGTCAATCCGTGACTAAGGCTATTGCAACACAGCTGAAACGACGGGACAGTTATTAAAAAGGTCAATGTGATAAAAGCAACTAACAATTATATTTACTGATCGCGAAAGTTCCAAAAGTTTCATGAAACGAACAACGAAAAGATGGAATAACCCGTATCTGGTAGATCGATGTGATATTAACGGTTGAGGTCTAGCAGCTCATAATGATGATGATGATTATTTGTTTCATAACGTCTTCTTTCTAAATATCCAATGAGTGTATGGTACAGTATTGATTTGTTATCAGCTACAAAAAAGAACGGAGGCTGAAAGAATGATATATGGATCTGATGCTTGTATTTTTTTCAAAGTTTAAGTATTTTTTGGCCACAGTAGATTGTGGAAATAAAAAGTGTTGGAATTTTTTTTACAAGACATTTTCTATTGGCTTTTGTAAATATTTCTTGATTGTAAAATAATTATCTTTCCCTCCAGATAAAATACATAGTTTTTAATCTATTCAATAAAAATAATAATATCATTAATGGACGGTAAATATTATACATAATTATTACCAACTTGAACTTGAAAGGAAACAAAGACTTGAAGTTTGTTTTCTACCTGTAGTCCTATCACTACAGGTAGAAAATAAACTTATTTTCCTAGTTTAATATTTTTTATATTTTATTTATAATAAATAAAATAAAATAAATATTGCATTTTAACACAGCCCCAAAGTAAGCAGAGCTTGTGTTATGGGTTATTTTTCTTGTAAATAATATTATTAATAAAAAACTCCCAGATCCGAGACAAGTATATGCTGATCATAAAAATATTTGTTCCACGGCGGGAATCGAGCCCGCACCCTTCTGCGTCTCAGGCGGATTATTGTTGTCCAACCTATTGTTACTTAAATTTTACGAAACATTTGCTCAATGTATATCTTTTGTAATATATAGGTTCATTATGATACGGTGAAATCTTAACACAAGCTCACAGGAGAAATTAACCTTTTTATTCATAATCACTCACTAACTATAGTAAAGTGCTTAAAGTTGTCAGCCTCTAGCCTTTGTTTAGCGTTAAAAAAGGACAAGGTTAGAGTTAGCGGCCTAACTTATAGCGAGCGAATATGTATAAAAGGGTTACTGTACAGGATATAAGATCAGAAAAAAATGCCTTTAGCATTAAATCCTTAGCACAACCTGTTTCGTGCATAATTATTTTTGTAATTAGTACTCGTAAATAGAAATACCTGTTTTTGTGATATTTATTGCTCTGTGTTATTAATATTTTCCAAAAGGTAATAGTTTTCGTTATTGTGATTCCATTGTGCCAACAAAATGTTTTTTTTTTTTCATTTTACCTGACCTTGCCTACCCTAGCTATGTGCTTTGTGTTCTTATTTATAACCATTTTCGTCCACAGTCGAAAGGGACCCTACCAAACAGGTAAAGTAATAAACGAGCGTTGCTTATAGAAATTCACTGCACACCCCAAAAATCTTTAAGAAATATCCAAGGTTTGGTCCCTGGTGTTTACTCTTCGTGGTTAAGCTGCATCTAATGAAATCCTCAGTCGGGGTATTCTTGCACCAAATCTTGCGAGACGAACTATTCTTGGTATTTTATCAATGAACTACTTGTAATAACCTCCAGTTATCCTTACTTATAATAGGACACCTAACATAAAAAAAAACACTTTTCCGAGTGTATTCCCTCCCCATGATAGCCATCCTCAAATGAGGGTAGGTTCCAAGAAGAGGGTAGTTGAAGGCACGTCCAAACATTAAATTTGGCACATATCCCCGTTTTGCAAGTATTTGGAACGAACGTAACCTATGAGTAATTTGACTAGGCCAGTTAGTGTAAAATAATATAGTGTGTAGTTAGTAAATTGAGTAATCATACTTTCTTTGGTTTATTTATCTGCCACAAGTATCAAGAATTGTTTGTTGCTGTATCAAGGTAGACACGTGGACTTTGAGTATTTTCAGTGTTGCCTCGCCGTCTTATATCCAGGCGTATTCTGATCACGACCAACGCTACTAACCATGCTTATTAAATAAACTTCTAAAAGAAACAAATGCCAAATATATTTCTGAAAACCCTTCTATTAGGTTTAGATTGGATAGTAGCGGACGACGGTAGCCACACAAAAGGAATAACTCAATCACAGTAGGTAGCAGCCAATTCTAAACTTGTGTCCCTCTAAAGGGTCCTAAGAAATCTCTGCTTAGCTATATAGTTATCTGAATAAAACCCCTTATATTGAACAATGGGACGACTCAGCGTAGTGGACATATAACGGTTGACCAATTTTCTTTTGTGCGAATGCCTACGAATTGAGAATATCAAACGCGGCGCCCAGACGAAGTGCTGATTGACACTCTCTTTGTACAAAATCCATTGATTTCGAACGATTCACTGAACAATATTACATCTGAAAAATAAAATCCACACGGTTGACGGGATACCAATTTTGTATAGAGCAATGCTGTGTTGATATGTGACATTTTGTAAGGTAATGATATTATTTTCTTGAAAGCCTCCTTCGTTCGCTTTGTCCTTACAAGACAAAACTTGGCAGAAGCTCAATATAAGCTGCAACTCATCTTGGAGAGGCTGGATACTGACTGTGCCTTCATAGAGACACTGAAAAAAAACAATGTTATTGTCACATACTCATATGTCTACTTACCTAATTAAATTTGGAACTTAAATATACTTACTTACTCCAAAATCGGACTGTAATTGTTTAACATGCTATGGTGCAAATAATCAATTAAATTTAAATTATTTAAATCATATTGATTATATTTACAGTTATTTGGCTCAATTTTTTCCTTATATTGCTATTTTTCAAGTTAATTTATGGAATTTACAGCTGGGATACGAAAAATGTATGCTCTAATCAGCTTACATTACAATTTTTAAATATCTGAGGGGTCTAAGTCAAAGTCAATTCAAAATTCATTAAAATAACAAGGATCACTTTGAAACTGTATGTTTTCCGGAATCCGAAGTAAAATCTATAGTTATCTATATAACAAATACTTAATAACAAATAATAAAGCTGAATAGTTATTCTTTATGAAAATAAATTTTGTATTTGATAGCCCATATCATGAGTAAGGTAAGTAAGGCTATTTAACATCACGCTACAACTCTTAGAAGCCGAGCAAAAGAGGTAATAGTACGAGTGGACGATGCGTCGGGCCGGCGGGCGATAGGTGGTCGGGGGCCGAGGACGGCCGTGGCACAGCTAGTCTGCAAATAAAGTGAAACCAAATTATTCCCCCAGCTCCACACACTTTCCTGAAGCACTCTGATTTCACGAAACACCGTCCGGCCAAAAGTTCTGCAAGTGTCAACGCGCGCAGCTCTATCGGACTTGTTTGCCCACAGTAGTACCATTATGTATACGTAAGAGATTTATAATGCAAATACGATTACGCGCCTCCAGTGGAACTAATGCACTCGGCGCTATGAATTGCAAACTGCCGGTGAGTTACCTACTTCCAATGGGTAAAATGAGCTGGCAACTACAATTTCTTCGAGTGAGCTAAGGAAATCGTTTGTTGTTGGTTTACTTTGTCGGTAAAGGTATTTGAATGTGAAGTTGAGTGAATAAATCTAGGGTTTACTTTACTAGGCTAACAGGTTTTTACAACTAAGAAGAGTTTGATCGTAAGTAATCATAATTGCAACGATATACTTTTCTTAGAAACATTCTACAAACAATGTTATGCTTTCGACTTCGGTTGTAAGCTGAGACGCAATAGGTGTGATTTCAATTTTCGCTGAGAGACACTAAGATGTTTGTATGATTTGCTAATATTTGTACTGGACAGGAAATCCAACTTCTATTTCCAACCGCTAAGGAAGAGTAGCAAATGTTGTCTTCCCTATGTACGTTGTGTGGAATAAAGCATAAAATAAAATAACTAAATCCTAATATGGAGTCAAGATTATCTGTTGTATGTAAGATTGACTGTTGGATATTATGTATTAACAAAACTAATGCCGAATTGAACGAAAAAGGATGAAATCCAATGATAACTTGAAGATTAAATAAAAGCGGAAGCGAAAAATTATGATCAACCTTTTTCATGACACTGAACATTAAACATTTGGGATACGTTATTCAGAGGGCGCCAAGAAAAATAAATCACAATGGACTAATTTGAATGCTCCCTCTCCTTTCAGAGGGGCTGAAAGGATCCCAGTACCCTCCAACAATAGTACCCGCAACCCGCTGAATACAGCCAACGGGCTACCAAAAACATTTTTTATCCTTTTGTGGAAAACATAAACAGAAATGTTTAGCTTCCGTTCACCTATTGTTTTTATTAGCGTATGTAGCAAAATGTTTATGCTCTCTGAATCTGGTTGAAAGTAATTTATTCTAAAAAAAATAGGTACTCACTTAAGCATTGTTTTCATTTCATGAATGTGTATGAGATGAAAGGCTACGTAATTTAAAATATTATAGTAAAATATCACATCAACTTTTATATATCATCTAACAAACAGAAAATATAGGAATAATATATACCAAAACGTTCAGAATTTGAAACATTGTACACTGCCCATCCAAAGCATTAATGGTGGTGTCGACAGACATAGTGAGGTACTTGAAATATTCTGTCATTAGAGCACAATAAATATTCAGGTACATTACAACGAGATCTCGTCGTGTCCACACAGGCCTCGGCAAACTACAGGACAGGCCCACTGATGGAAAGTAATTAATGCATCAGTATCTAGTTAGGCTAGTCTTACTATATCAAGCTCGTTACGACATAAACCTACCTTAGTTTCGTGGTCGTGTTTGTTCTAGGTGCTGGATTGACTAAGTCTTAGTTACCTACCTATACCTCTATACATGTGATATTGCGGGACGTGGAGCAGAATAATCATGTCTGTAGGTAAATATGTGTTAGGATCCTTACATAGGTTAATAAAATCAAAGAAACGAAACTTTGATTGTAAATCCTCTAACTCACCTATATATGTGTGGGTACGCCGTAAAATATGGTACGAAAAGACGATACCCTTTGAAAGTTTTAGACGGAAAAGGCTCCAAAATATTTAGGCTGCGAGAAATGTAGTAAAAAATAAGAGGACAGAAATATAATTAACATATTCCATATCAATGTAAAAAATATTTGTCAAAGATCTAAACGTTCGCCTACTTTTCCTTCTACTTTTTTTTAAAGTTGACTGTACCATCGTTTGAGTGACCCATATTTTCCCACGGTATTTCCCGTCCCTGCAATTTACTCTGCAATTATTACTGAGTAATCCCTTTTTACTTTCGCCTACGTTTTATGTGGCTTGTAATTATTCTGTAGGGCGAGAATCGTAAATAAACCGGGATGAGCGTGGCCTATATAAATCATTAGGCACTGTGGATCCAGCTCAATTTGTCACAGAACTTAGTGAAGACAGAAATGCTTATTCGTGACCCTACTATATTGATACTACGAGTAAATAATGATTACTATATCGATAACAAACATAAATTCTGAATCATATTCTTCAACAGTACACAAAAAAGAAGGTGCAGAGTGAAGGATGGTATATTATAGTACCTAGTAACATTTTTTATGACTAATTTAAATCGCTGGTTAGGTGCCAGATAGTTTCCATCAGCTACTTGGCAAATAAGTTAACTAACCCCGCCACTAGGTTCCCCTGTATCGAGGGTCTCTTTAAGGTTTTGAATGAAAGTTGAATTTTAGGCCAATAACTCCCATGGAATCATTGATGAACAGATTTCAGATATCAATTATTACATTGGATATCAGGTAGATAGGTAGGTAGATTTTTTTCCGGGTTTTGACACATTCAACTAACAACAAACGAACAGTAGGTAGGTATTCAAGTACTCTCTAAGGTAACAGGGTAAGTTAGGCGATTTCGTTATGACTGAATTATGATAACTAACTTTCCAATAAAATTGCAGAAACATCGTCTTTTTTTAGATCACAGTGGCAATGATCTTTTATGACAAACTCCCAAGAGATATACATAAATTGTCAATTAACGAATTTGAAAACATAATTAAACAAAAACTTTATAAAAAGGCAAGCAATATTTATATGATTATTTAGATGACAAAATCTCTTGGGACTGAAAGTTCTCCAACTCGAACTTATTGTTTTATAAAAGGATCATTAAAAAGGATAACCAGCCTTATTTTATTGCCTTTCTTTCCTGGCTTGGTCGCGGAAGAATAGGCAGGAGATAATAATAATAATAAATAAATAATGCAGAACATTTTCACACAGCATCATCTAGCCCTAAACTAAGCAGAGCTTGTATTATGGGAACTATAGATATACTACTTATATATTTTTTTGTAAATACATACATAATATTATACATAGATAAACCAACGTTTTAAAGTGACCCTTGTGATTTAATGAAAAAAAATAATGTTGACTTTGACTTTAATAGCATTGATCGACTGCCACCACAGACGGCCATATTCGAAGTAGAAAAACAAACATACATATGCTGGAGATCCTTAGATCCATACTCAGTATCTGTGATCTCCTGCTTGGTACCCAAGTAGGAGTTAGTCCGAACATATTTGGCACAAATCTATACGTCAGCCACTTTCTATCGAATTGACAGTTTGTTGCTGCATTATCATTGCTGTTCGCGGTCTGCGGTCGTGTTCCAAATCATACCTGTTGATAGCTTTTGATTAAATCAGGTAACATTTTAACACCTAGTAACATCAAAATTTAACCATATTTATAAGTTTTTTACGGGTCTTAATCACGTTTACAGTTTTTATGATTTTCTCGACGTTTCAACTGTGTTGCAACAGCGATAAGTCCCGTAAAAACTTAGACCCCAAATTATGTTAAATGATCGCAAATATTTGTAAAATAAAATTTTGGTAGAAGTGCGACAGTTCTACCGTATTCAATATTCACTCACCCTGCTTGATTCGCAGATAGAAGAACAAAGCCCACAGAAATAAATATACAGCGAGGCATCGTCGGTAAATTAGATGGTCTCGCGCATTTCACATTGACTATTATTCATTGAATTCCTGAATAAAGCTGCGTCTCTTGGAATTTGCAGTAGCTAAATTGAATCTTGATACCTGATGAAAAAGAGATTGCAGAACGATGGGAATACTTGGCTCTCAGTGTTGACTGAAGTAGGTATAGCGGTGACAGCATTGTTTCCATCACGCGTCAATGCAATAATTGACAATGCTCCTGTTTCATTAGCATCAAGTGTCTGTTAGTAGAAAAACTCTTATGTTGGCTATAAATTATTTAATTCATTTAATTCCAACACATTAGCATTTCCATTCAGTGAAACAATGCATTTTGGGAACGCTTCCGTCTCGTAGTGACCTGCATCAGTTGACCTATATATATTTAACCTTTAAATCCCTAATTAAACATTTAACGAAACCTTTAATTTAAATATAAAGAAGCAAATCAACTGCAACTTTGCTGTATGTATGGGTCCTAAGTTGTGTCTCATGGACGGACAGACATGACAGACATACGGACAGACAAAGGGACAATCAAACAGATAAACATGACGACACTGTTACGGCCACTCTTCGCCATTAGACTCCGAAACATTTAAATCTACGTATAAACAGAGGAACTGATAAATTAAACTAATATAAAAAATAATGAAATAATTTAATTAGTTTTATTTCTTCATTCTATAGACCAGTAAGAAATGAACGTTTATAAATGTCGAAATTCGATTCTTTGTCAAAAATATTATACACAGTTTTGTGTAATACAAATGTACTGTATAATGGACAGTACGCAGATCTGTGAGAAGACCAAGTAGGAGGTAGTCGGTACATTATATTTGGCACATTTCCACGTTTTGCATATAGTTAGCATTCCATGTGAAAGGTTGCGGCCCATTGCCGCTTATTGGAACATAAACCAATGCCTTCGAATTTTTGGTTGGAGGCCGGTTTCCTCACGATGTTTTTTTTCACCGTTTTGAGCACGTGTTAATGCGCACATACATTTTTTTAGTGGAAAAATCCATTGGTGCTCGACCGGGTTCGAACCCACGACTCATTAGGCCATCAAGTCAGGGTACGACTAGACCAGGGTGGCTGTTACGCTACCTACAATATAACATTAAATCTATAGGTGCGCATACCAACTATGTATCTGGGAATGTTGGCACGAGGCCCCGTACTAACTGCGGTCTGCCCCAGGCCCGCAGTCGTATTACAAGTGGTCTGGTGATACAACCATCAGAATGAACGATTCAATTTGGCCAGTCGAGTTTCGAATATGTTGCACCTTACTTACTAATAAAGCTGTAAAAGTAACGAGAAATGATGTACCCATTTATATTTGTTACTAAAATCTTTAATCAATAAGTATTACTTGTCAAATCTTACCATCGTATCCGTTACGTTGCTCGTTACTTTTGATGCAATCAAGCACTAGCTTAAAAAAGGGTCGCGTCGCGTACAGTAAGACTTTGTTAGTACCGAACGAAAAATGCACGATTCTATTTAGGCAGTCAAGTTTGGAATATTTATATGTTACTTACTTATAGAGCTGTAAAAGTAACGAGAAATTGTGAACCCATAATGTATCCGCACTATTGGAGCGGATTTTTTTATTAACGTTATTTTTTGTTAGTACTTTGTATCAAACGACAAATGCGAGTAACGAAAATATTTTTTTTGTAACGTTTCGGTACTTCGAGTCTGGCGATGCTCTACACAGCTCTACGGTTTACTAATAAACTTGTTAACATCTCTACTGAAACTATTGAGAAAATATTAAAAGAAACAAGGAAATTCATATTTCTGGACGTAGGCTTAAAGCGTTTTAGAGATCTATTCAATACCCTATAGTTGTGAAAAAAATATATTATAAATTATATTTTATGTATACTGAGGGGTGTCCGAAATAAATATTTGTATATTTTAGTTTTGATTTCACGACGAAACTAGGCTTTCTGTTTTCGACATTAAGTTTTTTAACCCTAAAAATGGTAACATACTTCGTTAAAAATGTATGGATAAGCTATAAGGTAAATCATACGATTACTTTTTATATGATTTAATTTCTGATTGCAAATTACATTTGGTGATAAGAATCACATAAAAAAAAGAAAAGACACAAAAAGCTTTTCATAACAAGCACATTACGAACGAAACTTGTTAGAGGCTTGCAAAGAACCAAGAAAAAAGACCTAAGTACACAAGTACAGTCAATAACAAAGGTGCCTACAATCTTTACGAGTTTTCATCACGTTATCGTGACTTTTGACTGCAATGAGGTTTCACTTTATCAGCTGTTTACGTTGAGGTTTGCTTCCATCAACGGCAATCAAAAAAATACGTAAATTTTGTAAAGAAAATGAGGAAGATTTTAGAATAATTTAGATAAAGCCTTATAACTATGACTTCTGTTAACACAGTTCTATTTTTTCTTTAAATAAAAATATTTACTTTGGTATTCAGCAGAAACATTGCAATACTAAATAAAACCCAGCAAGCCAGTACCGTAAACGGTCCTATCTTTTCCTACTAAGCTCAATTTCGCCTAAAGTTTTAACACTATTACTTTGAAAATAAATTTTGAGTGACTTCAAACCAAACCTAGATAGGTTGGGCTTTTGCTACTGACATAATATTACCCGAAGGCCCAAGTTAACCAACACAATAACGAGTGATCAGGTCCTAATCAAAGCTTTTTGACACATGTTTTCTTAGAATCTGTCTTCATAACGGTTTGACGTGACTGTCCTTATTTTGTTGGTGAACACAAGGGTAACTAGGTTATAGACTTCGAGCAAAGTTAGGGCATTGTTACTTCATTTTACTATATAAAATATCCTACCTCCAAAGAAAAATAATACATGATTTATAGCATCTAGTGCCTTCTGCCAATAGGTGTACATTGAATAACACAAGTTTTCGCAGCGGACGAAAGTCAGGGTCATTATGCACCCCAGTCAAAACCCCTCACAGATAAGTAAGTAAAACAACTTTATTTGATGTTTTGCGTCAGTAGCCGTCCGCCATGACACTAGGGAGGGGATCACGTGATAAAATACCTAAGTGTACCTTACGGTTGGTGAATTATGTTGATGGCTCTGTAGACACCTGGTTTATTCCTAACCTGGCCTATACATTTATAAAATGGATTGTGAATGTAATTGATACAGTTGTACATGCTAATAGGATAATTAACTAGTAATACCTATATTATATTGTAAAACGGGAATTTTCACGTACTGCTATCAGTGAAGGTACCGACTAAGTTTAAACTAATTCCGAGAGCCTTTATCAGGGTTTTGAAGAGTCTTGAAAATTACCATTTTATACCATAGCCTTTAGAGTATCTCACAATGAAAATTATAAAAAATCAACAAGTCAAGTGTGGCACTTATCATGTGTGTTTCTATATTTTCTGCTTAATAATTATAAATATAAAGATTGTAAATAAGATTTATTTATAATTATAAATATTAGGACACGGGAATTTTCACGTACCGTGCTTTCAGCATTTATGATTGAAGTATTGGGGTCAAGTAGGAATATACCAGTCCCCACATTTGCGTGTCTCATTCTCAATAAAATAGCGGTACGTTGCCAGTTGTAATGTCGTGTTTGAATTCAAATAAGGTTGAATCTTTTTGAAGACCGTGTCTGAAACATAAAAGCTCTCACATGAAAAAAATATTATAAGATCAATAAAAAAAAATATTCTAGCATACTACTCTTACAAATTAATAAATATTATATTAATGTTGGTAGGTAAGGATCTTTAGAAACTGATTTGGAACAGGTATAGTTCGTAAGCTAATTCTATGAAACATTAGCTATGAATATATGAAACTATGAAGGTTAATTCGAGGCTAGTATATAATTTGTCATTTGTCGCTGACATAACAAGTACGAGGGGCGTTCAATATATTCTCGGTATCAGAGTTATTTGCTAAATATGTACCTAGATAATTTGATTAAACAATAAAATACTCGTAACTACCTACGTAATCTGAAGGTATAAATATAAAATTCCTCATAATTATGATTATTCGTTTGCAAGTAATCCTTACTCAATGACGATCGGAATGACTGACTCGACAACGTTTAAGAAAATAGAGCTACGCACTGTTATTAAATTCCTCATAAAGTAAGGAAAAGTAAAAAAAACCATTCATGAAGAGATGTTGGGTGTTTACGAAAATTCTGCACCTTCGTTATCTATAAATCAAAAGTGATTAAGTTTTAAAGGGGCAGAGAAAGCCTTGAAGACAATCCTCGCTCATGCAGACTGGTTACTGCTGCTACGGAAGAAAAATTAAAATCTTGTACTGGAGGATGCCCTAATATAAATTAAAATGTTAGAGATAACTAAGCTATCCTTTGTCCCTTACACACTATTTTGCATTGAGGAAGGGAGATTATAATAAAAAAAATGATTTTTTTTTTCCTGCTTTAACCGATAATACGTTGAATGCCCCTCGTAATATTCTCTGAAAACTCATGATACCCCTTGAAAAACCTAGGCAACTGGATTAAAAATTATAGATAAAACATTCCGGAAACGAAACTCAGTTGAAGTTCTACCGCTTTCCAGTTTACAGTCATTATCCAAATGATGACTAAATTACAAGTCAGCGACTCTACAGACAGAGTGCAGTAAAAAGTTCCTTTGTGCAACCAAATGGAGCCATAAGTGACTGCAGTTTTAAGAACAATTGTCTCTTTGCGAAGCTTTTCTGAAACAAGATAGCTAGCAATGCGTTTAGCGGGGCTGTTATGAGCATTTGCTGTAATCTAGGACGGTTAAAGGATAATCCATACTGACTCGGCACTAGGACTTTGTAATCCAACCACGTGATTATAGGTTCTTAAGTGAGAAGTGGCAAATGAGCACTGATAAATATTGGAAAATGCTATACCATATGTTCTGGAAGACGCTAAGTAGGATGGAGTGATATATGACTTTGTAATGGTTGCAATAGAAGCTTAAGGATGAAGGTGAAAAAAAAATATTTGTCACTACAAATTATAGACCGTGATTCGTTCTCGTTTTATAACCGCCGAGCGTCGTGAGGTGCTCATGAGGAATGAACCTGTTATCGAAAGTACCTTTCAATGCCACGTACTTTACGAATCTCCTAGAATAGTAAAGTACGTGGTATAGTCGTAATAATATCTTAAAATAAGACCAAGAATCAAAATAACTACTGAACAATACATCACCATTTATTTGGAATACATAACCAATATAAAAATGTATCCTAATTACATTACAATCTAGCCATATGCTAGGCTAATGTATAATTTTACACTTACCTTTTTTTATAAAGTGTTGTTAAGAATCTGCATCTATTTAAGGGGAAGAAACTTTGTTAATTTGTCCTTTGAAGAAGGTGGCACTTTTTTGCACTTTCACTAATTTACACTAGAATTTAAAGTATTTGTTAATATTCGACGACCTCTGTGGCGCAGTGGGTGAAGGTCCGCCTGCGTCCCAGGCAGAAGGTTCCGGGTTTAATTCCCGCCACGGGACAAATTTTTATATCTGCAAATATGTATATTATGTGTGTATTTACAAAAAAATATGTATATAAGTAGTATATCAGTCATGTAGTTCCCATAATACAAGCTCTGCTTAGTTTAAGGCTAGATGATGCCTTGTGAAAATGTCCAGCATTATTTATTATTTTTATTATTATTAAACAAATTTAAAACTTATTACTTTCACCGGTTTCAGAAAAGCTTGGTTCTTGCATCCAGTGGTTTAACCGCTTACGTGCATAATGCACGGGGAACGCTATTTTTATTAGTGAGAGACCAGTAGAGTGGATCAAAGCTTTGAATCTAGATGACTGGCATCGTTCGTCCTGATAAATTTCAATGTAATGGGCTGTGTGATTCAGTATCAATGCATTTTATTCTCGTAATAAGCTAGGATTTTAATAATTTAGAGACAAGTTTATGAATTAAGGCTCGGTTAAACGGACGCGGTGAAAGTGGTGGTAGCAGTGATCAAAGGAAAATGGTTGTCAAGGTTGGCGTGAATGTACTACTTTCCACTGCCACCGCGTTAGTTTGTCCGGAACCTTAGTTTTTACCAGTTTGCAGCCAGATTTAATAGCTTGACGACTGATGTGGCGCGGTGGGCGAAGGTTCGCCTGCGACACAAGAGGTTGCGGGTTCGATTCCCGCCCTGGGACAAATGTTTGTACGATCTGCAAATATTTGTTCCGGGTGTTCTGGGTATTTTCTATGTATAATCAAAAATATCTATCTATGTAATGTATTGTATTAAGTATATCAGTCATCTAGCACCCATAACACAAGCTCTGCTTAGCTTGGGGCTAGATGATGCTGTGTGGATTGTCCAGCATTATTTATTTATTTAATTTTATTTATAATAAGTTTGATTGGAAAAGTGTTTGTAATTTGTCATACATCAGTCATACATTTGGTTTTATTGCAAAAACAATAATGAATTTGATCATTTAGCTTTTAAAACAGGCATTTTCAGGTATGGTACTATCAGTGTACAACGCGACGCGGAGGGCGTGATTATTCTCCCTAATGAAGACTCTCGGAATAAGTCGAAACTTCGTCGGTTCCTTCACCGATAGCAAGGTACGTGAAAATTTCCGCTTTACATTATTAATTTGTAGGTAGTTAGAAAGATATGTATATTTTATTTAACTGAGTCTATCAAATTCTTTCCAGCTCTGAAATTCCAGAAATAGGTCGAGCTTGAATTTGTTTAATTCTATCGGACTCCAGCTCTGGTTTTGTACAATTTGGACAGCGTTGTGTCCGCTTTTCAACGTCGTATTGGTGTGAATTCACAATCATTCTGACCGTGCTCGTTGCGAAATTCGGATGTCTATACGTGTCACTTCAAATTCGCTTGTAGCATAAACTGAACTCTATCGCGCTTTACTTAGATACACTATGTCCGGACAAGAAATCATAAAGTTTTCATAATTTCTATGTCATGATCAGTTTTTAGTGCATGATGAATAGAGTAGAGTCCTACTGCTATTTTTAACACGAGGGATTCTAGTTTAAAAATTCAAAATAAAATAAAAAAGTTTTTAATATAGAGGTATGACCGCTGTGTGTCGGTGTGTTGTGTTTTCTGATTATATTGAGTTCCGGAATGGTGACCTTTTTCTGTTGTTTTTTTTTGTTTCTATGACTGATATTTGTTCTAAGCTATGTTTCTTAGAAATAGAAGTTGTTGCCAGGATCACCAGCTCTGAACAAAATTTTGTGAAGATAGGTAACTTTACAAACGCACAACTAAGTTAAATTTTAACTTGATATGATTTGAAATGATTATTATCATACCATTCTTGTTCCCTGAAGTTACTAGATAAAACTGTATTATAGCATAAGGTTATGTTCAGATCTAGCTATTCGATATTGCACCATCTAGGTGACTATGAAGAACTATAAATTGACAGATACCTCAGATCAAAATGAAAACCTTTTATTAATTCAGAATTCAAGGTCAATGTTTGTGTTGTGTTGTAAGTGATAGTAAAGAGATCATGTATCCACTTCTATTTATTCTATGTTGCAATGTATTATAGCAAAATGGTTACAAACTGATAATAAGAGTAAATCCAGATAGCGCCGTGAAATCCCCAGTATACCTGACTGGGGATTTCACGGCGCCATCTGACTGCGTCCCGCTGAAAAGTGACTGGGACGTCGCCTGACGATTGCGTTGCTAAAATTCATGTATAGTCATGAAAATATTATAAATTTGGCAGTAGAACAATGCTTTAATATGTTTTAAAACAAACTTAAACCCTTGTTAAATACGGGAAACGAAATTTCTGAAATAATATGTTTAATACCTTATAAACTGCGTAAGGAAAATCGCGGCAAATACACTAGAAAATTGTGACGTAGCTTTATGTTCAATACTTGCATTATTCAATAATAACATACAAGCACAGACATTTACGGATTATAGAAGAATAAATATAGAATTGAGTTTCACGACCGTCGAGAGAATTCTAGGGAGGCCCTTCAGGATGTAAAATTTATGGAAAGTCAAAGTCAAAGTCAAAGTCAAAATTCATTTATTCAATAAAATCACAAGGACCACTTTGAAACGTCGGTTTTTATCTAGGTGCCTGTTCCTCCGCGACCAAGCCAGGAAAGAAAGGCAAGAAAACAAGGCTGGTTATTCTTTTTAATGATCCTTTTACAAAACAATAGGTTCGAGTTGGAGCATTTTCAATCCCAAGAGTTTTTGTCATCTAAATAATCAGATATTTTATAGTATGCCTTTTTATAAAGCTTTTGTTTAATTACGTTTTTAAATTTGTTAATTGATAATTTTTGTATATCTCTTGGGAGTTTGTTATAAAAGCGTACACCGTGCCCTTTAAACGATTTACCAACTTTATGGAGTCTACAAGTGGCAACAGCGAGTTTATCTTTATTTCTAGTATTAACATTGTGATTATCGCTTTTTTTCTTAAACAAATTAATATTTTTGTGAACATACATCAGATTTTCATAAATGTATTGACAATGGAATGTCATTATATTTATTTCTTTAAACTTTTCGCGAAGTGATTCTCTGGGGCCCATATTATAAATTGCTCGAACAGCCCTCTTCTGCAGCACAAAAATGGTATTGATATCAGCAGCACTCCCCCACAGCAGTATACCGTACGACATAATGCTGTGGAAGTAGCTGAAGTAAACTAGTCTAGCTGTGTCAACGTCTGTATAAAGACGGATCTTTTTGACTGCATATGCCGCAGAACTAAGTCTCTTCGATAACCCATCAATATGAGGACCCCATTGAAGCTTATTATCTAGGGTGATACCTAAGAATACGGTGGTGTCCACAAGAGCCAACTGTTCATCTTTGATTTTGATATTTGCTTTAACTTGTGTAACATTGGGTAGTATAAATCTAATACACTTTGTTTTATTTTCATTAAGTAGGAGATTGTTAACGTTGAACCATTTTACAACCTTAGAGATTGCATTGTTTACATTGTCAAAATTGGTTTGTCGTCGCTTTAATTTAAATAAAAGTGACGTGTCATCTGCAAACAATACAACCTCATGATCGTCCCTTACAAGGTGGGGTAGATCATTAATGTATACTAAGAACAAAATTGGACCAAGAATTGATCCCTGCGGTACACCGATAGTAACCAGAGACCCCGGAGACCGTTTTCCATTCACGTCAACTCTTTGTACTCTGTCACTTAAATAGGAAGTGAGAAAGTCTAGAGCAACGCCCCTAATACCATAATGGTGTAGTTTCCTGATCAATGTGTCATGGTCTACGCAATCAAATGCCTTTGACAAATCACAAAAAACGCCTAAAGCGTCATGAGATTCCTCCCAGGCATCAAATATGTGCGATATTAACTCAATACCAGCATCAGTGGTTGAGCGACCCTTACTAAATCCGAATTGCTTATTATGCAGTAAATTATTTAATTTAAAATGTCTTTGCAATTGATTTAAAATTAGTTTTTCAAAAATTTTACTAAATGTAGGAAGTACTGATATAGGTCTAAAATTACTAGGGTCAGAACATGTACCCGATTTGAAAAGTGGAGTTATTTTTCTGTGTTTCATTAAATCAGGGAACACACCACAGTCAATACACTCGTTGAATATTAAAGCTAGTTCGGGCGCAATAATGCCAATCAATGATTTCACAACGCAAACAGAGATGCCCCAGAGGTCCGTGGTTTTTTTAACATTTATGAGTTTGAAAGCTTTTATGATGTCATCACTATTTACATGATCAAATTTGAATTGTATTTTACATTCTGTTAAATTTTCTTTTAACAATGACTCTGCTTCTATGGGAGAGAAGTTTAAGGATTTTGTGGTAGAGACTGGAATGTCGGTAAAAAAGTTTTCGAACGCATTAGCTACATCACTATCCTGATTGACGGTGGCATTGTCAATTTTCAAATTAAACTTATTGTTCTTAGTTGTGACTCTTCCAGTCTCACTGTTGATTACTTTCCAAGTGGCTTTTACTTTATCTTGGCTATTTTTAATTTTTGAACTCAAATGACGAGCTTTTGCTTCACGACAAACATTTTTAAAAATTTTAGAATACTTTTTGACTTGTTCTATAAACTCCTCATTAAAATTATATTGTTTTTCAGCATAAAGATCATACAATTTCTTCCTGCTTTTATGTATTCCCGCTGTTGCCCAGTCACTGAACTTTTTACCGTCAGAGACCATGATCGATTTCGATGTAAAAATTGAATTGAACACATCACTAAATTTCTTAAAAAATGTGTTGTATAAATTATTTGGATTAAAATTACCATATAAACATGGAAATACAGAAGTTAAATTCAATTTTAGTTTGTCCAATCGATCTTTGGTCATAGGTATACAAGTAATATTTCTTTTTTCAAGTTTTTTTGTTTGAACCTCTATTTTAATTATTTGTCCAAGATGATCCGACTTAATATTACTAATTAAACTCTTATTTAAAATTTTAATGTTGGCAAAGATATTGTCTATACATGTGGCCGAAGTATCGGTTATTCGAGTAGGCTCCATAAATTGAGGTTTTAAATCAAATGATTGAAATAAACTAATTATTCTAGTATTTAAGGAGTTAATTTCTAGTAAATTAACATTAAAATCTCCGCACGTAATAATATATTTATTTGATTTAGATAATTTAAACAACATTTCTTCCATAACTTTTTCAAAAATTTCAAATGAGGCAGATGGTGGGCTGTAAACGCTTATAACTATGAATTGCTCCAACTCTATGCAAGCAACTTCAATGTGTCTTTCTACAGAGAGGTGGACTATATCTAAACGTTCTCTAAATTTTATCTGTTTATTAAGTAGGATTAATGAGCCACCACGTATAGCATGTAATCTGCAGAAAGAACTACCAACTTGGTGATTACTGAAACTGAACATGACCTCATGGCTTCGCAGCCAATGTTCTGTAATGCAAATAATGTCAATGTCATTTGAGTTCATGTACAGTTCTAGTTCTAATTCTTTACAACGAATTCCTTCAATATTTTGGTGCATCAAGTTGGTATATTTCACATTTTTATTATTTAACAACTGTTTGTTTTGTATATTTAAAAAAAAAATATTATTTGACTTTTTAGTGCTAGAGATTTCCTCTATTGTCGTGTCTGGTAATTTAAATGACATGGAATAATTTCCAATGTCTGGTTTTCAATTTTAGGACAATGCTCAAAAAAAGCATTTTGGTTAGCCAAGTTTTTGGCTGTTATACTAAAATAATAAGATAGCGAAACAGCTATCTGTCGTTTGTAAAAGTTAGAAAGGTAGTATCTACCTTTGGTCAAATAATATGTTTTATTAACAACACTGTTAGAATCAATTAAATGAATTAATTTATTATTGCATGATATTGTATGCAGAGTCATATTTAACTTATATCTAAGATCATTTTCTGCTTGTGGCAAGCTGTTGCTATAAGGGAATGTGAACATTACAATTTTATTAATTTGTAGTGAACACAGAGTATCAAAGTATTTTATAAGTTCTGATTTGTTCACATTACCCCTATTTCCAAGCCAAATAATCAGATTTGATTCACTGTCAAATTCATACTTTGAAATTATTGGCATAATTTCATGAAGGCTAGAATTAGGTACACAATGATTTATGACTGAATGTCCCAATTTCATAGTCAATAACTGGCCCATGTTTTTTCCAATTTCATCGCTGAACATATTAGTTTTATTAGCAATTCTATTCAAAGTTTCAGAAGTTTTGGCACTGACATACAGCTGGGAAGCGGATGAGACAGGATACACTGGTTCTGGAATGTCAGAGCGCTGGCAATCACATGTGTGATTGGCCACTAATGAATCATAACGCTCCTTGTTGCTATATGATAATTTGAGTAATTCATCCATCGCCAGTGAGTACTCCCTTATTGCTTCCTGAGACTTCTCATAGCGACTAGTAATGGAGACCAAGGACTCCTCAACGCTGGCAAGTTCTGACTGTAGTTGCTGTATGTCAGATTCATACTTTATTTTATTATTTTCTAATTTAATTGTGTACATTTGCAACTCATCGAGTATTTCTAATTTTTGTCTCTTATTTTTAATCTTACTTATTAAACATTTTTGATTTTTCAACATTTTTTTAGTTTTGTTAATATATTTATTGATTTTAACATATTTTTTAAGTTTGTTTTTACTTGTGTTACTCCTGTTGCATGCTGAAATACCCACTGAGTCATCATTTGTCAAGTCAATTGTTACAGTAGGAATATGACAGCTTGCATCAAGAATTTGGCCGGGTACCCTATCAGCTGTTACTAATTCGTTGAATAAACTCTGGGTTTTCAGTGTGGCGGAGCATTGAGAGGCTTCTTCCAGGAGTGTGATTTGTTTGTGAGCATCACATAACTCCTTCTCCAAGACAGATGTTCGCTTTAGGGCCTGGTCGTACTCTACACCACACTGGTCGAACCCTAAAATTATATTTTCTAACTTGTCCCGTTCTTCATTAACTAAGGTGTACTGTGAATGCAGTACGGACAGCTCATTTTTTAACTTTTTATTGTTATCTAACGCGTCTAAAACAAGTTTTTCATTGTCTTCTCTCTCCAACGACAACTGAGAACACAATTCTTTGGCAGCCTTCAATTCCAGCAAAACCTGGTGAAGTTTGGACTCCTCCTGGCGTGAGAGGGCCTTTCGGGTGTTCATTTTTAATAAATTAACTTGGTTCTTCAAAACGAAGAATCAATCAACGCGAAAATACCAAAGAAATGTAAACACAAGTTGAGGTTATAAAATTTGAAATTTTGTGTACTTACGTGCTTTGTGTATACTTATTTGATGGGAAATTGTATTCCAACGTTTGTAATCTACACAAAACGAGCAACAAACACTTCCAAACTGGTAAAAACAATGAAAATATTCAAACTTCCTAACCGTTAGTGTTTGGCCAATTTCACTTTATTTTCACAATGTACACTACTAATAACATTTGTACACGTAATTACGATTGTTTCAAAGCGATAAATTCGGAAAGGGCTACGTAAAAACACCTAAATATATTTAAAATCGAGTAAATAAAATCGGGACAATATCAACAGCTGTTACTCATAGGGATGCCACAAGCAAAAAAAAAAAAAAAAAAAAAGTCTCCTGGACTTCTACAAATTAAATGAAAACTCATATTGAAAGTCAATTTTTGACTAAGCTACATATCTAAAACAAACACAGCTGTAATGATCTGAATAGGGCGCAGATGTGCGGTAAATCCACGTAAGCCGGACTTAGTCCGTGTTCGTGCTGTAATCGCCGCACTTGAATTATCGCCCGTTTTAAATACATTCGAACGTGGATTTGCGTAAATAGTTGTGTTAATGTGGCTGGATGGGTTTACGATCTATTTCGGGCACAGGTACACTGTTGGATAAAGGTACAGAATCGTACTATCGTACGAATCGTACTATTATAAACGCGAAAGTTTGTGAAGATGAATATTTGTTACTCTTTCACGCAAAAACTACTGAACGGATTTTGATGAAACTTTACAGTAATATAGCTTATACATTAAAATAACATATTGGCTACTTTTTTCCTGGTACCACGCGGGCGAAGACGTGGATAGTGGCTGGACATTTTTCACACAGCATCACCTAGCCCCAAATTTAGCAAAGCTTGTATTATGAGAACTAAATGACTGTTAAACTACCTATATACGTTTGTTTTTTGTAAATACATTTATATTATATATATAGAAAACACCCAGACCCGAGACAGTTTTTGCAGGTAATGCCTGGATAACTTAATAAAGGATATGTAGATCAGTATCTTTTTAGCGATAATGTTCTTTAGTGGGCTGCATTATTACTAAGTTTGATTTGTATTACCCATTACTCTGCCAATATTACATATTGCATGTAATAATTTATAAAATAAAATTAAATATACGGTTAAACGGTTACCTAACCGCTTATCTTTCTAGCGTCAACGCCCTCAGTATCTACCGTAGAAAATTTAAATTGACGTATCAAGGGCATTGCTCATGTGTTACCAATACTACCCTGAAAGTGAACAGATTGTACATTTTTGACCATGGGGCTTGGATATATTTTTTTGCGTTAAGAAGGATGTATTTTTTCAAGTTTGTGGTTAGTTTCTTGGGGGCAATGCTCGAACTTGACGATAATCTATTAATAAAGAAAAAAAAAAAATTTTTTGTCACCGTCTACGATTAGTTGGCTTCCACACTGCAGGCGGCTCTGTTTTTGATGAACACATCCAAATTCTAATAAGGTTCGTAAAAGATTTAAAAAAACAATATCTATGCTAGTATAACAGTACTAATCAGGCCGGGCGCGCATGTGGCGAGTGTTGCGTGCGAGCCCCATTACTCCCTGGGGTCGACAGAGACCCCTGACGCCTGTGAGCGTGTTTATTTAAGCTTGTCTATCTATTCATTCTAGATCAGCTGCGTTAGGTCTGTGACCCTGACCTGTCCCCAGATCTAGGTCCCCCTAATTACGTTAGCAAGATAGCAAGGGAGAAATAAAATCATGGCTGTAACTTTAGATGGGAAAATTTGTTTTAAAAACGTACCCCTTTTTAGGTTTAAGTAAATTTGGACTATCTAACGCGTAAAAAAAAAGTACTGTTAAAACATTTTTTTTTCGTGCCTCATTCCTATTTAGCTAGTTTTGAAGTATAATAATATTAATGTTCGACATTTTTCACACGGCACCATCTAGCCCTAAACTAAGCAGAGCTTGTTTAATATATATATATATATATATATATATATGTGTGAACTACATGACTGATATACTACTTATATACTTTTTTGTAAATACACACATATTATGCATAGAAAACACCCAGACCGGAGATAAATATATGCAGATCATACAAATATTTGTCCCGCGGTGGGAATCGAACCCGCAACCTTCTGCCTGGGTCGCAGGCGGACCTTCACCCACTGCGCCACAGAGGTCGTTGAATATTAACAAATACTTTAAATTCTAGTGTAAATTAGTGAAAGTGCAAAGAAGTGCCACCTTCTTCAAAGGACAAATTAACAAAGTTTCTTCCCCTTAAATAGATGCACATTCTTAACAACACTTTATAAAAAAAAGTCAGTGTAAAATTTTACACTGACTTTTTAACTTTTGTGGCGCAGTGGGCCTTCGCCCACTGCGCCACAAAAGTCGTCAAAGTTGCCACAGAGGTATAGTGGTTCTTAATAGAGCCTAGTGACAGATGGTATAATACTATAGTTGTAAAAGAATTCAGTGCACCCTGCAGATGCCTCTTTTGTTCTCAAGTATCATAATGTTTGTAAAAGTAAAACATTAACATTAACAGGAACGAAATCAGATCAAGAAAAACAAAAACACCTTTGCAAATTGGTGGGCTCGTAAAACAAATCAAAGAGAACCCCACCGCATTCGCACGCGGATTATTTTCTTAAGAGCATATTCACCACTTTTCGTGTCGTAAGCGCCTCTAAAATATTCATGAGTAGTGCAAGGGAAGGGTCCAAGTATTCTTTCCACCTATGGCAATGGAACACAGTTGATTAAAGGATAGCTGGGTTCCTTATTCTCACTCCCAGTTTCGGTTTCTTATAACGCGTCGAATTGCTATCAGTAGCAGGCGGTTCATTTTCAACTTAACCACAGCCTATATTTAAACACCTTTGCCCGTTAAAATTATATGCAGGGTGTTTAAGAAGATGTATTTTATCGATAAGGTGGTAATTCAGGCCAAGAAAATGAAATAAAAGAAAAAAAGAAAATAAAGGAAAACGAGCTGCAATTTGAATAATTCGAAAACACTTAACTCAGTTGCTCTTTGGACTTTATATCTGTCTAGTGTTTTTAATTTGCCGCAGCAAAATTAATACATTTTTAAAATGGTGTTAAAAATTTTGCACATTTTCGAAAAGTAGTTATTTGAGCATACATACTTTGGTACACTCTGCAGAGGATGTTTAACTGAAGAAGAATTAGTTGCCGTCATAGTCCTGGAATGTGCTGGCGTAGCAACTTACCACGTACAAATCCTAGGCAACCCGAGATCACTCCGCGAAGCCTGCGAAGATGCCAGGAAACTTCTGTGCTTCTGGACAGAGTTATCTTACTAGCTAGAAGCTCCCACGCTTATTAAACCAATCAAGAGTTTTAATGCAGAAAAGGGGGTCCACACACATACGTACACCATTTTAATGGTCATGACCGAACTATGAATTGAAGCATCATTTATCTTCTGACTATAACATTGATGATCCTGTGGTTTCCAAAGTACTGTGCCCTATAGCCGGCTATGATGGGGTGCTGTCTAATGTATTCACTTTTCCTCTATCGCTTCAGACAAACATCACAGAGCACTCGACTTTGAACGTATGGTTGGTAATTCAATTTTTCTTTTCATCTTTCCGTTATGAGCGACGTTTCGGAAAGTGAAGAATTTTATTGATGTGAACTGTTGTTATTAGATTTAAAAATGAAAACCGTAGTTATAATATGCTTACCATCAGGTGGGCCGTTAGTTTGCTTGCCTCTTTAGTAGTATAAAAAAAATACACAAACTAGGTACTGAGGTAAAGGCAGTCAGGGAAATAACTTTTAGTTTAGGTATACGTTTATTAACTCAAGCACAGTGAAACAGTGAACAGAAAAACGATCAAAAATGTGGAATGCCGACTAGATTATAATGGACGAGGTGTTTTCATCTGCATTTAGGTGTGGCCAGTTACACGGATACATTACAGTTACTACATAAAAAAACACCTCAGGATATTTATTCAGTTATAAATTAAATTAACTTCTTGACTCACCAAAATGGCGGAAAATTGCACTTGAAATTGCATATTTCTTTTAGCATAAAAATACAGTGAAAAAGATAATATTAGGATATTATTTTGACTCACAACTGAAGTTCTTTCTTTTCCAACGACTTTTGGAAAAAACTAGACTGTGTTTTCTCAGTGTAGCTACTCACAAATAATAAGAACTAATCCAACATACGGCAGACGTGAAATTAAATTGAGATTAACTTCACTTTAATTTACCCTCTTGATATTTATTTATAATAATTTTAATAGTAATATAGTTCGTTGTGAAAGAGCTCATCCGGGGAAGTACTATCACCATAACTATTTCTGCCACCAAGCAGTATTCTGCATTGCTGTATTCCGGTTTGAAGTGTATGGTCGCCGGTGAAATTACAGGCACATGAGAATTTTCACCATTATGTCTAAAGGTCAACAACGCGCGAATTAAACCTCTGGTTTTGCAAATGTCCATAGGTTGCGGTATCCACTTACCAGCAGGTGGGCCGTATGTTTGTTCGCAACATTAGTTGTACATTGGAACAAATTTGAACGAAACGAAACTTGTGCAAAAAAATAATAATAATCTCAATTTACATAATCTGCTTCCTTATTTTATTTGCAACATTTAAATTACTTAAAATACAAAAAAAAATAAACAAATTAAAACATCGGCTTAGCCCGTATGACCCAAGAATTTATATGTGTGTGCTTTAGACTAATTTAATCCATGTAATTAAGCATTTTAAATCCTACATTAGTAGACCCAAGTGTTTTGTAAATAAAGCTCACAGATAAAGCTGTTTTCATAATACAATATTCACATTTGTTTTGATATTTTTGTCACTTGTTTTTATTTTTTGCATGTGTCACAAAATGTAAGCTTTTTTATATTTGATTGTCAAGGTGTATTTACTGCTCTTTACTAAAATCGCTGATGCATCATAGTATTATTCCTAAAAATATGGTAAATTTGATCATTCATATTGTAAACAGGAATTTTTACGTAAGTCCCGCACTATTTAAATTTCGACTCATTCTAAGAGTCTTTATCAGGGCGTCACATCACCGACTCACCCTGATGAAGACTCAAAATGAGTCGAAAGTTAGTCGGTGCTTTAGCCGTTGCCAGCGGCTTTGCACGCGTGGAGTCCTGTTCAAAAAACCCATACTCCTGTACAAACTTTCACCCCTATATCCCCCACCTAAAATGTCAAAATTCAAAAACCCTGAATCACGTCATTATTTTTTTATGCTCAGTAGCTATTTTTCCAATTATCAAAAATAAAAAATCGCTTTGTTTTGTAAGTAACATTGAAATGAGGATTTTAATTAAATTTCAATAAAATTTTCACAAACTCTTTGAAATATATTGATATGAATAATGTAATATAACAAAACTATCAATAACGTTCCTCACTTATAGCATAACTATGTTTGAAATAACATTCAATAATTATTGTTGATAATGCTCGGTTTTGATTTGATTGCGCACCAGTAAATACGATGCTCATTGTAATTGTGTTAACATTGAGTGTAATATTCAATATTATTACTCGTGTTTGTTAATAATTATGAGTGATTTTTAGAAATTTTGACACCTATAAGGATCATAATAAGGCTCTGGTATATCAATTAATATGGTGTGCGATTCGGTTGCGGTGTGAAAAGTTCAATTCCATGTGATTTCAGTTTTTATTCGCGAGTTTATTCGTAGCACTTGGCTACGAGTACCAATATGGGCCTAATATAATAACAAAACAAACACGCTCATGACTATATTCCCCATGATTGACTTACTCAGACACATACTCAGTGAGTAGATCTTTGAGAATACCAAGTAGGGGATGTCAGACACACGTCCAAACATTACATTTGACACATGCCTATGTTTTTTCAAGTAGTTAGTATTCCGCTATGACAGATTGCAAACCTTTCACGTGTTAATGCGCACATACATTTTTCGAGTGGAAAAACCCATAAGTTTCACGACCGATGGGTCGATCACGCTAATCCATGTCTATCGAGATGGCAATCAGTTTTGACACTAGTTCCCCATTTGAATGGCCCATCCATCAAATTGCGATTAAACTGATTCCCCATCGCTTGATTCCCTTATTACCCAGACTAAACTGAAGGCCATGAACCGTCCATGAACGAACGAAACTTGTGATTTTGACAAGCAAGCGAATCACGCTAATGCTATGCCGCCATCTCAATAGCCATGGAAATTAGTGTGATCGCCCCGCGGGCCGAATTCACGATCTCCGGGTCGGAAGTCGGGGTACCGCCCACTAGAACAACACGGAGTTAACTAAGATATATCAAAAATGAAATTTTGTTTGCGGTTGCATTTCAGAATTCATTAGGATTTTTCAGAAACTCAAATTATCAAAATAAATTCTAAAGAGGTATCTTTAGAATTTATTATGATAATTTGAGTTTCTGAAAAATCCTCCCAGCAAGAAACTGCGACACATGAACGATTTCCATAGATCCACTTCCACTTTTCGGTCACTTTTCTAAAAAGCGGCGATAGGAGTTTGCAGCCTGTCATATGGAATGTGCTAACTACTACGTAAAGCGTGGAAAAAAAATGTTTGGTTATTCCTCTGACTACCTATTGGATTACCTCACGCATCTTTGGAGCAGAAATCAAATGACATCCATAATGGGGACAGAAGTCATAAGCATGTTTTAATTAATTTTTATAATTTATACCGTATTAATAAAAAAACTGTTGATTAACTAAACACTGATTTATTACTTTCTAATATTTTTTTTAACAAAACACTGGTGAGCTTAAAGCCCTCTCAAAATCTTTATAAATTAAGTTTTGCCACCAGAAGCAGGTAAGCTTTGCGAAGAGATGCTAGGTCCACTCTAGGTAGCGCCAATGGTAAGGTTCTATTTGGGGTGTGAAAAATAGCATTGGTTAAACTTTTAGGTTTTATTTAGCAGTAGGTATACAAAGCTGCTTAATTATTCATCTCATTAGAGAAGTTCCTAGGCGTTCCTTTGTAGTGGGGTAGAGTCGAGCGGGTGCATACCGATAGTCTAGCCACAGTAAATGAGGAAGCGGCTGGATCACCGTCATTAGACTGAATCCGTACATAAAACTTAACGTGGTCTCAGCAATGGTAGAGCTTTCGATCAGTACATTAAAGGCCCGGTCAAATTGATGTGGTGGCGATGGCGGTGGCGGTGGCGGTGGCGGTGGCGGTGGCGGTGGCGGTGGCGGTGGCGGTGGCGGCGGTGGTGGTAAATTATTGTCAAGTAGTTTTCAAAGTTCGCGTAAATGTATATATCGCGATCGCCACCGCGAGTTTGGGCCGGCCTTTACGCAAACTTCGACAACCACTTGGCAACCTTTGGTCGCAACCGCGTCATTTTGACCGCACCCGTTTTAAATGTCCTCAATATCAAAAGAATACGATGATATCAATAAAAACGAGAATATAATATTTTTTACTACATAGAACATGAAAGATTACGACATAATTTTTTCATAGTTCACCTTTCTATTATTAAGATACTAGAATTATTCCCATCTGTCACCCTGCTCTGTCCCCCTAGGGTGACAGTTGGGAAAAAAGTTCGATCTGTCACCTTTTTTGCAACGGGGGGACAGATAGAACTTTTGTTAATTGAAAAAGTTATATCTGTCCCCTCGTCAGTAACAGGGGGGGCAGACAGAACTATTTTATTCCTACTACTTACTGCCAAAAATCAAAACGAAAATGATTGATTTGAAAACGTTAAATGCCGTTTTGCAGTTTCATCCGATTCCTTCTTCAGAAACAATATTGCATACTTATGCAATATTGTTTCTTTTAAGACCTAGGTTCGAAACCGGCTCATCACGGTTTAATATAATAGTAATTCGTTAGTTAATTCGCAGAGTGTGAACTACGAGTTGAGTGGTATTTTATGCCAACCCTGGTTTATACCAGCTTTTCTCTTTGCGCTATACTGATAGCCTAGTTTCAACGACAAACTTGAGCTTCCTAAAGTTTGAGAATGTGTCGTGCCCAACTTAATGCCTTCCTATTGAGAGTCGAAGATAATATATTCCGAATACAAGTTCATAGTGGCTGTCAAAAACACAGTACGAGGTACTTAGTCTATTTCCTATCGTAAAATAGACAGGAAGTTGTGCAGGTGAATAATTTTCGGTTGTTGTTCACTGAATCCTGATAGAGTTTCTGAGTTACTTGCATCATGATCGTGATAGTTTTGCATAATCTCAAACAATATTATAGCTCGATAGACTGCAATAACTTTACAAAGATAGATAGAAAATTATTTATTACACAACTAAAAAGTACTGTACATATGTGAAATTAAAATAAGATAAGATAACTTTTATTTGTTCAAGAATACAGTATGGTACAATTCCAGTTGACTTAACATATTGTACCATTAAGGATAAGGGGCGCTGTTCCCTACACTGTGTTGTAGGGTCACAGAGACTTACCCCGGATTGTATGCTGGACAGCATTCTCTCCAGCTAACTTTTGTGTGATATGGAAAACAGTCTTAAGGTAGTACATGAATAACAATAAAAATTATATGCTAGAGCTATAGATATACCGCCTATTAATAAAACACAAAAACTATTCCCTAGATAAACATAATTAAATATACCTACCTACACAACCTTACCTTTAAGTTACAGATAATATTTCATAGACTACTAAATATTCTATATAATATATTATTATTATACTCACAATACATGTAGATTACTTAATTTTTAAAGGGCCGAAGATAGATTCAGCAACAACATCAAATCAAACCATTTTAAGAAACAATTAATAACAAATAACTTTTACAAACCAAACCCTATCAATCTTCTCCGTGCACCCTTCCGATTTAGAGTACCGTCAAAGTGTGAACAAGGAGCTATAAACCCGTAAACAAACACGTTCAATATCGCAGAAAGAACAACAAGGCGTGACACGTGACATGTGACGTGACAAATGACGCTCAGGTGTCATGTTATCGCGCCCCGCAGATGCTGTGGCGGGACCGTGATTGTGAATAAACTATAGCATGAAGTATTACGGCAAGTCTACGTAGTGCTTTCGTTTTTCAACTTTATATCCTACTACTCCACCACCAATGAATCCGGTAAATCTCGGAGAAACACTTTTTTACCTGCAAACTCCTAATATTTAGTTAGAAAATCATTCCCAAATGGTGGTCTTATCCTAATGAGCAATCACTTCCAGCTAATTTCCACTATAGTTTTGAGGCTTTGTACAGTCAGCGACAGATTACTATAGGTATTCAAAAACAAAGAACAGAGAACCGCTCCCACTTCCTGCCTTCAAACAAATAAGATGGGCTTAAATTAATTTCTATATACGCTTGTCAGAATACACAAATAGTTTTTACCATCCAAATATCTTAGCAGTACTGTTTCCAATATTTTGCTATGCGTACTCAATAGCATCTCGACATCTTGTATAACTTTAGAAAATGTGTTTGAACACTTTGGATGATTTAAGGCTCCAGTCTAGCAAAAAAAATATTCCCGCAGCCTAACATTGTTTTTTAAAACAAATTAATGAAATAACTTAAAAAAAATTGATTGCACATAAATGAACATGATATAGGTAAGTGATATATCAGTTTTTTGGGTTCATTTATCTGTTTTATATGAAGTTAATCAAGCGTCCAATACAGCTCTTGCCACTTATCATTTCGAGTTATGTTCGTGCACATACTTTGAGGAAATAAAGAATACTGTTCAGCTTACATAATCTTTTCTATATAATCAGACTCGACTACTTTTTTCGCATACATATTTTTTGCACGGACACAATTACGTGGTATCGCCGAAAATATGAACACAAAAATACTAAATCTAATCACAACTTCTCGCACTTTCATTTACTAACTTAAAAATGGTTTCAAGCGGGATTTCAAAAAGTAATTTTAAAACAGCCAGCAAAGTATAACGTAGACGGTAATCAAAATTTAAAATGGGATTTTCATTATCGCAATTGCAAATAAATAATTTCGAAAGGGAGGAAAGCTTTTACAACTCTTATAAATTAACATGTAAATTAGGGACTGAGTCTCCGAAAATGGGCTTTCCAGGACTTACAGCTTGTCCAAACACTGAAGGACACAGCTACTCAAGCAACCTACTTTCTGAGCAACGTACTTATGTAAATCTGCTACGTTGAAGCCTTCTTTACATTTATTTAATGTGATTTTAGAAGGCATAGTCTTATTCACAGATTTGGTTCTATGCCAATGCAACCGCAGCTACTTTAAAATAATGAGAACCTCAAGCACACAATATATCATACCGGATAAGAAGTCCTTCTTATTTCTCCTTTTTCTCCATAAAATTAAACAAATAAATAATGCTGGACATTTTTAACATCGAGTCATCTAACCACAAACTAAGCAGAGTTTGTATTATGGGAACTAAATGACTGTCAAACTACATTTTTTGGAAGTTCATTCATATTATACATAGAAAACACCCAGAGCAAATATTTTCAAGAATAAAAAATATATATTTTAATAAACAATAAAACATTGCATTATCTTATAGTTTACTTTATTATACGTTTACTTTTGCTGATTATATAGAAAAGATCAAACCTCGTAGTATGTCATAGTCGTTATGTATCCTAAAACGATTCCAAACCGCTTTAATTCGTTATTCCAATATTAAGTATACAAAATACCTATGGAATAAATTCAAAGCAATTTGCATCATGCCGTGTTTATGTTACGAAGCTGGACAGAGTGGACGGGGACCGTTGCATATTGAAAACAATCTTACCCCCCTCCGTCGAGTATGCTTAAACTAGCCGCACTGCAAGCGAATTGGATTTTCAAATTTTTAACACGCTTCACTCAAGAAGTCAATTTAAACCTTCTTGTAATTTTCGTATCGAAATGAAACTTTATTTGTATATGTAACTCGGATGACAATACTTTTGTATCTTGGAGCTGATCTGATAATGGATCTAGGGGGCAGATAGTGAAACTCTTCAGTGGCTACTAGTAAACCCTTCGAGTTTGGGCTCTAATTATGATTTTGACGAGATCTATTCTTCCAATAGATTGGCTCGGTAACGAGAGTGTGATTACGGAGCCAGGAGGTGGATAGTGAAATTATTTTTAATATTTTTTAGCACGTGATAGAGGCGTATTTCTTCGTTTTTTTAAACTACTCATTTCCATTTTGATAATTCGCCATAAAAACAAAACTAACAAAAACAAGCAATAAATCATAGAAATACCATATTATGATCTTGTCATCACCTTGACCTTGCCCATCTCCGGTGGGTTTGAAACCTGTCACGTGGAATGTTAACTACTTGCAAAACGCGGACATGTGCCAAGTGTATTGTTTGGCCGTGTCCCCGACTACCCTATACTTGGTATCTTCAAAGATTTACTGGCTGAGTTTAATGGCAATAACCAAAATTATTTTCTTCATTAAAATCAGAAGAAACACCTGGAGGATGTTTATCATGGAGAATAGAATATAATCATGAGCGTGTCTGTTTGTTTTTGTTTTCAGACCTTGTCCCACCACCGCTAGCAGATCGACAGTACCCGAGTGTATGAGATATGCCAGTTTTCACTCAGATAAGGTTTCGAGGCACAGCCCTAGGGCTGCCGTGACAAATGACATGCGGGCACTGACTTTCGAAACGTCAAGTTGCTTATCGGAACACGCTTGGCAAAGTGCGAATTACACCTCAGGGCTGTTAAGTTGTTCTGCCTTGCAAAAGCGACATATTTAGCTTTATGCTGCTTTGTGTTAATTTCGAGTTGGTTAGTTGTTAAGTGGATACAGATATTTATATTTTTTAAATAAAAGAAACTGTAGTTATAGAACGTCTAGTAGTTTTTTATCTGACATTTGCAAGCCTTTTAAATTCAATATTTCTTGACTGTCAAAGTATACACGAATCAACTATACTTTATTATTGCGGGCGAAGAAAAGTTTATAATCTCTGATTTATCTAATCTTTATATAATATAATATATAAATAACTAAAATTTTGATATTTTTCGAGTATGATACATACTTATAACGAGATATGTTAATATTCCTAATCTGTTATTTAAGATAAATACATTTTATAAATCGGTTTTTGTATCGCCATCACTAATTCTATTCTAAAATAGAATTAGTGATGGCGATACGAAGCTATCACTAAACTAGATCGTTACCAAGAAAATAATATAGCGAGCGGAGTATAGCAAGCTACCGAGAAGCTTTTACCTTGGCTTTGATCGTTTTTAAAACTTATTCTATTTTTCTAAATAATCTAAGTAAGCGCGCTTATGTACTAACCGATGTGGTATCGACATAAATTACGCTGTCCTCCCCTTGAGGGCTTCTTTGTTCAGTCTTAACTGAAAAACATTTCCTACAACACCAGAATCAAATATTTTATCGCTTTAGTAAGATATATTTTAGCTCCGTTCCGTTACAAATTACCCACGCTTCCTTGCTTCCTAGCCGCCTTATCAGTTTTGTGATAAAAACTTTAGAGACGCGTCCTACTGCTTGTGGTCGCTCTTTGACAAATTAAATTCCTTCGCTCCGAAGCAGTCATACAAAAGACTCGGTTGTATGTTCTGTGTTCACTATTTGCTATCTTTCCTTTGTGAGATCAATTGTGACTCTACATTAGTAGGAAACTATGGAATATGGATAAGAACGACTAAGCCCGATTATTTCGTTCCATTAAATAGAGCTATTTTGCAAAGAAATCCGAATATACTAAGAGCACAGTTTGTGAACCAATATACATTAAGGTTAGTGGTGTTTCAATGCAATAAACAGAATGCAACTAAAAAATATTATATTATTAACTAGAACTTGATTTTTACTACAATTTACTTGGTTACTTGATGATTTTGTGCATTATTATGTCTTTTAATTTAATTAATGCGATTACATAATCCGTGTGAGTACAATGCACAGTATCCTCAATGAAACATCATTATCTAAAATTAATTAAACCCGCCCATAATAATAAAATCAGGCAGGAAAATTACATTGTTTGTCCAGTCCAGTAGGAAGGGATGTCTCACTTAAATAATGATTCAGTCATTTACTAAACAATAAAAAAACCGGACAAGTGCAAGTCCGACTCGCATACCGAGGGTTCCGTACAAACTTGTATGTTCACCAAAATTATTTAATTACACACACTATGAAATCACCAAACATTTACTAACGAAAAGATACGTCGTATTGAAAAACAAACTTATATTGTAGTTTAAAAAATATTCGCCCATACATAGATATACGTCACGGTCAATTCTCCAACTGCAAGTGTAAGTTATACTCGCAAAAAAAAACAAATTAAGGATTTTTGTATTTCTATTCTTTACTTGTGCATAATATCTGTGCTTGTGCTGTGAGACCTTGCTTCTTGCCAAATTTCATGATTATAGGTGAACGAGAAGTACCCTTTAGGTTTTTGTTTATTTGCGTGTATCAAAATTATGTCGCATAAATGGTCTTATTTTTTTATTACGTTGAAGCTTTTTTGAGCTCCAAGGGATCATAAACCTAACGTATGTAATATTAATTTCAACGTGATACTTCCACACTGCCTGAAAAATGGGGTCTTGACAGACAGACAGACGGACAACAAAGAGATCCTGTACAATATCTCGATGAAAAAAAACACGCCTGTTTCTATAAACGTGCCTAGTCAGCCATTCTATTTAGCTACCGTCCCCATCCATGAATATTAGCGTGGAAGCCCTAATGCATATTATTTTAAATGGACGACTGAAACCACAGTTTAACCGATAACAACTGGACCACTCGTTTTGTCATCCATTGTTTTCGTACCTGTAATAACAAAAGCTTTACGTAATTTACTTTACACTGTTGCACAGAATAAATGGCAGCTACTTTTAGTGCTTAGCACTTTCGGCCATGTGTGCTGGCAAGATAATATTTCACGCTGTAGTGTAATTGCGTTTATTTTTCTCGGAGAAAATGGAGTAAGAGATGGTGGAACTTACATGCTTTTCCAACGTTTAGTTCTCAGTGTTGAAGTGTATTAAAGTGGGTTTCGTTCAAAAAAGAGTTTCGGCTTTTGTTTTAAAGTGTTGTGTAGTTTTAATGAGTTTCTTTGGAGAGTTAAAGAAATTCGATGAACAGTCCTATGGCCGGGAAAAATAGCCCGGCATCTGTCCACGCTTATGCGCTATGTTATCGTAGAAAATGACGGACGCTCCGCGATAAAAAGGAAAAATTTTATTATGTAAACAGAAAGTCACAACTTACGAAATATATTTTACATAGCAGGTTAAATCGACGATAGCTCCATAAAAATTGTAATCTTTACTATTTTTATTCATGGGAAACGTTTTGTTGTGTCAATATTTTCACACAATTATAAAGCCTGAATTTTACCGATGATTTTGATGCATAACAATATAGAAAAACATTTTATTTTCCTGGGTATTCAATTCATATCTCGCAAAAAATCTGACTAATAAATAATAATTGCACGTGAACTTCAATTGCATTTTATCGTATGACATTGTCACTGAGGCCCAGGGGCCTAACCATGAAGTCTTATAGCGATCCAGTTTAGGCAAAGATGTGACTTTCTGCTTTGCGATTGAGGACGCTATGGCGTAGTTAAAGCTGTGTCATTCGCAAAGCGGGATTTGACATTTTTGCCTAAACTGAATCGCTATAAGACTTCATGGTTAGGCCCCTGGTATCGTTCTAATGTCGGCATTCATAATTTCAACTTGAAATTAATCTATTTACGTCAGATAATGCACAAAATATACCCTAAAAAAATTAAAATGTGGAACATAATTGCGATGATTTTAGCGACTGGTACGATGATTTAGCGATTGCTACCATGGACTATCGTGGATTATCGGGTTGAGCTGTGTAAGAAGTTGTTAGAGTGGGAAATTCACGTACCTATGAAATACTAAATATCTACTTTTCAAATCTTTTGAATTCTCATTTTTTCAATATTTTTTTTCGGAAATTTTAGGTAATGTAGGATTCACCTGTACTAAATCCGTTTTCCGGTTTTTTATTTACATTTTTTATTTAATTTTGGAATGGACAAAATGTTATTATCAAGCGGTTTTGAATACGTGACTCGGTATACAAAATGTTATATTTCTATATACATACTTATTTATACTTTTTAAAAATTTAATGGAAACTGAAATATGTGATTAATACGTTAGGTTCGAATTTATTTAAATATCTTTAAAAAACTTCGGCACGATGACATGACGAAAATTATTGACATTCAATGAAAAAACAATTCATTATTTGTTTATTGAATCCTTCTTTTTGCTGGAGAAATGCGAGAACCTACTTCGACGCAAAATATTTTTTTCACTATTAGTAACAAGCAGTACAAATTGATCAAAATAATACGTATGATTGGTCAAAACTGTAGTTTCAACCAATCAGAGCACAGCAGGTGACATGATGCAATGACAATGACAATGCCCGCGTTTGCCAACATCAGTCCTAAAAGACTGCTGTGTTGACAGAACAGTGTGGTTCAATATGACGCCTCTCGGGGTTAACTGCTCGATGACTGTGCTAGACGCTTGGTGTCGAATGCAGCCGAGTATACCTGATTCAACGTTCCGATTCGAGCGTGACGATTCTGTTTCGTTCACTATTCAGAAGGAGCGCAAGGTGCACCTTTAGAAGTTTTTACTTACACAGCTATCAGAAAACACTAGTGTTTAACAAAACTTTTTCTTGTGGTAATGCGACCACTCCAACCAGTCCAATTTCATAACTAATAAACGCTGCTATCTCACAAAGTGTCCGGAGACCCCCTGGCCTGTTGATTCAAGACAACTTTCTAATGAAACAACAAACAACAATATTACGAAAGAATACAGTACAGAAGCTAATTCGACTGCACACGTGTCCTTGTATAACCTTTATCAAATAACACCAAAGGAAAAAAAACTCTAACTTTTTAAAATAAGGTTGGAAGTTTGTTTCGTGTAAATTTTTCAGGATTACTTGCTTCATTCAACTCACGTAGTAAGTAAGTAACGGCGTCTTCGCAGCTCGCGTGTGACACCTAGCGTTAGGTGCCGTGAAAAATGGTCCATTTCCCGACATGCGGATAAATTTATCTTCGCGGGACATTCGGGACTATTGCGCGTTATTCGCGTGTTAATATTCATTGTGGGACAACAACGTGACTTTATGGCCGCGATACCAATCTTTGCGGGATAGGAATGTAAAAGAGAAATGTAGATATGTAGCATTTATGGAACGTGAAAATTTTGTATAGTAAAAAATATTTAATCATTTATATTACAAATTTAATAAGAGCCAATAGCTACACGGTGCATTAAGGACAATACAACACTAATTTAGTATTAAATTAATATATTTTAATTCTTTATTATACATACCAATTAACACTAACAAAAGACAATGATTATGACATGTGCATAATGCAAGCACTACCCTAAAAGAGTTTTCTTCCAGCAAATCTTGACCTAGAGAGGAGTAATTATAGAGTTACGCTCGAGTACACAATATACATGTTCATGAACATGTAAAACAAAACAATATACATGTTCTAACAAAGATTTTTGATGGAGGTACTATTCAAAAAATCTATTTGGCTTTGTGGCGTTGCAGCGCACCGTGTGGCTTGGCTTTTTTCGTGACCGTAGTACCGAAAAACCAGTAAGAATCTGGCCATGGTGATTCTTATACAACATTATTATGAAATTTGAATAATCAACAAACTATTCTAGGTGTTATTTGATTATTCACGTTACTAAGATAGATACTAAGTCAAATCTAGTATTTGAGAACAGTTAATGAAAAAAGAAGAAATAACCCGTAATAACGATAACTGTTCTTGATGTATCTTAATTCTATCATTAACAACTGATTGTCCCTATAATCGGTAGCTGGTTCAAATAATCGGAAACCATACAATTGGAGGATGGCAGCTGATGCATCACGTTAATGTGAAATGACGTGGATACACGATTGATAAGGACACATGACAGACACTAGGGTTCCTCAGTGTCAAAGTATTTAAATGCTTAGTATTGAAATTGAAACTGAACCTGAACTGAACTTTGAAACTAAGAGTTTCACTACGTGAAAAAAACCCAAAACTAGGAAGTTCTTAGAAGAACTATAATCGGCCTTAGAAGAGCCACCGTCGAGGCTGGAGGTTGATACTAAGCTCCGTGTTAATTTGCGATAAAATATTAGAAATGACAACTAAATTGTTGGAATCTGCTCTCCGCGAACTTACCAAGTCAGTGGTTGCGATGCAAGATAGAATTACTGCACTGGAAAAGGTCGTGTTGGATCAAAATACGCTTATAAAGAAATTAGTTAGTGACAACGAAGATTCGAGTGCACCGATAAAAACAGTGCAATCTGAAAAAGAAGAGGGTAAGACCGCTGCTCAACCGGCCGCACGGCCAATGCGGGAAGCCCGCCTTCGTGCTGCCTCGGCGCGCTCGGTTACCGCTCGGAAGAAGAAGGATGTGCGCAACGGCTCGCCATCTCTCTCTTGTGCCCGCGTGGAGGCAAACGAGCAGACTGCGTCATCGAGCCAAAGCGCCCCCCCTACACCGAGTACACTGACGCTGACACCGCAACCCGTATTTGTAAATACAAACGCTACGATGAATCATGCGCCATTGAATGAAGACCGTAATAACAATGACGGAGAGTGGATTGAAGTTACGCAGCGACGACCTCGCCGACCACCTACTAATGTAACTCGTGGCACTGCCGCCCCGGGTTCGGCTGTATGTGGATTATCTGCTTCTGAGCGGAAATCATATTTGCATCTTTACTTTGTACAGACAGGAACTACTACGGAACAAGTAACTGCCCACCTACGAAATATCTGTCCCCACGATACCTGCACGGCTGAAGCGTTAAAGCCGCGCGGCGATTATGCATCGTTCAAGCTGACAGTGTCAACTAAAAATATTGCTGAATATTTGAAACCCGAACACTGGGCAGAAGATGTCCATATCAAGCCGTGGCGAAGTGGATTTCGCAAGCCACAGCACCAAGCGGAGCAATCCTAGTTCGGCACGGAACAAAACCTATTCATTATTTTATCAGAACGTTAGAGGTCTTCGTACTAAATTAGACGTCTGCAAAAAGGCCATATTAGTGGAATCAGCTGATTTATTTGTGATGACGGAGACTCTCCTGATAAGTAGCGTACATGACGCTGAAGTGTTCCCTTCAGGGTACACGGTGCTGCGCCGAGACCGCGCTGGCGATGCTGGATGGGGAGGAGTGCTTCTTGCGGTTCGTGACCAATTTCAAGTGCAGCAGGTAGTGGATATCGACGGCTACTTAAATGATATTGAGGTATTGATAGGTATTGTAACTCTTAAATACAAAAGAATTGTTCTGTGTGTAGTATATATTCCCCCTAGTTCAAAAGATGAGAAATATTTAAATACCTTTTGTGTTATTGAAAACCTAATAGCTAAGTATCACAAATTAAGTGTGTTGGTTGTAGGCGATTTTAACTTAAATTCCTGTAGCCAGAACGTAACTCTGCAATATGGTTATTTGTTATCTTACTGTAAATTAAAACAACACAATATAATTCGTAACAAATTAGGCAATATGTTAGATCTGGTCCTGAGCAATTTGGGCGATGAGTGGATTGAGGTGACTGGAGACGTAGAGCCTTTAGTCCCCGTGGACGCGCATCACCCGCCCCTCTCAGTGAGTGTGCGCTGCCCGCGCCCGGTGCGACGGCGTCGGGACGGTGCCGTGCGTGACCAGCCCTCACAGCCGCCCGCTGACGCTCAAACAGTGAACCAACACCGACGATTCAATTTTCGTAAAGCTGATTTTCAATCACTATATGCGGAGTTGTACTCGGTTACATGGGAAAACGTATTTTCAGCATCCAACGTTGACGAAGCTGTCACTACCTTCTATAATAAATTAAACTCATGCTTTAGCGCTCATGTTCCTAAAAAAAATATGAACTTTAATAATAACTCTAAGTACCAGTATCCGACATGGTTTACGCCAGAGATAATAAAAATACTGAAAACCAAATATTTCCATCTGAAAACATACAAGAAGCATAAATTAGACTTTGACTTAGAAATGTTTAAATTTTATAGACAACAAGCTAAGCAGCTTATCAATCTGGCTTACGATGGGTACATCCGACAAACAGAGACGAATATAAAGAAGGACCCAAAGAGTTTTTGGAACTTTGTTAAGGAGCAGCAATCCTCTCGGGTAGTCTGCACGGAATTCGAATTCGATGGGCAAACTGTGAAAGGTCTCGATGCAGCGAACGCATTTGCAAAGTATTTTAGTTCCGTCTTTCTCAAACCTCAAGACCCTATTTTATCCGCAGCTGACGTACAAAGCGAAGCAGCGGACTCACTTTGTTCCTCACGAATTGCACTAGACTATGTGAGTTCAGCAGACCTAGCATTAGCTATCCGCCGCCTAAAGGCTCATACTTCCACTGGACCGGATGGGGTTCCGCCATTTATTTTGAAGGATTGTATGGCTGTTCTGGAGGAGCCGCTTCTTTTTATTTACAATTTAGCATTAACATCAGCTACATACCCACAATCTTGGAAAGTTTCTCGCGTTACTCCCATACTGAAGGGTGGTTCCAGGTCAAAGGTTGAAAACTATCGGCCAATAGCAGTTCTGTCGGCCTTCGGCAAGGTTTTTGAATTCATACTCAACCGCTACATCACCAGGCATGTCGAAACACAGCTAGCCGAAAGCCAGCACGGATTTAGAGCCGGAAAGTCTACGACCACCAACCACATAAACTTTATTGACTACGCTGTGAAAGAGATGGAGCGAAATAAACAAGTTGACGCGGCCTATTTCGACTTCAAAAAAGCATTTGATCGCGTCCAGAATAATGTACTTCTACGTAAATTATCAGCTATGGGATTCGCGCCTAATTTTTTGAAATTATTTTCTAGCTACTTTTCTGACCGTGTACAGTATGTCCAACTCTCTGGGTACCAATCTAGCCCATATGCGACTTGTTCTGGTGTGAGCCAGGGTAGCACACTGGGGCCCACTCAGTTTCTGATCATGATAAATGACCTGCCTAGGGTCGTCAGAACTGCTAAATGCCTCATGTTTGCCGATGATCTGAAGCTATTCTTGGGTATAGGCAGCACCAGTGACTGTGAAGCGCTACAGAGGGATATTGATAATGTGATGCATTGGGGAATACGTAACCAATTAGAATTCAATAGCTCAAAGTGCAAAACCATCTCTTTTACAAGATCGCACGAGCCTTATCAATACAACTACCATATATCGGGTGCACCGCTCGAACGCGTCACGGAAATTCGAGACCTAGGACTGACCTTGGATGCAGAGCTGACCTTTAATTTGCATATTCTGGATATATGTAACAGAGCTTTTAAATCACTGGGTTTTGTTATGCGTCAAACATCTAGGTTCCAAGATAGGAATGCCATAATAACTCTTTACTACGCGTTCGTGAGGAGTAAATTAGAGTACAACTCTCTAGTGTGGGATCCGCACGAACAAAAATATATTATTATGCTAGAACGAGTTCAACGAAAATTTGCACGTTATCTTTATATGAAAATACATGGGTACTACCCATATTTATATCCGTCTTTGTTCGTTAACGGAATGGTAGGTATCAACACTCTTGAGCTACGACGCAAGTGTGCATTGTTAATGCACTATTACCTGCTGCTCAATGATAAGATTGATAACCCGACCGCGCTGGCTCGCTGCGCATTATATGTGCCAGAGAGGAGACGGCGACTGCGCGCGCCACCTCTATTCGCGGCCCCGTCGGTGCGAACGCAAACTGCCCGGTATGCTCCTACGACTCAGGCCCTTAATCTGCTCAACGCCTTGCTTGCTCAGGAACCAGAAATCGACGTACACTTTTCAAATTTTAATGAAATTTTAAACAGCTGTATTAGTTTTTTTAGTTAATTGTTACATACATACTACATAAGTGACAATATTGTAAATGGCTCACTGCACGTATTGGTTTATACTGTAAGTGTAGTAAGCAGCTGAATCTAAATAAATAAATAAATAAATAAACTAAATTCACAAACATAGCTCTTAGAATAAGCGGCAATCGGCAGGCTAAAATAAATTAAATAAAACTAAAATATTTTTTATTTCGGACTACATATTGATCCATATTGGTTAGTAAGAAGAGAAACAAAACAATTAGGTATTATGTTAATAGACAAAAAATAGAACAATCAAAAATAATTAAAGAAAAGGGTGCTGGGTATGACGAGCAAGTTCCTGTTCCAAGAATCATCATCCACAATTAGGCTAAGTAGCCTGTAATGTGTGTATATAGCTAACAAAATGTATTCGTGCAACCGCTAGGAATTAAGGTTTTCGAATGGCGATCCAAGGTCCCGTAGCCCGTATGAATAATATTTTGAAGATTGTACGAAGTTGGTGATTGGAGGAAGTCAAGATCATTAGTCCTTTATCCAGTTGTGGACTTTTACAGGTGGATGGTGATGATATTAATTTGGCTTTAAAACCTGATGAGCGGTTTTATGGAAATCCATTATTACCACAAGTGAATTTTGAATCCAATTTTATGGAATTCGATGATAACTTCAATTTAAATAACTAGCCGATAATGAGCTGGTGGAGTGACGGCGTGTCTTGATTTGATAAAATTGGCTGGGTGTGAATTATTCATTAGTATTTTTTTAATATAGAATTGTTCGGAGAGCGGGAACTACATATTTTATGTCATTGCTGATAAGTTGTTTCAAAGGTTCATAATTGCTTTATTATTATTTCCTTTGTTAAATTTTTAGGCAGTTATTTTTATTTTTTGTCCTTTTCTGTTTTGAGTCATTTTTTACACCTTTTTTTTTTTTTTTTTTTTTTGTGGGGGGGGAAAATGCCCACCGCATTTCCCTTCCGCCATGGGGGTGACGGAAGGGGGTATGTGGGGCTCGAACCCACTAAAAACCCCCCCGGTGAGCAGTCCACCGCCATGGTGGGACGAGATGGGGTCGCTTTCGCATTCACCATCTCGTCCCGGCGGGCGGCCCGGGAACCGGTCCGGGCCTCGGCCTCAGGGAGGGGTAACCTTCTCACCCAAGGTTACCCCTCAGACGTGTGGGGTCGTGCCAGCCGGCAGAGAGTCCCCCGACTCTCCACCAGTGACCCCACTACGGAGGTTGAAGGAGGCGGGCGAACCGCCCCCTTCGTCCTCCGCGACGTCTGCGCCGGAGCGGGTCAGATCGGGCGTCATCCTCTCTGACCCGCTCAGCGGCCTCCTTCTGCGTCATAACCTCCTCGCAGAAGGAGACCATCGCCTGCCACTCCCTCTCGCCGCCGAGCATGGCACTTACCACGCTCGGCAGAGAGAGGTCCCGGCCCAGGATCGCTGAAAGTGTGTGTCGCATGGGACCCCACGCGGCACACACCTCCAGCGTATGGAGCGCCGTATCCTCCGGCGCCCCACATTCGTGGCAGGCCGGGGTCGCCTCCCGCCTCGCGATCTGGTGCAGATACTTTCCGAAGCATCCATGCCCGGAAAGCACCTGCACCAATCGGAAGGTCAGCGACCCGAACCGCCGCCGCACCCACCTCCGGAGGACCGGTCTAATGGCCTCCACCGTCCACTGACCAGGGACCGGTGGAGCCAGGTCCTCCGCCCACCGCCGCAACAAGGCGGCCCGCGCCAGTCGCCGCATGCGTGCGACCTCCTCCCACACTGGGTACTCCCCATCGGATCTCCTCGCCGCCACGAAGTGGTATACTTCGGCGAGGATTTCCGCTTGGAGAGCCCAGGGGGGATCACCGGCCAACACGCAAGCTGCCGTCCAGGACACCGTCCGGTATCCGCGGATCGCCCTCGTCGCGATGACCCGCTGCGGACGTCGCAGCAGGGTCATGTTTCCGCGACTGAGGGCGTCCACCCAGACCGGTGCCCCGTACAGGGCCATACTCCGGATAACTCCGGAGTACAGCCGGCGACATGTGGCGCTCGGGCCACCCACGTTGGGCAGCAGCCTCCCTAAAGCGGCCGCGGCTCCCAGGACTCTTGGGGCCAGCTGGGTGAAATGGGCCCCAAAAGTCCACCTCCCGTCCAGGATGAGACCCAAATATTTCATTTGGGTCCCAACCCGGACCAGGACCCCGTCCAGAACTATCCTCGTTCCTGGAGGGGGTCCCCCCCGAGGCCCATGGAACAACAGGGCCTCGGTCTTGGAGAGGGCTACCTCCAGTCCCAGGGAGCGTATGCGGCCGACCACGATGGTGGTGCCCACCGTGGCTAGCCGCATCGCCTCCCCGAGGTCCCTCCCCTTGGCTACGACCAGAGTGTCATCCGCGTAACACGCCACCCGCATATTTGCGGGAAGCGTGCCGCGGAGCACCCAGTCGTAGCCTATGTTCCACAGGAGCGGCCCCAGCACCGACCCCTGTGGAACCCCGCGGACGACGCGACGGTGTCTCAAGCCGTCGCGTCCTTCCACCAGAACCTCGCGGTCCTGGAGGTAGTCCGCCAACAGCCTCCGCAGATACAGAGGCACTCCATGATAGAGGAGCGCCTCCCGTATCGTGCAGTGCGGCAGGCTGTTGAAGGCGTTGGCTATGTCAAGCGAGACAGCCAACGCCTTGTTCCCCTCGTGGACCGCCTCCTGCGTCCACCCCTTGAGCCAGAGCAGGGCGTCTATAGTAGACCGCCCCGCTCTGAACCCATACTGGGCCTTTTTTTTTTTTTTTTTTTGTGGGGGGGGAAAATGCCCACCGCATTTCCCTTCCGCCATGGGGGTGACGGAAGGGGGTATGTGGGGCTCGAACCCACTAAAAACCCCCCCGGTGAGCAGTCCACCGCCATGGTGGGACGAGATGGGGTCGCTTTCGCATTCACCATCTCGTCCCGGCGGGCGGCCCGGGAACCGGTCCGGGCCTCGGCCTCAGGGAGGGGTAACCTTCTCACCCAAGGTTACCCCTCAGACGTGTGGGGTCGTGCCAGCCGGCAGAGAGTCCCCCGACTCTCCACCAGTGACCCCACTACGGAGGTTGAAGGAGGCGGGCGAACCGCCCCCTTCGTCCCCCGCGACGTCTGCGCCGGAGCGGGTCAGATCGGGCGTCATCCTCTCTGACCCGCTCAGCGGCCTCCTTCTGCGTCATAACCTCCTCGCAGAAGGAGACCATCGCCTGCCACTCCCTCTCGCCGCCGAGCATGGCACTTACCACGCTCGGCAGAGAGAGGTCCCGGCCCAGGATCGCTGAAAGTGTGTGTCGCATGGGACCCCACGCGGCACACACCTCCAGCGTATGGAGCGCCGTATCCTCCGGCGCCCCACATTCGTGGCAGGCCGGGGTCGCCTCCCGCCTCGCGATCTGGTGCAGATACTTTCCGAAGCATCCATGCCCGGAAAGCACCTGCACCAATCGGAAGGTCAGCGACCCGAACCGCCGCCGCACCCACCTCCGAAGGACCGGTCTTATGGCCTCCACCGTCCACTGACCAGGGACCGGTGGAGCCAGGTCCTCCGCCCACCGCCGCAACAAGGCGGCCCGCGCCAGTCGCCGCATGCGTGCGACCTCCTCCCACACTGGGTACTCCCCGTCGGATCTCCTCGCCGCTATGAAGTGATACACTTCGGCGAGGATCTCCGCTTGGAGAGCCCAGGGGGGATCTCCGGCCAGCACGCACGCTGCCGTCCAGGACACCGTCCGGTATCCGCGGATCGCCCTCGTCGCGATGACCCGCTGCGGACGTCGCAGCAGGGTCATATTCCCGCGACTGAGGGCGTCCACCCAGACCGGTGCCCCGTACAGGGCCATACTCCGGATAACTCCGGAGTACAGCCGGCGACATGTGGCGCTAGGGCCACCCACGTTGGGCAGCAGCCTCCCTAAAGCGGCCGCGGCTCCCAGGACTCTTGGGGCCAGCTGGGTGAAATGGGCCCCAAAAGTCCACCTCCCGTCCAGGATGAGACCCAAATATTTCATTTGGGTCCCAACCCGGACCAGGACCCCGTCCAGAACTATCCTCGTTCCTGGAGGGGGTCCCCCCCGAGGCCCATGGAACAACAGGGCCTCGGTCTTGGAGAGGGCTACCTCCAGTCCCAGGGAGCGTATGCGGCCGACCACGATGGTGGTGCCCACCGTGGCTAGCCGCATCGCCTCCCCGAGGTCCCTCCCCTTGGCTACGACCAGGGTGTCATCCGCGTAACACGCCACCCGCATATTTGCGGGAAGCGTGCCGCGGAGCACCCAGTCGTAGCCTATGTTCCACAGGAGCGGCCCCAGCACCGACCCCTGTGGAACCCCGCGGACGACGCGACGGTGTCTCAAGCCGTCGCGTCCTTCCACCAGGACCTCGCGGTCCTGGAGGTAGTCCGCCAACAGCCTCCGCAGATACAGAGGCACTCCATGATAGAGGAGCGCCTCCCGTATCGTGCAGTGCGGCAGGCTGTTGAAGGCGTTGGCTATGTCGAGCGAGACAGCCAACGCCTTGTTCCCCTCGTGGACCGCCTCCTGCGTCCACCCCTTGAGCCAGAGCAGGGCGTCTATAGTAGACCGCCCCGCTCTAAACCCATACTGGGCCTGCGACAACCCAGGCCCAGTCCCCTCTAGGTGCCGGATGACACGGGAAGCAATCACTCTCTCCAGCAGCTTCCCCGTGTCATCCAGCAGCACTATTGGCCTGTATGCTGAAGGAGAGTCTACGGCTCGACCCTCCTTCCGCAACAGGCACAACCGACCGTCCTTCCACAGCTTCGGGAACCGTCCAGACGTGAGACATACGTCGAACAGTTCCCGAAGCTGGTCGCCCATCTCCCCCAAGGCAAGCCGTAGGACCCGCTTAGGGATCCCGTCGGGACCCGGTGCCGTCCTCTTGCCGCGTAGTCGGCCGACGGCAACCTCCATCTCCACCTCCGACACAAGGGGGATGGAGGCCGGGTCCAACTCCTCAGGGAGGAGGGACGGCGCCGCCATTGTGGGCGGGGTGTGGTGGGGGTCCACGTCGGGGAAGAGCCCCTCCAACACCCTGCCCAGAAGCTCCGGCTCCAGGGACTCCGCGATCGGGGACGTCTGGCCCCGGAACTTTTTCCGGGCTGCCCTATAAGGACGCCCCCATGGGTCCCTGTCGAGGCCCTCCAGAGCCTCGTCCCAGGCCCGCGTCTTGGCCCGGCCGACGGCCAGCTGCAGCTCCCGCTTCGCCTCGCGATAGGAGCTGTACAGCCGGCACTCAGCTGCCAGCTCCCCAGCTGACAGCTCCTCGTCGGTGCGGCCGTGACGCCGCCTCCTCCAGCGGGCGTACGGCCGCCGCGCTGCCGAGCAGGCAGCTCGGAGATCAGCGATCTCCGAGCTCCACCAGTACACCTCGCGGCGGCCGGGGAGGCGCCGGGACCGGGGCATGGCGGCGTCGCAGACCGCCGTCACCGCCTCCCGGAAGTGGCACGCCGCGACGTCCACTTCCGGGTGCGTGGGCGCGGCCGACCACGACTGGACGATCGCCGCCTCAACTGCCAGTTCGGCGTCGAGGCGACTGATCGACCAGCGCGGGAGGTCCGCACGCACCACGCGCCTCCCTTGGATGTCGGAGGTGGAGATCTCGAACCGTATATATTTATGGTCCGAGAGAGTCTCCACCTCCGACATCACCCTCCACGCCCGGGCACGTGCCGCGACAGCGGGGGTGGCGAACGTAACGTCCACCACGGACCCCCCTCGCTGTCGCACGCACGTGTGGACCGACCCTCTATTCAGAAGGGTCAGCCCTGCGGCAACCGCCCACTCCCTGACAATCTCCCCGCGAGAGTCAGTAGTGGGGTTGCCCCAGTCCCGGGCCTTGGCGTTCAGGTCCCCCATAACGAGGACCTGACGTGGCACCTGCCTTCGCACCGCCGCGGCCAGGAGGTCCATAAAGACCTCCAGCTCCGCAGCGGTTCTATTGGGGGAGAAGTATGCGCCGACGACCGCATACTCCCCCCACTTGGCCACCACATACCCCGAACCCCTCTCTTCGACTGAGAGGGGGGGGCCGCCACTCCCCTTTCCCACAATGGCCACGGAGTCGTCCAGGTCCCCAGCCCAACACGGGTGTTGGGGGGGAACGTGGTACGGCTCCGCGGCGACCGCCACATCAATTTCCCACTGCGCCAGGGACTGCATGAGCAGATCCTGAGCCCTGGCGCAGTGGTTGAGGTTCGTCTGGAGGAGGCTGAGTTGACCGACTTGATCCATCAGTCAGCCATCTCAACCTCCTCGCTCGCCACTCGGCGAGCTACCTCAGGGGCGGCAGGGGCGGTCCGGGCCCCGGCGGCTTTGCCCTTCGTCTTCGGGGGAACGCAGCTGCGTCCCCCCATTACATGCCCGGAGGGCCTGCCGGACTCGGCGCATATAGCGCAGCGCGGCTCGGCCCTCCCGCAGGTGGCCGCCTTGTGACCTGCGCCTCCACACCGGAAGCACAGGTCCCCTCTGTCCGCCGCTGCGGGGCACTGGGGGCGAGTGTGCCCCAGACCCATGCACCTATAGCAGCGCATGGGACGCTCCCCCAGTGAAACCACTCTTGCGGAGCTCCACCCTACCAGCAGCCTGCCCTTTCCCAGCAGCACGTTGGCTGCTGAGACTGGGCAGGACACCAGGGTGGACCCAGTGCCGCCGAAGCCGGAGCGGATTTCTCCGGCCTTGACGAGCCGCACATCACAGCGGCCCGCCTCAGCAACCGCCACGGCCACCTTCTCTTTGGTGGCCGCGTCGTCCAGGCCCGTCACACGGAGGTCCGTGGTCTTCACAGGCCTGGTGACATTGGCCACCTCCGACAGGACATCGCGGAGTTTTTCCGCGAGCCTGTCGGCCTTCTCTCCGTTTTGGGAGCCAGGTATCTCCAGCATCCTGGCTCCCGTGGCCGTCTGGCGGAAGCGGAGTTGGCCAATCCCCAGCTCCTGGAGATTGACCTTCTCCTGGGCCACCTGAAGGACGGCACTGTATGTTACCCCCTTGTCCGCGGCCGCGGGCTGCAGCGACAGTACGACAGCTGCGGACTTTGGGGGCTTCAGCGCCGCCGCCGGCTTTGGAGCAGCGGTGGGACGAACCGCTGGGGCAATCACGGGTGCAGAGGGGGGGGAAGATTTCTTCCCCTTTCCTTTGCCCTTCTTCGTCACCGTCGCCCAGGTTTCCCTTACCTGGGGAACGGTGACAGGGGCAGCCTCCCTCGATGGGCCCGCCACTGGTGTCATCGAGGGGGCAGCCCGCTTACCCGCTTTGGGGGCAGGGACAGGGGCCCGCTGTGACGTCGGCTTGGGTGGCATAGCAGTCACCGCAGCCCTCCCGGAGTCTGCCCTTAGTGGCGGGCGAACCACCGGAGCCGGCAAGAGGCGCTCCTCGATCCCCGCTAGTCGTGCGTTGAGCATCTGCCCAAACGTGGAGGTCAAGGAGCGCTTCAGCTCCTCGACCAAGTCCGCCCCCACGATGACGGGGGCCGCCTGCGGTCCTGCCACTGCAGCAGCGGCAGCGGCAGTGGTGGCGGCGGCGGCCTCCGACTTCGCTTCGGTGAAGCCGCGACGAAGCGACTTCACCTCAGCCCTCAGCGCCTCCGTCTCTAGGCGCAGGCGGCCGTTATCCGCCCTCAACCGCCGCGTCTCCTCAGCCTCACTCCGATCTGCGAGGGCATCCACCACCTCTCGCAGGCCGGACGCTGAGCCCTTCAGGCGGGCGACAAATTCGCCCTTGAGGTTGCCGGACTTCCGAGCAACCTCCAAAATGCAGGCGAGCTTCTCGCCCGCATGCGCCCTCAGCTGCTGCGCGTTCAGCGCGCTGATGTCCCCAACCATCGCGGAGACGTCGGTATCACTACCGGTCGTCGCGACGTCAGGGACAGCAGCGGAACGCTCCTTCCTGTAAGGCCTACTCTGCAGGACCTCCCCCAAACCAGGTTTGAGGAAATCCTCTCTTGATGAGGGGCCCGCTTTGGCAGACCTCCTCCCTCCTCTCTTCGCCGAGTTGACCTTGGCGGCCGCGGACCCCTCGGTCTCCGTGTCCGAGTCCAAATACCCGGGCACGAAGAACGAGGAAGACGGCCGCTTCCGAGCCAACCCACCCTCATAAGCTGCGGACACGTCGGAGTCCACCCTTTCCTCTGAAGAAGAGGGGCCCTGAGAAGGGCCTTTCTTGGGTGGAGAACCTGCACGCGTCCCAACTTCCATCGAGTCGACCTCCACGTCCGACTCCACTCCCGCCTGCGAGGAGGGGCCCTGAGAAGGGCCTTTTAAAAACCTCCCCGCCACGTCGCGCAAAGGCTTCGGCATGCCTAGGCCTTCCGCGACACCACAACAAACACAAACTCCCCGACACAAACTAAAAACCCTCCAAAACTACGAAAACGCCAACAAACTCAAAACTCCCGCAACCCATACTGGGCCTGCGACAACCCAGGCCCAGTCCCCTCTAGGTGCCGGATGACACGGGAAGCAATCACTCTCTCCAGCAGCTTCCCCGTGTCATCCAGCAGCACTATTGGCCTGTATGCGGAAGGCGAGTCTACGGCTCGACCCTCCTTCCGCAACAGGCACAACCGGCCGTCCTTCCACAGCTTCGGGAACCGTCCAGACGTGAGACATACGTCGAACAGTTCCCGAAGCTGGTCGCCCATCTCCCCCAAGGCAAGCCGTAGGACCCGCTTAGGGATCCCGTCGGGACCCGGTGCCGTCCTCTTGCCGCGTAGGCGGCCGACGGCAACCTCCATCTCCACCTCCGACACGAGGGGGATGGAGGCCGGGTCCAACTCCTCAGGGAGGAGGGACGGCGCCGCCATTGTGGGCGGGGTGTGGTGGGGGTTCACGTCGGGGAAGAGCCCCTCCAACACCCTGCCCAGAAGCTCTGGCTCTAGGGACTCCGCGATAGGGGGCGTCTGGCCCCGGAACTTTTTCCGGGCTGCCCTATAAGGACGCCCCCATGGGTCCCTGTCGAGGCCATCCAGAGCCTCGTTCCAGGCCCGCGTCTTGGCCCGGCCGACGGCCAGCTGCAGCTCCCGCTTCGCCTCGCGGTAGGAGCTGTACAGCCGGCACTCAGCTGCCAGCTCCCCAGCTGACAGCTCCCCGTCGGTCCGGCCGTGACGCCGCCTCCTCCAGCGGGCGTACGGCCGCCGCGCCGCCGAGCAGGCAGCTCGGAGATCAGCGATCTCCGAGCTCCACCAGTACACCTCCCTGCGGCCCGGGAGGCGCCGGGACCGGGGCATGGCGGCGTCGCACACCGCCGTCACCGCCTCCCGGAAGTGGCACGCCGCAACGTCCACCTCTGGGTGCGTGGGCGCGGCCGACCACGACTGGACGATCGCCGCCTCAACTGCCAGTTCGGCGTCGAGGCGGCTGATCGACCAGCGCGGGAGTTCCGCACGCACCACGCGCCTCCCTTGGATGTCGGAGGTGGAGATCTCGAACCGTATATATTTATGGTCCGAGAGAGTCTCCACCTCCGACATCACCCTCCACGCCCGGGCACGTGCCGCGACAGCGGGGGTGGCGAACGTAACGTCCACCACGGACCCCCCTCGCTGTCGCACGCACGTGTGGACCGACCCTCTATTCAAGAGGGTCAGCCCTGCGGCAACCGCCCACTCCCTGACTATCTCCCCTCGAGAGTCAGTAGTGGGGTTGCCCCAGTCCCGGGCCTTGGCGTTCAGGTCCCCCATAACGAGGACCTGACGTGGCGCCTGCCTTCGCACCGCTGCGGCCAGGAGGTCCATAAAGACCTCCAGCTCCGCAGCGGTTCTATTGGGGGAGAAGTATGCGCCGACGATCGCATACTCCCCCCACTTGGCCACCACGTACCCCGAACCCCTCTCTTCGACTGAGAGGGGGGGGCCGCCATTCCCCTTTCCCACAATGGCCACGGAGCCGTCCAGGTCCCCAGCCCAACATGGATGTTGGGTGGGAACGTGGTACGGCTCCGCGGCGACCGCCACATCAATTGCCCACTGCGCCAGGGACTGCATGAGCAGATCCTGAGCCCTGGCGCAGTGGTTGAGGTTCGTCTGGAGGAGGTTGAGATGCCAGACCTGATCCATCAGTCTGACATCACAACCACCTCGCTCGCCACTTGGCGAGAGACCTCAGGGGCAGCAGGGGCGGTCCGGGCCCCGGCGGCTTTTCCCACCGTCTTCGGGGGAACGCAGCTGCGTCCCCCCATTACGTGCCCGGAGGGCCTGCCGGACTCTGCGCAAATCGCACAGCGCGGCTCGGCCCTCCCGCAGGTGGCCGCCTTGTGACCGGTGCCTCCACACCGGAAGCACAGGTCACCCCTGTCCGCCGCCGCAGGGCACTGGGGGCGAGTGTGCCCCAACCCCATGCACCTATAACAGCGCATGGGACGCGCCCCCAGCGAAATCACACGTGCCGAGCTCCACCCGACCAATAGCCTGCCCTTTTCCAGCAGCACTTTGGCTGCCGGGATTGGGCAGGACACAAGGGTGGAGCCGGTGCCGCCGAAGCCGGAGCGGATCTCTCCGGCCTTGACGAGCCGCACGTCGCAGCGGCCCGCCTCGGCAACCGCCGCGGCCACCTTCTCCTTCGTGGCCGCGTCGTCCAGACCCGTGATGCGGAGGTCCGTCGACTTCACGGGTCTGGTGACGCTAGCCACCTCCGACAGGACATCGCGGAGTTTCTCCGCGAGCCTGTCGGCTTTTTCCCCATTTTGGGAGCCAGGTATCTCCAGCATCCTGGCTCCCGTGGCCGTCTGGCGAAACTGGACACGGTCAATCCCCAGCTCTTGGAGATTGACCTTGTCCTGGGCCATCCGGAGGACAGCGCCATAGGTAACCCCCTTATCCGCGGCTTCGGGCTGCAGCGACAGCACAACGGCCGCGGACTTTGGGGGCCTTAGCGCCGCCGTCGGCTTTGTAGCAACAGCGGCGGGACGAACCGCTGGAGCAGTCACGGGGGGAGCGGGCGGGGAGGACTTTTTCCCCTTCCCCTTGCCCTTCTTTGTCACCGTCGCCCAGGTTTCCTTTACCTGGGGAACGGCGACAGGGGCAGCCTCCGTCGAGGGACCCGCCACCGGTGCCACCGAGGGGGCAGCCCGCTTTCCCGCTTTGGAGGCAGGAGCAGGAGCCCGCTGCGGCATCGGTTTGGGTGGCACTTTAGCCACCACAGCCCTCCCAGCGTCTGCCCTTAGTGGCGGGCGAACTACCGGGGCCGGCAAGAGGCGCTCCTCGATCCCCGCAATTCGGGCGTTCAACATCGTCCCGAATGTCGAGGTCAGGGAGCGCTTCAGCTCCTCGACCAGGTCCGCCCCCACGATGACGGGGGCAGCCTGTGGTCCTGCCACTGCAGCAGCAGCAGCGGCAGTGGTGGCGGCGGCGGCCTCCGACTTCGCTTCGGTGAAGCCGCGACGAAGCGACTTCACCTCAGCCCTCAGCGCCTCCGTCTCTAGGCGCAGGCGGCCGTTATCCGCCCTCAACCGCCGCGTCTCCTCAGCCTCACTCCGATCTGCGAGGGCATCCACCACCTCTCGCAGGCCGGACGCTGAGCCCTTCAGGCGGGCGACAAATTCGCCCTTGAGGTTGCCGGACTTCCGAGCAACCTCCAAAATGCAGGCGAGCTTCTCGCCCGCATGTGCCCTCAGCTGCTGCGCGTTCAGCGCGCTGATGTCCCCGACCATCGCGGAGACGTCGGTATCGCTACCGGTCGTCGCGACGTCAGGGACAGCAGCGGAACGCTCCTTCCCATAAGGCCTGCTCTGCAGGACCTCCCTCAAAGCAGGTTTGAGGAATTCCTCCTTTGATGAGGGGCCCGCTTTGGCAGACCTCCTCCCACCTCTCTTCGACGAGTTGACCTTGGCGGCCGCGGACCCCTCGGTCTCCGTGTCCGAGTCCAAATACCCGGGCACGAAGAACGAGGAAGACGGCCGCTTCCGAGCCAACCCCCCCAGATAACTCTCCGACACGTCGGAGTCCACCCCTTCCTCCTGAGAGGGGCCCTGAGAAGGGCCTTTTTGGGGCGGAGCACCGACCCCCGTCACCAACACATCCTCAGACCCAACGTCCGATTCCGCCTTCTCCCGCGAGGAGGGGCCCTGAGAAGGGCCTTTTAAGAACCTCCCCGCCACGTCACGCAAAGGCCCCGGCATGCCGAAACCCTTCGTGACCCCACAACAAACTCAAACTCCCCGAACAAACTAAAAACCCTCCAAAACAATCGACACCTTCCAAACACAGTAAACGCAAAAAACTCCGAGTCATTTTTTACACCTAACGTAACCTGACCCGACTCTAGGATTCACTTCGAATATCACGAGTTATACGAGCACCAGGATACCGTCCATAACACCCTGAACTGGAAGAAATATTGCCAGATCATGCAAACATTTGTACCATTAGCCCCCAGTTTACTTCTAAATTTATGCCTCATTTTCTCAAGAACACGATACTACCAAATATAGCTTCATTTATGTCATGCAAGCACCGATAAATAAAACGGGAAACCGTACGCGCTGTTAGCATGGATAATTTCAACGGACCCTTGTCCATTAGCCTAAGGAAATTGGCCGTCCTCACCAAATATCAGATTTCACGTTGATCTGTCTAACGCTGATCCGTTTTGACCGGCGACTATTGAATTAATGTCGTCTGCTCTGTACGATTTTTGTCATATTTCCGTATGGTACCCGCAACACCCCATCCTACCCTTAATTGGCTTATTCCCAAGCGTTCCAATCTATTTTGTGCTTGTATCTAATCACGCTGAAATATAAATTAATTATTGTGTGTACCAACAATGTCTGTCCATTTTTCTGAAAACTTGATATTTTCATGTTTTCTTCCTGTATTTTTTGAAAATATTTATATCTGTAAATGTTATCTATAAATGTTTTTTTAGGAAATATATTACAAAAACATGATAAACTTATAAATATTTTCTAGTGGGTAGGTATAGTTTCGGAGCCCTAGGTAATAAGCCCCGCTGAATTATAGCCAGAGATACGCTTAATTGGTTTGGCGTTGCGGTCATGTGACATTTTCAGTGCATTCATTGCCTTTGTCATCGGTTTAAAATATTTGCAAGCGCATTTTTCAGAATTAAATAAGGCCGTTAAAACGAATCGGAAAATTGGAAATTAGTTTTGGCAAATGCAGGCTTTGTTGTACCCACACCGAACTGTGAAGTATTTTATTCGGCGTGTGAATGAATGAATGAAAACATTGTATTGTAAACCAGAATATTTTTATTAAAAAATAATATGCCTACAAAAAAAAACAATAGGTGATGTTAGCGTTAGAAAGCGATTACCTCCAAAGGATGTCAAGAAAGAAACATTAAATAGAGTAGACTCAGATATCTATGTTCGCTTCACTCACTCGATAATAAATTTAACTACTTCTTAGAATTGTAATTATCGTGGAATTGTGATTATACCATTCTCCTACTTTACTATTCTCCTACTGACGATGCGTTGACCGTTCAAGGTCCTTCCTTATGAATGAGCACCGTTCTATTACCAAGAGAGAGTGGTTTAATCATAATATCCTACAATTAGCCAATTCTGTATCATTTAAAGTCCCAATAAGTGCTGATGACATTTTGCGATAGGACGGCGCGACCGTCCCCTAGCAGCAAATCGAGTTTTCTGCTCGCACGCACCACTCGGCGCTCTCATTCAGATTGACACGCAAGCCCCCTGCTTTGTTAGCAGCAAGATTTGACCAATCACTTTTGTCTGGTTTGGACTCTCAGTGCAATTGAACAAGCTAAATAGGATTGTTTTGTACATATTCAGTTAAAATTTCTGCTATCTTTTATTATTATTTTTTATGAATACCCACCACGCTTACACTATTTCCGTTTCTAAGTAATAAGACAACCAACTGTACTTTAATATGAATAAGATTTTGTGTATAATTTGTACTATAAAGAATTTTCATCATTTCGTTCATTCATTTAACATTGTGTGAGAGCTCTTTTAGGTAAAAAAATACGAAAGCTGTAAACATCATCGCTTTGGTTCCACTATATAAAGTACGAATAATGAACTATCATTCATATACGAACGAACGAAATGATGACACCTCTCATGGGAAAAAACATAATATAAGTATGGGTCTTACGTCGCGGATGGACTAGTGAGACTTAAAAAGTTGCAGAATACGTCAATTCTATCAGTCACAAAACCCTTAGATCAATATCTGCAGACAAGAATCTGTCACTTGTAGAAATTTATAGCTATTATAGAGGTAGATATATAGAGACTAGTGAGACAAGTAATCTTGTTAGCTAACAACCTGCAGAGGAAGGGCCCTTGCTGAAGTTCAGGTAATTCCTTTTAGGTACATAGTACAAGCAAGCAGTCGCTATAACTTAGTTGCCCTCTCAATGGTAAATTATTTTTATTGCGTTTTTTACGAAGCAAATCACTGGAGGTCTTATAAAAATCTTGAAAATTTTTGGAGTATTCTGCAATAGACGTTGGTTTAACCAAATAAAGATTTGGCAACAGCTGAACCGGTTCGGGTATTTGGAATTAATATACCTAGAATTTACCTAGAATAACACAGAGACTAGGCTTAAGAAGCTAGTTAAGTTAGTATTTTTTAAAGTCAAAGTCAAAGTTTCATGTGTATTTTCTCAACAACGGGTTTTATTAGTTGCTAAAAATAAACACGCTGCTTTGAACAACATTTTTGATGACCACTCGGCCACACACAAGCTTTTTCCCCCTATAAATTATATCATTTCCGTAAAAGGACAATAACTACGTAATCGCATACTGATACATAGCACATCGGACATGGTTTTTGTAACATATTGTACTGGTAGAGTGGCAGCTTCCTTGTCGGTGGGTGGAGCGAAATTTCTATATCTATCTACTTGGTATATTCCTACTGAGGTACAACTTTGAACTACACCGCCTACCTTCGTATTGAGTGCAATAATGTTAGCTACAAGCTTTGTTGAGAACTCCGTTGTTCGGACGGGTTCAGTTTATCGAGGAACTGTGGAAGATAACTAGGAATATTCAATTGATGGAAGCTCGTTATTCTGATCACTGCTCCTTTTTTGTGCACTTCACAATAACATGGCCAACTTGAGATATGAGAATCTAATTATATTTTACTGAACTACTATTTATTTATTTGACTGATCTTTTACTCAAGATTTTATAATATCTCCAAAGTTCAACTTCGTCGGGACTCAAGCCCACAGCTGTTCGGTCCACGAGATCATTACCAGTCTGGTCGAAAATCTTAGCATACTTCGACTGGAAGCGCCAAGACCACCTACAGGCGAAACTTTGCAGTTATCCAAGCCTGTTAAGTGACTTCAGTTACATTCAGTACAATTTACTATATTTATTCAATGGTAGTTTGGTTTTTAATAATGATAAACATTATAAAAAACAATTTAAAAAAATATGACAACATTATGGGCCCATAATGAGTGTGCTCATACCACCCTTAAGTGTAGGTTAACAGAAAAAATCTTTGACTCAACTAAATTATTAATTTAATTTAATAATTTAGTTTAAAAACACATAACTCGTGTATATTATCTTGTATTACAGCGCCCCTTTTCAAAACTTATCAAGAACATTTCTTGAAATCATACAAGATATCAATAACAATCAATAACAAGAGAAATTTCTCCAAAATATGATCAGCTACGATTGATCATGTTTTGGAGAAACATGATAAACAGAAAAACAATAATTGAAATCTTAAATGTGCAGGTGGGCTTTTTGCATCGCGAGAGATTACTTAATCAAACCACATAATCCTTAGAGACATTACATTCTATGGCCCGTAAGAGCTCAATCGCTTTCCTTGAATTTATAGTCAAGCGTAGGTTTAGCAGCTAATAGGCACAAGAAGCAATCGCTAGAATATAGATAAGCAGAAGTAGTAGAGCATCTTGTGAAAGAGCTGGTCCGGAGAAATACTACCACCATACCTATTTCTGCCGAAAAGCAGTAATGGTCGTATTGCTGCGTTCTGGTTTGTAGAGTATGGATGCTGGTGAAATTACAGACACATGAGACTTTTCCTCAATACATTTCATATTGCAAGCGTTCATTGGTTACAGTAACCGCAGATGGCTGAATGCCTGAGGTGCTACCGTCGCGACTCATCTGGCCTAAGGCAGTGTCTGTAAGTCTTCATTTGAATAGTCCCTGACATTCTCATTAAATTGTATAAAATTGATCAGAGCAATTACACGGAGTGGGAAATTTTAATTAAAGATATGAAAATTCCAGACGTGATTATTTTTTTAGATATAAATTCAGTCAAGACAAAGTATAGCTCTATACACGCTTGATGTATGAAATGACAATGTACCGGGATTCGAGCAGTTGGTGAATGAAGGTAACTCAATTTCCTGGCCGCATTTTATTGAGGCGGCCTCTGTTAAACAGAAACTTCAAAAATATTTTGATGTTTCTTTAACATACCCAACACACACATAGGTAATCCTGACCCCACACTAGGATTCCCTGTGTCGTGGGTATCAGAAACTATGAGTACCGTGGTACCGCAACACCCAGACTCATTAAACAGGTCTTAAAAAATCACCTTGATTTTTCCAAAGCTTGTGTTTTTGTACACAAGTATAACAATTAACTAGGAGTTTCTAAACAATTTTTAATATTACCCCAATGGAGTAAAAGAGTTCATTTTTCATCAGGTACACAAAAAAACTAACGTCATTCAACCCACTGCAACAACATATTTCATTGCAGCTAACTTTTCAATTGGCATAAAGTTTCCGCGTGCCGGGCGCCTGATCAAATTATTACGATGTTGCGGCTTCTACCTACCGTCTGGGGTAGAGCTTTCTAAAATAATTGAAAAAAGTCGGAAAACGGTTTTATTCCTCTATCAAGCACTCACCGTTCGATTAGATGGTGAAATGATATGCATCGTTACTTGCATTCGTCCAAATAGCCTGTGATGCAAAGTTTGTCAAAAAACTTTGCATAAACAGTACCCTATTAAAAACCGCACCATTTGACTAATTTAAATCCTTTTGGGTATGTTTAATACATCATGAAAGTGCTTTAGGATGTTCAGAAGCCCATCTTTAGATTATTACCGACTATGTAAATAGTTGTGTAATTATTTGTATTCCACACAGAGGTTATGCGGCGTGGGTTGTTTTAGTTAAATAATGTACAGAAATCAAATCGATAGATCTCCGGCTAAAAAAATATAGTTGGTAGTAACTCTATTCGTAGCAGAACAACACCGAGAAGACGTATGTCCTCATAAACGACACACAAATCTGTAGCTTCTCGTACTATATGTAAGGCGAAACGTATGTGTAAACATGATTCGCTCACCTCGAGGCCTTTTGAGGTTCTGTCTTCAAAGTTGCGAGGATGATTACAAACATACTCTGTGGGAACTTCTTAATAAGTCTTCACAACATTTGCATCGACAACGAATGTCTTGCTTCCCACAATGAAATGTACACCAAGTTTTTGTGGATCTTGGTGATGTGGCGTGGGTTGTTTTAGTTGAATAATGTAGTTGTTGGTTTTAGTTTTGAATTTGAATGTGAATGGTTGACTTCTACATATAATACATTGCACAATCTCTGCAGGATGCCTATGACTACCTACTTCCGAAAACTGAAGAGACTTGAATTATATTTAAGACCAATTTTAGGTGTAATATTCGTTAATTTTTATGAGAAAGCACTAACTATTGCTTCGCAGCATATGCTGTAAAGTATTATAACGGGGGTACAAAACCTATCTTTAATATTCTGTTTAAAGCTGTATTGACTAAAGCCATATTTGGACAAATCAATTGAAATGCAGTAGGAACATCAAAATATTATACTAACTCATACATAAAATAAAATACTCGAAGATGAATTCAATGACAATCGTCGAGTAAGGTCATAAATCCATGGTAATGTATAAATGAATCAACCTCTGATTTAATATGTGGTGAATTAGGAATTTAAAGAAGATTTTTCAGAAGATTAATTTAAACAAAATGGCGTATAACAACCTATTAAATTTTTGACGAAACTCATATTGATTTGAAATTTGGCTGTATGATTGTCTTCAATGTCAGGATCAGATATGATTTAATTATCAACAATGTTTGGTATTTGGATGATGGAACCTTAGGTGGCGACGTAGACACGGTTTTTGGCGATCTAAAACTCATCTTTGATGAATTTAGACAAGTTGGTTTGGAACTATTTTTTTTTTTATTTTAAGCACTTTTCTGAAAACGAATGTTTTCTAATTGACAGATCTGATACCTTCTGTCAGATTTCGCCACAACTTTGTTTTTATTTTTGATAGTTTGCAGGAGGTTATATCGGAAAACTAAATAGGACCTCTAATAATTCTAGAATAACACAAGGTAAAAAAAAACAGCTGTAAACAAACTAAGATAGGGCTGCCTCATGTTGAAGAAGCAATTCATGAATGAAAAACTTCGAAATTTCTAAAGTCGTTGAACAAACGTTGTTGGCCATGATGTGTAGAACACCCCACTTTCGGCCTTATAGGGGCATTCTGTTACACCTTGTATAGCCACTTGTAAACAGTTGTATGAATAAATGTATATTATACATAGTAACATCCAACAATTACTAAAATTAATTTTTAAGTGATTATTGTTTATAATTATCATTATTATTATTATTATTATCAACACCTAGGTTTACAGTTAAAGCTAGTATTAAAAGTTCAAAATTGATCTTATGATTGAAGGTTATTTGTCTGAGGGATTCCTTAAAGTATGAATAACCTTAAAATATAAAATTTCTTAGATATTAAGCCTAGTGCAAGGTTTCTAACCGAAATTTTAAAACAATAAATATATTTAAACTCTTTTAACTGTTTCACAGAAAGCGAGGACAAAACTCGTTATAGTGTATTATTCTCTGAAAACTTGACCAACTAGTGTGATATTTTCAGAAGGTAACATGACCACTAGCAGTATCACTAGTACACTAGACGTTGAGACAGAAGCATCCTCACGAGCTATCAGTCACCCGGAGTCCCTAAGTGCCCTTACTGTGCTGACAAAGAGCCTGGTCGAGTTGCATTTTGCATTGCGTTGTAACAGCCTTGTACTGACTCAGGCAAAAGGATTCAAATATTCTCGACCAAGGTATGCTTATTTTATGTCTAAAAACATGTTTTACATCTATATGAAGCGGTAAAACTATATGGCAAAGAACTCTAATCATTAAATACAACATGTTGAAATAAATATCATTGGGTTGAAGAAGTCACTGGCTCTGATCCAATCAAGGGAAAATAAAATTTCGCAAAACGCGCCCCAAAAGGGGGTTCATAATTGTCACTCTGCGGCCAACGAATGGATGGGTGACAGGTGATGTTTTAAATACGGTAGTAACGGAAGCTTTTTGCTCCCGTAACTAAACTTTTTAATTATTGAAATGTAGATTTTTCAGAACTATAATTATATGGGATTAGTATACTCAGATAATTAAGATTGGTCGGAAAACCCTTTAAAATTGATATTTTATTTCTGTTTAAACATTGAATCCAATTTAGAATCGATGCCATTATCAGTTCAGAGTTTTAAATAACGTAACAATTGTATCTGCAGAATCATAACGCGACATCCAAACGCGTTAAATTACATTCTGAACGTAAACACGTAACGTCGTTAACCGCTACGCGCTACCACATTATTATTATCCAGTATAGCAGGGTCGTACACTAGAGTTTGGAATAAGGGGTAGCAAAGGACTGGCTAGAATTATGCCCATATAAATGAGACTCATGCCCTAAGTCTGTATAAAAGCAGTGCTGATCCGTTTCGTAAGAAAAAAAGGCGAGTTACCGGCTGAAACACAAGTTACCGAATGGTGCTGGTTCAATTCAATTGGTTCCGGGTATAGATAGATAGATAGAAAATTTGATGTATGGTATGGGTGTTGTTATACCATGGTGCTCGTAGTTCCTGATGCCCACGATACAGAGAATACTAGTGTGGGGTCAGGACTATGTAATGTGTCTGTTAGGTGTTCATATTTAAGTTTTCGGGAAATATTTGTTTCATACTGTATAAATCTAAACCATTGTACCTGACTCCAGCTCTGTCATCAAATGCCAGTTCCGATGTCATCCTATTCGCAAAGCAAATGTTCCAATTATCATAGCTAATGTGCTGAAGAGCTGGGAGCTGTTACCAGCAAAACAAAGGAACAGGAATCTTACACCATATTCCCCGAGCTTTTTGTCTGTTGTCGGCTTGATTGTTCTTGTGGCTTCGCGATTAGGGGCTCGGAGATCGGTTTGCGACAGTTCAGAGAGAATTGAGTGCAGTGTGTGCACACTAGTTGCTACAATTTTATTACGTCATGTATGATTAGGTCGTGACAGTAAATCCTTAACTTTCTCCTACTTTTCATTCAGGTATTCAACAAACATAGGCCATGTGCCAACTGAATACACATTGCTACCATTTGATTTCTATCTATAAAATGGTAGTAAATAAAATAAAAGTTAGTATTCAAGATCCGACTTTTTAGGGTTCCGTAGCCAACCAGGAGCTCTTATAGTTTTGCCATGTCCATCCGTCTGTCTTTATGTCTGTCCACGGCTTAGCTAAGAGACTCTAAGTACTAGAAAGCTGTTATATGGCATAGGCAAAAAAAATAAAAACTATCACTGCTAATTAGGCTTTACAAATTAACGAGTAAAAGTCGACCAACTTATAAAATGAACTTGGAGAAGTAAAAAGGAAAATTACGTACGTATTTAAAAAAATCTCAGAAGTTTAAGTAAAACAGGTAGTAAATAAATAATGCAGGACATTTTTCACATAGCATCATCTAGGCCCAAACTTAACAGAGCTTGTATTATGGAAACTACATAACTGATATACTACTTATTTTTTTTTGTAAATACATACATATCATACATAGAAAAAACCCAGACCCCGAGACAAATATTTGTCCCGTGGCGGGAATCGAACCCGCAACCTTCTGCGTCTCAGGCGAGCCTTCGCCCACTGCGCCACAGAGGTCGTCAATATGCGAATAATAAATAATAGGAAATATATGGAACCCTAATTACACTGCGAGTGGCCTGACACGCACTTGGTCAGTTTTTTTATTTTATTCAGCCGATAGCGTGACCAAATTTTGTAAGATGTCGAATTTTATATCTTGCTTAAACCTCGAACCAGACTCGTTTATCTTACGACCAGCGTTGAATTGAGTTTAACTGCTCGAGAATAAAGATGTCCCTCTAAGATAAAAATGTCCGTGGGGGAGGAAAGAATTTTCTAGTTTTCTTGGAAACATTTCACCAGCAGAGGGTTAGTTTGACGTCAACGAGTGACAATAAAATTAGATAAGTACGGGATCGTCTCGCTCCGGTCCAGCGTCCGTCTCGCGGACGGAATCAATCGCAGTAAAACATGGTTGGTAAGGTGCGGTCAAAAAAATTCTACCCCGAGAAGAAGCTTACATTATTTTCAACCTTATCGCAACGTACCAAAGCTGTAGGAAAACATTTAGAGCTGTGTAAGTATGTTTGCCAATGTGAACATCTGAACATCAGTCCGCTTTTCTGTAATGACACGAAACGAGTGGACTTTGAACGAAACGAGGATATCAGAATGGATTACAGAAATCTCCCTGTGAACTAGCGAGATGAAAAATTTACGTTATGATTTTTAAGTGCTATACTTTTCGCGGTAATATTATTTTGTTCTTCATAATTTTACAGCGGTATAAAGATTTTACGCGGGTAAAATATCAGTGTTTACATTTACCGAGTTGATGTGAAATCTGTTTAGTAAATTGAATTATGCAAATATGTTGAGGAAAATTGTGGTTTCAACCTTAATGCACGTGTCGAAAAATGAAATTGATTTTGCCCCCGCATCGGTCTGCGTGCCGTATCACCAGGATTCGAGTGGCTGGGGAGAGGTTGCGCTAATAACTAGCGGGGACTCGGCAGAGATGTTTATTTAATGACATACCCATAGACACCCTAATGGGGATTTGCACCCGTTTCGTATCTCTGACGTCGCTCCATGGTGTGCGGAAAATTATTTTTTTCACATAGAGCGTGTAAATAATGGCCTTATCTGGTAATCGATTCGCACTTTGCTTAAGTAACTATTATATTTCGACACTTACCAACCCAACATTATCATCATAATAAAACATTTTTTTATTAGTTTTCTTATTTTTTTTAAATAAATTTATGTAAAAAAATATTTATCGTTGTAACAAACCAAGTCAAAACTGACAGGAAACCTTTTGTAGGTAGTAATATAGATTAAAAATAAACCCCAATTCACATTTTTTAATAAAGTTCCTGAATTTTAATTATATTTAGTTATTTAGAAGTTTATTAAAAGATTTACCTTTTTACCTGAGTTAGATATTTCTGAATACGTAGTATCTTCAACACCTATAACTTTCATAATCTACTACTTTGCTACTTTCGTTTCTGGATCATAATAGGGTTGGTAATCTGTTTGGTTTTTTTTCATATTTTCCATTTCTATTCCAAAACCGTGAACTTGACTATTCATATTGTAAAAACGGGAATTTTCACGTACTGCAATATCGGTGAAGGCACCGACTAAGTTTCGACTTATTCCGAGAGTCTTCATCAGGGTGAGTGGTCGCGACTTTCTCCGCGTCGCGCCGTGTACTGATTTTCCATTTCATTTCATAATATAAAATAAAATTTGTTTCCTACAACTTTTCACAGTAATCCTGTTTTGAAATTATGCCACAATACCTACCAACACGGCAGTCAGGTAATACGCCTAAATCAAGCTAATGTGACATCTACATCGACCCGAGCGTTACCATAGGAATAATTCGCAAAGCGTATGCTGAGATTATCATTTGAATGTGCCCTCAGACGATTGTTGGATTTCGTGACAGTTCCACAATGGGGAAGCTGCCCCGGGGCGGAATATTTTCGTATAAAGACCGGTGTTTTCGGTACCGGAGGAAATTACATTTTTATCACGAGTCACATTTCACGTTGGGTTATCTTGAGCTTCCGTGTTCTGTGTTACATTGTTTTGTATCAATGAGCTACAAATTGTGGTAGGGTTTTTTTCAGGAATATAAGTCTGTCCGCGAATCGACAGCATGTACTAGATACCTTTCTTTCAAGGACAATTATGAAATTAACAAATATCGAACCTTAATGTTCGAAAAATAAATGGCAAGTTACCGCTACCAAATCACTAAATGGGGGTGGGGACAGACACACCATAATTTTCGGTCCTCATAAAATAACCAAACCTTTATATAAAGGGCAAACACATTAATATTCATAGAAATTGCATTTCTTGCCATGTTTCTCGGTAAAACTACCCCACTAGTAAAGGGCCCATTTTATATTTAATTAAATAAATAATATATATCATAAATGAATTAAAACTAATTGAGTTTCATATATTTTATTTTATGGTCGTAAAGAACCGGTCTTCACGTGATCGATTTGTCACTCTGGGATCAATTAAAAATGTATATACTAAAATGTGCCGTTTCGAAACCAACCCTTTTCTTGGACTGTAAAAACGAAAAGTGTTACGCATAGTAGTTATATTTGAAACATCATAAGGATCCTCACTCAGCTAAAAGGTTTCTTCGTTCCATGTAATAGCAGTTTGGGGAAACGAAAGGGTTGCTAATGTTGATGATGATAGCTTCAACGATTCCCAGGTGAGTTGAAGGTTCTAAATTAATAATAATGATAGTTTCACTCAAAAACGAATGGAGTTATTAAGCTCCACATTAGCGCTTAACTTTGCTCTTCCATGAAACACTGTTTTCGTTTTAATGAAATACTAACTCTTAACACTCGGAATAAGTAGGCTAGGGTACTGTTTACATTGTACTACCTACTTACATATTCGTTGTTTTAAATAATAAAATAATTAATAATGCTGGACTAATAGCTCCAAACTAAGCAGAGCTAGAATTATGGGAGTTCCCATGACTGATATACTCGTACTACATACATACTTTTTTTTGTAAATATTTACAAATTATACATAGAAAACACCCAGACCCGAGACAAATATTCATACAAACATTTGTCCCGTGGCGGGAATCGAACCCGCAACCTTCTGCGTATCAGACGGGCCTGCGCCCACTGCGCCACAGAGGTCGTCTAAAATATGTTTTTCATAGCTTTGTATTTGCGGGTGTCAAGAAATAATGACAAGTATTGTGGGCAAGACAAAAAAGTATGATCATCAGAAATATTTTTTCTGAAACATCTGTAATTTTTGCTAAACTCATAATGAAAACTCAATTCACTAACCCTTCGTCAACTTTCTAAGTTTTTGAAAGCTTTAAGCAATTTGCAAATCAAATTGCGGGATTACCGGCTAAGAGTCTTCAATCGAGATAACTTTTCCGATACCTAGTTTTTTAGAAAAGTATGAAGGAAATATTCTTGAATCTCAGAGGAACATAAAGTTTTCTACAGCATGTAACAATAGGTGTATATAGGTCTAAGGTATATTAGAAATTTGTGAAAAATTATAAAATAACCATTGAATATTAATTTTATATCCACTTTATTTTAAAATTGAAAATACAGTTTATAACCAATATTTTTGTCGATCATAACCTAACTTGTCTTTTATTCTGTATGATAAGAATTTTGCACCTTCTTCTTATTAAATGTATCTAACAAATAAGGTACTTGTTTAATTGAAAAAAAAACAGAAATCTTCTCATGAAGGCCTTTATTCTGATAACCGTGGAATTTGGAAAAATACATGTGTAGCGAGCACGGCATCTTTCAAATTCGTTATCTATACTAATCTATACTAATATTATAAAGAGGAAAGATTTTTTGTTTGTTTGTACCGAATAGGCTCCGAAACTAATGCACCGATTTAAACATTTTTTTACCAATATAAAGCTAAATTATCAGGAAGTAACATAGGCTTATAATTTATTTTCAAGAAAAATAGAGATTCTTAACCCTCGGTTAGTAGCGTGGGGTCTTTGAAAGCCTAGGTGCTAAAAATATGTAAAATTCAAACAATTAGAACTATCCCAGCGAATCAATATTTTGTGTATCCTCCGAAGTTGGATTATAGTTGCCGCGTACCACCGTTAACTTCAGTTCGCATGCAAACGCAGTAAGATAAAGGCGTGTTTTTCGCTTGCGGGCTTTGAAAGACCCCACGCGACTTACCGTGTAAGTAAAAATTAATTGAAAATGTATTTTTGATTTCTTTTGTAACATGTGTTTTATCTATTTTTTTATTGTTTTAGATATACTTAACTAGTAAAATGGACGAAGCACAACAACGCCGTATATTGAGCTGGTTAGAAGATAAATGCAATGATGTTTACGTTATATACCTCATCCTCATCTCGGTTCATACCTCCTCTTCAGGATGTTCAACCCAATGAAAATAATTTCGTTCGTAAGAGAAAGCGTTACATTCATTGTCCAAGACACACAGATCGAAAATTAAAATCTGTCTGCCATTTTTTCAAAGGCAACATATGCCCAACATAATGTACTAAATCGATATGTACTGAATCGATATGTTTAAAAGGAAAATTAGTGTTACTTCAATTGGTAAAAGTTTATATGTTTTTTTGTTTTTACATTCCAAATTGTATGTAACAGTTTTCGTTTTTCTAGTGTTATCGTATATAGGTTTATTAGAAAGAATAGTTCATTCATTTAGTAAGTTTTTTTTTGTGACATGATCTCAAAGAGAGAAATTTATGTTCCTACTTTAAGATTGTAAGTTTACGCAGTAAATAAAAAAATATTTTTAAGTAACTTGTCGTAGTTTTATTGTTATTAAGTGCATTAACAATGAAGTGCTTAGATAATTAGGAAAAAATATGTAAAAAGGTATTTTTTAGGCCGTTTATTTTTGGAGACCTTCAAAGACCCCACGCGACTAACCGCTTAAACGAAAAATGCGCGACTGACTGAAGGTTAAGAAAATTGCAATAATGTAACCCAAAGTAGCCAAATTTTGCCTATAAAATTCATTATTTCGCCTTAATAAATAAAAGTTATAAACTACATGATTAAAGTACTCATTATTACCTACAAAAAAGTCATCAAGGGAATATATCCAACTATAATATTTAAGTCACAATAACAGCTTTTGTGTTTTAAAAATTTAATTAGATCACCAGTAGATTGTTTCTACTGGTGATCTAATTGTTGGTTACATTTGTATCGTAGTTTTATTCCTACATGTATTTTTCCAAACTACTTCTCAAAGGGATAGGATGGTGCTTTATGTTTGTATAACAAATGTTTAACGCTTAGTGCAATTTGCTGTGAACTTATTTTGAATACCTACTTAAAATACAAAATGACTGAATACGTATCAGGGTATTAAAAAAACCCCTTAGGGTGCAAGGCACGTAATGATTTTTGATGCACCTATTAATTACCTACCCTACGCGGGTAAAACCGCAGGCATCGGATAGGTATGTATACATTTTTTTAAATACATACATATAATACATGGAAACACGCAACCCTAGATAAAGCAGATCATATAATATATAAATATTAGTCATTAGAATATTATTTTTTATTTATTTTGGAAAAATCACAGCATGGTCAAAGTATTCTTTTTATAAAATATGTAAAAGCACTTAAATTCTATTTCATACCGAGTGAGCTTATCAAAAGTAATAAACTTTCTTATAAGTAAACGAGTCTTTCTGCTGATAAATAGGACTACAAGGTTTTTTTTAGCGTTTCGGCTGTTCCATATCCCTGTTGATTTGGGCCTGTCTGTTTTAGATCTATTGAGCCTATAACACAGTGTCACAGCAAAGTAAGTTGTTTTTCTCTGCCATAGGTTTTGTTTGCCTGCCCCTCATCAAGGCTTTACTGAGATTACGCAGCTGATTCTAAGCCATGTATTATTTACCACCTCTGGTTGTATAAACTCTAACTTTTACTAATTTGCGATCAGATTTCTTTGGCACGATCTTTGCTATGATTTCATATTTTCTAGAACAGGGTTCATAAAAAAAAATTGACGCTTTTATAAATCTCACATTATTCTACGATTAATAACAGAACCGAGCAAGGGCGAGTTGAACTCATTGAGTTGAGTTGTCCTCTGTGGTGGGTTTCGTACCACAGAATAATAATATACATTATTTTTCATATATGTAATATACACATGCTTTTTGTTTTTCTTTTTGTGTAACACACAAACTCAAATCACTTTTTTATTATCTTTTTTTTCATGCCTGCAGAATTCTGCAAAATGTCAACTAAATTAAAAAAATATAGCAAACTAAGTGACAAGCAGATAGACGGATGGACGGCCGGCATAGAATAAGGGCCAAGTTAAACAGACGCGGTGGCAATGGCGGTGGCTGTGGCGGTGGCGGTGGCGGTGGAGATCAGTCAGATTAACAACAACTTACTAACCAATTATCTATAAAAAAAAAGATGTCAAAGCAATTATTCAAGCTGATTTAAAAAACTATTTTACTAAAATATAAAAACTTTTTGCAACGAACTTCTCGATGGAAGAGTTCGCGAAACAATAAACGAACCGCAGGCTGTTGCGGTCGACGAATTCATTTTACAATGCATTCAAATGCTACATACCAATAATCTGCTACTTTCATTTGCTCTGACTGAATTTCAATGATAACCATCGACCGGGAAAATGAAATGACTTTCGTTAATTAATTGGTTGGTGACTTAAAATGTAAGCTTTAACAATGGCTTTTGTACAGAAGTGTCCATACGTACTTGCTAGTTAAGTCAAGTTAAACTGCTGGTGATTATCGAGTTGGACAATGCAGCGTTTGAATGTTTGTACCTCCGACATCAACTGCTGCTATACCATTTATTCCTACGATTTGCTAGGACTCATAAAAAAACTTAGCAAATTACATTGTCTGGATATGTTTATCGATTGAAAGGAAAACAAATATTATATTCAATGCGAGGTATTTCTTATTGTTGGTTATGCCTTATACTTTTTGAGTAATTAGCAACTTAGTTTTAATTTTTGGTACAAAAAAACAAGATGTCAGGAGCAAAAATTTACCGCCCTGAGGCATGAAAATACGTGTTTGCCAACATAATCACAATCTTTCATTCGAGATCTCAGTTACAAAATTTGCAAACAAGAAACTAGAATCTCTACGAAATCCGACTTGCAAATACACCGTCACTTGGAAATATTGCCGTGTGGCGCTCGGGCAATCTCTCACAGAATCAGTGATACATTATTCGACCACCATGTCCGCGTCTGCATGTAAACAATTTCTCATACAGATAAGATTCAGACACAGAAAAGAGAGGACCGAAAATAGTGGGTAGTGTTTATTTCTGCGATATCCTAAAATTCTACTCAAATGTATTATTTAAATCGCACTATCCTACTAATATTATAAACGCGAAAGTTTGTGAGGATGGATATTTGTTACTCTTTCACGCAAAAAACTACTGAACGGAATTTGATAGAACTCTACAGTAATATAGTTTATACATCAGAAAAATACATAGGCTACTTTTTGTCTGGGTACTACGCGGGTGAAGCCGTGGGCAAAAGCTAGTAAATAATAATGCTGGATTTTTTCACACAGCATCATCTAGCCCCAAACCAAGCAGAGCTTGTATTATGGGAACTACATGACTGATATACTACTTATTTACTTTTTTTAACATAAAACCCAGAACCGAGACAAATTTGCAGGTCATACAAAAAATTGTCCCGCGGCGGGAATCAAACCCGCTCTTCTAGGGGACAATTTATTCATATTCATTTATTCATGCTCAAATGTACATCAGCTTAGGTGTTACATCAAAGTAGCTGTAGGGGAGTACATGGACCCTGTAAGGGCGCTGCATGTTCAGTCAATATTTATTTAAAATGAGTTAATACTACTAGCAAAATCGTAATTATGAATGTCAAATAATACATAAAAAATTAATTAAAAATAATAATAATAATAATAATCATCTTACTTTATAAATTGATTTAAAATAACCTATCTACCTACTTATTCCTACCATGCATGTCAATATTTTAATAACAATGTCCGGATACAAATTAAATAAAATCAAAGATGTCAATGTTAAATAAAATTGTAAAATCTATGTAAACAGTCACCTTATATGTCTAACCTAAATGTCAAATTTAATTTATTTATCATAGTTTACAGTTTGTTAGAGAAAAATTCGTCAACACAATAATAAGCTTTTTTTAACAATATTGCCTAAAGTTGTTTGAGAAATTGTGTATCTTTTTCTGCCGATTTTATTCGCTCCGGTATGTTATTATAAATCCTGATCAGTCTAAAGGCCGGGCTCTTGCCCATTGTCTGTAAGTTTGATGCGGGTAGAATTAATTTATTTTTATGACGCCTATTATAGTTTTCGAGTATTTCCAAATTCGATTTAAAAAGGTTTCTATTAGTCCTAACAAATAACCCTGCCTGTAGAATATAGATACAGGGTAGGGTCAATATTTATTTTTTTATAAAGTAGGGCCGGCAGCTTTCTCGTCTCTTTATATTTACGAGGATTCTTATACATTTTTTCTGCATTATGAACAGTTTAACCTTGATACAATCTTGAACTCAAATCTTATATCGAGATATACATCGGTGGACAATTAGTTTCGGAAAGTAAGTTCTCAGCTTAGCTTCGTACTTCGGAAGAAAACTAAAAAAGGCAAGGTTCTTTCGCCATTTTACATTTTTGGCAAAAAAGTTTTGCGAATGTTCGTGAAATCTTAATTAAAGATCGAGGTTAAACTTTGCAGTAATATACCTAAAATAGAGAGTTTAGAAGTTTCATAAATTTTAAATATGCTGACCCGGACTGACGTTCTGCAGAACTTCGCGTAATAGTGGCACGCCCATTACATCCAATTACCGCTTCTACCGTATAAGTAAACTTACTGGTTGTTGGAACTGAATTCAGATAAGATAATAATATTGTGTGTAGGAAATGAATTCCGCCACTGCACCGCGAAGTGCAGAAATATTTTCTCCTATAATCTATGAAAGTAAGCGGATCACGTCAGCTTTGTTTTTGTTATGAGATTCGAGACCCCGGCGCCCTGTCTCAGCCCTTTCTATTCAGAAAATTAAACTGGTTCATTGTAAGGGTACGAGAGATAATAATAAGTTTCATTCATTACTTTTTTTCTGGTTAAACATTGTAAACATTTCAAACATTTTATCACTCATGGAATAGTTTGCTTAGTACTTTTTACCAGGCTCCAGTTTAGATTGGTCATCGGGAGTGGCATTTAGAACCGAGTACTTGTTATATCATAATAAAACAGTCACTTGCTCTTTGTCTACTTAGATAGAACCTGCTTCGAGGTGGAACAATACTGTAATTTATGGCGGTCTCTAGAGTAATGATAAAGCTAACAAGCCGCTGAATTGTAATGCAGTCTGCATAAATCTAAAATTAGGTAACTGGTGCAGTCCCGTTGCGTTGGGGCTTTCACATTAGCGGGTAACGACCCGACCCGATACCGATATACTCTTACATTACAAAATGACTATTACACCACACTGAAGAAATAAATATATCTACACTCACACTATTACAATAAAAAGGTAAAGATTGTAAGCTTGGATGTAGGGGTAATCTCCAAAACTACTCATCCAATTTCAAAACTTCACCAATATTTAAATTGCTTATTAAAACATCAACTTTGAAGCACTTATCAGATGACAAACAAAACGAAGTATTCCCGTTTGAGCACCTACAGTGCGATAGCTTCTAGTGATGGGGTTTATAATAATTATAATAAATGTGTACAAAAAGTGAATCGGGCATTCCGTTCTTTTATTTAGCAATTAAGTTTAGTTAGTGTAATACAGAATCGAGGCCATTGTTAATATCACAATAAGTTTCCTCAACTTTAATTTTATAACTAAATAAAATTATGACGAATGAAACCGAACTGTTCCGGAACTTGTTTACATAACTCGTATTGTTTGCAAAATATTTTCTATTATTATCTAATGGTGGTGCATTCATACGTGACGTGAGAATGATAAGTTTTAACATGTCGAAAATTTTACTGAGTGTGATATGTGAGTGACAAATTAATGTAAACAATCAAGTTTACATTAATTTGTCACTCTTTATTAAATTAATTTGGACCAATAATAATATACAAAAATTGTGGAAAAAATTTAACAAAGATTTTAGGTGTTTTTCAACATAACTGTAGCAATTACAGTAAAATTCACCAAAATGCCAAAAAGATGCGAAAAGAAGGAATCAATTGATCATTTCAATAGTTGAAGAGTACAAAAGTGGGCTTATTACAATTGCCCAATAAATTATTAAATGTCCAGCATTTTTTTTTTATTCTGCAATAAAACTGCTAATTTTTATCGATATGATTTATTATAATTATTATAAACCCCATCACTAGAAGCTACCGCACCGTAGGTGCTCAATGGGGAATAAAATCAAATCTTTTTTTGTTCCTATTTGAGCACCACGTTAAAATATTGATTGGTGCTCAAATGGGAATACCTTTGGTGCTTAATGCATAAGTGCCCAAAAAATAGGTGCTCAAACGGGAATACTCCAACAAAACACCTAATATTTCTTTGAATCCAATGTATTTTACTGTCTGAACGAGTTCATGAATACGACTACAGCAAAATCTTCATTGTTGCAAGACAACGAGGTTGAGCTGTGAGGTATGAGCTACTCAACCTCAACACTTAATTGTTATAGGGATTTTATTAACTTATTTTAATAGCGTAATTTTGTAATTTATGTGTATTATTTTAATCCAAATATGTAAACAGAACTGACTTGCAATGTTATAATATGGTTAAATAAATGAATGTCAATTGGAGACCAATTTGGCAACGTAGGTCGATGAAAAAACGGTCGACCGAATGCGTTTCTAACGAACGCTGCCTTATCGGTAAGAGCTACTTTTCATCGGCCACTTTTTCTCCAAGTACCACGCGGGCGAAGTTGTGGACAGTAGCTAGTAATACATAAAGAAAAAAACAGGACTTTCAGTATACAAGCTAAAATATAGGAATATTTATAACATCTCAAAACGACATACATGTTTTCATACATCCAAAAGTTGCCTAGAAAAGTTCGCTTTGCAATAAGGACACCAGTTTTACTACCGTGAATCAATTCTTGAATTAGCTAGATGCAAAAGTGTCTATAACAATGTCAGGAACGACAATTTAAAAAAACCTTCCATTGATATATTTGTGTGTATATAAAAGCGCCTTAACAGAGTTTACGTGCTAATGCAATAGGTATACTGCTTTATAATTAACTGAGATTTAAAAAACACAAATAAGATATGAAGGAAAAAACTATCAAATTAAAATAAATGAACAATGCATAAAATCGGCTATCCTCCTCAAAAATAAAATCCCAACGTTCCCAAATTCGGTTACACATATTTCAACATGTTTTTTAAAACCCAACAAAATTCGCTCAACATTTTCAGAGTATGACACGTATTTGTTTTAATAAACAAGTAAAGCTGGAAACAGAAACAGCTATAACTATCAGATTGAAGTCACATAGGTACGTTGAAATTAGGTGTAAATGTAGGTAAGTTTAGACGGCGAATCGTTTGCTTTGAGACAATGTTAGACTCTATCTCACGTATTCAGCAACAAACAGCAAAAAAAGCAACGCGTAGAGGTACCAAGTTGAAATTGATATCAAATATGTAGATCTAAATTTCAATAATTTAGACCTATGTATTGAATATAAAATCAAAACCTATCGGATACTTTCCGTTGACCATGATCATGAAATTTGGCAAGAAGCAAGGTCGCACAGCACAAGTATAGGAAAAATTCCAAAAATCGTAAATTTGTAGTTTTATCACATAATAAAAAATATCTTTGCGATTACAAACTTACATTTGCAGTAAGAGAAATGACCGTGATGTATATATATCGATGTATCGATAATTCCGATTCAATACCACTTATCTTTTCGTTAGATTAGAGCAATGTTAGATGCTTTCATAGTTTATGAACTTAGTAATGTTAATTTGTAAGCTTGTACGGAAGCATCGGTGCGCGAGTCAGACTCGCACTCTGTGACTCTGTCTATTTTATAAGCGTATACTTATACGAAATAATGGAATAGCAACATTGACTGGCATGGCAAGCCTTTGATAGAATTGCACTGCGAAAAGTACAATACTTGATTTGCTACTGGCTAAACGTTTTGTGTATTCAGATATGGTATGAAAGTATAAGTGTTGCATAAAATATTATATGAATTGTGAGCAACTAATTAGCTTAATAAAACTGTAGTTAAACGAAAGACTATCGTGGTCAGTGAGTAAATAAAAGGTTTGTCGAGTGCTCGAATCAGTAACCCGATTCTCGTAATTATTTTACAATCTAGTCTACTTTCGACACACTTTTGTTAATAATATACGACGACTTTTACTTGGTAGCTGGTAGCAACTGAATGCGGATAGCAGAAGACCAGGCTGGCATGCCATAAGAGAGATCTATACCCAGCAATAGACTGCGATAGGTTAATAATGATGACGTATAGGTACAAATTTTTAACGTTTACCAGACTAAGACAAAATTTTTACTGCTTCTCTATAAGTTTTGTGTTGATTCTCAGTTATATCTCAATCTGAAGTTATAATACTCGATGCATTTAAACTAATTTTCACATGTTATGTTACTCGAATGATATCCTGTTGCACCTACAATGTCAATAAACACAGATAAAATTATAAATACAAGTTAATGCTACTAAACCAAACTACCTAACGAATTAACCGAATAAAATTTCACAATTCTGCAATAACGGCTTTGCTGGACCGATACTATCTAATAAAGTAATGGCTATGAATTTACAACTTAATCTGCTAATAAGGATTATCGTAAACAGGTATTGGAGCCAAGCTGGTAGTGAGTAAATTCAATTAGCAATATAAATGGATTGAGCAATGTAGAATTTCGTAGCTCCAGATATTAGGAATAATAAGTTGAGGTAGATAATTTGTATGTGGTGGTTTGAATAAATGATTATCTATCTATCTATGTAATTTATAAAAGTTAATTTATAAAGTTGAGTGGGTCTCAAACCATCAAGATTATTTTGATAGGATCTATTTAAATAGATTATAAGAATTTCAACCCGCCACTGAAGACGGCGAGAGACGGTGTTTGCGAGAACATTTTCATCCGCCGTCGATTCTAATTGTAATTTTCAGTGATTGTCTTATTGCATGTCCTCCCCGCGACAGCGCACATTTCGGAGTTTTATCGAAAACCCGGACCGGCAGCGGCGTCACGGTACTCCTGATACGCATGCCACAGGGAACCCCAGTGTGAGGTCAGGACTATGTATATGTCTATAGGGTATTTGGCTATTAATCTGGTAAAACTTTGGAGGTTTATGCTTGTATCTATTTTTAGTTGGAGGGTTGAGACTTTCTCCATCCACCATCATCTCCAATGCATAAAAATATCTCCTTATGATTGACCTCACTTTGTAGGAATGTCATTTTTCTGGATCCTCGATACAGCCATGTAGATAGATAAAAGTCGACATAAATTCTCGATAAAACGGGGTTTTGTCGAAATTTGTCGAGATAGGTATGGAACTTAGTTTATCGACGGGTAGGTAAATTCGAGAAAATATACCGTTTTTATAGATTTCTACTAATATTATAAACGCGAAAGTTTGTGAGGATGGATGTTTGTTACTCCTTCACGTAAAAACTACTGAACGCATGTTAATGAAACTTTACAGCTTATACATCAGAATAGCACTCTTAACGTGGTACTGATAAAAAGTAGCCTACTTTTTATTCGAGTACTACGCGGGCTAGCAGTGGGCAAAAGCTAGTTTTATCTAAAACCGTAGTATGATCTTACTAGCTTCTGCCCAACCTTCATGCGGAATGTACGGATATCGTCGCATATTGCAACTTTTTTTCCTGTTTTCTAGGAAGAAACTCGTAGTACCAAAAGCTGTCCTACATTTCATAAATTAAAATGGTTATTTCATTATTTTTACACCAATATAAGTTTAGAGTCTGCCATAACGCCTACTTTTATCGTCTGCGCCTACTGCGACATACGATTCTGACTATAAAACCTAGGTTTTACAAATATCAAACGTGCACGTAATACTCTTAAGTGTTCTGTATATTTATGGTGACTTGAGGCGTAGGTGCTTGCGATAACAAAAGCTTACTCATTTTACTTTTATCCAATGCTACAATATTATGTTCCAGTGGTTGCAAAAAAATATTTTGTTCAAAACAAAACAGGCTCTCTTCAGTGGAGGTCTATGTCCAGCAGTGGACTCCTAAAGTAGTAACAATTGATAATCATGATTACTAATTAAGATTGGAAAGTTCCTTTCTCTCTATTCTTTAAGCTACCTCCGCCCAGTAGTAGGAATCTTTAAAAAAGTTTTGATTCCTTATTGAATTTGGAAATCTGTCTACCACAAAAATTCCCAGCAAGTCTATTCGAAAAGTGCTTTTTGAAATGCTCAAAATAAAATACAATCAAAACAGGAAGCAAGGTACCATTTGTTTTTATTTTAGTTTTGTATATGAATAACGAGTCTAGAATAAAATGCCGCAAATGGTGGCCAACACGTGTAATGGATTGCTGCACAGTATGCAAATTATAAAATTTCTCCATTATTAAAACGTTTCGCGAAAGAAGAATCATTACTCCATAGCGTTCATTCAAGGTAGGGTTGGCAGAGGTGACGTCAGTTCTCTGTAGATTTTCGTGAGTATCGGAGAGTCTACCGCGTCAATGTTTGAAAAAACATGATTTATATCGCAAACTAGCGAGAACTAAGGCTACCCCAGATAAATTAGAAACAATGTATGTAACGGTCCGAGTGGTGCACCTCTTGGATTTAGGGTCTCTTACCGCTAGAGATGTGTGAGCTAAGTTGTGAAACAATGTTTCCAATTCCATCAAAGCTAAGCGGAATAGCAAAGCGGGTAAGATATGCAAGGGAGAGTGCAAGAAAGTTACGCAAGGTTGCTGCCCGAGGAAGATGCGTCATCTATCCACCTCTGCTCCGTAACTGGTCAAAGTCAAAGTCAAAATTCATTTATTCAATAAAATCACAAGGACCACTTTAAAACGTCGGTTTTTATCTAGGTGCCTGTTCCTCCGCGACCAAGCCAGGAAAGAAAGGCAAGAAAACAAGGCTGGTTATTCTTTTTAATGATCCTTTTACAAAACAATAGATTCGAGTTGGAGCATTTTCAATCCCAAGAGTTTTTGTCATCTAAATAATCAGATATTTTATAGTATGCCTTAATATAAAGCTTTTGTTTAATTACGTTTTTAAATTTGTTAATTGATATTTTTTTTATATTTCTTGGTAGTTTGTTATAAAAGCGTACACCGTGTATAACTACATCACCCACATCCCTCACTCGCATCCAGCTCTCGCTTCACCTATACAAGATAGTATTGCAGGTTAAGTATGTACGGATCTAAGTTGACCACTCAGACAGATTAAACCACGTGGTATCTAAAAGCTTTTTGCATTACATACACACAACACCAATAAAATAAATTAACATCAAAACGTAAAATATTCAACATTTTACGCACGTCCAAACGTAGTCAAATTGGTATCAAATCAAACTAAAAGTAAAGCTCGTACAATTAGCGGTTGTCAACCCTTGTTGTTGGCCGCGTAAACACAAGTCGCTAACGAACCGAGCGGCGCGGCCCTGCACAAATTTGCAATTTCGATTGGTGCTGTTTGCGTGTCTGCACGTCTACTAGCTGCAGTATGCTCATGTGAAGACAAGATATAAAATAAAGGTCTAACCATTTTCTGCTAGCGAGCCTTATCTTCCAACATCAAAATCCGTTCAATAGTTTTTGTTTGAAAGAACAACAAACATCTATCCTCACAAACTTACACGTTTATAATACTCGTAGTAGTAGGATTTTGTTTTATGTGATTTTTTATATTGCAAGCTGTCGAATCACATTGGATCATACTGTTTAATGTAAAAAGTTGAAGCTTTATCCGAGGTATCAACGTATGCATACTTTCATTTCACAACTTATGTGGAAAACAAACATACGGCCTACCTATTGGTAAGCGGTTACCATAATCTATGGAAGCTTGCAACACCAACGGGTGAACGCAACGGATGAAAATCATTCGTGCGTTGCCGACCCCGATACATAACGGGTGAAAAGTTTAACGTGCCTGTAATTTCACCGGCATCTTCCAACCGGAATACAGCAATGCGAGTATTACTTCTTGGCGGCAGAAATAGTTATGGTGATAGTACGTCCCCAGATGAAATAAAATTTACTTTTACAGTAGGAGATATGTGATACACGACGCTGCAGGAAGAACAGATATGACCACTTTATAGTTTTGATATCACACAGTTTCCTTTGGTTTTAGAACGTGCAAATAGAAGTACATAGGTAATTATTCAAATAAATCATTATTTTTTGAATATAAGTTAAGACTAGAACAATTAAAAACAGAATAAAATATAATAAACTAGGATATATATACTATAATAACCAATATTAAAATAGGAAAAGAAGACTGTTATCTACCTGTGTAGTGATAGGACTAAAGTCGGTCGGTGACTTAAACTCAATTTTCTACCTCTAGTAGTTCTATCACTAGGTACAGGAAAGGAACAGTATTTTTTATTGATGTAAATAAGCCTTATTATTTAAAAAAGTTTGGAAGTACGCGCTACCCAATCTCTGTTGAATAAGTAATTTTATAAATTGTTTGCTTGCATGAATCATTGCGGCTGTAATAAGTTAAACGACTAAGTTATAAGTAAAAGCAAACACTTGACTTTATTTCCTTTCTTTTTGTTCAGATTTTAATTCCATTTCCTACATTTTATCATAACACGTAACATTTCCATAAAATGTTTTGCTTCTTTCATTCGGAAAGTACTTTCGCTGTATATAGCAGTTGGTCGGCATGGTCAACACTTATATAGGTAGGTACCTATGTATATGGAGAATTACTTGCTTTGGAGGGCACGTTAAATAGATAGTAATGGCGTATAAAAAGCAGTAGTATATCAGCCCTCTTTATAAATCGATATAAGAAGCTACAAAATAGTATTACTACAAAATAATTAAAATTTTTGCGATTAGATAACATAATTATAAGTTTTAAGGGTCATAATCGCGTTTACCTTTTAAAATAAAAAAAAAGTAAAGCCGATAAAGACCCATAAACTTATAATTATAAAAAGTCTTGTTAGGCTTATTTTAGTCCTCGAACATAAGTTTCACTTTCTGCTCGATATACGCAAAATATGATGAAATAATTCAATAAGTAAAATAAAACAAAAATACGTAGGTACTGTATATAATATAAAAAACATACGACAAGATTGAACAATTGTGAATATACAGGATGTCCCGGAATGCGTATATAATGCAGGAGGTCATTGACACCGTGGTGGAGAACATTGTTTGTTTTATGACTTTTTGGATTTCCATATTTTTCATTCATGCTCTTAGGACATCCCTAAAATCAACAAAACAGTGAAGTCAATTATTATATACACATTCCGGGACACCCTGTATATAATATATAACCTTTCTTCTTTGGACCGACCAACCACCAACATTGGCGTGAGTTTTAGGGCTAATTATTTTTGTCAATCCACTCATTTACCGAATAGTAACGGGAGACTCACTTTAAAATTATTACTTTGAAAATATTCAATTGTTTTCGTAAGTACCTTCTTACATATTATGCACCTATATTTACTGAGTCTATTAGAAGGCTGATAATCTATGCAGGGCATTACTCTGGTATGGTCCTATAAAAATAAAATAATCTAATTTTTCAATATTTTTCATTACTATTTCCACATTTATATGTTGATGGATGATACTTTGTTTATAATAAACAGAAACTTTTATTTTATTAATAAAGTTATTTAAACACCAATTTTTTTTTACAAAATAATGAATTGTTCTATTCAAATTGCATTTGAGCGCGAAACTATCATAGACAAATCGTTTTTATGTGCATTTTATTCATAAACAGGGAAGTTCGATTTGCGTTTTCAGATCGAATCGTAAAATCATTTTTTATGATCTCCGAGACGCCTTCCCATAGGACTTGGGTTTCAAAGTTGTGTTTATGATTGGTTGGATATGAGATTGAATAAATATGTCGTCACTTTTAGGGTTCCGAAGCCAAATGGTGAAAATTAAACCTTTATAGTTTCATCATGTGTGACTGTCTGTCTGTAAGTATATTGTCTCTAGTTCTGGCAGTTTAAATAAATATATAAATAATGCTGGACATTTTCAAACAGCATCATCTAGCCCCAAACTAAGCAGAGCTTGTATTATGGGAACTGCGTGACTGATATACTACCTCTACTTACATATTTTTTTTTTGTAAATACATACATATTATACATAGAAAAAACCCAGACCCGAGACTAAAAGAGAGAATAAAAGAGCTACTTTTTCACTTAGTACATGTAAGGCGGTGAATTTTTATTTTTTATTGCAGCCCCTCGTTTGGGGTATCGTTGAATAAATAGACTTTGAGGTTTGATGAATCCTTTTTGATGTTAAGGCCTTGTCCAGGAAATGTAAGCCTTCAAAGTAGCAAATCTTGTGTCCTAAAAGTATGAAACGTGTAGAGAGTAGCACTTGATGGGAACTAACAATGAAAATTTGTTTGAAGGCTTAGTGACGTTAGGATGAGACAACTTCAGCACCCTAACATAGCCAGTCGGGACACGTCTGGGGCACTTTATTATTCGTTGCAGCATTGTTTATACTAAATAACTAAAATATACCTATTCTCTGGCCATTTTAAAATATCATTTTGTTAGTAGGTACTAATTCTTGCTGTAGCACCAAGCGTTAGTAAGTTTAGCAAATGCAGAACTCAATGTTGCCACTAGTCGATTAGATTAAAAACGTATCTACGTATAACAACAGGGAAAAGTATTTAATAAGGTACTTACTCATTTTGTAGATAACAAATTTAAAAATATATAATTATAGTATTTTTTCTTTTGTATCAAGGGAAATTTGAATGGGGTATTTCGGTATTATAGTCGAAATATGTAACTAAATCCATTTTACACTTTTGACTATTTTTTCCCCTTGGCAATCCTTCTGGTTTTGGAATTACTAGACACACTCAATTGAGTGGAGTAAGAATTTATAAAATTGTATGTAAAAGTTTGGATACACAGAATCGCTTCTGGTTTCAGGTTAAAATTTATAAAATTCAATATCCTTCTTCAGAAAATGATTTGATTATTCTTCTTAGTCTGGCATACTTGGCAGAGTGTTCGTGGTTATGCAAGTCTTGCTTATTAGCAGGTTTAGCGATACTACCACTCAACTCTATTATTCGTGTTGCGTTAGCATTCGATAACATATATATGAAATTATTAATATAAAAAGTTGTAAATATTAGCAATCAAACTTTCAAATATTTTTATCAAATGTTTGGTCAATCCAACCGTAAAAATTACAAAGAAAAAATAATGGAAAATGCTTTTGCGTTCCGCAATAGCGTTATGCGAAATAAAACGAGCATATAGAGGTAGATAGTGCACGTTGAATGAAATAAAACTAGTCCGCATGACGTCCGCCCGAAATATTGTTAAACTTGCAAAACGACTGAGTGGGTGCCGTTTTGCGGAACGGCCATTTTGGTATTGTATGATAGGTACAGATACGATTTTATACCTAGTTTTAATAAGGTGCTTTAGTAATCAATTATAAGCAGCTTCTGAGCGATAAGACCGCTTAATGTTCTTTGGATTTTGAAAAGTTTAAGTATTTTGTATTTTTGTGTACAACAAAGTATTTTTATTCATTCCTTCAATTGAACGGTGAATAATATGGGGAGAATAAACGTATAATTTGTATCAAAGTAAACACAGGCTTGTGGAATATCACCCGTTCATTCAAATAAGTGTTTTTCTAGAAGGGGTCTTTACTTTAGTAAGAACAATCCTACTACTATTATAAACTAAAAAGTTTGTGAGGATAGATGTTTGTCATACTAAAAGGTTTCGATAGGTCCACTACTAACAATTCAATAAACCACACTCTAAAAAGAGAACACCAATTGGTATGCTTCTCATACTACTCGTCCTCACTCACCCGCTATGCACTAAAGCCTCAAATTACTTTTGAAATTAATTAATATTCTTATTAACGAAAAGCAATCGATAATTGCTAATAAGAATAACCGACTAGGTATAACCGATGACAACAGAAGTTCATCGATTAGACGTGGACCCGATACACTTAATTAAAATCCAATATTGTCTAACCAAAATTGATTGCTGGAAACCACGCTCTAGATTAATCTACCTACGGAAGCACTTGAGACCTGATGTATTGTTGCAATATCGTTTAACACGGCATTTTACTTTATTGCAAAGGTATGGTGAAAAGTGTCATCGATCTTGGTATAGTCGCGTCATTTGTTAATCGTAAGTATAATTTGTAACTAGGTACTAAGTACGTTATTATTTAAATAACTATTGATCTGAAACAAAAGACGCGTATGCTAATTTGAAATGGTCGTGTTGGCTTAGTGGGCATTAACCCGACTTGCGGAAATCGTTGGTTCAAGCCCGGTCGTGCACCAATGGCTGTTTCTACTCGTAAAATGTATGTACACATTAACTAGAGCTCAAAAAAGTGAAGGAAAATATCGTGATGAAAAAAAAATTTGTTTGGTTCTAGGGCATTTCGGTCAACATTTTTTATGAGACTTGTGCCATCGGTTAGTGTTCCAATAAATGGCGATAAACTTGCAACCTGCCACGTGGAATGCTAACTACTCGCAAAATGCAGGTATCTTCCAAATAATAAACTACTTCTAGACTACTTCTAGATGCAAACAAACTATTGCCCCCCCTGGAGGTAAGAGGTTGTCGTAGCCTTTAGACGCTTTCAGTACCAGAGGTATTATTACTCACGCGTTGCCTCCCTGAGGTATCAAGATGAAAAATCTCATATGCCTCTAATTTCACCGGCAATCATTGATGTGTATCGATTTGAAGCCCTTTAACCATGGGTATGGTTAAAGGGCTTCAAATCGATACACATCAATGAGGACATTACTGCTTGGTCGCAGGAATAGGCAAGGTGGCAACACTTTCCCGGATGAGCCCTTTCACAGAAGCTCAAAGCTCAATGCTCAAAGATCTATGCACTGAGTATGTATATTATGGACAATACAGTCGTAAGGGTGTTTTTTTGTTTTTGTTTCTTAGGTATTTACTGATCCCACATTTAATCAGAGGCTTTGTTCTCAAACATGACAATAGCAGAACTATTAATCGACCAAACAGTTTCCGATCAATCCAATCAGCGTAAAAATCACACTTTTTAGCTCGAAATTGAATAATAAAATCCAATTTTCCCGTTCTATTAATCTGCTACCATTCGCGTTGGTGATTGTTCTTTGAGTTCTGAATCGGCTCTGGACATCAAATTAATCCTATAGACAATTGCCGCCGCGCCACGTTTGCGCAGACAATAACAAATTATTCATACTCCGTGATGGAATGTAAACAGAATATGATTGGCTGTTAGCATGTGGGGTGTCCGAGGCCCCAGAGACCGCGGGATTCTCCACGCTATCCCGCAGGCTGATTCTGGAGGTTTCAATATAATTTAATAAAACTAGACATACTTGCAGGTACGGACTGAGTGCCGGTAGGTTGCGGCTGCGATTGTGGTAAAGATGCCAACCTGCCTGTGCATAAATCATGTGCGCATTCATTCTGGGATATGAATCGGCCTCAGTACGATTCACATCTCCGACCAAGAATAACTGATGACGTAGAAATAGAAGTAAAAATTACAAAGGCTATAATATAATATATAATATAAATAATAAATATAAATATTGCTGGACATTTTTCACACAGCATCATCTAGCCCCAAACTAAGCAGAGCTTGTATTATGGGAACTACATGACTGATATACTACTTATATACTTTTTTTTCTAAATACATACATATCATACATAGAAAAACACCCAGACCCGAGACAAATATTTGCAGATCTTACAAACATTTGTCCCGTGACAGGAATCGAAACCGCAACCTATGGGAAATTGTCTATCCTACTTCCTACTAATATTAGCTATAAACGCGAAAGTTTGTGAGGTAGTATGTTTGTTACTCTTTCACGCAAAAATTACTCAACGGATTTCGATAAAAATTTACAGTAATATAGCTTATAAGCTATATTACTGTGTGTCTATGTGTTATTCTGATGTATACATCAGAATAACACATAGACTATTTTTTATCCAGGTAACATGCGGGCGAAGCCGTGGGCAGAAGCTAGTTATATTATAAACGCAAAAGTTTGTGACGATGGATGTTTGTTACTCTTTCAAGCAAAAAACTTTTTGATGAAACTTTACAGTATATAGCTTAGCTAGTAGGTGGAAGAAAACTCTTGTTAGGGTTAAGCTCGCCTTTGTACATGTCCTATGTGTAAGTTTTTTTGTCTGTATTTAAAGTGTGTACTTTATAGAATAAAGAATAAATATTAAATCACATGATACATTTGTGAAAAAACGTAGTTTTCTTATTAGTCTGGTAAATATCATTATTACATTCACAAAGATCATCAATATAGCTGCATGTTTATTATTTTCTGACGTAGGTACTGTCATTTGTAGTAAAGTAATAAGCTCTAGTAAGCTTCATGGAAACATCCCGGCTAGCCACAGTTTAAAAACTTCTTATTCATTAGCGAATACTGCAGTGCTCGCTCGTCACACTGTTCACACAAATATACATCCTTGGTGGCGGGATGGGCGAATGGCAATTGACAGACAAGAGGAACATGTTCGATTCCCGCTACGGGAAAAAATATTGCATATTCTGCAGAAATTTATTCCGGGTGAGGATGTTGTGGTACCATGGTACCCCATGATCTAATCCTGTTGTTGGCCCAGGACTATGTGCCTGATGGGTGAAAAAAAAACTCGAGTAGCGTTATTTGTTCACAAGCATTGATAACAGAATTATTGTGAAATGAATCTGAAACTTACACGAGTACACTGGGGATCATCTCCCTAGTCAATTAGCAAGTAGCTAGAACTTTGTTCTAACGTATTCCGAACTTAATTCAATTAATTACGAACCCTCCTTCGAAGTCCATTTTGCTAAATATTATTTCGAGGGGACCAAATAACTAAGATCAAACGAACACATGAGTGACTCGCGATGATGGTCCCATGTTTATCAAAGAAAATGAAATGAAATTATCATGTTATTATTAAGAGCGGGATCATAAGCGGTTGCGTTCGGCCGCTTTTTATTGATCATTATTCATTTTAAACGCTGACGGCTGGTGCATGAATTAAGCTGCTAAGAGTCTGTTCCCATAAAAATAATATGGCGCGCCGTAAATTGAACATGAAAAAGAAATGCAGCAAACTCAGGGTCTCTTTCACACCGAAAGACGAGGTTTTGGACTATGCAGGCTGATAACAGAGATTATTCATAAAAAAATATTGGTTCGAGGAAAAATACCCTCGAAAAGTAACAACTAGCATAAAAATACGGTACGTATATTTTATATGTATTTACTATGAATTTGGAGTGATTAGATTTGTTATATGTAATACTCTGTGTATTTCAATATATACGTTTTTTTTACTGTTTCTGTGTTTATGTAAATTGGTGTTATGCACAATAAAGAGTTTATCTGTCTATCTATCTATGTACAGGATAATGTCGCAATCGCAATCGCAATCGCAATCGCAATCGCAATCGCAATCGCAATCGCAATCGCAATCGCAATCGCAATCGCAATCGCAATCGCAATCGCAATCGCAATCGCAATCGCAATCGCAATCGCAATCGCAATCGCAATCGCAATCGCAATCGCAATCGCAATCGCAATCGCAATCGCAATCGCAATCGCAATCGCAATCGCAATCGCAATCGCAATCGCAATCGCAATCGCAATCGCAATCGCAATCGCAATCGCAATCGCAATCGCAATCGCAATCGCAATCGCAATCGCAATCGCAATCGCAATCGCAATCGCAATCGCAATCGCAATCGCAATCGCAATCGCAATCGCAATCGCAATCGCAATCGCAATCGCAATCGCAATCGCAATCGCAATCGCAATCGCAATCGCAATCGCAATCGCAATCGCAATCGCAATCGCAATCGCAATCGCAATCGCAATCGCAATCGCAATCGCCATCGCAATCGCAATCGCAATCGCAATCGCAATCGCAATCGCAATCGCAATCGCAATCGCAATCGCAATCGCAATCGCAATCGCAATCGCAATCGCAATCGCAATCGCAATCGCAATCGCAATCGCAATCGCAATCGCAATCGCAATCGCAATCGCAATCGCAATCGCAATCGCAATCCCAATCCCAATCCCAATCCCAAAAAACGCAGGGATAAAGAGGAAGATTTTTGGACCATTTAGTCCCATCAGTACCGTGTGGGCTCATGTCTCAGCTTAGTGCTACTTCGCACACTAGTGAGACCTCAACTGTCTACTGTTATCCTTTAATAGTCTGTGCCTACAGTTATGTAGTCTGTGGTGCCTACCATGGTTAGAACATTAAAAAATGGCTACGCGCAAAAAAAGGCGCAGGGCGTCCTTTGCATTATTTTGAGTTATGTGACATAGTTTAAAAACGGAACAGTAAATGAAAGTTGAGTGTTGTGTGTCACGAAAAAGGTGGTAGTACCTACTTCCCCGGACAAGCTCTTTAACAAGGAGCGTCTTCTACGCCTGTATTAATCTTATTAGAATAAGGTCACAAAAGGTCGAAGCCCGGGTTAAATTAAACATAATTGGGTCATTCCTAACACTGAATAAGATAAGCTATAGATCAGTATAAAAACTTCATATAAAAATTTAATATTGTTACTGCACTGCATAGTTAACGAGGTGGGATAAGGACAGTCCACACCAGCGCACTAACTACTATTCGTATTTGCAAAATTATTATGTCACTAATGGCAAGGCAATCATAAATGTACATATTACTATGAATGAATGAATGAATAAAAATACTTAACTATAATGTGTTTTAGTAGGAAGATTCATTGTGGTTACATATTTGGCTGCCTAAAAAACATTCCAACTTCATCAAATCTGTATGTGTCAATGAATAGGTGTGAAACGGAAGAAAGATAGGTTATTTCAATAGCTATTGAAGTTCTTACCTAGTCTTAAAAAAACAAAGCTCATAAATAAATAAAAAATAATGCTTGACATTTTCACACAACATTATCTAGCCCCAAACTAAGCCAGCTTTGACTATGGGAGCTACCATGAGTGATACGTGCTTATTTATATACATTAGTTTTTGTAAATACATATTATAGATAGATAACACTTAGACCCCATACAAATAATTACAGATCATACAAACATAGGTCATGGATAAAAAATATTTATACTTTTGTCAATGATGAGCCAAAATCGATACTTACATGGAACATTCTTATCCATATAATATGAACATTCTGCATAGAACATATTGATCCATCTACGATCCAAACGAAAATTACCATGGTAACATTTTTTCCGTACAAAATGACATCGCTGCTAAAGCAACAGTCCGTCTGAAAAGATGGACAAAGTCTCATATCGCATCATCTCATTTCGCAAAATTCTGCTTATTCCTACAAGATGTTCCTTCTTATCCGATTAAATAACAACCTTATAAAAGTACAATTTGATTCGAAAATCGGCTGAATGGAAACTCATCTCGGAATGCTCACGAGTCAGAAATATTTCAGAACAACAAGTACCCATATACATTTTGAATTTTAGAAACAGTCATATCCAAACCAAAACAAAACACGCTACCGTCTGTAAATCCCTATTATGGAGTTCCTCAGATTCATACTCAGTACGCATATCTACGAGGATACCAAGTAGGGGGTAGTCAGAGATAATTCTAAACTTAAATGGCACATGCCCACATTTTCATTGCAGTTAGCATCCCAAGTGACAGTTTATTGAAATCTTCGATTTTCGGTTGTTGGGCCGGTGACCTCACGATGTTTATCTTTACCATTTTAGGTAGATACGTGTTAAGCGCATATAAATTGAAAAATTCATTGGTGCACGATCAGTTTCGAACCCATGACCTTCGAATCGGAAGTATAAATACAGTCCACTAGGCCAATACGGCTGTAGATTTCCCTTTTCCGACGTGGCTGGGTAAAAAGTGCCGATACAAAACGGCTCCGTGATGCAAGACCTTATAATTTGCATTTTTGATTGGGGCTCTAGCAACAACGCTATCTGCGCAGTTAGCCGATCGGCAAATTATAATTAAATTGTAACGTGATTGAATGCAAACAGCTTGATGTTGTTATAAACCGCAGCAACACAACTGTAGCTTTTAATGATTAAAACCATTTTGATCAACTGTGTTTTAGAGCCGTGTTGACCGAAAGTCGGCGTACCACATACTAGCGACCGCTCGTAGGTCCTGATACGAACTACCACGACTCAGGGAATTCTATTGTTGTTCTCACACTAGAATTCCCTAAGCCGTGGTATGACTATGTATCTGTTGGTTCTTTAAAATTTATTTATTAATGTAGGTACCTAATGTGTATTGTGTTTCAGGAATGTGCAATATAAGCGTAGGCACTTCAACAGTTAAATCTAAGTTTAGATGAAATTCTTGATGAGAGTCATATAAATGAAAATATTTATATGACTCTTATCAAGAATGTCGTAAATATACTGTTTCCGGAAAACTGCTGTACAAATTATAACTAAACCTACACTAACTGATAAAATGGTTTGTTTTCTGTTACTCAGCCTCGGTTTCATTCGATTTACTTTATGGCTCGTAAACAATGCTGCCAACTTCTGCCTCTCTTGACAGTTTATGGTAAATAAGATTTTACGGTAACACAAACTCCCAATACCTCCTTTCCTATAGGATTTTCTCTTTACATGCAAATGATTCAGCCATAAAACGTATTGTATTCGTACCACAGTCGCGCTTCAAATAATACAAATGTTTAGGATTTACGAATTATGAGCGCATTCTAACAAGAAAGCGGGTAGAAATAATTCATTAAGCCATTAGATTTTAGTAACCTATAGATTCATAGAAATAGGATAGATAAATTTTCTTATTCCGTCATAATCACATTTTTAAACTTTTCGAAAAAAACTGAAACGACTACAGCAAAAGTTTTTCCTACAATTCCATGGGTTCGAAGTTCATGATTTCATACCAGGACACGATTTTTAATAACCACGTCGCTCAATGTTCGAATTCTAATCGAGTTTTAAATTGCAGCTATTCTTGTCTGATGCTCCCCCGTCCTGAACTTTCATTTCCCATCCACGGTCCTCGTTAGCTTCTCCGCGAACTTGGTCGGAGGCTCTAGGACAAGTTTTTTAACTTCACCGGAACTCGATTCTCATGATTAATTAATTCGATTGTGCGTGAGCTATTTGCGACGTGATCGTTTTCTGCGGTGTCCATTATTTCACGATTTAGGTCGAGGGGAGCTATGGAGGGTTGATTCTGCTCGGTCACTGCACTAAACAGTCTTGTTACAATCCCGCTTTACAGTTGCCGTCTTTTTTATTCAGCTTGAAAGGGGAGGCGTGTTTCTCATGGGGCATGGACAACTTCATTTAGGCGGTAATAATTCTTTTGAGAGGAATAATTTATTACTTTTTCTCAACCAGACAGAAACGCGGGTAGAAATGATGAGACTTAAAAAAATGGAATTGATTTTTTTCTCAATATATTTTTTGGGAATATTACTTTAGTCATTTACCAATTCAAACACTTTTTCATAAAATATCTGTTCTGTATTTGTAAAATTTGATGTTCTTTCGGCGTGTTTTTCACTAGCCATTTGTTTTAATTAAATTAAACAAATCCACTGAAGCTATAAATCAAGAAATCAATTAAAAACTAAACATCAAGGAATTTTAAAAGCATTTCAATAAATAACTTCTCGTACTTTCATTTACAGCTCATAATATAGGTCATAACAAATAAATATTCAATTGTAGCTATCTCTTTCTTACTTGCACTATCAGTAAAAGAGAGCGACAGTTTAAATTAAGTTGTTAGTGTACTACAGGCCTTTGTCTATCTAACTAATTATCTAATCAGCTTGTAACACCCACTGCTGAGTTAATGCATCTTTTCTATTAAGGCACTCGCTATCGGTCAAGCCAAGTTGCACATGTTTCTTGTGCGGCTATCGCAGTTGTGGCTTTCCTTGCGAGCAAAGTAATTTAATTAAAAGCCATGTAAATCGTCGTATGGTATTATTATAGACTCCAAAGGTCATAGAGAATAAAACTTTCAAGGTATTAATTGGTATTGGCGTGATTTCATGCTTAAAAGACTTTTATAAATACAGTATGTCCTAAAAATATATACCATCTCGAAGTTCTCCTGAGAATATAATCGATCTTCCAATATTTTTTTCATTAGCATACCCTTTTTATATCATAAGACCTATCCCAAATCTGATGCAAAACGTCTGAAAACGGTTTTGTACCTTATTTAGCTGATTTATTGTTTTTTCAACGAAAATAGTAGAGTTTTACCACAATTTTCTTCAGTCAAAATGGCCAAATTGAAAATGGATATCTTGTACATCTGTACTTACTCACTAAAAATACCTTTGATTATAAATCGGTTCATTAAAAATAAGTTAAAGAAAATCGTCCAAACCTTATCTTAATTAGCAGAAAGAATTTTCACATTCTCATTACCAATCAACCTTGAAAGAACTCCGAGGTCCGATTACGTAATGGTTTTTAAAAGATCTTAGAAAAATACCCACCCTATGATGTTTTCCGAAAATGGAGCGTTACGGCTTTTTCGCTTATTTTATTCAATAAGGCTTTTCAATAACAACCCTCGCTGCTTATAAAAATTATGAAATTGAAGGGGGTTTTTGTGAAGCCGTCACTTGGAAAATAATTTTCGTTTCTGTACTTTCCGGGCTACCTATTCAATGTTAGATACCTCACTCGAACTAAAGCCCTTTCAATTTCATCAACTGTGGAGAAGTAGAAATTTTGATTTTGGGCGATGCTTTGGAGTTTTACTCCAAAATGCATGTAGACTGCCCAGGCACAGCCTACTTGATGATGTACATTTAAGAAAAAAGTATTAATATTTTTTTTTTTTCATTCATTTGCGGAGGAAAATGATACTATAATGGTTTTTATCTTACATCTGAAGAGAGCGGGATAAAAAGAAAATATTCCAAATCTACTCAGACTTAATTTAATTATTTAATGTCTCTTTGGCGCTTGCGTTTCTTTGTTCATTCTATCAATAGTCATCTTTTATTTATGTACGTTCTTACGCTTCCAGTAGTAGTTTTATAGATAAAATAGCAGTGAATAAATAGTAACAGAAGCTTTACTTCACTCCGAAGTCGCAATATTTGCCAGAGGTCTAAGTTTCTTAGACCATTTTTTTATACAATTGATGGGGCAAACAAGCATATGGCCTCCCTGTTGGTAAGCGGTTACTGTAACTTATTGACGTTTGCAACACTAAAAGCATCACTCGCCCGTTGCTGACATAACGGGTGAAAAGTCTCATGTGCCTGTTATTTCACCGGCACCCATACCCTTCAAACCGGAACACAACAATGCGAGCATTCCAGCTTGGTGGCAGAAATCGGTAATAGTGGTAGTACTTCCCTGGACTAGCTCTTCACAAGGAGCTCTACTACTTCTACTTCTTCTGACTTTCACACAACACGTACACTATTTTTTTTTCATTTTGGTGTTTTATCTTAAAGCTAATACATATAACGAGCTCGATTGATCAAAAAATGATAGGGAGATGCGTTTCAACTCTATTAGGTTCCTAACCTTCAAAAATCCTTAAGGTGTGCGCTGTTAGGTTACATCATTCTTTTGCCAAGGGGATTGTAGCATCAGCCATATTAAATCGAAATACATCTAAATAAAGCTTATTTTAAAAATAAAAGCCGGTCTGAAGTGAGTCCTGGAAGTAGCTTTTCTTGTGGTTCTCGCTTATTTTGTTTGCTAATGTTCCCGATATTGAATCACCGCGCTGGGAGTGGATTATATTTTCTTTCACTTTTATATTGGTTCGCGAACTAGATTGAGTGTAAGCTCATTCAATTTCTTGTTATTCTAAATAGGATCATGGTCTCAATGAAAAAAGAATAAACACTTGAGCAACTTTAGTTTATTTAGAGTTTGGTTTTGCTAAAACTTTGAGGTATGAATAATTCGCATAATCTATAGTATTTTTTATACAAGTAAGTATATACAAAAAATCCAGATGAATCACGGTATATAAAGAATGTTGCAAACGACATTTCTAACTAAAGATATGATATCTTTTTGACCTAGCTACACCATCTACATATGTAATTTTTTTGTGTTTCAAATGTCACATAGGAAGAGAAAACGCTTAACTGAAAAAAATGTATTATTATATCTTATGCTGAGGCTACATCATGGTTGAAAAATAACTGGCTCTGTGAACCATTTCCGTCAGCTAGAAGTCCTACTAAAGTATTAGGTCCCAGTCAAGGCATTGTAAAGATTTAATTATTATTGAAAGAACTATCACAGTATAATCCAATAAACTGAAATCACTTGGTAGAGATAAGGTAAAGGGCATTCTACTCTAGATGATATTTTATTTTATGGTGATTTCGTTTTCTTATAAGCACTTTACATTGGATATCAGGACATTTATGAGACTGTTGGGTGCCATTTTGCTGATTAGAATTTATTATTATTGAAACAAGTAATGTGCTAGAGATAGACTAAAGCACTTTGTTTATATGAGGAAGATATTGCAAACTTTGTAAGATTTGCTTGAAAATGTTTTTGGTATCAACAGAAATATCATCATTATCTATAATAATAATAATAAACACCCAGCAGACACATACATAAGCCTGAACACAAACTAGAATTCCCTGCGTCGTGGGTTTCAGACCCACGACGCAGGGAATTCTACGCAGGGAATTCTGGGACCTGACTGGATCCGGGTCCGACAAATGTAAACATTTGTCCTCAGCGAGAACCGAACCCGCATCTCTTGCATCGCTGCTGGGTACTAGTCTGTCAAATTGCTGTCTATAATTTGACTCCGTGGTAGTCAAATTGTAAACTACATTATGCGAGCGATTTTCTCCGAAACTTTGTATAATATGATTTGATACCCAACCGTTCACTGTTCCTATAGTATTTTATCCGATTTAGATTCATGGCATTGTCACATCAGAGACAGAAAATTATAGGTAGAGCACTTGTTCTACAAGTCCATTGAAACTGTATACAGACAAAAAAGCATGTGGAATGCTCTATGCTAATGATAAACTGAGAAAAAAACATAATTTTCATAATTTTTTTACGAGTAAATTGACATTCCTACACTCTTTCCACTGCAAATTACTGATCACACAAAAACTGTGATCACGCGCCGTTCGGATCTTGCACTAGATCGAGCAAAATATTTCTGAGAGCTAGAGCTGTTTGAGAAGGCCGATCCGAAAGGAACATTGATACAAATTTTCATAAAAGTGAAAAAAGGGAGTTAAACAATCCGTAAGTTTAAGTAGATAGAAAGAAATATACTTAAATATACATACAAATATTTCTGTAGGTACTTTATTAAATTCACGTATGTATCCAACCATTATGCAACTCGGTACATAGCTTTAAAATAAAATAGAAATGTTCTATTGGCAGCATACGCTTGGGCTATGCGTTAGTTTGCTCTCGTTCATCATTGTTATCAGCCTGTAGAAGTAAACTGCTGGACATAAGCCTACTTCAAAGAGTGCAATGATGAACGGTCTTGAGCCACCTCCACCCACAGACTTTCTGCAATTAAGTTAGGGCTTTCCTACATCGTTTGTGTTCACCATTTAAGGAACTTTGTTCCCAAGTGCTCCATGGTATAATCGTACTCTCCGTTGCAACCTTTTCTCTTGTCTAGTCACGTAGATACACGCACACTAGCAAATTCATGATCCATGCCTTTTGTTTGAGGAAAATGGTTCTATTACTGAGTATCATATTCCTAAGTTATGAGTGTTGGTCTGATAAGATGAAAGTGAGTTAGGCAATTGGGTAATAGACAGCGTCCTCTTGTTTTTTAGGGTTACAAACCTCAACCGACAAGGAACCATGGTTTGCTGGGTAATGAACGGGTACTACGTGTAGTCTAATTTATGGAACAAACTAAAGCAGGAAGGGACGGGGAAAAGAAAACAAATGAAATTAATTATCTTTGCTACAAACCTGTAGGTAACAACGTCCTTTTATATTTATTAGGTATTTGGACTAAAACTGTTAATCAATCGCAGCTGTTTTTTTTTCATAATGTTTTGGTCACCTTTGGATAAATTCGTCGGCAATTGCATGTAATATTTTTTTTTTAATTTAAAATACAATTAAGAAGAAACTGGATTCTACTCGTAACGACCACGAAAATTATGATGGTTTCAGCACCTAAAAGTCGGAAAAGCTATTACCCACGTACGGTTTTTTTAACTAATCGGTTTTGAGAGAGTAGATGCGCAAAAACTGCGTTTTTATATCTTTCTTGACAGCGCGAATGTCGCAAGCACCATGGTCTTGCTTAAGCTATTATTAACTTGTATTCAATTATGTTGTGTTCAAATTTTGGTGCTACTTTCTGATGTGCTGGGTCATGAGTAGGCCCTAAGCTAATCTGGGTCGTGTACTTCGTAAGCGTTACCATGCAAAATTTCAGCACTTTAGAATTAATAACTAAAGAAAGTGCTTAGTTTGCTGTGTAACCTGCGCTTTCTAGTTTTGCCATGTCCATCTGTCCATTTTTAGCGAGAGCCGTTTTATCAGCAGATTACTAGCTATGATGACTTTAGGTTTAAAACTTAAAAGAATATACCTTATCCTTTGAAACAATAAAAGCCTGAAGTCATAAATTTATAATAGACATATTTTCACTTTACTTATCCCCGTGCCTTTTGTTTGTCCTTAAAATTAGGCTACACGTAGCACCCGTTCAATACCCAACAGACCATGTTATTACAACAATAATACTGCAAATAAGATAAGCGTTTATATTTATGGTACCTACGAGTAAGCCCGAGCAAAAACAGCGATGGGGAATACGCCTGAGGCGCGGTCACAGCCGCCTTATTTTGTGTGTGTGATACGGTGATATTTATCTTCGGAATTAGCGTGGTAGCACACCAAGCAAGAGCTGCAATATAGATTAATTAATCTTTATCGTCAGTGCTATACACCTTTCTTACTCTATAAATTTTAACACGGCTATATAGCCGGCCCATGCTGAGGTAACGCAACGAACACGATACCTACTTGTCTGTATCCTAGCCAGCTGAATCCAAAGATCGCAAAAAGTGGAAGAAAGAAAGCATTTGCCCTCAGTTGGATCAAACAAGCTTTAAACTTCAGGTACCGATGACGTATTTTGACCCATGCTTTAACTAAGTCTTTTAAAATAAACCCCACATTAATCAAAATCAAAGATGAACAGTTGGCTCTTGTGGACACCACCGTATTCTTAGGTATCACTTTAGAAGCTTCAATGGGGTCCTCATATTGATGGGTTATCGAAGAGACTTAGTTCTGCGGCATATGCAGTCAAAAAGATCCGTCTTTATACAGACGTTGACACAGCTAGACTAGTTTACTTCAGCTACTTCCACAGCATTATGTCGTACGGTATACTGCTGTGGGGGAGTGCTGCTGATATCAATACCATTTTTGTGCTGCAGAAGAGGGCTGTTCGAGCAATTTATAATATGGGCCCCAGAGAATCACTTCGCGAAAAGTTTAAAGAAATAAATATAATGACATTCCATTGTCAATACATTTATGAAAATCTGATGTATGTTCACAAAAATATTAATTTGTTTAAGAAAAAAAGCGATAATCACAATGTTAATACTAGAAATAAAGATAAACTCGCTGTTGCCACTTGTAGACTCCATAAAGTTGGTAAATCGTTTAAAGGGCACGGTGTACGCTTTTATAACAAACTCCCAAGAGATATACAAAAATTATCAATTAACAAATTTAAAAACGTAAATAAACAAAAGCTTTATAAAAAGGCATACTATAAAATATCTGATTATTTAGATGACAAAAACTCTTGGGATTGAAAATGCTCCAACTCGAACCTATTGTTTTGTAAAAGGATCATTAAAAAGAATAACCAGCCTTGTTTTCTTGCCTTTCTTTCCTGGCTTGGTCGCGGAGGAACAGGCACCTAGATAAAAACCGACGTTTCAAAGTGGTCCTTGTGATTTTATTGAATAAATGAATTTTGACTTTGACTTTGACTTTGAATGACATTTTGATTAAAAATAAAAATATTACACTGCATTATAATATTTTCAAACAATTTTACTGGTGCATTTCAGATCAGTAAAATTGTTTGAACCGCAAATATCATTTTCACTACTGCACACACGATTTGTCTCACTCAGATGTCACTAATGCGCACTCGATGTGAGTCGCCAAGATAATTAAATCAAATTTTAACGTTAGCCAGCATAAGCCGTGGACGCCTGCCCTTTTTCCATTCCATTTTTTTTTTGCAAACTTAAAATTCATTTGCGGCTCGGCAATACGGCAGCTTTTATATGTACTGCGTGGTGTGTCGCTAGCCTTGTATTGTGTGTGATACCAGGATATTTATCTTGCCACCGCTTATCTACTCGATAATTTATTACGCGTGTTGTAATAATTTCGTAATTATCGCGAGCTCTTGAATGTTTTGAAAGTGTTTTTGTTGTTTTTTTGCTTTCAGTTGTTGATGTTCTTAAATGTTCTGTTTTTTTAGTAAAAGATCTTCAATTTGTATTTATATTTTAGAATTAACCACGTTGAACTATTTTTTGTCTACTTGTTGATGTTTTTCAACTGATAATTAACAAAATAAAGTAAGTACGAGTTTATTGATCGAATACCAATAAATATGATGTTTTAGTTATATAATTTAATAATGGTGGTATATTCGTTGCCTGCTATATTGATTGGCTGAGCATCAACGCAGTCTCAGCCGTAAATTCTAGAGACCTGAAATTGAGATAATTTCATTTCTCTAAGAAAGGATTTTTCGAAATTGAGCCCCTAGTAGGTGCCGTGGGAAGAGGATTTTTGAAATAATCAACGCCGACAAAATCTCAGGACTTTTGTAGTAAAAGCAAATCCAAACGAACTCTTAATTACAGTGTCTAAGTGTGTAAGTCTTTATTAATTATTAGTCTTAAAACAATAATAAGACCTGAAAAATCCATCAAACCAGAGTAGCCTTCGGTTTGATTTACACACATGAGTTTAACTCGATCTAGATTTCAGTTGACCCTACATTTAATAAGTTGGACTGTGAGAAGTGTCGCTGGCACCCCGCCAGAAAATAGATATCTTTTATTCAGCAAAACTCAAACTTTTCTCAGCATAAATTCCACAAGAACCTTCATGAAATTGTAATGAGCTCGAACTATTTATGGCTAATCCTTTCGAAACAAACTGCACAAAGCTACGTCTACGCAAGAAAGTGGCTTTTTAAACGTTAACATCAAAAAGTGGCGATGAAAAGAGACAGAAAGCTAAGATATTTGTACGTGTGATAGGGATGGGGTTAGTATAGAAGGGAGAGTGAATTTTTGAATTGCAAATAGGGAAAATGAAACCTTCGGTCTGCTACCCTCAAGCTTTCCGGCGCTATAATCATCGTTTATAACAGTAGAGTATAGTTTAATGAATTTATACATCGATCAAAGAAGTTCTAACTTAAGAAACTTGAAGCGTATTCGTAGGACTTAGGGATGTAATCTTGTTCTTGTGTTTGGCTTCTCATTTGTTAACCAAAATAGTCCGTTTGAATTAGCTAAAAACTTAGTTTCAGACTGATGAATATTTATGTTGTCAACAGTTTTAAATGGGCGTTTATTTTTTGGTGATTAACAAGTCGCATTTAAGCTAGAACGTGTAAAGTTAATAAAAGTGAACAAACGTCGTAGCTTTGCGAATTACACTTATTTTATTCAGTGATCAAATTGTGTCATGCAACAGAAACAAATATGCTAACAAATGTGTAATCTCTAGTCATGGCCGCCGCCAGGATTACTTTCAGGGAGGCGCATCTGCATCTACACGTTATACTTCCTATTAACTAACATCAAATATAGACTTATACGTGTATAATATGTAGATTTAGCACGTTACGGCGTGTCAAGACGTGGAATCGCTCAAGGATGGGAGACGCGAGGCTTAGCGGCCTGTGTATGCTCAGTCTTCATGGGAGAGTAGAGGAGGATACTGAATTTATTGAAAATGCAATGAACAAATTTAAACAGCAACCCAGACGCCTTCAGTTTATACTCATACAATATATTAATTTAAAAAATGATTTTTTTCTATGTATTTTCTTTCCTGACAGAAGAAGTGCACCCCCTTGCACCCTGCTGCCGGCGCTCATCTCTCTAGTACTTACCTACGAAGATAAGTAAGGATACCAAGGGGCAGTCAGAGACAAATTCAAACATAACATTCGACACGAAATGCCCTCGTTTTCCGTATTAATTAGCATTACAAAAGATAGGTGGCAAGGCAATGGCCGCTTATAAGAATATTCTACGATCATTTCTACCCTGCAAATACTTGACTTAATAAAATTTATTATATCTAGTTAACAATTATCTTCGGACAAAACATATCATTTAGTAATAACGATCGAACTCCATTTCAAGAAGTTCGTTTATGCTCAAAGATTTTTGTTGATAGGCAACGAAATGAAAGACTGGATCGTAAGAAATGTTTCTTACAACAAATATATATGAGGACCCATTTCATAGAAAAACCCTATAACAAAATGAAAGTCGGACCTTCAAGATAATTAGCCATATTTATTACAAAATAATTCGTTTTACTATTTAATTCCCATTTAGAATACAAAAACTCTGTCTGATGCAATAAAGGCGTATTCCTAAGAAATTGTATTTTTTTATATTAAAATTGAATTGAAACGTATTTAATACAGCGATCTCGCACATTTTTTTCCTACCTACACCAAATCTGCTCATAGACCGAAGACTGTCGCAGATGAACATAGACGGAACAAAAAGTAAGTAAATCCAAAAAACAATGATTTTTGTATGACAACACTCGGCAACACCTTACATTGTCAAAAGTGACTATCACTGAGTATGGTTTTATAGCCACTGGACTAGTTGCTATCCTACTAATTTTATAAACGTGAACGTTTTTGAGGATGGATGTTTGTTACTCTTTCACGCAAAATCTACTGAACGGATTTTGATGAAACTTTACAGTAACATAGCTTTTACATCAGAATAACACATAGGCAACTTTTTAATCGGGTTCCACGTGGGCGAAGCCGATCAGAAGCTAGTTTTTTAATAACAAGAAAAAAACAATTTCCAAAAAATACGTAATCGCTAATCGATACCCTTTCGAAGATAGGACTTTATTTTTAAATAATTTCATAACATTACGTCATGTTCAACATCACATACGATGATTGTCGTTTTAAAATGTTTAAATAATTTAAAATTGCATTCGGATGGCTTTCCACTGGAAGCTGGTTAATTCAGCATTCCGATTCGGATTGCATTCCTGCGACTGCAAGAGCGACAGTATTACTATAAGAGACAAAGTCTCAATTGGAAAAATAGCGTAGCGCTAAATTGCTTACGGGCGGGTCACTTTGACCCTCTTGTCTTGTAAATGTACCTAATTGGAAGTCTTGCAGAGCGAGTTTTAATCAAAGCGTTAAAATTTAATTTATTAAAAAAAAAAACACCAAAATGCATATTATTAAAATATAACGCGTGACCAGAGAGCTGGCTCTTCTCTGGGTCAACGCATTAGCATTGCCATTCAGCGAGGCAATGCGGCCAGTATTTTGGGAACGCTTCCGTCTGGTAGCGATCTGGATAGATCGTTTGCAACGGTCTTTGGATAGCTAGCTTTTTCATCTGTATTTTTGTATATACCTACTTGTACATAGTTGTATGAATAAATGTCCTAAATACATATATTTCTGCATGCTACAAACGTTTTCAACCTTTTCATAGACAAATCGAAAAATCTAAACATAACTATATTTTTTTCCTATGTATCAAAGCATAGCATTTGGGGAGCTCAACACTCAGTTATAAAACTTTTATTAAAACTAAGACTAAAACTTTCTGCTATTGAGTTGAAATAATATTGTACAAAAATAAACATTACATAATTAATTAAGTTTAATTTTATAATGGTTATTTTCATACATAATTAACATTTCAAGTGTGATTTAAGAGAATTTTTGCGCTGCACATTAATAAAAGATTTTTTATGTGTTTCTGTACTTGTAGGTAAAGGTTTTAAATTGCTAATAAAAATAACAAACATGTATTTCAGGCAACAGTATGAACAACATAAAACAATAGACATTTATTTCAATTAGGCTAATTAGCACATAAGATAATATCTTAGAAAATAGCGTATACTAGTTTATAAGATATTAATACTTGTAACACGTACGTTATATGGGTACTCTACAAATACTACGATTTTAAATAATTTTATACTGATTTGTTTTTTCAAATGTTTTATCTTCCAAATTAAAAAGTAGGAATATTATAATAGCCAGAGAGCTGGCTCTTATCTGGGTCAACGCATTAGCATTGCCATTCAGCGTGGCAATGCGGCCAGTATTTTGGGAACGCTTCCGTCTTCTAGTGATCTGGATCAGTTGAGCTATCTATAGATCGTTTGCAACGGTCTTTAGAGGGCTAGCTGTTTCATCTGTATTTTTTGTATATACCTACTTGTAAATAGTTGTGTGAATAAATATACTTTTCATTCTAAAAAAAAGGAATATATTCCATTATGATAATGAAGGTACTTTACTCATTCATATAAAGTTTTTGCTTGTCTTTAACTGGCGTACCGGCTTTAAACCAGCACTCACCGTGCGCTGCGACGTAAGCTCGGTAATGTTTTAATGGCAAACATCTCTCCATGTTTATGAATTTCACATTAACTTGAGCTTTTAACATTTTAGCTTTAGTACCAGACTTTTATGTTTTTCGAATAACTAGGCCGCCGGCTTGGCATGCACAACGTATTCCAAGTGCATGGTAAGCTGAGTTCGTTTAATTTTATAGTTTAAAACGTAAATAAACCCCAAGTTATGGCTATTGAATTACGTATAGTAATAGTATATTTATATGCATAACTATGATTTATCCTACTAATATTGTAAACGTGAAAGTTTGTGAGGATGTTTGTTACTCTTTCACGCAAAAACTACTGAACGGATTTTGATGAAACTTTACAGTTATATAGCTTATGCATCAGAATAACACATAGGCTACTTTTTATCCGGGTACCACGCGGGCGAGGCCGTGGGCAGAAGCTAGTAAACAATAAAGTGATTGCAAAGCCATTGTATTGCATTCTCTTATAATTGGGTACTTTAAAATAACTCTGATAGAATATAGTAGTTTTGCAGTACCTTAGTAGTGATAATGTGCTACAATAAAGTTATTATCATACCTGGAAGGAACTAATACATATAATACAGGCTCGGCCTAGTTTAGGTATTAGTGTCTTGTATATATCTCCGATAAGCTCGACTGCCTACCTACTTCAGAAGTAGGTATCGATCATTGGAAAGTTAATGTAATTAATATACTCTTATGTAATTTACTTGATCAATAAATTATTATTATAATTGACAAGGTTGTTACCATATATCAAACCCTCGTACATCGTGGCTCCATTATTCGTAAATTTCTATGGTTTGAATTTCAGCGGTTTCAGGCGAAAACTATTTGGATAGCATAAATGAAATGAAGCGTAACTTAAACTTCCACTGGATTACTAGAACGATGTGGACACATATATAATATCAGAGCATAATAGTCGTGTTTAAAGGCAGGAAGTAAAAAGAAATAGACAGTACTATGTGCAGTTGCAAAGATACACATTAAAAATACGCTCAAGATTTAATTGAATGGAGTGAAGGATTATAAGTTGTGTACAGGTCTTTATCGTGTTTACCATTTTTATTATCTTCCCGACGTTTCGACTATGTTGTATCATCCGTGGTCACGGGTTGACTGGAGTATATGGAGCTATCGTCGAAAAATAAAGGCGCAACTACCCTCATTTTATCTTTAGATTCAGAAAAGTCCATGTTCATATCCATGACACACTACACTAACCGTATTACCACACTGCACAATCGGTTTGCGAATACTAGAGTACGCAGATTTGTGATGATATTAAGTAGAGATAAGTCAGAGACACGTTAAAAATTATAATTGTCACATGTCCGTTTTTTACATGGCAGGTATCAACTCCACGTGCCAGGTTGCAAGCCCATCGCCGATATATACAATAAAAAACTACAAAATGTTTTTGAATATATTTTTATCGTTTGTTTATTTATAGTCATTAAAACGGGCCGCCAATAAAATTACACACAAACAAGTTGAATTAAATAAAATAACAATATATAGTTTAATAATAATCAGTTATCATCATATATAATTATTTTAATCATACACAATAATTTAATTTAATTTATAATTAAATTGAACTTTAACTAGAAAACCATTCATACATCGCTATTTTCAGTGGTGCCAAAATGAGACCCTTCCATTCGTCCGCAAACATATCGCGTTCAGGGTTCGCAGCTAAGAGTTTATCGAGGTAGTATTATAGATAGTCCATTGTATAGAAGCAATGTAAGTATGCAAATCCGTACCTACTCTTGCAAAGGTTGCCGACCCCATTTCATTACCAACATCTTAAGGTGCACACAATACAAACAGTACATTATCACAGAGAATTAAACAATTAAAACCCCTTACGAGAAACTTTCGCTATAACATAGCTCAGTGAATTAAAATAATAATGTCTTACCCCTACCTCTCATTGCGACGAACCCCAAATATTTTGACACGGAACTAAGCCGCATCCACATAGCGCTTCGAAGCTTGCATTCCCTGGAGCATGTTTATAGTATGCTAGTTAAAGGTAAATCAGGAAGATGTGGACCAAAATATTATTAATAGAATTCATAATAAAACACCTAACAGATGTAATGGACGCAGTTTTTACCCTACACTAGAATTCCTTGTGGCATGGGTATCAGGAACTGCGAGTACTGTTTCGCCAATGACATAAGAATTACACAAATCTAGAACATTGTCGCCGTGAATATACGATACATTGACGCGAAGTTTGACAATCTTTTGACAAGCTTTTTCCTATGGTTGCCACCGCTGTCACCACCGCCACCGCGTCAGTTTGACTAGGCATGTACAAGTATTAGTCAATATCGCAGCGATGTACAAACTTGAACACACGGAGACATCCAGTCTATGTACATTGTACGTGTACCAGAAGCTTTATACCAAACACAAACAAAATAAACCCGCTACCGTCTGTATTACCCATGATTGAAATCCTCAGATACATACTTGATGCATAGATCTTTGAGAATTCCAAGTAAAGGGTAGTCCGAGACACGTACCACATTGCATTTGTCATTTTACAAGGTTGTAAACCCATCGCCGCTCACAATTTAATAACTTACTATTATCAACTTTATAGCTTTACTAGCTGCGCCCCGCGGTTTCACCCGTGTAATTTTCGATTCCGTGTATATATCGGGATAAAAAGAAACAGCTATGTTGACCCATCAAGTTGACCCTTGTTGATAAAACTATGTATTTGAATAAGAATTAATACTACGATACGAATGTAACAAACTTTTGTTTCTACAGGCGATCTAATTAAATTTTAGAACACAAAAGCTGCTATTGTGACTTAACTTTGATAGTTAGATATATTGCCTCGCGGACTTTTTTGTAGGTAATAATGAATACTTTAATCATGTAGTACATATTTTTTATGTATCGTCAATAGTTTTCTCAGCGCACGCCAAATATAGAATTTTATAGGCAAAATTTTGCTACTTTGTGGAAATAAATTATAGCCTATGTTCTATTGGTGGAAAAACGATTAAAATCTGTCAAGTAGTTTCGGAGCCTATTCGTTACAAACAAACACATAAACAAACAAAAGACCTTTCCTCTTTATAATATTAGTATAGATAGTATAGATAACAACCGTGAAGAACCCGCACTATCGAGCAATTTACTAGGTGTTTACCAAAAACACCATGCCTCATAACAATGATGTGTTTGATATCTGCATATAGAAGGGCGGTTATCGCCTCGCATTGAATTAATGAAAGTCTGAAAACTATCACCGTCGATATAGTCACATGCATTTTATCAGTACAAATGTGCGAGAAACTATCTCTATGCACCTCTACTGTCATTTACAAATGATGTGAACAGAGCTTAGCCGGCGCAAATCCTGTGCAGTATTCATTCGTCGCTTGTGCGAATGGCTACATTCCGCCGGTGATAGCAATACTTACCACACGCAATTGCTCCCACTATCGAAACATTTCATAAATGTACATAAATATTTGAGAACCTAAGCACTAGCTTGCACGCATGCACTGACATAGACGAATCTGTTTTTTTTATACAGATGCATTAGCCCGCCGGTATTAGAGTCAACAATTTTTGCCAGAAACGAACATAAACGATCATAAATACCTGTCGTATTGTATGGATCTGAGTATTATGTCACCAAAGGGATGGATGAAAGAAGGGTGCATGCGGCTGAGATGCCAATGTTTAGATAGATGTGTGGAGTTATAAGAATAGACAAGATAAGAAATGAGTATATCAAAGGAAGCCTGAAAGTAGCGCCGGAAAAGTTGAGGAGTTGAGGTTAGCTTGGTATGGGCATGTTATGAAGAGAGAAGAAGGTTATGTTACGAAAAGAGTCTGGATATAAGAGTTAGGGTAGACTAAAAAAAAGATAGATGGATTGCGTAAACGATGATGGCATGAGTATTCTTACTCATGCCATCGTTTACGTTTAAGAGTGAATGCGAAAATTAAAAAAAAAAAAAAAAAAATACGACTGATAGAGAACTATGGAAGAAGAAAACGTATTGTGCCAATCCCACATAATATGGAATAGGAGCAAGAAGAAGAAAGTTTTGGTAGAAGACCTGTCCGAAGCACAGATTTAAAAAAGATACAAGCAGTTTAGTAAAAAATATTATAAATTCAAATGGTAAAATAATAATGATATTCCAACTTTTTCATAAAAGCCGTTCAAACAGGCAACATTCACTGTAGTACATCCAACGTAAATTGATATAACGATAGCTTATTGCTTTTCAGTTGAGAGTGTTAATCCAAATCAGTTCAGCCCTTTCTACCTAATTGAGTATCAAAAGCTTGGCATTTATAAAAGTGGGAGTTCGAATAGCGTTCTTCAATAAAATAATAAAATGTTCATGACTCAAATAAATTAGGTGTTTGTAATAACACTTAGCAAAGGTATGTAAGATCAAAAACCACATCGCAAAATCCCGAAAAACCCGAAAGAGAGATGCGGTATTTGCATAGGGACACGTACGGAGTTGCACATCGTTGAATATGTATCCCTGACTGCGATACGTAAATGATGTCTTAGAACCGATTGTAATGCCTTTTTCCCCATACATCAGAGATAATTTTCAATTAATGCAGCACATGCGCGTCCCATTCTGTAGCGATAGTTTGTGGGTATCTTTGAGAGATCGAAATTGACGTTTTGCCGTAGCCAGCACGCTCGCCAGACTTAAACCCCATCGAACATGTTTGGGATATATCGGAAAACAAATAAAACAGCGGGATCCAGCACCAACAAACAGGAGATCTCAAAAGGGCACTGGAAGAAGACTGGAATCGAATACCACAAGAGTTTTCACCTACCTATAACAGCTAAAAGGGCAATATCACAGGCAATGTGAACTTCATAGTTTTACTGCTAGCAGCAATGGTAAAGATCTAATTATTCACATGAGGATAATTACTACTGGTTATATCTGCCTAAATTTATCTCCAATAGCGATAAAAGGGATAAGATAAAATTAAAATCCTTTCGATTGGAATATACCTTTACACCTACTTTATTTGATTCTGAATTTTCCCTGCTATCAGAAAATACGATTACTATGTGATAACATTTTATTCAACCCAGAATAATTACTTGAGTCATTACCGTTAGGGACTGCGAAGAAAATAGACTACGGCACCCTGGGGGCACTTTCAAATTTAATATTATTTTCATTCCTAGAAGGGACCGTCCACCGTCCACATCTTATTTTTTTTCGCCGTCGAGGTCGTCATGATGTGATTATTTTATTATTCTAGTTCTCTTACTATATAACAAATACAGTTTTGCATAATGGTAAAAATGGTAAAAACCCCGACTTGTTTCTGGCGTTGATTGCAGCGCACTCCAGAAACTTGTAGGGATAAAACCTATCTAAGAACTATCATTGCAGTTATAAAAAAACGATTGCGTCAAACCGCATTTCAATCGGAGAAGCCGTTTCAGAGATAAATGGTAACAGACAAACAATATACGTCAAACGCATATAGATTAACCTATATTTTGTCGCTTCATATCTTTTTCAATTTTCTCAATTTTGTACCACTAATTTCAAGTCTTACCGAGTTTCTTCCAAAATGCTGGTGTGCCCAGCTTCTTCAGATTCTCCAGATAAATGAAGCTATCACTAACACGTCCCAAATCTTTGCTTAAGCTTACCGCAGATGGGTATTGGACTTTGGTACCTGACTGTGGTTTGTCACTTTTTTTTATAATATAGGAACATACTATAGTTTTAGAGTAACATGGGTTAGATGTGAGTTTTAGAGTTGAAGGATGTATAGAAACCTTTATATACATCCGTGTTTGATCCGTATAGAAAATTAAAAGAAAAACAAAATTACTCAGACCTAAAACATTTGGGCTGATTTCCTGTAAAAGAAAAATAAATAATATGAATAGACTTTATTTAATTCTATTTTACCTGTCTGGAAGCTTTGAAACATGATTATTTAATAAGAAATTAACCAAATGGAGAACCATTGAGATGGCAATCACTCGTAATTTCGAGATTTATCATGTATCCTTAATTTATCACAAGACGTGGTACGAGATACGCCACGTTTGTGACCTACAACTGTAAAATTATTATGTTGTAGGCTTGAGACCTGTCATATGGAATACTAAACTACTGTGCAAAACGCGTACATGTGCCAAACAGAAAGTTCGTACGTGTCTCTGACTACCCCTAATTGTACCCAGATCTGCGGGGCGATCACACTAACTCATGGCTATCGAGATGGCAATCAATTTTGTCACTAGTTCGTTATTTTATCGGCCCATCCATCCAAAAAACGGAACGTCCAATATGAAACCAATTTTGTTCATTCGCATTGTCCATCCATGGCTCATCCAGCTTACAAATTAGCGTGATACGATTCATCCCATCCGATGATACCAGCCATGGGAAATTAGTGTGCCCCGCTGCTGCGTACTGAGTAAGGATCTCAATCATAGAGATTGCAGTCGTGAGCGTGTTTTTTTTATATTTTTGATCATACCAAATTGCCTTTGGACTGTAGCCACATTCTTATTAAAAAATAGCTAATGCCCACGGCTTCGCCCGCGTGGTACCCGGATAAAATGTAACCGACGAAAAATATCTCATACCTACCGTTAGTTCGTAATAAAAAACGCATTCATTCGACCATTTTTTGACGACTTACGTAGTTTTGTTCTCCACGAAAAGCCCTTTTATTTTAACGTGATAATATATATGACCACCCTAAATAAAATTGGTCCATTCTAAATATTGGTGATTTTTTTACTAGTTTTGCACACAAACTTACAAACTTTACCCCTTTATAATATTAGTGTAGACATTAAATTTATGTAGATATAATCAGCTGCTTTTTGGTATTTGATGTGGTGGGTAGACGTGTACGACCTATTGTTTTTTTTTAAATCTTGAAATTTGAATCATTTAAAAGAATAACTAAAGTAGAATTCACTAAAATAGTATTTTCTCGTTTGCTCGTGTGATTTATATAGAAAAAAAAATTGAGTTGTTTCTACCCTTTTTTAGTTTAACTCTTTGTCCACCTCCACTTTCAAAATTGTCGTCTAGAATATATAGGGAAAACAACCAGCTGTTTTAAATTTTATTTTGCGGTTATGTCTACGCGATTGTTTCCGACATCGCTTTGACCACATATTAATTTTGTGTTCGAGAGTTTTCCAGCGCCTAAAAGTCACCGTGTTTTAAACAACCTACAATTACCTAAGCCCAGGACAAAGGCTCATAATTAAATAGCCGCTTCAGGCTGTGTAGCGAATTTTGACGATGGAATTTCGTTGTCCACGGCACATGTTCGGTCCAAGCGATCATAAACTGTAGGTAACTTGTTTTGTCTAGACAAAAGAGGTTTTTTTGTTCAAGATAAACAGATAATAGGTATATAATATGAGGTGTAATATTAGTAAAAAACGAGTCTCTAAAATAGGCCGTTACTTTAAAATATGGTATTATTATGCATGACTATTTATTTTACTACAAACAAAATGAACAAAAAGCTTGGTTTAAATAATAATAATCTTTGGCATATTTACACAGCATCATCTAGCACCAAAGTAAGCAAAGCTTGTATTATGGGAACTAAATGACTGATATACTACTTATATATATTTTTATAAATAAATACATATTATACATTGGAAAAACCCAGGCCCGAGACAAATATTTGCAGATCATAAAAACATTTGTTCCGCGGCGGAAATCGAACCCCCAACCTTCTGCGTCTCAGGCAGGCCATCGCCTACTGCGCCACAGAGGTCGTTAAATGGTTCGAGAGATTTTATTTTCCATAGATTTAACACAGGTAAAGCAATTATAAAATGACAATATTTTATATAAACTCGGAAATGTTTCCAGTCATAATTTATTCTAATAACATTCATTGATTATATTTTTAAACCTTTCCAATCGGTCCGACTCATTTAATATTTTTGCGTAGTACCTAAATTATTAAATCCTATCCAGGGAATAGCTCAAACGCACACTATTTTGTAGAAAACAAAATACTTATTGTTTCTATTGATTTGGAAGAAACTTTGATTAAATTTGTAAATTTATAAAAAAAAAACTTATCGTTTCTATTGCTTTGGAAGAAATTTTAATTAACTGTTTTTTTATTTATTAATAAAAATTTCAAAATCAATATTTAGCACCAGAAAAACCTGTTATTATGTACAATTATTTCGATTTCGTGGAAAGCGTCAAGCGGTTACATTCGTCTGATTCAGGTAATTGCTCCTGCAACGAAGCCAAACTGGCTAGTTTAATTTATAAATTAAAATCGCGAACTGCATGCTATACAAGCAATAAAGTTATTAAGACTGGCTGTAGTCGACAGTAGAAAAAGTTTATGGCGCAACGTAGAAGCTTAGCTTAGACCTTAGATTAGCTGGTTTACTTAGCTTATTCCCAACCACAGCATTGAAAGAACACAGTAAATGGTTTGGTATCAACACGTTATAAAAATGTTGTTTTTGGTAAATCTTTTAGTTCAATTATTTATACTCCGAGCATGGATAGTCTTGAAACTTTAGCGAGATTGATTATTTTATTGATTTATGTAGGTATGTATCTGTTTACTTTGAAACTCAACCGCAGCCTCACCCTCACACTCGAGACAATATGGCCGTCATTCTGATTCTAGACCCTTCAGACTGTAGCAGCCATTTCATTTTAGCTTAAGCAGAAGTTTGTAAAACGCTAGCCAAAAAACATTAGCAAAATATACCGTCGGTCCGGTAGCGTTGCTTTGTAAATATCGCTTCGTTGCGGAAGTTAAATTGTATCTCATTGTCGGTGGACATTAACTACAGATTGTAAATCTCTCTTGGTGTCCTGAATTCGCTTTTCGCACAGTGCAGTAAAGGAATAAATATGAGCGCAATATGGGACTGTTTTGGAGACTAACTGCTTAGAGTTATAAACAGAGTGGATGGAGAATTTAGTGGTCCATCTTCCTACGAATATCTCATCATTGGCACAGGAATTATGGTACTTCATATGGGTGGCTATAAAATAATAAGCCAATTGAATATTATGCAAAAAGTGGGTCAATCTGTGCTACGCAAAAAAGTTAATAAATTGATGTTATATAAGCATAAGCTGACTTTATTTTGTTGACAAAGCATCGGGAGCTAAAAAAAATGATTTTTCATTGCGAAGACATATCGCAATGAAAAATGACATATCATATCGTCATAAATTTACTAAAAATTATATGATTTCTAATCGTCTTCGATATTTGTGCTTACCTCCTTATATGCTTTTGTGATTTATAAAACCAGGCCAAAAGCTAGACTAACTTTTTTTCATCTATACTTGTAAAATAAACTCTGGCTATTGTTTGTTCGTATTTTTAATTATTCGTATATATTATTTTAACTTAATTCGTTAGGTTTTGGAATAGCAAGCTTACTGCCTGGTAACTTATCATATCCTGCCTTTCAGTACTATTATACATAATAGACATTTGTTAGCAAATAAATGTTTTATTTTTTCATTTGCTTCACGATTTTCATTACTATCCAAACATTTCCGAACAATTACAGACAAAGCCCAACGCTAGGGATTTCATTAAAATCTGTTATAACACGCGCCGCTGAATGAACTTGATAAATCGTCGCGCATAATGGGAACGTAATAAGAAATCGTAATTTATTTCTTATTGAAATGAGGAGAATAGACGCCCGCCCTACAACCAGGGTTTCCTAAGAAGCGGTGACCGTCAAATGACGAAGGTTATCGCAAACGGCTCAGCACATTTGCGGCATGAAAGCGGCCACGTCTAGGGCACCGCACGGTGACATTTGATGATGGCTCGTGGACAGCTTATGACTTTTTCTATTAAATTGTTTTGGTAGCGGCGGCGAGATATAATCGCGGCTACAGGGAGGCATAAACGCGGTAACGTCCAGACGCGGCGTCGTCAGTGATTTGACCGATTACCGCTAGCCGTTTACAAAAATACAATGAAGTTGTCTGTAAGAGATTGCTTTTAGCCATAAAAACGCCCATTGTGCCTTGTTTGTTTATGAATTCCTGTGTTTTTGTATTTTTCTTTGGTGTGAAATTAAGAGTTTTATATCTAAATATCTAAGGTTGGTAATTATTCAAATAAAAAAATATGAAATAAGCCATTTTTACCTGAAAAGAGGTTGTCCAAAACGTGCGAAATATACTAGAACGTCAAATAACGAACGCTTTGTTAGGAATACCTTGAGTAGGAACCGAAATTGTTCCCCGCAGAGAGCACCCAGTGGAAATCATGATATTAACATTATAATCCAATTTGTGGTTCAGTTCAAAGGTGGAACTCATTAACAAGCTTCCTGCATTATTGCAAGATTCAATGCTGTTTCATTTTTATTAATAGGATGCATACATTCACCTTGATTAACGAGACAATAATAGTTTATAATATAATAGAGACCGATAGCTTTTCCGAAGGCGAGTCCTCGTGTGTAAGTAAATTTATTTTTAATACTTGTCTTACCTATTTAGAACATCTATTAAATTCTGAATCTGATCACTGAATCGAGATGCACGATCCACAGGTAATCTATACAGAACGCCACTACATAACTACATCTGTAGCGCAGTGGGTGAAGGCCTCCCTGAGACGCAGAAGGTTGCGGATTCGATTCCCGTCGCAGGACAAATGTTTGTAATGAACTACAGATATTTGTCTCGGGTTTGGTTATTTTCTATTTATAATATGAATGTATTAACAACCGACTTCAAAAACTAAAAAATTGAGAAGGTTCTCAATTTTTCTGTATGTTTTTTTTGTGTGTATGTTACGCGATATCTTCGACAATTGTGAACCGATTTAAATGATTATTTTTTAATGAGTAGGGTAGGGTATACTTCAAGGGTGGTTTTATATAAATTTATGAAAAAAATACCAGTCCTAGGTAAAAAAATGGGCGATGATATTGAATGTTGGCTATATATCAACATCTCGTGTTATTCAAAGAACATATTTTTTCCTGAAAAATCTTTTCAAAACAACTTTGCAGCATTGTGGCGCCCGCAGCGCATTTCTCTAAAAGTCATATATCTACGTCACAGGTTCGAAAACTATTTTTTTCCACCGCCCACTTTGAGAATAAAAAAATCCTAGCGCCCCCCAAAGTTTTTAAACATAAAACCCTATGCTTTCTCCTCTAGACCGCCTTAGCGCCCCTATTATCTTCTAGAGCCTTCTACCACCCCCTTGAAGGCCAGCGCCCACAAGGGGGCGTTATCGCCCACTTTTAGAAATTGTGATCTACATCATTAACAGCCCGTAGAAGCCCACGGCTTGACATCATAGGCTCTTTGTCAAACAGCCATGACACGGTTTTGAGCCACTTTCATCCACCAACTTCTTTAAAACAAAAACAAACAAACACGATGGGTATTCTCAGTGAGTAGATCCTTTAGGAGACCAAGTAGGGGATAGTCAGAGACACGTCCAAACATTACAAGCAAGCCCATTGCTGCTTATTGGAACACCAACCAATGTCACATGCCTTCGAATTTATTCTAGGGTATGTCGGTTTCCTCGAAATGTTTTCCTACCGAGTTCCCCAGCCTTACAAACTTATCTAGAGGTATATTATATGGACTATAAAAATAATTTATTGCGAAGATTTTGGTGTGACGATTCATTACATTTGAATGAATGAATGAATGAAAATATAATTATAAGTTTTATGGGTCTTTATCGCGTTTATTTTTTTATCATCATCCGAGTCATCCTGTGACCGTGGCTGTTGCAGTACAGTCGAAACGTCGAGAAAATAATAAAAAAGGTAAATGCGATAAAGACCCGTAAATCTTATAATTATATTATCTTATCACGAAAGTTTGAATGAACATAAATAATTTGATGTACTAAGATGAATGCAACCGACACCCGCACCCACAGTGAGTGTGGCAAAACCTTAAATGCATTTAACGTCACACAAAATGACAGTTGAGCAGTTTTAATTCTCTTGGGGCTCCTAATAAGATTTTGTGCTTCACATTACTGTCGGAGCTAAATTGAATAACTTTTCGGACTGGAAATTTAACTAGAAATAAATTATGAGTGCTAGGTGTTCCTAGGTGTTGGAATAGCAATTATTTGCTTCTGGTAATTATTATGATGAGTGCAATAATTATAATGACTATCTATCCCAAATGTTGAAAATGTTAGACCAATTTTAACAAGTTGTGTGTGCAATAGCACGCCGAACCAAAAACCGCTTGAGAAGGTTGGTTCTCGAATGGCCAGAACCGGACCTAGGACGGTCCTCCACCCGTCGGACAATCAAAATCTTTATGGTGGTGAAAAATTGATGGATGTAGTATTTTTTTATTTTTAAAAGACCCTTAGTTCCAGCATTAGACTTATTCAGGCTGTTGATGACGAGCAAGTTGAAACTATTTTCGTTATTCCGACCTTGGTAATATTGAATGGTTTTTTAAGTATATGATTAGAGCAGGTACTTACCACAACACGCAGACATAGACAGAACTTCTATTATTTATGTAATAAGTATGTAAGTAGTTTACTTTTATATTATGAATGAATGAATGAATGAATGAATGAATGAAATGAATGAAAATACTTTATTGTACACCTTAAGATACAAACTAAATAAAATCCCCCGGCCGCTTCAAAATCATATATAATCCTCTCCATCCAAAGGTTGTCTGGAAGAGATCGCTTTTAAGCGATAAGACCGCCCATTGTACCTTTATCATATGTGTTACTTTTAATATAAAAGTGTTGGTAGTTTCTTTTTTTGTTTATTATTTTTTCTTATATTTTGGTAATCAAACGCCCTACAAAACACTATTTAGCATAAAATTTGCCTATATGTACTTATTTTATCTTAAAGCATTTTCTATCTATCTAGAACTAATATTTTCGTATCAAGCTAACATTTTGTCATAAACTGAAAATCAAACCCGCACCTTGCGCGTCTCAACTCATTTGAAAGTTGTTTAATATTTATAAATTCAGTACAAAATATAGCAGTTGATATAACGTAGGTACAACTTACAAGGAAACGCCTTCACCAAACTGTCTCGTTTAATTCTTACAAAGACCCTTTTCCCGAAGATTATTCCGAAAAAGTACATTTTACTTGTAATTTTTTTTTACATTAAGTGGATTACAATGTTAATTTTATTGATGCCGCCACGACGGATAGACGGAGAAGGGCCTCGTATTAGTATTCCGATGGTGAAAAAAGATAAATTTGTTGGTGGAGCATTTAATTTATGCGATTTTGCGCACAGAACTCCTGTAACTACTTGGCTGGAATAAGTTCTGATTTTCTGATGGTTACGTAGTATTTACGATGATTATTAAGTAATAATAAGTATAAACTAGTCATTTGGATTTCAAAATGTTATAAGAGAAATCATAAGATTTTATAAAATCCCAAAAATACCACCACGGCGCGGAAATCAAACTCTCGACCGCCCGCTTGGTGTACAGGGGCTATACCAATTACGCCACGGGATCGTTATCAGCCTGGTTTAATAAGTAAGTCGTCACGGGATCGTTACCAGCCTGGTTGAATAAGTAAGTCGCCACGAGATAGTTACCAGTCTGGTTGAATAAGTAAGTCGCCACGAGATCGTTACCAGCCTGCTTGAATAAGTAAGTCGCCACGGGATCGACACCAGCCTGGTTGAATCAATAAAATGACACCTTCTGTCACTTGTACCACTGAAGTTGGAGCTTCGGTACTTCGAACCGAAACATCCCCAGAATTTCGACCAGACTGGTAACGATAGTGGCTAAGTTTGTATAGCCCCTGCGTTACAAGTGTAGGTCACGGATTAGAGCCCCGGCTGGATTGAATTTTATAAAAAGTACCAACTGCAAGTTGTAAAATAATAACCAAGATACTTAACATATTTTTCAACAATTTCTATTTGAAAACTATTTTTGGTATGCTTATTTTAAGTATTAAGACTATCTTTTACTTTAACATCGATCCATTGAGTGAATTTTCCTACTAATAAAACACAGAAGAGCTTCAAAAACATCTCAAAATTGCTTTGCATTTACTGAAAAATGCAAGAACTAAAAGGAATCTAGCTTTACTGATCCAATAGCTTTTAGACGCTATCAGTCAGCACAGCTACGCTGATCCAGCGCTGAGAGCTTAAAACACGCTCGCATTTTCTTTATGTTTTTTGAACAAAACGAAGCTTCAGTGGCTCCAGTGTCCTTTGTTACCAGGGAAAATCAGAAATGTTGGCTTCCAAAAACTAAGGTAGGATCGTACTATTCTAATACAAATTATGATAAATATCAACTCTTAGATTTTTTGTCTATTAACTTTTACTTTTATTTCATATTTATTTCATATTTATTTTATTGCTGTCATGTACACAGTTTAGTATAGGTGTTTAAACAATACATAAGAAAGTAGGTAGGTACATGAACCCCGATAGGGCGCTGCAACTTTGAGTTCGATTGTGTATGTTAACAAGTAACTGTTTTTTTTTTAATCTGTTATTAAGAATGAAATATAATTTAATAGGTTGAAGAAATCATAAAAGTCACTTATAAAAACATAGGCAATCAAATTCAATTACAATCTAGTCAACAATGAAATACATAATTAGCACATAAAATTTCAAATTATCTGTATTGGTTTGGTATTATAAATGAAATTAAATAGAAATGTCAAATCAATCAAAACTAGTTAGGTGAGGCCAAGTCAAATATACTTATACTAAGGTAGATGCATAGGTAGGTCAGTCACATGAAACATCGGAAGGAGAAAAAGTCAAAGTTTGTCTACAATAAACTCTTCAACGGAGTAATAGCACCCGTGTCGACAAGAAGGCTCTTAAACGGAAATGAAGACGAGTGTAGTACACATGTTATTAGATACCAGTAATAATGTATCGACGATGTGAATGTGTGAGGACTGCCCCGTTCCGCACCCCGCGTGCAGGGAGGCATTCAGTCATGTCCAGAGCTTTGAATGAATGAATGAATGAATGAATGAATGAAAATACTTTACACCTTATGATATAGACAAAATAAATAATAAAACATTATGATAAAGGTACAGTGGGCGGTCATATCGCTTAAAAGCTAAAAATCTCTTGCTGACAACCTTTGGATGGAGGGGATTATATATGATTTTGAAGTGGCTTTGTCTTTTATTTCAAAAACTATCGTGAACTTGACTATTCATATTTTAAAAACGGGAATTTTCACGTACTGCACTATCGGTGAAGGCACCGACTAAGTTTCGACTCATTCCGAGAGTCTTCATCACAACTGGCTGAGTATTGGCTTTTAATTTATTTATCTGTTACAAAGTCTGGATAGCCTGTTGGCCTGTCACTATTGATTTAGCTGTAAATGCGTGTGCGGAGTTAGGTTTTGCAACTCGTTTGGAAAGTATATCTTGCTTTGTGGTAAGGCACCAAAACAAAAAAATTATAAAATGTATAAATGTAAAATGCGACTAGTCAGCTGCGATGCAAGAGCTACGGTGCAAATGTTTGCATATTCTGCAAACATTTCTGATACAGTACAGTTTCTGATATCTACGACACAGGGAGTCCTAGTAGGGGTCAGGGATATGGGTGTTTATTTATTTATTTAATAAATAATTTTTTTGCCTGAGGATTTTGAACAAAATATTTATGAATAATAATATGTACTCGTATATTAGCATATAGCTGGCTAGTTGTGTAGAGCATTAGTTAGGACCAAATACAACAATAACAACAGTGAGTGGTTTTATGATAAAACATTTTAATTTTACCACACAAAAAACATTTTGTTACGCAATATTTTGCTACATTTTACAAAATACACACCATATTTTTTTTTATTTCTTGTTACCACAACAACCAGACCCGAAAATTCAAACATTTGTATTTTCGCGAAATATAGCTAATATAATTAATTATATTAGCTGCCTACCTTGTAAGTTTCATCGAGATAGAATAAAAGGTTCGGCAGTTATCATGTAGTTCCCATAACACAAGCTCTGCTTACTTTGGGGCTAGGTGATTCTCTGTGTGTGCCCAGCATTATTTAATTATCATTGGGCAAATAGACTTAAGAATTTAGCCCAAGAAGACTCAGAAATCATTGTTCGCTTCGGTCACATGACCGAACAGAGATACGAAAGTACGGGTTGGATGTTTGTTGCTAATAATCTCCGTAGAGGCTGAACTAATTTAGATGAGTAGAATAGGCATAGTTCATGACCACATAACACATACGCTATTTTTTTTTGTACAAGCGGGCAAAGCCCTCAGCAGAAGCTGGTGCCATATAAAGCTATCTTCATATAAAATCTAACCAATCAAACCATCGGGCATAAAAGGGCTTCAGCAAGGAAATATAAAGTCTTTATCCTGTAAGGCTGTTACAGCAATGTGGGGTGGAAAGATTTATTTTACAGTACTCGTTATGGCACCAAAGGGAGGAATGCAGCCTGCATCACCCTGGTACACAGGGCTGGATTCAGTACTTTAGTATTACCTACGTCACACTTGTCTGTTTGATTGCAAATGTGAATGTAATCTCCGAAACGGTGTATCTTATGATAAGTCAATAAGTTGCTTTATTTTATTTGAGGTGTGCAGCATACAAAAAAAAATCCTGGTAAACAGGGTGAATTCAGAACCTACATCTGTCACTTGTCTGTTTGACTGTGAATGTATTGTAATCTCCGAAACAGCTTATCTTATGATAAGTTAATAAGTTTCTTTTTTTTAGACACGAGAAGCGAGGAATGCAGCCTGCAACATCCTAGTAGACAGGTTTGGATTTAGTACTTTAGTATTACCTACATCACACTTGTCTGTTTGACTGTAAATGTATTATGATCTCCGAAACAGCTTCTCTAATAATAAGTTGCTATAGTTTAGACACGAGAGTATTAACACTTTTTTATGTGTTAATACTGCATTTCGTAGTATTAATACATAAAAAAATCGAATTATAATGTGCTTTTTAAATTGATTTGTATGTCATCAAAGATGGTTCTCACATAGGTTTTTTGACAACTAAAGTGGCAAACAAGCATACAGCCCATTTGGAATGCGATTCATGTAACCTATTGACACTAGCAACACCAGAGATTTAACTCGTGTGTTGCCGACCCTGAGACATAACGGGTGAAAAAGCTGATGTGCCTGTAATTTCACCGGCACCCATACCCTTCAAACAGAAACACAGAAATGCGAGCATTTCTGCTTGAATTGCTGTTTGGTTTTATCGCCACAAGTTACCAGGGGCGCTGCAATCGATGATGGTAATACACATCGGGGATATTCAACAGAAAACATCATTTTCGACATGTGGGTTCGGGTTTTTGTCGCCGAACCTAAAACCGCTGGGGAAGATGGCGACAACGACCCGGACGATGCATTGGAGATAGGTGATCAATCTGAGAAATCAATGGATGGTGGTGGCCAAAGATCGTTAGTCATGGCACTCTTTGACCCTACAGTGGACTTATACATACTACATAGTAAATTCATGTGTGTAGGTTTGGTCAACGTTCAATTTTTTTTAAATCCTTGATGCCGGTCTTTCATATTATCACGTGGAATGCTAGCTACTATGCAAAATACGGGCCAAATATAATGATTGGAGGTGTATCTGAGTACCCAGTGCTCGGTATCCTCACAGATCTTCGTATTTAAATGAAAGGATCTGCATTATGAGGCTTACTGCACCATAACATCACTTTATTTTTTGTGTTGTATTTATTTTTCATATGTACCTACATTGAAGTATTTTCATTAATTAATTCACAAATGTTTGTATGTTTGCAGATATTTGTTCCAGGTATGGGTATTATGTATATTTAGGTATATTTGGTCCAGGTGTGGTACAATAGCCATATATTACAATACCCGCGGTACTTGCATTTTCTGATACCCTCGACACAGGGAATCCTATTGTGGTGTCAGGACTATGTAATACTAGCTTCTTCCCACGGTTACGCCCGCGTGGTACAAGGATAAAAGGTAGCCTATGTGTTATTCTGATGTATAAGCTGTATTACTGTAAAGTTTCATCAAAATCCGTTCAGTAGTTTTTGCGTGAAAGAGGAATAAATATCCTCACAAACTTTCACGTCTATAATATTAGTAGGATAGGATAGGACTACGTTGGCTTTGTCGCTGCCCTAACTTCAACCCCTGGTAGAGGGGACGGCACCCTGTAGGTATTATACGACCGCAGACGACATATCGGTAGATCGCTGATTGTACCTACGTGGGAATTGGAACGTTTTTGTTCTCGATCTCGTTAATTAATTTCGATCTTGTAACGTTGTAAAGCAACATTAACCTCTGCTAAAACAAATGAACAGTATCGAGTGTTCTAATGAGCGTGAGACGACCTCGGTGGCGTGGTGGAAGAGTTGAGACGCAAGCAGTGTGGGTTCTATTCCCGCTGCGGGACAAATGTTTGCATGTTGCAAACATTTGTCCCGCAGCGGGACAATACCCACAGGGCATCTTATTGTGAGGTCGTTAGTAATACCTCTGACGACCTCTGTGGTGCGGTGGGAGAAAGCCCGTCTGAGACGCAGAAGGTTGCGTGTCCGATTCCCGCCGCGAGACAAATGTTTGTATGATCAACAAATATTTGTCTCGGTCTGGGTGTTTCTATGTATAACTTGTAAATATTTACAAAGAAATATATAAGTAGTATATTAGTCATGTCGTTCCCATAATACAAGCTCTGCTTAGTTTGGGGCTAATTGATGCTGTGTGAAAAAAGTTCAGCATTATTTATTTATTAATAGTTTCGTCAACCTAAAAGGGCCAGATCAAACTAACGCGGTGGTGCTGGCGATTGCGGTGGCAACTAATACATTTACGCGAACTTGGACAACCACTTAACAACCATTTCTCTTTGGTCACCGCCTTCGCCACCGCCAACGTTTTGACCGGGCCCTAAGCTTAGATCGCAATCGCGATCAATCACATCTATATAGACACTAGTCTCTGCCCACGGCTTCGCCCACGTGTTACCCGGATAAAAAGTAGCCTATGTGTTATTTTGATGTATAAGCTATATAACTGTAAAGTTTTATCAAAATCCGTTCAGTAGTTTTTGCGTGAAAGAGTAACAAACATCCATCCTCACAAACTTTCGCGTTTATAATAGTAGTAGGATATCTATCTAGGTCTCGATTGGACTAGTTACCGATCTTCCTCATTCTCCATTGTCTTAATGACGACATTAATACTTTACTGCGAAACTAAAGCAGATGCGTAAATATATTTTATGGTACAGATAAAACTCATTACCACTAGTTTACGAGAGCCTCTCCCCTAATGATGTAGAGTTATGCAGGGGTGGTATGCAAAATTATATAAACTAGGTTATTGATTACATTTCCAGTAATGGAATACTTTTTAAAAACAAAAAACGGTGTCGTCTGTATTCTCCGTGATAGACATTCTCAGATACATACTTAGTGCGTAGATCTTTAAGGATACCAATTAAGGGGCAGTCAGAAACAGGCCCAAACATTATATTTGGCACAATTTTCGTTCCCTTTATCATCAACTAGCTTCTGCTCACGGCTACGCCCGTATGGTACCCGGATAAGTAGCCTATGTGTTATTCTGACGTATAAGCTATATAACTGTAAAGTTTCATCAAAATCCGTTTAGTAGTTTTTGCGTGAAAGAGTAGCAAACATCCATCCTCACAATCTTTCACGTTTATAATAGGAGTAGGATTAGCTATTTTTTTATACACAAACATGTTTATTCCCTGTTAACAAACATAATTATTAAGCCTCTTTTAGATTGGACAGAGTTTCTTGTTATTTTAATACATTAATTTTTAAAGAAGATAATTTCCTTTTCAAAAAAACTTCCTCACTATTTAATACTTCCTCACTATCACTAGAAAAACAAAGGTATAAATAAACAGTCCACCTTCATAAATAAATAGCAGTCCACGTCGTCCAGGGATGCTATCACCACAGCTATCGTGCTCATTACCTTCTATACTAAAGGGAGTACACACGGGGGACTCGTTCCGACCCGTTCTTCCGCAGATCTATAATGGAGATAAATGAATGTCAAAGCACTCAAATTGCGGCCCATGCCCAGATAGGGATATTAAAATACTGGATACCAAGCTCAGGAGTCTTAAAATATACCTTTCATATTTGTTTAGACTCTTGCGCAATTATTATAAGTTTAACGAGTCTTTATCGCGTTTACCTTTTTTATTATTTTCCCGACGTTTCAACTGTATTGCAACAGCCGTGGTCACGGGATGACTGGAGTATACGGAGCTACCGTCGAGAAATAAAGGCAGTAGCCGCAACTACCCTCATTTCATCTTCAGAATCAGAAAAGTCCATGTTCACATTACGGCACACTACACTAACCGTATCACCGCACTGCACAATTGGATCGCGACGCGAACACCTGTTTATCACGGGATTCCAGGACGCAGAGTCTATAGCCGTCTTCACGATTAAAATTTGGGTACTTCTTTATTTCAATCGCTTCACGAACCATTCTCTTACCATATTGACGTTCACTGGATAGCACCTTAGGGTCATGAAGCTCGATCCAATGGTTTGGTCCTGAGTCCACAAGGTGCTCCGCTATGGCCGACTTGTTTATCTGGCGATTTTTGACAGCTGCAATATGCTCTTTGACCCTTTCAGCAATTGTCCGCTTCGTTTGCCCGATAGTTCTTTCGTATATCTAGCTTTTTTTTATGTAGGTCATTTTTCCACCAAGTTTTAAGGAGGCGGCCTAACTGTGTATTCGTAGTCTCTGAGTATCACTTGACCGTACCACCGAAGACGGTTTCAGCGAACTTCTTTGGCTGGTATCATTTATTATTACCAAAATTTTTTATTTTCTCGAATATTCATACTCGCAGTTATCTGACCAAACATATTTTGCATTAGTATGTTGTTAATAGCGGTAAGTCGCGTCCTGAATCTGATGCCTCCTGTGAAACCCGGCTCAAAAGTAAAATTTGCACGGGTTACTGCTGGTGTAATGGAGTAAACGTGTAGGACATTATTTTACAATTATCCTCGATTAAACTGTAGCTTTTATTTCCTTTATTAAATAGGCGTTTCTGTGTACGATCATAAAAGATACTATATCCGTATTTTTGTTTAGCACTTCCATGTAATTAAATCTTGCATCTGATTGTTTGGTGGAATGTATGTACGAGTACTTACCCCTTTTATAATTTTCACGGGTCACATAATGTCATATTATTTGATATTTACCTAAATTCCATAAGGGCTTGCGCAAACTGGCCAGGTCGACTGTGGCGGTGGTTAATGTACAGATGTTAATTGACACGAACATCTACTACAGTAAAGTAGTAAAGAGTACTACTGAACGGATATTCATGAAACTTTACAGTAATATAGCTTAAACACCAGAATAACACATATGCTACTTTTTATCCGGGTATACGCGGGCGAAGCCGTGGGCAGAAGCTAGTATTCTATAAAATTATTGTTCCTTTTTCTTTTAAATTATTTTAGTACCTATCTAGGGTACTAAAATAATTTAATAATTTAAATAATTTAATTTTTAAATAATTTAAGTTGTTTAAGGGGCAATGTCCCACGGTGATTCGAAGTAAGTAGGTATTACCTACTTACTTCGAATCACCGTGGGACATTGCCCCTTAAACAAGCATCTCTACAACATCGGAGCTACTGACGGCCCGCTCTCTAAAGGTTGTCTAACCAAAGAAGAATCAGCAGCTCACGTAATCCTGGAATGCATGGGCGTAGCAACTCAACGCGAACAAATCCTCAACCCGGGGTCGCTCCGCGAAGCCTGCGAAGATCCCAGGAAGCTTCTGTGCTTCTGGGCGGAGCTAGACTGGCTAGTTTAGCCAGGCTTCCACGCATAATGGACCAACTTGGAGTTCGAATGCGGAAAAAGGAGTCCACCTACATATATACATACATACATACCTACTTAACTCACACATTCTTTGAAATCTGTTCTAAAAGGAATATGTTCTACCCCTTATTTTCTACAAGTATAAATGGAATACAGTGATAAATGGAATAATAATTTGAACGCAACAAGCTGTTAGCAATCGGATACGTACAAAGACACTTCGCACTTCGATTTTAATGAATGTGCTCATTGTGCTTCGAGCATGATTCATACTGAGTTAAATATGTCAGTCAATAGTAATTTATAGCACTGTTATTGCGAAATTATCTGAGCCAATTTGATAATAAATATGAGCATGAATAAAGAGAGCAACTATTTCGTTTATTTCCCGTCCTGTATCAAGATTGAGGAAATAGGCAATTCCCTTTATGACCGACTGAACGGAATATAAATAGAGCTTCTGTTACCTAATGGGGATGATAGGTGAGAAAAAATAAACTCCTGGCTGTCGTCAGATCTTCAGTACGCGGTTCCCTGAGGATACCTCTGGGGTAGTCAGAGGTACGTCAAAACATTATCTTTGGTACTTGCCTACGTTTTCCATGTTTTGTTTTTACGTTTTCCATTCCACGTGACAACTCACGGTTTAAGCCCATTTTCGCTTATTAGAGTTCTAACCGAACCACTTTTCTTCGAATTGTTGGTACTAAGGCATTTCGTTTTCATAACAATGTTTTCTTTCGCTGTGTTGATTTTTTTTATTGAAATGTTTATTGCTATCTCAAACAGATATTGTAGGTACTGTTGCTACGTAGGTAAGTAATAAAAAGCATGATTCTAATAAAACAGTACCAAAGGGTTATGCTCGAATTTTTACTAAAACCGGGATATTTACCATGAATGTTTCCCGATATTTCGGCACAGTTGCATGTACCATGATCATGGGGGGAACTGAACTGTCTTTGCGGGTTTTTAGTGGCAGACGAATTAAATAATAAATATTCATTATATTCATGGTAAATATCCCGTTTTTTAGTACAAATTATTTTCAAAACCATGATAGTTTCAAAAGGCTTATGCTCTGTTCTCTACACTAGGACTTTATAGCGTCAGTCACAGGGACTCGCCTCGGACCCTCCCGTACGTATTACTGAATGTATAAGAACAGATTATTAAGTCATATTGTAAAAACGGGAATTTTCACATACTGCACTATCGGTGAAGGCACCGACTAAGACCGTTTTCACAATATGAACCGACCGTTTTCACAATATGAACCGACCGTTTTTACAATATGAATAGTCAAGTTCACGATAGTTTTTGGAATAAGATTATTAAGTATATTTATGCCGATATCTACCTTGCTGTAAAGATATGCAGGTGTATCTCTAGTGCGTGATCGACACGATTTAATTGTTAAGACAAGAGTTAGGTATTATTATATTGAAAACCTCCATACAGCGCAGTTGGGTCGGAGCCGTCAGCCATGACGCAATAGGTGTGGGATTGATTCCCACTGTGAGACACATGTTTGCATGTTCCGAAGGTATTTGTTCTGGATGTTGTGGTGCCAGGGTACTCGTGGATCCTGATACCAACGACACAGGGCATCCTAGTTTGGGACAGGACTATCTTATGTATGTAAATATATGGTTATGTTTATGTGTAGTTTTATGTGTATTAACACATAAAACTACACATACAATATAACCTGCAAAATTAATGTTCATTTTGGAATTTGACAAATTACCCATTAAATTGGACGTCCTATTTCCCAGTTGTTACGATTATGAGTGGTAAAAGTGAACACCGTTTGGCGATCACTCTCCAATTACTCAATTGAACAGGATGGATATTTTTTTTTAATAAAAAAGTGTATTATATAGGATATTTATAATATTTTTTTCATAATATTATGTTCTACTAGCTTCTACCCACAGCTTCGCCCGCGTGGTACCCGGATAAAAAGGAGCCTGTGTTATTCTGATGTACTATAAGCTATTGTAAAGTTTCATCAAAATCCGTTCAGCAGTATTGCGTGAAAGAGTAACAAACATCCATCCTCACAAACTTTTACGTTCATATATTATATTTATATAATATTCTATATTAACTCGTGCACCGCCGTCTTTTGTTTCCATTTTATCCTATCCATCCAAAGATTGTCTGGAAGAGATCGCTTTTGTACCATTTAAATTTATGAATTTATGTGCTTTTGTAAAAAGAGTAATAAAGAGTTTATCTATCTATCATTTTTTTACAAAAATCTAGTGTAGTGCGGTATCTTACTAAAATTGACAAAGCCAATGAAACATTTATTAAGTGAACGATGTTACTCAAAATGGCTCGCTTTCAACCTCTCCTGTAACTTAATTACCTTTGTGGCGCATTGGGCGAAGACCAGCCCGCATAAGGTTGCAGGTTCGATTCCCGCTGCGGGAAAAATGTGTGTATGATCTGCAAATATTTGTCTCGGGTCTGGGTGTTTTCTATATATAATATGTATGTTTCACAAACTATGCATAATATTAAATACTAGCTTCTCACCACGGCTTCGCCCGCATGGTACCCGGATTAAAAAAAGCCTATGTGTTATTCTGATGTATAAACTATATTACTGTAGAGTTTCATCAAAATCCGTTCAGAATTTTTTGCGTGAAAGGGTAACAAACATCCATCCTCACAAACAAATTTTCACGTTTAAAATATTTGTAAGATTCCTAATTATGATAAAATTAAAATTCAATTTCATTTTTAGTTGTTTATTTGTCGTTTGTTTTAATGAATTAAATTTTTAAATGAGTTCAATAACAAACTTTAAATGTAGTAATATATAAATAGGCTTAAACTAGCATACTGTTTTTTTCGTCTACTGAAACGTTAGTACAGTCCCTTGGTTAAACTGTGGGTATAATTTGAATCAAACAATATAGTACAAAATTCAAAATTAATAGGGATAGTAGGGTTTGTGTTTTCACCGCTTGGTCAAATCTAAAATTTGCGATCTGTTCATCTCTTATGTATATATAGGGATAGGTGAAACAAACATAATTCATAAAATATATGGAAATTTATGATTATATTCATTTATTTTTGATTCTATATTATTATAATTATTTATTGCAGAAATTTCATTAGTTTTTCATTTAGATCGAAAACTTTTAGATTTACCCTTTGCATATTCTAAGTACAAAAATATTAATTTCAATTATCTAAATGAACGCAAATTCTTGAAATAATATCCAATCAGTACCTACATAAAAATGGCCATTAAATGTATTTGTTACTTTGTACCCCTCTTCATCAGAGCAACTGGTTTATTTTAGTAGTAAATATGATTTATTATTTTTTCTATGATATAAATGTGTACTAGGTATGATAAAGAAGTATATACCTATAATAGAAATGCTTTCTTTCTAGTTTATAAGGTGTCTACTCTATGTCCAAATTAAAATAACGATGTTACAATCATAATATTTAAAGTTTATATCCTATATTGCTCTTATTTGTACAAAGTTTTCAATTATTTAGTGTATTGGTGTTCTCATTCAGAAAATATAGCTAGTAACCTATATTATTAAATACATGAATTTACATATACTTGTAAAGTATTGAACAATGTATAGAACTTTACAAAGCATAAATAACTATTTGAGTACCTACCCATATATCTCAGGAACTAACAAACAAAACGAATCAAAACTTAACTCTATTCATGAACAAAGTTACAGGTATACGTTACAGGTAAGTATAAACATGACTAAACAAGTTTAAGTACAAAAAGGAGAATATTCTATTTATAGTAATGTCTTTCTCTGCATTCATATTTACAATTTCTATGTACAAAGCTATCACAAATTACAATTTATTTATATCACTATTTACATTATTGCATTCAATATTAATCGTCACGTTGACGGCAATACACTGTTTATGTTCTATTCGTATAACGCAGCAAAGTTATTTTATTATTGTCTCTTGCGCACAGTTTTTGTTAGACATACACTATGTGAGGTTTTTCTGGCGTTCTGTGTGCAGGAATAGTTTCATACGCAAACTGTTGGTAAATATGTTCATCACTGTCCTCTTGATAGTAAGGATTTTTGTCGACACTGTGCCAAGGGGGATTGAGAGAATGGAAGTTATTAGTCACAGATGAACCGATCATTAGATACCGATCCACTTCCCGTTTATTCTCCTGTTCCCGACTGCGCGTCGAATATCCCAACCCGTTTCCTAACTTTGACACGTCACTGTTCAACATCACACTTGTCATCACTGTCTTTGATTTGTCTCCTTTACACTTCTTCAAAGGTCCCATAAAGTATAAAACACCTCCCACGACGCTTATAACGATACTGACAGTCAATACTACGATGGCCACTATAACCCATCCGTTTGAGCACCCAAATTCCGATTCTGGACATTGAATAAATAGAACTCCTTTCAAATGCATCGGGGCGGTGCATTTGACGTACTCGTAGTCTATCTTCAGTATCGTACTCGTGTTCTTTGACCTTCTACTGTTGATCTCACTTTCCATTCCTAATTTCCACAACCATAAAAGTGAGCAATTGCAAACGAACGGGTTCCCTGATATTTCAAGCTCTTGCAATCTGTCTATTGGAAAATGAGAGGCTTCCAAAGTTTCCAAAGCATTGTTTTTCATGTAAATATGAGTGAGCTTAGGGTTTCCATGAAACAATCTAGGAGGAACCTCCCTAACTTTGACGTTCTCGTTCATCCATATCTTTTGTAAATTTATATTATCGACAAACGCTCTAGGGTCGATCTTTTCAAGATCAAATAGTCGGCTTAAGTGCAAATGTTTCAAGTGGAAAAGACTCTGGAAAGAAAGCGCTGTAACGTTCTGTATAAAGTTCCCACTTAGATACAAATGGGATAAGTTTGATAGTTTAGACAAAGCTGAGGTAGGGATCGAACTCATGTTATTATTGCTCAGGTCTAGGTGTCGCAGTGAAGGCAAGTTGTGGAAGCCCAATCGATCAATGTTCTCAATAACATTCGTATTGAAATCTAAATGCTTCAATTCTTTCAGGTACGGTATACCATGCTTCGGAATCTCCTGTACTAAATTTAGCGACATATCTAAGAACTCCAGATGAACCAAAAATGCGAAATTAAATGTGGGTAAATCCAGTATCGTATTATTTCGAAGAGATAATATCTTCAGCGATGTAAGTGGCTCAAAAGTATCCTTCTTGAAACCTACTAGCTTATTGCTCGATAAATCTAGCCTTTCTAGCGAAGTTAAGTCTTTGAAAGTTTGTGGGTGTATATCAACTAATTCATTGCTTGACAGATCTAAGTCAACGAGTCTCCGTAGCCCGACAAAAGTATCCTTGTCGAGGCGTTTCAGGAAGTTATTCGTGAGGTTCAGATAAGTCATTTCAATATTGTTCTCGAAGTTCTTATCAAACAAGTCGACGATTCTGTTGTAGGAGATGTCGAGGACTGCAAGTTGGGTGTAGAAGCCGAATGTGTAGAGTAGGTCTGTTATGGAGTTGTGTGTGAGGTTGATGTAGGTGGCTTCCGGATTGAGTTGTATAGGGACGATTTCGAGGCTCGCGTTGGCGCAGCTGGCAGCGCGCAGGGCGTCGTCGCAAGCGCATTTTGCAGGGCACAGCGTGCGCGCGGACGCACCACACGCCCACGCCACAACCAGCCACCAGCGCCACTTCGCTACGCAGGAGCCCATAACATCTCATGTATGAGTCACGGGGACCTGGAACAAAGAATAAAACAATAAATAATGCAAGCCTCATAGTTCTATAAAGATTTTTAATTTAGTTCAATCTACTTGTATTAATTTCTTTGAACAAGAACAAATACAAATATGAGTCACAAACAAATCCTATTCAAACAACACGAAAACCTCATTGCTATAGATGGGATCTAGTTTATATCTCGCGTAATTTATTGTTATCATAAAATCCGAGCCACCCTCGGGGTATGTCGCCTTAGTTTGAGAACACGAGGAAAGTAAAAATATACAACATTATCGCGCAAATCTTAATATAATTTCTGCCAAAAACTGTAGATAACAAATGTGCCTCTCCGCAATTTGTATGGGGGGATGGAATTGTTTGATCTAAATTAGGCCGATAAGAGACGTGCCGTATCGTTGGAATTGTGGTTTTGGTTGCTTCAACTTTTTATTATCCTTGAAACTCAAGCATATTTACAATGCTGTTTGCTTCCATGTTTTTTTTTATAAATATAGCATTGTCATTTTCCTCGTGGACGTAGGCGCTCTGGTTAATGCGTTTCCGCAACGCAGTGGTTCCCGCCAGCTTTGTAGCTCGTGAAGGCATATTGCTCACCTTTATTTATCGTCGCACGTTTCCCGCAAGACGAATGTTCTCCGTAAACGGGACTAGCAACTAATCCTCCACCGCTCGAGCGGCTCTTCGACAATACCTCGAAATTCTCGGCGATTTAACAAAGGAGTTCGGTGGGTACTTCAAATTAAACGTTCGGCTTTACAATTCGACGGAATGTATAATGAATAGCACCGTAACATCTGTTAACGAAGGCGAACGATCTAGAAAGTTTTCACGCGCGGGAATAACTAATTGCGAAGGTTGGAATTCAATTTATGGCTTCTAGTGTGCCTCTAGGGAGATCACTCCGTGCTAAAGTATTAATAATGCAAAACAGTGTCACAGAAAGTTTTTGATTCGAAATGCAAATTGAATTAGGAAACAAAGTTGTGAGTGTTGAGCCATAGCCCGCCGCAGAGCTGTCACCCTCAGTTATATTATGCTAAATGATTAACATCTATTCAACTAATCAACATCGGCCGGCATTTGTGAACTGATAAACAGAGTGCATGAAATTGACATCGATACCCGTTAGTAACTACTAAAATGTTTGATGAGTTGCGTAACGTTCCCAGTTTCTGCGATTTTGTATTGAGATATCAGAATAAGTGAGTAGTGTGAATTGATAGGAGTCGAAAAGTCGTGAGAAGACGACCCCAGTCACCCTCGGTAACACGATATGATCCGTAGCGAATGGATTACCTGCTTGCCTGTATTACAGAAACCATACCAGATACATTAGAGATCCCCGTATTAGGACGGATTAATTCTGCTACATTCCAAATGTATTCCACAACACCTGAACCGTTAAGATTACATTTTCAATTTCTCTCCCATGCTCGGTGATTATTTGCCCTTTCGATTTAATCTACCTATGTCTATGTGTATGATCTTCTAAGGTATTTAATAATTTAATCGTGTGTTACAAAGAAATAAATATATTCGCGTTTTCTTGAAATCATACGATTAGAATTGACTGCCTTTAAAAAATCTAAAGCGTTTATTTTCATCTAAGTCACTTAATGTTTCCCAAGAAAAAAATACTTGTAAATAATAGGTCCTTTCTTTGATATTCCCGTTATCTTGCTAAAATATCCTATTTATAAAGAAAATCTTTTCTTACAGAGAAGTTATCAGCTGAATAAAACAAAATAATAATAGTGGTCTGACCAATAAAGCCCTAGTGTACAATGGCAACAAAGACCGTCCGATCATTAGAGTTTCAGAAATGATTGGATGAAAATATTGGTAACAGTATTTCCATACTATTTAGAATTCAAACAAACGAAGGTAGTTGCGGTTTGGCAAACGTAAAAAAGGCAAGAGGCGGCACGCCCTCCATTTCCTAGCCTAAACTGCTCTAGCCGGCACTCTTTTGTATTTTAATTTCCTGTCCGCGAGAGTGCGCTCGCAACGTGAATTTCGTTTTCGTGAGCTTCGTTAACTTGTATCGGCCTTTGTTTGTAGCCTATTGAACTTTTTCATTACTGCCGTCATCGATTGAAACCGCTAAATTCATCGGAAAATTCTTTCTGTCGAGATCGACGCCGCCCCCTCGATATGAACAGCGGTTTCCACATTTTCCTTTTATAAATCGAGTGTGTTGAGAGTTTTTGTTTGTTTCCCGCTTGCAGCTCGACATGGCGCGGCGGAACCTCTCCAAATGTAAATTAAATATTTCCTTATTGAAAAGTTAGAATATAAGCATTTAGATGCTGAATCTTTATAATTTTATGAGTTTCGTTACGTTGATTTATTTTCTAAAGCGGAGTTTTTTTTAAATTAAACTCTGTAATTTCAAGTATCTACTTTGGTGTCCCACAGTTTTCTTAATAAATAAATAAAAACCCAACAGTCACCTACATATCATATACACCTTGATCCCCCACTAGAATCTCTGTATCGTGAGTATCAGTAACTGCGAGTACCGTGGTACAACCACACCCAGACCCGAAACAAATATTTGCATTTATGCACACATTTGACCCGCAGTGGGAATCGGACTCGCTCTCCTTGCGTTGCACCCACCGCGCCAACGAGGTCTAGTATTTTGGATACATATTCCAACAAAATATTTCAGTATGTCTTTTACTTATTAATCCAACGTATTATAGTGCTAGATAGGTATAAAAGGGTATGTAAATTAAAGTGTTTCCTGTAATTATATTTTCGGACTCGAAACTTCCGAATCTACGCTTAAGCATCAGTTTTTATTCGTCCACAAGATAATATTCACCCGTAAACTGGTTTCGTTAAGCGGCTTGGGTGCTCGACCCAAGCACTGGCGACCTTCCTAATTACACTATAACATCTAAACACCATTTAGTCCGCTAAGGGAGGCCCATAATTTATTACACAGTTTCCGTACTTACTAAATTCAATATCAAAGGGACCAAACCTTCAGCATTAAGGGCCAAACTATCGGCTCCATTTTAGTTATTGTTATCAAAACTATCCGTTTCAGGTGGTTCCAGCCTAATTGCAGAAACCAATAGGAATTGTCACCCGATGTAATAACGTTATTCCTTCGTAGGTATCAAAGAGGGTACTACAATAAAACCAGTGTAAAAGTCGGCTAACCGCTCTTTCACCCCGAACGTTCGAACCCTCACCACTTTTATGAGTTGCTTAAGTCGTGTGCTACTGTTTTTAAAACAGTCTCTGTAAAAGTTTCTACGCGTATTGAAATAGAAGATGTTTTAGTTTGTAAGTATGAGTTGTTACATTCGGGGTGCGGTATTCCAAGTGCGTACTACGTGCCTCAGTTTGACGGTCGTAAGTATTAGTGTGGGTGTCGGCAGGCACTAACGGGAATAATGAGAAAACTTGCTCCGTCGAGGATCCAGCCCTACTAGTTTGAGATCAAAAACGACCGAAGCGGCCAGCGTTGATTCGATTGTGAATTTGCAACTTCATTGTCTTTTTATCTTTTTAAATAAAAGCAAATAGATAGAGTTTGTAATGAATGGATATCATATTTATTTTAACTTATATGAATATGAACACTTTGTGTTTACGAACTAGATTGTTTACATTGTCAATGGCGTCGATTCTCTTGTACACCAAGTAAACATAATTGTATTTATCATTCTCTTTCACTAGCAGTAGCAAAATAAAGAGATAGCAACAATTCTAGTGTATTAGTCAGATTTACGAGTAAGATGTACATACAAGTTTAATCGTGATATCAAACCCAGCTGACTCACGAAGAAGAGCGACACGTAGACAATTGACAGGAGCAATATTCTTGCCATATCTTTATTGTTTGTACTATCAGTAAGAGAGAGTGACACTTTTAATTTAGTTTGGTTGCTGTACAAGAGAATCGGCACCAATGCCTTTTGCATTGGCCATCGAGCATAACACTTTTCGGGACCGTGCCTCCGAATTATCCATAACTACCGCACGAAACTTTTGTTCTATTATTATAATTTAAAACAATCTTAAATACAAAGCAAATGTACGAGTATCATAATAATTTAATATCTGTCATAAGCATATACTCGTAGATAGATACTTAGCTGATCAGTGTCGATATATAGGTAGAGATGAAAGGGGTACTTCAATTTCTATATCTTCTACCTGAGTATGTTTGAACGATCAACCGAACGATCATTGAAGGAATCCACAAGAAGCCCAAAGCCTAAAATTGGTAAGCATTTTCAAAAAGAAATCAAAATTGTATACAGTAAATATTTTTTTATCCCATGGTAACACATCTTACACGAAACAAACGCAAGAAACTTTTAGGGTACTCTGCTGTATAACAAGTAATTTTATCTTAGGAATTTAAACATTTCGCTGATGTAGTTTCAAGTTGGTACGCTTTAGTGTACTTCACGCTTTCAAAGTAGCTTTATTTTTAACGTTCTGTGACATTGTAAGAGTCTGGGTAATGTTTTATTGAATTTCAAGGAATTCTTGATGAATAATGTAATATTCTGAAAATCCATCTGCTGCTTTTTATTAACTGTATTTGATGGCCTTTAATCAACAAAGTTTACAATCCATAAAAACATTACGGTAACTGAATCAAAGTTTATGTAATTCAAAAATGTCTAAACAGTTCCTATGTAATGATTGTTGTAAACCAATATATAACAACCCGAGCCGCGTAAACTCCAAACCCATTTAATTAGAGCCCAAAATCGCAAACCAAAGTTAATTAGTAACGCAATTGCGCCTTAATCGGCGCACAACAAAATTTTAATATCACCAGGTGCGCCTCCGATAGTTGCACGCTCCACTCTAGTATTGATTTTGCAATCAAAACCCTGTTAGGGTATAGAACCAACACCACCTTCCCGCAATTACGGTCAGTTATTAATTTACGAGCAATATTGTTTCAACGATCTACCAATATACTCATAATTCAATAAGGCTACATCTTGCCAACTTTTTGCACGCTTCGATCTCGTTTCCGTCTAGGATTTCCTCTCGCACAAAAACTAAGCCAACGACACCCGTCACATTACCGATAAAAACTAAGAAAAACAGAGATGTACGTGAAAGTCGACTCTATTTTATGTCTTCCTATTACTATAATGTTAAACGTTAACTAAAAAGACATGTCGTTACGCTCACAATACAGAATGTAGCTACAAAATATCCTTAGATACTGCAGACTTCAGGAGTAAAAAAGCTTTAGCGAACAAAACGTGTACACAATTCCATTTACTCTTCCCTTTCAGAAGTAGAGCGGGTCTTAGTGAATCAGGGTTCTGTATGGGAGCCTTTATAAACGCAATAATGAGTGGTAAGGCGGCTTTCAGGCGAGCGCTCTAACGAGAGGTGCCGATGAATCGCCTATGAGCCGAGCACGAAACTTGCCACTTGCTCAGTAATGGCGGCCGGTAAGCGCCGGGGACAGCCCAGAGAGGATAATCCAATCACTTTTTAAGAAACTCAGTTTATTACAAGTAACTGCTACCATTCTTAGATAATAACATTACTGCATTATAAATTCACATAAACAATATCAAATAAACAGTTGAGGAAAATACACAATAACAAGAGTAGAGTTTAAAGTTTGTTTTTATTCCTTCGCGATCGGCCAATTACTCATGCGTACGCACATAAAATACGCTTGTAAGATGCTTAACATTACAAATTCCAATGGTACATTGGTGCACCATCGATATTCTTTATCACAAGAGCCTATCACTTAGTCCTGCGCATAGCACACACCTGTACTTTATTTATAGTGGTAATAACGTGAAATTGCTGTTTCTTCCGAGCTGTGACCTCTCCTCTGCCGCGCGCCGCCTCGATGCCTCGCCAAAGGGCTTTTAGCGCACACAAACTCGCTTTCGCTTTAACTTTCATCGCGAGGATTAGACCTCAGCGCGATTGGATGCGGCCTACGGATGAATAGTCAATGAATTTAGGCCAAGTGACGGCACGGGGCGTTACAAATTAAATTCCCAGTGTTTTGTTTAAAATTTGTGTTAGCTTGTTCAAGACAATCGAAGAGAAATTGTTTTGTCTTTCAAAACTTGTTTATTACTTGTTAACGCGAGCTGAAGCTCATGTGAAATTTGTACGTCTTTATTCCCAATGGCTCTCAAAATAGAAGTTGGAGAAGCATTTTGCACATATGTACTCCTATACACAGGCTGCCGCAAGTATACGATTTGCGGCGCACGTTTCAGAACTTCGACTTCCCGGGTCGGAGGAAAAAACAACTGCCATGAATTGTTTGACTGTTATTAAAACTTTTTCTTTGAGATATCGAGTCGATAAAATTAAAAGTTAGCGTTTGCATTATCGTAAGGTAAATTTAGTTAATGAGGTTTGAAGCTTTCATGCGTCGGGGGAGCCGTGTTGCAAATGACGTGCTTACGAAGCGGATCTCGGTCTAAGCCCGCGAAATGGTCTCGGCCTAAATGAGGTAGCCGCGTCTACGGCGGTATACTGCGAAATTAGTCAATCCTATCGCGACCATCTCCAGCGGGCTCGGTGAGGCTGAATAATGAAATAGCTCGTTCAGACGTTAGATAGACGCTATCGACACTCGAAGACAGAAACGCTCGGCGAGCTAGCATGGCCGAAAAGCCGTGGATTCCGTGTGAGATATCTAGCGGCTCTTTTACGGTTATTAAGTGGAGTGGGTTTTAGGGAAATGAGTCGGGAAATAAATCTATCCTCTCGAAATGAAAGTATTCTGTTTTCGTATCAAATAATACCCATGAAATGAATTTCGGATCGTACATCGTCTTCATTGGGGAGGCGTAAAGCTTTTCGGACAGATAAAAATTTACGCTCATATGGGCATTTTGCCAATAAGAAGATTGGCAGTGGAACTGTTATTGCTAGTAAGCCTCTTGTTCTTGCTTAGGCAGATGGAATTGGAATTATTATAATACAATTGTCAGAAATTGCATTACAGATAACAATAAAATTACCGCATGAAATTAAGATTTCAAAGTGCCAAACTAGCGTTTCTTACATCACATAATACAGAATCGTAACAATAATATGTGCTATGAGTTAATCACATTACTCATAGCACATAAATTAAGAGTTTATGTACAAACAATTAAATTAAGTGCACAAACAAAAGGAATTTTACCGACAATTTCAAAAATGGAAACGCAGTCAGGCGGAAAGTATCATACCTTCCAATCTTCACCGAAACTGACATATTCATTCTTTCTCCGGTTTTATAAAAGGCGATACCCGCTCCACCCCGGTGCAAAGCTCGGCGCACACCATTCGGAGCTAAAGGCTAAGCTCACCCGTGAGTCCGCAAGCGGAACACGCTACAAAATCGTGCGTTCGCGTTTCAATTCCATATTGCACTGCATTTGTGATTCACTTTAGCGTATTCAACGTTTGCAACCGAGACGCTAGGTTTAGGTCGCGAGCTGCCGATGGTAATGCATTTTATGAATGAATGAAAGGATATCACTTCCAACTAACCATTGGGTTGAGCGAAAGCGCACTCGTTAAGACTCTTCCCGGGCATTAAGGATCCCCTTCGTGCGATAAATTTTTGAATATAGTTCCACCGTGAGATGAGACAGATTTGCTGGAGCTCTTCCGTAAAGATTGAAACACTGTGCAGTTTTACTATACATAAAGTTTAGAGTGGAAGAATTACGAGTCTTATCACAAGGCTATTTTGCAAAGATGACGCACGTGATTTACTTTAGAATTTCGGCTACTCCTCGGACTATATTTCGTAAATGTCGTACCATAATTTTGATTAAAATTTTACCTCGTGCTCACGAATTTTTATTACCTTATTATTTTAGTTTGTTACGGCTGAGAGATGGTCTGTTAGATATTACGTAGAGTAAATGAAGCTGGAAGCCTATTTGCCGAGGGCCGGGGGAAGGTTAGGTGGCTATTTATAATGAATGTGAATGCGAATGCGAACGCTCGGCGACACTCAAAGGCCAGAGTTGATTAATTCGATTTTCCCTCTGGACGCTTTGATTGCGAGTGCAATAGGAACAAAACTGTTTTCTATCAAACCTACTTTAATTACACGTTTGTTGACTGGAGGAGAAAGAAACAAATGTACAAATTGTACAGTCGGAATTTATTTTTTATTTTTTAAGAACAATTATATACATATAACAGTAATTCTAATAACAAAGCAAGCAATATGTCTATCTAATAAGATAGCTCAGTAACATGTAATTTCAATTGAAATTTCTAACGAGACTACTAACGTTCCATCGTGCATCCTACATCCATCAACTAAAAACGAGCATTGCGTATATGGGAAAAAATATTGCCATTTCATACATTTAAAGTCTTATGCCTATGCAGTTGAAGTTCATTTTGAATTGATAGTCTCGGAAAATTCTTAGCTTTGTACCGTAACAAGTCCATGTTACAGCATGTCTTGTTTGACAGCTGCTTCCTTTAGATCTAGTTAGAGTTAAGGCGAACGTAAAAAATATGTAGTTCTGTTAATTCTACCGATTGGCAATAGATAATGGAACCTACTTTCTAGACAGATTAATAAAATCTCAACATATCGTTAAGTGCGCCAACGAAATTGAGAGACGTGGTCACTATTGTTGCTGAACGAAAATGGAGTTAGGTTTGCCATATTGATATGCTTGAAGGAAGTGGTTGGAAAGAAAGGATGTGTGGATAACATATTAAAAGTGCGGGTGACAGCCTGTGCACGCATTCTTTTAATATGTCGATCCACTAAATGGCAATCACAACCGACCGACAATCTGCTATGAAAGGAAATGGAAAAGGATGATACATCAAATGGCTGAAGATGATGGGGTAAGTATGACGTTTGTTTCTTTAGACGTACGTTAATGGCACCGATGGTAAGTAGCCGGCTGAGACGTAAGAAGTGCGTGTTTGATACGCTAAGGAACAAATATTTGCACAATCTGCAAATATTTGTTTGCGTGTAGATATATTTGTAACCACACTCGTTGTTCCTGATACAAACGAAATATGGAAACCTCAACAGCCTACAGGCTGTTGAGTACACTCAACATTAATATTCCTGATCTCACTTGGACATAGTCTTAGTCATAATTAGAATCAAATATTGAACACCAATACAAACTTGCACCATTTTCATCAAACAAAAGTTTAGGTAGCTTTAAGACCAAATGAGGAAAAAAAAACATTGAGATTTCATAAATATTATAAAAATAAGGAGGGTATGTATGAAACGAAAACCAATTCACGTCTAAAAATATCGTTGGTTTTCTGAAGCCAGTTCAATTCAATAAATAAACTTTACGGTCAATATTTGTAAAATTGGATTTTGTCACCACATTAGGTGACAACATTACGTGACTCTCGGCTATAAAAACCATTCTTAACAATCCAACTCGGACTACGTGTGAAATCGAATCTTTGTTCCCATGAAATTCTAGTTAACTTCAAAATACATGTCTAAACGGTCTCACGATATGGTCTTCCTCAGTGGCGGGTTATCCGATGATCTCTATTGAACGAAGCATTACCCAATGTTAGTGGTGGATCGAATATCAGGCACATTCAGTGACCGTCAAATGATAAAAACTGACGTGGCCCTATGGACCGTGAAGCTGCGGTTAGGCAGACCGCTCTAAAACTATGTATACCGTGATAGGTAGGTTGTATAAAGCCGAGAACAAGACGCAATAAACAAAGGTTTTTGTAATACCACCCCCACTCAATTCCCAAAAAGGACTGTTTTTAGAGCTCAGAGTAGGTTCTACACTCAGAATAAATAGTATTAGGTATCTAAAATAGACAAAATGTTGAGATTAGCAAAACATCAGAAGAATAACTGGGAAGAGTAGATTACTTCAGCAGGACTTTGGTATCTATTTTAGAGAGTTTTTATCTATGAACTCTCTGAAATAGGGTTTGTGTACAAAGACAAAAAAATACATACAACACACTACACAAGACACAAGATTTATGCTCCGATAAATACATATTGAAAAGTTTAGACTTGCATAAAAACGATGAAGATATTCAGTTACACAAGCTTTCACGGCCTCTGTGGCACAATGGGCGAAGACCCGCCTGAGACGCAGAAGGTTGTGGGTTCGATTCCCGCCGTATGTTTGTATGATCTGCAAATATTTGTCTCGGGTCTGGGTGTTTTCTATGTATAATATACATTAGCGTTGGCGGTGACGATTTGACGCAAATTTGACAACCTTTGATCGCCACCACCGCATGTTTGAACGGGTCTATAGTAAAATGATATTGCGGTATAAAAACCACAATAAGTTCCGTTCGGTTTCAAATGTAGATTACCAAAATCCAAAAAGTTCTCACCGATTTGGTCCACTGCCGATGAATAGGTACTACTCCCATAATTATTTTTCTCAACCAATACAACAATTACAATGTTAGTCACGATCTGTGTGATTCGATGTTGTATTATTGTTATATGGCTCACAGTAAAAACTATTACGAATTCTTTATAATTGATAGAGGAGCAATCTCATATCGGAGGCGATTTGAGATTAAATTGAGATCGTTTTTCATCGCTTGATGGTATGATCGTATCAAATGGTGAGATATATTTGATATCATTCTGAGTGATCATTATTTTGGAGTATTAAAGCCATCAGTTACCATTGGATTAAAATATTGTTTCATAAAATGATGTAAAGATGAACTACCAACTTCTCATTAGCTAAGATATGTATCTTATTCTGGCCTTATCCCATTCTTATTTGAGGCCCATCCCCAAACAAGAATGGGGATCTTCCATCTTTAGTGATATTTTTTCTGGGTCTAATGCTTCTATACATGATTATTACCTTAGACATTGTATGTAAAATATTTAATAAATTCGTGGTAAACGCTATTGGTGTTATCTGTTTGATTTTACAATATTTGCTATTTTTATGTTACTATTTTATTTTTCCAAATAATATAAAATAAAACTCAACTAAACGAATAAAACAAAAGCGCCTAATCCATCACATATCGACTCTAAAACATTACAACAAAGTTGTCGTGAATATTCTTTCCAGCAACATGGCATGTTACAGTTTTACTTCGAACCAGTAAAGCTGATACCGATACCCAGACGTCCCATTCGAATTCATGTCAAGCAGCGTACTTGTAATTCAACACGGGGTCTCGCCAGTACCTATTGTTTTACTTACAACTACTTAAGGTGAAGTGCATTGTGATGGGAGATAGTAAAGAATGTCGGCATTTTATGTTTTGCATACTGGACTGGTTTGAAGAGACTACCAGTCTCTTAGTTAGTAGACTTCGCAGAAAACATTTTTTTTTTACTTTCTCCAATCTATCCAATCCTATTGTCTATTCAATAGAATAGAACGCCACTTATCATAGAGGGCATTGTAATATACTCTATTGCAACGCTCCCCAACGACAAATGTGGATAAAACCTAACTTGAAGACATAAAAATTAAAACGAATAAACACGCTCACGACTGTTATTCCCATGATGAAGATCCTCAGTTCCAAACTCAGGGGGTAGTCATACAAATCGATTAAAACCGCATTACAATCCTAAAAGTCTTTTCGGTTGGAATGGTAACAGAGAAATATACAAATATAACAGACATTCAAAAATACAAACACACTCAAGACGTCGCGAGTAATAAAACAAGATCAAAAAACAAATTGTTCCCAGAAACACATAAATCTTTTTTATTAAACCAGGTGAGTACTAAAACTCGGACCAATTAACAAGCGCATTCGTTAACCAACTCTATTCGTGTGATTAGATTAAACGAGGTAATAGTCCAGTAATAGTAGTTCACCGAGTAACGCTGATTGTATTTTCCTGGGCCTAAAGCTTTATACTGGAGTAGGTATTTTTTTACGATTACTATTTTATACCTTTAAATGCTTAAGTTCATTTTATAAAAAATGTGAGATTATATAAATTTTACTCATAACTGGAGTGGAGCAAATAATAATATTATTTCGCTCGGGTGATACAATGGTTTACAAAAAACCTCTGTCAAAAACGGTTTGTTGGTAAAAAAAAATGAACCTTATCGCGATTCTCAGGAATAAAACTTTATCAGACCATCTCGAGATCATTCTCTATACAACAAAATAATCATCAAAATCGGTTAACAATTGTTGATACACACCATAAAAATGCACACGAATTGAGAATCTCCCCTTTATTTGAAGTCAGTTGATAAACGAAGAGCATAAAGAATGAAAATTAAGAGTTTTATTGTCAATGTTGCTTCATCGACTGCTAAACCGTAGCTATATCCTGGTAAACGTTCTCACGAACATGCAAATCGAGTTGGAAGCCAAGCTAGAACTCTTAAGCATTCCGCATCTGCTACATGTATGCAAACCAATTTCGGGCGAATCTAATTTGGCCGTGTAGCTACAGTCCACGTAAACCGCTGTTGAGATGACGGACGTGGCTTCACGTCCGAGATGCTCCTCTTCATTAGGGGAGAGGGGTGAACTGGGGGAGCAATGGCTTTATGGGACAATTTGCATTTACACGAGCCCCAGCACAGATTACGTCCGCACTTATCCGCCTGCCGAAATGAGGATCTCTCGCTACTCGCCGCCGACAACCTACGACCAAACAAGCCTTTGTTTATATTCCCTTGTATTTTTCACCCGCCATTTGTTTTGACGGCCCATTCCTGAAACATGAAGGTTTTGAAGTACCGAAATGGTTTATGACGGTTGCCCAGTACTTTTGATTTTTTTCAGCCATTCGTTTTACGATCCGGTGTTCGGACTTGCGCAACTGTTCATTATAGAATAGAAAATAATACGAGTTAAATTCGACTTCCGTTTCACACGGAGAAGAAACTGTGAACTGGCATTTTTATAACAGCTCTAACACAACAGGAACTGTAACAGTTTGCAATTTGCTGAAACTGTATGTGTTTCCTATGCTAAAGCTGGTGAAATAAGACTGCGAGGAGTTTTAGCTTCGCTCGCAATCCGACAATACGAGACTCGAGACTATCAAAGCAAGTAAACTGAGCATTTGGAGTGGTTGTCACAAAGCTTAAAGCACCAAAAGTGCTCGTCACAATAGCCGAAGGCTACATATAACTGAATAACCGTTCGCAAATCCATGCTGACCCACTTACGGAACCACCTTTGAATCAGCTTGACAAAAGCTTGTCGATGCAAGGAACATAATGTCTGACCGGCCGAGGCTTTATTTAGAGCTTGCATGTGAGCCTGTCGGGGTTCAGTACAGTGGGAGAGTGCCTCGCACGGCATAACTGTTAAATCTATTACGATAAACGTTACCCAGAATGTACCATAAAATTGTATCATGCTGCTCCGATTTTCAAATACTAGTCTAGTGTTATCCTATACTAACCGATATTACACTTCTATTTTGTTTGATAAGATACTCTGGTACTGCTGTTTTGCGTGTTCGACGTTCATGTATCGTGGTTTTGGCAATTTACGACTTACTAAACTGTGTTTCTTACTGTGTTTCTTGTGTGCTTTGATAAACAAATAGGCAGTTAGGTTGGCCTTGTAGAGAAACTTGAAGGGATTTCTGGGAATATGTATGTAGTACATACTTCGAATATCTTTGAATAGATAACTTTCTGAACGCAGACAGTTACGGAGCAAAAGGGATCAAGTACTGATGAAACGGCCCATTTAATATGTAAGTCACCCATTTCTATACACGTTAGGATAAGATTGTATCCCTCTTTAGATTGGAGCTAGTCATGAGCATTTTAGAAAGGCTTTGAGAACCGAGTTTAATAACATTGTTTCTGGAGAAATTACCAAACTTTCTTGTCTTTATATTCAATGATTTCTTTTCATCTTACGAATTTCATTCTTTCTTCTTCCATTTTAATATTATAGATCAAAGCGAAACTATAAAGTGAACAAGGTTCTATCGGCTATATAGAGTAATTGGATTTTTATTGGTCCTTTTAATATAATGGCACGAATTTTCATAAACTAAACCGAGTAGAAATTTCAAAATGTATCTGAGTTGTAAAAACAGCAACCTAGTCAAATTTATCCCACCACCAACAAACCATTTGCATAGAATTTATAGTACCCGTGACATTAAGCCATTACAAGTCTTTCTAAAGCCAAGCAACTTAATTAGCGGCAAACTGCATTCGAAAACAATTAGTAACATCACTTTCAAAATTAACTTAGCACGCATAAATATTCATTGTAGCAAGGATCGCCCTATTTGCCGGTCTGTCGCCACCGCACAGGTACAGCCACAGTCTAGAAGGACTGCTGCCATTTTATATTAGTTGCACTGCCCACTCAATCTTATATCAGGAAATCGTGTCATTTATATGTCTATACTATGTTTGACCATTGAGTAGATAGCCTCAAGAGACGCAATGTTTGATAATTTGCTAGGAAACAATTCTGTCAACTGTCGTGCGAGTCCTGCCACGCCTGCTGTGCTCTGATTGGTCGAAACTGTAGGTCCAACCAATCCAATCACAGCAGGCAACATGACGCAATGGCAATGACAATGTCCACGTTTGCCAACATCAGTCCTAAAAGACTAATGTGTTGACAGAATAGTGTGGTGCAATATGACGCCTCTCAGGGTTAGCTGCTCGATGGTTGTGACCAATACTAAACTAAATAAAATAATTCACAATAAATTATTGATTTTAACTCCACATTTAGCATCAGCAATTATTATTATACAAAATATGTGCCATGTTTTGTATAGTGAACGAGCTGTCCTCTATATCTGGAGGACGATACCTTTAATCAGGGAAATTGCTAAGTAATAGAACCCAACTAAAATTTGAATGATAATTTGAGTGGGACGTCCACAGCCTTCCCGATTATTCTGTGACGTCAGAGGAGTGTGGAACAGGGATAAAAGTGAGACGTGAAATTATGGTAATTTCTCCTGACATTTGGAGGGATTAGCATTGAGGTAAAAATTCAAGGGGATAGTGTTAGGTAGTGCTTTTAACATTCAAATTGGTAGAGGTATTATACGTAGCCATGATCCAATAAATCATCCTTTAATGTAACGAACTACTTTATCAGAGCAAAAGAGCAAGCTACGAGTTGATGGCAATCAATTACGCCAGGCACTTTACTGCTGAAAATATAACGAAAATTGGCGAATTAAAGGCCTGCACCAATTTCAGTTCACAATGCACCCTCAAATCCGTACATCCTGAACTGTCACTCGCCCCTGGCCTCTGATCATTTAAAGTCAGTCATCCGTGCAATTGACACATTGGAAATACGCGTCACTCAAACACACCGCTTTAAATCTGTTCAAAGGGGTGTCATTGAAAAATGATTGGTCATATTTTTGTTTGGACGGACAACCTGTGCGTTATTGCAAGATTTGCAGGCATGCATTGTACTTTGCACGATACAAAGATTGTTTGTTTTATACAAATTGAATATCAGGAAAACATTAGATTATTGGCTACGGCGTAGTACAGCGTAGCATCTCTGCAGGCGGTCGCAAGCAAGTTGAATAATACTACGTTTTATTCCAAAAACTCGTGAACTTGAAATATTGTAAAAACGGGAATTTTCACGTACCGCACTATCGGTGAAGGTGATTTTCGGTGAAGGTAACTTTGTGAAAGTCGCGATCACTCACCCTGATGAAGACTCTCGGAATGAGTCGAAACTTAGTCGGTGCCTTCACCGATAGTGCGGTACGTGAAAAATCCAGTTTTTACAATATGAATACTACGTTTATGTATCGTTACAAACTTTTTTTATTTGTATAATAGTGACACCCAGAGCTGGCAAATAAGGTGTTATAAAACATGTTAAAATAATTATAAATATTAAGAAAATTGTATTATGTTTATTTTAACAGGAAACTGAATAAACTTCATTCAGGAACAATGCTTATTTTGTCAAACAAACTTCAGGGCAAACGCAATATTCAACGAGTCATTACATTATACTGAAAACTACAGAATGCAACAACTTGATAAATACACGTAACAAACAAACCGTAGCCCCAGTTCCCTGCCTTCTACTCGGAGTATATATAAAACGACCGAAAGTAAGTTAATAAGCTAGTTTTAATCCTAGTGCCTTTATTGCGTCAAAAAATAGGTGAAAATCAACCGAGTGAAAGTAAAATTATTGCCCTTAAAATATCTATCAGAAGTTTTTGTAGTTAAATTATTTTTTTCAAAAAAAATGTAATGGTAAGAATTAACTATACAACATAATTAACAATATAAATGCCATTTTAGGGTACACAAGATCCTAATAATGCACTTAGTACTGAGTCGGTACCACCAACACTTAATTTTAGGTACGTATTCCAAGTAAACGAATAAAGATACAATGACACAAGAAGTGGTGTGCATCTTTTAATTTTATAGATTGTTGTCAAATACAATATTTTTTCTTGCAGTTATTTTTTTCTAGAACATGTGGAAGTGAAAGCAGAACAAACTGTTGCAGTGTACGGAACTGTTTTTCAATCTCGCTACAAATGGCGTAACATTTACAAAGCTCCAAGCTTAGAGGGAAGCACAAATGGCCGGGCACAAGTGTTGCTTTATTGAAAAAAAGATACAAATTACCCCTTTCTACGCGATTTGATGCTGGATTGATGTCTCTGCCTTTTTGCTTGAGAACACTTTCTCTGATTGGAATTTTTGCAAGATTGTTTTTGATCGAATATTTCCGAACCCCACTTGCCCTTGCTTTGTTACTCTGCTTGAAATTTGGTTATCAAAAAAACTGTTGATGATATAATTGAGTACGTTCGACACCCTCACGAATGTATCCGCCAGGTTGGACATCCTTAAATACATACTGCATAAATCTTTGAGGATACCAAATTGCACGTGTCCGCGTTTTGCAAGAAGTTAAAATACCACGTGACAGGCTAGCCCATCGCCGCTTATTAAAATGCCACATGCCTTCGAATTTTTGGTTTTAGGGCATGCCGGTTTCCTCACATTGTTTTCCTGTGTTAATTGACACACTCGCAAAATAAATATGTAATAATAAAAAAAGTAAGTAAACTTACCTAATAAGGGAGTTGGCTATATGTTATAAACCTCCGATTCTTGGATTCATGAGAATTGAGTTCCGTTTACAGCTTCCGCACTAAACCTGCAACAAATTAAATAAATATAAGCTCTAAATACAATGTACTCTCCTTGAACTTAATATTTTTAACGTCTTCAGATTACCATTACTATCATTATAAAACATCTATAAAAAAGGTCCCTTAGGGCCCTATAAAAACAGACCTTCATAAACAAGCAATATCTTTTATACATCCTCATAATTCGTTCTCTCTTCCATTTTCTGAAAATATGATAGAAAAACACGAATGAATTATGATGAAAGAAGATGAATACGATATTCAACTATTGATAGTAATGTTATTTGGAGACAACATAACCAACCCAGATAATGAAAACCCAACAAGTGATCAAAGCCTGACTATATTCTGTTTTATTTTCAAAATTTGACCCACTTTACAAGTAGCAAAGTCAAACGTTTCAGCAGCCGCATTGGTTGGTGCTCAACGATAAAACTTCGTAGGGCAACGTACTAAATTTCAAAACAAAAAGTACCGAAAAGTCGGCGCACATATGGCGCAAGTGTCCCGGGCGACTCGCACGTCCTCTAATCAAGCGGAAACGTGTGCTCGGACGACCGGACCGGCGGACCCAGCCGGCTGACCTACCGACCCATCCGACGCTACACCTGAATACCAACCCGGTACAGAATCTGAAGCGAGTTCACATTCAGTCAATTCGAACAGGAAATTTGGATTCCGTATCTTTCTGTTTATTCGCCTGATTCACTACACAAAACGGCTTTGAAACATCGTTGCAAGAGAACAATTGGCGTGATAAAAGCACTCAAATCAATTTAATAAGCGAGATTACATCAGCTGGATTAATGTGGTTGGTCAGACAAAGAGCTATTGCTTATCGAAGTGAAAGCAGGCTGTCGTACGATTGGACCGAATGGGCATTCCGACAGGACGGAAACGCATCGATATCTAGAAAGAGATTTAGGTGACGTTTTCACATCGTCACTGACGAGAGTAATGGTAGGTAGTCCCTTTTTAATTAAGGCTCCATAAATAAACAATAAAAATTGTGTTGTCAAATATTAAACATAATTTTATTTAATACAATTCATTTGCGCCTCTGGCTGTTCATTTTTTGTGATAAACAGAAATAAAAGGTCCAAGATAATCTGAACCAATTTTTTCATAGCTTTGCCAGACCATGCCAATGCCCGTAAAGTGGAGTGGACCATTCTTTTGTTTTCATTGTGGATAACCGCAAGTCGTTTCGTAGAGATCTCCGTAAACCTTTTGACATTCCGCTAAAAGGTTCATTTCGGCTGATTAATGCTGTAATTCCATCGGTTGAGCGAACAAAAAAAGACAGTGGAACCATTTATACGGTGACGGGTAGCGAACCGGAGAAAAATGAAGGGAATTTATCTGGGCCGTGTATCGCTTCGGGCAGCGAGCATCTATTTTAATACAAGAATTATAGTTGAAAGTTAGTGAGACTAAAGAGTGTTGCAATTTCGGCGGCGAGAATGTTTTTAAAGCGGATACTTGTCCTAGCTGAATTTGTTCTGTAACTACGCTGATATCACAATGCAAAACGTTAGGGGAAGTTGTGGGTGCATAAATTTGAAATTGGTCAGTTTAATAAATGCTCCGTGTTTCGACTACAGAATTCTGTCTGAGAAATAAATTGTCAGTAAATAAGTGATACAAAGTAATATACATTCATAGATAATAATATACTCCTCACTAATTCTTTATTTTATGACGACCTCTGTGGCGTAGTGGGCGAAGGCCCGCCTGAGACACTAGAGGTTGCGGGTTCGATTCCCGCTATGAGACAAATGTTTGCATACAAACATTTGTCTCAGGCCTGGGTGTTTTCTATGTATAATATGTATGTATTTACAAAAAAAAGTATACAAGTAGTATATCAGCCATGTAGTGCCCATAACACAAGCTCTGCTTACTTTGGGGCTAGATGATGCTGTGTGAAAATTTCCAGCATAATTTATTATTTATTTTAATGTTCCTAATTCCTGTGTAAAAATAAGAACGATCAATAATGACTTCCATAATAACACCTCAAAATGATTGCATTGACATTGCAATTTCAATAAATTGAGACATCGTTATTTCACTCACTCCTGTCAAATAGTCAAAAGCACCTCAGCCCATACAATAGCCCACCCTATCTGTTACACGTTTAATTTGGTTAGTACAATATGGCGTGCCGTACGAATGTTTCTGTCGATAGCATGGTCGTTAGATAAGTGCAGCTTGTTTAGGGGAATGGTCTTTATTGCTTAACAGCCGCATAACCGCACACCGGGGGTAGTTGATATTGTGATAAGCAGTAGTGGTGGGAACCAACTCGACTATTGAACTAATCACTGAAATGAAACCCACTGGATCAAAATCGTGAAAAAGATGCGATTAAGGCGCATGGATTGGTTATCTTTGGATAAATTCTTGTGTAAACATAGTCAGTATAAATGTGTGGAAAATCAAGTTAATTCTTAGTGGCCTAAATTCATTTTATATCATTTAACGTCATTGTAAAAAAAAAGTTTTTTTTTACAAAACACTAGACTCTTAAACGGCAATTACTATGACACTTTGATTTTTTATAGCACTAAAATGTAGAAATTTCCTACAAATAGCTGTTTTAAAAGTAATTGGTTTTGAAAGAGTAAATGCGAAAATAATGCATTTTTCTCACTTTTCTTTTGTGAATGCGTATGTCGTAAACGCCACGCATTATGTATTTCATTTAATGAAGTTGCGTTTAAATGTACTAGCTTCTGCCTACGGCTTCGCCCGCATGAAACCCGGATAAAAAGTAGGCTATGTGTTATTCTGATGAATAAGCTATATTACTTTGAAGTTTCATCAAAATCCGTTTTAGTAGTTGTTGCGTGAAAGAGTAACAAACATCCATCCTTACAAACTTTTTGGTTTATAAAATTTCGAAAATATCGCTAAGCTAGGCCAAGTAATTACTTATTCACTTTTGGATAAGATCGTTTGTTTGTTAGTATGCTTGTTAATTTCACTATTATCGCTTCACCGATTATAATGTGGTTCTTTATAATAGTTTTGTTTTAAGGTTCAATTGCCACTAGTAAATGCCATTATCCAGTGCAAAAAAATTTACAAAGGTATTAAGTTCCAAAGATGCAATAAAATTTAAAACCCCCGACCTATTGTCCATCAATGAATGCAGCGCTCCCTAGTGACTTGCGGTAATAAAACATATCAAAGAGGCATACTTGAAGTCATACAAATCTAGCAAAGAAAATCGCATTTCATTCGGATAGGCTGCTTTGGGTATAAATACGAATTAACAAATAACCTCTGTCGTCAAACCCTTATATAGGCTACCTACAACGCAGGTAAAATGCAAAACAAAGATTCAATTATTTTTACATGTGCTCAAAAATTACGATTCAGCGGGACTCTAATTAAATACTGACTCTCAAGGCATATTGTTTTGTTTTTTGTACTATTAGGTATGTATTACGTGTACTTCCCTACAGCTACTTTTATGTTAGACCTAAGCTGTTGTACATTTGAGTATGTATAAATGAAATAAGAAATATGTATAGACGCTGATCAAGTCAAGGCTCTCACAAGCTTCCCTGTCACTGCCAATTTGAGACAAGCCGAAGATAGAGCGGCATGGAAACAGCTTGTCAATTCCTCAACAAAAGCTTTCAGAACGGGCCACACTTTCAGTAATAAATAATGTGATAGGACAGAGAAGAGATGTATTTTGCGATTTTTGTTTATGAATAAGTTTTATTTTAAACTTGTTTTTTTTAGATACAGTTGGAAGGAATCATTATAACTACTAAAACTCTTGAGCCTTCTAGGTACAATACTCAATAGCAATAGCAACAGGGTTGGATCAGGCACATAAGGGCTTGTTTGGTTGGAAATCGTTAAAATAAATAATTACCTAGTTAAAAGTAAACCAGTTCAAGTGAACGTTTCACAGTAATGAAGTTGCAGCGCAAAACTAAACACAAACACCTGCCACAAAGGCGAGACTCGACGAGAGCTAACAATCTGGCTCATTAGTGCGGGAACCTTTGCATAAAATAGAAAAAGAAAAAAAAATGCAGATTAATTTGAGTTCTACTGCTGTAATATTTTCGCTGCGCCGGTTAACGAGGTAACTCGCGCCTCACAAAGTTATATGATGCAACGACTTACCCGTTTTTAAAATATACACCGTCCTCAGCACCGTTTTCTTTGAAAACTCTTTAAATTTTCCATCGCTTTTAAGAATCTCAATAGAAAACTTTGCAACGGAACTGTAGCGTATTTAAAAACGTTTTAAGATGTAATAACGAGTTTTAAGTTTTCAACAACTTGAATGCGTTATACATTGATTGTAGCACTAGTTATATGATGAAACGACTTACCTGTTTTTAGAATATACCCCGTCCTCTACACCGTTTTCTTTTGAAACTATTTAAATTTTTCATTGCTTTTAAGAATATAAACAGAAAGCTTTGCAACGGAACTGTTGTATATTTGAACAACATTTTAAGATGTAATAACGAGTTTTAAGTTTACAACCACTTGGATGCATTATACATTGATTGTAGCACTCATTTTATTAAGTTTTTATAGATTGTCCCGATGCTGGGTATTAAGTGTTTTGTATGACGTGGGTAGCGTTAAAGTAGGCGTGGGTTGTTTATTTATTCATCTGCATTGTATAGACGGGCGACTTTGTATAGTAAAATCTCTGCATGGACCTTTTCTATGTAGAACAGGCAGTTTTTCATTGATTGTATCGCTGGTATAACCCATTTATAACAAAATCTTGGGTCTATTTTGTATTTTTAGATAGGACGGGATAGTCAAACTGTAGATAAGCATATTAGTTCATGTAATATTTGAATGAAGAAATTGTAAGAGCAAATTGTGCGGAGGCTCGTTTGAAGATAAGATAGTTGTGCAGGGAAGTGGTTTACGACGTTGCCTTAATGACCAGGTACTAAAGTTTGATGATGCTAATATATACTTTAACGCGCCCTACATGGTGCTTTATGCTAGTTTATGCGCTACGCGAAAACATCAGATTCTGAAATTATTAACTTGCTCTGAAATCTTATTAAATAAAGTGTAAAGACGTATTCTCACACGCTGTGTGTTAGGGGTCTAACATATGTTAGGGTCTCGAAGTTGCCTCGAAACTTTGAAAGTTATCATTGAAAATTCTTTGAACGAAATTTCATTGGTAGTTCCTATCAAATGCTACTCGGTAAACTTCGTTACATACTTTAGGCCTCAAGGTTAAAAAGTTATAGGGGCCGAGGACATTTTTGTTACCAATAAATATTCAATGATACCCCACACAGATAGGCACAATTACCCCACACAGATAGGCGAAATGTTACTCTTAAAATTAGAAAAGTTATTTGCAAATTTTATCTCGATAAGCTTTAAACTGAACAAGAAATTGGGATAGGACAGACATACAAAAGGGCATAACAAAACTATATTTCGCTATTTAGCCTGAAAACATTTTTTAACTTCTAGATCAACTGTAACTTTAAAAGTTACAGCTATGGCATAATAAGCCATTTGAGTTTTTAAAATTATATTATATATTAATATATTAAATGGTATTTCTATACAAACTCGAAATCTGATTCGTTTCCTAGAATACGAGTCTCATTCTAGCTTCTGAGAATACGGCCGCATGCTATCTTAATAACACGTATGAATTCCAAGCCCACTTTAATTAGGTTCTGTAGCATATAGAGTGAACAAATTTTGAGCATAAATTATAATAGTTTTAAAAGTGTTTTTGTAATTATGATGTATTGTATAAAAAGGCTTCTTAGTGTTAGCTTCAGTTCTAATAATATCTATAAAGGTTTCAGAGGTTTTAAATGAATAAAGGAATATATTAATAGTCCCATGCATAGTCTTAAACCAGGATTCCCTGTACCGTAGGAAAAATGATAACCATGGTACCACAACTCCCAGATCCAAAACAAATGTCCGCAAAACATAAATGAAATGAAAATAAATGAAATATTATCTTATTATGAATATGAAATATTATCTATCCACACTCGACGAGAGTAACTAATATCTTCTACCGTAATTACGAGTATTATCAACGCAAAAACAGCGGACCCGTTTGTTCACCCTATATACCAGTTTAGGCCAATCGTCCCGTAGGCACACATAAAATATGTCTTGACCAGGTGTGGCTCAGATGTATATCTGATGTAGAAGATCATAAAAACTTATCAGCTGTTTCCTTAAGTATACCTGCTGGGTGATTAAAGTAAAAATAATTGTATTAAACCGGAAATTGTGTTTTTTTAGTTACTATGCATCTTCATGGAAAACATTGACCCATTAGATGAAAAACTCAACATCTCTGTTTGATCTTCGTTTTAATGTCGTACGCGGTAATCCATGTTGTTATGTTGCCTACAGTGCTCATCTGATATGTTGGTGAAAGAATACAAACACAGTAGATAGATGTCCAGATGGAAGATACTTAGTTTCACCAACAAATAATAGTTATTATATCTGTGTAATAGTCCATCTAAATACTTTAGTAATGTTATATAATAGGCACTCTTATCGCTAATTAGTGATCTCTACCAGACAGCCTTTAGATGGAACCCCACATAAAAATTTTTATATAAAAGTTTAAAAACTCTCGACGCGGTTTACAGCGCCCTCTAGTGACTTATGTTTTAACTAGAAGAACCTTTTTTTGAAGTCATACAAAACGATACATACATACATATATTCACGCCTGTTTCCCGGAGAGGTAGGCAGAGACCAAGGATTTCCACTTGCTACGATCCTGGCATACCTCTTTCGCTTCATTCATCCTCATCACATTATTCATACAGGCTCGGCGGTTTAGTGTACTTCTGACCTGGCCTTTCTCTAAAATGTCTCAAATTTGGTCAGAGTACGTTCGCCGAGGCCTTCCTCTACCAACTATCCCATTCACGCTCGCCTTGTATACTTGTTTTGTTAATCTACTTTCGTCCATCCTTTCTATATGCCCAAACCATCTCAACCTACCTTTCTCAACTCTCGTTACTACATATTCATTCACTCCACACTGCTCTCTTAGCACGCTGTTCCTCACTCTATCACTCAAAGTTACACCACACATACTTCTCAAAGCTCTCATCTCCACTGCATTCACTCGACTTTGATGTTTCTTCTGCCATACCCAACTTTCACTTCCATACATTAATGTCGGCACTAACACTCCTTTATGCACGGCTAGTCGATACTAAACAAAACAAAAACGATACTGTACAAAAAACTAACTACACACGCCGATTCATATTCTATTGTCGAATACAGCGTCCTCTAGTGACTTATGGCGATAACCTATCTAAAAAACCATCCTTGAAGTATTATTAAAACTCTGCGTTGCGGGTAAAAAGATAAAATCAAGTTATGTATAAAAATAGACTCAGTTTGTAGCAAATAAGTCCAAATAAGACATTTTATTCAATTATGTTTATCTCAGACGTATTATTTGACACCTATTTATTGAATTTCTAAGGTAAGGTACTCACATAATAAAGCTGACACAAATGAAACAGACTTAAATAATTAAGTCAATTTTACCAAAAATTTACAGCCAGACAGACAGTTTCAACGTGAACCATTTATATCGATGCTTTCAACTCAGATTATTATGACCAATTATTTCATTTGAACCTGTTAATATACAATTCAATCCAATCATTTCGGTTATCAATATCAATTTATTTGAATGAAATTGTAAGATTTCCTACTAAATTCAAAAAGTTCCGAATTCCATGTTTCATTGTTTTCTTGAACAAATTATTGTGATTTTCATAATATTGGCATAGAATCAATTATTTGATAAAATATCTAGTTAACTATAAAAGATAATGTTTTTTTTAAAATTGATTATTCAGACTGACCGGATTAAAATTGTATAGACAGGTAACCAAGCATTATTTACTTGCAGTAGGACCATACAAATATTGTTTTGTATTTGCTTAATCGTTTCGTATTTTGTTTATAACCTTTATGGACAAAGAATATTTATTTTTAACTTAATTATCTGCTATCATAGACACTAACTTCTATCATTTTCAGTTCACCTAATACAATAATTAAGAGATTCGTTTTCATCCTGTGCTTTCAATTTTCGGGAGTCTATTACTCCCTGTATAACCAGCCATGATAAATATCGACGAACCAACAAAATAGCATAACCCAAAATAATTATCGTAAAACATGAAAAAACTACTATCATAATACCAAACACGTCGGTTCTAGATGATTATTAATTATTACGCGCTAGTGACGGCATGCGGCTTGTACCATGGGGGTGAAAAAATGCAAAGTATACATTTAATTTCAACCCCTGTGAGGGGGTGCACCCGCCATTTAATTAATTAGATACCCACCTGCTACGCAAAACTGGATATAGTAAAGTAATAAAAAATATGGCGGTTACAGTCGCGTGATGGAATTATTACTCGGTTGTAAGCCATTAAATTGTTGGGTTAGAAGGTTAGTTGAAATTGTTTGGTCATAATGGAACGACCATAACACTTAACCACTTCTATACACTATAATTTTGGTATTGTTTATAATCCTTCGTTAAGTAAATTCAATTTAATTTACGTCATCAGTTAAATACGGTACAGAGAATGCCATTCTGTACAGCTCAGTATATACTAACAGTACCTATTGAAGATTCGGAGCGGTTGTTTATGCTTAACTACCTACTACATTCCTATGTATGCTAAGTATACGTACATTCTTAGGTATAGACCCGAACATTGCAATACGCTCTTTCCAGTAGCTAAACTAGAAGTATGTGGGTTGAGAATTTTTGGCATGTTCAAAATGAAAAATAGCTTACATTGAAATTTTAAAATTCATCCATCATTTTTCAGCAACTGGCAGATATTTTGAAGCAGAAAATATTGATCTCCTTATAGTAGCTCAAAGTCTAGAGCTAAACGCTCAGTAAAAGAGTTTTCCTAGTAAAAGTTCTATACTAAAATGGTAACCGACATCCGTTGAAGATTTGATTGATTTATGCCTGGGTGTACTGCACGATTGCATATTGCCTTTTCACGTTTAGTGTGAAAAATTACCGGGTGCTTGGTTGAGCGAATCTATGGTTTAGTTTAGAAATACTTTTATGCTATTTGTGTTTGTAGGTACTTGGAAAGGATTCAAATATGATTTTAGCATCTTCGCATCTTTGCGAAATATGATGGACTCAGTCACAAAAGAGACCTTATCCAAAAAACATAAATATCGATGCGAAGGTAATAAAATTACCTAGTACCCATCTCATTAGCTTCTACACGAAACAACGAATTTGTTTAAGGCCCTGCTTACAATATAAGAGTGTATCATTATTATATCAACAGAGTTTGAGTTAGAACAACATTCAAAATTACGAATAGGATTACTGATATCGCGGGCAAAATCTAGTACATGTTATTTATAGAGGCACGAAGCGTAATAATGATATGTATATTATTTGGGCAGGCCGTCGAGGGAGCACCATAACAGCAGCATTTGTCAATGCCCGTAGGTGGGCGGCCTCTGATCCTTATTATTACTTTATTTTTTGGTTCATTTCAATAACTCGTACCTGCTTACGTATGCTCAGAAGCCTTTTTCTAGAACATTAACTCTGTTTGTGTGTGGTCTTGTAATTCTGATGTGGTTTTTATGTATGGTTTATATTTTATAGTGGGGTCAGTTGTTTCATACACTTATGTTATAGTGAAGTTCGACTCTACACTTATTTTTTGTCTTTGGTAAACAAACGCAATATTTATAATCTTCTGCACCCTTAAATAGCAACATCAAAATTCCCAGCGAAAAAACTGGTTATAAAGCGCTCGTTTTGTGGTTTAACGTAGATATTAGGGTATAATTGATGACGTTGTTTATGAAACTGACGTCCGCGCCACAGAAAGCCAGCATTAATTCATCAAAGCTGACATTTTTATCCAGCGCCTTAACTTAGAAGATCTAAGACAATTTAATAAATGTCAGATAAGTGAGCAATAATCCCTAACAGTCATTGACCGGATCATAACCGAAAATCTTCAGTAAGTCGGTGAATGTGCTCACGGGGCGCGACGTGAAAAACGACGTCCATTAAGGAAGTGAATACATTTAAAATAATCGGCTTAGCCGTCCGACGTTGACGTATATTCGTACTTATCTCACGGAGATACCGGCACAGTTATCCCGACTAATCCCTTACACAAACATCTGAAAAAGACTCGGCACTCCTTGTATAGCTGATCCGTAATTGAATGGGCCGCAACCAGCTCTTTGACTTGAACAAAAGTGCCTAATAATTTATGCCTATAATCTGACGCGCGCTTGCCCACCTAACTTTTATTCTTTTTTCGAATCGGGAACTTTCCTTTTGGGTTTTGTTATTAACTGTACTACGGCGACAGTCACAACATTACCCGCATCGTTCTTTTTACAATTCTTTAGTGTCTGTCACGTGGTATATTTATGTTCAGCTAGATTAACAAAATAAATATTTTCAACGGAAGTGCTGATTTATATTATCGTATAAAACTAAACTGAACAGAAATACACGGAGGACATTGGTTACCTCAAAGTAATCAGGATATGCCCATTAATTTTTAAGGACTTCCTTTGAAGACAGCCGTGTTTACTTCGGAAACAAGCAAACTTTTAATGGACTTACAATTCGGTGACCCCCAAAACACAGGATCACAAAAGTTCTGCTAACACCGCAACTTTGATAGGTCTCGTTCATTTCAGGAAATTTCAATTCCACAAAAATTAAAGAAGTTATAAAGTCAAATTTATAAGGTATCTTTTTATGAACTGTCATATTTCGTAGAAAATAATATCCTTCTGCTTGTTACAAAGAAAGAAAATAGTTTAAAGTTTATATGCGCCTTTAAATGCACATTCACACTTGCTCAAAATGCGCCACCAAGGCCGTCGTAGTAGTATTTCTCTAAAATTCAACCTCGACGGGACTCGCATCTTGTAGTTGGAAACATCCGAAGAAATTTGACCAGCCTGGTAGTAATATACACGTGGCTCGTGGAAGCGGAAAATCACGGGTTAAATTTTTGAGATATTAAAAAATCTTGATATTTTCCTTAAGTATGGGTCAACACGTTAAAAACCAAACAGCCAAAATAGATTTGATTCCGTATGCATAGTTGTGTAACGTATCCATCGTAATTCCAAACTCTGCAGTCAAACACAACTCCGTCCTCCCTTCGCGCGCACGTCCTATGCAAATTCCATTAATTAACGAATACGCAGATATCCTCATTTCGAATAGACCTACCTACAATATAAATATACTGTAGGTAGGTCTATCTAGCTAAAGAGCTAGCACTGCTATCACCGTAGCGTCGTGTGACTGGTAGGTAGTCAATACAGCTGATATTCGTTGACTCAGTACGATTACAGTGATGTATCGTTACTGAACACAAATATGTAATAAGCTTGAACTCAGATTAATGACATGTTTAAACGTGCTTCGAGCATTATTATTATGAAAGCATTGTGGTAAAATACAGGGGACATTTTTAGAACATGCACCAATAATATCGTTATCGGTACATAAAAATGTGTTTCGCAATGAATATACTATGAAGTATAAATAAATAAATAAATAAATAATGCTGGACATATTTTACACAGCATCATTTAGCCCCATAGTAAGCAGAGCTTTTGTTATGGGAACTACACGACTGATATACCTACTACTTATATACATTTTTTTTTGTAAATACATACTTATTATACATAGAAAACGCCCAGACCCGAGACAAACATTTGCTAATCATACAAACATTTGTCCCGCAGCGGGAATCGAACCCGCAACCTTCTGCGTCTCAGGCAGGCGTTTGCCCACTGCGCCACAGAGGTTGTCAAAAGTATGTTAGTATGTATTAACCTATACCCACCTAATTGAGACATGATTGGCTTGAGACACATCTAGATCAAGACGAATGCAATGCCACGTCATGTGTCGAAATTAGCAGGGTAAGCTGAACGAGGTAAATAAAACTCTATTGAAATACGCTTTCATATATAGCCTGTGAGAGCCGAAAGCCTTTTTAGGCTCTTCTAATAGTCGCGTAAAAGTTATCTTGTTTGACTTCTGCGAAAGATCTAAAACTTGTGCTCAGAAGGGATGGAAGGAAGGGAAGATTGACCGAGATTTTTTTCTCTGGAATTCATCGGAAACCTTATCGACTTCAATGATAAATGGTTAAATTGTCAACGTTTCAATAAACAGCTGACGAAGGAAGAGCTTTTCTTTGAAGCTTTGCCTTAAATTAGCCTAAATAGGATTCTAGCTTAGCTTAGAGAAAATGATTAACCTACTTTGTAAATCAATAAACACCCTAAAGATACATACATAATCCTGACCCTACACTAGCATTCCTGTCTTAGGTATCAGGAACTACGAGTACTGGAACAAATATCTACGGAACATGCAAACATTTGCCCCGCAGCGGGAATCGAACCCAAAACTCATGCGCCGGCTACTTGACCGCCACGCCTTCGACATCGTCAATTAATGCAAATATAACTGTTACAATTAAAAACACGGCAAATTTCCACTGTTTTCATCGATTTGCTGACGTTTCTGACCTAATTAACACACACACCCCTTACACACGCACACATATACACTCACCCGCAATATGAACACGCGTATGATAATAATGCCACGTAAGCAAAATGCTTTTCTTTTTCTTATAAACATGTTTTTATGTCCTACGGCAGATTCGATTCCCACCGTAGGACAAATATTTGTATGATTTACAAATATATATAAGTAGTATATCAGTTATGTAGTTCCCATAACACAAGCTCTGCCTACCTTGGGGCTAGATGATGTGAAAATGTTCAGCATTTTATTTTTTTATTTATTTTATTGTTTATCGTCATCACCGCCCGCGAACGCGACTGTACAAGAGGTCGCGGTTAAATTTTAAAATTATCTCCAAACACACACAGTTTCAACTCTGTAACTTCATTGTACTGTCCATTAAATTCTAAGCGAAATTGGTAATTTAGCGATGTACACTCACTCGTTAAAACGACAGTTCACAAACAATTACGTTTACAAAGGATACCTGCTTGGTTATTACGAAGCCTGTAATTTGTGAGGGAAGTCAGTCATTTCAGCTGTACTTCTACAAACGTAGCAATTTCTGCCTATTCGTGGAATGATGCAACGTCCATGGTTTCAAAGCCAGTTAATACTTAGTATTGATTTTATTTTCATAAAGTTTATGTAAAAACAAGAAGTTGGATGGAGGTAATCCGTAATCGTGTGTCGTGGAACTCTGGGCTATGTATATCAGTAAAATTGGTCAAGCTTTTGATGTTGACAATAAGCAATTTTATGAACATCTGAAAAGAAATCTTGGTGCAGATACTAAAACAGTCCAAACATATTATACGAACAAAAAATTCGTTTTGACTGTCCCCAGCAGTACGTCAACGCATGAGAAGACAACGGTTTCAACTATAGAAGAGTAATAACAATTAAGTATTTCTGTCTCACTCTTTTGTTTACAGTTAAGGAGAAATATAAGTAGTTTTGTCTTCTCTGTCGTAGATAAGGCGATAGTCTTAGAGCTAGCGCTAAGCCTGTAGGTAAAAGTTATAGGTAGCAAATACCCCAACTCATTTCGCGTAGTGAATAGAAAAAAAGGGGAATACAAATACTACATTCAGTTGTATACGTATAACAGAAGTAGATATAGAACAAGTGGAAGATACAAGTAGCGATCTGCATTCCTCTTGCTCCGTAATGAGCTCTACGTCTGATAAGCGGTGAGGGCTTGCTTAATGCTATGTTTCCGTGCTAATTAGTGCAGTATGTAAATTGCTTTGTACTTACTATTGATTCAAATCAATGTACGGTTAGCTAGTTTTATTTTTGAAAGTACACGGAATGTTAATAAATCTGTTTTTCATTTTGGTTAGCTTATAAAAGATTTCTAGAAGGCTATAATATACCTCTATATTAGAGTCTAGATTCTAATAAGACGATTCACAGACAATGTTTTTGAACGAACAAGCACCTTTAAGAGTTTTTACCATTTTTAGTTTAATAAAATAATAATGCTAAAGATGACACTTGTATCCAAGTGGTTTAGAGTTTTCGACGTAACGACATCTCGTACATGGAATCAAGCAGATACTCTTATATTTCAAGTATGTAGTTTGACGTGCGTTCCTACAAATAATTATGACATTTCTCATAGGAATGACATTTGAAGTACCTTTTGAGAACATTAGAGAACCAGGTGGAATGTGAAGCCTTGTTTATGAAGATACGATAGTGGTTGGGTTCAACCCAAACACTGTCGTATCTTCATAAACATGTGACTGGGTGTAACAAGGGTGACGGTAAATTATTAATTACTAATTCAAAAGTCAGGTCAGGTCGTACATGTATTCGATTAGCGCAAGATCGAGGTGGATGGCACAAACGAAGATCTATACCCAGCAGTGAGATGAGGCAGGCTGTACATGATGAATTCAAAAGTAGATTACGATCTTGTCAAATTGACGCGGTGGTAGAGGTGAAAAACGAGAAAGGTTGTAGTTTTTTTATTTTCAAAATTTGCGTTAAAAATCGCCACCGACTCCTCTTTAGTTTGACCGAGCCTTTAGCATCAACAAAAATTTGCTCACCCCAGCTAATCTCAAGTGCACTAGAGTTAAGAGATCTTCAGAAGATGTAAAGAGTCTCTCAGCCCATTTGTATGTTCATTAATTACTCTCGCGCTCAGTAGTCAATAACCATAGAGTTTGAAGTAGTGCCGATAAACACAAATCGTTCAGCGATAGCACTCTACAAAGTAACGTGTCGAATGTGACAACTCCATCCTCGACACTCCCGCGCATTAGGACATTTCCTCGGCGCCTGCGCACATGCATTTTAAAACCCTCTTCCCGTCTCGATGACTCTGACGAATTAAGTTATTAACGCTTCAGGCAGCTGCTCTACACAAATCAAAGCGGCTACTCTCGAACACTGACAGCATCGCTCCTCATAGATTTTACGGCTTTTTTACGGTCCTTTCATTTCAACTTTCAGTCAAAACGTTCTTAAACCGAGGGCTGGAGCGCGATTGTTTCCATGACAAAATAAATTAATGCGGGCGACTCGTAAATGTGTTTATTTTACGCTCTGTCTCACGATATCCTCGGTATTGTTCTTTGAAGTAAAACATCGAGCTTTGACGTTTCGACACCTTTGATGTTTTGATAGTGACGCTGATACGTTTCCTAATAATGTCGCAGCAGTGTTCCATAAATCATATCTGTACGTTTGTCAACCCAAGCATAAGTTTGTTCTGCGCGTAATATTACCTAATACCGTAACAGCTTTGATGTACCCGCTCCGGAATACTAAGCTTGCGATGCGCGGTTTCAGTACACCATCAGCAATAATTCCATTTAACGTAATGTCGAGACGAGCAATATTATCTCGACCCGGTCTTGTCATCACTTTGCTGAAAACATCGTAAAATTGTGTGTTGATATAAATTATTTACTGTTGCAAAGCGGGCATTTGTCACTCGAGGCCGAGGTGGGTATTAAGATATTGCTTCGTATTCCTGTGGGTCTCATTACAGGGCCGAGACCTCTAATATTTCATCCTTAGTGTGTCCCTGACGAGCCTGAACAAAATGGCTTCTTCTAAAACGATACACACAACTCCTCGAGTTTTCTCATTTACATAAAACACTCTCGATGGCGCAGTGTGTGCTATTTTTCGTGAAATATTTACTTACTCTTAATTTCATTAAAGGCAAACGTTTCCTGAGAAATTTTGAAGGGTGATTCGCTAAAAAGGTTGTTTTGATGTTAGTTACATTAAGGTAATTGGTGTACGGCTGCGAAACACTTTTATGGGCTATCGCAACGGTCGTTTGGGGCTGCGCTAGACCAATCATTGTCAGTCTCCACCGCGGGCCGAATTTAATACGGAATACTATGTTAATGGAACGAATTTAACTGCCCAACGGATAGATTGGTTCTCGAGATTTATAGAACAACAAACTAACAAAGCGATGCTCACATTAACGCATCCGAATTTATGAACCATGTGAACAATTTCTGTTTAGAATGTTCAAGAAAAATAAAAAAAATATATAGTTGCATCAATTGTAAAATGACAGTTCCATTTGATTGTTACAATTTATAATGTGCCCTCGCCCATCATAAGTTCTACGGATCAATTTACTCTCACAATGACCTTAATATAAAGTCATCTCGGTGGAATGAATGTAATCATTTTTATGCGTTAAAGAAATTCTATGTCAATGGTATCTCGATCGTGAGTCGCGTGGAGCCAAGAGGTTTAAAAAAAGCAACATGTGGAGATGCGTATCGCAGCCTCTGTTAATTACTTTTGACACGCAGCATATGATTCAATTATCTTATGATTTATACAGAGAGAAGGGTCGCATTTGGCGGAAAGACTTGCCATCAGTGTACTTAAGCGTTCACCATCTCATTAATTTCAGATCGCGTTCCCAGCACAGATGGCGAAATCAAGACGGTAGCATTTTTTTTCTGAAAGATTCTGTGTTAACACGCTACCGAGCTGTGTGGCCCAGCTTGTGGAATTCTTCTGAATAAAAACTGTTCCGATGTCCCGTATTAGTCCGTATTAGAGTTTTAGCGTGACTATAAATGTTGAACATACTCGGAGAAATTACTTTACAAATCTTGCTCGACACTTATAAAACTATAAATTCTTGACTATCGCGTGCCGCATCTTGTGAGCCACGTTGTTCAGATAAAACAAGCTTTAATTGCTTAACTCATCCGTCCCGTAACACATAACTCAGTGGACCGCTTTCACACCAAAGTCCCTCGTACTAGAACCTGTAGTAATAAATACTAATTACCAGCAGAATACACGATAACATCGCCGAAATTCCTAACATTATAGTCCAGCAAGAGTTGTTGGAATAAAAACTAGCCGATACCATACATAGTAAATCTCTAGTGACGCATAATAGTCTTAAGAGTTTTATTTATCGCTTTCGGTCGTTTAAAGTGAACTGTTTAATAAATATTATCACTGTCGTCAACAAACGTGAGAAGATAGCTGTTGACCCGGTTCGTGATACTTGTCTCATTTCGGGGATTAAATGTGATCGTTTCCGAACGGCATTGCCTTCTGTTTGTCGAATCTTGTCTTTACAATAAATCATGGCTTTGTTTAAGGATCTTCGCCTTCCTTACGAGCATTTTGTATTAAAATGGCTTTGCTTTTTTGAGTGTTCTCGAATGACAAAAGAAGACTATTATAGGTAGATTTAAATAGAAGACATTCGTTGCGCTTCAATGACATCTCCGAGGTGTATTTTAATGTTTTTTAAATACGTTTCCGGTTCAACAAGATGGAGTGTTCCGTAACATCAAAAAACCATTGAAGAGGATTAAAACTCTGCACGTGGGAGAACCTTCCAGTAATGCATTGCAGATAACATTTTTTGGGGGATCATTCGTACGATCATAAAATGAAAAGCATTGGATATCTTTAATCAAGAAAGCCTTATCGAAATACTGACACAATAGTTATCAATAAACACATTTAATTTGAATAATACTAGCGTATAAAGTTGTCATGAACGAATACATTTTCATAATATTTATTTAGAAATGAGCCATTTCAAGCGCAACAATGAAGTAACATACTCGTTAGTGGGACAACATCTTGGCGGGGTTCCCACATTTACCACCACATGGCTTGCATTGAAACATATATCCAACACTGCAGCCTACTTTCAATAAATCCGGATTATCATTTATTTAAGCATCCACAGACACGAACATAGACCTAGTACTGAATAAAAAACGTTTGTTATTTTTTCAGTAGCAAGGTTTAAAATTCAATAAGGTTCGGTGACAAATGTGCAACCGTGGTTCGACATTGTGCTTTCAGAGTGGAGGAAGTGCGTGTTATTGCAGCTTATGTTTCGTAGCCGCCCGCTGAGATATTCGAAGCACCCGTCCGTTTTTTGTGACAGACCAACCGAGTGCCATAAATAATAGGTAGGGGTTCCCGAAGCGAGCTTTGTAATAAATTCGATGCTCTTTTGGTAGCGAAGTAGCAGCCCATCTACGATTGAATTATGGTGATGCGTTAAGCCGTCGGACTCAGTTGGAATCCGTTTTTATTTCCATTTCGCGCTGAGCTTCTGCTTATTGAGTCATTGTGTACCTACGTTCTCAGAAAACGAGGCTCAGAGCACTACAATAAGTTTGTTTTGCTACACGATCATATCGCATTACTTCTCCCGTCTGTTTGAAAAAGACAACGCACAGATGGTACGGTACATCCGGATAGGTTTACTCTTTAAACAGAAGTAATTTAAATCACATGGGACCGTCAATAATTTCTTTCCTCGGTATAAAGGCGATTTGTCTGGGGAAGGCAGTTCCAAACAAAGATGGACTAGTGCTAGTTACCGGGGTGCACGACACGGGCGAGGTTACTAATATATTACAAAAAATTTGCATTATATAGTATACTAATAAATATGTTGTTTCAATACAATATGACGACCTCTGTGGCGCAGTGGGCGAAAGTCCGCCTGAGACGCAGAAGGTTGCGGGTTCGATTCCTGTCACGAGACAAATGTTTGTAAGATCTGCAAATATTTGTCTCAGGTCTGGGTGTTTTTCTATGTAAAAAATTTATGTATTTAGAAAAAAAAAAAGTATATATGTAGATGTAGTATATCAGTCATGTAGTTTCCATAATACAAGCTCTGCTTAGTTTGGGGCTAGATGATGCTGTGTAAAAAATGTCCAGCATTATTTATTTTAATATACCATATGATTGTCGCAAGTTCGTTCTTGTAAGTAATGCAGTTAACATTATACTCATTCCAAGATTTTCAAGAAATTTAGTTTGTTATGTAAACCTAAGCGTATCTATGTCGTGAATGCAAAGCAGATAAATATTATTCAAGCTAGCAGACGAGCTACTAAAGTAAAGTAACGAACACTACATCAGATTCAACTGATAAAAAAAAAAAAAACAAAGAGAAGAGAAATGGTTTCACTAAGAATTTTACACCAGCTACAAACTCAAAATTAATTATGAAATCTTTGAAATATGTTGCTGGGTTTCAATTCAGATACCTGTCACAGTGTTTCTTTGGAGCTGCGGTGTAGTATTACTGGGTAGAGACTACCGGCTGGACGGAGGAGTGCATCGGTGCCTCATAGGAGTGCCTCTCAAGTTACCCCCGGATAAGTCAATCATTGGAAACGTCCACAATTCGCCCAAAATAAAACCTCACCGTTCGAATCTCGTGTGTGGCGCTCCCGGCATAATGCGTAGCGACAGCCGACATGTTTTGTGCGAGAAAATAAAATTGATGGCACGAGAGCGCTGCAGACTTAAATAGCGCAGTCATTCGTACTGTAGCTAAACGCCTTTGTCTATTTTATAACCGGCGTCACGTCTCTCCTTTTTGTTTTCCTTTTGTTTTCGTGTAACGTATTAGTTTTTCCAACTATTCGTGTCTCACGGAAATTGCTCTGTCACAAAATGTTTACGGCTAAGCGGCTAGTGTCCTTTATTAAAACGAGTGCTCGTATTTTACAGTTAAACTTTTGAAGTTAGGAAGTAATTGGACAAGTGTTGGCAAATTCGTGAAGGCTGGCAAGGTTCAATTTCCGCTACAACCGGAGTCTTCGACGAGCAAATAACTCTTCGCAAATCAAACAGGACCGTCTGGCAAATCCACATATCAACTTCGCATTGTTTCTCTCCCGTCATTCGGGGCTAACCAGAGGCGTTTTCGATTATCCGCCCTCCGGAGAACAAAGCCAGTGACCGCAGAGCCGAGTCAATTACATAGTTCAACAACTCAGCCCTTATAACTTTCATAGGCTACCACCGGAATACAGAAAAGGGTATCTGTTTTCAATACTCGGGTCGAACGATACGATTGACCCTTTCAAGTGTCCGCATTGACTTTTAAATTACTAATCCCGCAGGAGTAAACAGAAAAAGCGCCTCTGGGTGAGCTTGTTTACACGGTCGAGTGTACTTGCATATCTTCATTAGCCCGCCAGCGGCTCGCTTGCTCAACACTCGTGCGGCTATCCCTGGGAATTCTCATTACATTTCCCTAGATTCTCAACGCGAAATGAATTCAAATGTTGACACAAATGAATGTTATCTTCAAGCGGACGGAATTAACTCTACGATTAACCTAAACACTGAATTATGCATAAGTGAGCGCACAGAATTGATATGTATCTAACAAAACATAAGCATAATGAATTTAACATTCTTTCACATCGTACGCCTTCAGCTGGATGGGACATAACTCGTTTTCCGGAAACAATCCAACTTGCTGCTCGCTATTTCAGATACATATAAATAGAGAATACTATAGGGACTTATTAATGTTTATCTAGGAATCGGAATAAGAATGCGTTTGACGGGAGAGTGAACGCGCCCGGCGGACGCAGTCGACCGCGTCTTTTCCGACTGATGGCTCTATACCGTCCTTTTTTCTACGTCAGATACAAACAGTACCCTTTCAACCCGAATGAATTACTTAATTTTTCTATATCGGGCGCCGACCCTCGGCGATACTCGACGTCGAAATAAATTAGCGTTATCCATTGTGTTAAAGGAAGCGCGTTGCCTTGAATTGGATTCGAGTGGTTTTTTGGTCCGTGAGCACTGAAGGGAGTAATTTTGGACAAATATTTGCCAGTTTATGGTTTTGAATGTAATTTCATTAGAAGTAAGAATAGCTTGGTTAATAACAGGGGTTTATTTTATTATTCGTTCAAATCCACCCCTCTCATGCACATAGATGAATAATGGTTGGTTCAGCGTATCAGCGTATTCATCAACGACCCCCAGAAAATCGAAGTAAGTACTGAGACGTACCCTAAGAAATACTAATCGATCTTCTATTACTCAGAATAGTTTTTGAATATGCGTCAAAAGAATTAAACAAGTGTGATAATAAATAGCTATCATCTTTTATTCTTCAACTCCTGCTTCTATTATTATAACTGGTTCAAAAGCAGAGTAGCGGTTTAGCGATCCACAATACGAATGAAACATTAAACGTTATTAATGAGAGCGTTACCGTTCGCCGCGATATGAATGTATGATTATATGTATGAACTAAAATGCATTCTCTTTCGCTCCACTGCTTATTAATGATACGAAATTGTTAATAACGGCGGACAGAGAGTAAAAAATAAACGATTAAGAGTGTTAAACTACCGTAACTGATCGGAATTCGACTCGGCAGTTTTTGGTAGGCTATTGTACTCTTAATAATAGATGTATTTATGTTTGGGTGCTGTTTTTGTGTCGGAAAAAGTTTAATAATCACCCGTCTACCTGAGAAGGTGTGCCATCCATCACGCGTTATAACGAGAAAATATTATTGTCTGTTTTTATTGCCTTCTAGGAATAGACGTATACCATAAAATGGAGGCTTACGTCTATATTTGCAAACATTGTATGATAAAGTTATAAATTAACTTTATATTGCCTTTTGTGTCGTTTGACAATGGAATTTTTATCGAGCATGACACGTTTGATGTCTGTTTCAGCTGCTAGATAGTTGAATAAAACATTTATGTTTATGCATTTAACATAGCTGTAGAGATGACTGCAGGGCTTGTTTCGTTTGGATGATCACTTGTAACTCTTATTTGTGGGTACACAACGTATAAATTTGAATGCAAGATTGTTGTGACACGAGAGTGGTAAATTTGTGTATCCAGTATGCAGATTAGTGGAAGGATACTTGTCCGCACCGCCCCACGTTCCGATTCGGAGAACACACGCACGTTAGTTCATGTAGAAATTATCATTGTTTAGTTTGTATTCGATTCAGAGTAGGTACCTACTCACTGACGAGCAAGGTATTAACTTCAAGCGAAATGGACTACAAAGCGAAAGTACAATCAATAGAAACGAAAAAATTATAAACTTCAGTTTATGTAAAGATATTGAATATTCTTTTTATATTATTTTGACAATTGTTTCAAAAATCAACAAAGCTTTGTGAAATCTGAAAACGATGCTTGTTGCTGGCGGACCGCCAACTTCAAATGAATATTTTAAACTACAAAAGTGGATACGTTTTTGCTCCCTTGTTTCATACGACGAAAATACAAACTTAAACTTTATTTTTTTCATTAGAAAATACTTCGATCTTAATGTTATGCGGCATTTTTCATGTGGACAATGCCCAAAAATCCACAACTAATATTTATTTATTTTTATTAAATTGTTCTAAAATGTTCCGAGTGTCCATCGGCGAAGGCTTCACATTGTCATTATTATTATATACATTATAATTTGGCCCACAATGCCTCAATACACAGTGTACACTGTACATTAGGTTTCAAATAAATGTGCATATCATTAGACTAACAAGAACCGCGGACGTGTGTGGTCCATTGCTATTCCAACATCTTCGTATTTATAATACTTTTTTTTTAATTCGTACACTTTTTTCGTTCGTAGCAATTAATGGCCTACAAGTCGAGCTTCGTGTAAGCCATTTGGGCCATTAGATGAAGGCTTGAATTTGGGAACGAAACCTTTAATTAATTAAAGACTATTAACCAAATGATAGTTATTATTTGGAATTGCCTCGAGACAAGGCCGTGGTTTACTGGTTCTAATGAAGGTGTTTTGGTGCTTTGATATTTAAGTTAATATATTTTAGTCAATTCTTACAAAGATATCGTGTCCTGCAAATATTTGATCCGAGTCTAGCTTTATGATATCGTAATACTCGTAATTCCTGATACCCACGATACAGGGAATCTTTGTATGTATATAGATAGATAGATAAACTCTTTATTGTACACCAAAGCAAAATACACAAAACTCAGGAATTCATAATACTATTAAGTACAATGGGCGATCTTATCGCTAAAAGCGATCTCTTCCAGACAACCTTTTGATGAACAGGATAAAATGGAATCAAAAGACGGCGAAGGTAAGTATGTGCCTGTAGGCTGTTTATTATAAAACGATAGCTTGAAAGTAAGGGCCATATTTCAAAGAATCGACAAAAGAGCACTATAACGTTCAGTGTTTATGAATAGTAAATTTTCAGATGAAGTAGAAACAAAATCCCGTACCCTCATAAAATATGTACACATGGGTAATTTTTAATGCTTAACCTTCTTGAAGGAATCTTCGTTCTTCGCAGGCGTCATCAAAGTATAGAGAAAAATCACTTATATTGTATTTGTCCAAAAAAAAAGTTTTTGGACAAATACAAATTATCCTAGTCATTTCTTTGGATAAATTTCTATAGAATTTGAATGACACCGTTTTCAAAATCTTTTTCTCTGTTTTATACTCATAGTCCGTACCTACGCCCCCGTATATTTCGACCTGGTTCTGAGTTATTCATTTTGTTTTTTTTGTAACATGTTAACAACAATGCTCAGTGGAGCTTAATGCGATGACTTGCACAAATAAAACGGATCTCGTGATTAGAAGGAGCATTGTTTATTCATTTCTAACCACCTGGCCAGGTTTGGTCTAAATGGTTACTGACATACAGCTGTAACTGAATCATGAGTTATCATTTTCATTGCAGTAAACGAAACATTGTATACCAACGAGAAAAATAAAAAATGCGCTCTTTATGTGTAGTACCAAACTACATTGATTTGATTTGATGGAATTTGTTATATGTAAACCTTTAAACTTGTGAATTTGTAAACAAGAATTAATACTCCACAGACTACACATGCACTTTTACATAAAAAATACTTTTCTTAAAACCACTTTTATCGGCGACAATGATTTCCAGAAAAGCATATATCAAGCTTCTTCGATATTTTTTATAGTAACCCAAAAAAACAATATTGGCGGGATTAAACCAGGCTGGTAACGTTCCCGTGGCTAAGTTGGTATAGCCCCCGCGTACCAAGTGAGAGGTCGCCATTTCGAGTCCCGCCGAGGTTTAATTTTTTGTTTATTATAAAAATCATGTGAATTCCCTTAAACCCACTTTTGTGGCGACTAAAAATCCGAATAATTGTCTTTTTTTTAAACACCCAACAGACACATACTGGGTTTCCCTGTGTCGTGGGTATCAGAAACTACGAGTATAGTGGCATAAGCATATGTATATGCTTTAAACAGTCAAACAACTACCTCGAATTGCAAAATCTGCTCGAACTGTAAAACTCAGTTAATTTTATTGTAAATCTGATAGAAAAAAATCATCAGTGATTAAAAAAATCTCGCGCCACGAACTAAGTATCACATTACAAACGGAAATATGCTAATGCGAGTATAATGAAGCCCGAAACAATAAGATATAGTAATAGAATATCAAAAGCCGGCTTCATCAATCATATGATAAGCCACTATACACAGAAAACCGGCGTTACTCACCTAAACCAGCTAGTTCCTTTTTACGCAAACGTACTTCAAGCCTTTAATCATGAGGCTTTAATCTTTTATACTATAAACCTGAGCAGATAAAAATGATTTTAAAACAAATAAGTTACTCAATCATTGAATAAAAATTATACTAAAATACTGGAATAAATCCTCAATATTTTTTTTTTCAAATTTGTTATTCACTCTTTACTCGTATTAAGTTTCCATAAAATACACAATTTGAGATTTAAACATAGCATAGCATAGATTTTGGAGAACTTAAAGCTACTAAAAAACTCGCGTTGCCTAGACTTGAAATATGTATGAAAGAGATGCGAACCCTGCTCATTGTCTAAAGGAGGCCATAGAATATGATCTTATCTGAAATGGAACTCATCATTTACAGATCTGTCCATCGGCGGCGCTGGCCGAATGTTATTAATAGATTTCTATCTGGTCATCAAATGATTCTCATACCACAGTGAATAAAGGGATAGTTCCTTCATATCTGAGTAGCTGAGTTACGGGGCAAACCAAAATTTGTAAAGACGGTCGAATAAGTACATTTTATCAAACACATCGCTACCTTGTTATTCTAGAAAACTTAAAATTGTACAAAACAAGAGTTTTATACAACAACTCCTCTCCTAATGTTTCTTTGCCATTGTTACAAAAGAGTTAAGAAGTTTTGCTGTACCACAACTACATCCAAATGGCGGAGCTGCTTAAGTTGAGCTACTTTATATTTTTATCGGCTGTCTTAACGGTAATCTCGTTTCGTCAGCCCGGTACATACATTATCAGGAACAAATTATTGCTCTCTACACCACTTACGTGGTAAGAATACCACATGCAGAGCAGGAAACGTTAGACAAATCAAAGTCATTTGACTACCGACTTTTTAGGTCGAATTCTTGTATTCGATAACAATAAAATATTCGGTAACTTTATGAAATTTCTAACGATAAATATTCAGCGATACTATAAAGAAGTTACCTAGATACATAAAATGAACACAAAGAATGCTTTGTTTGACAGTAATATTTCGATTTCTAAGCGGAGTGGCTTAATCTGAATACTGGTAGACTCTCCACTAAGATGTTTATCTCTGTAATAATGAAAAGAAAAACTATCTACTTTGGATAAAATAGTTGTTTCAAATTTTATAAAGGCTTTGGCACACAGAGTAAACGTCAGGCGGCAGTAATGGCAACAGGATCGACGTTATTTCACCTCTCGTCTACGTCACTTCTAGTAATTCCCACTAGAACATATTCGAGTGAGCACATGTTAGTTTATGAGGATGAAAATAACTCGAGCTATCATCCTAAGTGGATAGGTAGTTATGTTAACTAATAAAACTCTACAGCTTCAAATTAACGGTCAATAATTCAACGAGTGACGATTTCAAAACGTCAACTTGGACATTCCGAGAGATGGTAGATTAATATTACAGATTATGCTGGTGTAACGGACAGCGATGATACGTTAAAACTCTTTTTTACGCCCCGATAGTACCAAGTTAAGAAACTTCGTAGATGAATCGTATGATAAAAAACGTCAATATCATTATACCTGTACTAACATGGAGATACTTAAAAAGATTGTATGGCTCGTGTGTAGATAATGATTGTATTTTATTAGATCTGTATGTTCTACACAGGTAATTCATGTATCTCGATTCGATAGGCAATTGTTTTTTCTTGGTTCTAACGAGGTGGACCGTTGTACGCGGCGATTTGAGATTGATTGATTGAACAATGATGCGTCGAAATCTACTTTCTAGTTCATATTTAAACTTGTATAGATTAAGGGAAGTCGGAGGAAGACGGTGGCACAAGACCGTTTGTGATACACGCTTTAGGGGAGGCCAATGTGCAGTGAACTTTTTAGGACTGATGATGATTTAAAACCTAACTATAGATCTGGCCACCATAGAGATGATTAAAGCCGTAAGACATTTATTTCAAAATAATATATACTTTATAAATATGTTAGTCATGTAGTTCCCATAACACAAGCTCTGTCTACTTTGGACTTAGATGATGCTGTGTAAAAATGGCCAACATTATTATTATTATTTTTTTATACCTTAAAAATCAGTTAAACTATATACTTCATATTAAATAGAATAGAATAGAATATAATAGAATAGAAAGAGGTTTATTTGACAACGACACAGCACATAAAGAATAGGTACAAGATATATAAATAAATAAATACTGTAAATATTTAAGATTTTTAACAAAAACACAGAGGCAAAGAGGAAGATTTTTTTGCTAATTAAGAAAAATAATTAGTAACTGTAGTAACAGAACTACAGGGACAAAACAGAGTACAAGTCACCGACCGCAGGCAGGGTACTAAAAAGGCTGGTGACATTACCTCATTGAATAGCAATGCTAATTTTCTGAACGAGGTAAGCGCTAGTCCTTTGGTTATTTTTTATGCTTTATTATACACAAAATAACACATTAACATAAGACAAAATGAGAGGGCACGTGCAAAGGTTATTTTAATCGTTATTATTGTAATCTTGCAAAACTATTTAACCTAATTTTCTAATTGTCTAGATGCTTACTATTTATGTTTGAATAACAATACAATATTCTGGTGTCAGCGAACTAAACTGATAAAGAAGACAAAAGGTAGCCAGCGGCACTCCTCGATGAACTATGATATAGACGAGCAGTTTTTGGGGACGTACTCGTATTAACATAATGTTAAAAATTTTATAATCATCATTAAAGCTAAATCCTTCTACTAATAATAACAGTTTGTGAGGATGGACGTTTGTTCCTCTTTCAAGCAAAAACGACTTAACGTATTTTGATGAAATTTTACAGTTATATAGCATATACATCAGAATAACACATAGGCACTTATTATCCGAGTACCATGCGGGTGAAGCCGTGGGCAGAAGCTAGTTTCATATAAGCGTTATATGAAAAAAACAGAGCCCTATGTCACGGAGCTTTTTGGAATAGTAAGTAGATTTTTTTGATTTAATATAAATCCGCCTTTTAAAATTGTCAAGCACTTACCTTACCGTAATTTACATAACACCTCGACAAATCTCATTCGTTGTCCATATTAATAGGTTGACTCAGTGAAACGCACTTCATTGAGCATTACGAAACATGCCTAAGGAACCTGACACAAGGTGTAATGCATCGATGCTTCCAGGCTTAGCATAAACACAAGGCAACCATTTCGTCTGCAGAAGAACAGACAAGAATAACAACTATTTCTCCTTTCTATCAGGCAAATGAGAGTGGCATCATTTGTATTTTCTTCGGCCCACAAAACCATTGTGCTCATTCACTTGTTCTGCTCACATGTCACTAGAGTAATTAAGGTAAATAAATAAAAGTTATATTTAAATGTGTCCTGGAAATTCTGATTTAGCGGAACTGGAACCCGCATCTTTGATCTCAGCAATGCGTTGGCCAATTACGCCATAAACGCTGAGTGTGACTTCATTTCGCACTTTCAATTCAGCTTGTAGTGCGCTCAGTCGGAAACATTCCTGCTCAAAGTCCGAAGGTCGTTCCAACTAATAACAAGAGAGGGCACCACTGTTTTTTTTTAAGTTTATAAATTATAAGGTGTAAATTACACATAGGTAAAACATGATTGTGTCCCAAATAATTCGATTCATCGCGACAAGAATCCGCATCTTCACTTCCAATCCGCAATACATTATGTACATAACTGTCGTTTTCATTGTCAAGTTAAAAAACAATATTAAAATAGTATTGTACACCGAATATGATTTTATGAAATGGAGTCTAATAAAACGCGTCATTATAATCCATTCGTTATTCATCTTTGGTCTCCATCATCAAATAACAGAAAGTTCATCAAAGTCCTCTACTACAATACACTAGACAATACAAGCTTGTGATAAGTACCTGAGACTTTGATCGAGCTCTTGAGTGCACCGATGTTTCACCTCACTGTGTGTCATCACCCTAATGTTTACACAAATATTATTCAGCGGGTGTACAGCGTATTTACATACATTTACAAAGACTTTCGTATTCACTATAATTATAATATAATTCACTTTTTGAGATCCGGTGTAATTGATTTTATTATGCAGTATGGTAAATACCAAGGCAGTCAAGTTTACAGAACTCACAGTAAAACTTTTATCTGATTGAGTTTTATAGCATAAAAAAACAATATTCAAGGAAAAAAGAGCACGCGACTCTTATCTCCAAAGTTTGCAAATTTATGAACTATAACATAATCTACATATGTAGAACAGTCAATTTACTTAATTTAGTCTGTAGTTTAAATTCTTAGAAGTTTTATTTAGAGAAATACGTGGTAAGTAAGTATTATGGAATCTGTGGAAATACTAAGAATGAAGTTGCATGTTTGAGCATTTAAATGTAGCATGCATGTGAAAGATTCTCAAATAGTTAAAACAATTTGAAAAGGCACTTTATCATTATGAAAACATTGATTATCATTATCATGACTTCACACAGTGACGATTTATAAATGTTTACGACCTCATAAAAATTTCAACAGAAGTTACCATAAATTTGTAGAGAATTTTGATTGCAATAACCCATGATAAGTTGCAAAACATGCTTTACAAATGCCATGCAGTTTACGCCTATCAAGTGGCAATAAATAAGCCAGTAGTAAAACTTACAACAGATTTTTAATATTTTATTACAGGTTATTCTTCTATTGTGTCACTATTTTTTTTGTCACTTTTCTAAGATGGATATGACCCAAATATTTCTACTCAAAGCAAAAAAAAACTGGTGAAAGGAGAGGAGGTTTCTTTTCAGCAAGTTGAACTACAAACTCCAAAGTATTTAAAATATCCTTGTTAACATTAAAAAAACGATAAAATAGCAGTAATGATTTCCAACTATTTTATTTTTCAGGATCCAGTCAAAGGACTTTAGAATAGTTTCAGCTCGGTAATTAATAATTTAGTTTGACCCCGTCACTGACCGAACAGCAAGTATTTGCACTATGCTATGCAGCCAAATGGGTTCACATTTTGGCTGCAAAACATTCATAGCAAATTAAAAGGCAAACTCTATAATACTAGGTGGACGATACAGGAAACGTTGAGTAAACAAAGCGCATTGAGTTGTTGGCCACCCCGGCCGGGGTGCGCCGCCCACGAGCAGTCGTGACGCGCACTGCCTTCTGCATTGGGTATGTCCAGAATGAAAGCAAGAAGCGATCGAAAAAGTTACAGAAAACGAGCATAAATTAGATTTTTCCTGTTTGATCTGTAGAAGTCTGCTTGACAGCCCTCTACTGACAGTCGTTTGTATTAAATTGAAGTGTCTAAGATCTTTGATATGAAGTGATTTACAAAGATGGCTCCGCAGTGCTGTCAAACTAAACTGCTATAAACTAAAAAAATATCTACTCTCATTCACGGCATGAGGTCAATTACAATAGTAAAGTAGAGCTACTTGAAAATTATTTATAATGAGAGCGCATGGTGTCTGATAATAACTAGGTATGCATTACAGATAGATAGATAGTTTCTCACTAAACAAAGTGAACAGTTCAAGTAAAAACTTGACTTGACCTTGACTTGAAAGAAAGGCCATCGTTTGGCCTTTCCATTTATCAGACAAAAGTCAAGTAAAGAGCAGATAAAGAAAATCTTGAACTATGGTACAAAAATAATGTAACCTGATTATTTTATTAGCACAAAGCGTAAACATAGAATAATAATAGGTATCTACTACTTGCAGTATTCTGGATTTAATACAATTTATTTCAAAGCCTGTAGCTATGGGCGTGGCGTACCGCTGCCACTCAGACCGAGACCTAAACTCACGTAAAGTTTTATATCCACCGCTGATATCTTCGGTGATGCGCTCGGAATATCAATAAGAAACGCAAACTACAAATGAAATACTCAACTGTAAGCGAATCTCCTTGTTTAGCGGAGGTGTTGTTTTAATAAATAGCTTTACGATCGCTCTGTTTAGTTTATAAATTGATTTTGTTTAGTAACTTCGAACTTTGCGCGACTTACCTACTTCCAGTAATCAATATAACTCAAGCTTGTAGAATCGTCGACTCGTCGTTGGCTTAAAGCACGTTTCGACTGATCAAAAATTCTGGAAGTTTTAATTATGGATCGTCAAAGCAATGAACATACGATAAGTAAACGTGACTTAAGTGAAACCCACGTTAGTTCATTATCTCTTACGGACCTATTATTTTAAGGGACGCTTTTATTGTGCAGTAAATATTTTATTTGATGATAAGAGCACGTATAGATAAAACAAATTGATCGTAGTGGGCTAGAGTTTTTGAAGTTTTAAGTGAGAAGTGGGCGTTCTTAATTGATTTGGTAAGATTGTGCGAACGACACCTATCTTCGGTGTTCATTTAATATTCTTGTCTCAAATTCAATAGTTAACTTGTTTGGATTATTCATGTACTTGTGTTTTGTATTCATTATTTACTCAAAACATGTTTGTTGTTGAAGGTATATAAGTAGTGGAATCCAAATTAAATGTTTGATTACATTCAGAATTAATCATCAGCATTACCTACCCACCTCCTTAATATGCTGATTCCGCGAATGAGAACTCAAGCGATATCAAATCCAATATTGTCTTAAACATATTACACTCCAAAATCAATATAATCGTGTTTAACTATGAGCCTAATTTCCTCGGATTTGCCTGTACATTAGTCACAAGCGTTGCCGTGAGCGATAACCCCCCAAATTTATACAGGAATATGCATTATTATAATATTCCTCGTGTGTCGAATTTTGATGTTTGAGCTTCGAGCGGCAGCGGTAACGGCTCCATACATTCACGTTATTTATATTCACATTTATTTTACTCATAATCAAAGTTTTCTCCTTTCTTTAAGCGGTTTATAATATTTTTTTGCAAAATTTCTACTCCCCGACGAGTTTTACATTGTCTTTTGCAGCGATCTTTAGTAGTGTAGCTTAAAAAAAGTATATAAGTACTATGTTTGAAGTTATATAAATCGTTTGCAAAAAAATGCATTAGAAAGAAAATAGAAAGTTGAAAATATTTTTATTTGGCTAAATGGAAAATAGACATCATCTTTGCAATAAAACAGGTACACATCTACTTATAATAAAAGATAAAAAACTCTTACCTACCTACTAAAGTATATTACAATTACCGATAAGTCGTTTTGGAGATAAATGATAAAAGACAAACAATCAAAAAATCTCTTATGGGAAACGTATAATATACGGGTTCCTTGCGTCGCGGGTAAACAGGAGCTTACACGCGCAATTACAATTCCTTTATGTGATTCTTTTCTCGTCGCTGTAGCTTTAAAAGCAGCAACAAAAGCTACAGCGTGATATAGTGAAGAAGTGAAGATAGATGAAGTGGTAGTGCGGTTGTGTGATGAAGGGATTCAGGGTACATTTTGCAGAAATGATTAATCTTACACGCAATTAAAATGATGCAAGTAATCAAATTTATGTTTGATATTAGGTAAACAAATTTAAAGTGTAAATACGCTGTTCGCAAAGAAAAGTACAACAAAGCCCTTCAAAAACTTCAGACATTACGCTCATCTCTTATGATTTATGAAGTCGCGACGTTCCCCTTTTGTTATACACACATGACGGATTTTTATTAAGATTTAATTAAGTGTTCCTCCAGTGTACATTAGGCGCGTGCGAAGAGATTACGCAAATCCGCCTTTGCAGAGGAAAACCCCCTATTGTTCGATAATAGAAAGCAGTATTATATGCTTTAACCCTAATAGTATGTTATCGAGCATCTTATGTTTTATTCAGAGGAGATTATATAAAGGGGCTTACTAGAATTTTTCATATATTTTCATTGATGACCTCTTCCGAGCAGCTGCATGCGACTAAGAAACAAGATCACCAAATTGATCTCGTAACAGAAAAACAATGTAGTTGATGCTGAGATGATGTTTTTTTATCCATCAACTGTGATATTTCAAATTTCTACGAACATGAGGTTCTCGGATCGGCGGTCGGTTCGTTTATTTACCAGAAAGTATTTTATATCAAAAATAATTTAGAACGCCGCGGGGTATCAAGATTTTGGTTAAAACAAAATGATTAAAGAGTCTGATGTTGATTAATTGACATTGGAATTGAAATCGGAAGCGCTATTCTCGTGCTAATTCATTATTTATTTAGTTAACGCAATCGGTAATATTCAGATCGCTGTTTGTGTAAGATTTATTGTACAATTATTGTAATAAACGCATTTACATGTCGAAGCTGATAAGCAAAATTTACATGAATAATTCAAAGAGTTTAACGAGCTAACACGAATATTAAATTTCATTCTAGAATCCTTTTTATCAATACAATTTAGAGAAGTAGGAATCTAAATAATTAAAAAAAAATTTTTCATAATTTTGTCAGTTATTTACATAATAAATTATTAAGTTTGCTAGGTTCATGGTTCATAGCTAATATCTAAATTTGTAGGTTACAGAATGGAGTGCCTGTGTTAATGTTTTAATTAGCTTCGCATAACCATTACTCGTGTATGTGAGCGCCGTTTCAAGCTCGCCTCTAATATTATTTTGTAAATTTGTTCCTAAAGTGGAGGGCAAATTTCGGTGAACTAACCTAATTGTGGTTTATATTCATCAAGTTATTTGACGTAGTGGAGCGTTAGATTGCCTTAAATTTTCTAAGTGATGCTTACTCATTTATCTAAAGACACAAATTAAAAATAATGACTGTCTGGTAATATTTCTGTGGAATTCAATGACGGTACAAAAGGACGACGCGGTCCGGTCCCGGCTCGAATCGATGCCCGCTTGATGGGCAGCTGCAGAAAGAAATTATGACCATTTTTATTTCTCGACCGCGACGTACACCTGCCCGGCCCGGCCACGATTGACACCTACCCCATTATACTCGATCCTCACATATACTTCTAAAAAAATCCTAACAATAGAATCCCCGATCGCAGACGCATGAGAACTTATTATTGGCCCTTTATAAGGTAGGCCATTCATTTTTGTACATCTTCATACAATCCTGACCATTAGCCGAGGCGTGTGGGCAGTGGGCTTGCAGCTAAATAAAACTATTGTTGCACCAAACAATTCATCGAAGTGAACATCTTCATGAGACTCGGCTAGGTTATTGTTCCTCATGGAATTCCCTTCGCCTTAAGCGACATTTTAGAAGGGAATTTATTGGCAATTTCAGGAAATGTTTACCGAAAAGTGAGTGAATGGTAGGCAAGAGAATTACTTATTGTAATGAAATAAAGGAGGCCAGATTGAAAGCGTCCGATGAAAGCCGACATCGTCGCCGGGACAGAGCACCATTTGATGACAATAATTTATGGCGACAAAATCACGATGCGACCTTAGCGTTAATGCAAGGAACGATAAATGTGTCGACAGATCTATTGTTTGGAGCTCAGGTAATGTATATAAAAAATAAAGTCATCAAGTCACAATAGGTAACTTTTATACGGGCATGTAAGTACAACCTAAATAAACAACAGTAAAATAGTAAAAAGCAAACAGAGCGCAATTTTGTCGGTGAAAAATTCTCTACGTGCCGTCATAACTGACATCGACCGCAGGTGTGAACAAAAACGTGCAGCCGCAACTAAACCACAACCTCGTTCACGACAATCATCTCAATTGGTAGATACACGCTGTTCTAAATATACTACAACTCAAGACGGAATTAGTGCAGAGCCACACGCATATAATACGCACGTTACTTGCAATAAAATACAAAGTAAACTAAAACGAGTTACAAACGACTTCGAAGAAGCTGTTAAAATCGAGCATGCAACTTGATTAGTACATTGTATCCGAAATGTTCGGACGCAGTGATCAAATACGGTCCCAAAATCATGTTTTTGTCGTTGAAGCGTCGCGTCGCCTTCGGGGGTGAAACTCAACCTTCCGGTTTTGCCGCCGCTATCCACGACGAGCGGCTTCGTTAACCACCGCTCCTGTAATGACTTGCTTAATTCGAGATAATTAAGCTCCCAGCAAACGCAAACGTGGGCCGGAGAATTTATAGAAACTAGTCGCCGTTGCTACGGAACGTGCCTCGCGATATTTCCTTTCGTGTACGTATTACTAGAAGGGCTACGCGAAGGCAACGTCGTCCCCTTAGTAGGACACTATAAATCAGCCGCGGGTTGTAAAATGTCGGCTAAGTATTACCTTATTCGATTTTGAACTTGTATTAAAATTTGTATGCGTGAAACGCTGCAGCCTTTCCTATCACGAAGTCGAAATATCCGTTCATGTTTTAATAAACAACGTTTACTTAAATCACGTGCGCATCAGTCATCCTGTCTCAAATCGCTTCTTTTTAATCAGAAATGAGTGAAGCGGTTAATAATTGCAATCCACAGTACGCGGCGCGACTGAAGACATCCTGCCATTTTAATATTCTTTGGTGGTATAGAGTTCTCTTATGCAAAACTTTCCCCTTTAGGGTATTCAACATATTGTTCTTTTTGGAATGTCATCGTTTAGACATATCAGTCTGTCACTTAAGAATAATTCAGATTGAATACACCTACCGCGTCGCGGCCCCCCTGAAGGGAGCGGTGTCGATCTCGTTGGAACTGAAAACGAGTGCAGATGTTGTTTTGTTTTAATAAACTCGAGTACTTGCCTTCAAAGTAAGAGGTTTTATTTGATTTGTTCTCGACAGAAGAGAGAGAGCTTGAGTTAAACAATTGAGACTGGCCTCATTCAGTTACAAAGTTCGCTTTGATTTCAAACTCAGAGCACCACTGAAACTATTTTTTTAGCGATTGATGTTAGAACGAGAAAAGTGTAGTGTAAATTTCTATAATGCCGGCACTTTATCTCAGTCTACTTATTCGAAACTATGAAAAATTTCCGCGTTATTGCTCTTTAGAAATATTACGTCTAGACCAACGAGAATGTTGCGAGAGAAAAACGAATGCATCTTAGTATGCAACGAGTTTATGCCAAGTCCGCGAGGCCGGCCTATTGTTAGCGTGATACGCCGCGGTAAATTCCCGCAAACCACCGCCTATCGCATTCATCTCTCTGCTAAAATTACAATATAATTACGCCATAAATATTTCTAGCCTTCGCCAAGGCATAAAATCACCTCGATATTAATTAGATTTAAGTCGTTATCGAAATCACCACTGAAAGCTTCGACGAACTTATCGACAAATCATAATTATCGTTTGTTTTCTCAGTTTACAGACTAGTGAATTCGGTTTTCACGCACGTATTTCATGACATGCTGATATTATTGCTGCCGTTGTTCATGACATGGTGATATTATTTTTCTAGTGAATCGTTAAAGTGTGTTCACCAAACGGCGCTTTCGTTTCTCGCTCCGGAAACATTCCTCTTTAACTTTGAAGCAGGTACTAAGCCCGAAATCATTATTTATTTATGGATTTACACCTGCATTGCTTTGCGATTAAAGCGTTCTGGTAAAATAAACTGCAGCTATTGATTTTCTTATTTATAAATGCAAAAGTTTGGATGTTTGTCGTTAATAATTTCCATGATGGGACGACATTTAGAGCAATAAGTACACGGGCAGAGACTCCAGTACTTCAAAAATGCCATAAAGATTTTTGATGCCGAGTGGTTTAATTAAGACATATGATTTATATTGAGGCGTGACTTTGCTTTAAAAACTGGGTCTCGCTATACATGCGTATATTTCGTAATTTAGATAATGTATCTTCATTATTGTCGGATAGGTAGCTAAATACATTAGTTTCACACAACTCCCGACAGCACACCTTTGTGTAATTTATTATACACGAACCACAAAGATAACATCTTTGAATTTAATTTTCAACGAAAATTTAAAGTAGGTAGCTTATATAAGTCATCGTAGTTAAAATAAACTCCCACCCTACGAACAGTTATTTTAAGTACAGTTCGTTCAGGCTCATCAATACTCAAATTAAATCCTTACTCTAAAAAAAACAGATACGTTCAATAATATACGTTCTACTTTGTGCTGTAATATTGCAATATTATCTATCAATTCAAAACAACAATAGCGAAGCCAAAAGCTCCGCCACGTTTCCGTCTCACACTCAGCCTTTCATTGTTGTTAATAATTGATTTTTGTTCGGCGGTTCAGATTGTACGATTAGCTGTAAGCATTACGAGAACTAAGGTTAAAAGAGACGGCAGAATTCAATCTAAACTCCAATGTAAACACTGCGAAAGACGTAGCCGAGACGAACAGTAGACAGAAGAAAAACAAAACTCGAACGATCAATGTTACCAAGGGGCAAACTCAAGTGAAAAGCAAAATCTTCAAGAATAAGGATGAAAATATCCCATAACTTACACCTGCTCTGATGATATATATAGTGGAGTTATTGTTTTAAAAGTAAGTCCCGGGCGAGCGATTACGGCTCGGCAGCTAACCCAGACTTGAAATTCCGATAGTTTTTGCGGTGGTAAAAACTGATATTCCGTTCGGCCGCGCTCTGTCCGTATATTGAGTTAATGTCGGTCGTGATTGTGCGCCCGTCCTTTTTAGACGGACGGGTGTAAGCGAGATGCAGCTTTGTTTCACCGGGGTTGGTTCGAATCGCATTTTATGGTAAGTTGGCGGGCCGGCCCCAGCAGGTGTAGCGATGCACCTGCGGCGCGGTCGAGCGAGATGCGATCACAAGGACGTCGAACCCTCTCTCGGTCCGACCACTTCTCGCACGGACAAACAGTCCACGATTATAACCGCGTAGATTACGTACTCCACATAACTCTCAACCGAGTACTACATAAATTAACGAATGATATGTAGAAGAAGGAGAGCGGAATAGTATGCAAACGCTTTACATCTTCTGATACGCGGTCTAGATAATGCAATCGCGGCAGCGGTGTCCGTGTTTTGCGGAGAAATGTAAAATCGTATCTGTCCGAAGGTATCTGAATGGATAAATAGTGTTGGTTTAAGGTAGGCGAGATCGAGAATGTGATTGTAAGGACCATGTTTGCTCCTATTTATTGCGTTGCCTAGATTAGTGTGGATTGATAAATGCTAAATGCGCTTCGTTTTGCCGTTGAAAGAACGTTTCCGGATTCGCAAACGATGCTTTTAATCTTTGAAAGGTGAAATTGTTCGCGTAAATAGTGAACGAAATGGTCCAAAGTATTTATCAGATGCTAGTATTGTTGTTATTATTATGTGCTTTCAACAAAAACGCTTGCTGTATGCCCTGTTCTAATGGCTTTATACTTCAAGCTAATCACCATAAATAACAGCGTTTAACTCGACAATGCGACATCACCATAGAAAATTATTTCACGCGTAAATGAAACAGTGAAAATTATTTTTTTCACAAAATAACATGGTCATTTGTAATATTTTTATTTTATTTGGTTTATGAAATACTTTTACTTTTACGTACTATTACCTATATTAATAAAATTTTGTGTTGCCGAAATAATAGGCCAAACTTTTGATGAATTATTTTGGCCCTTATTTCCGAGTCTTTTGAAGTTCATAGGTGGTTAATGCCATGATGAGCAAGGGGCTTCTAATTCATTGCTGGAAATTGACTGGAAGTTATTTTTAATAAACACAGTCTGCAAAATTTCTGTTATTGTATCAATATTGATTAATGATACACTTACTCGATAGTTCGAGTTCTATCACCGAAAAACTAAAGACAAGCAACATTATTTAAATAATCAACGAGAGCTCTATAACTTTTCATAAAATACTAAACGTCTTTGTGTCTTGTTAATTTGTTTCAAAGTTCTAGAATATATGTACAGAATCTGTGAAGTGTAAGTATAAATTAAAAAAGTTTTATTTGTAATTTATAGTCTTAAAAAACGTGAGCAGAATAATTCTATAGGTACGAATAGCATCGATTCTACAAAATTGAATCTTAATCAGTGGTTTTTCGAAAACGACTCACTCACACTCTAGTAGTATGCTCATGACAGTATTTCTCATGATAGCTATCCTCAGATCCATCATATTCCGTGATGTGTCGAGTTAGAGGATAGTATAGGCAAGTACAGATATTATAGAGCATTATATTCGGGACATGCCCATAATTATATTCCTAAAAATATTTTTAGGAATATAATTAAATAAGTTAACAGATTAAATGTTGTTAAACTACATTAAACACAATGTCCGAATGCAGAATATAAGAATGATTATAATTGGCTTATATTATTACTAAACAACCATAAATTGTATTGTATAACCGTGTGCGTATTAATTACCAACAATATATTATTAATGAGTAATTGGACAACAGTATTTGATTATTGTAACAATTTTCACAGCCCAAATATAATGGCTAGATCAGATCTAAAGCTTAAATATATTACAGCTAATGCAAAGTTATCTAGAATAGTCTACAGACTGGATATTGTATATTCGTTTTAGCTAGCTGACTATCCTTTTGTTCATATTCAGATATCCAATTCTACTTCTCCGGAAAAACTTTCACGTCTCAAAACATGAGCCCAAAACCTTGGGTAAATCTGTAACTTTATTATATTTTTTTTATTCAAAAGTTTTTACGAGTATTTACTTACACTTAAACAAACATACCTAGTTTTAATATTTTAATGGTGTTGTAATTAGGAGGTATTCCTGTAGATAAATAAAAAGATCAAGGACTCAACCACGCTGTTTTTCAGCCTCGCCTAGTAATGTTTGTGATAGAAGCATTTGAAGAGTGAACCAGCTGTCAAACTAAAAGTATACAGTTATGCTTTGCCATTATTGATACAATATCCAATATTAATATGAATTTGCATGGCTCACCGTGTTGCTTGTTGCTTCCGAAAAATGGACTGAAAGGGCTTACCTGAAAAAAAAATACAAATGTTTTGTGGTACTAATATAACATGTAATAAAATATGGCAAGATTTTATATAACCCAACAATTATACCTTGGCGGCTCTTGTGATTTCCCTTAAGTGTGGATGAACACTTTAAAAGCAAAGTAACAAACTATGAATTTTGTATATTAAGATATAGAGTTTTACAGAGTTACTCGTATTACATCTTCTTTTTTGGGCACCATCCTAAAGGTCCGTGAAATCAACCGATATAAGAATTAGGGTCTCGAATGGCAATCACGAACGAACGATGCCCTTTACCATCCGATGGACCAATAACCAATGCCATAGGCTGCGGGAAGTCAGTGCAGGTGGTACAAGACCGCTTTATCACGGCACTTCTTGCAAAGCAGTAATGCAGACTGAAGGCGTATGGACATATGCTGGACACCTTGTCGACCATGGTGGCGCAGCCGGCGAGTAGTCGGTTGCGACGCAAGAGATGCGGGATATATGTTAGTATGGTCTGCAGAGTTTGGGTGTTGTGGTACTATGGTACTCGTAGTTCTAGCTCCCACGACACAGGGAATCCTAGTGTGTGGTCAAAACTATATAATAATATGTGACTCTTGGGTGTTTAAATATATTTATAGTAGTGGATTTATGCTGTTTATGATTTATATTCAGAAGACACTACCCGAAATCAACGAAGTTTATTCTAATAATAAACATATTTTGCTTACCAAGAGTATATTATAGATCCCTCACAAACACTGCAATCCTTTAACTCTTAATTACAATACCGGTGTGTTCACTTGTTAACCGGTAACCGGTATATAAATCCGGTACTGTTCGCCAGGTCCGGAATATCCGGAGATCGGAAGAGGCGAGTTCGCCCGGATATTGAATATTGATCGCACACCCTTAACCCTGATCTATTGTGGGTCGTTACCGACCCTCAGGGATGTTTAGCGATCATTCAATTGTGTGCGAAAAAACAATATCTGAGTTTATTGCTGAAAAAACGAAGACTAAGTTTAAGGGTATTGGAGAAAAAAAATATAAAAAGTAATTTTCGCTTTCAATAAATATTTTTTACCTTTTTAACAAAGTTAAAACAACCGGAAAAAACTTGAGGAGTTATGAAATCTTTCTAGCCATTTCAAAATCGCTATGTCCTAAGAAATAACCTAACGTTAACAGTTTTGGTAAAAAATCTTTTGAAAAATTAGCTACACCTAGATACTCAAGGTATTTATAATGCATATAAATTTTGTGAAGTTGCCATAATACTTTTTGACGACATTTCATATTACCTACTTAAAATCTCTAGCCGCCTCGCATGAATGGAACTATAAACTATTAAAATATAGTTCGCGTAGGTACAGCCATGCGGGTAGCCTAGGCCTGTGCAAATCAAGCGAAGGTGGGCCACAGCAATTTTTTAAATTCGGAGACGAATATTAAAATGATTCGAAGTCAGACTATTTTACACAACGTTGTATGCACATGGTCTTTAGGTCATATCAGTAAAGTTAGAGTAATTGCTATATTAATTAGTTTAATAATGACATATCAACTCTTCTTTAGATTCAGCTTCCTTTTATTTTCGAATCTCATCAAAGTGTCAGCGTATAAAAAAAACAGTTTTTTTACCTGTGACATTTGCCATAAGAGGTTTTTTGCTTGTACAGATATACAGAGAACGAGACCATTTATATCCGAAACATCTGGAAATATCCGGCATATCGGATTGTAATCGGACGACCTCTGTGGTGCAGTGGGCGAAGGTCCGCCTCAGACGCAGAAGGTTGCGGGTTCTATTCCCGCCGCGGGACAAATATTTGTATGATCTGCAATTTTTTGTGTCGGGTCTGGGTGTTTTCTATGTATAATATGTATGTAGTATATCAATCATGTAGTTCCCATAATACAAGCTCTGCTTACTTTGGCGCTAGATGATGCTGTGTGAAAAATTTCCGGCATTATTATTATTTATTATTATTATATAATGTTGATTTTGGCATTCAATTTGTATGTCTTCAAGGATGGTTCTTTAATATGTTTAATCACCTAAAGTTACAAAGAGGCGCTAGATTCTTGCATTTTTTCAATCAAAAACTTTGTAAAACACGCATTAATTCGACTAAGATACTAGTTCCAGAAAAACAAGTAATGCAGATATAGACAGTGGCTACTTGACATTCTTGCGGAGTATGCTTTTCCTCTGTGTTTTTCGGAGTCAAAGCATTTTTCCTCGGAGCCGTTCAGTTACATCCCTAGAGCAAATAACTTATTCAAACCCATCGGTGTTCATGCCCCTATGCGGACGTGAGTTGTATACGAACGTCGTTATATGGGACAACTTTGTACCAACTTTGCAAGAGGTTATACTTTTTCTATAAATACTTTATTATAAAATGGTATGCAGTGAACCAGATGCAGTGACACCTGGCATTAATTTTTAATGGCTTTTATGTCTTTTATATATGTACCTAGTAGGAGGTAGTCAGCAAGTATAAAAAATCATGATTTTCACAGTTTAGTTAGCGTTCCACGTGATAGGGCAAACCTATCGTCACTTTTTTGTAATACCAATGGCACTCAATTTAGGCATGTTGTTTTTCTCACAAGATTTTCCTCCAGCATCAACGCAGGTGTTAACTCGCACAATATGAAAAACAAAGGAGTTCTGGATGAAACTTTTTGTATTAAAATTCATTTGCTGAAACAAAAACACTTAGCAATTGTTAGAACTTCTATAATAGGACACGTTCATGAGGTTTCTTTTCATAACAGTGTTGTCAAACCAAAAGCATTTTCCTTATCAAAAATTAAACAAAACAGGAAAGTGTACTGTAAACTCGGAGTAGTCCCGTCGAACCACTTGCTCTCTGTTAAAATGTAAAATATCAGGTGCCCCCCAAACCGCGACAATCCACGACGGGAAAAGTAAAATGTTTATGAATGTAAGAAAGTTTCTGTTCAAAGTTTTAAGGCTCGGGTGGGATTACACGGGAACTGCGTTAGGTCAACCTCCATCCAAACGATAATGGAATAAAATTGTGGATCTTTCATGGTGATTTAATTCTGATCGATGAATAATCTCGATCGTTAAAAGCTGAGTTTTAGGTAGGTTTACCTTCAAAAGTAGAAGAGGATGATTATGAGCATGAGTTAAAAATAAATAATGCTGGACATTTCATCACACAGCATCATCTAAACCCAAAGTATACAGAGTTTGTGTTATGGGAACTACATGACTGATATACTATTTATATTCATTTTTTTGTATATACATACATCCTATCTTACTAATATCATAAACGTGAAAGTTTGTGAGGATGGATGTTTGTTCCTCTTTCACGCAAAAACTAGTGAACGGATTTTGATGAAACTTTAGAGTACTATAGCTTATACATCAGAATAACACATAGGTTACTTTTTATCCGGGTGCCACGCGGGCGAAACCGTGGGCAGAAGCTAGCATTATAAAAAAAACCATACGCGAGAAAAATATTTACAGATAATACAAACATTTGTCCCTTCTGCGTCACAGGAGGGCCTTCGGCCACTGCGCCGGAAGCACGGTTACACTGTGGAAGCATCTAGCAAACTCATCACCTGTATAAGTCTCCTGCTTGGCACAGGTCTCCCCCAAAGAGTGACATGACAAACGGTCTATACTCAATACTTGATCCGCAAGAATACCAATTACCAATACATGTAGTCAGAGGCAATTCTAACCTACTTCCACGTAAAAAAATTTAGTAATAGTAATACAGTAAATAATATAAATTATATTTGTACCAATACTACGTAAGCAGCTCATCTATGATGTTTGACGTAAAGATGTTTTTTTGTATATCACCATTTATCGTGAAAGAGTAACAAACATCCATCCTCACAAACTTTCGCGTTTATAATAATAGTAGAATTTTAGTATATCAGTCGGTAACTTTGAGCTTAGTAAAGTTTTCAGACATTTGTAGTATTGTTCAACATTTCAAATATCTTCTTCAACTGTTAATTTAATGTACTTTCACTTTCAACAGATAAGTCGAGGGATTCGGGATGGATTTTACTTTTTACAAGAGATCAGATGCAAATCTTATTTTTTTATATACCTTTCGTTTAACTTTGGCTGATTTTTATCTACTTTGTGTTCAACTTCAGCCGTTTTTTGGTATTCTTTGAGCATAAATACAATTTACATTTTCTTGTGACCGAATATTTTACGAGTTTCTGTAGGCGGGTTACGTGAGAAATCCAAAGCAATTTATCAAACGTGTTGCTCATCGCAATCTAGAACAGTTTTGGATAAATCAAAAGGTTATTAAATAATCGTAACCCATGATTATTCTGTAAAAACGAACCCTAAGAGGTAATCTACAGAAGAGCCCCAGGCGATGACTCATAGATTGTAATAATTTCTACCACAGGCGGTTATAACGATCAAAAACAAAAATATACGCACAGAATTCCAATTAAACGTAATTATTGGTAGCGTTTGCTGTACATAAAAGACTTGGTTGGATATATTCCAGAAGTTATTTCAAATTTAATCGAAACTCAAGCTATTTTTTTAGCCTTTGATGGGAGACAAAATACTGAGAACGAATTCAATTTGAGTTTTATTCGAGAATACGGGATTCGGAAACTTAAATCTTCAGACTTTACTAATTTAAGATTTTTTTATAAAATTTAAAGTCGCATTTTCAAAAAAATATATAAAATTGTACAAAACCCCACATTCCCATCGGTTAAGCCATATCGGAGCAAACAAAACAAACGGCCTCTTACCCCAAACACATACAGGCTCCTTGCTTCGCTAGTAAAAGGTTTTTTTGGAAGCGGGCTTTTATCTATGGGACCTATAAATGCTAGCATATATACCTGCGTTTACTTTCTACCTTCCTAGCCTTTACACTTTGCAAACTGAAATACAGTGGTATTTTAAACACACCATTTCATCTAGTGTTTAATGTTCATAGCTCGTGGTATAGTCGAAGCCAAGTTCGGTCGAGTTCGCTTTAACCTTTGTTAAAGCTTTAACAGCCTAATGAAGGAATTACCTACACATGTGTAGAATTTAATTTAGAAGTAGCTTAGGAATTAAGTTATAATTTTCAAAGGATAGCTTTATATTGTGGTAGTCAAAATTATCCATATAACTACGTATTAGTAACATAATGTTTACTTAAATTTTACCACGATTCATGAGTATGAATGGTTCCCGATATTTCGGCACAGTTGCATGTGTGATAATCACCGGAACTGAATATTTTGCGTGTTGATGTTAGTGGCAGACGAATCGTCCTACCCTCACTCTCACTCGACTGCGAACATTACTGCCACGGTACATGGATACAATCATTTCCATGAAAGCAGTAAAATTGACGTTTCAAAGTGATACTTGTGATTTTAACGAATTTTATTTTGACTTTGACTTTGACATGGTACATGCAATTGTGCTGAAATATCGGAAAACTTTCAAACACACTAATAGTAAAAACCTAGAGACACCAATTTCTTTCAGATGATCAAATAGTAGTTGAACTAAAAGTTGAATTTAGGAAAGGTTACGGTGCTTGTTAGAAAAGCGCCTCATCGTTAAAATTAATTACTGAAGAAGTACATATAATATATTACTGAAGAGGTATATTATTACTTCGTATTCTTGATTTCTGAACCACTTAAATAGTATGTTCAGCTGTACCTAATTGGATTGATATTAAATGCCTATAAAGCTAAACAAATTGAAGTGAAAGGAAACAGGGTCAAACACGCGTTGATCTGTTGTACTTAATTTGAAAACAAATCATAATCCATATTTTAGGGTAAATGCTATCATGTAACATTTACCCTTTAGTGTATAAAAGTGTGTATGTTATTTTGATTCGACTTAAAGCACTAGTATAGTGCTTTAAGTCTATTTTCTGAAAGTATTGTTATTTGTGTGCAACTTTTTTCCTAGTTCCGATTAATTTTGCTGCTAAAGTAAGAAATGATTAGGTATATTATAGAGCCCATCCTAATTATGTGTTAATTATCTTGCCGAACCTTGTACCAATCGCCTATAGCTTTTACCCATGATCCTTTTCTTTATTGATTACGAAACTCTGATTAGATTTTCTTAAGCTGCGTGCACATTAACGGCGATTGAAGTTTTAAAACTCCGCGCTTGGTTTAAAGTGGAACTCTCTTTCATTATGGCAGATGAATAAGTTTTCTAAGTGCAAGGGTTTACTTTGATTGTTGTTTTGGTAAGGTATTGAAATAATTTTAAAGCAACTGGAGCTTAACATTTATTCATACAACTATGAACAAGTAGGTATATACAAAAAATACAGACGAACCATCTAGCTATCCAAAGACCGTTGCACATGATCTATAGATAGAGCACCTGATCACTACTAGATGGAAGTGGTCCCAGAATGTAAGATGGATTGCCACGCTAAATGACAATGCTAATGCGTTGACTCAGATAACAGTCAGCTTAACATCTACTCCATAATTGTTTGAAAAATACTTCATTTTTTTTTCGAACATAATATGTTCATTTCTTTTTATTGAAAATAAACTTAACCTTCAAAGAATATTACATAAGCTCTATCAATTATTAACTAATTGTTTAAATTTACGGATTTTAAATATCTCTCAATACATGCCCCATGCATGTAATATTGTTAAAGTTATAATTGCCAAAGCTATTTACCGGATTACGCTGGAATCCGTTTATAACATAGGTATCTATTACATAGACCCTCCGAAATCTATTAGTAATAGGTACGAGTACGTAGAAAATATACGTTTGTAATAAGTACTAGTAACAAGAGATAATTTGGACAAAGTGCAATCTATATAAGAAAATTAATATATAATTTATGGGTTATTCCACAAATCCCTCCCTAAAATCACCCTTAGGGGAGAAAACTGGAACTTAAAAAAATTAGTCTAGAATTCCATTTGAGAGACATTTTATACAGTGAAAATTGGGAATCATCCTTGTGCCATTGTTATTAAGAGACAAATTTATATTAAAAAACGCGAGACGTGTATATCGATCATCGATTGCAGAGCCAACTTGTGACTTGTGGTGTGAACATCAACAAACCAATCTCGAAGACACAAATCGATTGCATAAACCGTATTACAATCCGCCGTTTCGGAGATAAATGGTAACTGCAGCAAACAAACAAACAAACTTTTATAGCAAACGCATATGCGTTTATATTTACATGTTATATATGTGAATTCCTATATAAAATATGTAGCGACTTAGGTTTAATGAATCTGTTATTCTACATGTTAAATGAATATATAATTTTAACTTTTTATCTTTAACTGACTCCTTATGTCACGGGTAAAAATGAGTACTTCATAATTAATTGTATTGATTAGTCAGAAAATGCATGGAACATGAATCAGTTCCAATTTACAAAATATTTATTTAATATTTTATTATTTTGAAACAACAGAGCGCCTTTAGCAATATCCACATGAGAGTGCTTTTATATTCAACATCTTCAATTCTTAATCTATCTTACGTCTATTGTTAAAGTCCTAAGGCTGATCAGCTATTCCATGCGCTATAACGCTACACGCATGCCTCACAGGAAGACGCAAGTTGAAGAATGTCACGTTGAGGAATAATTTCTAATTCATCAATCATGTTTTTTCCCCTATTTAACCATTTATCCATTCCCTCATATTATCGATGGTCGAGTAAATGCATCCATCGACCAGGGCGGTCGTCGGATCAATTTTCTGTTTACAGCCGGGTGGCCTCAAAGCACACCGCTCCTCTAATTGGTGGTAATAGTCTAATAGCACACTTACAAATATAAACCATCTCACCGCGGTTTATTGGTAGGAAGTATACACATTTAGTGGCGAGAAATAACTGATAAATATTTATGAGTCCAAATTGGATTACTCGTTTTTGTAATTTTAGATAATTTATTTAGGGAATATTAGCTTTGAATTATTAATTCGTAACGTCATCTCTGGGTTCATTACTATTGGGCAACCTAGGCGCTGCTAAATCATCGACATATATAAAATCGTTGTATTACTCACTGACTGACAATATAGGATATAGGTGTAAACTAAAAAGAAGTTTCCGGACTTCCAAACTTTTCCACACATTAAGTTTGCGAGGAAAAAGCTCAATGCGGACGAAGTCGCGGGCGTTTCACTAATTAGTAATTAATGAATGCCGCTTCATTTCTTACTAGCCTCCGCCCACAGCTTCGCTCGCGTGGTACCCGGATAAAATGTAGCTTATTTTAATGTAGCGGCGATGAGTTTGCAACTCGTCACGTGAAAAGCTAACTACTAACTTAACGCGGGCATGTGCCAAATATAATGTTTGAACGTGCCTCAGACTAACCTTTACTTGGTATCCTCAAATATCTACGAATTAAATATGTATCTGAGAGGGTATTTTAGTAGGAATACAGTCAAGGGTAGGGTGTAGTCAGAGACACGTCCAAGTATTATATTTGGCACATGTTCGCGTTTTTACATAGTAGTGAGCATTCCACGTGATATGTTGCCAGCCGATCGCCGCTTCTATTTTCTATTTAATTATATTTTTAATAATGGGAGGATGATTACTGAGTGTTTTAATACGTAATTTCAAACATTCATGTTCAACTTTACTCATAAAATAAATTTATATTAATTAATTTTATTTGCTCTCACTTATGAACACATTGCTTATTTAAACCTCTTCAAACTTCAATTATAATGCCTTATAACCCTACTTAGCTGAACAAGCACAACGAGTACCTTGGAACGAAGGGGTAACTCAATACGTCTGGAATACTAACTTGGCTGTTTGAACGCAACGGTATACCGTAAAGCAAATAATAATAATTGCGTATAGAGCGGTAACTCATTTTAAGTCCTTATTACTCGAAATACCTACGGGGTACTTATATATCTTGCGCATACAACAGATGACGATAATAAATCCGTTAAAGGGATTTTTTATTGTCATCTACTGAACACTCAAAAAACTGCTTTCTTCTGTGATAGAACTACTGTAAACTATTGGCTTTTAACTCGCAAAATCCATACATTGTCAAAACTATTTTTTTAAGTTACGAGTATACACTTACTCATCTCAATGTATAGATAGATATACTCTTTACTGCAAAGCAAAAAAAAACAAAAGAATTTGGTGACAGGTTACGAGACGGGATGTCTCTACTTAGCAACTGATTACTAACTTGTACTGAGTGTTTCGCTTCTATACTCTATTTTTTTATTTTATGGCGGTAAGTACCCTAAAGTCAACTCGAAAACTAGTTTTCCAATTAAAATTTTCGAGTCGGGAACGAACGTTGGTGAAAACTTTATAAGTAAACAAACATTAAAACCTTAATGAACTGTGCACTGCGAATTAATTAAGTTGGAAAATGCAAAATCATTGGAATATTTGAAATAACGTCAACGGTTCAGTTTGTTGATCATAATCAAAATATAATATACAAATAATTAAACTGAAACTAAAATGTAACCGTCATTTAATTTCATAGTGGATGAGAATGATTGTGTGTGGTAATTAGTTTTATGTATAAGCATTTTCAAAACATGATTAACAGTATGTGAAGTTGTCCCTGTTTCTTTTTGTGTTTTATTTGTGATTTATTTCATACAGTTTCATGTTTTATTTCTGTGGGTTTAGTTTATAAATGAAAACTAAATTGTAAGGAGAGCTGCCTTTACGCTACAAAGGCCTTTGCAGATTATATTTTTGTCACCCATTCGCTACAAATTTTTGTGACATATGAAAAGATTTGTCTGATCAACTGTATTTGAATATTGAAGTTGGTAGGTAAAATACCTGCCAACTTCAACAACATTCAAATTAAATCCAGCATTCGCAGTTTATGCAAAAAATACCGTCGCATATTTTGCACATATTTTGTACCTATCTGTAGCTAAGACTTTAAAGGATTTCCTAAAGAGCAATGAAGGATAAGTGGAAATTCCAGGCGTGTTCCACTCGTTGACCGGGAAACTAACGTTACATTCAACATACCAGCGAATGTTCGACCAGACAAATCGATCAGCTTAGCACATAGTGCAGCAAAATGTAGTCAAGATTGTGGTGTAGAACTTGTGTTAGTAAAAATTACGTGGCATAGCATTTTGGATGATCACAATACTTCAAAGATTTATTTATATACTGTTTCTCTCGACACTTTCAAAGCTGTGAATAACTTTGAGTCTCAGCAGATATTGGCTGCTGGCTGAGCTATTTCAAGGATATACGTAGTTAAAGCTTTATGTGTACATACATAGTGTATCTATTAAAATATTTTTTTAATTAGAGGACAGGTAGGAATAAAGTTAGTGACGGGGGGACAGACAGAACTTTCTAAAATTAAAAAAGTTCTATCTGTCGCCCCGTTGCAAAAAAGGGGACAGATCGAACTTTTTTGTCCCAACTGTCACTCTAGGAGGACAAAGCAGGGTGACAGATGGGAATAATTCGTATTAATGGTTTATAAGTAATGTGTTACAAATATTTTATTTAGGAAAAAAACACACTCACCGATTTTAATCCCGATGATAGACATTCTAAAATCTATACTTAGTTCGTTGATCCGTGAAAGGACCAAATAAGGTAGTCAAAGTAGCTATGTCTGTTTTTATAGGATTGCCAAAAATAAATGAATAGCTTGTGAATTATAAAAGCTAATGTAAACATTACATAAATAGGTATTTCTATAATTAGGCTATAGAGCAGACCTTTTTACTAATTGTAAGCTTTAAAGTTATTTTTACACCCACCCTAAATAATTAAAATGTATGTAGGTGAAAATGGGGAATAAGCTCCAAAGTAAAATGTAAATTTACTTTCGCTAAGCCTATCCAAAAGAATAAATATGAAATGACCATATTACGCTTTCAAGCTTTTCCATTTTTTATTTGTATCAAATATTTTCATGACGTTTTTTACCTAAATATTAAAAAAAACGAACACAACTTAAGTGTTTTTATTTCAAATAAAATCCTTGAACATTTCAAAAAGAAAAAGGGACCTATAAGAAAATGTAGAAAATAACCTATAAATGGCTAATTTATTTTGACAAAGGTATACCGTTGACCCTAACGTTACGGGACGGACAGCAGGAATGAATAATTTTGTTTCCATTACACGAGTGACGGTGAAGTTACATTATTTGTATAAATCATAAAACAAAAAAGAGGGTCGGGCGCTAAACGTCTTGATCGCAGAAAATCTAGTTGTGCCAAATTCCCCGATATCAAAATGACTGAAATGCAATAGGACTGACAACGACTGGATAACAAATTTGACGAAATATTGCATTGAAGGTTAAAGGCTTATTAGATAAAAGTAGCCCAGTTTCTCGGAGATTTAATTATAAATAAGGTTGAAATATTAGTGAACGTTATGATATGAGTAGGACACTTGGTAATAAATAGATTCGTCTAAGCTTAGCCCTTGTTCATCAGTTGATCTCGTGCTTAAAATGCTCACATGTGTAAAGTAGTCCATGCTAAATGGTGGAACGCTGACCGATGGCATATTTCTTTGATTGTTTTCCATCACGTGAGCTCGTGTTGGTATATGCTTAAATGTGGTAATTAATGTAAAGGCTTATTAGATAAAAGTGGCCCAGTTTCTCGGAGATTTAATTATAAATAAGGTTGAAATATTAGTGAACGTTATGATATGAGTAGGACACTTGGTAATAAATAGATTCGTCTAAGCTTAGCCCTTGTTCATCAGTTGATCTCGTGCTTAAAATGCTCACATGTGTAAAGTAGTCCATGCTAAATGGTGGAACGCTGACCGATGGCATATTTCTTTGATTGTTTTCCATCACGTGAGCACGTGTTGGTATATGCTTAAATGTGGTAATTAATGTAAAGGCTTATTAGATAAAAGTGGCCCAGTTTCTCGGAGATTTAATTATAAATAAGGTTGAAATATTAGTGAACGTTATGATATGAGTAGGACACTTGGTAATAAATAGATTCGTCTAAGCTTAGCCCTTGTTCATCAGTTGATCTCGTGCTTAAAATGCTCACATGTGTAAAGTAGTCCATGCTAAATGGTGGAACGCTGACCGATGGCATATTTCTTTGATTGTTTTCCATCACGTGAGCACGTGTTGGTATATGCTTAAATGTGGTAATTAATGTAAAGGCTTATTAGATAAAAGTGGCCCAGTTTCTCGGAGATTTAATTATAAATAAGGTTGAAATATTAGTGAACGTTATGATATGAGTAGGACACTTGGTAATAAATAGATTCGTCTAAGCTTAGCCCTTGTTCATCAGTTGATCTCGTGCTTAAAATGCTCACATGTGTAAAGTAGTCCATGCTAAATGGTGGAACGCTGACCGATGGCATATTTCTTTGATTGTTTTCCATCACGTGAGCACGTGTTGGTATATGCTTAAATGTTTCGAGTAAAAAAAAAACAATGTTGCACAACCGGCTTCGAACCTACCACCTTTGCATCGGAAGTCAGGGTCTTTTATAACATATTGCTATGCTTTAGCGACACCTACATTGAAAGTTATAGATTAAATTCAAACCTGCAGAGTAACCGAATATCAAATTAAATCCAACGTTTACATGTTCTGCAGATATTTGTGTTATGATACACAAATATCTGATAGCTACGAATCCTAGTGTGGGGTCAAGACTATGTATGTGATGTTTATTTATTTTTTGTAATTATTTGAGGGTACTAAGCCACATACGCATGTGGCTATCAACGTTGATTCAATGACATCCGACTAAATAAAAAGTTCCAACAGCAAGTAAACACCACAGGTGACGTAAATTAAACAAAAAATATGTTTTACAACACAAAACGTCTTTTATTTGTGTATAAATCATACATGCGTGTGTTTGAATGGCATAAGGAAGTCTCAACTTACCGGATATCGGGTATCTCAACATTTTATAAAAATTTATCGATATCTCTAATACATTACGTCGAAAGCTAAAGACGAAAGTATTGATTTCAAGTGTCATAAATCAACAATAAAATTGTATTGATTTGCGTTGTATTGATTTGCGATTTGCGTTTGTTCGCAATTTTAATTCTTTGAACTTTCTGTTCTGTGTTCCAACACGGACAGACTTAAATAAAAAAAACAAGCTCTAGGCTGTATTTCCCATGATGGATATCCACAGATGACCATGAGTTTTTTTTCCTTTTTATTACATAGCCCTGGCTCCCCTAAGAATCCCTGTGTCGTGTTTATCAGGAACTACGAGTACCATGTTACCACGACACCCAGACCGGAACAAATATCTGTAAAACATGAAAACATTTGTCCCGCAGCAGGAATCGAACCCACACCTCTTTCGTCTTCGTCTCTTTCGTCTTTCGTTTTGTGACGGGCGAGTAGCTGCTGGCTACTGGCCCGTCACAATACCAGCCAAAATAAAAAAAATATAAAAGGTTTTATTTACCTATGTAAATAAAACTTAAATGATTTTTTTTAAAATTATTAGTTGCTCAAAACTGTCAAGTAAAACATCGTCAGGTAATCAGCGTGCCTCAGAATCAAGTGCCGGTGGGCTTTCAACGTAACGCGGGCATGGGCATGTGCCAAATATAATGTTTAATATGCATTATATGGACGTGCTTCTGACTACTAATTGGTATTCATAACTAAATATGTTAAAAGTCTGATAATTTCCATTTAAGAGTTAACTGTTTTTTGGTAGGTTAAACACGTCACACGTTCAGAGTACAAAACGAGTTAGCCAAAAAGGTTCTTGTTTATTTATCTACTTACAAAATGCTTCTTGTGTCATAAGAATTTGAACAAAGCAGCATCTAATTGTTCAATAATTAACACTTCCACTTGTAGTGTTGACCTTTTTATTTCCCTTTGTCATAGTTAATTTGACATTTATAATTTAATGGTGACATTTGACATTTCAACACCGACCTAAAAAGTGTAATTTAGTTTTCAGAAGTTGAGGTAATATTTACCTTTATTAAAGTAGTTTTAAATTAGCTACTTTTTCCAATGTCATATTATTACCTGCGACGCAATGAGCTGTTGTATGTGATTGGGATTAGAGATTTTTTGTTTGTTTGTGTGTGTGTTTGTCTGTTCTCATTTTGCTCCAGCACGGATTAACCGTTTGTAATGCGGGTTTTTGGCAATTATGAGTCCTCATGGTTCTTAAATAGACACAAGTCACCGGGGGCACTGTAATAGCAGACGGCGGCTATAATCTAAAACTAACCGATTGTTATGCAGTTTTGAAATCATTTTTAATGAATAAATCAAAACCATTTTTGTACTCCATAAACAAAATGTTGTGTTTTGTTTGACTTTAACGATTATTATATAGGTTTTAAACTACACAGTAGAGTACGCTGCAATATATAATGCTAAACATGTTGAGTTGAATTAATTTTGTTACACTAACACACATAAACTAATTAACAAAATAACCTTTTACCCAAAACACATTTACCGGTTTCTATCTTTTTGGAAGGCATTTTTCTTTATAAGTTTTCAAAAACCGTGGACTACGCGTGTTTTATTGAACAGAGTTGAAGCAGATTTTTCTGGTCCTATGGTAAATGATACCAGGAATATGATAGGGAAATACAAATTATAACAGAGCTTTTTATCTAAAGCAATAAATTATGAATAAAGTCTGAACTGCATAGCAATGAAAGAGTAGTAAGAACCGACAGAGCGCCTAGTAACATCAAGCATAAGCACATTTCTGCCACAGAACATTCGAAGAACCTCCCAAGTTCTGTGTTTCCTACAGCGCATTGATAAAGTCGTAACATCTGTAAAAGTTGCTATACATACTCTATTAATATTTTATTTATTATAAACTCGCTATGAATATAATAATAATAATAATAAATAATGCTGGACATTTTCACACAGCATCATCTAGCCTCAAACTAAGCAGAGCTTGTATTATGGGAACTACATGACTGGTATACTACTTATACATTTTTTTACATGTACTTACTACATTTTTTTTTGTAAATACATACATATTATACATAGAAAACACCCAGACCCGAGACAAATATTTGCAGATAGAAAAATTTGTCCCGTGGCAGGAATTGAACCCGCAACCTTCTGCGTCTCAGGTGGGCCTTCGCCCACTGTGCCACAGAGGTCGTCAAAATATAAAATTAAATGAAAATTATTTATTTCTAAAAGATTACAATAATGAAGTAAATATGAAGGACTGAATTGATTATTACTACTTTAGTTTAATTGTTTTTATGCTGAGCTTGCATGGAAGAAATTGTTTTAAGTGGCCTATTTAACCAATACATTTTTTGCCACATTTTTGTGTAAGATTATCCTGATTAATAAAGCATCTTAATTTCGAGTATCGAAAAAAATCGAGTATTCCAAAAATATGAACCAGGCAGTATTTTTTTTTAGATTTTCTTTAAGTGTTGGGTTAATACTGTGAAAAAAAAAATTCCAATGAAGTTAATTCATTCTACGGTCTCTTTGTGTGGCTACGATTGATACCTACGTATTTTATAGTTCATACTTGCCATGAACGACGATTTGATAATTTTTATTCCTAGTTTGAACTGTTTATAGCGTTTATAAATTATGTTTAGACATGTATCAAGCTGTTATCTTTCTGATTGAATGTGTAATGAGTCCCATCACTATCTTTAGTGAGTTTTGTACTCTTAAATATTTACAATATGGTGTTGTAAAAGTATCCGTTTACGTACCTCGAATTTTCTAAACGTCGTTTAACTATTAAATTACCTTAAGTTCAACGTCAAAATTTATTGCTTTTCCCGAATGAAGGTATTTATAGATAGATACACTAATACGAGTAATACTGATAGTGTTATATATGAATGGGGATGGATATCCACATTATAAGAAGAGAAGAAGACACTGATACAAGGAACATATCTTAATAAGAGAGAACTGATTAGAAGTGGATAGAGGAAGTCAGGATGACGAATGTATTCAAGCAGCGGAAAGTAACCCATACACAATTAAAAACTGTATCTGTGTGTGCATTGAAGTATGAAATGTGAATGACTATTCCACCAAGTACAAAAAAACTAAATTGATACGAAGTGAAAAACATTTATTTGGCATAACATAAAAGAAACAAACGGTTACCTACCTTTTGTCCAGAAATAAATGTTAGGAAAGTTAAAAACAAAAATATACAAATAAGTTCTCAGTTCTATTGTGATTTCTTTTTGGTCAAAAAAATATTCTGTACCTATGTACTTCTCCATTTGTTACCGTAACTTTTCGAGTTTTTTTATGTTAAGGTCAATTCATATTAAGTAACCTATGCTGTTTTCAAATACTTAATGTTATTCCAATAATTTAAATGTATTTTTTATACACAGAACAATAATGTTGGGACTGAAACAATTGATACTTGATACAAAATCCACAAGAACCTTACAAACTGACAGAACGTACAGCTTGTAAAAATATTATTATATGAAAATCCATCACAACATAAAGCTCTCCCAAACGAAAAAAAAGCTCACATATACAAACCTTTGATCCAAAAGCAATCGCCTTCTATTTTCAATAGTTCATTCACAGTTTCAAAACAATCGTTCAATGTTTCACAGACTAGTCCACAATACGTTCAGATCCAGAGAACACAACGGGCTTATGGTAATTACGAGTTCGTAGACGGAGTTGGAGAGAGGCGGGACGTGCGCTCCGTACACCGGCCAAACATAGACTGCCGCTCGCCGGCTGGAAGCAATTCTAAATATACACCCCCCGCATTTACCGCGCACCCTATATACACCCCGACAAAACTCGCACCATGCAATTTTCTACAGGATGCACAAAAAATGGCACATCTGCTGAGATGGTATATGAAATTTTCTTATCTTTGGATGGCTTTTAACCCAACGCATATTATTTAAAGACTGCCATAAAACTTTATCGGTTATTTTAATCCGAGGTAGTCCAACGTTATCCAAAAGAAATCTGTGAGAATTAAAACATTTAAAAAAGCATATTGATACTCCAAAATCTAAACGCAGTATGAAGATCCATGAAAATACCAAAGAAGGTGGTAGTCAGAAGCACATCCGAACATTTTATTTGGCTAATGCCCACGTTTTGCGTAGCCATATTCCACGAGACAGGTTTGAAGCCATCGCCGCTTATTGAAACAATAACAGCTTATTGAAACTACTCGTAAATACGCTTTCGTATATTTACGAGTAGTTTTGGATATGCTGGTATCATTACGAAGTGTTCTATGTATAATATGTATGTATGTATTTACATAAAAAATATTTCAGTAGTGTAATAGTCATTTAGTACCCATAACACAATCTCTGCTTACTTTGGGGCTAGATGATGCTGTATGAAAAATGTCCAGGAGTATTTATTTATTAATTATTTATTCCTGCCGTCTGAATCCAAATCCGCTATTTACAGCTATATTTATCCGAAAAGTAATGTGCAGGGTTTAATTGAATATAGTAGCTAAACGTAGCATCTTTTCGTAAAAAATATGGGTGATTGGTATTGAGTTGGATGCAAGGTAAAAACTTAAGTTATTAAGGGAATGTTTTCCAGAAATTAGATGTCTATGGGTCGTGAGTCACCTAGGTTCTGTCTGAAAACCAGCGCAGCTTCACATCCCGGTGGCGTGGAGCTGCATAATTTGCTGAGACAGGACCTGTTTGGCCCGCACGTCACGGAATGGACGGTAGTCTGTGCAGTACATATCTACAACAGCTACCTGTCACAGTAGGGCCAAATTATATACGTAGTGTTTTGTGAAATTGTGTGTCAAATATTTTTATTTATTTCTTTCGGAAGTTTACGAGCACAAAGGCCGCTTGAAGTAGGAAAAAATATTTGTAAAGGCTAAACAGTGAAAGACAGATTTTCATGCAAATTTAATTTCTCAGCGCTCACTAGGTTAATTAATGTTTATTGTAAAACTTTTATATTGCCTCAATAAATAACCAATTATGTTCGAAACCTTCGACTCAAGTTTACAAATCAGAGATTTTAGTACTTCATAAAAGCTATTAAATAAGGCATAAAGTTGTAATCCACGAAAAAGCGCTAATCCGCCACAGTCGGGTAATTTAAGAGCTACGCTGTAGCTCTACGCAGTTTTTTCGTAGGTCGTTCAACTCTACGAAATACGGTAGAGTATATTTTACATACTCGATATTATACTATATTCATAATATGTGGTAAGTACACCAATTAAACCCCTTTAAAATTTCTTACATTCCGTTCCATCCAAAGGTTGTCTGGTAGAGATCGCTATTTAGCGATAAGACCGCCCATTGTACAACATTGTTAAAGTTGATAGAACTTAACTAAGCTGATATGTTATTTGGTGTACAATAAAGTATTTTCTATCTATCTATCTATCTATGTACATATAAGAATATTATTGAATACTAGCTTCTGTCCACGGCTTCGCCCGCATGGTACCCAGATAAAAAGTAGCCTATGTGTTATTCTGATATATAAGCTATGTTACTATAAAGTATACTATCAAAATCCGTTCAGTAGTTTTTGCGTGAAAGAGTAACAAACATCCATCCTCACAAACTTTCGCGTTTATAATATTAGTAGGATCGTAGGATTACAATATCTTTCCTCAAAGATATGCTGAACATTTTTCATGATGACTTTCAGAATAGTAAATTAATCATTTTATGATAAGAATTAAACAAAAACAAATACGCTCACTATTTACTTCCTTCATGTACTTCCTCAGATGCATACCAGTGAGTAGATCTTTGAGGATACCATGTAGGGGGTAATCAAAACCATATCCAAACATTACATTTGGCTCATACCCGCGTTTTGCAAGTAGTTAGCATTCCACGTGACAGGTTGCAAGTACATCGCCGCGTATTGGAACACTAACTGATGGCACATGTCTTCAAACTTTTGGTTCAAGGCATGCCGGTTTTCACACTATTAGATACTAGCTTCTACACACGGATTCGCCCGCATGGTACTCGGATAAAAAGTAGCCTATGTGTTATTATGATGTATAAGCTGTATTTTGTAGTTTCATCAAAATCCGTTCAGAACTTTTTTCGTGAAAGAGTAACAAACATCCATCCTCACAAACTTTCACGTTCATATTATTAAGTAGGATGATAAGAATTTTACAAACATAATTTTTACTGTGTTTAAATACGTTTAACGCAATAGATATATCACAAAGGGGAATGTCTCGGCAAACATACTCGAATCAAATTGGAGAAGTTCTGGAGAAAGGTCAAGTCAAGAGTATTCTAAAAAGATGAGCTGGTATAAAGAATGTGATGAGGATAAATGAATCGAGAAGGTATGTCAGGATCGAAGCGAAAGAGGCAAAGAACATCCGTGGTTTCTATATGTTTATCATATTATTATAAATAAATAAATGTATAATGCTGGACATTTTTCACACAGCTTCATCTATCCCCAAAGCACAAATAGTATAACTAAATTAAGCAAAGGTTGTGTTATGGGAACTACGTGACTGATATACTACTTATATGCTATTTTTTTGTAAATACTCACATATTAGGTATACATAAAAAACATCCAGACCCGAGACGAATATTTGCAAATACAAATATTTGTCCCGCGGCGAGAATCGAACCTGCAACCTTCTGCGTCTCAGGCGGGCCTACGCCCACTGCGCCACAGAGGTCGTCATTATTGTCATTTACATATTTGTTTTTTCTCTAATTGAAATTATGTAACAGAATTTTTTGTTCACAAGGCTATAAATTAGTTTTACAGAATAATAATTAAATACAAATTATAAATATCACTTTACGGATGTATTAAAGGAATAATCCTCCAAGTAATTGCAATTTTTGTGCTATACATTTTTAACAATTTTCTATTTTCAGTATTATTATCCTAATTTGCTTCTTTGCAAAAGTTGGAATAAGTTCTTAACCAATCTAACTTTTGTGCGATATCGTGCAATTTGATATTAAGCTTTTGTGGAAAAGTTATTAAGCACAAAGATATTGCAGGATAACTTAATATATATAATGTAGGTATATAGTGCTATTTGCTTTGTGGTTTTTCGACGTCCTGAATAGCGTGGTTGGCGAGTAGGTAAACGGCGACGGCGCAAGAGGTTTCAAACTATACTGGTTAATTGGTAAGTACCAATAACCAGTAGTAGCGATCTGAGTAGATCGTTTAAATCTTAGTCGATAAATAAGCAAAGTTTAATTCCATAGCTAGAATTTGCATAGAATTTCGTTATCAGCCATCAAGTCAACAATATTGTACCCATCTGCATAAAATATTAAAATCTTAAGCCAAGACTAAAGTATAATTTAGTGATCTTTTTCTATAGAACAATTTCTTTAGACATTTTTCATTCTGCATCATATAGCCACAAAGTAAGAAGAGCTTGTGTTTTGGGAATTACATGACTAATATACTGATTATATACATTTGTTTTTGTAAATACATACGTATTATACATAAAAAACATCCAGTCCCGTGACAAATATTTGCAGATCATACAAACATTTGTCCCACGTCGGTTTTTAGAACCCGCAACCTACCCGCAATAGAAACTTATCAAGCTTCTATTGCTCGCAACCTAAGCTGAAGCTCCTAAGTTAAAGGCATTAACTTAGGAGCTGTCAAAGTTTACGACCAAGTTTCACAAATATTCCTATCAAAGTAGATCTAGAAATAAGTTGAACTGCTGAAGGTAAATAAGCAGCTTTGCGATCATGTAACTTCGGTCAACAAATTTATCGTATCGATAGATTAATTATATCTATCGAATTTTATCTACAACCGCTAGCACAAAACATATCGATAGTTTATCGATCATACAGCTGGCCATGCGGAATAAAACGTTTTTGAATGCGAAAGTTTTATGAAAATGTCTTCTTCTAGGTCCAGAGGATCAGTGGCACCTCGTAAACGCGGCCTGATAATCTTCTGGCCGCCCTCACGTACCCTTCCCTCTACTTCAACTAGAATAAAGTGTCAAAAATAAGATCCATACTACGGTTTTTGATAAAATTTTATAAATACTGTATAATTTCTCAAATTTATCTACGTTGATAAACTAAGTTCCATATTACCGATCTCGACAAATTTCGACAAAACCCTGTTTTATCGGGATTTTATGTCAAATTTTATGTATCGATACATAAATGATGTGTTATGTAGTTTCGGTAAACTGACCAAATACAACTGTTTCTATTCATGACGTAAGGAGCCCTTAAATGCGTTTGCCATTAGATGATATTTTTGTGTTTGTCTGTTACCATTTATCTTAGGAGCGGTTCATCGGATTTTAATGCGATTTTATGCAATCAATTTGTTTGCCTTCAATCTAGATGGTTCGTAGATATATTTTACTGCCACAAATCACTTGGAGCCCTACATAGACTATTGAAAGAAAATTTGAAGTTTCACATTCTTTTATAAAATATTTATATATTATTGTTACCAATTTAATCACAATATAGTCTAATACACCATCCTATGAATTTTATCGGGCACTGGTAAGGTGTTTTAAAGAAGTGTCAATACCGCCATCTACTGTTGAAAGCCAGTACCACAGCTGGCGAGAACCACAGCCTTTCAAGGTTTATTGTATCAGAAGTGATATTAGTTCCTACGACATTTTTAAGGGGGCGCTTGTTCGCTTCCTGTGTAAATTATTTTAGTTACGTATATAAATAACGAACAGTCTATTTAACTGAAGAAGTTTACAACGAAGAACTATAAACTGGACTGAAATTACATTTTTATATGTTAATTTGGAAAATTGCTCGATGGTTATAACTCTGACTGAAGTGTACCTACCTATAATTCATTTTCATTGAATATGGATTTGTGTCTGATATCAACTTGGCACTTCTTTTTTATCTGTAGATTAGAGTAGGTGTTTCCCCGGAGTCAAAGTGGAATTACCGTAGCAAACCTACCTACATTCTTTGCAAAAATTGTTTGTGCTAATAAAACCCCAATTGTTTCAGCTGTAAAGTACGTATTAGATATTGTTAATTCAAAAGCAATATCTTGCAAGCCCTTGTAAGGGGCTTATACCTATCGATAGACTAGCCTCTGCCCACAGATAAAGATAACTAATGTGCATAAGTCACGAACTACAAAATATTCCAAATTTCATCAAAATCAGTCCAGCCGGTACGAAGATTATTAGCAACAAACATCCGAACATCTAAACATCCAAAAATCGAGTACCATGGTACCACAACACAAAGACCCGGTACGACATTTGTCCCGCGGCGCGAATCAAACTCGCACCTCTTACGTGTCAGAATGCAACTTACCCGCCGCTCTACAGAAGAACTCATTAATAGTAATATTATCGGGAATCAAACGTTTGTGTTAGTATACAAAAGTAGCCCTAAGATCCAGAATCTAATCCTTTTACACCTGCCTGTACGCACCTGCTCCAACCAGGATTTTTTGTCTGCATTCAGCAGGTGAATGGGCGTTTTGTGGAGGCTGTCATCAACGGAAGTATACCAGACAAAGCCTACTTATCTACTGCCGCCCTTTATTTTGTTGTTTTTAAATGGCAGATTTTCGATGGTTGGAATCGGATAGGCACTTCTCAACCCAAGGACGTAATAAGTACTTAACCGATTTTTATTGAACTGATATTTAATACCGTTTTCTCAAAGGTTCTCAAAGAGAATTTCCAAAAGATGCTCATTGAGAATGTTCATAAAATAACGATTATAGAGGTATAACTACTAGGTTCGCCACAAATTGAAATCTTGCAACCCCATAATTCAATACAGCTCATATTCGAACTTCTAAATTTTACTAGTAGGTATAACCTCAAAGTTTCATCTGCATTGAATCTACGGTTCGACTGTTATCATCAGACAAACAAATGTATATAGAAACATGCATACAAACGCAGGATTGTCTAAGTAGACTCAGAGATCTATGCTCGCTTCGTTCGTTCGAAGTACATACCTACTCCAATCAAAACAGCTCTTGCACAAATTAACTAAGAACATCTATGTAAAGACATGACGTAGGTAGGTACCTACATCGCAAAAGGCACAGTGTATTAGATATGCAGTAGGTAATTCATATCCTACTCAATATGACTGCTCGTTGTGTACACCGCTGTTTCTGGAGGTATAGACTTTATGTAGAAACAGTGCTTGTTTGTGATTTTACTAGACCAGATAGTGAACTTCGTAGCCAATTAGAACCGAGCAAGGTAGAATAATTGTAGGCAAATATTTCTCACGGTGAATGATCATCATCCACAGTCCTACTATACACAGGGTATTAGCCATCCACCACGACCCTGCGCTAATCTAAACTATCCACGGCCCGTGACGTTGATTATGTCGTCTTCTCATCTCACAGCCGGACGTCCCACGTTTCTTACCACTTCTCGGCCACAATTCAGTTGTTGTCCTGCTCCACCTGTCATCGCCACGTCTTGCAGTATTCCCCGGGCGGTGGAGAATGATCCTACTACTATTATAAACGCGAAAGTGTGTAAGGATGGATGTTTGTTACTCTTTTATGCAAAAATAATTGAACGAATTTTGATGAAACTTTACAGTATGTATTACTGTAAAGTTTCATCAAAATTCGTATCGTAAATTCGTATTCGCTTATACATCAGAATAATATAGGCTACTTTTTATACGGGTACCAAGCGGGCGAAGCCGTGTGCAGAGGCTAGTAAGTTACACTATATTGAGATTGTTTTGTTTGTGTTATCTACTGAATTCTTTGAAACTATACATAATATAAGCAAACTAGTTATACTTTCTTGCACGGTTATTTTATCAAAAGTTCTAGCTTACCTATCTAGCTAGAACTCTTCTTTTATTCCAGAATAATGATAAACGTCTGACTCATTCAAGTAGCATGTCTTCGGTGTCTAATCACTTCTTATCTTGATCCTTGTACATAACTAAATATCAGAAGCAGCTTAGTCAGTGCGTATTCAATACAAATATTTCGATTACAGAGATTTTCTTTGTTAAAAACTTTTTTTTTTATGTTTTTAGGAACAATTATTTGAATTTCTTTTTCTCAAAAAGAGTACTTTCTATGTGAAGTGCAAATCTTGTAATCGTACAGTAAGGTATCTGCAATTTTGTTTGTAACTTGTAACTTTGATGTAATTCCACCATGTTCGTCCGACTTTTCGATTTAGGGATCCGTTTGCGAAATATTAAGCTTTAAAGTGCATTTTTGTTACAGTCAAGTGCCCACACCCCCTGGCTGTCAGCTGGTTATTTTTAAAGAAAACGAGTTTACGAGTAATAGTCATACAACTTATAAAATGTACCAAGTACATTACCAGAAGTAAACAGGAAAAAATCTTTCAAATGCCATTGAAAATTACTTGGATGAGGTTGTTAGTTGTGTAAAACAGATAGTAAGTTTATGAGCAACTACAGAATTCTACACTGTGCTTCAGATTGTTGTATCTCAATTCCTATAACGCAGCATTATGACGCCTTATAGTTATATAACATCATAAAAAATTCAATGATTATGTCTAGAATCTCGCACACCTAAAAATACCACAATTATCAGGAAACTAAAATATCTACTCAGACATATACACTACACTACTTACACACTCATATTTGGATCCAATTATAACAGCCAAGTACTTGTTTGGGTAAATCAAGGATTGTAACATGAACATACTAATTCATTGCAGGTACATGACGGTAACTGTAAAAAAAATGTTAAACGAGCATTTTCTCTCAGTGTGGAAGCTCTAGCAATAATATTAAGTATTATTCAGTTCTGTGCAGTTCCTACGAGTATTTTAGATATAAACTTAATTTACCACATGATATAAATATTATTCAGTGACCTCACTTAAGTTTTTGTGATTTTATAAACCCCAGATCGGAATCCAGATCAGTGGATAGCATAATTATTCGTCTGTAATTAATCATTTTTGATTTGCAGTTTTTACATGATAATGAATAAGAATCGTAATCTGTTTCATATCTGTGTTCTTTGAGTGGCGCTTATCAATTATTGATAAGCTTCATTAGTTTGTTCAGTTATTTGTGGGCAGTGTTTTCAAGCGTTATAATATATTGTTTGTATTTTGTGTTTTTCCATTGTGTTTTGGGATGCTAAAAGGAAATAGATGACAAATATGGTAAGTGAGCTGCAAAATATCGCTATCTATAATAGAGTTTACACCAAGCAACCTAAAATAAAAGCAAAATAGTTATTTAGTTTAGTGATATTCATGAAAAGTTAACAATGTTATGTTTTTATGAAACTTCTGTAACTTAATTTTTTTAATAAACAGTTTTTATCTTGTCTAACATTTTCTAACTAAGTTCTTTAATGACCCTTTAGTAAAATAGTTTGAAATAACAGAACGATATCATAATTATTAATAATTATTGTTCATAAGATACCTGATTTGCGATTAGACAACTCATGACCATTGCACGTATTTTAAATCTTATCAGACCTTAGGCAATTTAGAAATACTTTTCTCAACGTAAAGTGATAAATAGCCCTGTTAAAAGAATCAAGAAAATTAAATAAAAACATTTACATGTATGTACACTTGCATAACTACTTCAGAAAAAATAGTACCTCTAGAAGAACAATAAAAAGAAGGTTGGATTGGTAAGGTAATTTTTTTTGAAGGCTTTCTTGAGCGTACATAATGAATTACCACTTTTTTAAAACTGGTATATTCTCCCAAATGCTCATTCATATTTTAAGCCCAGGTAGTTCAGATCAGAGATTCGTGAATTTTAATCCTATTCTTTGTATATCATAAATATCAAAGTTTGGATGTTTGTATGTTTGTTGCTAATAATCTTCGTCATATTTGAACGAAATTATTCGGGTTATTACAACGCGAGCGAAGTCGTAGGCAGAGGCTAGTGTAAGTTAATTACGAAAGCTTGAGACATTACTTTTACGTTCTTTTAAGGATGATGGCGCGCGTACCATCGGTTCCGTGGTGATCCAGGTGGGGGCCCTGGAACTCCTAGCAAGGTATTCTATGAACTCAGGAAGGGCTACCAGTGTCCTTTCCTCGATCCACGAGTTCAGGATGCAAGAAGTGGAGTCGTCAGGAGGAAAGCAGTGGAATTGGAAGTATTTGAGAGTACGTAATAGTAATACTGGGTAACTAGACAGATTAGCCACCGAAAATTGAAACAATAGAAAAATATGCCCACGACTTTAATCTTCATGATGGTCATCTTCAGATCCATACTTGATATGTGAGAATACCAAGGACCCGTGATCATAGGCATGTCTAAATGTTAGGTACATGTCCATGTTTTGCACAATAGTAAGCATTCCACGTGACGGGAATTCCCGTTGCCACTCACTAACTAATTAATTTTTACTTTGGCTTCAGGGCATGCCAATTTCTTCACGATATTTTTCCTTCACTGTTTAGAGCACGCAATAATATTTACATATTTTTGAAAGTACTTGCAAAAATAACTAACCAATGAATTTGAACTTTTGGTTCAGGGCATGCCAGTTTCGTCTCGATATTTTTCCTTCACCGTTTAGAGCACGCAAATATATTCACAAACCAAAATGGTTTGTGAATATTTTTGCAAGTACTTGCAAAAATAACTAACTAATGAATTTGAACTTTTGGTTCAGGGCATGCTAGTTTCCTCACGATATTTTTCCTTCACCATTTAGAGCACGCAATAATATTCACATATTTTTGCAAGTACTTGCAAAAATAACTAACCAATGAATTTGAACTTTTGGTTCAGGGCATGCCAGTTTCGTCTCGATATTTTTCCTTCACCGTTTAGAGCACGCAAATATATTCACAAACCAAAATGGTTTGTGAATATTTTTGCAAGTACTTGCAAAAATAAGTAACTAATGAATTTGAACTTTTGGTTCAGGGCATGCTAGTTTTCTCACGATATTTTTCCTTCACCGTTTAGAGCACGCAATAATATTCACATATTTTTGCAAGTACTTGCAAAAATAACTAACCAATGAATTTGAACTTTTGGTTCAGGGCATGCCAGTTTCGTCTCGATATTTTTCCTTCACCGTTTAGAGCACGCAAGTATATTCACAAACCAAAATGGTTTGTGAATATTTTTGCAAGTACATGCAAAAATAACTAACTAATAAATTTGAACTTTTGGTTCAGGTCATGCTAGTTTCCTCACGATATTTTTCCTTCACCGTTTAGAGCACGCAATATTCACAAACCTTTTTGGTTGTTAAATATTTTTGCAAGTACTTGCAAAAATAACTAACTAATGAATTTTAACTTATGATTCAGGGCATGCCAGTTTCGTCACGTTATTTTTCCGTTACATTTTAGAGCACGCAATATTCACAAACCTTTTCCTCCATTCCGAAAACTCTGAACAAACTTACTTCGTATTTCAAGATTTTATTTATTAATTACTCGCTTATATGGGCAGGTAATTAACTAACTTCAGAACTAGAAGTTGTATAAAAGCAAATTAATTTAGGAGAAAGATGAGCTAGTTAGTAAATAATTTCCCTTGGGATAAAAATAACTTACAACCTTTACAAAGTCATAACATTTTGCCCTACAAATCGAAATAGGTTCATATAAAGTCTCTGCTAAAAGTAATGACATCTATTTAATCTATTTGCTTTTACATGATTTTGTTTTCACATTTTTTTTGTACTTTTTTGGGGCTCTAGGCCGTGAACCAAATTAAATTGTCAGTAACATAAAATAATGTTATGAACGCAATCTCTTTTTTATTTTTAGACTATACTACTCGTAACTTCCTATACAAGCATTCGCTATTATATAATTTTATAAGTGTTTTTGCAGGACCAATTCGACCAAAAAGATCTGGAAGGACTATACAGGAAGTATGATGACAAACTAAAGGAAACTCTTATCCACATTTATTTGTCCCTACTTGTCGTCTTCTCTACTATTCATATTATCATGGTTGCTGTTGGAACATACTTTGAAGTAAGCTGTTTCTTTAATTAGAATTAGCTTCTTTAACATTAAATTGATGTTAGCTTAAAAATGTACAAAGTGTATTAATGTAAGTTTCGGACTCACGGTAATACTCTATTTTGTTAGGACATACTGACAAATAAAAACAAATAATTAAGATTTTAGATCCACAAACATGCAAGCTCCTTAGATCCACGTGAGAGGTTACAAGCCCATCGCATCTTATTGGAACACTAACCGATAGCACATGCCTTCGAATTTTAGGTTATGCAGCATGTCGGTTTTCTCTCTATGTTTGCCTTAGTTTTTTTACTAGATACTAAACTAAGAACTAATAAAACAATAATAGGTACATATAAAAACAAATTGCTTGGTTGTGGCTTCTAATTTAAAGATTTTAAGTAATATTATTTTGACAGATGATGATGGTAATTTTTTTTTTTATTTTTTTCCTTACATAGTATCATAAATTTTGCAGGAGGTGCAGTCCCTATCAACATACCTGGCATTCGGAATGTATATTTTGCGAATCGGCATTCCAATAATGTCGCTCTGGAGAAGACTATACAACCCACTGACAGCAAAGTGGTTCTGGATGCCGATTATGATCACTATCATTATAACTATTGACATTGTTTTTACTGGTTAGTATATCTCATAGAACGTTGAAGTGGAATCTGGAGGAGAAAGATTTATTAATGGCGATCACGTATCGGAAAACGCAGTGTAGGAAGGCAGATGAATTGAAGACATCTTACAGGTTACGGGGAGTTGGTGAATAGAGATAGTCCAAGATCGTTCGACATGGCACGACATGGCCAAGATCGTCTTTGAGGGATTCTTGTCTTACAGTGAACTACAACAATATATTAATGATGACATAAAAGTGTCCTTTGAATGTTGAACCGACTTTAACCTAAATTTTAGAAATCTGCAGGGCCGTTAGCCCTGCAGTGCCATGGTGCAGACAATAAAATTTGTTAATTTGTTATAAATGTTTATTTTTATAATAGTGTTATTTACTCCTATCCTTAAAGCAACTATTAAGTTTTATGGATCATATATGGATGCTAATGAGGGGTCTATTTTGTTCAATTAGCTGCCGTCCCTTGTTTTGTGAATATTATGACTACCTGGATTCATCACTCCTTACTGTTTTTTGATGGGACAAGTGTATATTAAATAACAAATTTCAGATATTGCCATCAGTATCTACAGTTTCTCCGAAGGTATATCACTTCGGCCTGCTTATACCACAATAGCACTTCTTTCCATCTACGTGTTCCTGCCAATGAGAAACAACTTCGTTGCTATACTGATCGGGATCATCGTCAGTACGGTCTATGTTCTGATATTTGCTTTCTTCACTTACGACAACAGCCCAAACCTTGGTGTAGTGGTAAGAGTATGTACTATAATGCTATTAGATTTGCACTGTCATCTAATTCATTTATTACATCCACTTTTATGTTTACGTGAAAATTTTGGCCATGATTTTATTTAATTCACGATGATTTATGTTTATCATTGTAAATATGCAAAGTATTTCATCTTACCATAATAATTCGTTTATATTGGTTCACACTGGCCGCTCTTTGCAATTGACCATCAAAGATGCCAGAACACTATTCAGATTCACCGGTCTCATTTTTCCGATCATCCTTTTTCTTTAATAACATACAAAAAAAATGGGCAATATTGTTGAAACACCTAGAAAAATCGCAATTTACATTTTCTATAGAAATATTTTTTAAATACACGTTACTTTTTTACAATTGAGCCCAATTCTCATATTAATCACTATTGCTTTGATCATGAGATGTAAATCAACCTTAATACTAACACCACAAGGATTACTGATAAAAATATGTTTGTTGTCCATTATCACATTATCATTACTAACAAAGTCAACATTCTAGCAAATCCGCTCACACAGTAAAACATTTTCAGATCGCAGCAGATATTATTTATTTGATCGGCGTCAATCTAATGGGCGTTTATTTCCGACTGATGAACGAAATAATTACAAGAAGATCCTTTCTAGATCGAAGGGCTTGCGTTGAAAGTACTCTGCGCTTGAAGTTCGTCAAAGATCAAGAAGTAAGACAGTTAATTGGAAATGTTATCGTAAAGTAGTTAATACATAACAAAAGATAGTACTTATTCAATAATAATTTATTCCTATAACGTTGAATCGATCATATTGCCAAGTGAAACGACGTCATTGATTAACACTAGTAAAAACATCTCATTTACAGATAGCCATAAAAAAAATTTTGGGTATCTAATTATTTATTACGCTTCATTAAAATTCTGCAAACTCAAATAGTATCAAATTCTACGGTCATACCTCTAATGTTTATTGGCCGAATTTTACAGCTTTTACAGTTAATTTTTTGTTTCAATAATACTAGTATGAAGAGTTGAGTTTTCTCCGGGTATTTAGAAGTTTGTTCTTTTTTTAGGAACGTTTGATGATGAGCATTCTACCTGAACACATCGTGTCGAAAGTTCGACAGGATATACGGACTATGTTTCTAGGCCTACAGACGCATACCATGAGTCACACTATGAGATCATTTAAGTAAGTTATTTATTATTTTGGGTGCAAACGAAATCCGCCGGAATTCACATAATATTCACAAAATAACAACGACTATCTCGAAAGCGCGACGGTTGAGACGGAAGAGGTGCGGTTTAGATTCCTACTGCAAGACAAATGTTTGCATGTTTTGCAAATATTTGTCCCGTGTCTGGGTATTTTATAGTATAGTATATCAGTCATGTAGTTCCCATAACACAACACAGGGCTAGATGATGCTGTGTGAAAATGTCCAGCATTTTTTTTATTTCTTCAGAATCTGGGTATTGTGAGTATGATTGTACTTGTACATTTTGATACCCACGACACAGGGAATCCGAGTGTAGGGTCAGGATAATGTATGTGACTGATGGTTGTTTATTATTTAAGCAATTAGAGATGGAACAGTATGTGATAACTCCCAGTATTAAATATTTTTTTTAGTATCACAGTTTTAGTTTTTTTTTTCAGTCAGCTATATGTTGAGGAACATGAGAATGTGAGCATCTTGTACGCAGACGTGGTCAACTACACCATGATATCGACAACTCTTTCCCCAATGCGAATGGTAGAGCTTCTGAACGAACTCTTTGGGAGATTCGATGAGGCTTCTGAGGTACGTACCTAGTTAGTTTCATCAGATTCTTCCTGTGGTGACTTATAAGGCATACTAAAATAATGCAATAAAGATTGAACTATTTTACTGACTATTCTAGGTACTATTATAAATGTCAAATTTCGTATGTTTAGATATTTAAATGTTTGTTGTTATCTCAGAAACGGCTGACGCGATTTGAATAAAATTTGAAACAGGTACAGTTTGTGACTGTGATATGTGTTATTATATAACACATAAGCTACTTTTGGGTACCATGCCGATGAAGCTGTGGGCAGAAGCTAGTCTTATCCAAACTCAATGATATGTAAACTACAACGAAATTTATTTCTTAAATTAACAATTAATTCGCAGAAAATAAGCGGATTACTACTTTATGAATAAGGGTCTTGTAATAAGAGCCAGAATTTATAACATAGTGATTGTGAGCATGTGTCAAATAAAATGTGTAGTTAAAAAAACGAAAACACATGGTTTTAAAACGTATTAAAAAATATAAAAAAATATTTCACTATCCAAATATTTCACTTCTGGCTCCAAAATCAGACCCTCGTTACCCGGCTTAATCTATTGGACTCGTCAAAACGAATCATATGAGCCCAAACTCGAGGGGTTTACTGAAGAGTTCCTCTATCCACTTCCTGTATCCATCATTAGATCACCTTCAAGATACCAAATTATAGCATTGCCATGTAAGTATCATTACGATACGACAATTAGAAGTAGGTTAAAATTGACTTCCAAGATTTGATTACATTGTTTTATTTAGTTAGTAACAAGTGAACCTTATATAAGGTGTTAAAAAAATAAAGGTAAAAAAACAATAACTGGTGGCTGGAAAATTTTGCCCTTGAACGTATGAGCAAAGGTCCAAGAAAAAGTTTCTCGTAGACAAAATTGCCAAGTTCAATAAACCTAACTAAATAAACCTAATGTTATCGCAGGAGCATGACGTGCTAAGGATAAAATTTCTCGGGGACTGTTATTACTGCGTCAGTGGAATACCAAAACCGAGCGAGCAACACGCGAAGAACTGCGTCGATCTGGGACTCGAAATGATCAATATTATAAAGGACGTAAGGTATAGTTTAACATGGCGAAATAATACAATCAGCTACGAAACTTTCTTAGTTTGTGACAAGCTTTTCTTTGCCAAATCTATACTACATTATACTATAATATTATAAAGAGGTAAAGTTTGTAGGTTATTTAGGGGGAAATCTCTGAAACTATTCAATTGATTTAAAAATAATTTCACCAATATTAAGAATGGATCTAAATACTTATTATCATTATTAAATAAAAGGACTTTTAGTGGAAACCAATTTCTTAACGTGAGTCGACGAAATAACGGTCGAGCGAATACGTTTCTTACAAACGCTACTTCTTATCTGGGTACCACGCGGGCGAAGCCATCGGCAGTGTAGCTAGTAGTAAATTAGTGCACCTCTAACCATGCACCTTTGCATGTTTTTGATCCATTACAGAAGCGACGTACTCTGTAAGTAAACTGTAATTTTCCCGAAAAGTTCAATACTTATTATCGCTGTAGAGTTGCATATACGTAGCTTGCACGAGTCACTTCACTCATAAAACTAGATGTAGAAGTCGCTTATAAGACAACATTCGAATAAGTTAACCTCCTTGGATAAATGATGAACTCATTTATCCAAGGAGGTTAACCTGGTTCGATTGGAACCACACTATATCTGAATGAAGAATCATCAATAAAAACCAAGCCGAGTTTGTTGCCTGGTTCTTCTAGGCACGGACGCAAGCCAGAAATCGGCGTAAATTCACTGTAAAATTTTAAAATGTGATCCTTGAGATTTCTATGAAAAAAAACAATCAAATTGGATTAAGACCAAGCGATGTAGTTTTTTTTTTATTCTGTGTGATCCCAAAGTATGAATAATTATGAATATCGTAAAAGTTGCGGGAAGTTAGTTGATGAAAGTAGCTTTCGTTCTCTTGGGAGGCTCACGTCTAGCATGCTGTTGATGAAGATTATATGTAATTTAGATAACTTTTTTTCAGAGAAAAGAGGTCCTTGAACATTGACATGAGGATAGGAGTTCATTCAGGAAAGATTCTAAGCGGTCTCATAGGGATCAGGAAATGGCAATTTGATGTCTGGTCGAAAGATGTCACTATTGCTAACAAAATGGAATCGACGGGAAAGGCGGGGTAAGATTTAGTTAATTATTACTAATAATTTATGGTTATATTCTATATGTATATTATATATATATACATATTGTAAAAACGGGAATTTTCACGTACTGCACTATCGGTGAAGGCACCGACTAAGTTTCGACTCATTCCGAGAGTCTTCATCAGGGTGAGTGGTTGCGACTTTCTCCGCGTCGCGCCGTGCACGGAGAAAGTCGGTGCCTTCACCGATAGTGCAGTACGTGAAAATTCCCGTTTTTACAATATGAATAGTCAAGTTCACGATAGTTTTTGGAATATATATATATAGTTATATTCTATAACTGTAATAGATGAACAGCATCAACAATTGTTTAAAACGATTAAAGAAGATAGATGTTTTTCGGCATTCCCAAAATTAAAAACATTTGAATACCAATCGCGAACACCTTCCAATACGCGGCTTACAACCTGGAACGTGAACTAGGTACTGTACAAAGCTTGGGCATGTGCTAAATATAATGTTAAGACTTGCCTCTGAAAACCTGTACTTGGTATTCTTCTTGGATGGACAATGTTTCCGAGGATGTCCATTATAAAGTGCTAAAGTCGTTAGTGTTTTATTTTGTTTAGATTTTTTTTTTAGTCAAAACTCATAGTAGGCAAGAGCTAGCTCAGACGTAACTTGACTATTGTGAGAGGTGCAAGTTTGATTCCTGCTGTGTAGAAAATGATTGTATCTTCTGCAAATATTTTGGTCTGTGGTCTAAATGTTGTGGTACCTGGTACAATAATAAAATTGTTCTAGTAGTAAGTACTAAGTACACTATATATGAGACGGTTTTTTATTTGTTTCAGAAAAGTCCACGTCACGAAGCAGACGCTAGAACTATTATTAGAGTTCGCAAGAGAATACATAATTGAACCAAACTTTGAATCTCAAAACCACCCTTTTATTATAAAAAATAAGTTGGAAACGTATTTGCTCTCTAGGCCGACACGGGTAATCTATTTTAATAATTAGGAGTTATGAGACATTTGTAAATGATTTATGAGTATTCTCACACAGTCTAGCTTTTTTTTATAATTTTAAATGATATTTTATACTACCTTACCTACATAAATGAGTACGTACCTACGAGTATATTTAGGCTAAGCCGTTTTCATTACTTTGTTTTGGTAAGATAACCAAATATCAGATAGATAAGCTTGGACCAAATTATTATGACCTTACATCCCACCATAAATGGTTAGCAACCAGAGATTAATTAAAACCAGTCAGTTACTAAGAATAGCCAGTGACACAACGAACGAACAAGCAAACATAAATAACAATATTTTTAATTTGAATCACCTCATCACCATGATTTTGTAGAAGTCCACTGCTGGGCACAGCCCTCCCAAAGAGTACCATGATGTATTTCAGTTACCTAAATACGTTAAAATAACTTTGCAGGGTCAAGAATACAAACCATTTAGACGAGCTTCGGTCGGATTCACCAAAATAATTACAAAAAACACCAGCGCACGAGTAAGTCAGTTATTCACAGAATTGATCCAAATAAAAAACCAACCACACAATAATCTATAACATCTGATTTCCAGTAGCGATTGGACAGCAGGAACTCAACAAATGGAAGACGGACCACCACTTTTATGGATGAGAACCTGGTGGAGTATCAGCAAATGCTGAAGGCTGCTGATGCACAGATGACCAAAGAAATTGAGGATATGACTAATGGAAAGTACGTTTTCATTTTCTACAAAAACATAGTGCTAAAATAGTATAGATACACAAGGACATTATAATTACAATGTCCTTATCACGTTATACATTATAAACGCCAGAATATGGAACCACGGAAAATTGGAATATCGTTGGTTAACCTTACAAGATCTGTGCCATAAAAAAATGTTCATGACTTTTATAAAGATTTTAAACAGTTGTTTGGCTAAACAGTGTTCTTTTTACCTTAAATTTTAAATGACACCTGATAAGTGCCATTGATTAACGTAACAACTGTTTAATATTCTAATAAGTACGGCCCTTGCCCGAAATGCATTTTCTTCATTTTGAAAAATGGGAAATTAATCCCGATAATTACATCTGTTTTCAGGGAACATTTCAAGAAAGAATCAAAGCTTAACAGGATATCGTTGATGTTCAAAAACTATGAGCTCGAGAAGATGTTTCTGCATTTACCAGATCCGCTGTTCAAATACTACATAACCTGTTGTCTAGTTATCTTGTTCTTGATACTAATGATAAACGGATTGACTACTAATTGGTAAGAATAAATAATGCTGCATATTTTTCACAAAGCATCATCTAGCCCCAAACTAAGCAGAGCTTGTATTATGGGAACTACATGACTAATATACTACTTATATAGTTTTTGTAAAACATAAATGTCTTACACATAAATATATAACACCCAGACCCGAGAAAAATATTTGCAGATCATACAATCAAGAAAAACTGCAGTGTTTTATTTTCAAGAAGACTTCTTCAACGATGCTAACCAAACTTTTCATTCTAGGCTCGAGGGCTTCAAGTGGTATACCTGGCTCATATTTGGTTCGCTTATACTAGCGTTGATAGTCTTGCAGCCATTTATATGGTTCCAGTTCCTCTGGACGAAATACAAAGGTTTTGAAGAACCGCGTGACAAACGCCTTAGATGCCTTTACGATATATCGGCAAAAATAATAAAATCAGCAATGATAAGGACTATTTTGTACGTGTTGATAAGCGTGGGACTAGCTGCTACTTCGGTGGTAAATGTCATTGGATGTACCGAAGTGGAAGTGGAGCCATCAGTTACTGAAACCGTTCTTTCGAATTGTGTTTCGTCATGGGTAATTACTTAATTAAAGTCAGTAATATATCTTAGGTTATACGGAGGCTTATTACGTTAGGACGCGTAGATATGCGTATAATACCTTATTTTGAAATGGTTGGTAATCTACCGTACAGCCAATATGACTGGAAATAATTTAAAACACGAACTAAAGTCACATCATTAAAAGCACTAAAAACATGAGACATTTCACCCGTTATGTCTCAGAGTCGACCATGCGTGAGTGATATCTCTGGTTTTGCAATATCATAGGTATGCTTGTTTGCTACTTAAGTTGTATAAAAAACGCACTATGGCAGTCGTCTAATTGCCTAGCCTCTTATTTTGTCGGATGGTCAAGTCACCTGATAATTTTGTTCCAGCATGTAACCCAATGCTGGGGCCTGGCATTGCTGTTGAACTTTCTGTTCAGCAGAGTGTTCTTCATTTTTAAATGGATAGTCGCTGGAGGGATGACCGCATTCTATCTTTGGATAGTTTGGGAGATCAAGAGCTCACTCTTTGCTATCGACACAGCCTGGAACGTCGGCATGGATCCAAGAGTTTCTCACACTCTTTCTGTAGTATTTGTTATGATAACTTTGTACTGGATTGATAGAACAACTGAATATAGAAATCGTTTGGATCATTTGTGGCAGTTGCAGTTGAGAGAGGAGCAGCAGGAAGCTGAAACGATGTTGAAAGTCAATAACATGCTGCTGGAAAATATCTTGCCCGCTCATGTTGGTAAGTCTCTATGCAACTCTTTAAGAAGATCTTCTCTTTAAGATCTTATTGTCGTAAAGGTATAGCCTTACCCTCTTATTCATAATCACTCACTAACTTTAGCTGCGTGCTTAAAGTTATCTGCCTTTATTCTTTGTTTAGTGTTAGAAAAGGGCAGGGTTAGAGTAAGTGACCTCTGAAGTTAGCGTGTGTTGATGAATAATATGGCAATACTAAAATATTTTGCGGTTTAATAGAATTTTTCTGTACTTTCAATTAATAAGCTGAAAAGTAGTTTCATGAAAATCGAAAATAATTTTCTATGACACCATGTTTGACAAACTTCGTTAAACTTGTTAGTTTGGTTATAATACAAATTTGAACAAAATCTTCAACAATTACAAAACTCTGCGCCACAGCTTAGCCAGTAATGTGTACGTGGCCTTTTTTTACCCGTTGCGAGTAAGGCCGTATACGTTGTTTGTTTTTTGTTTGTTACAATTTATTTTCAAAACAGCTTACCGGATTGTATTGGATCAAAGATGGTTATAGTATTATAATATCTGTGGTTCTTAGAAAGGTTTTATTACTACAAACCACTAGGGGACACTGATGGAAAATACGTCATTAGATTTAACATTTGTTTTCTGTTTTCAGTGCAGGTCTATTTGAATTTGCACAGATCTATAGATGAGCTTTACTATGAGAAGTATGACAACGTAGCAGTGATGTTTGCGTCCCTAACTGACTACAAGCTGGGCTTAGAGTCTGATGCTGATGTAGACGACAAATTCATGCTGAGCATACTTGATGAAGTCATTTCGGATTTTGATCGGGTAAATTACTTTCTAGTTGGTACAATACTGTTAATAATAAACTGAATTAACCGACAGAACACGTCAGTTTACTTTAAAAATAAAACTTAAGGACACCTTGTAAATAAACGAAAAATAAAAGAAAACCTTTTGTGCCAAAGTAATTCTGCTTTTTTGGAGCCCCTAACCGAAGATTCAGACTGAAGTGACACTTCTAACAAATATCCTCAACTGCGTCCTTGAATACTACTAAGCACTAACGTAATTTTTTTTCAGCTTCTCCTAACAGGAACATCAGTCTACAAAGTCGAAAAGATTAAAATGGCTGGCTGGACGTATATGGCAGCTTGCGGACTCGACCCGAACAGAAGGGAATCGTTTGGTTCTTCTTCATACAACTCCAATCCTCGGCAGAACAACCCTTACAACCGAGCAGTGACGGTGACAATGGTTGAATTTGCAGCGGCTATGATGATGCAGCTACAGACCTTTAATAGAGGGTCCTTTCAGAGTTTCGAGGGACTCAATTTACGCATTGGTAAGCTCTACAACAAAAAACCTCTAATTACCTGTACTGTATAATAGAACCACTAAGAGATTTCTGTACAACTTTGCATCCGACAAAAGTGGTTTTGTACTCGACTGTACGTACAGTACTGTAGTTCCGTAAGTCTTAGGGAGCAGTACCCCGACTTTTGATCCGAAGGGCGTGCGTTCGAACCCGGTCGTAAACCAATGGATTTTGACCAAAAAATTGCGAAACGTTTTTAAAACGGTGAACGAAATGTAACATCGGTTGGTGTTTTAATGAAGCGATGGGCGCAAGCCCAACCTATCTCGTGGAATGCGAACTATTTGCAAAACTTGAATATATGCCAATATAATTTTTGGACGCGCCTCCGACTACCTAACATTGTTCTTCTCAAAAATCTATGCACTGAGTTTATATCTGAGGATATTTATCATAGGGAACAGTCTAGACCGTGCTTTTTTGTTGTTTTTGATATGAAGTAATTGGCATAAATAAAGTCAGCGGCAACCAGGTGGGGTACCTGGTGCCCCAGGAGTTTGAAGATTGATTTTTGTACTCGAAGAGATATATTTTGTTTGATTTTCTGAAGCAAAAATCTAACACATAATACATAACTAATGAGGAAAAAAGGCTTAAAATTACTCGCCTACATACTTAAAGTTCAATGTTTAAACATCAGAGGGGTAATTAAGTAGTTAAATAGAAAATACGTTATTACACATAAATGAATATTGAAGTATAACAAACCTTGACAATGCTGTACGATGGGTGGTCTTAACTTGATATTGTTTCAACATAAACAATGCTAATGATAAGTACCGTTTGTATAAAAATAGGATCCAATTAGATAAAAAAATATTTTTGATTGTTTTCTAGAGCTTCCGAACTAGCTTTTGTTGCTCTACTTACCCTTCGGAGTATCAGACACTAGCTTCTGCCCACGGCACCCGCATGGTATCCGGATAAAAGTTGGCTATGTGTTATTCTGATGTATAAGCTATATTACTGTAAAGTTTGATCAAAATCCGTTCTGTAGTTTTTGCGTGAAAGAGTAACAAACATCCATCCTCACAAACTTTCGCGTTTATAATATTAGTAGGATTTATTAACTACATATATACAGATAGGTTAGTACAGGCGAGTATTTGTCTATTTTCAGGCATATCCCATGGAGAAGTTGCTGCTGGAGTAGTGGGTTCACTAAAACCCCTTTATGACATTTGGGGGCATGCCGTGAATATGGCCTCTAGGATGGACTCAACTGGAGAAACGGGGAAGATACAGGTTTGTTTTCATCTCACAAATTCGCACCTAGTGTGATACTACGCAGCCAAGCTTTGATGAAAGCCAGACTAGGCTTTAAAAAATTACAGAAATGGGATCTGTTTTATCGTTAGCTTAATAACTTGTACGAGAGATCGAAATAATTAAAATTAATAATAAATAAATAAATAATGCTGGACATTTTCACACAGCTTTCGCCCACTGCGCCACAGAGGTTGCCAGAGGTCGTAGAAATAGATCTACAAGAGACAATATGTCGAGAGTAGATAGATAAATAGAAAATGTTTTATTGCATAAGATAAAACCAGTACATAGAAAATGTTAATGCTACTTAGCATTTTCTTCCAGCTAACCATTGTGTCATGAAGATTGTGGTGATAGTGCATGAAAGTAGGCATAGATTCTATCACAAAAAGTGCGATATGTCCTATCTCCCGTTTCTCTTCTGTGAGATCTCTGAGTGTACTGAAAAGCCTTGAGTGGCTTATCACCTAACTTCGGTGCGTAATCTGCAAGTAAAGTACCTAGGTGACAAAAAATGTATTCATTTTTTCTAAACCAGTTTACCGAAAAAAAATAGGTAGATATTTTCTTGTGTTTATCCTCGTATGTAGTCGTGTTACGAAACAATTACAGTTTTTCCTGTTCAAGTTTTTTTTCCAACCGGGGTTCGATACAGCAATAAAAATAAGTCAAAAGTGACAGGTAATGAGTTTTGAGCGTAGCCCTTTCGACTTTAGGTACGTTACAAAGCTTAACGAACGTGCACTATATGTTACTTCGTTGTCTTTTAACAGGTGACAGAGAACACAGCGATAATCCTGGATGAATGCGATATCCTCACCACATACCGCGGCGAGACCTTCGTCAAAGGCGCTGGCTACATCAAAACCTACTTCGTGCCTCTGGATGAGAACTTCAATTTGATCAAAAAACAGCAAAGCATGGAATACTACAGAGTCCAAGATAGAACGCGGTACTTCAACATACGGAACACTTTGTTTAATGAAACTTACAACAGTAATACGAGCTTCAATGATGCACTGGATTCTGAGTCGCAAGCGTCTACTTATGGTATCAGGAATCTGTCGGAAGATGAAAGTGATAGTGAAGTTGACTCCAGAACAGTGACTCCTATTCCTCGTGATGATATGAGTACTATGAGCACATCGTCAGAAAGCGTGAGGGATACTTGGTGTTGAATATAATTTATGGTCTTGTTATTTATTCGTAGAAATAAGTTTAATTTGTTCGACTTAATAGAAACACAAATGAGATTGTCTTTTTAATGCAAAGGGATAGGCAAAAATCGAGTTGACCTTCTCTGATCCGAATTTTGATGAGACAACGAACGGGATGTTTTACACAATGCCCCCCTCAAGAGCCTGTTCAAAATACAACTACGCTTAGTAGTTTGAATTATAGTTGCAATTATAAATTGATATGTAGTTTTATTAAAGAATTTGTATAAGAACTTTTAATGAAAATTTTTGTATGAATAATTTGATGCGAATGAATGAAGCGAAAGAGGATGTGGAAATTTATGCCAACCCCTCCGGGAAACAAGCGTGACTAAATGTATGTAATTTTATTGAAAAGTATGCGTAAAAACATCTAAATATAATTGAACTCTACATAACAGGAGAATGCCTAAACAAGGTTATTGCCATTCAAATATCAATAGTGTTGGCGCCAATCACTTGGGGTTGAAATAAATATAATCAGGTGCCGTTTAATGTGTCTTATAATAATAATCATAAAAAGATTGGCTCCCTTAATGATAATATTATTATAAGAGATTGACAACTTTTTCCGTTAATTCCCTTTTACTCGCTTGCATTTTACTTACCCTTTTTTGCCATTATTAACGTAAATAGAATATGCTGAAAAAGTTGAGGGCCTCCATAAAAAACGACAAAAAATGCAGTTATTCAAATATAAATATTTAATTGAATGAAATTCATTATCTACACAACTTTGAGGGCGATATGAGTGCTCATGCCATTCTGGTAGCACTTGAAGGTTTGGAACGCGGTTTCTTCAGCGGTTGCTCCCTTTTTATTCTTACAGTCTTCAAGGACTTTAGCAGCCTCCGCCTTATCGATGCCAGGTGGAAGTTTGGCCAAAGCTGTTTCGACGTTTAATGTTCCATCAGGGCCAACGATACCCGACTTTTGGAAGAAGCATAGGGCGAATTTCTTCAAGCTTTCGCTTTCATCGAATTGTCCTTTCTTTACTGCGGCGATTATTTCGGGTTTCACGCCAGTTTGCTTGCCGCATTCGTCTGTGTATTCATTGGCTTTTTCTTTCTGGGCATCGGTGAGTGGAACAATCTGTAAAAAGTATGATCATTTTTTTGTTAACTCACGTGTTTTTCTTTAATCGTTTGAGAGCGCAACTTGGGTTAATCGGCCAACATTCCTATGGATGATCCACTGACGATCTAGTGATTTTATTGCGTATAATATCGCTTAAATTAAGATATCAGACACATCAGAAATGTCAAAGTCAAAGTCAAAATTCATTTATTCACTAAAAGCTCAAAGATCACTTTGAAACGTCGGTTTTATCCATTGCCTCTGTTTCGCCGCGACCAAGCCAGGATAGAAAGGCAAGAAAACAAGGCTGGTTATTATTTTTAATGATCCTTTTACAAAACAATAGGTACCTGCATTTTTTTATCGAGTTGGAGAATTTTCAATCCCAAAAGTTTTTATCATCTAATCTAGTAAATAATCAGATATTTTATAGTATGCCTTTTTAAAAAGTTTGTGTTTAATCATTTTTTTTTATTAAGAATTTTTGTACATCTCTTGGGAGTTTCTTATAAAAGCGTACACCCTGCCCACCCTGTACTAACTTTATGGAGTCTACAAGTGGCAACAGCGAGTTTATTTTTATTTTTGGTACATTGTGATTATCGCTTTTTCTTTAACAAATAAATATTTTTGTGAGTGAGGAATAGTGCGATAATAAGAGAGTAGTGTGGAGTAAGTAAATGAAGTCATAGTGGCGTAATGAAGAAAGGTAGCTGAAAGGGATTGGATACGTAAAATATCTACCTAATCTAATCTTACTAGCATGTCTGATGCCACTGCAGGGTATTTGCCTCCCTTCTCTTTTCTACTCTTCACGGTAATGTGAATCGATAGCCAGGATATCAAAAATGTATCGAGTTCGTCGCGCTACCTCCGCCTGGGCCGACCCCGTGGCCGCTTTACATCCTGTACAGGATTAATTTCGGAATAAGTGCGCACGACCTGATCCCGGCATCCCTATATCAATATCAAACTACCAGACGTTCAGCAACGTGTCGCCCTTTTATGGTAGAAGTCCCCTCTTTCCGCACAGAGGTTCAAGTTTAATCATCAGTACTGCAAAATATTGGAATTAATTGCCGGCTTATGTCTTCCACAATCAATATAATCTTAAAGTCTTCAAGTCGAAGGTAAATAGGTATTTTATAAACAAGCGTATATCCTCGACCACACCGACACAACACTTTCCATCAGATGAGAGAGTTGTGGCAAAACGCTTGCTTATAACACCGGATCCGTACATTGGTACGGATTCGGCTTGCATTCAAAAGTCGGAGTCACTAGTCACTGCACCACTAGTGTTCTTACGTTTGAAAATAAAATAGGCAGATAAATAAGTCAAAGGTACTCACGTGAGCATTCAGACCTCCCACGGCTAAGACCAAGCACAGCAAAACCACCTTCATTGTACAGTACTGAATGCTAACTCCACAGCTTATGTAAAACATCCAGTCTGCGCAGGACATTCGCTTTTATACAAACTACAACCGAAGGAGAGCTACTGGACAAACGGCTTTTTTGCAAGGAAGTTATAGGATCTAAGGTATGGGATTATGAATTTGCTACAGACGTTCGTCTAAAAAGAGTTGAACAAAAACCTTGTTAAGCTAGTTTTTATGAGCTTTTACAAAAATATTCAACAAGAAATGCAGCTTTGACGATGATTGCTGACGTTGGTAACGCAAGAAATAACTTGGGTTCATCAGCCAACGATCGTGTAGAACATTCTAGTGATTTTATTACGTATCATAAACTAAGCGTTATTGTAACATCATGCATCAGAGCAGTATGGAGTAAATGATGATTTAGTGACGTAATGAAGAATGGTAGCTGAAAGGGATTGGATACGTAAAATAGACGCTATTCAAAAAGGAAACGCTATTAAGTTCATTGTGCCTAAACAAGGCGAGAGTGAACGGGACAGCGAAGAGGAAAATCTCGGCAAACGCAATTTGCCGATACTATTCTAGCAAAATAATGCCGAAGTAAACATTTTGATTCCAGAATGACACTATTTTTCACCACTATAAGAAGTACTAAATAATTAGTTAATTAGCACTAAGCCCCTGAAATATTTCAAGCCATTCTATGAGATGAGCACCTTATTGCTTATTTAAAAAATCTAGTAAGGTTATTCCCTGGGCTAGAATTAGCTAATCAGAAAGTACCAAAACACTCCATTGAATTCAAATTTAGAACATTATGCGCAAGACCGTGACGCCCGTGATGTCCAAACTTACAAAAAAGTGGGAAAACGCACTTTTTCGCGTTTACTCTCAAAACCTATTACTTTTAAAAACCTATAACCAGTTTGTAGGTAAATTAGCCGAAATTTAAGTGCCATCATATTCCAAGCACGGAAAGTGAACCCATTGTTCTGTGAAAAACGGCTTTTCTTTTTCTTCAAGATTGTTTTTACATAGAAGAGTTAATTATTATGTAGACGAAATGTCAATAAATAATAAATAATTTTGTTAACCATTTATATTGACTATACTAAGAGAATTACCCATCTAAAGATGACCAATCAGCTCCACCATGAGCTTTTATGATTAATAAAAAACAGTTTAAAAAATCAATCAAAGAATTTGTAGTAATTCTCAAAAACACGTGACTCCCTCCTGGCGGACGGATTACTAATCCGCCCTGAGCCACTGTAATGCTCAGATCAAGACTCATAATTATAATCCTGCTGTTTCAAATACCTGAATCAGCACAAAGGGCACGTAAATAGGCTAATATAAGGATTACGTGTCTGAAATTATTAAAGTAAAGTCACGCTCCCAGTTTCCAGTATCCAGTTTGTAATTTTTTTTATCTAATAGAATAGAATACTTTTATTTGCTAGAACATAATTACGTAATATAACACGTGATCTTAATTTTTAGTAAAATACACGTGTCTTTTCAGAAAGTTTAATTTCATGTTTGGTTAGTGGTAGGTATCCTTTTAGGTAAACATCCACGATCAATAAACTGTGGACTGCCCTAGGTCGAAAATTAATTTGGTGTAAATAAGTCCAACAAGTCAATAAGCGCACACAACAAGTCCACACATCATTCGAAATACCGCAGCGTACCTACAATTGAAAATCAAACCAACAGCCACCCATCAAGTGTTGAGCATGCTCATTGCTTAACCTGATCGACAAAACAAAGCTACGTTAGGAGTATAGCAGTATACCTACTTTAAACATGATTATGAACCGAAATTTTAACCCAAAATTGCAAAATTTCTGCAGCAAGTTGATATATAATCAAAACGGTGCAGCTTTCGGGTAACCAGATGGAGGTACTTATATATAGGTACTATCGGATCTAGAAGGGAAAAGCTTACCAAACATGAGGTAAATTACTAGTATAGTATTATAATATCTGTGACAGTAGGTACATAATTGTTGGCTGTGACACAGACAAGTAGTTTTCCAGTCGTTAGCTGGACAGGCCAGTGATCTAGTCGCGCCGATTATGGCGACGGCATAGAACGAGTGCATAATAGCGCGGTATGTATCAAAGAGATTAATGTAATTAGATCGATATCCGACCATTTACTATGACACCTTTGCATTTTATGTTTAATACACACTAGCCCTGACAAATTACATAATCAGATCCATATAGAAACTAACCAATCAGATCCCACCAAAGATTTTCGAAAACTTTAGTAATTAGGAAGGTTTCGCTCAAAATAACCTGCACCAACACTTACTTTTCTAAACTTACTGTAATGTTACAGTAAGTTTAGAAAACTCAAAAACGGTATCGTTACGTGCTACCTATTTTAGAAAACGATGACTGTCAAAGATTTTGAACAACGCAGATTATGATGAAATGTATGACACATTTTCTATACCTAATTGGCAAAACTCACCTGTTTTAATTGGTTGTTGTACCCACCCACACTTACGAAAATATATTTAGCATTGGCACGGGAATCCTTACAAGTAACAGGGGTGGTAAACTTTTCAGGTGACGTTATCAGGCATGTATTACCTATATACATCTTATCATCATCTGCAGTTCGACCTTATCCACTGCTGGGTATAAATTCTACTAATAAAAACGCGACCGTCGTTTGTAATAAAACGCAAAAGTTTGTGAGGATGGATGTTTGTTACTCTTTCACGCAAAAACTACTGAACGGATTTTGATGAAACTTGACTGTCATATAGCTTATACATTAGAATAACACATTGACTACTTTTATCCAGGTACCACGCGGGCGAAGCCGTGGGCAGATGCTAGTAAATAATAAATAATTCTCAACATTTATCACATACCAACATCTAGCCCCAAACTAAGCAAAGCTTGTATTATGGAACCTACATGATTACTTATAATATTTTTTTGTAAATACATACATAATTCTACAACATTTGTCCCTCGAAATTTTGAAACTGAATAAAGTTGAATTTGAGCATGGTATACATTTACTAGCCTCATATTGTTGTCTCTATCAGGCGTTTAGCATAATATTATCATCGTTAAAACATTGTTTGCATAATATTCAAACTGCCATCGGAACTATTCGCAAAGTCCCAACAAAAATACACCCTCGTTATTTTTCCCAGGCAGAAACTGCTATCTGTAGTAGATTTTAAAAGACACAAGACCAGTCTATGTACTGGTGACATTTAAGTCAAGTTTTTTCAAAATAAATAAACACTTGACACGAATCGAGCTCAAGAATAACCCTTCTACCAGCTTGTAGGTACCTACATTTTGAGATCGTCCTTTTACCACATGCATGACGCATGACACAATGGGTTCTTCCCACTTCATGCACAAACAAAAACACATCAAGAAATATTACAAGTAAAACAAATACCTACAAATATATATAATCTATATAGATGATTCTGACTAAAATATTGGTGACCCCTGAAAGAAAACACTGCAGATTACCGCGGTAAGGCTTCCCTGGAGTCCTCAGCCCCCAATCTACTTAGTAGTCTACAGCAGCAGCTTGCAATCTAACGTTTTCATGGCCTGAAAATAATTGTAGAAAAAGTGCAGAGACAAATCTTATAATTAGAAACGTTATAAATAAAGGTAAGTTGAAAAAAACAACCTTGATAGGCACATTTTATTACCCTCTAATATTATTATCTCTGTCAAACGGCACATTTTATTACCCACGACGTAAGAAGCCGTTATAATATGTTTGGGGTTGAGATTGTTTGTTTATGTCATTCTCTGTTACCATTTTATATTCATTTTTCACTAGTTTTGTATGATTTCAAGTAAGATTCTCAGATTATAGTCACACGTCAAAAGGGAGGCTTTTAAAATTTAAAAGAGTCTTTTAGATCAGGCAATGTATCAGCAAAGCCCCAGGTGTTGGGCATGTCAATTATTGGCGACGGTAACCGCTTTCCATCAGCCGAGGCTGTTTTCCTCGACAACACAATAAAAATATTTTAAAAAAACCTTCTTTGTAATGCGTATGTCAGTATAACAGTGGACGTAGATTGAAGATAACCATTTTTCCAGGTATAAAAATATGACCGAAAATAATGAACCCGAATGCCAGCTGCGCCGTAGACGGTTGTCAGGGAATCCGAGCCTGCATTTAGAAGTCGGCTTTCAAATCGACGAAGGGAACCCTGACGACGGAACCCCTTCCCCCAGTAAACCATACCCGGGAACTTCGAAGAGGAATTCCGCAGCGTTTCTTGATTTTAAGAATAAACAGCAGTCATTCGACATTCAGGTAAATTCCCTATGAGTGTCGTGTCAGTATTAAGTCAATGAAACTACGTACGAAAGGACCATGTCCCCTCATAAACATTAGATAATCTCAATGCATTCTAAGATACAGAAATAACCCAAGCGTGCCATGGAAGTATAAAACTGAATTAACGGGTGCGCGGCACTTGAACCCCCAACATTTTTGGACTCAATTTGTACCGCAGTCGGCATCGTGCTTTCAGATTTATTGAAGTTTATAATAGTAGGCAAAGTACTCATAAAATACTAAAATCTATAAAAAGTCGTCGATAACCGATTAATTGCATAGAAATTTCCTAAAGTCGGCACTCTGCTATTACCTGTATTGAATACTGCAAAAGTCGGCAAAGTGCGAAAGTCGGCACTAAGCTCCGAAATCGTTCTAAGGAACCTTGCCAATGGAATCTTTTTTCAGGTAAACTGGCCGGTCACATTAACACATTCAATGAAGCACACTTGTTATTTTAATTTAGATTTCGGTCTACACCAGCTAGCTAGCTTGTACTTTGCAAATCTTGATAAGTTGCTATGCATCTTTTAATCTTGCAAATATACAAAGGAACAGGAAAATATGGAAATATTGAGCAAAGCTATTACCTTGAGTATAGCTATTAAAACTAGACCCGTTCCGAAGGTGAAGAATGTGACCATTTTCAACCTTAATCAGGTGCTTCGTTCACCCCAATTTACTTATGTTCAATGGACATTAAAATAATCATTATCAATGTTCAGCCTAGGTTTATTCACAATTGGTCACCAGGCCCTTTTCAGGGCCATCTCACCTCAACCTGCAATGGTCAGATTATCGACCAGACGCAGGGTGGCTAATAAATAACCGGTGATGATAGAACGAAGAAGAATAACGTTCCACATATTTTTGAAATCACGATTAACCGAAGACACAAAATCGGAAGAGCAACTAGAGCATTCTAATATTCAGCATAGGACAAAATCCCACTTCTCCATCCGACAATTGTATCAACGAGCAGCATATATTTTTTGTGTGTATGTACCTACAGAAAATCTCGATCACTTTAAATTATCATTAAACCAAAAAAGTTTTTATTACATTTTAATATTTTATTTTAAAGTACTGACCTAAAAATTATAGGTATGTACCTAAAACTAAACCAATAAGTATCCTATTTCTACAGGTACCTCAAGTATTCTTTTCCTAGTTTAATATACGCATGTGTGAAAGGCAACGCTCGTCACTCGCCTCGGCATTCGTTTCGCGACTCGCAAATCAGACCGAATACTCCACGGTAGTTTGCGTCGGCACTTACTAACATCGAGCTATTCGACCAGTGCCGAAGCGAACGCAAGTGCGCAAGTGTAAATGCGGTATAAAAGTTTATTGTAGAAATTTAATTTCATGATTATTATTAGATAGAGGAATGCGAAGAAGAAGAAATAATGCTGGACAGTGACGAAGAAGAGCCAGAGGAGAACGTTGCATCGGGTATAAGTCGCGCGGTGACCCCGACACCGATACAAGACTTTGGAGCGAGCGTCACTCACATGGAAGGTAATTACCAAAACCCTTAGAGCGAGCGGCACTCACATGGAAGGTAATTTCTAAACCCCTCAGAGCGAGCGTCACTCACATGGAAGGTAATTTCCAAAACCCTCAGAGCGAGCGTCACTCACATGGAAGGTAATTACCAAAGCCCTTAGGCGAGCGGCACTCACATGGAAGGTAATTTCCAAAACCCTCAGAGCAATCGTCACTAACATGGAAAGTAATTTCCAAAACCCTCAGAGCGCATGTCTGTCTCGCACTTGGATTTAGTGCTACCACATCCGCGCAAAATTTATTATTCAGGAAAAGCATTCTTGATCCGTCAAAATGTGGGTTATTCCCTTTGTCCCCCGATCTTCCGCCTTATTGGGGTATAATTAAATTTTCCCATTGTCCCCCGATTCACACTTTTGCCTGCACACATTGACACATTCAGATGTTTGACATATTTTTCCGATTAATCTATACTTACTAATAACAAGGCTGAAGAGTTTGATTGTTTCTTTTATGTTTGCACACTCTAATCTCTGGACTACCAGACGTATTTGGAAAAATCTTTTGCATTTGATAGCCCAATTCTTAAGGAAGTTTATCATTAGGCTAGGACCCTTACGAGCCAAGCAAAATAAGTAATATCAAGGACGGGCGAAACGACGCGGTTGGCTGGGGGCCAAGGGCGGCCGTGGCTCAGTTATAATAACGCTGGACATTTTCACACAGTCACCTTTAGCCCCAAAGTAAGCAGAGCTTGTGTTATGGGAACTACATGACTGCTGATATACTGACTTAATTTATAACGAACGACTTAATTTATTACTTGCATCGACACGTTACAAGTCATATTTTAAACAAGCCTTTGCCCACGGCTTCGCCCGCATTGTACCAGGATAAAAAGGTCACGAACTACACCAGTTCAAAATTTCATTAAAATCGGTTTAGTCATTACGCAGTTTATAAGCCACAAACAGTCAAACTTTCTAATTTATAATAATAATAGGATTCACAAATTTCGTGTATTTCAGGGTCTCCATCGACGGACTTTTTGAGGGTAAAAACAATAGATAATGACTGCTACACGGATGTATCAGAAGACGAAGAAGACGAAGAATAACTATAAGCATAGACTAAATATACTACTTCAATCAAGCTGGCACTGCGAAAAGCAATCTCGTAATACATTTTGTCACGATACTTGTATTCAAATCTTAAAACTGTTTTTCGCAGTGTGGATTTAGCCCTATTTTAACGAATTATGATTATGTATTAGAGAAAATAAACTATTCACTTCAATAATCTTTATAAAGAATACATTTATTTACAAAAGTGAAGTTTTGCTCTGTCCTGTAGTTACAATTTGTCTTTAGATTTCCTACGACATAATTGAATTAGTGATAATTATTGCTAGATGTGGTGTGGAGTTTTATATGAAAGAAACATTAAGATATTATATTTTTATTTCTCTTAATAATACAATGTCTTATATATTCATTTTACACAAAATCTGTTCACATCTATTTCGGATATGACTTAGGCAATAGATAATTATAAATTACTTTTATTATTTTCTCTCACGAATAGTTTCATAAATTTACAAGTATTTATTATGAGCCAAGATAATAATTAATAATGACAATATGCAGAAACAGCAGCAGACAACATAATATTTTTTTTCTATTTGCGTAACTACTTGACTAGTACATTTTTGTAGTATAATTGCATTTGATATTATCTCATCATTAAGCTCAACTTATTACGACACTGCTAAAGATTTACATAACTGCTTAGCCCAATTGCGTGGGTTAGGGTAGAGAACTAAGTGACTCTTAACTGTGTGTCCGTAATTAGTTGAGATATAAAGTGTTTCAGCGATGAACACAAGATTTTCTCAAAGCTAATTCGTATCCAAGCAACCTTTTAAACAAGTTTTATGATAGGATAGTGCCTATGCACTGAGAAGTCGAATTCGGGCGGCGTGGAAGAATCCATTTTGTGACCGCCGGCTAAAATTTTTAAAACTACGAAATTCGTTTTTGCTACCTTCAGGAGATCCGTTACCTGTGAAGGAAGAATGGACATTAAATTTAAATGTACTGTATCGTAAATGACATATTTGAATTTAATACTCTACATAAGTGTCATTTTCACAAACATATGTAAATTATTTTCTGAACAAGTCAAAACAGATAAATTCCTGACATCTTGCTTCGGAAAAAGGTAATATTTGCATTATCTTAGTCTAAGGGCATTAAAGCAGAGCTAAGCTAAGGTAAGCAGAAGCACGTCAAAACATATTTGGCACATGCATAGTTGTTTCACTGTAGATCGCATTCCACGTGACAGGTTACGTGTCCATCACCGCTTCGCTTATTGGGCCACTTACCGAACCAAAATTCGAATGCAAATGCCATCGGTTAGTGTTCCAATAAGCAGCGATAGGATTGCAACCAATGATCTGTGAAATGCCAACTATTTGCAAAAACGCGAGCGTGTGTCAAATGTAATGATCGACCGTGATTCTGACTACCTCCTAATTGGTAAAGTAAGTGATTAAAGTCTTGATAGTGTTTGTTTGTTTTATTTTAAAGGATAGGATAGTTTTCTTTGCCGAGAATGCATGTCAAATTGTCTGGTTTCAAAGAAAACTTTGTTAGCATTTTTTGTAGGAAGATTACCTCTTGGTCAGGAGTTGTGATGGTTTCCAGAAAGGTCCGCGCTTGCTGGAAGTGCTTGCATCCGCTGAGGTATAATATCACAGGGTTTTCGTACCTACAAAGAAAAATAATAACACAAATGACAAGTTTCATTAAGAGTATAGCAATAGTACTAAAGGGACCAAAAGATGCCGGTGTTTGTATGAATGAAAAATAAGTTTGAAGATGTACCTTGCCTCAGTGCTATTCAGAACAGGTAACTTTTTACTACCGACGACATCTAGTTTCCTTTTTAATTCAATTTGACACGAAATGTTTCAAATTGTACAGTATATCCTTATTTTCCTTTCAATCGAAACTATACATCAACAGATAATCTCACATTTATTCCCCCCCTGCCCTCCCTAATATAATCTATACTAATATTACAAAGAGGGAAAATTGTGAATGAATGAATGAAAATACTTTATTGTACATACACCTTAAACAGATAACATAATAACAAAATCTTATTATAAATAAAGTACAATGGGCGGTCTTATCGTTTGGAAGCTGTGTAGAAGCAATCTCTTCCAGACATCTTGGATGTAGGGGTAATCCCCGAAACTACTCATTCGATTTCAAAAATTATTTCAGCCATTTTTAGAATGGACCTTCAAGGTAGACATAGGCTATACGTATATTATCCCGGTAAAATACAAGGGTTTTTCGTGAAGACCAATTTTGACCAACATCGTCATTCGATGCAAAAACTGTCGTTTCTTACAAACGCTCCCTTAACGGTAAGAGTTAGTTTTCATCGGCGACCTTTCATACCGATACCACGCATGCAAAGCCGTGGGGCAGTAGCTAGTATACTCACTGTAGCGGCTGCGTCATCTCACAAAACTCGTGGTAATGCACTTGAGGCGGCGTCAGTACAGAGAGCGGCGCGAAGCGATGCTTGTAGCGGACGGCCTCGTTGTCGAACTCTGAAGACGGCTGGCGGATCTTGCCTTGAAGTTTCAACGCAACAAGCGCCTACAAATTAATAACAAAATGATTCAATGATTGATGTTGCAATAGGTACAGTCGAAACGTGTCCGGAAAATAATAAAGGTAAACGCAATAGAGACCCGTAAAAAACTTATAATTACGTTAACTGATCGCAAAAGTTTGAAAAATACTAAAATAATTGAAACTATATATACGTAAAGTAAAGCAAAGTAAAGTAAAAGTGTATTTTGACCAAAAACTATACACAGCTACATTTAAAATTGGTACTTATAAGTCATATCTATAATATAACATATTTTTTTTCTTTTTAAAGTGCTGTGTATAGTGGCGCCAAAAAAGGTTTGTGCTCAGCGTAATGCTGCAGATAACTGCAGCGTAAATTTTAATACCTGTTACCCGGAGGAGTAGGCAGAAACCACGGATTTCCACCTGCTACGATCCTGACATACCTCTTCCGCTTAATTCATCTTTCACATTCTTCATACAACCTCGTTGGTTTAGTGTACTCTTGACTAGACCTTTCTCCAAAATGTCTCCAATTTGATCAGAGTATGTTAGGCGTTCCCCTTTCAACTACCCCATTCACGCTCGCCTTGTATACTGTCATTGTTAATCTTCTTTCATCCATCCTTTCTACATGACCTTTCTGAACTTTCGTTACTACATCGTCATTCACACCACACTCTTCTAATAGCTCTCATCTCCACAGTATTTATTCTTTCATGTTTCTTCTGCCATGCCCAACTTTCACTAGGTACCATATTAACACTTCCTAATGTACGGCCAGTCAAGCCGTCTTAGGCCCTTAGTCATTGTCAAATAGGGGCTCCCCTAGGGGACTGTTCAGGCGCTAAGTCAAAATTTTGGGGGTATTGTTCAACCCCCGACTATGAATTCAGGCTTCAGACACTTTCCGGCTGCTCATGCCCCATCCACTTGATTTGATCCAGCATTCATTATCCTTTCAATATCTTCTTCATGCATCCCATCTCAATAAACAAAGTCCCCAGATATATAAATTCTGAACAAGTGAATTGTTCCACTCTCTCTTCACTGATCACAATTATACACAATCATGCATTTGTCCTAGTTGAACTTTAACAGGTTGTAGATGAATCAATAAGTAGTACCTTATAATACCCGCCGCACATGTTCTGCATGACCTGGCACATTAACGCTTCTCTCGCGTATGGCTTCACACGTTTCTTCTGTTTCCTCGCTGCGCTTTTCTTGCCTTCATTCTTCTTCGCCTCCCCGGCGAGGCCCTCAGCGCGGCCGAGGGCGGACAACAGCCAGCCGTATAGGAACTCATAGAGATACCTGCGAATTCGAAGATGAATTTCACTATTTTTACTGTTCCGAAGGCAAAACGGAACGTCATTATTATACCGTAATAGACAAGAGGCTTTTACTCAGCAGTGGGTGTTCCGGCTGATTAGATATCTATCTAATCTAGGGTGTCGTTTTCGCCATTAAGCTTATATCTATCTAGTAAACCGTTTCGTTTCGTCTGTCTGTCTGTCCATCCGTGTGTCACACCCATACCACACGGGGATAAAATTTGGTATTTTTTTGTGTTTTTTTTTACCTGCACGCAAGGAGCCCGCATTTGCGTCAACTGTAAGAGGTTGTTTCATTTTTTTTGCATAAAAAAAAACTTTGTAACTACGACGACGAGAAAATGAGGCGACGGATTTCTGTGGATCCATTGACTATTTGAAGATTTATTGACTAACAAGGAGCGCCTACATTGTGCTATTTTGCAAACATCAAAATAGCCGTATGTCTGTACGCTCGCCCGATGGTCGGGACATGCACAATGACTGATCGCCTCTTTGGAAACACGTTTGCAAATCATCAGTGCAATACAGCCCATTAGTAGCCGCTCTATCTTATCTTATCTTACCAGAATATATAATGGTACTCGTGAACGCTGTACAACTCCAGCTCGAGTCCAGAGAGCAGGTATGCGATCATAACGCGCAGCACGTGGTACAACACCCAGGTGCCTAGACACGCGCGAGGCCCGACGCCCGCCGCGCCGCTTATAACCGCATCTACGCTCTCCGCCTGCAACCATTACAATCAAGACTACCATAAACACTTAATTTAGCAGGTCATCTCACTATGAAGATAAGACTGACAGATGCCAAATGTGACCTATAAAAGTGGCAACACTCTAGGTATAGTTATTGAATACAACTCTGCATTGTAGATAAAGAAAAAAAAAGATATGTTGTGTGGGGACAAACGGATCCTATCTCAGAGTATGCCTAGGAACGGTGCAGTGATGATTTTCGGACCACTTCGAAGAAGGCACACTGAGGCGCAATACTAAACGAAGAGCTCTTTTGTGTAAAGAGTTCATTCGGTGAGGTACGACCATCGTATCTTTTCTTGCCTCAAAGCAATAATTAAATTAAATTAAAAATAAATAATAGCAGACGTACCTCTTCCTGCAAAGATGCAAATTCGTCTAAGAGCAAAGCGAGCTTGTCTCGCTGCCGCGCGCGGTTGTGTCCGCTCACTTGCAGTAGAACTGCGAATGGACGCACGCAGCGAGCCAGGAAGTTCTCCACAAACTCGCGCGCCTGAAACGATCAAATCCTACTACTATTATAAATGCGAAAGTTTGTGAGGATGGATGTTTGTTACTCTTTCACGCAAAAGCTACTGATCGGATTTTAATGAAACTTTACAGCAATATAGCGTATACATCAGAATAGCACATAGGCTACTCTTTACCGGGTACCACGCGGACGAAGAAGTGGGCAGAAGCTAGTATTTTTATATTCATAGAATTGAATTGGTTTGGTCGTATCTGGTACGAAATCATTAAAATTGGTTATTGGTGAAATCACGTAACACACACACACAAAAACGTACAGACGAATCAAGAACCTCCTAGGAATTGAGAAAGGCTTTATATTAGTTCAGTGACATCAGTACAAACGTGGGACAAGGTAGATAGCTCTTGGTGAAGTAGCGTGGTACCACAAACCAGACCCGGGACAAATAACAGCAGAAAATGCAAACCCGCAATTTACACAATATACGCTACCTTTCATCAAGGAACCGGAAGGAGTGTGAAACTATGGATATTAAATGTAACTCAGATACCTAGTCGCCTATGTAATGTCATAGATAATATTTTGTAAAACTTGCCGCATTTTGTGTACGAAGATTCCGCAAGATGGCGTTCGTTTCGCGAAGGGCCGCGATGTGTTGCCATCATCGGAACTTAGAGACGCTATAATCTGACTGGATTCGAAATTGGCGGGCGATCTGAGGGTTCTAACGAGATCAACCTATTGGCGCTTAGTGCTGTGAAGTCAGCAGAGGCCTTGAAAAACTTGAGTTCTTACCTGAGGCGCGGCGACCACAGGCGACTTTGGCGTCAAAGCCGGCGGATTCACGAACGCTTTGATGGCCTCCCGCAGTATCTCAATGAACGCTAGCTGCGGCCGGTTCGATGCGTTGGCGGGCGCGGTTTGCGCCATCGACGCCGTGTTCGCGGGCGACGGGCTCAGGTACAGCAGCTGCAGCGCGGATCGGGACAGGATGCAAGCGCGCCGGCTGAACTCCATGAAGAAATCCTGAAAACAATACAGTTAGCACCATTCATTAAACGAACAACGGTCAATTAATTCAATTAGAACAGTCTAGGTGCATTTAGGGGATTTATCTTAAAAATTGTATGTCTATGTGTAGTATCTACTATTTATACCTGTACTATGTTTACACCACGCTCATACGAACGACCGAGTGTGATCGCAGAATGGATATTATGCATATTTGCTTGATTTCTAAAAAAGCGTTAAATAGTTGCATATACAAAAAGGGGAATCATAATCCTTTTTTCTGTATAAAAAAAAAGGAATAATCATAGTCCTGACCCCACACTAGGATTCCCTGTGGCGTTGGTATCAGGAACTACGACCATCGTGGTACCACAACACCCAGTCCCGGAACAAGTACATGCAAATAATTGTCACGTAGTGGGAATCGAAGCACCTCTTGCTTTGGAACCGGCTATTCACCCTCCACACCATCGTCGTCACTCGCACGATATATATAATATATGACAGTAAAACCTGAATTTTGTAAGGATAACCATTTATAAAGGAATATTAATTACCAGGGCAACATGAAAATTAGTGCACGAAGTTATCTTCCAAGCATGCCTCAATCTCTGGACCAGCTCGTCGAAATACTGCAGCGCTTCTGCGCGCGGCTTGATTCTAGTGTACCGAGGAAACGTCGGCGGCAACAGACGCTGGTTTATCATAGGCTCGAAGCCCATAGGGTTTGGGGAATCAGCTGTGGGCAAGAAACAAAAAAATATTTTAAAACAACCGTCGCAAATTATTTCAAACATAAGTTAAGTTAACCTCAGCACGATTCAGACTTTTACTAACGACATCTACTTTTGTGTTTTATACTAAAAATAAAAAGCATAGCTTTTTAATCAAAATTAATAGGACCATATAAAATCATAAATATTCCTTTTAATAGATATCCTACTTGGCCAGGATGATCTCATTATTTTTCTCTCTATATTTCTTAAGGTATCTTTATCCCATAGTTTAAAAACGCCACTCATACCGATTAAGCTCAGATTCGAACTTCAAAATTATTTTAGTATTCATAACTTACCTACCTACCAGAGTTTAATTTTAGAATATTATTACGACTATACCACGTACTTTACTATTCTCCTGCTGACGTTTCGTTGACCATTTAGGTGTTTCCTCATGAGCACCGTCCGCGACCACGCTCGACAGCAGAATAGCCAAGTATTCAGCAGTTTAATATTCAGCAGGAGAATAATGCAGTACGTGGTATAGTCGTAATAATATTCAAAAATGATACCAAAACCACGATAATTTCCATACCAAAGTTATATCGAGATTGAATAAACGGTTCGGCAGTTATCGTCGGAGAAACAAACACATACATGTTAAACGCCGGATTGTCGAAGTAGACTCAAAGATCTTAACTCACTTCAATCGCTCGATCAAAAATAGTGCAAGTAATAAGAATCTAGAAATTCACAATTACTATATCCACAAATATATACGAGACAGCCTCACTGGCGCGGCCAGCGAGTAGCCGTCTGCGACTATATCTGCAGATATATGTTCCGACGGGACGATCATACTTATTTCCATAACTATCGAGATGAATGCATGGCATTAGCGTGATTCGGTTACTTGTCATAATCACAAGTTTCGTTCGTTCATGGACGGTTTATGGCCAACAGTTTAGTCTGGGGGGTATGGGAATCAAGCGATGGGGAATCAGTGTAATCTCAATTAGAGGGATGGGCCATTCAAATGGTTAACTAGTGTCAAATATGATTGCCATCTCGATAGCCATGGGTTAGCGTGATCGACCCACGAGTCTGGTTGTTGTCATGCCACGAGTACGTAATTCCTGATACCCACGACACAAGGAATCCTAGTGTGGGATCAGGACTATGTAAGTCTGTTGGGTGTTTTTTTTTTAATTCAATTGTTTAAACTTCTAGCTGTCTTATTTTTTTTTGGCTGGTGTTGAATGAACCAGAGTTTTGAATGATTATAGCGACATCTCTCGTCACACGATTGAGCTACGTTACATCACATGAGCGAATGAGCAACTTACTACTGTTATACGAAGAGCTACCTAATACAATACACAGATGGCCATCGAAGTGTCTTGATCGCGCAAGTGGAGTTTTAACGCAACCTAAACTTTATATAATACCTCCGTCTAACAGCTGTCGGTCCTAAAACCCCGGGCAAGTGGATCAGATGGATCAGCCCGGTGGAAGATCTTCCCTTTTGTAAATGGAGGACACACAACCAACCATGTTCTCCATAAACATTATGGATATAATCTAAATCTACATTGACGCTCTAATCTAAATTGACATGAAATAATATGACGATTTACTACAATAACATAAATAACAAAATTATGCTTATACCTTTCTCCTAAAGTACCTACATTGACAATGCCCATGTAGGTAACATGGGCATTCTAACTATGAAAATAAAACCTCGGTCTGCCGCCATATTGCTACAAAGTTAATTTGAGAGACTTAACTTTATTTTACTATAGATATTTAAAAGAATTTTGTTTACGCCAAACCTCGGCCTGCCTACCTATCTGTTGCCATACCCTTAGACAGGGTTCATGTGAGATACCTACCTTTAAGCACTATCTATGTATCTACCATGTGAAAGCACTAGATGTATTGACTACCTACCTATATGTTGCCATACCCTTAGACAGGGTTCATGTGAGATACCTACCTTTAAGCACTATCTATGTATCTACCATGTGAAAGCACTAGATGTATTGACTACCTACCTATATGTTGCCATACCCTTAGAAAGGGTGCATGTGAGATACCTACCTATAAACACCATCTATTTACCAACCATGTCAAAACAATAAATGTATTGAGTATGTAAGTTTACTCACAACTCTCATTTTCCACTGGCTGAGTGCCTTTCCCGGCCGTCTTGATGATAACCTTCATCATATCCGAGCAGCCATTCAGTAACGCAACACAATCCGCTCCGGACTGCGAATCCCTCTTTGTGATCAGTAGCAAAGCCTGGTAGAACATTCTCGTGAACCTTATACGTGCTGCCAGTCCGTGCCAGGGTCCGTTTGCCTGGAAACCAGCACAATTAATCATTTAAAGCCAAAGTAAAAAAAACATACCGTGCGAAGGTGTATTGAACTAATAAACTGCAAATCTTAGATAGATTATAAGAACTTTCACAAAAAAAACAAATCCAAACTGATATAGCTTTTCAGTCTCTGTAAAATATATCCTACATTATTTACAGACCCAATATTAACAGAGATTTTCAATCTAGGTATTTGAAATAATATCTCAAAAAATTTCTCCTGAATAAGCATTCATTTGCATCTACGAATAAGTAAAGGTAAAATTAATTTAAATTACGAATAATATATAAATATTTTTTTTTTATGTGCAAATATACACCAGGAAAACAAAACAGGAAGCAGTCGTTTTGTTATTCACACATTCTGCGATCTAGTCTGATTGCGATCCAGACATTTTGATATCTAGGTATTAGGCATAACTAGTCGTTTTGCGATCATGTCGATCTGCGCCCGACCCCATATCGGCGCGTGCACTGAAAACGCACAGGGTTCCCTGTAAAAAAAAACACGAACTAAACTTTGCCAGTTTTTTTTAATAATACCTCGGTGTCTGCAATTCTCGCCTTCTTATTAAGTTCTTCCTCCTGCTCCCGCAGCATGGCGATGCATTTCTGCTCGTTGACTTCGTGGTTGGCGTCGTACGTGTTGCCAGTTTGTGGGTTCGAGCCGAGTCGGTAGCCGTAGCTCATCGGCTGGAAATCTTCCTCTTCAAATACTTGGGCTCTGGGAAGAAACGCAAAGAGATATCACTTGGTTGGTAGGTATTAGACGTCCATCATACGAAATCACAAGCTATTTTTAAATCCTTGGCCAAAGAGCACTACTTGTCCTCAAGTCGCTAAATGTTGCCTGATTCTTCCTTATGTATGTTATGTATTATACAATAGTTTGTGGTAAGTATATGTATTAAGCGGGCTATAGTATGTAATTATGTATGTATGTATATAATCCTCCTACTATTATAAACGCGAAAGTTTGTGTGATGGATGTTTGTTACTCTTTCACGCAAAAACTACTGAACGGATTTTGATGAAACTTTACATATAGCTTATACATCAGAATAAGAATAAGCTACTTTTTATCTGGGTACCACGCGTCGAAGCCGTGGACAGAATCTAGTATAGTATTTGTGTACACCATTTAAAAACCTAGTAATTTTTCGTACAGTCCATTCCATCCAAAGGTTGTCTATTCGAAGGGCTCGCTGATCCACCCATGACCAGTAAATCAGATGGATGAGCCCAGTGGTCCTAGGGCCGATAGTAAAGTTGTGTCGCGAGATATTAACATATGTTAACTCCCGGAAAATGTCGTAAGCGCGATCTAGACCATTCGATGGTCATCTGTGGATTGTATGTGGTAGCATGTTTCAAATATCAGTAGTTTGTTTCTCTACACTCTGCCTTGAAGTGTTGTTACGTAGCTCAATTGACAGGCATATATCCTATTCTACTAACGTTATAAATGACAGTACGGATTTTGGTTGCTTGGTTAAATCTTCGAAAATGATAAAGCGATTTGGATGAAATTCGGAATGTGTATAGTTAGTGACCTATAATAACATAAATCTTTTTAACTGGTGACCGCGCAGGCGAAACCGTGGGCAACAGCTAGTGCAAAAAATATGTGAGGCCTTTATAAAAAGTACGGCATTCTAGGCAGGACACTGATTTTGGACTATGTTTGATGAATAATGGACCTTACTCACTTGTTGATACAATCTCGAATACAATCCAAAAGCTTATAGATAGCAATGCAGTATGCTTTAAGAGTTTTGTCTTTTATTGAATGTGGCTGGTGAAGGTACAGATTTGTGAAAACCGTCTGAGCTAGGGAGTGGCCTTCTAGCCAGGATACTATGCAAGCCATGGTTGCATCAATAATACCTATAAGCTCACTGGGATGCAAGTCATCTATTTTGAGTGTGCCGGCCTGGAAATAAAGGATAGAATCCTAATTAATAAACCCAACCAATATTTAAGTATGGATGGATATTTGAGGACCTCTGTTGCGCAGTGGGCGAAGGCCTCCTGAGACACCGAAGGTTGGATGTTTGTTGGCACATCCAAATATCCATCCATACTGATATATGGATGGAATAAGTAATAATCCTACTAATATTATAAACGCGAAAGTTTGTGAGGATGGATGTTTGTTACTTTCACGCAAAAACTACTGAACGGATTTTGATGAAACTTTATACAGTTATATAGCTTATACATCAGAATAACACATAGGCTACTTTTTATCTGGATACCACGCGGGCGAAGCCGTGGGCTAGTATAGAATAATACAATTGCTACTTTTTATACAGGATCAACGCAGGTGATGCCGTGGGAAAAAGCTAGTAATATCATAAATGCAAATATGATATGTGTCTACGCCTGCTGCACCGACCTAAGGAGGGCTGCTTGAACGACACGGCTATCTCTGTATTGGCGCGGTGCAATACCTACATATAAGGAGGAACGCGCCATTCATTGCTCTCTTTCCCGGCATTCTAGCGAGCGCAAAACACGCGCCCACGTACCTACCTCGTACCTACTTTGTCTCATATATTGTAAATACCTATCGCCTAATTAAAATTATAATTGTGAACCTACAAAGTATTTTAATACCTAGGTCAGCTAGATGAGCAAAGCTAACCCTAAAACAGACAATAGATGTAGGAATCAGTAAAGTACCTACCTACCAGCAAATTCACATAAAGCTAGGTAGGTACACCTGCTAACAAACAATGTTCAGATTATCTGGGGTTCAGCCTATGTCCAACTTAGCAAGGCCTTATTGGTAATTTCTTAGCAATAAGGCCTAGGCTGCTAAATACTTGGAATAATACAAAAGTTATTGGTTTTGTGACAGCGAGTTGCTTGGTCATTTCGAATGAAAGAAAACTATATTACCGCAACAGCTTGTTGGAAATTGAGAGGTTTGCCTTGACCTCCTCGGTTGCAGAGCATGCCAGCATCCATTTTGGGGTCCATCATCTCGATAGCAGACATTGCTTCAAACAGTCCAAATAGCTGCCCATCATGAAGCAACTCACCAAGTTTGAGCTCTGAAATGTGCACCACACCAAATACAATACATGACCCACCAGAATGGTAAGCAGTTAGTTGCCTATAATATTCATATCTGCGATAACAGGGGCATTTGACGACCTCTGTAGTGCAGTGGGCGAAGGCCCGCCTAAAATGCAGAAGGTTGCTGGTTAGATTCCCGGTGCGGGACAAATGTTTGTATATGCAAATATTTGTCTAGGGTTCATTATGTATTTACAAAAAGAAAAGTATGTAAGTAGTTTATCAGTCATGTAGATTCCATAACACAAACTCTTCTTAGTTTGGGGCTAGATGATACTGTGTGAAAAATGTTCAGCATTAAAAAAAAAATGCTTGTCATAGTATAGCAAGAAGGGTATGGGGAAGCCAGTGAATTACAGTCACATGAGATTTTTCAACTATTATGTCTCAGGGTCGGCAACATGCAAGTGATATCTCTGGTGTCACTCTCATGTAGCCAACCCCAACCATATTACCAAAAGGTGGGTCAAGATTGTAACTGTTCTGCTTGTCCTAGATGTATATATGATGTAGTAGCTTTAATTTAAGCTGATCCAACCCCATTTTCTTAGCATAGTAGGCAAAATGCAGTTCTTATCAAACTGCAGTTAATTTATTATGTGTTACCTTCTATATGCTTGAAGAAGTCAGTTGTTATGTCAACCCAGTTGTAATTGACCTCAGGTGTGGAGCTGAGAGGATCCATTATTCTGCAAATTGATGTGTAGAGTATTTATTCAGTAACAAGCACAATACAGTAGAATAACATATTTGTATAGGTTTGTAATCTAACATATATTTTTTTATTTAAGTTGTTTGTAAGTACCATTTTCAAATTAAAATTACATACAAAATACAATTTCCCTTAAGCAGCCGTGCTAGGTTACACCTGTGTTACAGCTGCTAAATACTTTCTTATGCTTGGGCTATACCTGCCACAATGTAGTCCAGACTTTAAACTAATCAACAAAATAATTAGGTATGTAGCTATGATACTCAAGAGGAATTTCAATTAAATTTAAAAGTAAAATCATAATTTACTTTTAAATTTAATTGGAAATTAAATTTACTGTGGGTAGGTACATGCATAAAACTAGTTATCAGCCAGCTGAATGTGTTGTTTCAAGGATTCAAAATATGGGAGAAGCTGCATTGGTCTAACATTAACTAAGGAATTAATGGTTTAGTTGTTTCATACATATATATTAAGTTCATTTAATTGTTCGAATGCCACATACAGCACACATAAACAAAAAATATGCACAAATAAAAGCCAATAAACTATCAAGTAACTAACTATAAAGTCCCTCTTTTAGAGGGAAATTTTCCTGCTATCCCATCTTTTGACTAAGAAAGTTTAAAACTATTTTGTTAATACATTAATAAATTGATTATCTAATAAATATATTTATTTTATACATGCACTAACAATGGGTAGAGGTAAGAAGAATTACTTAAATCTAATTATAAATGAACACTTAAACTTCAGGCCACCAAGCCGATTTACTCTCAAATTTATGACCAGCATTTGGTCAGAACAGTAGGTATAATAATAATAATAATGTTGGACATATTTTCAGACAGCATCATCTAGCCCCAAAGTAAGCAGAGTTTGTGTTATGGGAATTACATGACTGATATACTACTTATATACATTTTTTTTTGTAAATACATAAATATTATACATAGAAAACACCCAGACAAATATTTGCAGATACAAACATTTGTCCCGCAGCGGGAATCGACGCAGACGACACTGCATAGAAAGGGTGTGGTGGAGTGAATAGTCCTTCTAAAGCCGGTAGGTCAGTACCTACAAGACCAGACTAAAACAGGCTTGGGGTAAAGCAATCCCACAGAACTTGTGTTAAGAAATGTTTATCCTTACAGACTGAAACTAGACTAGAAGGAGCGAAAACCAACAAAATCAAAGTAACTAAGGAATAAAGCCGAACATCCAAATTGAGACAGCCATGCACTACTAACCCATCGCCCTCAAAGTAATCGTCATTATCAACCATACTTTACACTAATAATTGCAAAGAACAGAAATATATTTTACCGATAATATTTACAGAAAATCCCAAGGCACTTAGATATTTTTAGAAGAAAAATTGCATTTCTTAACTACATAAAGCACGAAATTGAATTGTAGTAGACGTTGACATAACCTAGCACGACCGAGATATTGACATTGAGAGCTGCTAGTAAACGTCAATTTGATTCAAGGGCTTCCATCCCGTCTCACTCTTCCTGCCATTCGTCTTTGTCTGTAAGTAAGCGCGTGCCTAGAGTGTGTGAAAAATACTTAGCATTATCTATTTATTTATAAACAGATATGTATACGTCATTGGTGGCCAACAGAGTAGATACCTGCCTATATAGTAGCTATTCATGATAAAGTCGCAAAAGAACATTTTGGGTGGAGTAGAAAATTATGAACAATCCTACTACTAATATAAACGCGAAAGTTTGTGAGGATGGATATTTGTTACTCTTTCACACAAAAACTACTGAACGGATTTTGGTGAAACTTTACAGTAATAAAGCTTAAACATCAGAATAACACTAAGGCTACTTTTTATCCGGGTACCACGCGGGGGATCCGTGGGAAGAGGCTAGTGTTTTAGATAGTCCTTCCTTTGGAGTCCTCTATCCATCAAAAGGTAAGAATAAAGGTAATGTAACCTGCCTGAGGTGACTGCCTATGTGCATACTCTACCTTTTCATTCTCTTTGCGGGTAGGTAACTATTTACGCACGTCTCTCTCAGCACACTCTCGAAATAAAACCAGATTTCTGAAGAATCTAAATATATTTGACACTATTCATAAAAGGGGACTCCGTAGTCGGTGCCTTCTCCGTCACAGGATCGTAAACATCGAAGTCTAATTGTATGGGTTCGGTGGTGTTGTTGCCGACTGGTGATAGGTTGGCATCGGAGGTAGAGCCACTCGGCTTGGATAGTCCGATGCCGCCGAAGCTCATGTCCATGCAGTCGAAGTGAAGGACCTGAAAATTTACATAAATTTTTAGGTACTTTTTTTCTTCACTTTTTACTTTTATTTTTTTCTGTTATTTATATAATTTTATTATGTCCTTAGTATTTAAATATTACTATTAATTATCTAGGTTAAATATAAGTTACACATACCTACTGAATTATAGTGAGCCTTCGAAGGGGGCTTCATTGATAATCGCTTTGAAAGGTAGATACCTAATCGTGATGACGGCGCGGCGGCGTGTGAAAAAGATATTCAATGTTTACGAACCAACCCAATCTCACATAATAATGTAAGTACGTCTCCAGTGGCGGATTAAAAGCCAAATAATTCTTACCAAAATAGGAGCCATATCAATCCTGGTATCCATATCCATGCATATATGCATTTTCTGTTCAGCCACGCTGATGTCGAACAGTCTGACACACATGTCTACGAGGCCAGGAGGCAGGTAGGGCACGGGAATCGGCACGCAGAACGGCGGCGGATTTCGAGCTAAAAATTATAAATGGGTAGGTAGGAAAGTAAATAACAATTAGTTTTTAGGTTTGGTTAACCTATGAGTAACCATGATTGAATAAATCTAAATATTATAAAATCGTTGCATGACATTGTTGACTGATTCACTTAAAAAACTCAAGCTAAGCAGAGCTTGTATTATGGGAATTACATGACTGATACCTATACTACTGATATACTTTTTTAATACATATTATTATCCAAAGAAAACACCCGGATCCCAGACAAATATTTGCAGATCATACAATCATTTGTCCCGCGGCGGGAATCGAACCAATTTTCAATTTTCTGCGTCTCAAGCGGGCCTTCGTCCACTGCGCTACAAAGTCCGTATTACTATAGGTACCTATATACTTCTCACCCACTATAGCTCCAAAATAGTTTCCAAATTCTTGGTGTTGTAATTTATAATGCTGGTAGATACCTAAATTGAATAAATGCCAAAAGATGTACGGTTCATAAAAATACTGAATTATATCAAAGAATCCGAATTAGATTCCATTTTGTGGCACGCGTGTCGCCTAAGAATGTAGGTATCTTGCCTCTAGGTAAGCTAAGGTACCTATCTATTGCTCTATTTACAAGCTAGAAGAGGAGTATCGTTTACCTGCTGCGTTGTGTCTACGAAATTTGATTACGATGTATGGTATCATTAATTTAACCAAAAAAAATGTTACCTAAACAGATAATTATACTACTAAATAACCTGAATATGAGCTCCTAAATAGCGTTTCGTTGTTCATCATCACTTCCAAATCAATCATTGATTCTTTTGGCTCGTATTTCAAAATGGCGCACGCTGAAAAATAAGGATATAAAATTATGAACATTTAAAAAAACAATAGATACAGTAGGACTTGAATCCAATTCATCACAGGCTGTGATCGAGTGTTATAAGTTTTGCCACTGAACAAACAACCTCTTACCCCAAACAAAATACCTACAAAGATAGCGTTTTTTGGATATTGACGCAAAGAGCTTTTTGTAGATTAGGTATCAATTATTTCCGAAACGGCTTATCCGATTGTCATGCGATTTTTCTGTAATCAATTTGTATTATGTAATTTATCCCCAGCAATAAACACGATGTAATATTGGAAAAAAATACTTGTTCCCGACTGATCTTACTTCTCCGATCGAAGTTGAAGGCTTGAATTCGAATACCGGTACAGCAAGTGCACTTCAGTTCTTCACAATCGCATCTTCCTCCCATAAAAGGCAGCCGTAGGAGCCAACCTGGCTTGTACCATGGACGAGGCATCATTTTCCTAATAGTCTGAAAAATATGTGAATTAATATTACCTAGATATTTATGCAATTCTTAAACTATTTTCTTCCGACAACCTCTGTGGCGTAGTTGCTGAAGGCCCACCTGAGACGCAGAAGGTTCGATTCCCACCGCGAAACAAATAAAATATTAAATGAATGCTGGACATAATGCTGGTAATTTTTCACACAGCGTCACCTAGCCCCAAACTAAGCAGAGCTTGTAGAGGTATAAAGAGAACTACATGACTGATATACTACTTATTTTTTTTTGTAAATAAATACATTCTACTACTATAAACGCTAAAGTTTGTGAGGATGGATGTTTTTACTCTTTCACGCAAAACTACTGAACGGATTTTGATGAAACTTTACAGTAATATATACATCAGAATAACACATAGGCTTGCACAATACTTTATCCGGGTATTTTTACTGTATTTTTTACTTTACCCGGGTACCATCCTGGCGAAGCCATGGGCAGAAGCTAGTATTATATATAGAAAACTAGGTTGCCACTTACCTGGTTAGTTCCCAAATCGTAATAAACGGAGAAGTCGGTTACATCCATAATTTCATCCGCTTCATCCCCTTTAAAAATAGTGCGCGCTTCTTTCCCTATCAAACCTGAAATCATTAATTTTTATTGTGATGTTTTATAAGATAATATATCTAGTAGGTCTAGTATGATGATGATTCTTTAGAAGCTACTTAGGTACTTGCAAAATTTACGTTTTTAAGTGGGTCAGAACATGGAAAAATAACACTCACCAGCGCAATACGGCACACAAAACACAATAAACGCAAAAGCGAACGTTTTCATTTTCATTTTGGCAATGTTTGATTATACTATGTCACCAGCTCTAGGGACACCATTCAAATGACCACCGTAATTGTAACCTACGTCAATACAGGCAAAGGTACCAGTTTTGTATGCAAGGTATGGCATGCGCAAACGCAACTGACTAGCGGGACTTTCTAGAGAAACCTCTACAAGTTGAATCGAATAAAGACGCTCCACCACTTTTAGTTTTCCATCTGTTTTCCGCGGATTTCAATCGTCTATAGTTTGCTTGGTAAATTAGAACAAAAGTAAAAAACAAACACGCTCAGAACCGTAACCACCTTGATAGACTACTCAAGACGTAGATTCGTGAGGAACCAAATACGGATAGTCAGAGGCACGTTCAAATATGATACAAGTATTTGGCACATGCCAAAGAAATTAGAGGCAGGTTACAAGCTCATCGCCACTTACCAACTGTGTGCATGTTTCCACATTTTTGGTTCTAATGTATGACAGTTTCCTTTACAGTTTGCGCACAAATATTTTCCGAATGGATAAAATAATTGATACACCACTGTTTTTGGACGATTGAATTTAGGATCGGATAAGTAGCGGTACCAAAAAAAAAAGTGCAATAAATAAGCTTTGTTTAATATTAATTCAGTCAGGCCTTATCTAACGGTCATCTTCGTCGTCATCATCAAATAAATCACCCAACAGTGATCGGACGACGTTCTCATCGTAATCTTCGATGTCTTCCTCTCCTGAATCGACGACAGCATCGACACCTCCTTGTGGGTTTGGAATGGGTAGTCCCCCACCTTCATCAGGACCGACCATAGCTACGCCATTTGCTCCCATTCTAGAATTTAATGACTTTTAAAATATCAGATAGAGCATTGTAGAGCAATGGTGCCTGCCTAGTGGAAGCCAGTAAATATTTATAAAACAAACACGCTCACGATTGTATTTCCCATGATGAACATCCTCAGATACATACTCAGTGCGTAGATCTTTGAAGATAACATATAGGTAGTCAAAGGCACGTCCAAACATAAATTTAGCACATGCCCGTGTTTTGCAAGTCATTGGCATTCCATGTGACAGGTGCAAGCCCGTCGCCGCTTATTGGAAAACGATTTTTGGTTGTAGGGTACGCCGGCCTCCTTACATTATATTTGATTCAAAATGCGTTTATTATGTTCGAATCCAATCAATAACACGAGGCTTAATATTCTTTGCAGCTTAACTCGCACTTGCTAAAATCGAAAACAAATAATAATCACCCAACACTCACATACTTACATAGTCGTGACCCCACACTAGGATTGCCTGTATCGTGGGTATCAGGAACTACAAGTGCCGTGGTACCACAAAACCCAGACTAGGAACAAATATCTGCAGAACATGCAAATATTTGTCCCGCAGTGGGAATCCAACCCACACCTCTAGCGTCTCAGTCGGCTACTCGCCCACCGCACCACCGAGGTCGTCAATGTTTTGTTATAGGTATATTTTCTATTTCTAGCGATTTTACTTGCTAAAGTTCACATTTTGAGCGCGCTTCAAAATGTGACCTCAGGTTGTAAGTATGTCTGTATATCGGAAGATGTTTTCGACTTCATAAATATTAATTTACCTCAAACAGTCAAATGCAAAGTTGAAGAGCTCGAACTGGCGCCATTTCCCTTCCATCGCCAGACAAAAGTGAAAGTTTCTTCCAGGAAAGAAGACATTGTAAAACTTCGCACACACTTTTAAGTTGTTTAGTCTTGGGGGGCTTATGCAAATTGGTCTTGGATTTTTTCCTGAAAAAGAAACAAAATGTTTAAACATATTTCATAAATGCTTCCAGTATAAAGACGTTCAATACATTGGTGAAAATACCAACCTGACATAGAGTTTTCATATAGGACTCTATCGTTCAAAGACATGGCCACATCGAAAGCAAAATCCCCTGGATGATACGTCACCCTCATACACGCCTTCTGATTCAGTAAATCCATCACGTATCCAGTACAGCATTTACAAATTCCATTAGCACACGAACATCTTCTATTTGACGTAGAGCTTTCATTCTGCGTCGTGCTATTCTGATCTGCGTTCTGTCTTGCCAAAGCTAGCACTGAATTTTTCTTGTAGCGAGCTAGTAACAACAGTAATTTATCTGGAACTTCAAGATCGTGTATGGTTGGTTGCGTTTTATTTGCTTCTTGAATCACATCTCCTATTAAAAAACCGTATCGATTATATAGGAAACAATTAAAAATGTTGACCTAGTAAAATTGTTATGAAATCTTACCTGCGTATGCTCCAGCAATGAAAAAAACGGCTATCAACGTTGGAAACAACATCACGATCGAAGGATGGCGCGGAGCTTTTCGCTTGACGTCTGACTATAGACAGTCCAATTCGCTCACAGCATCGAACCGGTTCACCCGAGACAGGGAAAGATTGTTAATCTCTTTGCATTTCGACTTTCACATTAAAGTATACGCAGATCTGATTTCGAAGTTTATGAGGCAAAGGGTTTCATGTTATGCATCAGTTTATTGACGTATTTAATTACAATAATAAATAAATTATTTACATTATTACCTAATAATAAATTACTAAAAGACACAAATTTTTAGCTATAGCTTCTTCCGTCTAGAAAGTCACCAAGAGCGTCACCAATAGCATCCAATGGTCCTTCGTCTCCACCATCATCACCTCCGTCACTAAAAAATCCGTCTCCACCCCCTCCTAGAAATCCACCATCACCCCCTCCTAGGATCCCTCCTTCACCCCCTCCAAATATGCCATTTCCCTGGCCTAAAACCGTATCCGCAGCATTTTCTAAGAAACCACCCTGTTCTTCGTCACCATTGCCGAATAAACTGATTGGCTTTGGACCAGGTGACACTGGTTTAGGTTTCTGCCCTGTTTTGATGCCTGATGAGCCCAAGCTAAAAAATACAGTAAAGAATTGGGATAAACATGCCTTAAAATAGTGAGCCAGTAAGTTCGTATGAGCTAGTGGAAAATTATAATTTCGGAGTTTTAAGGCTTAACGAATATTATGACCAATTATGAAAACACTAGATTATAAAAGCTGAAATAGTAAAATCAGTTAAAATAACTGTAAATTATAAACACCTCACCTGAAGCATTTGAATGAAGCCGAGTAAACAGGAAAACCCCCAATATCGGCATTTATATCCAAGCAAGCATGGGCGTTTCTATTTCTGATTCTGATGTTCGATATTTCAGCACAAACTCGTACAAACGGCGCTCTTCTGGGGTTGAAGCAGATCGGTGGTGGATCACTGGCTGGAATATCAATAACACTTATTAGATAAAGCTTATTAAGTGATGGTATGTTTTGAATTAGAACGGAATTTCACATCTATCTCTATATTTCCAAATCCAACAAATTCACTCTCAAATCTCTTGATTCAATTACCTGAAACTCGTTGTCGCACAACAGTATTATTGTTGACGCTCAACCGCACATCAAATACGAAATCTTCCGGAACGAACGTCATATTACCGCATGCTTTCATATTGAATCTTTCTAAAATAGCACCGGTACAGCATCCGCATTGTCCACTGAGACAAGAGCAGGGAAACCTTATCACTTGTCCTGGTACGTCTTGTTGGGGTGGTTGTATGTTATCGTCATCTTGTATCACAGATGTTTCAGTTACATTGGCTACCGCAACCGGCGCACTTACTATTTCATCCTGGACAATGGGGTTCACTTCTGGAATAACTTCATCAGTAACCAGTGTCTGGTCAACGTCAACGTTTTCCGTATCGTCTTCAATGTCTTCGTCTACTAGATTGTCGTCATCTTGTACATTTATAGGCACCACTATAGTTACCGGAGATTTGAGAACCGGTGTGGGACGTAAAGCTTGTTTCCAAACAGTGTGTGGTACTTTGAATGTTATTACTTCGTAAGGTTGGTCTTCCGCTATAAATGAAATAAACATTTTATTGTAGTGCTAAGTATTTCACCTTTTTTTTATTTAAATTTTGATTTACACTAACCCGTTACCAGATACGTTCTTATTATAAACGCATAAACCAACAACAATATGTTTGACTTGAACGACAAATTCATTTTGTTATCAAAAGAACATACAATTAACACTGTACTCCGATCAGTTCAAATTGTAACTGTGACTACTTACCCTCGGTATTTAACTACAAACCAACTTCTCAGGTAGGTAGCTGTTGATGTTTATTTAAGACACACACTCATCGTCAGGAACCAGTTTTAAATTTTAATGCCAAACAAGAGAAAGTTTTTAACTTAAATTTCTTATGTCCACTTTCATTATTGCATGTGCGTGGCCTGCATCGATATTATTTTTTAACAAATTTGAATATCGATCAGTTAATGTTGAAAAATAGGTTGTTCAATCATTTTATGTGCATTGAATTAAGAATGTAGTGATTATGATCAAACTATGCAGGACGTATGTGTATCTTTTAGTTAGAGCCTTTGTATTTTCTAAATTAGAATTATTATTGAGCTGAGCATGGTGTAGGACCGTGATTAGTAGTGTAAACAAAGGGAGAACTATACCCAACAGTAGGTGATGATAATGATGATGATGAATAATAATAATGTAGAAAATTACATTACCACTAAAATTCAAAATATTTTTTTAAACATGCTTGAAAATAAAGTTTCGAAAACAGAAAACACTGAAGTATCGTATTTATTTACGTGCACAGCATCAGTAAATTTGGAACAAAAAACACGCCGGCAAAGTTGCTTGGAAATCCATTGCAGGCGTACTGGGTGCATGGCCAATGCATCCAGCACGCAATAATGAGTACGACAAAACTTTTTCTTTATTTGCCTCATTTTAATTTGGATCTCTTTAATCGAGCTTGGTACAAATAGGTTGCATCTACGAGTATGTGGGTGTATGCAGACAACTTTACCTTTCTACACAATATCTAGTGAAAAGAAAAAACTTATTTTGACAATATAAACATAAATAAAATCGGTCTGAAAGTTCCGAAAGTGAAATGTATATTGACAGCACTTCACCAGATCTCAGGTCAGAAGCTAAATTAGCAATGGAAACCCTGCTTCCAGCAAAGTCAAAAGAAAAACACCTAAAAGTATCTTACATAGGAAACCTTCCTTGCATTTTTTTGAGAAAAGCTCTTATATGCCTCGGCGGAAATGGTAATTGCCTATTTCGCGGCCTCTATAATAATGTACTATTAGGCTGTTTAAATCTTATCCTCAGCATATATTTTTTTAATAAATAATATAGTTGGCCGACAAGCAATTAATGAGCAAAATAAGCTATGTTATGTGACTTCAAATAATTCATGGTACTGGCAGAAGCGTTTGATTTACCTTTCTTGTTTTGGAACAGTGACTTAGTTATAAACTAAGTTCAGTTTATTGGTAATGGTACTCGTATTTTGTAACCACCGGCCTCCTGCGATACAGGTTAGCCCTCGTGTGAGAACCAACAAAATGTCAAAATTGTTATTGTAATTCTGTATTTAGATTGGAAGTTTATCAGCCTCAACTTTACTGGAGGTTTGTTATTAAACTGAATTAAACCATTGGGCTTTCATGTAGGTACTATGTTATTTTCTTCAAATTACACTCTGTATTACTTTCTTATGGGTAAATCAAAATACATAGATTTTAGTTATGAAGATTTATTATTTATGGTCAATCAGTCATAAAGAGCTAAATAAACGTAACAAAAGACTATTTACACTTACAGAATATAAATAAATTATAGAATGAATAAATATTATTACTACTTATGAACTAATGTGCTGTGACGTCATACAAGCGCCCAATCACCACGCATCATTTTGTTTTGTCTGCCTCTTTTCATCTTATTTTTGCTTTTAGGATTAGACTTTCTTGCCAAAAGCAGAGCGTCTCCCATCGTATCCATAACATCATCGTATTCACTGTAATCATCGTTGTTTCCATTAGGTTTGGTGTCTTCATTATTTCTAATTGCTCTCTTCTTGCCTCCGAATATTCCTAATTCATCTCCGATAGATTCTCCTATTTGAGTTAAATCAAGTACATCAAGGTCAGGTAGTCCTAGATCATCGCTTTGCCTCTTCCTAGGCCGTTGTTCATTGTCAGCTGTAAAAGCTCCATTGAGCACTTCCCCCGAAACTGGGTGGCTGTAAAAGTGAGCTCTGCTTTCTTCAGGTGTTTTCTCAATTTCATCCTTTACAGGCATGGCTTCTTCACTAGAGTCAAGATTTTGCACAATTTGAATCATGTCATCATTTACTGCTTCATCTGCTGATGGTGTTTCCATAGGCAACGTGGTGGGAGCCTTAGGTGTTATCATCTCAACTTTCTGATAAGTCACCTGTTCTTCTGGTTTTGTTGCCATTCCCGAGTCTTTAGGTTCATTTTTAAGAGGTATAACGGGCATGGATGATAGTTGACCAGTGATATGAGCAAGGGACATCTCTAAGCCAGTATGTTCGAAGTCGGTTACGCTTTTAGGTGTAGTTGATTGCGGTCGTACGGCAATGATAGGTTCAAAGGTGTCACTAGCAGCGTTGACTTGATCATTTTTTATTTGTATTTTTGCAGTCACTGGTGCTATTACAGGAATGGCTACCGTTGTAGTAGAAGGAGTGGTTGTTGTTGATACAGTTATTATAGATGATGGAGTGATTTCAGTTATTTGAGCTGGGGTTGTTCTTCTAGTTGGGCGAGGCCTGCCAGCTGGTCTACGAGTAGGACGTTTGTTTACTGGTCGAATTCTGACAGTGGTGGTTTTAATCGGTTTTGGAGTGGTTACTCTTGAGCTAGGTCTCCTAGATGATGGTCTTCGTGTACGTCTTGGACGCTTCGTTGTAGTCGTAGTAGAAGAAGTAGGAGCCTGTTTCTTCTTGTTTTTGTTTTGGTTCTTGTTCTTGTTGCCTTTCTTTCCACCTGACGATCCAAATAGATCTCCCAATAAGTCATCTTCTAATAGACTGAATCCGGTGTAGTCTGAACCTCCTACATCATTTACAGCTTCAAGTTCACCTGAAAAATCAATAAAGTGTTTGTTTGATTATTTTGTATAATGCTTCTTAACTTTTATTTCATCTAAATATCTCTACTTGTTGCAATCATGTGAAGCTTACTTTCTTCGTCATCATCATCAGCATCGTCATCATCATCATCGTCATCGCCACCGAGCCCGTAATCATCATCGTCGTCGTCATCGTCATCGTCCTTGTCACCCTTCTCATCAGGTATAAGCGGGAGAGGATCAGCTGGTTCTGACGTTACGCCTTTAGGTCCAAAATTGAAGCAGGAGACTCGTACAGCCGCCTCGACGATGCTTTTGGATTGAAGCTCTAGTCCGAGGCAGGCTCGAAACTGTTCGCCAGTTCTTGCTATGTTGTACACTCGCCCGCAGAATTTGGATAGGCCACCTGGTAGAGGCATGCAAACTGGACTTGGCTTGCGGCCTGGAAAAGTAAATTACATAATATAAGTAGATATATTGATAAACTCTTTACTCTACAGATAATACCGATCTATACCAGGGAACTTTGTTGTTAGGGTTTAACAAGAACGTTAAGATTTTTATCTTAACGTTCTTGTTAAACCCTAACAATAACAAATAACAATGGGCGTTCTTATCGCTTAGAATAAATCTCTTTCAGACAATCTTTGTATAGGAGATGACTATACGGGATTGTAACAAAAATGGGAGTCTATATAATTACAGAAGAGAGATAGAGATAGAAAGTGCAACGGTAACAAGTAACAAACTATTAAATAATTAATAATACTGGTCATTTTTTACACAGCATCATATAACCCCAAACCAAACAGAGTGTATTATGGGAACTAAATGACATATATACCTACTACTTGTATGCGAGTACTTTTTTATTATACATAGAAAACACCGATATCTAATAGATATACAAGTATATCTATTAGAAGGTATATTTATTATACCTTCTATAATAATTATTATAAGAATAAGTTTTAAACTGAACTTATTTTTTAGTTATGAAGATTTATTATTTATGGTCAATCAGTCATAAAGAATCTTCTCTTTTTATTTCCATTATTTCAAAAGCATTTTAGAATAAGTCACTGAAATTAAAATGAATGGGCTTTACAACTCTTTTAAAGCAATTACTACTTTCACCTTACATCATAAATCGAAACTGTATGATGAAAGTCCGCAACAGTGTTGCACTATAATGCTTATTTCCTTATATATGTTATTAAGTCACAGTAAAAAAAATTAATTTTAATACATTTATTCATACAACTATGTACAAGTAGGTATATCTATACTAATAATAAAGCTGAAGAGTTTGTTTTTTTGTTTGAACGCGCTTATTTCTGGAACTGCCATTACAATTAAAAAAAAAATATTTTTGCATTTGATTGCCCAATTCTTGAGGCTAACATCACGCTACAACTCTTAGGAGATGAGGAAAAGAAGTAATAGCGCGGTCGTGTGTTGCAACGCGGTGGGCTGGGGCCGAAAGCGGCCTTGGTATCACGCTATTGGTAGCGTAATTGCGTAATTGCTATCTAAGGTCTATAGATAGCTTAATTGATCCAGACTGAAGCATTTCTAAAATGCTGGGTTACCACGCTGAAAGTCAATGAGGATGCGTTGACCAAAAAAAGTATTAGTAAAAGTAATAAAAAACTCACTAGAAAGAGTCCGGTTCGTGATGACCTTCTTTCCAAAGCTGAGAGACACAGCCATCTTGTCTCCGTTCAAGTACGTCAGCGATGCACATCCTGAAAGAAATTGCATTGCTTTTGTCACACTATGCGGATACATTACAATTTGTACAATGGAGCGTATATCATTCCGGCACGCGAAGAGAGTTACCAAAGTCATTTTGCTCACAATTAGTTGTAAACTTAACGTAACATTTTATCGCAACTTTCAATAGTTAAGTAAAAGTAAGTATTAATTAAATTGTAAAAGAAAATGCTTAAGTAAAAATGTATAAAGTAAATTACTGTAAAACCATTCGCTGGCTGGTAATTAAAGAGTTTCAATAACATTCGGTTTATTGATTTGAAAATCAGTCGAAATGCTTGTTTAGGTACAAGAGTCTATTAAACTTACACACATAAAAAAATGCGATCGGTTTAAAAACTTTTTTTTTATTTTTTGAAATATTAGATAACATATATATATGATAGTCATATAGATAAAAGACTATTTGCACCTTCAGACAAATACATACAAATTACAACAATTATACAGTACATTTTTATTCCAAAAACTATCGTGAACTTGACTATTCATATTGTAAAAACGGGAATTTTCACGTACTGCACTATCGGTGAAGGCACCGACTAAGTTTCGACTCATTCCGAGAGTCTTCATCAGGGTGAGTGGTTGCGACTTTCTCCTTCCGCGTCGCGCCGTGCACTGAATCTCTCTGACTCTCGGAATGAGTCGAAACTTAGTCGGTGCCTTCACCGATAGTGCAGTACGTGAAAATTCCCGTTTTTACAATATGAATTATACAGTACAGTTAACTATTATCAATAATATAATTAAAATCTAGGTAAAATTTCTATGTGTTCTGCAGTACGTCAAAAAGGCCTTGGCTCAGCGTGATATTTTGCTGCAATGATGAATTGTTTTCTTCTTATACAATATAACTATTTTTTTATGTATAATATGCATTTACATACATTCCTATGGAAAAGCGATTATAAGGAAAATAATTTAACTATTTTATGTGTGTGCGTACAGTTATACGAAGGTCATTCCTACTTTAAATACTTATCTACAAAAATAAAAACAAAAATAACAGATACACAGATGTTGGCAAATGTAACTCCACAAACACAACATACCACAATCGCACTATCACCAAATCAAAAACACACACTCACCACACACACACGCACACACATACCCATTCTCACACACAAACACACACACACACACACACACACACACACACACACTCACACACATATACACACCACTTTGGTTCCATCTGTTGCTCAGACTCTCATGAGACTGGTGTTCCCAGTGGAACTCACTAAACATACACTCATCGCTCACCTTCACACACACAGTTTACACTCGCACTACACTTCACACACACAAACAATATAATTCGCATCAGACCAAATGTTAAAAACTTTCATCGCCTTACAAAATAATTGTTAAATTAGACCTAAGCAAGAGCGAAATTTCCTAAGACAAGTATTTTTTACTTAAAAGGAAATTTCATCATTGTTAATATTAAGTATCTTTGGAAACTCAATAAAACATTTGTATTTGTTGTATTGTTATCTACAAGTAACTAATATATTTTACTGTGACCACAGTCAGGACGCTACGACTGTGGGTTCCGAATTACCAATAGATATTCCAACTTGAATAATGTATCGGCATCTTTGCACAGTACTTTGGTTTTATACGTAGGTACTCTCACATTATGAAGGAATACACCGTGAAGACCAAGCATGTAAATCAAATATTGGAAGACATATTTTCAACTTTGTATCGAAGCAGATTCAATACAAATTTAAAAATATGCCTTATATTAAACCGTGATTTTGATGAAACTTTACAGTAATATCCTACTATAATATTATAAACGCTAAAGTTTGTGAGGATGGATGTTTGTTACTCTTTCACCCTAAAACTCTCAACGTATTTTGATGAAGCTTATATATCAGAATAACACATAGGCTACTTTTTATCTGAGCACCACGCGGGCGAAACCATGGGCAGAAGCTAGCCCTATCCTACTACTATTATAAATGTGAAAGTTTGTGGGGATGTATGTTTGTTACTCTTTCACGCAAAAACTACTGAACGGATTTTGATGAAACCTTACAGTAATATAGTTTATACATCAGAATAACACATAGGCTATTTCATCCGGGTACCACGTGGGCGAAGCCGTGGGCAGAGGCTATACATATAATAAAACACTCAATGTGATGCGCACCGACTCTTTTTACAACACTACTTCTCACAATCGATCACGCCTTTTTAAAGTTATTTTGAGTTTTGTATCCTGACTTTTCTGCGCATAATTAACTGTCTAGCAAATTACTTAGCTTTATTGACGTAACTCACCCGGGCCATTCAAATTAACAAGCGGCAGTGCGAAGTCTCGACAGCAGTTGCAATAGGACTCCACACATCTGCAGTATTTGTTGATGCTGTTGTCTTCTATTTTGTCCACTTCGCCACTCTCCGATTTGTTCCGGATGTTTTTGTTATGATTCTTGTGATGCTCTTAAAAAAAACAAAGCACTTTTTCAAACAGGCTTTACATCTTTAGGATAATTATTACGACTATACCATGTACTTTACTAGTCACCTGCTGACGTTTCGTTAACGGTTTAGAATTCCCGGCTCACGACCGTCGACGGTGCTCATGAGGAAGGACCTCTAAATGGTCAACGAAATGTCAACAGGAGAATAGTAAAGTACGTGGTATAGTTGTAATAATGTCCTAGAAAAAATATTATTAAAATTATAATGCTGGATATTTTTCACACAACATCATCTAGCCCCAAACTAAGCAGACCTTGTATTATGGGAACTACATGACTGATATACTACTTAAAAATGATACCAAACCACGATAATTTCAATGTTAGGCTTTACATCCTGTATGAAAAGTTATTATGATTATAAAAATGGTGTTTCGTTTCACACGTCCAAAAAAATCCATAATTATATCGCCGCCTATCACGCAATTTTTGTTTAGTGAACAAAAAAATCCTACTTTCACGCTAATAAGAATTTCATATTTTTTCTAAGTATTCCTAATAATAACCTATGCATCGTAGTCAGTAGTCACGTATCATTATCGTGGAAGAGGCGATACGAGGCACTGGAATTCTTTCACCGCACTGGTTCTTTCACCTTTGATCACTAGGGCCTTTTCATGACCACTATATTATCTCAATCTGGTCATGACTAACCTGATTCAAAGTTACCAAGAAATAAGAGGTGACATCACGAAGAAGATTATTGAGGTATCTCTGTACTTTGCAATGAAACATGAAACGTTTGAGTTGGCTCAAGATCAGTTAACATTTTTGGAGGCCTGTGCAGTAATTGGTACCGCACTGAAGGATCACCAAAAAAAAATCAAACAGAGTTTTTTACATGATTGACTAAAAGTTGCAGTTTCTATATAATCCTGGTGATTCAAATGAATAAAAACCTGACTTAAAATTTGAAGGGATCACCCTCCTTACCTCAAGCCTCAATGGTCTTGGCACAAATTTATCATTCTGATTGATGGTTGGTCACGGTTTAATTGTATTATGGTAATAACGTAGGTTCTTCATGTTGGTAATACGAGAAATTAATACTTACTGACACTCTTGGAGGCTGCAAATGCCAAGAGCACGAATATCATCAGAAGCTCGAAAACTAGGGAGAGCTTCATCTTGAAGCGTCACTCCCCGTCTGTAAATAAAATTAAATCATCACACCGAAATCTTTTTGATAAACATCCCTCAAAGTATTAAATAATCTAGATATCTACGTAATGTTTTCTTACATAGTTCTGACCCACCAGTATTCCCTATGTAGTAGCATCAGGAACTACAATAAAATTACTGTAATTTTTAATTGAGTAATGTTTTTCAAGTGTATGTATGTCTGTCCTTCGAATGTATGTATGTCTAGCTTTCGCTGTAGCCTAAACGGCTTGATAGAGTTTGATAAATGAGGTTTCATTGGATATGTCTTGATCACGGGACTAACATAGGATATATAAAGTGTCATTAAATTTAAAATGGCGGCTAACAACAGCCATATTCGATTACCGATGAACCAAAAATCCTTTAGCTTATCCTTTAGTCTAATCGGTTCGTGATGAATGAGGTTTCATTAGAAATCGTCTTGATCACGAGGGTGACATAGTATGCACAAAATGGGAAAAATTTAATATAATTTTTTTATAGGTTATGTACCGCCATAAAAAAATCCGAATTAAAAAAACAATTCAAACCTGATAGATAAATATAAACGCGGATAAATGTGGTGTCATTAGATGCATGCTAGAGAGTGACAATGTATATAAAAATACAAAGTGTCATTTGTTATAAAATTTTGGAACCACGCTTAAGAAACTGCAATCGGATTTCTTTGTTTTAACTTGTTTACTTTTTAATTTACAAATAGTTGTAGGAACTATATATAGACAATGAAAATAATAGCTCCATTTTTAGCTTTTAATTTTTGGAAGAAAATTTTGTAAACACGTACCTTTAAAAAGTATTTTATTTAATAACAAACACTAAAGAATTTATTTTATAAAAACCAAAAATTTTAACCAGAAAAGCACAAAACGCAAGCGCGTTGATGTCTTTTTGTGACAAAATCAATACATTCTACGTATCAGTTTTCGTAGCACGATTTTTATATAAACGCAACTTAGAAAACGTAATAAATACAAAATAAATATGATTAATAGCTTGCTAAGTTGACTAAAACAACGTTAACATACCTCTCGTATGAATCTTCTCTACAAAAACGTATCCAACACACTGCCAAACTGGCTCCAGTCACTATTCTCTGAACTTTATCGATATAATATAAACAATCGATGCAGGAAATGAACCGACAGCCCTTTAACGTTAACAGACGGTGCCAACCATGTGCCAACAACACTGTTCGAAGACACAGCAACTCCCGCCAAGAGAAAAGTATAGCCACAGAAGAAAATAACAGTATTGACGTACAGAATTTCACTTCAGCCAACACGTCCGTCCGTAGCTCTAGATAACACAGAATTTGAGGCGGCAACAATGATACTTTACGATAGAAATGTTTAAATCCGAATGTAATTAAGATCGTTTGTCGATCAGCACCGTCACCATTCCAGTTTTATGTCTGGTTGGTCTTCAAAAGAAACCTATTATGCATCCTAGCCCAGCTCAGTATGCTTCATTTTACATTGTAATCTGATTTGGAGTGAAAGGCCTGTTGCAATGACGACATCAAAACGAGAAAGGAAAACTAGTGTTTCCTCTCTTTCACACCTCAAGAATCAGTGAGGGATAGGTGAAAGCAGAGACTCAGTTGGCCGGCTATGTAGAATTCAGTGTCAATGATGAGCGTGCACATAGTTAGTAGACGGTATGGTACATTTGATGGTATGCAACGAAATAGTATAATTAACCTGTATTCATATTATTTGTTTTAGCTTTCAATTTATCGTCTGATCATGACTCCTTTTCATACAAACGTACTTAAAGCGTAAATTTTAATTTTAGCTTTTAAATAAGAACTGTATCGTAGATCAACAATTTGATTTCACTTTGAAGTATCGTTTGCTTGTCTTCAAAAATATTTGTATCATGTAAAAGCAGTCAGTACTCAAATGCAACATTGTTAAATTGAGTGCATCAACTGTTATTAATTACTTTCATAATCCGTTATAATACAGATACAATAATAATAGATCGTGTTAGATTAATCGTAATAGATACAGTGAAAACAGGAACTGACAAAAATCGAACTAAACGATTCTTACGCTTGGATAAAAAGTCGAATAAATTCATAGTACCCGATCACCAAATAAAATTGCAATCAATCGAGCTAGCGGTTCATCAGTTGCTTAATGTATGTTGGTAAAGATGCAGGGTTCTTTGAATAGAAACTGAATTTAACGAATATTCTAAGAACATTGATCTCTGATATAATAAAGTTGATTCGAATTGGGTTTTTGTTCTTTTATGTTCAAATAGTTATACCTAGTTACTGACATAAACGGTAAATTACTATTATTTTTACAAGGTAAAAAAATATCTACCTATCAATGTAATAACCTCCCTTTAAATATTATTCAGATTCAGATAAGCAATTAGGTAATGTAAGTAAAGTAAGTATGTAAATATTAGGTATAATGTTTTTGACAAGTACGAAGAGCGCGTTGAAATCTTTTCTATGTAAAGTTGAAATAACATCTAAAAGAGTGTTGGAAGGTGGTGGATGGAGGTGGCTACAGACTGTTCGTCAGCATTTGGGAGAGGCCTATATCTAGCCGTCTATAACTGAAATCAATTATAATTAAAAGGTATTTATGTAGTTAGACAGACCTTTTAAAATAAAAACTAGCGAATTATTTACTACTTGATTTGCTGACGCCGTGGGATGTGATCATGGTGAAAGTTCCTAAATTAGCTCCTATTAATAGTTAATTTAAAAATGATTTCAAAGTCAAAAAGTTTTTATTCATTGAAATCACAAGGATCATATATTTCCAACCACTATCGTTTCAACTCTTTTGATAAGTATTATCTTATTCTTTTTGTTTTATGGAAGTCTAGTTTTTCATTTATTAGTCTCTTATATTGGTTTCCTCGACTGGCAAACTAGGCAAACCAACAATTTATTTATTTAATACTTCGGCAACAAAAATGTTGTGCTTAAATTCCACTCATTATCAGAGAAAATAATCTCACAAAGCCAATTCAATCTGTCATCATCAGAAACTGGTCTGACAGGTGTTGGGCGCCCAAACTACGTAGATAAGCGACATGGTCACTTTCTACAGGAGAAAGTGGTCGGGATACACAAATGACCACATCTGTGTTTATTTTTAGACTTTAATACTCAGCGGATGTTAGCACATATTAGGAAACAGGAAACCGAAAGAAATAAATAGTGTTCTAAACACAGTTTGATTCCAAATGTGTTTAACCTTATTCTTTATTCGTTATTATACACACTGAAATTACAGACAAAACTTTTACATATAGGACATGTATAAAGAATAGAATAGAATATAATTTATTTATTTGACATACACACAACATAAAAGACATAATAACAACAAATAAAAAAAAAAACTAGGTACTAATCTACAACATAAATAAAGAAGATAAAAACATAAAATAATTAGAAGAAAGTGACAAAAGGCGAGCTTAACCCTAACAAGAGTTTTTTTTTCCAGCAGACCTTAGTATAGCTAAGTCATTTTTCTCCTTCTGTTCTCATAAGGCATGAAAAAGCCAAAGTTAAATTATACCATCGATGAATACGGTCCTTACCACCTCCTAAAAAAATAGAAACATCAACACTTGACTGTGTATTTTCCATTTATATTCAAGATAGCACAAAATGAACTGTATTTTATACAACTTTATACAATACCAGTGCTATTCACTGTTATTTACTTCTTAGACAGCCATGCTTTTATAACAAGTCGTTCAAATTACTATATAACTAAGTCTAGTTTGTAATAATGAATATCCGATAGTTGCTGCAACCTTAAAGTAAAAAAAATAAATACAGCAGACACTTAATTAGATTAATTTTAGAAAAATGTGTCCTTATGTTCAGAGAACGTTTAAATACAATACCCACATCAGTTTTTTCTTGATCATGTTATGGACCATAGAGATCAATGACCACAATGTGGACCAGTGGCTCACTGCACTTAACCACATATGGCTGTAGACATGCACCGGAAAGAATCTGACAGACTTTCTATAGGCTTATAGAAAAAAAACATTATAGGAAAAATTTAATTCAAGATAGTTTTTTAATAAAATATAATTACTCTTTGGAAACTAAATTTTTCGAAAGGTTTAACAAAATACTAAGTACACTATTTTTTGTAAAAAAAAAAAATATTTTTCTATAAGTATGTATCGGATTTTCTTGTGCATTTTGAATAATTTTACAAACGTTTATTTTTAAATAATACAGAGGACGAGCAAAACATATGATTCTATTTTTAAAATTATGTACCTAGTCATCTTCGAGTAAAGTATCATACCTACCTACTAGTCGGCTGCTAGAAATTCTAAAACCAATAGGTAGTTCGATATTGATTTTGGTGAAGAATAGGTAAAACAGCTTTCTCGATGCATCCCACCGATGCATATCATTACGCTGCGTTATGCTTTATTTAAGTTTCACCTTCTATTGTGAGCGAGGTGAAACTGAGACGTATCTGAGCTGAGGGAAGGAGCAGTGTTTCGTCGGCTGTGGTGACGGTCGCCTCTCTCACGATCTCTCTATGTAAGAACGGCCAGCGTGTACCGGCGTCCTTTATAAAACACACGTTTATTTAAAATTCATAAATCGAATCATTTTTTTTCGTGTATTCGGCCAGTGACAGCTAGTGACATGTCGGTCAAAGTGACGCTTTCGCTGTTCGTCGCGATACTGGCGGTCGGGTTGGCTGCTAACATTTTGGGTGAGTTATGAAGTTATGAGCTATTGCTTTAGCAAACAAGGTACCTACTTAGTGATCACATAAATAATGTAGAAAGTACTTATGAGAAAGTGCAGGTTAGCTAACCATTTTGGAAGTAATTAGTTGTCTATCTAAACGAGGCGAAGAATTAAGAATATGAAGAGATGCTACGCGCAGTATAAGATTGATCCAATAAGTGGAGCTTTCGTAAAATACTTTTTTATTTATTGTTACATAGCATATTTACGTAATGTCGATTTAAAAAATCTGATTTTTTTTAAAAAACATTACTTAATATTTTGAAACCTTATATTATTAATTTTAATTTAATGATCATTTAAAAAAAATGAATAGGACGAAATATAGAGTTTTTCAATAGTCAGACTAACCATTAATTATAGCAAAATGTTTAATGTACCCGTTACATACCTACTTAATAATTCAACGTGTTCAAAAATTCACACTGATCAAGAACCTACATCACAGGTAACAAAAGTGCCTCAGGCTGTTCCCCAACTCAAGTACCTACAAACGACTCAAGTAGCAATTTGTTATACACGATAATTTCAAACATAACTTACATAACATAGTGGCGTACATTGAACCACGAACACGCGCTAGTGAAAGTAGAAACTGTACAAAAGCGCAACATTTGGACGCGAAAAAACAACGTCAGAAGTAAATAATGTCGAGTGAACATTGCTTATGAATATTTCGTGTGAGGAATCGCTGATTTACGATTGATTAATAAATCTATTTTCATTTAACAAGCATAATATACCGATGATAATTGTTATAGGTATTGTATAAGACATGGACATGTTAGTCTAGAAAGTAATAAGACTATAGAATCTCATACAATTATGATGGAAGTTTATTGAGGTTGTTTATTGATTGGGAAGTGAAATAGGAAGAGTTATTTTTCACGCCTTCCAAAATTACTTAACACTTTGAGCTTCTTGTGCGTATACTAGGTCTCATTTTATCCAGTAGGAGGTAATAATTATTTAATAAGTTTGAGTAACGAGGGCATAGACTTGGATTAGCTTTATCGCTACCTGTCAGATATTCAAAAACAAAAAAGAGGAGAGAACCTTATTCAAAGGAGAATGGTATAATAATTTCTATACACCCAGGGTTCTTGAGCCAAATGGAATAAAAAATAAATAAATAAACACTCAACAAGCAAACAGTGTTGAGGCACAGGCACAAGATCTGTGATCCTAGTGTGTGGTCAGGATTATGACCCCCCGCTAGGATTTACTGTATCGTAGATATCGGAAACTATAAGTACCATGATACCACGAAACCCAGACCCGGAACAAATATCTGCATAACGTGGAAACATTTGTCCTGCATCGGGAATAGAACCCGTATCTGTTGCGTCGCAGCTGGCATTTCACCTGCCGCGCCACCAATGTCGTCGGTCGTGTTATATATATATCATCTCTTTGCTATTATTCAATGACTAGCTGCGCCCCGTGGTTTCACCCGCGTGAGTTTCGATTGGGAATTGGATTGGGATTCCCGTGGGAATATTGGGATAAAAAGTAACAGTAAAGTATTTTACTGCTACATAAATTCCCTTGATGATAAAACTATTTATTGGAATAAGAATTAGCTACAATACGAATGTAACCAACTTCTGTTTCTACCGGCGCGATTAATTAAATTTTAGGTCACAAAAGCTGTTACTTAACTATGATAGTTAGATATATTCCTTTGAGGACTTTTTTGTAGGTAATAATGAGTACTTTAATCATATAGTACATATGTTTTATGTTTCATCAATAGTTTTCTCAGCACATGCCAAATAACTACAATAATGTACAATAATGTAACCCAAAGTAGTAAATAAAATTTTACTACTTTGGGTTACATTATTGAATTTTTCTTATTTCTATTTCTATTTTTTTTATAATAACCTATATTACTTCCAGATAATTTAGCTTTCTATTGGTGAAAAAATAGTATAAATCAGTCCAGTAGTTTCGGAGCCTATTCGGTACAAACAAACAAAAAATATTTCCTGATTATAATATGAGTATAAAAACTATAAATACATTATTTATATTAGTGCCTGACGATAATGTTTTCATTTAGATTTCTTCAATTTCGACGATGGCAAGAAGTTGATTGAGGTGCCGGAGACCCGCGAGCAACCGAATCGAAACTGCATGTGTAAGGGTCCAGCATGCGTTTGCTGCGTCAATTTCAACATCACTATTGTGGAACTTGGAGGACCAGGTAAGAAGGACAGCTTTCTCTTGTCTGAATTTGATAAACTTAACTTACACCATGAATGGTATTGGTGCCGTCAAATGTACAGCCTCAACACAACTTACACAACTTTAGCTCTAGGGCAGTACTTCATACTTTGCTTTGCAGATAATAATAATAATAGTAAATATTATTTATTTATTCAGCAATCGGTAGTAATAATTTTCTTCAATTATAGTTAGTATTAAAATAACATGTCAATAAAGCTAAAATAAAATAATGCTAAAATGCATAATACCGGTATTATCCTAATAAGGCCCGGTATTATTACCGGGCCTTATTAACCTATATAATATTTAATTGAATATTAAACTAATTAACCTAGTGCACATGAACCAAGAACGCATGAATCAATGCTAACACATTCCACGTGACAAACGTAAACCCATCGCTGCATCATAAACTCTATGGTGCTTTCGAATTTTAGGTGCAAGGGCATGTCAGTTTCCTCACGATATTTTTCGTCACCAAGAATTCTTCCAAGAATAATTATTTCTGTTAAAGCGCAGATACTTATATTTTTCGAGTGTAAAATCAATTGGTGCACGACTGGATTCGAACGCACAACCTCAGCCTCCAAATATCATTGAAAAAAGATTAATGCTAGTGATATGTCAGAGACTTTTAATCATGAGTCCGTAGAAAGTGGGCATTCCTAAATGTTTTTTTTTTCTATTACAGGATGCGTCCACATGAAATACGTCTCACCAGAAGAAGGTTTCTCAGTCAAAGTTTCCTACGGCAAGAACCTTATCCACAATTCAAAAATCCAAGGTAGATTTGCAACTTAAATTTCTCTGCTTATTTCGCGCTTTATTGCCTTGGGTCTGTCGAAGAGAAACTCAATAAAGCAAGTTGAATTTCTAAAGAAAGTTGCTCCACCAAAGGTTTAGTTATAGCTATAATGTTGTAGCCTTATGTATGGTTTCTTGACGTGTTGCAGGTTTATTACTTTCTTAGTGTTTTGTTTTAATATTATTATCTAATTAATGTCAAGAACCAAGGAATACTAGCAATGAAGGGATACTACATATGCAAGGCGCACTAAGTTCTTTAAATACATTGTTTTTTTTTACCAACAGTCATAAGTTATTTTCTGGGCCTCAAAACCTAAATCTGTGACTTTATTGTGAAAACTTTAAGCGTCTTCTTTACAGACACAGACAGACTAGGTATGAATTTTTACTAGATGAATTTGAAAGTTGATATCAATATTTACCAAAGACTATTCATAATAATTAGCGATTTCTAGATTGTAAAGTTCCCTAGAAATCGGATACTAACCTACCACCTATACCCAGTGGCATAGACCCAGAGGAAGATCACGGGTTCAATCCCCGGCTAGCATTATCATTTTTTATATTTCAACATTAAAAAAAAAAACTTTTTTCATCAGCGTTGTGTTGCCATAAGAATTTGTATTGTTTCGTATCGGATAGTATCGGGGGGCACATTTTAAAATGGTGGTATGCGGGTTTATTCCTATATTACCTATCTTATGCCTTGTTAGTCTTTGTTTGTAAATATCTCGTGTACATGTATTATTCTTGACAAAATTCACAAATAAATGTTCTTTCTTTATTTATATTATCAGGAGCAAACCCTCCTCCCATATGCCTCGAAGTGTTCGGTCGTTTCGCTCACGTCTGCGCGAAGTTTCACGACCTAGCTCCCACGTCTGACGGTCTACGGGGCTGCTTGGAACTCCAGCCCAAGCTTCTAGGAGAGACCCAACTGAACTTCCCAATTGGCTGTTTCAAGTCCACCGCCGGGGGAATGGAGATGGAAGATCCACCTGCAGAGCCAGAAACGTAAGTTCCTATTCTGTCATCTTCTGAGTTTGTGCTGCACTGTCAACAACTTTGACACTGCAGCACAAACTCAGTATGGACTCTTATTGGATAAATTTGAAAGTTAATATCAATACAAATAAGCAGATTTATCGGCAACTGATAATCATTTTGAATCTGGTAAATTTAACCAAGAGGATCTCGTGAAAATCTCGCATTTAGTCTATTATCATAAACATGTAGAGTCCTGTAAATGCTTGACATAAGCTTTCCATCGAAGAGTGCCATGACGAATGCAATCTTCGAACTATACTTATAAAAATTGTTTATCCTGACTGAATGGCTGACTGACTGATCTATCAACGCACAACCAAAACTACTAGGTCGAGAAAGCTGAAATTTGGAACATAGGTTTATTTTATAACGTAAGCATGTGCTAAGAAAGGATTCTTTGGATTTTTTTTATTTAAAGGGGAAATGGGGGTGAATATTGTATGAAAGTCTTAGTTTTTTGAAGTTAGAAACATGAAAAATTAAATTACAGCTACTGAGCATAGCAATAAATAATGACGTGATTCAGGGTTTGTGGATTTGAACTTTTTATGGGGGAGAAATGGGAGTGAAAGTGTGTATGGGAGTATGCTGTTTTTTTTAAACACGACTCTACGCGTGCAAAGTCGCTGACAACAGCTACTTCTATATAAATATTCTAATAACATGGTTTCCGGTTAAGCTAGGCCTACCTCAAAATCGACTTGACGAACGATCTTGGCCCACCTCTATCTACCAACTTCCCTCTAAGATGTCTGAAAAAATTATAAATGAATGTGTGTGCTTTCAGTACAACCGAGCCAGAGGAAGAGACGGAAGAAGTTGAAGATGACAAAGACACATTCGATGTGGAGAGTTTCCTTCAAGGCGTGTACCAGACAGCGGAGCAAGGTGTCGCACTACTAAGCACCCTACTAGACATACCTAGGAATGGGACAACAACTACTACTACAACGCCTAAACCAGAGGAGACGAGACGAGGAAAGAGTTTGAAACATCCTAATCAACTGTGATAGCGATAGAATCTTCGAGTAAAGAAATAAATGGATCGACTGAAGATAGTGCGTTTAAGAGAAACAGAGATTAAGAAGAGTAAATAATTTAAGATTAAGGGGCAAAAGTCTACAATCCATAAAAAACATCCTACATTCACATACATTGCCCTGATCCCACACTTTTGACGTGGTGGTACTACAAGTACCACTACAGAGCTAGTATGATAAAATAATGTTTAACAATAACTCCAATGGTTATTCAGTAGGTACCTTGTACGTCTATAAGAGGTTAGGAAACCCAATTGCCACATAACTTAAACAAGATTAAAGTATTGTTAGAAAATTACAAGAAATTTTATAATGTTCTGTCCATTTATTTTGTTTTTGGCTAGAAGTGTTTAAGTACAAAAAGGCTTTTAAGTTATTTTAAGACTTGCCGGTGTAACTCTTTTAACGCCATAGAAAGAGAAATCCTATTTATTGCTTTAAAAGTGTATTGCTAAGTTTTGACAATTAAATAATTTTAATTTATCTTATGTCTTCAATCTTTAATTCTTGTTTGAAAATTACCTATCCTTGTGAGAGAGTTGGGGAAGGATTGGTCTCAAAAAGGTACACTCCAGATGCCCTGCAAAAGAAGCATTATGTAATTATCTTAACGGCCTTCGGTACTATAACCTGGACTAACACCGAAAAACGAAAGCGTTGTTTCTAATTGCCATTATAACCATAACCATGATATCCTATCGTGATATCACATGCTATTAAAATTATAAATACTTTGTAACCTAACAACTTTGTAACAGTTGAGCCGATTAGTACAAAGTACAAAATTAGTACAAAATAACGATTATTGCCATCCTTATTTGCCATTTATTTTGAGGTCAAAATCCGATAAAACAGAATAAAATCAATGTGTTCCCGAGTTAGCAGCGGGATATTCTCGTGGTCGCATGAGTGAGATTATGCGACGCCAATATTATGTTGTGTAAGAGGCAGATTTATATCCGGATACTAAGCAAGAAAAGCCATGGGCAGAAGCTGTATAAACATTGCCTAATATGTTTTACAACACATCCTATCTTAGGTCTGAGTCCGCCCATCTGCAGCTGTACTGGCAGCAGGTCACTAGTGCTAAGCACTAAACTTTTTGAACATGTTTTCATATAATATGTCATCATAATAGATGGTTAGGCTAGACCATATAGAAAATTGTCATAGGCCATCAACTTGAGTTGTCAAAGTTTAGTGCGGGCTTATCAGTTTCATTCATAAAAGAAAACTGAGTTTAAATAATATTTACCTAGTAAACAAATGATAAACATCAGAGCGGACAGGGGCGTATCTTGAAACTTATCAGCTAAAGCAATCTCATTTCTTCTGAGTTTTCCTCTTCTGAGTACTCGGTATGCTGGAAACTATTGCCTTGGTCGAGGACTAATGGACTCGGCAAAGCTATAACAAACAACATTTTGTAAGAACGACGCAATAGGAATTACTTCTTAAAAAGTCAGTCTTTGTATTCGCACAGAATATTCTAATAGTAATAGTGAAGGTAGTTAACCCTGCCGGGTTGTTACTAAAAACGCGATTACCATGATTTGTAACTTTAAATGTGTTCTATGTCAAGGGAAACATTGAAACCCACAAATAAATAATAAATAAATAATGCTGGACATTTTTCACACAGCATCATCTATCCCCAAACTACTGATATACTACTCATATACTTTTTAACACGCTTATAATCCAACTTCCAAATAAGAGTCGAACAGCTGAAGTCATGCCACAACAGTTTTAAATATTTTCTGTGCGGTGTCCCGACTTCCCATCTTTCGACTTTCATGAGGAATTTGGACCGAAAATTTTAAAATGTTGTTCATGTTGTTGCCTGAAATAAATTTTTAATATTATTATTATCATTAGCTTAACTTGTAACTAACAAATAATTTAATCAAATCTTGGAAGTCAATTTTAACCTACTTCTAATAATCGTATCGAAATGAAACTTTGTATGTTTGGAGATACATATACAGTCATGGTCAACTAACACTCTCTTGTTAAACCAAATTGTGAATTACATTTTTCTTTTTCAACGAATCTAAAAATAATTCCAGATTAATTACATATAAATATAATTAGTCATATAAGTGTCCGATTATAAAAACAATAACAACTTCTTGAACCCTAAACCTCTTTACAGTATCGCTGATAGATTATCACAGTGTTATTTGTTCAATTTTCGCTGGCTATTTAATTAGAAACATTGAGAATTTGCGTTCTATTTTTAAAATTTGAATCCCAATAACTGATTTATTTCTTCTCCTATTGTTTCGGTGTAGTTTTGGCGGCAATTCAGATTTTTAACTTTGAGTACCTATTGAAAAGTATTCTGAATAAAAATGGGCAGAAATACAAATTGCGATGAACACAACGAAAAAATATTATGAAGTTTGTCAAACGTGGGTTGCCATACCGCAGGATAGCAGATTATTTAAATTGTTCAAAAAAAATAAAAGATCGAGAAAAACAACTCCCCAAGAAGATAGATTGATAGACCAGGTTAGCTAAGAAAGATCCAAATGTGAAAGATCAGAAGATAAGAAAGATCCTGCAAAAGTTATCAATAAAAACTATTTTCAGTCCTTTAAAGAATATTACACACTACCTGCGTGCTCACCTTAAGATAGCTTTCCACTTAAAAGACCGAGAGTGTATAAAATTTACAAATGTACATACAAAACGTACAAAACGCCGAACAAAACGTACGATAGCTTGAAGGGTGAAGGAGCACATCAGGGGGCGGTTAAAAATGTCGATACACAAAAATTTGCTATTGCAAAACATCTGTTGAATTCTGGCTCAGATCACTGGATTGAGCTGCATAATCCACAGGTAATCTCGACAGAAAGCCACTACATACCAAGATTGGTTCAGTAGGCAATTGAGAAGCACAGGAATTTCAATAGAAAAAGTCAAAGTCAAATTCAAAATTCATTTATTCATCAAAATCACAAGGATCACTTTGAAACGTCGGTTTTATCTATAGCATGTTCCTCCGCGACCAAGCCAGGAAAGAAAGGCAAGAAAACAAGGCTGGTTCTTAAAGATCCTTTTACAAAACAATAAGTTCGAGTTGGAACATTTTCAATCCATTTTTTCATCGAAATAATCAAATATTTTATAGTAAGCCTTTTTTTGTTTTTGTTTGATTACGTTGTTAAATTTGTTTATTGACACTTTTGTATTATACATTTGTTATTTTTTTTATATCATACAACTAAACAAGTATACGGCCAAACTTTAAGATCGCGGGTTCCAGACCCAGAGTTTAAAGGATTTTATAAAAGTTTGGAAGTTGTTGCTAAATAATTGCCTCCGTAGCGGTTCATCCGCTTTGTATGCCTTTGGAACTTGAAACAGTTATAATAAACATAAGTTACTTTTTACCCGGGTACTTGTGGGCGAAGCCATGGGCAGAGGTTAGTTTATAATAAATAGCAGATAATCAGGTTTTTTTGTTTTAATTAATCTTATCGTTTCTTACCAACCTACAAAGAGATTAAGAGGTATCTTATCATGACACGATTAATTGATAGATAATGTACCTACCTAAAAATTAACATAGCTCATAATACATAGGTAGGTGTGTTTATCTACAGCTAAAACGTTGCTGTTAGTTTATTTAAAAAAACAAACACATGACTTACTACTTTTCAATAATTAATCGGTTTTTATTCTTGACGTCCTTCAAGCTGTAGAACTACAAAGACATGCAAATAGTTCTGTCAAAATTATGTAATAGCTTTGCTTGGGAATCCCAAAGAACTAGTATTATAATATACGTGCCCAAAGCGAGCGAATAGTTTTGATACTAACGCTTGTAACATCAGAGGCTTACCATTACATCACTAGTGCTCTACACAATTGGGGCACAATTTTCTAATCGGAATGGAGAGATACTGACTTCCGTTTAAAGAAGGGTCCTATTCTAAATTTATCAAATTCAATGGATTCATTACGGAAATACCGTCGCAGTATAGGCAGGTAATCAGTTTGGCAGATTTATTGCAGTGCATTAATAAATTATCTGGCTCTGGATTAATGAATGTTCTTCGAAGGAAGTAATCTTTGATAACTATAGTGAATATAAGACCATGGAATGGAAACTTTGCCAGTTATCACGTTCAAAATGTTCGCGTTGGTGAAGTGTTTGGTCGTTCTGACCGCTGCTGTCGCAGGTAGGAAAATCACAGATTTCAGACAAATCAACAAGCTGGTCACTAGTACCTACTAGCCCGGATGACAAGAGGCTAGTTTTTTAAAGCTAGGTTTAAATAGCCGGCTACGCAAAGTCTACAAAGCTATGGCTTTATAGTCACAGTTCTTACTGAGATTACTTAATTAAGGTCTAGTCAAACTTATGCGGTGGTGGTGGCGACTAATAAATTCGCGTAACTTTGACAACCATTTCCCTTTGGTTTCCAAACCGCGACAATATGACCGGATTACACGTTGGAGACACGGTACTTGCCCATCGCGTACTAGCTTCGCGGTGTACCTAAAGTTGGTACACATTGGCAGGATGCATACCAGGATATGCAGGTTATGGGGCCATACTAGCTCATAAAGTAGAACCTCATCCATGGGGGAAGATGGAAACCCCCTAAAACCCAACAAACTAACGTCATAAAGCTAACAATGCTTTATGACATTTTCTTGACCAACTTTGATTTTTGGTGTAACCAAACGTCATCGTTTGGTTACACCAAAAAAACTTTAAAGTTCAAATATAGCTTAAATTCATAACCCTTCTTTCGATGGTCGGATAAACACGTTATTTCGCAAGATCTCATTTCGTGGCAAACTACTACTTAGTAAAAATATCGTTATAGCAAATTATTTTTATGTCTACTGAAGTTATACCATATGTAATTATATAATAGCTTTAGGATATTCGCCAGCGAACCATTGCGTTTACGTAGCTTGAACTCGAGTTCTACCTATGGATGAATAGTCTTATATTGACCCTGTTTTATTTTTTTTCAGCCCATGGTTTCTCATTAGGACCTATGGATATTGTATTCCATCTCTACACACGGTAAGTGCAGCGCACTGGTGGGATTTAGAAAGCCGTCGCACTTCTCCATTCCAACGGTACCACTTTCAAAATAAGGAATTGAATAGTTTCCGAGAAATAAATATTTAAACATATTTAGGTTATTAGGTATGCCGCGTATGCCAAAAAATCATAAAAAAATGGTCATTTATTACTTATAATAACGCTGTGTGTGTTTTGAATAAAAAAAGGTAAACATTTTTCACACAGCATCATCTAACCTCAAACTAAGCAGAACTTGTATTATGGGAACTACATGACTGATATACTACTTATATACTTTTTTTGAAAATACATATATATTATACATAGAAAACACACAGCCCAGAGACAAATATTTACAGATCATACAAACATTTACCCCGCGGCGGGAATCGAACCTGCAACTTTCTGCGTCTCAGGCAGGCCGAGGTCGTCAATGAATGAATAAATTTATTTTTCACTATTTTATTAACTTGCGAATTTGTCTTCTGGATTCCGACATGTTACACATTTACAATGGTTGGTCCTGCGCCTAGTCCGAAATGGATCGTATTCAAATATAAATTTTAGTCCGACGCTGTTCAGTCCACTAGGAAACATAAAAACACAAACACAAGCCGAACGCAGCGTATTGATGCACTTGTTGGTGAGTCACAGAACCCTTTTAACCCTTTTTCTTTGTGTTTTTGTGGAAATGATGGATATATGCCTTATTCAGTACTATACTATACAATTTAAAAACTTAATTTCTCGAAAACTATTCAATTCCTAACTTTAGTAATGGTACCATTGTCATGGGGAAGTCCGCTTCTTTCATCCCTATCCTTTTTTATTTCAAAACGTGAGACAGCTTTCTAAATCCTAACCGATTGCATGAAAAAGTATCTGCAAACCGCACTGGTATTGCAATGGCGTCATGCGCACATTCTTTCACTAAAGCTCACAAGTCCTCACTAAGCAGAAAGAGATTGAACGACTGACGCAATGTTTGTAGTGACTCCGCTCAAACGCCTTATAAATGTATACTTTATTAATAATAATAATAAATGAAATACTAAAATATACACATTTACTCAAATATTATTTGGCTGTAGCATATAAGAGGGCGAAAGGAAAGAATCGGAAGGAAGAAGAATAATGTTCTTTTATAATATTTTCCAGCACAAACCCCTCTCAAAGTGAGCCCTTATTACCTGCAGTGAGCTCAATCATGATGTCAAGCTTCTTCTCGCTCGAGCGTAACACCGTCATCACCTGCCACAGCCACAACGATGACGTCAGCGGGAACTTTAATGCCTTCGCCGTAAACGGTAAGTACCAACTATTTTTTTATAGATAGGTATCTTTTGGTGATACCTATCTATAAAAAATATAGGATAGGTGTGTTATACGAGACAAACAGGTATATGTCCCACCTGATGGAAAACAATACCGTGACCTGTGCAACACCTTGGGCATTGGTGATGCGTTGACTGCTCTGAAGGCAGCGGCCCAGAAGTGGGGGGCAGAGGGGGGCTAATGCCCCTCCCCCCTAAAATCACATAGGTACCTGCCTACCAAGCCAGGACTGGAGATTGAAAAGGTGACCAAAGAAATTTGCCCCCCTTCGTCACGGAGTACTTCCGCGGTCCCTGTCTGGAGGACTTTTTTTTTAAAGCTTGTCATGGGGCAGCCTCGGCAGGCACTATAGAGTGTTACCTACAGAGTGACACAGATATATCGACCCGGCATCTGATCGGCATCGCCTCGCCGCCCGCAATTTCGCGCCGTCAACCAGCCGTAGTATCGCGGGCGACGTAACTTTCCCGATAAAAAAAAAACATAGCCAAATTGAAAAGCTCTTGAAGTCGGTTAAAAATCTAAATGGTGGCTCGGGTAGTAAATGCCAGTCTCCGAATAATATTACTATTTTAGAAATAAAAGTCCTTTGTTGCTACTAATGGTGTTTATCTGATGTGTTAATTTGGCTTTTATTAATTATATACTTTTGCCTTCCAGCTTTAATAAGGACTGGAGACGTGAATGTGGTCGCGGTAGATTGGAGCCCGGGCGCACATATGTACACTAATGCTCTCGGTAACGCACCCCAAGTCGGACTAGCCATCGCTGAGTTTATAAACATCCTGCAGAGGGAATTCGGATACAGCACTAATAATGTCCGTATCGTGGGAGTCGGTCTGGGAGCCCACATCGCTGGTATCGCAGCTAGGAATGTCAACGGAGAGATTCCTAGCATAGTCGGTGAGTAGAGCTACAAAATTGTTCCAAAGGATGTAAAAAAAGAATTTCTAAAGGAAATTGTTTCAAGAGCTACATAATACCTCCATAAATGAAACACGCCTTCGAAATGTGGTCAGGATTGCTAAGCAATATTATAGCAGTAATTTTACCTACCTACTTAATGTCCTTTACCCTGCACGAATTTATGTTTCAGAACTATAATATTCAAAAACAAAAAAAACTAACACACTCATAACTAAAATTAGTTAGGTCACCAATGCTGCAGCTATAACGACTTCAGCTATTTCTATTGTAAGCTCGGCGCCTATCACCTATACCTAAATACCCTTATCTGTTCGCTCTCTAAAATTTAATTACATTCTTATAAGAAAATCCTATTAAATTATTAAAGTTCTATATTTTTTTATTGAATCATCAACATAACATAACTTAACTTAGATAAGTGTCCATTTTGATAATTTGAAACTGTAATTATTTGATTATGCTTATTATATCTCTTCCGTGCCTATGTTCGTTTGCTGAACGGATCTAGTGCTTCAATATTTTATGGACTCTTACCATCTACTCGTAAATGTTTTGTACTTTACCTAGTTTCATAACCAATAAAGATTTATGATTGTCACATTGTCAGATCCATGCAACATCATTTTGTAATTTTAGCCCTCGACCCATCGCTCCATGGCTGGACCCACCACCCGCAGCGCCTTAATGCTGACGACGCCGGCGTAGTTGAGGTTCTCCACACAACCGCTGGTATCACGGGCTACGACTACCCTCTTGGAGACCTTGATTTCTACCCCAACGGAGGATCCTCCCAGGCTGGCTGTGGCGCTGATGCATCCTGTTCTCATATCTATTCGTATGCTTTCTACGCCGAGTCTCTCACCAGGGAGGTGAATGGAGGCAATATGTTTGTTGGCACTGCCTGTGAAAGCTACGAAGAAGCAGTTGCTCAACAGTGCTCTGGCGACACGGATGTTAACTTTGGAGGAACTGAGGTCAAGACCGGGTAAGAACCTTTAGTTATTTTTTTCTCTTGATTCTTATAAGTAGTATAAGCACCCAAGACTCTCCTCTCTATTGATTACCAAAAAAGAGAAACAAAAATATTTTTTGTTTTCTTTGCCTCAGACAAAGCCGTAGCCTCATGGCAAGCCTGTATTTTTACTTCAAAGCTAGTTTATAAAAATTACAATACAGGAGTGGACAGGTTTTTTGTGGAAAAAACACTATTTTTCAACCGATTTCAAAAAAGGAAAAGTATCTCAGTTCGTCTGTATGTTTATTTTTGTATGTATCATCGCCAATTGTGGACCGATTTTAATGTTTTTTTTATGGTTACTTCAAGGATATCCCGTCGGTTTTTAATTTTTGCCTAAAAAAATATATTTTAATATTTTATCAGTTAAAAATTCATTACTATAAACTATCCCATTCTCATTAAATGCTTATTGAATTAGAATGGGATAGTTGGAAAAGGAAGGCCTCGGCGAACATACTCTGACCAAATTGGAGACATTCTAGAGAAAGGCCAGGTCAGAAGTACACTAAACCGCCGAGCTTGTATGAAGAATTTGATGAAGATGAATGAAGCGAAAGAGGTATGCCAGGATCGTAGCAAGTAGAAATCCTTGGTATATATGTATGTAAATGCTTATTAGTACTTATTTGACCAACGTTTTATAATCTCCGTATCAGCTAAATCTATTGGTACAGGATTAAATATATTTACCTAGTTAGATCATGATCATGAATTGTGCTATTTTTTATCGGAGTACAACGCGGGCGAAGCCGTAGGCAGAGGCTAGTATCTTATAAAAGTATTTCTTTTCAGTTTATCCGGCATCTACCACTTCACGACAAACAACATGCCACCATTCGCCAGAGGCTGATAAGAACATTAAAAATAAATCATTTATTGCGATTTTTAACATCGGCTTTCATTTATCAATCTCATAATTTACGATGATTATCATCACACAATATTGGGCATAGGTACGGTTGATAAAAAGTCAGATCAAGATAAGAGTATAGAATACCTTACTACTTTTATAAACGCGAAAGTTTGTGAGGATGGATGTTTGTTACTCTTTCACGCAAAAACTACTGAACGGATTTTGATGAAACTTTACAGTAATATAGCATAAGCATATACTTTTATTCTGATGTATAAACATCAGAATAAAAGTATATACAGTATGAATAAAAGTTTTCAGATTACATAGGAGTTGTTGTTAGGTAAATGGTAACTCACTGAATTTGATTGGCGCAGAACTAGAAAGAGAAAGGAAAGGTGCTAGAAAGGAGGCATAATAAACTGCCTAAGACTTAACTTGTTGAGACTCACTATGTTAGGGCACTACTACTAATACTTAGGTTTTAATAGTTGCATGCCGCATATTATATCCTGAAGGTAGGTACTCGTATCATATGAAATCTTTCAAACGAACTTTTGTCATTGGAGGTTCATAGCGACTGTGCTACCTTATAAATTTGGTTTTGTACTTTTTATATAAACAGACATATATAAACAGAATATAAACAGACATAAATTTTTCATATTGTTTATATTGGATTTCTGAAAGTACCCCTCTGTGTATAAATTAGCATAAAGTACTCAGAAAGTTTAATCTTCTGTCAATGATACTTATTTATGTTCTTACTTTGGGGCTAGATGATGCTGTGTAAAAATAAAATGTCCAACAATATTTATTTTATTTTTTGTTTTTTGTTTTTGGGTACGATTAAAACTGAGGGAGAAATAGGGGTGTGGCACACGGTCGGATAGATGGAGATGAAAAAACTATAACAAGGTTCATTACATTAGGAGGATCGCAGAATTCTCTATGTCGTGGGTATCAGGAACTACGACTAGCTTGGAATCGCAGCACCCAGATCCGAAACAAATATCTGTCTATTTAATGTGTCTGGTATCTGTTAAAAAATGTGTGTGAATTACCGCTGTGTGGCGACGGCGGTATCTTAACCTTAACCTGATGCTAAGGCATCATCTGGAATCTGTAGGATACCCAACTTCTCATCAACATACAGCAAAGGTATCGTGTTTGGGCTCATTGAAATTAGCTCAATTTATGGTTATAGATAGATGATGATCAGAGTCGATGATCGAGTAGGAATGAGAAATGAAGGTGAGGATTTAAGATTTGTGTTTTCAAATTTTGTGTAAATTTATTTCCTTTGTTTTCCTTTTTTATAGTAGGTCGCTTTGCGCCGTGTCACTCGTGCATGACGAGCGATGGTCTGTGTAAATCAAGCCTTAGAAAAGAAATCAAGTTACGAGTAACAGAACTATGAATATGAACAAAAAACTAACTATTATGTTTAATTAATTTTAGTGTAACGCTTGAAAAACACAACTTGGTGATAATACTTACAAGAACATTCATGTTGGCTGACGATGGACTATTTACGACTTGTCTTTTGATATAATTTTACTATCATTAAATCTTACCATTCACCCCCAATAATAAAAAACCCAAAAATCTTTTTGTTTTATTAATGGGCCAGATATGCCCATTTATCTATCTTTAGGGTACATATTCAGGAAGGTAGGTACCTAAATTCTTCGTATTTGTTTATTTGCTAATTATTTATTACCTTAATCAATCCAAATCATGATTGTGATTATGATTTGGATGATATAAAAGTGGTGTAAGGCAATACTCATCAAACATGAAGGTTCTTGTGGTAATCGCTGGTTTTAATGCATGTAAGAACTTATATCATAATTTTAGTACGTTTATTTTTTTTATGTTCCTAGAAAGAAAACATGCCTTTGTTTTTTCAGCTACTCTGATTTCTCGTTTTTCTTTGTTCTTTGCCAATGTAAAACAGCTTAATAAAGAGGTTTTATATTTTTAGTGTCCGCTAGTAAGGCTTCATAAAAACACAAGGATGTGAACGATATTATCGCTAAAACAAATCAAATCATAATATTAAAAATTATATTATTAATATTATGTTGATGATTATTATAATTTACATATCATTTTTACAATATCTTGTGAATTCAGAACCGAATATTAAATTATTTACAGGACTTACGTCCAACCGAACACAGCTGCCTCGGTTGGACGTCAAACGGAAACGCTCTGAGCCATAACGCTGGACAATATGTGGAAGCCATCCATACTGACAGCAGACTTTTCGAAATATTTAACCCCGTTGGCAAAGCTGACTTCTACCCCAACGGGGCGGTATGAACCATCAGCCTGGCTGCTGGATCAGTTTATGTCCCCACGGCCCTGCCACTGAGTTATTCGCCTCCAGTGTCCGCTTCAACCACTTCGTCAGCAGATAAATTATACCGGAGCAATGCTTAACATGGGCAACGGTGTCGCTAAACGCGGGTATTGTATACTTTTAAAATATGTTGTTCCCTTATTATTCACGGCTTCGCCAGCGCCATTTTACAGTCGATACCTATTTGAATAACATTATAATTATTTATTTGTTATTGTAAACGAATAAATACATTCCAATAAGACAGAATGAGAGGACATGTACAAAGGTGAGCCCTTAAACTAATTTTCTTCCAGCAAACCAGTGAGGCTAGTAGTTATAGAGGTAGGATCGTGTACAAAGTAACACTTATATATCCTATGTTTGTAGCTGCCATATTAGATTTCTTGACACTTTATAAATATATCCTATGTTAGTCCCGTGATCAAGACTAATCCAATGACACCAGCCGTTTAGGCTACAGCGAGAGCCAAAGAAACAGACATATATACACCCGAAAATCATTACCCTCCTTTTGCGCAGTCACCTCATTTATTTGTTTACGGTTCCATCCGTACCCACAGGAGGAGGAGTAATCATCAGATTATCTAGTGCTTACATTATTTTTCTCGCTCGGGACTAAAATGCAATCCCTCAGGAATAAAACTTTTTATTCCTGAGCTACCTCGGGATCATTCGCTATACAACAATAAAATTATCAAAAAAGGTTAACAATTAGCGAAGATATCAAAATATCATAGTTACTAACACACAAGGAAAAAAATGCAGTCGAATGGAGAAAACCTTTTTTGAAATCGATTAAAATCAGTGAATCCCGTAAAAAGTAGCCTGTGTGTGGTCACGAACTTATACTTTTTTTTTTAATCATACAATATAAATTGTTGCCTACGTGTTATTCTGATGTATAAGCTATATTACTGTAAAGTTTCATCAATATCTATTTAGTAGTTTTTGCGTGAAAGAGTTACAAACATCCATCCATCCATCCTCACAAACTTTCGCGTTTATAATAGTATGAGCACTTTTTATGATGCCGTAGATAAAGTGTTGGCTACTCATTACGCCACACCCTGTATGTTACAATATAGTAGTTATAAGTAATATTTTATGGTGCAGGCAGATACAATGATGGGATTTAAGAAAATAATAACACTTAGTTAGGGATGCTGTAAAACCTTATTTTAAAAATTGACAGGCATTTGTATATCTTATGGGATAAGATAACTCGTTTAACATGATTGTTCAGGATTAAAGGAAGGGAAGGTAATTTTTTTAAGTTTGTGGAGTTTGTGTAGGTAGGTTATCTATGACAAAATCAGCTGTATAACAATTACATTTCAGAACATTGATTGCCAAAATTACCCATTATGATATTGTCCTTTCCAATCTCTCCAAAATCTTATCTTGATAAGCACTGATTAATTGCATTTGATTAATCTGATTTGTTTTAGTTTGATAAGTATCTCCTTAAATACTCGAACTTTTCAGTCTATTCCGATTATACCCGACGCTCATTGTAATAATGAAACTCCTTGTGGTAGTGGCAGGATTTATAGCGTGTAATAATATATTTAAATAATCATAATTGAGTTCAAATTAAACTTTTATTCCATTTTATTTTTAACTTTCAGTTTGCTCCGGCAGCGCAATCCCCACAGTCCCTGGAGATAACAGCCAATATGTAGAAGGCAAAAGCCGCTACATCTGGATGCCCGATGGAGAGGGTACTCCGCATCTGGTGGATCTGCAGGAACCAGTCGACGAAGCATTGTTCAATTCTAGAAATGGAGCTAACAATCAGTACTGGCTGTTCACCAGGTAAGATATCGCAATATTTTAATATAATCCAATACGCACTATGATTTAAGAGCCAACTTATTCCTCCACTCTCTCGATCAACAAAAAAGGGGCATTTGACATTGAGGGACAGGACATTGACATTCCCAAGGTAAAACGGAATGTCAACCCGTGATATTAACATAATAGCAGAAGGTCGGCACTTGCGCTGAGCTCAAAGTAGAAGTTTATCAATTTTCTTTTTCTCCTTCGACGTATATCATATAGGTAGGAATGGGTTTTAAATACATGCGCCAGCTTTATATATTTAGTATTTCGATTCAAAAATTCGACATATTTATTATAAATATTTATATAAATAATCACCTATATAGGCGCATTTGTTTTTTTCATTTTTATTGATATCAGTTAGAAGTAGTAGATGTTAAAATTAAAGCGACATTGAACTGTCTAGGTGTATGGGTTAGTAAAGTGCGTGCGGGGGGCTTTTCTGTTTCAGTTATACTTTTAGTAGGCAATTCTAACTCATATTATTTTATAACTTATCGCACCATCCTAACTTTGTTGCAAAATTTGTTTTTTTTTATGTCGTGCTAAATATTTGTTTTTCGTTATCTTCTTCTTTTTTTCTTTATGTTTATAATATTCTATACAAGTAAAATTTACTACTCCTAACTTTCAGACAAAATCCAACGAGCGCTCAAGTGATTATCAACGGCAATGCTAACACCATCTGGAGCTCCAACTACAACGGCAACCGTCCATTGAAAGTCATTGTTCACGGCTGGAACAGCAATGGCAACTCTGAAATCAACCCTCTCATTACATCTGCCTTCCTTGCCGTCCAAGACTGCAATGTCATTGTTCTTGACTGGAGATCTCTTGCCAATTCCAACTACATCACTGCTGCTAGCGGAGTTCCCAATGTTGGACAGTTCTTGGGCAATTTTTTGATCTGGCTCATTAGTAATGCTGGTGGCAACTGGAATACTGTCCACTTAGTAGGCTTCAGTTTGGGAGCTCATATTGTGGGCAATGCTGGACGCCAAACTGGTGGCCGGCCTATAAGAGTTACTGGTACGAATATGTCTCGCAAACCATTTTGATATAAACATACTCTGAGAATTACATAAACTAAAAATATCATAACAAAGAAAATTAAATTTAAGACTCGGTGTGCCGGTATTTTATACTTAATTTAATCACCAGGTTTGGACCCAGCCGGTCCTTTATGGGGTGGCAACAGCAACGCCTTGAATTCCAACGCTGGACAATACGTCGAAGCCATCCACACCGATGGTGGTCTCCTCGGTATCTTCGACAAGATTGTCGATGCTGATTTCTACCCAAACGGTGGCAGAAACCCTCAGCCTGGCTGCTGGATCAGCACCTGCTCGCACAGCCGCGCCTACGAACTATTTGCTTCTACTGTTCGCACCAACCATCTGATAGGTCGCGCTTGCTCGAATACCAACGAGGCTGAAAACTCTCAGTGCAGCGGTGCCGCTTTAAATATGGGCAACAGCGATATGAATAAGCGCGGGTGAGTTCTTAAACCATGCATATAGCGTGGATTGTATTTATAGGAATACATTTATTCATACAAATATAATCTCAAGACCGACATCTAAAGAACATTGCAAACGATCTCGAGATATCACAACTGATCCAGATCATACCAGGCAGAAATGTTTTGAAATATTGTAATATTTTAACAAAGTTTCTATGATTTTCAGAAGCGGTATCTTCGGCTTGAGAACTGGAAACTCCTGGCCTTTCTAAAGCTAAATTAATAAATAAAAATAAATCTTAGAAAAAAACTAATTTGTTTTATTTATGGACGAGACCACACTCATTTTGCCAGGCTTAACACCCAACTTCGATACCATAAAATAGCGTGGCACTACACGTCTTGGGCAGTTTTATTTTATTACACCCTATAGATATGTTTTTAAAAGTTCTGCTCAAATTGTTCATCATTGAATCTTCGATCCTTATCCTGTAAATGATTAATTTGATATTTTCTAAACACTTTTCTTGGCATGATATGAGGTGGTTAATATGTAGGTAATGCATGGTTTGAAGTGCCTACTTAAAATAAAGAGCTAGAAGACAGCTCTATTAGATATACACCAACATATTTAGGATACAATAATGATAAAAAATTTAAGATGAAATCAATGTAGTTCCCATAACACACTTCTGATTAATGATTACCACGTCATTAGTACTTTTTTAACTACATACGTAATTAAAAACATTTTTTGTTATTTTGAATGTATGAGTGTGATTAAGATAACAAATCAGATCTACGAGTAAATCAGAATACGCCACATCGTCACATCCTATCGTATATGATTTATTTGCTACATACTTAATCAAATTTAAATTTAATCATCTGTAGTGATTCGCTTAGCACAGGTGTGGTACATACCCTTTTATCAAACAATAAAACTACCCGTACTTGGTAGTAGGTTTATCTACCCATTCATTCTATACAATCTACTTGTATTTTAAATAGGTATTCCACACCTAAGTGCTATCTATTTATGGTTATACGTTTTAAGTCGTCAGCACTAAATTTGGTAGCCTCTGGCATGATACTCGTATGTACTAAAAAAAGCATTTATTTAAGGATGATTTCTAAGGGACAGATTTCTATGAGATAAGCTAATCTTTACAAACAAAACCCCCGCAGTTTATTATCATCATCGTTTGCAGTGCCCCCTAGTTACTTGAGGGGATAAACCATATCTAATAATAACCATCCTTAAAGACGTATGTCTTGATAAATTGATTGCATCACAATTGGCTTAGCCGTTTTAGGGTTCCGTAACTTAATAGAAAAAAACGGAATCACTTCGATATCCGTCTGTCAATCTGTCTGTCTGTAAAGACCCTTTTTCTCAGGAATGCGTGGTATCAAGTTAAAATTAATATCAAATAAGTGGGTCTACGGTCCCTTGGAGCTCTAAATATCAAGCTTCTAAGTCAGCGCAATAAAAAAAACGGCTATTTAAATGCGACGTATTTCCATACTCGCAAATAAATCAAAACCTATATAGGGTACTTCCCGTTGACCTATGATCATGAAATTTTGCAAGAAGCAAGGTCTCACAGCACAAGTAAAGGAAAAAGTCCAAAGATCCTTAAGAGAATTGACGTGACAAATATCGATGTATGGGAGGACATTTTTGAACTATAAAGTTAAGTTTAACTTTTGAAACTATCATGGTTTTGAACATAATTTTTACTAAAAAACGGGATATTTACCATTATTTGTGAGTTTTAATGTTTCCCGATATTTCGGCACAATAAGATATAGGTACAAGCAACCTAGGAGTTCCTATGTTTTCGCTTCCTTGAACCCCAAATACACATTAGTAAAATGAACATCAGAAACGAAATCATGGCACTCTTGCTTAAGAGGCTTAGCTATGACACACTTGATAAGGGGGGTATCCCTTAACAAGCGTGTCATCTTGAACTGAAACTTTCCCTGTTTCTAGTCTTGTAGGAATTTTGAGGCCTAAGACAATATTACTCGTATGTTTTCCAACATTATTAAATTTACCAATATTTAAAATGGACATAGGCTGCATATTAGGAGCTAGTTTTCATCGTTTACTTTTTATTCGGCTACTATGCGGGCGAAGCCATTGGCAGTAGCTATGACAGATATAATTAAATGTATTTTATTCCTTTCTATCTACAACTTCAATAATTAAACACACTCAACCCGTGTGAAGTTCGCGGGTTGAGTGTGTTTAATTATTGAAATTGAAATAGGCTGATGATAATGTCGATGATGAACCAATCAGTAGTAAATTATGTAAAGATATCAATACAAATTGTCAATATTCATCATAGGTATTTACCTAAACGATAACAAATCTGGAGTAGGTAAAATTCCTTACAAATAGCAAAGACAAATAGCAAAGGTATAAGCTATTTTATCATTACAGATAATCTATATGTATTTCATTATAAAAACAAGTAGTAATTAATTTAACGTATAGTGATATTGATGCTGTTGGAAATATGAAGTTCTTAGTGCCTCTTTTAGTCGCCATAGCAGGTACATACTTAATAATTGATTTTCCTTAATTGTTAAGTTAAAAATCAATGCTTATTTTTCAACTTTCATAACATCTTGTGAGCAAGGAGAAGACATGAGAAATCTTTTTCTTCTTTCTTCCTAATTTTCCAGTGTCATTTTTGAGAAAGGTTCGCAAAAAATATTTTTCGAAGATCCTGATTTCCATATCATGTTTGAATTGTGAAGTGGTTTATTAATTAACGTTAAGATCTCTTTCATTACAGTTTGTTCTGCGGGCGTCATCGAAGACCCAACAGCGGGTTACAAAGAGGGCGACAGGTTCTTCTACTTCCCAGGTGACGGTGATGGCATCCACCATCTAGTCGACAGCGAAGAGCCGGTCGACTACGCCTTCATCAACGGCTACACTAGAAATTCGAATAACAATAATGCCTACTGGCTATACACCAGGTAAATTCATCTATTACCACTTTGGGCTGAATTATTGTAGTTACTGATTTTGTGTTTACGACGTTACAAAGATGGTTATTCTTCTTCCTACCAATGGCTCTTTCTGAGTCACCCTGTATTATGACAGTAATCAAACCAACATTACTGTCTCTGAATAGGGTCAGTGGTCAAATGATCATGGTGAAAGAATGAGATTGTTAGAGAATTAATATATCCTGTTATGAGTGTCTGCATCATTCCTTATTTTGTTTTAAGGAATAATCCGACGGAAGCTCAAGTTCTGCACATCGGAGACGCGCAGAGTGTCTGGAATTCAAACTTCGATAGTGAGAAGTATACAGTCTTTCTTGCCCATGGCTGGAATGGTAACGGTGAAAACTCCATGAACAGAGATCTTACTCGAGGTAATTCGACAAAGTTACTCATTTTAAACGTAGGTTTGTTTCAGTGAAGTCCTGTCTATTTTACACCCTTTTTAAAAGTAAGTGAACTCATAATGAATTCCATAGCAGTCTATATTCCTTGCGACTACTTTACAGTGCCCGGTACATAGCCATTATATACCTCATCGTTATCATCAACAGCATTTAGAAGTCCACTGCTGGACATAGGCATGTATTTAATGAATATTAAAAGAAAAGATTTTTTTCCAAAACAATGAATACCGTTTTTTTTGTAAAATCTTTAACCACAATTTCACCTCTTAGAAAGTGCCGATGTGGTCGTAGCACTTGATCCTTCCATCTTCCTTCTATCTACCGTTGACTGAAAACTCCAAGATCACATTTACGGCCTTACACAAAAACAATTTCTCACTGCTGCTATCGTTTTCTTTTCTTTTACACGTGTTCTGTACACCATTACGCATTGCCATGTAAGATCATTTAAGTGCGAGTGAGCGCGCAATAGCCCTGCTACGCTCACACGTGTTATTGACGCATCTGCAACGAGAACTATACTCTGATCCACTGTCTATAGTGGATCAGTGTTTAGACAAATATCTCACGCTTAGTATGCTTTTCATGGCACAAAGGCGTCAAGGAAAAACTTAGTCACGTGGCATCTCACAAGCTTAATCATTGCCATACAATTAAATCTTTCCGCAAGCGTTAAAGCCAACAGAAAGTGGTGGTTGCCTAAGGTTTGGTTTATTTTCGGTTTCAGCTTTCCTTGACAACAATGATGTAAATGTAATCGTTCTTGACTGGAACCGCATGGCTAACAGGAACTATGTGACCGCCAGACACGGAGTGGAAAACGTTGGCAAAGGCCTTGGACAGTTTGTTACGTGGCTGACAACCTTCGGACTCAGATACGATAATGTCCACCTCGTTGGGTTCAGCCTTGGAGGGCATCTTGTGGGCAACGCGGGGAAGGAGACTGGTGGTCGTATCGGAAGAATCACAGGTAAGAGCATTATTCACGTCGATAGAACTATAGGTACGGAAATTGTGACCGCTAACCCCCCCCCCCCCCCCCCCCCCACCGAAAAGTTCAGATATTAACATTCATAGATAAATAAATAAAGATTAAAAAAAAACAAAAAACCAACATTCATAGAATTAAAATAAGAACTGATTGATTACTAGCTATTACCTACATTAAAATACGGTGGTTTGGATTCCTCCGCCACCGTCAATTATCATTCAGTCACGTGGATGATGTTATTAATGCTTTGCAACTTTTGAGAGATAAAGTTGACGAAGAGTACCTCCATCTCTATGAAGAAGCAAAGGTGTTGCTCGAAGAAAATGGTGGTATACTGCTTATGTCACGTATCGTCGGAAGGCAGTTGAATCGCTCTAACATTCCTGCGTCGGATATATTATCCACGTATTACAAAAGAAATTTATTACAATTCAACAATTGATTGAGAGGTTTACAAAACACCGCATAGTAGTATCGGCACTATCTGGTGTGTAACCGTCAAATTTTGTGGTCGGTTGTGAAATTAAAGAGGCATTTTGTATGTATTCGGCAGTGCTGCCCGAAAAAAGTACCTACAGCTGTCGTCAAAGCAGAACTTGAAGTGTGGAAAGTAGCTATGACTCTCACCTCCCCTACTCCAAAATCAGCTTTGGAATGCTTAGATAAGTGTGACCAAAAACGATGTCCAAATATTAAATATTGGCTACCATACCTGTTTCCACTGCTACACCAGAAAGGACCTTTTCAAGCCTAAGAAGACTTAAAAACTACTTGCGGAATAATAATGTATCTACTGTTTTCTTGAGGAGTTTCTCTGTGTTTTAGCTTTGGATCCAGCTGGTCCGCTTTACCTATCCTGGGACAACGACCGCGTCAAGAGTACGGACGGTCAATACGTCGAGGTCATCCACACCAACACCGCTTTCCTCGGCTACAGCGGCACTTGTGGAGACGCCGACTTCTACCCCAACGGCGGGTCAAGCATGCCTGGTTGCTGGATGAACTCCTGTTCCCATAGCAGGGCGTACGAGTACATGGCCAGCTCAGTGAGATACAACCATTTGAAAGCGAACGAGTGTGGCTCCCAGAGGGACGCTGAGAGGAATAGATGCAGTGGCTCGCTCAACCCTATGGGAAATAGTGACATTAGGAAATCTTGGTAAGTATAACATACTAGCCTCTGTCTACGGCATCGCCCGCGTGGTACCCGGATAAAAAGTAGCCTATTCTTCTTGTTATTCTGATGTATTAGCTACATAACTGTAAAGTTTAATCAAAATCCGTTCATTAGTTTTTGCGTGAAAGAGTAACAAACATCCATCCTCACAAACTTTCGCGTTTATAATAGTAGTAGGATCTGTACGTATTTGTTTTGCCCACGATGTAAGGAAGCCGTATATGCGTTCAACGTAAACATTAAATTTGTTATCTTTTTCAGGGCTGGAATATTCCGAGTCAACACAGACAGAAACTACCCCTATTAGATCGATACCAGCAATAGAATCATGGCTTCAAATTGATTTCATTATGAAATAAACTTTGAAATATAATATACAGTTGTTTTCCTGAAAAACTTTTAAGCACTAGTCCCTACCACAGTTATAAAATTATTTAGTTTGCGATTATGATTGCAAGTTTCAAAAAAAAATATTGAACGTGTACACAAGGTGTAGTAAGATAATGGGACTCAAGGAAATAACCTTTTCTTTCCTTTTTTTGGTCTGGTACCTAATATTTCCTTATAGAAAACGGTAGATAGACATCTTTGGCACCCTGACCGTTTAATTTGACCGTACTATTAATCGTTTTGTGACCATGAAATGACAGACGCTCAGCCTACAAATCGCCTAAGGCTGATCCCAAATGAGTCCTATGTGCTGCCAATAATAACCCTCTGGCGATTGTGCTTGGTGAGGTTAATTTTTTACTAGTTTAGTATTAAAATATCTGTGCTTTAGGGCATACCAAACATAAAGCAGGTAAGCAAGCTGACAGTTCAGTTAGCTGAACTTTAGCTTATAAATGCAGACATTTTAGGCGTGGTTTTTTTTAATCATTTAAAATAGCGAACAAGCATACGTCCCACCTATTGTAGCTTATGCAGACATTTTAGGCGTGATCTTTTTTAATCATTTAAAATAGCGAACAAGCATACGTCCCACCTATTGGTAAGCTGTGTAACCTTTGTGTTTGCTACAACAGAGGTATCAAACGCGTGTTGCCGACTCTTAAACCTAACGGGTAAAAAATCTCATGTGCCTGTAATTTCCTCGGTACTCATACCCTACAAACTGGAACACAGCAGTGCCAGCACTATACAGTTACTGCTTGGCGGTAGAAATACGTATGATGGTAGTACTTCCCCTTACGAGACCTCTCACAAGGAGCTCTAAATATTTCTTTAAAAGTATATCCCATATTGTATTAGATAATTGATGTGAAATGAAATTAACTATCATTTATTCAGCACGACAAACAAAAACAAATCACCCAGGAACAAAATCAGGGATGTTATCTAAATACCTATTACAAGATTGGATAGACTTTTAATCAAACTTAGGAAAATCTAAATGAATCAAAAACTCATAATGGTTATTTTATTTCATTTTTATTTGGACTTCCTATCTCCAATTCCATTTGAGTTACCTGGAAAATAAAACAAGGTTGATAAGAGAGTACATACAATATGATACGAGTGAAACAAAGCTATCAGCATATAATTTTATTGAGATTTAATAATGTATGTTCCTTTTTTAATGTAAAAAGTAAAAAAAAAAACTCTTTTCATGCTACTCAAACTAACTTCAAATCTAACACGCCATTTTTAAATTTTTATAATTATTATTATTACGTCCTCAAGACATTTGTGTAAATTTTTCATAAAAGCTTTGAAAAGCGAAACGAGAATCAAAGTGAAGCTAAACAATTTATTTTTGAAAAATTATAAGACCCTGTCACAAGTATTATGATACTGTGAAAACTTTACCCCTGGTTATTTTATCCGTACACTTCTGGCAATGAAACCTATCTAAGAACATATAATCGCATTTAATTGTTTCGGAAATAAATGTTAATTGACAAACAAACAACTTAACGGAAAACCTTGTGTATTAAAAACTAAAGGTCTAAAGCTAAGTCAGTAAACTAAAGGTAAAAAAAATATCTATTTCGTAGACAAGAAACTTACAGGGCATTTTTCTGACACCCATCTTCTAACGAAAGGCGCGAAGAGTCGTTTATCACGGTGAGTCGTGGAATGCCTCAAGCTTAGAAGGCAAGCTACAGTGATCGACACGAGACATCCGAAAGTCGTAAACCAAAGGTAAGAAATCCGATAAAGGTAGAAAACTTCACTGAAAGAGAAAAAATACTTGGAAAACTCGACATAGTAATACTGCTAGTTTGTTTAAAACTAGTATGTAAAACCAAATGGCAAAAACGAACTTTTAGTTTTTTACCCCGAAGCCGTTTATCGAAATAATAACCCAACAACAAAAATTTGAAAATAAAATAATAAGGGTTATGTATCATTATAAATTTGTTTTCACGTGGTGAAAACAGATTTATAATTTTGACTCTCTCTCTGATCTCACTGACTTTGAGAGATAGAGTGAGGAACAGTATGATAAGAGAGAGTTGTGGAATGAAAGAAGATATAATGACAAGTATAGAGAAAGATATGCATGCTCTATATATAAATAAAAGAAAGATACAATAGAAAGGATGGACGAAAGGAGATTGACGAAACATGTACATAAAGAAAGTGTGAATAGGATAATTGGAAAGGGTAGACTCCGGTAAATGTGTACTCTGACCAAATTGGAGACGTTCTGAAAAGGTCAGATCAAGAGTACCCTAAACCGGCGAGCCTGTATGAAGAATGTGAGAGTGAATGAATAAAAGAGGTATGTCAGGATCGTAGCAAATAGAAATTCGTAGTACCTGTCTACTTCCCCGGGAAACAGGCATGAGTGAGTATGTGAGTATGTTTTCACTTTTTTCTAACAAAGTTTTGTATTTTGTTTCAAGTAGAATACTATTTTCATATTTACGTAATCGAGACTGCGTTTTAATCGTTGTCATATTTTTTTTTTGTCACACAATGTTGAACCAATAAACCGATGATATGGGGTCTGGACAAGCGTGTCGTATTTGTCTAGACCCCAGGTTAGGGCACCGAATTTACATTAGGCATTACACCTTAAGTTTGCGGGACTTAGAGGATGTAAATGGTACAAGAGTAATCATGGAGGCATTTTTTAAATGTAGGCCGGTTGATCAGTGAACTTCTTTCGACTGATGATAAAATAAAAGTCACCTTCCAACGTCGTCCTGTGAAGCAATCGTCGAGTTAAACGTGTAAGTGCAGTTGTGTGTGAATCTTGGTTTCTCAACAAATTTTAACATGCCTTGAGCTTGGGCCAGTTGGGAATGAGCGGCGACCCACCACGATGATATCAGTCCAATGATACCACCGGTTAATGCACTCTAAAAATATAAGATGAAACATATAAACATCAAAGCAGGACTCTTCGACTATATCCCTTATTTATTTATGATAGCCACTGTCCACGGCTTCCCCCGCATGATACTCGGATAGAAAGTAGTTAGTGTTTTATTATAGTTCACGAAGTATGCCTATTCCAAATTTCATCCAAATCTGCTCAGCTTTCTCGGGGATTATAAGCAACAACAACCAAACGTCTGAACATCCAAACTTTTCCATTAATAACAGTAACAGTAAGTAGTTAACAGTAGGGGAAAAATTGCAAAACTTATAAGTCTTATGACGATAATGGAACAGGATCAACATTTACTTGGATTCTTGAAATGATTTCAGTGGGAAATTATAAGGTTTTCATTATTGGTTTACACTTTTTAATACACAATAAACTAAAATGTAATATGTATGTATTTACCAAGAAGTATATAAGTAGTATATCAGTCATGCAGTTCCCATAATGCAAGCTATGTCTATGTATTAAGAACATCAAACACATTCATACTCCAATAACAGAGATTTACAAAAACACAGTGAAAAAATATATGTAGATAGAGTACGAGTACTCGTATTGTTAACTGTACCTACCAACCTACCTAAAACTTGTGGCATTGACTGGGAAAGAAAACTACTTTATTTTTCTATTAAAAATGGCATAGGATTGCTTGGGAACTCATGTATAGAATTTATAATTTGGAGAACAATAGATTTGGCATTGGTGGGAATGACCCCTATCGTACTAGATAATGCTGTGTAAATAATTTCCAGCATTGTTTCGCACTTTTTAATACACAATAAACTAAAATTGAATATGTATGTATTTACAGGAAGTATATAAGTAGTATATCAGTCATGCAGTTCCCATAATGCAAGCTCTGCTTAGTTTGGGGCTAGATGATGCTATGTAAAAAAAAACAGCATAATTTAAAAATATTACTCACCGTAGAGTCAATAAATGGTAAAAGTATTCCCATTAGGAAAACTCCCGTCAGAGGTCCCATAGATGCTGAAGAGAGACTCATTGTCAACTGCAATACTGATCCCAGTCTTTCCACTACAAACACCAGTGCTGAAACACATCAAAATCATAGAGAAGCAGTAAAAATCAAACAACAAGTACTAACACCAATTTTACAGGTTTTACCACCAATGTAACAAACAGATAAACGGCCTTCCTGTTGGTAGACGTTTTGGTTCACGATGTTTTCTTTCATCGTTTTGAACACGTGTTAATGCGCACATATTTTTTTTAAGTTAAATTTTATGGACAATCCATAGGTTGGGTTCGAATCCGGTCATGGGCAATACCCCAGTACCATAGCCCAAGACAGTTCTATTTATTTAATTATTCCTTATTTTCAACTATTACCCACAAGAATATAGACAAGAACTTTCATACAGGACATCTCAAATCTTTGAGGGTAGGGAGAGCTGATAAATAGTGGTGGGTGGTACACAAACAGATACATTCTGATGATATATAAGTGTCATTAAGTGAACAAACAATCATTTAAATTTATAAGTAAAAAGGAAAAGATCGAAAGAGGCAGAAACTCAAACCGAAGTATTGACTTACCCATACTTATCAGTCCCAATATTACCACGACAGCGCGCACAAGTATCACAGTTTGTGGGCGAGTTAGTTCTTTGAAAAACGGCTTCCAAAAGTCTTCGAGAACTACCGCTGCCATTGAATTAAGACCAGTTGATAAAGAACTAGAATAAAATACAAATACGGATAGTTTCCAACCATTTCTACTGGTTGGAAACTATCCGTTGACTGACTTGGTTACTTTATTGTGTTCTATAACCACGCATAATGAACCGACAATTATTATTGTTTTACAACATAATGTTTTCTAGCCGACGCTATGGACTCGTTATAAAATTAGCAACGATTTTCGTTAAAAAAAAAGGCATCAATTTACGAAGTGTTAAAGATTTTTCTAAAATGCAATTTTTTTCATCAAAATCATATTTATTTATATAACCTTTAGGATTTCTTCTCACTGACCTGTCTTAAAGAAATACCCGCGGTACATGAACAACTAATGGATATAAAATGATGATAATGTTTACCTTAAAGCAGCACTGAAAACGCCAGCAACAAATATCCCAGGCAGCCCATTCCAATCAGATAAAATATCCGTCACCAACAGAGGTAGAATTTGGTCTTTAGCGATAGCCAGCTTAGAGTTCAATGGATCACAGTCGTGATATCTAGCAAACGCTACCAAGCCACTATACCCACATATTATTGATATAAGTAATACTCCACCAAGGAAACCCCATATTGCCCTGAAACGAGAACTCCAATTTAAATAAAATTTAGAAACTAGACAGTTTCCAAATTTTATAAATATAGAAATATAGTAGACACTATATTTCTCAAAGATGTTTCACATGGACTAAAAAAAATGCTTTTTGTATAAGTTTTTCAATATTGACTATTGTACTATCTGCTTTATGTAAATAGTGTTCCAATAAACTGCGATGGGCTTGCAACCTGTCACGTGGATTGCTAACTACTTGCAAAACGCGAGCATGTGCTAAATGAAATATTTGGACGTACCTCTGACTACCTACTTCTAGGTACCCTCAAAGATCTATGCACTGAGTGTCTATCTAAGAATGCCCATCATAGGGAATACAGTTGTAAGCGTGTTTTTTTTTGTTGTTTTTCTCTAGCTCTATGACGTTTGGCCCTAGATTAAGCTTGTGCGTATGTTAAGTGATAAAAACATAAATAAAGAAGAGAATGTGCTTACCGCCTGGATTGTTTTAAATCAGATAGAGATAAAAATCTTTGCATCATCGATTGATTGACAGCAATGTTTCCTATCCAGTAAAATGCTGATCCAATAGACACAGACCATATTGAATGTCTCTCTGTTAAATCCAAACTGAAACTACACACAAATATCATGTAAACCAAAAAAAATAATAGAGCAACTTAGGAAATGAATACCCTACTACATAAATGTAATATTATAAATGCAAAAATATAGATGGACGTTTGTTGCTACTTAGCAGCTTAACCTTCGTAACGGCCAACCGAATTTAAATGAATTTTAGAATATATATAGTTTGTGATCTAGAATAACACACAAGTTACCACATGGACAATACCGTGGGCAAAAGCTAGTAAATAAATACAAGTTAAATTTAAATAGAAGGGTTGAAGCAGGCATCTAGCCACATTGGTCGCAGTGTATAGTTCAAAGACTTGATATTTACGTAGGGTATTCTATCCTCTTGCTCTCCCAGTTTCTTCTGACAACCTCCCCAAATCCTCCAACTATGTAGGATCCTTTTACGATAACCAAAATCATGGCACCAAACATAATTATCGTTTGTATGACGTCGGTCCAGACTACTGCTTTGAGACCTCCCTGAAACCAAGTTATATCTTTAGAACTATATTATGAGTCGAGAAGTTGGTGTCTCATCGTAATGTGAATTTAAATTATTCGATTTTACTTTATTTATTTATTTTGGAAAACAGAGAATTCACAATACTAATTCAATGTAAAGTATTCTGGTCTTACATCTATTGTTCCCCCAATTATAGGACACCACAGAGTACACAAAGTAAAAGAAATAGCTTTTATATTAAGCTAGTAACTTAAAATAATAAAGAAAAAGTTAACACAAAATATTTGTAGGTATAAGTAGAAACATGCACATTTACATTAAAAATAGCTGTAACTATGTGAGAATACCAAATAGCCCCATATATGATGGACCTTCATACATGGGGTTTTGATCGAAAGATGTTCAAGAGGTTCATAGGCCCTTTGTTTTGGGACACCACACAACGATAACAATTTACAAAGTTTTATTGTATATTCGTTTTATGTATGTCACTTCATCATAAGATAAAATATGGGCCTTTGTAATCAAATTTTATACGTGCATGTGTTGCTTGAAATAAACGTTAAATTATTATAAAGTAGACTTCATCTGCGTTGAGTTTTTTATACTAACTTCTTCATAGGACGGATCTTTGGAATAATAAATATCATAATCATTCGTATGTACATTCCCTTCTTTCAGGACTCTAGAACTAGACTTTAAACTCTTGGGGTCTCATTACGAAACGTGGTTTAAATCAGTGGTTTATCTCTCAAAGTTAGACCAGACTTTTGATACCTGATTTTTCAAGACAAATTGTTATAACAAAGCATACAAAGTTTAAAATTGAATGTTAACATAAAATTGCCGACAGTCTATTTGACGTTTCAAAAAAAAGGTTTGATGAGAAAAACTGCTAAAAGATAAACCAGGCGGTCACCTAGTTTATTTCTATCATAACTCAACCTCTTTTTGAGAACCTACTTTCTTTTGGTAGCCAATCAAAATGATGTTTCTTTTTTATTTTGGTTTAGAAGTGTTTTTTAAATCAAATGCTCATCCCGCGGTTTTATTTCATCTTTAAACTCTAGACCTTAGTATCTTTGCAATAGAACTCTTTTTTCGATAAGGTATATTTAAACCTTGGTTTAGTGGATCTGACAGGACTTGAGTTCAACTCGAGTTTAGACCACGTTTCGTAATGAGACCGTAGGGGTCTCATTACAAAATGTGGTTTAAATCAGTGGTTTATCTTTTAGACTTTTGATTCTTGATTTTCAAGATAAATTGTTGTGCAAAGGAAACAAGGTTTAAAATTGAATGCTTTATTATAATAGCCTACAGTCTATTTGACATTTCAAAAAGAGGTTTGACCACAAATAAGTGCTAAAAGATAAACCAGGCGGTCACCTAGTTTATTTCTATTATAAATCAATCCCTTTTTGAGAACCTACTTTCTATTGGTAGCCAATCAAAATGATGTGTTTCTTTTTTTTGGTTTTGAAGTATTTTTTTAAATCAAATGGACATCCCGCAGTTTTATTTTATATTTAAATTGTAGACCGTAGGATCTTTGCAATAATAATCTTTTTTCGATAAAGTATATTTAGACCTTGGATTAGTGGATCTGACAGAACTTGAGTTCATCTCGAGTTTAGACCACGTTTCGTAATGAGACCGTAGTAGTTTAGGGTTTGTGCTTTATTTATCAGTCAGTCAGTGAATCAACGATTTTATAAAAGAATAGTCAAACTAGGCTCAAAAGTGAAATAATTTTTAAAAATCCTTTTCTATTCCACTCTTATGGCTGTGCGTTAATTATCAGTCAGACAGTAAGCAACTTATTTATAAATTTTAGATTGTTTAATCTAAAATCAAAAGTCAACGGTACTTTTGACATGTCATCCGTTCTCTTTTGGTTACATGCTTCTTTTCATGTATTCAATCCTTTTCATTTGTGTCAATCATGTATTAAATCCTCATATTCATAATCACTCACTAACTTTAGCAGCGTGCTAAAAGTTGTCTTCCTCTATCCTTTTTTTAGTGTTAGAAAATGGCAGGGTTAGAGTTAGCGAACTGCTAAGTTTGGGTGTAGTAATTATGAAAGCAAAAAACACTAGAGGAATAAGGATTACTTACCAGTGAAGTATAAAATATGCAAACAAAGCACACTAATGGAGTCACAATATGAATATTGACACCAGTCACTGAAAAGATAACATTTTTTTTTTTAAATCTCTATTTTGAAACTAGATTGCAAAAACATAGAAGTAGGTTTCAAAAGCATTTGTATCGGAAAACCATCTTGTAAATAAATGGTCAACAAAACAAATAAATTTAACGGAAAACGCATAATACTGGGTCCTTACGTCACTGGTTGACACAGCAGAGCAATGTGTAGAGGTGTTTGCTATTTTAAATCATACCTTGATTGAAGGCTAAAGCTGGTACATAAACCACTATTGGTAACCATGCCATCTGAAACATAATTTAAGTAGTCATATTGATAAAATGAAGCCATATTTACGAAAAAATAATGCTTCGTATAAAAGGTCTTACCAAATAAACACTGAATATAACTGAACCAAACACTCTCAAGCGTTTATCATAACGAAGTTCCAAATACTGAAAAAGAAATGTAATATAATGAAAATAATCCTTTCACACATACCTACATAACAAAAATAATAAAAGGAACATGAGCGGAAATAATCTCATAACTTTCTAAAAAATAACACGTGAAGTATCGCACAGCATTCGTTTTGAATTTGGAACAAAAAACGCGCCGGCAATTATTAACGACTACGACAAGCCTTTTTCGTTGTTTGCCTTATTTTAATTTGGATCTCTTTCGTAAAGAGCTTGATACAAATAGGTTGCGTTTAGATGGCTTTATGCAGACGCCTCTAAATTTAATTAAAATGAAATAAAAATTTGGCGGTAAAAAAAGGTCATCTCCATTCGGTGATTTTGGTAATAAATACAAAAATGTAAATGAGTTCCGAAGGTTTCGAAAGTGTAATGGATATATTGAAAGTGAAATTGATACTGCACTTCACCAGATCTAAGATCGGAAGCCAAATTAGCGATGGAAACCTGCTTCAAGCGAAGTCAAAAGAAAAATACGTAAAAGTCTCTTAAATAAGAAACCTTTCTTATTTTCTTGCATTTTTTTGAGAAAAACTCTATATTCGGGCTCGGCCTATTTCGCGGCCTCTGCAGTATTGTACCTACTATTGGTTTCCTCACATTAGTGATTAAAAGTTAAGTATTACCTACTCTCGGGTATATGCGAATAATTACAATCTCAAAGTTTCTTCCCTCTTCGTACGTCAAAATATTTCGGGTGTAATATATCGCTTACGGCCCCTGTATAACAATATTACTATTAGGTACCTCATAAGCAGATGTTAGTTGTAGATCATGTAATACGGGTAGAAAAGTGTAAAACACTACAATGGACATGATGAATGTGCCTATGAATGAGAAGACATAGGCTGTTCCATAAATGTATAGTTCTGTTGGCGTTCCAAGTAACGATATACCTGAAATATAGCTGAAAGAAAGCACATTTTAAAGGTAAGACTCAGTAAAATAAATGTTGCAAAATAAATTAGTACCTGAATTAATCATCATCTTCATAAACAACCTGTAGAAGACCACTGCTGGACATAGCCCTTTCACAAAGAGTGCCATGACGAAAAATGGTCTAACTCCATCCTCCGAGTTCCCATAACCCTCTGATATCATCGATCCAACGGATGGTCGGTAACTACATTAGTGGTAAGTTATTCTAATCTATACTCTCATTTTACACAGACGAGGATTTTAGTTGTCACCATTTTTTTTCTTCTATGTTGAGCGAGAGATTCTGCCCGACGAGAGTCTTCAACTAGTACTAGAGGGTAGGGTGTTCTCGAACTGACACTCTACTTGTAACCCTTTGGCTCTGATATCCATAAAGCACAATGTTATTAGCTAGTACTTATGTAATGATATTCTAGAGTTAATAGTTCGAGATAATGCTTTGTTAGTTTTCTAAGAAAATAAATAAACATTTTACTTTTACTTACTTTACAACTTTACAGTTTTATATTTTATGTATAGCATGAAATTCTAATCTCAACCGTATGAAGGCGAAACGTAATTGAATCAAACATTCCATAAATTGCTAGCACATTTTTAAATTGTAAATTTCAAAATAACTGAACCAGCAACCTACCTTGCAACCAAAGAGAAACATACAGGAACCAACTTCATGTTCCTTCCACCCATCAGATAATCCTGAGACGACCTTTGCTTCTTCACAAATCCAAAGTAAACTCCGATTCCTCCACATATCGCGAGCATGAATACAAATAGCACATAATCTACGACTGTGAAGTGTTGCATCGAAGCCCTTAAGGCTGCAACGTCTAACTTTACTTCAGACATTCCGAAAACTGCTTCTACCGAATCAGATATACACGTTCTACACTTTTAGCTATCAAATTCTATCTTTATTTTTGTTTACATCTTTTTCTCATACATTTTTTTTAGCATGTTATTCAAAAACGTTTTAATCTTCAGTTTTGATGCTTTAAGTAATTCAATTTCACTATAACTGATGTAGGATTTATTTTCCGTCTAACATAGAAATGTACAGTGCTTATTGATTTCATAGGCGAGAAAAATTGTAAGAACATTTATCCTTGTTACTTCATCACTCGACGACTCAATGACAACTGTGAATGAATCTAATACGAGCACAATTTTCCAATTGCCGACCGCGATTTTCTTTTAAGCATGTCCTGAGCTATTTCTGTAGAAAATTGCAGACTTCCTATCAGCAGCTTGTAGAGAATTAAGTCTATTCAGAGCTCGTTTGCTATAATAAAACTGGGTAAGTGCGAGTCGGATTCACGCACATACGAAACCTGAATATCACACAATATTGTGGTGTTTTGTTCCAATACAAATATTTCTACCTACTTCAATGTGGGTAGGTTATGCGCCTTATGTAAATACCGTCAATATAGAATAAATACTCTGTCTACTCCTGAATATCAGACTTCTCGGGGAGTACAATAAAACACCGTGGTTTTATTGTGCTTCGGAGAGGTCCGATATTTTCCACACTAACTCATACTATTCTTTGGTAAACGGCAAGAAGGAGATAGCAACACTTTTTTAATAAAACAAATTAATAAATACCCAACAGCATATATAGTCCTAGCCCCACACTAGGATTTCCCATATTTCGGCATTATTGGTTTCTTTGTTTGATAATAGATAAATATATGATAGCTATGTGTCTAAAGTTCATTTATATTCAATATATGAATTAGCAAAAGGAGAGCAAAGGTATTCTCCTGAAATTCACTTTTTTATTTTGCTGCTTGCGATTCATTTTTTAAAATCGGAACGTCTTCAAAAATATTGATATCACTGCATATATGTGCTGCTTTGGTATGGTTTATGCTTTGCTATGAAACAAATTCTAAATTAAAAAAAAATATAAACCATAATGTATAAAAAATGTCGTTTAAGTAAATTTAAATAAATAAGTTTTTGTTTTTTTTTGTTATTTTGGCACAATTGTATGATAACGTAATAGTAACGTTTGTTTAAAACAAATAAAAAATAATATGTAAAAATAAAAAACACAAAAAAATCTGTTTTTTGATGACATGATAGTTTAAAAGTTATACCTATAAGAGTTTAGGGTGTATAAAGAAAAAAATGTGTTTTGTAAACGATTTAATATATAATAAATTATAATTTCCTTACGATAAGTTAGAAGATAATTGATGTCTTTGTGTGTCTTTTGATATTTTTACGTGTCTTTTGGTTAATCAACTGATATCTTCACACTCGCTTATAGGTTTCATATTTATTGAGGTAGAGTTGATGTGGCAGGCTTCCTGTACAAAAAAATTGTTAAAGTTAAAGTTATTTATTCAGGAAATCTATAAATTGCGTGAACTTATACTTTCCGGGGACAATTATACAGAATGATTCAGGCGATGGGGGACTCGTGGTCGATCACACAAAATCATGTGCCAATCGTATTGTAAGACTAATAAATTATTGAAAAATCTCGATTACATTTTTCGAAAATTAAAACATCTATTTGTTTTTGTAAGAACAAAAACAAATAGATGTTTTAATTTTCGAGATGTTTTCAATAACTTTGACTGCTTATTCTGAATTTATTTATCAAGTTATTTCAATGGCTTTACCACAAGATTGTTATCCTACGTAAACATGTTATCCTCGGGAAATTATCGAAATGAGGTCACAAAAATAGCCCTAGCTCCTTAACTAAATATCGTAGAACATGCATGGGTCGGCCACAAAGTTTCCCATCTCTATGTTTATTTTGGTCCGTGATGCCTGGATCACCCTGTATTTCCCTTAGGATGTGCCAAATCTATGCTTGGACGTGCCTCTGACTTTATAATAATGTCCAACTTTAATGTCATTATTGAAGTTTTTTTTTTAGTTTTGTTAAGTTATATCTATTTTCTTGTGGTGTGCAATAAAGTATTTTCATTCATTCATTCATTCATCCAACATGAGTAAAACAATCGTGCACCTGTTTTTTTAAATCTTACCTTGTTGTTCCCAAAAGCGTTGATATAAGTATCATCAGTCGGATGAGGGGGTTCCTTGTAAAGTCTGCGCAGTTGTGGTGCTAGTAGACTAGGCGCCGGTGGAACATTGGGTCTTCGCGAGTGCAAAATCCAACCCACCACTGCGCCGACGAGGACGGTGATGAACGCGCCGCAGAAAGTGTACCACATGTAGGAAACTCTGAGTAGCGGGTTCACTTCCGGGCTGGGGACAGGATTTTTATTCTGAACTAGCCTTTGCCAACCGCTTCGTCCGCGTGATACCCGAATAAAAAGTGTTATTCTAGGTCACGAACTATACCTGTTCCAAATTTCATCCAAATTGGTTCATTTTTGTTACTTAGGCAACAAAAATCTAAACATCAAAACTTTAACATCTTTTATATGTTAGTCGGGTTACGTCATACATTATTTAACGAAAACTATTCGATCCAATATTAGGTGTACTTACTTATTCCTAATTCAATATAAATCCCTCAAAAACTATAAAAATCAAAGAAATCATAAGTTGTTTAAATATAAAATATAAGGTTGAATTGGTATTTCCTAAAAAAATGGGTTTTATTTATAAACCAACAACACTACCTTCCCTTAGTCCTTAAATTAAGGTGATAGGTGAATTGAAAATACGTCACTCTTACTCCGTGCGAAAATACGCGCAGTGCGAGAGAGACGTATTCGAGCACGAAATAAAAAATACAAATAAAATGGTCAACAAGAACAGTAAAATTAGCACATTGAAACAAAATCTAAGTACTGTAATAACCTACTAAATAAAAGCAAAATTGCTCGTTAATATTGTCTAGATTTAAGGATGGAAGTGGAAAGGATTTTCGCAGAAACGATTTCAAAAATAAATCTATCGAGAAAAATTTCGCTAATCGTATTTCTGTCTTTAATTTATTTAGATTAAGTATATCATCAAATATGTTGATAAAGTGGACCGTCCTAAATAAAAATCGGACAATCGAAAGTGCCAAGCTAGATTTGAATAAAACATTTTTTTGTTCCAGCAAAGTTTTTGTTTCGAACAGAATTACATCGATATTAACAAAACATTATTTAATTCACCGACTTTTACGGTACATGCAGAGTTTCACTAGAAAGTGAGCTCTGGTAAAGAAACTTATATCGCGGCCGTGGTTGATTATTACTCACTATAAATAAATCCATTGCGAACATTCTCCCAACAAACGCGTTGTACGAGTAGGTATTCGTATGACGTTACGAGTCGCCGCTTCGAATGCCTTATTTCCGTCGTTTCACAATCGTCCCAGTGGCGCAGAGGATAGCGCGTTGGACTTCTAATCCAAAGGTCGTGGGTTCGATCCCCACCTGGGATGTACTATAGTTTTGAAATTGTTTTTTTTTTACTATTCTGGTGAGAGGCTTAAAAGTATTGTGTTTTAAACATTGTATACAAAATGACTATTTCTTTCTTTCGTTTGTCGTTCACTGGTATTGGAGTCAACCAAAGCATTGATGACGCTAAGAAAAAATCAAACTTGTTTTTGCTTTAGGAAATCTTGTATCTTGTATTTTCTCTGAAACCTCCTGAAACCATTGAAAACTATTTTATTTTATTTTATGGGTGTTTTCCTGCTCTGTGATTTTCCCACCTATGCGACTCGTTTTTTAATTATAAACAAATCCTATCCTACTAGTATTATAAAAGGCAAAGTTTGAATGTTTAAAATATGTAACTACTTTAACACAAAAACACAAGTAAATATAGAAAAAAATTAGTTGGTTGTTGTAATGTTAATAAATATTATTTTTAATTCAAACATACAGGTTGATGAACGACCTCGTGAGCCTTCCGAATCAAGTATTCTATGGATTGTAGCGGATTACGGTGAAGGGGGGGGATACCCGGGGTATCGACATAACGAGTTCTATGAGACATAATAACGACACCTGCCTTTTGTAATAATTACTACCATCCTTGTTGATAGAGTGAGCGAAGCAAATGAATTTATCCGAGTTTACTTGGGCAATCTGGTATGTATGTCTGTCTAAATATGAATCTTTGAATGTTCGTTAATCCAACACACGATACACCGTCGAACCGTTAATTCAATCTTGATGAAACTTAGTCTGTAGTTAGGTAATACTAATAGAGTTTTTTAAGTTCAAATATGAGCTTCTTTGAGGGGGCTTTTGCAAAATGGGGTAACGGTACATCGTGAGATCGTTCTAAGCTACACTTGAATTCGGTCGTGTAAGGGTACCGCTATAAACTCTAGTCAATCTGTTTGTCACCACTAAATGTATACTATGAATCTATAATAATAAAACTATGACAATGAAACATACAACTACAGTGCAGTTACGTGTATCCGGCTGTGGTGAGCGGTTTGTGCGTGTGTAAAATGTCGCCTTGTACGAGACAAAATAACGACATCACAACTACAGTGTAGTTACGTGTATCCGGGCTGTGGTGAGCGGTTTGTGCGCGTGTGAAATGTCGCCTTGTACGAGACAAAATAACGACATCTTGCCTTTAGTAATAATTGGTACTGTATTTACTGTGTGACTCACGTCAGATCCTCGAGCTATCTGTAGCTACGTGCAAAGTGTAGTTATACGTACATCCGGCTGTGGTGAGCGGTTTGTGCGCGTGTGAAATTTCGCCTTGTACGAGACAAAATAAAGACATCTTGCCTTTAGTAATAATTGGTACTGTATTTACTGTGTGACTCACGTCAGATCCTCAAGCTATCTGTAGCTACGTGCAAAGTGTAGTTATACATACATCCGGCTGTGGTGAGCGGTTTGTGCGCGTGTGAAATGTCGCCTTGTACGAGACAAAATAACGACATCTTGCCTTTAGTAATAATTGGTACTGTATTTACTGTGTGACTCACGTCAGATCCTCAAGCTATCTGTAGCTACGTGCAAAGTGTAGTTATACATACATCCGGCTGTGGTGAGCGGTTTGTGCGCGTGTGAAATGTCGCCTTGTACGAGACAAAATAACGACATCTTGCCTTTAGTAATAATTGGTACTGTATTTACTGTGTGACTCACGTCAGATCCTCGAGCTATCTGTAGCTACGTGCAAAGTGTAGTTATACGTACATCCGGCTGTGGTGAGCGGTTTGTGCGCGTGTGAAATTTCGCCTTGTACGAGACAAAATAAAGACATCTTGCCTTTAGTAATAATTGGTACTGTATTTACTGTGTGACTCACGTCAGATCCTCAAGCTATCTGTAGCTACGTGCAAAGTGTAGTTATACATACATCCGGCTGTGGTGAGCGGTTTGTGCGCGTGTGAAATGTCGCCTTGTACGAGACAAAATAACGACATCTTGCCTTTAGTAATAATTGGTACTGTATTTACTGTGTGACTCACGTCAGATCCTCAAGCTATCTGTAGCTACGTGCAAAGTGTAGTTATACATACATCCGGCTGTGGTGAGCGGTTTGTGCGCGTGTGAAATGTCGCCTTGTACGAGACAAAATAACGACATCTTGCCTTTAGTAATAATTGGTACTGTATTTACTGTGTGACTCACGTCAGATCCTCAAGCTATCTGTAGCTACGTGCAAAGTGTAGTTATACATACATCCGGCTGTGGTGAGCGGTTTGTGCGCGTGTGAAATGTCGCCTTGTACGAGACAAAATAACGACATCTTGCCTTTAGTAATAATTGGTACTGTATTTACTGTGTGACTCACGTCAGATCCTCAAGCTATCTGTAGCTACGTGCAAAGTGTAGTTATACATACATCCGGCTGTGGTGAGCGGTTTGTGCGCGTGTGAAATGTCGCCTTGTACGAGACAAAATAACGACATCTTGCCTTTAGTAATAATTGGTACTGTATTTACTGTGTGACTCACGTCAGATCCTCAAGCTATCTGTAGGTACGTGCAAAGTGTAGTTATACGTACATCCGGCTGTGGTGAGCGGTTTGTGCGCGTGTGAAATGTCGCCTTATACGAGACATAATAACGACATCTTGCCTTTAGTAATAATTGGTACTGTCTTTACTGTGTGACTCACGTCAGATCCTCTAAGCTATATGTTTTGTTACCTACACTATGCTACCTGCATAGTGTAGTTATACGTGCATCCGGCTCTGATGAGCGGTTAGTACGGGTGAGAAATGTCGCCATGTACGAGACAAAATAACGACATCTGCTTTTAGTAACAATTGGTACCTACCTGTCTACTAAAAACTATATGAATGTGACTCACTTCAGATCATCCAAGCTATCTGTAGCTACGTGCATAGTGTAGTTATAAGTGCATCCGGCTGTGGTGAGCGGTTTGTGCGCGTGAGTGATGTCGCCGCGAGCTATTGCGAGTTGTGCGGTGAGACACCAGAAGGACATTAGTGCAACGCCTGTTACGCCGCCTATTAGGGCTGCCTGCAACAACATTTAAAGTTATAAGAAGTTATTTTTTATAAATAATAAAATACTTATATCAGCACTTACCATAACAATTTTAGTACTAATAGAGCTCCAGTAAAAGAGCTCTTCCGGGGAAGTACTACCATCATACCTATTTATGTCGCAAAGCAGTAAGTAGTTCGCATTAGTGTGTTCCAGTTTAAAGAGTAAGGCATTGGGTGCCTGTGAAATTACAAGCACATGAGACTTCATCCGTTATGTCTCAGGGTCGGCAACGCTCGAGTGATGCTATGGTGTAGAAAGCGTTTGAAGATTACGATAACCGCTTACTAACAGGTGGGCCGTATGCTTGTATGCAACTTTAGTTGTATTAAAAAAAATAAGAGAATATGGACACATGACTATTTTTGATTAAAAATAGTCAAATATAGATTTTCTTTATATTTTTACTGGCTGAGAATCAAAACTGGAATTAGTGGGACTATACTTTATTTAAAAGCCGTAGGTAGTCCCGAATTGGAAGTGTTCGTACTGTGAATGATCATGTGTTTCGGTGAAAGAGTTTGTTATTGTGTTTGTCTGTTACCACTTTTCCCCAAAACAATTAAACCTATTATAATGCGGTTTTTTGTAATCGTTTTGAATAACTTTAATAAACTTTTTAACATGTTTTATTAACACACATCACTAGGGAGCGCTGTAATGTAATGGAATACGGGTAGGCGCCGAAGCATTTTGCTACGACATAAATATAAGGGGACTTATCAACAGAAAAGGAATTACTTTAAACATTCTGTAGTTTTTCGAAATATATGGACCAAATGGGTATGGACCAAAAGAAGCCTCGAAAAATTTACGGAAAAATCAACAGAATTTATCATTAGAAAATTACCTAATAAAAACAGACAGGGTAGTTACGAGTAAATGAGTTTGTTTTTTTTATGTTGTGTCGAATAAAATGTTTTTCATTCCATTTTAGATTTTTCTTAATATGAGAGTATTCTCACCGTAGCATCCACCCACGGCATGAGGATCCCCATAGAAAACACACCCAGCTGCGGTCCCATCGTCATAGATTCCAACGTCATCGTCAACTGCAATATCGTGCCCATTTTCTCCACAATGAACACTAAGCCTAAAATTAAAAATAAAATCATAAGACTCTTTAAAATAAACACGATTATTTATTACCAAATATTCATTTATTTATTTGATGCCAACACAAAACTTAAAACTAGTTTCATTACATAAGATGCGCTCCTGCTTAGGTACTCTGTGAAGGAACCACAGTTATCGCAGGAAAGTACTGTAAAGTTTCATCAAAATCTGTTCAGTAGTTTTTGAGTGAAAGAGTAATAAACATCCATCCTCACAAACTTTCGCGTTTATAATAGTAGTAGGATTATTTAATGATAGAAATAAATTGAAAGCATCAAACATTATCACAAAATAAATCATAGAATTAACCTAGAAACTATGGTCCCACACTAGGTTCCAGGCCGGTATCGTAATATTTAACCTACCCAAAAATATTTTCTGATTATAAGTTTTATACGGGCCTTTATCGCGTTCACGAATGGTTTTAATAGAAATATGTTTCGAAAAAATTGTTCTAATTAGTAGTTTTAAACATATTCCCTCTGTTTTATAAGTACTACTTAGCAAGTCGCTAATACTAACCCTGTCCTTTTCTAACATTAAAGAAAGGATAGAGGCAGACAAATTTTGAGCACGTTTCTAGAGTTAGCGAATGATTATTAAACAGAGGGCTTTTAACTGACTTAATTCGGTTTATTTTTTAAACTTATATTTTTTTGTAAGTTTACTTTCTGTGAACTCTTAATTATAATTTTCATGGTGGCTTGTACCATTTAATAGTCGTATCTTTACTGGCACGGGTTACACCATACTTCTCCATAACATTAGTAGAAAAAAGTGACTAGTTTTATAAGAAACTATTATTTACCTACACATAACGTTCCCAGTAGGATGACGACGCTTCGCAATAGCCAAGCTGTCTGCCTCTCGCTGAGCTCGCGTTTAAAGAAAGGTTTGTAGAAGTCTTCCAAGACAACAGCTGACATGGAGTTTAGACTCGTTGACAGTGAGCTGAAACAGTACATTTATATATTCACTAGCCTCTGCCCACAGCTTCGCCCGCATGGTACCCGGATAAAAAGTACTAGGTATGTGTTATTCTGATGTATAAGCTATATTACTGTGAAGTTTCATCAAAATCCGTTTACTAGTTTTTCATGAAAGAGTAACAAACATCCATCCTAACAAATTTTCGCATTTATAATATAAGTAGGATTCTATATAAAAACGGATGATGTATTTTATTTTTACAACACAATGCTACAACTACTTTAAAAACAAAAAATAATAATAAACTATCTACATAATATTAAAATATGAAAATAAGACTGTTCTCTATAGCTTGGTAACGAGGATGAACCAGGATTGTTGATGGAACCAGGAGGTGTTCCATCAACAGACCCTCGTTACCAAGCTCGATCTATTGGACTCGTCCTAACGTATTATATGAGCCCAAACTCGAGGGGTTTACTAGTAGACACTGAAGAGTTCTACTATCCACCTCCCGGTTCCATCATCAGATCAGCTCCAAGGTACCAAATTATAGTATTGTCATCCGAACTACGTATACATACAAAGTTTCATTTCGATACGACAATTAGAAGTAGGTTAAAATTGACTTCAAAGATTTGATTACATAGTTTGTTCGTTAATTACAAGTGAAGCTAATAAAAAGCGTGTTAAAAAACAATCTTACCTCAAAGCTGCACTGAAAATCCCAGCTACAAAGACTCCTGGCAGTCCAGGTATGTCTCCGAGAACATCCATCACTAGTAACGGTAGGAGCTGATCTTTCGCTTTTGCTAGCTGTAAACACAATACAACGCAGATAGTAAAGAAATAAATAATGCTGGACGTTTTTCACACAACATCCTCTAGCCCCAAAGTAAATAGAACCTGTGTAATGGGAACTACATATCTGATAAACTACTTACATACCTTTTTTTTTAAATACATACATACCTACCATACATAGAAAAAACCCAGACCCGAGACAAATATTTGCAGATCATATAAACATTTGCCCCGCGGCGGGAATAGAACCCGCTACCTTCTTTTAAAATGAAAGATTTTTATATCACAATGTCAACGTGTGTTCAAATGTTTTTTTTTTAATATTCTTTAATTATGAATGTATTTTAAGTTTATTTAGAGAGGTAACATAACATTCTTTATAACTTCCAGTATTTTCAGTTTCAGAACTGTAGGGTTTCTGCAAACAAGTCGTGGATGGAGGTGGTTCCAGATCTTTCGTCATGAAACTCTAGGCGAGGTTTACATCCAGCAGTGGGCTTCTACAGGTAGTTGGTGATGATGATGATATTACAAGCAGCACAATACATATAAAAACAATCACAAATTAATAATCTTTCGGAATGAAGCAATTTTGGTTTCCCTTGCTGTACCTGTGTTTTCAGGATTAATATTTTCACACCATTTATGTAGCAGTTAACTAAAAACTCTAACTAAATAATTAGTTATAGGTGTATCTATGTTTTCAGTTTTCTAGAGTATACCTGTGTATAAATACGTATAAGATCTTTTTTTTAGGTCATGTTTATGTATCGTTTGTCTTACCTTAGTTTGGAGCGGGTCGCAGTCGTGAAAGCGAGCGTAGATCAACAATCCGCAATACAGACAGAAACAGTACAGAGCGCATAAACCGATACAGAACAAGAACACAGCCCTGGAAAAAAAGAGTATTCACTTTTATGTTCCATCACTGGATGAAACTCGGAAGACCAATTCTGCTAAGTAATTATTTCACAACCAACCTAGATTATTATAATGATCTTCAGTCTACGTTCAAACCCACTTTTGACGTCTTTTAGGGGAATTGGATTTTTTTTATTTAACTTGCAAATTTTGTATGTTAGTTTGTTTGTTTAGGTCAAATCTTGCAAGCTGAATAACAACCACTTCCTCTTATTCTACGGAGTTGATTTTTACTTGTTGGTTCAGTTCCGATGACAAGGTATTTTTATGGTAATCATTACCTGAATCGACATCCAGGATTTGCTCCAGATAAAGGAACTCTTCAACGGTCAACAGCACACGATTTGTTTTAAGTAGAATGCCGATATGTATGTGAATAGATATAATAAGGCCGTTATCTACCAAATATTAGCGGAAGGATGTATAAAATCAGCCACTATGATTAAATTTAATAAAACTGCTCAAGTCATCGAGATACTGATGGTGTTTGCATGTAATCGGTTTTTAATGTAGAGACTTATTAATTTATACTTTATTAACTTTGTATTCATGTGTAAACTGATGGCAAACCTTATAAATAAATACCGAAGTTGTACAACTAGTATCTTGGAAATCTGTCGAACTAATATTTGTTTTTTCCTTGAATTATAGCTAAAGAACTTACGATTTAGCTGCTTTCAGTGTTGGTAGAGAAAGGTATCTTTGTATCATTGTTTGGTTGACGGAATTCGATTGGAGCCAGTAGAAGATCCCACCGGCCACTAAACTCCATATTGTATGTCGCGTGAGTGGGTTCGGATCCCAACTGTAGGATTCAAACCAGAAAACTATTTTAATACAATTTCATAGCAATATGCTACAACTACAGATATTATAATAAGCGAAAAAAAAATCTGCGTTTACGTTAGACATTTAGAATTGAATTTATAAACATTAATTGACAGTCAAATCTTGTTCTACAGTGATGTGGTATTTATTATATGTGACAAAAGTTTAGGCGAAGAAAATGGGACGTAACTCATAAATCAAACCTTTCTATTTTTTTACTTTTTGAAGAAATGAAATTAAAAACGTTTATGGTATTTAGACAATTTTTGTTGATAATAAATTAACCTATTCAAGAATAGGTTGTTGATGAAGAGGAAATTGCTATATTAAGATTCTCCTTTACGTTCCAAATGATGTTAATCCCAAAATAAAGCTGGTTAAAGGTGTAGTAGAAAAATCTATAAACAAGGCAACTGTTTTTAATATTTTCTTGAATACTTTGTCTCTTTTGTAGGAAAATTTAGTGACTTTTAGTAAGATTTAATTTAATATCGGTATCACAAACACAAACTTATTTACAATAGATGCTATTCCGTAGTCTACGAAAGTAAAAAGATATTTCTGCAAAAAAAAATGCTTTTAAATAGCTACTATAATATTTTATGTCATGTGTAGGTAATACATAAAACATCATACGCTTAACAAAAATACACTCACTGACACAATCATTTCTTTATATTACCCTTTAAATTATATTGAATGGTAATCACCTCGACAAGTGGGCAATTGTGCAATCAAAGACCATTCTAAACAAGTCTTTTCCGCCAATTTATAAGTAATTGTAGTTCGAAAACCCACATTATATTGTGTTGTGGTGTAGGCTTCTAAAATTAGTATGATTATACCTAACTAATGGTAGCTGCATCTAGCAACTATTTTGTAAAAGAGAGCCATTATTTATTAATTTATTTTATTGCTCTTGTACCGACATCAGCTAAGGTCCACAATAAACCAGCTTTAACTAAAACAGATTTAAATCCATATACCTAGCATTTATGATGCCTCAGACAAACATACAGGCAGACTGACACACAATTGCTTCAAACTATAATAACACCTCTCTTTTTACGTTATGGGTTAATCATACCTTTTTTTTTTTTTTTTTTTTTTTCGTGAGGAAATCCATCATGGATACCATTCGCCCCCCTCCCAGGCAAAAGGTTATGTCAGACTCCTACTGACTAAAACCTCACGGTGTTCCTCTTTGTACCTTTGCCAAGGGATCACGGGTACGCACAAGCAATCTTCCGCGAACCCCGGCAGTGCCAGCCCTGATTTTGGGGCCCCAACCAAGATATGAGGGTCAACCACTAATAAAGCGCATGCGGGAACACACGCAGTGCCTCCAACCTGTGCCTAATATATAGGACAGTTTATGGGTGAAGAAGAGCCCCGAAGGCTCTTCTTCTTTGTCCGGAACGCCTGCGGCGGATCGGGTCAGTGGAGAAATTCTCCCTTTCCCTTTCCGCCGCCTCCTTCTGCAGAAGTACGTCTTCGCTGAAGGCTTCGACCGCCTGCCAACTTTCGTCACTGTCAGCCATAGCTTTAACTATGGCTGGCAAAGAAAGATTACCTCCGACTACAGCGCACATATTCCGTCGCTGCACATCCCATGCAGAACACGACTCAAGGGTGTGCTGAGCCGTGTCTTCGGGGCCATTACAGTGGTGGCATCTCTCTGAAACTTCCCTTCCGGCAATACGGCACAGGTACCTCCCGAAACAGCCATGTCCCGAGAGGACTTGCGTCAACCGGAAGGTCAGCGCTCCATGTCTCCTTTCCAACCACTGTGACAGCACTGGCCGGACCGCCTCAATTGTTTTTTGACCGGCACTTGGACGTGTCAGTCTCGTGAGCCACGCATCAACCAGCTCTTGCTTGAGCTCGGATCTTCGTTGCTCAACCTCCCTCTGTGCCGGACGCTGACCCCGCCCCAGCTCCTCCTCTCGCCAAAAGTAAATGGCTGAGAGGATATCAGCGTCCATGTCCCAAGGAGGGGAGCCCGCCGGGTTAATCATACCTAGGCCAACGCATTTACAGAATTATTTAAGTAGCTTCTTATGTTTTGCAATGATATTTCTTCAGTTTTAACAAAATATAATGAATAATTATAATAACCCTAAACATTTTTAACTTACTTAGGAGGTTCGATTCTTTCACTATCCATATTCCTCTGCCAAACGACGCCAAAACCGCCAACATCTATCGTCCCCTTTATCGCCACCAGTGCCATGGCCCCAAACATGGCCGTTATTTGGATAACATCCGTCCATACGACTGCTTGTAGACCACCCTGTTAGCATAAATGTCCGATCAGACATTTAAAGTGACCATTAACTTTAGCAGAACTTAAACGGTAATTTTACGTAGAAAGGACTAAAAACACTACACAGAGAACTGTTTGTAGGCAGATACAAAGGTAGGTAGGTAGGAAGAAAATATATATACATAATAGATAATTACATCACATTAGATAAAAAGGCGGGAAGACGAGAATAGATGGAGGCAGTGACCGAGTGGTGGACACGCTAGGGATTATAGATCACAAGGCAGACCACCAGAAAGTTCGTCGGATGATATTGTGAAGGCGGTAGCAACGCACTGAGTTTAATTGGTTCAGAACTGGAAAGAGAGAGAGGAGAGCCTATGGATTTTTGTGTGTTGTTTAGGGAATAATAAATAGATTTTCTTTCTTTCTTTCTTTCTAGAGAAGCCTATACCCAACAGTGGATGATGCGGGCTGATAAGATAGATATAGTTCTATAAATAAAAATACGTCTTACACCTACATAATAATCTAACCGTGCTGGCAAAAATGTCATATCATCTGATCATTATTTTGAACCTAAAAATTCTTATCTTAAAAACAGAAAAGGATGGTACAAACTGTTTTTAATTTAAAAAACACAGCCGAATTGAGCCTCTTCTTTTCAAGTCTGTTAATAAAGAAGAAATTGAAACTTACGGCGCTAGTGTAGAAAATGCAGACGAGACAAACGATCGGTGTGATAATGTGAATGTCGACTCCGGTTACTAAAATTACAAAAGTAGAGCATAAGTTAAAATTCGTTTTTGTTTTAGAAGTAACCTAGGTACGTAAAGAACTTGGCACAAAATTTACTTAAATTAAAACCTGAAAGTATGTTCCTGGACCTTATAACCAGGAAGTACTTGCTTGTGCCTCCTAATGTTGATCGTGCTGAACATTGCTAAATCTGCTTGGTAAGCTACACATCGGGCGCTTCAAAAATTGAATTATAGCGGAATTTACGTAAGTAAAAAATGATCGTACTAATAAGTATTATAGATGCGAAGGTTGGTTATTTCTATCTAAATATCTGTAAAGGCTGAACCAATTGGAATGAAATTTGGAATAGTTTCGTGACCAAGAATAACATATCAAAGGTTTTTTTATCCGCGTGGGTGAAGCCGTGGGCAGAGCCTATTTTTATACTGTTTTGTGGGTTCGATTCGCACTCCGAACAAAAGTAAGACTTTAGCTAGAGCCTTACCTACTCATAAGCTATTTAGGTCTAGGTAGATACTTTTATAGAGATTTAATAAGATACAGTGGCATTATTATTGCCTACACACCTTGATTGAAAGCTAATGCTGGGACGTAAATCACGATTGGTAGCCATCCTATCTGAAAACGAAAATTTATTACTGTAATTGAATTTCTAATTAATTCATACTTTTTTTGTTGCGAAGTAAACTTACCAAAGTAAAAGCAAATAAAATTGAGCCAAACAGTCTGACCCTATTGTCGAATCTCATCGATAAATACTGAAAAAGAAAAGGACAAATAAGTTATAAGTTTTCACCAATCACTATCGCATTGACAAGTTTTTATGGAAACTGAAATTATATCTCTTTATATCCACTTTATGTAACCATACATTTTAATTTAATGCCATTTCATGCACTGTATATCATGACATCATAATAATTACCATCAACACACATCAGTCCACAGCTGGAGAGACATAGGCCTCTCCCAATACGCACCACTGAGCTCGTTATTCGGTTCTTCTCATCCTCTTTCTGGCAGAAAGTGGACAGTCGTAAAAAAAAAGTCCTTGCAATTACCTATACATTTTTAACATCAAACAATTTTGTGTGGTGCTTACCTACAATAAAATATTTTCACTCATGCATCGGTGAAAATAACGTAAAGCTAAATAAAACCGCCTTTGTGTGTTACAAAATCTCACCTCATAGTTCGAAGTCAGTTTGAGATCATGGAAAACTGGCAAGTAGACCTGGGTCATGATGACAGACATCAGACATATTGCTACGAGAGTATATGCATATTGGGTCCCGTACATGTAAACCTCTGTTGGCGTGCCCAGAAGTGTAATTCCGGAGATGAAACTATAGAAGAAACAAGCTGATTAAAACCAGTTAAAACGCAATAGGTAAGTCAGCTTCTAGTCACAATAATCAGAACTCCAGGCTAATTTATATACTAGGTCACGAAATGGTTAATTTTGACTAGATATAGCAGTGTCAATTTTAAAACTAGAAGGGGACACTTCTCTACTTGTTCTTATAAATTTTCCACATTACTAGACTGGCCATTAATAATTTTCTCGTTCCCATAGACATTTCACTAGGGTAATTTTATTAGGTGACTGGTAGATCAGATATATCATACCTATCTAATTCTTGGGTCCGAATAACAATCGTAAATCGATAACGTATCGTTTCTCTATGAAAAACTGCCCAAAATTTGACTTTAAGGAAAAGTGATACGTCACGGCGTCGTCGAATTATTACTTGGTAAGTTATTACTTACCAAGTTCCAAGTCATAAGCTGCACTTATTGATGCAGATCCTTTGTACTGCGTAAAGGAAGGTATCTAGTAAGAACTTGGTAAGTAGATACAAACCTAGGTTTCACAAAATCTTACCTCGCGACAAGTGACATAGCAACAGGAACGACCTTCATATTCCGACCCCCCAGCAAATAATCAGCCTGAGTAGACTGCTTCTTCATAAACCCCCAGTAAACACCGACCACTGCACTTATGGCTAGCATGAATACAAACACAATATAATCCACCCATGAAAACCTCTGCATTTGATGCACCATATCGCTGACATCACCCATCTTGAAAGCAATCCAAGATTGTTCAACTGTTCTAAGTTGGACCTAAGCCGGCACCCAACGGTCCGTGCTACTAGTGAACTCACTGAGACATGCTCAATCTGTTAGGTACAATGAAACAATTACGATAACTCGCAATTTAGCAGAGGATGTTGCGAGATCCCCCTCGGGCTATGGGCGAATCAGGAACCTACTCTTGAAAATGATTGGAGGTCATGTGGGCCGTAGGTCACATATTAGGGACAACGGAATTTTTGGCTGACCTTACTGCGGAATTAAGCCTTTTTAGTCATATTTTTCATCTTATAGGTAGTAAATCGGAGCAAAGCAATAAAGGCATCTGGGTAAGAAGGTACTTTCTCATTCTGGAAACTTACCTTGAAATAAGAGTCGGGCATTCTTATTGATGTGAATGCTATTTTATTCAGGTACTTACAGACTAATTAGGGATACTACGTATGTACGTTTTGATTTACCTACACCTACATTTTGTTTGCGTGTTTTAAACCTTAATAAGACACTAGCTGCGCCCCGCGGTTTCACCCGCGTATGTTTTGATTCCGTGGGAATATCGGCGATCTAATTAAATTTTAGAACACAAAAGCTGCTATTTAACTATGATAGTAAGATATACTTTTTTGTAGGTAATAATGAGTACTTTAATCATGTAGTGCATCATTTTTGATGATACATATCAATAGTTTTGTCAGCGCACGCCAAATAATACATTTTATAGGCAAAATTTTGCTACTTTGGGTTACATTATTGCAATTTTCTTAAGGAGCTCTATTTTTTTGAAAATAAATTATAGTCTATGTTACTTCCTGATAATTTAGCTTTCATTTGGTGAAAAAATGGTTAAAATCGGTCCAGTAGCTTCGGAGCCTATTCGATACAAACAAACAAAAAAATATTTCCCCTTATAATATTAGTATAGATTTCGCTACCTTTTTTTTTAAACCTTAATTTGTAAACTAACAACTTTAGATATAACAACTTTATGGCCTAAGACTAGTTCTGAAATCTGTCAGTGTCATTTTCTTGCCTGTGTCACTGTTATTTTCCAAAGTTTTAGACTGAAAAAAAAACATAACAAAACTAAGTAGGTACACAAATATTTGGATCGGCGCTCATTCTGGAAACTTTTGTAAAAGTTAGATCAATTGATTTAATAGTTCTAATAGTAAATAAGTTAGAAGTTTTTTATCAAAAAAATGGCCGGGGTGTTACTAAGTGCGACAGAAAAATTGTTTATCGTCCATGGAGTGCAGGCAAGTTACCTAACCTATAAAAGTTTTATCTTCGGTTTCTACAAATTATTTAAGCCTTAATCTTCAACCATTGTTTCAGCTAATTTAAACTAGATTTAACTTACACTTTTGTTAAGTTTTCTACTTTATAACCGGCATGCTGTATTCGTTTTAGAGTAAACCCAAATAAAGCACTCACATATGTCTACTCACATCTTTCAGGATGATTTGCGTTCAGATGGCAGGTCAAACATTGACTACAGGCCAATGGAACTGGAATCTGACGTTGTCAGTCATGCAAGTGGCTCTTCAAGGCTCCGGCTGGCCAATACTGATATCCTCGTAGGTGTCAAAACAGAGATAGATGTACCTACACCAAACTATCCAGGATGGGGGAAGATTGACTTCTTTGTTGACTGGTATGTATTTTAATCCAAGTAAACATAACCTGACTTATCTGATCTGAATTAAATAGCTGTCTTCAAGTTCTTTGCTAAACTCGCCTAAAACCATTTTTGGACTTCCCACCTTGACAAGTATGGTAGGTATAATCTACGCTACAAAAACGGCTAACTGGAGAGGTACAATCATTCATTCACGCATCTATTAAAGCATGGACACACCCTCGCTCCTTATAACAATTATCAGAACTGAACAGGTTAGAAATCTGTAGAGATAGCCTATGTTGGACGCAAACAGTCTAAATTAAATTATTAAGAATATGTGCTGGTACCTTATGTGTAACCAAGCCTAGAAGAATCAGACCCAGACAACAACAAAGCACAAACCAACTTTTAAAAACAAAACAAAAATTTAAAAGGAAGCTAATTCCTTCCATTAGCTTCCTTATACCACTATTATATTATTTTGGTGAAGGCAAGCATGATTTTGAGCTTTTATAGTTCCTTTATTGTGGTTTAATGTATTAACACATTCTCCACTGTATTTTCATCTTGAAGACCGCTTCACGATGAAAATACACTGCACACATAGTCTGCTATCCATGGCCCCTGTCTTCAAGTGATGGTGGTATCCATAATCTGTGACACTACCTTGGTGCCCTAGATCATACTATCATAGTATACTGTCTATTTCCAGTTCAGCAAATGCGGCACCAGAATTTGAAGGGCGGGGAGGAGAGAGACTAGCCAGCAGCATATCAAACCTGATGCTGAGGGCTTACCACTCTTCACAGGCCTTTGACCTGAAGCAGCTCTGCATATTAGAAGGCAAGCAGTGCTGGAAACTCTTTGTTGATATACTGGTTTGTATCTTAGTTGTTGTTCACCTTAAAGATGGTAGTTAAAGGCTTACAATTTTGGATGTGAATGCCCTTAGTAACAAGCTATGCAGTGAATAGATCTGAAGAGGGATGTTCTGCATGTGTTTTTTTGTTGAGAATGAATGTTTGTTACTCTTTCATAACACATTTATCCAGGTACCATGCGGGTGAAGCTGTGGGCAGAGGCTAGTACAGTTATAATGTAACATATTTGTATATCTTCTAGGATGGTTCTTTGATAGGTTTATTGCCACAAAACAGGGATGCTGCAATAGACTATGAAAAAAGCGGCATTAGTTTTAAAATAAAAATTTACTTGTTTTCTGTTTCAACACTTTTTAACCTTAATCCAACAATGGTAGATAAAATTCAGATTTCTATCCCTACTCAGTAGGTACCTCAAAGATAATTTTAGAAAAGCAAGACCAACCATTGAATTTGATTAACCACTTGTCAGTTACATTAAATCCTGAAATGGATTCTGGTACTTGATAGAAATTGTTTTAACTAAGACTCAAGTTTTAACAGCTCATCTTTGTTTCCAGATCCTAGAATGTGGTGGCAATCTGTTTGATGCTGTATCATTGGCAGTGAAAGCTGCACTCTTCAACACGCGGATACCAATTGTGAAAGCAGTGCTGATGGACGGAGGCAATGTGGATTTACAACTGTCAGATGATCCATACGATTGTAAGCTGCTAGAAGCTGGATCAGCACCATTATTGGTAAATTACTTGTATTTATTAGTTTAGATCAGCAATTTATAAAGTGGGTGGGAAACTACAGGTTCTGTGGAAAAATCACCAAGGTTCCACGAAATTACATTTATCATTGAATTGATCGATTATTTTAGGCTGTAAATAATACCACAGTTACGAATATTAAGAATAGTGAAAATGAAGTAGATAACATGGGTTCTTCTCATCACATGTTTTGCATGTTTTGCGATGCGAAGAACCCATCTACCTTAATTTGATGTTATGTTAATTCGATGGCTTTGTTGCCTTAAAAGTTAAGAAACTGCTAGTTTAGATCATCAATATATATAAAATACAGACACAGTGACTGACTGACTGACAATCTATGACCGTAAGTCCTAGAAAGCTAAAATTTGCAGGGTATGTTCCCTTTAGTATGTATAGTTATTAACTATGTATGTGGGTGTTTTATTATATTTATTTATTTCTAGGTGACATTGTGCAAAATAGGCGACAAATGTGTAGTGGACCCGTCAGCAGAAGAAGAGCGTTGCAGCGTCATATCCCTCGTGGTCGGTATCACAGGCAACCCTCGGTATTATTGTACCCCACAGGAGGCACAGCTGTGTCCTGATCTGGAAGGGAAGTGCAGTACCATAGGCATGAATGGTTCGGGGAGTATGGCTCAGAAGACTTTAAAAGACGCAATCAGTCAGGGAATGTAAGTAGTCTGTTCTTAGTTCATGTACCTGAACGTAATATTTATCAAGTATTTATGTGTATTATATGCATAAACTGCATGCTCTTAACATTTGCGAACTTGAGTGTTCTTAGTTTGCGAGTTAGTGCTCAATCAAAAATGTTACCTATCATCGCCTATTTTTAACGACAAATTGTAAAAAGTAGTTAATACCTACCTAGTAACGTAGGTGTTGGTATCATTTTTTAATAAACTTGGAAACATGGTTTTATTTAACCTTACTTAGTTGCTGTTTGGTGCTATCAGTTAGTAATAATAAAGCGCCGATGGGCTCACACCCGTCACGTGAAATGCAAAAAGTAGGCATGTGCCAAATATAATGTTTCAAAGGCATGCCTCTCACTACTCCCACTTGGTTTTCTCACGGAACTGTGTACCGAGTACCAATAAAATGACCAATTCCGTTGTTACCTACATGTTTATGATATGGAACCCTGAACCAAGTCTCCACTTAATTTTTTTTACTTGTTTCAGAATTGCAGTAAAGTCTTTGGATGAAGCTCTAGGCCTAGCCCTTTTACGGGAGAGACGGGAAAACAAAACTTTAAAAAAACATTCGTATGGGTTCTTGAAATAAAACTCTCGATTGTATTTTTCCATTGTTTTTATTGACACAAACTACTAGAAGAAAAGTTACATTTAGAGTCAAAAGCCATCATGATCCATGCCGATATTTTAACCGTACCCTGTTCCGTTATAGTCTTTTCGCTATCCCTGATACAACTTACAACTAACTCCACATTTTGTTAATGCTGTTGCAATGTAAAAACAATATAGTAAGTTCATTTTGTTTTTTTACCCAGGCAGTTATAGGTTGCAGTAAAGTTATATACTTTCGTATTTTGCACTAAGTCTTTCAGTATAAACAATGTGTGGACGCTCTCTCATCGATATCTATATAATTTACGCTAGGCTAAACGTCATGTTATTCTATCATAAAAAAAATATTAAAAAATTATTAAAATAAATATCATGAAACTCAAAGTATCAACTTTGAAATTATAGATAATTCAAAGTCAACTTGGTACAATAAATCATATCACAGAAATTAAATACAATACATACTCGTAAGTACTATATGATAAAATAATAATTGAACTTTATGCTAATGATGAATCTCTGAACCAATAAGAAATGTTGAATTGGGATTTAAAACTAAGAACCAGGAATATAATATTAAAAACCTTAATAATATCCATGCCTACACACAGATAACGCTAACCGTTTAACCTTTTACCGACCAGCAAGATACACAGATAGTTAATAAACTTTCTAGTCAAATAAACTTCTGTGTATCTTCCTTAAAAAACACCAATATTATTTAATTCACTTGTTAGATATTGTACTTACGACCTTCAGCTATGTTCTTTACAATTAGTAATTTCTACAACATCGAAACAGATAAAATAACCTTTTCAGGTATGCCTTACAATTATAACTGTGATAATGATACTATTCTAACCCCAATCCAAAATTAAAATAAAGAGAAGAATGAAATTATGTATTTATTCCACACACTTATCTAATGCAACCAGTCGATGCTTCGGTAGGGACGTGTGTGCAGGCTAGAAAATGCACCTTCCTATGAAACTTCGAAATCATAGTCGCGGCCGATGTTTTGCGCGCATCCGATGTCCAAGGTCACGTGTTTACTGTTGGCGACGAGGTTTGGGGAACACGCGTCTTTAAAGCAAAAAAATTGAGCTGTTAAGTTACAAATTAGAATTCAAAATAATCAACAATAATTCTCAGGTACGCCACTGCCGCTTGGATATTTACTCAATTTTTAATTCTCGTCAAGATTACTTATTCTAACTCATACCTTCATTAAAACTTTAAGCAAACTTGCTCATCATTCAGTTGTACGAACTTAAAAGAAAATGTTCAGTGCAAATTCAGGAGAGTGGCATGCCTGATTCCGGTCGCAGCGTAGGAAGAAATTCGATTATTTTGATCTGTTTGAAATTGTCGCTCACGTACACAGTAAAACACCGGGTATGCGCAACAAAGTTAAACTAAGACCTGTCAATGAACGAAACTCATCCTTTTCCGCATCTGGACCTCAAACCCTCCTAACAATTTACTTTGGGGGAGGAATTCCGGGAGTGATCAAGTCCAGCACGGTAGCAATGTTGCCGTCGTTGTGGTCCAGGAGCTGAGTCAGCCAGCCGGATTCGTTGGAGAAGCCCATAGCCTCCATTTGACGGACAGCCGCCTCGACGTGGGGAGCTGAAAAGAGTGTCAAATGTAGTACGATTTTCGCAGGTTACTGTTCTCATTCGTTCTAAAAAAAAAATTAGCCTCTTGAAGTATTCAAAGTGTAAAACTTGAAGTATTCAGGACAAGTCTTTGTTCTCATTGAGTTAGTTGTAAATTCTGTTCCTGGATATGTTTCAGTTAGTGCGTCGTCATTTTGGAGTAAACAAAAAGTAAGTTGCAGTACGTGCGTTCTGCTAAGGGGCGAAAAAAATACCTAAACCTTTCGTTGCATTTCGTGCGTCGAGTATTTATGAATAGCTAGAACAAGTAATACCATAGATATACAAACACAAAACAGAATTGACAAAGGCTTGGATATGACCTTATTCTTAGCCTATTTTTTTACAGGTGTTTTACGTACCTGCGTTATTGTTGATTATTTATAATTAGGTTATTTTAGGGTAAAAATAATAATAATGCTTTATTGCCTTAAAGTGTACATTTGGTACTTATAAATAACTTAAAAATTAGGTTCTACATCAATTATTAAAATCGTACCATCATTAATCAAAACGTACCTACTGAAACTCTCATGATTTTTTTGTAAAAAGCTGATTTTAAAAAAGTTACTTTAGTAAAATTTGTAATCTAAAGAATAACACAAGATACAAAAACAATGATTGTCAAGAGCAACTGTTTTAATATTGGTGATTAGTATTATGTTTTGACTAACACTTAGGTACTTAAATGTAAAGATATAAGAACAACATTTTACGTATAAGTAAATTAATTCTGTTAAAGATAGATCAGTAAATTTAATTATGTACGCCATCACTTTCTTTTATACCAAAATATTAACTACCTTACTTGTTATCATAAGGAAAACATAAACAGATCTATTTAAAATATATACATTTTATTTACACAAATTCTAGTTTTTTTTAATCCCTCATATATAGAACAAATTATGATAGGTACCTCTAATAATTATAATGAAACTTCTAAAAGTTTTGCTGCTCTATGGTAAAACTTAGTTGTACATAATCGACGCACGAAATGCAACAAAAGGTTTAGGTATTTTTTTCGCCGCGTAGAAGAACGCACTTACTGCAACTTGTTGTTTACTCCAAAATGACGACGCACGAACTGCAACATATCCTGTTCCTCGATTTGATGTGCATTTTTGGTTAGATTATTTATAAAAAAACGTTTATTATATTATCGAATAAACACAGTGACTAATAAATAGCGCCGATTAATCACAGTTCTTTGTTTCCTTAAACTGGGTCGAGCGAGTTAGCAAAAGCTAGTAAGACTATTAGTCATATCTTTGGGTGTGAGGTATTATTTTTACTCAGTATGTTTTATCATATCCTCAATTACGTTATCAAGAATCTTTAGAAATTGTTAGCTACTAAGGTTATTGACTTATGTCAGATTCATGAAGCCGTGTGCTTAGATAATTATTTTTAGATTTTTACGGTTGATGCGTTGTGACACCACCGGTACTTTATTGGTCACCCTGTCAGGTCATGGTGCCTTGAAGACCTTGGGATCGGACTAAAGGCGAAATAACAAGTATAGTTAAAGGGATTACGGATGGTCCTTGTGATTTCAATGAACCTTTGGTAAACATGGATTTGATGGAACCATAATCCATGTTTCCGCATATGTTGAATACAAAGTGGCGACCAGAGAGTCTATGCTGAGTATATAACAATTATGACAAAACACTCATTTTTTCGACAAGTTTTTAACTTAGCATAGATGCTCATTTGCAGCAGCTGAAAAGTAAACTTTGGCTTTGATTCATGGGTAATTAAGGGTGCTTACCCAACTGGTCACGCAGAGCCTGGGCGGCTGCGGCAGCCTGAGCGAGCTTAGCGGCTTGAGCGGCCTTGGCTTGGGCAATCTTGGCGGCTTGAGCGGCTTTGGCCATAGCCGAGACATCGTCTTCCTTGGGGTCCAACACTGAATGGAAAAAGACGTTGTTAGCTTCTATTTGGTGCAATACCGGATGATGCAGTGTAGGAAGGCTCCCTAAGGTTGGATGGAAGTGACCCTAAACTGTTTGTCATGACATTCTTGGTGTCAAGTGTTCAAGTGTCCTATTTTCAAGTTTAAGATGTTTCGGTCATTGCTAAACCAGTTAAAATGAGTCGTTATAGGGACGAATTGCTTTCGTGTTGTCGCGCGCGCGGCCGTCCGCTCTCATAGAGGGCTAACCACCAGACTGACGGTGTGGAGTGAGAGGGGGGGCGGACCGCGAGGCGAGCCGAGCGGCGCGGGCGACACGGTGGCGAAGACAAACCGAGTGGGATAGCACGATCAGATGATGCGGCCTCTCGCTCGCAACTTCTGCTCGCTACATCGTTCCTTATTGGCATTTTGCTTTTAGTAGGGGGCATGTGGGGGTTTGTATATTGAACTTTGAAGCAATATAGTCATTTTAAGATTTTAAAAATAATTAAATTCTTTTTAGTTGTGTATTTAGCCAGAAAATCTCATTATCAAAATATAATCGTAGAGGTACGTTTTTTAAAAGTTAAAAAAACGCTGACTGTACACAGGAATTAAAACTTCCTAAAAGAGATTACAATTTGGATAACCAACGAAACCAGATTGTAATCTCTTTTTGGTTTACCAACACAATCTAGTCCGACTGTAAGTAACTAGCATTATCAAATTTAATTTATCAATGAAGGTATCTGTTAATTTCTTTGCTCATAACCAGCAAGATTAGTCCGTATGTATTGTATCTAAAGCTGTTGGTTACAGACCATATATAAATAAATGAGTTATATACGCACCAGCAGTTGCAGCGTTCAGTGAGGGGTAGATAGACGATTTGCAACGCATGCGCTCCTGTATGTCGTCGGTCAAGTCCAGCATGTTGGCGGGGTAGTCATCGGTGTTCTCGAGAAGATCTGCAGGACCAATCGGGTTTTAGCTTCGTTCTTTATTCGTTTAGTATCGCAGTTTTCAGGCTGCCCAAAGGCTTATACGACGCCCTCCAAAGCAATGAAGCGCTCAGTTCTAAATACCACTATAGATCACCCATCTGTACGAATAGGAAAGCTAACGAACGGGTTTTAGCTAAATCTCAAATAGACTGACAACTGATGGGAAAGAAATGTTCTTGGATGATGTCCACGAATTGGACGACGGCGACGTAGTGGTTGAAAGGTCCCCACCTGATGGTCCGATAACATCAAGGTTGCGGGTATTCGGTGGGTGAATATGGCCCATAGTCATAGCACTTTTGGGAGGGTTATGACTGGATGGAAGTCTTTGCACTCTTTAGGGGAGGCTTGTCCAGATAGTCTCCTATAAGCTGTTGATGGTGCTTAGAGCTACCTTGTTCCTGCCTCGTTTGCACTGATGTCCCCATGCGTGGTAGACAAAGGCAGGTGACCTACTAAATATCAAATTATCTGGCATAAGCTCCTTAAGATTTCTACTCAGACTGTGAGTAGGTTTTTAAGCCTTCTGGAATCATTATTACACCTGCCGAAATATAACATATATGAACATGTAAAAGTTACGGTTAGTTAAAAGTTAGTGTTACAATTATTAAATGTACCTAATAAAAAATGAGGAATAAAAGGACACAACCAGTTTTTTAAGAGCCAAACTTACACTATTACTTAGTTATAATGTGGAATTAAGTGTGGTTGAGACTAGGGTGTTCTGAATATTTTTATCTTATTTCTGTAAAGTAGGTACCTACATGTGGTTCGTCGGGCTGCTTTTAAACAAACAAAACAGGCAATAACATTTGGTTAACGATGCAAACATTATATATAAATTCGATGTAAATTTGGAAAAAAGTATTAGTGGACGCACGCAAAACTTTATTTCAATCGTCGAAATAATTTACCTTTGATAGCGTTTTCACATGGATCAATAACGGTCCACCCTTCAGCTTTCTCTGATCCCTGGCCCTCGGACGAGCAAGAGCTAGCATTCGAGGACAACTCAGACTTCGCGGCGGCGACGGCACTAACGAGCTCAGATATATCACATCGCTTCACAAAGATATCCCTCGCCTCTTCGGGTGTTCCTTTTCCGGAAACTGTTGGTTTTCCGAATGTTATTTTCATTATGTTTTCGTTTTGGGCAGGTATCTTGCCGGAATCGGTCGATGACGCCTGTCCAGAGGAGGAAGCTTCCTGCGCAAGCTCTTGCTGAACCTCCGGGGCCTTTTGTTCAATCTTCGGTGCCTCTTGCTGAGTCTTAGCCGCCACTTCCACATTAACTGCTGCCGCTTGCTTAGCCTTTCGTCCGTTTGAAAGCCGGGCCTCTTGATCAGCTTGCTGATTCTGGTTGTCCATGCGCATCGGACCCTCCCATTCATGAGAGAGGGTACAGGCTTGCTTTTGAACAGTCATTTCGTCAGCGACTGTAGAGGCGATCTCAAAAACTGTGTCCAAAGCTTTGGTGGTAACACCGACAGCACTTTCCTGCAAAAATTTGACCGCATTTTGTAGTTTCTCAAGGTCTTCTCGGGACAGTTTCCAAGGGTTCATAGAGATCTCCTCATCTATCTGGGCGTTCTTTTGATCGGTTTCTGCGGACGTTCCAGGCTCGGCCGCTGCAGCCTCATTTGTTTCGGATTTCTTCTCAGCATAGCGGCTGAAGTCTCCCGCGAGGTTGGTGAACTCTTCCATGTATTTGCCGAAGATCTCCACCCATTTACGAGAGCGGCCAGGCTGCGAATCTTGTTTACCTTGAATGGTTGCGTCGGTAGAATGCCTGCCGCGTTCACGGCGGAGTCTCTTGTTTTCCTCCTGAGCCTGAGACGCAAAGCTCTTCAGGAATCGACGGGACTTTTTGATAGAGGCTTTGATAAGGGGCACCTGTGAAATGTATCAGCATGGTGTTAAAACGACTTTAAATTAATTAAAACATGTCTAAACTAGTTTTTAGTGATAAATTCAATTTGTATTGACATTAAAAGACAGCAAAAAAGAGTTCCGATGAAGCTGGATTCGATTGGCGTAGGCGGCAGGATCGAAAAAAGAGCGTATTTAAAAAGGTCTGCAATATGGGTTAACAAAGCTACGTACAGACATGTTGGGGATCGGCACGCGCACGACGCAATGCTCCGGGTGTTTTCCCTCGCTCTCGCATCGCCCGCAGAGATCGAAATCATCGCAAGTGATGCATTTGTAGCGGAAACCGGAGACACCCTTGTCGCATCCATTGCATGTTATCCCCTGATGAAGGCAGTCTTTAGCTAAGAAGTAAAAAAGTCAGTTTATTTTGTGTCTTCAGGTTTTTTTTGGTTTTCATTCCAGGATTGTATCAAATTTCTAACTGTTACCAATATATATTGGTGTTCCCAGTTTCTTAGGACTGAAAATAAGATTATGTCAATATACCAGAAATCTCCTCTTGCATGTTCTGGATTATTTTTTGACTCACTTTTAGCAGGTATGGATGGAACGGCGTCAGCAGCAGAAGGCGCTGAAAGCTCGGGGACGTCATCATCATGATCTCGTAGGCCGGTGACACGGACAATCAGCTTCAACACAGAATCGTTTGACTCCAGAAGCATTGTTTTGACCTCAGCATCAGAAGACATAAGGATCTCGTCCCCATCTTCATCTATTGACAAGGATATAGTGGTGAAGATGCTGAAATTAACTCAAAATGACGCTAAGCTGTTCTACAAGCGCAGCCGGCTCAGCGTTTCAATTTTGCAAAACGTTAACCCTCCAAATCGAATGACCTATTTAAAACTAGTCATATAAGAACTTACGGAACATCCGTAGCTTTATTGAAAAAATATCAATCTGAGCGCAAGGATTGTTGAATGACTAGCTGATCCTGGGAATGGGCGAGTTTCTGCCTAGGACTGTTGAACGGGGTGGTGGGTCGAGGAGAGGGATCGGCTTTCGAGGAACGAATTTTACGTAAGAATTCTAGAATAGTTAATTTTTTTGTTCAAAATATTAACAAAAATATAAGGTCTAGCTGATTGCGACGTTATTCATTATGTAAAACTCAAGCCGGACAGATTATGATCTTAGTATTTTAGGTTTTCCAGCCGTGTATGCCAAATGACACGTGAACCGTTTTTGGATGTGTTCTATTTTTAATACTTGTGTAATATACGCCATACCGCGAGGCAATATTCAAGGACGCTACGAACCATTGTATGTATTATAGAGTAAAATTTTTGTAATTGATTTTTTAAATATTTTGCCATTCCTAATAATAAATCCCAATTTTTTTTTAATGCTATCAATGTGCGGCACAACGGTTAGTTTATTGTCTAAAATGACGCCCAGATCCCTAATTTCAACCTCTTCGTGTAGATAGCTCCCCATATTGTAATAAGATTTAACGGGTTTTAACTAGGGGGTAAATTTAAAAAAGTAGCATTTGTCCGTATTAATATGCATTTTGTTGACCCAGCACCATTGATATAGTCCGTCTAGTCTCTTTGGAAAAAGCAAAACGAGCTCAGAGTTAATTATGCGCGAGATTTTAAAGTCGTCAGCAAACAAAAACGGTACAGAATAGAATATTGGACCTAAATGAAACCCTTGTTGTACCTACTCCAGAACTTATTTTTAAAGTTTTTGGTTCATAACCACTAACAACCACCGAGAAAATAAGGTCGCTTAAATAAAAATGAATCCATTAAATGAAATTTCCTGCTAATCCATACAACGAGGTCTTATTAATTAGTAATGCATAGGAAACTCGGTCGAAGGACTTACTGAAGTCTGTGTAGATAACGTCAACTTCCTGATACTTATCTATGGCTTCAGTGAGACCCTTGACGAAGGTGACGATTATCAAATTTAATGCACACAGAAGAGGCGAGGCGGATGTGTGGCGGGAGGGAGGCTTTACTTTCATGGCCTTATATTTAAAACATTAAAAATCACGCAACGCAAAGCATTCAACATGGTTCAAGTATCTTCGCATAGGCCGCGCCTCTTCTGAAGATATGCTTTGCACCTCTGAAGTACTGATGCGTGTTGAAAGAAGACCACGTTCATTGTTCAAAAATAAATGTAAAAGGTAACAAGTCAAAGTTAGATCCACACCTTTTTATAAAAATCTATACTAACTAGACCTCGCCAATTCGCCATGCTGAAATGCCACGCAAAATGGCGGAAGCGTTTAGGATGCGCAACTCATCGGCGCAAAGAGCACTCGGATAACCTGGATGCAACCACTCCCCTCTGAATTATAATCAATAGACGTTACAGGAACCAAATGGACCTAAACAATCTGCCATTCTGAGGAGCTTCAAAAAAGGGGAAAGAATTTTAGAATTCACCGGCGCAAAAAGCCCCAGAGTGACCTTAATAAGCTGAGTCGGACGCCATTTTGTAGCATTTAAGTTTCTAATTTATAAGTAGATAAGTAGTTATTATGGTGTTGGTTAGTATAAGTAACTAGAATAAGCTTACTTTAATATCTTTTTTTTGTTGTTTTTGTTTAATTGCTCAAATAAAGATTTCTTTCTTTCTTTCTTAATAAATAAATAAAAAGACTATTATTCCTTCATTTCCTATCATAACATAAATACAACCTTTTGTAAAAAAAATCTTGAAAATTCTTTTTATAACAAGTACCTATCCTTTTTTTTAGGATAAAATAAAAACTAATTTCAAATAACGGGAAGTTGATAAAAAGTTCAATATAAAATTTCATCCCCCACTTTTTTAACACTTAGGAATGGCTGTTTTCATAAAATGGGTCCCCATTTGACCTTGAAGTATACCTATCCTACCCAATAAAAAAGAATCATTAAAATCGGTTCACAATTGGTGAAGATATCGCGTAACAAACACATATCATTAAAAAAATCTGACGAATTGAGAACTTCCTCCTTTTTTGAAGTCGGCTGATAACCAATAACCATTGTTCCAACCAAGCATTATATCAGATAAAAAACAATACATGATAAGTAAAAAAAAATGGCGGAAGCATTTATGGATGCGCCACTCATCTGCGCAAGACACTCTAGTGTGACCTGGTTTCAATCACTCTTCTTCACAATAATAATCAATAACGTTACAGGAATCCAATTGACCCAACCCATCCGCCATTTTGAAAAGTCTAACAAAATGTTGAAAGCATTTAAGGATGCGCCACTCATCGGTGCTAGTCTCTCTCATATGACCAGGATACAACCACCCCTCTTTATAGTTAGTCAATAACGTTACAGGAACCCAGTTGACCCAACCCATCCGCCATTTTAAAAAACGACACAAAATGGCGAAAGCATTTTAGGATGCGCAAGTTATCGGCGCACTAAGCACTAGGATGTTCTGGATTCAACCACTCTCTCCATATCGTCCAAACACCGCAAAAAAACACTCAGCCGCCCACCACCCTACCACCCACAACCCTATACTTCCTCCCACCCACCATCTACTGTGCAGATTTTTAAACTATCTATTTTCGCTGTCCAAAAGTCAAAAGTCAAAAGTCAATATTCATTTATTCAATAAAATCACAAGGACCACTTTGAAACGTCGGTTTTTATCTAGGTGCCTGTTCCTCCGCGACCAAGCCAGGAAAGAAAGGCAAGAAAACAAGGCTGGTTATTCTTTTAATGATCCTTTTACAAAACAATAGGTTCGAGTTGGAGCATTTTCAATCCCAAGAGTTTTTGTCATCTAAATAATCAGATATTTTATAGTATGCCTTTTTATAAAGCTTTTGTTTAATTACGTTTTTAAATTTGTTAATTGATAATTTTTGTATATCTCTTGGGAGTTTGTTATAAAAGCGTACACCGTGCCCTTTAAACGATTTACCAACTTTATGGAGTCTACAAGTGGCAACAGCGAGTTTATCTTTATTTCTAGTATTAACATTGTGATTATCGCTTTTTTTCTTAAACAAATTAATATTTTTGTGAACATACATCAGATTTTCATAAATGTATTGACAATGGAATGTCATTATATTTATTTCTTTAAACTTTTCGCGAAGTGATTCTCTGGGGCCCATATTATAAATTGCTCGAACAGCCCTCTTCTGCAGCACAAAAATGGTATTGATATCAGCAGCACTCCCCCACAGCAGTATACCGTACGACATAATGCTGTGGAAGTAGCTGAAGTAAACTAGTCTAGCTGTGTCAACGTCCGAATGATTGCACTTGCTTGCAGCAATATAATGCGCTTCAACATTTGCACAATCTCCATACAGGATTTATCACAATTAACATAACATTTTACCTTTCCATGCCAGGGTGAATTTCTTCGGCTTCAATTTCGGATAAACGTCACACAGCTTGGCTTTGAGCGGCTTTATTTTACCGTAAACAACTTTGTCCAAGCTGAATCGTCTTACTTCGGGCTTCGAGCTGTCCTCCCAATACATAAATACTTTGTACGGCACACCGTCCTCGTCCATAACTGCAAAAAATATTACTTCAGTTTTCTCTCCATCTGCTACAAACGCGTGTAAAACTTATGTATTTGTTCTTACTTCTGTCAAAATCAAAACATAAGCAGAACTTAAAAATTTTTTTTGCTTTTTTTGCCCAACCGAGCAATAAATATATAATCCCTATTAACACAGAAATCGTCATGTAGGATGTCATGGATAGCGTTGCTGGTTCTTCGGCCATGGCGAATCGATAAATTGCACTTTTCAGCACAAAAAACTGAATTTAAGCCAATTGCATCCAAGTCAAAATGCACAGGTGCAACAGCTAAGAGGGTTCCGGGAGAACTGAGATTGAGCTGTGCAGTGGGAGGATATCGCGCCTGCGCAGTGAGGCTGGGTGTGTCCCCAGACCCAGGTTTCTTTGTTCGGGATCTGTGAGTCTAGCTTAGTTTCTGTACCGCCGGAAACCTACGCTGACGACAGCGCCACTATTGATTTATGGCTGACGCACCAGCATATGCTTATACTGGTGCCTGTTATGCAACTACTTACCTCCTCCTGGTAGGTACTCCTACCTACCTATGTTGCAGGGGGGTGAGGTCATGAGGGGGATCACAAACGGTCTGTATTTATCAAATATAATGACGAATAGACGCATTCCAACACTGTGTATTGTATATGCCTAGATACTTGAAAATTAAATTTTAAAATTTTTACACAAACGCAACGTATTCACGTCATACACAACAAGTTGGCAACAAGTAAGCCGTTCGTGAGCGTTTTTATAACTCTGATTCCTTGCCAGATTAACTGACTTGGTGTGAGTTCAAGTTCATGGTAATAAACTGATTTTGTTCCCACTCGGCTAGTCGGCCAATGCTTGCGTGCCTAAATGAATTACCTTGGTGTAAGCAAATTATACACCCAGTGCTTGCTTGGTATGCAGAGCTTTTCTAAGACTGCCAAAAGTTTAGAGATAAGTAGGTATAGATACGTCTCAATTAGATAGTACAATAGATAAGTGTGACTATTAACAACTACTTTGACTTCAAAAAACATAACAAACGAAGTTTTTAAACAATGATGCTGACTGTACAGGATAAATTAATAAAACACGCAATATTCGCTTCCGGGAAAATGTTACTGCAGTGCCGGAAGCTGGAGGGTGAAAGGAGTTACCATGACAACCATCTCATTTATCTAGAATGTTCCGAGCGGGGGGATATTGCGCATGTACCTACTTACTACCTGTATGTTAAAGTTACAAAAATAGCCGTGCCGTAGGTAGGTACACATAGCTGGACTATGATGATTGATGATCGTTTTCGTCGCAAATGTCAATAAAGCTATTGTAGAAAAAAAAATTTTTTTTAAATTGCGGAATATAGCGTCGAACTGTCGACTGTCCTGCGTCCTTATAAGCGTCACTACATAATCAACAAAATGTTGTGCGATTCTTGGTTGTAGAGTAAATAGGCTACGCGAAAATCATCATGGAAATTTACAGTAAGATGCGAGTTTAAATTGAACCGACAGACCCTATGTAGTTTCTGGCGATACTCATCATCCAAAAGACCTCCTCCTCCTCCTCCTCCTCGATTTCTCGAGGTTCCTCGATTTGTTTGTATGTTAACATTTATCTCAGAAACAGCTTATTGAATTGTATTCTTAAATAAATAAAGAATGCTGGACATTCTCACACAGCATCATCTAGCCCCAAAGTACTTGTATTATAATATCTGTGCCCAAAGTAAGCAGAGCTTGTGTTATGGGAACTACATGACTGATATACTACTTATATATATATATATATATATATATATATATATATATATATATATATATATATATATATATATATATATATATATTTTGTAAATACATACATATGAACACATATAAACACCCAGACCCGAGACAAATGAATGCAGATCATACAAACATTGGTCCCGCAGCGGGAATCGAACCCGCAACCTTCTGCGTCTCAGGCGGACCTTCGCCCACTGCGCTACAGAGGTTGTCAACGCTTCTTCAATCAATAACGGAAAAACAAGTCGAAGATTTTAAATTTTTGAGCACAGAATGCCAATATTTTTAAATCATGACAGGTAATCAAATAGGTAAAGCAGTGCCCAAAATTTCAAATAGCAGCAATGTGTATCGTAGAAATCAATGCAGGGGTGTAGGAGCCAGAGTGGTGCAGTGGAGTGAAGTTCCTCCCGAACAAACCCCCACATTTACCCCGATGGGGGAGCATCGTCTCCCTGTTAGACCCATTCCAAACAGGGTGTTTTCAATTACAGGACAGCAGACATTGGCCGGTATTTATAGCTCAAAATTCATTGATTTTTCATCCGATACGCAGCTGCCGCGCGCCGCCCTGTCGCGTCAGTAGAATGAAGAAAACCATAGAATTATCTTGGTTTGGTATCATTTTAGAATGTAGGTAGATATTACGACTTTACCAGATATCTACTTTACTTTTTTTAATAAACCGCCTATTAAATAGGTACACAACGTTGTAGTGGTCGGTGACGTGCATTACGCCCGCATTTCTAAGAAAGTTCTTCATCCAACCACATAAGGGTCAAACAACCGAGGCTTTTATCCCCTTATTGTCAAAACAAATTCGAGTCACCAAGGTCAGAAACGGTTTGGTGAATTTATTACCTATTCTGAACTGCATTCAGGTTAACTTAACTGTGAAAAAAATGAGATGATTAAACCCATAACCATCCTGTATTCCATCCTGTATCCGAATACCGGTACTTACGTATTAATTCTATTAGTTGGCTTTAAATTACCTTTGGCGTTTATGTCTAAGATGACTTTTTTTCAATTAAGTTCTGTGGTATTTTTTTTTAGATAAACAACTATAATTTAGTTTCAGGAAACTACTTCAAATAACGGGAAGTTAATAAAAATACAATTTTTTCACCGTTGGTTTGGTATTTTTACCAAACCACACATCAAAGTACATTTTATAAGTTGGTCGACTATTGCTCGTTAACTTATAAAGCCTACTTAGCTGTGATAGTTTCCCTTTTAACTTCGTTATATGTATACTACTGCTGTGATTTTTTTCACATACCCAAAAATAACCGTTTAACTGACAGGGGGGGGGGGGGGCACTTGACTCTAACAAAAATTAGAACTTTAAAGCTTAATATTACGCAAACGGATCCCTGAATCGAAAAATTGTTTTCACATAACCGCAATACTTTTGAACGGCCTATACAACATTTTTGGACTGTATAAAAAAAAAACAATTTTTTCCACTTTTTTTTGTCTTCGTGAATAATATGTATATGTGACATGTATGCCAAATAAAGGGGTTATTCCCGTTATGCCCCGATGTTCGGCCCCATCGGCCTTGTTGACTACGGAACCCTAAAAGAATGTTTGTTTTATGTGTGTGTGTATGTTACGCGATAGCTTAGCCAACTGTGAATCAATTTTAATGATATTTTTTTTTTAAAAGGGTATACCTTAGGTTATACTTCAATATAACTTATATGGTCCCATATAAATTTAATGAAAAAATACCACCCCTAAGGGTGAAAAAAATCTATACTTGTAAAATAGTTTGTCCTGACTGACTGATCTATCAACGCACGGTTGTCACCGGTCACCAAAACTAAGTCTACAAAGCTGAAATTTTAAACATTGGATTATTTTATAACGTAAGAATATGCTAAGGCAATATTTTTTTCAATTTCCACTTTAAAGGGAGAGAAATGTGGGGGTGAACTTTGTATGAAAGTCTTTGTTCTTTTAAGTTAGAAATATGACAATTTTAATTACAGCTACTGAGCATAATAACGCATTCAGGGTTTTTGGCAAATTCATTGGATGTCGTAAGCGTAACGGTCTTGCGTATGCTGATTAGACGTGTGCGCTGCGCCGGCGGCGCGCCGCCGCCGATTGGCTGACCGGCTCAAAATCGGCGCGAGTACCTACCGATCACATCGCAGTGGCGAAACGAATCGCGGCGCGAAGCACTGATTGAATTCATCTGTGCTCTTTGTTTTGATATTTTTTTTTAGTTTTGAGCTGATCCGTAACTTTAATACCTACTTATTCTATTATGGGAGATTTAGGAATAGAATTGTGGATTAAGAATGAATGAGTTACTCGTCAAATGTCTTCTCTACGCCGATGATCAGGTTATACTTGCGTCATCGGTGGATGAGTTACAAGAGATGGTACGAGTAACAATTATGCATGAAGCGTTTGAAAGAAAAGGGATGAAAGTTAATGTAAGGCGAAAGTAATGGTTTTTGATAAAGATGAATGTATGAATACATGTTATATTGTGATCGGCGGAGAGAGAGTGGAACAAGTAAAAGAATTTGTGTATCTGGGGGACTTTGTTTACTAGGGATGGGATGCATGTAGGGCATGCAATATCGGAAGGTATTCAATTCCGGAACTGAATTTCGATGCTGGGGACCTAGTTTCGGAATTCCGGAATTGACAATTTTTTTTTAATTTTCTGTTTTGTGGAAAAGATCGATCAAATAATGTGTCTATAACACATATATCAGTATTTAATTTAACATTAAGTAATATAGAATATAAATAAAAAAGTACGATATTACACACTAACACACGTACGCAGTAATTATTTTCACATAAAAAGTTAGATGAACAAAATAATTAAAAGAACAATATTACTTATTCATTTTATGAATCTGCAAATATTTGTCTCGGGTCTGTTTTTTTCAATATATCATTATGTATTTACAACAAAAAAAACGTATTTAAATGTAATGTAAATGTAGTATATCAGTCATGTAGTTCCCATACAAGCTCTGCTTAGTTTGGGGCTAGATGATGCTGTGTGAAAAATGTCCAGCATTATTTATACTATTTCTTTACTCTCAATAATCTCAGGTAGGACACAAAATATATTTGTATGCTTCTGTCAGATGCACACCTCGTTGTCCTCCGATATCATAACGTTTTTTCTACTTTGACAAACCATACATAGTCAAAATTGGTAGATACAAATGGATACTTGCGGATCTTGCATTTATCCAGTTCTTTGGTTCTTGTAGAGTTAGTTGTTCGACTGAAACGTCTTCGTCAAAAGACGATGACACGTTCATTTTGGCTTGGAGGGCACTGCATGTGTAGGATTAGGCTCACTGTGAGTTTTCTACTGGCGTAGTAAATTGACGGTAATCTCAGAAATTTTATCGTTATTTGTTTTAGGGAAAATATTGTCGTCAGTTTGTGCGAATAAGTCTTCCCAATCGTGCAAATAGTGCAGCACTCCTCCTAATAATGGTCTTCTTTCTTTTATACGACATCGGAAAGTAGAAATGTTGCGTTTTGTTGTGCAAAATGCCAGTCAATGAGTAAAAGTTATTAATATTGGAATACCGATATTAGTCCTCTCAATTCCGGAATTGAAATATCGGAAAAATCTATTCGAGATTCCGGAATTTTGGAACGCATGCCCAAGATGCATGAGGAAGATATTGAAAGGAGAGTGAATGCTGGAAATCAAGTGAATGGGGCACTTCACTCCTTCATGAGCAGCCGGCAATTGTCTGAGGCGGCACGACTAGCCGTGCATCGAGGAGTGTTAGTGCCGACACTAATGTATGGAAGTGAAAGTTGGGTATGGCAGAAGAAACATAAAAGTAGAGTAAATGCAGTGGAGATGAGAGCTTTGAGAGGTATGTGTGGTGTAACTCTGAGATATAGAGTGAGGAACAGCTTTCTACAGATATAGAGTGAGAGAGCAGTGTGGAGTGAATGAAGATGTAGCAACGAGAGTTGAGAAAGGTATGTTGAGATGGTTTAGCTACTAAAAAGGATGGATGAAAGAAGATTAACAAACCAAGTATACAAGGCGAGCGTGACTGGGATAGTTGGAAGAGGAAGGCCTCGGCGAACGTACTCTGACCAAATTGGAGACATTCTAGAGAAAGGGCAAGTCAGAAGTTCACTAAACCACCGAGCTTGTATGAAGAATTTTATTAGGATAAATGATGCGAAAGAGGTATGCCAGGATCCTAGCAAGTGGAAATCCTTGGTCTCTGCCTATCCCTCCGGTAAACTGGCGTGACTATATGATTTTCTACATAAATCTACTTTGGCTTTTCGTTAAACCAATTTTTTTGCCATGGCAAAAAATGCAATAGGTAAAAAAATTGCACATTCTACGGAAAAACCTCGTTCCTGAGATAATATTACGCAAATGTAAACAAACATACAAAAATTTTTGTTGAATGCGTAGTAGGTATATCGACTCTTCACTAAATTGAAAAGGATCATTTAAAACTAAAACTTGAATTTGTTCGAAAATTTCTGACTACTGATTGATTTAGATTTTCCCCCGTACAGCTAAAAATGACCAAACATAAAAAAACCTCTAATGGGTGCAGCGGGCAAATGAAGTTGTCTCTGGAAAAAAACTAAACGAGGATGGATTGGTGATGACAAAAATAATAATAAAAATAAATATACGTAAATAAATGGAAAAATGAATTGAGAATTGAGCAATTTTCAACATGTGTTTTTGGGTATCACCGCAATATTTTGTTTCAACTTACAATTAGGTAGGTATTCAGTTTAGTTAGTGAACTAAATTTGAACTGTCGCTCTCTTTTACTGATAGTGCAAGCAAAAAAGAGATAGTTACAATTTTAGTGCTGTCAAATTAGTTCACGTGCCGCTTTTCTTTGTTTATAGTCAGCATGTTTTGAAATTACGACTAAATTTGTATGAAAAACTTAAATCTGACTAATTCGACAACACTAGAATTGTAGCTATCTCTTTCTTGCTTGCACTATTAGTAAAAGAGAGCGACAGTTTAAATTAATTTTAGTTAGTGGACTAAAGAATCGAGGCCATTGTTATTAGATTTCTCTCTAGATTAGTACGAAGTTAAAATATGTAAAAATTGTGTATGTCTATGGTTTTGTTATACTCGTCTATGCTACGATGCATCACTACGGGTAGTACGGTAAACAAAACAAAAACAGACACGCTCACGACTGTACTCCCCATGATGGAAAACCTTTAGGAATGTAGGTAAATTTATACATTTTAGAGCATGCAGCTTCGGAACCGACACGCCATAGACAGTTTTAGGTTGGCAACTAGTAGTACTAGTAGGTAGGTCTACCTAGGTAGAGAATTTGCACTCACCTATTAAATGAAATAAGTCGATCACGTAGCTCTGCTGGCAAATATCAATTAAATGATAATAAAGCATGTTCATAAAGCTTTGATAATAGGTAAAAACTGCACTTTGCATGATTCTTGTAGACATGCGACGCGGCGCGATTCCAGGATCCGAAACGAACGTGCAGTTAGGTACCCTGACAATCCCGGTAAACGCAACTTGCCGCGCAGGCGCGTGAAAAGGCCGGTATGCAAGTCGACAGTCCAAATGGCCAACGTCTAGCGACGCAGAGTCTTAAATCTTTGGGGCCAACAAAAACGAGCGAAGAGGACGTTCCGAACCGCGCTTACCTGACAATTGACGAACCAAATGCAATCTCTAAACGACCCTAACTAAAGCGCAGCCACACCGCGTGCTAAGCTAACTTAGCTTAGCTCCACGTAGCTGCGGCGTGTTTGGTTCACATTGCCAACTGTGAACTTTACACTGTGTGTGTATGTCAAGCTAGTATTATAATATCTGTGATGTAAAGTAAGCTAAGTTAGCTTAGCTCACTATGTGGCCTGCGCCTATTGGTTGATTTTAGAGATTTCCAACTAATTAAGCTAGAAATATATTATCGGACAAAAATATACATGTGTTATTTTTAAACGGTGAGCTCAGTGTGTTCCACTTAACAAGCACAATATTTGGAATGATCAAAAAAATACAAATACCTACCATGTTCATGCTAGACTAATTTTCTACACTATTAAAAAGTAAAGTTTGGATGTAGAAGGTAATCAATGAAACTACTACTATTTTAAAAACATTTTCACCTATATTTAGAATGGTCCTCAAAATGCATATAGTGGAAACCACACATGATGCAACATGATTGACAAAAAACAGACAAGCTAATGCATTTTTACGAACACTGCTTTAACGGTAAGGGCTACTTGAAGTTGTGGGCAGATGCTAGTACATAAATAGCCAACAAACCTGTCTTAAAAATGTTGAATAAATATTCAGTTTTAAATTTAAAAAAGCTTTATCGGTGAAATCATTTATCAAATTTTGTAGCAAGAAGTGTTTTGTTTATTGAAATCAGCAGAAATCACAAGAATCTTAAAGAAACAACAACTTATAAACTATGGGAATACAACCAAGATTAGAAGAATCAAGAACAAACCCACACTGCTTGTTTTTTTAAGATCCTTCTTTCAGCAAGTGTGATGCTAATCAAACAAGGTAAACTCATTAATTGAGAAACAACACTTTATAATAATGCATTCATATTTCTACAAATATATACTGTACTGGTCAGTACACAAAATGAGGACATTTTGTTTATGGATGTATTTATATATCTTAGGAAATTATCAGCATCCTAATTTTATACTTTCAAGTACCTAGGTATTGAAGTGATTAGTTATTGTGGAGTTTGAGGTATTATATTGAAATGGACAAGTAATTTTTTGGATAATTAAAAATTAGACAAAAAGAAGCCATTTTGTTCATGAATACATTAAACAAGTCATACTAATAAAATGTATCATAAAATTTCATATCATAGAAGAGACGTTGAACCCGTTAAGTAGGCCAATAAGGATACAACACCCAAGGAATATTGCGTTGTATTGCTTTCAAAGAAATAGGAAGGTCATAAGCTTACCTTTACACTTTATTATCTGGTTTGATCAAAAATATTACGGAACGGGCAGCCAGCGTCGCACTTACATACAACTCTAGTAAACACTGAATACACACGGATGTAGCTTCTCCTTTAAATATGTTTTTACGTCTAGAATATTACTATGAATCATCGACAGCGGTAGCTGCAGAAAGACGCTTTTTTGTTGTGCAACACAAAATAAAAACATTCGATTTCAGTCAGCCAGTCAGACACGGCGAAACAAAACAAAACATCTGGTTGAGAAAGAGCGAAAGAGAAGATTTTGACTTTGACTGCACTATCCAGTCTGACAGTATAACGGTACTATCAATGTCAGGTCAAGAATGTCAATGATTTCTCGTTTTTTTCCTCACTGAGGAAGTCCCTTTAAACCCTTTCTAACTACTGAGGAATCGTCAGTCAGACTGCATTTCAAAACCACGAGTCGAAGCTTAAAAGACAAAGATCAAGAGCAGAAAATCAAAAAACTAATTTTCAAAGGGTTCTCAAATTGCGAATACAATTTTCTTTAGAATTTTTGGGATGATGAAAGTAGGTAAGTATTTAGAGAAAACCAGAGGTAATTTTTAAACGCTAAAAAAAAGTTTGTGAGGATGGATGGATGTTTGTTACTCTTTCACACAAAAACTACAGAACGGATTTTAAAAACTGCAGTAATATAGCATAAGCATCAGAATAACACAATAGTCTACAATTTATGATAATATTGTGTGATTTGGCCATGATATAACGATAAGTATCAATTAAGTCGGTTAAATTATATCAGAAATATCCATGTTTTACAGCTAAATTGCTGAGCCATTTGAGATGAAATTTGATAAGGACATAGTTTGAAGCCTGAAGAGTACTTTTTTCAACAAACCATTAGTTTTTGTGTTTCTGACAGGCCTTGTGAATAAGGGTGTCAAATAATCCACATTTATTATATTTTATATACATAATCCAAACAACTTTAGTTTTAAATAGTAACAAACTACCAAAAGGTAATACATAATTTGTAGATAGCAATGCCATTATATTATAAAATACAACATACATAGAAGATAACAAACTTTAGAAGTAAGTTAAGAAATTAATCTTGATGCTCCTTTTCTATTGCCTTTTTTGTTGGGACAGTGTTCATGTATTTATCTTCATCCACAAACTTGGGCGGGCCACCCAACTGCACTGTTTCAGGAATGTTCAACTCTTCATTCAGCTTTTTAGCTAGGAAGTATATTTCAGCTAAAGCTATGACTAAAGCGCACATTACGCCTAGAAGTAGTCTAAAGCCAAAGTCCAGGTTTCCCACCATCCATTCAACACCTCTGAACCCAAACAGAAACCCAGCAAAGATAGAAAGGATGAACTGGCCAATTGCAATCAACTGTCTGTTGAGTTGTTTCACTGTAAAAGATTTCATCATCATTAGGTTGTGGGTTTACAAATCATTTATTTATAATTTATTCATGTGAGTTAGCAATTAGTTGACAAAATATCATAGGATTTCATAACAATTAGTAATGTATTTTCTATATTTTTGGCAGTGCCTCTTAGTGACTAGTGGCAATAATATATATTTGAGGACCATCATTAAAGACATCCAAATAGATTTCAAAAACAACAAACAAAGAACTATGTAGGGAAATAGAATATGTTAGATCTTTACCTAACTAAACTAAACATCACTAAAAATCCTTTCCTGACTGAAAAGAACACATTTTTAAGGTTCATGATATTTTTTAGTACTGTAATTGAGATATTAATGTGCACTTACTTTGATAAGAAATGCTGTCTTCTGGGAACCTTAATCTGACATTATCAACTGTTTTTGTCATCTTTCTGTACTCCCTTGTCTCTTGCTGTTTCCTCAGTTTGACGCATCTAGCTTCTAAAACAGGGTTCCTTTTGATGACTTTGTTCTCAGGTAACTCAATATTTGCACCAGCTAAGAGGTCATGCAGGTATGGGGCATCTTGGTTATTGCGTTTTTGTTTCTGGAGGTAGTTGAAAAGCCAACCTATATCTAATGTTGTGAGGTAAGGAACTTTTTGGACAATTTCCTTAATTTCATTAGTTATTTCAATAGGTTTTTCGTTATCTTCAAGCCAGTCAAGGTCTGATGTTGTACGGAAAGGAGCTTTAGGCAGAATTTCATCCTTTGACAGATCAGCTGTTGCAGTCTTTTCATCAACTTTAATGCCTTCATCAGAGTTTCTAGCGTCAATTTCGTCATTTAATTTAGGATCAAAGCTTTCTTCATAGTCATTTGTATCCTCAGTTTTGAACTCCTTGATGGTATCTTTAATTTTATTCAGGTTTTCCCAATCTTTGCTGGTAAATTGTATATTAGGAGTTACAAAATCAGTTGAGTCTTTGGCATCTTTACCAATAGCTTTCAAAATGTTTGCTGGAATGTTATCTTCATCGGTCACTGTTTTGAGGTAAGCTATTAGGTTTTCTGTTGGGTATATTTTAAGTTGTGTATCAACAAGAGAGCCCTTTTGGTCCATGTTTTAGTTGTCAGCTATGTTCAGTTTGTGGTTGAGGTCAGCATACAAATCCCTTAGTTCTTCTTCCTTTTCTTCAAAAGCGTTGTCAATTCTTTGGCACTTAAAGTTCATGTCATCAATGAACTGATCCCACTCTTTTTGTCTCTTTTCTTTGTTCTCTTCGCGTTTCTTATGAAAAACCTGAAAGACAGTAAAATTGTTTAAACTAAAATGGAACTGTGATAAAGTATTGTCGATGTTTATGTATGACTAGGTATACTACATTAAAAGCGCTCTCATAACATGAAATCCTACTTATATAAATGTGAAAGTTTGTGTGTGAATGTTTGAATTCCGTGACTACTAAACACAGATCTCCGTAACTACTAAACCAAACTTGATGAATTTTAGAATATAATTAGTTCAGGTTCTGGAATAAAACAAAGGCCAATCTATTTTTCGAAAATAAACCCCTCAGGGTAAAAAAACGTTATAAATAAACTTTAAAATAAATAATGAAACACATTTTTATTCCAAAAACTATCGTGAACTTGACTATTCATATTGTAAAAACGGGAATTTACAATATGAATAGTCAACACATGAAACACATATTTTTATATATTACATATTTTTCAAGCCTTCCTTTAGAGGGTGTGCAATGGAGTTCTAAACTTTGTATGAAAATTTTTTTGTTCAATTCACTCAAAAGTTGGTCAAAATAAACTTAACTTAAATAATGAAATACATATTTTTATTTTTTCCAAATTACTCTTAGGGATTGTGCAAGGTTATAAAGTTAGTATTGATTTTTTATTCCCTGTTTGATTCACTCACAATATGGTAAAAATAAACCTTAAAGTTAATAATGAAACATACAGTGGTGGTCATATAATTAGAAACACTTAGTCACTTGGTAGTCTTTTAATGTAACCAACATTATTAATTCAATTAATTGGAGGTAATAGTTTAATTTACGAAATCACAATGTACATTTATATCTCTGGGATAATAATAAGCAATAACATTCAGACAACCAATACAATAATTATAAAAAAAAAATTAAAACAAAAGTATCAGTCAATATTCTTAGTACTGGCAGTCGGACAACTAATTAGAAACAAAGTATGACTAGGTTCTAAAATTGAATTTTAAAACTAAAATTCACCTTTCGGAATGTCACCGCATTATGCATTTTGCCGCCTTTTCTTACTCATTCGGATTTGTTACCTTTTGTCAGATTTAATTATTAAAAATGGGTAAAAACAAGAGCTGTGATGCAGCAACAAGAAAAATTATAGTAAACTTTCATTTTAAACGAAAATAGTCTTACAGAAAGATCGCCGATCATTTAGAGTGTTCCGTAAAGATGGTATTTAACGCCATTGCACATCACAAAAAACATGGAACATCCGATAAGGTGCCTAGAAAAGTTCGGCCAAGGAAGACCACCGTTCAAGAAGACAGGCTTATGATTCGTTTGGCTAAGACAGATCACTTTAAAGGTTCTAATGTTATACGAAAAGAAGTATTTTCACAAGACGACCCTCGAAACGTGTCCGCAAGACTAGTCCGTAGGCGGTTGGTTGAAGGAAATTTTTATGGAAGACTTGCTAGGAAAGTGCCACTTCTCACCAGGCGACACAGAGAAAATCGTCTAGCCTTCGCTAGAAAATATGCCAGTTGGACTATTCATCAATGGAGAAAAGTTTTGTTTTCAGATGAAACTAAAGTAAATTTGGTAAATTTCGACGGAAAACGATACGTACGGCGACCAATCAACGAGGCTTTGAATAACAAGTACACTATAAAAACAGTTAAGCACGGCGGTGGAAATGTTAAAGTATGGGGATGCTTTTCCGGATACGGAGTTGGTCCCGTGAGAAAGATTGAAGGGCTGATGGATCAGTTTCAATACAAAAAAATCTTGGAGGAGACAATGATCCCATATTCAGATGATTTGCCAGTGAATTGGATTTTTCAGCACGATAATGATCCAAAGCATACAGCAAACAGCGTTAAAGCGTTTCTCAGACAACAATTGGTGACAGTGTTAGAGTGGCCTGCTAATAGTCCGGATTTAAATCCGATAGAGAATTTGTGGCACACTGTGAAGAAAACATTGTCGGATGAGCATATCACCAATATCAACCAACTTTACGACGCATTTGTAGAAGCTTGGAGATGTATTCCTTTGGAAACGTGTGAAAAACTGATAGAATCAATGCCACGTCGTTGTAAAGCTGTAATCGACAACAGAGGGTACCCTACCAAGTACTAACAGTGCTAATCGGTTTTGGATGTAGTACTCATAGTATTATTCAAATTAAATGTGGTTTTGTTCAATTAGTTAATGTTTATATTGTTGTTTTTTTTTGTTTCTAATTAGTTGTCCACTTTAGTCCATGTATTTTAATAGACTTTTTATTAAAATGTTATATTTTTATACCAAAATTGTTGTTTGTTATTACTAAACTCATATAGTACTTTAAAAGAACCGATACATCCATATAAATACGTAGGAGCCCTCTATGGCACGTTAAAAATTAGTTATGATGTTAATTTGTAATGAAAATAGAAGACAGGGTTGGTGTTTCTAATTATATGACCACCACTGTATATGAATGTGAAACTTAGGCAAATAACATAACAGCTAGTAAGATATACACAAAGCTCTGTTGGCCTAGTGGGCAGTATTTCGACTTCTGTTCAGAAATTTGTGGGTTTTAATTTGGTTATGCTATGATTTCCACATAAAAAAATTAAGTGTGCATTAACATGCTCAAAGTATTGAAGGAAAACATTATAAAAATGAGCATGTAATGTAATGTTTGAATGTGCCTATTTACTGAGTATAGGTACCCATCACAGTGATTACAGTTGAGAGGGTTGTTTTTGTTTGAACACTTTTTTTTATTGCTTTTTTTTTGGAACTTCAGTTACCATGTCAGTTCCATTGTTCTCTCTTACTTATTCACAACACAGTTTCTTTAACCAGCCCATATATGGACCGGTAGTGCATGTTAGCTGTATCAGAAGTTGACACAGCTAGCACACTCTGGAACAGGCCCACATCTAGTTGGTTAGCTTTCAAGAATTTATAAAATTCTTCTCTCATAGATGCACTTCGAACACACTCCATCAGTTGTTAAACATCTTCTCTGACCCCACAGGCTTCACAGTTAGGACTGTCCACTTTCTTAAGTGGACTTAAAGACCTGGGATATTGTGTTACTGGCTCTATGTTACACATAGTTTCTGATAACCAAGATAAAGGGTACTTTAGGTGTGGAGTCAGAAATAAGTATGTGACTATTAAAAAAGATAGAGGTTGTTCAAAAAAGTTATACCTTTCTTGACTCCAAGTAATCAGTCTCAACTTCCTCAAAAAGCTTTATAGCCTGATCCAGTTTCTCTTTTAAGATAGGGAGTCCAACTTCTACACTTTTCTTTATATTGACAAGCTCAGTGTCTTTGATTTCTGCAAACTTTTCAAGGATTGCAAACAAATTCTCCACTTCTCGATCACCCCTTTTCTCCTGGAAATATTAGAAATGTATTTATTTAGAATTGGTAGCAGCCACTGCTAGGACTATTTACCAAGTACCAAGATGAATTTCAGCCCAACATATATTTATGTGAATGGAAAACATCATTGCAACCTTATAATTAACAAATCCTACAAATTATTGAAAGATATGTTTGATAAGTTTACCAACCTTGTTGAAAAACACTAAACAAGATTTTGTAAAGTTGTGAAACATGAAAGTGAACATCAACTATGACAAATTCATAGACAGACATTTGTGTTGTTCAACATAATATGTTTTTAGTAAGTCCAAACAGAGCCAACAAAAAATCAAGAAATCTGTTCAAAGTTTATTCAGTTTTATGAAAAAACACATTAAAACATGTTGCAAGGTTTAAATACCTTAGTTAACAACAGTGTTAAGCATATAGCGCACTCAGCTCTGGTTTTCACGTCGGCTAGCACCTTAATTAACGACATTGGACGCAGGTGTAGCCCCAGCATTATGCTAGGGCTAAAATGCTGATATTATTGTCAACCTTTATATTAGTGTAGTGTATTAGACATATACTGCAATTTTAGCACCGTCACTAGTGGAGTCAAACACAGATATAGCCCTAGTAATAGGAATACTTCTGGAACTTACCTCAAACTCTTTCAGCATGTACTTTATTTCGCCGTTGAGGAAAGGACGGTGATCGAACAATCGCGACCAGACTTCTCCAATGTCTACAAAAGGAAGCGAAATAAAACAGTGGTCACAAGTTCACGAGTAAAGTACATTAATAGTTTTGTTGATTAAATACTATCAAATCCATTCACCAAACAGATTTAGTTCAAAGACGTCCGACACCTCGAAAGCAGGCACAAGATCGGGATGAGGAAGTACCTAGGTACTTCAAAAGTGAGTGCATATAAAATTTTATTATTGAAAACATAAATTGTAAGCCTTACTTTCAATAATTATGCAATATCAAGACAAAACAGAAATTTAGAAAAATATTTTCAAAAAATAAAATGACACAAACCTCGTGACAGTTCCGTCATTCTTTTCAAGTGTTTGTCTATGCTTTTTATAGTTTCCATTTTATTCATTCGTTCAAACATCTGTGGAGAAAATTGTCATGTTATTCTAAAATGGCTATACAGACTGTCAGTCTGAGGAACACTGCGGCGTGCATGGATAGTTCTTACCTTACATGAAGCCGTGCAAAATTGCGCACGCAACTTGTGTGTTTAGTTGAAACCAAACAAGTAAAAATTTTTGCGTTGAAAATTTGATAACTAATGTGAACTCATAATAAAAACTGATAAGTAGATACTTGAAGACAAACTCGCCTCTCGTAGCATGAATGGGCATAATTTGTCGAACTGAACTAGACACACCAATTTTTAACAAAATGTAATTGTATCAAAATGTAATAAAATGTGTATCAGGCATAACTAGGCGAGTAGATGCGATATCAAAATCAAGTCTAGACAGGACTGCTATAGAGTTGCTCTCGCGACTTCCTAGCTGGCTGCTTGTCTTTTTGTAAAATAGATTTATTTATTATCATAATGTAATGCTTTAATTCTAACCGATTCAGACAGACAAATATCCAATAAATGAGCGCGTGCAACATACTTAAGAGCCGGCTTGTCTTCTCTGTTCAGATAAGTAGTAGCTATGTAAGTAACGTCTGGTGCTGGTTTAGTCGTCATCTGTGTATCCTGTGTCATATCGGTTGGAGACTTGGACCCCTACTTACTACTGCCACTATTAGTGCTGTCGAGAATGTCAACCGGAAATCATTCTTAAAAGTTCAAGTATTCATTCGTTCCTCTTGCATGGAATTGTTTCCAACTAATGGCAGTAAACCCTAGACATAAGTTAAAATTCATAACCTAGAGTAAATAAAATTAATTAGGGTAAGATTTTTTAATTATACACTGTATATAGACATAATCAAGCATAATAATTCAGGAAAGTATTCATAAAAATTACTGAAGGCTATAAATTTTATCGAACCTCTACAAGATCAACATTGGCAGCTTCATGAGTAGGTAACAAGAACCACCTTGCCGATGCCTCTACTTTCCTGAATGTATGTTCTTGTTTGTTGTTTATGTTTCGGCTGCACCTAATCGTGTGATGTGTTACAATATTGCCAGAATAGTAGGTTTTCCAATCGATCTGTGAATTAGCATTTTATAGAAGCACTAGCTACAGCCTGCGGTTTCACCCGAGCGGTTCCTGCATAAAAAGTAGCCGGTAAAAAGTAGCTCTTACCGTTAAGGCAGCGTTCGTATGAAACGCATTCGTTCAATCGCTTTTCGTAGACTTAAGTTGCAAGATTGGTCTCCACGAAAAGTAATTTTATTTTAACGAGATATAATATACAGCCTATGCCCCTGACTGCAACACGTGAGTGATACCTTGGTTTTGCGAGCGCTCATAGGCTACGGTAACTAATTACCACCAGGCAGTTAGCATGTTTGCCAAAAAATACGATTTCCTTATTGCCGTATAATTAGCGAATGAAGCACACCGTCAATTGGAGCATCACTTGCTCCATTGGAAAATAGAACCATTCAATATGCATGATGCGTATTGAATGCTAATGCTAACTTAGCATTCAGTTGTAGTAGTATCTGCATTCAATTGAGTGTTTAAAGTTCACACTTCTGTATTTTTTCGATTAAATATTTCCTTAGTGAATAAATAATTTTATTTTAAATGATTTTGAAAAAATAGTTCCCTCCTTATAAAATATTCAGCTCGATCAATAGAGTATCTTTCATATTATAATAAATTTTAGGGTAGACTAAAATATAAGAGTTGGCAAGAAGCCCTTGATCGACACTGGCTGGGTGGATCAATTCAACAGACTGATCATTCAATCAAATTCTATTCAGTAATTTCATTCAACGTGTCGGGAATGGGCGGCTGGGTTGTGAGTTGGCCAGATGCGACGTTGTTTTTATTTGCGCAAAAGTGTTGTTGCGACAATGTTTAGTTTGTGTTTTGTTTATCGTTAATTTGTGTTTCTGTGAACTCTGCACGAATGTCAAGTTTGAGACAGTTTCAGTGAAGCAATTGTAAATTTTTACGATTCACCATGCCGGGTGTTATTGGAATCGGCGAATTCATCGAGGAAACTCGAGAGGATTATAATTCGCCTACAACTTCTACATTCGTATCTCGAATGCCACAATTTCGGCAAACTATCAGCGCTTTGGAAGAGGTAAATAGTTAAACTAATGCCAAATGGGAAAATATATAAACGGAACTTCGCTTGATCGCCAATGTAGTCAATTTCTTGCCGACAGGATATTCATAGTAGGCATCGACTTATTTTTTTTAGAGTAGGTACCTACCTACATAGTTATTAAAGAAGTAGGTACTGCGTGTTGAAATAAAACAAATTTATAGTAACGTTACCTACATACTTTTAGTTTCAAAATGAAAATGTATCTTCATTTTACGAGTGAATACTGCCCCAAATAAACCGGTAGGTATAATGCGACTTAAGTCGGGCTGCATACATGTTGTAAGGTCCTTTAACAACAATGAAAACTTGTTAGGTAACATAATTTACAAATCTAGAGGGGTTTCTTGTTTGACTATGGTAAACCATATTGGAAGGTACCCCAAACAGACAAACTAGTTCCTACTATGACAGGCACTCTAGCCCTGACTATATTGCTAAAGACAATAGGTTTCTATCAATTTCATAGATGATACATGAATAATCATCATCATAAACTAATATTTTTTAACTTCCCAATTCAGTTCACCAGATTTGCAATAATTCTGTATGAGCACCATATAAATAAAAATAATAAAAACCCCAAGTTATAGTTGATTAACAAACAACCTGTTATTTAAAGCTGATTTTTTATGCACAGAAATATGCACTGATTAGATAAAAAAGTCTTATCATATTGCTCTTACAAGGCCAGCCTTTAGTGTGATAATGAGTGTTTTAAATATATGATGTTAGCTATTTAAGCTTGGAAGAGGCATATGTTGGACCTGATTTTATAGGTATAAACACAGAATAAGTATCCTTGGAAAAGTGTCAAACATCATTATATCTTTTCAGTTTTAGGTAAGCTTGATTTAATGTTACACAGAAATCGGACACTTGAAGATGCAAGACACTGCCTGTTTTTTAATGGGCATTCATTGTTGGCAATCGTTGACAAAGGCTGTTTAATCACAGCGAAACACAAAATTATGTGATTGTTAAGTTCTTTGTTTCCCCCAGCAAGACAATTGGCTGTATGATCTTCAAATATTTGTTCTGGGTTTGGGTGTGCGGTACCATGATTCTTCTGGGAATCCTTGTGCGAGGTCTGAGCTAAGTAGGTGACAGTTGGGTTGGGTTAGGTTTAAGATAAAAAAAAGAAACTTAAACCTAGATTTGAATGTGCTGAAAGCGATTGACACCATAACAGGGTTTTTGTTATAGTTTGGTGGATAATAAAAGTTTTATCATGAAACTTTTTATAAAAAGAATAACGTTATTATCTCTCATGAGTTCTATCACACCATTTCCGGCAGAATAATCGTAGCTCGCAATATAATTATGACTATCCTTATCTATCACACTGAAATCGGGGAGCTTTACATGGGGGGGCCTATCCTATGTGAAAAAGTGTCAGTACAGTTTTTGTAAAAAAACTTTGACCACCACT